>CAXKWD010000002.1:80640497-83170278 GCA_964059195.1 Ectobius pallidus | reverse complement strand
GAATTAAGAAATAATTTCACGTAATTTGCATTGCTTGTGAAAACGAACGTTTCCGTTACATCTCTTACATTTATTTACGTATCACAAGGCTCTGAAATCAGCTACAAGAGTCTGGCCGCTTTTTTCCCCTACCTGTACAAGAATTCTGCGGGAGAGAATTCCTGCTCACTGGCGACGATTATAGGCCTACCAACGTCGTTAATTGATCATGATAAACGAAAAGTTACATGATTAAGAAACATGTTGGTTTAAAATTCTTCCCACTTTATACACCAAGTCTATGCTCCATGCATTCCTGCTCTATGGTCTCGGGTCTTTTTAGTTATTACTTGTAGACATTCAACCCTCGAGAATATAGCACCTGCAATGGTCGTTACAAGGATTTTATTTCCGTTTGCGATTTCATTTTCTGTTTTATGGACGTGTATTAATAGCTTCGTGAGACACGTGACGGCAATATTCTATGGTTAGATTTTTCAATATGCTCGATATTGTATTTTTGATGTGCAATCCTTAAAGATATTACTTATGCTAAAATTATACTTTTACAGCAAAACTGCTCGTAGTCTTTAAATGTTTTAATATCTGCTATGGTTATTAGGCTACTGGAACCTATTTTATTAGAAAAAATCTTAATTCCACTCGGTAGGAAGCATTATTTCAAACGAAGGTATTTGTTTTGGTATTTGTTATTTTTCACTAAAGAGGCTTTAAAAATAGTATCACTAACTCCGTAACTCTTTCAGTCCTCAAGAAACGATAAAATTTCGTAATTATGTGGTGCAGGCTACTTTGATTGCGGAAGGTACTCCATGGCACAGTTGGTTGAGGCACTGCTCCACAAACTGGAAGATAGCGGGATCGATCTCCAATAAGGCTGTTTTTCAATACCTAACTCTTCTAGTGGCCTCCGACTGAAATAAGTACCAGGAACTGTCCGGGGGTTAAAGGCGGCTGTTGAATAAGGCTGGCAATTTCACTAACTTCAAATTATGTTCAAATTATGCCAAAATCTTGGAGCTTCAACCTTCTGGAATCCCAAAGGCATCCTTGGCCTGTATGGGGGATCGCTTTATTTTTGTACTTTTCATTTAGTTTGTGGGGATTTATACATTCCTCCCCATAGTGCTTCAAAGAAATACTTTCAACGAAAATACGAAATTCTTACAATTTCGTCTCTTTCAATTCTCATATAGAGTATTATACAAATATGGACACTTAATGCTAATACAAAATGTCAGCAAACCCTGGTGTAATATTAGAGAATCCCATAGTTAATCATTTTCGTACCTCGTTTCCACAAAATATGTTTTGGGAGGGTGTTTTACAGACCATCTATATATTTCAGGAAATTCGTGCGGTAGAAAGATGAGTCATTGAACTCCGCTCGGATGTTGCGCCGTAATAAACTATGCATCGATTTCAGTCATCTCTGCTTACTTTGCAGTTAAATCTGTCAACAACAGCAGCACCGCATCACACGCTATATCTGTTAGAAAGCGGGTTATTTGATCGAAAATCTATAAATCATGTTATGCCAATATTTCAATTCCAGATGACATTGTTATCTTTTCGTATAGCAGAGCGAACAAGCTATAATAAATACACAATATTAAGCCTTTATACGGTCATTATTTAGTACAATGGATTTAGAATAGAACTGCATAATTAAAGTATGCAGCTCTGAAAAATAGTACCTTCATTTATTCGCTTCATTGGTATGAGATTGAGAATCCTTCCATTTCATTCAATTCTGCAATATTATAAAAAAAAATTGGAATTTCACTACATTTCTGTGTATAAGTGTTCTTGTCTGTTCACAGTTTAGCTAGAAAATAAAAGATTGTATCTTATGGAAAATTTTTATTCGAGATTAACATCTGCTGGCCCAAAGCTAGAATACTTTTACTACTGCGCTAGAATCGCAATTTTGCGTCCATTTCGTACATTAATTGCCTACTACATCCTAGTTTTTTTTTTAAATTTATGTAAAAAAGGTTTGATGCTTTGTTATAAGTAAACTTTAAACATTAGTGCCGGTGTACTGAAATGTTCCACGGTTCGTTGTTTTCAAAGAGAATAGACTATCTATCAACCACTCTTGGTAAAACACGAACTGACCCTAGTTGTTAGAATGACGTAAAGTGAACAAAAAGGACATTAATCTTTTTTATAAATTCAACACACAAAAAGGGCTTACAAGACACTCTATCAGTACTAATTTTAAATTTATACAATCTTCCATATTTAAACTAGTAGTAGTCTATTTGGTTTGAACAATATGTACGTGCTATATGGGAATTAGTGCTCCGTCACGAATTTCTCTCTCAGGAACTCCAAATAGTTTGGAAATATTTTTTAAATTCCCAGTGGTTAGGTGGGAAGCCATTATCTTGTGCATAAATTTAAGCATTCCATGAGGATATAAGAGTCCCACTTTTGAAAGTCTCTGTCGAAGATATTTTACAGACCCATCAGTATCAGGGTCTTTAGCGCTAAGCAAAAGAATAAGCCATTATTGAGTGGGATTTAGGGGGAATTGTGGATATGAAAATCAAAACTGGTATCCATCTCGGTAAGAAAACTTTGGATAACTTGATAAGTTGGCCAGCCAAGGGACTTAAAGCAGTGACTACAGTGATTTTGTTTTCTTCCTGGCATTGGAGAAACTCGTGCCAGGGGAAAGGCATTCAGAGGTGGGAGTTGAATTCAGAGAGGCAGTCCATCTTAACCTCCCGCCATTCATGACAGCCGTAGCCATATAGGACTACTTTAGTTAACTCGATGTGACTGCCCTGAAGACTGGCGTACGAATGAATAATCACCCCTTCAAATGACAATATTTCGATATAGACTAATCCATACTACTGCGCATTTCTCTGAGCAGGGCCAAGTAGAAACAATTTAACTGTACCAATATCTGCCTTGTTGTTGATTCCACCGTCGAATTCAGTAGCTTTATACGGAATTTTGAAAATCAAACGAAAGCAAGGAATGTCGACTAAAGTAATGGGGAGGAACATCAATTGTAGTTGTATATTTTAACATATTCTTATCCTGCTCTTTGTTTTACTTATATTTCATATTGTAGGAATATCGCAAGCCTGTAGGATATCGGTATGTAAGCCCATGCATGCAGCGCGCTATTATTGAATTGGAAATTTATGGTCACATGGCAGGAAGTTTATAGTCCAGAAGCTTAATAAAAACGTCCACTGGACTTCGGAGGAGGAAAGTGTTAAAAGAAAGTTTGTCTTTTATGTTGCAGAACACCTACACGAACGCGGAAAAGTTGTTAACGGCGGCGGAGGAGTTGGCGCAGACTGGCGAGTGTAACGCCGATGAGATCTACTCCGTGGCGCACGAGCTAGAAAGTCACGTGACCAGCTTCGCAGCGCGCGTGGAGCAGCGGCGCAGGCGACTTGATCTCGCCGTCCTGTTCTACAGTCACGACAAAGAGGTAAGACAATTCTTTTCTATTGTTTGCCCCATTCTAGTTTGATCCTAGTCAAAACAAAGGGGAGGAGAACTCGCAGAGAGTTGGCGGAAAATTCGCATCATTTGACAAAGCGTGATTGGTTAATGTCATTAGCATGCGCCATTAGCAGGGTGTGGATAACGAGTGTTCGTAAGTTCATGCAACAATAATATCAACCTTTACACGTGAAATAACAAACTCTCACGGGCATCATCATTTTAGTACATGAATTAGCAAACAAAACAAAGGATTCATTGTTCACAACGACCCTGCGGGTCAGTTGTACTGAGAATAAACAAACTAACATAAACACGGTGAACACGTGCGTTCTCACGTGCGGGCTATGACAGCCACGCCTCTTTGTTTTGAACAGGATCGTTCTTAAATGGGATAGAGAATAGTTTAAAATTTTTAATAATTCAGTTGAAAGTCGTTAACTATATCTATGGGGAAATTAGGAATATTTCCACATAATATTTAATATGTACGTGCATGAAGAAATTAGTTTTCACGTGAAAATAGCGTTTTATCTTCCCTTGGAATCAGTGGCGACTCCTGGTTTTTTAGTTGTGTAGGATGGTGTGGAGAGAGCGAATTAACCCATTCACTGCTATTGACGTACATATGCGTCGCCGTAAAAATACATAAAGGACTAAAGGCTGAGATGTAAATTTAATACAATAATGCTTTATCCTAAAATATGAAAATATTTAACCACGTATGAAAACTGTCGTTTGCGGAAATCAGCTATTCCGCTATAATTTTCATAGTTGATATCAAACTTGATATTACTCCAGGAATACTTATATTGAAATATAAACAGCACTGTAAAGTTTAATAATAGCTAGGCCTATAATATATACCAAGAAATGAAATAAATAAATATTAATAAAAATATGATCACTCCCCTCTTAGAAAACAAGCTATCGAACGTGAGGAACACAAAACACATGTGAGGAAGGACTGTAAGACGTCCTCAACTTCTTCCATATGAAACTGGCTTCTCACAACACTTCCCTTCCCCGCCTCCCCCTTCACATGCCCTAGAGATCTAACAACGGCATGGACTGCGTAACACCAACACTGAGGACATCCTCGCAAATACCAACCTGCTCAAAACAGAACCGCTAACTTCCTTCCCGAGTGCTCTACAATAACGCTGTTTTATCATTTTATTGTTTTAATTTTGACAATGAATGCTAGTAAACATTTATGTAGATGAATTATGAAGTGTAGGATGATCCTCACATCCTATATGGAATAATCGCCACTGCTTGGAATAGTGACGAGATAAATGCTGGGTAGCTAAGTGGTCTCACCCAGTGGTTCTCAACTTTTTGAAGTTCCATGTCCTCTATTTTGTTTTGGGAGACAGGAAAATTTTGGTAAAATGTATTATTTCACTATTAATTTACATTAGTGTTTTATATTAGTGATGGACTTCTGAAAAACAATTTATCTACTAGGACTATTGTCACTAAAGTGAAGATTTAGAGTTCTATTTCCAGGAGCATTTTCTTTAAAACAACTGCTACGATTTGTTTTATATATTTTTTTATTTTCTACACTAGGTGTTTATACTAAAAGCTAAAACTTTTATTTGAAACTTTTCTTCTTAGAAATTCTCTGAAGGATAGGAAAAATAAGCTAGAATCGTTTGTAGCAACTCGTGCTTTTAAGGCATGCATGGCTATAATACATTTTTAATAAGGAGAAAACTACTGAATTCGTACTGTATCATATTCATTCTTTGGGTGGACTTAATACTGTTTGAAATGTACCTCCTCATTTGAAAAATGCCACTTATCAGCAGGATCCCACGGATCCCCAGGCGCTGCCGTTCACAGTTTAGGATCCCCGGTTTAAGCACCTGCGTACCATGCATAAGTTTCTGGTTCGATTCACGCTCATGATAATTTTTCCTCAAAGAGTACAATATAGGCTTCTGCAGTGAAATATAACTGAAAATTTGCACAGTCAGAAATTGATTAATCTGATAAGAAAATAGATTATGAAGAAAGATTTTACGGCAGACTGATATATTAGTAGGTTGCACTTAAGTAAATTATTATTTTCTTAGTTAACATTTGACATGTTATCGTGTTAAACTATACGTTAAAATTTAATACTGAAACTGCCCTCGATCATGAGATTCTACTCTTTCGGAATATCAGGACTAGCTTTTGTATGTCGCTAGTATTAAATAAAGACATAGTTGTTGTTATTGTTATTATTATTGCTATTATTTATAACTACAGTCAAAAGTGCAGTTTCTGTTTCTTTTGATGGCGTTTGCATAAAATACTGCGTTTAAGACATTTTTCATTAAGTAGTATGTTTAAAGAGGTAACATGTTTTGATGGTGATCAATAAATCTGATTTCAGTTTAGATTTCGTATCATTTTTATAATAAATTCTTTTAGATATGATTCGTTTGCATAATTTATGTTATGATCAAAGAGGTTACTCTTCTGTTGCTGTAGACAGTCTTTACTTATCTCCGTTTTGCTAAAGTTGGGCGCTGGAAGTCAGTTGTGGTAGTAGGCCTACATCACCCTCGCTGGATTAATTGGCAGATATTTGATCATTAAAAGGCAGGCTTCGACAGTATAAACAAAACCGCAGCAAAGCTTAATGGAATATCAGATAACATGTCTTGTTTGTTATCCCACCAGCTTTGAGGATCTTGTTCCTCTAAGCGTATGTATTTCCCACACCTCACTGCTCCAAACTACAGGCTGCTTCATATTTCAGCACATGAGCATAATATTAACCCTAGCTTTACATGAGTTCCAGGGAACTGGGTTATTTTTCTGGAGTCTATTTTGATTTCATATTGATTCTAACAACGTGGGTTGATATAAGCAAGAAAGCACACAATATTACGTTCTTGAAATTCAATAATTCTACTTTGTTTTAATTTATTATACCTTTATTTTTGGGTTGTTATGTATTTATTTATTTTATAATTATAATAATTCTCCGTGTCTGTGAAAGGCGATCTATGCACTCTCTTTCCCTTCTTTTTAAAAACCTCCAAACCTCAACTCCCCATTATCTGGCTAATTGTAATCAGTATTTATCTTCAAATCACTCACTAAATACCAGATCACAACATGACTCTCTGCTTTCCATACCTATCTATAGAACACCCATATATTCCCGGTCTTTTACTGTAACTTCTGCACGTTCCTGGAATCTTGTTCCCTCCAGCATCAGGGTGTGTTTTACGCTGTCAACTTTTAAAACTCGGTTAAATGAATATCCAAAAAACCCTATTTTTTTTTAGGTATAAAGATTTGCGTTTTATTGTTTATTGTATATTATAGATCTAAGATGTTACTTTTTTCTAGTGTAACACACTTTGCTAAAATAGTTTTATTTCGTGTAACATAGACTAAGTTATCTACTGTATATGTATATAACTAATGTACTCTTACTACTTATACTGCAGAACTATGTTAGTGTATTTGTTCCTTTTTTCTGTGTCTAGTAGAGTGAAAGAGAAGGCCTTAAGGCCTTAACTGCCAGATTAAATAACAATTTATTATTATTGTTATTATTATTAGTGATACATAGTTGGTCCTGAATCCCCGGAAGAGCAGGAGCTCGTGATTGGTGGCTGTTCCAATGTTGCATTTATACCGTATGTTTTACAATAGAAGTATAATGTGAATCTAACTGGTTTTGAAACTAGGAAGTAGACAAATTAATGAAGATATTCAAGTATTAAAATGTCGTTAATGGAAACCCACTATTCAACTAAATTTTTTCTAGTTGTTATCAAACTTATAACCCGCTGGTGATTTTATGTGATGAGTGCTTACAACTTATTATTAAAATATAAACTCAGCGTTGAAAGGCTGATATTGGATAGTTGCTACTTTCGTTTGCATAATTTTTTAATGAGTTATGTGTTGTATACGTGTATATTTCTAAATTTCTAAGTGTATATTCTGTTCTATTCACACTCTATAAAAATTTCAGACATAGAGTAACCTGTGTGTAGATCTGATTTCCATTATAAATGGCAATTTATTGACGTTCCTTTCTCTGCATTGTATGTTATCATAGAGATTAGATTACTAACTTAGTATCGCAGGGACCATGGTGATAAATGAAAATAATAGTGTCCGGATAATGTCCAATAATGATATTGATACCGAGCGATGTGTCCGAGATGGTAACGTCTTGGACTCGCATTTCGGGAGGTCAGAGGTTCAAATCCTGAAGCCGGCCAATTTTACATGGATTTTTTCATATTTTCCCTAGTCGTAAAGGCAAAAGGCGAAATTTAAATTAATATCAGTTGAAATTTACTTCATAAAATGCACTAACAATAGACAATAATTTACAATCAATAGTTCCATGGTCTACCTTACTGTACAGACACAGATATGGCCTCGTAGCTAAAATAAGTATAAGTACAGCTGAAAAAAGTGATGTTGAAAAAAATAAACATAATAGATTATATTAGATTATTACCTCTGCACTTACCTAGAATCACTGAAATTCCTATTTTTTGTTGTAAACTTGTTACAGATTTAATAAATGCAGTTTATTTCCATTAACGCATTTCATGTGTAGCATTACAGAATGTCCCACTTTGAATATTCTTTTACAAATAGTTCCGTCTATTTGTTTTCTTTCTATTCACCTGCATCTTTGTTAGTTATAAATGCTTACTTTAGTTTTCTTTATCGCTCGCTTTTAAGCAAAAGGGACTGCGAAATCCAAGGGCTTATGGGGAGGGCTTAGGAATGTTTCTTTCTTATCGGGTCGAAAGTAAGAGGAAAAAGAATCCTGAGATTTGGTTGAACGATCTAAAGTATTTTACACCGTATCAGACCTGAACAACTTCACGACATCTTTCAATTTCCGCTTCTGTCCATTCTTTTGTCGATATCATAAATCCAGTACGCCTGCAGTGTACTGTTTAGACTACACGCATCTCCGTTGTGTTGGAGAAGTTGCTGTGGACAACCGGCCGCGGCGTTCCGCTACGCACTGCATACAATTTTACTATACAATACAAATCGTCTTATTCCTAACCTAGCGTATTTATTTCGCCACATTACATGGCAGACTGTGAGACACTTTATGATAACTGGGGTGGCTAGAGAGGTTTCCCAACCTCAACAAGAAGGCTTGGTAAATTTTTAAAACACGAATAAAGTTAAAAAATTGAACCGAGAATGGGCAAAGACCGTCAACAGTGTTGGTAGATTGGAAAAAAGAACATAATTATCAGTTGTCCTTTTGAGCGGTGCTGAATTTAAACATAATATATTTTTGAAATATCTGTCTTTTGCGACTTTTGGATTTAATCACGATATGAATACCCTCATCTCGCCGAGAAGTCAATCATGCTCTTAGTGCTCTTTTCAACAATGATTAGGCAACTTTCGTGAAAGAAAATACCGAAAAAGGATTGCATGTGCAGGCTGACCTGAGGCTAATACTGAGCTAAACTCAGCCTGATATTTATTATAATCTGGTTTTAATTATGAATCTTCAAGCACCTCATTAAAAAAAGGATTATACACTTATCATTCCACTATATACACATAGTCACACCATTCTTCTCCTTTTTACTGTCTATTTTTGAAGACTACTTTAAGACTATATATATATATATATATATATATGTGTGTGTGTGTGTGTGTGTGTACTGCATACATAAGAGGGATGGAGCATAAGTCATTAATAGTTTTTCTTTCTCAAATTAAGGCGATGGTACCATGAGATATTGTATGTCATGGGGAAGTGTGACATATCTAGTAGATGGACACATCATGTGGTAGCATTGTGATGCATGGTTATACGAGTAGAAGCGATTATATATTTGAGTGTCACTCGCCGTGCAGAATGGATGTGACAAGATATGGACAGCATTCTTACCCCAAAATAGTCACTATCCGAGGGAGAAATGCCAGAAAATATCACAAGGAGCTGATGCAAGCTTTGGGGAGTACTGACTATCCACAGGAGAACCCTATAATACTTAGAAACATGCAATAATGTCACTGCACTCTGTATAAAAATAATTAAAGAGTCTGCATGTCAGTTCCAGGATCCTTTTTCGAAAACGATTAATATCCCCCACATTTCTGTTGGTTACCCCAAACAGTTTTATTCTGTACACAGAACAATTATGTTAGTATTTATATTAACTATGGCTTAATGACTTTAAAAAGTTTTGAATTACTACAATGTGTTCTCATCCTACCAATAAGTTTATATTAAATTATAAATCAGGAATGGATTATAATCGCAGAGACGTCATCTAATTATTCTACGTAATTACCTTGGGCAGGGGCTCGCGGACACTTCTCTGCATGCTACCTGACGCCCAAATTTCCTTTTAAGAAAACTGCAGAGCTTTGCTCTTAAAACATCATGTGATTTAATAGTCAGTCATTGATCAGTCCTAAATATTTAAATACGGTGATTATTTGTCATGTCGTATCATCGCGGCCTCAGTAGTTTCATTTCACATTGAATGTTACTTAACCCTTGCAGAGCTGAATTTATGTTATTATAGCCATTCATCAAGTGGTATCAGTGGGATTATAAGTTTAAAATAAAAAAAAAATAATGGCATTGCTGGTCTTCATGAATAAAAATTTTAACGCGTGGATAAAATTTCTCATATTGTAACATAAAGCATTACCCTTTTAATTTGATATATCTGCTTTTATACAAGGATTAAAACGGAATTTTATCTAAGAACCGAAGTCTAATTATATCGCAGATAATTCCGAGAATCATTGTGATATTGACATCTTTGGTCAGAATAATTTAGGAAAGTTCACAATCAGGCTCATTATACAGGGTGTTAATGAATAACACTGAAATATTTTACCTGTGCATAGAGGGGACATAGACAAGCAACTTTTATTAGGATATTTTTGCTCTATGAATTCAATTTTTTCTGTTACGGCATAAAATCTCCCAGGGCATGGATGGCCGCCACTGACTTCTAACATTTGAAAAAAAGTGCAGAACAAAGGAACTTCGTGTTAACACTGTAGTTATGAATGAACATAACAAAACTACTGCAGTGACAGCCAATCATGTGATTAGTCTGTAAATTTTGAAGATTATGAAAACTCTAAATTATGATATACGGTAACTGTTGATGAATGATTAAAAATCAGGTTTTTATCGATCATTAAGAAGCCATGAAGTCAATTTAATGAAAATTTTAACCCTATTTCGCTTCTGCACCTGTATACACAGGTGAAATATTTCGATGTTATTAATTAACACCCTGTATAGTAGAGCAATATTTATCTGAATTAATCAAACTTTTGTTTTCAGTAACATTTATCTGTAATTTTATGTCGCAGCTTGCGGGCTGGGTGGACGAGCTCCGCCAAGAACTACAGAACGATGAAGCTGCAGATACTCTGGAGGCGGCCGAAAGGCTTCTAGAGCAGTGCGGGCAACAGCGGGAATCCTCATTGGACGCCTGTATTAGCACCATCGCTCAAGGAGAGACCCTTCTCCAAGAACTGCGGTGAGTATCCTTCCATAATATGTTTTCACTTATACATAAGTTCTTTCTGGTATAAAATATATTATATAAGACTTCGCTCTTGTTACTTGCTCCAGAGCAGAGAATGTCAAAAGATTCTGTATGTTTGCCGCAATGATGAAATATGGGCTGTTGTTACTACCGTATTTCGGTAAGCTTATAATTTATCAGATTTTTACGTAACATTCGTTTTACTAAATGCAACTTCTTTTCGGGTTAAGCTGTAACCATTCAGCTATCTTTCCCTTGACATGTAAAACTAATTATACATTCAATTATTAACCATTTTGGAATGATTTACGGTCTTGCCATTTGTGAATACTCAGCAAACCTTATCTGTTTTTATCTTATTCTGCCAGTGTGTCAAGTCACTCAGAAAGGATTGCAAGTAAATCAATGAAGACTTTATTCCAATCAAGATTTTATATAATTGTTCTAATTAACAAATAATAGATGCGCGGGCATAGGATGCTTACGGCTTGATTAATAATTTTTAATAATTTTACCTGTATGTGTTTGAGACATAACTTTCTCAAATAATATTTGCCTCAACTATTGTTCTTTTCAGCATTTAAAGTTTAAGGAGGTACCGGTATGTTTATACGTTCCTGCCGGTATGCGTGTACCTGTAATAGCTTTCTCATGTCATACTGTAGAATTGAATTGGGCTGAATAAGCCCTAGTAAGTACCTGGAGCGCAAATACGAGGGTGGATCGAAAAGTAACGCACGATATTTTTTTTACAGGTTTAGTAGGTACAATTACAAACAAATGCACACATGAAGGGACATCTTTTGTATATTTTTCTGTATAGTCGGCAAGTTTCTCAACACATTTCTTGCATCGTGATATCAGTTTCAAAATACCCTGTTCATAGAAGTCCGTTCGGTTGGAGTATAGCCATCTGCGGACTGTTGTTTTCACTTCTGCATCTGACACAAAGCGTTTACCGGCTAGGAATTTCTTCATGGGACGAAAGAAATGAAAGTTTGGAGGATGCTGGAGGACCTCCCAACCAAATTTATTGATTTTCTGGCAAAGTGCTAATCAGCTGCTTCATATGCCTTCGAACCCCAACCGCTGTATAGCAGAAAAAATATACCTTAACTTTTCTTTGGTTTTATTAATGTCTGAAATGTTGATTTCGTGGTTTTTGACTCTCCTGTTGATTTTTCCTCATTGTACAGTGCATCTATAACTCTTTTTGCCATTTTAAAAATATATTAATGTAAACAAACGAATTTATTTACTTAAGCATTTCGTTTTGCATAACGAAAGCAACATCAATTTTAGTAAGGACTAGCAAATTGTATCTTTTCCCTGTATCAGATTTGTAGTTATAAAGTATGCCTAGTGTATAGTTGGTTAAAGACTTTTGTTTAAAAAAAAGTCATATTTTACATTTTTAATAAGTAAAAAATCTTTCTCATTAAATTAATTACATTTTGTGGTATAAATTTAATTGTAGAATTCTATGTGGTTGGTTGCCTCTAGATCCGCAGGGCGCGGGATCAAACCCGGCCGCGGTCGATTGATTTTTCAGGACGTAAAAATCCTGGGCACGGAGTCCTCCGGGAGGGACTTTAAGCTGGGGGTCCCGTGTCGTAGATTTACGGCACGTAAAAGAACTCCAAACCTAAATTAGAGCCTCTGGACAAAATTTCTCGGCCCTTTCACGTCCAAGAATTCCTTAGTTTCCAGAGGGGGGTTGCGAGGCGGTGGGCTTACCACCTGTCCCTCTACCCTCTCTCGGAAAATAAGCATATAAAAAAAAATTCGTATAGGTAATGAAACCTCCATTGGAGGCCCCTTCGCCCCACCTGGGGATCATAGGGTACCAGATACAGATACAGATACAGATATGTGGTTGGTTAGTATATTTATATAAACATTTTAATCTGCCTGTATTTGTTTGGTTAGTCTCTTTTTAACCTACATATATTTATGTAATTTTCATTTGAAAAGGAAATGAGATAAAATTTCAATCTATCAAACACGTAAATACTCTATTTCCAGCTTTTCCCATCTGAATAAATTAACACGACTGCATATTGAAGCGTGATTATTAGTTTTTTATATAGTAGCGTACTTTGAAATAAATGAGAGAGGTGCACATTAGCGGAGCTTTGCCATCCGTCACTCTTTATGGGAGCCATTGTACTGGTGTCACTCCATTGTTTGAGTATAGATACGGTGGCTCACCTCTTCCATCCTGCCAGCTATCGCGGTCTCCCAGTTATTCTCTTCATAAAAACATCGGAAAAACATAGGCATTATAAAGCCTGCCTTCCAGGTCCTCGTTGTTTTGTTTATAAAAAGTCATCGAGAAAAATAAACGTTATAAAAACACTGTACAGGTAATAGTATGTTCATAAATCATTGTGGGGCTTTGTAGTAGATGTCTTGTAGGTCATGGTAGCTTGTTTCATAAAGTCAATTTTCTTTATCTGAATATTATACGCCATTTTGTTTCGTATGCCATATTGTTACTCTCCGAATTTTCCTAGTTTCTGCGTAAATGAGATTGCAGTTTAAGGATTCGTATAGTCTTCCTTAATCTGTTTAATTCTCATATTTGATTTACAGTTAAGATTTTCTTTCTTATTTGAAACTCCAGGAGTGGAAGGTAGCAGGCTGTATTATGTTGCTATTCTCCAACCGAACGGACTTCTATGAAGAGGGTATTTTGAAACTGGTATCACGATGCGAGAAATGTGTTGAGAAACTTGGCAACTATATAGAAAAATAGACAAAAGATGTCTCTTCGTGTGTGCATTTGTTTGTAATTGTACTTACTTAACTTTTTGTTAAAAAAACACCTCCCAGTCCAACCTCCCTAAGAGACTTGCTGAAAGGTGCCTAAAAATCCACCTTAAACCCGGATCTCGCTACTAGTGATTTCCTTCTTTTCCTACACCTCAAGAAATGTCGAAGAATGGCAAAGAGGCGGCGATGGTTGTCACACAGTGGTTCAAATCTCAGGCGGCAGAGTTTTACGACGTAGTTAGTCAAAAGTCTCAATTCCAGTAGCGAATATTTTGAAAAATAGCTGATTACTTGCAGTAATTATCTGTTGCAGTAAACATGTCCATGTAATTGTGTTTTGTTTCTGTAAACGGCCCCAGAAGAACTTACTTTATGGATGCGCCTCGTATTTTTTCACGACTACATCTCTGCTGCTGATGACCACACTACATGGTTCTGTTAAACGTGCTATCTCTTCACAGTACGTAACTGCGAAGGAGACAAAACTTAAGTGAGACGCACGACGTTAGTTAATTAACATTAGATACACTGCTCCTTTCTTGTCGGTTGGCTAATAGGATGTTAGCGAGACTATTATTGTGAATAGCATCCAGCTGCTTGTTTAACCTCCCCCTAAGAAACTCGATACACATGGAGGTCAAGCACCGCTAAATTTGATGAGGGGGAGCTGTTGAAGCCTTTGAACTCCATCATAAATAACGCTTATGGGAGGGAGTTAATCAACTTTTATAAAGAACTCTCCCATATCGTATGAAATTGCGGTGTTTGTATTGTCTAAATTGGATATCCTCATCACAGTTCTGTGTGTTTCTACATCCATAGAAATTTGGAATTACTTATTGATTTTCAGTTTTTAACACAAAGTAATATTTCATTCCCTAACATTCAGTATTAAATGCCGATCTTCATAACCTGTACTCTTCACCGAATATAATCAGGGTAATTAAATCACGGAGGATGAAATTGGCTGGATTTGTTGCTCGTATGGGGAGGAAAGACATGCCTCAAAAATATAGCGATATAGCTTAATATTAAGAATAGACTTAAGAGAAGTTGCATTTGCGAGGGTTGGTTGGATGGAGTTAGTATAGGATAGTGTTTATTAGCGGGCTCATATACCTCCGAGTTTCATAAAATAGATAATATTCCTTTAGCTTGCTTAGGAATTGTCTATTGCCATTGCCAGTAATGGTTATGCAGGGTTATGTGTGTTGGAAATGTCATAGTTTCACTGTATTGCTAAGAAGCATTGTTATATAAATCTAATCCTTTTCCACTCCACGCATGGAGTTTCTTTACCGAAGACTAATTTAGTTACGCTTATTTACCTATTGAGGTGTAAGCTGCCTGTCACACAGAGCATCAATCGATCCAGACCAATCGACTGCCATCAAGTGCTCTCGACTACATTTCTGTTCCTTGTTGCACTACCATCAAGCGTTATCGATCAACGGAATTATTATAGGTTATGTACCGGTATGATCTGATCACTGTATATGAGAGGTTAAGTGTAGTTGACTACAGGTACCTTATTAGGCCTATGTCTATCTCCTGCATTGATATTAGAGGAAAAATAAATATTTGCTTTGCGCAACCCCCCTAACTTACTAACTTGATCTGCCTTGGAAGGAGGGGTTAATGTGGGGAGATATTTACTGATCATTTTATAGAACTACTAGCAGGGCATGCCTTATATTTAATATACTCGTAGATTGCCATTTTTCTTCATAATTCTTGACGAAAAGACGTTCCACATTAAGGCTGTGTTGTCTATGTTGCTATATCCTGACAGCTTTGGATTACATAGATGTTCATTTTCATGAGCTAAACATTTTAATTTTTCTATCTCCTGCAGTTCAACAAGCTTCACCTGCTTGTTGCTTGGAAAGCGGACAGTTTAGATTTCACAGACCATAATCTGCATTATACATACGGGTATATTCCGTATCTTGCCCTTTCACTTGTATATTTCAAAATTTTTTAAATGGCCTCTTATTTTCAAAAGAAAAAATAGTTCCATGACTTATGCCCCATCCCTCGTATATAACTATCATAAAACAATATCAAAGCATAATAAATTCAAATCAAAAGCACAATGTACAGCTGTAGATTAGCGGTATAAATCTGGCTGCCCTATTTATTATAATAGTAATGAAACTAAATGCAGGGTATTAAAATATGGTGGAATCTGTAGAACTGGCGAGTCCACGTGCCGGAGGTTTTTAGTTGCATGTTAAGTGGCTTTAGTTCTTCACTTTATTGTCTGCATGGACAATACATTTAAGCTTTACATTATAACAACTGACATGTAGCGTGGCGGGGAACCTCCCCTTCCTTCACATTAGATTAAATCTCTAAATTAAGCGCGGCCCTTACTGAACCTTATTGCTGAAATACCGTTACTTTCACAGTATATAAAATGCAAGATTTTTCAATTACTGGCCTTTAAAAATTAAATTAAGCTTAGGTTGAATGTTATGGAATAGCCTAAATAAGAAGATGAGATTACGTATTTCTGTAACTTGAATATTGGCAACAATTTCAATACCGCAATATTAGTAATATTAAAAATAATAATACTCGTAATTTACCATATGTCGCTCCCATTGATTTTCTGTTCCCAGTAGTCAAATTATGAAAGTCTGTACGAATGCTTTTTATCGATACTGTTATACACAGAACCTTTTATTAAGATTATTAAAATTATTCCTATTTTACAAATTAAAATCTTAAATTAAGAACATAAATACAATTACATAGATTATAAGGTAGTTCAATCTGTGGTAACCTCAAAGTTCCTATAATTACTAGATTTTTATAGCTGCATAAAGCAATTGCTAATGTAACAGTTCAATGTTTGTAAATAGTTATAATTTTAAGATAAATCTAGCAACAAGATGATTTTTTATGTTACCACATACTTTTTCTAAGGGTTTTAAAACTTTGTATATATATTGAGCTATAACCTATGTAATTGTATATATATTTAATTATTGTAAATTTTTAAATCTAAAATTGCAACAATAATATTAATGAAGTTTTTTTTACAAGAACAGTACATAGCAGGTTAAGTGTATAATAACATTGATGAAAATCATAAAGTATTTTCCAAACTTTCGAAAATGGACTAGAAAATATATAATTAGCCAGACGTATCAATTATTTTCTTTAGTATTTTTATATTTTGTAATTTAATTTTGTAATTTTCTTTTGTAATTTAATGTTTTATAGCACTCTAGTTTATAAATTATAACTATGTTTAGTTCTTGGTATTTAAGTATTAAGTATTAATTAATTATCTGTAATATTATGTATTTGTGTTATGTAATAGTAATGTAGTTTTTTTTACTGGTAGAGCGGAAGAGAAGGCCAAATGGCTTTAGCTCTGCCAGAATAAATAAACAGAATAATAATAATAATAATAATAATAATATTTGTAGTATAAGTGGATTTTGTGTTATAATATTTGAATTATTACTTTTCTTTAACAAATCAAAGTGGATAATAATTGAGCTAATTGTGGTTTCTTGATTAATAAAGCAGCATGGAGAATTAATATTTAAAGTAATGTAGACTTTGATCTGTAGTACTCTGTTGAAAAGGCTTTCAGCTAAATATTGATAGCAAGGAAGAAAAAATAGTAACAACTTATTTAAGTATGTGGGAGGAAAACAAAACAAGCATTATAAGAGGAAAACTGCACTAAATTAGAAGCGTGACGAAGTGGAGGAAACGGAAGATATAAGGGAACCAGATATGAAGAAGTGAAACTTATCTGTTGCACTGCAGCTAGAGAATGAACGAATTGAGGAAATGTTTCTTAGAAAGGGAGTGTTGTAATATCCTTGTATGTTTTACATAAATATTCCTTTGATCTCTTTAGGACATCTCCCGGGTATTTCTAAACCGTGAATCACATCCTGTCGTTCAGCTGTAAATATCTTGCCTAATATTTTATGGGCACAATAAGGAAACGTTTGCAAGTGTAGACAGTTGATTGTTTTAGTAGCTGCTCTGCTAGTTATAGAACGAAATGATAATATATCATAGCGAAATAGAGAAAGATAAATATGTAAATTACAAATTAAATTTGTTAAAACTATAACCCTAATGTACCTTCGGGTAAAATAGGGTTAGTAAAATTGTATATTCAATAAATAAATCATAATAAATAGTAGTTGCTCAACAGTAATTTTCGAGATGTTTCTGTCCACAGCCGGGATAAAAGCATGGCTTGGTACAGGGGTGTATTCAGAGGGGGGCTGAGGGGGCTGAATGTTAAATAATGCTAATACGTTGCACATAAGGACATTTTAATTTGACAAATAATATACAGCTTATGCACATCCTGACTCATGAAATACGTGAAATAGAAATTCCGTTACTGCTTTGTCCAAGTATTTACAAAATTCAGCCTAAAACCTAATTTTTATCTGAAATTTGTAATATATGCTCCGGAAAAATGAGGCATACTTTATCATTTAAGTAATTTTAATACTAAACGTTCTGTTGTTGCTTAAATTACATCATTAATTTTTTTTTAAATAGTATAAGTTATATAAATTACATAATGAAAATTTAAAAAAATAAAACAAGGTTATTGCAATAAATTTTAGTAAATTGAAGACTAATAAATAAAACGTTGCTTTAATATTATACAATCGGTTAAAAAAAATTATACTATGTACTAGTAACAAATTGTATAGTCGGTTCCCAAAACATTAATTTAGCCAAATAGCTAAAAACTTTTGAATCAACAGAGATGTGCTCAGTATTTAAAATCTGACATAATATACCGTTAGAAATGTAACAAAATGGTTAAATATGCACGAATATTTTAATATATAGCAAATGTGATTCATTATTGCAAAACTAACAAAATATGCAACATTAAACCACCAGTTTCCTGTTATTTATTTGATACTTTGTGCATTTCAGCACTAGCATATGATAGATTGCATTATTAAAAATATGATACTTCCGGGCCGTAGTGATAATGGTGTTAAACTTATAGCCCCTCCCGAAAAAAATATCTTGGATACGCCCCTGGCTTGTAATCTTTTCTTTTTAATTTAAATTTGTCATCTTTAAGAGGTTTGAAAAACATTTCTTTTTCCCTTTCCTGTGTCTTAATTACTACTTTACCCGTAAGACATAGTTACCTGCGACTTGCTCAAAGGGCTCAGAATTTGATTGAATTTTAACAGTTTTCCATTAATAAAAATCAAAAGTAATGTACTGCTCTTTATCTTTATCATGTAATCAATTGATCTAATCCTTCTGATGGCATAATTTCCGTAAGCTATAATCAGGCCCCAACAAAAACGAATATCATGAGCAATCCTGAGAGCAGTCGCCAGTCAGAGAACCTCAGTAAATATAAAGACCTTCGAGGCTTATAATATGGAGATCATTTATTCAAAATGGCAGGCATAAGCATGGCAACACGATACAGTCGTCATGTAATACGCTAGCGGCTAGCCTATTTAATGAAGGCTTAACTAGCTCTTATACCGCTATTGGAAATCGAACGTGATAAAAAAAGGATAAAAGCGATGTCACAAAGTACCTTGAAAGAAAATTGGTTTAGAGTATTTCATATCGCTAGGCGTTATATTTTATGATTTAATCTTACACGTTTTCCCTTATGGTATAGATATTTTGATCACCGTATTCTTCTATTTACAATCCTATATTTCAGGCTTTAGTTTTAACGATAAGGGTTCAATAAATGTTTAAAAGCTCCATTCTGGAAGATTGTTTGCCATTCGGTTGAGAGTAGTGTTGGTGAAGCGAAGAAAGTAACGACCCCTTTGATCTTAGATTTTCACTTGGAACATATAAGCTCGCCCCCGCTAGCATTGACAGCAAGAAACTAACCTGGCTTAAGTTTCTCCATACCCTGATCACGTTCTTTATCCCTTTTCCCATCCTGGAAGTTTGCCAGGAGAATCCTTATAGCTATGTTCCAGATTGCAGTCCTGTCTTCGAAACGTATTAAGCACATCGAGAATGGTTTATCTCATTCTTGACAGTTCTCCTTAAATGATCATCGCATATCACTTATCTTTCTTATATTATGTAGTAAGTCTATATACGAGCGTATTACGTGGAGATTCTCTAACAGCTCTTGCACTAGATATGTGGTGTTAGTTTGCAGTAACATTAGAAAATATCGTAGATATCCATTCATTCTGGCGATTCTGGAAACAAATTATCGCTAATCACCTCCTAGCCTTCGGCATCCATTGTCATATTCGGTTGCAATCTACCTACAAAAAATTTAAAAAAAGTAAAAACTTGATATACTATGTGTATATTATAC
This sequence comes from Ectobius pallidus, assembly GCA_964059195.1. Classification (NCBI taxonomy): domain Eukaryota; kingdom Metazoa; phylum Arthropoda; class Insecta; order Blattodea; family Ectobiidae; genus Ectobius; species Ectobius pallidus. The sequence goes on along the minus strand of CAXKWD010000002.1, from coordinate 83,150,169 downwards.
AATATCAATTACTTCGGTTCCATTTATACTCAATTTTTACAACTTTGGTTATTATGTGTTAGTCGAAAATGCACTTGTTAGAACAACATAACACCACAACATTGTAACATATGTTATTGGTCTAATATAATAACTCATTGTGTGCAATATTAAGTTGCGTCAAGATTGTTCTTTTAGGCGCTGGGCAGAACCCCGGAAACAAGTGTCAAGTTATTTGTTTCTACTGTAATTAGCAAAACTGTAAAGTATTATATACAATAAATTTACCAAATATTTAAAAAAAATTGTTCTGATAAAATGTCCACATAGAATTTTAAAAGATATAAATTACAAATTAAAAAATGAATAAAGTGTAAATTACACTGCTAATTCTAAAATGGGCGCTTATGTGGAATTAGAGTTCATAATACTTTGCTTCAGTGAACCAGTTAATAGTAAGTTAGTACTTTACTTCTGATGAGAAGAATTATTTAAATTCCTCTTAAACAAGGTGAGAATAGGCGGAGCCTCAGTTTTGAATTTAAAAAAAGTTTATACATATAAATACGAAAACGATTAAATAATATGTAATTTCATTTAATATCACAAAAATGTTTAAAATTCCTATAAACATGTAAAAATATGTAAAGGGAAACTTCATTATTATGATCTTCATATGATGCAAGATGGGCATTTATAAATATCCACAGTTTAAAAGTTCAAGAGTGAAATATGTAATTACATAGATCTCCCAGCTCTAGTAATCATATTGCCACTTGAAAATATACCTTTAACTTCGGGTTAGTAGGAATTCATTTTAACATAGTCATAGACTTCAAAATACACTTACATTCCACCCTATATGAACAGCTTCCGTGACGTCATTCTAGTAGCTGTTTGTTCGAATTGCATTGGGGCACTAACTGCCACTAATATTAAACCCTATATGAGGGAACCTTTATTTTAGAGCTTTTTTATCGCAGGACAGAGTTTGAGATTTCCTGGAAAGAGTGAAATGAATAATGATGCCTTATAAAGGTAGTCTCGCACGTAATGCTCATTGTGAGCTAGTAGTATTCTGGTAGCGTACATGACATAGGCGGGTGTCCCGTATAAGGTGTCTTAAAGGTAGAGTGTCAATGCTCGCTAGGCTACTACAGTTAAGCTAGGATTAAGCACTTAGTTCAACACGCGAATTAATAACGGTTCATAGTTATGTTAAACTGCTATTTGATCGAGATTAGTCCCGCTAACTGTGTTAATATATATCAATAATATTATTACACAGAAATCATATTATTTATTTATTGATTTAATCTCTGATTGGGAAAGTCCTACTTTACACGATATATTTTACTTTTTTTCCAATTTCTTTTTTCCTACAGATTACAATATAAAATATATAGGCCTACAATGTGATTTCGAACGCTACCCCAAGAAGCAAAGATTGTACTCGGGAGCGGTTCAGTTCAATACAAAAAATTAACTTAGACCAAAATATTGATTTACAGTAGTTCAAAAAATTAATTTACAAAACATAGTAAAAATATGAGTTATTGCTATTTACAGTAAGGACAGAACATGGTATAGGTCTATTTACAACAATGGAAATGTACAAATAAATACAATAATAATATTTTAAACAGATTTTAAGACAAGACAAAGCAATTATATCTATATTTTAAAGTTTAATATTGGAAATGTTGTGGTAATGACGGAAGTAGGGAAATAAAAGTGATTATATAAAATTTCTAATTTTAGACTTATAACACATCATTCAAAAATCTCCGTGATATTTCACAGAAAAACATTATTACTAATCGGAACGATAATACTAGAGTTGTCCACCGCTGTGGCGCTAGGGATGCGTTCGCTACTCTCTCGCAGCGGGCCGGGTTCGATTCATGGTCGGGACAAGATTCCTGGGTGTTTTTTTTCGGTTTTTTCCCTGACCTGTGAGACGAATGTCTGGTAACTTTAGGCCCTTGTGGTCCCCGAATATCACCGGGTCGTTATTATAATCTCCATCCCATCCACACCTTGTTCAGAGTGAATGTGTGTGTGTGACTAGTGTGTCTCGTTCTGTGTGTTCGTTTGTCTCTGAGGTGACTCCGGCATTGGGCTGATCATTATTCCGAGTAGGCCTTTAGTGTCCTTTTCTGGTCAAAAAAGTATGTATGTGATCCATAGAAATCCCTTTTCCGACAGGTCGCCGTCCTTTAAGGTCCGGGCGGCATTGGCCCCATAAACGTCCCTACAAGGGGGAGGTTAAACTCGGGTAAAGAAGAATATATTACTGGAGTTAATCAGCATCTCTCCAGTCGGTCTTACAGTCCATGGTGGGTTGATTTTGTAGTTGGTTGGTCGATTGTTTAAAGAGGGCACGCTGCGAAGCAATTGTTTGAGGCAATAAGCTACAAACTGGAAGACTTCGATTATCAATGAGAGCATTGGGACTTTGCAATTAACAATCCTTCTGGTGGTACTATGACCTGGGGTCGATTCAGAAATGATTCCACCAGAAATCCACCATAAATGAGTATCGAGCAATCCTAAGGTTTCCGGTCATATGGCAGAAAGCCTTAATGCCTCTTATATCCGATTGTTGAGAAATAAGGTAGTTTCGATTTCCAGAAACCATAAAGGCCTAAGGAGGTATTTTACGTATAATTTACTAATTGTTTAAAGGGCGACTTAGCAGATTACCTTGTTTCTAAGATATAAACTTAATTTTATGGATAAACTTTTCAGTTAAGTAGATTAGGATTTTCTCATTGTTTATTTGAGAAAAATAGAATTTTTGCTTTAAGAGTTCTGAACATGTATATGAAACTCATTTTTTTATTATAAGAACTGCTGTATAACTCTAGGATGTTTGAAGGATATGTACATCATAAATTACAACCGTAAGATATATATAAAGTATACACACTTGAGATTACTAAGGCATTTTAAAGAAATCGGAGTAATAATAAATTAAACTACAGTTAGTATAATAGAGCGTGGGCTACTGTATACCCCCCATCCCCCCCGTGGGATTTTCCGACTCACATATTTTTATGTTGGTATTGCCATCTAGTTTCAGTTTTTAGTTGTTTGCCACTTATCAATTACAGCATTTACCCGGAAACCCCGGAAAACTACGGAAATCCGGAGAAAACTAGTTTGTTTTAATTTTTCTTTGTTCTTTGCTCCTATTATGCCCAGGGAATTTCTGAAAAACATATATTTTTTGTTGGTATTGCCATCTAGATTAAGTTTTTAGTTGTTTGCCCCTTATCAATTACAGCATATCCCCGGAAAACAATGGAAATCCGGAGAAATGACTTTGTTTTAATTTGTCTTTGTTCTTTGCTTCTAATATACCCAGGGAATTTTTGATTCACGTATTTTTTGTTGGTATTGCCATCTAATTTAAGGTTTCAGTCTTTTGAGTCTTACCAATTACAACATATCCCCGGAAAACCCGGAATACCACGTATATACGGAGAAAATGGCAATGTTTTATTTTTTTAATCTTTGTTATTTGCTTCTAATATTCAAAGGGAATTTCTGACTCATATGTTTTTTTGTTGGTATTGCCATCTAGATTAAGGTCTCAGTTGTTTGCCCATTATCAACTACAGCATATCCCCGGAAAAATCCGAAATCCACGGAAATCCGGAGAAAATTACTTTGTTTTAATTTTTTAAATCTTAGTTCTTTGCTCCTAGTATTCAAAGGGAATTTGTGACTCATATGTTTTTGTATTGGTATTTCCATCTAGATTAAGGTCTCAGTTGTTTTCCCATTATCAATTACAGCATTTCCCCGGAAAACTCCGAAAACCACGGAAATCCGGAGAAAATTACTTTGTTTAAATTATTTAAATTTTAGTTCTTTGCTCCTAGTATTCAAAGGGAATTCGTGTCTCATATGTTTTTATATTGGTATTGCCATCTAGATTAAGGTTTCAGTTGTTTTCCCCTCATCAATTACAGCAAATCCCCGGAAAACTCCGAAAACCACGAAAATCTGCAGAAAATGAGTTCGTTTTACTTTATTAAAAATCTTTGTTCTTTGATCCTAATACAACCAGGAAATTTCTGTCTAACATATTTTTTGTTGGCATTGTCATCTAGATTAAGGTTTCAGTTGTTTGCCCGTTATCAATTAGGCCTACAACATATCCCCGGAAAACCACGGAAATCCACGGAATTTCTAGAACTCGGAAATTGTGATCTACAGTCACTGAAACCGTTATTGCGAAGTAATTCTGCTTCAGGTGTGTCCTTTGCAGGTTCAAAAGGGTGTGTATGTGGACTACGAGATATCTGCCATAATTGTGATGGTCACATGCAAAGAAAATGGGAATCATATCTTCTAAACATGCCAAGTGTAAGTCAAAGTTATTTTCTTTAGTTGCTCGCTGAAATCTCAAAATCAAAGACACTTTGTCGATATTACCAATCCAAAATTGTGCTGTTTTACCCAATGTCCCTTCTATAACTTCAGTCAAGAAAGTTTGATAGTGACTGTGGAAGGTTTGGCAAGATAAATTATCATTCACAGATGTCAAATTAGAATACGAAGGGTGTGCTGCCAGGTTTTCAATCGCTTTCATCCCTTCAGCAACAGGATTTTTTCCAGTATTATTTGTCATGCTGTAATTGGTAAGGGGAAAACAACTGAAACATTAAACTATATGGCAATAGGAACAAAAGGTATGTGATTCAGAAATTCCCTGGGATTATTAGTATCAAAGAACAAAGAATTTTAGAAAACTAAAAAAAACTCATTTTCTCCGGATTTTCGTGGTTTTCGGAGATTTTCCGAGATATGCTGTAATTGATAAGGGGAAAACAACTGAAACCTTAATCTAGATGACATTACCAACACAAAAGCATATGAGTCACAAATTCCCTTTGAATATTAGGAGGAAAGAACTAAGATTAAAAAAAAAATTAAAACAAAGTAATTTTCTCCGGATTGCCGTGGTTTTCAGGGTTTACGTGGATTTGCTGCAATTGATAACGGGCAAACAACTGAAACCTTAAACTAGATGGCAATACCAACAAAAAAAATACATGAGTCAGAAATTCCCTGGGAATATTAGAGTAAAGAACAAAGATTTTAAAGAAATATTTTAAAAGTCAATTTCTCCGGATTTCCTTGGTTTTCGGAGTTTTCTGGATATATACTATAATTCATAAGGGGCAACCAACTGAAACCTTAATCTAGATGGTAATGCCAATAAAAAAAACATATGAGTCAGAAACTCTCTTCGAATATTAGGAGCAAAGAACAAAGTTTTAAAAAGAAAACATAGTCATTTTCTCCGTATATACGTGGTTTTCCGGGTTTTCCGGGGATATGCTGTAATTGGTAAGGAGCAAACAACTGAAACCTTAATCTAGATGGCAATACAAACACAAAAACATATGATTCACCAATTCCTTTTGAATACCAGGAGCAAAGAACAAAGGTTTTAAAAAATTTAAACAAAATTAATTTTTCCGGATTTCCGTAGTTTTCGGTGTTTTCCGGGGATATGCTGTAATTGATAAGGGGCAAACAACTGAAATTTTAATCTAGATGGTAATGCGAACAAAAAAACATGTGAGTCAGAAATTACCTTTGAATATTAGGAGCAAAGAACAAAGATTTAAAAAATAAAACATAGTTATTTTCTCCGTATTTACGTGGTTTTCCGGGGATATGTTGTAGTTTGTAAGGGGCAAACAACTGAAACCTTAAAACTAGATGGCAATACGAACAAAAATGTGTAAGTCGGAAATTCCCTGGGAATATTAGGGGCAAAAAACAATAAAAAATTAAAACAAACTCATTTTCTCCGGATTTCCGTAGTTTTCCGGGGTTTCCAGGTAAATGCTGTAATTGATAAGGGGCAAACAAGTAAAATCTTAAACTAGACGACAATACCAACAAGAAAATATGTGTCAGAAAATCCCACGGGGGGGGGGGGAGGGTTTGCTATTGGTAGCCCATGGTCTATAAAGGCTTTAGTGCCCATGTGCTATAGAGAAAAGTCCTCGCAAGTCAGTTCACAGTTGAACGAGTTATTTAATGAGCTTGTACTGTAAATGTAACAGTTTTATGTTGTTTTTAACATCTTCGCGGAACTGTTCAGCGCTTGTATTGCACCACAAGTGAGGATTCAGAACGTGCTGGAATTTTAAATACAATTCTCTTTTGCTACTAGGAACGATATCGTGGTTTCCGAGCTGTCGAGTGACATTATATTAATTAAGTTTATGGATTTCACAAATCTTACTTTTTCAAAAGTAGCCTATAATCACAGTTTTCAAGAAAGTTCGCATTGGCCAGCAAAGGATTTAATACAACACAGGAATCTTTTTAGAAGCTACTCCTTTTAAAATTTGTAGTACTAGCCTAAGTTGTATAATTTCTTGTTTAAAATTTGTAGTACTAGCATAAGTTGTATAATTTCTATCACTTTTTGGTATCCTAGGTTCTTATTTGTGGTTCATATGGTCAGCTAAAAAAGTGTTACCCTCCTTTCTTAATGTGCAGTTTGATGAATGCAAGTGTATGTCAGTGAATGTTATCTAGTCCCCTGAAGAAGAGATTAGCCAATTGTTTCTAATTCATTGTTCTTGTACCATACAACGTACAGCTTAACTTCGAAACTAAAGCATGATGGTCTATATGTATTCCAATTTTGGATGTGGTATTGATTGCCATCCTGAATAATTTTCATTTAAATAGACCGGAATTTGAACCTCGGACTGTAAGTGAGACACCTAACTCATCAGTCCAGTATAACAACGGCAGGAAATTCACTGAAATAATTCCAAACAATCTTTTCTTTCCTTCCCCTTGAACTCTATTCTCATATTTTCTTTCCCCCCCCCTTTTCCAGCGACCACTCTTTGTTGTAGGATTTGTAGGATTACTGCTTTACCTCTCGTCCAAGTACTGGTGGAGCTTAATACCTCCCTGATTTACTGGTTATGTGGCTACCAGTGTAAAGTGATAAATATCTTAATGAAAAAAGGGGGAAATTGATGGTACACTAGGTAGTCGAGTCATCAGACAATAATAACGACAAAACCATATCTTCCGTCGTCCTCAACCTGTAATATTCAGAATAAAATGTGTATTCTGACCTGTCAAACAGAGTTGCACTCTCGGTATGTATACGTTGTAGTCTACTAACATTAGCATTTCACCGCTCTAAAATTCTCCTCAAGGGGGAGCTGAAGTATTTGAAGTCTAGTATAAAAAAAAATTCTTACTAAATATTATATTTCAGCAAGAAGTTCTATTTGTTTATCCGAGAAAAGTGATTACTCTTAATTTGTAAGGCAAAAGTATGGACGGGTATTCGTTTAGTTATGAATAAATTACTCCTTTTATCGATCTGTGACTGAAATTATTACGGTATGTGTATACATATAGCCAAATTTCAATCTTAAAGTTAACAGAAATTAAATCTTGTTAGTTTGACATCATTGAATTTCAGCTTTATATTTGGTTATATTCAGTCCCTTGCCTGTTTCAAGCACAGAAAAATTGAGCAAAAGCTTACGCCAGGTATACACCAACTATATAACTCCTTTTTCAGTTTAAGAATAGAATTAATATTTTACAAATAATCTTAGAATAAAAACTCCTACCAACTGTGAAACAACAAAAGTGAAACCTTCAAATGTTTTGTGGAGTTAGCCTTAGCGATTCATAATTCGTATTACAATAAACATAGTTAATAGCAAGTGCAGCATATGCATCACCATTCACTAAAGAGTTATTACTACGTACGGTACGTATTATTAGTGTTGATAAGAGGCAGAGAATAGTACAACGTAATATTTTATTTATCGAATTCTTTGTGACGACACGTTCTTACTCAATGGCAATAGAACATTCCTAAGCAAGCTAAAGAAATATATATTTTATAGAAACCGGAGGTTCATTGCCGCGCTTACAAGAGCCCACCATTCAACCCTATTCTGTGCTAATAGCAAACATCCCTCGCAGATCCTACTTCCCTGAAATCTAATTATTCTCATTTGCCGAAAACATGTAAACTAGCAGGGTCATCCACAGCATCAGCAATCTGCACAAAGCTGAATAAATATAAAGATCTGGTTAGCAATTACAACTTTACTGTGTTCGCTGTGGAGACGATGGGACCTTGGTGTACAGATGCGAAGATCCTGGTGTCAGAAATAGGAAGACAACTGGAGATTCACGGTCTGCAGATTTCCTACGGTAGAAGATCAGCCTTGCGATTCAAAGAGGAAACGCTGCTAGCATTTGGGAACGTTTCCTGAAACACAGGCGCTGGAGGAAATATTCTATATTTTCTAATTAGTGAGATCTCTGTAAGGCTCTTCACTTCAGTCTTCAGTTTATCTGCCATCCATCCTCTTAGGTCCTCCACATCTCCAGAGAGAACTCCAGGAACTTACGAATTGCTTCTAGAGCTGCTCGCCTAGCTGCTGCAGCTTCTTTCATTACTGCACGTCTTGCCATGTCTTTAAATGTATATTTTAGTGCTTACAAATTTACACAATTAATCTATTTATTATTGTTCCACTAATAATTACTTTTTTAAATATCTGCCTTAATTTTGAAAATTGCTCATTGTTGTCAAATATATATATCGTAAGATTATTCTAATATTGCCCTAATACCCTTCGGGTCTCCCAGCCAATATTTTTTATGAAAATTATGTATTTCCTCCCCATGCACGCAACATATCCAGCACATTTCGTCATCCATGATTTAGGCTAATTACCCTTATTATATTCGGTGACGAATACTGGTTATGAAGTTCGTCATGATGCCGTTTTTTGCAGTCCCCGTTTTCATCTCTCTTAGGTCCCAATATTTTCCTAAGCGCCCTGTTTTCGAACACACTCAGTTTATGTTCTTCCCGAAGAGTAAAGAACCATGTTTCACATCCATATCCATATAATAAAAATCGGCAGGATAATTTTTATAAGGAGTACGCCGTAGCGTAGTGGTTGAGGCGCTGCGCTACAAACCTGAAGGTCGCGGGTTCGATTCCCGATGAGGTCATTGAGATTTTTCAATTGGCTTAATCCTTCTGGTGGCACTACGGCCCTGGGGTCGACTCAGCCCCTATCAGAAATGAGTACCAGGAGCAATCCTGGGCGTAAAGGCGGCCGTTGCGTAAGGCTGACTACTTAATTGTCTTATAAATTTAGATTTTTTTAGATTTTTTGACAGAAGACCAGAAGATAAAAGTTTCTGAATTTCATAAAAACAAGCATTTCCTGATTTCAGTCGACACTTAAGTTTTGCATTAATATAATTTATATATGTAATTAATAGCCTACTCTCAGATATTTAAATTTTTCCACTTGTTCGAACGTTTTAAGCGTGATGACACTAGAGAAACAATAACAAGTGATTAATGTAGAGAGTATCGGAAGTACTGTTGACAGTTAAGTGCTGGCATTGCTTCCCGGTCCGGTGTAACGAGTATTGTTACGGTATTGTAGTTGTTAGACGTCAGTGCGTCCACTGCTGTCTTACAGTGCGTTTGTTTGTGTGTGAGTGTGTGTGTGCTTCCTTCCCTCGGGAACCTACCATTAAGCGGGATTAACCAGTCAAGGGGTTGCAGCAATTTGCCGCCTCAGTTGAGAAGATTAATGGAGATCTACGGAAAAGGTCCTTCAGATTCCCGCTGCCGTGTGCTACTCTATTTAACACACCTTTCTGAAAATAAGAGTTCAGTGTGTGTGTTTTTTTGTGTACGTGAGCAAAATAAAAAAGAGCTGATCCCGGGATAGTCTATTATGTGTTTTAAATAGTTCGTGCCTTTTTAATGCTTATTTATGAAGCAAGTAGTAAAACGGAGATTTTATTTAGCGAATAGGTTTGTTTGCGAAACGAGCCCTTAAAAGAGCGAGTGTAGCATTATAAAATAATTTTACCATGTGTATCATAGACTATTTTTTTAGAAAGGCGTTAATATTTGTGAAATAATAGATTTAAATAGGGCAAACATGCCTAATTTCGTAGTATCTTTTTATTTTATTTACTGCAAAATCAGGAACAGTAATTGAAAAAAATTAAAAATGTATAAAATAGAAGAGAAGATGCCCTCTTTGATGAATAAGATCAAATATTTCCACTACTGTTCCCATTTTTGCAATAAATAAAATAAAAATATACTGCGAAATTAGGGGTTCTGCGAAATTAGGCATGTTTGCTATACGTACGGTACGCTGCAGCCATTTTAGGAGTCTTGCGGATGTTTGTGAGCTTTCCTGTCATCTGATGCACTTCCTCAGACAGAGATTATTGATTTCATGGTACAAGACTGCCAATGTAAGGGATGGAATGGACAACGTTTTCCAACCAAGTATAACATTTTTGCGACCGTCATGAGAAATTTATAATTTAAAAAGGCGTAATGAATTTTAACATTTTCAATTTATATCAGACTGAGTCTATTTAATAAGCATATGCAACTTAACTAAAAGAGAATTTTCCATGCCAAGCAATCAAAGTTGATCACCCTGGAGTGTCATCATTTTATAATACTGAGTGGCATAATTTTCTCCTTTTAATTAATATCCTCTACCGTTAGAAGTACTTCTTTTATCTTCGACTGACTAAAAAAATAAATTATAACTTATCCCCGTTTAGTCAGGCTAAATGCTTTATTTACTCCCATAGGCTAATAATACAGTAAATTTTAGTACTATTTAATCTATCGATTTACGAATTTAAAAATATAATAGAGTTGTTATTCCATGGAATGAAAGTCACAATTTTATTGAGAGGGGTTGCTTCAATGCTCTCACAAAACTGAAACTGACATTTTAAATTTAGATGTCAGCAATCAATTATTCATTATTGTACAATATACTTTTACAGGCTCATCACTTCAGTCTGAATTACTATTTTTCATCAGACGTAGCACAATAATCCCATTTATTTATTTACTTAAGGATCCATTTTACTGGCTTCAAGCTCCACTAACGTGAAAACATTGTAATTATTCGTAAAATTGCAACTCAAGATCCATACTAAATTGATTTAAGTGGTAATGAAGCATATACCTAGGTATATTAAATTAAGGGTGAAGTGATCATCCCTATACAGTGACCCTTAAGGTTACAGGAGGTTGAGGCTTTCAGATTTTGAGACATGCGGCACGTGAAAGTGCTAATGTTGTCAGCCTTCATTCCCTGGATTGCTCCTGGTACTCTTTCTGTAAGAGGCTGAGTCGACCGCAGGGCCATAGTGATACCAGAAGAATTAGGCCATTTGAAAAATCCCATCGACCTCATTGGGGATCGAATTACACGAGTAATACAGTTTAGAAGGCAGTGCATTTGTCATATAAAAATCACTGCCTTCTAAACTGTATTACTCAAAATATTTTATAAAAAGCAGAGATATAAGCTTTAATAGATGATTGGTTTCTTTAAAATGTGAGGATTTTTTTCCCTCGTACTGTGACTTCAGCTCTACTACTGAAATTGTGATAATCGATTCTAAGCTTGTTATCGATTATTTGACTTGACTTGATGATTGCTTATATAAATATACAAATTTAGCTCCGAAAATATTAAAAGAATTTTTGAAAATCAAATCGTGACATGAGGTTCCGGGTGTCCGAATTCTTGACTGCTGTAATGTGATGGGTATATTTTAGTGTACGAGGCAGCGAAAATGTCCCCGGTTCTTTAACGACATGCACGTGTCAATAAAGTGAAATCCTGACAAATACATCAACACGATTTGAGCGTTGTATAAATAAGTAAATGCGTTCGTATCGATTGTTGAACATAGGTATTCTGTAGGCTTTATTTGTATAATCAGGGATTTCAGTACACACCATATCAGGAATGAAACTATTAGAATTATTTAGATTGTCAGGATTTGCATGGCTTTCTGCCTACCATTAATCTTTTCCGAAAAACAATTCGACATATCTCGCGTGTTATTAATTGTTCAGTAACGTGTTTTAATATTATATGGGTATTAAAACACGTATTTATTCAAGAAAGATTATCACTCCTTATACCCCCAGTATATATGCATAAGGATAGAAGAACTAACCTTAAAAACACCGTGGGAACTTTTTGGAAACAATTACAGATTTGTTATACGGTATTATTAACAAAGGCATACCTTTAACGTATACCGGTATCTTAAAATATAGGCCTATTTAAAACTTTTCACACCTGAAAATGTCAATTAACAATGTGCGGCATAGAATTATTAAGAGTCTACTCTAGAAATCTTGCCATGTCACCAAAACCTATTGTGGTCAAGTGAATAAAATTGATTAATTGCTGTCCTTATTTAAAGAACTTTTTTAGGCTATAGAGTAAATGAATAATGAACACTGTTTGAATATTTAATATATATTACTTGACTATTGTGAAGTTCTGTTGTTGAAATTGTTGAGCCTCTGTTGACGTTGAGCATTTGGTTAGGCCTATTTCTGCAGTTCAACAATTAAAACTCGTGTCTTAACTAAATAAAATAAACCCGATATAAATATTCTTCTTCATATAGTGTGAATATTTACGCCCTTCTTCCATGTCTGTGTCGACCCACATCTGTTTGCAACATTCACGGGTCCAGATTGGTCCGGGGAAGGTAAAATTTTGTGCCTTGAAAACCTGAATGTTCATTTTTGGGGATTAACTTATTCTGAACAAAATATGTATGAAGATTTTTGAAGGAAGAACTACCAGTTTCCAATTTCCTGAATTTTAGACATGGACACATTTTTATTATTTCATTTAGCTACATCTGTGACTTTTTTTAAAAGTATACATTCAGTACATTATCAATTAATACTATGTGATGTGTTACTAAATAACATATTACATAACAAAGAAAATCTCTCTTTTTGTGCCTCTAACAGGCCGAAAAATCCTTCCTTTTATAAAAGTTTCACTTTATCATCGATAAGGTAGAGAAAGATCAATTGAGTGCTACTATTGAAGTTCTTTAAGAAATTGAGAGGAAATATGACGCGAAAGAATGTTTATGACATGAACAGACGTCGTCTGACCATGAGTAGGTGGTGACTTTTGTCTTTTGTTTGTTATTTTTCATTTTCTTCCAAGTTTTTATACATTTTCTTTTCTTAAGTACGTTCTTTTGTCTGGGGATATCTGGTCTTGAAGTGGTTCACATTATTAACTTAGCGTAACTCTTAGAACAAAGGCTCCCTACTCCTAGTCTTGTTTTCACCTCCTCTGAGGCAGCGTTGTGCCGTATTTTTCAGCTCTTCCCATTTTGATGAAAATTTAATCTAATAAGTATCTTTTTGCGTAGTAGGAGTCTGGAAGTGACTTGATAAATGTCATTGTAATGGAGTTCATTCACTCCTTCTTATAAAAAGAATTATACTTGTTTCATGGAAGATACTAGCTGAGGTTAATTTTTATGGATAAACAAGGATTAAAATTCCTTCTCACTCCGATGGAAATAGCTATTGTACATTGTACTTTGGTGTCTTATTTTTGTAATTTCCTTAATCGCCATACGTATAGTTGTCAGTCGCCGCCGTCATAGTCTTCATGATCATCATTAATGCCTTGAAGTTAATGCTCTACCAGAAGACGAAATATGCATGCAGATAAGCTCCGGAACCAATGAAGTATGCTTCATTTAAGTAATTTTAATACTTGACGGTCTCTTGTTAGTCGAATTATATTATAATTTATTTAAAAAAAAAAAAAAAATCCAGAAGTAGTGTAAATTACATACAAAACTTTTTAAAAAACAAAGTCAATGCAAGTAATTTTAGTAAATTGATAAGTAATAAAGTGAATCGTTACTTTAAGATTATACAATCAGTTCCGAAAATGTTAAGCTATGTACTGTAGGCCTATATTATTTTACAATCTTTTTCAAAACATTCACTTTTTTAATGTCTATTGCACGTGTTAATACTAGAATATTATAGAGTGCATTATTTAAAATATTTTTCTCATGCTTACAAATGGCCGCTTACTCATCGGGAAGAACATAATCCGAGAGTGTTCGAAAACAGGGTGCTTAGGAATATATTCGGGCCTAAGAGAGATGAAAATGGGGACTGGAGAAAAGTGCATAACGACGAGCTTCATCACCTGTACTCTTCACCAAATATTGTAAGGGTAATTAAATCACGGAGGATGCAATGGACTGGACATGTCGCGCGCATGGGGAAGGAAAGACATATCTCAAAAGTATTGACTGGGAGACCCGAAGGGAAAAGACCACCTGGAAGACCTAGACGTAGGTGGGAGGACAATATTAGGATAGATTTAAAGGAAGTAGGTTTTGCGAGAGAGGGTTGGATGGAGTTAGCACAGAATAGGGTTGAATGACGGACTCATGTAAGCGCTCCAATGAACCTTCGGGTTCCATAAAATAGATAATATTCCCTTAGCTTGCTGATGAATTGTCTATTGCCATTGAGTAAGTAAGTAAGTTTCTCATGAACTTCCGAGCCCTAGTCATCATAATGAGCAGTAGCGAATCATCATCATTATAGTCCTTTCACATTCGCCAGAGGTTTCAAGGCCAAACGTAGCACGGCTATGATACCCCCACTTACCGTGCTCATATGACATCATACCCCTCCAATGCCAGTCACATGACAAGCCAGTAGGGAGTTCCCCCTTGGTGTCGTATGAGTGTGTGCGACAGCGCAGCTCCTCTGCGCAAAGGGGAATACTGTTGACTGCTATCAGTGGGGGCATATTAGACGTGAGAAGTTGTGGCCTTGAAACCTCTGGCGAACGTGAAAGCACTATAATAGTAGTAATCATCAATATCATAGTCGCCGTCGCTCATAGTCTAACCGTCAGTCGTTATCAGTAACGATCGAAAACTCCATAGTTATCGTCACCCCATCATCAAGAACCGTTTATTATTTCCACAATTGCAGAACATCATTCGTCTTCAGATCACGGTCACATCATAATCATTGTAATCATTGACATCTGTAGGCCTATAACTAATTACAATCAAAATTTTCATCATGGTCAATATCAGCTACAGTATTGGTGTTGACAATAGTCAGAACATCATTATATTTATCGTAGACTCTCCTTTTCAATTTCTAAAATTTAAAAAAAATTCACCACTATCATAACGTCTCTATCGCTTTCTAAGTCGTCGATCTCTTAATAGTTTTAGGGCATTTGTCCTTATAAACTATACCATGGCCTAATTACTACTTGTGCTATTAATATCTTAGTAGTAGTAGGCCTAATATTATCTAAATCACTATTCTGTCAAGTAGGATTCCCGATGAAACTGAGGAAGGTCACGGATTCTCATCCCGTTCGCGGTCTCTGGTTTGATTGTCGGTACAAGACTTTTTTTCGTTTGACCATACTATAATACGGTTATTACATATGACGTATTGTCGTAATGATATCCATTAAAGTATAGAATTCCATTATAACACTGCTTGTGGTATGGATTAATAAAGAAAACGGAACATCCTTGAAGCCAGCAAATCAAGCTGCATAATAAACAACCTGTATTTAAAATTAAATAAATTAAATAAATTTTATCAGTTTAAAACTCAAATTTAATTATGTTTTAACAAAAACAGTCGTATGCACCTTGCCAATATTGGTAATGAAGAAACTCGTATGAAAATTATGAAACGAGCGAAGCAGGTGTACTATTAATCCATATTTGTAAAACTCTTCATCGAGATAAAACTAAAAAAAGTTGTTAATAAAGCTTTAGTAAAACTTAACTATCTAATGAGTAATTAACATCGGAGTTAGATATATTTTCATTAAATAATAAAGTTTTAGGGCCTTTGAAAGAAGATTACATCAGAGATGGGGACAGTGCTCCGTTACATGTTGTAAAGACTGTTCACATTATTCCTCTACTTGCCTTTGAACACGGCTGAGTTTGAATCTGAAGAACATTACATGAGCACTCTGCGGGGTGCCGGAGATGTAATGTTCTGGATGTTTGGGAATGAGAAGACTTAGTTTCTTTTGGCGAATACAGTAAAGTTCATTGCCTAAGTTGCTCAGGTGGAATTAATTAGGATTACTTGAGACATTGTATTGTTTATGAAGAGTTTATGTGGCGTTCAAAGTAATGGCATGCCGCATCTTTTTTTGCTAATCCCTAGGCCATGGGTACCCATCTGTGGCACATCGTGTCACTGTGCGGTAGGGGAATTTCTCCCACTACAGTCGCCCTTGACGTCAGCATAAAGCAGTTTCGACGTGACACTGAACATGAAGAACAGGTTTCTTACGTCAGAGCAAGGGATGGGGACTAAAACGTTTCCCCTCAGTTGCTCACCTATGCCCTAGGCTATATAGTGGCTAGCGCATGAAATCGAGAATTAAACAATAATTATTTCGTAGTATTGTGAAAATAGTGAACTAAGTCTTTTTACTTACCTCTTCCCAATCACTCATCTAGACGAATAATCGTTCTTAGGGATAGCTAAGTTGGGTGCATCCACGCCTTAATCAAAAGGCCCCATTCTCGATTTATGACTCTGTTCAAAAGATTTAAGAACTCTTAAATACAATTGGTAAGTTAATACTGTAAAAAATTTGTTTAAAAATATATAAGCTGACGATTGTGTAAAAAATCTCTGTTACTAGTTGATCGTGGTTCTTGTCCATATTGGAAAGTATTCTCAGGGATGGAGAAAGTGTGAGGGTAAATTAGTATCGTTCCAGACACTTAAATTTGCATACTGTTAGCTATGCCAATAGGTCTGCTAATGAGTATTCTAATTGGCACATCACTTGCATGCCATAATAACCCATAATTATACAGGGAATTAGATCAGTAAATATAT
This sequence comes from Ectobius pallidus, assembly GCA_964059195.1. Classification (NCBI taxonomy): domain Eukaryota; kingdom Metazoa; phylum Arthropoda; class Insecta; order Blattodea; family Ectobiidae; genus Ectobius; species Ectobius pallidus. The sequence continues at coordinate 83,133,380 of CAXKWD010000002.1, read as the reverse complement.
TTATTACCGGTGTGGCATGTTAAATTCTGAAAATATTATGACACGGATTAACATAGTGTAACGTATACACACAGTTCCTTGCTGTTAGTAGACTGGAAAAAGTTAAATCTGCTTTAATATGATATCGTACGAGACATTAACTCTGTAGTAAAATTAATTATGTGGTTACTGTTGTTGTTTACTGTAGATTTCTTCTTAGGGTGCCATATTTATAGGTCAGGTTGGCAGGTAGAGATCACATAATAGGAGTTGAAACATTTAAGCGTAGTTTCTAACAAAATTAGTTTTTCCTAAAGATTTCCCCTGATTCTACATACGTTATGTGTGTAAAGTCTGATAAAAGTTGGTCAAAGGATGTAGTTTTAAATAGAGGTCATATAATAGGGGTTGAACAATTAAAGGGGTGGTTTGTATAATAATCAGTTTTGCCTAAAAATGTCTCCTTGTTCTATTTGTGTAAAATATGACAAAAATGGGGCAAATAATGGAGTTTTAAATACAGATCATATAATATAGGTTGAAAAATGTAACGGGTGGTTTGTTCCAAAATTAGTTTGCCTAAAGCTTTCTCCTGGTTCTATAGGTTCTGTGAGTGAAATCTGATAAAATTTTTCAAAGAATGTAGATTTAAATAGAGGTCATATGATAGGGGTTGAAATGACCCACAGTTCCATACACAAGGTGTATGTGTCGAAAATAAACAGTTTTAAAGATACATCCAAACGAAACATGGTCAGAAATATAAAATACTTGACTGGTGTCTATTGGTTTATCATCAATATTTCGAACAGCACGGCTTACAGAGGCTTTAGAAACCACATGCATGTCAACAATTGCATGAAACTGGATTCCTGGTTTTAACCAATATAGAGGTGTTTGTAGCTTGTTGCTGCTTCAATGCTAAGACACAATTAATTACAGCTTTAGAGCAATTGTATCTAGTACCATATGCAATTGGTTGAACATTTACCTAAAATGCTGATTAAATTCATAAGTTCTTTATGTCAAATTCTGACTTTGGCCTAAATATTCTGTGCCTTCTATTATGTACAGTTTCTTCTTTGTAGTCACTTGGGCTTAAACAATCCCAGTAAATAATTTTACCTTAGTAGAAAACCTTAGCATTTTACTCAAGTCAAATAACACTAAAATACATGAAACACGTTCTACTTTAATCTGATTAAAAAGTAAAGTAAATTTCTGTTTCTCTTAGTAAAAATAATTACTACAGTATCTACTATGGTAGTTTCTTGAAACAAAGTCTTGCTATTTACTATAGTAGAATTATATTTACTATAGTAATTATTTTTTACTCTAGTAGATATCTGAAACATAGTTTAAAAAATTAGATTCATTAGTATGTACTATAGTAAACTTTTATGAAACAGGCCCCATGCATTTTTGTTGTCTAGGTTATAATAAAACGAAACGTACTGTAGCTCTTAAGTCATTGAGCATGGCTATATTCAAAGAACAGTCATTATTCATTATAACTACTGACGCAGCCAATTTGCCGATAATGTGCAGATCATATCATATGCCTTGATGTTTGAAAGAATCTACTTATTGTGATGAATATAGAATGTTTACAATCTCTTTAAGCTCATCAGAGGAATCAGATATTTTTACCTTGACTTGCAAGCTTCATTATAGGCCTATGTAGAGATTTCCTCTTCAAGACTGATGGTTCTCGATTTTTGTTATTAAAAAGCTTTCCCCTATGATGTGCGCCATTATCGTTTTGCTGATGTCTTTATACTCTGCCTCGTTTTCATGCTTATGAATGAGGATTTCTCTGAATGCCTTCCTAGTTACCCTTATTTCTCACAAGAGGCTTATGATATTCTGTTTGAGATGGAACTGCCGGCTTTTTATATCTGCCAGGGATGAAAGAAACGTACCTAAAAAATTCTGTATTACAAACACCGAGAGGACATCCTATTTTGCTACACCTCTCCCTTGAGGCTCTTTTAAAGCCTCATATTTGCTTCATTTCCTTTCAAGTGGTTTCTTCTTCATACTTCCTTATTTACAAAAGCGTGCAGGGCTTTAGCAAACATGCCAATTTAACTTTGCCATCAGCTCTTTTTTATTTGTCTCGCTCAGGAATTTGAAAATGAAAACTGGCCGCAATGTCATATACTTAAACTGTTCCGTCCAGTGACCTTTGTTTGAGCCTGTGCTTTATTAATGCGATCGAGGGGACCGAGTGTTTGTTTTGGTGTTGCGGTGGTGTTAAAGAAGATGTTCCGGGGTCGTCGAGTTGTCTTCAAAGTGAAGAGGCAGCTTGTGTACAGCTCCAGGCGGAAGAGGTGGAGGTTAGTTTCTGTGGTCGCCTTTGTGTGCGTGTGTACACAGATTGGAAAAGGGGAAGGGATCCTATCATATGAGCTGTATTTGCAATTTATGAAATGGAGAAGGGTGCTGAACCTGCTTTATGGAAGTATCAGACTAAACAAAACTATACCCGAGACGAGCTAAGAAGGAAACCTGAAGTAGACAAAAACAAGTATGTCTGTCTCACTCTTATGTCATACGAGTAATGTGCTAGAGTGAGACAGGTGCACTGATTTTTGTTTACTCCAGGTTTCCTTCTTAGAACGGCCAGACTTTAGTTTCGAATCCCGCCAGTGGGTCGGAGCTGCTGCAAGTGCAGAAACATGAGATTAACGAAGCATGTTATATTATGTATTTTAACTATTAAACTTTAAACCCTTAAGTAGTAATCTAACTGCCTGCAAATAGTACTTATTAGATATATCACTGAATTATATAATTTATCGATAATCCACCATTAACATACAATGCGAAAACTTAACGAAATTCAACAACATGGCGCTACTGGCTTAGCCGACCCGTGATCTTCAAAATTAGAAACATTCGTTCCATTCCCCTTTTACAATGCTATGCTATTTATTTATACGTCATGATTGCATATTGTATCAGTCAACATGTTGCATAATGAGCAGGAAATTAGTTTGCAATTTAGAATACTTATCCAGCATTGCTAGGGAAATGTCCCCATAGGCTACAGAAAGCATGTCCACTATTGAGACATTAGGATTGATATCGAAATTTCTTTCGATTGTACTTTGAATTTTTCTTCTTGTACTGTCACCATCTATTCGACAATTTTTATCTTTCTGCACAGAACTGCTGATGAGGCGCAAGTGGCTTAATTTTATGTAAGTTGGCGTAGCCGCTGACCAAGAATCGAATATCTGTGTTATGAATTCTTAAGTAAATCATATTGAACCAACCGGAACAGTGTCTATTATTTGTGCGAATTTTGAAATTCACAAGTATGTGGGCCTATACAGACAATATAAGTAACTTTGATATTAACTTATATAAATCACAAATTTATTGTTAAATGAACACTGTAATTTATTAATAATATTACTGTATTTGATTTTATTCCCATTAATAATGCATTTCGTATTTTTATGAAAATATTTCCTTTCCTAAGGGAAATAGCAAGTTTAAAGAAATTTATTCCCAGGATAGGGGTTGGCATCGCTGACCCTGCCTAAGTTGGTAGGCCTACTCTAAGAACAAAGTAGAAGAGAAGTGAACTTATTATAATGTACGCTGCGATTTTTTTGCGATGGGGCGTTGCACAAAGTATTATAATAATTTTTTATATGCAACACTACACACACACATACAGAACAGATCTTCTGCACATTATTGTCAACTCAAATACTTTTACCATGAAAGGTTTGTGTGTTTGAGACTTCGTAATTATAATGTTTTTTATGATGGCAATTAAAACATTTCTTAGAACATATTTTTAAGTTTAAATTTCTCTGAAAAAAGTTTTATGGCGCACACTAGGCTTCTCCCACCAACCCTCTAAAGGGACCCGCCTGGGAAGGTGGGGTTTAGGGTTTCGTCGCAGAAGAGATTCAATGTGAGACATAATAAACTTCGCGCTATTCACTATATTGCTCCTAAACTAACATAAACGTTCCTAACCTAACAAAACGGCGGAGCTTGGCTGGTGTGCGGGTCTCCTGGGTCAGGATTTGAATCAGGGAATTCCTGCTTTGCCAGGAGTTGAATATAACTTAATTATACTGAAAATAGGCCCAAAGTAATTCTTGTCTTCCTTTATACCCCTATAAAATCTCAGTATAAGTATCGTTTCAAAATGCCCCTTGTGCATGTAGGCCTACTTATGCTTCCTAGGCTGGAACTTCAGCATCCCTTAGCCTGGTCTTGTGTACCAGTAGGTCTATATATTTCAGATGACAGGTTGTCATTGAAGTCCAAAATACTGTATTGTCATACTGAGTACTGTTGCTATTAAGTGATGTTCTATTCATGGCACTTTGAAACAATTGTTAACTCTTAACATAAACAATACCATAATACTACATTTTGGGATTCTTTGTCACTTTGCACGCTGTATTGTCTTTTTTTACAAACACGAAAAAGTCCATATTTGAGGTTTAGAACCTATAGAATTCACATAACTTATAAATTCAGTGTGTTCTAAAAAATTTTCAAAGTGAAAGAAAAATCTGTAACCTAAAAATGGCATAACTTGTACTGGTTATGGCAGTGGTCATGACATGGGGAATGGTGCACAGACTTCTATAACCTAAAAATGGCATAACTTGTACTGGTTATGGAGGTGGTCATGACATGGGGAATGGTGCACAGAGTTAGTATCATTGTGAAACAATGTAGGCAGTTTGATCGTGTTGAAGGTGGTTACGGTGTTGCTCTCTCACTAAACTGCTACTCTCACTAAACTGAACAAACCTTAGTTAACCTAACCTAGATCATGTTGCAAACCTCGCACATGTCAAAAACCCTTGTTCTACCTGCTACTAACCTTGTGCTTGTTCATCCCACATGTAAAGCTATTGGCAGCACTGTACAACACAATCTAAATAAGTGGAGCGATAATAGCCAGCCAATCAGTGTTTGTGACTATCTATGGGCTGCTTAACCCATTTCTCAACATCGATAAAACTTAGTGCAGAGTGTCAAAGAAGACCCATTACTTTTACCTGTAAACCTGGGGGAAGTTGAAATCCATGTGTTAATAGCTGTTTTATGAAGGAATCTGACCTTTAAAATACGGGGGAGTTGATATTGGATTTTACTGAATTAACTTTTTGAGTACAGTGATGTAGCCAGTAAACACCCCACACATACACTTTTTAAACCTAACAAGATGCATGCTTTATGCTGAATGTGGGAAGATATTAAACATCTTTAGTTTTAATTGGTAAAAGTTATTCTTAACCCTATTCAACCTGATTATGTGACACCTCCAGCTTACACCTACCTCTAGTGTTATCTTCATGAATAGTTCATCTGCATGGTAGGTTATCTACCTAGGTAGTTCCTTTCTCACGTTCAGTAGGTGTACATACATATATAAGTCAAAGGCTGTCATTAACTTCATAAATTTTGGTTTGTGGTGGGCATCGTATGCTGCACCTGTAAGGCTGTAAGTAACCTTATAGCTTTCTTTTGGAGCAGGAGTATATTATTTGCTTCCATTGCTTTACTCCACTGGATAAGTCCATACATTATGACACTTTTGGTAAAGAGAACGATAACACATCCTCATGAAGTTTTTGGGAACACTGTTTTTAAGAAGTCTTAGTAGGACAATGTGAGTACCCCAGTTTAGCTTATGATCTAAAGTGATTTCTAGAAGCTTTTCACTGGCAACTTCATTATGCACTTGTCTGAAAGAGAAAGTTATTGATTGTATTTTTTCATTGTTTAATAAGAAATGATTTGCTTTAAACCATATAGAAGCTTTGGATGTACGAGGGTTGTCCAGAAAGTAAAGAATGGTTTAGCATAAGTAAATAATAACGAAAGATATCAACACAAAACTTTATTTACAAAGATACAGTACTTGACTCTATTTCACAACGTAATTCTTACAAACGAACTTAAATGTTTTTAGCGAATTCAAAATAACAAAGTTATGGATAGGCCTACTATCTTTCTCAAGGAAAAAAGTGGCTCGAAATAAATTGCTGAATAAATAAAAGTTAAGCGGCAAGTGTACATGATATATTTCATCATTGCATACATAAAACTCGAGCTAGCTTGTATTGGGTCAAAATGACCGTTCCGAGTCCTTTAAGGTACATAATACTAATATTTCTCATCCTGTGGACAGTAAAATGTTGACTATTTCAGGGATCATTTACCACTAAAATTCATTAATAGTCACAAAATATAGGTGAGATAAAGTAAAACCCATTCATTTTCTTACACAAAGTTTGTGCAATGGTTAAAATGACTGTCTAATGTAAATATAAGATTTTAAAAATGGTTTGAAACTGTTACAGGAGTGCTGGTGTGACTCCTGAAATGGACTCAACAGGGTCCGTGGCTGCTGTAGAGGCAGCTCTAGATAGGCTCAATAAACAGCGGGAAGAACTGGAGGAATTGTGGGCAACTCGTAAACTAAAACTGGACCTGTGCCTAAGGTTAAGGCTATTTGAGAGAGATGCCTTGGAAGTGTCTTCACAACTCGAGTTGTGGTCAGAGGAATTGCAACACACTGAACTTAGCCGCGACATTCAGAAAGCCGAGCAATTACTCAGGTTACACAATGAAAGTGTGTCTCATATGCAGAACACAACATTCCAAGTGTTACAGCAGGGTCAGGAGCTTGCTCAGGTAATCTTACATCTCAGTATAAAAATATAGTTAATCTACTTCTTCTCCATATATTCCATCTTAAACCCTTACAATGTGTAATTCTGTACATCATGGGGCACACAACAAATATAATCTGTATATAAAAAGGTTATATACTTTAACACAGAATAGCTTGAGTTTATTTCCTTGAAACTTGTTAATGGTATCTTCATTCATGTTAGAAATTCTTCTTTTAAAACATTTAAAAGGGGGCCAGGTCAGCATTGATAATAATTAGGGAGCGGATTTCTTTGACCTAAAAAATAGGATATAGGCATGCATTTATGACCTAAATAAACATTAAAATATGACCAATAAAATTTAAAATATGACTTTAACCACTTACATATTGTGTATATTTTTTTAAGTTTCATTACAAATAATACAAAATTTACATAATATGATATGAAACTTCAAAATTTCTTTAATATGCACAGGAATATGCCAAAAATATGGCCTAAATATGCATATTCATACGAAATATGCTACAAAAGTTGAAAATTTCCTAAATATGCAGTTATATACACAAGAAAAGCCGTTCCATTTTCACCAGGTTGCATGGAATCTGGTTTAAATTAGTCGGAAACCTGAAATAATGCAAAGGGAAAAAATGTGACATGTCATAGAAATCCGCCCCTAATAATAATAAAACTTTCTTTCCGTACAAAAGGGGAGCTGTTTTAAAAATTTTATTTTTGTAGGACGATGTTGTAGTTAAGGCAGAAATAAATATGTAACTTATTTGAGTTTCCGCCATTGAAGTCTAAGGTACACATGGGTGATCCAAATTAGAAAATTTCTTAAAAAATGTGGTTCAGTGTGGAAAAACTTCAGTTTTATGGAAATAAATCCATGTTTGGTTAAATTTTCAACCAAAAATGAGAGAATTATACTTTCACTTAATTAGCTTAGCAGTTTAATGATACCTTCACTCATTGACAAATAATCCTATTAGGTATGCATTGATGAGAAAGTCTATCACTGTGGATGTATGCCTTTCATCCCAGAGGACTGAGTTGAATTCCCTGCTGGGTTGGGGATTTTTCAGTAATGAGAATTCCCCTTTGTGAGTTCAAGACTGGGTGCTGTGTTTTGTATTTACGTTTAAGCACCCTCCTGGACATCTCTCTCCCATCATTACCCTTCCATCTCATCATCTGATCAGGATAAACTACAAGAGTGATTCAAAAAGTAACAGCAAACTAATTTTTGTGAAGTATATATTTCAATTACAGATACAAACAAGATGTAATATTTCAAAATAATCACAAACTTCTTAATCCATGAAAAACAAGTTTTTGTTTTTGTCCAAACCAAGAATGCAACATTTCTTTAACTTCATCTTCACTTCCAAATCGTTCTTACAGGGTTCGAACACATGGTAATCCAAAGGAGTGAGATCAGGGCTGTATGGGTCTATAAGGGAGATCCTGTAAGACCTGAAATCTCAGTCTTTAAATGATGTCAAAAGTTGCAGCGGCGGTGTGGGAGTGTACATTGCTGTGAAAGATAAGAGTGCTTCTAGACAAAAGTCCTCTACGATGGGTGCATATTCTTGACTTTAGCTCATTCTCCAACATGGTGCTGTAGCAGCCACTATTAACTGCTTCACCCCTTTGCTGATAGTGCTCCAGGAGCAGCCCATTCATATCCCAGAAGAAGATGTTAGTTTGCTGAAACTTTTGAATCACCCTCATAATTTTGCCTCTGTGTGTCCGAACTTGTAGAAATGGTTAAGCCAGTTAGCCAGGCTTGGTGGAGAAAGTCTATAAACCCTATAGAGCTTAGAGGCAAGTTTGGATTGATTTAAAAAAAAAAAAAGTATTGTTGAGAAGAGATCACTGTGTGGAAGGATTTAATTGAAAATTGCTTTAATGAACAGTTGATTTTCACTTTCAGCAATGATAGCATCATCTATTTACTTTCATGTGTTAATACTTACTTTTCATTTGTTTTGTTCATATTTTCCCTCCTCTCAGTGGCCTGTCACACAGAGCATCGATTGATTAAGACCAACCGACTGCCATCGAGCGCTCTTGACTACATTTCTATTCCTTGTCACACAGCATTGAGCATCATTGATCAACGGAAATATTATAGGTTATGTACCTATATGATTTTACTAGGTCTACTCATCACTGTATATTAGAGGTAAAGTATACTACCTCATTAGGCCTACGTCTGCTTATCTCCTGCACAGTATCATACTACATGTGTTGGGATGTAAGGTTTAATATTAGGCCTGCTTTCTCAGGCTACTTCTGTTTACTTCAAGCTTGTTGAGCGAAGAGGTTGGTTCGTTGTAGTTTGATCGGCTACCGCTAGATGTTACAACTTGATGTATATTTGTATTTGTACAATTAAATTACATAAGAAGATGTCATTTTAAGTACCTTAATTGATTCGTGCAGTTCTATTTCATTCAGATGTGAGTCTAAAATGACATTATTGTGTAAGTTAAATCTTCTAGCATCAATTCTGAAATACAGGTGGGTACAAAGCTTTGGAGTGCTGCCACCTTCACTCATCGACTTTCGATTGAAAAACAGACAGGTTTGATTTCACAGACCAGTTGATCCCTCTCGCTCGTTGTTGATCGTTGGCGATCGATGCTATGTGACTGGTACCATTGCTGTCTATTGGTTTGTTATATCAGTCAGTCGGTCGCTGTCGCTCTATCAATGCAGTGTGACAGCCCCCTCACTCTCTTAGTTTTTTTCTTTCTTTTCGTTTTATAGTCTTTCTCTCTCTCTCTCTCTCTCTCTCTCTCTCTCTTTTTATACTGCTTTAGAATAAATTTTTCTTTTGCTTTATGCTTCAGGCATTTGAAACATCAGGCATGTCTTTAATGGCAGATAGTCAGTACTCAGCTCAAACTAGAGTCCAAGTATTGCTGGAATTTCTCCATGAGAGAGAGATGGACCTAGAAGACCTGGCTGAAATGAAAAGAGTTAAGCTGGAACAATGTGTACAACTATGTCAATTTCAAAACGATGCCAATCAGGTATGGATGCTGTATTTACCTTTACTTACTTACTTACTTACGTACTCGGTGACATTAGACAGTTCATAAGCAAGCTAATGAAATGTTATCTATTTTGTGGAATCCGGAGGTTCATTGCCACACTTATCTGAGCCCCCATTCACCCTATTCTGTCCTAACTCCATCCAACCATCCCTCACAAATCCTACTGCCCTTAAAACTATCGTAATATTGTCTACCCACGTATGTCTAGGTCTTCCAAGGGGTAAATTTCCCTTCAGGTCTCCCAGTCAACATTTTTGTAGATATGTCTTTCCTCTCCCATGCATGCAACCTGTGAAGCTCATCATTGTGCTGTTTTCTGCAGTCCCCATTTTCATCTTTCTTGGGCCCAAATATTTTCCTAAGCACCCTGTTTTTGAATACCCTCAGATTCTGTTCTTCCTGAAGAGTAAGGGACCATGTCTTACATTCATGTAATACAATCAGTAGGATAATTGTCTTATAAATTATTATTTTTAGATTTCTGAACAGAAGACGAGAAGATAAAAGTTTCTGAACTGTATAAAAGCAAGCATTTCCTGATTTTCTGTTGTCACTTAACTACAACCTTAATATTAGTTGTATCTCCTAGATAATTGAATTTCTCCATTCGTTCGAATGATTTACCGACTATTATAATATTTTGTAGGATATTATTTTAACATTTCATGACCATAAACTTAGTTTTTTCTGTATTAATTTCCGATCCAACATTCCTGCAGGCCTTGAAAAGACTTTCTGCATTTCTCCGGATTGTGTTTATATCATCGCCCAACAGACAAACATCTTTTGCGTAAGCTAAAATCGGGTGATTTTTTTACTTTCACATACGATTAAACTTATCTTATTTTCAAATCAAACTTACATTATTTTTATACCTTATACAGTAACTGCAGTATATGCAAATTTATTGTTGCTTATAGAATTTGTTATGACTAAAATGAATTGTATTTTCAGGTTGTGAGCTGGATTCGCAATGGAGAAGCTATGCTATTGGCAAGTTTTGCAATTCCAAGTTGTTTACAAGATGCAGAGCAATTGAAAAAAGAACATGAGCAGTTCCAAGTTGCTATTGAGGTAAAAATAAGCAAATCTAGTTCTTGAGTTTCAATCAGTTTTATTTACATATAAACTATGCATATAATCTATAAACTACACATATAAACAGTTATATATACATATAAACATATCACCAGAGAAGAGTGAACTGTTCAATAAAATTAAAAGTTGTGTTTTGTGATAATAGATAGGCTATCATCATCATTGGTTTATAACTTTTGTTTGTTGTCCATGGTGTAGTTTAAAATTTTGCACATTTGCAAAATTTATCTTACAATTTTTCTGGAACTGTTGATGAATAAAATTAAAATTGTCTTGCCAGGTTAAGAATTTTTTTTTTTCTTCCTCTCAAAGTATTTTTACTATACTGTGGTTCCATTTTCAAGGAATGAAGTTTTGATGTTGAAAGCAGTTGGATTTTTATAGGGTAGCTGGAAAATAAAAAGCTTTCCTATAAAAATCCAATAATTCCAGAATAAAGAAACAAAACACCTCTCCAACCTGGCTGGAAACCGAAGAGAATTATTTTAAAACAAAATTGTAATTTTTCGAAACTCTAACTAGTTGTCGAACATATTATTTAGAATATGAAAGCACTTCTAAATCACTTCCAACAATTCATTATCACACTGTTAGATGACAAAAATATAATTATATTACATCAGTACTACATAAAGAAACACATTTTTCCATTCTGTGAATTTGTAATAATGTAATGTTTGTGATGCAAGAGGAAAATCCCTAGTGCTGCATTTCAGATAAGAATAATACTTTATTGACAATGCTGGAAACTTTGTATTGATATAGTAATGAGACTTGTGTAACCAAATCCTTGCCTAAAAACAATATTTTAACAATTCATGTGAAGTTAAGTGGAGGGAAAGGAAATAGACATTAAATCCATGTCTAGGATATTAATACAAGTAAGAATCAGCTTGAAAAATTTTATGTCATAACCGGGATTTGAACACGGATCTTCAGCTTAACGCGCTGATGCTCTACCATTGAGCTACCATGAGTTGAGGAATTTGATGTTGTACTGGCATGTTGTCATGGTAGCTCAATGGTAGAGCATCAGCGCGTTAAGCTGAAGATCCGTGTTCAAATCCCGGTTATGACATAAAATTTTTCAAGCTGATTCTTACTTGTATCATGTGAAGTTGTTTCACTGTTGCTTTATGTTGTGATGTACTACTACTTAATTTCACTAAATGATATACATCTTTTCACAGAAAACACACACATCAGCAGTACAAGTAAAACACAGAGCAGAAGCTCTCATCAGTGCAAATCATTATGATCCTCAAAGTGTTAGAGAGATTGCCGAAGAGGTGACCAAGAGATGGCAACAACTAGTTACCTGCGCAGAGGAGAGACACAAATTAGTTACTGCCAGTATAAACTTCTACAAAACAGCAGAACAGGTAAGTGTATTATTAACTATGCATTTACTTGCTTGCTTAAAACGTATTAATGAAATATATAGTGAAATACCGAAAAGAATACTTTATTTACACAAATTACAGATTATCCGTGTTATCAATTTATTAAAACTGCAAACATTATAAATCTTAGTCTGAATCTTACTTGAAAGCCTCCATATGAGCAATCTCTTGTTTAGGGTCTGCATTAAGCATATCTATTAATAAGAGAGGAAAGAAAATATACAAATATCTACAGAAGTAAACATATCAATTGAAATTTAGTTAAACAATTTTTTACAAAAAAAGTTTCTGATGATGGCAGCTTATGCAGTTGAAAGCGCTCCAACGTGGTAATTTTGCCTAATCATAGTAGCGAGTGTCAAGACAACATTCAAGAAGACATTTATTATAGTTAAAGAATATTGGTATCAAAAATGTACTTTACAAATAGGTAAATATTAAAGTTAATCACATAGAAATAAAAGTATAGTTGGTATATATTAAAAGGTAGCCAGTGAAAGCAAAAATTGTAAGATTCAATTATTAGGACTAAAAATATCTTTAATATTTATTTTAAAAAATTGAGAAGATATTACTAGCTATCACAAGATATCTATATTACTAGCTATCACAAGATTTTTACCTCTTGGGTCTTACTTAATGTCTTATAACAAAAATACCAATTTTTAAATTACTATTAAAGCGAACAAGAACCAATAAGAGTAATAAAAATACATCGGAGTAAATGCAATGAAATATGCATTTGTGGTCCTCAAATCCCCCCCCCCCCCCATAAAGTACATAACAAATATGACTTTTATTGTATAATTTAGTTTGCTTTCAGATAGGACATTCTCTTTTTCAACATTGATAATAAGTAGGTACTTATTTACTACAGTAAAGGTTCAGGAAATTAAAAGAAATACAAAAGCTGTTTCATAGCATATTTGAACTCGTTTTTCTGTGTAGACAGTATTCAATTTAGAAATGAATTGAAGATGGCTTTGCTTGGTTGCCATAGCAAACTGGGGAAGAACATCACTGAAACATAATCAAAAAGTCGAGAAGGACATTGAATGAGAGAAAGATAAGAAGAAGTAGTGTTGAGAATATAGTTATTAAAATTAAGAACAAAATTTAAAATGTGGGTGAAGTAAAAACAAAACCATGGTTGCTTTTCAAATATGCCCTTCTGATTAAACAATTACCTAGGGCGTACGAACATGAATTAGCAGGTGCCTCTTTTTTTTCCCCCCATAAGTTACCATTTCATCTAGAAGCCTGGAATTCTGTGATGGGCTCAGCAAGCTAGTGTCATAACATTTGAAAGTGTTCCTCTGTTTTTGTCTGAACAATGGTGAAAAATTAAAATATTTCTGGTACAGCAGACAAAGAACATTAGTACTCTTAGTCCATAAGAGCAGTGTAATAAAATTATAATTAGTCCTCTGATTTTCCACAGTTGGACCACAATCATTTTTCCCATTCTACTGGTGTTAATAACCAATCTACCCAATTTATAATTTGATATCTTCAGATGTCTTGTAATATATTGTTTGTCTGTGGTTTAGGTGTGCTCCGTTCTGGACAGCCTGGAGAGAGAGTACAAACGAGATGAAGACTGGTGCGGTGGTGGCACTCCTGCTGATAAGATGGTAGCAGTTGGCACCAATGCCTCTACTAGTGGTCCAGACAAGGCAACAGCAGTGTCTCAGCTCATCAACAAACATCAGGAGCAAAAAGAAGCTTTTCTTAAGGCCTGTACACTGGCACGCCGCACAGCGGAGACATTCCTAAAGTACACAGGAAGAAGTTTACAGTATTACAACTATCAGGGAGAAGCCAGTACAAGGAATTCTGAAAACAGAGTTAAAAGTGAGTTTTGAATGCTTATCATCTCCATACTGTTCATGATTTAAGTTTTACTCTGTCATTATGAATCGTATTAATTAAAGGACGTAGCATGACTGCTTTTTGCTTGTAGACAATCGGCATAATACTATAGGTATAGATAGTTCACGTGCATTAATTTTTAATAACCCGAAAGATTTCTTCCACTAACGTGGAATTTACATTGCTTGATAAATTGCACCAGCCTAAAAAAAGCGAGATTTTTCATGGTTAATTTTGCGCCCTTCGTACCTGCGCCCTTCGTACCTGCGCCCTTGGCAGTCGCCCACTTAGCCACAGCCTAGCTACGGCCCTGGATGGGGCTTCTACGATCTGAGTCACAGTGTTTGATTCTTAAAGTCTTGGTTTCATTCACCATCTTACCTGATACAACATAACATCTTGATGGACATTAAAATAATATAAACTTGAATTGATTACTTGAAAACACAATTTTGTTTCAGTCCAAGCCAGTTCGTGTGCTGTTTTGTTGTTAGCTTATCTTAATTGGGTTAACTACTTTTGCACTATTGATATCATTGGTTAGAATCTGGTTACTCGTTTTACTCATGGTTTGTTGATTTAAAGTATGCTGTGATTACACAGCTCAGACAGATTTGTTTATAAATAGGAAAGCTAGAAAGTAATTATTGTTTAAATAATCAGTTAAATTTTATTCATGGAATAGTCTTAATAAATTCCACTCCAGATAAAGAGTTTCATCAGATAAATCCACTCCTGCTTCACAGTCGTGAATCTATCAATAAGCTCATAATCTCTTGTAGGATTACTTATGAGAACATTTTTGGGAAACTTTCCTTTATTAATACAAGGGGTAATAGTGAAAGACAAAGTTTCGAACACCAACCTCCAAAGAATGACCAACACATCCAATGTAGCAGAATGAGCAATGTCACTTAAGTGGAAATAGGGAAGCCACCTATCAAGATAGACACATACTACCATGATGTGGGACCCACACATCTGAAAAAGAAACCAGGGAACACCTCAGATATGATGGGTGGACATGTTTGTGAAAATGGCAGGCAAGCAAAAGACAGAACTAAATAGGGGGGGGGGGGGGGAAACTAGGACATATCCTCTCAGAAACTACAATAGTTAAAGGGACTGTGCGAAACTAAAAAGGACCAATCTAATAGGGAAATAGTGAGTTTAGAATTAGCATTAAGATTTAATGATAATCAGGCTGACAAAATTCACTTCGCTTGGCATAGCTCATCGAGCAAGGAACAGAGCCACCCCTTTGAAAGGAGTCCTTGCCCTTTGTGGGACATTATAGCTAAATTCATTCATTCACCTTTAGTATGGTAGCTTCCATAAAGAAGTACTACAAAGAACGAAAATATTGTGGGCATTTTGACGTAAATATGTGGTTTACAACAGTATTCCCGGAAAATAAATTTTGTAAATTATATGAATATATGATTTAAATTTTTTTTAAATTTAAAACTAAATATTTTTGAGGTTGCAGTCCCCCCCTCCCAAATTTCCACCAACTAAAGCACTGGTTTTCGTTAAAAATAAGAATCACAGTATTATTTCTTAAGTCATCCTACAAAAATTTCAAAACCATTCTTTTACTCCTTAAAAAAAGTAACAGAATTTGCTGGTTTTGATAATATTATATTTAGCTTCATTGTAATAGAAGAAATAGCCACTTTGAAAAAAAACAAACCTATTACTGGCAAAAGCAACTATACTCTTAACTATTAATAGCTATTAATGTTAATCACATTGTTTCAGACATCCTGGAGAAGCTGCTTACCCAAGAAAACAAAGTTCTTGAGCACTGGACTCAGCGCAAGAAGAGGTTAGATCAGTGCCAACAGTATGTTCTGTTTGAAAGGTCTGCAAAGCAAGCAATTGAATGGATTCATGACACTGGCGAGTTCTACCTGTCCACTCATACCAATGTGGGACAGAGCAAGGAAGAGACTGAAACCCTGCTGTCAGAGCATAATGAATTCAAAGGAACTGCCAAGGTGCGTTATATTTTCTGTGTATAGGTACAACATAATTTCGGTTTTTCAGGTTATTTGTTACTGTACAAGAACTTAACCTTCTTTGTTTTTCAAAATGTGAAGTATTTGCTTCAGGGTCATGACTATAAAGTAAGCCAGTTAGTTATTTCCAAAGCAATAAATTGAAAATGTTTAATTTTAGAGTTTTGTAGAAATACTAGTATTGTATCCCACTGTTCTTACTCAATTTAAATTACAGAACCTTTGCACTTACTATAAATACTACCTGTCTAATTTTGCAGAATTAATGTAAATTGGGGCAGTGTTGTATTTATAAAAATAAAAACAAATAGGTTGGTTAGGTTGGTTTATGGGTATTTAACAACAGAGGTTTACTGGAAATCAGGCCTTTGACCATTTATTAATGAATTAATTAATTTTATTCTCATACTTTCTATCTTAGGGTACGTATACATCTGCGCTCCTCTTGCGCTCTGCTCCGCACACGTGCTGCACAGAACGCTGATTGGTACTGCATTTTGAGGTGCACGCGAACTGCTCGCGTGCCACTCGCCGCAATCAGTCTCCTGTCAGTTTTTTCAATGAACACAAAGGATTTCTGATTTCACATTGGGACATTGTTGTTTGAAGACCAATGTTGTTTGTTGATCTTGGGTCCAAGGATCAATATGGATTTGACTAATCCACCAATCAGAATAATAAGAATGATACAAAAATAAGTTGGATAAAATGAAGAGTTTTTCTCACCTCGTAAAATGCATAAATTGGATGTGAGTCTCACCATCATAGCCGTAACGAGGGGGGGGGGGGTTTGAACCCCCACCCCCATTGATTAAAAAGGGAAAATTCTACTAATTATTTCATTATTGTGATACATCACCTTTTTTAAAAATCTGCTTATAAATTACTTAATATGAGTTTAAAGCATGGGAAGCTTAAAACTCGTTATTGTGAATCTTAATTTTTTAAATTTTCCGGGGGGAGGACCCCAGAACCCCCCTCTCCAGATGTTATAACCCCCCCCCCCCCATATGGTCAGCCTGATTACGCCTATGCTCACCATATTGTTATATAACCTGCATTCATTGAGCACAATTAAGGCTACGAAGGGTGAAAACATTTTCACCCTAAGTTGATAGATTTGATAAATATATATAAATTTGCAACTTTTCCCCTTAGTAAAATAATATACTGGTAGTTATAGGTATAGGTGTAATAGTCATGGTCACATTGGAGCTTTGCTTATTTTAAACTAGGTAATCTTGTTCTTGCTAAACCATGAGTTCATCTATTAAGTTGTCTTTATTCACTACGTAATATCCTTTACAATTTGTTTATTTGCAGGAAACTCGAGAGAGAGTGAAACTGCTGATTCAGTTAGCTGACAGTCTTGTGGAGAAGGGACATGCTCATGCTAGTGCCATCAAGCAATGGGTTGCAGCAGTAGACAATCGGTACAAAGACTTCAGTTCTCGTATGGACAAATACCGGTAAGTTATTTAACCATGGTCAATTAACTTACTTTGTATCTTAAGAAATATTTTCTGTGGATATCAGTCATCCAAAAATGTGTCTGAGCTTTTCTTCAGCTGCCTATATTGAAAGTTGGTTTATTGTCTTGAATAAATGTTGCATACAAAAGTTTGTTTACAATTTTTCCACATTATTTTTTCATAAAATGTCGCCCGAATGAGCACATGCTCTTGATCAGAGGCAAATCAGATAAATGCATTGAATAAAAATACACATTATTTTTAATAAAATACAATAGATTACATTATTTTACAACAATAATAGGAAGGAAATTTTAAATAGAAGAAAGAAACATGAAAAAGCAATATTCACATAATAAACTTACACATTTTCTTAAATTGGTAATTGTTCAGATTAATTAATTCAGGGTAATTTTTAACAATGGAATTGAATAATCTGGTACCAAAACTAGAGTTGTGTTTTAGAGCTGCAGATCTGAAACATTTAGATTAGGGATGTGGATGTGATCTGAAGCTTGATTTTCTATTAATGTAACTTAATAAAATATATTTATAACTTTGATAGACATTATGTATGTTAACTTCGGAAAATATTAATTTAGACGGATAGTCACGAGGTTTAGGATATAGTCAAATTTTAATATGTTTTTTCGAGATTTTTCCCCAATTCTGAGGGTTTTAAATTCTGTAGAATACAATTTTTTTTCATTTCAAATTATTTTAAGTAATTTTAACTGCTAGTGATATTGATTAAATATTTTGTCTTACTAATGGTTAACTGTACCTTCTAGATTTTTCTAAGGTAGGGAAGTCTGGAATATGGTACACTCAGCCTCTGTGAGAACAACTGTGGATCTACTTGAAATAGTGACTCCAGTGTGGAAAGCCTTCACTAACAGATACAACCACATATCCCCCAATTCTGCCCATAGGTCAGATGGTAAAGCTTGTCCCATATAGGATGTAGTGCCATGGAGTTTATTTCACTTAATGGTTATCATTTATGGTTAACATTATCTGTTGGTCATGATGTAATAGAGCATTAATTCTTATATTTCAGGAAATAAGGCTTAGATTCTCTTTAGATTTTGTTTGTTCTTTGTTGTCTATTTACTCCATTGCAAATCAGAGTGTAGGGAACTATAATGTACAAGAAACTGTAGTTCAGCTTAAAGAGTTTTATGTTTGTAAATGATAGATGCAGTACCACCAAAATTCTTGTACCCTGGAAATGTGAATTTACAAGTGCTCTTCCTGTTGTTTCACACCCAAATTTTTGAAATACTTCTTAGGGCCGAATCTGTATACACTTTATGGGGATTATGCTCTTCCAGCTCTCTGGAAAGCAATCTCAAGATGTTACCCTCGTTCACAATTTCCCAAGCCTCACCTACATCACCATTGAAAGCAGTCTCAGAGACTTCTGGTTCCTGCTGGTCACTTACACTTCTGATTGTTGTTTGTTTCTAACCGTCTTTGTCAGAGATAATCTTTGGTCATTGCAACTTGTTCTTATGACTTAAGCAAAACACTTACATTTAGTAAGACTTAACCCTTAGTTAACAAAATCCGTTAAATTTTAAGAAAACAATAAAACTAATGCAAATTTGTATTAACTTTTCCTAATGCCGCATTGGTCAATATGATGGATGTCAGGGTCGATGTCAAGTATTTAAGCTATTGCCATATCACAGCAAAATCTTTCCACTAGCTGCTGAAACTGGAAAGCACTTATAAATGCCACCCTCAGTTTGAATTTGAGTTTCCTAAATACAGCATACAGTGTAAAAGGACAGTCTATCCTAATTTCTAGTAAAATCAAGTTGTTTTGAATATAATTTTCTTGTATTCCAGCTCTCAGCTTGAAGGATCTCTTGGAATTCAGGTTGAGGGTGAAAGCAGGCAAGATCTCTCAATTGACAGGAACTCAGATCCTCTGCTGGAAACCAAACTGAAGGAGGCTGCAAACAAAGAACTAAAGGAGCTGAATGAAGAAAAGAGAAAGTCAGCACGAAGAAAAGAGTATGTTAACATTTTAAGACATTGATTCTATTTATCTTTAGTATTCACAGCAGATTAGTTTCTGTAGCCCAATGATTATCATTGGTGACTGTATATCTGGAGATATGAAGCCCTGAGTTTGACCTTTGGTACATTCTTGAATATATCGAAGGAAGGGAAACCTGGAATGGAGTGCACTCAGATTTATGCATACAGTATAATTTAGTTGCTTGAATAAATAAGTACCATATATACCTGATTACTGCCTACTTCTGAATAATACCCGCACCAACCTTTTTAGAAAAGAAATTAAAAAAAAAAAGAAATCTGTAGGCCCATATATAAAATTAATTATTTTGCCAGTTTTCCTTAATTACATAGTTATAATTAACATTACGTATTATAAAAGAATTAAATATGGAGAATAAATTGTAATTATAAAAATACCGTGCAAGGTAACAGCCAGCCAAAATCTCACCATCTTATACGCTCAGCCTAACACTTTCAACAACACACTCCATTCATGAACCCAGCAGGAATTCACACATGATGATGTGTGCCCAACCCAAGGTCAAAGAAATGCAAAAATTCACCTAACTCTTCCTGAATTAGTGTTTCTGCTTGTACTGCTCTGTTACGTGCTTGGCATCCCTACATGTTTAAGCTTTGTTTCACCACCAGTCGTGGCAGACCATGTGCATAAGAAAACATCGTCTTTGTCTCATTTTCCTTTCATTACAGTTTTGCTACTGTTATACTATACCGTGATGCTACTACGAAGCATTGAGCTATATTGAGCTGATAGGGTACAAAATGTTGAAATTCAGATGAGAGGAGTCCAGTATTCAAATATTTCCTGCATCCCAGTTTTTCGTTCACGATTTTTAAAAAAGTTGCTGGTAGTATTCAAGTAAATACGGTAGTATCTCCATTTCTTGGCAGTGGAAGTCTTTATTCAAAATAGTCATTCTAAATAGTCATTCCTAAGGCATAACACCAGGCATTAAGCTAGGTTTATTTAATGGAAATTAGTACCATATTGAAATCTTGTGAAATTAATCATATCTTGATGAATCAGAGTTAACAATTTTATTCACTGCACCATACCTTTTACCAGTGTGAGGTAGAATCTCAATTTAACATTGCAATGCAAAAATTAATATCTGTTCCACTGTGTTTAGATTTGATATGTTTTCCAATAGAGTCATTATCATCCGGGGTCTTGTTCCAGTCCTGCTAAAGAAAATTTTCCTTACCGTTGTCTCTCAGATTTGAACAAAATTGTCACATGCATGTTTGGAACATGAAAATGAAAAGAAAGTTAAACCTCCTTATTTCTTTCATAAGCAGAGCCATAGTGGGTACTGGGGTTACCAGGGTGCACTAATGAATTGGTGAACCACTCAGAAGAAGTGGATTTTAAGAAATGTACTGAAGGTTTTCTAAATCTAAACAAAATATTCTACTGTGCATAATCTTTTTTTGTTTTATAATTCTGTCTACCACCTTGGATATTATCATTCATCAGTGCAGATTAAGTAATTATTGAACTCTGCAACAAAGACTGTAACTTAACAGAATGATTAATACTGTAATCAAAAAGCATGATAATCTTAATTGGTATGTTAAAGTTTTTGACCTTAATGTATATGAGATCAATTTATTAACTAGTTTTTAAGGTTTTTGATGACATTCTCTACTAGTTTGGTAATTTGATATTTCCTTCATGGAGCGCTTTCAACCACATGGGGGAAGTAATGTGTAGGATTTCTTTGTCTGATATTGATGTCTGTATGTCAATGTCATGTGTTTACTAGATGGTTTATGTAGGCAGAATGTGTTTTTTGTTTGAGAATTCTGACGTGTTCTGTGTAGCATGTTGTGAAGTTTCAGCTTTTTAGCGCAATATAGAACTTCGGACATTCATTACATTTCAGTTTATAGACTTGTGGCTTGCTGTGTTCGTCTCTTTGATTTTTGAACATTCGACTGGAATTTATTTATTACAGTAGATATCGTCGTTGATACTGCAATATGTCGTATGTAAAAAATTGCCATTTCAATTTGAGAGCTTTTGTGATCGAAATGATCAGACCTATCTTCTTGTAATTTTAATTTTAGTGCTTTTGTGTTCATAATGATCAGTTCTACCTTCTTACAAGATCTGATCATTTTGATCACAAAAGCACTAAAATTAAAATGGCTACTTTTTTACATACGACGTATTGCAGTATCAACGACGATGTTATGTTTAATGAAAGAGAATATGCATAAATGACTCATCGTAGATTAAAAGGCCTAAATAAATAAATACATTGATTGATAGACTTTAGAATTTATATGTTTTGCTATAAATGTGAATATGGATGTTATGCAATATTTATTTTCTGCTGACAATACTACTGGCTGTCAGAATCTTTCTGATATAAATATAGGCTTATTATATGCTGAGGCATACAATCATACAAAGTCAAGGTGGTATATCATTAACAATTATGTGACTTGAAATAATGTGAAAAAATGAAAAATATATAATTTTTTTCATTTTCTTTACCTGTAAGGCTAAGTGAATTTATAATCTCTTTACAGATTTATCATGGCAGAGCTTCTGCAGACTGAGAGAACGTATGTGAAAGATCTGGAGACATGTATAAAAGTGTTTCTAGATGAGATGAGGGCCAGTTCAAATGTCCCAGCACCTCTGAGTGGTAAAGAGGATATTATTTTTGGAAATATGGAAGAAATCCATGACTTCCACAATGATATGTTCCTCAGAGAGCTGGAGAAGTATGAGACAATGCCCGAGGATGTTGGTCATTGTTTTGTAACTTGGGTAAGTTTGTACTGAAATTTGTGAATTTCTAAGAGTTTAGAGATATTCATAATGAAAAGTAAGTGCAAACACAGTGCAAATTTAAACTTCATACCCGTGTTATCTAGATAGGTAATTTTTTGGTAATTTTTAGGTCATTTTCTGCATTTTAGGTGATTTTTGGCGTTTATAAGTATTTTTTGGCATTTTAAGCCAAAAGTAAGCATTCACAATTAAATGTATGAACTAAACAATAACACATTGCAAATTGCAAGACACTAGTGTGAAAGTTTATTAATTCCAAATTTTTGTATTTGCATTAATGTGATTTGAGCAAGGGGCAGGGAGGGGGAACATCACCCTACTGAGGAACACACAAAAATGCAGTAAAATGGAGATGTTGAGAAACTTATAAATTTATTCCAAAGCCATTATATTTATAACAAAACAAATCGTACATAGATAATTTATAAAATAAAAAATATGGACACAGATAGCTACTGAAAAGAACCCATCTTCTTCTGAGTTTATATTTTCTTGCTTTCAGATGTAGTATACCCCCAAACAAAAGTTCATGTAGTTTTGAACAACATAAATTGCAATGAATTTCATAGTCAAAGGATCCATTTTTACATGCATTTGCTTTGCGTTCTTGAACTGTTGTTTTTGCCAACACAATTGCTCTGACACATTTGGGATAACAAAAATAAAATAAAATAAAATAAATTTTATTCTGCATGTTTAGACATTTAGTGATACTATTTTTTGAGTTCTGAGGTGAGGATGGTGAAAAGTTCTTAGAATATTAAATTTAGAGTTCTAGTGCTCAGAATATGTACAGTATTCTTGAGTTGAAGAACCAGCTGCAAACTATACTATTTGGAAGCAGTTTTTAGGAAAAGCAATTGAAATTTTGAACCTCTTTGTACTAAAAGTCTAGCCATCTAAACTAAAAAAAAAATTCACAAGTGTCTTATGTTTTATGGCGGTCAATTATTAGAAAGTTTTTATTTTTAATTTACCAGGTTTTTAAAAATTTATTTCTTGATTTTTAGCACTTACTGAATACAAAAAGGTGAAATGTAAGTAATAAAGGAAAATTTTCTCATTTAATGAAAAATTGTTTTGCTTTTGGTTTGTATTACTGAAATTTATATTTTGATTTTTCTCTAGTATTCTGATTGCCTTTCTGTACAACTTCCATTCTAATGGAATAGATTAACTACCTACAATAAGCATCCTATAAAGATTTTTGCAAGATATAATAATAAAGGAAACACGTCAAGTAGCATGGAGGATTGAAAATTATCATTTTCTTCTGTTTTAAGCTGCCGTCCATCATTCTTACCCTAAATTTCACATAGTTACTACTGAATAACTATTAGCGTTTCTATTCTGTAAGTCTGGCTTCTAAAAGCAACACATTATTAGTCTTTCCACACAGAAAAGTGGAAAATTGACAGTCACTTTTGCAGTTTACTCATCAAGTGTTAAAATGTAGTGCTTCATCTATGTGAATACATAAAGATTCAAACAAATTGTCCTGTAAAGAGTTTGCAGAGGACTGTCTTGAATGTAGGCTACTGTAGACATATTTGTTCTAAAATTGTTTGAATGGTTTATGGTTGATTGGTTTGTTATGTAACAGCTTTACAGAAATATTAACATAAGTGGAGAACAATTTGGTGTACTGTGTGATATTCAGAAAAAAATGTTTTGAAGCTTTTGCAATTGGCTTTAAAATAATACAGATAAAGGACTATCTTAAGCTAAACTTCAAAGAAAAAAATAGGATATGTTCTGTTCACTACAGTTTCCTTATTAATTCTCTAATGCATATGACCTTATGTGTACAAAATTATATAAGACTATACTACTACTATGTACTGAATTAAAGTCAATTTCTGTTCCATATATAAAGTAATGTGCTTTTATTTTATTAAGTAGAGAAAAAAATACGTGTTCTCCATTTCATTATAATAATGCTAAGCAAAACCAGTTACTTTTTAATAAAGTCCCCATTGATGTCAGAAATACAAACAACATAAGAATTTTTAAGAATAAAGTAAGGAACATCCTTCTTTCAAAGAACTTTTACACTGTTGAAGAATATTTGAATTGTGATTTTTAATTTTTTACCATTTGACATAACCTATTGTAATCTTGTATTACCTAATGGTGACAAATATATTATTATTATTATTATTATTATTATTATTATTATTATTATTATTATTATTATTATTATTATTATTATCATCATCATCATCTTATTGTGCATAGTATCTTATTGTAGAAGGAGAGCTAAAAGATTACAGCTTGAAAGCTTTATTTGACAGCTAAAAATCATTAAGTATCATTCTAAAAATCTAAAAATAGTAAAATAAAACTGTTTTAAATTTATTCTTTTCTTCATACAGGCACAGAAATTTGATATGTATGTAAAGTATTGCAAGAACAAGCCGGAGTCAAACTCGTTGCTAGTACAACATGGTGGTTCCTTCTTTGAAGAACTTCAGAAGAAACACAAAGTGGAGCATCCAATAGCAGCATTTCTTATCAAGCCTGTACAGCGTATCACCAAATATCAGTTGTTACTGAAAGACCTTCAATCTTGTTGTGAAGAAGGACAAGGAGAAATCAAGGTATGCCTAATATCTTCTCATATGAATCATAATAATAAGTAGGCCTGCTGTAACACTTTTTGACATTTTGTAATTTTGTTGTGTGTATGGAAATATCTTATAAGCATTCTAATTATGCTGTGATGTAGGTATGTAGGTATGTTTTTGTTGAACATTACATGAGAGTATGTTAAGGGAAAAATTCATCTTACATAGGATTCAAACTTGTGACCTTCAGCTTTTCATGTCGATACTCTCCCAACTGAGTTAGCCAGGAGTTGGATTCATTGTGACAGATGGAATCTCTCCTATGATGCATTGACACAGAACCCATGTATGTCTGAGTGTGATACCCAGCCAAATTTAGGGTATGCAGAGATCTTATATTTTTTACAAAATTAAATTGTGAGATTTAAAACGTGAATACTACATATGATGGACCATGCTGTTTGAATAAAAACAAAACGAAATGTGAATGTGTTTAGATAATAGCCTAATACACAGATACATTTTTCAATCATGATTAAGTAGTATTAATTCTGACTCTGATAGCCTGGATCGCTATACTATTAACTGGGAAATATGTCATTTCTAAAACAGCAGTCTATACTGTATGCAGGTTTATCCCTAACCTTAGTAACAAAAGGTAAATACATTATTTTGTCACTGTTATGTGTGACATTTAGTGTTTTACAGCCAGAATTGATAGATATCCTCCTGCTGTTTCTTATTCCAAGCACAACACTACTCATGCCATAGGTATTTATTTTATGAAAACATCCCTCTATGATTGAAAACCAGTTGGCCTATATAAGTAAATGTCAGCTGTAGTGTACTAATTTTCTTCACTTTGTTTAGGATGGTCTGGAAGTAATGCTTAACGTACCAAAGAAAGCAAATGATGCCATGCATCTGTCGCTACTAGATGGCTGTGATGTGACATTAGATAAGCTAGGTGAAGTAATTCTGCAAGATACATTCCATGTGTGGGACCCAAAACAGATCATCCGCAAAGGAAGAGAAAGACACATCTTCCTATTCGAACTGTACCTCTTGTTCAGCAAAGAGGTGAAAGACTCAAGTGGAAAAGCCAAGTACCTCTACAAAAACAAGCTCATGGTAAGTTAACTAATAACACTAGCCTGCAAAAAATAAATAAATAAATAAAATAAAAAAATTCTATGGTAAAAACGAAAATAGGTGTATTTGATTAATTTCAATGTGCTGAATTCGAAAAGGCATTTCGTTTTTTTCTATCACATCTGGTTAATTGACAATTGTGAAAAATGTTATTTTGAAATTTCATATAATAAAATAACTGTATGCAGCTTTTGATGGTGCATTTTGAAATTTTTTTGCAGTAAGTGGTGTGATAGATTATCTTAGCTAATTTTGGGTCGCTGAACACGAATCTGTTGACTGTTTCTTTGTATCACGTCACATTTTCTTGCAATAGGTACATCAAAATGAGAGATATTAGTTATTGCATAGACTAGCCTATAGGATAAAAAGTAATGAAAAAATAGGATAATTTTGATAATAATTACAGAGAAAAATAAAGTAATATTTTTAAACAGTCCAAGACATATGTTTTCCACTATTTTTTGTGAGCGCAGGCCAAATTAATTAATTTTTGTCAAATCATCTGAAGCCATACAAATACGCAGTGAAAAAATTAGTTTATTTTGGAGGGGAAAATATTAAATATTTGAACTTTTTGGAATATTCCCATAAGCTAATAGTTTGCCAAATATCGAGTTTCTAGCTCATCTGGAAGAGAATAAAGATCAGTTAATAAGTGGAAGGTTAGATTGTCCTAGATGTGAAGACATCACGGCTATCCAGCGAGTTTTTCTGTACTTATGGGGCAGCTAGAAACATCAAATTTTGCATGCTTATTATGGCTGGTGTATGTACCAGTATTTTACGATTCTATCTGTCCTATGTGTGTCAAATATTAAGTAATGTGAAGAAAATTCCAAAATTTACCTAAAATAAAAAATCTAACTCAATCTAAGGGATAACCGATGCAGATACGACAGAAATTGATAAGAAGAAACCTGTAGATCTCTCAACAATTATGATTACCCTTAGAAAACTGACATAAAATAGATAAGAAATATAAAAGAAACTTATGATAAATATCAAATAAATGCAAAACAAGGGTTTACATAACTGAACAATGACTCAGTATTTCTTCAGTCTCTGATATGATCATGTGAGAGACAAAAACTAATAAAAGTCGAGAAAAATTACCATATGTAGTAAGTGGATATGCTCTCCTTCTCACAACGTTTCACCCAGTTCCTCATGGGCTTCGTCAGGTGACAACTGGATAGCTTGGCGCTGAGGGGCTGGATTTAAAGGCTTCCCAGGCTCGCAGATGTCGTTGCTGGCGTCACTTCTGCCGATCACGAGTTTGTTCGGAAGCTCGACGTGTTCGGGCGTATGGTCATGGTTGTTAAATAAAATGGCCGTATACCTCTGGTGTTCATTTATCCATTTCTTTGGGATCTCCTAATATGATTTATCATTGATGTTCGGGATTGCCGGAAATTTAACGCATGGCCTTACATTTGCCATTCTCCTAATAACATCCAGCCATTCGTCGCTTATGTCTCCGTCGTAGTTGTTAAGACATACCTCTTTTTTGCGTATAATGTTGCATGCCTCACTTATTTTCCTCTCGGTAAGGTCATGCACGTGTCGATCGGGCTATCAATAAACTACAGCAAAACAAAAATAATGTCAAATAGAATTACCACACCCATCACAGTCCAAGGTACAGAGATAGAAAGTGTGGACGAGTACAACTACCTAGGGCAAACTGTCTCACTCAATCAAGGAACGGAGAAAGAAATACATAGGAGGATAACACAGTCCTGGAAAGCCTTCTGGTCATTGAAATACATCTTACTCAACAACTCCATAAGCCGGAAGCTCAGACTAGAGGTCCTCAACTCTTGCATCTTCCCAGTTCTAACATATGGCTGCCAAACCTGGGCCCTCAGAGAGCGACAAAAAACAAGCATCGAAACATGCGAACGAAAAATGGAGAGAAAGATAATTGGCATCACACTGAAAGACAGAGTCTCCAACAAGGCATTGCAGAAAATCACAGCTTCAAAGAGCATCGCACAACAAGCCCTCAGGACAAAGTGGAAGTGGGGGGGGTCACATAGCAAGACAGCAGCAAGGCAGATGGGCGCAAGAAATCACTATGTGGGACCCTTACATAGGCATGAGAACACCAGGCAGGCCGAGGAGAAGGTGGGCAGACACCTTCCCAACAAAAACTGGGTGTGAACTGGTCGACCATCGCTCGCAACAGAAAAGAGTGGCGGCAGCAAGTGTACAACCTTATACCAAACTAAAGGAACAAACTTTAAGAACTGCAAAGTGACTGTACAAAGCACCGTTCGTGTGAAATAGCTCACCACGCGGACTTTACCTACCCGAGCTTCCCCTCTTGTAGGAGGCCCTAGCCCTTCACGGGACATAGAGGCTAAATTCATTCATTCATTCATTCAAGGTCATGCACAATTTTTAAGGCTTTGACCTCACCGATCTGGTGCTTGTAGTTATACATATGCTGGCTGAGGCCAGTGTTTGTTTTACCATTTCTAATGTCTCTCTCGTGCTCCTTCATTCTTATACTAATAGTCCTTCCAGTCTCCCCTACATACAGTCCATTGCAATTTTTGCAAGAAACCGAGTACACCCCCGGATTCCTTAACTGGTCCGTTGTTTTGCCTATCCTTTTATGTTTGGAAAAGATGTTTTCAATTGTTCTCCTTACTTTGTAAGCCAGGGTTAACTTGTATTTATTTAAAAAGTGGTCCATTGGGAACTTGTACGAAGCTAAGGACAGACTGAACGGTTTAGAAACCAATGGAAGTATGGTTATGTTTAGCTTAGACGTCGTTTCTCTGTACCCCAGCGTTCCCAGAGAACTGGCCGGAGAACGACTTTTCCAATGGTTGATCGAAAGAGGAGTTGACAGCATTGTGGCCAACGAATACTTTCGTTGGTATTCGGTTTGTACGGGACACAATGTGTTCCAATTTGATGATACTGTTTACTGCCAGAACGAGGGACTGGCTATGGGGAACCCAGTCTCAGGCATCATAGCCGACATCTTTATGTTTTATTTAGAAAATCCCATTATTTGTAAGAACGTGGACAGCATAAAACTATATATGAGATATGCTGATGATATCCTAATGGTAACTCAAGGTGACATATCTGAAAGTATGTTACGTGAATTCAATAAAGGTCACGAGAGAATGAAGTTCACTCTTGAGAAATCTTTACACAACTGCCTCAACTTCCTGGATCTAAGGATTGTGTTAGAAGGTACGCAAGTAAGGCTAGGTGTCTACAGCAAACCCAACAAATGTGATATGTACATACATAAGAAATCAGCCCACCACTCTGGTACTAAAGTTAACACTTGGCGTAACTTCATTCAGAGAGCCCTCCGCCTTTGTAACAACCCCACAGATCTTCGCCTAGAAAAAGACCGCATTTGCAGGTTGGCTGTACTCAATGGTTATAGCATGGGTGCGCAACTGGTGCACATTGTGTCACTGTGCGGTAGGGGAATTTCTCCCACTACAGCTGCCCTTGACGTAAGCATAAAGCAGTTTCGATGTGACACTGAACATGAAGAACAGGTTTCTTACGTCACAGCAAGGGATGGGGATTAAAACGTTTCCCCTCAGTTGCTCACCTATGGGTTATAGTATGGCTTGATAAGGAAAATCTGGAAAAAAGTGGAGCATGTGAATGATGGAAAAAGTCCAAATAAAGAACAGATCCCGAAGTATGTCAGTGTGAACTTTAACCCAAGAGTGAGCAAGGATGTCTGCAAGGTTTTAAATAAATACGAGTTAACCCCGGCTTACAAAGTAAGGAGAACAATTGAAAACATCTTTTCCAAACATAAAAGGATAGGCAAAACAACGGACCAGTTAAGGAATCCGGGGGTGTACTCGGTTTCTTGCAAAAATTGCAATGGACTGTATGTAGGGGAGACTGGAAGGACTATTAGTATAAGAATGAAGGAGCACGAGAGAGACATTAGAAATGGTCAAACAAACACTGGCCTCAGCCAGCATATGTATAACTACAAGCACCAGATCAGTGAGGTCAAAGCCTTAAAAATTGTGCATGACCTTACCGAGAGGAAAATAAGTGAGGCATGCAACACTATACGCTAAAAAGAGGTATGTCTTAACAACTACGATGGAGACATAAGCGACGAATGGCTGGATGTTATTAGGAGAATGGCAAATGTAAGGCCATGCGTTAAATTTCCGGCAATCCCGAACATCAATGATAAATCCGATTACGAGATCCCAAAGAAATGGATATATGAACGCCAGAGGTATAAGGCCTTTTTATTTAACAACCATGACCATACGCCCGAACACGTCGAGCTTCCGAACCAACCCGTGATCGGCAGCAGTGACGCCAGCAACGACATCTGCGAGCCTGGGAAGCCTTTAAATCCAGCCCCTCAGCGCCATGCTATCCAGTTGTCACCTGACGAAGCCCATGAGGAACTGGGCGAAACGTTGTGAGAAGGAGAGCATATCCACTTACTACATATGGTAATTTTTCTTGACTTTTATTAGTTTTTACCCAAGTGGAAAGATTTAGGACCACCAACAGAATGGGAGAGACAGTATGTGTCTGTTGTGTTAAGCTGTATATCTGTTCTGTTGGTCATCATTTTTACAATTATCATACTGTGTAGATAAAGGGACCTACCTTAATCATTTTCAGAATAGCAGGCAGATCAGGAAAATCTACCTGACCTTAGCTGGGGTTATTGGAAAGAAAAAACAACATATTATTTAATTATCTATTGGGGAAAAAAGTTAAAGACTTGTGTAGCATCAACTAGAATACTGTATCATTCAAGACAAATACATAATTGTATCTGTAAGATGCTTGATTTTCTTCTTCCAATTTATCCAACAGTTGTTTGATTGGTGTATTGGATTTATTCTTAACTAAGGGTAGTTCTAAAGTTGATGTACTGAGGTACCGTACGAAATATCAATAGGTTCTCTCTTTATTTAAAACAAAAAAATTGTAAGTGAATGTTGTATGTAATTTCACACTACATTTTGAATTTGTTCTGTTTTCAGACATCAGAGCTTGGAGTAACAGAGCACATAGAAGGTGATGAATGTAAATTTGCTGTGTGGACAGGCAGAGCACCCATTTCAGACTACAGGATTGTGTTGAAGGTTAGATGTTAAACTTATACTAATTAATTAATTCTTTAATGGATTTAATCATTTATTTCATGCTATTCAAATTTTATAAAACTTTTTATTGATCTCATGATTATGCCTACACATTATTCACAACTCTTTTTTTTTTTTAATTCTCAAAATGTAGGCTTCGTCACTTGATGGAAAACAGACATGGGTAAAGAAACTGCGTGAAGTAATTCAGGAAACATATTTCAGTACAGCTCTGCCGCTTAGTATGCCTAAGAGTCCCGCCAAACTGAAACCTGGAAGTCAGCGATCTAGCAGGTATAGTACAGACATAATCTTTTATATACTCTTTCATTGGGTATGTGTCTTGCCATTATATTCATTGTACAGTGTGATCCATATAAAACTGAACACTTTTAAAGACTTATAATTTCCCTCTGGAATGTAATAAATAATTAAAATTGGGTTTTTGATCTCAGTGGCTTTGGGAGAATCGATATTGGTATTAATGTTGGTACCCTTAACTATCCATCAGTGTTGCCTTATGACAATTGATTGATTTCCATCGTCTAGTTTTGCAGTCACAAATGAAAATGCAGTTCTCAGTTCGGCCACGTGTTTTTCTTGTGAAAACATTTTGGCAGACAAATTCATTGATTGAAACACAACAGGCATTTTGAAGACAATTCAATGTATCCGATGTTCCTACAAGGGCAACAATTTTATCCATGGCAAGAAAGCTGAAGACAACTGGCTATCTCCTCAGTGAGACTGGGGGAAAAGAAAAGACCTTCGATGAGACAAGAATGTAATGATGATGTAAACTCACCAAAGAAATCATTGCGCCAGTCGAGCCAGGAGACAGGCTACTCATATGACACATGTCAGAGGGTAGGCTTACGAGCATACAGAGTGCATGTAGTGCATGAATTAAAAAAAAAAAAAATGTACTGAGGAATTTCCCAAAGGAACTCTGTAATTCAGCACAATTGCACATGTCTGCTATTATTAGTTTAGAACTTATAAGTCTTTAAAGGTGTTCTGTTTTATATGGATCATACTCTACCTTGAAATTCTGCATTCGAGTTGACAGCCGACTTTGGGGATATTTAACTATATAATTAAGGCCTGTGTTTAACTACTAACACCAACACCTCCCCCCCCCCCCCCACCCCCAGTAATATTTTTAAATCTGTGCCTCTGGTTGGTTCTAGTTTGACCAGTAGAAGGTAAAGGCAAAGATTTGCAAGCATTCTTGCACTCTTATCCTGAAAAATACAAATCACAATATTATGTGCCTAACTGTCACTATAAGAAATTTCATGCAACTTTGATATTACTAATATACCTTCATCATGAAAACCCAAGAGAGAAGCAGAATATGGTTTTGATGTGTGTGTGTATCTATTTTCCTTTTATTGTAGCATTTTCCAATTTTAGGTGCAGTGATCCAATTTCTTGTAAATACTGTACTTGGAGTAATGAATGTGTAAATTATCAGTAGATTATGTTAACTGCACTGGTATTATAACCAATGAGGCGGTATGTGCCGGTATGTAATACCGGTCAAATAGCATACAGGCACTGGAAATAAAATAAAAATTCCTTTGTAGCAAAGAGTGGCCCTATTAACTGTTAAGAGTCATAATATAATCACCTTTCATGATAATTCATCCACAGGTATGCTTTCACCAGTAGCCATTACCAGTATATGTAATGAAATATGAATGTTAGCCATTAGCCATTACCAGTATAGAAGGGTGACCAGTAACTTTTGATGGCCTATTTTGGCATTTTAATGTTTAAATATTTATTAAATACTTTTAAAATACAGTCAACCCTTGATATAATGCCCTTCTTTACAGTGCCACTCTCGCACTGCACCAATAAATGCAAGTGAACGGATTTTCTCCCATATAAAATACATAAGGAACCTCATTACAGTGCCAGTTCATTTAGTGCCAGTGAATATAAGACAAGATTTTTACAAAATATGGCTCGCAATGAGTTTTTTCAGTTGTAGAATTCTCTTAAAACTGGCATGAATGTTAGAAAGATTATTTAAAAAAACATACTGTACTGTACATTCTGTACTGTACTGTAGAATGTACTGTAGTGTAAAATATTGTAGTGCGGTGAAATGAGGAAGCTAAGTTAAGAACTTGGAGAAACAGCCTGCATGAGGGTGAATCAGGTAGAAAGAGCCCTTCATACAATGAGACATTCCAAACTTTCACTTCTTTTAGTTCAATCTCCATTCAGCTGTTAAACACTACACAATACTTACTCGTAAGATTGTTAAAATGAAGAGAGCTTTTTTTACACTTCAAGAGAAATGAGAAGTTTGTGAATGCAGTGAAGTATTTCCAAAGTCTAGCAATCAGGCTATTGAATCACATTTTTCATTATTGTTGGGGAAAACTGTTAGTCTGGGAAAACTGTTAGTCTGAGAGTTACTGTACACTATTTTATTTTCTGCTAAAATTCTTTATTTGCCTTTTATTTAATTTTTCTTCCATAATACAGTACAGTAAATTAATACAGCACTGTATTAGGCCATTTTTATTTTAAAAATTAAATTTTGTTTTAGTGCCATCCTCGCTTTGTGCCACTAAATGTTACAGAACGGATGGTGGCATTAAATTGTGGGTTGACTGAATCTCTATTGAAATAAATATGTCTGTCAATCAACAGTTCAAGATGTCCGTGACTGCACTCCTGCTTGGCGATCATCTACAAATCAGGATTCGTTATGCATGGAGGAAGTTAATTAAAAACACCGCCGAGTGTATAAAACAATTTCCTACATATCACATAGTAATTGTGTTTTAAGGGAGGGGGCTATCTCAAATTGAGATAATTTGGGAATAAATTTGGGATAGCATACCGCCTCTGGGTTTTCCCTACTTCCTTCACTAAAGACATGTGGCCTATACTCAGGATGACAAATTGGAAGAAGAAAATCAAGCATCTTACAGATGCAATTACGTATTTGTCTTGAATGTTACAGTATTCTAGTTGACGCTACACGAAATCTTTAATTTTTTCCCCCAATAGATAAAAAAATGTTATTCATAGGCATTTTACCCACAACCTTGTGTTTATGGATTCCTATTAAGGTTTTAGCATTTTCAAACATGAATTTTATTTAATAACATAAGCAATCATCAGATGAAATCATCAGTGTGCTCAGAGTTTGAAATTGTTTAAGAGAATTTTGGCAAACCACATGTTTTTTACAAATGAGAGTACTAACATGCGAATAACAATCTGCACAATTTAGTGAAGCATTAAGCTATTAAACATATATCTCTGCATTCGTAGAATATTACGAGGTGATGTAAATATAGGTTAGTTGCAGGGAAAAGGTCATGTTAGTACTAATAAATCATAGGAATATTAAAGGTAGGAGATTGACTGAAAAACTGACAAACAACCTACGAGGGTAGGAAGTTTAATAGTGGCAACACATCTATAGAATCAAGGTGAATTACTGGAAGTTCAAATAGCTTTTATTGGATATTGGTTGGATATACAGCAAATAGGAGCCTTCTATCACTACGAATGCCTTCACAGTAGTCAGAAGAAGTTGATCTGGCTCTATCAACTGGTCTAAAATGAATTTTGGATCTGACAGAGCCAGTGATTAAAAATAATTCAGTACCTTAAAATTATTCTTGATCCACAATAATATGCAATAACATGGTGAACTGTTTCACATTTGTTAAAAATTGTACTCATTATGATGAATGTTTATAGCCGGTAAATTGTTCAAACAAGTGGAGAAATTCAAATATCTGGGAGCAATAATTACAAATACAAACTGTGGCTTGGTTCTAAAAGGGCAATGTAAGCTTCTTGCAAAAATGAGTTCTATGCATCATTGAGCTCGGCTAGTCTTTATCTTTCGTATAATAAAAGTGCCAATGTCTGTTGCTATTCATAGACATAATAGAGAACCCTTAGAGGCCAATGTTGGAAACACTCCGCAAAAAATGTTACTTCTGCAAAGGCTTCAAAGTCAGTTATCTCAAAAGCAGGTTTTATGACATTGCCCCTTTTAGAACCAAGCCATAGATTTAAGGGTTAAGGTAGAAGTTAGGTGTAGACTCAAATCAGGAATTGCCTGCTTTTATGTAGTTCAGAAACTCTTATCTTCTCTTCTTTTGTCCATAAATCTAAAAATAAAATTTTATAAGACAAATATCCTGAAAATACTGAAAGGAAAGAGATTTTCATTCTGGTGTAAATAGAACCAACCTATTTCGAAGACCAAACAGACTGGACAAGACAGTAATTTTTGAACTAACATTTGGAAGGGTGGAAGTTAAGTTGCCTGTCAGAATTTGTATTTTTTTGGTGTTCTTCCCTCAGAAACAAATGCTGAAAAATATAAAAAATTGCATTGGTTGGTACTGGTGATGAGAGAGATTTTACTATTCGTAGGTTCAGCAAGTGGATTAAAAGGCTTCTAAACCTGAGATAACCCAATTACTGGACCCTTGCTTTCATAGAACATTTTAATAGAGACCAATGTAAAATTACTAATACTTTGGAAAAAGAGGATTCTCTTCAACCATATGGAGATACGATCACATGCATGGTCCAATGCATGAGGTAGGGAAGTATGGAACAGGGTCTGCTTAGCCTCATTGAGCTACTTGATTGAGAAGTAGCAGCTCCATCATTGAAATCATCATTAACGGCCTTGGGCGTCAGCATGCTGACCACATGCTCCCCCCCCCCCCCAATCCTGCCATCAGCTTCCAAAGCCTTATGTGAACAGCGCAAACAATATTTTGTCATGAGAACTGAATTGTGTTTGGTGAATTTAGTGTAATATTTTCAGAAATCATATAATTTTTCAAGGGAAGGGATTGTTTGTTTGAAGTTTAGTGTTGGCTGTGTTTCTTTCAGGGTTGAAGTGGTAACGTGTGCAAAATTTCGTGCAATTTCCTTAAAGCATGTAAATTTGTATAGGGAACAAACATACATACACTTTAATTTTATATATTAGTTGAATATTTTTAATTGAACATAACATTTTGAAACAAATAAAAATTTATATGAACGATATGAACATCTAAGACATTCACCATATAAATATAGAAGTTGGCTTCCAATTTATTAAGAGACTATATGAAACTAAGTACAGTAACCTAGGTAATATGAACACCGTGAAGAGGTAAAACTTCATGGACTTGGTTTCAAACAGAGTTTGTATACTCCTGATAGTTAGAAGTGCAATATTGTAGTATAACTAAGTTACTGACAAGATGATGCACAGCATCGTGGCATATCATTGTCTCGTTCACTCCAACTCCTTGCATCTTCAATACTCAAATATTAATGAGGTTGTTACAGTCCCTTAATGAGCCAACAAACGCTAATAAGTTTTATGCAAACTATCATACTTGACTTTTCCATGCAGGTAAGGTATCTGAAACCTGTTCACAGACACAAATACAAATATACGACTGTGAAGGCACATGGCTGACTCAACTCACTGACATTAAAGTTCACCCTCTTCCAGAAAAGTTAGATACTTGAATTTTTGCAAAATTATAGCTTGTAATTCAATAATAATTCAAATTCAAATAAGTTCAAATTTAAAATTTTTTACCCCTGAAAGGGAGAAATTTTTTAAAAGGTTTTTGTTCACTCACTGGCATTAATTTTTTGTGGTGGTTGTCCTGCTGAGTCTTCAACGAATCCTGGAGATCCCATAAGGGGATATTCATGGCAGATTTGTTTCCGGGTACACCAGTCCCCTACCTAACACTTAAATCCACAGATAACACTAAAACCCAGTCCTTAAACAGGGTTAGGGATTTTTCACTACCGAAAAAGCCCAAACACGGCCGGGAATCGAACCCGGGCCACTGGAGTGGAAGGCAGGGACATTAATGTTTACCTACTTTTAAATGATCCATAAACTTGAAATTTTGCAAACAGCTCTTAGCCTATAAACAACTGGAAAATTAAGTTTTTAATTTTTATTGAAAATGATTGGGTAGTGAAGTGTATACATCATATATTAT
Organism: Ectobius pallidus; assembly: GCA_964059195.1. NCBI lineage: Eukaryota > Metazoa > Arthropoda > Insecta > Blattodea > Ectobiidae > Ectobius > Ectobius pallidus. Next base: position 83,096,088 of record CAXKWD010000002.1, on the reverse strand, counting down.
TCTACTTAAAGAATAAGCAGCATTAAAGTAAGGTTACAAAAAAGGACATCAAAGAGAAATAGTTATAAACGTTACTTTGGACATTACTATTATTATGGATATTATTATTATGGAAAGTTTGCAAGTTTTCAATGTTTGTTACATATACCTTAGCTACTTATAAGTTTATGGGATTAACAAAAGCAAAACCCACAAGTTTTAGGGGTATTAGTTTAAGAAGAAAGTTAGTCCCTTATTTGCCGTCCCTATATTGAATTCAGAATTTGATGTATTTTACACTTATCAGGGCCATATTATTACACTGCCTTTAATTTTATGGTTTGCCATTTTATTTATTTATTTTATGCTGCCAACTACAGGAATAAATCCCAATTACAGTTGGCGTAGTTTCGCCAATACATGTTTTACACTATAAAAAAAATACAATACAATAAATGAACGAATGTGCGAGGATAAAGAAAAAAAAAATACATAAATGATTTACAATAACTACAATTAATTTAACAAGACAATCTAAAAATTAAGCCAAATCATATGGAACATATAACAGTTTATGAAGAAGTCCTATGTACTGATTCACTGACAAGTCAAAATTCAGAAGAGCATTTTGAAGTGATAGAGAATTATATCGTTTACACATTTGGATGAAAGATGAACATTCTAATATTTTTGATTTAATGACAGGAATATATAACAATTCTCTATTCCTTAAATTTAATTGCACTACATTAAATTTAATACGTTTTAAAAGTTCATTACTATCAATTTTACCATTGATAATTTTATATAAGAATATCTGATCTGTATATTACTTTCTCCAGTACTGTGTAAAATATGCAGGTTGTCAATCAGATACTGGCAACAAAATAAACTTTATAGGATAAATTACTAGTTATATCACATTCATTTCATGTTACAAAAAATGAACAATACAAGAACTATCAAGGTCAAATGAATGATTCCTTAGGTCTTCAATTGATTGGCGATTATAGTAGTTATATCAAATTTTATAGTAATCTGAATGGCATAGCTGCCTCTGTGACTGTGTAATTGTTTAGTTTTATACAGATTTTAAAACGTTATACCCATGTGGTAAGTATGTATTAACAATACATTAACACCTACTAGTCACTTTAATATTGAATCCTATATTTTTAGGGATATGGATGATTCTGCATCGTTGGATGAGAGTGTGGAAAATCTGGACAGAGGGTCATTGGCATCTTTTGGATCGGGCAACACCACCGATTCTGATAAGGTAGGATAAATTATAATTAATATAGCATGTGTAGTTTGAAAGTTATGAGTTTGTTTTTCCAATGAGATCATTGGTCTAATGAGATTTTTTCCTTGGTCTAATATTGGTTGCAACAATATGATCGTAGTTCCAACAGTGGCGGTTTCTCCTTTAAAGCCTTTGAATCACAGAGTCGCCTACTTTTTTAAGCAATATGATTTTTCAGAGTGAATTATTTTGTTTATAAAGATTCTATATTTTTTTAAATATATTTTTTGATCTTTGGTATTCAGCACTATTTTAATATTTAATTATTATAGATAATTATTTCGTTTATAGAGATTCTATATTTTTTAAATATCTTTTTTGATCATCGTTATTCAGCACTATTTTAATATTTAGTTATTATAGTTAATTATTTCGTTTGTTGAGATTCTATATTTTTTAAATATCTTTTTTGATCATCGTTATTCAGCACTATTTTAATATTTAATTATTATAGTTAATTATTTTGTTTATAGAGATTCTATAATTTTGATCATCATTATTCAGCACTATTTTAATATTTAATTATTATAGTTAATTATTTCGTTTATGGAGATTCTATATTTTTTTAAATATCTTTTTTGATCATCGGTATTCAGCACTGTTTTAATATTTAACTCCTTGCGCTTGCTGGAAAAGTCATTTTTTTTTGCTATTTGCTTGGCATTTTCCCCAGTGGCCAATGCTCTTTGGATGCGATTTCAGCTGTGGATACCTTGGGCTTCAAAATAATGTTTTGACTAGCATGAGGGGAAGAGAGATAATCCCTTGTTGCTATGACAACAATACCTTCATAACGAGTTTGTAGTCAGTGAGGTTCATACCAGACAGTTTTTACAACATAAAGCTGACTTTTCTTCAAATTCCCTCACTTGTTCGATGCAAAATATGTTACCGCACATGCTTTTGGCTGCAGATCAGATGTAGACAAGGATATAGTGTAGTTTTGAATATAAATGTTATAAACATGTGCAATTTTTGTGAGATTATTATGTTCTGAGGTTCTAAGTTATAGGAGCATGTGGTGTTGTGGTTCTTTAAAATACAATGAATAATCCAGTGGATGATTTAGTGTATACATTGTACTGTATGCATTTATGCCCTATTTTAATTGTTCTTTGCCCTCATATATCACAACATCTTAAGAAAATCGGGAAATTTTCAAACTTCTTCAAATTCATAGCCTCATATTTTAAGTTTTTGGGAGACCATAAGATACCTTAGCCAATCCAACGACCTCATTGAGAATTGAACCTGCAATCTTCCGGTTTGTAGCGCAGTACTTCAACCACTACACCACGATTTACACAATTGAGGAAAATTTATATAAAAAGGTGTGTTTTATGAATATTTGAGGTTAAAGGCCTGTATTTTTTAACATAAAGAATTCCTATACATTTTATCCTTTGTTAATGTCTATTCTATGTGGGTTCATTTAAGCAAATGTTTCCTCTCAGTCACCGCCACAGTTAAAATTTTAAAGGAGAAATAGAATGAATGTAGTTTAAAACATAACATGCTATTGCTAATTTTATAATAAGCGCAGTTAATTATTTTAGTGGTACTTCTTCCAAGTTAGATTGCTAATCAGATTGGGAAATTGAGCAGTGCAGTGATCTCCAACTGCTGAATTAATGGCATCAGAGCTTGAGTTGTGTTTGGCAGAATAGTGGCAAAAAGTAAGCAGCAAATGAATTTTGGAAGGAAGGATTGCATTTATGATACTGTCTACGTATCCCCCCAATGAGTGACTGCACAGTGCCCTAATCCAAATGTTTCTCATTAACCGGGAAAAGTGATGTCACCGGGTATTCTGTTGGAGAATACTGGACTGGTGCTTGCGAGTATCCTTTTCTCTCTCCTACATCACTTCCAACCCAATAATTTTTGTTAAATGGTATCTTTATTTCCTAAATTTCATATTTTAAGATACTTATCTCAACCTATTCATATGAGCATTGGAACCATCCAGATTTATTTTGTAACTTGTATATAACTATAGGACTATATAATTTTCACTAATTTCTGATTTTTAATTTTTTTCTGTTATTTCTTTTTTCTTCATTCTTTCATGCTCTTTCTACTCAATCTTATAAGTTATCAATTAATTCATTTTTTCTCTTTCTTCCTCCGTTTTCTTTTCATTCATTGCTTTTTATTTGTATTTTCTCCGTACTTTTTCGTCCTGGGTAGTGCTGTAAGAATAGAGCTGGCTTTCTATTCTCAAGGTCGCGGGTTCTTCCCAGACTAGGTCGATGGAATTTACATGTGCATAAAAGTAACAGATCCCTGTCTTTAGATTTACAGACATCTGAAAAAACTTCGGCGGGGAAAAAGTTCCATCACACTCCCGTCGTAAAATAACCATATAACTAACTATATATTATTTTTCTTTTTTTTCTATTTTAATTTTTCCTCATTCTTTATTTCTCTTTTTTCTTCCTTTCTCTATTTTATTTCTTCCTCATTCTTTATTTCTCTTTTTTCTTCCTTTCTCTATTTTATTTCTTCCTCATTCTTTATTTCTCTTTTTCTTTCTTTTCTTCCATACTCATTTCATTTAATTTGTTTGTTTAATTCATTATTTAATTAAGTATGATATCTGTCTAAAACCTAAACTTTTTTTATATTTTCTCTTGTCTGCAACTTTTTCTTTGCTTCTCTCATCCATCTATTTCTATTTCTTTCATATCCTGTCTACGCGAGAGTATTAAGACGTCTATGCTGTCAGACATTTCCATATCGGGGTTACGAAGCCGTTGGTTTGCGTGGCTATACACGGTTTTCGCATCTCGGTGCGTACATGGCGAAGTAATGAGCAACTGGAGGCGTGAAAGGAATGCTTATAAGTCGTGTGACGCCCGATAAATTCTTCCCTCGCCTGCTAATTGAGAACTGCCTTCCTCCACCCCTTGATATCGAGTATAGAACATGCCGAGCATTCTCAGCTTGTGTATTTGTCTGCTTAATCTAAACTTGATGCATTATTTAGAATTTAAATGCGTCAGAATAGTATCGAACCACTTGATCCCCGCCGTCACTACTCCTCACGTAATCTACAAACCCCAAGACCGTACCTAGATGTTTACATACTCTCAGGAAAACAGTGTGGCTTTCGTGCTTTCTAAATTTTATGAAAACATATTTTCTGGAGTATATTGATACAGTGAGTCCCACGCAAGAGTTGGCCAATGACGCGGGTTTCTGTGTCACGGCGGGCACAGCTCCAACTCCCGAGCGATCGGGTGAAATATCTACGTTAATAAAGCCGCGATCGGTGTAATGATTCAGGTTCTCACATTTACCGTAAAAATTACAATGAAAATAACCACGTACTTCATCACTAGAGATGTTGGAAACGTTCACCTCTTGCATACGCACAACACTGGCACCTTTTTAGGGAATTTTCTTTTACGCGCGTGATACTGTCTTTAAGTTCTTCTAACAATAGCCTATGTGACTATTATTTATGGGGAAACTTGAAAAATAAAGTGTATAGGTCAATTCCTCACACATTAGAACATCAGAAGAGAAATTAACTCTATCTCGGAAGCTGAACTTACGCGCGTGAAAGAAAATTCCCTAAAAAGGTGCCATGCAAGAGGAAAACATTTCCAACATATCTTGTGATGAGGTACGTGGTTATTTTCATTGTAATTTTAACTGTATTTCTGAGAACCTGAATCATTACACCGATCGCGACTTTTTAGGGTAGATATTTCACCCGATCGCCCTGGTGTTGAAGCTGTGTCCGCCGCGACACAGAAACCCGCGTCATTGGCCAACTCTTGCGTGGGACTCACTGTAGTTAAGGTTCCTAGTATAGTAGGCCTATGTAATATTCTTGTTATGTCCACATTTGCAGATGAAATAAAATACTCGTTTAAACTTTAAAATGTAAAATAATAAGTATTAATGAATTTCATTTCCGCTAGTGCTGATTACTATAGTAGTTAGAAAATCCAAGTTTTTCAGCCTTAAGCACTAGTAAATGGCTATACTCATAATTTGATGAGACCTGGTTTTTACAATATTTTTAAAATAATAACTAACTTTAAATTTAATAATTAGTTGTTAAACAACTACTTTTTAATAAATTATCATTAATTGTGAACAAAATATACATGATTGTAATTTTAAAGTTTTAATACAGGACTTATTGATATAAATATGTAATATATTTTATCAATATAAAAACTTCTTATGACTAATTTTTGAAAAATTATCATTAATTGTGAACAAAATATATAAGATTGTAATTTTAAAGTTTTAATACAGGACTTATTGATATAAATGTGTAATATATTTTATCAATATAAATAACTTCTTATGGCGATTTATTAATCAACTTGTATGTTATGAGATAATAATGATTTATACTTATGACTTTACCATTAACAAGGACAGTTTGAAGCAAGATAGTAAGCTGTGTATGTTGTGATATGATGTAATTTATTCTTGCAACTAATTTGTATAACAAGGTTAGTTACAAACTGTATCATTATATGTTATTGACAGTAAAATAAATAACCTATAAACATTCTACGTGTTCAGCTCTAATATCTTGTTGAGTTCTTACTATATACTAGTGCTTAAGGCTGAAAAACTTGAATTTTATAACTACTAAAGTAAAATAATAATTAATATTATAATGATTTGTTAGTATCCTTTCATAAGCTTTAAGATTCAAGTTTTGAATTCGAAAGTTTATATTTAAAAAAGAAAGGAATTCTTGCGGTTATGTTTGGAACTCTTGTGCTACTAATTGTGGTCTAGTAGTTATAACTGGTAATCCTGTGAATCACGCATGCAAAATAAAATCTAAGAGCTGCTCTACATAATTTGAAAGATACACAATCTTGAAACTGAACCAAAAAAGAATAAACAAATTTACACGTAGGCCTACGTCGTTTTTAATTACCTGAAGGAGCATTCATGCCAAAGTGAAAAAGGTAGAACAACACCTTTAGTACTAACTGCGTAACAAACAAATTTACATAGAAACAGACGAAATGCCGGTAAATTATTAAAGTTACTTCATAAAGGTTCTGGAACAAGGTTTTAGAAAATATTACTCTTGAGAATGGAAGTAACTCTTCAAGATCTGAAAGCATGAAGCGTTTGGCTGGAATCGTTGAAAGCAACTGAACATTACAAGAAACGGAACCACCAAAATTTCCACCATCTTGAAACAGAAGAACAAAATAATAATCCTTATACATATGTCGTTTTTAATGACTTTAAGGAAGAGTCATGCAGAATTAGCAGAAAATCGAATAACGCGTTTGGTTGTAACCGCAGTACAAACAATTTTACAGAGAAACAGACGAAATGCCGGTAAGTCATTAAAGTTATGTCAGAAACAAAGTTGTAGAAAATTTAACACTTGAGAGGAAGCTGAACATGCATGAAACGTAGGCCTAACCAGTAAAATGGTCATTATCTTGAAACAGAATAACAATATAAAAATATTTATACACACGTCGTTTTTAATGACTTCAAGAAACCTTCACCCAAAATTTCAAGAAAATTGGTTTTAACTGCGTTACAAACAAACATGCAAAAAGACAAATCGCCGAACGTTTGCGTTAAACAGGACCTCTCTTCGCTCGGTCAATTATATTAAACTGGGGCTCAGGTTCGGTCCAAGGTATAGTCTGAGATTTTATATATATACAGTATATATATAAATGTTATTTATATATATACAGTATATATATATAAATGTTATTTATTTACATTCATCTTCCCTCAGTTAAGGGTTGCCCTAAGACAAAGCGTAATAGAAAAAATATAATTTACACCACAAAGAAGTGTTTACAAGCATTTACAATAAACATTAAGAAAAACTCATATTAACTACTTAGGCCTATATCAAGAAAACTTATGAATCAACAAGAAAAAAAACTAGAAGACAAATATATACAAATTAGGAATATAAGTGATTCCTGAGTATGGAGAGGGAACCTTTCAGGGCTGTGGTTGACAGGTCCGGGGATGGTTTAACAATAATCGTGAGCATGATAAGATTTGCAACATCATAGGAAAGTTACGATACTTCTGAGATAAGTGGAGTAAATCTACTGATAATATGCGACTATAGTTACGTGTGAGGAAGTTGTTGCGAACTTATTACTGTGTTTTTGGGTATAATATTGCATTATTTTACGTTTATATATCCATATGTATGACAATTGGTAATTTTGAGACTCTTCGCTTAATGTTACGGCTTCATCTATTGTCAGCATTACCCTTTTCTTCCATTTCCCTCTTAACATTTTTATATACACTATTTTTGCTAGAATTGCCACGCCGTCACTAAGAAATGTCTAATTATATTCCCAAACATATATAGGCTATGACAGATTTCCGTTTGTCCCTTTGTTAAAGATATCCACTAAAAATGAAATTGTGTAAAATTGCCTATTTAATTTAGAAATTTTAAATTTAAAAGTCGTCGTAAATATCATTAAGCATTTTAAATGCTGGGAAGCCGAATATAGCATTCTTGAGGCATAATACCTTTTCATATTCGTGGAAGCTTGGTTGAAATCAAGATTGCGTGATTTACCATGCAATTACGTCATGTATGTGGCAGTAATTTATATTGATAAGTCTGTTCTGTGGGGAACAGAGGTATGATTGACGAGTAAATCGTTTTTAGAAGAGCTGGGAGCTATTGATAAAATGAGCGTTGCGGACTAGCAGAAGACAATTAGCTGAGAAGGAACCGCAGCATTAGTTGTCTGCACAGCTGGTTCTTTTATGTTAAGTCTCTCACAGCAGTGCCATCGATTTCCACTTAAACCGTCAAGACGTGGCACGAGTCCAGCAATCACAAAATACTGTATAAACATTCTTTACTTTCTCACGAAACCGCTGAGCAAACAATCATTTCGCTTCACGGCGATGCCTCGTTTCCAGCCGCAGACGAGATTTCATTCCAGCTATGTGGAACTTGGCATAACTTATTTTGTAAAATGATTAGTAAGACTTTTTAGATCTGACACTGCTCAGGTATGAATATACAGTAGAACTCCAATTTATTATCCGAACTCCCAACTATCCGGATCGCTTTGAGACCGTGTTCAACTTATTTTTGCAGCAGCAAGCATGGAAACTTCTTTCAGGGCCGATTATTTGCGAAAAGCAAAACTTTTAGCAGACAAAATCGACAGTTGTCAGCAAACCAACTGACCCTGACCGATATGTTCAAGATGCGACGCGTTATGTAAGAACAGTACTGTACAATGTAGTTTTTTAAAAAAGTTACATTTTTCACTATTCATCCAGTTATCTGAATATTTGATTTTCCGGATCGAGTCCGGTCCCAATTAATCCGAATAACTGGAGTTCTACTGTATGCGTTCATGAACCACAGGCTATTGTCTCTGTTGGACATTTCATGAGAATACAAGTAGGCCTAGTATAGGAGAAAAATCCCTCAGACACTGGGACTCGAACCCATAATCATAGGAGAGAGGTTCCATCTGGCGATGTGAAGCAAACTCTGGCTAGCTCAGTTGGTAGAGCGGTGGCACGAATAGCCGAAGGCCCTGGGTTCGAGTCTCAGTGTGGGTACACTGACAGTGGGAACCCGGTCACAAAAATCACTAGAGTTAATGTGCCTCACAGTAAAAGCGAAGTGTTCCCTATACAGGCCATGGAGGCCCAGAGGGTTCCAGGAGGTTGAGGCTCCCAGATTTTAGACATTCGGCACGTGAAGGTGGTACGGTTGTCAGCCTTACGCACCGGTCGTCTTTACCCCAGGATTGCTCCTGGTACTCATTTCTGTTCGAGGCTGAGTCGACCCCAGGACCACAGTGCCACCAGAAGGATTAGGCCAATTAAAAAACTCCAACGACCTCATCGGGGATCAAACCCGCGACCTTCCGGTTTGTAGCGCAGCGCCTCAACCACTACGCTACGGCCTACCCCGTGCCTCACAGTAGGCACTGTAAATACATTTTTGGAAAGAAAGCCAACCATTGTGATATAATTAGCAGTTTTTTATGAAGTTTAGAAATGTCAAATTATAAAAAAAATTATACTTTGATTATACAGCTGTTAGATTTCTTGTAAGAAAATATGAGATACAGAGCAACATAGGCTAACAAATGATATCAACTCTTGAGAATTGTTACATTTCCATTTAGAGGGAAATGCTACAGGCATACTGGAAGATTTTTCATTTATAAAATATAATTAATTTTTATACCATTGCAAGAGATTCAGTTTTGCCTTTCGACATCTCATAATATAGAGCCTTCCTTTGGTTATTATTATTTCCGTAGTGTAATGTAGAAAACTGATAACATGCATCCTACCATAGATTTCCGGATCTTAACGGAAATTGAGTTTTGAGCCTCGAAAACATATTGGTTATTCTAAAAAAATGATATTATTCTGCAACTCCCTCCTTTTCATTTTCTCATTAACTTTACTCCTACCCTTCTCTCATTCTCATCTCATCTCGAGTGCCAGAGTTTGTGTCAGAGAAGGAAAAGGATAGAAAACACTAGTTGAAGAAAAGGAGAGGGATATTATGTGCGAGTGAGACAGATAAAAGTTTGAGCGGAAAATATATGTGTTCTTCTCAGACCATTTCCTGAGTAAATTATTAAGTGCCAGTATGGTACTTTATGAGATTGTGTGGGGGACGAAAAATGTGTCCGTCCGTCCGTCCGTCCGTCCGTGTGTCTGTACGCGCGATAACTCAAATAAGCTTTGTCGAATTTTAATGAAACTTGGTATACACGTTTATAATGTCCATGGGAAGAACCCTATTGATATTGGACCAAATCGGTTCACCGGTACCGGAGTAAAACCCAATTTAGTGTATATTTTAAAGGCGCAATAACTCAAATACGCTTTATCGGATTTTCATGAAACTTTGTATACGAATTTATAATGTCCCTTGGAAGAAGTCTATTGATATTGGACCAGATCGGTTGGGCGGTACCGGAATAATGCCCAATTTAGTGCCTTTTTATGGTAATATATCACTAAGGCGTGGATAACTCAAATACGCTTTATCGGATTTTCTTGAAACTTGGTATACGAATTTATGACGTTCTTGGGTACAAACCTATTTAATTAGGGTCAAATCGGTTGACTGGTACCGAAGTGACGAGTATATCAATATTAAATTTGTAATCAATATTCTTTCAAGGCCCACAATGTATTAAAAAACTTAACAAATTGCCAATCGTTTATTCATATTGTTAGCAACCTTGATTGATTTGTTTCTTCATAATGATGTCAGTGTGGCTAAATAATAATTTAAATAAACGATTTATAACAACTAGCCGTTGAATATTGATATTATAATGTGTATTCTATGGTTATGTAGACTACCGATATTTAGATTAGGCTATATTTTACTGTGAGTATTTTTCTTATTCGTTCCTGTGCAGCAATATACCTAATATAATTCCTGACAGATAGATTTCATATGCTTATTATTCATTCATAACCTTTAAGGCTGCTTTAAATTGAAACAGAGATATCAGCGAATCGTAGGTCTATTGCATCATTAATATTATTGCCGGCACATTTTGTTTTTGGAGTTAACTTTTATGCATGGGCCTATCATAATTGCGTGTAAAATAAATACTGGCACTTGGTTATATCAGTTTACCTGATTTTATTGATAATACCATTTGAATGTTGGAATTGTCTTTTGTTAAGTTTCAGATTATTATTAAAGAGTTATTTTAAATTAACGAGTTATTATTGTCCATCTTTTTATGTATTTTTTTCAATTTATTTATTTTCTTTTGAATTTTAGGTTTCTTTCTTTCGCCTTTCGCCTTTCAAGTTTATTTTTTGTTGTAGACTTTTATTTGGCTGTTTCTTTCCCATCTTTCTTTCTTCCTATCTTTATTTCTTCCTATCACTTTTTATTTCTTCCTATCACTTTTTATTTCTTCCTATCTCTTTTTATTTCTTCCTATCTCTTTTTATTTCCTTCTATCTCTTTTTATTTCTTTCTATCTCTATTTTTATTTCTTCCTACCTCTTTTTATTCCTATTCTTTCACGTTTTTCCAACAATCCCGTCTTTTTCTTTTATATTTTTTCCCCTCCCTTTTATTTCAATATATTTAGCTTCTTTTGTTTTGCTTCTTTTCGGTTTTATTTATTTATTTATTTTATAATTTTGAAGCTATACCTTTCCTTTCATTGCCACCTTTATAACTTATGACTACGTGGTATAACCACAGCCGGAACAAAGATTAGTTCCGTCCCTTGCTACACTGCACGAAGTTGCGAAGATTAAGGTAGTTTATCTCACCACATCTCCTCATGCTCCAGTTTATTTGTAGTAAATTTGCTCAGTATCTCTTAAAATGGAGTGAGCAGAAACCAGTTTCATTTTCCTCATATTATGGTATCATTATGAAAATACGCTGGGAAGAGCTGAGGCAAAAACCTGCAGTGCATATACTCCATTATCCTAGCATGTAAGACATAAAGTTACTTTCTTGCTTCAAGTTTCTGCAGTGCTTCAGACTCCTGGGGACATTAAGAAGTTGTGTATAAAACTTTACCTTAAAGCGTGCACATGTTATAGACCATTCTCCTTATCATGAACATTCAAATATTAATGTTTCTACTCTAAATATAAAACGTGAATTTTTCTCCACTTGTGGGTACAAGTATGTTCACATTAAATTAAAACTAGCATATGTCTAAGCTAAATTATGTCTTATAGAGTAAACCGGGGTAATTTGAATAGCGGGGGAATACGGATAATGCTAAGATGTTGGCACTCCTGAGATCAAACGCGCAATGCCGTGTTGACGATTATTGCACAGTGAGAAGAATGCATTGTTGTGAACTCTCTCTGAAAAAATCAGATTGCTGAGACTGAACTGGACGTCTGTGAATACATTTTTCTGGAGGAAGGTATGTAGCAAAACTCCTATCTATTGGCTGCTTATAATATTTCACTTCAGTTACCTAAGCTTTCATAGATCGTGGGATAATGCAGTAGACTCGCTTTAACCTGTAATTGATTGAAGGACATTATAGAAGTCGTTACCCCGAATTTTGGCGCTTTCTACTAACGGAGCATCGTACCACGACGAAATTTTGTTTTGTTGGCATTCGGGGTAATTTGAATAATCTGTCGCGGGGTAAATTGGATAGTGTTTTGCTGGAATTTTAAATTACACTTTTTATATTATTGGTTTCATATATTACTTACATATTTATTATTTTTTAAATTCCAGGTGGTGAGAAATTATAAGAAAAAAACCTTAGGTTCAAATGGCCAAAGGAAAGAATGGAGCAGGCTTGAGATCTGTTACAGACAATGAAATATCAGTTTTGGCAGCTGCCGAACTGTTTGATGTTCCATATACTAGTTTACACAGAAGAATTCAGTGTGAAAAAGGGAATTGTTAGGAATTAATTATTTGGTTCCTAACAAATCAAATCCGAATGGAGATATTGGGCGTCCTTCAGTATTGGGAGCAGACCTAGAAAAAAAAATTATCAGAAAGACTAAAATATTTTGAATCGGGAGGTTTCGGTTTAACAAAGAAAGAACTGGGTGCTGCTGGATATTCATTTGCATCATTACCATCAAGAGGCTACTATGTGGATGCATCGGAACCCTGGGTCTGCTATAACTAAATTGCAATTTGGAATTCTTTTCACTGAGGCAACAGTTTAAGTGTGGCCGATGCGTGTAAACAATAAACAGTATAATTTAAAAAAGAGACATTATTTTAATTTATATACATTGTCTGGTCTTATTATGTAAGGTTTCTTACTACATGAAGTTAACTGCCTAAACTGAAGTAAAGTGAACACCACAAATAGATTTTTCAGTAAGATATTCAGTGTTATTCATATTACCCCACGGTGTATCCAATTTGCCCCTGATTTTTCAGTCCCGTGAAATTTTAGGGGTAATACGGATAGCTCAATTGTGAGTTCAGTTACAAACATTTTTATTTCATAAAACACCAATAGCTTCCTTAAACATGTAAGTTTAATATTCCATATTAATATTTGTAAAAATCCGCGTGCATTCCAAGAAAAATGTAAACAAGTCTGAAATTATTCAAATTACCCCGGTTTACTCTAATCAGAGTAGCACCTGGTCGAAACCCGAGAAGCTTCGAGCTAATATTGTTTAATCTGGTTGAATGGCGAATGTTGTTTGAACTCATACAATTAGTGTTCTCTTGAACGACTGCATATAGATTAATCTGTGTAAATGTATAATCGTCTTTCTTAAGTTCATTACATAATTTTTTTAAAGGGGTGGCTAATTTTGTCAGTTGGAGAGTACTCAACCACCTATTTCAAATGATCGCTGATGTAAGCATTCTGAAAATTTACAGAACTTCTTACCCGTGGAATTTATGTTCTTCTACAGGAAGGCTTGGGCATCATTGTACGTAGTAGGCCTATATACGCTCACTTGTACCTACATACACATTACGTGCACACATACACACTTTTCTCTGTCTTACTGCCTGCCTCTCTTCCCCCTCTCTGTCTTTACCTTTTCAAACAGCCTTCTTTTCACAGTTGCCATCTATTAGGATTAATGAACTTCATTATAATAAAATATAATATTCGTGCCCACCTTAGCCTCATTTGAAATAATAATCTTTATTGACAAAGGCAACACACTATTTGTTTTAGTATCTTTTATTGTTTTAAATATTTATACATAAGGAATAGGCTATGAAACATTTTAGCAGATATATTTTAATGAAAAATTTTAAAATCAAAGACGCAAAAAAGAAAATTTTGCCTAACTCAACTAGATCTCGTAAAATAATTTTATAATTTTAAATCAGGGTAGGCCTACTCTGTATTTTATAATACAAGAAAAAATTATACAAGAATAAATTGGTCATCCATTACTTTTACCGAACATGGGAAAAAAATTCCCATTAATTAACTCAAGTACCTTGTACTCCGAACTTAATGAAAAATCAGCCAAATGAATCAATGATGCCGTGACCCATCTTAAAAGATTGAACTTTCGAAACGATGGGACTAATGCCACTAGTTTAAAAACAGCGTTAACTCTTTATAAAAGAACACATTAATGGATTTCATTCCTAAAATGCTCTAATGAAATCATGATACTATCAGTGGGTTTATCGATCATTTAAAAAACGTCCTTTTGTAACGATATGAAAGCCTTGACTTATAATGGATGTCAAAACTATCATTTGGAAAGCAGAAGTAAAGTTAATATTTAAAATAATGTAGGCTTTGTGTGGTAATCAGGATAGGAATTGCTATATTGGTCATGTCTTGGGGGTAAATTACCCGTTGCATTCTATAAGAGAATGGATGTGAACGTAGCTGTTGCCAGGAAGAGGATGTTTTGAAATTCATATTAGCGCACTGGACTAGAATTTGCTCTCATGCTTTGATTTCCCATTGCGCCCGCCACTCCTCAAGTCGACGGCTGGCTCTCTGCATCTCCAGATAACGTCACACTTAACAGACGTGCCTCGTTTTAAAGGAGCACATTACTGAAGTTTACCAAACAGAATATAATAAATGAGTGAAACATCTACAACTATTATCTCTTTGGAACAGGTTCATTTTCTTGGTTAACTTTCAACATTATCTTCAGGTAAAATTCTTACAGAGATGAACTCTGAAAATAACTACAATTTTTAAAAAAAATTCTCACATTATTCTGGTAATGTTTTCTATATGCACAATGTATCAGAAGTTCTTACTTTCTTTTACTTCATTTGTGGCATATGAGAAAGTATTGTAACGCTGACAATTTTGACGTAAATCTGTGAAACCATAGGAGGTTCGCAATTCAGTTTAACCGTTGGATACTTTACAGCAGGTGTGTCAAACATGCGACCCCTAAAGTTTTAAAAATTTACTCCAAAAGAAATTAATGTAAAATAAAATTTGATAAAACCTGATTGTCAGTACATAAGACAATTTTCACATAAAATACAGGTAGCCTATATAATATTGTACTATAACAATATATAATGCTGGAGGTAAACAGTATAATTAAGAATAAAAATTATGCAATTCCTGCAATTTATGAAAAAAACTGTCAGTGTTAATAAATATAATGTTTTGATTATTTTTTAAAATAAATTATTTAAATAAAACATTTAATAGTTAAGTAAATAATCCCGTGCGAAACCGCGGGCACCGCGCGAACCGTCATTGCAATGTGTTATATGTCAAAAGTTGTGTGTTGTTCACTATGCCACGCGTTTTATTTTAATTTATCGAAGTAGGTCAGCACTGTTTAATATTTTGTTGCAAAATGAAATAACATTTTTTCCAGGGTTTAAATATTGCAATTCGCTATACAAAATGCCCGTGTCCGATTCTACTTTTTCAAACTGCTCTTAATACGTTTAGTTTAAAAAACAAATTTATTTTATTTTGAATCGCCGAGACTTGCTTTTCATGAATGCTATAAAGACTTTCGACGAGTAAAAAGCTCCAATAATTTCTCGTGTAAAACACTTTTTGTTCTTTTTTTATAGTAGTTCTTGAGGCATCACGATTAATTTTTATTTCTCTTTCTCTTTCTCTGTTAAAATTCTGGAAGAAGGAATAAAAAGTTATCTAAACTCATAAGAGGAATATTTCAGTGACCTGGAAAAAGATAGAGAATGAAAAACAGTAGAAACTTTTTGCAATCATTGATGCATAAAAATGTTGGAAAAAGAGTTAACTTTTTTCTTCTTAGTAGTAACCTGCACCTAGGCTATAAGAAAGGGAGATAATCAAATTCTTTAACTTTAAGATTTAATTGATTCTTACAGTTCTAGGTCCCTTCATTAAGAAAAGTTGCATGCGAATGAAGTTGTAAGTCTATGGTCTGTAGACAGTTTTGCTTTCTCTTGAACGTTTGAAGCTATGTCTACGAAATTAATTCACGCGTTTCATGACTTCACCAACAGTTGATTTCTACTCGAAACTGTAAAATTTAAAATAAAAATAGTTATATACAATTATAATAAATGAAAAGTTAGATTGCCGGCAATTTGTACTGGAAATTCGTTTTCCCAACATAATAGCATGAACAGAAAATGGATAAAAAAAAAAACACTGTCGTAGAAAAAAAAACATACTTAAGGCAAAAGGTTTCCTCTTTCGTTCTTTCTTTCTTAAATTCACTCCAATCTAATTGTGTAAAATACCGCTGGCGTGGTCTTGTGGTTAGAGTCGCTGACTACAGATCCATCGGCCCGGGTTTTTCTGAGGTAGGGAGTTCTGGTAGGGGTGCACTCAGCATCGTGATTCAAAATTGAGGAGCTACTTGATAGAGAAGTAGCGGCTCTGGTCTTGAAAACCACCATTAACGGCCGTGAGTGTCGGCTTGCTGACCACATGCTCTCCAATCCTGTCATCTGCCTACGGTACGGATGACGCAGCGGTCGGGTGGTAGGCCAAGTCCCTCCAGGGATGTAGCACCACTGAGTTTAGTTTAATTTTGTAAAATATCACTAGCGTCCGTACGAAGAACTCGCATTTAGTTACTATTGAATGATTATTACGAGTTAAGTAGACCTACAAAACCAAGGGTACCTTAAACAATAGAACTAAGATATTCCAGGTTGTCGAAGGGATATTTTTCCTCATCGTTGTTTCTTAAAAGGAAGTTTGTTATATTCGGTTAATTAAACTTGAGTTCAAGCGGTTGCGTTTGTTTCAGCTTGTTTACGTGTAAAGCACTGTAATGAGTCTGGAGGCTCTAATTAACAGAGTATGTGGATCGTATTGGACTGTTCAGCAAGCAGTGGAATGGCGACAGTGGCTGTGCCCACAATGCAACCGCAAGATGCAATAACGCAATTATTCAAAGTGGCTGTTGATGTAAATGTAATTTATGTCGACGAGGTGACGTCATTAAAGTGTCCATCTTACTTAGATTAATTCAGGTAACAATGACGAGGGAATTGTCTGTATTTGCTTTAATCATTACAATACATCACAGATTCTAATAGATAATTGGGTAATGTAGTTATTCTGGATTCGACTAAGTTTAATGTTAATATTCCGTTGAATGGCAGAGTTTATAGCATGGTTATTTCAAGAATAAATTCAATAAATGAACGCAATTAATTGACCGTGAAGCTCTGTCCTCCCAGACCTTTCTTCAGATGCTGAAAAAGATGGAAGTCACTCGACACGGGAATGAGTTTTTGAAATCCCTCGTGGCAGGGGATGAAACGCGGATTCGTTTCGATAATCCAGAATCAAAAGAACAATCCAAACAATGGATGCACACAAATTTCCCCAACAAACCCAAGGTCTGGCTTCCACACCAACGAGGAATTTCAAAACACTTCAAAATGCCGTGAAGACCCTTCTCAGTACGCTGGCGGCAACCTTCTATGAAGAGGGCATTGGAAAATTGGTACTATGCTTCGACAAATGTCTCAATCGGAGCGAAACTATGTAGAAAAGTAGCTGGAAGGTGTACCTAAATATTCTAAATAACACAGTTTTGATTTTCACTGTAGTTTTCATTTTATGTCCCATCGGAAGTTGAAAAAAATAACCCTCTTATATTAAATGAGCTCTAAGATAATGTGAATGTACGCTTACTCTTCCGAGACTTTGACCTAGAAGTCTGAAATTTTCACCATACGTTCTCCATGACCTCAGGAATGTCTGTTTCAGATTTCTTCTTGATGGCGCGGTCGGTTCGGTCTATATATATATGGATATGTATATGTATATGTATATGTATGTCCGTCGACGTATTGTACTATCATTATGTGTTCCTAGTAGTTATTTATAAGACAAATAAAACACCACTATAAACAAACACATAAGCACGAAAAAACAAACAAATTATACGAAAATCAAATTATTGCTGTAGATTTTGACGCATACTGTATTTACTGATTTTTAAATACGACAAACTCGAACGATTATATTTATATAGTTTATGAAAATAATTGGAAATCAATATTTATTTTAGTTAACAGCTACAAAAAGAGCGGAAGCAATAAAGGATTTTATTGAGCATTGAAATTTTATCTGAAAATTGTCTCATGCTTACCTCTGTCCATTTGAACGCTCAGAATACTGTGTTTATGGAAGAAAAAGCATTTAATTTTTATTGCCGATATTATGGGACATACTTTTGTTTTATTGTTTCACGGTACTGTTTGAGATGTAAACAGCAGTTTGCTGAGACACGGAGTCGGGCTGCCTGAGGCTTGTTGTCATTGCTACCGAACACGCACATTTTAAACAGAAAGGAATAGTGCCTCCAAGCGACATGTCGTAAGTCGCTCTCTTATCGTTAGCTCGCTTTTGTTAACTCGCTAAGGTATTTTATTTCATCGTAAGGCTTTTCCGGGAATTAAAAAGAAGTAGCCTACAAAATGATGAGTTTTTATATACTCTCGGGGATTCCTGTAAATTTCTCAGCAGACACTATTTTTGGCCAGAGTCTGTTGAGAAATTCATCGGTTTTACATATCACATAAAAATTAAAATAGTCTAATATCAAACTTTTTAGGCCTACCTTTACTTTAAGTGCTGATCTGCAATAGTTCGCAAGAAATCAATTGATCATTTGTATAATAATAATAATAATAATAATAATAATAATAATAATAATAATAATAATAACTATTGAAGAAAATTGGAACATCTGCTGTCCTGTGGGTTGTCACAGCTAGTCTACGCATTTGATGCAGGGCATGTGGGATATAAATACTAATCAACTTGCGTTTTACAATCCTCTTGTTGAAATAGGGAGAGTACGTAAATGCTTTTATTTGTTTTGTATGAAAGAAAGATTAGAATGTTATTTTATTAGGCCAAAGGAAAACCAAGAAGGGGTTGCGACCCCTACGGCCCCTCCCCTGGATCCTCCATTGCTCTAGATACATAAACAAAGTACCATCCAACAACCTTCATGTCAACATGATTATTCTATGATAATTTTGGGGAAATTTCCCGGTGGGCTATAGTTAGGCTTGCCAGACGTCCCGGTTTGACCGGGACAGTCCCGGTTTTCAGACAAAATCCCGGTGCCCCGGCCGGTTTATTTCACGTCCCGGTAAAAATTAAATTTGATTTTCTAGATGACCAAAAAAGTCTAAAAATAAATGACTGTGAAGGATTATTTAGGATAATTACTTTGTCATTTATTTCTGTACTGTATGAAAAGTTAAAAGTTAAAAGACTTTTTAAAAAAAATCCTAGCCAATGAAAAGTACATGTAAATATTGTTCAAATTTTTATTCCTTATTCAAAGTGTTTCTTCTTACTTAAGTAACTTAAATATTAACATGTTAGAAATAAAATGTTTAAATTTATATACTTATGTCATTTATTATTACCCCTGGTTTAGGTTCCTAAACAGTAACCATTTATTCATAGCATTGAGAATAAACTACCTTCTAAAACCCGCCAAGGGTGTGTACCCTTGAATACCCGCGACACTGGGGGCCATTCCGGTGTCCCGGTTGAACATTTCAGAAATCTGGCAAGCCTAGCTATAGTGAGACCTCGTTTGGAGCGATCAAGAATCAAAGGCACAAAATCTTAACTAATTAGTATCTACCTTATAAACTTCATTAAAAAAAAACAAGATAACATAATTTTTTTCGGAAAGAAAAAGAAAGATGACATGTTTGTACAATCAAACTGCATTCTTTGTTACCGAGGAACAAAGTTCACCTTAGCTCAGAATGGTATGTGTTCACTGGCCACCTCTGGCAACAATTAAAACCTGACAACAATGAGACATGCTGTTAATAAGGACACTAACGTCAAAGCGAGGCATTAATGCCCATTGCTCCTGTAGAACAGTTATTCCTTGCTGTTCTCTTTCCTTAATGTTTTCCGGCTGAAATTGTTATCCTATCCTCCCCATGTGCAAATCTTTCGCGAATCAGGATAGAGACTCAATCTGGACACATGAGTGAACATAACGTTGGGCCGTTGTTCGTTCAAAGAGTGTAGATCATTAATGATGAAAGACCCAATGCATCGCTAAAGTAACGTTTAAGTTTTAAAGTAAGAAATACAATGGGTAAGAGATTGCTGGAAAATTTTCACCAGGGATTCTCTCTAAGCGTCTGATGCTCATTGTCGTCCTTAAATATATTAAAACTGCCAAAACGGATTTATTTTCTATTTAAATAAAGTTCAATTGCTTATTTTTTTTGCTCGGAAAACCCATGACGTAGCAGATTTCAAACCGACAGCCGTGAGACTGAGCGCAAGCTCTTACTTATGTCTTCTACCATAAAATGACTTTGTTTATAATCAAGAGAAGGGACTGATACTTGTCATATATAGTTCTGTAATATTATTTATTTATGTTTAATATAATACAATTATTCATACATTAAGGGGTACTCCGTAGTGTGGTGGTTGAGACGCTGCGCTACAAACCGGAAGATCACGGATTCAATCCCCGAAGAGGTCGGAATTTTTCAATTGGCCTATTCCTTCTGGTGACACTATGGTCCTGGGGTCTATTCAGACTGTAACAGAAATGAGTACCAGGAGCAAAGGCGGTCGGTGCGTATGGCTGAGAGCCTTACCACCTTCATCGAATGCCTAACATGTGGAGCTTCACCTTCCTGGAACCCTCAAGACCTCCACGGTATACGGAACACTTTACTTTTACAAATACTTGTGCAACAACTTGAAATATCTTATTTGCCTGATCTGATCTGATGCCAGTTTTTAACAGTGATAACGGACCTACTTGAACTAACTCGCTGGTAGTCAAGAACTCGAGAGTTCAATATCGCAGCAACAAGCGTTCTCCATCTTCTACTTGCTTCTATTCAAGCTGCTCGTTCCATTCCAACTCCCATATAATTCAGACAATTTTACGTTTCTTATATCATTAACCAAGATGTTAGATTAACCAAGATTAGACGATGGATAACATCAAACCTTACTGCAAAGGCGTTACTATACAGCTGAATATAATTAAAGGACTTAGTAAATTGCTTTAGGACTATATTTATTTTTGAATTCTTAATTTATTAATTTATTTAAACAAAAGCGATACTATTAATTTACCTTAGGGCTATATTTATTAATGTATTCTCAATTTATTCAGATGTGTTTAATAATATTTGAAACGCGACACTTAGGAATGACCCAATTTCAGCGAAAAAGCTGACGGCACGCCACTGTATGTAAAGTGTTAATATTATCATCTTTCTGTTACAACCTCACTTCGGTCTGCGAAAGATGAGAGATAGCGAAGACGAGACATCTAGAGTAATATACGGAAACTCAATTTAGTGAAAATCTGAAGTTTCATAAACCGCAACTCCGCTCTTATGAGTTAATTTCATCAGTTCGGTGACGTGACCCAATTCACGTAGAGTGGGTCACACCATCCTCTTCCCTTTGGTAGGATATTTCCGTTCCCATTGCTTTCTGATTTAATAACTTTCGAATTTTTTAAATGTAAAGAGTATCTTGCATTATTTAAAGTACCTATATATAATAAAGTTTAATTTTGTTGTTGGCGAGTTTCTGGTATGATTATTATTATTATTAATTATTATTATTATTATTATTATTGTTAGTATTATCCCCATCATCAAGATGGCGGTGAACATAGATGCAACTGCACTATATTACTCTGCAATTAAGCAATTAAATAACATAATTGAAACCTTTAACTAGGTTTTGTGTTTGTACGCCGAGTTAAAGGGTAATCGCTTCAACAGATTTGCTTAAAAGCTAATATTTTTAGACCCTGTATAACTTACAATCCACAGTCAATTGTAACCCCTATAGTTGTTTTCTTGAACGTTAACTTCGCTGGCTACAAATTTGAGCCATGTCTTTACATTCTCAGATTTTTCTACGTCAGAAAGAAGTCAACTCCGTCCACAAGTATAACTGGCAAGTTTAAAAAGTGTCAATTATTATTGAGGAAACCATCAAAATGACCATGTTAAAGTTTTTTTTTTTTTTTTTTTTTTTTTTTTTTTTTTTTTTTTAAGCTCACCAGAAAATTCGGGCGATGGAGGAGATACGCACTGTAAAAGCCGTGTATTTTCATGTTAATTTAATTCAATTTACTCTTATTTTGAATTCTTAATCCCAGGTTAATCTTCAACCACAGGGATCTTATAAATACTTTTTACCAATCACATCTCTGTGAGATCTGCCCAGACGCACCATCTATTTCAGTTCCTTTCTAAACTTCATTCAGCTTCATAAATAGGTAACTAGTGTAATTAAGAGTGCATTGTTTGCATTTACTGTGGTTCCACAAACCTCACGACTGTGTTTATATTTGGTAAACAAAAACTTGTATCTGTTGGTATGGGATTCCATGTAGAGAAATTATCGAATTTACATCAAACGTTAGAAAATATGCTTGCTGATATTTCATGTCACAAGTGAAATGGGCTACTGACGTACATTTTGAGTTAAAAGTGAGGCAATATCTTATCAACGATTTCAGTTTGTTAGGCTCAAAGAAAACTCGTTTAAGTGATATTTTTGTAATGGATTTTTATATATTGGTATTTGCTTTGTATAACTGAAGATGTTTAAGAGCAAGTAAGTTAAGATGTAAAAAATAATATTTCACTCGGAGAATTGTATCATTTGATTCAACTTTTATACAAAATTATATAAAAGAATTAATTCAAGTCATTACAGACTTTTCCTGCCCGTACGCCAGTATTATTGGACTCACGCACACCCTAACTCCAACTAATTTTAGTTGTGCCAATTTCCCTCAAGAGGGCAGATCGACAGGTGAGAAGATTTTCAACTCGATGGCCGATTATAATAAAAGAAGTAATCTATAACCTACTAAGGCGTGAAGGGTTCGAGAAATGTTGTCCAAATCTCTCATTTCGGCTTGGAGTTTTTAAATTTTATTTATTTATTTACTTATTTATTTATTTATTTATTATTATTATTATTATTATTTTATTCCTACGTTTCGTCAATCAACGAACAGAACCCACGGTTTACAGATAGGTTTATAGTTACTCCCGGAGAACTTGGTCCTCAGAAATTTTCAGGCTCGAAAAGTACATCGACCTTGTCCGAGTTCGAACCCGCGAACCCCTGATCCAAAGGCATGCTCGTTATCTGCACCACGGAGGTCGACAGTGATACTGTACCTCAACTCCACCGCTGAACTAGAGATTTAATAATAACCAGGGTCCAGAAGTTATGAAACATAATTTCAAATACTTTACTCTATTACATTCTAGTGTGTAAAAGACATGAAAGAAATAACAGAAAATTTATGGTTTTATTTTGCATGCTGTTGCATATTTTGTTAGTTTTACGATAATGTAACATATTTACTTGATATCAAAATGTTTATGCATATTTCATAAATTTGTCACATTTTACGGCGTGTTTCTGACGGATTTGATATATTATGCATATCTCAGTTAATTTAAATATTTACAACATAATTGACTTTGTTTTGAGAATCGGCTGTACAGTTATTGACAGTACATAGCCTACTGTTTTTTTAACTGATTTATATTATTAAAGCGATGTTTCAATTCATTAGTATTCAATTTACTAAAATTTTTTGCACTGGCCTTCTTTTTGTTGAAGTTTTATAATGTAATTTTTGTTCGACCGTACGCTTATTGCGTGTGACGTCATAGGCGTAGCGAGGGGGGGGGTTTCGGGGGTTTGAACCCCCCCCCATTGATTAAAAAAAGGAAAATTGTATAATTTTTTTAAGTCTGCCCATAAATTGCTTAATAAAAGTATAAAGCGTGGGAAGCTTAAAACTCGTTATTTTGCGTCTTAATTTTTAAAATTTTCCGGGGAAGGACCCCCGGAAGCTTAAAACTTGTTATTTTGCATCTTAATTTTTAAATTTTTCCGTGGGAGAACCCCCGGAAGCTTAAAACTCGTTATTTTGCATCTTAATTTTTAAAATTTTCCGGGGGAGGGCACCCGGACCCCCCTCTCCTTCCATACTCGCCAGACCCCGCGGATGTTATAACCCCCCCCATATGGTCGGCCTGGTTACGCCTATGTGTGACGTAACGATCTGATAATTATATTCATTTCCAAATTGATCTTCATTATGACATTGGTGTGGTGTCGATTATTATCGAACATGGCACGATCTTGAGACCTTGAGAGTACCAGCTGCAAACTGCATTATATATAGCCTGTATTTATTATTTTATTTTAACAATCTTCCTCTACATCCAGAGGCTGCCACATTTTAATATCACACTAAAATGAATTCATTTCGTGTTGTCAAAATCTGTTGGTTTCAAGAAAATTACCAAAAAAGAACCTTCGATTTGACCGACGACATGAGCTGCCATCTCTCGTAGAAGACGAGACCTACGACAACCATCTGATGTTAAGGCTTGCTTCTTGCCGTTTGTTTGAGTGATTCTAAAATCTCAAAATTTAAGCAATCAGGCCAATTGTGGTCGAACAAAACAGTCGTATGCAAGTGGCCTATAGGCCCTAATGGTAATTAAGACACTCGTATGAAAATTATGAAACTTGTCTTGCTCGTTTCATAAACATACTCATATCTTAATAAATGTCATTATAGGCTTGTTGCATAATGTACTATTTTGTTATACTATTTTTTTGTAATTTATAATGCAATTCACCTAACAAGAAATAGTAGAATATTAAAGTTACTTAGATGATAGAGCATACTTCATTGGTTCTGGAGCATATTCTACAAATTTAAGAGCATATTTTCATGAATATTTCTTTATTAACTTCCGACACTTAAAATAAAATTCATCACTTAATTGCGTAACTGATTTCCGTGTTTGGGGGACGAATAATTTACAATTTCTTTTTTAAATAGAGAATTTAATGGTTTGATATGACGCTTTTCTGCTGTATAAAGGAAGTATATTGTGAAGCAATAGCCTATCTCGTGTACAGCAATATTAGGTTCGTAAAGGATTGCCCGCGGCCTTCATTAAAACTGATAGTCTGTAGTGGTACTATATCCGCTCTTGGCGAGTTTCTAGCAGACTTGTAAGTTATTCCAATCTGAAGGATACTCTACATCGCATATTCTCTTCTATTCCATGTCCGACAATTTACAGCAGATTTGAGTCTCGTAAATTTTGTATTAGGAAGTGAAATATTAGACAATACAGTAACCCGGAGGCGTACTCTACAATAAGAAGGCCTACTATAGATGGAGGAAACATGGAATTCGATCCTGAATTTCGTAAAACAAGTTTTCTGCATTAATTAAGGTTTCATTAGATTCACGGTTCCAATTATTATTGTCGAAGTATCAACCATATATCAACCAACCTTGTGTTTGTCAATTCTGGCGATTTGTGATCTTAGTAGTGGAGTACATTTTCTGGCATGAATCGTATTAGCCTACTTCAGGTGATACGAACATCAAAGAACGTGAAATAAACAAATTAGATGTAATACATTCTCCATGTTTTAATATTAGATAATTGTAGCTTACAATAGTAAGAAAAAAGTACCGTAGTGCCATAGTATCCATTGCTAGGTAAAATAATACATATTATTAAGATTAGAATCGGTATTGCAGCCAGTAAATATCCAGAAACGATAGAGAAACTCTTCTCTATTTGATTATGTAACATTAAACAAGTAGGTGTACCCACTTTTGCTGTGGGATAGAATTTTATAAAGTTGGAATTACAATAATATTCAAAATGCAATTTTTTTGTTTGTTTAGTATATGAGCACTGAAGCAAGTACTATTTTGGGTTCACTTTTAACTGGAATTAACTGGCTATGGCAGTGTAGCATTGTCTTTATCCAGCAGTTCAGTAGGGAATAGAAAACTCCACTTGAGGGCATTGATAAATGCCGTCTGTCTTCCCAAACAATTCTGTACTTCCAACCTCACTCTCCTCTGTGGGAAACGAGACAGCAGTGAGCAGCAAGGTGCTCAATTCTGCTCCCAGAGTCCCGGCTAGTATTCTCTTAGGAAATCCACCCCGAGTTCCATTTTAGAGATACAGTGCTGGAGAGGAAGCAAGTTTAATTCCTACTTGCATATAAATAGCGTTTTTTTATTTCTCTCGCAGTCGTTATCCACTCGTTTTTGCATAATGCATGGTCGTCTATTCCGTTTTCGTCATTTTATTACACGTGTTATTGACTGAGCCAGAACTAGAGTCCTTCAGACCTCCTTCACCTCTCCCCTTGTTCACTATTTGTAAGGGAAATATGTAGATGGTAGTATAAGCTAAGATATTTTGAATTATGGATTGTAGTAGGTGGTTCATCACTACTTATTCATCTTTTGCTTCTGCCTCATCACCATTATATATCTTTTACGTGTTTTTGTACATCATTATCATATATTCATGGAAATTCTCCACAAACATACCATAAACTTTATTTCAAAGATAATTCTCCACAAACATACCAGAAACTTTATTTCAAAGTTAATTTTCCACAAACATACTAGAAACTTGATTTCAAACTTAATTCTCCACAAACATACTAGAAACTTTATTTCAAATTTAATTCTCCACACACATACCAGAAACTTTATTTCAAAGTTAATTCTCCACAAACATACTAGAAACTTTATTTCAAAGTTAATTCTCCACAAACATACTAGAAACTTGATTTCAAACTGAATTCTCCACAAACATACTAGAAACTTGATTTCAAAGGTAATTCTCCACAAACATACTAGAAACTTGATTTCAAAGGTAATTCTCCACAAACATACTAGAAACTTGATTTCAAAGTTAATTCTCCACAAACATACTAGAAACTTGATTTCAAAGTTAATTCTCCACAAACATACCAGAAACTATTCCAGACTTTTTACATGAGCGACGATTGCGATTGCGACTTACATTCTTAAATTAAGTAAGACCTTAATATCATCTTGTTTTATTTTGCCTAGGCCTCTCGGTTATAAGGATCTTATTTTGTAGTGTTACAGCAAAAAAGAAGCTCTAATTTTTTTGCAATCGAAAGGCCTACACAAAATAAAACTTATTGAGTTTAATATTTTATATCACTTTAATTTTATTAAATGTATTCACTTTGGCCTATAATGACGGGCACAATATTAGAATCTTGGAGTTCTTATCATTAGAGGAATTATGTTTGGACAAGAAATGTCAACATCTTGAACAAGGAGATTGAAGTGTCAGTGTTTTGATTCACTGTGCAACTCACAAAATCAGTTTTCGTCAGAACATTACATGAGAATTTTTCTCCTAAAATATTCTCATGAAATGTTCAACAGAAGCAATATTCTGTGGTTTATTGATTTCATATCTACGTCCTTAAAGTTACTGTACAAGAACAGTGGAAGCCCGATTACAAATGTGTGCCTCATAGTGCTGTATATGACGTAAATGTCTTGCATTGAGGTAGACTATTAAGGGTAATCAGTTGTAGGAGAGAGATTCCATCTGGCGCTATGAATCGAACTCTTGCTTGCTCAATTGGTAGAGCATCGGCATGGAAAGACGGAATTTAAATCTAAGGGTCAAAAGAATTTTTCTCCTAAACATCGAGAACCCGGCCCTCAGTCAATGTAAAGTTCCTTATGGGACTCAATCGAAGGCACTCCCATCTCTCCTAACAAAAGGATACCCTCCGCATCTTTCTATTGTCCTTTGTGTGATTGTGTGATTCATGGAGTATGCTCCTCTGGTCATTGGGTTGTAAAGTCTTTGAAAAGGGAAGTTACATAAGGCGGAAAGAACAGGCGTTTGAAATAAAATATTAGTTTAATACCTTGTCATAAACATGTGAATATTCCTTAATTCTGCTCAAAAGTACAGTCGAACTTGAATAATTCGAAGCTGAAGGGACCAGAAAAAAAATATATCAAATATTGATTTAATCACTATTTCGAATTTTAAAAGTTATTACAATTTTAGGTACGTTTCGAAGAAAAATCTACCTATTGCAATCGATACCATGTCATGACTTTCGAAAAATTCTTTCTTACCTTTACTTTTCATGCCTCCCTAAGTACGAAACCACCGCCCGTTCAATTTTTTTTGTAATATATATATCCTATCTTTACACGCTAGCGGCCGTAATTTTGAAGATATTGGAACCAAATTTTATTATGTTATTTCTAGGCCCAATAGTTCAGACAAGTTCGTTAATGAGCAAAATTGGCCCAAGGGGAGGGGAGGGGGTGTCGGGGGAGGGGATTGAAATTTTGAAAAATGTATATCTCGGCCCCTATGAAGTATAGAGGGAAACTTTGTTTGAATAAATTAGAGTACTCCCTATGGAGTTCACAGTGACACCAACGATTCGGGGGTTCTGGGGGTACGAGGGGGTGGTGGTTGGGTGGGGGGATGGAAATTAGAAATTTTTGAAACCACGTCTTGTGGGGTATCGTTGAAAAGCTCTTGATGAATACTGTACAAATCAATAATAGTTTTTCGACAGCTCTCGTATAAGGCGAGATTTGAATGTTTGAAAAAGTGCTCTTTCCTCTTTTTTGCAGTTCATATTGTGGGTTTGTCATGCCATGGCTAAAGAAGAAGAGTGCTGCGCAGCGAAAAAAAATTAATACAAAAGCACAAATCTACTTCAGCCTGTAGGCGTGCCTAAAGGGACTTTTTGTATAGGACATCAAGGGACCTTCTTAAAAGTTCGCAGTATTCCTGATTTAAAAAAATAGAAATAACAAAGTTCGATGTATTAAATAGTAACTACCTGATTAAAGTCTGAAGACAAACATTTGGCTTTAAAGCATTCAAGTACCTATTTTTTTCTGGTTTAGTACTCTTCTGAAAAAGAGAATTGCACGTTTCCCGAAACTATAACTTACATTTTACTTCCTCTTATAACGGAAAGAAAAAAAATGTCTAAATGTTTAAACTTTTACTGCTACTCACGTATAAATGCGTCGCTTAAAAAATTATATAAAAGTAGACAAATAATAATATTAACAGTGAAAAGTTTTGTGTAGAAAATAAGGATTTTTATATACGTGTTAGGAGTGTAATTAAAAAAACCACGTCTTTTACTGAAATTTTCCTCATCGAATCCAAACTTAGAGCCCACTGATGATTTTACTCCACGATTGCTTATATTATTAGATAAATTCAGCCATGAAAATATTTTTAGAACATTGTTCGTTCATTTTTCTATCTTTTCATTAGAATCGAACTCAATTTTCCTGAGTTAAAGGTTTTACCACAGTATAGTATAACAGTAGCGAAGCTCTAATGAAAGGAAAATGCATCCTTTTGACAGATCGGTGCGACACTAGCACCCCAAGCGGCCAGCAAGATGCAACTAGCAAACAGCCATTTCCAGCATTGGAAAGATACGAATATATGGCTGTATTTCTTTTTATTTTTAAAATTACTAGAACGTGATTGTTACCGGAAAGGCATACTGGTGAACTCATCAAGTCATAGACTTTGTGGGAATATAAAGAAGTTGTAATTTCAAGATCGATGACATTGAATATCTTATAAAGTATCAGACCGGTTTCCGTCCACCATATAAGCTACATCCCTACGACAAATCTTCAAGAATTTAATTGACCTACTACTAACATATACTGTACTTACACTGAAAATTCTGACAAATAGGAAAACTTAATAATTTCAGTAAGCATGTAGTAGTACTAGTTCAGAAATTAGGGAGAAAGTAAAGTTCTATAGGCATATAGCCCGATATGGTCAGTATCAGATGCAATAGCAAAACACTTTCGTCTTTTTCTTCATTTTGTTAAACACGATAAATTATTAAAAATTAAAGGATTAAACACGTTATCTTTATTCTCGACAGTTTAATTTTGTTAAATTCAATTATATAGGCCTAACATAACCTCGTGTTAAAACATTTTCAAAATTAGTAGAGTCAGGTGGGGTATTTGTAAATAGGCCTATATATTTAGAAACCTTTGCTTCGTTAGGATTTTCATTTATGATATACATATAAAATAATTAATTGTATATAGCATTTACAAGCCATTTTCTGCTCCTAAAATTAAAAGAAATAGGAGTAAATACACTAGTATGGATGCCAGCATGATAATCACAAATTTGCAATTTAATTTCACAAATAACTGTTTTTGCTTACCTCTCAGGATCTTTAGGGAACCTGAAGAAAGATAAATCGGGAGAATTCCTTTGGCTGTTGGTGCAATTTATAGCACCACAAGCATTTCCATAAAATATTGTTAACATTTTTCATAAGCAACAATGTAACATATTGTGTTGTTCTAGCTCACCGCTACGAGCGCTGCAGTCGCGCCGGTTGAAAAAAACTGTATGGAACTTCGCTACTGTTATACTATATTGTGGTTTTACGTTATAACGTGTTTTAAAGTCGAAATACTTTTTCCTCAAGTTTATCTTTGTTTTCGAACGGTCGTTTCCCCTGGGGTAACGTTGCCGCATTTCCTTACTGCTAAAGCTCGATCGCCTTCAAGTGTAGATTGAAATAGTACGAACCTCACTCAACTGAAAGGAAAGCTCAGCCTTGCTTTGCTTGTCTGTGGGGTCTCTGTGGATTCATGGTAATTGTTCCAAGTCAGAAGTTCCTCGTATCAACTCTGTGTAACTGTATAAATTTTAATCGGTTGTACTCCACAGCTCAGATATTGGTGCGTAATGTAATACGGTTCACGTCAAAGTTATTGATCTTTCTCAATAATGGTATTATCCATTACGTAATACATAATTCGTTCGTGACTGTATTATTAGCAAATCAATTATAATAATTATAAAATAATAATAATAATTTGCCCTAAGATGGCTTCTCGGGTTATCAGACGGGTCGAGCTTTCGGCCATCATCACTCTGTGGCCTTCCTCAGGAATGACACGGCTGATAACCCAATAAGCCATCTTAAGTAATCAGCGCCGTGAAAGCTTCAAATCTTAATAATAATAATAATAATAATGTTAAAATAATAATAAGAGTAAAATAATAGTAATAATAAAATAATAATAATAATAATAATAATAATAATAATAATAATAATAATAATAATAATAATAATAATAATAATAATAATAATAATACTTACCAGGCCAATAATTAATATAGAGATGGCGAAGGGGAGTATAAATATATCGTTATTTCACTTTACATGCATATTACCGGTACTTGTGTGTTCTCAAATTGATGTATACAGAATATTGAAAAAGTCAACACCTAATGAGGAGCTAAACATGCGTATAACTTATATAAAAAAATATTTTAGGTAAATACCTTTGGTTTTAAAAAATGCACATAAGGTTAATGAGATATTGCCTGTAGGCCTACTAGATTGTGCCTGTGGCTTTTTTAAAATTCAGGTTTATTTATACTCCTCTGAGTATCGAGGCCATATCAGGAGTTCAGGTTCTGTGTGTATACCAGTAAGCCATGCAACTATTGATGATCAATTGTTTTTTATTGCTGATGTAGTTTTACTAGACAAAATAACGGCGATAATTCATGTTAAGTAAATATCCATAATGAAAAAAAACTCAATTCAAGTAGGCCGGCCACGGGATTTGAACCTGTGACCTCCCGAGACGCTACCATCTTGTCCTGTTCACTCGGTTCTGTGATTATTGTAACGATAGTAGTGTATTCTCGTTCACTGAAACATTAATTTTCTCTCAAGAACTGTCCCTATAAAGGGATTGATAGATTCTGTGGCATTTTTCCATGGCATAAGCTTGCCCTTAAGATAACACGACCAAAGGGTGCTTAAAAGCCTCAAAATGTTTACCAGAATTCTGATAAAAAATGCATTTACCACTGGGGGCCTTTTTTTCACTATTCTTTTAAAAAAAGCCGTTTTAAAAAGGCAGTTTTTGCTAGTCATTGCAGAATATGATTTGATATTTTGAATTCCACGAGGCTATTTTTCTCCCAATGTTTTTTAATCGATAAGCGTGGAATTCATGGTATTCAGAAACATTCGTGGTATTAACGATTGCGTGCTGTTTTTTCCTATTAGGGTTTTTTTCAATAAACAACATGAAGCTGCAGAGTAGGTTCTATGAACCTTCTTTGTTATTGACGAGAAAGTGAAGCATGTAATTATTTTAATAATAGTAATACACTATAATAATGTATGAGGCCTATGTGTAAAGAGGAGACAAACACATCGATATTTTACTTTACATGCACTTTATATGTGTGTGTTCTCAGATTGCTACAAAACAGAGTTTTGAAAGAGCAGTCACATAATTTTATTGCCTTGACATGTATGGGGATCTGAAAATGTTTGTAACTTGTATCTTGAAAGCAGCTAAGAATATTGATTCCAACTGCCAATATCCATACAGGTATATACGGCTGGAGAGCAATCTAATATCATAAGCAAACTGCTACGCTGTCTCCCTTCACACGTGTCAAAATATTTATTTCTTGTTTAAGAATAAGTGTGTTCAAATACTGTACCGTACATCAGTTTTTCCCGTGAGTGGTAACGTCAAATATGAAATGGCATAAGTTTCTTTTGAGTTATTATTGCTATTTATTATTGTTATTATTATTATTATTATTTTACATACAAGTAGAACTAAAAAATTAGAACTAGAACTAAACTAGAACTAAAAAATTAATTTATCAGGCATTATTCCAAAGTACATTATATGGCGCTGAAACTTGGACCATAAGTAGACAACAAGCAAACAAATTAAAATGATGTTAGAAATAGATTTTTGGAGGCGTTCAGCAAGAAAATCCAGGAAAGAAAAAATTCTGAATAATAGAATAAGGGAAATAATGCAAGTTGAAAAGAATATTTTGGAAATTGTAGAAGAAAGACGCTTGAGATGTTATGGACATGTACTCAGAATGACAGAGGATAGAATACCCAAGAAAATTTTGGATTGGAAAGTAGAAGGAAAAAGAAGAAGAGGGAAGCCCAAGGAGAGTGCTGGATGGATGGGGTGAAAAGGAGTATGGCGAGAAAAGGATTCAATTTGTTACGTTTTTATATTGAATTATACGTATCATCTGTATGTTGATTACTACAATTGATTAAATGATTAAATTAAATCTTCTCTATTCTCTAGTAAGGGGTTCGGCTAGCCACCGCTCCCACGATAATTCGTGAAATCCCTGTAGTACGCATGTAGACTCAGGAATAAGAGAGAAGAGGGAGTTGTGTGCTGTAAAATTGTTAGTAAATTGTTCCTTAATTCATGATCATTGCGGTTAATGACGATGTCAAACAATTCTCAAACGAATCTTAAATATCTTAACTACATCTTGACTACTGGATATAACGGACTATGTTAAGGAAATGCAGTCTTATGAAATATGATCGAATGCAGTTTAAAGCATTATGTATATATAGGGTGTAAAAATTCCGTATACAAACTTGGAGGGTCCTCGTATTTCTTTAAATCGTAGAATCTTCTTCATCTATCCACAAAAATACATCTTATGCCCGCCGTTTCCTAATAAGCTATCAAATATTTGTGAAGCCTATTTTAATATCAGGCGCAATAGTGTGTTATTTTGAATCATTTACAGATGTTCAAAGAATAAGGCTGTTCATATAATAAGGCTGTTCATATAATAAGGCTGTTCATATAATAAGGCTGTTATTATTTTCTTTTCTAGGTGAGTTTGGCCTTGTTTGTGAACTAGATCACCGATTCAGTGCGTAAGTAACAACAAAATAAAGTTTGCTTGCATGAGGATAATATTTGTAAGGCTCGGTGTTCGTAGCCTGTACGCGCCCGTTATTGCAATTTTGTATTATAGGACTGTTGGGAAAAGGTTGGAGAAAGGTAGATGTCTACAACGAACAAATAAATATTACAGCTTGTTATTGTGTTTATTGAACTGTAGGCTGGTTGGGACAAAGAGGTGGTACATGCACTGCCGTGTAACATAAAATACGAATTTTTTAAGCTGTCAGTTTTCTTTCACTCATCACTAAATTCGTTTACTTTATCTTTTCCCCCTTCTCTTTTCTGCTCCTTGAATGAATTACCAGTATTAATTGCCTATTAGCCTACTTGACGTTTCTTTAAAGATATTTTTGGAGATTCATCCGATAATTTTCGTTTTCCAACGGGTTAGGTGGATTTATATGAGTTACATTTTAATGTGATACGTGTATCGAACTAAACTTTTAATACACCGTCCGCAGATGAGTTTTACATTTAAAATACAAAAATTATTTTGTGTTTAACGACAGGTTTCGATTCTTGTTATTCTGTTCTTGCGTATTTGTAATAATTACGAAGGCTGCTTATCCTGGCACCCGTTTTCCGTGAATTTTGTTTATTAATTTTGACGATGCACATTACGAACATAATACACACACATCTAGATGTATGAATTTATTACTTTACCATTGGATTCCGCGTGGATGCTTATTTTTATTTAAACTTTGTGATTGTAGTAAATTGAATTTTCGTGAACTTACTTGACAAATCTCTCACCAATTTTCTGGATAAACTATACGTCGATAGATTGCTTCTACTCTACATACTCTCGTGCTATTATCTTCTGTGATAGAGTATGGTTGATTAGACTCAATAGGATATTGTGTAGGGGGTAGAGAAGCAGAACGTGATATGTATGGGACCCTGGCATCTGGAAATGGAATACTCCAGGGCGCATAACATGGGTTACTGCTTGAATATAAATCGCCGCTGAATCGGACTGCATTCTATTAATGGGACGGAAAATGATTTAGAAGTCAAGACGAAAAAGGACTGCTTTTTTATTCGAACTGGGAGACAGACGTTTATGCATGTCGTTACCTCCCCTACCGTACTACAGATTCATGGATGAAATTCATTATCTAGTTTTAATATGTCTTGAGATTCACGGGATCTAAACATATAGTTTTCTTCTTACTCTGTGTTTGCCTACTTCTTTCTTCCTTTTTCTCTCTCGGTCTCTTTCTCCCTTTCTAATTTATTTCTCTCTTTCTAACTTGCTCTCTTCTCTCTATCAATTTATTTTTTCTCTCGTTTTCTCTTTATTTTTCTGTCCCTCTCCCTATTTTTTTGTTACCCTGTCTGTTCTCTTTATCTTCACATCTCTGTCTCTCTCTCGCTCTTTTCCTGCTTGCCTCTCTTTCTCTTTCTTTCTCTCTATCCCTCTCTTTCTTTCTTTCTTTCTTTCTTTCTTTCTTTCTTTCTTTCTTTCTCTTTCCCTCTCTTTATTTCCTTCTCTGTCTATCTCTCTCCTCTCTCTCCTCTCTCTCCTCTCTCTCCAAAATCAGCATAGCTCGAAAACGAAAGCTGGTACCGAAACGTTCGATTCCAGTTAGTCATCTTGATTTACAAGAGGTCTGTTAAATAAGTGATGCCTTCAGACAGGGCTCAACAATCGATGATATTGTTAGTGCTATGACATAATACGTATCAATATTCAAGTATAGCTAGTAACTTAGCTAGTTTTCCCAGGCCTAATTTTTTTATAGTCGGCTTAAGGTGTAATATGGGAACATAAACAGAAGGCTTAACGCACCGAATGCCAGTATAAACTTGAAGATGAGTTCATACCTAAAAATAGGCTTTATAGTTCTAGTCTTCACATCTTCACATCGAAACTAGGCGCGTGTTTTAAGTTTTCTCTTACCCTTAACTATATACAGTAACAACAATTTCACCATTATATTTTACTTTTCATAGTATATAGTATTAAATAATTTATTCATATATATGTATTTAATATGTTACATAATTGTAGTAGTTGCGTCAATATCGGTATTATTTGCAGATAAATAATTGTTATAATAGATGCCTCCAAAACAAAGGTTTCTTGTGAAAATGTATAATATATTTCAACACTAACTCAAGAAGAGTTGTAAAATCACACAATGGTAAAACAGTTTTGGATAATGCTTGAGATATGGTGAGATGATAATACTTGATATGGCCTTCTGTTTTAATACAGAATATGATAGTTAATGAGTTGTATTCAGAGCTTTCCAGAACTATTACAAAGATTTATGCCACTTTAAAGTACACTTTGCAAGGATTATTTGAACTTCATATTACATTTTTATGTCCTACATAATTGTAAATTAAGTGTCTACCATAAATCGTCCTGAACTTAGGACTTTCGATCATAGTTTTCTAAAAGAGTTAACGATAAATTTTACAAAATTTACTTTTTACTTGTAAAATAGTTTATAAGTCCCCAGTTTTACAAATGTTCTCGGAAAACATCTTGTTACAAGCAATCTAGCCCAGTCCGTTCAAATCTTATTTTGCAGAACACTTTCATAGTTCAGTATTATACCATCTCATAAAGTTTTATGCGTAACAATTGGAATTCGCGAAATGCTCATGATGAACAGTTTTATTATAAGAAAATAAATAAATTTATGGATAGGTAAGATTGGTGTTCAGCTCAAGGGTGACAGAGACATTATTTCTTCTCTTTCCTGAAACTTAAGTAGGATTAAGTCAGTGATGGTGGTTGTTTCTTTTGTA
Source organism: Ectobius pallidus (assembly GCA_964059195.1). Classification (NCBI taxonomy): domain Eukaryota; kingdom Metazoa; phylum Arthropoda; class Insecta; order Blattodea; family Ectobiidae; genus Ectobius; species Ectobius pallidus. The sequence continues at coordinate 83,059,436 of CAXKWD010000002.1, read as the reverse complement.
TAGATTTTTGTGCTGCTTTATTACAATGCAAAGTTAATCTGAGCAAAATTTTCTTATTGCATGTCGATCTTGGCCTTCGTTATCTTTGAAGCTGCCATCTCTTTTTCATGTATATTTAAAAAAGAAAGAAGAAAACCCCACTCCACAGTTCTCTGGTAGTTACCTTGTCATTCTTTTTAAATTTAATTTCCCAATTTAGTATTGCTGTGCTTGATATAAGTGCATAATAAAATTGAATCTAGAAGAGAGAGAGAGCTTGTCTCTGTTGATTAGAAGTCGCCGAGCTGAAAATAAAGGTTTGAGAAGGGATTACGTTGTTGAGGGAGGCAGCTATCTCTCCCGGGGTATTAAGAGCTACCCGATGCAAGCACGCGATTGCCGGGCAGAGCACGTACATAACCAAGTAGAAGCTAGCTCTAAGACGTTAACAGTAATCCAAAAGACATCTGAACACATTCTGTCTGTCCGTGTCCTCGTACCTTATATCCAGAGGATTCAGAAGTATTAAGATGTAATGAAACTTCTTCCATTTGCAGTTGGGTAAAACAGTGGCGGATCCAGAGGGGAGCCTTAGGGTCCGCGATTACCCTTTCTGACTTTTCTTTTACGTTAATTCGTCGAAAATAATTACCTAATAAAATAGCATTCAAATTTAATTCAATGCAAATAAATAAAAGCAATTTTATGTACTCGCTCTATTTCAACCTCAGGATTGTAAAATGCAAGGTGAAAAGTATTTACATTCAAGATGCCTTCTGTCAAATGCGTAGACTAGCTGTGGTAACTCACAAGAGAGCAGTTGTTCGAGCTCTTTATCTTTTATTATTATTATAATAAATGATTGATTTCTTGTGAAGTATTTCAGACCAGCATTTAAAGTTAAATGTAAAAACTTTTTGTTTGATGATTTTAATTTTTATGTAAATCGCTGTTTTCTACTTTTCTGTTAATTAAATCTTTAGTTTCAAAATAAGTGCTTAATAGAAAATTACATTATGGGCCCATCGATTGTAATTGATTTAGGTGTCATAGATAGAAATTTATCTAACTTGGAGTTAGTAGACCATCAATCAAAGCCCTGGCATTGGCACTAATGGAGGTTGGATCGCAAGTGCGTTCTAGATCATGGAGTGATAAAACGTGAATGGTTCTTTGGATACTATCCATATGAAATTCTGCCAGGTGAACAGTATTACTGGTTCCCAAGTACTTTGAAACTAGGACGTGATAACAAAATGAATTATCTTTTCACTTCTGCATAAAAACACGGCAATCGAAGTATTTTTTTAATACTGAGGAGATTATAACTATTGTTTCCTGTATTACAATAACAGTAGAAGTCCGGTCACAAAAGTCACTAATTAGTGTACCTCACAGTCCTGCATATGACATAACTTGTCTTTCAGTGAGGTGGACCATTAAGGGCAATTACTCGTAGAAGAAAACTTCCATCTGGCGCTGTGAAGCGAACTCTGGCTAGCTCAGTTTGAAAAGCGGCGGCACGGATAGCTGTAGGTACTGGGATCTAGTCCCAGTGTCGGAGGAATTTTTCTCCTATAATATTCTCTTGAATTAAAAGTTTAAGCTGGTTAACGTCCCTTAGATAATTTTGTGAAAACATGCAAATCAAATCTTTTCAATTGAGTTTGTGACTCTATGCGAGGACTTCATACTATCAAAAGTATATATTTTTTTGTTAAGCTCTAAATTACCGCTGTCCTATCGATTTTATAATATGTTTTAATAAATTAATTATTTTTAATTGATGTAAATGGGTGGATTAAAATTTCACTAAAATTGTTAATTTTATATTATGGCCCGTAAACAATCATTTGAAGTAATGTAAATCAGTAGATTAAAATATAACGAAGATGACTAACTGATTTTCCAAAATGTGTTTTGGGATAATGTCATTGGTGTATGCTAAACATTTTGCCAAGCATAAGCGGGTCAAAACACTTTGAGAAACACTTGCTTAGACACTTATGTTGTAATACGTCGTATTTAAGATATTTTAAAAAGGAAAAAATATACTTCGTATATCTTGAATATCTTGAACTTTATATAAAATAAAGTTCGTAAATGCGTCTATTTATTCCATGGTAAATGTGAATTCACTTTGTCCTAAATAGTCTTCGAAGCATGCTGTGGAATACATACAACAAAATGGAATCCAAAGTAAAAACCATAAAGATATCCTACTATAGTTATACTCTACACACTGATAGAAATCTTGGATCTTCACTCATATAAATAAGAATATAATTCAGTTAGTGTGTATATGACATAACTTGTGTTTCAGTCAGGTAGAAGAAAAGCTCCATCTGCCGTAGAGATGGTCTAGTAGGCATAGAGTGCCATAATACTTATACTGTGGTGCCATTGACTTGGCCCAAACCTTAATGATGTCCTATTATAGTAATAGATCATAAATTTGTAGAAATATTTTACCTTCACTCATATAAGTAAGAATGCAATTCAAGTAGGTATAGAGTGCCATTGACTTCACACAAAATTGCAAAGCAAATTAGTTTAATGATAGAGGGTAGCAATACATATTAGACTAGATTTGATTTTAAGTCATATTTTCACCTAAAAGTGTGAACACTTTATGTATCCTTCAAACATTTATTAACATTACTCAAACATAGATAAGACCGTATTTGTTTTGAAGTTATATCTGCATGTCTAGATGCAAGGGGAATATTAAAGCATGTCAAAATATTGCTTTCTGTGTTTTCTTTAAGGTTTCTTAAAGTAAAGTTATTTCACAACATACTATCAGAATTATTGGAAAATCTGAGAAGTTTTGCGAAGTATTGCATTTTTCGAATGCCTCAGGCAAGCACTTTCAGAAACTCTTACTTATTATATCAAGGCTGGGTAATTTAAATTCCTCTTCCGTCTGTTGTAGCCTATAATGAGCCCTTTGATACTGGGAGAATGTGGAAAAATATAGGGTAGTTAGGGGGCGATATCTGGGCAACTTTCCACAACTCGTTAAAGATGAACAGATGTTTAGAGTGATTCCACTTGTTACTTTGTGAAATACAAAGGAAGTTCTCTTGTTTGGCCAATTTATTGTGTCCTCCATGGCTTCCTGCCAGGAGCCGATATCAAATACGTTCATACGATCTGCAAATTGTTTTTCTTTGAAACATGTGTGAATGAAACTTGGCAGCTGGAAAATGGTTGGCGTAAATAACACGTGGAATATCACCAGGATGAAAACACATCTACTTACTTAGTTACATGCTCAATGGCAATAGACAATTCCTAAGCAAGCTAAAGGAATATCTATTTTATGGAACCCGGTGGTTCATTGCCGCGCTTTCCTGAGCCCTCCATTCAACCCTATTCTGTGCTAACTTCATCCAAACATCCCTCGCAAATTCTTCTTCCCTTAAATCTATCCTAATATTGTCCTCCCACCTACGTCTGGGTTTTCCAAGTGGTTTTTTCCTTCGGGTCTCCCATAATTTTGAGATATGTTTTTCCACCCCCATGCCTGCAACGTGTCCAGCCGATTTCATCCGTGATTTAATTATCCTTACTATATCCGACGATGAGTACAGGTTATGAAGCTCGTCGTTATGCAGTTTTCTCTAGTCCCCATTTTCATCTCTCTTAGCCCTAAATATTTTCCTAAGCACCGTGCTTTCGAACAGCCTCAGATTATGTTCTTGCCGAAAAGTAAGGGACCTTGTCTCACATCCATATAATAAAACCGGCAGGATAATTGTCTTATAAATTGTTATTTTTAGATTCGAGGACAGAAGACAACAGGATAACGGTTTTTGAACTGCATAAACACAGGCATTTCTCCACTTGTTCGAACAAGTTGCAGTGCCACTCCATCGTTAAATAACCATAAAGTAACCAACCACTCGTCATTATGCAGTTTTTTCCAGTCCCCATTTTCTTTTCTCTTAGGTCCGAAATATTTTCCTAAGCACCCTGCTTTCGTACACACTCAGATTATGTTCTTCCCGAAGAGTAAGGGGTCATGTCTATTAAATAGCGTATTAAATAGCATATTGAACTCTGAAAGTGTTTTCAGTATGCCCCGTCTTTAACTAAAATTGTCTGACACAGTATATTTTCAATTAATGAGGGTCGTGGCCCGAACCATATTTAATAATCTTAATCATCATTATTTAATTATTTAGTTAATACACTTAATTATTACACATCAGGACGGTAGCCAGGGTCAAATTTTGTGGCAAATGAAATTTTGTTTGGGGCCATCAAGTTTAGAATGTTTTTTTAGGCTATATGTAACACCACCCCCAAAACAAAATTTACCGAATCGTAAGTAACGAATAACCACTCCACCAGATAAAATAGTTTATTAACTCAAAATACAGACTTTAAAATTAAGATATTGAAAATTACAATAAATTATCTACCCTACTTTTAAAACAGGTATGGAAAGATTAAACACTTATTTACCAGTGAAAATTATGAATAGACAAGCGTAATACTTATAAAGCTAACTTTCTTGTCTTTATTTTTGCAAACAGTCATACAAACTGATTTATATCAAGGGTCTTTGTTGGTATGTGTTATAGTCAGTGGTCTCAATGTTTTAGTATGTATATTTCTGGATGTAGTTATCCGTCATAGTCTACCTCGGAAAACATCACAAATAAAATTTGATGTACAGAACATTTCCAAAGCTATTTAAAGAAGATTTTCGTTGTAGTGTTTAAATAGATTTTTATGATTTTAAACGGTGAAAATCTAGAGGGTGCAAGATAAAATTTTGGGGGCTCTAGCCTTCCTCTGGCTACGGGCCTGTTACACATGATGAGATTCAAAGGGATAATGCCTAATTATTTATTTCTCTAATAAGGAACATTGAATAGCTAGTATCTTTTTCAGAATTCTCTTCCATTTTATTCATATGAATACAATGTGTGCATAAAAATGTATAAGATTTTTCCGGATGTTTTGAACGACGGTGTAATATTGTTACACATAAAGATCTTCGTTGTGGAAATTTCCTGTGTCGAGGTCATGTAAGAATTTCGACATTCGCTTGAAAGATAAGTTACTGTAGAAAAAATAAAACTCACCACCCCATCGTTATCAGGGAACGTTCTGAAAATTGAATAGACTCTGAAAGAAGAAGTAGATCTCATTACTCCATACCATCTTTCAAATGAAATTGTTGCCTACGTGTATAAACGTAATATTTGGCATGCAGAGTATATCTCGTCTGTCTATTTATTTCTCGAAATAAGTTTTCTTGCTGTTCCATATTTTAAAGAAGGCTGCTGGCTAAATAGAGAAACATTGTAGGAAGTTACTTAGATTAGTAATTATTGACGTAACACTTTTAAAACTGTGTTTAAACCAGTATCTTCCAGCATATTACCTTTTGTTAGTCTGGCGGTATACATGAGTAAACTATCTCCTATGTAATTTCTACAGAAAAAAAGTGTAGGCCCATAGCATTTTATTAGTCACGGATAAAAGTACTGAAGTTTATATTTTTATCAATATCTTTTGTAATTTTTCTAAAATAAACATTTTGAAGGAAAACTACCCTTAATATTTTAGTTATAGAAACCAAAATGCAACTAAGTCTGTAACCCAAAAATAGAAACAATTTGCCTTCAAAGAAAGACTGACGGACATTCAGATAGACTTCATTCCAGAAACACTTTTCCCGACTTCAGGATGTTTTCCTGGTGTCATCTCGATTTTTATTTTTGTCACCATCACTACTTTTTTTTCTCTATATTACATATTTACGAGAAAGGGAAAACTGTTTGAAAATAAAAATGAAACTTAAGCAAATGTACCTCTTCAGACCTTCTATGTGTTTTAATTTTTTTAAAATTATTATTACACCATCAAAAACACTTTAACTCTGCAAAAACCAAACATTTAGCATTTGTAGTTTGTAGTCTACTCTTTTAGTCATTGTCATTTATTACTATGAAGTCGTTTTAATTTTAGTGGTCTACTGATAACATCTGTTACTATGATACGATACATTATGTTCTCCAAAGATATGCAATTATCTTGGAGTGATGCGCAGTTTGTTATGCCTTGTGACACTTGCGTGTTGAGGAGAAATGCTTGATTGATGGGCATTGTTCATTAGCTCGACAAGTCCCCCGCTGCGTTGAAGCCGCTACGCTTTGTGTACAGGATGGAATTACCACGTCGTAAATAAGAACGACCATAATGCTAATTTCTTTCTCTGGGAGTTGTTTTACTGCCAATGAGTCATTTCCAATAAACTTGTACTAATAGCTCAAGATACAAGTTGATTAGATACTTGCTTATCGATCTTATTCTGAAAACCGGTAATGAAAATGATCAAAATCTGTTTTTGGCTAAATTGAAAGTTTGTTGAGTTATAAGTTATACTTCTGATTAAAAACTGAACCTTCCGATTACCTTCAACCAGTAAAGGCATATTGTTTTCTACCCTGAAGACCTGCCTAAAGGGACTTTTTATTATTTGATCGGCCTCGGCTGAGGTAGATTTCGAAGTGCGTTTGGTTTAATTTATTGTCGCTGCGCAGCACTTTTCTTCTTTAGCCTTGGCATGACAACCCACAATAATAACTGCAAAAAAGAGGAAAGAGCACTTTTTCAAACATTAAAATCTCGCCTTTTATGAGAACTGTCGAGAAACTAGTTATTGATTTGTAGAGTACTCATCAAGAGCTTTTCAGCGATACCCCACAAGACGTGGTTTCAAACATTTTGAATTTCCATCCCGCCACCCCCACTCGTAACCCCAAAACCCCCGAATCGTTGGTGTCACTGTGATCTCCATAGGGAGTACTCTAATTTATTCAAACAAAATTTCCCTCTATACTTCATAGGGGCCGAGATATAAATTTTTCAAAATTTCAACCCCGACCCCCCTTGGGCCAATTTTGCTCATTAATGAACTTGTCCGAACTATTGGGCTACCTAAAATATTACCTGGCCGAAGCCAGTGCGTTTTCCATATTTTCAAAGCCATCCCTGCAAGTGATGGAAAGGCATCTAATTTAGTTTTCTGTATTTTCCCTGCCAGGGCTGTTTCGAGCACTTCTCCGTCACGTGTGTAGTGCGTGAAGCATAAACACCAGGCGATACCCCAATTAAATATAGCGTAACTCCATTACAACTCATTTTCTTTGACTGTGATGTACATATTTTCCCGTTTGTCGATTTTTCAAGCTCATTATGACCCCAAACAATAATATTATAAACTTGAAAATATAACTACTCATCAAATCAAATAATTTACCGATCTTCTAAGATTTGCCATAATTCTAAATATGCCTTTGTTTTAAGTAGCTTTCAGTACTTCTTACTGCAAAATATGTAATCGTTAGAGCCTGAAACTTCAGGCATTTATTATTAAGTGCCAGAATGGTACTTTATGAGATTGTGTGGGGGACGGGAAAATGTATGTCCGTCCGCCCGTCCGTCCGTCCGTCTGTCCGTCCGTGTGTCTGTATGCGCGATAACTCAAATACGCTTTATCGGATTTTCATGAAACTTGGTATACGCATTTGCAACGTCCTTGGGAAGAAGCCTATTGAAATTGAACCAAATCGGTTGACCTAATTTAATGCCTAATTTAGTGCCTATTTTGTGGTAATAAATTATTTAAAAAATTATCAAATACAAATCAGTTATAATGACAACATATTGTTTTTCAGTGTTCATTTACGGCTTTGGAAATTGAAATACAGTTGACAAATAACACTACCCACATATTCCTTCACATATGCTTATCAGAGTTTCTCAAGATACTTAACACACTTTAAGATAGCCTATGTTATCTTAGGTTACTTGCATGCCATTAGAATATTATAGTATTGTCGGACAAGAAGAACTTAAAACATAGTTTCGATTCCCTGTGAGGTCTGTAAGATTTTTCTATTGACCTAATTCTGCTGGTGGCACTATTGCCCTGGGGTCGACTCAGCCAATCCCCCTCCCTCGACCAACCCCTTGGGCAAATTTTGCTCATTAACGAACTTGTCCGAAATATTGGACCTAGAAATAACATAATAAAATTTGGTTCAAATATCTTCAAAATTACGGCCGCTAGCGTGTAAAGATATATATACATATCACAATTTTTTTTTTGAACCTGCGGTGGTTTCGTACTCAGGGAGGCATGAAACGTAAAGATATGAAAGAATTTTTCGAAAGTCATGACATGGTATCGATTGCAATATGTAGATTTTTCTTCGAAATCTACCTAAAAGTATAGGCCTATAACATTGTATTAGTCACGGATAAAAGTACTGAAGTTTATATTTTTATTAATATCAGAACAGAAATGAGTACCAGGAGTATTCCTGTGAATAAAAGCGGCCGGTTTGTAGGACTAAAAAATGTCTCAATCTGAAAGCCTCAAACTCCCCCCTCAAGTCTCCACGGCCCATACAGGGATCACTTTACCTTTTTTAGGTAGATTTTGAAGAACCCATGTCATGACTGTCGAAAAATAATTCTTTCACATCTTTACGTTTCATGCCTCCCTAAGCCCATTCAATTTTTTGTAATATATTTATGTAAGAAAAACCAAGATGTTCCAAAAGGCTTGGAGTTACGTAATGGGATCAGCACAGTGCGGAGCCATGACTGGCCATAACTTGGGACAGGAGGATGATAGAGGGATAGGGGTGGTGCCAAAAGTGCCTAAATAGGATTTTTAATGTTTTATTTCAAGATTGGTAATGAAGATCTCTGTTTTATCGGCCTAGTTTTATTTTTGTTATAACTTTGGATAGGGGAATGATAGAGGGATGGGGGTGGTTTCATATGAAAGCCAAGATGGTCCAGAAGGCCCAACTGAAATTAGTTTTAAGATGGAGATGGGGCGTCGCGTCGCCAGCGTCGACCTGGTATAGCGTGGATATTCCTACTCTCCTTAGTTGAAAATCATACTATTCGCAGGGGAAAAAACCATTTCTCTTTTTCTCTCGATATATATATATCGGTATGTACGTGTGTTGATTTATGTATGTATTTATACGTGTATATAATATATGAGTATTTTTGTTTTGTTTGTTTGCAGAAGTCAAAAATGAAAATTTGTTTCCAAACTGAATTTTAGATTCGAGTTTCGTATCTTCCGAGGATGTAAGAACGACCATTTTCTCTTTCTTTGCTATTACTATGCATCTTCCAAAAGCTTCCCCTCAAGGCGTTGATTTGGCTGGCGCAGTCAGTGTCGCTCCTAATTTCTGTGCCAGAGATCGCGGGTCCGTTCCCGGTCCAGATGGGTAGCATTTATGTGTGGCAGTCCTTTGTCTGCAGATTTATAGGCATGTACAACAAATTTCTTGTCCATTTTGTACATTAACATTAATTTAGGCCTATAAATCTTATTTTAAACTCATTCAGGTGTACCTTATAATTATTACTTTACCTCTTTTTTGAGCGATATGTCTACCTGAGGATCTTTGATTTTGTCTCTTGCTGTATTGAATTAAACAATTATTGGTAATTTTATTTACAGTATAATGTGTACTGCGAATCGAATATGATGAATATCGAGGGTGGTGTTGAACTCGTTCCTAGTGTGAAATGGGAAGGAAAGTCTTTGTGATGTGATTGTGGTATGTATGGAAGGGCACAGAAGCTGAAGTGAATGTATTTCGGAATATCTTCACACTGAGGAGAGCATGCGTACTATGTCCCAGGCATTATATTTTGTTGTGTTATGAAGCTGGTGATATAGCATAGACCAGCAGATTGCAGTGGATTCCTACCATACAATACTGCTGCACATTCCTCTTGGCATGGTACATAATGTACACCGACAGGTGTCAATTGTGAAACAGACCAGTTCATGATGCAGTCATAAGCGTAGGGATATGATTTATGCTGATGAATATTTGATGTTTCGAATTAATATATTTGTACGTCGTATGCGCACAGTCATTTTATCCACTTACACTTGATAGAATGCCACGTTGATTGCAATTATGATTTGCAGAAAATAAGTTTTTTAATTGATTTCCAAGTTAAGCTCCAGATTAATTAATTAAATAGGGCTTACGGAAGAGCAAAGATCTAGTTTAAAAAAAATTAGATTAAAATCGTCTAGCATCAGCAGAACTATACAGATTTGTGATATCTTGACAATCGCACATTCACACAGAAATTTAAAAAAAATGTCATAGGCCGGCTTCGGGATTTGAATGAGGGACCTCCGGAATGGGAGTCCAAGACATTACCATCTCGGGCACCTCATTCGGCTTGACTGTCTAGTTTGATAAGCGTATGTAAAGGAATAGTGTTATTTGTCATAGCTAACTATATTGCAACTTCCAAAGAAATACTAAAAAAAATGACAGAGTTTTAAGACACGCTGGAAAACGCTGTAGCAAAACATGGCCTAGCTCTGAAGCCCCATCTGTGGTGGAACCTTGACGAAGCTGGATTCAGTTACGTCACCAAACCAGCAAAAATTGTTTCACCGAAAGGACTAAAGAGAGTTATCAGCAGACTACGGTGGAGAGGGGTGAAACCGTCACAGTGCTTCTGACAGTAAATGCTGGTTCTGCTGGGCCCAGCTTAATTACGAGTATTTTCAAAGGACAGCGCAATAACGAGGAACTCAGAGCCAATGCACCTGAGGAAAGTCTGGTGACTGTCTCAAAAAATGGCTGGATAAACAAAGACATGTTCTTGCAATTTTTGCAACATACCGTGCACAAAATCCCAACTGAACGTGTCACGTTTCTGCAGACGCTCTGAAATTTCTGCAAGACAATAATATCGTCTTTGTCACATTTCCTGCTCATACACATTTTGCAGCCTCTTAATGTGTCCGTGTTTGGCCTATGAAGCAGAAGTGGAGAGCCAAAATAACGGAGCACGTTAAGTCAACAGGTGCAAAGCCAACTAGAAGGGACTTCATGAAACTCTTTACTCTTGTTTTCCGACAGACTGCAAATGTCATAAACATTCAAAGTGGTTTTCGTAATACTGGTGTCTATCCAATCGACAGAAGTGCCATTTCTGAAGATGCATATGCAGTATCGTGCATCCACGAGAGGGAAGGAATAACTGCTCAGATCCAGGAGCGTGCAGAATCTGCCAACGAAGAGCCTACACTGCCAAGAATCCATTCATTTGTCACACAAAGAAGTGATGCTAGACATGCTAGTGTCTTTGAAAATGTCGAAGAAAACATCCTCAACTCTAACTTGCCATCTGAAAGTTCTTCAGGAACCACTGCTTCTTCAGGGACAAAACGGGTTACCAATCGGGGTCAAACTGAGAGACGGATTGCCGAAAGAACAACGGAAAGAAACGGCCAGAAAAGAAAGTCTTTTTCTAATAGTGATATGTGTCAATCTTGTAATGACCATTTTGATGAAGACACTGATGGAGAAGAGTGAATCCAGTGTCTTCAGTGTAAGGACTGGTTCCACAATAAGTGTATGAACCTAGGTCAATACTTGCCCGATTTCGTCTGTTTCGGATGCGAAGGTGAAAGTGATTAGACTTAATGTATAAGCCTACATATTCTTAACTAATAGGCCTATAGGCTTAAGTGCAGATCATATCTATCACTAACTTTTAAGACCTACATATGGAAGTATTGTGCAGCATGAGGAAGCTATATCTCAGTAAAACCATACTATTGCGGATTTACCCATAGTTCTGCGGAATTACCCTTAGTGTTCTTTATTGGTTCAATTATATGTATAGCTAAGTGCATTAATTTTTAAGTGTTTGAATAAATTTTATCTATTAGGTGAAGGATTGATCTTTCTTTGCCTGTGTTGAATTTCCTCGTCATGGTACCAAGTACGACAACACAGTACGATTTTCTCTTAGTACTGCGAAATTAGCCTAGTCTCCCCTACATAGGTACCGATGACGGTTCGATCTTACTGCAGATGCGACACTGGAAGAATTTGGTTGTTTATTAATATAATATAATTATTTCTATTCATATTCATAACGGGGAAGATTCTTAATAAAATTTGGCAGTTGCATAGGTAAGATATGCCGTTAATTTATTAAATCCGATACTACCACTAAATCTCCAGATATTTGTTTGTCCATAAGTAATGTCTTGTTAATTTTGTCGAATGACAACTTTCCCACTTAGTGACACCGCCTGTCTATCCTTGAACTGCGTGCTATTAATTATCCTGGTTTCAGGTGGTAATCATATGCGTGGTCTATACAATATTCACAAATGAGAGAGACGAGATAATTTTTTTTTTCACACTGTGAAAGGTAGTTAATTATTTCGCATAGATAGCACTCAGTGTTATCATAACAGAAAGAGTGCAGTTCGTTCATGCATAAACACAATGCTAAAATAAATTATGATTTTCTCTTCACAGATTCCACATATTTGACGTTCGCTGGAAATAAACCCTGTTTTAAATACGGCTTGAAATATGTAAATGTGATTTTAAGCACTCCGAATTGAAAATAAATTGTTAAAATTAAAACAAGTTAATTTCATCACATATCTAGTCTTCAGAATTGCTTTTATAGTAAGCCATTTGAATAATTGCTTTGTTTTCTATTTTAATTTAGTTGATCCTAGGTTTATTATTACCGGACTCTGAACTGTTTTCTTCTGTAACACTCATTTTAATATATTTTTAGAATTGTACTCAACCTGTTTAATCGTCATTTAACAAGAAAACATAAACAAATACACAACTAGACAACTGGGTCTAATAGATACAGAATAGGAGTTAAAATAATATAGTTATAATTAAGTGCCTCTCAAAGTTCAACAGTTAACCATTTTTAAATTATATAAAGTCGATATATTTTATCGCTTGCTCTGGAACAAATATAAATATGAGTATTGTATTTAAATAGTCTCTTTAAACTCGAGGAATTTATTTTTATTTTTGCAATGTTAACTTGATCAGTTTGTCATCATTTCTTTGCAGTTATCAGTAGGGCCCGGATTTGAAGGTTTTAACCTATTTTTTCCCATCATACTAATTAGAACATTTTAACATATTTTTCCGTTTCATGCCCCTAGCTTCCGAATATATGAATGTTATAGAACCTAAAATGGGCTAAATCGAACTAGAGGGCCTAAAAGGGCCTAAAGAGGACTTTTGCTGAAAATAGGGTCTAAAGAGAACTTTTGCTGAAAAACTAGAGACTAGAGAGGACTTTTGCTGAAAAACTAGGGGCTAAAGAGGATTTAAAAATAAAACACTATTTTAAAGTAGATTTTAGAATTACGGTAATGCAAATGTAAATAAATAAGTGAATATATGCATTTTAAGAAAAGACATAATAGAAATAAATTTATGCAATACATTGAAATTAACCATGTTTATGTCACTTTGTCCCTTGTCTTTGTAACTCGGAAACGTGCCGACTCGCCGTCGCAGGAAATGAAACTTATCCATTGTCGTTTCAACTTTCAAATAAGTTGCCAACCGATGACAGAGAAGTATAGGAGGGTCTGTGTCAAAATAATACAATTTTTGGTGTTACTATTAGTGTGTTATTAAGACGGCTAAAGTCGTTTGTTTAAAACGTAAAAAGGGATATTCCAGGAAAATAAAAGGCTAAAATCCTTTTTATAAAAGGCCTAAATATCCGGCCCTAGTCATCAGTTTGTATTTCATGGTATGGTCAGATTGTATTTACATGCCCTTTATTAATGAGCCTTGGCTTATAAAGTCCTTTCATAACAGAACAATATGCAACAAGATGAATATATAATGCATTCATGAACACAGATTATTGTCTCTACTGGACATTACATGAAAATATTATAGGAGAGAGGTTCCATCTGGCACTGTGAAGTGAACTCTGGCTTAGCTCAGTTGCTAGAGCAGTGCACGGATAGACAAAGGTCCTGGGTTCAGTTCCCAGTGTCAGATGAATTTTTCTCCTATAATATTCTAAATATGCAACAAGCCTATAAATGATCTATTGGTATTATTAGTGTCAATAAGTTTTAATCACTAGATGGTTCTCATTAACATTTATATTCTCATAATTATTGTGCTGTTGATGTTTTTGTTTCCCATGCAAATATATTTCCATATTGTATTGTTTACGCGCTACTGTTAGGCATTGATTTCTGAAGCAGTCTGTGAATTGATCTATTCTCCAACACAGCCATCTAGTTCGTAATACCATTGTTTAGTTGCAGAGATATTTATTTGGTCTTGTGTTTCTACGAAACATTCTCTCTGAAGAATTTCATTTCGTTCCGCGTTTTATGTTTTAGCGGAAACGTATAATAAAACCGGCTTAGATGTGAACTACAAAATATGATATCCAGTGAGCACAAAAGCTTTATGTACTGCAGTGTGCATCCAGTAATCCATACAAACACATTGCCCTTTCTCTGTAGCAGCGGAGCATCATTAACCGGACAATAAACGTTCATTCTGATATCAAAATGAAGCTCCGATTGCTAACGGATTTTAAATTTAGCATCCTCCTGAGCGTTTATATGTTTTGCATGAATAAAACACAACTTTGTTCATTATGTGCTAGATAGTATTAATAAACGGAGTAATAACTAGTTGCAGAGGTTTTCATGTTTCTCAGAAAGGAATTTCATTTAATAACGGAATAAGTATAGAACATTTTAAAACTCTGTAATACTTCGTTTGAATTAGATGGAATGGAGTGGTTGAACATTTTCCTGTACTCCCATAGGACGTGTGTTGAAATATAGTGAGTTGTAATGATAATTGTTGATAGAATTTATGTCAAGGCTTCAAATAATGATAGTAATAATTATATAAATTATATCAATTTTAAGCTAACAAAAGGATATAATTCATTAACTCTAAATTTTCATCCCTTTTAAATTAGTTTTTGTTGCCAGTTGTTCTGCTCTATTATAGTGATAATTATTGTATATTTTACGTTATTATAATAATAATTATTAATATTTTTACTTGGGTCATGCCATTTCTCTCAACTTTTGCCTTTCTCCCCTGGTACTTTTTTTATAATATTTCTTCTACTTATATTCATTGAACGCCTACCTCGAATTTTTCAGAGACTAGGGTAGACTTGGAACGGAGTGCCCTCAGCTTTGTGAAAACAGCTTAACTGATTTGGAGGAAATGCTTCAGTAGAAAAATGACATCATGGGCAAGGAAAGAAAACCAAACCCATGGGGAGTCAGTATGTTGACTACATAACCCTCGGCCAATAACTACTGATGTCGAATAGAGATAGATTTCATAGCTGTAGACATAGCTCCCTCTCTCTTCGTAGATGTAAACTAGGGATAAAGAGCTCCTTGGATTCGCTTTGTAGTTTAGACCTACACTTTCTTTTATTATTAATAATATGTAATGGTATATCTTTTCTTCTTGGTTAACAATAATGATTCCTAACCTCAGTTTTAATGACCGCCGGCGTGGTCCTGTGGTTAGCGTCGCTGATTATAGATCAGCCCTGGTTCGGTCCCCGGTACCTCGATTTTTTCTTAGGTAGGGAGGCCTGCACTCAGCCTCGTGATTCAAATTGAGGAGCTACTTGATAGAAAAGTAGCGGTTCTGGTCACGGAAACCACCATTAACGGCCATGGGTGTCGGCATGCTGACCACATGCCCCCAATCCTGCCATCTGCCTGTGATAGGTGACACAAAAGAAGGCTGGCAGGCCTGGTCCCTTCAGGGATGTAGCGCCACTGAGTTTAGTTCAGTTCAGTTTTAATAGACGAAACCGACAACGAGGTCACAGGCAGTGTAAACTTAAATAATTAAACTGTATTTTACGAACGAAGTATTAATTGAATATAAGAGTTAAATTCTACATTACGACTTACCCTGAAATACGGCTCATGATTTACTCGAATTTTGAGTTGAAGTCGTGCATTCAGAAGTTTTAACAATGTCGAGTATGCCGAAGCGAGTGAATGTCTGTTTTCCGGGTTGGAATGATGGGAAATTGTGTTAGCGAACAGCGTTGTGTTACCTAATTAGCAGGAAACATGCCTAGCACAATCGTCCAGTGAAATCCGTTTATGTAGGAGTTATGAAAAAGTTTAGCTAGAATTAGTTATGCTAATGCTTGGTTCACAATG
The DNA here is from genome assembly GCA_964059195.1 of Ectobius pallidus. Lineage (NCBI taxonomy): Eukaryota > Metazoa > Arthropoda > Insecta > Blattodea > Ectobiidae > Ectobius > Ectobius pallidus. The sequence goes on along the minus strand of CAXKWD010000002.1, from coordinate 83,043,397 downwards.
CAGTGCATGTAGTAAAATTATTACATCTCAGTTTTCCTTCTACTCAGTCTACTATTTACATCATAGGCCACTTCGACGATTGTTCCACAGAATAATTCTGTGATAAAAAATCATTCCTAGTTCTGCAACTTAATTTCAACTTGTGAAGTATTTTATTAGATAATCTCTCGAAAGCCGGTTACCCATCCCTTGTAGGCCTATGGGTGAAAATGATTCTGCACAATTTTTTGTGAGACTAAAAAAAATAATGGAATTCTTAGGTCTAGGCCTTTCTCTATAAGTGTACATTTCTTTAAATATAATATTGAAATTGAATTTTTGAAGAACATCATAGGATGCCCTAGGTTGGCGGAAGAAACTTATGAATGTAATGAAAATTTCCGTCTAACCTTAAATAAGTTCAGCCAATGCTTTATTGTCATTCAACCACTAGTCTCTAACACCAAATCGTTAGTTATGCACTGGGGAACCGTATCACAGCATAGCGAACAGATTTGGAGTTTTAAAAACAAATATGTCGAGTAACATGGACTTGCCTTTATATTTGACCAATTAGTATCCCATAGGCTACATATATGTAATCTTCATCGTAAAAGTAACTATACATATTGCTACAATATAATACGGTTTTCTTCAAACTTTTCGTAATAAAAGCTGAAAACGTTCCAACAGTATTGCTTTATGATTCTCTGCTCTTTCTTGACCATAATATTTTCACATCTGAGCTTTTGTGAAACAAGCCTTAAAGAGAGAATACATATAGGATCTTTGGTTTTACCAGTAGGCCGTGGAATTGTTTATGTACTTCTATTATATGGTTGTTGGTGTCATGGCCTATTATATGGTTGTTGGTGTCATGGCTTGCGTTAATTTTCACTGTTATTGAAAATTAATGATTATGGTATTAGATGAAATAGCGTATGCGAGTGAACTTGTATAATCCTACAATCTTTCCGGGTATAAAAAAAAATATATATATGTTCACGCAAATTTTCAGTTTTATCAGTTTAGTAATTTTTGCGACAATTCGGAAGAGACAGAAATGGACCATTACATTTTTATAGGCGTTTGTAACTTATTTATACAGATTTGGAGGAGTAGAATGTTAAATTTAGGAACATATGCTTCAGATTGAAAAGTGATAAAGAATTTTTTTAAATGTAGGCCTAACTGTACTTGGATTCATTAAAAAAAATAATCGCTGCTGTAATCTGCAGTACAGGATTGACCGAAACGAGATGAAAAAGTCTTGCCTATAAATAAAACGATGCTTTGTTATAAAGATGAGCAATGTGGTAGGCAACGTTCTCACAAAGACCGTATGTTATGGGAACTCGTACTTTAATTCTTTAGCAATTATTGTGTTTGAGTGAGAACATCTTTAGAATATAACCAAGTTACGTTAATTTATAGATGCCAGAGACAGCGTAATTTAATAATTATATGAACTATTTATTAAAATCTGTAGGTTAGCGACAGAAAGATTTTTTTTTTCGTTCTCGAATTATAGGGTTATTTAAGTAACATTCTGTGGAATGCATTTACTCATAATTATCAGACGAATGAGCAGTTGGCATAAGCCACCTGTAGGTTGTTTTCAATATGATTCGAGCTCGAAGCTTTTGTTGTAAAAAAGGCGGGAAGGAATTGATTCTTGGCAACTAGGCAGGTTTCCCACTCTCATTGTCTTTCTGGAGCGTCGTATTATCGAGGAGCCTGGTGAATCTAGTTACCACCGTCTCTACCTCATCATCATGCAGGATGCAGGTTGGTGTCTTCATGATGAAAGATGTCGAAAATTCAACCAGAATACGCATTTGATAATGTGTGGGTGTGGGTGTGTTTTACATACGAGCATCAAGATGTCTCTGTTGTCCTTAATGTTAGCACGTTTTACTCCCAGGTATTGCGTATAAAGTAGGGCTGAAAATCGATTAAAATTTCTAATCGAGTTAACGCTTGACTTCAATCGATTAATTGACCGATTAATCGACTGATTAATCGACAAACAGGTCGGTATTTTAAACGAAACCAAAGTGTACATTTAATACAGATAATCAGAAGAAATCCTGAGTTAATTAATACCATTATTAGTTAACTAGAAAAAGTATATATACAAAACTTACATTTCCGGTTACTTTTTCAGCCAAGACTTGAAACACACGAGTTTGTTGACTAAACTAACCTTTGTTTCTGAATAACGGGAATTGTTTGGACACAATAGGCTGAATGACACATGATGTGCCAAAGCCGTAAAAGCGAGAGAAAGAAGTTTGGTGATTTGACCCATTTCTCGAAAAAGTTTTTCAGAATTAGACTAAAACGATTAATTGGAAAATGTAATTGATCGACGATTAAATGTTTAGAAGATTAATCGGTACAACCCTAGTATAAAGTAGTTGGCTGCATAGGCGTAACCAGGCCGACCATATGGGACCATATGGGGGGGTTATAACGTCTGGGGGGTATGGAATACCCCCCAGAGAGAGGGGGGTCCGGGGGTCCTCCCCCGGAAAATTTTAAAAATTAAGATGCAAAATAACGAGTTTTAAGCTTCCGGGGGCCCTCCCCGGAGAATTTTAAAAATTAAGACTCAAAATAACGAGTTTTAAGCTTCCGGGGGTCCTCCCCCGGAAAATTTTAAAAATTAAGACGCAAAATAACGAGTTTTAAGCTTCCGGGGGCAAACCCCCGGAAAATTTTAATTATTAAGACGCAAAATAACGAGTTTTAAGCTTCCGGGGATGCTTCCGGGGGTAAACCCCCGGAAAATTGTAATTATTAAGACGCAAAATAACGAGTTTTAAGCTTCCCACGCTTTATACTTGTATTAAGTAATTTATGGGCAGACTTAAAAAAATTATACAATTTTCCTTTTTTTTAATCAATGGGGGGGGGGGGGGTTCAAACCCCCAAACCCCCCCCCCCTCGGTACGCCTATGGTTGGCTGACATACATTAATTTTTGTTGCTTGTTAAGAGACGAAGTATTAAATTGAAGATATTGAATTTTTAAAATAGTGATGTTACGAAAAATAAAATGGCCTTTTATGATGTTAAGTCACTTCTGATACATTTAGTGTTTCTATTCACATATAACATTATTATGAGGGTAATGAATTTAATATTGTACTTTCCGCTCTTTTAGTATAATTTAGTATATTTTTTGTGTCCTGTAAATCTTCATATTTGCCTAGCAGCCTGGATAAGGAACATTCTGTATTAATACTTATACAGCAGCCCTAAGAAATGAGGGGATGAGTTTTTGGAAAGGCAACCAATTTAATTTTGACTGAGTATACAGAGGGTGTAAAAAGGATGTGCCGACTTATTCTTCATTAAGTTCTATGGCGCAGTTCGCAAGTGTAAACGAACTTATTCACTGCTGGGATGTTTCTTCATTGAAAGTCTTCACTCATCAGTCTACAATTTTTTTAACTAACGAGGTGTGTCTGGAGCAGAGGTATCATCTGTTTCTTCTATCCAGAAGGTTGTCAGTTCGTTTCCCGTAAAATATAATTTTTCTGTTTTCCACTTTAAAAAATAACTGAAATGAATAAATAACATTTTCTTTAAAACGAAAACAAACTCTACAAACAAAAAAATAAAGGATCGTGGTTGTCTGCATCGATGACTTCCCTCATTCGTGGTCATCTCCTCAGACTCATCTAAAACTCTGGCCGATAATTTTGAATCAGGTTTGTTTTGTTGAGCAATTCTTCAATAAAGTTAGTTTATCAAAATCGATTCTTCATTCGATTAGACCTAAGCAAACTACATCCAAATATTCTTTGTGTGTTATCTTCTGTAAGCAGGCGATGATGAGACGAGCATGCACGGTATTCTGTATCTGGAACTTCTTTGGGGGTCATCCTTTTTGAAGGTGACTGTAGCCTACATCAAGCTTTTAATATTGCTCATGATTTGTCGTTGCTCCTCGTCGTTCTAGTCGGGAATTCCAATATCTTTGTTCATTACTGTGCAGGATGGGCGCCATAACTGCTTTACCTGTGCCCTCAAGAGAGTTTCCATTATACAGCCTCTGGAAGGAGATTGGATGTCACAGTGTTGGCCTGGGATTTCAGTATTTCCTGTGCTTTATTTTAATAATCGAACGTAAACAAATGCACAGGCCCATATGTCTATACATTTTCCAAAGTCGTAATGAATAATGTTTTCTTGTCATATGCACGTGCACTTAGTTTAGTTTATATGGGTATATGGCGACCAAATTTTAAAATGTAATATTGACTTTCCTTAGACTTCTTTTGCAAACCGAAAGAGGAAAATAAAATATTATCGTAATATGTAAGATATTAATTAATTAATTGACCGCCGGCTTGGTCTTGTGGTTAGCGTCGCTGACTACAGATGCGACGGCCCGAGTTCGATCCCTCCTCGGATTTTTCTGAGGTAGGGAGGTCTGGAACTGGGTGCACTCAGCCTCGTGATTCAAATTGAGGAGCTGCTTGATAGAGAAGTAGCGGCTGCGGTCATGGAAACCACCATTAACGGCCGTGGATGACGGGATGCTGACCACATGCCCCCAATCCTGCCATCTGCCTATGGTAGATGACGCAGCGGTCGGGTGATAGGCCTTGTCCCTTCAGGGATGTAGCGCTACGGAGTTTAGTTTAGTCTAAAATTAATTAATTAATATATTATCATTGATTAATTACTTATTGATAACAGAACAGAACAGAACAGCTTAAGCGAGCCATTCGCATGTATCATACGAGGAAGCCCTGTTTCATATGTTGCAAATCTTACTCCTTTTCCCCTGAACACCCGAAATTATAAAAACCCTTTTCTTGCAGGTACGTTTCACACCCTTCTGTCTTAGTCACGGCCAGTTTAGATACAAAATTCAACATTTTCTTCTGATCGAAATTAATCCTGCTTACTAATAGGAGTTTTTGTAAACATTTTATTTCATCCCAGTAAACCCTAATTACTTAAAATTTAAAACCCGTATTCAGTGGTTTTCTTGAATCTGTTATTTACTAGCTGAAGCCATACGAAGAATAATGAGTAAGTTACAATAAATTGTTCCGTGTTTACTATATATTAGTCTGTGTAGTCTGTTTCTGAAATTTAGCCTATCATGATTTAAAAAAAATGAATATTGTATCGAATTTCGTATAGCACATAATTCTCATGATATTTTTTACATGTGACATAAAAAAAATACTTTACATTAGAATTAGTGTTGCAAATTTTCGATGTAATTAAAATGAAATGTTGTACCCAAAATATCGCAAATTTATCGAAAGGTAAGAAAGTTTTTAGGAAGTGCCTTGTGTATTTTGCCCGTTTTTAATTTTCAACCTTCAGTAAATTATGAGACCATATTCATAAATTATGTCTGTTTTTAATATGGATTTCATATTAAAGTGACTATTTTGTATTCACTTATAACAGTAATAAACAAATTAGATACCAATATGAAAATTAATAACATATTAAAAAGCAGATAAAAAATGTTAGGGTCCCTATCTTTGCAGTCTACCGGCAAAGCTATAAAGAACTCTTTTAATTTCGTGTTTAAGTTTATTACTATGAACATTTTCTTCCTTCTCTTTAATTTTCAGTTCTTCATAGTGCATTTCCATACAACAAAGCCAATCAAGGAGCAATACCGATACGTTTCTGGAAATATTTCTTTACTCAGTATGATTGGAAAACATGAAATAGGTAGGTCTAGTTTTTACTACAAAAATAATGCGCAAAGTTATTGGTAAACCCGGAAGTTTTCGCACTCCGCCCCTTTACATGTGCCCTAGAAAACTTGACAATTTTGAAATTAAATTCAAAATGTTATATTTAATAACCTGTGGACCACCCTCCACAGCGCAACAATAGGGTAAGGATTGTGGAAGGTTATCGCTGGGCACCAGAGGCTCTGAAAACGAATAAATGCACTGGGGATGGTACAAAGCAAAATATTTCGAATAGCCTAGAGTGCTTTCTAGCCTTTTCGAACAAGTGGAAACACTACAAGAAAATATTTTAAGTTTTCTAAAAATATATATATTAAACTATTATTTTACAACAAGAATTAAAACTGGACATGCATTTCATTGTAATGATTCAATAACGTAGTTAGATAGATTGCCCTAAATTTAAATTACATATTTTATGACCTCTTCTTTAAGAAGGTTCTCTTAAATCAATAAATTCATACTATCCACAACATGCTTGTCATACATTTAATACATGCTCTTATTAATAATGTAAGTTTTCATTGCACATTCATATTCTTGGTATTAATTAAACATTTCATGCCAAATTTGATTCATATTTTGATCCTATTAAAATACCAATATTTATAATGAATACGTGCTAAATCCTTCACATAGTATTGATTGAATTTTACAACATTAGTAAAACAAGTTGGGCAAAATCACCAGACCTAAAATATTACAAGTTCCTTTTTTAAAATCCAGACAAGAAATCCTTCATCAATGTTTATAATTTCTTTTGAAGGAGATGATCAAACTAAACAAATAATATTTTAAAAACCCTTCACAATTTTAAAATAGAACATTAAAACTACACAAGATAGTTAAGGGAATACAATCTAGAAGTCAAATTCATAAATCTTCATATTTGGTTAGATTGTATTTCCTTCATAATTATTTTAAATATACATAAATATTTAAATGACACTAACCTGTTCATTTGGGCCTCACATACTTACAAATAATAAATATTCCCTTCCTCGGGGCCCAACGAGGAAGGCCCTCTTTCTTGAAGCTGTTAAAATTTTGCCTACGAACTAAAATGTTCCAGTTGCAGATGAAAGAAGTTAAGATTTACATAAAATAATAAAAACCCTCAACTGAAATTAATTATCAACTTAAAATTCCAAGAAGGAACTCCCAAATTAAATCATTAATTTGAAATCAAAAACCAAAATTAAACTATATCCATATTTCAGTTACAAGTTTACATTAATGAAACGATATAAGCCATGAGGCTTTCACAATCAAACATGTTTCAGAACATAGCGTTGCCAAAATATTTTCTTAACGCCAGAAAAGAAACACGGATAGATAATAAATGCACAAGATGTTACTTGATAAAGACTCACCCTACAACTGGAAAGCAGAAGCCTGGACGGCCATTGATTTCTCCTCTGCCTTTCGGCAGCCATTGTTTAGAGCGACCATTCTTGGCCAACAGCCTAATCAAGAAAGAGATCGAGTGGCGGGATTACATACTGTTATATAGGATCTGCAATCGATCTTCTATTGTTTCCTTGACATGCGTATTAACTTCTTTAATCACACCAGAATTGCTGTCGTTTATAACAAATGAAAAACATTACTGTAATGACAAAACATTTTGCTCCCAGCTAGAAGAGAATTCACTGCCGCTTAGATACATACCACAGCTGAACTGAAACTGTGCGAGCGAGAAATGCAACTGAGAGAGAAAGATAGCGGCACATGAGGACAAGGGGGGGACGGAGAAGACAAGGGGTAGCTCGCTATGAACAGGCATCAGTCTCTCAGGGACTACAAGAGCGCGCTTTCAAACTAAATACATTACAGATTTACTTTGAGTTATCATAATACAGGCATTTTTCTATGAGGAGAAAATTCGTGGCATTATTTATTTTTAATAATGGCACAAATCACCCCCCCCATGACTTGGAATATATGTTGGAATATATTCCAAACCATACAGGTAATCTCTCATAGAAAAAACTTTAATAAACAAGTGGGAAGAAATTCATAGAGTTCACTGAAAGGATATCAAGTCAGATGAGCACTTCGCTGTGAACCGGATCCAACTAGAGCACTTAATTATTTGGGAGGATTTTACCTTGTTTACGAGTCCATTCTTACAAACCAGGTATCCAACCCTTTTCACTATCGTCCATGTCGGTGCTCGCTGGCAGGCACTGTATTTTCACGGAGATGAGACATTATAGGCGAGACGACGTCTTCTTTTCTCCCACAGTGAGACTGTCCAGCTTTTCAGGACCCGCGTTCAGGAAGTTGCCCACTCCGTCTTGATCTCCCAGTGACTCCGCATCTTCCACTTGCATAAAGACCTCCTGAAATGACAAGACTAGCGGCAGATCACAGTAATTCAAGACAGCATACAATTAAATACTTTACCCTCCTGCATTGAAATTTTAAAATGATAGCTCTAAATTAATTCAAATTTTTAAAATTTCTTAAAGATTTTTCAAAAACATTTAAATGCAAAAATGAAAATTCAACATGCAGTCCTATCATAACATTAGCAATCACTCTTCTAAGAAACTTATCTTTTGCATGGTATTTACCATGACATTAATCTAACATAATTAAAATACACTGCATCACTATATTTACAATTTAAATTATACCCTTAATCTTTATAAGTATATTACACTATTAACAGAAATTAATGTTGTCTGACGCCTTGGCTTTCTCTTGCTGTTTAAACAAAGTTCTGGGAAAGATTGCTGAGATTTGAGAAACAAAATAAACAGAAACCATTTTTCACCATCTTTTCCTAGATCGGAGTCCAACTCGACTTGAGATCCCCTCAACTCTTTCGACTGCTGGGAATAGGTACATCCAGTATCTTCTGTCTTAGTCTTCACCAACTCTCGCCCTGGTTGGTGTCGAATCAGAAGTCGTGTAGCAAACCATCTTCTTCCTGGTACTCTGAAATTCTGTTCTCTTAGGAAAAACTTAAGATCAGGTCTTTTTAACATGACTAACATGAGCCTTGACTGTTTTATCAGATACACAATCTCTTAAAAGCACAGTCACAGGGGTTAAGAACCTGATAACGTCGTAAGGACCTTTGAACTTTCTAGCGAGCTTCGCAGAAAATCTGTCCACTGCCTTACTCTTTGGAAAGTTTTTCAAATATACCCTGTCTCCTACCATAAAATTTACTGGCCGTCTATTAGCATCATATCTCTCTTGAGTCTTTTGGTGAGCAAGTCGCAGATTGGCAGCTGCCTTTTTCCAAATCTCTTTAACTCTACCTGCGTCTTGTTCTTCCGGCAAGAGCTCTGCTAAAGACCAAGCATTGGAAAGGGGACTATTGGGCGGAAAAGCAAACATTAACTGAAATGGAGTTTGTTTGTGAGCTTCATGTCGTGCGGTGTTAAACGCAAACTGTAACCAGAACAGTTCCTTGTCCCAGGCGACATGCTCGTCTGAATGGTACGCAATAAGCGCTGCCTTCAGATTTCTATTAAAACGCTCCGAAAAGTTTGGAGAAGGGTGAAATGGAGCTGTACGGATGTGCTGAATACCTAACGAGAATAGGAATTTCTTAAAGGACTTAGAAATGAAGCAACTAGCGTTATCTGAAACTAAAGACTTCGGAAATCCTGTCATAGAAAAGATTCTTTTTAAACTTTGAATTGTAGAATTAGTTGTAGCATCTCTCAAGGGAAATAGCCACACAAATTTAGAAAATGCATCCACTGCTACAAGAATATAAGCATTTCCGCTTCTTGAACGGGGTAATTTGCCAACAAAATCAATATGTAACCTATCCATTGGTGCGTTAGGCACACTAGAAGCTAAAAATCCGATTTTGGTACATTGAGCAGGCTTGGATATGGCGCACTGCTGGCATGCCTTTATCCTTGCTTTTATGTAACCATCCATACCCTTCCAAACAAAGGATTGTTTAATTTTCGCCCGAGTCTTGTAGAACCCTAAATGTCCTCCTACTGGAGACTCATGGTGATATTTGAATACCATGTCTCTTAATGCAGCTGGTAAGACAATTTTAGAGGGTGACCTACGCGCTGGGGCACTATATAATACATTATTTCTAAAGACATAGTGGCGTATGTCTTCTCCACCTTTAAGGCGGGCTATAAGGGGAGCTAACTCTTCATCATTGGCCTGATGATCAGTTAAAGAAGTGAAAGCAAGAGGAAAATCGCCTAAAATGTTTCCGATCATGCCAGATAGCTCTTTAGGCTCATCCAATACATTTTCTGGACTTTGTAATATTTCTTCTGGACTAAACATACGGCTTAAGCCGTCGGCTACTACATTGTCAGTCCCTCTAATATGTTTAGCTTTAAATTTAAATGCGGAAAGCCTGACTGCCCACCTCGCAATTCTTCCTGTGGTACGAGGCTTGGCCAGCACCCAACTCAAAGCTTGGCAATCGGTTTCCAGCAAAAATTCTACATGTTCTATGTAAAGCTTGAATTTCTCCACTCCAAAGAGTACAGCGAGAGCCTCAAGCTCATACATAGAATACACGCGTTCCGGAGGGGTCAAAGTCCTAGAGGCATACGCCACAGGCCTTCTACCCTCCTCGAATTCCTGTAGGAGAACAGATGCCAAAGCTACAGGCGAAGCATCGCACTGCAAGATGAATTTCTTGGAAAAGTCTGGCATGGCCAAAACAGGGGGAGACATGATCAACATTTTAAGTTTTTGAAAAGCTTCCTGGCACTCAGGTGTCCACACAAACTTGACATTCTTTTTTCTCAAATTATTCAAAGGCGCTGAAATTTCTGCCATGTTAGGGATAAATTTTCTAAAAAAATTAATCATACCAACGAATCTGGCTACACCTTTTACATCTTTAGGAGGGGGAAATTTCTGAATAGCCTCAGTCCGTTCCGGGTCAATGGTGACACCATCGGCAGACACCAAGTGACCAAGAAAGGAAAGACGGCGAGCAGCAATATTCACTTTTTCAGGATTAAGGGTTAGACCAGCATTCCTTAATCGAGAAAATACCTCCCTTAGATGCTCCAGGTGCTCCTCAAAGGAATCAGAGTAGACTACTAAATCATCAAGGTAATGGTAGACATATTTAAACTTGACGTCAGAAAATATTTGATCCAACAAGCGTGTGAGGACCTGAGCCCCAGTGGCGAGGCCGAAAGGGATTCTAGAGAATTCATAGGTATTCCAGTCACATATAATGGCTGTATAGCGCTTAGATCGCTCTGTAAGAGGTATCTGGTAATAGGCTTGGTTAAGGTCCAACGAGGAGAAAATTTTGGCACCGGAAAAGAAACTGAAGGCTGAATGAATATCAGGTAAAGGCACTGAATCTATCTTGATCTTGGCATTGAGATGTCGATAATCAATTACCGGTCTGAACTTCCCTCCAGGTTTCGGTACTAGAAAGACCGGACTACTATAATCGGACTTGGAAACCCTGAGGACTCCTTGTTCGACCATAGTATTAATATGTTCTTTCAAGATGGCCATTCGGGGCGGAGACAGCCTGTATGGAGGTCTACGAACGGGTTGAGTATCGAGCAGCTCAATGTCATATTCTAGTACATTAGTCAACCCTAACTTCGGTGTCAAAACATCTGGGAATTCCTCTAATAGACGCGTCACTTGGTTTTTGTCACTTGGTCCCAAATGCGCCAAGTCTACAGAGACAGTACTAACATTCTCAGGTAATAAATCAGATGGATTTAGAAAATTAATTAACTTACTGCTGTCAGATGACATTAAATTGCAGAACGGAGCACCGAAAAACAAATCAAACTTGAAATCAGGAGAAAATTTGAAATGACACTTCTTACTGCCAAAATCTAAAAATAAACCTGCCTTCTGCATAAAAGGATAGCCTAGAATGACAGGCATCACTAAATTCTCACAAACAACAAAATGACACTTCCAAGTGAAATTCCCAATTTTGATTTTTAAAGACACGGAACCTACCGAAGAAAGTAACTGATCATCCGCTGTCCTATAGTTAGCATTTCCCTTAACGATTCTAGGCATGTGTTTATTTGCAAGACACATCCTATTGTAGGCGTCTTTTGAGAGTAAAGACACGGCTGCCCCACTATCCAGTAGTGCGGACAAGTTGAATTGACATATTTCAACCCCAAGCATCGGTAGCTTAGCGTCTACTATAGCAGCTACTTGATGTGGATTATCGGTACTTTGTACCTCCATTTTGTCACAATTAGGGTAGTCATTATTTGGTTTATTTACACGGCGAGGGTCCGGACCATAATTTATACTGTGAGCCGCATTCACAGTTTTATTTTTGACATGTTTACACTTTTTTCTACTAACTTTCCTGTTTTTTCTGAGAGAATTTACATGCGTGGTCATGTAGTCTGTGTTCAGTTTACTAAAATCACTGTTAATAAAAGTCCTTGTCGGGTAGGAACGGTGAGTCTGGCATTTAAGGTCTGTAGCGTGAGTCCTGTTAAACAAAATGGTCCGCTTACTAGGGGCGCGCGATTCCCTAGTAGGCTCGTCCAGCAAGTCCGTCTCGTCTGTCTTCCTAACCTCACTCGTCTTAAGTCTCTTGAAAACATTAGAACTGACCACTGAGTCTCCACTCTGGTACCTAGAGTGGAACAATTCTCATTCTCCAGAGCGACTGGGAGCATTACTATTCTCCACATTTCTATTCACAGGAGCTTTGCAGAACCTCACTACATGTCCCGCTTTACCACATCTAAAACACGTAACTGTCTTCCTATTAGTAGCACTGTCAAATCTAACACTGGGCTTGGGCTGAACGGCACGAGGGGAAACTTCTTGTTCACACCTCAGCGAATCGGTGTAGCTTATGGCATTAACCCTGGCGCATAAACTCTCCAATTCCTTAAAAGACACCGGCCTACTCTCAAAAACTACCTTCGACCTAGTTTCAGGAGACATACCTTCGGCAATGGTATCTACAATCTCTTTCTCAGACAGACGTAACTTGAAAATGCTTGCACTTCTCCTAACGCTTCTAGCATATGCAGCAAGAGATTCACCGCCTGCTTGAGTGCGATAAAAATGCTTGTTGACTAGAGCAGCTCGAGCTCGGACAGGCAAGTAAATATTTAGCAGCTTTTCATGAAAATGGTTTAAACCTAATCCAGTATTAATCGCTTCCAAAGCCACGTCGCGAAAAGCTCCTGAAAGTTTAGAAAATAAATATGCCAAGATATCTCTGTCATCAAAATCAAAAACTGAAGCTTGTTCTTTCAAATCGCAGACATAACCAATAAATTCTAACACCTTTTCCACAGTTTCATCAGAAAAATGGGAACCATTTTCAAGAAGTGAAGCTAATGGGTGAGGGAGATTGGCGAAAGATACTCGGTGCATAGGAGGAAACAAATTTGGCTTAACGTCTGGTCTAGGATAAGAAAAACCACTACTTTCTGCTCGGTACGCCTGACTATGGTCTAAAAACTCAGTTCGGGTTTGTCTAATCGGGGATTCATAATCAATAAAGTGGTCCCTAGCAGTTTGACTAGTATTCACTGGCTCTAAGGGATTTTTCACTTTGCGATCAGGCTGTGCGCTCACCACAGCATCTAACTCCGTATCATTCCAGTTAAGTTTGCTTAACATTTCATTGAGTTTATGGTCAGCATCGATCCACTTTTGCTCATAAGGAGTCTTTCCGACTAACAGCTTTATGTCACTAACACGGTTTTTAAGATGACGAGCTCTATCTATCACTTTTGCTACACCTGTACTACTGATATTCTCATGACCCAATTGATCATCGAGAAATTCTAACCTATCTTGCACTTCACTTAATAAAAGAGAGGTTTGTGACTCACCCAGATAATCTAAGTTGACTGGTAGGTCCAAATTTTCTCTCAACTCCTTGCGTAATTCTGGCACTACTCGACTCTCATCTGGTTGAATACCTCTTATTTTTAGTTCGTAGATCAGGTCAGACTTCAGCAAATTATCAGGTTTCACCCTAGTTCTCTCCATTATTAGTGACATGAAAGGCAAAGTACACAATTTTAGCCAAGAGAACAGACCATTAAAACAAAATAAAACATTAAATCACCATTAAATAAAATTTAAATATTTCATTTTGATGTTTCCACTTAAAAAAAATTATTTCTTCACTATTTTGTAAAATTTACTATCGTGGGCTAACCAATTTGGTTAACAACCACGCTCGAAAGCTATCACTAACTTTGGACCACCCTCCACAGCGCAACAATAGGGTAAGGATTGTGGAAGGTTATCGCTGGGCACCAGAGGCTCTGAAAACGAATAAATGCACTGGGGATGGTACAAAGCAAAATATTTCGAATAGCCTAGAGTGCTTTCTAGCCTTTTCGAACAAGTGGAAACACTACAAGAAAATATTTTAAGTTTTCTAAAAATATATATATTAAACTATTATTTTACAACAAGAATTAAAACTGGACATGCATTTCATTGTAATGATTCAATAACGTAGTTAGATAGATTGCCCTAAATTTAAATTACATATTTTATGACCTCTTCTTTAAGAAGGTTCTCTTAAATCAATAAATTCATACTATCCACAACATGCTTGTCATACATTTAATACATGCTCTTATTAATAATGTAAGTTTTCATTGCACATTCATATTCTTGGTATTAATTAAACATTTCATGCCAAATTTGATTCATATTTTGATCCTATTAAAATACCAATATTTATAATGAATACGTGCTAAATCCTTCACATAGTATTGATTGAATTTTACAACATTAGTAAAACAAGTTGGGCAAAATCACCAGACCTAAAATATTACAAGTTCCTTTTTTAAAATCCAGACAAGAAATCCTTCATCAATGTTTATAATTTCTTTTGAAGGAGATGATCAAACTAAACAAATAATATTTTAAAAACCCTTCACAATTTTAAAATAGAACATTAAAACTACACAAGATAGTTAAGGGAATACAATCTAGAAGTCAAATTCATAAATCTTCATATTTGGTTAGATTGTATTTCCTTCATAATTATTTTAAATATACATAAATATTTAAATGACACTAACCTGTTCATTTGGGCCTCACATACTTACAAATAATAAATATTCCCTTCCTCGGGGCCCAACGAGGAAGGCCCTCTTTCTTGAAGCTGTTAAAATTTTGCCTACGAACTAAAATGTTCCAGTTGCAGATGAAAGAAGTTAAGATTTACATAAAATAATAAAAACCCTCAACTGAAATTAATTATCAACTTAAAATTCCAAGAAGGAACTCCCAAATTAAATCATTAATTTGAAATCAAAAACCAAAATTAAACTATATCCATATTTCAGTTACAAGTTTACATTAATGAAACGATATAAGCCATGAGGCTTTCACAATCAAACATGTTTCAGAACATAGCGTTGCCAAAATATTTTCTTAACGCCAGAAAAGAAACACGGATAGATAATAAATGCACAAGATGTTACTTGATAAAGACTCACCCTACAACTGGAAAGCAGAAGCCTGGACGGCCATTGATTTCTCCTCTGCCTTTCGGCAGCCATTGTTTAGAGCGACCATTCTTGGCCAACAGCCTAATCAAGAAAGAGATCGAGTGGCGGGATTACATACTGTTATATAGGATCTGCAATCGATCTTCTATTGTTTCCTTGACATGCGTATTAACTTCTTTAATCACACCAGAATTGCTGTCGTTTATAACAAATGAAAAACATTACTGTAATGACAAAACATTTTGCTCCCAGCTAGAAGAGAATTCACTGCCGCTTAGATACATACCACAGCTGAACTGAAACTGTGCGAGCGAGAAATGCAACTGAGAGAGAAAGATAGCGGCACATGAGGACAAGGGGGGGACGGAGAAGACAAGGGGTAGCTCGCTATGAACAGGCATCAGTCTCTCAGGGACTACAAGAGCGCGCTTTCAAACTAAATACATTACAGATTTACTTTGAGTTATCATAATACAGGCATTTTTCTATGAGGAGAAAATTCGTGGCATTATTTATTTTTAATAATGGCACACCTGCCTTTTTAAAAATTTCAGAAATGTACAGTAGAAGAAAACAACGTACAAAACGCATTAATACGCTAACATAAATAAACCATTTTTATTTACTTACTCAATGGCAATACACAATTCCTAAGCAAGCTAAATGAATATTATGTATTTTATTTTTCCCGAAGTTCATTGCCGCACTTACATGAGCCCTCCATTATATCCTACTTCCCTTAAATGTATTTTAATATTGTCCTCCAACCTTCGTCTAGGTCTTCCAAGTGGTGTTTTCCCTTCGGGTCTTCCAGTCAATAGACTATTTTTGAGATATGTCTTTCCTCCACCATGCCCGCATGTCCAGCTCATTTCATCCTCCGTGATTTAATTACCCTTATTATATTCGGAGAAGAGTAGAGGTTATGAAGCTCTTCATTATGCAGTATTCTCTAGTCTACGTTTTCATCTCTCTTAGGTCCGAATATTTTCCTAAGCATCTATTTCGCACACTCTCAGATTATGTTCTTCCCGAAGAGTAGGGACTATGTCTCAAATCCATATAATACAACCGGCAGGATAATTGTCTTGTAAACTTCTATTTTTAGATTTTTGGACAGAAGATGAGGCGATACATTTTTCTGATTTGCTAAAAACAAGAATATCAACTATTTTCTTATATACAATAATTTCTGAATGGGTTTTTTGTCAGCTGTTTTATTATTATTATTATTATTATTATTATTATTATTATTATTATTATTATTATTTTTATTATTATTATTATTATTATTTACAATACAAGTTTACTTGACCAAAGTAAGTCCATTCGTGTCTGTGAACTATGAGACGCTTTGTGATTGAGTTTTAACCATTATTTCAACACAAGTGGATTTTATACTGATCAGTGAACATCGATTGTGGGTCATCGATTTGGATTAATAATAGTGCTTGATCAGTTCATGTCAGTTTTCATAACTGCGTGACATCGTATCATTCGTGACATTCAGTATCTGGACTGCTTTAGTAGGTCAGAAGATTAAAATTGGTGTGCCTTTTTTGCATATGAGGAAGTCTGTGGGATTCTGCCATCCATTTTGACACAAGTTATATATGATAAAAGTAATGCATAGTTAAAGTATTGTATTATGGCGGGGGTGGTGAAGTTGCTCTCCCGCAGGCCGGAACGGGTCGCACAGTATAATCAATACGGTAAGCCCTTACCACAGTCTGCACACAGCTTTCCTTGGCTAGCAGCCCAGCGATCTAATTGAGCTAGCTGTCATTCTTATTCCAGCCATCCAGCTTCATCTTCGTCATAAGTATTAGGAAGCGTAAGCCCAGTTTATTCCAAAGCATTTTATGTATTGGACTTTATTGCACAATTTTCCAGCTTTAAGATACCGTGCGTCTTTGCTACTGTTTTGTGCCATTCTCTGCAATGCTCTTGACAGACACATTGTTGTCTGATACTAGAAGAATGTGTAAATTACTTTTATTGAGTGACAGCTTTTAATAGAATTTGTTATTATCATTATTTTATTATGACTTTGAAAACGAGACTATTTTTAATTGATAGTTTGTTTTAGTATTACGTTATCATTCTCTTCTTCTCGTCTTCTGTCCAGAAATCTAGAAATAAATATTTATAAGACTATTATCCTGCCGTTTGATTTATATGGATGCGAGACATGGCCACTTACTGATCGGGAAGAACATACTCTGAGAGTGTTCGAAAACAGGGTGCTTAAGAAAATATTTGGGCCTAAGAGAGATGAAAATGGGGACTGGAGAAAACTGCATATTGACGAGCTTCATTACCTGTACTCTTCTCCGGATATAGTAAAGATAATTAAATCACGGAGGATGAAATGGGCTGGACATGTTGCGCGCATGGGTGAGGAAAGACATATCTCAAAAGTATTGACAGGGAGACCCGAAGGAAAAAGACCACCTGGTAAACCTACACGTAGGTGGGAGGACAATATTAGGACGGATTTAAGGGAAGTGGGATTTGCGGGGATGATTGGAGTTAGCACAGAATAGGGTTGAATGGCGGGCTCAGGTAGGCGCGGCAATGAACCTTCGGGTTCCATAAAATAGGTAATATTCCTTTAGCTTGCTGAGGAATTGTCTATTGCCATTGAGTAAGTAAGTTGTCATTCTCTATCTTGCAAACTCAGTTTTATTTATTTTTATACAATAGGATAATGAAGAGGGTTGTTAGGTGCGCGCTTTTTTGTTAGGGCAAATAAGAGCTCCTGTGAAAGAAATAAAGGATCTTTATCTCTTTAATTCTCCACCATACACATAACCCCCCCCCTTTTCCATTTTTACTGAAGCTTTTTATTAATAGCCTATTATTCATATTTATTTATATTTTTATTACAGTCTATGACTTGAGTTTCATTTTTTAAATTATATTATAGGCCTAATTGTCTTGATTTCGGTCCATTATTCAAGATCTTTAGTAACCTTCAGTGAACTTTCATCAGCTTGCAGTGAACGTGGAAATAATGAACCTTGTCCGTTTTCAGCTAATGCATTGAAGGCAGACTTGCAGCATTGAAAAACAGTTACTAAATATTAAATTTTTCTCTTTAATTTCACTGGAATTAGTCAATAGGACCTGAATGCTGGTTTGATAACGAGTTTAGTGGCACCTTCCCCTCCCCCTATTTGGCCTTATTTTTATACCTTTTCCCTTCCTTTTTCATATAAAATTGCACCCTGGTTATGTGCATCTGTCGCGATCTTCATTCGTTCTTTCGATATAAGTATGCCTATATAATAATTTGTCTTACTGTCATTTAACAATTGATTTTTTTTTACTTCAGATATAGACACAAAATTTATGCTATTACTAAACAGGACGCTATTCTTATCTCAATTGCTTTTCCGCTTTTAAAGATCCTTTTGATTTCTCGAGAAGATTTTATCATAGGTAATAATACAAGAGTTTACGAGTTGATCGATATATATGCGAGAACCAAGTTTGTGTAGATATATCTGATGAAACTCGTAATTTTAAGTAGGATCTATTAAGACTATTCCATGAATAAATTGTAACGGATTTTCTAAATAATAACTACCGTATTTTATTACTTTGTTGTCAATATTCTGCCCTATTTGAGATCACGGCAAACTATATTATGAACAGTCCGTGCATCGATTCGAGTTCCCAATGCTACCAATAGTACTTGCATCGACTCGAGATTGTGTTTTTAATCAATATACATGTGTTTTTATCAATATGCATTTATATCATTTCAATTTCTAAACAGTTATGCTGTTTAAAATAATGTGTTTTCATTCTGTTCACTGGCAGCATGTGGCCATGATAATTGATTCCTTACGTGCCCAGTAAGTCTTAAGCAGATTCACCACAAGGAATTCTCACTGCATGGTAATGAAGCCAATTTGCAGCCTTCATGACAGTTGGCTTGGGAAATTGCCTGGCACTGGAATTTGAAGTAATCGATTAAATTAGAGAAACTATCGATAGAATTCATTTCTATAAATCGATATTAGTGATAGAAATCTAAGAATTAAAAATCTTATGTGATGCATTCACATAGCCTTCTCTACCTTGAGCTTGGACAATAATGCTTTATTTCCTCGTGGACAACTCTATGTTGCTTTTTTAAGAGTAACTAATTATAACAATCATTTGCATTGTCGAAATGAGAAAGAAGTATTCACTATAATTTAATTTTGACAATAGATGTAAATAACATAAGTTGCAAATGCAATGTCATTAATAACCCCTCTTCCTATTTTGCGCATACTCTTCGCAGAGTTTTAACAACCAAACAAAAGACTGATCTTTTTGGGCGAGTAGGGAAGTTGAGTGTGCGAAATTTTTGCACTTGTTAAATTATTTTTTAATTTTAGAATAAAGAAAAATAAAAAATAATATAGGATAATAAAAAAAACAATATCATCTTCATTTCAGTTCTAATTTTAAAGCACTAATTTTAAATTTAAAAAATGCGTTTGCTTCAAGAATAATAATATTGCCTCACGATGTCGCAGTGAATACCACAAATATAATTAAGTAGTAAAATATATAGTTCCACCCAAAAAGACTTATATTTCAGATTTATTAAACGGGGTAGAGATTGTTATAGGCTACATAATTTGAGTAAAGTTGCTAAGGTATATTTATAGATTTTAGTAATGCACAATTCATTAGTAAAGTGATTTTGAAAACAAAGGTCCCAGATTGAACAAATCCACTGACTGTTGAGGCAGTTTGAATTTCTGCGAAGTGAACCGAAATGCGGGGATTAGAAACGATGGCACTTGTCAGGGGCTGTAGCGGACGCTTTAATAAGTTACGAACACTGGAAGCATCGTCCAATCAGAATTCTGCGTACTGCTGCAACCATCATCAGCCTGGTGCTTGCTACACTGACACTTTTTTCCTTCTTTCGCTATCTGGCATATTGCCAACTCACATAGCGTGTTTCTCATCTTCTGATATGAACAATTATACTTTTTATGGAGCTGGTAAGTCATAGCTGAGGTTCAACCCTTTGTTCAAAAATAACATTTTATACAATGCATTAAATGTAATTGGTCCATTTATTGTAGACTCTTTGTTTGATGACCTGTTAGATTTTACCGCAGTGGGGTTAAAATTGCTCTTCTTTTAATACTACTACGAATTTTTCATGAATATCAAGCTTTAGAAAATAACGGTGTATTAAAATATCATCACACTCACTTTGGAACATTTCGATTTGCCCGTCGCAGATTCTGCTTTAAGTCGAGTCAAGAAAATCTACGGGACAGAATTCCGGCACACCGGCGACATTGACAGGTATAAGTTGCAGTACATACCCGTCGTTAAATATCCATATCACTAGCTCAAGCCTGCATATGGGCGTAAATGTAATTGTATTTTCAATGTGGAGAAGTGTCATTTCTTCCAATAGACTACAGTAGGCTGCAGCCTGGAGCAGCAAATTTCGAAAGGCAGAAGTTTTACATTTCCATAATTATGGGAGCATACGATAATTTGATCGAATATCTGACAACAGAACGCTTCCGTCTTTCTTACGAAGCGGCGATATTCTTCTAGTAAGCAAGTTCGCAGTATCTAGGCTACTATAATAAAAAAAAAAGTGGGTGGCAGATTCACGAGTGGACGGGAAATTTCTAAAAATCCCTTTAGGCAGGCCTACAGGGTGGGGTAGATTTCGAAGTGCTTTTGGTTTAATTTACTGTCGCTCTTCTTCTTTAGCCTTGACATGACAAACCCGGAATAATAACTGCAAAAAAGAGGAAAGAGCACTTTGTCAAACATTCAAATCTCGCCTTATGTGAGAGATATCGAGAAACTAGTTATTGATTTGCAGAGCACTCATCAAGAGCTTTTCAACGATACACCGCAAGATGTGGTTTCAGAAATTTCGAATTTCCATCCCCCCCACCGCCACTCGTCCCCCCCCCCCAAACCCCCTAATCGTTGGTGTGTCTGTAAACTCCATAGGGAGTACTCTAATTTATTCAAACAAAGTTCCCGTCTATTTCTTAGGGGCCGAGATATAAATTTTTCAAAATTTCAACACCCTCCCCCGACCCCCCCCCCCCTTGGGCCAATTTTGCTCATTAACGAACTTGTCCGAACCATTGGGTATAAAATTTGGTTCAAATTTCTTCAAAATTACGACCGCTAGCGTATAAAGATATATATTTATATATGTCATGACATGGTATCGATTGCAATAGGTACATTTTTCTTCAAAATCTACCTAAAAACGGCCCTGACTTGGAGATATTTGATTTATACATTTTTAGAGTGCCCTCATTTTAGAAACTTAGAATGTAGAATAGTATTCGTCAATTTAACGTAGGCCTACTTTATTATTGTAGCTACTGTATTTGAATTACCTCGTACTGGTGGTAAAGGTGGCTGGAAGTAAGGCTGACAACCTTACCATAAACGGATCGTCTAAAATCTGAGAGCTTCAACCTCCTTCTGCACTAATGATCTCCAAGGCATGAATACGAAGCACTTGACAAACGTAATGCCTCATTAGCTTATACTCGTAGGGCTGCCTGAATTAGTTACATGCACGCTATGTCACTATGTTTTTATTTCAAGACAGCTGCCAATATTGCCACGTATTTTTTTAGTTAAAATGCTATGAGATAAGTCTCTAAACCAAAACGTTATATTCCAACAAATAATTATTACAATTATTAAATTTCTTTGTCTCGACCAAATTTCACAAAGATTTTGCACACCAGCCATGCACTCCGGTTTCAAATAAAATTATGAACATCAGTACGAATAGGCCTATATTTGATCCGAAATTTAACCAAAAAGATATTCGAAGATTGTTTACGTTAAAGAAATGCAAAATCACATCACGTAAGTTTTGATCGTGCGTGCTCTTGTTTGTGGTTTTGTGTGGGTTTGCACGTGTGCGCGCCTATTTTTAAGTTTGGAATATTCTATAGTTCATTTACATTACTTGTGATGTGATTTTTACTGAGAGGAAGGAGGAATTATTGTGTATACGTGCAGAAGATAAATACTTATTGCCCATGAGTAGCCAGTTTCTGTTAACCCGTCCTCAAGAAGTCAGATAGGAGTACTGACAAATAATTCTCTTTCCTCTTTGCATGGTTCCAAATTTCAAATAAGAATTGTTAAACCATTGTAAGGAGTTACGATTGCTTACACTCTAAGAAAAAAAATAAGGAATATTTGTTGCTGACATTGATGACGGATTGATTTCCTTTGGCAATAGTTTGATGCATTTCTTGGTTAGTAGAGACAAACCTTTTTATTTATTTATTTATTTATTTTTTGGTCACCACATATATAATTTAAATTAACAATTTCTCACTCTGTAAAATAATTTAAAGGAAAATAAATCCCAACACAAATCCGACCGTAAAACTCCGCTTTTTTCACAAGGTAAGTTGATATTGCTTCTTCAGATTTGACGTTTGAAATTAACTTACTTGTAAATTTTAATTGTCCCACTTTAAAAGGCTAAGTAATATGAACATAAGAATATTTGAAGTTTTATAAATTCATTCAATTGAGCAGTGACGTGGAGATTGGTTTGCTAATTAAAGGAAAATAATAAATTCGCTTTAATAAATGTGTTATTTTTCATTAAAGTTTGGCTTGGTAACAACACGTTTCTTGTAGGATAGTGTATCCACTCTAGCACCTTCTTATAGCAACACACAATTAAATGCGAGAGGTGTTTTTCCTCGAATCTTACATTAGAAAGAAACCTTTTGATCGACAAGTATTGACCGCCTCCGTTAAATTGGTATTCTCTATTGCTCTCGAAAGACTTGGCCTGTGAAAGTGCTATTGATTTGGACCCCTTCCATTCCCGCTCTTCTTAGTATTTCGTTGTTTTCTGAGAAAATTGGGTCGTTGGGAAGAAGTTGTGAAAAGACAAAGAAAGAAGATTAAAGAAGCAATACAAGGGAAACAAGTTTCCTGTGACTACTTGTGTATTGTTGTACCAAGAAAGCTGTTTGTCTCATTGTGAGGTGTTTGGCTACCAAGTACTGAGTTCTGTTTTATTAAATGGATGGCCTAAGATTGTGGCCAAAGCCCATACGGCAATTAATACACTTTCCACTCATCAGACGGTATCTTAATAATTATGAAAATTAATGTAGCCTATTCAGTATTTGTACCGGAAGGTGTAATTAGTTTCATCAAGTTAATTTATTAGTAAAGAGGTCCATTTACAATGGAGTTGTTGTTGTGCAATTCAGTATAACTTGATTATTAATATATTATGTTAAATTTGTTGTTAAGTTAATTTTGGGGGAAAGTATTTTATTGTATTTATTAAAGATTTAATTGTTAATATGATATTTTATTAGTGCAGTAATGGAATTATGAAATAGTTTAAAGATTTTTGGAAATGGTATTTATTTTATGTACCTTGTGTATCAGGGTTTATTTAAAAGATGTTAATTAAGGTAATGTTCCCGATTTTAGGAGAGTTAATATATTATATATATATTAATTAAGGCAGTGGATCATATTCTAAAAACATTGGAGTTTATTATCGTTGGGTCCGCTTTAATATTGAACAGAGCTTAGGCTGGGGGTTGCATATGAGTGAGCCCGGGAGAGTAGAGTGATTACCCCTTACCGATATTAATCACGTGAAAACAATTGGAATGGATCCAGAGAACGTATTGGTCCCCAGACGCTCATCTGGCACAGATTCCAGGGACTGATCCATACAGAGTTCTAAAACTTTTACTGTCCTATATAAGCAAATTTAAAGGTTTAGAGCTTCTTACAAACTACGGTGATGGCAACGAGTAGGGCCAGAAGTTAATGAAAAATCGTATTTTTAATAATGCACTCTATTATTTGCTAGTTTTAAAATATGTACATGAGACAAAAGAAATAACAGAAAATACGTTTCATTTTGAACTTGGTTGCATATTTTGTTAGTTTTGTGATGATAATGTTTCATATTTGTTTGATATTAAAATGTTTGTGCATATTTTATTAATTTGTCACATTTTTAGCGGAATATTTCTGACAAATTTTAAATATTGTGCACATCTCTGTTAATTAAAAGATTTACTTCTATACAAATCCGATTTCCGCAGAATACAATTGTATCTAAACAACCAAATGATGTTTTGAAGATTCATTATATTGAATTATTAATTATACAATACCATTTAATAAAAATGATTGGACCAGGATTGATACAGATGAGTAAATAGGATAATGAGGAGCGGCTAAGTGTACGTTTTGAGTAATTGAGTAATTGAGAGAGCATAGATTAATGTCGTAGGAACTGATTGTATAATTTTAAACCGTCGTTTCACATCACTAGTTTTCTATTTACTAAAATTTGTTCCATGTACCCTGTTTTTTTTTAAGTTCTGTAATACAACTTATACAGTTTTAATATATTTTGTAATCTGTAATGTAATTCAATTAACGAAAAAACGTAAGGATTAAAATTGCTTAAATGATACAGGATATTTCACTGGTTCCGGAGCATATTTTACAAATTTTAGAGCTTATTTGCATACACGTTTTGACTTCTCATAGAGCATTAACTTCCGAGTCTTCGAAATGAGGGAAAGTTCCATGTTCACTGCAGGTTTAGCAACAGATATCATATTGCGCATACATATGCTGTATGTAGGGATTTTGTCATAATTATTAATCTGTAGTTTTCTTTTACTACCTATCTGCGAGATAGAACAGTCTTGGCTCGAATATTTCGTAGTATTACTTATGAAAATACAAGAATTCTAGATTGGAATATTTGTTTGTTGAAAGCCCAAAACAATATAAATTGTTAATATATGATCGTACGCTTAAAATATAACGAGGCAAATACCTGGAAGTCAAGAAGGTTTAAATACAGCTTATTACTGCAAAACTGTAACAGTTATAAACCTATGAGAAGGGCAGTCAGCGTTTTGTTGAACATATTCAGTATAATCAGTGCTGTTTAGCATCTTGGATTTCAGGCTAAACTATCCCGAATTTGATTTTAACAGAATCGATTTTCCTATAGAAAGTTCGGCAGGTTAGTTTCGCCCATCTAGAAAATAAGAAAATATCAGTTACATTTAGTTCATGAGGTTTATTTAAATGTTAGCAAACATTAAAGGGTTGTTTTCAAAAGGAGTCGGAAGGAACAATAGGGCAAGTTGTTCCAAACTATTTTATTCGTGTGGTGCCATTTTTTAAAAGTTATTCTGGATTTTTTTAAACATAGTCTCAAAATTTTGTGTTGGCATTAAAGTCTTTTTTTTTTTATCAATTCTACAAGTATGTGTCCATGAATTAGGACAGTATTTAACGAAGATACTTGGCAAAAAAAATTACCATGCTTGGGAAAAAAATTAGAACGTTTATAAGAAATGATTCTGGATATTAGAAAATTCATAGATTAATGACTTAGGACATTGTTGTCTTTTGTAAATGAGGTTAGCATCAGCGATTCTGAATTTCTATATTTGTACTTTCCATAATCAAACAAGAATAATTTGTGATGGTATAAGAGTGAAAGATCACTCAGATGTTAAAAGCATCAGAACTAAGATTTTATTTATAAAGATGGTCTTAAGAATCTGGAGCATGGAACATTCTCACATGTTGTGTAGTGCAAGCCGCTGCTTCCTTCCCCAATATTTAAGAGGAAGCGAGTTGAATTGGGCACGGATCCAAACAGCTGTTCCTCCGAAAGAATGAGGAAAGCGGCAATAAAACCGGTGATATGAAGCCTGATGTGTGTAATGCAGCTATATAAAAAATAATATTGTCCTGAAGCAGAAGTTGTCACAAAGCATTATTAGCTGTCTGCTTCAATATGCGTTCGGAAAAGAATGCAGTAATAAACAACTGGATATGTCGACTTCTGCTTCTCTGAAATCAGTTTAGTGGCTATCCGATACATTTACTGTAGTCCTCTGGCCACGATAGCATTGCTTTTTTTTTCAGTATCAAACGTTCTATTTCCATTTTAACTTGACGTTTTAAGCGGAATTATATTGAGGATCTGTTCACGGTTTCTGTAATATTTTATAATGCCTTCATATTGGAGCAAATACTTTATTGGAGTGATACAAATCTCCTCAGTAATACTGTTTAAAGTTCAATAACCCTTTCAGAGCTGAATTAATAATATCAATATAAACATTGTTCATTTAAAATGATCATTGAGTTATGTGTTTAAACTCAATGAGGAAAATTTTGGTAGAAAACTGGTTTCCATGAATGATAACTATAACACCGGGATAAAAATCCTCACATTTTAACATATTCTTAGATCTAATCCATTAATCTATTAATCTTAGATTTATGCTTTTATGTAATATTTGGTAGTGAGGAGCAATGGAAAGACTACAGTAAATGTATCGGATAGCCACTAAACTGATTTCAAAGAACAAGAAGGTTGACAGATCCAGTTGTTTATTAGTCTTATTACTGTATTCTTTTCCGGACGCATATTGAAGCAGACAGCTAAATGCTTTGCTAGTGCTGATAGTTTAAAGTTGCCCCTGTTCTGTTTTAGAAGATAGCGTACATTTGAAATTCCGCCACTGTATCACGTTTGTTCACGTGATAGAGCTGTGGCTTACCAACCATCACTCTGTCTTCTGTAGGTAAATAAGCGCAACTAAATTAGGCAAATGACACCTCCACTAGGAGGCCCTTTGCTCCGTGCGCGATTACATATATGAAGGCGTATATTATTTTGAAAATTTTAATGCATTCGTTTGTTGTATTTCTTGGTCATTATCCTTATGACCGAGAAATGAATGCAACCACTAATATTTATTCATATTCGTTAATTCCATAACTCTTTACATGTTTAATTTTGTAGTTATAATTCAAATGATCAGATTAAGTTTGGGGTTTGAATAAAATCCATCGATAAAATTGCACTTTTCATTATATTCTCCAAATTATTCAATATTATTCAAATTTGTTTGTAATTTGTCAGTTGCATTATGGTAACTTGAAGCATAATTTCATATATATTATAAATAAATTTCGTTGCTATAGGCTACAGCATACTTTTAAATTTCAAGATTTATGTTCGAAGGGTGCCCTTATGCAAAATACAGGGACCTCTTGATATGGCATTTCATAAGCGTTAAAATTCCATAGTAATTACTGAATTTCTATCTCTTTCTCTCTCTAGGATGGTCTTGTTTTTTGTACAACGCGAACATTGCTGGAATTCAGTTAACAGCACAGACACAGCAATTATGCAGATCGATTCCACTCTCTGCTTTTTAGGTGACTTAAAAAAAAGTATAACATCGAATGTTGTTACTCATACCCTATATTCATGCAGATTTTTGTAATTGTTTTCATAGTGATATTTCATGTTCATATATTCAACTTTTATCTGTCACTAGTATTTCAGTTCTTCTCAATCTGATGACAGAAATAAATACAAAACCGTTACTGCCTGTTTCCACAGCAAGGCGGGAAAAGCAGGAACGCTGATACCATAGTAATGTAACGCAGCTGGACAACCTTGCTTTAGGAGGAAATGATGCAAGGGAAATTGTGATTGTCACGAGGCTAAGTGTACCCCGTTCCAGACCTCCCTACCTCAGAAAAATCCGAGGAGGACGGATCCGTAGTCAGCAACGCTAACCATTAGACCACTTGGGCGGTCCGTTATTTATTTAGCCTTTAACAACGATAGTAAAAATAATAAAAATTGAAAATTTTCATGACATACACCTTCTTACCTGGTGCTAATCAAAATTAACACTCGCAATTTTATGAATATATCATGATGTGCTACGTAAGAGATGTTTTATTCGTACTCTTGATCCATTTTGTGACCAAAGATCTAACTAACAAACACCCCATTTCTCTTTAGCTAGCGTTAGGTGAATACAAAAAAATGGATGCTCAAGAAAAGAGAATGGCATTGTGTATGGGTAGAGAGGAGTGTTCCACTAATTAGGTAGGTGTAGCAGGTGTGTGAGTGAGAGTGTATGTATATATGAGAATGTAGGTGTAGAGTACTTTTTTACTTCAGACCTTGCGGTCACCCTATTGCAATTAAGTTATCGTCCCACTTTCCCGTGTCGACTTTTAAATCAATCGATCATGTGGTTACAAATTATGCGTTTAATCAAATGTGTTGGTAGGGGAAACGGTAAAATCCGGCGGTAAACCATGGTTCATTTAAGTATTATTTATTCATCTCTGGTCTTCCTAATTATTATATCGCTGATCACTGTTTTAATATTCGCGTTTCAAAGGTTCATATTACATTAATAGTGAGATGTATGCCGATTATTTATAAAACACCGTGATTGCTGGACAAAGTAAAGCAGTGATATTCACTATGAAAGGGTTTTCATGGATCTAAGTTGTTATAACAACATTTTCAATAGAATATTAATTGAATAAATTCGTAAAACATCCAATACAAAATAGAGTTAAAGATACTTGGGGACACCTTTATACTAGTCACGCCACATCATTCCATAAATTTAATGTCGTTTGAAAAGTTCTAGCACCTTATGTGAAGACCAGCTGCATTTAGGCTAATTCACGCTCCTTCAAGAACGTTCCAATGCATCAAAAATGTTCTGTAACGACTAACGAGGTACGAAAAAAAATCTGCAAGTGCATTATTAAAATGATAATGTAATAGTCATAATAAATTTTTCATACTATCCACTGTATAGCGACTGATTTTATGACCTCGGGCAACCATCTGTTGCTCAGGAAACAGTTCCAAGATATTGGCGGTAGTTGGGACGTAGTCTTATCATCTTCAGTATTGTTAGGTTCGTTAATAATTACTAAACTAAACTAAAACTAAACTCCGTGCGCTACATCCCTGGTGGGACTTGGCCTACCACCCGACCGCTGCGTCATCTCGCATCTTCATTAAAATCAATGCATGTGAATGTATTTTATACTACGTATTTATTCCTTAAGTATTATTTTTTCATATGTTTAATTTTGTATTTGTCTTTTATCTGTTTAGTTTACTATCTTTGTTACTACGAGCGTTGTTCGGGTACACATTTATAATAAAAAAGTGATCCCTATACAGGCCATGGAGTCCCAGAGGGTTCCAGGAGGTTGAGGCTCCCAGATTTTAGACATTCTGCACATGGAGGTGGTAAGGTTGTCAGCCCCACCGGCCCCCTTTACCCCCAGGATTGCTCCTGGTACTCATTTATGTTAGGGACTGAGTCGATCCCAGGGCCATGGTGCCACCAGAAGGATTAGGCCAATTGAAAAACTCCAACGAACTCATCGGGGATCGAACCCTCGACCTTCCGGTTTATAGCGAAGCGCCTCAACCACTACGCTACGGCGTATACACATTTATAATAAGTTTTGTTGACTTTAAAGTAAATAAATAAATAAGTCAGTTCTTGCCACAATCCTTCGTTTTGTAGAGCGACCACATGGTTCAAATATTGCTCCGCTGAGAGAGAAAATAACGGACAGTGAAGCTGTAATAATTTCAGAGGCCCGTGGGTGTTAGTGAAACACTGATGAGCGAAGAAATAACAATGTATTGATGAGTTGTCTGTGGAATGAAATGTGATGTGATCGGATATGTGGAAGGGCTCAGTAGGCTGGTCATATTATTCATTACGAAAAGACAGTTTGAAACAAGGACGCTGAGTAAATAGGCTATTCTCCGAATCCACAGACACAGAGTGGTCGATAATTCAGAATACGCTACCATCATCATTCAGTCCGTAGAAGATAATAAATAGCTTAACTTTAAATAACATTTGTAGGTGAAAGTATATTCACAAACATAACATTGCAAACCCGCTATTTTCTGTTTAATTCAGTCGTGATTATTTTACACATATTTATTTTAAACGTCCAAAAATGAAAGATACTTAGAAATAAATAATAATAACAATGATAATAATAATAATAATAATAATAATAATAATAATAAAGACAAATTATTTCCTTTCTTCTTTGGGCTTATCCTTCATTTTCAATCATTTGCCTTGTGTTAGGCTGACTCGAGAGTTTAGAGACGGTTGATCTGTTCGAGTGTTCTTGGGTACTCGATCAGCAGGGAGAGTCTATACAGACAGCAGCTTCATAGGGGCTTAAGTGGCATAGAACTTACATACAAATTACATATTCCTTACATAAACCCATAAGTAATATCTTTACTATTATGAGTACAATACACTAACATTTTTTTAATTGTTTTTCGGGGTTTCAAAAAATTAAGGATAAATACTTATCGCTTGGGATAAATTTGTTTATTTATAACAGAGAATTGTTCCTGGATAAGGCCGTAACGTCAGCCCCCCCCAAAAAAATATTACAATTGAGGCACTTTATCCTGGGATCCGTGATTTTTTCTGTATCATCTATATTGGAAGCTTCGTACTTGGTGATGAATTGTGTCCTCACAGTGCGTTAACACGTTGGAGCACTCTTGGAGAGTGAAATTCGTGGAGTAATAAGGTTGTTTTGTAAGCAACAAGGGTTGTATTATGTAATTAAGAACCAGAGTGAGAGGCAAAGGAAGAGAATTACTTTTCCCGGAAGCTCGTCTCGTACATGTCTCTTGTGAAGTAAAAACTCATTTAGACACAAATGCTTTGTGTTCTCTCAACCACGAGTTTCTTAAAACAAAATTAACGCTCTTAGCCACAGCTCCGTCAGATTTCTCTTATGCACAATAGCTTTTCTTGTCCCTCATACATGTAGTCGTGCTTACCGTGTGAGTTTATTGTCCTCAAACATTTATTTGCTTATCTATTGTTTAAGACAATTTTGACCTCTGATAAAAATATGATACACTCAATTTTCCATACTCTAAATATAGTCTTCTTGGTACGCCATGCTGCAGTTGGTTGTGGCACATCATATAAAGTGGTGGAAGATTGCGAGTTCGAACCCCATGAGGTCCTTGGGATTTTTCAATCGGCCTGAGAACCATGGCAGCATAAATGAGACTCCAACATAAATGAGTACCAAGATCAATGTTAGTAGTAAAGGTGGTCAATGCGTAAGGCCTACCACCTTCATATCCGATTTTTTAAAAATCTGGGAGCCTCAACCTTTTGGAACCATATTGCATACGAAGGGAATATTATACCTTAAATATGGATCTTGTAATATTCTCGTTTCACATTCCGGCATAGACTAAGCGGCGGGAATGCCACTTCTCCTTCCGTATTGCAAGTTTGACATGTATCGGGATTGAATCTCTTGACTGTTGTTGCCGAAACAGTTGCTTACGACAGTTTCCACGGAATATTAGAAAAAAAAGTTTTTACGTCTAGTAGGCCTACAGGCATTATGGGTACAATAGTGGAGCAAATTCATTGACGCCATTTTTGGAAAAATGGTGGAAACCCAGATTTATTTCATGTCAAGTGTTTGTAACAATTGAGGAAAGTCTTCTTGTTATTGTTGTCACATTTTCGGGACAGCCTATGCCTAGCTCGAATATAAAGTTCCTTATCTTTTTGGAGCCATGCTTTTTCACCAACACGCATAAGGGGACCTACCTTTGAAATTTAGAAAAGTACAGATTTCTTTTATGCACAGGATAGCAGGGAATGTATTGAAATTTGTTCTAGTGTCGATAAATTGCTTGAATTGAGAAATAATTTCACGTAATTTGCATTGCTTGTGAAAACAAACGTTTCCGTTACATCTCTTACATTTATTTACGTATCACAAGGCTCTGAAATCAGCTACAAGAGTCGTTCCGCTTTTTTCCCTTACCTGTACATTTATCATACTTTTTTTTTTTTTTTTTTTTTTTTTTTACCTGACTCTTGAAACATTTACCACAGTAAACCCTAAAATTTTCAGAGCTGTAAATTTATTAGATCTTGAGAAAAAAAATGTGATTGTTTAAAAATGGGTTTCATAGCAAAAGGTCCTTGCGGCGAAATTTTCAAATTTTTGGGACTAAATTGCATATTTGATGCCTAGACACGCCAAGCTGAAAACCTACTACTTAATTTATAATGGAATAGAATATTTCTTTTAGAAAATACAATTAGTTAAACATTATTTTACTCAATTTTGTTGAGTTTAAATCATAAACAATATCTCTTTCGGTCACAAATGTTGTTTTTATTATTTATTTATTTTAATTCACAAGCCTTCTACAACCCATACAGTTTATTATAAAAATCACAGATTCACTTTGTATTTTCTAGGGATGGGTCCTCGATACTTTCGATACCTCGATACTCTCGATACTTACATGGTATCGGCATCGAACGATACGTCAGAAAACTCGCTCGATACTTTTTCGATACTTTTGTAATTCTGCAATTCTGCAATTAAATGAGAATGCTAGTATTTTTTAACAAAAACTTGTAAGTGGACTGTTTAAAAAACTAATTTTAGTTTTAATGTAGAGTTTAAAAATAATTATAGGCTATTGATGATATTAAATTTTGTCTCATTAAATATGCAGACTTAATTAATTTAGTTGGTATTATACAGTTCTCTCCAATTTTAATTTTTAATGTACCTATTTATTGAAACTGGAAATGCTGAAGGTATCGAGTATCGAAGTATCGAGTATCGAGGAAAAAATCATGTATCGGTATCGAGTATCGAGAAAATCTGGTATCGACCCATCACTAGTATTTTCATAATCATTTATCTCTAATACCATTCAGTATCAGTAATTTTTTTATCTTTATTAATAGTACAAGAAAACTACCTAGGTATAATAGGGTGTAAGTTTCTCGAGATCATACATTGGTAAACAAATTAGTTGACTAAATAGTTTTATTGGTAGGTAAGAATCTTTTGTGGACAGACTTTGATATTTTAACCAACTTGTCGATTTTCGGTGTTTTCTAGGTCATGTACTATGGGACGTATTTTCTTTCCGTGCACATCTTCTCTAAATTCCATATATCGCAAGCTCATAACTTTCATGGCACGATTTGTTATAAAGCTCTTTTCCTCAAAGTCTTTGAAATATTGCCATTCCTCAGATGGGACGTGTTCTCTCTAATCTATCTTTTCCTCATCTTATGTATGATCTGTACAGCAATGGACGTGAGATGAAATCTATCACCATTATTTTCCAATAGATATATCACAGCAGAATTGGGTTATCCTGGTCAAGGCATGCCAATGCCCATGAATACAAAAATCATAGTTTCTCTCTGCTTCTCTTCCTCTGATCATTTACTTACCTGCTGTAGGCTACATACGTACATATTCGCTTCTTTCCCTTATATTTTGTATTTAAGGGGGGGCATACAGCTTTCGATTAAATTCATTGGTGAGAAATATGTGAATTTCATTATTTTTCCCTCAGCAATGCATTGCTCTACAGTCTTGCAATCTGACATACTCTTTATTGACTATTTCTACAATTGCATACTATTTTCAAAATTAATCAAACTGTTACACTTACGGGTAGGTATCGTTTCAAAATGGCAGCCACGTTTCATGCACTGAATAGCCGTTTCCCTGATAACTTCCACAAATATAGATATTTCTGAGTGATTATTTTTCTGTGTGTTTCTTAATATCATGTGAACAACATAATCTAGGATCTTTGAATTATCTTCAGTAAAAGTATTTTTTATAATCAATTTTTGAAATTTTCTTTTTCGTTAAATTATATATATTTAAAAAAATATTTGTACTGAAGATGTTTCAAAGGTCCTAGATTATGTTGTTCATATGATATTAACAAACACACGGAAAAATAATCACTCAGAAATATCTATAGGCCTATTTGTGGGACTTATCAGGGAAACGGCTGTTCAGTGCATGAAACCACAGATATATAGAGATAGATCGGCAATGGTGTATGCTGTACCATTGGCGGCAGTGAAGCCACGTGATGCAAGGACCGCCATATTACTACACTGCAGCAGCTGATCGTGTACATGCTACAAGTGCGTTACAGCGATGTGAATTTTAGCATTTTAGCTAATAATGTAATTGGACTGAGGAGTATAAATACTTTTTCTAAAATGGTGAATACCTGTGTGGTATTCGGGTGTAATTTTTCATACTACGACAGAAAGAAACAAGGAAAGGAACACGTTTCAATACATGCGTAAGTAGGCATTTCATTATTATTATTATTGTTAGCCATTTCATGCATTATGCATGCTTTAGTTTCTAGGAATGTATTATATGGTTGTAAATAACCATAACCTAATATTGTTAACTATTTCATACACTGTAAATAGTCATATATTACTTTAGCATTTAGAAATTGCAAATAAACTTAACCTCAATTTATGTGTATTTTTTGCATTGTAAATAATATGCTTTAGTTACTAGGAATGTTTTATGTTTTTATAAATAACTGTAAGCATACATTGATAGTTATTTCTTGTATTATTCATACTTCCTTAAGAATTTAAGCATGTGTTATAATATTTGTAGGCCCTAAGTAATTATTAACATATAAGCCATCTTATGCACTATAATTAATATTCTTATGTTATACTTCATGTTATGTTTGTAAATAACTCTAACCTTAATATACCTCTAGGTACAAAAATGGTTAAACTTTTGGATAGTAAATAAATAAGTAGGCCCTTATGATATGCATGCAGGAATACCTACCGTATCTAATTAATTGCATCATTTATTTGAGTTTAATAATTAACATATTTAATATTTATTTATTTATTTCAGAGTTCCTAAGAAGAAGGACATTCGGGAAGCATGGATAAAGGCGATCAACAGAAAGAATTGGCAACCGACTACAGCTTCAGGTGTGTGCTCTCAACATTTTCGTCCCGAAGATATGGACTATACTGGCCAAACCAGGAGGCTGAGAGAAGGAGCAGTTCCCTCTGTATTTCCTTCTTATCCTGTGCATTTGCAGAAGCGACATGTAGTCCCACGGAAACCACCTAAAGTGAGACATGTGTCTTCAAAACCTGATATCGCTACGTGTGCCAGTGAAATCACAATAACAGAAACTGTCAAGATTGAAGTTGGTGTAAATTCTGGTGAGAATAGTATTGGTACATGTGACAATAGTGGTGGCTCTGAACCATTAACACCCCGGAAAAGAAAATTAATGACCCAATTGAGTGAGAAAAATGTTGAGCTTTGCAGTGCGAGAAAGAAAATAAAGATTTTGCAGCAAAAGGTACGACGGCATGAGAAAAAATTAAAATATGACAGAGAAGTTATTGACTTGTTAGTGAAAGAAAAACTCATTCTTGAAAATAATGCTGAAATATTAAAAAATTCACTCCCTTCTGATGTATGCTGCTTGTTAGACAGAGCAGCGCAGAGTGCTGGAACCAGAGTAAGTAAACACGGCTTGGCATATGAACCTTTGTTAAGATCATTTGCATTGACCTTGCACTATTTCTCACCAAAAGCATATGAGTTTGTACGGTTGAAGTTCAATAATTCATTGCCTAGTACAAGGACAATACGTTCCTGGTATATGAAAATTGATTGTGAACCAGGTCTGTGCACTGAAGCTTTTAATGCAATTGCATGTAAAGTTAGAGAAAGCAACGAGAAGGCTCAAGTTCCTATAGTATGCCTCTCTATTGATGATATGTGCCTGAAGGAACATGTAGAATATACTGGAAATAAAATTATAGGTTATGTAGATGTTGGTACCGAAATTAATAATGACAGTTTACCCACGGCAAAAATGGCCTGTGTAATTATGTGTACAGCAGTAAATGATACCTGGAAGATCCCTTGTGGCTATTTTTTTATCGATTCACTCTCAGGTCAGGAAAGAGCATTTTTAATGTCAAGTTGCATCGACAAATTGCATGAAATTGGTGTCACCATAGCTGCAGTTGTATTTGATGGAGCCAGCTCCAATATAAGTATGGCCAACAACTTGGGAGCTAATTTATCTGATGCAAATAATCTCAAAACCAGTTTTCTTCACCCATCTCTGTCAGGAGCATCAGTTGCTGTATTACTTGATGCCTGTCATATGATCAAACTTGTACGCAACTGTTTAGCTGAGAAACAAATAATTTATCGCAAAGACGGTGCAATTCGCTGGTCTTATGTGAAATCTCTATTCGAATTACAAAGTGCCGAGGGTTTGTGTCTGGCAAACAAATTAACCTCGAAACATATCAACTGGCATAAACATAAAATGCGTGTGAGACCTGCAGTTCAGACACTTAGTAAATCAGTAGCAGAGGCACTGGATTTCTGTAATGTGGTGTTAAAGCTACAAGAATTTGAAGGTTGTGAAGAAACTGTGAAGTTCCTTAAATATATGGACAAGATATTTGATTTACTCAATTCATCCAGCAAGTTTGGCAAAGCATTCAAAGCCCCACTTGCAATGGAAAATGAAAATCTATGGAGTCCATTCATTTGTGATGCTATTGCATACATTGACTCCCTATACACTGATAAGGAATGTGAACAGAAGATTATAACGTGTAATAGGAAGGTTGGATTTGTGGGCCTAAAAGTGTGCTTATTGTCTGTGCAGAATTTATATGACATGTTTGTAAAAACAAAAAAAATGGAATACCTTCTGACATACAAATTAAGCCAGGATCATGTAGAACTATTTTTTGGTCTCATAAGGCAACGAGGAGGTTGGAACGTTAATCCCACATGTTTGCAGTTCAAATCAGCCTTCAAACGACTGATTACCAGGAATGAACTAAAATGCATAAAAACAGGAAATTGCATTTCACAAGATAGTATACCTATCCTTAATGTAAGTAGTACTCGTGATGCGAAGAGCACTCAATTTATACAAAATGAGGATGATCCCTTATGTCTTCAGTCACCAGTTCAGATTTCTGATCATGATTATTGCCCATCTTATTCAACATTAACATTGTTGTCAGACAGTATTGTTGAATACATATCAGGTTATGTTGTTAAGAAAGTAGTCAGTTCTCTAAAGTGTGACAACTGCAAAAAAGCGATTACACAGACAGAATGTCCATATTCATTTATTTCTTTCAAAAGTAATGGGAAGTTATTTATTCCTTCAAATGATGTGGTTAGAGTATGTAAATTAAGTGAAAGATGTTTTAGAGAGAATTTATGCAGAGGCATCAATTCAATTGTGAAAAGTAACATACCCTACAAAGTCGCAGCTGAAGCAAATGAACTAGGTTTGTTTCCCTCATTAAATACTCATGTATTGGACTTAAATCCATTGGACACTCATGTTAATAGATTGATACAAGTAATTTCATTGTCATATTTGAAAATTCGCATTAATCATGCAGTTAGGGAAACTAATAGACATAAGATTGATCACAGATCAGTCTACAATCGCCTGGCTATTTTCAAACATTTGTAAATATTCTGTTTATCAATTGAAGGGGCTAGTTCCATAAGGGTATAAGGCACAAATCTTTAATTTTGAGTTTTTAACATTTATGCCTTCTCCTCATATCTCTTAAATACTCAGTGAAATATTGTACTTGTGCCTTAAACCTCTGCTCAGTTATAAGAAAAGACCTGTGAGACTGCACATTCATTCTACAGTGAGTTCCACGCAAGAGTTGGCCAATGACGCAGGTTCCTGCGGTGCGGCGGGCACAGCTCCAACTCCCGAGCGATCGGGTGAAATATCTACGCTAATAGAGCCACGGTCGGTGTAATGATTCAGGTTCTCACATTTACAGATTACAATGAAAATAAACACGTACTTCATCACAAGATATGTTGGAATTGTTCTCTTGTTGCATCCACACATTACTGGCACTTTTTTTAGGAAATTTTCTTTCACGCGCATAAGTTCAGCTTCCGATATAAAGTTAATTTATCTTTTTACTAAATAATAAAATAAAGTAAATACTAAAATAAAGGTTTTTACTAAAATAAAGTAAAAACAAATAATATGATACAAAGTAAAAAGATTTTGCTACTGTAAAAGTACTTCAGTTTTTGTTTGACATGTTTAGGTACCTCTAGTTGTAAAAAAATCCCAATACATTGTAAATTTAGCCTGTCCTTCAAAAATATATGTTATAAAATTAAACTTTAAACCACCTAGGCTACTTGTGAGTGGTAACATTGTTTAAAAACATCAAGAATTCTCGAAACCATGTCCTTCTGCCTTACGCCTTTATGGAACTAGGCCCTTCAATTTCAAATTTAGAATAGGGGAGACCAAGGATACTTAAAAACCTTTTCCTTTGATTTTTTAAATTTTTCAACAAATATTTTTACTTTTTGGAGTTATGAAGACAAAGTTCATATATTATTCTATTATTTAAAATAGTTAATATCTTGGTCAAAGTATGTTAAGGGCACCCGGAAGGTCCTATATCTGCAATGTTATATGAAAGCAACATTTTCTCTTACACTGTTTGCACTAGGGAGCATATTGAGTGGAATCTTGAACATTTTTCCTAAACTATTAGAACTAGAACAATAATTTTTTTCCTGTATGATGCTTTTGCATGTTTTTCTTTTTACCATTGGGATTTTTAGTGTACCGGTACTTATGTTTTCCTAAAGTTATTATTCTTTTAAATGAAGGATTTTTATTTTTAATTTTTTTTTTCAGTTTGGTACCGGTAGGCCATATTTTTCTATGATTGCACTTTTAATAAAATGACTACATGTTACAAAATGTAAAGTGGCATTTCTTACAAGTTCTGAAAGTTATAAATCTCTGGTTCTTATAGTTTAGAAAAAATGCCCCCCAGTACAAGGAAAAAATTAACTTAATGAAATTGAGACTCAAACCAGTGCTTTAAAATATTTATAAGCAAGCTAAAGATGAGATAATTATGTCATTTTAAAGAGGAAAGTCCATATTTTTATAATACATAAAATAACTTAATGATTCATTTAGAGCATATAGCTTTTTTCACTGACACTCACTACTGTGGTATGGCAATGTTATTTAACTTACCTACAGACAAACAACACAGAAATAAATACAGTAATCCAGGAGTCTACAAACTAAAATGCAACGACTGTCCAAAGTTCTACATAGGACATACAGGCCGAAGTTTCAAAACACGATACACAGAACACATACGAGCTCTCAAAGACTCTGACTATGCAAACCATATAATAAGCACAGGCCACAAATACGCAGACATCAATACAGACATGGATATCCTACACATTAACCACAAAGGTCATATGCTCAACACACTCGAACAATATGAAATATACAAACACACCACACAAGACAACACCAACATCTTAAACGAACAATAATTGTAATTATTACAGTTCAAATCACATGCACTCTACGACACAGTAATTCAAAAATGTCTTCTTAGCCACAACAGTGGCATCATGGGAGTCAGTTGCTGAAGATGGCCGCTCCACACGGTTGAAAGTGCTCCAACAAGGTAATTAACATTGCCATACCACAGTAGTGAGTGTCAGTGAAAAAAACCTATAGGCCTATGCTCTAAACGAATCATTAAGTTATTACATCACTACAAAATGGACGAAACACAAGAATATAAAATAAAGTAAAAATTAATGTTTTTGCCATTTTCACCCTTAATAAGGGCAGAATATTTATTTTAAGTGTCCCATAACATATTATTTTTCATATTAATGTATTGAAATTTGTAGTGTGTGTTTTTCTGTATAACTGTGTTGTCTTTGGACTATGTAATATTTTTAAATCTATGTATTACTTGAATGATCTTAATAAGTTCCGCCTAGTGTACCACTAATTTGATTAAGCACATGTGAAAGCTGAAGAAGAGAAAAAATAATCAGGAATGCCAGTTCACTTCTATTGAGAAATTGTTTGTATGTTTATTAGTCAGTATTTTAGCAAGGATTAAGTTATATGATGATTTTGATTTGATATAAAAACTATTACCCAATCCGGGTTAGTATCAATACTTTAATTATATTTTCATGTTTGAACAAAGAGCTCAAGTTAACAAAAGTTACATATATTCAAATCAGTAAAACTGTGTGTTGTCAATATTTAAAAATTTGATTTAACTAAAATGACTAATTAATTATTAAAATATCACTACCTTGCTATATTGTGACATAGGATATGTAGTAGATAGTTCATGTATGGGTGATTCTTCAAATACGGGAAAATTTGCGTTCCGGAGTGATATTTCCCTTCAAATTCAACTTTATAAAAAATTGAAATAAAAGTTTTTTCTACTACTTCCATACCACAACTACCACTTTGAAATGTCACTAACTTTAAATTATGATACTCCAAAACCAAATTTAATTCAATTAAATGTTATCCACATGCCCTGTCCCATACCCCGGTTTTGTATATTCTACTGCATTTTTCCACAAAACAAAATGTTACTTCCTTTTCGACTTTTTTCCTGCCAATGAGTATGATTGTGTGAAAATAAAATTGTCATTTCACCTAATGAACATAAAGAATGTCCCAAGGGTTTTTGGTCATCCACATGGCTGAAAAGAATAGAAAAATTTTCTGCAGGAATGAGAAATTTGTATAACTGGCAACAGTGTTAGGAAGCTAACAGAGCAGCTTGTGGTTGAATTTTGCTTGCTTACAAACAGTTTGGGATTAGCAAAGGACAGCGTTTTTATTCTCCGTCATTAACATGACTTCTAGAAAATAGGCAAAAAGTGAATATTAATTAATTTTGATTATGCACTATGATAAACCTACCAATTCAAAGTACCTGACTGAAGTTAAGCCTACAGAGGTTTAGGAATGGCTTGCTGAGACCACTTAAACTCCTTTTTTTTTGTCATCCACATGCCTAATTTTTGTTTCATCCACATTCCTCATAAAGGGGTACGTGGATGACTCTCAAGTCATGTAGATGATAAATGTAGGATACTATTGTGTTTGTGGTGTCTGTGACCTGTATTTAAAATCTTAAAACTGATTAAATGAATTTCTGCTTGATTCCCCCCCCCCCAACCGTAAAAACACAGTCTAGTTAAAATTGCATTGATTCCGGAGTATGCACACAAAATTGCAAATTTGGTGCAAAATAAACTGAAGTAAACTGAGAAAAATATGAAACCACATAAAAAAAGCATATTGTTGCCAAAGTTAGTCATTAATGTGGCCTTCTGCCATCCACATGTACACGGATGTCATTCACATGGCTTTAAAAAAATATATATATAAACATTTAAGCTCTGCTGGTGTCTTATTATTATCAAGAAACCCCTGAAGTATTTTAGCAATTTTTTTGAGATTTTAAATATAAACTAAAAAATTTTGATTTTAGACACTCCAAATTTTCCCGTATTTGAAGAATGACCCATATACTGATTCTTTTGATCAATGGAATGGAAGTTATCTAAAATATAGTCTTAATAAAATAATGTCCTTATTTCATTTATGCCTGTCATTTCACTGTGCGTGTTGTAATTGAGCAATACTGTAGTTTATTAATAGTATTGATGTTTTTCTCTTGATTTTAAATTTGGAATGTTTTAAATTTTGGTTTTTTTATTTTTTTGGATTTTAAGATTTTTTTTAATTTTGGATATTTGGATTTTTTTACTTTGGATTATTTTTTAAAATTTGGATCTTTGAAGTTTTTATATTTTTAATTTATTTTTATTTTTAAATTTCGGATTTTTAGACTTAAAATTTTGGATTTTCGATTTTTTAATTTGAATTTTTTAAATTTTTATTTTTTTTGAATTTTGGATAAGCCTAATTATTGAGTTGTTTGTTTTCTGTGCAGTCCGTTCCGTCACACCAAACTAATTTCGCGACGATTTTGAGCATAACACTAATTTCGTGACAATTTTGTCCGTAACGCAAGCTCTCGATTTAATCCTACCGCGACTAAAGAAGTTTCACATCTAAAACCTAATTTTTAGCAAGTAATAGGAACCAATACTTGAGAAAAATAGCAAGAGGACGTGCTTTTTCAATGTGGTTTCAGTGTGTTCACTAGTGGATACAAAATTTCCAATAGAAAATTGTGAAAATAGACTTTATTCTAAGTTCTCGTGATAGTTTCCCATTGAATTGCGTGTAGTTCAGTGGGTGTCTTCAGGTGAGACAAGATGGCGGCATAGCGCAAGGCTTGGCTTCACCGCCGGGACCCAGATTGCCGGGCTGTGCATGAAACGTGGCAGCCATTTTGAAACGATCATTACCCGTAACTGTAACAGTATGATTAATTTTGAAAATAGTATGTAATTGTAGAAATAGTAAAGAGTATGTCAGATTGCAAGACTGTAGAGCAATTCATTGCTGAGAAAAAAAAATGAAATTCACGTATTTCTCACCAATATTTTCTAATTATCTTTCCCCTACCCCTACACATCTGTAAAAATGCACTTCTATCAGAATTGCGATTAATCCTAAATCGAAAATTTAAGTGCTAAGACAATTGAGTGATCCGTTCCGCAACAAATAAATAGTGCATACATTGTACCAATAAGTTACAGTGAAGAAAGCTTGTTTTTTTGTCTTTTTTAAATAACATAGGTGACATCTGTGCTTCGGCTTTTCAGTTTTGTTCTTATATTTTTCATTATATACAATTCCTTTCCGATAACTTTGAGCATTGCGCTATTATTTAACGAAGGAAAAGAACTTTCACCAGTTTTTAATTTTGATGGCTTGGTTCCAAATATGGCTATCTGCAAAAACATAATTTTACAGCACAAGCAAAATAAATTTCAGAAATAAATATCAAATCAACATTTTTCACATAACTACTTTAATATTTTGTTTGGTTAGTGACTCCATTTTTAAATATATCAGTTTGAAAAATTGGGAACTTACAAATAATCTTATTGTGAGTGTTTGTGCAAAAATCCCCAAATTGAAAAAATTTCTGATAGCTACATCTGGAACCAAGCCATCGATTTGATTATTACTTGTCCAACAATTATTATTTATTAAGCATCGATATTTTCTAGGAAGTTGCCCAGTAACATGCATATGAAAGTTAATAACTAATTAATAGTTTGCAATATTAATAATTCAAGGCCATTATACACCGTTACAGGTTTAAGTACGAAACTCTGCCTGTCAATACCCAAACGTTTGTTTCACTTCGGAGGAGCAGCTGATAAAGCATTGATTTTCTAAATTAATTTGTGTTGACAGTTCCGTCTTAGTGACCATTAATTAGCTTTTTTCATGCACACTTTCCCATGAAAATAACGATAAATCAACTTGAAGTTTAAGATAGGTTTATTAAAGTATAAACAGTCACATGTTACTATTGATCAAGGTACAGTGTGAAAGTTATATACCCAGATAATATACATTTTTTTACCGATAATATGACAGAATATGAAATTGCAGAGTCAAGCTTTGTGGTTATATGTAAAATTAGTGGATAAATTTTCCTTTGTCTTATAGTAACATAGGTTGACTTAGCACTTGTAGAGTAGGCCTATTAATTGGTATAAAATTATATAAATAAATCAATAGGCTTATTGTATACAATTATTAATTGATAATAAGTTGCTAAAATAGATACAACAGATTGCAATTAAATAAAAGCCACTAAGAATCACTAAAAAAACTAATTAATGGTGGGAACTATCAACACAAATTAATTTTCCAATCTAATTTACCATTAAAGAAATGAAATTAATTAATAATATATTGATTTTCTGTTTCCAAATTCGCGGGATAGATTCTGACAAAAGTCAATGTCATGATTAGTGCGTAAATGCAAAAATCCCATATCTATAGACTGGTGGGCAAGTAAAAGAATTCCTGCGGGATGAAATTCCAACATACCGGCGAAGGCTAAGGGCCTAAGTAGCCTTACGGAAACGTCTTGAAATAGCCATAAGAAACAAACTAATAAATTAAGTTTTAATATCCGGAATGTTTTATCGAAGCGAATGGAGCGGACAGGGCTTTTTTTTTTGTAAACATAGTTTTTTTTAACAAGTATGAGATTCAATGTTCGCGCATTTATACACATTTTATAATGGAATTAGTTTTAAGTAGAAGTTTTAAAATTTAATGGGAGGAGTTACTCTAACCAACATAAATTATATTGGTGAGCATTTTTTCTAGAAACTGATTTTTTTAACGTAATAGCATTTGAAAGAAAATCTTTTAGATGTTTCTCGTATCCCCTGAAGATACTTACTGGTAACTTCAAAATCACCTTTCATTTTCATACCACTTTTCGTTTTCGAACAATGATTTTCATACACACAGAGAAGGAAACGTATTTATTTAAATCGTATTTTTAGACCTTGGGGAGATGAAAATCTTTATGGGTAGATTAAAAAATGTGAAAAGACGAACTTGAGATCCGAAGTTGTCGCTCTAATATTAAGTTGGATCGTAAGGAAGAACTTCTTGATTTTGACTTTTGTCTCCATTTTTCTAGAATATAACAATATATCCCATATAGCACTATCTTTTGTTAATAATAAATCATAATTAAACTACATATTTATTGAAGAGAATCCTATTTCCTAGTGTGAGGCTTATTTCTCGCTTCTGAGTTTTTTTGGATGTGTCATCGGGTTGTTAGATTGCGTGTCTGATCTTTGTCTAAATAACTCCCACAAGTCTGTAAAATCCAGGAGACATATGACTGTGTTTATAGCATTGGGGCAGTAAAACTGAGTTTGAGAGAAGTTTGAGCACCTCTGTGGCTGTGCTACATGACGCCTGACAGGATGTGGTTATGAAGTTTATTCGCCATGTGGTGTGCTTCAAAAGGCACTCTGCTTCTCCCGTGCGCTAAATATTTGCATCATCTCATGTCGCCAAGGTTAAATGTTGCTT
Organism: Ectobius pallidus; assembly: GCA_964059195.1. Classification (NCBI taxonomy): domain Eukaryota; kingdom Metazoa; phylum Arthropoda; class Insecta; order Blattodea; family Ectobiidae; genus Ectobius; species Ectobius pallidus. Next base: position 82,998,561 of record CAXKWD010000002.1, on the reverse strand, counting down.
CCTTGTCTTTTCTACATATGTGAATATGAATAGAACCAGTAGTAAAAATAACAAGCAGGAAAGCGTGAATGGTAGAACTTGTAATCTATGAATGAAAAAAATAGGGATGGGTCGATATCAGATTTTCTCGATACTGATACATGATTTTTCCCTCGATACTCGATACCGTAAAAATTTCCAGTTTCAATAAATAGGTAGGCGTACATTAAAAATTAAAAGTTGAGAGAACTGTGTAATATCAACTAAATTAATTAAGTGTCCATATTTAATGATACAATTTAATATCATCAGTAGCCTATAATTATTTTTAAACTCTACATTAAAGCTAAAATTAGTTTTTTAAACATTCCACTTACAAGTTTTTGTTCAAAAATACTAGCATTTTCACTTAGTTGCAGAATTACCAAAGTATCGAAAAAGTATCGAGCGAGTATTCTGAAGTATCGCTCGATGCCGATAACATGCAAGTATCGAGAGTATCGAGGTATCGAAAGTGTTGAGGACCCATCCCAAGAAAAAAAAAGTATTATGCAATTGTTGCTTTAGAAACATACCACCTAAACTGCCCGATGACAGTACCTCTTAAATCAGCTGAGATAATAGATGAAAAGGGGCCTGGGTTTCCCGAAAGAATCCTCCCAGATTCTTCACTAGTGGGATTAACCAATGCCAGCGACACCACGCTATCGACCTAGTGGGTATGGTATACGCTGAATTAAATCACTATCGCCGAGGTAGTCAAACCTTTAATGTGTGGGCCCTTTTTGCGGGAAGGACTCGAAAACCCAATGAAGCAAACAGCACCGCACCGCTAAACGCCGACAGAATTCTTTCAGATTCTACAACCAGGAAAGAGACTCAGAGTCACCCCCAAAAATTCGAGTTATCGGCCGAGAGTTGCCAAATCCAGGTGCATGTATTTGCATCATCCAACTACAGTGTGTCCCACGCAAGAGTTGGCCAATGACGCGGGTTCCTGCGGCGCGGCGGGCACAGCTCCAACTCCCGAGCGATCGGGTGAAATATCTACGCTAATGAAGCCGCGATCGGTGTTATGATTCAGGTTCTCACATTTACAGTTAAAATTACAAAGAAAATAAACACGTACCTCATCACAAGAGTTGTTGGAAATGTTCTCCTCTCGCATCCACACAACACTGACACCATTTTAGGAAATTTTCTTTCACGCGCATAAGTTCAGCTTCCGAGACAGAGTTCATTTCTCTTGTGATAGGCCTATGTGATATTGTCTTTAAGTTCTTCTAACAGTATGTGAATATTATTTATGGAGAAACTTGAAAAATAAAGTGTATAGGTCAACTTCCCGTACATTACAAAGGAAACGGCTGAAATATCTACGCTAATAAAGCCCGCTGTTGGTGTAATGGTTCAGGTTCTCACAAAGAAAAACATGTGATTTATCTGGCAATACTGGACGTGTGTCGTTGAACTGCCACGACCTTGACTGTGTCAACAAAGCAGGTCAGTATTCCTTCTGCTTGTGTCAGTGTAGATTTGTTGTTACAATGCCACAACATAGGCCTACGTATAAAATAGAACAGAGGATATTTATGTACGATTCGTATGTGATTACATCATCTTGCAAGGCCGCAAGACGTCGGTTTTTAGAAAAATTCCCAGGTGTACGTCCTCCAAGCAGAGAAGCCGTGCGAAAACTTGTAAGTAAACTACGGGAAACGGGTTCGATTCTCGATAGGAAACGAGAGACCAAGCGGCGCGTACTTACTGAAGAGAAATTAATTCTATCTCGGAAGCTGAACTTATGCGCGTGAAAGAAAATTTCTTAAAAAGGTTCCAGTGTTGTGTGGATGCAAGAGGAGAACATCTCCAACATCTCTTGTGATGAGGTACGTGGTTATTTTCATTGTAATTCCAACTGTAAATGTGAGAACCTGAATCATAACGCCATTAGCGGCTTTATTAGCGTAGATATTTCACCCGCTCGCTCGGGAGTTGGAGCTGTGCCCGCCGCGCCGCAGGAACCCGCGTCATTGGCCAACTCTTGCGTGGGACACACTGTACCTTCTAATAGATCCTAGAGTAATATAAGCTTTTTGGACTATGCATAGGTTATTTGTAAAATTAATAAGTATATATATAGCTTTAATAAATAAACCAATATTATTATTAATACATTAGCCTATATCGTAAAATGGCCATGATTCAGAAATCAGAAATCATGTATTTATTTCCGGGATTTAGTAGGAGGTTATTCAGTTTTAAAAGCACTCAAATGTCATAGTTGTCGAAATGCATTCCTCCTTATATTAAGGGATTATTTATTTTAAATATATATTTTGATATAATGTAGTATTATAGTACCCGTTTATCGTTTTTAAATGCATTATATTACGTTAGCCTATGGTGTAGTGATCAGTGGCGGATCCAGAGAGACATTTTGGGGGGGAACTAAAGTAGTGAGGGAAGTTTTTACTCATAAAAATTAATTATATCCAGTACACAATTGAAAAAAAAATGAAAATTTCAGCATTTTCTTACAAAGGTATTTCAAAATAATGAATGTCGTTGCTTTAATTTAAGTATTTGGGTTATGTTCTAATAAATTTTCAATAATTTGTGCTTAATGTTACAAATTTTTTGGGGGGGGGGAAATTTCCCCCATTTCCCCCCCCCCCGTGGATCCGCCCCTGGTAGTGATAAATGTTGATATTATTAATAACTCTTGTTTTACAGTTTGTATGATATCGCTAAAATAATGTTACAAATGATAATATTGATCGCACGATTTTAAGAGGTAATGTGATGTTCTGTTTTTTTAATTGTACTCAAATCTATTATTTTATTTTGTTAATATATATAGAATATATATACCTAGGTATATATATATAGAATATATATAGAATATATATATAGAATATATATATATACATATACGTTTTCTTATCTAGTTGTTTAAAACAACTTTATTGTATTTTTTTAGTTTCTTTAATGTCATATTTTCTTTCCTGCTGGTATTCAATTTAAATGAATAAATACAGTTTTCTGTAAATTCATTAGATACATGCAATCATCTAATTCATAAACTTATATAAGTTAAATTTTAGTTCTGAATGGGTCATATTTTCTTTCCTGCTAGTATTCAATTTAAATGAATAAATACAGTTTTCTGAAAATTCATTAGATACATGCGATCATCTAATTCATAAACTTATATAAGATAAATCTTAGTTCTGAAAGGGATAACTAGAATATAGTGGTAAAAGGCAGGAGAGAACATAACTTTAGGTTATAGCTGCCTAGTGAGGTAAAAGGATTATTCAACAAGTCACTAGGGCACTGTTGTTGTGTGGTTTATTATTAAGTGGCTGTTCGGGAATTGAGCCCGGCAACGTATGAAGAGCTTGAGGGTGCATAGAAGCTAATCGACACACTCACTTCCACGAATATTTCAACACCTATTTACTCCTGGGAACACCTCTCTTCGACCCATCTGATCCTGCTGAACCACATAATCCTGCAAAGTGAAATTGTTATGATGTGGTTACACGTCTTGAGATGTTCGTACACTTTCTTACGTACACGGTATAAATAAAACACAGATACAGCTGGCTGGGAAAAGGATGAACCTACTCTTATTCGTTAGAAAATTAAAGTTATATCGAACGGTTCACAAGTGTAAACGATCTTGCAGCCATTACTGTGATGTTTGCTCATTGACAGAACATCTGCACCGGTGGTTGTGGGTTCGCTTCCCTTTAATATGCATAAACAATAGCCTATTACGCTAGTTGGAACTTAATGAAAAAGTTGTAATAAATTAACATTTTCTTTTCTTTGAACTCAAAAAGAAACAGATGCCATAAGCAACACGAAATAGAGTCCTGTTGATGGAGTTGATGCTGTTCGCTTGCTAGGATCAATTTAGATTAGAATGTAGAGCCAATATTACTCGTTTCACAGGTCAGCTGTTGCCACTTCGCTTGCTAGTAATATAATAACCATAGTACATAGTTCAGTATACTGGCTCAGTATTGGCTTCAATGGATCTTAAATTGCTTAACTATATTTTCATCTAATTCTTCATATAACCTAATGTATCCAGAATTGATTCTCCATTCGATTTTGTAATAAATATAAGGCTCTTAAACAAAATACAGCCAATTTCAGTGGATTAGTTATAAGCTATCTTGTGTATGCAGGCAATGGCTTGACGAGCATGCGCAGTAACCTGTATCTGAAACATCTTTTAGGCGTCACATCCTGTTTGCAACCGGCTGTACGGTCTAGAAGTAACGAAAACTTTGATTTTAACAAAATCTTAAGGCAGATATAAGTACAGTAACAAGAATAATTATTTAACTTAAAATATTATTTATGGTTGTGTGGGGATGCTGGGAAAATTTTAAACAGTATTCAAAGATTATCTCTTTATTTTTCACAATGTTTTAAAAGTTTGCTTTTATTTTAGCCACTTCGATAATGGTTCATTTACCCCAGTCTGCGGAGTTTACACTTCATTTATGTGGCTCACGGCTGTTTGAATAGAGAAACTGCTTTCTCTGCTAATAGCCTATTTTCATGTGTAAATTCCATGTGCGGAGGCAAATGTATACCAGGCAAATATGCTGAAATTCAACCTAAATTACCGCAGTTTAGTTGGAAATAAGTCACTGACAACTTTTGAAGCAGTTACTAAAGTGTTCTTATGCTGGTTAAACGAGTTGAGACATAAATACTTTGACAAAATCCTTAGGTATGTTTGTTTGTCCATTTTTCCTGCAATTGCGTAACTCAGATCAACTGAGCATCCTAACATGAAACTATAGTAGGCCTACGTACCTTTGCAATCGTTGAATTAAAAACCAATTAACATTTAAGCCAAATTACAATAAATAAGATTTTACTGAAGAGTCCACTTATTCATATTTTACTTTCTCATATGGTACGCATAGTACAGAGAAAATATAGTGATCATGACAAAATGCCTAGAAGCAGAAAGAATTATTTTCGGAATGTCTGTCTGTCTGTACGTTTATGCAGAATGTTTTCTAGAAATGGCTCTTAAGATTTTGGTAACAATGTAAATTTGAATACTTTTATCCATGACCAATAAAGCGCCTATATTAGTTTTTTGTAAAAAATAACTTAGGTGGTAGTTCACTAGTGTCAATTTTCGACATTTTTGGACTATCTCAACAATGGTAGAGGGTGCACAGTAGAGATGTAGAGCCATTTAAAATGAAGACCTTTTTTTGGCCAAACACATTTCTTCATAACAGTTCTCGAGATTGAATCGACATAAGTATGACTTCAGTGCATAATATTAGAACACGTCTTAAGAAAATGTGTTCTTTTGTTTATGAAAAAAAAGTTAACGAGAAAGCAATGAAATTTACCCATGTCGCAGTGCACATACTTCCTAGCGAAGTGGCAAAGATAAGGGGCCCCAACTCCGGAGTTCAAACCTAAAACCTCACGGCTGGCCAATTTGACCTGGTTTCTTTTTCCTTCATGATTTCCTCTGTCGCAAGGGCAAACGATGGATTGTAGGCTATAGGCTATATTAATCTTCAATGACTCAAAACCGCTATGTCAGCCAGTATCATGTTCGTTTAAACTGGAAGAAAATTCATTCAGGAAGACATCGCAGATCAATAGAGGAAGATGCACACGAATAAATTGTTACAGGAGGCTACTGGTGAGCCAAAAGATCGTAAACACGCGATGTGACCTATATGCAGCTAAAACTTGCATTAATAATAATAACGCATAATAATAATAATAATAATAATAATAATAATAATAATAATAATAATAATAATAATAATAGAAAAAACAAATATTCGGCTTAATTATAGATTGTTACATTAATTGAAAAAATCTGAATAGAAAATAATGAGAAGTATTCGAATTCTGTACTATGTAGCCTATGTTCATAAAGTGACTTCGTTTTTTGCAATGTTTTATATGATATATTTTTTGTGTCCCTAAAGTTAAACGGAAAGCCTGGCCAATTAATTATTTATTCAGTTAATATAATATGAATTTTAATAAATAATTCAATAAGATCCCTAATTCTATTTATAACTGGAGGTTGTAAATTAATTCTTGAAAGGTACAAGCCGTTCCTTTCATCAGCCTGATCCTCAATAATATAAGTCCTAATATTTATATGTGAGAAAGTTTTTGCAACATATATTCACTATTTTTTGACTGTACAAACCGCACAAGTAATGATTATTATTATAACTTTGAATATTAAACTTTCACAGTATAGAAAAGCATGTTTTCAGGGGCCCCCCTGGAAATCTAATATGATGCTCTCTTTGTATGGGATATTGTATCAGTGCCATTTTCGACGTTAGTTACGTGAAATAGGAACGCCAAACGCTAAGAGACGGAATTTTCGACACTACTTTTATTTTCGTGTTTGTATTTGTATTATGTAACAATAAGGATTGGGCTATTAGCTTCTCCTCTGCTATTTAAGTAGTGTTGTCTATTTATAAGTTATCCTAATCTGAAATTGAAAATTCCTCACATATATATCTTTGATCTAGTGTGATTAGGCGTAGCAATAATAAATGTCTATGACTCATTTCATTATTATAGCGCAGTTCACGGTTTATAGGGTGTTGAGAATCACACGCGCCGTTTTGTAGGGATTTCCTCAATTTGCTGCGGTAATTAAGATCAGAAGTAGAAAACAAGTGTTTATAGGCAGTAAACTTCCAAAGTGCTTTGAAATTTATTCTGCCCCGGTTGTTAACTTGCTAACCGTGAAACGTATTACTTCCTAAATCACGAGTGTGGTCTTAAACATGAAATAAACGCCGACAATGAAGTCATCGTGTATTTTTAAGCTACAGTGTATATTAGGGTATGCAGTAGAACTTAAATGGAGAGAAAATAGCCTAAGCAACAATTACGCTATTAAATAAGCAAAAGAAACATTTTTTAAAAAATGTAATGTGTTTTTAACACATCCTTTAATCATATTTGCCAGTCCTATTATTTGAAGAAACGATTCGTTTTCCTTGTGATTGCAAATTGATGACATTGGCTATATCTCAACAAAACATACCTCGAATGGGACAATGTTCAAGCAAAGGAGGAGTAGGCTATATGGTTGAGGGATTGAGAAGAAAGAAAAAAATGTATAAAAATATGACGGTCAAGGGAAAAGGTCAAGAGTAGAAATAAAAAGATCAAGAAGGAATCCTGTACCGATATAAAATATTACACATAAATTAAGAAATATAGGAAACATAGAAACTTAAGCATGACAGTCAACAAGTAAGCTAATCTAATAAAAAAAAAACTCAAAACTGATTTATTATGTTAGAATATAATTATTTGTCCGTCCACGTGTTATTCTTGTATTTTTTTTTCGCTCATAAAAATCTTATAGCTGATAGGTTTGTTTCCCCAGGGACAAAATGCCAGCACACCGGCGACAGTCATAGATCTAACTTTAACAATATAGTATTACAACAATATCCAGAAAACCTGTAGTTATTAGAGAATTATTCTGCGCCGCAACTCTGATTTTGCTTCTTTTCTGCTGTATCAGTACTGCAAGTAGTCTAATCATTGCATTGCAGGCGTCCATAACGTTGCACTGTTGAGAATGACCACTTTAGGAAGATACGCTGCTTAACTATAAAAAAAATCTAAAAGGTGGTTGGCATCCTTCGGAAGTTTAGTTAATTTATTAACATTAATTGATCTAAATAAAACTTTTTTATAATGCATTTGTTAATTATATTTTTATCTTCTTTCAGGTAAGGCAGTCACCATTTATCCATATTCACGAAGAAACAGTCTGGAAACTGTAAGTTCATTAAATAATACTTTTTTTTAAGATCACAGCCAACGCTATTATTATTTCTCCTGATACTTAGGATCAAACCACGGTACAATTCCTTCGATGTAACTTTCTCGTTTGGATTTAGTCAGTCGCTTGGATTAGAAATTAACTGACGAATGTTCATGGGGGTAAATATAGACAGTGATAAAGGTTTTAACCTTATGTCGGCTTAATCTCCAGCTTCATTCTTACATGGTTAGAGGGAGAGCTTCTTATTCTTTAATTTGCTACTACAGCTGCTATGTATTTTGAAAATTGTTAGTATTCTACGAGATGTTTCGGATAATACCAAGTAGGCCTACCAGCTATTATCTTTTAAAATGATGAATCATATTCGATTCGCATTTCAGCTCATTAACTGTAAGGATTGTATAGATTTCCTGCAGACTAAACCACTAGTAGGAGCAACTCAAAGTTCTTAAAATACTGACAGTAATTTCCTGAAGAATTCCTGAAAGGTAATGTAACGTAACTATAATTTATATAAAGCTGCAATGTATTATCTGTGCATAATCATTCAAAAATTTAGTTTTAAAATTTGGTAACTATGGCGCAGGAGACATTCCGCGTTTGCTGCAATTTGGAAGGTGTGTTGTTAATACGGATGATCATCTCTAATCCGGCGCTTCACTCCATGGCAGCACCTAGGGTGGCATTACTGTAATTAATATCCAGTTCAACACCTGCTCCCTTCCACTTCATGAGTCTGAGTTCCTTCACAAAATTCCGTGTTTGTTGCATCCGTCTAGGGAAAAAAGTGGCCTGATTCTCACATAACCTATTACAATGTGTTTTATAAGCTGGAAGTTGCAATTTTTTATGCAAGAATTAATTTACCCAGGTAAACTAAGGAGTTTTAATCTAAAATATTTAGTTAATTACTCATTAATCTATTACGTAGGCATTTATGCTTGCTTCTTTTATCCACCATCCTTCAAAAGCGCTTATCTCTCCCCGGTCTTATCTTTTTAACGGGATTGTCCCTTTTTTTTAGACGCTGGTCCCGTTGTCCAGACAAAACCTTAACGTGACGCTTATTGTCCCATGTTATACATTTTTATACCATTTCTCAAACGCAAAGCATGACTTCATTATTGTATGTTCGGACATGTTGATTCCTTATATTTTGAAGCACTCTATTAAGTCGAAAATGCCGCTACGAGTTTAGCTCTGCCACATGAAGAGTGTGCCGCTGCCAGTCTCTGTGTATTGTACCAGTAATAATAATAATAATAATAATAATAATAATAATAATAATAATAATAATAATAATAATAATAATAATAGCGAAGTTAATTAATTCATATGTAGTAGTGAGTAGTGATATTTCATCCTGGTTTTTTATCATGCTGAAAAGAAAGTATAGTTCCACTAAAGATTAAAAAGAAGAATATCCTTTCTTGAGAGAAGATGTAACAGGCAAGTTACTATGTACTGTGTGTCGTTGAGTTTTCGATTGAACACTGAAAACTATTCAGAAATAAAACAGCATTTGAAGAAGCAAAATATTTCTTGTATTGAATTTTACGAGAAAATACTGAAAGAAGAAACTTTTTGAAGGACATAATGTCTTCGCAAAAATATAATGGTAATAACTACAATCATGAAGACTTAAATTTTACTTTTAACTTATGTTCAAAATAACTATACAATAATCATATCTAATTCAACTTTTTGGAGATTTTACCCTGTTTTCTCTCTCTTTTGTTAATGTTGAAATATTAAAATTGTCCCTTTACTTGTTTTTGGAAATCTGTGATAGAAGCTCATAAAGCCAGTATCTGCCGTTTGAGGTGTACGGCAGTCTCTGGAGAGCTGCGGGAGGTGCGTTTGTGTAGTTCCGTACTCCACATTCGGGCGCGTGTTCAAAAGCGACACCGTCGGTTACACCGGGTTGGTCATTTGATGGTGCCAGTACCTGCAACGAATTTGTATGTGGTCAACCCATAAGGTGGTGTCCTGATGCAGGTCAGGTCAGGTCAAGCTGCAGTTTGAGAGGCCATGAACTCTTGACATTCAGCTCAGACTTCTCTTTTGCAGCATCCACAGCGCATGTTCACTACTACAAAACACGCAGTAGGGGCCAATGTGCACACGCGATGCGGGCGCAGGACCTAACAGACCACGTGCAGTATTTAATGACTGTAGACCGGAAGTTTATGAAAACCATACTTTTAATAATGAACTCTGTTTCAATGGCAGTGTTAAAATGTGTACAAGACACGAAAGAAGTAACAGAAAATTGATGGTTGCATTTTACATATTGTTGCTTTTTTTTTTTTTTTTTTCTTTCTTTCTTTTTTCTTTTTTTTTTTGCGATAACGCATCATATTTTGCTTAAATATTTATGTTTATTGACACTTCTGATTGATTTTAAATATTAAGCATTAAATTAACATTTCAAATTAAACATTTACAGCATAGGCCTATTTGGCAAAGTGAATATTTTGAGAACCGACTGTAAATAATTGACAGTAAAATAAATACCCTAATATTTTCGTAACTGTTTGTATAATATTAAATAGACGTTTCACTTCACTAGTTTTCAATTCACTGTACTAAAATTTGTTGCATTGACCTTTTTGTATGTTTTGTAATGTAATTTATACAACTTCTACTAGTTTTTGTACTTTATAATGTAATTCAGCTAACAAGAGAACGCAAAATATTAAAATTACTTCATTGGTTCTGGAGCATATTTTACAGATTTTAGAGCATATTTTCATACATATTTTTTCGTCTTGTGTTAGGGCATTAACTTCCGGGCCTTAATCATTACAGTGGGCGGAAACTCGTCGTTATGTACGTTAGACCTGTACCTAGCTCTTCTCACCTGCCTGGCGGAAGCTCCCCGTGCGGGGGAGATCGCTCTTATGTAGGTGAAGCACAATCAAGTAATTGCAACCTCCCTCAGTGGATAAACACCAAGATTTCCACCTTCATCTCCAACCCCATCAACTTATTCTATTTTACTCCTTTACATTATTTTATGTTTTGTAGTTACGACTCCTAGTAGGCGTTTAAAATTTGATACTCGAAAGCCAGACAATTCCCATTAATAATAATAATAATAATAATAATAATAATAATAATAATAATAATAATAAAGTAAAGGCTAGTGTGCTCTCTACCTGGACTGAATATACGAGTAAATCTCATAATTGGTTATATGATACATTCAGACCTGGAATTTCTGTAGTGGTGTAATTAAATCTCACTGAGTAATAGCCTATCACAGAATATAATTTCATTATCAACAGTAACACCACGAAAGCTTAATGTATTTGAATTGAGCTTAACGAATGTTTTTTGCTATGATACTTATTTTAAGAGGCGCAGGGGATGCGATTGCTTTTCCCACGCAGCGGGCCGGGTTCGATTCCTGGTTGGGATAAGTTACCTAAGTCGTGGGTTTCCCTCAGCTTTAAGCGAATTTCATCTAACTTTTGACTCTCCCGGTCCCCGGATATCATTTGGTCGTCACCGTTATCTTCATCCCATCCGCTCCTTGTTCGGAATAATTGTTAGTGGGCGATGATGAAAATATTCCAGTTTGTAAAGATTTTCCTACTGTAGAATATTCTAGGAGCAAATTCCTTTGACACCGGGATTGAAATCCGTGATCTTCGGCTTTCCTTCCAGATGCGCTGCAATCCGAATTCCGGTATCAGAGGAATTTTTTTCCTAAAATATTCTCATGTAATATTAGCATAATATTCTATGGTTCCATGAATCTATATATATACATATGCACACACAAACACACGTATAATAAGTTATATGCTTTTGTAGATAATTTCAGATTTACTCTTCTCATATTCGATTTCTATGTTACTTTGCTTTCAATACGATTGTCACTATCAAAAAAGAAAGATTTGACTGTAAGCAGGTAAAAAAAATAGCGATCTTCTGTGTAGGCCTACTAATTATGAAGACAAATTACCATGAAATTAAATTATAGCAACATAAAAAGTTATAGTTTATTCTACTATTTTTGGTTCTGTTTTATTTCATTTCCCTACTTCTATTTTCGTTCTACATATGTGTAATAATTAGTTTATTGTTTAGAAGTTTAATGATCGTATGCCTCATTGAATGCAGAGTCGATAGCTGCTGTTCTTAGTTCTTAAATATTCATATGAAATAGCAACGAAATAATCAGCTATTACGAACCGTTTAAGAGAGAAAAAACGCTCAGTCAGATTTTACTACTTTCAGTAATTTACTACTATACTAAAAAGTGTTAATGTAGTAATTATATAAAAAGCTAGTGCTTTTTTTCCCTCTCTTTCTTTTACCCCTTCTTAGCATGTGCATGTTAAAAAGAGTTCTAGGTGTAACCTTTGACTTCACAATTTGCCTTTGGCACTAGTAGAAAGATGTTCTTAAAGAGTGGAAGATGAAAGTGAAAAATTGTCTGTGATGGCAGTAGCAGGATGAGAGATGAAGGCACATAAAATAGTGAGGGAGGATCCCTTTAATCAGACATAGTCTTCTGATAAATGGCATCCGCCTCGGTTTAAACAGAAGAAAGCTGTCTTGCGCCTTGCTTAACAAAAGACTGGGAGAAGATTCATTATCATTTCAAATAATATAATCAACCACAGCGAACAGTGAAATCATTTTCACGCATTCTGCTTTATGTAGGCCTTTGCTCATTTCCGTATCCACTAGAAAGAATTGAGCGGACTTTACATTGACTACATGTTTGCTTCATACCGCCTTCTTGCAAAACAAAGAACCAAATGAAATAAATGAACATCCTGTTGAGACTTTTGTACAGTTTATTAAGTGCCAGAATGGTATTTTATGAGATTGTGTAATGGACGGGAAAATGTCTGTCCGTCTGTCTGCCTGTCTGTCCGTGTATCTGTACGCGCAATAACTGAAATACGCTTTTTCGAATTTTCGTGAAACTTGGTATACGTATTTATAACGTCCATGGGAAGAAGCCTGTTGATATTGGACCAAATCGGTTGACCTGTACCGGATTAATGCCCAATTTAGTGCCTATTTTATGGTAATAGATTACAAAGAATTTATCAAATGCAAATCAGTTCTCATGACAACATATTGTTTTACAGTGTTCATATACGGCTTTGGAAGTTGTAATACAGTTAGCTTTGACAAATAACACTACCCACATATTTCTTCACATATGCTTATCAAACTACTTAGCAAATCGATCAGGAGCTTAACTCGGAAATCGATTACAAAAATAACTTATTTTCTGCGTATCATAATTGCAGATATCACTGATTAAACAAAAGCATTCTGGCACTTTGTTACATCAGTTTACCTGATTTTATTTTATTAACAAAATTTATATGCTTAAAACGGAAAGCCACAATAAGAGCAACTACTTTTTGGAGATTTTGTCGCGTTTGGGTTAGGTCTAGGCAAAACAGCCCAAAAAACTGATCGGAAAAAAATCCTGTAGTTTTGAAATTTGGCCGAGTTGTCGAGGAAAGTGTCCTGAGCAACATACTAGAAATCACGTGGATGGGGGCGAGCGGGGTTTGGGGGATCGTTGAAATGTCGTTTTCTTAGTTTTCCCTAAATATCTCGAATACTATGAATTCTATCAAAAACCACATTGTATACCAAATTAACGAACATAAAATTTCCTACAAAATGGGATCTCAACCATTTTTGTACTGTAGGATTAATAGTTTAGGAAATGGAGAGGGGGTTTAAAAATTACGTTGCTCTGAAAACAGAGCAGTTGGTAATTAAAATGATACGGTGCTAAGCAAATGAATTTTTAGAGTAATATAAGTAAAGATAAACATTTCACACAAAAGTCGGAGTACTTGATGTAAAAGTGAAACAGTTTGTTCATAATGACTAATTAAGACTAACTTTTAACTCTTCCAAAATATTTACTTATCAAAAATAGTTTTATATAAAACTAGCTGAAAAGGCCCGGCGTCGCCCTGGCTTTGTATTTTGTAATTTGAAATTAACTTATGGAAGACTTTCGATTTTGAAACTCTAGGTCCTTATATAATATGTATGTAAAATTTGAAATAAGGAAGAACGACTTATCACACTCAAACTATTCCTTCAGAAAACTTATAGCTTTTCTATGGCTCATAGAGGATGTCGAATGTTGTATTCCTTTGCTTGTACACATCATGCCTGGGAGGGGTTGAAATAAGAAGAAACATAAATTCCGGTTACATAAGATTGTATTGTCTTAACGGAAAATTGTATTTCTCACTCTCATATTACCATACAACCCTTTCGGGGCTGAAATAAAAAAAAAATCAACATCACTTTCATACTTTCCTCCCGAAAAACCTGGGACATAATATACACCGGGCATAGAACTGAAAATGTTCCGTCCCATTTTGTCTTCTTTCAGATGCTTAGGGTCTATGATAAACATCCCTATTTCTTAACTAATACAAAGCCTATAGCTATGAATAACGTATCAGTGGATAGGATTTTTTACAGACTGGTGATATAGCATACTCATTGGCAAACACTTAAGCTGTCCCTGCAATACGACCGCTTATTCTTCATCAAAGTGTGAAGTGAGAAAATTATATTTTCCATGTCGAGGGTAGAGAAAGTTATGTGACTGCATTACAATGTGCTTTATTTTCGTGGATTTTATTCTTCAAGAATTATTTTTACAAATGTATTACATCGTTAGCATCAGAATTCGTTAAAGTCCAATATTATGTAGTGTCCAAAGCCCTATGTGAACTGTGTAAACAAAACACTGTTGTCTTGACAACTGAATTGGATTTCATTTTTCAGTATAATATTCTCACAAATTATATAATTTTTTGTTTGAAATTTAATGTTGACCGCGTTACTTCCTGGGCTTAACTGGGTAGGCCTATGTGTGCAAAATTTCGTGTAAATTGGTAAAGAAATGTAGATTTGTATAGGGAACATACATACATACATACGTACGTACATACATACATACATACGTACATACATACATACATACATACGTACATACATACGTACATACATACATACATACATACATACATACATACATACATACATACATACATACATACATACATACATACATACATACACACACACACTTTCGATTTTACATATTTGATCGCAAAAAAATGTTTTAAGCTCAGTTTCTACAATTAAAATAATTTAATTTGGCAAAATAAACATATTTTTAAAATAACTTGGGTAATGGGCTTAACCAATAACTAATTTTTTGTTGTTCTGTGCACTTTATAATTTTTCAACTTAACAATCCTATTTTTTAACTTAAATATTTACCCTATTCAATCGTATTTTCTTAAGTTTTTTTTTTCTCTCATTCATTTCGGAGGACCGGGACCCCTCCGTGACTACGTCCCTCATGGACAGTAGCCTTTTTACACAAGGTATAAATATATAGCGTCGCCATTGACATACTTGTTAGAGTACTATTTTCGATATAATTATCATTGCAAATATCTTCATGCATAAAATCAAAGGTGTTACAAGAACTGTAACATGCACCCAACCCTGCAATAGAACGCGCTTGCCAGGACGTATCGTAGAGAATTACGGTATCGGCGTGTCGCGTGTTGACGTATCACTTGACACTGATGTGACACAAGCCGGTGTAAATTAGGAAACGCAACACCAGCCTTGTTCCCACTGAACACCATTTCAATAGATAAAATTAGCTGTGTATTCATGCTCATCGACCTAGCAAATGCTGCCTGCTTGCTTGCTCTATTATACGCCAAGTGACACGGAAACTTTGTCTATTTATTGGCAGTTCATGAGCACCGTCTCGTTGCAGCTTCAGCATTTCCAAAATTAACATTACAGATATCATTATGACTAAAACGTGTAACACCAAAATAATACCAACAACGCAACCGTGTGCAAGATAATGCTATGTGCACGTTGCTTCGTCGCCTGTTTGTTGTGTGCTGGGTTCTGATATGATTTATTTACAGGCTATAACCGACGGCTAATTTACTTAGGTCATTTCTGAATATTATAAATCGCTGAACCTATAGCAAATTTTCTATAAGGCAGTCCAAGTATTGTGAGCGAGGTTTAGAGTTTTCATTATAGTTTTCATCAATATAATTTACATTTATATAATACAATCATATGTCGTGTGACTTTGATAGAAACATTGTGTTTATTTATGTTATCATTGCCGAGTGTTTACTTATTGTCATTGTCATTGTTTGGTTGAGGGAAACCACAGCCTTATGGAAACCCCTATATATAATAATAATAATATGTCTCGCTTATATATTCTTAATTACGAGGCGCGTCCGTAAAGTAACTTTCCCACATGCCATTAACGAAAAAGAAACACAATTTAATGGAAACATTTATTTGTAACAGATACCTGATGTGTTGAGCTATTTTTCAACATATTTACCACCGGAATTCAGACATTTGTCAACGTGGCACCAACTTTTGTATCCCTGCGTCATAGAATTCTGCCGCCTGGGATTTGAACTATTGTGTGATAACCTCCGGTTTCTCTGACAATCTCTACCATTCTCTGTCATTCACTGTCATTTCGTTTATTTATTTATTTATTTCTTGAGGGGTAGGCAAAGATGAAAATCTCTGGGTGCGCGGTCCGAGTTGTAGGATGGAGGCTTCAACACCTCCCTGCAAGTCTCCTGCAAAAGATAGGCTCCCAGTGATTTCCATCTTTTCGTACATCTTAATACATGACAGAGAATGGCAGAGAAGCGGTGATGGTTGTCACACAGTGGTTCAAATCCCAGGCGGCACATTTCTGCGACACAGGTCTTCAAAAGTTGGTTCCACGGTATGACAGATGTATCAGTTCCGGTGGCGAATGTGTTAAAAAATTGCTGAACATTTTCTGTATCTGCTGCGATAAATATTACCATGAAATTGTGTTTTGTTTCTGTAAACGGCCCCAGGGAAACTTACTTTGTGGACGGCCCTCGTAGATTATTTGGTAACGTTTGAATGTATCCACCTCTGGTCAGTGGAACAGAAGTCCTTAACGCCTTAATACACCAGAAGGAAATATATATAAATAAATAAACAGAACAAACAGATTGTAAACTTATTTTAATTGAAATAAAGTCTAATTAAACTTTTAAGATACCAGTAATTATAATAATAATAATAATAATAATAATAATAATATCACCACAGTACTGCTAAATTTAAGGATTACAGTCACAAAACAACAACAACAAAAATAATAATAAATTAGTAAAATTAGAATTCCATTAGTAGAGATAAACTTGACGGCAGATACCTTATTCCCTTATGTGGCAAACTTGCATCCTGTAATAACATGGGAAAGTTCGCAGGGGTTTTGCGACAGGAATATGGCTCTGGGGAAGGGGTTTTATCGACAATTCTTTACTCAAAAAAGTTTTTGCTCCAATTTAGCGTTATTAATGTTCCGAGTGGGAAAACTCATCTTGGTGTGGCTTAAAAGTACCGTATTTTCCGTCTAATAACCCTGTCTACGTATTAAGTGTAATGCTCTATAAAATCTGGGAAATCCCCCTTCCCCCAAAAAAATATAGTGTTAGTTATTGGAAATAACGTGTATTTTTAACCTTCTTGTTCCGAAGATGAGGTATGATATTACGCTTACAACTACGTAAGTTGATGTAAAAGTTTTGTAGGAAAAGTATTAATGACAAACAGTATCTTCTTTTACGAATTTCTTCCTTAGTCAGCGGACCATCCTTAAACCGTTATTGAAGAAACTGAAGGAGTTATAAAGTTTATGTACAGTGAGTCCCACGCAAGAGTTGGCCAATGACGCGGGTTTCTGCGTCGCGGCTGGCACAGCTCCAACTTCCGAGTGATCTCGTGAAATATCTACGCTAACAATGCCGCGGTCGGTGTAATGATTCAGGTTCTCACATTTACAGTTAAAATTACAATGAAAATAACCACGTACCTCATCACAAGAGATGTTGGAAATGTTCTCCTCTAGCATCCACACAATACTGGCACCTTTTTAGGAAATTTTCTTTCACGCGCGTAAGTTCAGCTTCCGAGACAGGCCTATGTGATATTGTCTTTAAGTTCTTCTAACAGTATGTACATATTATTTATGGGGAAACTTGAAAAATAAAGTGTATAGGTCAATTTCCCATACATAAGAAGAACTTAAAGACAATATCACAAGAGAAATTAACTCTGTCTCGGAAGCTGAACTTATGCGCGTGAAAGAAAATTTCTTTTAAAAGGTGCCAGTATTGTGTGGATGGAAGTGGAGAACATTTCCAACATATCTTGTGATGAGGTACGTGGTTATTTTCATTGTAATTTTAACTGTAAATGTGAGAATCTGAATCATTACACCGACCGCGGCACTATTAGCGTAGATATTTCACCCGATCGCTCGGAAATTGGAGCTTTGCCAGCCGCGACGCAGAAACCCGCGTCATTGGCCAACTCTTGCGTGGGACTCACTGCAGTTTAAAGAAAGTCTCGTTAGTCCCTTCGTGATAGTTGTTCGTAAGTGAAATAATAAAGCGCCATCCTTGCTCTTAGTTTAGGATTGCCTTATTACACAATTTTCCAAAATGAAATATTATAAAAATAATATTTTCAACTTTTTAAATTCCGATAGTTTTTTGCACTTAGATTGCAGATATGCTCCTGGGTGTTACTGAATTTTAAGCCAATGGATTTTATCATAATAATTAAAATTGAATATCAGTTGAAATTAACATCAACATTCGAAAACAGATGCACATCAATAGTTGTACGACATACTGCTGTAACACAGAACCAGACTCGTGATATGACCTCAATGTTCAAACGACCCGCTGAGAAAAAAAAAAGTATGAATTGTATGAAGATAGTTGACAATAAAATCCTTTGATTTCTAAGTAACCATGTTTAATTGAATTCGATGCCACCTAATGACAGATGGGAGATAAGAAGACTGCGTAAATTAACTTCATAGGTGAGTGAATCCGCTTCAAGACGATCCCATACTAATGCATTCTTACTATCAACATCACGAAGGTGAATTATCGTCTATTTATGCTTAGGCTCTCTGTTGCATAGACCATTCGGCCTTATTTCTATATATCTATTCCAAATTAAAAGCTAAGTCAATTTAAATCCGGTATTCACTTTTTCGAGTATGGGGTACTTAGAACCGGTGGCCTAAGCTTATGTAAAAACAGGGAGTGAAGTCTCGCAGACTGCTTTCTGCATGGGAATGATTACTGTGATAGCATCTGGGAGCTGTCGTACAGAATCTGCACAGCATCGCTATCAGCCAGAGTGTCAGATATGGACCACACAGGTCACGAAGGTCGTTACGCCACTCCTGAGACATCTCGACATTTATCGACCCTACAGGATGTTCACGGGATCAAAATACACTTTGCTCTTATTACTCTGGTCTCTGTGAGAGTGGTAAATCATGATGCATAATGGCGCCATCGGAAATAGCGATAACCGTTTATTGAGATTAAATTATGACTTTTCATATGACAACATGAGAATTTACATACCGATATTTAAACTATTGTGTTCCAGCGCAATACTCCCTTACGAGTTTTGTCTCATTTCTCAGGTGGGGACATGATTAAATCGATGTTTTGAAGATTATAATGCTGAATATTAGAACGATTGTAGTCAGAGAAAATATTTACGACAAATCACGGTTTACATCTGTTATGCTTCCCTGCTACTGAAATATAAATGCGTCACATAAAATAAAACTGTATAAAAGCAGACGTACAAGATCAGCACAGTAGTGCTTTATGTAAAATATGTGAATTTTTATTCAGGCGTTACAATTATCATTCATGGATATCAGCAATTCCATTAAAATTTTCCTCATCGGAAAACCCACTGATGCTTTTACTTGATGATTGTTTATATAAACATATAAATTCAGCTTTAAAAGGATTTTTAAAAGTTGATAAGTAAAGACAACGATCGCCCATCCATGTTTCGACCAAGGCTAGAATAATTTTTCTCAGAGCTCGGAATTGTTGTGGCCTCAAGTTCATAGGAACCCCCTTAACACTTACGTCTCCATTACATATAAGAGGACATACAAAAAAATTAGCTCATACAGTTGCAAGCACAAAAATTCCTAAAATTGGACATTTTATTTTGTCTTATGAAACATGAATTATTTTCCTTCGCTCACAAAAAAATCCATAGGAAATATTTTAAACCGCCACGAAGAATTGTAACTAATGAATTAGTCTGCCAAAAGAAGAAACGAATAACCCTTTTTTATAAACAACTACTGTTGAAACAGAAGCCAATTTTCGTGCTTAGAAGTGAAGAAAAATCTACTGCTGAAGAAGTTCCCCGCAGCTGTGAATGAAACGTTTAGAAATACATTTGCCATTGACATTGCCTACAACCCGAAAATCTGTTATTCAATATTTTTTGTGTTTCTTGTAACGTATGGATTTTTGCTTTTCAAGCTTGTGTAACAAACTAACTGCTCTTGCAGTGGCAATATTTCTTGTTACCGCTTCTAGAATACCAAACAACAATATTTTTCATAGTACTGGGTTCGAACCCGAACCTTCACAACTTCAGTAAGCAATGCTAACCACTAAACCACAGAGACGGTCTGACATAAAGACATTTTCAGTATATTGATAATGTATTGGAGACTGAAATTATAATAGAGCAGAAACGAATTTTATCTCATATTTTTATTTCTATTCACTGTATAAATGTTTTATTAACCATAACTCCTGCTTTACAGGCGGTTTATCCCAGTTTCATAACTTAATCCTAACCGCAGTATCGGATTCAGGTTTACTGGAAGCCTGTGTATTTAAAACACCGGTTAAGACGTGTAGATATGCCGACCTAATGAGAGTAATTACTGAGACTTAATGAGCGCGTAGACCGATGCTTTACTAACCGAGCCTGTGAATAATCCACAGACCTTAATTAGTTACGGTATACTCATTAATGGTGATGTCAATCTCTTAACCACCAATAAACTATGTCACAGGAGTCAATACTATCTAGTCTTCCAACGTAAGTCAGTGAATGAAACTGGAATGGACGGTTTAAGGGGAGATGGTAGTTATCAGTGTCAAAAAATCAATTTGTTTCCCTTAGGCTCGTGCAATAGAGCATAGTTTTGTGAACATTTTGATATATAGGTCTTAAATGTTGTGTTATTATTAAGCCAAGCAGAGCGACCTGGAGCTTTCTTAAATGGATAAAATACCATAAGGCACGTCATATTCTTTTCGCTCTCCTGTAAAATTACATTTTTCGTACTTCAGGTACCATTTTCTGAAATGCTTTTCATGCTAAAATAATGAAACTTTCAGGAATTCATTATGGATGGATGACAAATCTCCCTGAGCAGAATTATGGGAAAAGTCTTGAGTATACAGAATTTTCAACTATTTTTATTAAAAAAAAGTATTTTTTTTTTAGTCGTGAAGTTTTCATGCAGTAGTATTGTACATATTAGACTGATTGTGCTAGGGTAAATAGTAGTACCTATTGTTAGTAAGTTCCCAAAGTTTCACAAAAATTTAAGCTGCAGAAATTGAATAATGCGTACCTATGTCAAGGGAACTAACTGTAAAACAAAATTATCACCTATGTGTTAAAAAATTCTTTCCTACCAAACAGCGAGTTCTAGGACAACCATTCTCTGCTTATTTTAAACTGCAGAATGCACTTTCAAAGCATAAAAAATTCAACTAAATCTGACTGTTAACACCTGAGTTATGGCTTCTTGAACATTCGCTCTATTTTCTATTATTTTGCTAGCGGTAACTACCATCTCCCCTTAAGGGGTGTGAATTTAATTATAACCTCCAGTATTTCGTAATCTTGTATTATAATTATAACGAGGATAACTGAAGGGAGGAAATGTGAAACGTTCGAAGTGCCATTTTCATGTTGTTTGGGAAGACACTTTTTTGTACAGTCATGTTCTACGAGGGTTGGACGTTTAATAGTGACAACGCATCTATAAAATCATGGTCAATTACAGGAAGTTCACATAGCTTTTGTTGAATGTTGGTTGGATATCCAGCACACTTCAAAGCAAATAGGAGCCTTCTATCACTATGAATGCCTTCTCAGAGACCAGAAGAAATTGGGCTGGCTCTGTCAACCGGTCTAAAATGTATTTTGGATCTGACAGAAAGCCAATGATTAAAAATAATTCCTTACCTTAAAATTATTCTTGATTCACAATAATATGCACTCACATAATGAACTGTTTCAAGATTGGTTAAAAGATTTTACATAATTGATTGTAACACATGATTTAACTCCGCCGGAACGAAGTAAAGAACAAGTGACAGGCTTTGACCCATCCAATTTTCCATTATTACTTATATTTAGTTTCTTAAGTAATTAATTGCTAAAAGCAGTTTAACGGATGACAGTGCGTTGTATATGAATTTACAATATAAAACACGCTTATTTCATTACTAAAAAGTAAGTAAATCTACACTACTTGGACACCATTAGCGAAAAAAATCTTTCTGAACTGGCATGCCCATCAAATTTCCCTTAGCAAATATGTGCCATTTAAAAAGAAAGAAAAAAATTTCTTTAATGCTACAAGACAAACTGCTATGATGTTCACAATAAACCTGAATTAAAATTAACTACGAACACTTGGCGGAGATTCTCAAATAAAAACGATTGTCTGTTGTCTGAAAGTAACGATTTGTACATGGAAAAGCTACTATCTCCCTCCACTGAAACATGACCTAAAATGCCGAAAAATACCTAAAAATGCCGAAAATGACCTAGAAATTGCTAAAAAATGACCTGTCACTTGAAAATGGCGAACAAATGCAAAAAATATATAAAAAAATGCAAAATCAAATTGCCCTTATTTAATCAGTTATTTCATGATGCACATTTATCTTTTAACGAGCTATCTTTTAACCGTCGTATAAAAAAAAAGATGCAAAATCATTAGTAAATTAGTAAATAATCCGTTGAAAGCGCGGGTAAAATTGCATGTGTACTTTAATCTATTTTTTAATTCTTTATTTTGAAACCGTGAGGTAAAGGTGATTATTATTTAATTGAAGCAGCGCAGCGGTGGCACGTGCAACTGATGACATATCGATACATTACACCTACATGGGAGGTAGCATCCTCTCCCACATTTACATGTAATAGATCTGATTGATGAATGGCCTCACGTTACAGACCCTGCCTTATTTACCAAGTCATCGATTTCCTTCCTGCAGCGCAACAACAAGTGGGAGTAGTGAAATGTGAAAGGTTATGGACATTTAAAATAACATTACATATGTCAACTGTCTGTAACTGGGAATTTTCTGCTTCGCCAGTTACAGAGGAAATACTTTTTTTTTTATCGACTGTATATTTCAATTTTGTCAGATAAATTGGATGGTTGTGGGTGGATTGGGGACTTGGAGTAAGGATGGATATGTCTATAGCCGGGTAGACTGTATTATACCCGGCGTTGTACGGTGTTTTAGTGAACCTCGCTGTAATAATTTTAGATATAGCATAATAGAAGGAGACAGAGACGAACAATTTCAAATAAAAAACTTTTTAAACACGATGTTAAATTTCAGAGTTACTTGTAGTGAAGTATGTAGAACTCCATAATTTTAAATCAGTGTTAAATAGCAGAATTAAACTTTTTCGTAAGAGCAATTCTTCCTTACAGCGAAATAAGACACACCTTATTGTTAATAGCTCATCTTCACAATTTAGCTTAAACAAACGTTAAAAAACAGCGGGGCGCAGCTGTTTGAGAACTGTGCTGCCCACATTAAAGCGATCTAGCCCCATACCATCGTTTTCTACAAAATAATACAATATCATTGCTCAAATATATATTTTTCTTAATGATTCCTATTGGAATATTGTATAGACTTTTTTCTTCACTCCATATTTTTAAAAATCTTTTCCTGAGTTCCCATGAAATTCAGCTTCTTCTTTCAGGGGTGGGCTAGAGTATTATTAGCCTATTTTTTTCACTTATCCTATAAGCTTGTAATCTAGTATATTGGAAACTTTAATTATGCATCTCAAACTAACAAAATTATTATTATTATTATTATTATTATTATTATTATTATTATTATTATTATTATTGTTATTGAAATGAGAACGAAAATAAGGCAGAGGAATCGAACAGAAGAAGATAAAAACTGTACAAAAAGGTATTTTCCTATTAAACTATATTGACTGGAACAATGCAATTAAATATATTAAACTGTAATAGTGAAGTGAAGAGGAGTTTAATTTTCCTAAGTGAAGACTACCAGCGTCTAGTGATCTTGATACCACAGCCTCTCAAAATGAAACCAAAAGAATAAGCTGACACAAGTAGCCAGGTAGCAGAGAAGCGAGAGCACGAAGCACGGAGCAAACAACTTGGTGGTTTGTGGCGAACAGGCAATCTGGCCTCACTTCAAACAAATCTACAACAACATGCATAGTATCTAAATAGCGGTTACAGGACACAGGGACACAGAGTCAAAATCATCATACCCATCCCTTTGAATGCTAAGTTCATTAATTTAAGTTAGTCTCCAACGTCCACTTTGTTTTTTATTACCTAGTTTGACAAACGAGTATTTCCAGGTCAAACTTACAGAAAACTGTTTGATAGAAAGCATCTCTAACCTCCGTTTTATAACATAATTTCGTGCGGTTCTCCACTTCCGGTAGTTCAAACAATTAGTTCTTGTTTAATGAATGCTTCATTGGAAGATCTCCTCTTTATATTGTGTGAAGTTATGCGAGAGAATACAAATGGACATTTACTTTCTGTTCGACCTACAATACGCTTATTGTATGTGTCTTGACATCATTAAAGTACCTAGGTACATATTTCCATTAATCCATTAATCAATCTGTATTTAAAATAAAATCAATTGTGTTCGTGTTAATTTTAATATTACACTAAATTGAATTCATTTCATGCTGTAAAAAGCCGTTGCTTTCAAGAAACTTCGACTTGACCGCACGCTATCAACTGCCATCTAGATAAGAACTACGAGAACTTGCTACGAGGTGATTGTGAAAATCAACGTTTTGTGTCCGTTTGTTGACAGTCTAAAATATCAAAACCTAAGCATTTAATTATGGTCGAAACATTTAGTTATGATCGCTTCGCGCGTTTCATAAACATAGTTGTATCATAATAAATGCATTATAGGCTCGTTGCATAATATACTTTTAATGGAATAAATCAGTGATATAATAGAAGTTTTAAGATCAGAAATTTGAACTTATTTACTTTTTACCTCTCGCTCACTAAATTTATCACTAGGTACAAAGTCCCAAAGAACAGTCTACATTAAGTGATTGATCATAGGGATACGAAATTTACTACAAATTCAACTATACAATGTAAAAGTAAAATCTTTAAAATTAACTTATGAATTAATTACAGTATTTACAATATTGGGGCAAGATGTATTTTTTCCCCCTGAAGATCCTTAAGTTACCTGCCATTATTTTTTAAAACATCAGAAGTTCTTGAGAGTTTAGTAAATTTAAATACTCCTTTATGCAAAGATGTGAACTCCATGGTTGATCTTTTGTCCTTACATGTTGTTTTGGTATTTTAAATTGTGTGTTATTTACCTCGTGTCCCCTAACTGTACGCGTATATAGATGAATTTAAAAATTAATATACGCAATCATCAAATTAAAATATGAGTAGGTTTAAAATTTAAGATTAATGAGGAAAATTTCATTGGAATTGTTTGTTTCCATAAATTACATTCCTAAAACGAGGATAAAAATCCTCTCAGTTTACAAGAAACACTGCCTTATTAATATATTTTATACTACTTTTTGAGGTTGGCACATTTGTACGTCAGTAGCAGTGAAAAGGTTAATCCAGTGAAATTATAGACCATTATATAAGCTAGATTCGAACCAGTCCCCATATGCATCCATATCAAACTATTATTAATATTATTACCATTAATATTATTATTAATAATAAAAATATTCTTGGCGTTTGTAGTGAATGCTAACCACGTTGAAGTTATTTAGCCAAACAGCATTTCCCTGCAACGAGTTTTTAATGAGATAATTTCGTTATTTTTCCCACATAAAGCGATTTTATTATCAAGTTTAATTTGTGCCTAATGACTTTACATGCATTATCTGGTACAATTAATTTCGTTCGCAGTATTGGTTATGTAAAATTGATTATGGGGTTCTGTTGTGTTTGTTGTTCCATTACAATGTAATTAATAAACAGCCCCGAGGTCATTCGGCTCCAGTTTGTGCGTTACATAAGTTAGTTTCTGACCTTTCCTATCTAAATCATTGAACCTGTGTATCATTCGCTGCAGTTAATTGTATTATAATGAATTATTAATAGAGACAGCAATTTCATCCTTTCGGTTATTATAAAGAATGAATGTACGGATTGTATAAAACTGTAGTGTTATTTGTGCCTTATCTTTTTCCTCTTTTCAATATATGTAGGCTATGTTAAGGGATTGATTTATAGTAGCTTCTTTGCTAAAAGACGTTTATTTATTTTAGAGTCAAAGAATTATGTTTACCTTAACATTTTACACCTGTCTTTGGACGCATTTAACAGGTGCTACTGACACCATCTTTAAACCTCGGTGCGTTTTCATCTGCTTGTGCATGCAAACTTACATATACTATAAACTGTACAATGTATCCACAAAAATGTCTAATCAGATTTTCTATATAGGCCCTAGTATTTTAAAAGTATTTAGTATAATGCCAGGACAGCTTAAAAGAAAGGTAAAATATATTTCTAAAAAAAAGTTTAAAAATATATATATATAAATGAATTTGTAAAGCAAGCATGAAAATCGCATATAAAAAATTTAGGTTTACACTCTAATATCGCCGAATAGATTTCAATTTTCATTAAAAATAAATTAAATAAATTAATATCTCAAAAACAAATTGAGGTATTAGAATCAAATTTTAAACTTTAGTTTAAGTTTATATTTTAATTAAGTGTGCAAAATTTCAGGTTTCTAAGACAAGTAGTTTAGAAATACTCTCAGCACTTCGGTCATCTCTTAAAGAGAGGTTTAACCTTTGACTTCATGATTTGCCTCTGGTGCTGTAGAAATATGTTCTAAAGAGTGAGATTAAGTATGTGATTAGCGTTTTGGTATAACTATCCTTGCATTTTATACTATGATTGTGACTAAAACAAATCATTTTAAGTCCAATCTTTTAAACCCAACTAACACATTATAGGCCTTTGTTGGGACAGTTGAACCTGATCGACACTTCTCGATACGAGGAAAAAAGGCGAGTAGCTAAACAGACTGAAAAGATTTCCCCATATCATTCACAGTTTACTTTTCCGAAACAACCTTTCTCACATACACATACGTATATATACGAAGCACAGTGGCCCACCCTTTATAAAATTGTAAATCTAGGGAGATTAAGGTAAATCCGGATACCACCCCCTGGAAACGGTGGCGTTAGGTAAACTTACTATAGGTGTAACAGATTTAACGGGAATTTAAAGTAATATCAGAGTTGGTGGGTCGAGTGTGTGGATTCCCCGCGTAGCCCGGAAATTAGCCTTCAGCTGCAACACTCCGCTGTAGTTAGTGATTTTTCCCCGCTCACAACTCTGCACTAATACAAACTTGTACACATGATACGGATACGCTTTCTGCCTTCATGAATGTACTAGTGACATTCCCTGCATTAGATTATATTAATGTTATTATCGTGGTAATAAGTATTCTGGCAGTTTCTGCATTTTGTTGTAATATACGATGAAGTTCTCTTCTGAGAGTTCTAGTATTACAGTATTAAAATTGACCTAAACACTGTAACTTTGCGCTTCACCTACAAGTATAATAATGCAACAATATAGTCATTATAATAATCATTATAATTGTAGGACAAGGCTGGCATCAGAAAATTAAATAACTAAAGCCTAGGGTTGAGAATCTTAAGGCTTATTTTCAACTTAGTACCAAGGGACTTCTTAAATAACGCTTTTTAGAAGTAACAAGTTTTAGGTAATAGGAATTTTAATATACAAGGCTGCTTTAGATTATTTTAATAACACAGAGATGTTAGTTTGCAATTAATAATTACACCATCATAACAGAAGAAATAAAGTTGATATCCATTTTTTTACTATCGAACTCTTAGACAGGCTACTATAAATCCCCAAAGTATATTATTGTCAGTCAGTTTACCAGCCAATATTTTAAATGTGGAAAATCTTAGATGTTTTAAATTTAAACTTAAACATTATTTGTATGAGAGAACGTTTTATTCTTTCAAGGAATTCTGAAATATGATTATTCTACTTAATATTCTGTCCATACAATGTATAGCTGAAGATTCAATAAATGATATGATTGGTATGAATCCGATTTTAAATTCTTCTATTCCAAAACTCTAAATTCGAAGATAAGGTAGTTATTTTGTCAATCGAGACCAAATGAAGTCATATCTAAAATACCTCCTCTTTATGTAGTACCATTGCTCTTAATTTAATGTACCATTATTGACTGTAATATTTCTTATTTTCTAGGCATAACGATGGACAATGCCTAACTAATTTTGTAACTTCGATTGGGCTTTCTTCGTAGTTTATATTTCAATAGACAAAATTTGAAAATTAATTAATTTGTTTCCATTATTTTACTGCAGGAAAAATGCTTGCACATTATTTTTCTGCACAGTCCCCTCCCGATTCAATGCACGTGCGCCATCGGTTAGCAAGTGCTTTGATACTGCGTGAGAAAAATTATTTTGGTTGACGCTGTAGCCACTCGTGAACCGCCTATTGTACATCTTCATTAGACTTGAACTTCTGCCCTCTAAGGTGCTCCTTTAATGGACAAAGATGTGGAAATCTGATGGTGACAAATCTGGCGAGTATGGCGGATGTGGGAGGCACTTGAAATGAATGTCATCGACGGTTCTCATGGTTGCACGAGCAGCATGAGGACGGGCATTATCATGTTGAAGCAAAACACCTGCACTCAGCAAACCCCTTCGCTTTCGCACCATCAGACTTCCACATCTTTGCTCCATTAAAGGAGCACCTTGGAGGGCAGAAGTTCAAGTCTGATTAAGACGTTCAATCGGACGTGCACGAGTGGCTACAGCGTTTTTCTCACGCGGTATTGAAGCACTTCCTAACCGATGGCGTAGATGCATTGAACTGGGAGGGGAGTATGTGGAAAATAATGTACAAGGAAGCATTCTTCCAGCAGTAAAATAGTGGGAACAAATTAATTGCGGTTATCATTTGATTCTCTCTCGTACATAAACAGGCTTCATCCTTAAATTCATAAACTATCTTTTAGTTAGGACATAGTATTTTGTATTAAATTTATATGTAGATTGTGGAAAAGGTATTGAAAGAAAATTTTTAATTTCACGTAATAAAAGGATGAGAGACAAGAAATATAATATTGGCTTAACCATCGAGTCAGCTGGGTTTTCTCGCATGTTTTTATATTGTATGAAAATTCTAGTCTCGCGCGTTTAATGGTGAATACGATATGTGCTATATATGTTTGTATTAAATGTGATTATCGCAGTCATAATGATTCGACAAATACTTTACCATTAATTTTACTGATCTCGACTGTTTACTTGTTTTGCAATGTAATGTCAGGTTATATTAGTTATTATAAAATCGTTATGTTCTTTCTGTAGGTGTTGATTGATATGTTTAGCTTTCAAATAGATTTCCATACATTTCATTGTAGACATTTATTATGTTTATAAAATGCGCCATTAATCTTTGTGTTGTATATTAGTACCTAGCTTCGTCTCCCACGCAGCTTCATAATCCAGACATTAAAAAGCCACACAAATTCCTAGGGGAGTAAGTAGCTTCGTTGGTTTTATGTATGAGAGCCCTTTCTGCACGTTCAATGAATATGTAATGAAGCTGAAAGGTGTATAAATTTGGATTTAGTTAAGTTGTATGCTTTCAAGTCTTTTTTATTTAGTTTTAACTTATTTATGGTGCGGTATAATATATGAGTAG
This sequence comes from Ectobius pallidus, assembly GCA_964059195.1. Lineage (NCBI taxonomy): Eukaryota > Metazoa > Arthropoda > Insecta > Blattodea > Ectobiidae > Ectobius > Ectobius pallidus. The sequence goes on along the minus strand of CAXKWD010000002.1, from coordinate 82,968,736 downwards.
GCTGTTTTGAAGGAGATTTCCTCAGTTAACCGATTAGTAGGGTACCTTATGTAAGAAAATCACATCCCGTGGGCTCCTTCGTGAAGAAAGCAACACACCTATATTTTCAGTTTCTATGAAGTCTAAGGATACCCGAACCACTTGATGCTACTCTGGGGGTCGCGTCTGAGTCGCGTGATGACGTCATCAAAATGGCGGACGTAGCGTTTCACGGAAATGGCCATAAAGTGAAAACTATTTGAGATAGAGACTTGCGAAAAACGGTTTTGAAATCACAATAAAATGCTCTACATTATTGTTTCTTACACATATGGAGCTAAGACGGCATATTCTACCGAAAAATTACACTTTTTGTTGGAAAATTGAACAAAATTGTCCTGTAGAATGTGTTCTCTTGAAATTTCAATAGAAGAAGATGCCGTGCCATAAATTACATGCAAAAATTTTTTTGATGAGTTTAATAATGATTCTATTCCCGTTTACCAGAAGTTTCCAATGCCAATAGTTTTAATTCTGTGATAGTTTTTGTAAAACAATCAGCAATCTCCAAATTTCAATATGCTCTTTCCTGAAGAAGGCAACACACCTAGATTTTCAGTTTCTATTACATCTAATGATACCCGAATCACTTGATGCTACTCTGGGGGTCGCGTCCGAGTCACGTGATGACGTCATCAAAATGGCGAACTTGAATAACGTGTTGTTTCACAGAAACGAATATAAACCGAAAACTATTTGTGATGGTTAGCCAGTTCAGGCTCATTTTAGATCATTTTAGGCTCAGAATAGGCTCAATTTTGTTCAGAAAGGAATTTTATATGAGGTCTGGGCTGCATATTATTGCGTAATCATGTCAATTCTTCTCTGTGATTGACTATTTATTAATGTATTAGGGAAGGGTTTGATAAAAAGGTAACAAAACACTGTAAAAATAGTTACTAAGAAGGGTGTATAATTAACTTGTCGTCAAGCTTCGAAGAGGGTACGAATTCCTGTGAGGTGCCATTATGGAACTGAAGGAGGACAGAAATCTTTTCTCAATAATGTTGATTGTTGCAAAATCAAGACCGGAGTTTGATCTGCGAAACGCAGTGAGCAATTACTAGCTGTCAGTTCTTCCTCGGTCATTGTTTTCCCCAGATGGGTCTATCTTGCACAGCAACGACAAGAGCAAACTATTAGGGATACTTGAGGCTTTACCATCAAAGTTTCCAATTTACACACTACCCAGAAGTACAGTCCAGCCTCTAACCGGGCGTTGCAGTGTTACCGGCGAACTACAAGACCCAGAGAGCACATTGTCAAGTTTATTAGTGGAGCCCACAACAGGATTTCCAAGTTGTTGATGGAATGGCAGAGCTACATGCATCGATAAGCCACCAACAATCAAGAACCCTTCAGAACTTGCCGATCATTTCATAAGTAGTTTAAACCAAAAATACGGATCATACGATGAACTTCATTTGGTATTTGACACATACATAAAGGACTCTCTAAAAAGTACCACAAGAGAACTTCGTCAGGGTCATACTGTGCCAATCCATTATCACATTGAAGCAAAAGCTGGAATACTAACTATGGCAACGAAGAAGCTTCTCTCACACGAGAAAACGAAAGGTGAACTTTCAATGTCCCTTTGAGAGTGTATTCTAGAAAATGCTGCAGCCACCAACCGCAATGTAGTGGTTGCATGGCAACAAGTTGCACGAGGGACACACATGGATGCGGGTTTCCTTAGCAGTAAGCTACTCCCGAAGAAGCTGACTGAAAAATAATATTGCATGCTATCCATGCGGCAAATGCTGGTGCTACAGAGCTGAAAAATAATATTGCATGCTATCCATGCGGCAAATGCTGGTGCTACAGAGCTGAAAATCTACTCTCCTGATACTGATGTCTTTATTTTGCCACTAAATAAATATCCAATACTACCAAAAGATAACGTGTCGTAACTGGCCACGCTAGTAAAAGGAGAAGTGTTTCCCTGTCACCAATCTACGAGGAACTAGGACGACTGCGGCCCGACTCACTTCTAGGTTTCCATGTACTATCAGGAGCAGATATTACTGGTTCCTTCTCTAGAAAATGGAAAATATCCTTCTGGTACGCCTTCCTAGATGCTGACGATGTTCTCATTGATCTGGAAAATCTGGGAAAGACGGAAACTGTGGATAAGGAAATGTCGGCAGCTGTTGAAAGGTTCATATATCAAGTGTATGTTCCCAAAACAGAGATAAAGGAAGTTGGTGAACTGAGGTGGTGGTTTTTTACCCGGAAGCATCTGGGACAGAGTTCATTCCTCCCACACAAACATCACTTGAACCAGCTATACTTCGGGCACATCTGCAAGCAATGGAATGGATTAGATGTAATTTGCCCCACCAGCAGATTTTGGTTGGACTCAAGAGAACAATCGATGGGTCCCAATCATGTGCACCAACCCACCTGCTCCTTCTGATGTGCTCGAACTAATCAAAGGTGCATGTGTTAAGTCGAGATGTAATAGCTGCAAATGTGTTTGGATAAAATTTCCCTGTTCTGAAATGTGTGCATGTGAGGGCGATCCAGAGAAGTATGAAAAAGTTACGGACAAGTATGAAGAGGCGAAGATCGATGATGATGATGATGATGATAGTGACTCTGATGAGGATGAACCCCTTTTTTAATAGGGGCAATGAGCAGAAAGTTATTCTGTTGAATACTGCAAGGCACTCTCCTATTTGATTTCTTCCAAGTTTGTGGAAATTTACGTTTATTAAGAAAATCACAGAACATAGAAATACACTCCGAGCAGTCTACGGATAGGCTAAGTGTTACCAGTTTAATTGTATTCTTTCCGTTTCATGTGTGTAATCAAAATTCAAGATTTTAATGTGTAGTATGCAGAAACACAACAACAGCAAAATTTATTAAGTTATTATTAAATTAGGAGTTTATTCCGATTAAAAATAAAAATTCCTCAAGTCCATCACAAATACTTTTCGGTTTATATTCATTTCTGTGAAACGTTATTGAAGTCCGTCATTTTGATGACGTCATCACATGACTCGGACGCGACCCCCAGAGTAGCATCAAGTGATTCGGGCATCCTTAGACTTAATAGAAACTAAAAATCTAGGTGTGTTGCCTTCTTCAGGAAAGAGCATATTGAAATTTGGAGATTGCTGTTTGTTTTACAAAACCTATCACAGAATTAAAACTATTGACATTGTAAACTTCTGGTAAACGGGAATAGAATCATTATTAAACTATTAAAAAAAAATTACATGTAATTTATGGCACGGCATCATCTTCTATTGAAATTTCAAGAGAACACATTCTACAGGACATTTTTTTCAATTTTTCAACAAAAAGTGTAATTTTTCGGTAGAATTTGCAGTCTTAGCTCCATAGTGTAAGAAACAATAATGTAGAGCATTTTATTGTGATTTCAAAACCGTTTTTCGCAAGTATCTATCTCAAATAGTTTTCACTTTATGGCCATTTCTGTGAAACGCTACGTCCGCCATTTTGATGACGTCATCACGCGACTCAGACGCGACCCCCATAGTAGCATCAAGTGGTTCGAGTATCCTTAGACTTCATAGAAACTGAAAATATAGGTGTGTTGCTTTCTTCACGAAGGAGCCCGCGGGATGACATAAGGTACCCTACTAGATGGTTGAAGTGCCGGTAGTGGCTCAGTTTTTTTTTCAAAACGAATATGGATTGATCCGTACCACAAATAATAAAGCAGACGTCAAGTGAAAACATCAGTGGGCTCTAAGTTTAAAATCAACGAGAAACATTTCAGCGAAATAGCCGATTTCCATGCCTGACAAACTTAATACTTCAATAAAAATCCTCACATTTTATATATAGCATAACTCCAGCAGTTCTACATTTCTGCTTTTATACAGTTTTTAGGGGACGAATTTAACGACAGTAGCAGTGAAAAGGTTAGGCTCTTTTCACACTGGGTCACTTGTGACGGTCACTGCTCGGTTTCCGCATTTATGACTGCCAACAATGCAAGTTGTATATACATAATTCAGTTGTACAAAATCGAGCTCAGCGAAACTAGTTATCCAGCCATGAGTTTAGATTTGATTAATACTGAAGATTTTATAAGCGAGGTGGAATGTCAGCCTGCCATTTGGGATGTCAAAAGAGATTACAAATTGTTTTATAATGTAGTAACTATTGGCAATGCTAGCGGTGACAAGTGACCCACGTGTGAAAAGAGCCAAACACTGGTGACGGTCACCGGCGAAGAAGCATTGGTTTAAATGGTAGAATTCACACTGGGTCACTTGTGACGGTTACCGCATTTAATGATTACCAACCATGCAAGTTGTATATACATAATTCAATTGTATAATCGAGCTCAGCGAAACTAGTCATCCAGTTTTGAGTTTAGATTTTATTAATACTGAAGATTTTATAAATGAAGTGAAATGTCGACCTGCCATTTGGGCTGTCAAAAGCGATTACAAATTGTTTTATCATGTAATTACTATTGGCAATACCAGCGGTGACCGTCACAAGTGACCCAGGTGTGAAAAGAGCCAAACACCTGTGACGGTCACCCACAAGTGACCCAGTGTGAAAGGAGCGTAAAAACTACTCACGGATACGAGGTGCTGAACTCCATAAATCTAACAGTTTTGTTCTTTACACGGGCTATTTCTTGGGTATTAACAATATTGTAAGTTTTACCTAGTTTAAAGCTTACACTTCAGGACAAAATTAATTACACATAAAATAGAATGCATTGTGCAGTTTCACAAAGCGAAGGCATATTATGAGGATGACTTACAGAAACAGTCTTCAGTCGGTGTATATCCTATTTGTATGCTTTGAGATGTTGAGCAGTAGCCTATTTCACTTATGGCCGGTTTCTATAAACTCGCGAATTACCTATGGGTAAATTATCCAATGGACAGAATTTACACAAAAATAACACCACATAAACACAAATAATGTAAAGATAGCAATCACATACACTTGTGGCGAGTTTCTAGATAAATGTCCTCTGGATAAATATGAAAATGACAGAAAAAATGTTCCTACAAACTCGGGCTAGATCTTTCCAAGGGTAAATTTTCGGGTTAATTTATCCTTTCATGGATGGCTGGATAAAATTTAACCTTTCATAGGATCAATAGTAATATTTAAACAATGAGAATCAAAGCCTTCTAAATTAAATTAACTGTACAACTCCAAGGCCTTGCTCATTATATCATTGTAAGTTAAATGGAACTAATTTGTCCATGGATAATTTACCCATAGGTAATTCACTAGTTTGTAGAAACCGGGCATTAGTGACTTAATTTTTGCTAGAGTAGGCCTACAAATGACTAACGGGGGTAAATTCAGAGCAGCGATTTTTTTTTTTAAACTAGCTTCTCGGCGATTATTAGTTAGTTCTCATGCTTTCATCTCGGTCAGTGTTATTTCACCCAAGCTTTCGGTGACTTCCGTTGTTAACATAAGGGATTTCCTGGAGAAATTAAGAGTTGTGTAAAGCGGTCTTCCGAAAGCATGGGAACGACAAAATAATGCGCTAAAAGTACTAGAATAGCCGATATAGCATTCTAAATAGTGGAGAGTTTCAATTAATTACAGATAGAAATAGTATAATATTAGGGCAGAAGTTAAGTGCCGACCAAAACCAGGAAATGCTTGTTTTTATGCAATTCAGAAACTTGCAGTAGATAACGCAACTTTAAATCGATTTTTTTCACCGTCCCATTTCCTTCTACCATTTATTATCTTGTCATCTCGTCTTTTGTCCAGAAATCTAATAATAAACATTTATAATAAGTCATCTTGCCGGTTGTTTTATATGGATGTGAGATATGGTCCCTACTCTTCGGGAAGAACATAATCTGAGAGTATTCGAAAACAGGATGTTTGGAGAGAGAGGTTAAAACGGGTACTGGAGAAAACTGCATAATGACGATCTTCATAACGTGTACTCTTCACCGAATATAATAAGGGCAATTAAATCAGGGAGGATGAAATTGGTTGAACATGTTGCGCGCATGGGGGACAAAAGATATGTCTTATTTCAAAAACATTGACTGAGAGACCCCAAGGGAAGATCCATTCGGAAGACCTAGACGTAGGTGAGAGGAAATGTTAGGGTTGAATGGCGGGCTCGTGTAAGCGCGGCAATAAACCTAGGTTTCCATAAAATTGATGATATTCCTTTAGCTTGCTTAGGAATTGTCTATTTTTATTGAGTAAGTAAATAAGTACGTAAATATAGGTGAAATATCATTGACCTCAAAGAAAGCTTGATAATTAATTATGTTATTAATAAATAATTTAAGACATTTATGTGCTTGTTTAATAAGAGTTTTAAAAATAATGTCAGTATTGATCATGATTTACTATTGCTTTAGCCGTTAGGAATTAATTATTTCTTGCAAACAGGACAAATTCCGCTGAGTCTAAATGTCTAAGTGTTTACTAAATGTATTCTCTCTCCCTTGTTGCAGGTAAGAGATAATATCTAGTCATTTCATCTACCAGCGTAGTAGTTCATCACTAAGGTAAGATAGGAGCATGGAGACATTTAACACTATGTACTATAGAATAATGAAATCTCATTATAGACGATTAAACCGCCGTATATTAAAGAAGTAATGTAAGGCGTAGATTCCATTAAGCATATAATTTTTCACACGATGTAATAGATCTGATGAAACACAGTTTTCAGAGCGTATGCTACGAGGGAACTTCCGTACTAACGAATTTCGTTTCAATTCTGCGAATTCGTGGGAAATTACGCGGAGTATGGAGAAAGTGAGATCTGGATAAATAGTAGTCAGCTCATTGAGAAATAAAAGAAAGAAAAAGGTGATTCTGGCTCGCATAGGTATTTCCAGTAGCGACGAAAATTCTGTTATTAGTAAAGAATGCGAACAGGATCGAATTGACTGATAAATGTTTGACGGGTTAAATTTAAACTGCTCTGAAGGGCGTTGACGACCTTTTAGAGCAGACATGGCGTTTGTAGCTGGGATGGGCCTGCAGAATGTGCAGACCTAAACGCCAAGCTTTTTCATCTTATAATGAAGACAAATGCCTATTTAGCCAAGGAAACGCTACACTGAAATTATACCTTTCATGTTTTTAAAGCTAGAGTAATCAAATAGTGAACACTGATATATCTTGAGAATATTATAGGAGAAAAATTCCTCCGACACTGGGACTTGAACCCAGGACCTTTGGCTGTTCGCGCCAATGCTCTACCAACTGAGCTAAGCCGGAGTCCAATTCACAGCGCCAGATGGAACTTCTCTCCTATGACTAATTGCCCTAATGGTCTACCTCACAGACAGACAAGTTATGTCATATGCATCTGGCGCTGTGAATTGGACTCCGGCTTAGCTCAGTTGGTAGAGCATTGGCGCGAACAGCCAAAGGTCCTGGGTTCAAGTCCCAGTGTCGGAGGAATTTTTCTCCTATAATATTCTCATGTAATGTCCAACAGAGACAATCTGTGGTTCATGAAAGCTTACTTATCTAACTGATATATCTTGTTATTAATAACACACACATACAAAATATAATCCTTCAATTAATGGCGATCCCAGAGGTCATGCATATTGATACAATATCTTTGAGACAAAAAATATGGCATCACAACGACCGTTACAGCCCTAAATACAAGAACACAGCCATCGTTAAATGACCCTAATAGATAATAAGTACTGGTTATTCTAAGGTAGCTTGACAGATATTTTATTAATTCATGCAAAACCGGCCAGCAAAATTAAGGGTATACTCTCTCTCTCTCTCTCTCTCTCTCTCTCTCTCTCTCTCTCTCTCTCTCTCTCTCTCTCTCTCTCTCTCTCTCATCCTATGCCCCCATGTTGGGGCGAAGGACCTCCAAGTGGAGGTTTCTGTTTACCGATATGAAATTTGTTACTCTTATTTTCCTAGAGAGGACAGAGGGACAGGTGGTAAGCCCATCGCGAGGGTATACTAACTCTTTTATTTGTAATCGTTATTTATGATACAAGGGTTAAAAGAAGGATATTATTTTGTGAGTAGTTATATTAGCGGAACGAGCCCATAAGGGCTTTTAGATAGCCCTTAACATTTGTGAAATAATAAGTATTATTGTAATGAATTAAGTACTAGGGCGCCAACCATATTGCAGCGCGCTGACAGCTCATAGCTGTTATTGATAATCTCCTACACTACTGCCAACATAATGGCTTCGCTTTTCACCCACCAAGTACGACGAATTTTGCATTCATCGTGGGAAATTTCACATTTAAAAAGGCGGAGGAGTGTATTTTAAAATTTTCAATTTGTATCATACTTAGTCTTTTTAATTAGCATATGCAAATACTTTTAAAGAATATTTTCCGTGTGACGGATACCGAAGTTGGTTGCCCTGGAGTGTTATAATTTTATACCACTCAGTAGTATAATTTTTTCCCTTTTAAATCATATCATCTACCGTTAAAGCGCTACTGTTAACTTCGATTGTCTAAAAAATGATTTTTCTTCCCTTAGTGAACTTAGCATCTGAAATGTTGAAGTTTGAAATTTTATAACGGCCGCAAACTAAATAGGTTAAAAGTAGGGAGCAGACATAATTTTGTAATCATATGCCTGTTTATTGATGTGATAGCCTGTTTTTCGAATATCGTGAATTTTTTATGGAACATGAAAATTATGTCCATTGTCTTGCATAACTGAGTCATGCTTAAAGCTATTTTTAAAATTAATAAATTTTCGGCGTGGGTTACATATCTCATTTCACTAACAGTATCTACCGTATGAGAAAAGTTTCCACACAAAGTGGTCAATTTGAGGTAACGATAATGTGCAAACTTGAGCTGACGAAAACTTTTAAAAGTAGTTTCATTTACATTCCAGCCGCGTAGAAGGTGCAGAAGACCTGACTTGCTCCGTAATTGAAGTTAGTGTGGCTACTCATGGCAGAAACTTTCGCAAAATTCTGCAGTTCTACATCTCTAACCATGTTGTGAAAAAATGAGCGAAGAATTGTCTGAAACTATAAGTATTTAAAGATTTCTAATATTAAACTAAACTCTGTGGCGCTACATCCTTGGATGGACTAGGTCTACCATACGACCGCTGCGTCATCTACCATTGGCAGATGGCAGGATTGGGGGCATGTGGTCAGCATGCCGGCCCCCACGGCCGTTAATGATGGTTTCCATGGCCGGAGCCGCTACTTTGCAATCAAGTAGCTCCTCATTTTATATTACGAGGCTGAGTGCACCCCGCCCCAGACCTCCCTACCTCAGAAAATCCGAGAAGGTAACGGGGATCGAACCTGGGCCTGCGGGTTTAAAAATACTGTTTACGTTCTTTAACGTGAATATGAACCATTAATGCTACAATGCTACTAAAAATCACATTTTCGCAGAATAAAAATCTTAATTTTGCACTGCAGTAAGCCATCATTTATAACAATTTATACGTTAATCGGATCCTAGCCTAAAAGATGTATCACAAGCCTAGTGTTTACTGATAAAAGAAAACCGTTTGACACCAGATTTTAAACACAAGTTGTGCCTTGTAAGCCAGGTCGTAACGAAGTCAGATATTTTATTTTCGAAAAGGGCGCATAAATCAAGGTAATTGTTCATTATATATATATAATTATATATATAGCCTATGTATATAAATATATATACACACACACACACAACATTGCTTGCGATATGCATTTTGTTTATAGCTAGCCTACTTTAACGTTATGTATTTGAATTAATGCATTTTAATAGTGTACAGGTAGGGGGAAAAAAAGCGGACCGACTAAAATACCTAAGTTGCCGATATGAACCATTACGCATGCCCAGTGGCATTCACAGGATAGCAGGGAATGTATTGAAATTTGTTCTACAGCTGATAAATTGCTTGAATTGAGAAATAATGTCACGTAATTTGCATTGCTTGTGAAAACAAATGTTTCCGTTACATCTCTTACATTTATATACTTATCACAAAGCTCTGAAATCAGCTACAAGAGTCGGTCCGCTTTTTTTTTCCCCTACCTGTACATTAAAACGATAATTCAGGTACACTATATTCGCTAGGGCAAGGATTTTATTAATTATTTATTCTATTTTATTTACCAGATAGCCATTAACACTCATTATAAATGCAATTCATACTTTGGCATTCCTAGAATAAGATAAATCCTCTCGCGACTTTATCGGGAAAAAATGTATATATCCCAGTAAAGAAAATAGCTTTAATTTAAGAGTTCTCAGTATTTCCTATACATTTCACTAAATTAAAAAAAAGTTTTAATATACATTTTAAATAAAACTAGTAAAAATGGAGCGAGAGAATTTGTTACGTAGCATGAATTACATGAGGATTTAATAGTCATATGTCGAATATGAATTACTGCTCTTAACGCTACATTATTTATGTGTGCTTTGTTAATGGCCTATTTAAAACAATTATCCACTTCATATGAAGAACAATAAATTTACTTCCAGTTGGATAACGGTCTACTGTAGTATAAACATACTGGCCATCACATTACAGCATCTGAATAAAACATAACCACGGAGTGTAAACAAATATTATTACCATGACTAAGAGCAAATATTTTCTGTGATCACGTAAATTATTATTAATTCAATCGAGTTTCGAACCAAACCACCCATCCCGTCTGCAGTTTGAAATTTAAGGGGAAATGTAGTAAGAATTTGATCGTAACTTAAGCTCAATGTATTTCTTTCTGAAATAATTTCTTTCGTTAAATTTTACCTAATGGCCGTGCCATATCCAGCTTGGCATTAGATGGTTGCTCTGATATTCCTAGAATCTGTACTGAATTCGAGCTGTTTTTAAAAACCACTGGAAGTATAAATTTTGGTTCTTTTATTTATTTATGAGTTGTACATTAATAGCGCAATGACAATGGATTTTAAGCATATAATAAATTATATTAATTAGACTTTATTAAAAATGAAATAAAGACAATTAAAAATAGAACATGATAACCATCAGATGTATACTTTTCTGTTGTCATCTTCTATTAGGTTATTGTTAATAAGAAAATAAGTTAAATCTTTTTTAAAAAAAACGTAGGCCTATAACACCAATTTCCTTTCTCGTTGTCATGTCATATTCTGCCATTGTAATCTGTTACCTTTATGAGAAATGACAGTGAGCTTGTTCAGTAAGAAAACTAAGTTTAACATGTAGGTAAAGAATAGTAGACTCGAAGAATTGCGCTTTCTCTCATTTTATAATATCTCAATTTCGTCAACTTTTGTTATTTTTTTTCGTCAACTTTTTTGTTTTGTTACACGTAATTAAATAATGTATTATCTGGGGATACGCCCAGCTATGCTAGAGGATCGCAATTTATATCTGCTTCCCTGTAAGTCTTTGATTGCAATAATGTAGAAGTAAAGTAGGACTATTGATTATCGTTGGATCTTTATTCAGTTTTCTTGAAGCGAATCTCCCCATCTCATCCCCTCAGATTTTAACGGTACACCGCTCACTTTCTAACTCTCTTGTGCACTTAAATGCACCTAAATTAGAGCAAATGGAGAATTTTGAAAATAGAGCGACAATTCGACTCCATAACCACATAAATAATTACATTTTCAACTTGGATAGAAACTTGATAAAATTCCATTAAATTTGTTTTGTACAAAAACTTATCATTTACTACATACAGCTAAACCGATACATGGTTTAGAATTTCAGATACAAAAAGCAGGATCCAATCTTCAAAGTGGTCGTGACACACTAGATGACTTCCCCCCCCCCCATGTAACTCACGTATTAGGTCATAAAGGAAGTCTTACAGCAACCACTTTAATGCATACATATTCTCTTTATGCAACTAGGAGATGCAACATTCTGCATTAAAATTAAGACATTTCATATAAAACTATACTAGTAATAATTCTTATTAGCCTATTTCTACCTAGTACCTTTAATGTTCACTGTTATTATTTTAAGGTATTAAAACACACAAAGTGTTGCTATTCTATGGACGTTAGTTTTAATGTTCTTTCAATCATAAAAGTTATTACATTTAAATTAGTATTTATAGGAATATAGTCATTTTCAGGTAAAATACTGTCGCAAAATTTTTCACAGAATATGTTTAAAAAGCAGGCTATTTACGACGAGACTTCTAGCCTTCGCAGGATAAGAGGTTAAAAATAAAGGAGTATCTTACGAAAATCAAAACAACTAGGCTCCTAATTTCACCTCCACTTTGCATATATGTAAGTGATACAGATGTTAGTATTGATTCGCAGAACGTGTACCGTACGTTTTCCCTGTCTCGCTAACGCTATTCTCTTTGGGAGTTACACCAGTAATAATGGTAGTATTCAAATATGATACTGTACAATGCTGTCAATTTCAGGAGGTAACGAAACAGGGTAATAACATCTGGATACATACAGGTTTTGACGCTTTAACGATTAGGATCATCAGAGCATGGGAACAACAAGGAACGAAACTGTAGTAGATAGACTATACTAACTGGAATATGGTTTGGTTGTCAACAATACAATGTAGATGCATGTGCCCAGCATCAAAGCTCTGACCGATAGCATTCCCCGAGGGGGAAGTAACTATGTGTAATGCATTTCAACAAACCAAACTCCGATATGTGTCATGGTTCTGCAGTCCTGTATAAACCGAACGTTCACAAAAGTCGGATATGGAATGAAGCAAGGAATCTCCACACACATTGTTTAAGTCATTTTGTGGAAGCCTCTGCTGAAGGCAATCCATCTCGGTACTTCTGTAACTATCACAGTCGTCAGTTGTGTTGTCATCTGCCATGAACTAATGCATTCAATACTTAACTTCACGTTTATTTATGTTATTCAGGTAATATTGCCAAATTGGAAAAAAAAAAGAGTGCGTGGAACGCCACGCGACAGAAGTAAAACTTTATTTTATTTTTTCAATTTTTTATTATTGGATTTTTCAATTTTGCATTATTGGACTTTTTAATATTGGGTTTTTGAACTTTTTTAATTTTGGATTTTGGACTTTTTAATTTTGGATCTTTGAATTTTTAATTTCTGATTTTTTAAATTTTCGATCTTTGAATTGTTTATTTTTTGATTTTTTAAATTTTATATTTTTTATTTTTAAATTTTTGACTTTATTATTTATTAAATTTTGGATTTTTGGATGTTATAATTTTTAATTATGTTTTTTTAAATTTTGGAAATTTGTATTTTTTAATTTTGGATTTTTAATTTTGAATTTGCGCGGTAATGAACCTCCGGGTTCCATAAAATAGATAATATACCTTTAGATTGCTTAGGAATTGTCTATTGCCATTGAGGAAGTAAGGTCTGAAAAATTTCCTTTGATTACTCCTAATCATTGAGTTGATTGTTTTCTGTGCAGTCCGCACCGAAACAAGTAAGAGTGTGACTGATTTCGTGACTGATTGTGACTGATTTCGTGACGGTTTTAGTGTGACTGATTTTCCAGATTTACCCTCTACCGCCACTAAAGAAGTTTTACTTAAAAAATTAGTGAACTTGAATCTCTCTTTATTTATATTATTATTATTATTATTATTATTATTATTATTATTATTATTATTATTATTATTATTATTATATTATTTGTACCCATATGATTGTGAATGAAATATCAATACTAATAAGAGTTGTAATTGAACCGAAGTAATCGATGATACTCCCTTTTACCCATACCGAAGCGTAAGTACCCCTTTAATAAGCTATTCTTCCTAAGATCCCGAAAATTAGTTTGTTTTATTTTTCCTTAACTTAACTATACAGTACTTATATAGTGTCAAATTATACCCTTTCTACATTATTTATTTATTTTATTGAATATCCAAGTTGTATACCCTACTTTACCTTTTACCTTTAGGTATGAGATTTTGCCATTCTATATCTCTGTTTAAGCCATACCTCTTTTTTTTTTAAATATAATGTACTCGTACATTTACCCATTTCTTATGCTTAAAGTTGTGGCCCCCAAAAATACTAACAATGTTATGTTCTCCATATTTCATACGCAGAATATAGCACTTATAGAACATGCAATAGAACTGAATTAATTACAACTAAGGAGAAGAATATAGTAGCCTAATACAACCAACTAAATGCTAAGAATACAGTAAAATTGAATAATTATTGTTTCAGAAATTTTGAAGTTTCAAAACAGTAATTTGACAAATTATATCGCTATTTATAGCCTAATCAAATTAAAGTATTGAAAATAAGATCTGTTTTAATATATCTTAAGTGGGATTGAAAGTTCTGCTTAGTGGTAATAAAAGTTTGTATCTTTCACGCCAAAAGAATGGACATTCAAATAATAGGTGTTGCATGTTCGGCTATCCTGTCCACATTTGCTTGCATCATAATTTTGAATTTGAAACGTATGTAAATAGTGTCAAATTTTACAGTGACCACTTAAAAATTGTGACCACAATATTTGGGGGTCATATATTGACAAATGAATCTGTCCAGAACGTTAGAGAAGAATCAAGTTTTCATTACTGAATAAGAAACTCATATTATAAATGTAAGGAGTATATTGATTGATTGATACCGGTATTAAACAGTTGTGGTCTTTTTAATCCAACGCTGTACTAGAATGTATACAACATACTTTATATATATATTGATGTGAGTATTGGTGTGTGAATAGTGTGTTGTAAAAATGCGTGTTTAGTTGCCTGTATTCCGGTATTTATTTGCAACACTCCACCGAGTTATTGCCTCCTTGCAGTGTAACATAAGATACATATTTTTTTAAAAAACCCATTTCCTCAAACCTTTAAAACAGGGAACGGAAGTTTGAAATGAAGAGTTCGTTTGGAATTTTAGCGTAAAGAAATTTACTGCCTTTTTCTCCATAACCTACAAATTCAATTAGGAGAAATTCTCTTCCGTTGTGTAAATGTAACGGAAGCGAAATAATTATCTGAACAAAAGGCGATTGAATAGCGGACAAATCGAGCAAAAACAACCTTTTAAGTGAATTTAAATTAAATGAATTAAAATGAATTGAAGCGTTTGACAAATATAAAGAGAGCCACAATCGTCAATGTGCAAGTGATCAGCATCGAGGCTATGTGCCACAGAATACGAGTACTTGAAAAGGAATCCACAGAATCCGTCTTTTCGAAGGTAATTATGATAATAAATTATGATATTTTATGGATATGGTAGCCTAATCTCGTACAATCTTGATTCAGAAAGACCTAAGCATGTACATGTTCGAAGTTTAAATTCAAATGGTCCTGACCTATTTTTTCTAAATTATGAATACTAAATAATAACGGCTATGATGGAAATGTTATCATATATAAGACGAATACTAATATAGCATAAATAATGTAGATCTACTTCTTGAAATTATGCGTCACAGTATGACCTATCTTCTCTTGTCATTACTGGGACCAGTTTTGGATCGATTTTCAGTTTAGCTGGAGATAAACCATATGGTAAACTGTATTTAAAAAAAGATGTATATGAATCTCAAATTTTACAATACTGTTTGAACACAGACAATGCTAAGAGAGTTTATAGAATTATTGCAAATTAATTATCAATGTTTACCTGTAACAAATTCAGCCAGCGCCGTATACAATAATGGTGAAAATATCGACATACTGGTATCAGTAGTAATCTCTTTTTCAAAGAGAGTTAGAACCAACTGGCAGGTGACAAAAGAGACAGATGGAATCTTTGTAACAGAAAAACCTATTTTCCTCAATGCTCTTATGACGTGAAAAATAGAATGAAGGAAAGAAATAAAACAGATAGTAGAAAGTAAATGGTGAGAGTCACTTGAAATGTTTTGCAGTAGGTTATACGTAGAAAATGATATAAATGATACATACCTTTCGCTCTCTTGTTTAACGGGTCATTTTACTTATTCATTTACACGAGATAAACCTTTCATAGGTGAATAGGTGAATTGTTCTTGACGATGTAAAGACATTCCACTTTTTCTCTGATGACTTATCTTACTAAAGTCAGTAGGCGTACTTTCTGTTTCAGGTTGAACTTTATGCAATTAGGGAAGCTCTAAAGTGGAGTTTGGAACACACAGGAAGTGTTTGTGTATTAAGTGACTCACAGGCTGGAATACATTCCATAAATAATAAATACATTCTTGATCCTCTATCTGTAGAAATTCGTAACATCATTCTGAAGGCAACCCACATATGTATAGTATGGACTCGTGGACATAGTGAAACGGAAGGAAATGAACGTGCTGACAAGTTGGCAAAATCGGCAGCTTCCATGGACTCGAGCTATGTGTATGCTAAGTGTCCAATATCATTTGTTAAAAATCAAATAAGGAAATATATTACATCTTGTTGGAATTTTGAATGGGAACACTCGGATAAAGGAGCTGTTACAAGAGAACTTTATTTTCCAACAATATATCATAGACTACAGTCAAAATTTTTTGTACCAAATTTTATATTAACTCAGTTTATATCAGGACATGGTAAATTTGGAAGCTATTTCCGAAGATTTAAAATAAAAATATAATGTGACTATACTTGCCCATGTGGAGAAATTGAACAAACAGTGAAACATCTTTTACTGGAATGTCCCAGATTTGAAAGACAACGTTTTCAATTAAGGTGTAAACTAAACTATTGTGACACTACACTTTCAGCACCACTGACAATTTTTAGAAAAGAGTGTTGCAAACAAGATTTTGTACGTTTCGTAAATTATGTTCATTCCCGTTTATAATTATTACTTGTAAGATAGTTTGTTAATATTAATTTTGTTAATTTGTTATATTTAAAACCCTAACATACCTCCAAGGTAAAATAGGGTCACATGTATTGGAGTATAAAAAAAAAAAAAAAAAAAAAAAAAAAAAAAAATATATATGAACATGCGAGTAAAATGGATTTGAAACACTTATCTCATCCAAGAGATTCGTGTTATGTTATGCGGTAGGAATTTTGTCCTGGGCAAATATCGAACCTTGTTTTTCAGCTTGGTACGCTGATGCCGATATTTCTCGGCTCTCCAATAACATGTCAATCTCGTTCCAAATATTCCTCTAGATCCTTAAGCTACCTCGCGTCTGTGTTGCTTATTTTATTATTGGGTTTCGTGTTAAATATGTGAATTTCTTCTGAATGGTATTAATGAGAATTGTCATTTTATAAGGGCGATTTCAAATTCAGTCTGATGATGTGTGTTTTTTGTTTGTATCTGTTCTCTCGCAAAAGCAAAATCTCTCGCAAAGGCAAATTCCGGATTAGAATTTACTTACAATAGCAAGGAGAGTTCGTGCCTTCCTTTAAATGTTTAGGACGATCCCTAGTCTGGTTCGTTCCTGGGGGGGGGGGGGCAATGTCTTGTAAGACTCATAAAATGGGAAACCAAACAAACAAAGAAGGAATTGGTGATACCATTACGAGGTTATTTTATTCACAGGGAGATAGATATTCATTACGGAATTTTACCACCATTTGTCCTAAATGTTCTTCTGCATAATTTAATTAAACTAGTTACATTAATTTATTTTAAAATCATATTTCCTAATATAAGTAGGCTATAATAACAAACACTTTGTCACATTTATGACGACACAGATAGAAAAGAAAATTCTCTGTAACAGGTAATTTTGTATAAATCGAGAAAACAAAGCTACCATGAAAATGTGCCATAGCAGAGAAAGAACTATGCTCTATTCTTGGCTTCTTAGATCGCACATGGCATAAACTATAAGTTCACTCTCACCTTACAAGCGTTACACAGAATGTCAGATATTATCTAGATTACAGAACATGGAAGTGAATAGATTGTGAACGTGGGTTTCATGGCTTCATACAGAGTTACGTATAAAAACATTCCCATTTTCCAAATAATGACCTCCGTTTGTTCAGGCAAATCTTCTGATCTAGTGTAGTTACTTCGTAGTTATGTGGTTCATGTATAGTAAGACCAGTATGTATCTTCTACCTGTAGTGGCATGCAGGCACACTATCACACAAGTTGTGAACGCATTGGAGCCCTAATTGCTATTGCTATTTATGTTGTAAGTTGGAATTGCCTCGTTACTTCTGAAGCTGACGATTTGATTTTAACAACAAACAAAGTTTCGTTTACAAAATAATAGCAATAATACAATATATGTGAGAATGGTTGTGAAACATTTTTGCACAATTTAATTCGGTCACATCTAGTTACGATTCTTGGTACTTTTTACATCTGGTTAAAGGAAATATTTTTTTTTGAAATCGGAAATAAAAATTCCCGAGAAGTTTAAGGTAAAAATGCTCTCGAAATAAAATCTGTTTTTTTCCTTGTTGCTTTTTAAAATATAATTGAATTTCCATAACATTGTCACTGTCTGAAGCAAGCAGGTTGTAAGACAAAAATGTACCAAGCAGTGTATGTGAAATAGAAATTATAAGAAAGGTATACAGTACCGCTTCAGCTTCGCTTCGTGTTTACTATATGTAATAACAGAAGCATTTCTTCACCCTATATTATTTTATTTTCCAATTCACTGGACTTCGGTGTCCGCATTTATTACTTGAAGAATGCTGCGCATACCAGAACACAAGTGCGTTAGCCAAGTAGTGCGCAAGACTTGCCAAGAACAGATGTTATTAAAATTATAAAAATAGTCGTAGTAGTCACTAAATTATGTACAACGAGGTTACATTTATTTTGTTATATCCACAAATAACTGTAGCATTTCTTGCCTTCTTCGTTAATCTTTAGAAATACTTTCCAAAATTTGTCTTCCACGTAGCTGCTATTCCAAAAGCTATAGCCTATTACAGTTTCCTCACAAGATTACGTTACCGCCTTTATCCGCAGTACTGATTTTAGCACTCATTTCTGTTAAAGGATGGATGACACCAGGCCAGGACTAACTCACGATATTCCGGTTTTGGAGGTATCCCTACATGCCATATAGATACAAATGTTTAGGGTCTAGTAAAAATTATTAAGTAAACGGTTTACTTTCTCAAAAAAATAAATTTCATCTGAGAATGAGTTGTCAGCGAGATTTAAGGAATCCTGTAAAGGCTTTACAGTTCGAAGATTTGGAAAACAATGTTTGTTGTATATATAAAGTATGCTATTTTTTGCTAGTAGTGCAGATGAAGACAGCATTTCATAGTCTAGGTGTCTACTTTAGAAGAGAAGCATTCTGTCATTGTTCACTCCTTAAATATGTAGGCCTACAGTGGCGTTATGGGTTGTCTGTTCCAGTGGTCCACAAAGAACAGTGGATATGCCTGCACATGCTGTGAAAAATTAAAGATGATTCGGATATGAAGTTCTCTGTGACTACTGCTTTTGTGTCGCTATTTTTAGTGTTCTCTAAGCCTCTCCATTGTAGCCTACTAGTTGAATATTTTACTTGGCCATTAGTCATTGTCTACTCTTAATTGCAAAATCAATATATAGGCCTAGGCCTAGAATAGAGTGTCTGATGTCCATTTTATAAATACATTTTCCCCTGCTGTTTTATATTTCTTTCCACATATTTCCCTCATTACTAATTTACGTATATATATTTATTTGAAAAGTTTATATTGATATATAAATTTAACTTTTTTCGGTTCATTACAATTTACATAAATATGCCTATGCTCATACTATTCTTGGAAATCCAAAATTGCTATTTAGTTTATTAGCTGGAATGTAACGGTAAGGTGAAGGAAGTACGAAGTTGGCCAGCTCAGAAATTTGCGTGGTTTATTGATATTCGTTGATTAGTGTTTATAATTCTGCATTTAAGTAATAATTTGTAACGTGTTACTACTAAGGCAGTGGTATCCGGATTTTAAAAATGTCTGCAGTTTAGTTACTGAGGTGTACGGTATTATTTTTCAACAATTTCAGAATTATAGAAATAAACATGAATGATGCCACTTCACAATAATTTTACTCTATTGCAACCATTTCACGTTTTCTATTGATATATTGCTACCACTTGCTACATTGACAGTCGCTTTAGATAAAAAAAATGGGCTTCAACATCTGTTGATCATCAGAAAGTAAACACAATCTTTCAATTTTGATCGAAGTTCGTTTTTATTCTATTATTTATTTGTCTGTTTATTATACCCAGGGTTCCTGGGCTAATGGCTATACCCCTGGTTATTAATTAACATGACCTTTGCTTGTTATAATTTCAGGATTGTATTTTTCTTTCGTCCTATATCCTCAGAAGAGTCTGATTCGGATATTCACTGGCTCTTGTTATTTTAGCGTGTATTTCCATTTGAACCGTCACTGATGGTCTTCATCTTGATGTTTTCTTTCTAAAACCACTCTCTGGGTGTACTTCGTCTCTCTAAATTCAGAAAGCTAGTTCCGGGGCCCATGGTTCTCCTGCCATTTCAGCTGCATCCTTCAAGATCTTCCTCGTCTGTCTGTGCCCGGCACAATTATAAATTGCATGATACGTAGTCTCTTCCTCACTTTCTTTGCAACAGTAAATGGAGTTCTCACCCATACCGAATCTCACCAGGTTCACTCCAAAATATCCATAACCCGTAAGAAATTCAGCTTCTTATTCTTCTTCATCTTCTTAATTTTCATCTACATCTGCTTTTTGCTCTTTATCATCTCTGTATAGGCCTGTTTTCTGTTTACTTCGCCGAAATATAGCATCGTGAAGTTAAAGATTTCTCGTGGGAGTGATTGATAGCCGGTTCCTAGATGTGTGTTTGTGTGTGTGTGTGTGTGTGTGTGAGAGAGAGAGAGAGAGAGAGAGAGAGAGAGAGAGAGAGAGAAGAAAGAAAGAAAGAAAGAAAGAAAGAGAGGGAGAGAGATCCCACTATTGTCATACTGTATTGCGGCTACTGTTCTGTTCTTAGTCGGCTGGAATCTGAACCATAATGTGTAGGCTTAACTTAACAGGAAAAATCGCTAAATAAAGATCTGTTTCGAGCTCACAGAACACTCGCATTGAAAGGTGTTCCTAGCATTGCTTTGCTAAATTTTTCTTGGTGTTAGCTTTCCTCTATTTTAAAATTGTCTAATTATAATTTTAATAAATTCCAAGTAGTGCAGTCGGCCTGGGTGGCGCAGTTAGTATCGCGCTGGCTTTCTGTGCCCAAGGTTGCGGGTTTGATACCGGCCCAGGTCGATGGCATTTATGTGTGCATATAAGTGGCAGGCCCATATCAGTAGATTTACTGGCATGTAAAAGAACTCCTGCGGGACAAAATTCCGGCACACCAGTGACGGTCACAGGCCTAACTATAATTTGACCCACTCTTGTTTGATCCTGTTCAAAACAAAGGGGAGGAGAACTCACAGAGAGTTCACGGAAAATTCGCATCATGTGACAAAATTTGATTGGTTAAAGTCATTAGCATGCGCCATTACCAGGGAGTGGCTTGCTAGTACAGAAGTAGTGTTCGTAAGTTCATGCAACAATAATATCAACATTTACACTTAAAATAACAAACTCTCACTGGCATCGTCATCATTATAGTGTATCAAATAGCAAACAAAACAAAGGATTCATTGTTCACGACGACCCTACGGGTGAGTTGTACTGAGAATAAACAAACTACTACTAACACGGTGATGTCATGCGTTATCACGTGCGGACTATGACAGCCACGCCTCTTTGTTTTGAACAGGATCGTTCTTATATGGGATATAGAATAGCAGTACATCCCCGTCATTAAATAACCATATTAACTGAAAAGAGAAGCCTCGTGTCTCCGAAATTAGCCATTTTCAGTTGTGAAATATTCAGAAAAAAAAACATATGTGTTCCTGGTGAGCCTCATATACGAAAGTAATCTGTTCTGGCAGTATAAACGACTGAAATGGGAACTCAAAAGTTGCAAATTGTCGAATAAAGTACCGGTAATGATTATTGTGAGATCTCGTGTCTAATTTAACTATCCTAGTAGTGCAAAAAGGAAAAAAATGTAAATGGAACCGAAATTAATAAGTGATTTAGATTTTCGGGTTTTTTCCCCACCACTCTGAATAAATTAGTTAGAATGCCAGTGTGTTACTATTTGTTTAACCAGGGTTCGTTGTTATCTTAACTGCTTATTACCTTTTATTCACAACGGTGGATTGTGTTGATAATTGGAAGGAAATTTCATTTGTGTACAGATGAATAAGTAGGAGTAAACTACGCCATCGATCATCATTATTCTGCGAAATCAAGCAGAGTAATCAATTGAGTTGTTTAATCGTGAAGTAGGTAGGTTGCCATAACATAACGAATACCTTGTATTCTAGTGTGGAATGCTGAAGTTCACTTGAACAAAGTTTTATCGCTTTCTCTCTGCTCTTTATTGCCTGCAATAATTCTCTGCTCTGCTTGTTTGTGAAAGCAGAGTGCATAACATGTACACTCTTGTTCATGGATTTTAACGAGTTCTAGAAGTTTCGCTAAATAGTCACAATAAATAAAACTCCCAAAGTCTCAATTCTCTCCAAATAAATTCATTCCTTTGGACCTCTCATTTAATTACTCATGATAAAATACCTTTAATTAACATGAGAATATTTTAGGATAAAAATATCTCTGACACCGGGATTCGAATCTGCGGCTTTCGGTTTTACGTGCCGATGATCTACCAACTGATGTAGCCAGAGTTCGATTCACGGCGCCGAATGGAATCATTCTCCTATGATTATCCTTAATGGATGACTTCTTTGAGAGATTTGTAGTGTTGTGTCATTTACATTACGAGATACACTAATTTACTGATTTTGTGACCGGGTTACAATAAATTGTATCCATCGTTCTGGCGCAAGGTATGCGTTCGCTCCTCTCACGCAGCGGACCCGAGTTCGATTTCTGGTCGGGACAAGTTACCTAGGTGTGGTTTTTCTGGTGTTTTCTCTCATTTTTGACGTGAACGTACGGTAACTTTAGACCCTTCGGATCCCCCATCAACAGGTCGTCATTATCTACTTCATCCCATCTGCGCCTTGTTTGTAATAGGCTATGTTTATGTGTGACTGGTGTGTATTGTCCTATGTGTTCGTGTTGGCCCGGCTGATCACTCATCCGGGGAGGACTTCCAAAAAAAGGATGGTGGTCAAAAAAGGATGCATGTGATCCATAGAAACTCCCCAATGGATAGCGGGCCTGAAAGACCCGGGCGGCGTGGGCCGCGTAAATGTAAGTACAAGGGGGAAGTAAAACTCAAGAAGAATCGGCCTGGGTGGCTCAGTTAGTATCGCTCTGGCTTTCTGTGCCCAAGGTTGCGTGTTCGATCCCGGCCCAGGAAGATGACATTTTTGTGTGCATAAATATGACAGACCCATTTCAGTAGATTTACTGGCGTGTAAAAGAACTCCTGCGGGACACAATTCCGGCACACCAGTGACGCGACGGTCACAGGTCTAAGTTGCAGTATATCCCCGTCGTTAAATAACCATTTACTACCCAACCAATCAAAGAAGAAGTTATCACTATAGTTGTACAGTATCATATTAAAATGTGGATATATATGCAGTAAAGTCTCGACAGTTTGGTGTTCCCATAAATCCGAGCTGAAATTTACAAATTAACAATAAATAAATAAATTAATCGTCAGTTTTCAGTGCGTTACTGCCTTACTCGAGGATAGGCACAAACGACGAGTGACAGAATTAAAAAGAGATTCCTCATATGCTTATCTCCGAAATTAGCCATTTTCAGATTACAGTTGTGAAATATTTAGAAAAAAATAGCTATTTGTTCCTGGTGAGCCTCATATATGATACTAATCGGTTCTGGCACTATAAACGACTAAAATGGGAACTCAAAAGTTGAAAATTGTCTAATAAAGTACCGGTAATGATTATTGTGAGATCTCGTGTCTAATTTAGTTTCATCGGGTGCTTTTGGCGAAAAGCTAACTATATTTTCATACCAGTGTTGTGTTATTGAGAATACAGATTTAACGTCATAATGATTGACATCTTAAAAATTGACTTTTTTGATCTCCTGAAAATTTGCCGTTTCCGAGGGACCCTGTCAAACAACGCGTTGTTTAGACGGTGACGTGACATTGCTGCTAGGAAATGGCGCAGTTTTTTAACACAGAAAATACTTGACGGTTTTTATGAATTGAAGTGAAAAGTACAAGTGTAAGGCAGTCTGCATGATTTTGTTTTCCATGCAAACCTATTGTGATGTATTATTTAACATAATGAATTTTCTTGTATACATAGGTTTTTCGTGTAATTTTGTTAGTCCGAGTTCTTTTATGGTTCGAGGTAGTCTCATTGCCGCCCACCTCAATTTACCCAGACTATACTGTAGTAATTAAAATAATATCAGTGTTATGATTGTAAAAACATTAAAGTCTTTCCATGCAAACCTATTGTGATGTATTATTTAACATAATGAATTTTCTTGTATACATAGGTTTTTCGTGTAATTTTGTTAGTCCGAGTTTTTTTATGGTTCGAGGTAGTCTCATTGCCGCCCACCTCAATTTACCCAGACTATACTGTAGTAATTAAAATAATATCAGTGTTATGATTGTAAAAACATTAAAGTCTTTAAAAATAACATTGTGTGTTTAGATCTGCAATGCGCTTTCTGGAACTCATTTTGTAAGTCTATGGCGTGCTCCAGTACAATGTCGCATACTACCTTTACTGCGGGGAGCAATTACATTAAACTTTGATGTTTAGTTATATTGATAGATGTTCCTGCAGCATCTATTTTTCTTAGCTGAAAGTGCGCCTATGGGACTTCCGGCAAGCTATTACGAACTTTGCGGCAAAGTTCATTTCATAGTTATTGAGGCACTAAAACGCGTAAGATTTATTTACTAAAACAAACCAGTATTTTCCTTTGTTTATAATTTAATAAAAATTATGAAATATATATAAACAAACTTATTTAAAATTTATTTTAAACTTTATAAAAGCTTTAAACTTATTTTATGAACCAATATATTTCTTCCTGGATCCCTTTTTTATTACTTTCTTATGTAGGCCGAATGCTAGGAGATTTTACAGGCTTATGTCAACCTGTGCTGCCTCTTACAGGAAACGATAATAATAAAAAGCAATGCTAATTATTAAGTAAAACTTAAAATACCTCTTCTCTTAATAGTCCTATCTCCTTTTTTTGTACTTTTTCACATTATCATGGCTTTCTTTTCACAGTAACTCATGGTATGTTCATTAGTCAGTCCCGTATGTAAGGTATCCAACTTCACACTTTCGTGGGTTAACGACTACTGAAGATTTATTATAACAGTCTGGATCCTCACTTTACGTGGATTCCTAACCACGATAGGTCTCCTTTGTGAGCTTGACATAACAGCGAATGTTAAAGTTAACGTATTCTCTTGTAAGCTTTGTGAAGTTACCATAACGTCTGTCCCACCACTTCTAAATGTAGACAAGGACAGGGCAAAACAATTTAGCAGTTAAGTGATTAGTTTATTAAGTTAATTAATTTAGGAAGTAAGTAGTTATGTTAAATGTTAATGTATATTATGTAGTATATTTTGTGTGCCATCTCATAGTCTATTATGCTAATTCATTTAGTAAGTTAGTACGTTAAAAGTTAATGTAATTGTGTAGTATACTTTACTTGCCATCTTAGCATTTTGTAATTCACATCTACAGTTCCAAATGCTAGTTCAAAACATATAATTTATTTTGTATATAACTATAACCCTAATATACCAAGGTAAAATAGGGTTACACTATTTGGAAAATAATTAATACTACTACTACTACTAATAATAATAATAATAATATCAAAGTTATAGGAAGCAGTCACCTATTTATTTTCTGTTCTCACAGTTACATCTGTTTAATTTCATCTGCTGAATGAAGTGAAATTATCAGTAATCACGGAACATAAAACCAGTTAAATTTTGTGAATTTATTTTGTGCTTTCCAAATTAAGATAGAGCCTGCAAATTTAAATAATAAATTGTGCAGAAGTTTAGTTTCTCTCAGTAATATTTCAGTTTATCCACTTTCTGAAGTCTTTATACATTACAGGAAAATGGTAGGCCTATGCATGTATACTTGTGTATGTGCGTGCTTGTTTGTTTATGTTTGCATGTATTAATTTATACTCGGTACCATCTTAGATGTAAAAAAATATGACTTGCAGTCAAACTTCGTTTGAGTTCGTTGATAGATTATGCTCACAAGCAAAGGAATTTCTTATGCAGCTGGAGAGTTCAGATAGTTTTTGTCGGGATTTTGAATTGTTCTCAAGACCGTATACTGTTGTCTCGGGTCCATTATCTAGGAATACATTGCGGCGTAATGATGGAGGGACCGTGTGATAAAACCTCCAACACCATTAATGCAGACTCTTGAGTGAAGGAAGGGACTATATATAGTCACTGGTTAAAAAGCTTTACTGGAGAATTTTAGGAAACAGTTTCTGCTGTAATTCCTCCGTTTACACATTAGCATGCAAAAATGCAACCTTCGCTTCATTCGGGCCATACAGGTTTCGCAATTAGCCAGTTTCATGTCACATTTGTTTGTTACATATTAACATTAAAAACTGTTTCATATATTATTTAAAGTGAGTTTCAAGGTTTTATTTAATAAAACACTACATGTTGATGAAGAAAATAAATCTTTTGTGTATTCTTGCCAACTGTTATGAAGTTATATCGTAAAGATTCACGTGGTGACCACATTTTCTGATTTGGAGATCAGCCAGTCTTTGCTAAATTAAGAAGTATGCATATCTGTTTTTTGTAGGACAGTAGCCTAGGTACATAGGTGCGTGTTTCTTTTGGCGATTAAATGTTTTACTGGTATGTGAATCATTAAACAAGAATCTAACAAGTGACCACTGATATTTAAATTACCAGGGGTCCCGGGCCACAGGTTGTAATCCTTGAACAGATCATATTGGCAGATAATATATGGTGCTTACCCTCTGAAGTTAAAGCAATTTTAATCCCAGCTATTCTTTCACTATTTGGATGGTTGCTATAATTATGTGCCTCCATTACGGTGCATCAAGAATATCGGTTCTTTTGTTATTTAGGGAGAAATGGTGACAATTTATTTAACAAATTAATGATTACGATCATGTTTTCAGATTTCTCTAATAACTGTTTAGTACTTTAATTTTTAGAGATATTTGTTTACAATAAGAAATATGTACTTTCTTCCCAGTCCAGCATTTGAACCATTTAACTCAGTCGCCATTTAACATGTAATTTGATTTTATAATTGCAGCAGATTGAACTTTAGTACTAAATTTATTGAAAAATAGTTCGCTGCTGGGAACAAAAATATGTTTTCTGAAACATTTTGGAAGCAGTGTTATTTCGTTAGAACTTCAGATTAAGATAACATTTCAATCCGTAAATTTACCCAACCATGTGATTTATATTCATATACTGTAACAATTTTCAATCAAATTTTACACAAAGTTTATGTCAAAAAAGGTTAAGTAGGTTATAATTTGTGTGTCACGAAAGTATAACACTTTAGTTAGTCCTATAAGTTGTTTGTCTATACATAATTATTTAGCCTACAATAGGCTAGGCATCAAATATGTACAGCGGAATTTTAAAACATTTAAGCCCTTACAACGTGAAAAGGAGGATAACATCTTAATACTGAATGCGAATGTTCTTCTGAATGTGACATTATTGTTATTAACATTTTAATAAAAACACTATTAAAATATTTAAATATATTCATACTATTCCGTGAGGAAAAATCCTACAGAATTGCCGTAATGCAAAGAAGAAGCTTCTACAGAAAATTACTCTCGTGACTGTTGTTTGTTCCCAAAGTATAGTAAATAAGGAAGGAATAAGGAATGTTGTTAGCTTTTAAGCCATGTAGTACGGGAGAAGTACTTCTGGGCAGGTCAAGTTGTTGGTACTTGAAAAAATACAGTGCGTTTGGGACAGATGTCGATATATAGTTTAGGACTGCTGTGAAACTGCTAGATTTTTAGATAACGTATTTGACAACTACATCGCAGAAGATTAGTAATTTCCACCAGACTTGTGGGCGAAAATCCTCGTAGCCTACTACCAGAGTCTTTCCACAAACATTTTAATTACGAATTTTATAACCCGCATCCAAATATACACACTGTGGTAAATATCATTCTATCAGTGCAACATGAAATAAAACAATATATTAATTAAAAAGAATTTTCTGCAGCTACCATGTAATACGAGTATTAAGAAACAAAAACATAATAATTAGTAGAAAACTATAAAGCATATGGAGACGGAAAACTGTCCTATTACAATATTAAAAACACACACATTTTTAGCCATATCAGGATTACTCTTCCTCCTGGCAGCCCCAAGTCTGCTCGAAATGAAAGGGGAAGAAAGGGGAAATGCTAATGGAAGGTGCCCAAAAGTACATATAAAGTTGACTATCCCAGGCCAAAACTCCATTAATTTCGGTTGTTCCGACCCGAAAGTGGTGCAGCAGCGTTTAGTACCTTACATCTCATAGATATATCCATTTTTTGCTAAATTAAGAAATAAACAACTTTCATTTCTGTAGGGCAGAAGGCGCAAAGTGCGTGTTTTGTGGTGATTACATTTTTACTGAAACATTAAACAAAAACAAACAAGTGACCACTGAAAGGGAAATTAGTGTGACACACGGACACGCTGAGTTGACAGAGTATAAATCTCTCTGCTGTCAGGTAGGAGGTGTTGGACATTATAATATGTGGCTAGCGTTGCCCCCACGCAACCTACATGCTGAGAGTTCGATACTCAGGGCCTACATTGTCACACCTAAAAACCACGAGGCTGCGGTAACCCCTGTGTTCAGTGATGGCTGCCGTTCTCTAATGATGTTACCCATTGCCTGGTATTCTGATCCCATGCATACCTGATTATACAAGTAAAGTTTTATGGTTAGTCAAATGTGTTCATTAAAACTTATTAAAAACGAATTATACAAAAATGTGTGCCCACATCAGAATTAAATTCAATTCGATATTTTATTGGTTCCCTTGTGTGCTAAGTTATTTATGCAGTCGCTAGAGGATTCTTGTATGGTATGTACAGGTAGGGGAAAAAAGCGGACCGACTCTTGTAGCTGATTACAGAGCCTTGTGATACGTAAATAAATGTAAGAGATGTAACGGAAACGTTTGTTTTCACAAGCAATGCAAATAACGTGAAATTATATCTCAATTCAGGCAATTTATCGACACTAGAACAAATTTCAATACATTCCCTGCCATCCTGTGAATGCCGCTAGGCATGCGCAGTGGCTGATATCGGCAACTTAGATATTTTAGTCGGTCCGCTTTTTTTCCCTACCTGTACAATCACTAGAGGATTCCTGTAACGAAGGGTTGTAAAAATTAATCTTAAAATATGGGAAAAGGTTGGGAGAGTGAAACCAATGTATAGAGTGATCAAAAATAAAGATTTTATATGTTAGTTACACCGTTAAGTCTATTAATTCAAGACATATTGTGTCAGTTGTATAAAAAAGTAACTTGTATGATATGTTGAACTTAACATTTCGCGCTGCCAGGACTTAATTTATAAATGGGCAGGCTGGGCATTTGTCCAGGGCGGCAAAAAAAAAATGTATGATAATTTAATAACAAAATATTGTATCATAAGACTTTTAGGGGGCTGTACTTTTTCTACCATCGCGTAACAGCCCTCCGACGCAAACAGACGTAAATTGCAGTTTGCAGGATTTGCAGCATGGGAGGTTCCAGTTCATTTTCATCAAATGTTTATGTAAAAGTTTAAAAATTGACTTTATTACTACAAATATTTTAGGCTATTTTTTGTAAATGCAATTACAATAGCAATCATGCATTTTTCTCCAAAACCTAATTATTTTCGTATTAGAAAAAGATTTTCAATTTTTTATGGGTAGCCCAAGATAGTGATTAGACTACTCGTAACAATGAAATTATATCGGAATACTATTGGTTGTTACTTGCATAGGCGTAACCATGCCGACCATATGGGGGGGGGTTACAACATCTGGAGAGGGGAGTTCCGGGGTCCTCCCCCCGGAAAATTTTAAAAATTAAGGTGCACAATAACGAGTTTCAAGCTTCCCACGCTTTAAACTCATTTTAAGTCATTTATAAGCAGATTTTTAAAAAAGGCGATATATCACAATAATGAAATAAATAGTACTATTTTCCCTTTTTTAATCAATGGGGGGTTCAAACCCCCAAACCCCCCCCTCGTTACGCCTATGGTTACTTGGGTAAAATCCTTACTTCACTAAAACTAACTTTGGGACGGTGGGTGGGTGCTCATGGTGCAAAGTACCTGAAATCGAGGCCTGCGCGCTACTCGTAATTTTCTTTTAATATAAAACACCATATTAGTTGATAACATAAATTTCATAGAATTGTCGTTATAACTATTTATGTAGAACAGATGTGAAAATACGTGATGAAGTAGAATGATGCATTTTATACAGCTTACGATACAGTGATATTTTAATAGTATGGCATACTGAAATCTCGCGTTTCGAAAATGTGCCATCTTATATCTCCCGCGAGGTTTGTCTTGTTGGTCAACCTGTTTTCCTAGAACCCTAGCTGCTCTATAGTATGACGTCGCAGCTCTAACGTCCAATCAGGAAATTCTTTACCATTTCAGGAAGTTAATATGGCGGAGATTTCGTTACTTTTCGTTACATCTTAGTATAAAAGCAAATGCATTAGGTAGGGCAGGTTGGTTGGACCAAATCATTCGTCAAGACAACATCTCATGTCCACGGAACTATGTACAACATAATACATGTGATATTAAGTATTTTATGAAGATAATCTCGGTTTTAAAATAAGGGTCCTCTACAGTGGGATTTTACCGGCCTTTCTAATATCAAAGTGTCTTTTCTTAGCAGTAATTTTGTATTTAGTGATATTGCACTATTATAAATAAGTGTAAATTAGAAGGTTATAATGTGTTTATGTATTTTATTACATCGCAATTTCAACAATAGCAGCAATTTTGAAAGTTCCATACATTCTTTTCAGCAGGGTTGTAGTGCAGCATGCAGAGGATGGGGTATATCAGCATGCACGCTTTAGAGTATTGTGGATATAAATGGCATGTAATAACCCTGCTGTGATACCCTTGCTTCTACAAACGCTGTCCTGTATTGTCTCAAAGTCTCTGCAGCCACGGTTTAATTAATACATGACAACACCTACATTCCTAGCAATTACCGTCTCTGTTTTTAATTTTGCTCCCAGGAAGGCTGGTAAAAAAGTTAGTGTATTACCTTTTCCTGCTGTTACCATATGCCATATTCCATGGAGATATTAAAATTGTTTCAAGAGGATGCGTATGATAAGAATGTGCTTTCATAATTGGCTGTAAGCCTTCCAAAATATCTGAACTTTTATTTCGCATTTGAAAGTTATGCATTTTTAAATTATTTATTAATGAAAATGTTTCTGAAACCCACGGGATAGGTAAACGAAATCTGATATAAGACCAAACTTTTTCAGCTTAAATAAATCTATACCTCTTAAATAATATGTTATGATTTTCTCTCCCTGTAAATTAGTTGTAAAAATGCAGAGAATGTTGTTACCACCTCGCTTCGCATCAACGGGCGATACACAACCCAAATGAAACCTTATTAATACACATTAGTAACTTTCTTTACCATAAGCATGAGCAATGCACCTTTCTCATTTCATATTCCGATATAGAATAAGAGGCCTTATTGCAAAGATAGCGTATTTAGTTGTATCAGTTGATGCAAAGCTTGATAGTTCTTAGATAAGATGGAGTTCCTACGAACAATGGGTGGCTTACAAGATGACCACCCTTCAGAGAATTTTTGCGAAAAAAATTTTCAAATAAAAGTTTTAGCTCTTACTATGAGCACATCTTGTACAAAATTTAAACAAAATCGCTGAAGTCGTTTTCGAGAAAATAGGGAAAAACTAAATTTTCTTAAAATAAAGTGGCATTAAAAGTACGTGCAATTCGCCGATAATCTTCGTGACATATCCCCAGAAGATACCTAACCCAAATAAAAACTACTTTTCCTTCTGTAGCTAGACTGTTCACAAACACATACACAGACATGTTTCTGAAAATAGTATTTTTTGGATTCAATGAACCTCAAAATATGTATTTATGTTGAAAACTCAACTTTGAATTTCTGGCTCGAACATAATAGCCTACTTCCTCCACCTATAGTACCTACGGTATGGACAGAGGAAATAATAAAGTGTTCATTTTAAGATTGCTTATTAAATGTGTACCGGTATTGGAAGTTCTTTGTTCTATACCCTCCTTTTTTAAAATTTATGCATGAACATACCGTACAACTTTCCTTTGACGTTTTGTGACAAATTATTTTAAATATGTGGTTAAACTTCCACTTCAGTTAAATATAGGCCTAGTATATTTTTTTCAGATTTTCATAAACAGTTTCTGACAATTAATGAGGGAAAGGTACGCTAAATAAAACAAAACGAAATCAATGTTTAACATTTTAAAAGTAACAGAATACAATTTTTTAGGCAGTCATACTAAGTCGGAATATTTATATGTTTAGTTCTAAAATTGTATGGATCGTCAGGTCCATGGCTCTTATGACTGTTGTGTGTTGTAGATGTTAGGCAAATGAAGCCTAGTTATGTCTGTTTGTAATTGTTTGATGTTGTAATTATTTAACGATGTCGTGTACTGGCTTGTAACTTCAGTCGGGATACCAGGATTTCGTCCGCATGAGTTGTTTTGTTTACATGCCTGTAAACCGTCTATAAACCGAAGATGTCACATTTACGCGCGGATGCACATTCACATACACAAACACACACACATATACCGTTAAATAATTACAACAGCAAACAATATATATAGACTACATATATATAACTACAGATGAGGCAGATTAACTCTTAAGAAAATAATACTGAACATTAGACAAAAGTGGCATTATGTAAACTCATCTCAATTAACCTTCGGAATATGAAGACACATATATATGTATTGATCGCGCTACCTTGGGTGTTCAGTGTAGCCTATACATTGATATTTCCTAATTTCGTCATCCAGTGTTTTAGTTATGAATCTCCATATATGTACAGTATTTTTAAATATTTATTTACTGTAAAATTAGTTGGTGCTATCGTAGAAAAATGAGAAAAATATATAATATATCATATTACACTTGTACATATATCATTGCTTGTACGGCGGCTGAGATCCCCTGCCCGCTACACAGAGCGGCAACTACTCCAGCACAGGTGTATTGCGTGTGCTCTAACCAAGACTTCGCAGGCGCTCATACCTTAGCCTGTTGTGAATAATAGCCACTTCCAGTAGATTTACAATCTGTTCAGTTCAATAAGAGAGCTGTAAAACAACTCTTTAATGCCCGGTTTCTATAAACTCGTGAAATACCTACGGGTAAATTATCCATGGGCAAATTAGTTCCTAACCATCCACAATGATATAATGAGGAAGGCCTTGGAGTTGTACAGTTAATTTAAACATTTCTGACCAGTCAGAGCTGAATTTACCTACCACCATAAACAATCATCGATGTATTATAAGTTTGAAATTTAAAAGATAAAATTTAGTGGAATGCCTGGTTTTCACGATTCGCACCCATAACACGCGAAAAAAATTATATTTTGGAATAAATCATTATTATATTGATATAATAACTCTGCTTTTATGCAGGTTTTTGTGGGTACGAACTTATAAGTCAGTAGCAGTAAAATGGAAAGAAACTAATTTCGCCTCACTTAACTTCACTTATATTCGAAAGAAAATTACTCTTTAGAATAAGTGTTTTGTGACACTGAAATTTACACATGATCTCAGAAGATGAAACTTAACACAATTAGTTTTATCTAGCTTGTTACTTGCACTAACAATCTAAATGGTGTCACTGATGTCGAAGATGGATACCCACACATTTACAGATTTATCTTGACATTTGCTATGAGTGGCCATACATCATTACAACGGTGGCTAAGTCAGTGTCTCATGTTCAGCCGTGATCCCTTTGGAAGTTCTCTCACATCGAGAGATTATCTCTAGTTGCAGTTCAAATTTGAAAATTGGGAAAATGCAATCTTTAAAAGGAACACATAGGCGAAAACGGAAATAAAATATGATTTCTTACGTGTGAAAACTACCCGGTTACCGTTATGCTAAGAATAATCACATATTCTACCTAAATTCCTTGTAACCTCTTACTATCTACATTAATAATAATAATAAAATCCGTGAATCCTATGTCCTGGTATCTTATTATTTAAGCCACGACCTAGTATTCGTCATGATTTTGCTTTTTCCTTTATGTTTTTGTTTCCAGAATTTTTCAATTTCACGGAATTTCTTTCTTACAATATTACAATTTCTATTTGTGTTACATTTTCATTTTACACAACTATACTACATGTATCTAACTACTGTCTCTCCTACTGGAATTCAGTAGTTGCGACTTACAAGAACTACTAATAACAATAACAATAATAAACTTAGAAAGCATTAGAAAGCATTCCAGTAGAAGACCATTAGGAAGTGACTCGGACTCACTGAGATTTACTTTCGTTGTCTATTCTAGTCGCCCTAGTCGCCCTAGTCGCCGTAAATCCGCGCTACGTCATACAACTCTAGATCTGCAGTTCACAACCCAGTTCAAATGGTTGATCTTGCCCGTCGAACTTTCTTCAAGGGTATCGATTATGCTACAATTTAAACGGGTTTATAACCCTTAGTGAAAACATCCTTGAAGCGACCAGAATTCAAGGGTCACAGCACTGGTTAAGGTAAATTCTTAATTAGCAAACTTTTGTAAGATGTTGCCTACTTGCACACACGAGTTTTATTATAATTTGAGTGGACTGGCAATATTTTGAATCAGGGCTCGCTAAGGCGACAGAGAGGTAGCAAAATCTGATTCAGTGGGCTTAATCCTTGGTAACGGAAACCACGTGATTCCCTACAAATCCCTAGCATTTGTGCGAGTAAACAGGATACACATCTAATCTCTACTCTTACCTGCACAGGTAGATGCAACCTACATCGACATTGTTTCGGTATTCATCATTGTTTCCGACCAAGTTCATTAACATGTAAAACACATTACACAAATCTTAAATTAAATCAGAATCTAACATGGGAAGATAAGAGTACTACATTTACTTCTATTCTACACCACTTTCCACATACTAATATGCAGACTTGTCGGTCCGAGCGATACAGTCATTGAGGCACTGTGTATTACAGGCATAATAATAGAGCTGAGAATAAATATTCAGGCACACCGGCGATGACTGCAGGTCTAAGTAGCCTGTCATTAAAAAAACCAAAACTACAAACAAAAATTACCGGTAATTAGACTTGTTGAATTTAGAATGTAATGCCACAGCTGCCCTTATGTGAGGCAGAGAAATTTAAGTGAATGTAACACATCAGCTTTTCGTTTTCTCTACCCGAACCATACATAGAGGAAGTATTGGTTATGCTCTGAATGTCGATGTCACATTTTCAGCACGTTTCGGGGTCCTTGGAATCTAAGAAAATAATTTTCAAAAGCATGTCTATGTTTGAGAGTATTTGTGTCTGTGAGCAGCATAGCGTGAGAACGAACCATCGTAGAAAAACAGAATTTTATATAATATTAGAACCTTCTGGGGCTGACACGAAGATTGTACGACTTTCTCTTACTTAGACTATCAACTTAACGTGAAAGAAACTCAACTTTCATCAACTCACGAGAACAGGGCGCGAAATTCTGAGGATTTCGACAAAGATTCAGTTTTTAAAAACTGTGTATTATCTTGTTGAATATTAATTATTTTACTGTAGGCTTGTTTCCGCAAATAATCAAATTAATAAAATAATAATAGATATTGTCTCAAGCAGTCACTTTTGATTTAAAATAGTGATTGAATTTGAGCATTAGAATGATATTTAATCTACAAGTAAAGTTACAAAAGAGTCTACAGTATTCGACGCTTGTCATTTTACCGGTAAACATCTTAAAACACAATAATACATTTTCCTGGAGGCGCTAAACAATCTAAATTGGTTTCCTATCCCTGATTTTTTTTAATTAAAGAAAAAAGAAAAAAAGAAAATAATACTTTTCATCTCTGCTTCCCTTTAAGCTATGTTCTTATGTCTTTTTTTTTCTGTTCATATCATGTCACCAATTTATATTCTATTACTCTTGCCATAACCATAAGAGAGATTCACTAAAGGAATAAACTACATTTTTATGGGATTCAACAACCATGAAATGATTGAATTTACTCGGAAGTGTTAAAAATAATCGGAAGTTGTCGATGTAATTTGACTTTCACACGCGATTTTGATTGGTATTGGTTCCTTGTGTTTTAGCCAATCGTTCTCTAGCTCCTCTTTGTATCAAAAAATTTAGTTCGTATATTTGACTGTTGTTTTTGTACAGCCGTTAAAGGTTATACTGAATTGAATTACTTCCAAAACATAAACAAATTAACAATTTTATAATTACATACAAAAATACAAACTAGTAGGGCTATTTAGTTTTTATTAAATGAGTAGATCGTAGTGCAGTGGGAATGTTTATTTATTTATTTATTTAATGTAACATTAAAAAGCAATCTAAGCGGTAATATTTATATATATAGCCTAAGCTCTTCATAATTCCAGAAGGCTGCTTTGGTTTGCCTACTGCCTTCAGACTTGAAACATCATGCCATGAAGGAGAATATCTTAATGTTAATAGAAACAGTATTCTGTGGTTAGATTAATACATATTTTCAGTATTCATGCTTAGTCGTTTGGGTATGTTTGAAACAATTAGCAGACATTTCCGAAAGCTAAAAATATCAGAAATGGGATTCTTTCTCTCCAAAACGGACGATTGTTCAACAGTTTTTTCATAAAGAGTGAAGTAACAAACGGCGTGGTCTTGTGGTTAGCGTCGCTGACTACAGATCCGTCGGCCCGGGTTCGATCCCCGGTACCTCCTCGGATTTTTCTGAGGTAGGGGTGCACTCAGCCTCGTGATTCAAACTGAGGAGCTACTTGATAGAGAAGTAGCGGCCCCGGTCATGGAAACCACCATTAACGGCCGTGGGTGTCTGCAGGCTGACCACATGCCCCCCGATCCTGCCATCTGCCTATGGTAGATGACTCAGCGGTCGGGTGGTACCAGGGTTGTAGCGCCACGGAGATTAGTTTAGGAAGTAACAAACAATAATTTTTACAAAATGTATGTAGTTATATCCCATCCCCAATCATGACCTATCTCATAATATTGTGGAGTGAAATGGTCGGAAGAGAAGTGTGCTGTATGAAAGGGTGTTTGAGCCCTGAATGCGGCGTTGCGCGGGATGGTAGGGAGCTAGGTCATGCCAGCCCGAGTGTCAGTCAGTAGGTGGTGTGCTGCTCGCGAACTCAACAGCTCCGTCCGTGCGTCCCGCGTCTGTGACGACAGTAGAGTGTTGTTGTGCGACAGAATGCGTCCGGGCTTGCCGGGGCAAGACCCCTTTTTCGTACCACGCGGCACCTCCGACTGCTGGTGAGATTCTCATCCAAAGCGGGAGGGGAATTTTAGTTAACAATTTAATTGTTTTCTTAGGTTTTGAATGTGTCACCAAAGTTATGTCTATAGAAGAGAATTTTTATAAACCAATTCCCGTTCCTTTTCCTCTTGCACCTCTAGTTTACACATGTGGCGAAGTTCTTCGCTTTAGCTGCAAATGTTCTGAATAGATGCACTTATTTTGGAGTTTTGCTATGTGATATCGCGTGCTGGTAAAATTGATATTTGCAGAATTATTAAATTTGATCATGATCAATCTAAAGTAGGAAAAATTTGTTGAATAAGTTATAATATTTATAATTTCGAAAAAACACAAAATGTACTGTTGGCTGTGGTGTTGAGTGGACACTTTGCCCTCTTACACTTGACTTCTAAACTATATTAACTGAGAAAATGTATTTATTTTACCAACTATTTAAAATAATTTGGTAGAAAACTTTACATTTCATGCCAAATTGCAGAATAACGTACAAGAAATGCCCCTAATCACAGTGTTAAATGCTTTCTTTGTAGTCGCGGTTCTATAACTTTTGTTAGCTGCTTCTCATGAGTTGAAGAATTAACATATTATACTTTATTTCCTCTTTCAACTAATCATGGGCCCTTAACGTATTATTTCTTAATACTTTCTAAATTTTAACTTTACTTTGATCTATTTAGTAGAAATAATACTATTTGTTTTTCCATCCATAAACAAAGTCTATTAATTATTTCATTTCATAAATTTTAAACCTTTCCCTATATTACGTGTAATAGGGCGGTAGCACAATCGACATCCGTTTACATTCAACATTAGGGCTGTGTTTCGATAAATTCAATATTCCGGTTTCCTACTCTGCAATTCCAATAAAATTGTTTACGCGAGAATGGCTACACCACTTGCTTGGTTTAAATACATCCAGGGTACAATACATGCACGCGGTGAAAATATGACTTCGGAATTCAGAGAATATAGCTGAAAAAATATGCTCGTCGTATAAGTAAATAACAAGCAAGCAGCCAGATTACTAGCATATTATATACTCTTCATTTCAGTTTGTGTTATTCTGAGGGCAAGAGCAGTTTAGAACTATCGATACATATTATTTTGTAACATATATTACCGATCTATATTACCGATATTCTTGATAAACATAAACATATTTCGTTAATGATTTTTTCATTAGCCTTGAAATTTTCTATTTTTCCTTAAATGAACTCGTAAATTCTTTTGAAAAAAATCAATACCGCTATTTAATAAAATTATCATTTTGGTTATTTATCGTGTTATTGTTTCCTGCCACCTTATACTACTTACGTCGTAAAAATTTATCACTACTAGGCCATTCGATTGGTTTATGTTTCAAACATTTAATATTTCATTCATCACCGTGAAAGATTCCGTGTTGGTTTTGGAATTCGCCGTGTATATAAGCTTATTTATAATTGGCGTTTTAGTGAAATGTATTCCACTCTTACTGTAACATGCAGAGAATTCGTGTCTCATGTCATGTTCACTGAACATGTGATAGTAAAGCGCTGACGTTTAGATAATAGTGTTAAAAAAAGATATCTGAACAGATGGAATCAACTTGATAACATTGAGGAAATCGCATACTGGTTTTCATATCCAAAATATGAAATAGGGAAAGTCCGTGTAATTTGAACTGCTTAACTTCAGACGGCATGAAGTCTGTACTGAAAATCCCTTAATTTTATATACAGTTATCCTGCCGGTTGTAATATATATATATATATATGTGTTTGTGAGATATGATCTCTTATGCCGGTTGTCGACCAAGAGCTAAGCTAAGTTAGTTTAGCTTAGCTCACATACAGTGTGGGATTTCATATATAGTTGTGCCGGATTTCATATGTAGTTTTGTGGGCACAATTACATATGAAATCCCGCACTGTATGTGAGCTAAGCTAAACTAACTTAGCTTAGCTCTTGGTCGACAACCGACATTACTCTTCGGGAAGAACATAATCTGAGAGTATTCGAAAACAGAGTGCTTAGGAAAATATTCCGACCTAAGAGAGATAGAAAACTGCATAATGATGGGCCTCATAGCCTGTACTCTTCACCGAATATAATAAGGGTAATTAAATCGCGGAGGATGAAATGGGCTGGACGTGGTACGTGCATGGGGAGGAAAGATATATCTAAAAAACATTGACTGGGGGACCCGAAAAGAAAATGACACTTATAAGACCTAGACGTAGATGTGAGGACAATATTAGATTAGATTTAAGGCAAGTAGGATTTGCGAGGGATGGTTGGATGGAGTTAGCACGGAATAAGGTTAAATGGCGGGCTCATGTAGGCCTAAGTGCGGCAACGAACCTCCGGCCTCTATAAAATAGTCTAATATTCCTTCAGCTTGCTTAGGAATTGTCTATTGCCATTGAATAAGTAATTAAGGCCATAATTTACAATATCAAAATTCGATAATATTTGAAAGAATACATTTAATGAATCTGAAGAGGGATTTTCAAATTTTGGACGTCCGGTATTTCGAAAGTGGAAAATAAGTTGGTAGTATTTATCGATGTAAGTATTAAAATGTTTTTACGTTGTCCACATTTGAACCGCAAGATTTTTCGCATGAAATTCCAGCTTTCATTTGATTACAGTCTCGAGGCTCTGATACAATAACTGTCTGTAGGGGATATACTTGCAAGTGAAATGGGGTGCTGGTATTAACACTACAGAATGCATTAGTGTTAGTGTCGGTGTACTCTCCTATAAAGCATCGTAATCAGTTAATGGGACGATTTGCTTCAGTCCACTGGTCCTTACTATCGGACATATTGATTTCTCTCCATTCCAGTAATCAATCAATATAAACTATTAACGGCCTCCCGGGAATGCCAATACAATGAAGCCATTATTATTTTGACACAAATGTTACGCATAATTTCGTTCACTATTGTACTGATTCAAATAGAACTTACCTTTTCCATGGACAACTTGAAAGAAACCTTGTTTGAAAAATCGTAAGGTTCCGTATAGCAACGTATACTTTGTATTAGGTAAGAACCGGCAGAAAAAAAAAGTTAAATCTAATTCGGGACAATCTCTCTACCTTATGGGTACACTGGTAATTTTTAAAACTGTTGAACAGATTTGAACCATGTTTTCAAAGTATGTCCCTGGAGACTTTGAATGAACGTATGCAAAATTTGCACGCAATTTGTTTCTTGTTTCTGGATAATTAATTTTTGTATTGCATTTTTAGTATTCTTGAGCACTTTGCATTTTTAATTAAATTTAATTCAGGGTTTACCAAATTTGAATAGGCTACGTTGTGTACAATAGTGAGAGAAATAAATCCAAATATTTTTGCTATATTGTACTTATTGATATCCACATGTATAATTAAAATGTGTCACAATTTTGACAACAATAACTATTTCTATTCAGGGCGCAGACAACATTATATAAAATCGAAAATTAGATCTTACGTAGGGGATGTTGTCTGTATGCTTGCAAAATCTCATACAGATTGACAAAAAGTAGGGGTGGGGATACTGAAAAAAGTTACTGTAAATGCAATTAGAAGCTACAAGCTACTTTCATGCAAGTATTGAAACTGACGAACCAGATTGACGAATCAAACCTTATGATTTTTTTTTTCCGCTCTGTCTACTTTTTTGTAATTATTTATAATTATGTACTATTTCATGTAGTACGTACATAAAAAAAAATTAATTAATTTCTTTGAGCTTATTTTTTCGATTTAGTAAATATGTTACTATTAATTAAGTCAGATCGTTTTGGTATATTAAAAGTAACATAATAAACATGCCACTTCATGCAATTAAAAATCCCCCTTCCCCAGTAAGCTGGATTGTCACCTTAAGCATTAATATTGCGAGTTCCTCCCTTCCTTTTCTGTCGTGGAATATGTGGCTACTACCTAACAAGACATAAAAAGGCGTTTTTACTTGCATACCCAAGATAGTTTCAGTTTCTTTCTTTAT
Organism: Ectobius pallidus; assembly: GCA_964059195.1. Taxonomy (NCBI): domain Eukaryota; kingdom Metazoa; phylum Arthropoda; class Insecta; order Blattodea; family Ectobiidae; genus Ectobius; species Ectobius pallidus. The sequence goes on along the minus strand of CAXKWD010000002.1, from coordinate 82,927,277 downwards.
GCAATTTATAATGTATTTTGTGTGTGTGTGTATATATGCTATAACTAGATAATTAAGCCCGTTACATGGATTGGGAAAATAATAATTTTACCGTTAAGTGAAAATAACGACACACGAGCTCTGCACGTAAATAAATTCACTATGTTTACATAATAACACAACACTGAGGTTCCAAAACAGGAATGATCGATGTATTCACAACGCTTCAAGAGTACGTTGTATGCAGTCCATACCGTGACTGTACAGGACTGCATAAAGCATAACAATTAACTTTAATCAAAATTAAACTTTGACCCAGCTGGCTGTGCTATCAGGATGAAATCTGAGATTTTCACTAGTCAGGTCATGGGGAGCGTATGGTGAGGATTTCAGACCTCTAGGTCAAAGGGTCTCGGAGGAGTAAGCGAATATACGTAAATCTTACTGTGCATTTAGTGTGGTATACATACAATATATTAAGTTATTATAGTATGGATTCTATATTACAAACAGAAATTGTAGGCCTCAATTCAAACTGTTATTACATAAAATTTAAATAGAAACGTTAAAGCCGTTTTCTACTTCTGTTTTCTACTATTATTGTTATAACATTTTTCATATTAAACTTTAAAATTTGGATAGAACTTAATTTCTTTGTTTTTTACTAAAATTTGAACAAATAAATTGTTATGTATTATTATTGTATTACCTCGTACCTTTGTATTGCAAATAGAACATGTTCTAACCTTTTATACATAATATTTTGTCATACTTCTCCAAATTATGTATTGTTTTAAGTAATTATTTAGTATAAGTTTTTCTAATATATTGAACTGAACCATCCCCGAACACAAGCTCTGCTTCTTCGGGTGGTGTATCAACTTTTGTATGTATTTTTCGTGTAATTTGGAACAATAGATTGTAAATGTAATTGTTTTAAAATAATCACCTACATAGTCAACTTCTTTTGCATCCATGGTTAAAAGATGCCTAATTATGAGACTTCACTTGTAAACTATTTTTTTTCTGTGGCCACAAACAAACGCACTTGAGCATACATTTAGACATTTTTTAAAACTAAAATGCAACACCCTATATTTTTCTGATAAAAATTCTTTATCGGATTTGTGATTGGCTAGAATATTTGCCGTAATGTTATCGTAATATGTCTAAAAGGCAAAAATTTATTTTTAAACTTGTTGGTTCACTATTAAATTACATAAGTAAGATTATAAATTTATAGTCATGACAGAGATTTTGAGGTTTCGTACTGTATAGCGAACATTTTCAGAATGAGCTACTCTTAAGTAAACTTCAATAAATAAATGCTGTTTATCTGAAATAGTAGATTTGAAATAATTAGATATTATAAACTGTTAATACTAGAAGAATGAACTTTGTTGTTCATTCAAACACATTAAACACAAACATAACATTATCTTAAATAAACCTAGACCTTTGAAATGTCTAAACATGTTTAAAAACGGTGTTCCGTTATGTTTTAGTTTAGTAGGTCATGCTTCTGTAATTCGTTTTTAGCAGGCCTTGCTTGCTATCTTGTTTTTTATTTATTGAACAAATGAATTTCAAACAGTTGTTATGTATGGGTATTGTAATATCAAAATTATTCTTTTTATGTCTTGCATCCAATCAGAGACTGGAGATTTTTATTATATTGTTTTGATAGCCAATAAGGTTTATCTTTAGCTTTTCTCCTTCTTCATCGATTCAAGTTAACTGTGTCTCATAAAGACATTAGTTTTTCTAGGCTTTAAATGCCTATTCTTCGTTGTAATCAATTTAACTACTACTCATAAGGACATGAGTTTTCTTCTTGGCTTATCAATGCCATTATTTACCTATCAGATAGATCTGGTGGTTTACTTTTAATAGCTGAAGCAATCAGCTCTTCGATTCACATTAAGGTTTCACATGCCTTATTGATTCTGAAGACTTCGAACGATTTAAGGACTATTATCACCCATCGTGTGATTCATCGGGTCTTCTTCATTTTGGTGTTGGCGTTGCAAGATCTCAGGCTAACATCTATATCAACTATCAAAAGGTGGTATTAATCAATTCAAAGGTACGTCATTTACTACCTAATTTATTTGAGGAACAATTTGGACGTAATTTCATCATTGAATTATATATTTGTGGTTTTGATCAAACTGATTAAGCCATCTCAAAGATATTTATGACCTTTAACAAAGGAATTTGTATTAAACATTGTGATATCTACAAGTTCATCAGTGTTTATGAATAATAATATTATACACGTCCAAGAAATCAAGAATTTATGAACTGAGCTTGATGTATGTATTGTTGTTGTGACAATAAATTGTTACATACCAGAGAAATTTATCTAAAATGTATTGGGCAAGTGTGGCTTATCTATTTATAGTTTAAGTCTCAATTTCAAGAAGTGTTACGTCCTATGAATCTTGTTATACAGTCCGCTTGCTCTCAGCTTGCCCGTACAAACGGAATGATTAAACTAATTAAAAGGCACACACTCATAAATAACTGAGGTTTGAAAATTTTCTTATGCAGTTTTCATTGATCCCTCATCTTAAATTTAGCCAAAAATTTAAACGTTGCTTTGCTTTATCTTCTTTAGGTAGCAAAACTCATCAATAGAGCGAGATGTTAGGCGAAATTCCTGTATTTTATCCTTACGTATATCTGTGAATTTACTTAATAAAGTTCATAGTAGGGTATTATGGTTATGTACAGCAAACTTTATTTTACCTATTTTTGTCTGTTTACATGTATATTGCCCATTAATGCTATTATCAGATTTTCAGAACTAATATTGCATTGCGTTAGAACAATGGGAATGTGTAGTAGCTGACATTTTATGCATCCGTAGTGCTTTCACTACGTATAGTAAAAATTTTGCCTTAACCGATTATGTTTCCGGCGACCAAAAAATTGTTAATGGTACAGTGTTTTCCCAAAACTCATATTGTACATGGTCAGTTGCTTTCTTCAGTTAAGGTAGCTATGTTATTAACACCCTCGTCTGGGGAATAGTTTAGAATATCGTGTTTACCAACTTTCTCTCAAGTCCATCCATCGACGAAAACCGCTGTTTTATGAAGTGATCTCACAGAATCGGTTTTCTATTTACTATATTAGGTTAATTAAAGCATGGCATAAAAGATTTTGAAGTAATGTAAACTATAGTATATCCATCTTAATTGCACCCTTTACTGGCCTGGCCTACGTTATCGTGAAATATAAATATTTGTTTTGAAAGACTCTAAGTTTAATTCAAATCCGGGGTGCGCGGGTAAAGAGAGTTAAGTCCACCATCCTAAAAAATTGAGATATGTCCATAGAGTTGTAGATAAAAGTGTTCTCTACATTTGTGTTAAGTCCAGTAAGTCATATTTAAAATTGTACGGTAGTTATGGATGTATGCCTCATGGGTTTATCCATCTCTAAAGCTATGTTGGGCTGGTATAGTGTGTTAAGTCACTCTAATTCCCAGTAACAAGAAAGTGGACTTAACTCTCTTTACCCGCGCACCCCGGAAATATAGGACTTATTTAAGAGTTTTTTTTTAAATATTTTTGTGGCTTTTTCCCTGCTTATTCTAAATTTGTTGTGCCTAGCATCCAAACTGCGATTTTCAACTCGAAAATGTTCTCAATGTGACATAAAACATGGAAGGGAGAGAAAAGGATAATAGCCAAGTAGAGATTACATTTGTTTCGCTAATCAATAAAACTTTTTTGAATGATGTATAATTTGTGTATACATAAATGAGAAAGAATTTATCAGTAGGTGCTTTTACTTAATATAAAACAGAATGCTTTTCCGAACACTTGGAAGCTAAAACCACTCACAGGGGATTGATTGTTTTTCAAATGGTATTATCAGATTACGTATTCAACCTGAGCGCTTTGCCTTTTGAGCTTGTCTTTCATCTCATTTCCACGAAATTCTCATTATTTAGCGCGATTGAAATCGAAATGTAAACTCCATGAGGATGTTAATACAATAATAGCTTAATACATCAATATATTTCACTCTACGTATATGAGATAATACGTTACCCTTGTGTTTAAGTGTATTCCGTGGCTGAGAAATTTTTGCGATCATGAATACATTGGGGCACGAGAATTATGTGGTTTAAGTGATGTGGGTTTTGTTTTGTTTGTTTGTTTGTTTGTTTGTTTTTGTTTTGTGCTTTATTGTGCTACAAAATACATTTTGTCAAGATTATAGACTATTCAAATCTGTTATAGATTTTTTGTACGTACAGAGTATTGCTTATATCTCTAATATTGTGTGCTGAGTATGTTAAAACACTCACTTGTTGTAAATAAATTAGCTCATCCGTTGTCTATGAAGGTAAATTTCCCCATTACTTGAGTCAGGTCTGCGACCCCGTTATTAGCTCTCATAAATTTTCTCCACGTAAGGCTGGTTAGTGAACATTTTTAAGAGTAGCACGAAATTCCTTTAATCGTTGCATTTTAAACCGCATGTAGGCTTGGAAACATAAGTTTCTGTTTGAATTTTTTTTTGGGGGGGAATTATTAAGTGCCAGAATGGTACTTTACGAGATTGTGTGGGGGACGGGAAATGTCTGTCCGTCTGTCTGTCCATGTGTCTGTACGCGCGATAACTCAAGTACGCTTTATCGGATTTTCATGGAACTTGGTATACGTCTTTAAAATGTCCATTGGAAGAAGCCTATTGATATTGGACCAAATCGGTTGACCAGTACCGGAGTAATGCCCAATTTAGTGCCTATTTTATAGTAATATATGAGAAAAAAATTATCAAATGCAAATAAGTTCTCATGGCAACATATTGTTTTATAGTGTTCATATACGGTTTTGAAAGTTGCAGTACAGGTAGCTTTGACAAACAACACCACCCACATATTCGTTCGTATATGCTTATCAAACTAGACCTATGTTCTTCCGTAAGCCCTGCTTAATGAATCGATCAGGAGCAAAACCCGGAAATCGATTAAAAAATAATTTATTTTCTGCATATCATAATTGTAATTATCACTGATTAAACAATGATTATAAGGATGAAACCTTTTCCACGACATTTACGCCAGTAACTGTTGCATGGAAAGGGAAGGTATCGGAGTGGGCTATCCTCACGTGCGGCCACACCTACCTTGTGAATGTGAAGCGAGAAAATCAAGAATCCATGCTTAGACAAGGTTGTGTAGGTTTCTCGTGCAGGTTTAAATAATACCTTAGGCAACAAGCCTATTATGCCATTTATTAAGATTCCAGTAGGTAGTAGGACTATGTTTTCTTACTAGTAGGCCTATCTTAACGGCCTTTAGGCCTACAGGAAAGTTTCTTAAAACCGTTTTTGTTAGACAATATTTAAACGCTTCAGTGTATAGATTTTAGATATAGCCTAATCGCTAAATCGGCTGACCGCGGCTATAAGCTATTAGCAAGTTCATGTAGTTCTTTCTTCTGCGGTAGATGGCAGCTGATGGCGTAGGTTAAGTCGAATATGTTTCCTAGTCATTTTCTTGAAACGAACGGACTTTAACAACAAGAAATGAACTCATTTTACTGGGCCTATAATATTAAAATTCAGACTAACAGAATTGATTTTATTCTAAATACAGATTGTTTATTAACACAGTTTCAAGTTTCAAGATCGTTCCGTCTTCGGTAATAATCGATATCACACGAGTATTTTAATGAAAAAATGTACTTTAATGGATGCCATTAAAATACTGTTACGTCACATATAGCAGGTGTAACTTATTATAGTAAGGTCGAACAAAAAAGTATATAAACTTCAGCGGTCTGTGAATAAATATTAAATTTACGTGCTTTGTGGGAAGAAAGGCTTCCAAACGAACGGATGAATAATATATGACCAAGCCAGGTTGGCTCTTTTGTACGCTGCATTGCACTTTATGTTTTATGGTTATAGAGATGGAATGAATCAGATAATTATGTTACATACTTTCTGTGGACGTGGTGTTTCGCTAGAGCAGCACGCAATTCTGTACAAATAATAATTGTTGAGGTCTGTATTTTATCGATTAACAGTAATTACCCCCCGTGAAGTCTACTTCATGGCTCTAGTATGTAGTAATGTCTATATGGAGACTGAGTCTGAAAAATATTGCTTCACTCAAGTCAAGGGATAACTGAAACGTCTATGTTTCTCAATTTAAAAAAGTGTAATTTTTACCATAATTTTTGTTACGAGCTATGAAAAGAAATCTGTACAAAAGTTTTATTAAGTTGTTTCGAGCATTTTGAAGACATTATCATTTAAACAATTTATTATTAGTGGTTTCTTTCTAGTTTTAAGAAGGAGAATCCGGTTGTCCCACTCTATTTGCAAAGATTTTTTTTTTTTCTAAAACAGCACATGGCAGGAAAGAGTTTTGAGATAAACAACAATAACCATTTAAAGCCAGTATATAAAGGATTAAGAAACAAAGCCCCTAACTAAAGATTAGATAACATTAATGTTATTATTTTCTTTAGAAAAACAAAAATACTGGTATTCAGTTTTATTACTGATATTGAGGATCTTGCCTTTACCAATTAATGGGAAATTATCTTTAATTTATCACATATAAATTTTTTCTTGTCCACTAATTTAAATTTGCTTACTTACTTACTTATTCAATGGCAGTAGACAATTCTTAAGCAAGCTAAAGGAATATTATCTACTTTATGAAACCCGAAGGTTCATTGCCTGAGCCTGCCATTCAGTCCTATATTGTGCTAACTCCAACCATCCCTCGCAAATACCATTTCCCTTAAATCTATCCTAATATTGTTCTTCCACCTAGGTCTAGGTCTTTCAAGTGGTCTCTTCCCTTCGGGTCTTCCAGTCAATATTTTTTTGGTATGCCTATGTCTACTTTGAGATGTGTCTAATTTACATTATCTGACCTAAAATTATTCCACTCGTCATTCTCTTCTGTAGTAGGTCAGTTAAGAATCGAACTGTAAAAATCATTATGTTCTTCTGGAATGCAATTAATGGTCTTATGTCTTCCAGTTTTTTATATTTTTTATATTTATTATTATTATTTTTTTTATCAATGAGCACCCGTTCTTCTGGATATGCCAACTGTGTAGGAAGACTTACTATATTTGAATGACTGGTTCCAAATTTGAATGTATTAACTACCATACCATCTATGAAGGCTCGAGCTACAATAGTGTATCGTTTGTCTCTTGCGTATGTGAAATAAGTAAAATGAGACATCAGGGAATATTGTGTTTTATCTGGATGTACTCTCCGACCACTTTCCATTTAAAGATAGTTTTTCTTGAATAACAATGGCCACCAAGTTTTAAAATTGATACCTGGAGATTCTACCATCTTAACTGTAAATAACACTTCGTCTTACAACTCTTTTTACCAGAGAAAATAGGTCGGTAAATAAAAATGCCCTCTCTGTGGAAAATATTGATTTACATTTCAAATCTTCCCACAAATACCGAAGCTAAGAAAATAGTACATTATATAACACGCCTATAATGATATTTATTAAGATACGAGTATCTTTATGAAAGGAGCAAAGCTATTATAATAAATTATGACAATATTATAATAAATTGAGTTCGTTTCGTGTGTTTTAGTGTGCGTTGCTTTGAAGATAAAAAGTCAAAGGAAAGCCCTGCTCCTTGCTTGCCTTTGTCGCCTGTCATCTATCGCTAAAGACGAGAACAATTAGCAGCTGAATGGTCACTTAAGACAGAGAGTACTTTGATTTATCAATTATTAGAAGGAATTCTAAAAATCAAAACTTCGACGTTCGAACAAAAAACAATCGTATGCATCTTTCCTATTGGCCTAACGGTAATTAAGACGCTCGTATGAAAATTATGAAACCGAGTTGCGCTATTCGTGTCTTAATGAATGCCATTATAGGCTCATTGTATAATATATTACTCTTTTCGGCAACAATCACTTTAGGCTGTTTTTTCTAGTACGAGTATACTAAAATTTCCACCCGCTTTCTGTTTGGGTCAACATCAACGCTTTAATTCTCTGTGCAACAAAAGTTTAATTCAGGATGAAACAAAAATTACATGTAAAATCCTAGAGAGACACATTAAACAGAAATAGAGTTTAAATTTATGCACCTGTCCTCGTTTCAATTCGAGACAAATGTAGTGGAAACGCTCGCCGCCTCAGCGGAGTTTGAAAAGTTTATGACAACTCCACAAATGCAGTCAGTTGTTCCAAGTCGACATCGAGCTACCTGTGAAATGTTAACTTGTCGAGACAAAACTGTTTCCATGAATATCCTCCATAGTTTCTAAGAAACACACAAAGCTGACTGCTCTTTAAGTGGAGCTGTATTTTCCAATAGGCCTGTCAACTAAGTTACAATAACAGACAAGCTACAGTACTGTATACCAGAGAGATGAAGTTACATTGAATTTAGTTACTGTTAATTGAGAGCATTAATCTCAGTCAATAATGGTGCTGATTTTTCAGGCTAACTAGGATTTCTCTTCTTCACCTCTGTCAGGTTTAACTCTTAACTTGTGATCTGACATATCCTCTAAAGTCTGGCCGTTCTAAGAAGGAAATCCAGTTCATCTGTCTCACTCTAGCACATTACTCGTATGACCTAAGAGTGAGAGAGACATGCTGGTTTTATTTTACTTAGGTTTCCTTCTTAGCTCGTCTCGGGTATAGGGTTGATGTGTCAAAAAGGCAACCTCCTAAAGTTTTAATAAAAATATATAAATAGGTCTATGTAACAATGAATTTCATTCGTTTCAGGGAACTGAATCAAAATCAGTTTTCTACTTTGATTAGTGATAGAGGTAGTGAATTTGAGGGCTTGCCTTGCTATTAAGAAGTTCGCTGGCTTTCTTGTCATAAAGTTTTAAACCACTTTTGGCCCCTACAAGAATAATTTAAGATTCTCTTAGAAATGAAAGGCGACTCACTTGGTAAGATATGTAACGATAGTAATTGGCTTGAAGATTTGACATTCATGGTAGGTATTGGAGGGCGTTTAAATGACTTGAATTATAAATTAAATAAATGGAATGCAGATTCTGCTCAACTTCCTATTTTACTTAAGCCTGCGCTGGGCCGAAATAGAAAATGTAAATTGAGCAGAACTGGTATCCCATTTAAGTTATTTCAATTTTGTTGATATGGCTCAACATTATAGAGTGTTTAGGCTTACATGTTTTTAATAACAATGTTAGTGCTTTGTATTTAAGTATTAAGTATTAAGTACTTTATCTATAATATGTATTTGTGTTATGTAATTGTAATGTAGTTTTTCGACTGGTAGAGCGGAAGAGGAGGGCCGAATGGCCTTAGCTCTGCCAGAATAAATGAAAATAATAATAATAATAATAATAATAATAAATAAAACTGACATTATCTTACAACATGGATCATGGATTTTAAAAAAATAATCGTGAAACAGATTTTTCAATGCGCCCTTTTAGTCTTAGAACGGAATTCATATTTTTTTCTAGGATAAATGTAAATTTATTCAGTTTACAAGAAATGAGAAAACAACTGTCTTGCAGCCCATCACTTAAGTAGTCATAATTATAATTATGTAAATTATTAGCATTATAAATCTGTTTACTGTTATCGTCGTTTTTGTTTTCCGCTTTTCGTAGAAACGACTTCAACAGAAGCGTCAACTCGCATTTGTCTCTTTCACGATGCAATGAGGCAACGCATTTAAACGTTAGTAGCAGAAAAAAGATTAAAACAAATTTTCAACACTTTATTATAATAAAGGAGTATATAATTAGGCCTGCAATTACTATGTAATAATCTTCATTAACTCGTGAAACAAATTAAAATATAGCTTACTCATGGCCACAAACGAGCTTATTCGGGAGTGTGTTGTTTATGCTGGCAAGTATAATTTTCAATTATTTAAATGTTAATGATTCAACTTGATTCAATTTGTTCAATAAAATGTGATTCCATATTTTAAAATGTACAAGTTAACCAAACAGTTACAATTTTGATACTACTTATAGCGAGAAAGTGATTTTTTCGACTCTAATTTACACGGAAACCGTAAACATAAAGAGATAAGTCGTTACTTATTAGCTTTTCCGATTATTTTAAGCACAAGACTAGGGAAAATTATAAAATTGTGAAGTGTAATCGTACTGGTAGCGTTAGTACGATACCTCAAATATTTATTTCTTCTGTGAGTTCGGCTTTTTCCTTAGAAAAATCTAAGCTTTGTGGGAATCAATTTCTTCTTGTAGATGAAGTCTCGTTGAGTGACGCGCTGTATTAAAATGTCTGGATGAGGAGATCAAATAATTACTAAGTATTGACGAGACGAATGACAGAAGTTGTATAGTTTATTCCAATGAAGATTTTACAGTAGTCGAGTGTCCGACGTTCAAGTTACAATGCCCAATCAATAGAAAAATCACAGAGTATTTATACAAAGTTATACATGATCGATAACATGGTATTTCCTACTTTGGTAGAGAAATTGAGAAGATTGACCGTTTATCTCAGCAATAAAATTGCTTGAACAATTAGTATTAAAATATTTAAAATGACATTGCATAAAAAGAATTGATGAATCCATGTTTACTGTAAATGGATACTGCTTGTCTTGCATCCTGTCTCGACTGTGATATGACACGGTCGGAAAAGATTTGCATATTTAACAAGTTTGTGTTTAAAACTTGCTATAATAAATCTGTCACAAAAATTACTTATTACTTCCTATAATAAATGAAAATCTCTCTATGCGACACTTTTACACGACAAGTGTGTATAGTATTGACTGAATAAAATAATGCCATTAACTTCAGGAAACTACAGTATTATTAATGCGAAACCATAATTTTTATAAAAGTTTATGGTTTTACATAATTTTTGTATATCATATGGAATCATCTCCCTAACTTATCCGATCCAAAAGCATGTCATTTTCAAAGTCAGTGAAATGTTTGTATCAAGGGTCGAGAAGAAAGCATGCTTACTACTGTAGAAAATCGTTTTCATTTAATACCTACATGATCTAGGTTCTTTGACAGTTCAGTGGAAATCAATAATAATTGCATAACAAATAAAATCAGGTAAACTGATGTAATAAAGTGCCAGTATGTTTTTGTTTAATCAGTTATGACTGCAATTATGATATGCAGAATATGTTTTTTTTTTTAAATTGATTTCCAAGTTAAGCTCCAGATTTATTCATTAAGCAGGGCTTACCGAAGAAGAAAGGTCTACCTTCTCGGCCACCTGGGTCCTTTTAACGGTCTAGTTGGATAAGCGCATGTAAATCAATAGTGTTTTTTGTCAAAGCTACCTGTATTTTAATTTCCAAGGCCTTATAAGACCACAGTAAAACAATAGGCTATGTTGTCAAGATAACTGATTTTCATTTCTTTTATAAATTCTTTCGAATACGTATATTACCATAAAATAGGCACTAAATTGAGCATTACTCCGAAACAGGTCAACCGATTTTATCCATTATGAATAGACGTCTTCCCATGGACATTATAAATGTGTATACCAAGTTTCATAAAAATCCGGCAAAGCGTATTTGAGTTACCGCGTCTTTAAAATATACACTAAATTGGGTTTTACTCCGGTACCGGTCTACCGATTTGGTCCAATATCAGTAGACGTCTTTCCACGTACATTATAAATGGGTATACAAAATTTCAGGAAAATCCAATAAAGCATATTTGAGTTATCGCGACTTCTTATATATTAACATAAAAACACTAAATTGGGCATTATTCCGGTACTGGCCAACCGATTTGGTCCAATATCAATAAACGTCTTCCCATGGACATTATAAATGCGTATACGAAGTTTCATAAATATCCGATAAAGCGTATTTGAGTTATTGCGCCTTTAAAGTAGACACTAAATTGGGTTTTACTCCGGTACCGGTCAACAGATTAGGTTCAAATTCAATAGGGCACTTCTCATGGACGTCATAAATGGGTATACCAAGTTTCATGGAAATCCGATACAGCGTATTTGAGTGATGGCGCCTTTCTATTAGAAAGGCGCCATAATCTATTAAAATAGGCACTAAATTGGGCATTACTCCGGTACCGGTGAACCGATTTGGTTCAATATCAATAGGGTTCTTCCCATTGACATTATAAATGTGTTTTCCAAGTTTCATGAAAATCCGAAAAAGCGTATTTGAGTTATGGCGCGTACAGACACACGGACAGACAGACAGACATTTTTCGTCCCCACACACAATCTCATAAAGTACCATACTGGCACTTAATAACACCTTGTAGTATCTGAGGTTGTGTTTAAAGTTCGATTCAGTGAGTTACTGAATTGTAGTGTAGAATTATGGATTGTATATACGCGTGGTATAGTTGGTCTCTTGAGAGAGAAATTTGTTGCGAAGTTGGCTGAATTCGAATTGGGTAGCATTTCACAAGTTACTGTGTGTCTGTGGAAGACAGTTAATGTGGTTGTAATTTGTAACGGTTGTAAACTCAGGAATGCAGAGTGGAGAGAGAGAAAGGGGGGATAAATTTGAGTCCAGTTGAACTCACGGCATTCTGGTATTGCTGATTATCTCGAAAACTCAACAGTATTATGTCAAGAATTTATGCATCAGACCAACGCTGAACAGTTGCTGTGTTATGACTTGTGTAAACTGTAATTTACGAGAAATTTAAGTTTTGTAAAACTACCTCTGCATCTATCTATTTAGTGACGTTTTACGTAAGAAATTATATGTGTACGCTTCTTAGAACACATGCATTTTGTCATAGATATTTCATAACGTAGTTTCAAAAACTCTGTTGGGAATTCACATGGATTTCTCCATCCTATCTTTATCATATATTTCTTTATTATATACTGTATTATATTATATATTAGTATATATAATAATACTGTATATATAATATACATATAATATATATAAAATAATACTGTATATATAATATATATAATAATACTGTATATATAATTATGTTTCAAGAATTCACTATTCCATTCAGTTAAATTCGTAATAATATTTGTTATGATATGGCTTTTAATTATTGACATCACTTCATTCGTTACATTTTGTCGGATAATTGACAGCGGACGGTATAGAAATCGCTAAATGATCTCTTTGCGTTTTTTAGTGAACCTAAAAACTACTGAATAATTTGCTTATACTCAATTGTCCTTACACATAATAACAATATTTGTTATTTTTAATGAAAGGTATTTTCTAGGTAGTATTTTGTCTCTGACAAAATAACTTAATATATTGGTATAGTTATAATAGAGAAGCAAATTTATATTAAATTTGATGGTAGGAAAATCTTAAGTAAAATTCAAATAAATGTATTCGGCTATTCGTACTGCAGTTTATTTTATATATAATTAATTTAATTATTATATGAGCACATTTTATTATATATAAGCATACTATGGAGTCGTGATTGCATTGATTTTTTAAAAATAGTTATACATTGTTTATAAATTCTTCGTTTGAAATCTATGTCCAGAATTTTCAAACTAAAAATATTACTCTTCAATTCCGGATCACATTGAGTGACCTTATACATATTCATGGCCATGCAAGCTATTATTAACCCCACGGCATAAACTCACTGCCGCCAAAACAAAACATCCGTAGGCCTGTGTTAGCTGTATGTATAAATATTTCTCTTACCATGGGATGTGCATGATACAAACTTGTGAGTCGTTATATTGAATAATACAATGGACATGCTTTACAGATTTAAATGACGTAATTAAAATAGTTAAACTTTTTATTATAACGAATGTTTTATTGTCTGCAAAGCAGAATAAGAGCAGATGTTAAACGAAAGCAATTTAAATGTAAATATGCAGTAAGCTGTGTATGAATAATTGCTTTGTGATCTGACGCTTCGGGGTAGCTTTTCTACAGATATACCACTTCTCCTGCGCTGCAGATTTGATAAATTAAAGTACCATTAACTTTTCGGAATACAAAAGACTTGTTTGGTCGCCGTTCTCTTTTATTAAGCATAATGATAACCATACAAAAACACACAACACTACTGCCATTTTAATAAATATACTTTTATTTCGTGGAATTTGTTTTCTACATTCTAACTTACTAAATTTTTTAGTCTAACTGATGTGATTATTATTGCAGTATTATATAAATAATTAGTACGAAAAACTCGCAAACTTTCCTCCACCTTGTTCGCCTGGCTATTACTTCATAGGTGCTGACTTTCTGTTTCGATGTTCGCGAGTTCGATCCCGGACGAAGTTGATGAAATGTGCGTGTGTGGTAGAACGTTCTTCACTGCCATTAGGACGTATCAGCATTTTTGTCAGAAAGTTGACAATGCAACATATGACTTTTTGGTCCTGAAACTATTGAAAAAAAATAACATACAGCCATATCGAATACAATCAACATTAAGTGAGAGTGGTTTTCAACATACAACCTTTTGGTACAAGATATGTTGCATTCGTTGGAAGTGAATGAGCACATAAGCTCATTTTCAGTGGAAAATCGACGTACGACCTTCTGGCAGTAAAGCGACGATTAAGATTAATCCGTCATAGGGAATCGAACTCTGGCCGGCACAGTTGGTAAAGCATCGGCACGTAAAGCCCAAGATCGAATCGCAGTGTCAGAAGTCCCCCCCCAGGATTTTATCCTGCAACGTTCAGTATGAACAATGTTCTGAGTTTCATGAACATATATCTGCATCTTAAATGTTACTGAATCAAAACAGTATCCCGGTTACAAAATCACTCAATTGTCGTGCTTCACAACACTTTAACTTATATAACGTAATTATCTTTTAGTGAGGTAGACCATTAAGGCTAATCAGTCGAAGAAGAGAGATTCCATCTGGCGCTGTGAATCGAACTCTGAGAAGTTCCTTTGGTAGAACATCGGCACTTAAAGCCGAAGGTCGTGGGTTCGAATCGCAGTGTCAGAGAAATTTTCTCCTAAAATATTCTCATGCAGTATTCATTAGCAACAATATTTTTTGGTTTCATGAACACATATCTATATCTTAAATGTACATGTCTGTATTTAAGAAGCATGCAAAAGGGCTCCTGTAAAACAAAACTCCTGTATTATACCCTGTTGATATAAGTAGCAGTACAATCTGTGGTTAAATACCCATAAAATTATCCACCTTAAGCATATGCATACATTATGCTTACGTTTCGGCAGGCAACCTTAATCCTGATATTATATTCTGAATGAACAATCTCCAAATTATAAAACAATATTTATGGACATTTTGAAAATCCATCTCCTACATCTAAAACAATATTGTATGAATATTTTATGAAGAAATATCTATGTTTTAATATGAAAGCATTTTAAAAATTGTTACTCGATAAAAACTATTGAAAACATTGCAGTATGTTAGTTCCTCTGCACGCTCTTACATCTTCAGAATTACAGAAATGTGAGCCGGTTGCGAAAAGGAAGGACTGACTCTTGTTTTTGTTCTTTAGAAAATTAAAGTTCTATTGAGAGGTTCACAAGTGCAAACGAACTTGCAGTCACTGCTGTTATGTTTTTTCATTAGCAGAACGCCTGTACCGAAGGTTGTGGGTTCGTTTCCCAGTTGATATGTAAATAAACAATATTACTCTAGTTTGAACTGCCTGAAAAACTTAAATAAATAAGCAGATTTTATTTTATTTTGAACAAACAAACATGCCGTAAACAACCTGGAAGAAAGGAATGTTGTTGTATTATATCTTATTATATTGCCAGAAATTCATAATTAAGGATCGTTTTATATTTGAATATAGAGCCAATATTCCCACTCGTTTAGCAGGTCAGCTCTTAGCCACTTTGCTTACTAATAATATAATAACCATAATGCGTGGCTATGTAATTCAATATTGGCTCCAGTGGATTTTATGTTTCTCAGTAATATGCTTCTTTAGCTCTTCAGATAACCTAGTGCATTTAAAATTGACCCTCCATTCGATTTAATAACAAATATCAAGCTCTTAAACAAACTTTACAGTTTCATTGGTTTAATTATATGTTATGTTTTGTATGACGAGACGAGCATGCAACTTATCGAACTTATAGAACTTATAGAACTTATATTCGACCCATCCTTTTTGCAGCCGGCTGTTTGTCAGTGGTTTAAAGTTCCTTTCGACTGAAACTGTTACTGGCAACTGGGATAGGAAATTGTATCCTTAAAATCAATTAACAACCAGAACATAATAGTCAAAAGCCATATACTCACAGTTCAAAAGAAAATTAATGTAAACTGTTATAAATCTAAGTCAAATGGAACATTTAATAGCATGACCAACTCAAAAGAAAATAATTTGCAGAACTAATAACTAACTAGAAGGACGGTTGTTATTGGCGAGGACATTAATCGCTCCACATTTCTTAGCCCTCTCTGCGTCATAAAGCAAATCAAGTGCGCTTGTGTAAAGCAACTTATTAGTCATTAAACGTCCATAAAGAAAGTGGAACAGCTAATTCAGAAGTCATAAGAGAACAGCTTACTTTTCTTGCCGACTCTCATGCCAATGCCACAAATCTGATTCAGCCCATTACATTAAAAAAAAATCCATCTTTTTTACACTCGTTTGTCGGTGTTTAAAAGCATTTTACTTGCCTCATGTTACATTCTCGTGTTAATTATCAAAAGAGTTTATTGCTTAATACTGAGACTAATAAATAATGAGTTTAATGCCTCATAAGTGGCCACTTGAAACTCTATTGCCTGCTGCATTTGAAATTTGAAGCTGGATCGTGCTCATGCACTTGCTCTCATTCCATTTCTCTTTCTCGGCACATTTATCTCGTATGCTCTTTCTAACCTATTTTTGTCCATCTGATTCTCTCGTTCTCCCCTCAGCCCTCACGATCTTTAGAACCCATTCCACCGTTATTGAGTCTGCGCTAAATAACTTTTTATATCATTCGTCCATTTTTTTTTCTACTTGCAAATTTAAGGCCATAAGGCCCTCTCTTTCACTTCACCAGAAAAACTATACATATTACAAACAATACAAAATTTTACGAAGAATTAGACTTTACTTGGTACAGACATGTTATAAGTTACAATCAATTAAATTCCAAATTTTATTTTTAAATATACCTAAGATAAAATTAAATGTAAATAATAATAATGCAAAATAATTAATTACTTGTAAAATGAACATTAAATTTGTTACTGAATTGTGATACATTTCGACTGTCTGTAATATGACAGGGCAAGGAATTCCTTTGGAATAGACGAGGGATAGACGCAGGCAAACGAACTGAATTAGATAGGTCCTATTAGTTTTCTAGCAAATCGGGTACCAAAATAGTGGTAGGCCCAACTTGTGAGCTCACATTAGAAGTGTAGGTATTGTTCGTTATAGTGCTTTCACATTCGCCAGAGGTTTCAAGGCCACAACTTCTCACGTCTAAAATGCCCCCACTGATCAGAAGTCAGTATTCCCCTTTGCGCAGAGGAGCTGCGCTGTCGCACACACTCATACGACACCAAGGGGGAACTCCCTACTGGCTTGTCATGTGACTGGCATTGGAGGGGTATGATGTCATATGAGCGCGGTAAGAGGGGGTATCATAGGCGTGCTACGTTTGGCCTTGAAACCTCTGGCGAATGTGAAAGGACTATAGTATATGAATAGTAGCTCGTCTCAATAGAACCAATACTTCTGTCATACTCTTACCACCTAAAACCAGATTCTGAAGTAAAGTCTAGAAACGTTCATGTTCTTAATTTTTCCCCTGCCACTTGATTGTGAAGATAATTTATTTTATGAATGAGACTATATCTATGGAAAGGGCTGTGTGCAATTCAGGTCATGATGTACGCAGTAACGTTGCAGCTGGTCGCGGTTTTTGCATTTCCAAAATAATTTTCCTTAAATCGTGTCACAATATTTCACGATAGTTTCATAATAAATTATTGTAGAAAATATTTCCTGATTTACATTTGGTTTTATTTGGGCCGAAGGCGGTATGATTCCTTTTAAGTTAATTTATAACTTAAACACTTTGTTATTATAAAACTTGTTGTTAAATTGATCCTTTACTGTCTGTCATATGCCTTGGAATTCATAAGAACTTAGAAAGGAACAGTATAATATGATTGGTCTTAAATGTTACTTGAATCACACATGCATTGATATTATAGTAAGTCTCGTCGAAGCCCGTCTCGTTCCGGTCTGTAAATAAACAACCTGTCTTGTCTCCGGCTGAAATAAATTTCGTTTGTCCAAGAGCCCGTCTCGTCCCAGGCCGAAATAAGTTCTTTTGTCCAGGAACCCGTCTCGTCCCTGGCATTCTCATGCTTCGACTAATCTTCACGGGCTAAACCAATTCCCAAGCACCGATTATTGGAAGATCGGTAGATTTTTAAAGGGCTGTTTTCATTGCTGTTAACAAAATATAGCCTTATGCAAAAATAAGTGGCTGTAGATTTCGTTTGGTAAAAACTTGGTGGACGAACATTCAGAATCTGGTATGTCAAATGACTAAAGAAAATAATAAAATGTGGGCCTGGTGTTTTGGCCTTGTACTTAGATCCATCTGAGGTCGAAAACTGTTTCATCTACGATATGCTCCCAGTCACGCAATGATAAACGATTGCTATAATTTGAAAAGTATTTGACGGTCACTTATTTCTTTTCGTTTTCTTCATTCCCATTGACATAAGGACTGAAGTTTCTTCTGCACTGAAGAAAAATACAAATGCTTGTGAATTCTTTCGCTCTCATCTTGACGTGCTTTCTATTTTCTCCATCCTTCCGTAACCATTTTCATAAAAACTCTACTTGACTGTAAGTCAGATACATCCGCTATATGTCCGGGGAAAAATGTATTTTTAGATACAACAAAGTGTAAAATGGTTGCGAATTTCCAAGTATGCACAAAGTGCAGGGAGCATTTTGGCTTTATCTGCTTTCACCTCTTCTTACTCAGCCCAGACGAACTGGGCTGTCGCACTATAATGATCAGGGCCCCGGATTCTAATGACATGTTATCTTTTTATTGACGCTGCATAGACGTGGCCAACTTGTAGATAAATCCTAATCATGGCCTCTGGATTATACATAGACTGCAATTTTATTGGGTCATTTTTTGTCATTTTATGCCATTTTGTACTTTTAGGGCATTTATTTCAATTTTACGTCATTATTTTGTCATTTTCGTGTCATTTGCTTCCTTATTTTATAATTTTCATGCTTTACATCGCGAATATTCTTATATATTTAAATAAATTACTAGGTTAAAATAATTCAACATTTTTATAGGATCTACTTTAAAAACTATTTTCTTACTTTTCTTCTCAGATACTCCCATGAAGCACAAAGAACAAAGCTTTTAGACCTACAACATCCTTTCTGCATTTACAGTTTTTACAATTATGTATCTGTGTAGGTCTACAATAATAATTTTTATAAATAAAATATCAGTTTTTAGGTCATTCTTTATAATTATTAAGTCATTTTCTTTAAAATTCAGGGTCATTTTATAGGTCATTTTTCAAACAATTTTAGGTCTTCAGAATCCGGGCCCTGATAATGATTAATCTACGTTGGGGCGAGTCGGTAAATTCTGGGTGTATTAAAATTTGCCTAATTTAATTTATGCCGTTGCTAAATCCTGAAGTACAGTTATAATTTAATTCATATCTAATACAATTTCGTACTTCATTCTTTTTTTAAACTCTACAGCGAATAAAATACTACAAAAATCTGCCTATTCATAAGCTGCACATTAGAGCACGAAAAGTTTCCAAATGATCAAATAAGTACGCCAATAATTCTTTACATTTTAGAATTAATATATTCCTTTGTTGTACCACGAGTGTACTCAGGGCAAGAGCTTGACATCTATAAAAGAACAGTTTGCTCTGCAGCTTGTTGTTGGTTATACGAGAGAATTTATTTGCGTTGTGCCTGCAGCGACTCGTGCCGCTGCATGTAGTACGTTTGTGTCAGAGAAGTTGCAGCATATACAAGGGGTTTCCGTAACTAAAGTATGAATTTTTAAAACTTTTATGCTTTCTTTGTCATCTACAGGATCATTGTTATTTAACGATGCGTGTTATAAGAAAAACATTATTTCTTAGCAGGAAAGGATTAAAACCACCATACGAACCAAACAATCGATATCTAATTACGGCATATGAAATCATTTTCATCTGTAAGCACATAAATTGGTATTAACTACACTCTTATTATGTCTTTTTTTCTACCGACTGAATATTAATAAATTTATATTATTAGAAGATTATTATCGCCGAAGGAATAGCATTTGTAAATTGTTACACACTTATAAGAAATTAAATCCACTGAATAATTATACATATGAGCTTTACATATAGAAAACGAAATGCATAAATTTGAATACGCTTTCTTGATTTTCTTTAATTAACCGTTTATTTTCTGAAGAATTTGTTAGGAAATAATGCAAGATAATATATTTTAATTAATTGTAATTTCTATGTGTCAACTTTACAAGGATGTGTTTCTTTCTTTATATGGTTTATTATTATTATATTATTAATAACCTGTTATTTTAATGTAAATAACATCATTTAGATGCACAGGACAAGATGCCGTCATTCCTTTATTTAAACAATTATGTAATAAATTCAAGGGTAGCTAAATTTTTCATTCTGTCGTTCGCGAGTAGGAAAAACCCTAAAACTCCCGGCATCTCTAATATGACTTAGCCGGTATTTTATATAAAGAATGGCCGTGTCTGAAGACAGTTTTATTTTTTATTATTCGAGAGAAAATGCAAATGAGAGGCTTTGAAATACATAAATATCTTGAGATTACAAAACACTCTAGCACGTTTATCCACTTAATACAGTACAAAGCGAAGGAGTTCACAGAAGTAAGAGAAAGTTCCACAACTATAGTCCTTTCACATTCGCCAGAGGTTTCAAGGCCAAACGTATCACGCCTATGATGCCCCCACTTACCGCACTCATAAGACATCATACCCCTTCAATGCCAGTCACATGACAAGCCAGTAGGGAGTTCCCCTTGGTGTCGTATAAGTATGTGCGACAGCGCAGCTCTTCCGCGCAGAGGGGAATACTGTTGATTGCTGATCAGTGGGGGCATATTAGACGTGAGAAGTTGTGGCCTTGAAACCTCTGGCGAATGTAAAGGCACTATAGCAGGTTTGAACTAGTTCTTTTGGAGTAAATTTACTTTTTATCTTTATTTTATTTTATTTTATTTCGTTGAGAATATAACAGGCTCATTGCCCAATCACAACATTCTCTTATACTATTTACATCAGTTTTACAACACTAATATTACATGTTTAATCTAATACTAAAAATATTTAAACCAATACTACAACTAATATATATATATATATATATATATATATATATATATATATAAAACTTATATACAGAAAAAAGAATCACATACAACATGAAAATTACTTTACATATCTTTCATGGCCTATTATATTAAAGTTAAGAAAATGACAAGTTCTTATAGATTTCTGACAATTATTTATAATGCGACCCAATACCTTCCTCCTTTAATTTTTA
The DNA here is from genome assembly GCA_964059195.1 of Ectobius pallidus. NCBI lineage: Eukaryota > Metazoa > Arthropoda > Insecta > Blattodea > Ectobiidae > Ectobius > Ectobius pallidus. Next base: position 82,905,774 of record CAXKWD010000002.1, on the reverse strand, counting down.
TGTAGTGATATCATCATCACTCAGTGGGATTAAGCTTGGTAAAAATTTGCGTGCGTCTGTGATCTAGAGACTACACTAACAGTAGTCTCCGTGACGTTTGTAGTGCTGTGAAGTGCAGTGAGTAGTGTTGTGTGGTGATGGCTAGTGCGAAGCCACAAAAATCTCGACGTAAGATTTCGCTGCCATGGTTCCGGCAGGGCTCCTTCACACCCCCACACCAGCAGCTCACGCGCCAGCACACCATCGACACACCTTCATCCTTCCAGGCGCGTCTTCTGCAGCGACAACCCTCGCAGACACAGGTAAAATGCTTGAAGTTTAACTTTTTGTGAATATGTATACTACCTTTGATCACAGATTTATAATGTTTGATGCCTTTTTAATACAAATGGTAAATGGTCTACTCGACTGAACTTCTGAATACGCTTCTACCTTTTGCTGTATTTTTAAAACTAAAATATTTTTGCCATAATATGGAGTAGCACAGTTATATATATATATTTAAATTGTTTAGGCTGTAGATTTTATGGTCTGTAGTCCTCTAATGAGTAGGATAAACAAACAAAGAGAATTATATATGTGTGTGTATATATATATATATATATATAAATATATATATATATATAATATATATAAAGCACCATATTCGAAATTCACAAACCAATCAGTATCCGTTGCAAAAATATTAAAGAATTTGTAAATTTCATATCGCCAACAGGACTCAAAACCACCCCTCGGAGGTTTTATATATAGAATAAATGTCCCGTTGCCGGTCAGGCCTCGTTACCGGTCAACAAGTAGTTACACATTAAGACGCTAGGAAGCAGCAGAAAGCAGTTATGAAGTGGTAGGCAGGAACTTCATAACTGTTTTCTGCTGCTATCTAGCGTCTTAATGTGTACTTACTTGTTGACCGGTAACGAGGTCTGACCGGCAACGGGGCAATCTCCCCTGGTGAAATTAAATTAAATTAAATTGTGGTTCCCCTTGAAAATATGTATTCAGAAACACTCACTTCACTGAACTTTAAATTGTTGTGCCATGGTTATTCTTCCATTCAACTGAACGTGGTGAAATGTCCTTTGCACCCTTATTGGCTTATTCATAGAAAGGTAAATAGATTTTTCTTTTTTAATTTTCTCAAGGTTTTGTAGTGTTATTCGTGCCGTCCTAATAATACTACATTAATCCAATTTAATGCCTTATTGGTTCGATTGGTTCTATTTTCTTCATTGTATTAATAATAGATTTGTACTACCTAGGGAATGATAAAAATGCATTGGAACTTTGCAAAGGAGAATGTAGAATTTTTATTTATGATGTTAAAACTATTTATGTGGAATTAATTACACAACAATTCAGGAATCAATTGTTGACAATGACTAAGTATGTACGACTTCGACCGTATTTTTTTTATTAATTATCAAATAATAAAATGGCTTAAGTATTTAAAAGCCTTATGTTAAATTGTTACTGAACGGCCTTTATTCAGTGCGAGATAGTGGCAGTCACTTTGAACTTTAGCTTTTTTCAGTACTTTTACCTGCTGGTCAGAAATGTATAATTTATCAGACAATGAAATAAGCTGCCTTTACTTCATATACTGAACATTCGTAAATTAGCTGAGAGTATTGATGCAGAAATTGTGTAATAATTTAAATACAAGGACCTATTAAATTTATAACAACATTTGTATAAAAGCAAATTTATTTTTAAAATCTTGGAGACATGGGAGGAATTTATAGGGAGGTGTTTTGCATTTATATTGAATGCTAAGAGAAGCGAGCACTGGGAACAGCAAAATCGAACCACAACTTCATTATTCAGCAGCTCGGAGGAGGAGAGGGAGATTTTTAAGTGGAGATACAACATCGTCCCGCTTTTCATTTCCCAGAGCTTTCATTTATAAACGACTGGTTATGGACAATGACAGAGGGTTCCCATGCTTGAATGTAAGCGGAAAATGTGTTCGGAAGAGCATTCAGTTTTGAAATTGAAAGAAACATTTATTGGATTCATAGTATTGCTTCAGTAATATAATTTCTGACTTTTATAAGTTAGAGTGTTGACAAGGAATCCAAGCTCGGGGTTCAAACTCATGACGATTATCCGTGTTATCAGGTAGAGGAAGGTGATTACATTACTTCCGAAAGGAGCATTGATGTTATATTTTCAACAGATTCAAAATATTCCAGATGTAACTTTTCTAATATTCATCCCCAATTAGGGTTTTTTCTTCACGAAATATTATTTAATGTGAATGTGGGTTATTCCGTGATGCAGATGATTGAGACATTACTCTACAAACCTGATGGTCGCGACTTCAATCCCCGTAAATTAGGATTTTCAATAGGCCTAATCCTGGTGATACCATTTCCCTGGGGAGGACTCAGCTGCTAACAGGAATAAGTGCGGAGATTTATCCTAGAGTTAAAGGTGGCCGGTGTGTAGGGTTAACAGTTCTTGTGACAACTATCACTTTCATGTTCGGAATCTTTATCAATGTGGAAGCCTTTGTGATTAGGGTTGCCATATTTCCAAGAGTAAGAAAGAAGACACATTTGTCGATACCTATCTACACAATAACTAAATGAGGTTATTTTATAGCCCTTATTATTCATAGAGCAAAGGAAATATAATGTGTTGGTAACAGCATTCAAATTTGCAATTATATATAATTATGTAACTGAACTGATTTAGTTTACATTTAACAAGTAATTATAATATTCAAGTACTGCTATGTTGACTCAAAAGACAAAAGAATAAAATACTATGTTTCAAAACATTCAGTAGGCCTACTCCACATGCAACTGTAAGTACAAGTCGAAATACAGTTGCCTCAAGATTTTTCACTTTTCATGCACTTTGACCTTCGTTGGACCAAGCGTATTTCTCTGTGGGTCTTATCTTTTCAGCTGTCCGCCGCCGTGGGTGAGTCAGTAGCACGCCTGCCTTCCGGGTTCGATTCCCGGCCGGGTGGGGGATTTTTCAGTAGTGAAAGATCCCCTCCCCGGGTTCAGGACTGGGTAGGTTAAGTCTTAGGTTAAGATAATGCACATTGTGCGCGATTCCTTAATTATTATCTTTTCAGCTAATGTTTCTTACTTAAGACATAGGCATGAAATTCCTTACAAGTGAAATCCTTTTAATTATATTGAACTAGCAATATGCTCTGCTCGGCTCGTTAGGCTCGAGGACTGTAGGCTCGAGTCATTGAATTTATAGTCTGATAATGGCATCCATTCAGAAAACTCGGACATTTTTCCGAAATTAAAATTTCCACCCGGACATAAATTCTGTGGCTTGGTTTTAAAGTGACCAATGTCAAATTCTTGCAAAAATGAGATCTATGCAATATTGAGCTCGGCTAGTCTTTATCTTTCGTATGATAAAAGTGCTAATGTCTGTTGCTATTAATAGACATAATACAGGAACCTTAGATGCCAATGTCGGAAGTACTTAGCAAAAAAATGTTACTTCTACAAAGGCTTCAGAGTCAGTTATCTCAAAAGCAAGTTTTATGACATTGGCCCTTTTAGAACCAAGTCACAGAATTATAACCCTAAAAAGAGGACATGTCCGGGAAACCTGGGCATATGGCAACCCTATTTGTGATACCAGGAAATGTTAGAATGACCTTAATTTTATAAACAGTGCCTGTTTAAAAAATTAAATGCTAAATACTAGGTTAGATGTAATTCGGTTTAAAGTATAGGATACACGAGACTGCATATCTCTTTTATGTAAATAAGCTTTTTTTCCAGTTAAAATATACATGAATACAAACTGTGATATGTTTTAACGGTTGTCGTGGTACCAATCTCTGCAGACCAGTTACATGTTCGTGCTAATTGAACGCCTTGTACTAGGCCAGCGTAACTAATTCGTCGCGTTCCGTTGGGAGCACTGACAGTACGTCAATCAATCACCTTACACGGGTCTTCATAATTAATTCCATCTCATCCATAATAACCTTTCAGTCAGCTTGACAGCATGTTGTCCATTGTTTTTTTAAAATAGCATAATCCTTTGTTTATTTAGATAATACCATAGGCTCAATTTATTCGATTAAGTTAGTCTTGTTAAATATGTTAGACTAGCTTCATTACATTATTAAAAATGGGTCGTTACACATTGGGCCGATAAAACGTTTTTACTTTTTGTTAGTTTATTCTTCTCTCGCTATCTCGTTCTCATTTTTCTATCTCCTGTTTGTGACTGTGTTTGTCGTCTATATAGAATATACAGTATATATTATGTATATACCAATCCTGCCGTCTAACTATGGTGGATGACTCAGCGGTCGGGTGGTAGGCCTTGACCCTTCTGGGAGTTAGTTATTATCAGGGCCCGGATTTTAATGACATGTCATCTTTTTATTGATGCTGCATAAATAACTTGTAGATAAATCCTAATCATGGCCTCTAGATTATAGAAATTCATTTTTATTAGGTCATTTTTGTCATTTTATGCAATTTTATATTTTTAGGACATTTATTTCAAGTTTACGTCATTATTTTGTAATTTTCTTGTCATTTGCTTTCTTATATAGTCATTTTCGTGCATTTACATTGAGCATTTTCACTTTTGTACCTTCAATAATCTCCGTATGCTTTCAGTAATTACTGCAATCCTGAATAAGGTAGGATTTACAAGCTTTTCTCATACGGGGAATATTTAAATAAATTACTAGATTACCATAATGCAACATTTTTGTAGGATCTACTTTAAAACAAGTTTCTTACTTTTCTTCTCAAATACTCCAATTAAGAACAAAGAACAGACTTCTTAGACCTACAACATCCTTTCTGCATTTATAGTTTTTTTCAGTTATGTACAAATTAGTCTACAACTGTGTGTGTACAATAATATTTTTTATAAATAAAATATCAGTTTTTAGGCCATGCTTTATAATATATTAAGTAATTTTCTTTAAAATTGAAGGTCATTTTATAAGTAATTTTTAAAACAATATTAGGTCATCAGAATCCGGGCCCTGGTTATTACATATATATATATATATATATCCTTTCTGCATTTATAGTTTTTTTCAGTTATGTACAAATTAGTCTACAACTGTGTGTGTACAATAATATTTTTTATAAATAAAATATCAGTTTTTAGGCCATGCTTTATAATATATTAAGTAATTTTCTTTAAAATTGAAGGTCATTTTATAAGTAATTTTTAAAACAATATTAGGTCATCAGAATCCGGGCCCTGGTTATTACATATATATATATATGTAATAACCAGGGCCCGGATTCTGGTTATTACATATTACATATATATATATATATGTAATAACCAGGGCCCGGATTCTGATGACCTAATATTGTTTTAAAAATTACTTATAAAATGACCTTCAATTTTAAAGAAAATTACTTAATATATTATAAAGCATGGCCTAAAAACTGATATTTTATTTATAAAAAATATTATTGTACACACACAGTTGTAGACTAATTTGTACATAACTGAAAAAAACTATAAATGCAGAAAGGATGTTGTAGGTCTAAGAAGTCTGTTCTTTGTTCTTAATTGGAGTATTTGAGAAGAAAAGTAAGAAACTTGTTTTAAAGTAGATCCTACAAAAATGTTGCATTATGGTAATCTAGTAATTTATTTAAATATTCCCCGTATGAGAAAAGCTTGTAAATCCTACCTTATTCAGGATTGCAGTAATTACTGAAAGCATACGGAGATTATTGAAGGTACAAAAGTGAAAATGCTCAATGTAAATGCACGAAAATGACTATATAAGAAAGCAAATGACAAGAAAATTACAAAATAATGACGTAAACTTGAAATAAATGTCCTAAAAATATAAAATTGCATAAAATGACAAAAATGACCTAATAAAAATGAATTTCTTCTTCGTGTGATAGGTGGAAATCTATCGGCAGTAAGTATGTATGGTATTGTGGGGGCGAGTACTTCAGTACTATACAGTTGCGATAATTAAAATATGATTTTGTAACATTTTCTCTTGCATTCTTTAATTTTATACAATTTTATACTTCTTTCTTTTCTATTTCTTTATCAATAGTTAGAAAATTATTACAATTGCCTTGTTACGTTAAGTAAATAATGAAAATGATTATACAATTGCAGATCCTTGATAATATATCAAGAATAAGGTCCACTATCAAAATATTGAACAAGTAAAATAAAATTAAAGTATATTCTTTCGGGGTTGTTTCTACTCATGATGATAACGGCCGTGAAAGTTTATGCATTTCATATAATTATACAAATTCAGCTTAATGCTTCGTTATATTTCAAGCATTTGGTTTTATTGCTTAGGCTCTGTTTTTACATTTTTAAGGAGGTACGGAATGTTCTATTTCTACAATGCTAAAATACATCCTACTTTTTCTCAGGAACTAGCGATAATATGTAAAGGTTGAATTTTTTACAGTATGCTACCAAGATAACTGACAACATTTTAATACCGGAATTTTTGGAAAAAGCTATTAGTTTAAAAGATATGATTTTCTCCATGCACATTTTTTCAAAATAATTTAAGCACATTTTATGGTATTGGACGCTTTCTAATATGAATTAATTCAAATCCCCCCTGTTAAAATCAAGGGATCTACGTAACAAGTAACTCCTGAAAATCTGAAGCAAATGCATGCAGTGGATGCTAAGAAAAGGTATACTTTTTCTGAAGGGGAAAAAAGTAGTTTCCGGGAATCGTGCGGCAATGTTTGTTTACTTTCTAATGCGTCGCAGTTCCATGTGAAGGATTATTTGAGTCATCTTGCATCTCATCCTCCATTCATCTCTTTGTATTCCTCCTTATACGACAACGGTTTGTGCTGATGCGTCGACTATAGACCTAGCATATTTTTATTTGTTGTATTATCGTATTCTTTCAGTTCTTAGAGTGCTGAGAGTATTAACTACCTATTCCTTAACCCAGTGATAGGCAGATTCGGCCTTCAGACAGGTTTAATGCGGCCTGCGGCAGGAAAGGAGGAGATAAATGTATTTCTCATTCGAGTGCTTTTCCTTCTATTGCACCACTCCATGCGAATTTTAACAGGACCTGAAGACAAGCCTTGGATATTTTCATTATTCCATTTACTGTGGACTGCAAACAGTAAATCTGTGCATTCAGTACAAATTAGTTGAGATGCAAAATAACACTCAATTGTTGTTTCTTAACGTGTGAAAACTTGAATTTTCCATACCGAAAGTAAGTTTCAAATATTGATTTCTCGTATCCGAAAGATTATGGCCAGGTTGGGTCTTCGAAACTTCGAAAAAGTTGTGACAGAAACAGAATGACATAGGCTACTTTCGACTTCGCTCCAGAGGCTCATTTCATTCCAGTTGCAACTGGACTTTGAAAACCTATCGGAAGTACGGTCGCAGTTCCACTCACCTTATACTTCTTCATACATAAATAGCAGACAAAATAGTTCTGAAAATTTTACCATTTCAACATTTCAATAAACTATTTCGGCCCGCCTTGACAAAAAAATGTCATTTTGCCCGCTCCCATAGACGTTTGCCCATCACTGCCTTAGCCTGTTTCCCTGGCCGCCAATAATATTATTCTGAAATTGTGTAATGGAAATGGAAAAGGCTGAAAGTGCCACAGAGTAAAATTTTCAGTATTCAATAAAGACTTCATAAAACTTATACTGTATCCTTTAAAAATCTATAAAATTCATTAAAAATACAAAATATATTTTTATTTGTTTTTCAAGAGTTGTTTTTTTTTTATCGTACATATATAACTTGATTTTGCATGTGAAAAGCTGAAAGTGCCATCATATCTTTTTTTTGGGGGGGGGGAAACGCTGTAAGTGCCATTACCTTGTTAGTTAAAAGGCTGGAAGTCCAGCGCTCATTACACGTAAAGCATGAATGGCGGGTGGCACTTTCAGCCTTTTCCACTGACGGTCAGCGGGCGCTTTCACGGTGCTGCTCCTTGCGACTGCTCTAGGAACTAGTAGGAATTTTTCTGGCACTTTCAACCTTCTCTAGGTTATTGGCGATGTCGCTTTACAAAACATTCCATGCAAAAAATCGATTTTTTTATTTTTTGGCACTTTCAGCCTTTTCCATTTCCCCTACACAATTATAAAGTACTGTACGAAGAATTACCATGGAGAAACAAGCTTCATAATAATGATGGAACCAGCAAATCTTTGATTATTTAACATTACATGGTTTCTTATTGTGCCCATTGTTTTCCATCGTCTAGGATTCACTTTGAAGTCTTCAAAGCTTGATAAATTTTTCATTCATAGTATCGTATTGACGAAACGGAACACAAGCAGGATGAATGTTTATTTCATTCTACATCGATCGCCTCCAGTTTTCTCTATTTAATGACTTGTACCCCTCTCAGCAACGTATGGAGCAATATTTCAAAATGTCATGCACATATGGTTCATTCCTGTCAGTGCATAAAGAAAATATATAACCTATCTTTTTTCAAAAGAAACCTTATAGGCATGTTGGTATTTCTGAAACAGCTGTGTATCATTAATTATATAAATGAGGAAATGTTTCAATCGAAAGTGCATTAAGTGAATGAGATGACGAAGCGGTAACGTCGCGGATTCATATTCGGGAAATCGCAGGTTCAAATCTGGCTGAAATGTCATCTAGGATATTTTTCTGAAGCTACATGTAAAGATTGCTTCTCTTACTAGGTTATTATAATTATTTTTTCAAGGTGACGGTTAGGCTTGCAATGTTTGTAAAGGGATTGAAGGCATTTTCGGTCTCATTAGCCGCGGAGCCGTGGTGAAAGGAGGCTGTAGGTTCGAGTCCCGCCTTGGGCATGGGTGTTTGTGTGTAGTAGGCCTAAGGGAAATGGAAAACAAGAAAAAAACGAAGATTGGCGACGACTCTCTTATTTGAAGATACCTTACATGAAGAAAATTTTGTTTTTCGCGACTTTCTCGGAAACTGCTCTAACGATTTTGCTTAAATTTTGTGCATGGACTGCTTAATCTAAGCTAAAACTTTTATTTGAAATTTTTGTTTGAAAAGAACTCTGAAAGGTAGTTAGTTATAAGTAGGGGCGGATTTCTATGTCCTAAAAAATAGGATATATGCATGAATTTATGACCTAAAAACATTAAAATATGACCAATAAAATTTATAATATGACTTTACCACTTACACATTGTGTAATTTTTTTAAAAGTTTCATTACAGTACATGTTATTAAAATGTAGTGTTAATTATTTAAAATATCTGTAAATTCTCAAAAAGTATCATTATAATGCAAAATTTACAAAGTATGATATGAAACTTCAAAATTTCTTTAATATCCACACATTTATGCAAAAAATATGATATAAATATGCATATTCATACTAAATATGCTACAATAGTTGAAAATGTCCTAAATATGCAGTTATATGCACAATAAAAGCCGTTCCATTTTTATCAGGATGCTTGGAATCGGGTTTAAATTAGTTGGAAACCTGAAATAATGCAAAGGGGAAAAATATGACATGTCATAGAAATCCGCCCCCTAGTTATAAGCAACCCACTGTTTGTAGAAACCCAGTCTTGACTAGTGAACAGTAAAGCTTTGCATCAGGTTCAAACAACTGAATACACTTAAAATGATAGTAATTGATATCCGGGTTAGGCAGCGTCGTGTTTATGGTGTCTTCTGACGTTTCGGACAACATATCGTGTCCTTCTTCTGAGAAAGAATTGCAAGAAAATAAGTGCCTGTGATTAGTAAACAGTCGCAGTTGTCATGACGTCAGTGTTAAAGTTTTAATTGTTTCACGCCAGATGTCACTAATCTTATACCCATCTTCCCTGTTAACTAAGTTAACTGAATACACTCTCTTGGCCTCTTATTCTATATCAGCATGTGAAGTGAAAAAGATGTATTGGCTATGCTTAGAGTAAAGAAAGTTACATGAGTGCATTCATCAGATCTTGTTTGGGTTATGTATCCTTCGGGGATGCGATGCGATATGGTAACGACATTCTCTTCGTTTTTAAATGACTGCACTGCAATTTTACTTATTTTTTCGTTTTTAAACGAACAGAGTGGCATACGTATTTTATTATACTAAAAGACAAAATCTTACTTGGGCTGAGAAAGTTATGTGAAATTCACATCAGAATTTTTCTTTGTTGCAGGTATGCAGCTTGTTCTGGTATACGCCAGTTGATTACTACGCCAGAGTAAGTTATAATATTTATTGTTTAAGTTATTATTAGACCTGGGATTTTAAGGAAAATGCCTACTTCGTTCCTTACAAAATAACATGAAAATTTTAAAATATGTTGACATTTCATGATAAATCACTTATATTTATAGAGTTTTATAGTGCCCTAAAATGTCGATTTGGACCTTTGGAGCCTATTTTTACTATTTTAGTACCTAAAATTCAACTTCTGTAACTTTTACGATCATTGAATGGACATCCCTGAATGAAGAGCAGAACAGCAGAGGGTGAGTTTTTCACAGAAACTTGATTTTCCCAAACAATTGTCGCCAGAGGAATGCTGACTAACGGGGAGGATTCCCTCAAAACAACAAGTAGAAGGAAGCCTATATAGTAAGAAGGGACATACTGTGTCAATTTTTCATATAATCCAAAACTATTTTTGATAGCCTAAATGTATTTTGAATTCTGTCGTAATTTTGCAGTTATTTCTGTTAAGAATAGTATACCACTTTTTTACAGTAAAAAAAGAACACGTTGCAGTTGAAGAGCATGTTGTAGTATTTTAAAGTATATTTTCTGTCTATTTGCACATTTTTAAAGCTTATTTTAAGTGCCTATTTTCTCTTTTAAAAGCCTATTTACTTAAAAACTTATTTTAGGTGCCTAAAACTAATTTTTTTAGAGCCTAAAATTCCAGGTCTAGTTATTATGTGTCATTGACTATAATTGTTCGTTACAATGAGTGCAAGTAGGGCTATAATGCAAAGGTTGCATATAAAGTGAAACCAGCGATTCTAGAAGTTATAAATCGCTCTGTTACCAGGTGCAGCTATTTACATTTACTCAGTGCAGTCTCCCAGTTTAATTTTCTGGTTTTTGTCCTATACCCGGGCAAATCTTGCCCGCGAAGAAGGTTACGTGGCTCGCGGCTAACGAAACATAGTAACCAACCGATTATTATAAGCTCCAGTCGTCATAGTAAAATTTTTCAAAGTTTTCGATCATGTTTGCAATCAAAATTCTTAGCAAAAAATAATTCTCGGGCAGGTTGTCACATTTACTTACTCAAGCTAAGAAGATCAGGATTTTCCTTAACACTTTATTTATTTCTTATGAAGTTTATGTTGTTTAACCAGTTGTTTTTGTTTTTATTTTTTTGCCCTCCATTACTTCCGGAGTCCTCGATCATAAGCCTTTCTCCGGTCCGAACAACTTTTCAGCGCATTTGTTCCGTAGCTCCATTTTTCCTTTCTTGTGTATTCTAAATCAATGGAGAAATGTGTGTTGAGCTATCTGGGGTAGGTCTCGGATCCGCTATTTATCTGGTAATGTGAGGAAACCCCGAGAAAACCTCATTCTCAAAGGCTACTACTAGGGTTCACCCGTAGTGGCCCGGAATCCGGGCAATTACAAGCTGAAGTAGGGAAGCCTTGATCAGTTTTACAGCTTCCTTCTGAAAGAAACTATACTAAGGGCAAAGATTTTTTCTCAATTTACCTGTATTTGGGACTAACTCCAAGCTTTTATTGTAGTGTAATTCACAAAACAAATTAAACAAAGCCAATTTTAGTAATTAGCATTTACAAGAGCTTTACTTATTCAGTAATCAAATTTTCAAAACGTTGGATTCACACAAATCATAAAGTGTACATCGCATGATATGTTTTATCATTTTTAGTTATAATTTCTGCTGTTAGGCTATGTTGTTCTTGCCGCCGACGAGCCTAATCGTTGATATGTGATACTCTAAGTTAATGATTTGAAAATTCATATCCTATATCAATAAGCCTTGTCTCGATTTGTGTCCGAAGCAATATACCTCAATCACCTCATTCAACATACATTTGGGTACTAACTAATGCTTCTCTTTCTGGGTTCGAAACCATATTATTGGGGTTCGGAGAGTAGATCTGTATCACCTGACCACAAGAAAAGGAATTTTGTTAATATTCCATAGATTAAAAAAATTCGCATAATTGTTTTGGGACAGCATTTTGAATTAGAAACCATGTTTTCCTCTTTAAAATTAAAAGAACCGTATGTACTGTTTTCAGCATTTTAGATGTCGTTTGTGAACACCTTCTTTGATGTTGTGCTATTACAATGCATAACAGAGTTCCAAAGTTTTGAATAATCAGAGCTTTGCTTGTGGCGAGACTGGAATCGATAGACTGCGATTTTCGATTAAAATGCATATGAACGAGCCCCTTTATGAGCTGTGTATGTGCTTTATGTTCCCCAGTATTTATTCAGCCTCTGCTACTCTACAGTCCTTTGTAAGTCCAAGTAATACAATATAACTGCTATCACGAAATGCCGAGGAGAGAGAAAGAGAGGGAGGGAGGGAGGGAGAGAGAAATTGGTTTACTATCTTGAATGACTAGTTTACAATTTTTTCCACAATGTTTCTTCATTGAGACGCCACCCGAATGAGCACATACTCGTGGTCGGGAAAATCCAGAAAAATATTAAATAAAAGATAGATTAAATGATAGTACAGTCAAATACAATAACAACAGGAAGGATTTTTAAGAAGAAAGGTACTTCTTCTTCTTCTTCTTCTTTTTTCTCTTCCCCTTGTGCCTCGCGGCGTCGGGTCTGCCTCGATCCATTTCCTCCATTCTCCTCTGTCCCTTGCCATTCTCCTCAATTCTCCCATTCCTTTCCCCCTTCTTCTTGCCATCCCCTCGATATTGTCTAAATATGTCGTTCTGGGCCTTCCTCTTCCTCTCCTTCCCTCCTTTCTTGCTTCCATCACCTGTTTTGGCTTTCTCTCCTCTCCCATTCTTAACACATGTCCGAACCACTTCATCTGCCTTTCCCTTAGTCTCTCCTCCACTGATTTCTGCTTCAGCTCGTCTCTGATCCTCTCATTCCGTATTCTATCCCTTCTTGTCTTTCCTACTATTCTTCGGTAGCATTTCATTTCTATTGCAGTAATGTTACTTATTCTCTCATTTGTAACTGGCCAACTTTCGCTCCCATACAACAGGGTTGGTTCTATGACTGTTTTATACACGAAGAAAGGTACATGAAAATTAAATGTCTATGCAATGAAATATTTTTTATTAAATTTGTAATTGTTCTGATTAATTAATTCAGGGTTATTTTTAACAGTGGAATTGAATTTCTGGGATCCAAATTAGAGCTGTATTTTAGACCTGCAGACGAAAAAGTTTAGGTCCAAATAAAGAATTACGTTATATTTGGAAAATATAGTTAGACGCATAGTTAAAAGGTTTATATAGAGAATTATACTTTTCTAAACCAAAATTAGTGGAAAAAGAATAGTTTTCTAAGCTTCTTCCCTATAATTTTCCATACACGATAATAGACTGCATTAAAAGCAACTAGATTATTCTTAAATTGTACATTTTTAGAATTGAGCGAAAAATAACAAATTTTTATAGTCTCAAAAAAAAGCTATCTAAAAATGTATTTCTTATAATAATAATAATAATAATAATAATAATAATAATACTTTATTTCGTCTGTAGCTGTACATTGTGTAGATAGACATTGTCAATAATATTTCGAACAAATAAGGTTACAGTAACTGCAAAATCATTTATGTAAAAAAAAACCTTAAAAGAATAAAATGTCTTCTCATACAAATACGCTTTCAGTTTAAATTTAAAACACCTGAGATTTTTCACATTTAAAATACTAGCTGGTAAATTATTTATAACTTGACTAACACTATAAACTGGCGATTTAGTGAAAGCTAAAATTCGGTAAATGTATTTCCTTTTTTCCTTATAGGCTACATTGGAATAATTTTATTATTGAGTGTACAAAGGTACGGTTTCAGTTTAAAAATACTGAATTAATTTCCCCTACAAATGTTATCGTTACATTCGGCATTCTATCCACACGGTCATTTGTAAGGAAGGGCACGTGTTCAAGTGATTAAGACATTATGTTGCTAAGCCAAATAGTTTCCCAAGGATATTGCTGCGATTTTCCAGTTAGCCTGGTCCTTCTGATTACTGTAAATGGAGAGTGAGCTCAACATCTAACTCTAACAGAAAATATTAATACCGGCGCAATCCTAGGGAAGACGGTTAGATCAATTTAATACGTTATCTCTCTGAAAATGTTGCATCCCTAGTTCCCAGGAGCTGTATTTTTAAATATAACTTAGCATTAATTTTATTTTATTTATTTTATGCTAGTGTTCGGATCCAGTTCAGTTCAGTTATTTATATTACACAATACACAATTAAATACAAATACATAAAATAAAATATAACTCTTACTTAAAATCCAATACCTAGAATAAAAGTAATAAAAAGAAGAAAAAATGTAAAGTGGGAAGAACAAATTTAAAATCCTGTGACATAACTAATAAAATGGTTACTTAGGTATTGTGTGTAATGAGTAATGGATTACTTCAACTACTCTCTAAAAATATTGTTAATTCATGTTTCATTTTATGCAGCCTACCTTTGAGTCGGTGTAAATAGGTGCTATAAACACGGGCCTGATTCTTAAAATTATAGTAAAACGCACCAGTAGGCCTAGCTTATTGATAGTAAATTAAGATTTCTTTCAAAGTACATTTTTTTCGTTTCATCTAGTTTTCATTAACTTTGTAAAGATTTTACGTAGCTTGAGGTGTTGTATTACAGCAGACCATGACCGACGAGTTTTAGTAAGTAAACACAGCAAATGACTAAACTGAAACAAAAAACTTGTTCAAAGAAAAAAAAAACTATTTTTGTCTGCTGGTAATGTTATAAGCATTTCATACAGCACGGCATACAGATGATTTAGAGGACTCATGCATGCAACCCCTTATTGAAAACAGCGCAGAGCTATGAATTTGATAGTTGCTGCTTATAGTAGCTCTACAATTTCTTGCAATTTTACGTTGCAGATACGAAGTAATGGCCTCGTATATTATGAAATTAATTGTTAACGTGAAATGGTCAATGAATTGATAGGTTTTTAAAATATAAAATTCTGCCCTGGCCTAATGCCTTGTATAATGCACAATTTTTTCCTTCGTTATTACTTAACCTTAAATAAACTGATCATACTAAATAATTATACTCAACTATAGATCTAAGTAAAATATGTTGGCATTTAACTGAGGTAAAAGAATCAGTATAAATATATAAAACATATTTTTGTTGAATCTATCTAAAAATCTGAAGTAAATTGTTGCTTTTCCTAAGAGCGACCATAATGATTGTTTCTAGTGTGGCAATTATATGAAAAAAATTCTTGCTATTAACTAAAGTAGAATTAAATTTACTTTAGGCCCAATAATTGCTCTTATCTCTAGCTAGATCCCCCTGTAAATTAGCATGCAATTATAAAATCAGGAGTTATTCATTTTATTCACCGCTTTAATGCTAAGTTCATGGTTCATTGAGTCAGATTTTGGGCGAATTAAAAAACACAAAGATCTACACTCTGTGCTATGGATCTTCACTGGTAAATCACGATCGATGGATGGATCACCCCTGATTTGTCGTCATAGCCATCCCTCTTTACGTAAAATGGCATGGTTATGTAAAACTTTTCTGGTGCTATCTGAATAGACCATTTAACATTCTTACCTATCTCCATATTCGAGATAGGAAGTACATTGGTACTCATAGTAAGGCTAAAGCTATTGTGGATAACTTACTCAGGACGTGCTGACCTCTAATATCCCTATGGCGTTAACTTCTGCATTATTAAAGTATAATAGCATTACGTAATGCACCACTGCCACGTTTGTACCCGGGCACAGCGCCCTGAATTATTCAGACCGAGTCACGTTAACTGCGAGTACTTATTTAAGAATTTTCTCTGCAGTTTTTAAATAGTTTATTGATGCAAAAAAAAAATGCATTCACTCTTGTGTGGAACTTTATTCTGCAGTTTTTTCACGTTTTTTCTTCTACTTGTTTTCCTGCCCATTTTAATATATTTTTTATAATCTCTCTACTTCTGTGTTCCCCTTTTTTTTCTTATTAATTTTATTTTTAGTTCTATTTTCTTTTGCCTTGTCGCTTTCTTTTTATCTTTGTCAATTTTTCTGCATTTGTGAGCATTATTATTTAACAATTTTACTTGAGTTGATTGATTATACAATGTGTATAAATGAGATAATAATCACAAAAGTCGACAACATATTCTACACTGGAAATAAAAATATTTTATAGGCCTATAATTATTCTGCCATTAGATTATTATTCGAATCCGCCTTCGATAGATATCGTTTTCAATTCTTTAAGCCTATCCATTTCGTATGGTTTGAATTAGTGTAGAGTTAAAAGCCCAAATATTGGAAAAAACATAGGACTACTGTAGTACCTTTCTTTAGTTCGTGATATGGTTTTAACGAAGTATATTTAAACTGCAGAAATCATTTTCCTCTTAAGTCATAATATAATTAACTTCTATAGATAATTGTATTTCTTTATGTAAGCTAATGTCTCTTTACGTGTAGAAAACTGAAATTTTACTGAATATTACTACATTACCAAAATAAACTTCTGAGAAACCCTTTAGTTTTGGATGTAATTATTAACCTACCTTAACTCTTATAGCCTATACAATAAAAAAAAAGAACTTTCAGAAGCTGGTAATATTTTAATATGTATATATTAAAGTCGAATAATGCATAAAAGGATATCATTCTTAAAGGATCGATTTTTTATATTTAAAAAAAATTAATTGTTTTAAATTTGGTACTAAAATTGCCCTGAAGTGTATAAGGTTTCTGGATTGTGACACTCCCGGATTTTAGACATTCAGCACATAAAGATAGCATGTTTGTTAAATTTACGTGACGACTGCCTTTTTACCTCAGAAGTTTTTCTGTTACTAGTTTGTTAAAGGCTGAATCAACCCCAGGCCAATTGAAAACTTCCAGTGACTGGGGATCAAACATGTTTCTTTCCTATATGTCGCGCAATACTCAACCAAAATTAATGCAAGATTTGAATTAAGTAGAAAACACACTTTTAGTCTTTAGATTGTGCGTATGTGCCAGCAATGCCGTGGAGGCCATTTGCTCGATGTATTATTCCATAAATAACCCTATCCTATGTACTTTATGATTCAATAAAAAAATAACAATCTAAAGACTAAAACTGTGTTTTCTATTTAATTCAAATCTTGCGTTAATTTTGGGACATCCTTTACTACTGTGTACCCCTAATCAGACAGGAAAATCCATAGTTATTATTGATAGTATACAGTACGCCTGTATACAACTGGAGCTGTACTTATTACTGTTTGTCGTCTAGTAGTGTCAGGATTAGAGGTCATGAGTTCGATGCATTATAGAATAACAAGGTTTAGAGCAACGAGTTGTGCAGAGTGTATCGGCATCCAATATTCAGCCCTTGCAGTGCATTTGGACCGCGCTTAAAAGCTTTCAGGTTGCCGCAGTGCGACGGCATAGCTAATCTGCGCTGTTCATTAGCTTAATAGCTAATTCAGCGGATTCTTACAGCGTCAGTACTTTCCCCGATATAGCTGTGAATTTCTGTCGTTATTAAAGCACTAAACTCACGGAAGTGTTAATTAACCAAACGAGGCAAAGAATATTGCAAAACATGGTTATTGGGAATTTGATGTTTTTGTTCCTTACAATATTCTGACTACTTTTTGTTTGATATTTTACGAAATCTAATCCTAGGAGTTTGGGCTAAACCACCCAAAGCCTGTGAACTTGATATGATAACGTATACGAAAGAATTTTTTGTATAGCCTACTTCGTTCCTTACAAAATTTATTTTGACCATGAGTATCTATTTATGATTCTATCTAGTTTCGAGTCTAATAATTTTGAATTGGTAAATGTGGATCTGGCCATAACGCGCTACCTTTAAAATGGTTATTATTGTAATTAATATTAACCTCTTGAGTCGAGGAGATGCACTATCGCCTTCACTTTTTATTTTCGCTTTGGAATATGCCATTAGAAAAGTTCAGAAAAACAAGGTAGGCCTAGAAGTAAATGGCAGTCACCCGATTTTAGCTTATACAGATGACGTTTATCTGCTGGGCAATGACATAAACACAATCGAGAGAAATTCAGAAAGTCTTTTCGATGCCTGCAGGAATGTTGGATTGGAAATTAATACAGGAAAAAAACTAAATATATGGTCATGAAACGTTAAAATAATGCGCTAAAAATATTAGAATAGTCGGTAAATCGTTCGAACAAATGGAGGTATTCAAATATCTTGGAGCAATAATTACAGATACAAATAATATGAAGGTAGAAATTAATCAGGAAATGCCTGCTTTTATGCAGTTCAGAAACTCTTATCTTCTCGTCTTCTGAAGTTAAAAATTTGTAATACAATTATCCTGCCGGTTGTATTATATGGTTGTGAGACATGGGCCTATTTCATAAACTGACAGGCACTACAATTTGACAATTATGTCAATTTGATAGGCAGTTGTCTCTATTTATATTGTACAAATTTGTCATACTTTACAGGTAAGTAATTCTAAATTGTCAAGGTTGTTTCTCAGTAGTAACAATTGTATAATTTTGCCTGTCACGGAATGCAAATCGATTATCGCAATATGAAAACAACAGATTGTCATGCTTTGTGAAACGGTCAGTTATTCATTTTGATTGACGTTTTAACCTTTATTTATTTATTCCCGGGAATAAGTGGTACTTCATTCTATCGGCAGAACATATTTATTTCTGCTTATGGCTTCTTGTAATCTGTCCCTTATTTTTTAGACTCAGATTTGGTTGATTCTGAATTTTTCATTATAAACAATATCCAAATTAAATGATAAAATTGTGTTATGCTTGAAAATCTATATTATTTCACTTACTAATCAATTTTTTTCACTGCTGCTAGTATTGTAGGCCTATGTATCTTACATATCAACATAAATTAATTGAATCCCATCTTTTCAGTTTTTCTTCTGATTTAACTATTGTCAAAATGCTATGACATAAGAGGAGTCAAGTGTCACCAAAAAGTGACAATTTTACAAATATGTATAGTTGTAAACTAAAGATTGCATAGTTAGGTGTTTCATAAAGGAAAATTGTCGGAAAACATGGCATTTTTGTCATATTTTCGTATGTCAATTGTAAAATTTTGTGATACAAAAAAGTGACATTTTGTCATGACATATACTGTACATTGCTTTGAGAAAGTGCAGTATGTCGCATCGTAGGATTGTCAGACATTTGATTGTCACCTGACAATTGTAGAATTGTCGTGTTTATGAAATAGGGCCCTGGTCGCTTACTCTTAGGAAAGAACGTAATCCGTGTTCGAATACAGGGTGCTTAGAAAAATATTTGGGCCTAAGATAGATGAAAATCGGGATTGGATTCCAAGGCTATATGGGACGGGGATGCGGTATTTGTTATTAGTAGGGTTCGGATGTTTATGACCTAAAAAACTGAAAAATATGACCTTAAATATGCCCTTAAAAATGACTAAATATGACCCAAAAAATCGTAAATATGACCTAATAAAAGAAAGTATTTTCTAATAATAAATGTTCCACTTTTAAACGTTTAATGAAACTAAATTACTACATCGCATGAATGCAATCAGGATCGTGTTTTTAAGAATTTTACATATTATTCACAGTTTTGCTTGTAATGGACATCTAATTTTAAAGCATTTGCTTCTGTGTGATTGCTTCACCACTTCAATATAATATTTTGTAGTCCATGCGTGTCCCTATAAAACGTGAAAAATTGCATTAATTTAAAAATTAAATATCTATTAATTGGGCATAAACATTAAATTAATTAAATAAATTTCAAAGTAGGCTAATACGTACCAGTTTTCAGTCTCCATTTTTGTCTGCATTACACTATACAACCACGTGCATTTTAAGATTATCGAATAGAAATTTTCTCCTGTTGTCACTTAATATCGTCTTAAACCGCGAGAAGCTCCTTTCGACGTTACAGGATGTCACAGGTGCATATTTGAAGAACGTCATTAAATCGTTTTGCAGCCGTCACTTTAATTTCACACACTTTGCAATACAAAATTTTCCCGTCGGTGCAGAAGTGGTTTTCTCCAAACTCCTTAACAAAACTTTTTAGTTTTACACTTTCAGAGCACTTATTTTTCGGCATTTTGATGTTACCCGATACCACTGCAAGTGTGAACTGAAAATATTTTAAAACTGTCTTTATTGAAATTTGTTAACAACAAGGAGGAAGGCGGTAAAACCCCGTGCATTATGCTTCAACTACCTGCACTTGTTACTTACTGTCCCTTCACATTCCAGTTACAGTCAAACCAAAATATTAGTAATTCTTTCTCGAAAAAAATGTTAACTGTACGATTTAGTGCCTACAGTATACTGTGCAATTGTGCTATTTTACTGAATTTATTACTGAAATATGACGTTAAATTAAAAAATGACCGAAATATGACCAAAACTATAAAAATGTCCAAAATATGACCTGTGCAATTGTGCTCTTTTACCGAATTTATGACTTAAATATGACATTAAATATAAAAATGACCGAAATATGACCTAAACTATAAAAATGTCCAAAATATGACTTTATATGCAAAATAAAAACGGTCCAATTAGGATAACAAAAGTGCAATTCGTGTTTAATTTCAGTTTGCGGCAAGATTAGACGTCAGGATAAAAATATGATATGTCATGAACATCCGAACCCTAGTTATTAGTATTATCTATAACTTGATCTATGACCCATTTCTCCATCTTCTTTTAAATATAAATACTGATAATAAGTTTCAGTGATTAGAAGTACGTGACATCCGTATTGCACTTAATGATGAATTTCACCACCGTGCACATTGAAAAAATAATTCGAAGATCGTATTCAATAGAAACAATATTCTGTGGTTGCATGAATACATATCTAAATTTTGTGCAGAGATCTGCTTACTAGATGGTACATGTGGTAGCCTATACGTTAGCATAATAATCCCTTATAGGTTTCATTAATTATTTCATTTACTAATGACTACCATTTATAAAATTGTGACATGTGTAAATGCAACAGGTAAATATTCCTTTAAAAATACCGTTATGATAATGGATTTACCGAAAATCTCTTGAAATTCCATGAAATATGTAGAGTAGAGTATTTTATCATTATTTTTTTACAAAGTAATACCTAAGCAGATAATTAATTATAAGTTAATGCACCAACTATAACATTGCGTCAGTAAAGGTTCACAGGAATCGTGTTTTTTATTGCTGAGTAAAATTTGAAATCCTTTAAATCTGACTTGTCAAAGAACGTCATTATAAACTTTTAGAGAAGGATTGAATAGACTACTAAGCAAGCTTAGTAGTACATGCATGCACTTCTTTTTAATTAAAGCAATTAATTCAGATTCTAGGTCATGTACAGATACTTTGCTAGAAGTTGCATAATATAAATGAGAATGTAATTCATTTAGGAGGGTTTTAGTACGCATGGCATGAAGCGTTACGAACACATTTCCATTCCGTATCTCTCTCTGCTTTGCAAACCCAGAATGAGGTCACAATATACAACCCACATGCTTTCCTGCCACCCTACATTGCCTTTCACATAATCGTTTATAGGCCTACTATCCTTTTCTCCTATATTCATTGCGAGGTGGCTCATTTGATCACAGGTTAAAAAGTAACTATTTTTAACGTGAAATTCATAAGGGAAGATTAAATGAGAAAATGGTTCACATTTTCTGTAATTGACCGAGCAAACCGAGGTCCTATTTTAACTCGTACGTTTTGGTATTTTATGTGACTGTAAATTTGTTTAATAATTATTATTCAATGGCTGTGTGAGATCGAAAGGTCTAGGCTGCGTAAATAAAAGAAATATTAAGATTCAGGTATTGAATTATTATTATTAGATGGTTTTTACCACTGTAAATTTCTTTGTTAATCTTCTTAAAACTGCTATTACAAATTGTCAAAATACATTTTTGTAGATCACCTGTTCCTTTCCTAGAGTGTATACGTAAATGCCCTAGAGTGTATATGTAAATGCATGGCGTCATCACGTGATGCAAGCATCGCTTAAGCGCTAGTATAGCCTTTATAGAGAACATGACCATTCTATGCTATTATTAGGGCTTATTTGAATAATATTTCAAATTTCCCTGAAGTGGAAAAAGCATTTCATGCGATTAGAGGCGAAGGATGCAACCCTAAGAAGAATATTTCAAAGTGTTGGTAATATATAATAATCAAATAATTCATTAATTATAAAGGAAGTCAGAAAAATCATGTAGAGAGAAACACAATCTACCTAGGTATATTCTTTCTTCACATCGTATGGTATTATAGCCTTAACCGTCTTGACCGTTAAAGAGAAAAAACTTTTAACACAGAAGTGGGTCGGGTTAAGTTTCTCAATGGATGAGATTGATGGGCTTGTTCCGATGAGGGCTAACTTCCGTTCTGTAGTGATGGCGAAGAAGAATTACCCGTTATATAATCTCACTTACAGGAAAACATACTTGGAACATGTGGCGAGACTCTCTCGCTGATACAGAAAATCATTGTTTAACTTGCACAAACAAATACGGATGTGCAAAGTAGCCTATATAGTTTCCGATTTTCTATAGCGTGCTGGTAAACTAGCGAGTTGAACTTCTCGAGTCTGTTTGCAATTCAGTTTAGCTTATTTAACAAAATATTCAGTAGCATTAGCATTATAAGTTAATTAAACAAACAAATATAACTTCGTTCGTTAGAAACTTAGTTATGTATTTCTTTTTTCCCCTGAGTTTTACCTCTCTCTTACATTTATTCGGTCCACGCCCAGGCCTAACAGTCTCGCGATCCATCGGGAAGTGAGTTTCTACACATCAAAAATATTATATAGGCATACTTTTTTGACCAGAAAAGGACATAGAGGGCCTCCCCGGGTTACGTTATTGCATTCAAAATATTTTAACTTCAAACCTTCAGTTCGTTCTGTTATTTTGTTGTGTTTTTCTCATTTTGATTCTGATTCATTAATAGTCTTAATATTAATAATAACAACAATAATAATGACAATCCAATAGAAGTAAGAGAACCTTAATGTATAACAGTCAGGTAGGTACTATGCCTACAAAAGCAAATTTCTGAAGAAATGGCGTAGCACTCATTAATGAATCATTCTACATAGGGCTTCGGCGCTTTGTTCTGACATATATGCTGGATAATATTATTTTTGTGTATTATGTAAATCGGTACTTGTTTATAAGAACGTTGTTCAGGCCATAATTAATTATTTATAATATAATACAATAATGTATAATGGATTTAAATGTTGGCAGAAGTTATACATTTGAAGTATGAACATCTTATTTCTTAAGCTTTCTATATTACTTGATTGACACCTTGGTCCATGGTACCCCTAACTACAGACCTGAAATACCAGATTCGATCCCCGCGCGATTCTTTATTTCCGAGGCAGGAAGGTTTGGAACCTTAAGAACAAAATGTGGATATTTGACAAAGTATTAGCAGCGAAGTTATGAAAAGTGTAAAAGCTGCCGTAATGAGGGCCATGGGAGATTTTATGATAATTACGAACCCCTTTTACTGTCATTGTTATTGGTGAACTCTAAGAACGAAGGTACGCGGTTCAGTTGTCAAACTACAATCCTGTCCCTCAAGCTTTGGTTTAGTATTATGTTACGGGTAGAGCTTGAAATTGGGTAAACCTAGCTTTACCCGTGTCAAGTGCGCATTATCCGACAGCACTGGGTAAAGTTGAAATAAAATATACATCTTAGATTTACCCAACTTCTACTGGGTAATGATGAATTTCAAACAACACTTTCAGATTACTATTAATAGAATTATAATAACTTCAAGTGCTATTTAGTAAGGCTACTTTTTCGAACGGGTTTCGATTGAATGGTACTTGGAATTAAATTAACCTAACGTAACCTACCGTAACCAAATAAGAAACCAGCTTTATTACCCAGAGGCATGAGGGTAGATCGCGCTTTATCCGGTTAAAGTCCGAAGTGAAGGAAATTTTGCTTATAATTCGCGCTTTACCCAAAATGATCGATATTTTTCCCCCAATGACGCTACGTTGTAGGCATCTTTCAGTAAAGAGCAATTTACTAAGATTCTTCTTTAAACTTCAGTGGTAGCCACAAAGAAACATGAAATATAAAATATTATAACGTTATTCTATGTAAGGTTTTCAGTACAGTTGCATTTTTAATTTTTCTCCCTACATTTTTCTTATTTTCCTTAAGCCTTCTACTAGTAAATGTGTATTTCCAAGAAAGAGCGGAACCGCGAAATATGTAATGAGCAGTATTAAAAAGTGCGGTAGAGGGGAAGCGTAGAGGCTTGGCTGGCAGTTAATGGCGTTACCGCAGACATTGCTAATGACTTCATACCGCCGCCGGATTCTGTGATACCAGAACAAACTGGGAATCTGTGTGGAGAGGCAATTACACTCTTTCCAACGAGGCTCCACCTCAAATAATAAATTTATTACTCTTCATAACATGCAGTCTCCAAAGCTGCTTTACTGCCCTTGCATCTGCTCCTGAGAATAATACTAAAAACTTGTGTATGAAAATGGATTTAGGCTTTTTTATTTTGCTTTTACGTAAGTGATTGGGTTCGAATCCCCTGTAGGTCACAGAGAATGTGTTAAGAAAATACGGCATGACATGCAGAAAGAAAGCTTTTTTCTTGTATATTCATTAATTCCTTAGTACTCCTTACAATTTCTTTGAGTGGTAATATTTCACCGCCGAATCTTCAAGAAAATGCTGCAGTAAAATCGGCTACCGTTTTCTGAAAATGACTTCCAGAATAAATATTTTTATGTCCTTTTTACTCTCAGAATAAACATTTTTATGTCCTTTTTACTCTCAGTTCTTTTGAGAAGGAAACGCTTAAACATTTCCCTTCTGAGTCATCACACTTAGGGGCTGTCTATATTAGGCGGCCCTGTTAAAATTGTATTTTAGTGGCGCAGTACAGTACTTTAGTTTTAGGCCTTTTTTGTCGCAATAACTCTAAATTTAGTTGTAAAAAACTGCATATCAACTGCATATTGTCATAACTATTCAAATAGAACAGTTCTCTAAAATCAAAATTCAGTCTATAAAATTTTTCTGCTTTTTTTCTTTTCATATTATTATTATTTTTAACACCAATTAAAAACCCGTTGGATTTAGAAACGTAAGAGTAAGCTCAGCAAAAATGAAGGTTTAGCTTGGAAGTAAAATATCACAGAAGTTAATTACACGGCGGTAGAACTAACACTGGAGGTGGATCCATATGAAAGGCACTGGGGACTACTGTGGTTTTCTTGAGGGCAAATCCAGAAAATATTTGAGAGCCAATTTTGCCGTAAATTAGACTACACTTCCGAGAGCATATTCGGGAAAAGCATACTCGGAAATGAAAAAAAAAAATAAAATGTTTTCCTATAATTCCCCTTCGTTTCAGTTTTATTTGAGCTCTATTATTGAATTAAATTTTTAAATCTGGGCCTCTAGGCTTTGAATTCCATACTTCTTTAAATGATTTATATTAAAATGTGAAACTATTGTATCATATAAATCAATCCGGAGTTGAAAATTGACTTCTGTTTAAGCAGAAAGGTACACCTCTACGCAAAGCGTATCTCCTCCTGGGAGGGTTTTCATTGCCGAAGACTTAATCCATAGCAGCTAAATACATTGATACTAAATATACGAGCTTCAAATAACCGACGTATTGATCGTAACCAACATGAAAATAGTTAGTAACTTCTTATGGTTGGTATTCTTGGAACTTGACCACCACCTTGACCAACTGTTTGTACTTAATAATTAATTTTCATGTATTTTTCCCTATCGTAGAAAAAAAAAATATGCAATACATGTATGTGAGGTGTGCAACAGGTTCTCGTAAATAGAAATAACCCGACTAGTCTCGCTTTATAACTTTTCCCACTCTTACATCGCAACATACTATATGGATAGGATATTGCCGTTTAGGGACTACTATGCATTTCTTCCGAAACTGAAATCCTTAACAGTTCTAGTTGGGACTTCCAGGCTACATACTTCCTATTTCCCTCTAGGATAGTAAAGTGATGTGTAACAGAACCCTATCGTATTTCGGGTCCCACATTAAACTACGTACAGGTATAAGCTCCTTTGATATTAGCTTCGGTGAAGGTAGCTAGAGAACATAAAGAGTTGAATCCTATCCTATCTTCGAAGATCTGACTTTACAGGGAAGATGTAAAGAACTGAAGCTTTGACTTGCCTTAAAAATGGAGATGCTTATTGTCTTGTTTTTAAAAATCTTCATTTGATTCCGAGATGCAGGGAATATTGATTTTCTCATAGGGTACAAGAAGGAAATCAAATTTAAAACAAATTAAATTAGGGTTTGTTTTCCGTCTCGTATATGAGCGCTTCTAAAGCTTTTATTTATGTTTCTGCAAACAGAATGGATAGAGCATGTAATAGAGTTCCAGTGGAGCGCGATTTTGTTGGCAATTGGAATTCCAGTCAGAAATCATTAAATACATGGCGCGTAGAGTTTTAGATTGCCAGATAGAACGGTAAAGGCTGCTGCATGAATTCTTTTCAATTTATCCGACAACTCGTACTGCTCCCTTCACTTAAAGAGATCGAGATACATGATATCATTTTGCATATCCTGACTTAAGGCCACGGTATTATTTCCTAAATTCCACTTAAAAAACAGGAAGGAACAAGAGGAAAAAAATAATATTACGTGATTTTAACTTGAGTCCAGTTGAGTAAATTCCAGGTTTACTTCTCTTTGTTCTATTGCTTTCAAATTTCAAATGTTGTGTAATTCTTTCGTTCATAGTCAACAATTACATACTTAGATTCGTATTTTATAAACACAGGTGGTTTCCTTTAAATAACTTCTGTACTGTTTCTTGAGATTTTTTTTTTTCAATTCAGTTTCAATTTATTGAGCATTTACTAAAACAATTCTTACAATTTCAATTTCTACGTAGGCCACCTATATAAAACACTTCTAGTATACTTAATAAATACAATAAAATACAACAATAGGAAAGTAGTAGAAAATCAATGATACTCATTCCTCAGTTACAATTACAATTTGTTAAATAGGAAGTTGTATTGATTAATATTATTACAATGCCTCCGAATGAGCTTTGCTCGTGATCGGAGTAACAATGAAATTTGGAAGAAAGAAGTGGACGTGCAAATAAATTACACAAAGGTAAAGCAAATTAAGAGCTTAGGATTAAAATACTAATTCTAACAATATATAAATACTAAAAATGGTAATGCTAAAATTATCATAGTTAAATAGTTAAATTCAGTTTCCTTACTTCATGGTGTAGACAATAATTTATCTGCGGGCTCCTATATATTTTTCTATTTAGAACAATGCAGGAAAAATGTAAAGTAGGAAACTTCTAAAATTTGTAACTATTAATTATTATTTTTGCCCATACATAGCTATAAAATGCTTTATTCTAAATCAGGGCCGTCCAAACTACGGCCTGCGGGCCATACCTGGCCCGACAATGTTTCTTCTGTGGCCCGTCTGTGATTGCATTAATAATGAAATATAACATAAAAAAGACAATACCAGGCAAAACATTCTCCCTAGTTTGATGAATTTAATAGCAATGAGCATGTTGTGAAGGAGAAGTCGTGTATAACAAAATCGCATACCGAAAGCAATTTCTAATTTCAGTGCGGAAATTTGAACAAAATAAAAGTTTACAAAAGGAAGTTACGAGGTTTTAAAACGTATCAATGAGCATGCAAAACCGTTCGTGGAAAGAGGATTTGTAAAAAATGTCTCACGACTTGCTGAAAAATCTGTGTCCCCCAGCCAAAATAAACAGCATTAAAGAAACAAGCCCCACGTTTGTTCTACATGTTTGGAACATATATTATGTAAACAAACATTTTCAAAAATATCACTACTGGGATCCAGCTTCAATGATGGCATCTCCAAGATGTGTTGTTCCTGAGCAAATCCGAGCAAAAACCTGACATCAACTTAGGTTCAAAAAACCACTTCCACACTACTCATTACGCCAGTAATTTTGAACGCACTTTTACACTTATAGATCAAATCTCTACAAAACTGGTTAATATACTGTATAAAAATAATTTTTTTTAAAAATAAAACCAATGTAGAAGACTTCTTATATCATATTTTATTGTTAATACTGATTTATAGTAAGAAATAACCCACCATAAAACATTATAACGTAGTATTTCTCAGGAAATTAGTGAAGTAACTTCATATTTAATTCCCTTTCCTTAGGCAAAGTTAAAATGTTCAGCTAAACATAAAACTTCTCATTTTATAGGAGATTATATAATTACAGCAAACTGACAAAATATTCTACAAACCTTATCCCTGTACTACATTTAGGCTTTCCAATCTTTGAATAAATTTAATCGCAATACATGTTAATTAATAATGTTTTGATTTCATTAAGAATAAATTTTAATAGGTTTTGAAATAATTCACGACAAAATTTCGTGGTTTTTAATTCTTAATAAACATTCTAAAATAAAATAAAAAGATTAGTATATTATGAAACATCTTTCATTCAATTCATTCTTTAAAATGATCTATAATATTGAATTTAAAATGTCCCCCTTTCATACGAGAATGCTGGCCTAGATCAATGGTCAGAGAGATGTGAAAATGACTAAGGGTCTTACGTACGCTAAGAGATAAATAAATCATCTGGCACGATCCGACTGCCAAGCGGAAATGAATATCCCCACTGGTTATTTTAAAACTAAGAGAGGAAAGAGAGCTTTGAACCATCCATGTCAAATCGATCTCCAGCCGCCCATTTTATTAGTCCTTTTAATACAGCGTCAAACTATTTTACCTTCGTGATTTGACTTTGACGTCGCGGTATTGCTGCAGAGTTTGACGTCCTTTGCATGTAATAATGCAATGTTTTACCTTTATCCGTGCTTTGCTACTACTGAACGGTCCTATTTTTGTACCTTGCGTTTTTCTTTATGTTGTGTCTGGAAATGATTAAGCGTCACTGTTTATACTGAATAGAGATCGACCTAGTTGGGGAGTTTCTAGTGAATAGCAAAATATCCTAAGCATTTGTAAATACTATATTAATGATGCCCATTTATATTAACTCCGAGATAAATCCAGTTGACGTTTCAAGCATTCGACTTCCGGCTCGCGATGCGGCCGGATCGTTTCGTACAGTGCTAGTTCATTTTTATACAATTAGACTCATTTTTTCATATTTTAGACAGTGATTTTACATATTTTAGACAGTGATTTTACATATTTTAGACAGTGATTTTAAATATTTCTTCAGTTATAAATATAAATTCCAATATTATAAAATGGGGTTATCTAATTTCTACGACGTCCTTCTCAATTAGACGCGTTACATATTAGCCAACATTCTGTACGACACGGCAGGCAAATCGGGTCTTCACCATGTGCGTCTACTTGCCCTGGAAGATGGTACACGTGTTCCAATCAACTTTTTTTTTTTTAAGGATTTCACGTTATTCTGGTGATAAGACATTATAGTACAGAAACTTACAAGATACTATTTCACTGTCTGTAAGGCGTTAGCTGAGGCCATATGTTACATTATGTTAGGGAGGCAGTCCTAACCTACACATAATTCCCCGCATATTACAATATTCATATAAGTCGATATAAATTACACTGGCTACATGACTTAATTTGGCCGAGGCCATTACACTGAATAAAAAAAAGAAGCGTTTCAAGCTGCGACCGAACTAATAATTTTCCCGGCTGAGATGGGTTAGTTGCGGCCATACCTTTTTTAGACTACGTATTAGTTGCGGCCTAGTTTGTCATTGCTTTGTGTTGTTGTTTACATTAAAATCATAGAATGTTTACATTCTTATCACAAGGGAGCGGATTTCTATGACATGTCAAACTTTTCCCCTTTGCATTATTTCAGGTTTCTGACTAATTTAAACCCGATTCCAAGCATCCTGGTGAAAATGGAACGACTTTTATTGTGCATATAACTGCATATTTAGGAAATTTTCAACTACTGTAGCATATTTAGTATGAATATGCATATTTATGTCATTTTTTTGTATATTTGTGTGCATATTAAAGAAATTTTGAAGTTTCATATATTTTGTCAATTTTGCATTATAATGATACTTTTTGAGAATTTACAGGTATTTTAAATTATTAACACTATATTTTAATAAAATGTATTGTAATGAAACTTAAAAAAATATACACGATGTGTAAGTGGTAAAGTCATATTTTAAATCTTTTTGGTCATATTTTAATGTTTTTTAGGTCATAAATGCATGCATATATCCTATTTTTTAGGTCATAGAAATCCGCCCCCTACTTATCACCAATATGGTTAGTTCACATCTCTTCATGTCGTAGCTTAAGTTTTCAGACTGTATATCCATTACGATCATTTTGAGATTAGTGGATTAAGGTATGTGCTAAGTTTATGTCCGATGCGATTCAATGTACGAATTACCGTACCCTAATCTTACCATACCACCATACCACCACGAATCCCACCAAAATTCGTAAGAACTAAATACATTTTGAGTATTATTTTGAGTATTAAAAGTCTAATAAATAACTCAGCACTGAATAAAGACACCATAAAAGCTGAATTAATGGTCTTTAGTACATATTTAATCAACAAATAGATTATTTGAAATTCTGTCATGATAATAAACTTCGTAAACTTCAAATTTTTGCCGCACGCTTTGTATTAGGACAATGACATTGCGTTGTATATAACTTTTTTGAATTGGCTACAAACACATATTTTTGGGAGACTACTCAGCCAGCCTCCTCTCCCCCCGGTGTCTCCTGGGTAACGTTAAATAGGTTGATCAATACCTAATTACCTGGCCGCAAGTCAGACATTCCTCTGAATATGCTGGGCCGCAAATCGTACAGGTTGCAATTATTCTATACGTAAATTCCAGACTGGACCGTAAGTCATCTTTACCGGTTTTAAGCAAGAAATGAGAAACTATGAGTAATGTAACATAATTGAAACTAACTTCAAATTATAACATTACTGTTATTTGGAAGATTAATTGTTATATATATATATATATATATATATATATATATATATATAACATTAACGTATATATATATATATATATATATATATATATATATATATATATATAACATTAACTTAGCTCTCAGGCTTGATTTTCGTAATCATTATTAGCTTGCCAACTTTGAAGTTACTTTATTTTCTTCTTCTTACACAAGGACCTCGGTTTTCATCCGACAAGCATTTGTAAGGTGAGTAAATACATGCAGCAGAGTACCATTGACCTCAATCAATAAAATTAAAATAAAATATAGGGTCATTCCATGCCAAATCATCACAGCTCCCAACCCGACCATCTCAGATTTACATGAAATTCGGTAAGAAGTTAAAATACATGAAGTTGTACACACACGCAAAATTTTACCCCTCAGTGATTTACGATATTCATACAGCAGGGTTGCAAACATGACAAAAATTGTAAAATTTTCCCTTGCATGCTCTGCAAAAATAAATCATAACTTTACTTCTAATTGAGGTATAACCTTCATGTTGGTCTCATTTTGAAGCTAAAGGTACATAGTTTTCATTAAAATAGTTGCATTTCAAAATATTAATTTTTTCATTCCAAGTTCAAAAGGTGTAACCTTTGACCTTGAGTATCTAAGAAACTGTACCTTTAATTTTATTGAAGAAAAGATATGTTAGGCAGTTAAATGCATTCTATCTATGGTACAAATTTCATTTTGGGATGGCTTTGGGAACAGGAGAAAAAAATTTCCCTATAATATAAAGTCACATGGATGACTCACTCACTCACTCACTGACATTAATTTTTGCCCAATTTTAGATGAGCTAGAAACTTGAAATTTGGTACACGTATAGCATTTAGGCTGTAAACCACATAAAAATTCCAAAAAGGTTATTTTTTTATTTTTAGCCCTAAAAACCCCCCGAAAAGCGCTCGGCTCGGCTCACTGACATTAATGTTTGGTCACTTCCAGATGAGCCAGAAACTTGAAATTTGATACACTTTTAGGCTTTTTAAATTTTAGGCTGTAAACCACAGGAAAATTCCAAAAAGTTAATATTTTAATTATTTTTAGCCCTAAAAACTCCAGAGAAAAGGCTCGGCTCTGCTCACTGACATTAATGTTCACCCACTTCCAGATGAGCTAGAAACTTGAAATTTGGTACACGTATAGCGTTTAGGCTGTAAACCATAGGGAGATTAAAAAAAAAAAATTAATTTGTGTGGGTTTCTGCCTCGCGGCAGCTGCAGCTCTAACTCTTGACCGATTGGGTGAAATATCTAAAAATTAAAAAAAAATAACTTTTTGGAATTTTTCTGTGGTTTACAGCCTGAAAGCTATATGTGTACCAAATTTCAAGTTTCTAGCTTATCTGGAAGTGAACAAACATTAATGTCAGTGAGCCGAGCCGAGCCCTATTTCGGGAGTTTTTAGGGCTAAAAATTAAAAAATATAAACTTTTGGAATTTTCGTGTGGTTTACAGCCTAAAAGCTATAAGTGTACCAAATTTCAAGTTTCTAGCTCATCTGGAAGTGGGCAAACATTAATGTCAGTGAGCCGACCCAAGCCCTTTTCGGGGGGGTTTTTAGGGCTACAAATTTAAAACAAAACTTTTTTGGAATTTTCCTGTGGTTTACAGCCTAAATGCTATACGTGTACCAAATTTCAAGTTTCTAGCTCATCTGGAAGTGGGTAAACATTAATGTCAGTGAGTAGAGCCGAGTCCTTTTTCGGGAGTTTTTAGGGCTAGAAATAATAAAAAAAATAACTTTTTGGAATTTTCCTGTGGTTTACAGCCTAAAATTTAAAAAGCCTAAAAGTGTATCAAATTTCAAGTTTCTGGCTCATCTGGAAGTGGTCAAACATTAATGTCAGTGAGCCGAGCCGAGCCCTTTTTCGGGGGTTTTTAGGGCTAAAAATAAAATAAATAACCTTTTTGGAATTTGTATATGGTTTACAGCCTAAACGCTATACGTGTACCAAATTTCAAGTTTCTAGTTAATCTGAAAGTGGGCAAACATTAATGTCAGTGAGTGAGTGAGTGAGTCAGCCATGTGGCTTTTTATTACAGGGAAATTTTTTTCTCCTGTTCCCAAAGCCATCCCAAAATGAAATTTGTACCATAGATAGAATGCATTTAACTGCCTAATATATCTTTTCTTCAATAAAATTAAAGATACAGTTTCTTAGATACTCAAGGTCAAAGGTTACACCTTTTGAACTTGGAATGAAAAAATTAATATTTTGAAATGCAACTATTTTAATGAAAACTATGTATCTTTAGCTTCAAAATGAGACCAACATGAAGGTTCTACCTCAATTAGAAGTAAAGTTATGATTTATTTTTGCAGAGCATGCAAGGGAAAATTTTACAATTTTTGTCATGTTTGCAACCCTGCTGTATGAATATCGTAAATCACTGAGGGGTAAAATTTTGCGTGTGTGTACAACTTCATGTATTTTAACTTCTTACCGAATTTTATGTAAATCTGAGATGGTCGGGTTGGAAATTACACTTTTTTTTGTGATGATTTGGCATGGAATGACCCTATAGTGCAGTACCATTAGATAAATTTTATAAATATTATGACAGCCTGGAGCTTCTCAGGATTGAAACAACTTACTGTAATTAATCTTTTTAGAGATTTGCATATAAGCATTCATCAACTAAATTCGCTAGTGGGTTATAAGTTTGAAATCAACAAAGAAAATTTGAATATAATACCTGGTTTCCATGGATGACAGTTTTGACACGTGGATAAATATCTTCATATTTAAAAGTAAAGCATTAATATATTATGCTTATTTCTCGGCCTTTGTGCACTTTATCTGGTGATGCATTATGTAGTCAGTAGCAGTGAACCCAACAGCTAGAACTATGTGTACACCACGAATATGGTGTCACTACACCAAAACGCCTGGGTGACCATAAAATAAAACATGTGTTTTGTTTTGTTTTAAATAGTTTTAAATTAGTTAATTATTTCAATGTAGCTTGCATTTTTGTCCAACCATACATGCATCTGGCAGTGCCTTGAACAAATGTATATAGGTGGCAGGTGTTTTATAGGTGTATTTTTAAAATATGGGTTTTTATTTCACAGTGAAACAAGTGTAATAATAATTTTTAAAAGTCGACACTTTTGTTCTGAATTACCTACTTATATAGTTAACACAGGCCTTTAATAGTAAGTTTTTACCAGTACCATAAGTATTATAGTTGTTAAGCCATATAATACTTTCTTAACTAATACTACTAACAGGGTAACAAATCCATTTCTTTACTTGACTATTCCATAACCACTATTTTGAAAATTTCCCATGTTATATTATTATTATTTTTATTATGTAAACAATTAAAAAGGCCCTACAGTAGTAACTAATGCAATTCTTACAATTTCAATTTCTATACACATATACAAAAAACACCTAGTAGACTTACGCCGGGTTTCCGAAACGTAAGATATCTACTAGATGGCATTATTCAATCCGTAAGCGTTTCTGAAACGTTCGATGGCGGCTAATCGTTCAATAAAACGCCCTACAAACTATCGCACCATAAATCACTAGATATCTGGCGAAACGGTAGATAAACACGCAACATGGCGGAAATGCGAAATATTTATGTTGATGTATGTTTCGTTATTATGTTAGCATTTAATCTTACATTATGTTACTAGCTTGTTATGGTATTAAAATTAAAAGTAGTAATGAAGCTGACATTGGTTATTAATTTGTGTGTGAAATAATTCATAATACTGTACTAGAAAAATTGTATATTATCGGTTAGATGAACTTTGTTATAGCCTAGGCTATTGTATCCATCGTTTATTTGTATTAATTTCATTTTCTGTTGTAAGTTAATACTTTAAGAAAACATCGCGAATATTAATTCACATCATATTTTCTTGCTGGTCATTTTCAATGCCAGATCGTATAAGGCCTAGGTCTATACAGAAGTAAATATTCCCTGAAAGAAATACAGCAATCCTTTCAAGAAGTAGCCTACGATGATATTCAGATTCGGAAAAAATGTAGCTTAAGTATATTAATTTTATTTTGTGATGCAACACTTTATGAAGAAAATATTGCCATTTTACAGCACGAATATTAATACATAGTCATCATCTTTCTCGTCATCTTCATCCTGAGGCAATAATTAGGCCTAGAGATGTGTAAAGCAAAAAGTATTCCCTGAAAGAATTAGATCTTTGACGATATTGAGTTTCGGAAAGAATCAGGCTGTCAAAGGAATGACCTATGGATAAATAGGCCATCATATTAAATAAGGAACAACTGCAAGCATGCCTTTTTCAGCGTTAAATTGCCCATCATTAGAATTGGGAACAACCATCGAAGCATTCCTTTCTGTGGTAAATTAGCTATAACTTAATTAATGTGTTACGTTTTACGCATTATGTTGTCAGATTGTGATGGGTGACATTTTTCTCTAATGCACAAGTCTCGAAATCGAAATTACCGTAGTTTATCTCACGTTTTACATTCATTTTAGCAGACAAACAGCAGACAAGGAAAAGCAGAAAGATAATTCAGCCATTTTGAATAGAATAGCAAGAAGCGCTCCGATTGGTTGCTATTCAATCACGGCCAACTTGATATTAGAGTAAGCACCGTGTCTCCATCTATTGACAAAGTGCTCAACTCATTTATCTGACATTAGCTATTTCTTGAGCAAATTTGCTTTCGGAAATGGGAAGGTTTTTATCGAGTCTATATATGTATAGAACGATTAGCTGTCTAGAAGATATCTGGAGCTTTTATGCAACCGGGCCTTAATGCAATAAAATACAATAATAACTAGAGAAATATATACGAAATAAATGTTAGTTATTGAAGTTTTCCTAAGTTACAATTACAATTTATTAAATAGGAAGTTGTATTGATTAATATTATTATAATTATCGCCTCCAAATGAGCATGTGCTTCAAGAGTGTTCCTAGGTCATATTGATCAACAGCCACTGTGTTTAATAAACCTGTAACAGCCAACGGATCGTATGTTGTTGTGTATCTTATCTTTCCGCTTTTGGGTAACACGGTGTATAGAGAGATGAACTTGTTAAGACCACTGGAAAGTAACTTGAGAGATAGGGAACGAGATTGCCCAGATTAAATTACAGCAGCTGTTACATCGGAGAAGCCCAAATAAAGTGGTGTGTGATATTTTCTGTTATCTACCTAAATAAAATAGACTATTCAGACGTTTTGAAACTTTAACTATTCTTATAATTTTTTAATAATAAGTAACCTTTTATTTTAATAATTTGTAAACACCTGAAAAAGGATTAAGATTTTAATTATTTTGTTCAACGTTAAATGGTGGAGTTTTAAGGGGCACGAAAAACGAGAAATTGAAATATCTTGCTTAATGTTAATTTAATTGAATGATACGTGTCAAAAATTGCTCAGAAAAAATGCATTAGAAATCTGTATAATTTATAATCGTATAATAATGTTTAACAAGATACCTAACAGATATTTACAAATCACATAAGTTACTGCAGAATTCCAGATGTTTTTCATCGACATGTAGTGGTAAACTTCCAATATCACACTCACCCGTGCGATGAATTGGCCCTTTTGCTGGTGGTATTTATAAAATATCTTAATAAGAGGAATTCATTATTATTATTATTATTATTATTATTATTATTAGAACTGTCGTTATTTCGTGTTCCTTCTGTTCTATAATTTTCAATTAAAATTGAAATGGACATTAGCGTGAAGAGAAAGAGATTGTGTTGATTCTCATGTTAAGAGCTTTTAACAGACGATAATTTCCTCGGTTTTTAATAAATTTGAAAAGTATTAACGATTATAACTAATAGCACTTGCGCATTGTTAAAGAAATAAAAGTAACTCATTCTAATATTGCAGTATCATGTGACCATAAGCTTATGTTCAAGTGAGGGGAAAGTGGTTAAAACATTGTTACATTAAGATGTTACGGCCATTGCCAATAGTGACTTAAAAAAATTCAAAGTGAATCATCTCATTCGTTAGTTGTCAGTAGAGTAGGATTATTGAACAGTAGGAACTGTCGTCATAACATTAAACCAGTAGTGAATATTATGGTTAATTTTCTTATTTTAATATATTTTCGTATTTCAGTATTGTGACACCCTAAAAGTTATTGTGGGAGGACCCTAAAGTTGTAAGACTCGAGGCTTTCTCGGCGCAAATAACAGTTTCACGGGCTATAAGACGAGTCAAGGGATCTAAAATACCCAAGCTTTTGGCCGCTGTCATCTCTACGGCTTTCCTCAGGGAACTGAGTGTCAAGTCATCCTTAACTTGATACAACTTTTCATATGACGTTAGTGCATTGGTAACAGGCACTAATAAACTATCATACCACCACACATTTCAAAGAATCAGATATTATTATTACTATTATTATTATTTATTTATTTATCATTCGTATAAGCCACTAATGGACCACGAGAATCGTCTACTTGACGTGAGATTTCCTCTTACATCTTACATCTTTTCACTGTGCGCTTTCTTCCTTTCTTCAAACCAAGGTTGTTGTTATTATATTGTTATTATTATTAATAATAATTGTGCAACGTGATGTTTAATATTTATGTCCGAGTAGGTAGTCGCTCCTATCTCTCTTCTCTTCTCTCTTTCCCTCTTTCACCCTTCCTCTTCTGTCCTCCCTTCACATATTTTATGTATAATAATGAATTCGCATGGTTTTTATAGAGTCGAAATATCCTAAGGTTTACTGACTCCGGTCTTACAATACCAGCTTTCCGGATCAACATCCGAGCAATAGCACCGGTCTTTGCTGTTAGTCAATTATGATAATAAGCTACTCCATATCCCTGCTGCTATTTCGAAAAGGTCATATTGCACGACAAGGAATGCGAGCAGCATTGCTACCCACTTAGATTGCTGATATTTATTGTTCTCAGCTGAATTCATTTAACTTTATATGGCACAACAGCCCACGCTTAACAAGTACGGCGCCTTACAGGTTTGTCTGCATCTTTTCGCCCTACTAAGTATAGACTACTAAGTTCTTTTATACTGTGTACATTACAATTCATGAAACACAGGCTACATACAATAAAGAAATAAATAGTCGATAATATATAAATATAATTTATATTTTAAATTTAATATATAGAGGTTATTTTTTTTAAAATCTTTCTTCAACATTACAATCTGTTCTACAATGAACAATAAGTAATAATGATACAAGAATGAACATGTTACAAATATAGCCCAGTGGCTAATATTTGCATAACATAACAAATCTGTTTGGCGTATTAATTAAACTGTAGATCAAGTCCAAAACTCTATTTCTATTGAGCCCACACGTGTTTGTCCCATTGTTCAGGAGATTCACTGCATATGAATTGGGGTGTTTGTTTAGACGATTCTGGTAGGCCATACGGTATTTATTTATTTCCTGTTTTACTGCTGGTATTTCAAGATCTTGATAAAAATATTTGTTACTGATGTACCAGGGAATTTTACCAATAGTTCGTATCGTTTTGAATTGGAAACGTTCTAGAATTTCTATGTTGGAGTCATAGGCCTACCGAGGGGGGGGGGTTGGGGGTTTGAAACCCCCCCCCATTGATTAAAAAAGGAAAAATTGTTCTATTTATTTCATTATTGTGATATATCACCTTTTTTAAAAATCTGCTTATAAATTACTTAATATGAGTTTAAAGCGTGGGAAGCTTAAAACTCGTTATTGTGCATCTTAATTTTTAAAATTATCCGGGGGGAGGACCCCGGAACCCCCCTCTCCAGATGTTATAACCCCCCCCCATATGGTCGGCCTGGTTACGCCTATGGTTGGAGTTGCTTGATGTACCCCAAAGTTGAATTCCATATGTCCATATTGGTTTAAAGATACATTTGTAAATTATAAGTTCGTTCGTATTTGATAACCCTGATTTGGGTCCTAGGAGCCAATAGAATTTGCTGAATTTTAGATTTAGTTGCTTGCGTTTGGTACTTATATGCTTTTTCCAGGTCAAACGACGATCAAGGTGGATACCCAAATATTTAACTTCTATAGAGGTTAAATGGACATAATATTTTCGAGCAAAACAAATGCTTCATGATAACTAAACAATTGACCGAGCGAAGTGGCCTGTTCGGCATTTCACCTATTTGTAAATTTGTTTGTTTAATCGTTACGACCAAACACGATTTTCGATTTTCTTCCAATTTGTCAATAATGTCCCTTGAAGTCATTAAAGCTCATAAAGATGGTGGCCTTTTTTTAGTTCAACTTTATGTATACACATTTTGGCTTAGAGGTAGAATTTCGTGTGTTAGGTTCTGTGGGTACACCAGTTGGCATGTAACTATTGACGGGCATCTTTTCTATCGAGCGGCCGTTTGATTGGTTCAATTTCAAGTAATGTTCAGCTTCTTTCAACGATCCATCCACTAAAATGTGAATACTACTTTCTCGAGTCTAACATTTTTATACTTTTTTTTTTCAGTATATTTTTGTCGTAACTGTAATGGTTTGATGGCATTTCATCTGTAAATTTGTTTGTTACAAGGTCACGATCAAACGCGCTGTTCGATTTTTTTCCATTTTGGCATAGCTATTCCTGAAGTCATTGAAGATAGCATAATGTGTAAGCTTTTAATTTTTTTATTCCGTTTCAAGATGAAAATCAGATCTTAGATTTTTTGGGCGCGAGGTCACAGCTCACAGAACTACTGGTTTAATCTCTATATATAAAAACTAGGTTAAAAGACCCGGCGTCGCCCGGGTTTTGTATTTTGTAATTGGAAATTAACTTATGAAGGATTTTAAATTTTAAATTCTAGGTCCTTATATAGGCATTTATAATTTGAAATAGGAAGAACGACTTATTACACTCAAACTATTCCCTCATAAAACGCTTGATATAGTTTTTTATGGCTCATAGAGGATCTAGAATTTTGCATCCCATCGCTTGTACAGTGCACAGCAAGCCTGGTAGAGGTTTAAATAAGAAGAAACAGAAATTCCTGTAACATAAAATTGTAATATCGAGGCGGGAAATTTCCCACTCTTATGTTACCATAAAGTCGTTTTGGGGATGAAATTAAACAGAAAGCATTATCACTTTCATACTTTTCTCTCCAAAAACCTGCGATATAATATAATAATATACACATTACCATACCTCGTTTTGTTTTCTCTATGTCCAGGGTAGAGAAAGTTATGTGATTCCATTATTTTAGTGGATTTCATTCTGTAATATTTATTTATAACATGAATTATTTTGATAACTTCTCTTATTTGTCAAAAGTGCATTTCAATTGTTTTTTCCAAGCCCATCATATAAAATTTGGCAACAATATATTCTGTGATTTGGAATTGATAATTCTATGTAAAAAGGGATTAAGTATTTTCAAAAACATTTAATTTTTAGCATTTAGAATCAGAATTTTTCAAAATCCTTTCTTATTGAGCACCTACATTATGAAACGAAGGTACTGTCAAAATTCCAAGTTATAGTTTAGGCTGTACGTTGATTCCTGTCATTCAGTCAGTCATTCATTCAGTCAGTCAGGACAAAGCCTTTTATATATATAGAGATGAATGTGTGTGTGTATGTGTGTGTGTGTGTGTCCTTTATGCATTACTACACCATTCATCCGATCGCCATGAAACTTTGGGAAGTTGTTCAGTACATTCCCGGGAAGGTTTCTGGCATATTACATTTTTAATTTTTTCTTTCGTTCGTGAGTTATGAGTGAAAAACGGGCAGAAAACTTGTATTTTTTGCGTTTTCAAAGCATCGGTTTTCAATAATACATTTCAATGCCAAATCAATTACAATAGGCTTTGGCTAATTTTGTCATACCTTGGAATAAAACCATCGCGATCGCTTGAATGTTGTAGCTCACGCTGGTCGATTCATTTGTTTAATATGTCAAGGCACACAGACATATGAAATTTTCAACCTACACCGAAGAGGATTATTATTATTATTATTATAAGAGGGATAATCAATATAGGCCTAAATATTGTCAAACGTTGTTCGATTTGGACGAAACTCATTATACAGGGGTTTTCTGGGCCAAGGATCTCGAATCTGAGGTCGCTTTTACCAGGCGACGCTATCTAATCGTGGTATGTAGTCCATGTGATTTAGGTGTTATAAATATAATGATTTAACTATTACGCTCTTAATTTTTAATTTTGGAAATAATTATCGTGTGCGAAGCCGCGGGCACACGCTAGTCTATATATATAAAAATGAATGTATGTGTGTGTGTGTGTGTGTGTGTGTCCTTTATGCATTACTACACCATTCATCCGATCGCCATGAAACTTTGGGAAGTTGTTGGGTACATTCCCGGGAAGGTTTTTGTCACACTACATTTTTAATTTTAGCCTTCGTTCGCGAGTTATGAGTGAAAAACGGCAAGAAAACGTGCATTTTTTACGCTTTCGAAGCATCAGTTATTCATTTCAGTTGTCAAATCAATTGCAGAAGGCTTTGTCTATTTTTGTCATACTTTGGAAACAATAGCATCGCGATCGCTTTGGAAGGCAATGGATATCTCATGTTATTATAAACGCCAGAGAAGTTAATGATAAGGTGATGATAAGGTAATATTAAATATTTATTTAACGTGGAATATGCTTCTTATGAAAGATGGTTTACAGAAAATTCCGGGGAAGTTGCTTAGTTCGGGGTCCAGGCTACAACATTTCTATATGTAATCATAAGTAAAATCTCTTATGTAGGGTCGTTAAATCTGCCTGAAATGTAACGGAATTATAAGTCTGGACAAATGAATATAGAAACTATGGCCTCAGTAGGCTTATTCCATTCTTCATCTATATAAATAAAAACGAATATATGTCTGTCTGTCAAATACATTTGCACACATTTTTTTCATCGTGAGTTTAATCGATTTCAATTCTCATAATCTTCTGAGATTGCAGCAACGCTCAACGGGTAATCTATATAGATCTTCTATATA
The DNA here is from genome assembly GCA_964059195.1 of Ectobius pallidus. Classification (NCBI taxonomy): domain Eukaryota; kingdom Metazoa; phylum Arthropoda; class Insecta; order Blattodea; family Ectobiidae; genus Ectobius; species Ectobius pallidus. The sequence goes on along the minus strand of CAXKWD010000002.1, from coordinate 82,863,593 downwards.
GCCTACATAAAAATGAATGTATGTGTGTCTGTCCTTTATGTATTACTATGCCATTCATCCGATCACCATGAAACTTTGGGAAGTTGTTGAATACATTCCCGCAAAGGCATGCTACATTTTTAATTTTAGCTTTCGTTCGCGAGTTATGAGTGAAAACGGGATTGAGACGTACATTTCTTGCGCTTTCGATACATCAGTTTTCAGTTGTCAAATCAATTGCACGCAGACAGATGAAATTTTCACCCTAGACGGAAGAAGAATAGTGAATATAGCCCTAAATGGACAAACATTATGCAGGTTTTTTTAGGCCAGGGAACTCGAATCTGAGGTTATTTTTCCCATGCTGCGCTTTCTAATCGTGGAATTCACTTCAAAGCCGGATTTACAGTTGTTTCATTAATTAGGCCTATCAATCGTTTAATTTAGACCTATGAATGTTTCGTGTGCAAAGTGTTAGTAAATATAATAGTTTAATTATTTTGCTCTTAATTTATAATCTTCCTATTAATTATTGTGGGCGAAGCCGCGGGGATCTGCTATAAGCTATAATAAGCTGTAGCTTATCTAGCGTTTTCTGAGGAAATAGTTTGTGTGTGATAAGTCGTTCTTCCCCATTTCAAATTCTAAATACCTATATAAAGACCTTAAAGACCTCGAGTTCGAAAATCGAAAGTCCTTCATAAGTTATTTTCGCATTTACAAAATACAGAACCCGAGCGACGCCGGGCCTTTTAAGCTAGTAGTATAAATAAAATCTTCCTATTGAGCCAAGCTTATGTTCAGAGGTGCATTCCAGAGTTTAAATTATTGAAGATAACTTCTTAAAAGGTTAGAAAACCGACAGATAGTAAGGTATAAAATAAATATAGACTAGTAGAAGTTTATTTCACAGATTACTAGAATATTTGGGGATGGAGGAGAGATGCTGGAAGTCAGTATTAAATACCGTCAATTTGCATATATGTGAGTGATAGTCATTCATGTGAGTTATCAATAAAGATTATGGGTAGACGGCTGTATATAGAATAATATGTAAAATATATTTGGTTGGTGTGTTTAAGGGTATTGCTGGTGTATGTGCTATTTTTTGGTGAGGAGTGTGTGTGTGTGTGTGTGGTGTTTTGTTTGTATATTTACTAGTGTTTAACTGTTTGTGTGTATTTTTTAATTTTACTTTTAGGATACATTTTTGCTTGTGCACAGTTAAAGCATGGACAGCCTAAGGGCTCATGCAACGAATAATGCAAAAAGATAGTTTTTCTTGTTAACAATAAAAGCACTTCATTCATATTGCGGTTGTTATTGAAATATTTAGAATTCAGAACACTACATTTTAAATCTTGTTTACTGTGCAAGTAACTAAAGAAGATTATATTCTAGCTAGTCATGACCTTTACTCATACATGCAGCAAAATACCCAATTGATGCTATCGACTTAAATTAAGGGAGTATTATATCGTGTGTGGGTCATGCAAGATGGTGGATGAGGCATGGGAGATAAAATAAGGATGTTAAAATTAAAGGATGTTTGGCACGCGAACAAGCTCGAGATATGAAACAATCGCCACGAAGATGTAGTTTTACGGGATGCTATTATATTTTGTACATGCAGTCTGTAAGATAAGGAAGGATACATTGAAATACTTTTAAATAGTGAATTAACTTGATCAATATTTTTCAAGACTTCCTATAGGCTATTCCGGATTTCTACTGCTTACAAACTCCAGTAGAAGCATAGGCCACACACAGGTTGCTGGATTTAAATACAAGAAGATAAACTTCATTCTTATTAAATTTGCACATGTTGAAAGTAGAAGTAATTGTTTCCGAAATTCTTATTTTATAATGGAAATAATTATGAATAAGAATCGTTCGCTTGTAATGTCATAAACGTATTCCTACATTTCTTACAAGCAATCAATTCGTTGCGGGTATAGTATATTCTTGAACAAAGTTCATTTTTTATCATTCTGTACAAACGACACGAAAACTAAAGCACGGAATAGATAGATTATTCCGTTATGCGGTTGAATATTTGAGACAAAAAGGGTATAAATGAACTATCAAAACCGTCCTCAAGCGGCTCGTATTTGTGAACCTGTATCTTCCGGTGACATGACCTCTGAAAAATAATCGAGAGTGTTGTGGTGCTAGTCTAATCTATACTCTTATGTGAAGGTGTTTCTAATAAATAATAATTAAAAATTAATCAAAACTGCTAACAATGACGCAAATAGTTGAATACAGTGTTGTTTAAATGTCATTAAAAGGAAGAGGTAAAAGTAAGGTAAAGAAAGAAAGTATCTATTATATGCTAGTGTTAAAATGAGTATAGACATGAAAGAAATAACAGAAGTTTTATGGTTTAATTTTGCATATTGTTGCATACTTTGCTAGTTTTGCTATAATGCATCATATTTGCATGGTATTAAAACGTTTTTCATATTTCATTAATTTTTGACAATTTAATGGCATATTTCTGACAGATTTTAAATATTGTGCTTATCTCTGTTAATTCACACATTTACAGCATATTTGGCTGAGTGAATGTTTTTAGAACCAACTGCACAGTAATTGGCAGTACATACCCTAATGTTTTCGTAACATATTGTGTAATATTAAGGCAACGCTTCACTTCATTAGTTTTCAAATTTACTAAAATATGTTTCTTTGAGCTCGTATTAAAATTCCAATATAATTTACACAACTTCTATTTTTTTAATGTAATTCAGGTAACAAGAGAACTTACTTACTTACTCAATGGCAATACACAATTCCTCAGCAAGCTAAAGGAATATTATCTATTTTATGGAACCCGAAGGTTCATTGCCGCGCTTACCTGAGCCCGCCATTCAACCCTATTCTATGCTAACTCCAGTCATCCCTCGAAAATCCCACTTCCCTGAAATCTATCCTAATATTGTCCTCCCACCTACGTCTAGGTCTTCCAAGTGGTCTTTTCCCTTCGGGTCTCCCAGTCAATATTTTTGAGATATGCCTTTCCTCCCCCATGCGCGCAACATGTCCAGCTCATTTCATCATCCGTGATTTAATTATCCTTACTATATCCGGTGACGAGTAGGCCTACAGGCTATGAAACTCGTCGTTATATAGTTTTCTCTAGTCCCCATTTTCATCTCTCTTAGACCCAAATATTAACAAGATAAAGTAATAAATTTGCTTAAGTGATAGAGCATACTTCATAGGTATCAGTGCATATTTTACAAGTTTTAGAGCATATTTAATGGTCTGAGTCTTACTCATAAGTTTAAGAAACACTGACATTTTTTTTATAACATTAAAATTTTCAAACAGTTTTGACCTGGATCCACATCCTGTAAAAATTAACAGTTCATTAAATTGATTGAAAAGTTTTATTCTAAGCAAATGCTATGTTCGCTGTTGGCTATTAGAATCCGATATTTAATTTTGTCGGTTGGATGAGAGTTACGTTGCTTCCACTCATCTGAATTCGAAGTACAGAAAGGTAGAGCTGAGTATGTACTGTAGTCACGATGAAGCTAGTTGGGTTTGTGCATTGGTTCCATGTAGCATTGTAGCTCGAGTAGATATCGAGTGGTTTCCAGAAGCTTTCCTCTTCAGCATTAATGGTCCGCGTCCGATACTCGTATCTCTCTGCTCTATAGTCACCACATGTCAAGCTGCAATATTTCTTTAGAAGAGTAAATGTTTCTTTCATGGCCCAAGCCGCCAGTTAGGCAGGATGTTTCTTGTTCCCAATTTATTTACCTGTATATGATTTTAACTAATAAGATAACAATCGAGGATGCAATTTGGGATGATGAAAACATAAACATGCTGCAGACACGTGTCAAACCGTGTTAACTTTCATAGCTCAATTCGCATGTTATGTAGGACGTTTTTTCAATCTTCTGATTATTTTCCTCTATACATTTTGTTTATTAACGCGTACTACCATACGCGGATGTAATATTGTGGGTGAAGAAGCCAATGGTATGATATAATCAACGTGTCAAACTGCAATATTTCTTTAGGAGGATTGTAAATATTACTTTCAGAACCCTTACGTGTACGTTACTTACATGACGTTTCTCGATTTCTTTATTTCTTTTTCTGTACGTGTGGGAACACACACATATATGTATATACACACATATATTAATGAAATAATATATAATGATATAATAAAATAATTAGATTACATACCGAAGTAATTTTACTAAAGTACGATAACATTAGCCTATTATATGGGGATATAATATTGTGGATGATGAAGCCAAAACCATGCTAATTTCACAGCAGGTCAAGCTGTAATATAGAGAGATTATATTTGCGATGTGCCGAGAACGCACGATCCGTGCAGCGGCCTGCAAACAAGTCGTCGGCCGGTAAAGGCTCATTTACTTAACCCCTCAATTCAAGCGCACGGATTTCTGAATTAGGCCTGCAGTTAGAGTAATCATCTACCTTTGTCATAGTATATGTTAAAAATAATATCCGTCTACCGCCACACATTTCTGACGTATTGTAAGAAAGTTTGTATTCACACGCATTAATTCTTCTTGTGAAATTGCTGCAATTTCTCTTCTTACTTTCTCTTTCAGTTCTTCGATTGTACTGTATGAGGGATATTCTTGTACACTTTATTTTTTAAATTCCCCCCCCCCCAAAAAAACAGAATTCACGTACACTAAGATCTGGAGATCTTGCTGGCCATAACCCCTTACTAATTACTCTATCTCCAAACACTTCTTCCATTAAAATTGCATTTTTTCCAACAAAACTCCACTACAGCGCATACTGCAGATCTCTTAGATTTACTGATGCTATATTGACAGCGGGTCGATCTACAATATTTCATTAAAATAATACCAAATTATACTTTCAGAGTACAAATCGCACTATACACTGTGAAGAATCACAAAATTGCTGTAATTTTCAAAGGCTTGTGAATTGAAATATTATTTACAACTCTGGTTTGATGGTACCCCACATCAGTTTTAGTTGTAGGCCTACTGTCATCAGCGTATTACATTATGCGGGCATGCAGCTAAAATGATCAAGTCAGTAGTATATCAATTATTCACTGCCATTCTCGAAAATAAATTGTTAGGTCCCCGTAATAAAAAAGTAATTGTTCATAAGTAAAGTTGTTCTGTTTGTGTCTGTTTACAAATAAATACATTAAAATCGAGAATTCGCCCGGAAATCGTATTCTCAGGAGTCCAGAAATATCGATGTTCAAAAGAACCTAAACGTGTATGGCTGTCCATCTTTGTACGTGAATAGCATGCGTTGAAACCTAGGGATCTCACTTATGCCTAATTTTGTGTTTTAAGGTTCCCAAATTTTCAGCATATTAGAACAAAATCCTCGTTTATTTTGTATTACACTTATGTGTTCTGATTTGAATAGAAAAAAAAAATGCTTGATAGATATCAGTAGCGTACTTCTTCAATGGAGATGTTATGTCCTCGCAAAGAAGTTTATAGATGAAATAATCTTTATTTGCCGTTTAATAATAGTACAATTGTCTTCGTCATTGTTTTATATTTACAATATACTTAAAATTATTTACAATTATGTGTGTATAAGAACAGCCATAGAGGGAATTGTAATGGACAGCATCATAATACACAACTTAAAATTAACATACATTAACTGGTACACTAAGATTCTACTACACGGTTATATATCTATTATACATTTAAGAAGGTATGCAGATACAAATTGAGCTATTCTATAAGTAATAATACCATTCAGAATAATAAATTGGACATATTACAGTTGTTGAACCTTTCAAGTGAATAAAATGCTTTACCCTTAATCCAGTAGTCTATTCTATTCTGGGCTGCCTTTTGAAATTACTTGTCTAAGCTTTCTCCATACAGAGAGTAAATATTTCAGATTTGTTTGTTATCCTAAAACAAAATCGAAGGAAAATATTCTACAGAGTATGACGAAGCGGAAACACAGATACTTTATCCATTTGTAATTTGTTATGTTTTGTATGAACCATGTGAATAGTTTAGAAGCTTGTTCTAGAGACTATCTCAAATTAACTTTTTTAAGTCGTTTACTTCATATGTCGCTTAAGTTTCGACAAATTTCAAGAAAACTTTGTGTAATACAGTTTGTGGTTAACAATGGTAAGAGTTGTCTCTGGGTGAATTGGACCTCCCTGTAGTTACGTGCACTTGTCTTGTAAACATGTAAAGGAAATGAGGTCAGCAGAAACATAAACTCTAACAAAAGGTAAAAGCTATAGTATAGTAGAGAACAAGGCATCGATATCAGCATAAGAAACACCACAACCGTATAAAACATTTTGTCTGCCTGCCAGTCTACATCGAAGTGATCGTTTCTGACGCTAGAAATACACTGATGTCACATAACCACGTTATTGTTAGATATATGAGCATTCATGAACCACAGATTATTGTCTCTGTTGGACATTACATGAGAATATTGAGCATTGGCGCGAATAGCCAAAGGTCCTGGGTTCAAGTCCCAGTGCCGGAGGAATTTTTCTCCTAAAATATTCTCATGTAATGTCCAACAGAGACAATAATCTGTGGTTCATGAATGCTCATATATCTATCTTGAATGTTAACTGTACAATAACAGTGGGAGCCCGGTCACAAAAATCACTACTTAGTGTGCCTCACAGTACTGCATATGACATGACTTGTCTGTCTGTGAGGTAGACCATTAGGGCAATTAGTCAGAAGGAGAGAGGTTCCATCTGGTGCTGTGAAATGAGCTCCGGCTTAGCTCAGTTGGTAGAGCATTGGCGCGAATAGCCAAAGGTCCTGGGTTCAAGTCCCAGTGCCGGAGGAATTTTTCTCCTAAAATATTCTCACGTTATTGTTAATTTTAACATTAAAGCAAAGAATTATGTTAAACCTCCTCGACCCCAAGATCAAATCAGGACAACTGTATTTTGCTTTATGCGTTTCTATGGGTCGAAATACAAGAAATTAAAAAATAAAAATAAATAAATAATAATAAATAAAATTGGGTGGGTGGGAGCTTTCGGTGGATCTAAAATGAGACTTAGACAGCTATAAATTTTATTCTATGCAATAATGTGTGTTATTATTGACCGGAACAACATGGATATTCTAGAGATCAAATTTTGATTTTCTTTGAAGTGTTCTAATGGATTTTAGGGATGGGATCATGTATAATATTTCTGGTCTATACCGAGTTTTCACGGTGTTTTAAAATTCAACCATCGGTACATAGCAAACAGAGATAGAAAAGATATGAACTGCAATGTAGAATGTATCAAGTATGATACTACCGGCCATTATTACTTTAACTTGTTCACAGATCAAGAAAGAAATCTGAAGCCCGAGGTATCATATAATATGAAATCCGGGGACCGAGGAGGTTAGAAGACTATTAATGTAATGAAAAATGTACACCGCATCCCGCGGTGAAAAATAAAAGTAGATTTAGTAATGCAGTTGGTTAATGCACTGCACTACAAAGTGGAATATCGCAGGTTCGATCCCTGATTATTCCATTCGGATTTTTAAATTATTCTAATCCTTTTGCTGGCACTGTGACACTGAGATTGACTCCCTCTAACTTAAATTAGTATAAGAGCAATCTTATAGCTTATTATCTTCGTGTTCCAGTTGTCTAAACTCAACATCCAGGAACCTTAAGGTTATCCAAACGAAGCCATTTTCATTTTGTTATAGAGTTTAATCCAGATACATCCGAGGCATGGTGATCTGCAGTTTGTAGCAGAGTTCACATATGAAGTATTGTAATTTTTTTAATATATTTTAAACTAATTTATATTCATATAGTAATAAATTCTCTCTTTATGGTCAGTAAAATTTAAATGAAATACATATGAAAATAATGATAAATACTTAGGCACTAAACTTAAGGAACAAGAATGCATGAATTGGTAACTGAACCCAGGCCTTTCTTATATTACTCACCATTTATAATTCTGTAAAGTGTGTGTTGATAAATGATAAATACCCCACCTACGTAATTTATTTTCACTAAAGCATAGATCTACAGTCTCGGGCGCATTACATTATTGCAAGATAAAAAGTAAGTAAATCCGATGTGCAAGATTGCTCATTTTCTTCCTTACCGTTTTCGATATTTTACTCTCGAATTATGTACATTTCTCAGTTATTTTATGAAAATATTCCTAAATCGCGTAAAGTTCTTTTCGGCGTAAGTTTTTCTTTGCTGGTTGTACAGGTAGGGGGGAAAAAAGCGGACCGACTTAAATATCTAAGTTGCCGGTATGAGCCACTGCGCATGCCTAGCGGCATTAACAGGATAGCAGGGAATGTATTGAAATTTGTTCTAATGTCGACTGTTGACTTAATTCACGTAATTTGTTTGTGAAAACAAAGTTTCCGTTACATCTCTTACATTTATTACGTATCACAAGGCTCTGAAATCAGCTACAAGAGTCGGTCCCCTTTTTTCCCCCTCCCCTGTACATTTTGAAGCTCTCGGAACTAGGACTTACTTGAGATTAGTATTCTAAAATATAGTTGCAGTTGATGCAATGCTAGCCTTATAAATTTGCACCTCCAATGTATAGCAATTTCCCCTTTGTGTGGCCAGTGACCGTATACTGATTCTTTATACTCATCAAGTAACAAAAGAGAAACGCTTTACTGGTTTCAAAACATTGATCTCCACTGGATTTAAACAGTGAGCAGAATTTATAACCATTCTCATCCACAACCCACTAGTTATGGCCTATCAATCACCCATCAATATTATCGGCATCCGAATCTCTACGCTACCTGCCATCAGTTGACAGCCGTGAATTAATTTATCTTCATTACATGCAGACTGAGAAATTATTACAAAACGTTACATTTGGATATATTTTTCTAGAATACTATTACTATATAAACTTTATAGGAATGAGAATATACTAATACAATTTGGCTCATAAAACCATGACCAGTCCAGTAAAAGAATATGTGAAATTTCGACTAATCATAAACTTTTCCTTAACTTTTATTTTTCTCTTACATTTTTTGCACCTGCCCACTCTTTGTCTGTTCATGAGAACAGTGCATTAAAATATCTTCTTTTTTTAATTCTTTTTTTTTACCAAAAAACCCCTGAACACTGCGACTGAGTATATAAGTTGTATATCTAAAATTATTGTTGCCACTTAAATGATAATTTAGGCTAAACGAATTTTCAGAGTTCTATATCATGATGCACATTTCTTGACTGCGTAAAGTTACAATTTGGCTATTTGTCGCTAGTGCCTAATTGGAGCCTTTATGAAATAAGTGCGTAAAGAAATCAAAACATCTCTTCACTCACCGAAAAATAAATGCAATTGACCGATCACATTTTCAGATGGCCATCAAATCGTTACCTCACAACGGCTTTTTAGAATATTTATTTACTGTAGAAAAACAGTGTATGATATGTTCTTAAAACTGTTTTTGTTTAACTCGCTTCTTAAGATGGCATATTTAATTCAAACAGAAGGAAGACTTAAATTTCTCTTGTAAACTGGTCAGCGGACTAGCAACCTAGTATGGTAAAAGAAAAGCTAGCTTTAGTAGAGGACAGAAAAGGAAATAAAAGTCTTGGAAGAAAAGTGAAATAGAAGGTGGAGTGATAATGAATTATGGGGAAAAAAGAAATTAAACAGAAATTTCAAAACGGCTTAAAGGAATTTACAGGAAGTGTTTATTACTTACGTACTTATTTACTTACTCAATGGCAATAGCCAATTCTTAAGCAAGCCAAAAGAATATTATCTATTTTATGGAACCCGGAGGTTCATTGCCGCGCTTACATCACCTGCCGTTCAACCCTATTCTGTGCTAACTCCTTCCTTGCAAATCCGACTTCCTTAATTCTATTCAAATATTGTCCTCCCATCTACGTCTAGGCCTTCCAAGTGGGCCTTTTCCCTTCGAGTCTCCCAGTCAATATTTTTTAGATACATCTTTCCTCCCAATGCGCGCATGGAAGGAAGTGCATATAAATAATGAAAATAAATATAAAAAAGCAACTGTTAAAAGAACATAATTAACGTTCAGAGTGTTTAAAATCATGCAGAATGGTACTGATGCTTATCAGCGTAAACTCCAAACCTTAAATTCAACGCCAAAAATAACATAAACTGACCGTGGACCAATACTTTGTATTCTAAAGTAATTAGCTTCGCCATAAAACGTTCGGCCAAGTACAGGCTTCCCTTCTTGTTTGCTGCCCGATCGAAGTCGAACGATATCATCTAAATTCTATACTAATTCATAAGGATTGCTATTCACCTTACTTGAGCAGTAATGAGGCAGGAGTAGTACGATGGTTTTTTTTAAGTGAAGTGTTTTAATGTTGTTAGTATTCAGTTATAGATTATGAAGATTGTGAACTGTAACGAATCGACAGTCACCCATCCTGGATGTTTGGATCTGTCCGCTTCATTAGACTTGATCGATGTCACTAGTTTTATGCAATGTGTACTGTCATTATTTGTGTTTTGTCGTCACTGCAAACGCTCCGAGCTAATTATGTGACAGATCTGTTTGCAATTCCCACTGATAATCCTTCAGTTGGACCAATAAGGGCAAGAGAAAAAGAAATAACGAATTTTACTTTATGTTCAATATTGTATATAAAGTCGTCCACCGCTGTGACGTAGGGAGTGCGTTCGCTTCTTTTACCAGAGGGTCCTGGTCGGAAGAAGTTTCTTAGATGGGGTTTTTCCTCACGTGTGAGAAAAATGTCTGGTAACTTTAGGCTCTTGCGTTCCCCGGATATCATCTGGCCGTCATTATCTTCTTCATCCCATCCTCGCCTTGTTCAGAATGAATGGTGTGTCTCGTCCTATTTGTTCGTGTTGTATTGGAGATGGCCCCGGCATTGGGCTGATCACTCATCCGGGAAGGCTTTCCATGTCCTTGTCTGGTCATAAAAGTACATATGTGATCCAGAATAATCCCTCTCCCGACAGGTCGCGGCCCTGTAAAGGCCCGGGCGGCATGGGTCGCTTAAATGTCCTTACAACGAGAGAGGTAAAATCAAGGTAAAGAAAGAAAAGTATGTAAAATTTCGTCAGTATCTACTACAAAAAGTACAAAAACCAGATTTTATATTTGGGTTAAACATCTTCTCTGTAGGCCTATATTAGAAGAAACACATAGACTACTTAACTCTCACTAAACTTTAGAATTGTATTTTCGCGTTTATTATTATTATTATTATTATTATTTTAAATAGCTGCGTTGATATTGTTTGAATTTTAAATTTTTACACAACACTTTACAAAATATTCAATACACACATACTCATACACACATCTATCCGATAGTCGAATTCCTCCAAACCGGGGTAATCGGCATGTCATGAGTGATAGACTCAACAGCAGCAACAATCCTTTTTCTCAGACGTAGCAATCCTCTTTCTCGACAAATAGCATTGGTTGGTAGACATGGCTCTTCACATATTGGTACTTTGCATTAACAGTTTGATTATTGTCAGGAATTGTTTGATTCACACTGTAGAAACAAACCTAATATCATGGTCCTGTGATTTTTGACGTTGATAAGAGTTTTGTACGCCCCTGAAACCGCACAATATTACTGACGTGTCATTATTGAGGAATTCTGTTTGCTTTGCGTTCTTGTCCTAAAAAAAGTAACTATGTGTGCGTAATCACCGCTTGTCTAGGAAGTCATCATCATAGTCAGAAGTAGCTTCATAAAGTCAGTACTTTATAATAAATTTACTGTTAATTTTAATTTATTTTATTTTACGATTTTTAACTACATTTAAGCTGATTCAGCTTTAGTACTCTGTTATCGATTTATTGCAGGACTTCATGTCTGCTGTAAGAGGGGAGAATGCTGAAGCATTAATAAGCTTGATTATCTTGCGATTTGCCTAGATCCTTCATTAAGCTCCCAGCATCATCATCGCAAAGCTTTTGTGAACTACCTAAGCGACTGTGTACCTCCTTTCATTATTAAAGAAGAAAAAAGGATATATGAACAGGTTTATTGCTGTAAACCAATGGTTTCTTTATCCCAAATTTCCTTGGAAAAAAACACTAGCGGTGGATAAAAGAAATATTTCAAAATTGCTTTGAAACACCACCTCAATGTGATAAAGGAAATTTATCAAGCTTGGTTGGATGTACCACCAGTGTGGGTTAAAGACATTTTTTTCAGTGCTTGGACTGTTGCCTTTTTCCAAGCAAGCTAATAAGATATTCTTTACAATACTTCGTTACGGGAAAAATATACTTTTTTTATTTCTTTAGGATGGATTCTCTCCGGGTAACTTTCTTTTCTGAAATTGGTATTCTTGAATGCAGGGATCCGATCACTGTCTGATTGGATTTTCCTTTTGCCAAGCCTGAAGAAACTTCCAATAAGCTTCTTGCTGATCATATGGTCAGTACTCTTATCAGACAAAGCCCTCTTCCCTGCTCTGACTTCATAGCGACTGAGTAATTGACTTCTTTCAAAGCTGTATCCAACATGAATAGAATCGTTGTACGAAATTATGTACTATATGAAGTTTGAAAATATCTCATAGGCTTTACCTCAAATCTAGCGGTAGAGAAATTCATACCAGCGTAATTATCTGACTAGAAATCTAGAAAAGTCTTGTTAACTCTATATGATGAATAGTTTAATTTATAAGACGAAGGCCATTTTAACGGTCAGTAGGCTAGTATATGTTGAATTTATTACACTGCCAGCTGATATTTCCTGATAGCGGAGAATTTTTGTGAACACACAGCTTTAATATGAGGCTTTCACGGCAGGAATCCTGATGGAAGAAGTCCGTTATTCTGTTCTTAAAGAACTATTACACAAATAAATGATAAAATGGGAGTATTAACCAAAAACATTAACTTTCAGTCTCTCTCATTTTTATCCATCGCCATTAGTTTTGTGGAATTCTCTTCTATAGAGGTGCAAAAGTAATCCCATATCTCGAGTTAGGACACTAAGTCTACGTCATCATATCAGTTCTGTGAGTCCCCAGAGAGTTTTCCGTATGGTACGAAAAATCAGGAACTTCACTTGACAAGGCTGTAGTAATGACTATTACTTTGGTTATGCCAATGTAATGGTTAAAGTTTGTAGAATTCACTTTGTAGCTGTTTTTATTACATAGCAACTTACAAAATTTGGTTAATCGCAAACATGTAAGCAATTAAAATATTTAAAATATAAATTCGGTTATTAATTTATTATATGAAGGTGAATCAGGAATTATATTCCATTCAGATGCAATAGAACATATACGTAATTTAATAATGCATAGTACCTTCCTATTAATTAGTTCTCATGTTCAGTGGTACACGTCAGAGCATAAAAAAAAAGGTCCGGAAAAATTAAGGGATCAGAGGTGAGGTAACAAATATATATATAAATTATTTCACTTTTATAAAACTTTGAAAGTTTATGTCTATTTAAGGAAGTCTAAATAGAAAATGCCTATTATTTGTTATCGAAGTATTTGATTTTAGGTATGGGAATTTCGGAATACAGCCTTGGAATTAAATTTGCCGTATGCTTTAGACCTCTAGTAGGATTACACCTTAGGTCATATAGATCTTGCGCTTAGTTCAGTAACTGCAAGAATTTTGTTTTCTCCAGCTTCTAATATAGGTTATAACTTATTCACTCTTATAGCAGGCCTACAGTAAAGCCTAAGTTGACCACCGTTGGTTCTGGTTAGATCTGGTCAGTATAAGAGGTGGTCATGTTACAAAGATTTTCAGTGATGCAGTAAAAACTAATCTTAACTGTTATTTAAAATTTAATATCAATATGTATTAGGCCTATCACTAAGCTGTCATCATTATCGTCATCATCCCCATCAGCTATGCTGCTACAAACTCCCCTAATCAAGATGTGTGTGACATTACAGTACAGTTGAAGGTATTTTGAAAAATAGTATTTAATGTGGTTTTTTTTTCCAAGTTCGTTTTAGCTTTTGAATTATTTGCATTGCAATATTTATTCAATTGGTCGACACATTTTAGGGCTTCACTGTGTGTTTTAAATTAACAGTAATGACTTTGCTTTTACAGTAATACAGAATGAAACGATCTCCTATACACTTTGAAATGTTTGCAGTTTACTGGTTAAATTTAACAGCTATGTAAAATATTTGTTTGTAATCTTCCCAATTAGTTTGTTCAGGTTCTGCTACTAAGAGATTGTACATTTGAGGGGCTGCGTGACCCTTAACAATAGCTAACTGGTGCTGGTTTCTCTTAGTGCTTAGGGATGGGCCTCAATGTGAGGGATTTTTGTAGAGATTTCAGAAAAATTTCTTCAACTGTAATTACAGCGGTCAAGTTTTAAAGGTTAAAAGTTCTTAAAATCGTGTCTGACGGTGGTCGAAATACAAGTTACACAGATGGTCAACTTACAAAGTAACTTATACATATAAACAAATGCAATTTTGCTGGTTCCATGAAAATGCGGTCAATTAAGGAAAGTGGTCAAATTCACAGGTTTTACTGTATTGGGTTGGAATTATCGGACTGGATTTAGCGTTTTATGCGAACGTTTCTGTACCTTTTGACTGATGTTTTTTAATGAAATAATGTTTCACGGCAGGAATCATTATATTTTAGTTCTCCAGAATATAGTTAAACTATTTCGTTGTAAACTTTAGGTCACTGAGGATTTATGATAGTACGACTTGTAGCCCACATACTGGAATATGTGTCAAGTGCAGCACTTTTATTTCATAATCACACAGGTACAAAGTAATATAGAAATATTGGAATATGTGTCAAGTGCAGCACTTTTATTTCATAATCACACAGCTACAAAGTAATATAGAAATATTGGAATATGTATCAAGTGCAGCACTTTTATTTCATAATCACACAGCTACAAAGTAATATAGAAATACTGGAATATGTGTCAAGTGCAGCACTTTTATTTCGTAATCACTCAGCTACAAAGTAATATAGAAATACTGGAATATGTGTCAAATGCAGCACTTTTATTTCGTAATCACACAGCTACAAAGTAATATAGAAATATTGGAATATGTGTCAAGTGCAGCACTTTTATTTCATAATCACACATCTACAAAGTAATATAGAAATATTGGAATATGTGTCAAATGCAGCACTTTTATTTCATAGTCACACAGCTACAAAGCAATATAGAAATATTGGAATGAGTGTCAAGTGCAGCACTTTTATTTCATAATCACACAGCTACGAAGTAATATAGAATCATAATCACACAGCTACGAAGTAATATAGAAATATTGGAATATGTGTCAAGTGCAGCACTTTTATTTCATAATCACACAGCTACAAAGTAATATAGAAATATTGGAATATGTGTCAAGTGCAACACTTTTATTTCATAATCACACAGCTACAAAGTAATATAGAAATACTGGAATATGTGTCAAGTGCAACACTTTTATTTCATAATCACACAGCTACAAAGTAACATAGAAATATTGCAATATGTGTCAAGTGCAGCATTTTTATTTCATAATCACACGGATACAAAGTAATGCAGAAATCTATATTAATAAAAGGAAGTGTCTGTCCTCCGTCTGTCTGTCCCCCGTCTGTCTGTCCTCCGCCTGTCTGTCTGTCCGCGATGCCCAGCGAAATCTACTCAACGCAGAGATCTGACATTTTAAACATAGATGGACTAAAGGGTCGGAAAGTGCACCTCGAAGTCGGAATTTTTATTTTAGCTTTCCTTCGAGAGTTATGAGTGAAAAACGGGCAGAAAACGTGTATTTTTTGCGTTTTCGAAGCATGAGTTTTCAGTAATGCAAATCAATTACACCAGGCTTTGACTATTTTTGTCATACCTTCGACATAAAAGCATCGCGATCTCTTGAATGTTGTAGCTCACGCTGGTCGATTCATTTGTTTTTAATGTCAAGGCACGCAAACATAATATGAAATTTTCAACCTACACCGAAGAGGATTATTATTATTATTATTATTATTATTATTATTATTATTATTATTATTATTATTATTATTATAGGGATAATCAATATTAGCCTAAATATGGTCAAACGTTGTTCGATTTGGACGAAACTCACTATACAGGGGTTTTCTGGGCCAAGGAACTCGAATCTGAGGTAGCTTTTACCAGGTGACGCTATCTAATCGTGATATGTAGTCCACATGATTTAGGTGTTAATATAATGATTTAACTATTATGCTCTTAATTTTTATTTTTTGAAATAATTATCGCGGGCGAAGCCGCGGGCACATGCTATCTTAAAATAATAAAAGGACGTGTTTGTCTGTCTGTCCACGATGCCCAGCAAAATCTACTGAACACAGAGATCTGAAATTTTAAACATAGGTGGGCTGAAAGGTGGGCAAATGCGCATCGAAGCAGGATTTTTAATTTTAGCTTTCGTTCGCGAGTTGTGAGTGAAAACGTGATTTTAGCGCTGTCGAAGCATCAGATTTCAGTAATACATTTCAATGTCAAATCAATTGCAGTTGGCGTTGGCTATTTTTGTCATACCGTGGTAATAAAAGCATTGCGATCGCTAGAATGTTGTAAGCCCACGCTGGTCGATTCATTTGTTTAGAATGTCAAGGCCCGTAGACGTATGAAATTTTGAACCTAGACGGAAGAGGGATAATCAACATAGACCTAAATATGGTTAAACATTGTTCGATTTGGACGAAACTCACTATACAGGGATTTTCTGGGCCAAGGAACTCGAATCTGAGATCGCTTTTACCAGGCGACGCTATCTAATCGTGACATGTAGGCCACGTGATTTAGGTGTTAATAAATATAATGATTTAACTATTATGCTCTAACTTTATGCTCTTTTTTTTTATCGCGGGTGAAGCCGCGGGCACATGCTAGTATTGGAATATGTGTCAAGTGCAGCACTTTTATTTCATAATCACACAGCTACAAAGTAATACAGAAATATTTTAGTAGGCATGTAAACGTCATGTACGATGCCAGCTGGATATCACATGGAATCAATAGAACATTGGAGACACGCATGTACGTATGGATCACACGCTTGTGGTTGCCATGGGAACGAATATCTCTTCCGTATCGCCTCATTACATCCGTATATCAATTGCCACTTGACACCACTTGTTTTCCTTTAAGCTACTGTTGCTACCTGTAGCATCTGTTCTATATA
This sequence comes from Ectobius pallidus, assembly GCA_964059195.1. NCBI lineage: Eukaryota > Metazoa > Arthropoda > Insecta > Blattodea > Ectobiidae > Ectobius > Ectobius pallidus. The sequence continues at coordinate 82,846,442 of CAXKWD010000002.1, read as the reverse complement.
GAACACTTCATGGCTTTCGGAATGCTTTACGGAAACGTTTGTCGGTATTTTCATCGTACTACAGTAGGGTGTCCATTCGTCCCTTCTTCCCGGGACAGTCCCGTTTTTTGACGAAAGTTTTATTGGGGACACTAAAATGTCCCGCTTTTTTTGTGATTCTGATTGGCCAGTGTGTTTCACGCTACATTAATGAAAGAACATATTTTAATGGAGTAATATGGAGTAAATTATAAGAAAATACGCACTTCTTGATAGAACACATAAAAGTGAAATGTACATTGGCAATGAGGCATCTATTTCTGTGGATTAAATTATCTACACCAGTCTGCAAAAGAAATTTAAGAAGTCAATTGGGACAATTTGTGTGCATGAGACAAAGGTAAATTGTAAATATTCCCTAAATTTAATGATTTAAATTTTTGTCTCCTGTTTTCCTTAACTGTCCCAGGATTTTTACAAAGAAATTATAATGTCCCGTTTTTTTATAAACATTATATGGACACCCTATATTACAGTGACTACTGAATGGAGTTAAGACGCAGTGCAGATAATTCAGGCACTGCACTACAAACCGCAAGGTCCTCCTACGAGGTCTTGGATTATTCAAAAGCCCTCATTCTTCTGGTGCCAATATGGTCCTGGAATTCACTCGGCATCTGTCGGAAAAGAATACCAGGAACAATCCTGGGGATAAAGACGGCCAATACTTAAGGGCGATAGCCTTAATACCTGGAAACCTAAAGGTTTCCACTGTTGTATAAGGATACATTACTTTTTGAAAGAAGTTGCGGTTGTCTTATCATGAAGAGTATTATTGCAGTTGCTCGTATAATGACAACGTTAATTGATAGTCTGTTCTTACGGCTACGGTCCTAAAACCGTCGTTGTCGTGTTAGAAATTTGTCCCGCAGGCTTTCTTTTACGTGCTGTAAATTTTACACACACGTAATACCACATAAATACAGGGAAGTGTTGGTAACGAACATTAGCTAAATCAGCAGCATCTTCCGGTCTACGTTATTCATATTCCAAGAGCCCCGTATCTTACGTTAAAAACAAAATGTTACATTAAATCTTTAACTGTTGGAATGCCATTTGGATAAAAGGTGCAAATGGCGCCTTGAACAAAGAACTTTTCTTCCCTACAGTGCACTTTCGGCTAAATGTTAAAATGTTTACACCAAATTTTATTCTAACACAATTTATGACAGGCCATGGAAAATTTGGGAGTTGTTGTTATTATTATTATTATTATTATTATTATTATTATTATTATTTTAACGATTTCACATTATTTCAGATAGTGGTTATAATAATGTAAGTGTCGGGAATCCTTACTAACTGTAAAACATGTTTTGTTCGATTGTCCTATGTTCGAAACAAAAAGACTCCAGCTAAATTTGCTTTTTGAAGATTGTGACGAAATTTCCATGTGTCAAAAAATGTTCACGAAGCAGTGTTGTTATAATCATTTTATGCAATACCTAACATATATTCACAACCATATGTAATTAATATTATATATTTTACTGTATATATTACTGTGTAAGCTATAACCCTAACATGCCTTTTCTGGCAAAATAGGATTCATAAAGACTTGAAGATATAATAAATAAATAAATACCGTGCTACTATCTTACCCAGCTCCTTAATTCGCTAGATGATCCTGAGCTATGTGATAATTATGATATTTTTTTTTTTGTTTTCATGAACATATTAATTGCATCTTACTTCCACTTAAAAATACCTCTCAAGGAATCTGAACACATCATCATAAAAGAGGTTACACCATAAATATAAAATTTTGAGTGATGCATGTTTGTTATGCTTATTATGTTATTAATAAACTAATATTATTTGGAGACCTGCACATACAAGTGAGTATAATGATTTTTAATCCAGTATCTCTTAAATACCCTCGAGTTACTCTAAAATGTTAAATATTTTACATTAATGTAAAGCATTGCTCTAACGTCTTTATTTTATTCCCTTTTTTCTCTTACCATTTCAACTGTTCCAACTTTTGCCTGCTAGATGGCAGACTGGATGCTGTGCAAATAGTTTGCAGAATCCTCGCTAGGTGGTAGCTGTGTTGCTTCGCGGAGAATTGCGATCGATAGTGTTCGCTCACCGTCACAGGTGTTAATTGCTCGACGCGACGGCATGTAATGTGTTTCTTCCTAGGGCAAAAGATGTTTATGCTGGGTTCTCTCAATGCTATTGTAAATCTTGACACCACTATAATACATTCAGAGAACAAAAGTAAGGTAGTTTTTATTTTCATCATAAAATCCCTTGTTAATACTAATAAAAATAATCCCTGATTTCGTCGTACCTACTATCAATGTGAAGTATTCAAGTAATGATATTCTTAGCAATTTTCAATTTAGTTTGAGGAAAGGTCGATCTGCCATTGATTTATTGACTTTCACGTAATTTATTTCTGAACTTAATGCACACGATAATAATCGCAGTGCTCTGCGATTTATCTAAATCCTTCGACCTTATGTCATATGCACGATTACTATGATACCGAAAAAAGGAACTAGATCTGACCGAGTCTTTTTTGACAAACAGATTTCAGGTGGTATATTTGAAAGAAGGTTTTTATATTTCATGAACTTGGCCCACTCTTGTTTTTAGTTATGATTGACTACATCATTCTGGTGTGAAATGTGATTCAGTTTTATTTGCCGATGATACAACATTTTTTGCTTGAAGTAAGACCATAGAAGAATTAAGAATTAATGTGTGTAATTCGTTTCGTGAGGCATCCAACTTGTTTCCGGCAAACGGTTTCAAGCTTAACAATGGCAAAACTCAGAATATGGCATTCATATTATTCAGTTGTTACTTAAACAATCTGATATGAAACAGAGAGTAAAATTCTGAGGTATTATTTTAAACAGTAAAGTATCTTGGAAGTTACATATTGATTCAGTCTGATTTTGCTCATCATGTGTAATCAACTTGTTGATTCATCTGAGAAGTGACTTTAAAAAATGTGTGTTTTAAGCGCATATTCTGCCTTCTTTGACTACTTTTTGCGATATGGTACCCACGTTTGGGGTAACGGGAATTGAATAAACTATATAGGCCTAGTTATATACGAATCTTGCAACAACAAAAAAGTATGCGAATCTGAAAGTCTACTTAGTTGCGGTAGCTAAGTCTGCCTTGTATCCATGATCCACGATGATCGAGTCCCTCTTTGGATATGGGTGTTGTGTGCGTTAATAAGAAGACCAGAAGCTAAAAAGGGTGCAGCAGAAAATGATTTAGGGAAAGCTGTAGGCCTAATATCCGAATTTAAAGATATTTTTAAAAGAACTATTGCATACATAAAGATTGATGTTACGCATTTTATTGGAGTAGTAGGCTTTATTCTTTAATAATTGAATAATCCAATGAATGATTCAGGCCCGAGCTTCTTCATGAATTGGCCTATATCAAAATGGCAGAGCTTGTTATGTCCAACGTATTCCGCTTTCACTAAACCATCTAGATATGAGGGTTAAGGTGCTAGATCCTTAAAATAAGGGGGTTGTGGGCAATGGGATTGTTATATTCTCTACAAAATAACTATAACATATCTTATACATGTTATTGATAATATGTATATTTTACATTGACGGTTGCTGAAGCAACATATTATTATTATCGTCATTATCTTACATTAAATCTTATGAACAATTTTGTGGTTGCAGGCGCCTGGTGTGGAAATGACATGGGTCATAGCGGACCATGTGGCGGCCGCTGGCAGCCAGGAACTCAGTGTCCACAAGGGCCAGCAAGTGGAGATCCTGGAATTGAATACCTCCACTCCGGACTGGTGCCTCGTCCGCATGCCTACCTCGGGCTCATCCGTCGATTCCCCACCTGAAGGTCTGGTGCCACTAGCCGTTCTCAAGCAGCCTCCCCCGGGACTCAAAACATCTCCATCCAGGCGGGCCACGGCGGACCATGATGGTGAGTACCAATCTGTCTTTTTGTATTAGTTGATATGTTTACATGTCATATTTATGTCGCACTATACGGCTCGCCTATACGAAGGAAAATTGGGCGGAGCTTTAACGGGACCCGCCTGTCCGAGTAGCGAATGATAGAGAGGCAACGTTGCCCAATTCATATAACTCCGCGCCTTACAGGCAAAAAAGTATACACAAACCAACATTTCCAAGTGTATCATGAGAAAGAAGAAATGTTTCTAAAGCCAATTGTACAAAAACCATGTTTTTATGACAAGTAGTTATCGAGTTATGAGGTTTTGATTGATAAGTAACTTTGATGATCAATCACGCATCTCGCAGGAGTAGCCGCAGGAAATCTATGCTCTCGTTCTTTCTTCTGAGAAGCGCGACATCAGTGCACAAAGAATCGGCAGGGATTGGCGCACACCATTTTCCTTCTTATAGCGTGAGCCGTATAAAATATGCTTATACCTTCAAGCCCTTAAATTCCTTCGCGCAACAAGTATTGGAAGAAAGGAAGGCAGAGAGGGAAATATACATAGAGAAAGAAGAGAAAGAAATAAGACAGACAGAACAATAAGCGACAGAAAATAAGCATGCACGGCAACAAACCAGATTATGGATACTAGGAGAAAAATAGGCCTATATATAAATACAAGAAACTGGACAACTGAACTGAAGGTTTCAGGTATTCCAGGAGAGTGGCGGGCCTGCAAGAAAAGCCATTCCGGCCATAAAATTGGATCGAATCGTTCTCAGTTCGTATTTCAGATATTTAAGATCCGTGGCCACACGGATATCGTGTGGAAGTCTTCTTGAAAACCGTTCCAGAGCACTCTCGCGGATAGTATATTAACATTTTCGTAATTCAGAATTTGAAATAGAACTCCAAGAACTGATGTACCTCTTCCGGTGGACTGTGTATCAATTCCGCGGGCAAAGAGAGTTAAGTCCACTTTCTTGTTACTGAGAATTAGAGTGATTTAACACACTATACCAGCCCAACATAGCTTTAGAGATGGATAAACCCATGAGGCACACATCCATAACTACCGTACAATTTTGAATATGACTTACTGGACTTAACACAAATGTAGAGAACATTTTTATCTATAACTCTATGGACATATCTCAATTTTTGAGGATGGTGGACTTAACTCTCTTTGCCCGCGCACCCCGGAATTTGAAAGTAAAAGCAATCTCCTCTAAATCAACTTCACTACTGCAGGCAAAGAAAGGGTCTCATCTTATCCTGGGACCTGTGGATGGTTCACTTCCATCATCGTTTCAGACTGCAGAAAGTTTGAGTCACAGTTTATGATTATCCATTTTTTTATTATCAAATTTGAAAATAGGTAATTAATGAAAAAATATATGAGCCTCAGAGATGCTTGTTTTACGATTTCCTGTTTCCTCGTAGCCTCCTTTTGTTTCTAGTGCTGTAAATTTATAATATTACGCATTAACTGATTGATAAACAAGGATATTTTACGAGAAGTCAGAACGATTTAGAATTATTCGGAAGAATCCGTATAGAAACTGGAATGCGTTGCACTTCGTGTTGGGGCAGCAAAATCTGAACTTCAAAGTAGTATGAAAATTCCAAACAAACAAACATGTGTTGTAAATAAGAGACTTTACAAAGGCAGACTGCTAGTATGTCATTTCGTCGTATAAGACCTGAATGCGACAGACGAAATGTTTCATTTGTTCTATCAGAATGAATCAGGCAGCAAAAGAACGCTGTAGCAGAAAACCTAATTTTCCAGTATTTCGAATGTAATAATAGGTTTAAAAGCAATTTTTCTCTCGAAAGTTCTTTCCGCGATTATGATAATTCTTTCTTGAATCGCAAATACATTCTCGTCACTTTGTGTGACGAATAAAGAGTTTGAAAATTTGTTCGCATTCGCATTGTACAATTGTTATAACCTAACCGATTGGAAGAAGTGTTGGGGAAAAAAGAAAAAGAAACTAATGCAGTTATGCTTAATTTTTACACAACTTAAAATATCGAGATTACACGATTTTTTCTTCTTTTTCCAAGTTCGGAGGTTCCATCCCGGCCCATGACGATCCCATTTATGTGTACGTAAAGTTCATGTCTTTAGATTTAGCCTATAACCTAGCTACAGTAAGATTATTTTTGCGATGTGTCGAGAACGCATGGTCCGGCGGCATGGAAGCAAGTCTTCGGCCGGTAAAGGCGTTCCAGCGGCACATCGCAAAAATAATCCCTCTGTAGTAAAATACTAATGCGAGGAAAAATACTAGCACAACGGCGAAGCCTTCAGGCCTAAGTAGCAATAAACAACCGTTGTTTTAAAATACAAAAACGAACTAACGAACTCATTTATTTGTACACTGCTGTTTCCTCTTCCCAGTTATATAATACTTTCCCTGAAAAAAAGATAATAAAGTCACGCAACCCCACACAGTTTAATTTTTAAATACACCTATTACTGACTTATGCGCTTTCGTCATGTTGCGGTAACTTTTTTGACATAAAAGTATAGCTTGAAAGTCGAATAGTTTATTTCACAGATGTCGACTGTAAAGAGGATTTTTTTCCGCTGTACTCAAGAAATTATCAGGGTTTATAGCCTAAACCAGTGTAAAGCAATTTCATTAATAACGTTCCTTTCACTCGCCGCGTAACCAGTAGTATACTTTCATAAGCACCATTAAAACGATACGGCGCCTTTAGTATCATATCGAGTCGTTTCAAATTTTACGACTATTTTCATAGCTATAATTAAGTTATCTGTGAACATCGCAGTTAGAAAGGAGAGTTTCATGTGTAAAGCTGTAATTGACTTTTAACCTAAATGATACACAGATTTGTTATTGCCCTTGTTTTTAATTATATCATTTAAACATGTCGGTTTCACACAAACAATAAAGTTATTATGAATGTACTAAATTAAAAGTTCCATCTACGTTCCATTCTTGGCGTCGCTTATCTATGAATTCTATTATATTTTGTACTCTGCATTCTCATAATCTCATATTTGAACATTCGTAATTCAAGCGTTTAGTTTCATAAGGGTCTAAGTGCCAAAATCATGATTTTTCAGCTGATAGTTTTAAATGGATCTATGTACCCAGGCCAATGCATTTCAGAAGGGTCCAAGGTCCAGGGAAAGCCACGTTAGTAGCAATAAATTCCAAGAAAAAGCGCTGGGTCTATCTCCGGCACATCTTTCTGTGGGTCTATGTCTTGTTTTCTACACAATCATGATAGTCTTTTAGTCAATTTTGCTAGGCCGACTGCATGCAAATTTCTTAGGAGCCTCTGTAGGTCAAATATCCTCTTTGAATTTTTATCCAGATGTTTTATGTAGCCTATATAAAAAAAATCTAAAACATCATTATAGACAGTTAAGTAGACACCACTCATTCAGTTCTTATTGTTAAGGCAATATTGTTATTGTTTCCTTATTGTTAAGGAAATATTTATTCTGCTCTGAAATATGCTAGATATCCAGCCAATAACACGCGAATGTTGTGTTTGTGAGATTCCACAGATGTGTTTCCACTATTAAAAAATCAGCGTTCGTATATGAATGTTACAATTCGTGTGGTGAATAATTATGTTCCGGGATTTCTGAGTTTGTATTTTGTTCCTAAAATAGTTCGATGGATGTAATCGAGGTTTTATTTATTCATGGGTAATGTAACTTGAAGTTAAAATTAATAAAAGACATCGCTATTTGTGTAATTGTAAGCGAGAATGCTTTAGGGATAACCGATATATTATAACCAGGCTTTAAAACTTAGTGCCCGAACCCACAGAGGGAGATGATTCCAGTTACCAACAACCTGAGTATAGGGGGTGGGGGCGATTGCGTAGGCTGATAAGACAGTCATTCATAGTAGTACTGAGAAGTCAATGCGCTCGTAGTACGATGCCTCTCAAATTGGTCAACAGTGTACCTTGTCATTATGCGTGTTTATAAATTTATAATACGTGTTCGGAATACCGAAAGTAAAGTATTCTAAAACGCAAACATATATTGAAACATTTGGGAGGGACTATTACACACAAACAGGAGAACATATCGTTTTGCATGCTTGTAATGTGAGTTTAGAGAATGAGAAGTTATTTTGTGGTCTTCCTATACCTGTAATCCGCTTTGTTTACTATCACGTGAACTAGCATATGGTAGCTAGCGCATACGCCGAGCAAAGTCTGTACAGTACAGTTGCTGTTAACATATTCGATCGGGCACTAAGTTATAAAGCCTGATTATAACATATCGGATCCTTTTGCCATCGGCGAAAGCCGCGCTTGGTACGACTATATAACAGCTACTGTATTTTTTAGATTAACCTCTTAGGTATAACTAATAACATCGACTTATTAATATTGTATTTATTACTACACGAGATATAAAATACTTCTTCACCACACATTATTTTATTACTTTCTTTTGTTCATATGCAGCTTATATAGGGTGTAAAAAAATTTCGTGTACAAACTTGGAGGGTATTGTAGAGGAGATGAAATGAAACTCTTTTTTTATGTGACAAATAGCTGACAGGTTCTCCATGGGGTGGGCCAGTACAGTGGTCACCACGTTCTCCTGATCTCAGTCCTATGGATTGCTTTTTGTGGGGGGAGATGAAGCGTTTGGTGTACAAAATACCAATAGATACTTCAGAAGAGCTGGTTGCCCGTGTGGCTGAAGCTGCAGCAATTATTTGTGAGACACCTGGTTGTTTTGAACGTGTGAGACAATCATTTGCAAGCAGATGCCGCCTGTGCATTAATGTAAACGGAAGACATTTTCAAAAAAATCTGTAAAACATTCATCACACGGCAGGTTGAATACAGTCACACCATCCACTGTCAAACCCTTTAAGCCCCTAGCGGGGAAACGGAGAACCTGTCAGATCTTTGTCACATAATAAAAAAGTTTCATTTTATCTCCTCTACAAACCCTCCAAGTTTGTATACGGGATTTTTTACACTCTGTATAATACACGATCGCTTTGTTCAGCGATTAATTGTTTTGGTCAAAGAAGCTAATAGTTTGAAGATGTTTCACTGTTCTGTCGATAAAAGTGAAACGATAAAATTATGAGGCTAGACACTTGCGATTGCTTGAAATTCCAGCCAGATATTTTTATACTGGATTGGACACTAATTCATTAGCTAAATAGTCCATATAATTTCCTGGCAATATTATTCTCAATCACGATACCCTCGAAAATCGCAAGAATCATTTGCTTTCATTATTAATGTAAAGTGCGTATGGTATAATGTGGAGAATCAGCAGCTGAGTAGGCCATTAGTTCAATATTTATGGACTTCTTTTATAAAGTCTATCTGACATTAGTAAGACATAAAACAGAATATCGCATTACGGCTCCTAATGTAGTAATGTTCACATTTGCATCTAGTTTAATGCGCGCTGTCACGTTATACGGCGCAACGTAAATAGGATTATAAAACAAATGTTTGTCTGATGTTACATTTCTGTCTCAAACAATATCACTTCTCTCAGTTTAAAGCTGAATGTTAGTTGTGAACATCATCACGCTAGATGTGATGCTGACTTAAATTCTTTTTCATAAAAGTTATAATACACCACGTTTATTACGTTTGTAACAGTTTTGATTATTGGTAGGTTGACATGTTGATAGTTCTGTGTTTTGCTAAGTGTTTTTGTACGTAAGTTGCATACTGTAAGCAAAAACAAAATTTGTATATTTGTGCCTCAGTGAACTACTCGCGCTGGAACTCTTTCCTTTTCACAGGCAAGTCGTTCAGTCTACTTGTTGTAGCTCAAATTCGTATATTTCTCGTTTCAGAAATATTAAATGTGATACAGCAGTGTGAAGGCACGAGGGATGAAAGCTTTTTATTTTTTTTTAATTTCAAAAATTTGTTTTATACAAATGAAAGGGCAAGGTATGGAATGTATGTATAATGCAAAATATGGGTGCTAAATGTAGGATAGTGAAGGAAACAGACACCAATAAACATCTATACGCGACTGCATCGTGCCACACAAATGTATTGCGGTAGTTGGAAGCATGAAAGCATACATACCCACTCTGCACTCTACAGAAATGAATTCATTTGCTTCCAGTGTTGCTCTCGTACGGCATGAAGAATGGGGACTTATAGTCAAAAATATTTTTCTTCGAAATTTTTACATTTTCAATGGGATTGATTTGCACATCTTTAGAAAAAAAATTAAATGAGAGCCCAAGGGAGGGCTCAACCCTCCCCCAATTTTTTTAAACTGTAAAACGTGCAGAAAAATTACTTATAAGATTAAAATAATAATAATAAATATATCCTAAATATTTAAAAATTAGGTTTAACTGCTAAGTGAACATTCTGGCATGTAAGCGTTTATGTAATCCCGGACATAAATAATTATTATAATTAATTTAACAGATTAGAATGCAATGATACGGAGGATTATGTACATTTACAAGAATTCTCGTGTGGTCGTTGAGCTCTTTCCCATACTGTAGTGAATATATCAGATTCAAAACAACTAGAGCTGTTATTAAAATAGTAGGTCTTACAGTTTAGTGTGGAATACGTAAGATCATAGCATGATTCACGTGGCTAAGTCAGAGGAGAAAGAGTTTTATAATGTGCAAATTCACATTAGAAAGCTGGAGTCGAAATCTGAGCCAATGAGCTACAAGACAGGTTAAAAATTAAAAATTAAATTAATCCTACATAATATTTAGTTTCTGAATAAGATTATGACTTAATTCTTTAATAGTCACATACCTTAGTAATATAATATAATATTTCTTTTTAAGTTCATAATTAAAGATTCACCTGCCAGAGTGAGAGCACAATATAAAGAAATCTTAAGTTTTATTATTATTATTATTATTATTATTATTATTATTATTGATATTTTTACTATTCTTCTTGTTCTTCTTGATCTCTTGTCAAAGGGTTTTGCGGACTTCTTAAAACGCTAATTTGGCATAGGCTACTACTTATTGTTAATCTAATTAAAATCACAGAATATTTCTAACCAGAAGCTTTTGCTGGCCATATAATTTCCCTCATTGTCTCGTGTGGTTTTGATGTTTTAACGACCTTTGTTTTCTTCATTATACACATGGGGTTTCTGTGTACGCTTTTCAACTTAAGCCTTGTAACATGCAGGCTCTTGAGCACGTATCCTGTACTTGTAAACTAAGACTTTCCCGCCATTATCCCATACCATTCCTGTTAAAGCCAGTAGTAGAGCTCTTTCGTGTCTCAGAAATAGAATGTACATTTAATTTTATTTTTAAATAATGCGATGCACATTAGCACGTCGGGGTTCGATCCCAGCACCTAGGATTATTCGAAAATACGGAAGTTTGGGACGGGAAGCCTTGCGACACCAACTGAGATGCTGTTTGTTAAAGACGTATCCGCTCAGGCCACGAAAGCTCAATAACAGACGTGGGATTCGGCATACTGATTCACATACCCCAAATCCTGCCATCTCCCTTTGTTAAATAATCTATTCAGAATGGTAGGCCTAGTCCATTCAGGGATGTAGCGCCATGGAGTTTAGTTTTATAACTATCTGAGCACGGATCATGCCAACCAGATTAAAGGGCTACTTAAATTATAAATACCTGCCCGATTTTTAAAGATAGAAACTTCAAATTTTAGGGATTTAATTCCACTTCAGGACTATCACCACTTCCTAGCCTACCTGTGGTACTGTCAGCGAAATTACGAACTCACCATTCTTACCTTACGGGAAGCTAATGAAATGTATTCGACCAGAAAGCATTTAAAAGGAGGACGTGGTACATTATGTGCTTTCAGACACTTGAAACACTTCGCACGATCTTTTCGCTCAAGAATTAAATATCAGCATTTGAATAACTACAGTGTTACATGGCAATTTTAAAGATATGAAGTGTTGTGTCCGAAAGTTCAACTTGTGGTATCAATCCTTTGATATGAATTCGAATTCTGGATCAAAAGGTGTTAATATTTTTTTTATTGTGTGGTGTTTACAAGAATTAAAACGTAAAAACTGAAAAATATTATTTTCCAATCTTACATTTGTGTTGGTTTATTGTAGACCTATTACTTTTAAAGTTAAAAATAAATAAAAGAAATGTCAAAACAAAAAAGTTGATTAATTTTAACATTGAACATGGAACCATTTATGTAAAGTATAAAATTTGAGTATGAGTTATCACAAATAATTTATTATTAAGTTTCCCATAATCAGAAATGGACATACGAAAACCATATGACAACACCATCTAGCTTTCGTCTGAAGCTTACTGTCCCGCTAATCTGGGCTTTCCAGCCTTCCTCGAGCGCTCAGTTCGCTAGGTTAACTTTCTTTTAATATTCTTCAAAGTAATTGCTGTAGAGGGTAGATTTGGCGAAGGAGCCCCCGAAAGTGAGGTCTGGATGAGGATGGGAGGTAAGCGGGAAGCATAGCCTAGCCCAAGCCCGAGATATCGATTGAATGCAGGCCAGACCGTGCCGGGCCTGGAACTTGGAGCTTGGGCCAGGGCCAAGCTAGGACACCAGACAGGGTTACGTTTGTTCCTCCCCTGGCGTTCGCTTGCAAGACAGTAAGCGTGCCTCTCCGGCGAGATGAAAACAATCAACGCATATTAAAAGCCGGCCGGCCTTTCACCCTCCGCTGTGTGCGACTGCCGTGTGTTTTGTTTTGTCTTGTGTCGTGGCGGCCGGTACGGTGTGCGTATTGGTCGTAGTGTAGTGTATACGGATAGTTTAGTGTGAGCAGGTACTAGTACCACCTGCCGGAGTTTTCACGTGCAGCGGCGACCTGACGGGCATGTGTCTGTCTTGTGGAAGACTTCGTTTACACTCGCTAATTGTACCGGCCTAATTCATGCCATGTGCTTCTACTGTTGCTTCCCTTTTACAAACTTTCAAAGTTAATTGTAGGCTTATATGTCTGCTGTCAGCGAATTCACAGAAGGAATGTAAGTCAAAGTTAATTGATTCGACATGTTATTCGTATAACTAATTTACATAATCTGTTTTGTTCTGCTGGATTTTTTCGTAATCTTTTTTCTGTTGGCGAAATGTTAAAACCAAATAAATGATTACTACTTTTACTGTGAATAACGATGATTTTGTTGCGTTTATAATAATAATAATAATAATAATAATAATAATAATAATAATAATAATAGGCTAACAGTAATAATAACTAACAAAGTAGCAGACAGCAAATAAAAATAAAAATAAAAAATAACAATAATCCACACTACATCAACACTGGAATGCTGAAACAAAGTCTTCCCAAGTTAAATCAGAAGGAATTTGGTGCAACAAAAGGATAATTTATGATTTGAATCATGTTATGATTATGAATGTAATAATGGTCATGAAAACAATAATAATAATAATAATAATAATAATAATAATAATAATAGCCATAATGATAATAAATTATAATAATTATTACTAGGCATTCCTAGGATTATGCTCGATATCCGAACATGATCAAATACAATCATAGTTTTAATGTGAATAAAATGTAAGTATGGTTGCTTGATCGATATCTGTGAAATGAACGTTGCCAGTTATGGATGATCATCCACTGGTATAAGGCTATGTTATAATTATGATGTTGCTTCTGGCTAGTTGAAAATTTGGTATAGTATAATATTATTCTGTTATTGTTCTTCTATTAATTACTATTAAATTCTAATTTATTTCTATTAATTACTATTATTTGTTATTATTATTGTTCTATTAATATTTAGTTGTTACTGTTTAAATTTTCTTCTCCGGTGTAGCAAAGTTGTTTCACCGTAGATCTGTTATATTCAATGGGAGAAATTCAAAAGTCCATGCACATTAATTTAAAAAAAAGAAAGGATTGTTTCCGCTGTTCGTCTCAGTATTTTTTTTCAAGGGCGCCAGATAGGCCTTTCCTGCGAACAAATAAAAGTGTTTTATATTATTATTATTACCTCCTAAAACTTTCACATTGGTTACATGTAGCCTTAATATCGTGGGAAACAAATAAATCGAGCTTAATATTTAAAGCATCATCATCTGGCTACGTAAAGTTGTTTGTTCCCGCTATCAAAGCACGAAGAGTAAAATAAAAACTATCGTACAAGAAACACTGAATCCCTGCCACAACACATTTTTTAAAGCAGAAGTTATAATTTATTTCATATGCCAAAGATAAAGGTGCAATTCGGAAGTGAGAGTTCTTAAGATTAATAGTGACATATCAGAATGGTAAAGAAATGCTCATAAGATTTTCAGATAATAGCAGAATAAGAAAAGAGATAAGAGCATTCATTACTCGTATAGGTTCTGTATCACCCAAATTTCTAGGAGCATGTTTAAATAGGCCTATGTATAGAATAATCAGTGTATAAATTGTATACTGTATCCCGATTCGTTTTTATCGTGAAATATGCCACCGTTCTTCAAATGTAAAATTACAGGCATGTCTTATGGAATGAACTTCTTTGGCATGTTCATACTTTCACATTTATTGACATATTAATGGGAAAATGTTATTAACTTTATCACTTTTCTTGTTGGTCAATGGCCAAAAGCCTGAAAACATTCTCTCCCGTTTCCTGGAAAAGTTGTTTTTCCGTGTTATTTTATTCCCCGCACAAATATCCATGCCATGCCATGACATTTGCTGTACTGTCGTAGAATTACCCTGCAAAATAAATGCAAAAATATAAAAACCCTTAATCTAATTGTTTCCTAGGATTTATAGTACATAATTTTTTTCTTTCAAAACGAACCTCAAAAGTCTAGCCTTTTCTCACCAAAACGGACTTACAAAACAATTTCAGCATGCAGAATTTGAAGACTTATTAACAAGGGGTCTAAGTGTTATGTAGTATAATAATTTTATTATATTTTGTTTGATTTTTTTTTCGCAATCTTGTGTTGTTAGTTCTGAAATACAAAGTTGAGCCTGAAATCACAGCGACACATTTGGAAGGATTGCCAACAACAATCACAAACAGGACAACGATTGAACCGGGCATGTTTTAAGTATAATAGATTCAACAGGAAGTTTAGCCATTTTAACTAGCTTTTTACCGGTTTTTTTTTTTTCTTTCTTTCTTTCCTTCTTCAAGAGGGTGACGAAGAGGGTACCTTGAAGTTGGGGCCCCCGCAGCTGCGGGTGCTGCGGGTCCCTTAAACCGGCTCTGATTATTTCCCCAAAAGCTTTTGTAAATTTTACCTCAGGCTTTGTCTGTAATTTACAAATACGAGTAACTGACGGATGGAAATACGTTCAGTTCAGCTCTCGTTTAATATTCACTTGTTTTTTTATTTTTATTTTTATTTTTTTAGGAAAAAAGAATTGCGATGGGAGTTCTCATGTTTCTTTTGCTGATGAAGTTGTTTTGTCGTGTATAAAAGATAAATTCATATGTTCTTCTGTGTTAATGATTTTCCAAGTTAATGTAAATATGTATCCGTGGTTAATATGTTCGGATTTACAGTAGCTTAAATTGAGCCAAATACCGCGAAACGGAAGCTTGAAGATAGGTACAATCCTCATATTTAATTTAATGCGTAGGCTTTTATGTTACTAAAAATTGCATTGTTTACGGAGTTCGTTATGGATATGAAACATCAAAATAATTTTTCTGTCGTGTTGCTTCAGGCAGATTTTCCAATTAAAGAATTATACTTTTCTCCATTATTATGCTTATGACAAGGCTATTAATATTTCATTCGTAATACACTAAAGTAAAATACCTCTTAGTGCTTATTATTTACGCCACATATTTTTGTTAGCTTAAAATATAAGCTTATTCGAAATTAAATGGAAAAACTACTTTTAATGCTATACACAGTAACTATTTTACAGGAAAACAGTCTCATTGTTCTTTTTCTAGGAAACTGGAAATAATATCCTTTTCCAAAGCAAAAACAGTTTCTGAAATGAATAATGTATAGACTTCACTTATGAGATGGAAATAGAGGAATCCCAGAGAGGATTAAAAAACCTATTGAAACTGAAGAAGTTAACTTCGTCATTTTTCCAGCTCCCTTTTTATGCAATTCTTCTTCAAAATTCTGAAATACTGTGCATTATTTATTTATCAAGTTGTCCATATACTAGTAATTCACTAATTATAATATATTGCCAAATATTATTATTATAGATTATTTAATTTGGAAGGCCTATTTAATTTGATTGTAGTTATTACTAATGTTATTTTTGCTACAGCTTATAAATATGTAATGCTAGGCTAGATAAAAAAAAGAATGCAAGTTAACGTTGAAAATTAGAGTAGGTGATTAAACATATTAAAAAAAGAAAAACTTGGCAAATTTATTCTCTTGTATAATTTAGCGATATACCGAAGTAATTTTATGGACAGTTTCTCTTACAATTAGTCTGCGTGAGAACGGTACATATTTACCTTTAATAAACAATCCACTCCAATCCACTTGCGTTGATTAGGATTTCCGTGAAAAGTCGTAAACATATATGTCATGTTTTCTCGTACCGTATGTCTACATTATCTCAACGATGGTTTACAGTAATCTACTTGATTATAATATCTAGGGATGGGTCCTCGATACTTTCGATACCTCTATACTCTCGATACTTGCATGGTATCGGCATCGAACGATACTTCAGAAAACTCGCTCGATACTTTTTCGATATTTTTGTAATTCTGCAATTCTGCAAATAAGTGAGAATGCTAGTATTTTTTAACAAAAACTTGTAAGTGGACTGTTTAAAAAACTAATTTTAGTTTTAATGTAAAGTTTAAAAATATTTATAGGCTACTGTTGATATTAAGTGTTGTCTCATTAAATATGCAAACTTAATTATTTTAGTTGGTATTATACAGATCTCTCAAATTTTAATTTTTAATGTACCTATTTATTGAAACTGGAAATGTTGAAGGTATCGATTATCGAAGTACCGAGTATCGAGGAAAAAATCATGTATCGGTATCGAGTATCGAGAAAATCTGGTATCGACCCATCCCTAATAATAACCATGAGCGCTACGGGCTGAGTAGCCTAATCTTTACATGGTGGTCATCATAAGTTGTACTGAATATAATTTTACCACAATTCTAGTCTCACTTTTTGGATTGTATGGATACTGGGCCTATACTTGACTAATGTGGGAATTGATGCAAACAACATTCCTGTCTACCAAAAATGTATACAATATTATATTATAATTTACAAATAATTAGAATGAGCAAGCAAGTAAGTTTATTATGATACAATGCAATCCAAAATATCATGTATATTGAGTGACCCCTAGATACTCTACAGCAGGGGTAGCCAACTTCTTTACTTACTAGGGTTAATATATGTGAGTTGATGGCACGAGCCGCAAATTGTTTAATGCAGTAAAATTATTATTTATTATAATTAAAACACATTGCGAGTTTTTATGTAGTAAAATTACTATTTATTATAATTCAGAACACATTAATCAGGGCTCTTTTTAAAATGTAGTAAAATGCAGTATACATTAATGAGAGCACTGTGGGCGTTCATGGGAAGTAACAAGTTAATCAAAGTCCAGATATGTTGATATTTTTAACAAGTCCTGAAGACGGGCACCAGTAAGTTTGTTTCTTTGTAAAGATTTAGCTTCCTTCATAATGGAAAATGTGAATTCACACAAAATACGTGCTTCCAAATATGGAAGCAATTCTTCTGCAGAACGCACTCAATTCAGGAAATTCTTCACGTGGTACAAACTACCAGAAGTCAAGTTTGGAATATAGAAGAACCGGGATATTCGCGGTCAAAACTATCCATGCTATAAAACTACAAATAATTTAAATGAGCTAGAGGGCCGCATGCGCCCCCCGGGGCACCAGTTGGTTGTCCCTGCTCTACACCTTTTCCTCAGGGTCAAAGTATGTAATGTTAATGGTGAACACACACACCAGATCTTGTACATAAAATATAAACTGAGTAAGCAAAAGAATCAAACACGTACACACTTTCTTAACTTATAATTCTATGTTTCAAACCTTTCTCTCAACCTAGCGTTAGTTTTCGTTTCCAACATAATTTTAACCTTGTAGGATCGTATGTTCTTATTTAATTTATTATTTATAGTTCTTGATAGTTACAAATAATTAAAATATGATTTTAATTAGAACCAATTTATGAGAGATTTTGAAAAATAAAATTGTCCTATTCAAAATGGGTGTATTGTTCGTTGTAGAAGAAAGTTGAGAACTTTCTACGGGGTACTTAGCTATTTTCAGAAACCGTTTATAACAGTTTCAAAATAAAATGGGCAGTTTGATTACACCTTAACTAACTTATATATATAACTTATATATATTTATACGTATTTATTTTAATTTTCTAACAATTGACATTAGGTTTCTTTGCGAAATCTAGTACTTAATGATTGTTATTTCCATTCCTTTCTATTATAGGTTATCCGTGTATGCGAGTACCATTTACACAAAATTGAGAAAATTTGAGGAAAAATCTACAGTGTAGAAGGTCCTGTAATGCCACTTGGACTTTTCAAAGATATCTTTCAAAATCTGTGTACTTTTTCAAGTGACAAAGCATTTTGCAATACTCTTTATTCTATATTACGATATGACTTTATGATAATGATAACAGTAATTACAATAATAATAATAAATTAATAAAGGAATAAATACCATGACTTGAATCGAGTGAAATTTTTACAGTTACGATACTGTATATTTCGATAAATTTTTGGGTTTCAAGTAAGTTCTTTGAGGGTTCAACAAATGTAGGCAAAGGTAGTGTTATTCGTTGACGAATTCGTATTAGGAGTTCGTTTTCTTTCTGCCGAAAGTTCTGGAAAAAGCAGTGAAACATGCGAACTTAAGAATTGTGAAGATTAATACCACGAGTGCAGATAATTTTACTGATAGTTTAATTGACTTGAATATTTACTAACGGGATAATTATTTCGAGATAATTGTTTCGAGAAACATTAGTTTAAAAGTGAAACTATATTATCAAAGTATATCCGGAACTAGCAGTGTTCGACTAGATAATTCTTTGCGAAGAAAAATAAGTACATTTTGAGATCCTTTCAAAGCGAATAATAGTGAACTCTCCGGCTTATGGAGGGGAAATGAGGAAATGGTATCTAAGTAATGAAATTTCATGTGTAAGCTGCAATAGCAAAATGTATGAGGCAGAACATACTAACACTTACAGTTGGAACAAAAAAGGATAACACTTCAGTATTAAATTGACATTTGTAGTCAGAGTCGGAAACACACACATTTGGACACAAAGATGATTGATGTGCCACTGTTAGCATATTCTTCTGAGGAGATTTAGGCCGAAAGAAACTGTTCTTCTGTGTACACTTTTTCTCTTGCTTTTGAATAACTACTTCTCTTACAGTCCTGAAGTGGCCGTAGAACGACTGTAGGTCTGGGTCGCCAAGAATTTGTCCGAGTTACCCGAAGTCCGGCTTATTGAGATCCGAATTATTGAGAGTTCACTGTAATAACTTACAATATGCCCGAGTTATCCGAAGTCCGGTATATTGAAGTCCGAATTATCGAGAGTTCACTGTAATAACTTACAATATGCCCGAGATATCCGAAGTCCGGCTTATTGAGGTCCGAATTATCGAGAGTTCACTGTATAATAACTTACAATATGCCGAGTTATCCGAATTCCGGCATATTGAGGTCCGAATTATCGAAAGTTCACTGTAATACAATACAGATACGGACATAGCGATAAGATTTCTAGTCTCCAGTATGAAGTTCATTGCATTATATTATCTTTGGTTGACAGTTTAACATGACCTATTCCTAGGTCTCGAAATAATTATCATGACAAGATACATTCGTTAAACTCAAATAAATTGCCAAAGTAAAACTCAACACAAGTAGAATTCTGCTAGTAGAAAAAAAATCCATTTTGAGATTTCTTTCAAGGCAAAGATTATATGATACAGTAAAGGTATTGCATACGTTTAACATGAAGTTCTTTGCATTGTGGAAAGCAGCGACAAATACCTCGGAATTCGCGGCATGAAGCAAGCTATCATATAGGCTCCGTCATAATCTTACTGTCAGTATAGTACAATTCTCATTGGACTCTTTTTAAATTTTAAATTATTGGATTGGCCAGGAAAAGTTAAATCTTAAAAGAGTTTGTTCAATTTCATGTCTGTATTACATTTCCCGATGTTCGGTGCCCTGAAGCATTTTGATTGGCTCTCGAAGATAGCCTGTCAGCGGTCGAGCGGCCACAAGCCGGCAAATAAATTACACTTTTTAAAGCAAAAATTGGGTCATAACGTAGGTGTAAGGTATCTCGATCCAAAGCCCAGAGAAGATTCATTCAATGAACAGTTCGTAACAATGAAACAAATGGTCAATTTTGAAGCTAAAATTAATGATAAATCTACATTAAACTTTAATGTGACTTATATTTCATTTTGAACACTCCTTACTTTCTTACGTGCCAATATTAATGTATTCGCTGTCGGATTGTTTACAGCTTGAAGGTGGTTTCGCTGGGCTGTTAATTATCACCTGTACCGCATTGTTAAAGACACAGTGTAAACTTACGTTCAATTAATCATATACAAGCATCATTAATTGCCAGTGCATTCTGTGAAATCGACATATATTTTTAAGGATTTGTTATGTGATTATAAACGACTGGTGAACCTAATTCCTTAGTTAATTTTCGGGCTTTCTGGCTTTTGTCAAGAAGGGTGTACGTGCGAAAATTTTGCTTGGGGTTACTCTATAGGCTACTAATAATATAATAATTATAATGTTATAGAACAGCTTTTACTAGCGTACCGATTGGGATAAATTGGTATAATCTGAAGCGAGCTAACAAATAATCTCGATGTATTAAAATTCATGTTCATCACCGTTGAGCTCAATCAATGTAATAAAATAAATAAGATACCAAGATATATTTTTTGTGATCTGTCGCCTAGGCCTTTCAGTGTGTCTACACCATCTTCAGGGCACCTTTTGCTGGCTTGGAGCTCCAATAATTAAAATAAAAACTGCATTTCGTCACCTTTATAAAAGTTTTTATTTTAATTATTGGAGTTCCAAGCCAGCTAAAGATGCCCTGAAGATGGTGTAGACACACCGAAAGGCCTAGGCGACAGGTCACAAAAAAATATATCTTAGATCTTAGTTTATTACAAAGAAGCTCGACCCAATCTGACGTTGCAACTTTTTCGGTGGTTCTCATGATTTTACTTTAGTTCACTATGAAATCTCTGACACACTCCCCTACCCCTTGTTATCATGAAATAAAGGTCACTAATTTCAAAGGATGGATAGGTTCGTAACATCTTCATAGAAAACGGTTACACTTAACAGTTTATTAGATAGAAATGGACGAGGGGTGAGAGAAATAGAGACGCTAAAAAGTGAACAAATGAATTGTGACAAGCAGGCAGTTAGGCGTTTGAAAGGTGGGAACATTAGAACAATACAATTATGAGAAGACACATGGACAGACGGATGGCAGGCAGAGTACACCGCTGCCGCAATGAGATCGATATGCGCTCCTCTGTTGACCCTGACCTCCAGCGACTGCTCTGCTCCTGCTGCTGTGCTGGACCCTATCCTCTTCCTTATGTGATGGCTCACATTCTGTTCTTATCAATTACATCATATTGCAGTGGAGTTATCTGATTGAGAGGGAATTACAGGTTACAGGTTGGATTGCCAGCTTGCAGGATGTTTTGATAAATTTAAACGTAAGACCAGTAGTCGATATTAAACAGGAACAGCATCGCTCAGAAACCCGGTTTATTTCGATATTAACCAGTACATCTATACTTACTTACTCAGTGACAATAGAAAGTTTCTAAGCAAGCTAAAGGAACATTATCTATTTTGGAATGATAATTCTTTCACATTGGCTGTGTGTAGGCTAAGATGGACACGTGAAGTCAGAATGAAAAATTCAATGCCATAACCGGGATTTGAACCAGGATCTTCGGCTCTCCGTGCCGATGCTCTAACCAACTGAGATACCATGGCAACGTGCCGGTACAACATTAAATTCTCCAACTGACTCACAATCCCAGAATACCACCAGGCATTCTCAATATGAGATACGAACCCAGTGTAACAACATATGAATTCCACACATCACAGGCTTCGAATTTATGTCTGGTTATCACTTTACTCCAGAATACAAGCAAAAACATTAGACCGTGATTTGCTTGTGAAGGTGCTCGAAAACAAAAGAAATTGGAGGCGTTAGGCCCTACCAATTTCACTTGAACATTTATTGTCTTTATTTAACATTCAGATTCTTTTTGTCTTTGTTTTTAATGTTTTATTTTCGGCTCGGCTCGGTACAGCTAGGCTCGCTATTCTAACCTATGCTCGTGAACTTGTATTTTGGAACCAATCTCTCGTAATGTGTATTCTAATGTATGAATCCAGGAAAGTATTTCTTCACGATCATATATTTTGCCTTCAGATTATATACCACTTTGAAAATGCAATGCAAAAATAGTTTTTAGCAATTTATTACTTAAAAAAATAATTATAATTCACATAGGTAACAGAAACCTCCACTTGGAGGCCTTTCGCCACAACAATTGCAATTTTTCAGAAGGAAAACTTAATGGATTTACATGACACTTCTCTATTAATATTTCATATACGGTATTATGGTGACACAAGGTGCTGGAAAATGCGTCCATAGTAGAATGGTAACAAAGGTCATAATTACGAGGGTTATGTGCGAAGACGTGATGATGAAAGAGTGTGAAATGCCATTGTGTATTGCCGATATCTTATCCAAAACTAAACTATTCCGTTATTCGGTCACTGGTATTTGCCCTTATTTAGGCCATTTAAGGTAATCTACGATTGAATTTTAAATTGTTCGCTTTTCCAACATTCTTTAATGCATTTTTTAGAAAGTAAGTTGTCAAAAATAAATCATATGTCAGAATTGAGACGAAAAGAATTTCACATTAGTTTCTGCACAGTAATTTAAGCCTTCAGAGTAGTTTCGGTTGTAAATAAAATTTCCTAGAAGTACGGTATAGTAAAATGTATGAATTAATTTAAAATAATATTAGGTGTTTCAATATATTGAAATAAGTTCAATGCATCCATGTTTTGATGTTCTGGGTCTGCAGAATATATTTTAAGTTTGAAGTATGGTTCCGACATATTACATCAAGAATATGACATCTTCTGTTTTCGCCTTCGTTTGTGAATATGTCTTTGTAAAACTGCTCAGTATTCGTACAAAGAAGCAGGCAATACTGTGGCAAAGAATAAAACCTCCCCCATGACACAGACAGAAAGGGTGGCATGGTCCTGTCGTAAAGGTCACACGCATGCACATGTCAAAGTAAGTTGACTGGTTCTATGTATCAACACACTAAGGGCCTCCGTTGCAGCAGTATGTTAAAGTAACAACAAGCATACTTTATTTTTGGTATTGAAATATTTGTGCATATTTTATTTTACATTTAGATTTAATTTTTTTTTTTAATTTACATTTACATTTATTAACATTAGTTACTTACATTACATTATTATCATTATTACATATTTAATACAAGTAAAAACAAATAAAACCAAATATGCCCCTATATGAGCAACGCTCGTGTTTAGGGGATATACTAGATTAATATAAATATAATTACATATCACTGCACAATATACTATACACGAAAAATTTATACATTTCTAAAGTTTAAAATTGGCTTAGTCTTGCTGCTGTTAACTTAGACAATATTCTTTTCAATAAATTCTGAAAATGGTGTACAAATATCCGCGAAATCCTGTCCTTAACAAATTGCATGTACAGAATTCATAATATTGAGGATTTTAAGGTTTTCCGTTTACGATTTCCCCATGGCAGCCGTAGGGAGTCTCTATTTTAAAGAGAGTCTTCATAACTTTGCTAATGATGCAGAATGGGTTACTGGAACTGAAACTGGTAATGTGAGGAAATATTAAATAAAGCAGAAGTTTAGGAATATGTACCTACAAACCTGCCCATTCGCCTCATTATACCAGTCTCCCAGAGAGGAATTTGAATCTGAAAAACTAATATATACATACAAGGAAGTGAAATTGTACCCGCAAATTTAAGCACATGTTCGAAACTCTTCGATCGTTATTGGTGGCCTGTAAATTCGATGTTGTAGAAAGTTCTACCTGTAGCTTGATTAAAACCTACTCGCAATGAAGTTCATTTTTATAGATTAATTCATAAATTAGCTTTAGCAGATTCAGTATAAATATAACAATATTCCTAAGATAATTGTCTGTCCCAACTGTATAAATGTAATAAACTAAACATTTCAAGCAACTTTGAATTGCAGACTTCCCTATACAGCTCGTATGCCAACATTATGCTCTTTATACAGAAGATAATATTGTGGGTGTTCCCTGGAAGTTAGGGTATGATCCGTGTGACTTGAATGTCACAACTGACAGTACTTTCGGGTTATCGGACCATTATGTATAGCCTATATACATCATCTTTCTCCCTTATTTTCTGAGATCATCGCACACTCTACAGATTGTATTAGAATAACATAATATATTAGAGAAGGCCTATTTTACAACTTTCTCAAAGCAAAAAAAATGTACTAAATGGCATCCAGGAGGACTGATGTAACGGTACACAGGTTGAAATTAATCCAGAGAAACAAAGAGGTCTTAGATTTTTTTCCTTCATTTGGGTAATTAAAAAAATTATCATTTTCATTAAGTACGTTATAATGATTCAATATTTTAAAATCATGAAGGTTGCTTGAAATCTGTAGCTTCTTCATATTTTACCTGAATTGTAGATCTTTTGCTAAGTTTATATGTCATACTTCGTGTAATTGTGGAGCACAGTTGATCTTTGTCAATAAAATTTAAATTTTGCTAACCTTTGTACTTTCTCTGTCTGTTCCATTGGTACTAGAGAAAATAGTGTTTTTTACACCAAATTTGATGTCTGGTTTTAATTATTATACACGTTTTAAAATCCCTTTAATTTAAAAATCCTTCTTTCGGAAAGTCTGCGAGAATCTGTTGCTCAGTAAACTTTTTTGTGTTAAGAATATTGTAGTTTAAAAGATGACAGTTTTTTCTCAATTCTCCCGAAAACGGCTGCAATGATTTTGTTTATAGGTTTTGTACACTATTTATTTGTACTTATATCTATATGTTTGGTGCAAATTCTCGAATGGTTCTACCTTTGGTTCTACCCTTTTCATGGCTACAGGATTTCATGGAATTCGTGTAATTATTGGAAATACCTTTGAGTAGTCATAAGCTTCCATTTGTTCCACAATCTCATTCTTGTCTCGCGAATAGTTCGGTGTCACTTGAGGCTGAGATATCTGAAATTACACTCTCCTAACACGGCCACTGATCCGATGACGGAATGAGAAACGAGAAAGCCATATTGCTCATGCTTGTAGCAGAGAAAATCTTGTGTGTCACAATTTTTTTCAAAAAAAGTTGTGCCTAGTCCATTGTACTTTAGATGTATTATTAAACTGTTATACTTTCTTCTTCATCTAATGGTCCACTAATAGAACAGTCTTCCTTTAAAAAAAAGTTAAAAAAGTATTATATTTATCAAACAAACAGATAAAATTATTATCCATTACAAAACTTGACATGGGTACCTAATAATATGCAGTTTTACTGTCATTAAATATTTATTATTATTATTATTATTATTATTATTATTATTATTATTATTATTATTATTTCACGGTAAAAGCATTGAACATAAAGATCGACCCTGATGCTTTCCGTTCTAGATACTTGTTAATTTTATGAAAATGTAATAAGTAAAATTTAATTGTCTCTTTAATTTACTTTTTTCTGTGCTAGTCTTTAACACGTATATGCGAGAAAGTTTGTGCAACATATTTTTGCACCATTTATTTGTTAGATGAGAGAGAACTCTTTACAAATGTAGACCTACATACAAATTATATTCATAAACTAAAAACAGTTGAGCAATTTTCCAAAAATTAATTTAAAGTAGGAAATTCAAATGTACAAAAACTGAAATTCATATTTCAAATATGTTTGTATTTAGAAATAAATATCTACGTTGATATCCTCTGGCCTTGCTTATTATTTTTCTGCTTCGATTTACATGAAGAAATGTCCTCTTTGGGATAGTGCAATCTTCGCATCATTATCCCATTTTGCGCCTGCGTATATCTGATTCGACTACCCGCACATGGCAGGTAGCAGAGAAGTTGCCTACACTCAAGGCTGCTATGACGTATTGTAGTATTTTCATATTTTATAACGCGAAGACAGATTTACCTGAGAAACAACAACACGGAAGTTGTTACAGCTCTCCGTGTAAACACGGATACGCATGCAGAAGTCTGCATAACAGATGTTTTAAGGCTAGTGTTGCTTCACGATCTGTTGATCAAAAACACTATTCAGTGACGTTTGAAATCCGAAGAATTACTGGTGTACCCAGCTGTGTACTAGGTGTGTACCCATCCTTTATAAGGTAAAAAAAAAAAGGTGCACAGTTTTTAGCGTTACCCGAGAAAAACCATGAAGAGACCGTACTTCGTTTCTCAGTGCGCCTGATTGTTTTTTTTTTTTTTTTTTTTTTTTTCGGAGTTGGGAATAATGTTGAGATGCATCCCCATGCGTGCCTAAAGCTATTCAAGTATTTCGCTAAATCGCTGGGGCAACATACCTTGAAGCAACTAACTAACTTCTTCTCGGCTTGATCATAGTACTTATTTTCTCGCATAGACGGCAGTCCTCTGGCCTCTTCCCTGGCATTTTGTTTTGTATGTTTGAAAATAAAGAAACATTGGTCGGAACATAGTCCTATTGTTCACCGGAAGCCATTTTTCATGTTGTATTCTTACGTCATGCTTTGACTCTTCTTACGTCAGAGATTCGCCCATTTTTCTGTGTGGATTGGCCATCGTGTCTCTGTTTTCAGTAGTGCACTACTGAAACTACTGAAAACCGAGACAATAATTAAGTTTAAATCTATTATGCATTAGTATGTAATTATATGTATTAGCAAGCAATACTTAAGCTCTAGTTTTTTAAAGTAATTTTATATATATAGTTGTATCATAGGCGTACCGAGGGGGGGGTTTGGGGGTTTGAACCCCCCCCCCCATTGATTAAAAAAAGGAAAATTGTGTAATTTTTTTAAATCTTCCCATAAATTACTTAATACAAGTATAAAGCGTGGGAAGCTTAAAACTCGTTATTTTGCGTCTTAATTTTTAAAATTTTCCGGGGCAGGACCCCGGACCCCCCTCTCCCTGGGGTACTCCCCAGACCCCGCGGATGTTATAACCCCCCCCCCATATGGTCGGCCTGGTTACGCCTATGAGTTGTATTGAACTAAACCGTCCCCGAGCGCTTTGCTTTTTCGGGCGCGTTCGGAATCACATTTGTATATGTTTTATATTGTAATTTGTAGCAATAAAATTGGGGTAAAAATTGAAAAAAAATATTTTTAAAAAATGTAAATAATTTAATTTGATATACTGCAAATGACTCTGAAAACGATTTGACCAATGGTTTGACAATAGTAACGTTGCATACCGTCAAGGAACATAATCTGGTTCTTTCTGCAAGCCATTAAAACGGCCGCCATCTTAAAATGGTAAAAC
Organism: Ectobius pallidus; assembly: GCA_964059195.1. NCBI lineage: Eukaryota > Metazoa > Arthropoda > Insecta > Blattodea > Ectobiidae > Ectobius > Ectobius pallidus. The sequence goes on along the minus strand of CAXKWD010000002.1, from coordinate 82,818,847 downwards.
AATTCGGAACAGTTATAGTGCTAGTTTTTTTCCAGATATAAAAACCATGTTCATTCAAAATTTCAGCTCCATCAGTTGAGCAGTTTTTGCTGACTCACAGATAGTATAGATAAACCCATAGCTCGCGTATTTCTGTAAGTCATATTTTATTTATAAGTAGGAAAAAGAGTCATTCTTCATAGAAATATCAGTGATATTTTACTTAAGGATTTTGTGATTGTTTATGCAGTTGTCAAAGAAAGATTTTCCCGCAACTAATTTGAATTTATGATAAGTTGGTAAAAGTAAAAACTTAAAATTTCGTTGCTTTTGCATTTATCGATAAATTTCCGACCTCTCGTTATGTTACGTAAATGTCTTATTGTTAAGGGAAGGTAATAGTAAATGTAATAAAATATAAATATTTCGTTGATTTATTTCAAACATAAATTATGGAAGCATACCCGCTTTTATCTTACAAAGGATATGACATAAAATTTTATAAAATTTCAGTAAAACAGTTTTTTTTTCTGTACCAACATTCCAGTTAAGTAAAGTTGAATGTAAGAGGATTCACTAAGAATGTGGGCATTTCAGACTAAATTCATATTGAAAAATGTATCAATCTATTTTGTCTGTTTTATTTTTTCAATGTTTGAATCAATTTGTATTTTGATTGATTTTTGTGTAAAAAAATTTATCATGTATACGAATAGCTTGTACAGTGATAATACATTTTGCCTTAAAGTCATAATTGTTACAGTAACATGACTTTCTTTACCCTAAGGATGAATAAGTAGGAATAAAATGAAAGATGATTTTGCCCTAAATGTAAAAATAAATAAATAATGAATCCAGTTGTTTCTTAAACTCGGCAGTTGTTTTGAGGATATCACTTCAGACTCAAATTCCTTGGTGGAATATTTTCGAAGTTAGTTGGATAATGTCTCATTTGAACGCGACTTTTCATTTTCCAGTTTTACTGTTGACAATTGTACCGATAAACAGATTGCCATAAACGGTTTTTATAAGTTTTCTATACGGCTCAGAGAATCTCAGGCCACATATGGCTGAAGAAAGCTGTATCGATCTTTGGTGTTCAGTAGCCTAATTCCCGAACAATGTCCAGGAATATTTTTTTTCAAAAATCTAATAAATCCAAGAGTATTTAATATAAATACTTATAGCCTACAAATTTTTGTTTCAAAGTAATGGACTAATAATACACTTAACAATTTTTGCATCATAAAAACACGTCTATGTTGAGTTACTGAACGTTCAACACGAAATAACAACACCATTAAATCATGTGTTTGGCGTTTAAATCATGAGTGATAAAAATGCTGGAGATGTGAGCATTCAAATGTGTGGTTGGTAAATCCCCTTAATGCTGTTAGCATTACTTCACCCATGGTTGGTGTGCGACTGGCTTTAAACTCGCTTGCCGGATTCACTTTAATTGCGTGCAATTTGACGTCAATTTTTCAATATCGCGCCATGTTGAGAATATGAACTAATTGAGGATGAGTGGGGTTGGATTGGATTGGATTGGATTGGATTGACACTTACTGCGCGAGTATTTAGCAGATCAGCAAACGTCATTTCACTGCACCTTGTCTGGCAAGCTAAAAATATAACATACAACTGACACCGATTCTTTGACTGGCATTTCGGATTTTATTTCAATACCGGTGGTGTAGATGAATGTACAGGACGTGTTCTGGTTAAATACAGGTTGAAGTTCAACTTTAACTTTCTGTGAAGTGTTTTAGGGTTGAAGCAGCTAGTGATTTTAAAATGTTTCATGGTAAATCATTGTGACTATTTCAAAAATCATTTAAAATAGTTTGTTCCACTTGAGCAGTGATCGCCAAACCGTCGATCGCGAGCTACTAGTAGCTCGCAGGGACATTTTCGGTAGATCGCTTCCGTCCTTCTCATTGAAGTTTATAAGTGTAATAAAAAAAATTCTGCCCGTGCATTTGTTATTTATTACTAACTACACTTCAAATTCTTTCTTATGTACAATTCCATTTGAATTTCTTTTTGTTATATACAGCTTAATTAAAATTTATTTCATATTTAGGCAATAAACACATGTAAGATTTTTTTTAAGTTGGTAGTTCTTTTGGTTGGTAGCTCACATTAGGATTTTGAAACGGTACGGTAGCTCAGAAGCGTCATAAGTTTGGCGACCACTGCCCTAGAGTATACTACCAATACTTTTGCTTTTTAACAAACAGCCTTTGTGAATAGAATTATGAAATTATATGGGACATTTTTATCGAAATCTTTATTTTGTCATTGGTACACAATGAAGAGATTGACGAGAAATAGTAAAGAACGAGAAAAAGATACTGGCAGGGAGTAGGAAAAAAGGAGGAGGAGATGAAAGCGGGAGAGGGAGAGAGCGAAAGAAAGAACGAAAGATAGGAATATTGAAATTGCTCATTATTATTATTATTATTATTATTATTATTATTATTATTATTATTATTATTATTATATGCCCAGGGTCAATCACATTTCCACATATTTATTCTGGACTATGAGCTGTTTTCACACTTGCACATGGAGAATGATTAATTAAAAAATTAAAGAATACAGAAGGTTAGAATTAGTGACTACTTACACAGTATGCAAAACTACTGAACAAGGCATCCGTGCTTTCAGAGCTTTGCATTACCATACCAGAATGGAAGAATTTATTAGTTTTAAACTATGAAGTTTTCTTGGTGTTGAACCCAAAGATATATCATTCATTAGATCATTTGGACTCAAATTTTGAGGGTTCACGAATTATTAAGTCAGGGAATGATTTTTGGATAGAAAATAAAACAAACTGGTTTTAAAATAAAGGTTTACGATTTTTGGCCGATACAGTTAATTTTGTAAATTAATTGGAATTGTCTATTTCCGTTGAGTAAGTAAGCAAGCGCTGATGATGATATACCACTCTTATTTACGTAAACTATAATCACGTGGGTAAGTGTGAAGACACCTGTTTGTGCAAGTGATGGAGTGTAGGCGCGGTAATTGATAATTACGTCCCTCGCCGCCGCCTGAGAGCGATCCCATTCAATTACCTCCCGCAACGCCATAGCATTCTCATAAAGGACTACGAGTTATTTCAGTAAGGATGAAATAATTTCTTATATAGAGCACAGTAGCTGAAGAATGACACATTAACGTTATTTCGTTATGGGTTGCACGTAAAAAAAAATACAATTACAATGTCCATGTGACAAAAATACAATTCTTACATACAATAGTATATTGCGATACAAGTGCCGTAAGGCACGTTTACGGGTCGAGGAAACAGATTGAAAACCCGAGGCGCAGCCGAGGGTTTTTAAGTTTTCGAGACCCGTAAATACCTTTACGGCCCGTGTGTTGCATGCTATTTTTTGCACGATGATTATTTATATAAATTTAATTATATTAATTGTGATATTACCTGAAAATATTATGTAAATACATTCTTGAAAATAGATGTTTATTTCAGAAAGTGATACGCATGTGTTTGTTGTTATGGGAACCGAATATTTGTCCTGGGGGCCGTGGCCATAAAGGCTTGTATTATGAAGTGTATCGTAATGAATTATGACGTAGCGCTTGGACCGTAAGTGTTTTAACCTCATCGCAACCGGCCTTAGCAACAAGACTGTGTGGGAATGTCAACTTACGATCCATGTAAACAAAGTTCGTAAGTACCACTTACTAGCTAAGGAGTGCAAAAAATAATAAAAACAAAATATACAAAAGATAAGAATACAGAAAAAAATACATTACTGTAATTTAATAAAAAGAAATGCCAGGTTTCTTCTCTAAACACAGTGCATTTGTGAATAGAAAACATTTAGGATAAGAAAGAGTGAGGAGAATGTTTGGCATGATACACTAAACCAATGTACTAACTACAATTTATTGTAACTACGTTTAATACTTTCAATTCATCATTAAATTAACTTCGGCTAAAGCATTTTTAAATTCATTTTCGGACATGCTAAGTATATCAAAATATTTTTTTAAATTAATTTTATTGTACAAAGTAATTATTTTATTTAGAGGTGAATTTTTATGAATATCAGTAATTACCCTGGGGGGTAAGAATTGCTTCCTGTATCTATTTAGTTTACTTGGCACGTAAAAGGAAACCTTCTTAACAATATTATTGTCATCAATTTTTTAATGTAGTAATTTGTGAAGAAATATTAATCTTTGGCCATTTCTTCTAAATTTTAAACTTTTAATATCATATACTTCTAAAAGCGTTTGGTAATTCAAGTATATTGGATAATAGCCAGTACTCCTGAACATCAAAAATTTATAGAACTTCGATTGCCTTCTTAACAATATTATAGTCATCATTTTTTTAATGTAGTAATTTGTGAAGGAATATTAATCCTTGGCTATTTCTTCTAAATTTAAACTTATCATATACTTCTAAAAGCGTTTGGTAATTCAAGTATATTGGATAATAGCCAGTACTTCTGAACATCAAAAATTCGATCGTACTGTCGATTATATTGTTGTTCTAATATGCCAAATGTTAAACATTCACTTAACTTTCGATACATAGTTTTTTAATATTGTTTTTATGATAAAATCTTATTATTACGTTTTTAACAAAGTTTTCTCTTAGTTCTATTCCCCTTCTTGGTATTGGTATAAATTTTTATTTAATACGTCAGTGAAATGGCCGTGAAAAGTAAGCATGTAGTTACGAAGACGGATTGAGTTCTAGTCCTTGATGATGTGCAGCAGGACAAAGAGACACATAGATAAGCCCACATTGGGCGTGACTGACTGTTCTCACATGCTTTCAGCGTAGAATTCCTTACCTTGATCTGCATATAAACACACCTCATTCCAAATACGTGTGCTACATAATAACCTTCACATGGCTTAAAGTACTTCCTCAATTTTCGGATTTTCTTCGTTTGTATTTGAATATTGTGCGTTGTTGACAAATACCATAACAATTTCATTTCAAAGTAGCCTCATGTTTTGAAAATTTTATTTCCTTAATACACATTCCAATACATAAAATACATCTTCAAAAGAATTATTACGTTCGTCCAGTCAAAGCTTCCAGAATACTGAAACAGCCCCAAGAATTGATTAATAGATGTTAATTAATTAATTAATTAATTAAGTAAATAAAAGAATGGTTTTAACAAGTCTTAAGAGCTTGGTCGAATAGAACTTTGAGATCACGTCAAATGTATTACAGTCGTTCTTCACAGAGGTAATTTGTTAATAACAATACTATAATAAGCAGGGCCCGGATTTTGATGACATGTCATCTTTTAACTGGAACATTGGACGTTGTCCACCAGTGCAGATATTCTGACCATGACTCCTAGAATATAAAAATGGTCTCTTCCCCATTTTTTTATTTTTAGGTCATTTTTAGAATTTAATGGCATTGTTTCGTCATTTTTTCCAAATTTCATATTGTTGGGTTATTTTTTAAAATATAAAGTCATTATTTTGTGTTGTTTCTTGCATCTTTGTGAATTTACTTACATTGAATAATATCGAAACTCTAAATAAGCATAAATTTATATTACGTATTTGTTACAATTTTAATCTGGATACAGAAAGACGGCGTTCGCTGTTTCTATTTAACCGTATGTACCAATTAACTAATTACAAGCCTATAATTGCATCAACAACATGAATGTTCAATGGACACAAATCTAATGAATGGACTAGCATTTTCATACAGTTTTTTGGGTAATATTTTTTTAGTTTTTGGATCTTTTTTTTCCAGTAATTTTGTGGCTCATTTTTAAAAGTATTTTAGATCATCAAAATCCGGGCCCTGAAATAAAAGTGTCATGATAATTTATTAATAACAACATTAATCATGATGTCACGACAATAATTATATTTATTTCAGCGAGATAAATTTTGCAGAGTACTTTTCCTGGATGTAAAGTAGCGATAGGACAAATGAGATATTGCGAGTTGTTTAGACTCCGGAAGCAGATGAATAAGGCTCAGCGGCAGAAAGGGGAAGTCCCTGTGGCGAGAAGTGAATGTGCAAGTCGGGAGCAGGAAATCCCTGTCTCCTTGTTTCGTGTGATAACAAAACATGAACTGATAAGTACAGCCTGCACACTGGCACATTCTTTACAGCTTTTGCACAAGAGTATCTTTGCTGAGATGTGTAGTTATTTATGATTGAAGTGTTAAAAATGAGCTTGTATTTTGCGAAACGAGCCCGTAAGGGCGATCGTAGCAATTCTAGGAGTAAAATAAAATTATTTTACCACTTTATCATGGGCTACACTATTTTTAGGCAGCTTTAATATTTTTAAAATAATAATAAATATTACATTTACTGTAATGAACGTCGCAACGTGGAGCAAGCAGGGGCGTATTTAGGTACTTAAGCGCCCCTAGGCTGAGAAAAATATTTTCGCCCCCTTATTTCCGCATGAATGTACCACAAAGTAACCTACAATAAGCATTATTGCAACTGAAATAGTAGGCTAACAATAATAGTAATAGGCTAATAATAATATATAATAAATAAATAAATAAACAGGTGCGTATTGTTGTCAATGTTATTCATTTCTATTTCATTGTGCGTTACATTAGTTTACTATTTTGAAGAGTTATTAATAAAATGTTTAATATATTTTAAAAAAAAGTAACAGCTTAAAAGCCGCCCCTTCAAATCTGCCTAGTCTGCCTAGGCTTAAATACGGCACTGGGAGCAAGCCATATTAGGGCGAGCAGACAGTGAGACAGATGTTACTGATTTTCTGCTACACGGCTGCCAACTTAAGAACAACGCTTTTCATCCACCAGTCATGACGGTTTTTGCAATCACCGTGAAAAGTTCCACTTTTAAAAAGGCGTGGTGAATTTTAAAATTTAAAATTTTTATCAAACTGAATCTATTTAATAATCATGTGCAAATATTTTTAACTAAAAGAGTGTTTTCCCTGTGAAGCAATCGAAGTAGGTACCATTGGAGTATTATAATTTTATACTACTCAGTGCCAAAATTTTATCATATGTAATCCCACGAAAGATTATGAGTTTATCGATATATTTGCGAGAACAAAGTTTGAGCAAATTTATCTGTTGAAACAAGTAATCTCGTGTAGGATTTATTAAAACTATTCCATAAATAAAATGTAACGGATTTTGTAAATAATAAAATAATTAAAAGATATTAATACTTTATTTTATCAGATAAAATTGCATCCTTATGGCCCTAGGAAAAATACTATAAGATGCGGTGTATGAATGGAATGTTCCTTTTAATTAATATCTTGTGCGTTAAAAATGCTTAATAAGCTTTACTTTTGTCGTAATTAAATGCTGTCTGTTTTTTTAAGGTTTACGTATGTATACAATTTACTATGAACTATGACATATAATAATCTTATTTTCAAAGATTTTTTCTGGACATACTATGACGCAGAAAGTCACGAAAAATACCATTCTTGTCACCGCATCACACAACTTTTCACTTAAGGTCTATGTGCTGTAGACATGATGAAAGGAAATGTAGATTGGACATTGATATTATTTTTATAGTAACTTGGAACTAATTAAAATAAAAAGATTGGAAATATAATCCAGAAAAGTATAAGATAAATTTCCGCTCAGTATATCCATGCTCCTTTTTAAGAATCGAATTCGTTACTCAAAAACGTATACAAGGAAAAATATAAAATTAATGCAGTAATATTTTATGTAAAATGTCAGGATTTTTATCCTGGTGTTGAGTTTATTATTCATGCAATTCAGTTATTCCATTTAAATTTTCCTCATCAGTTTCAAACTTAAATCTCACTAATGATTTCACTTGATGATTGCTTATACTTAAATATAAATTCAGCTCTGAAAGGGTTCAAGTCTGTTGTTAATAATTGTTTCAGATACCTTGCAATTGTACTTGGATATGAGCAGGAAAAACGAATTGACCTAGCAGCAAGCCATAATGCCTCTCCTTCAATTCTTTCGTCTCGGGTGAATCGTCGTTTCCTTTGTAGCCTATATTTAAGTAGGCCGAAACGATTATAGTCCTATCGTTCTATTTCTATTCATCTTTTGTTTACCAGTAATGCTAATATTTCATTTACTTTTTTCTTTCTCTTTTCTTAGCACATATAGCCTATTTACTATTAATATTAATATTGAAGTCCTAGTACATTATTTGCCGTAGAAATATGAAAATAATTGAGTCCTAGTATAACTTATATTACAATATGTAAATGTAAGGTATACATTGCGAAGGATACGTGCAGAGTAGATTGCCATTCTACTAATACCTCTTCCTTTCTTCCGTCCCCTTTCTCAGCTTAAATTAATTAGAATAATAGTTGTCTGGCTGCAAATGATTTCCCAGCATATATGATAGCTGGTAGATAGCCTTGTATTACACGTTGCGGAGACTGTGGGGGAAATTGAATTGTTCTCTACTCTTCCGCCTGGCAGGAGGCTTTGCATTCAGCCACAGAGGGTAGAACGGAAACTGAGTGAAGTGACTTGTATTCGGTGACACATTGAAGGATTTCAGCCTCCATTAGACCAGTATACGTGCTTATCGACATTGAGATGAGGGTTATTTTCCGAGGGCTAAAATAATTAACGATGAAGGTTACTGCGGTATAATTCTTACATAATCGTAAGATAAAAGTTTTCGTTATCTGTAGATCATTTAGAGAAATGAAAACGGGGGCTGGAGAAAACTGCATAGGCTAATGAGTTTCATAACTTGTATTCTTCACCGAATATAATACGGATAATTAATTAAATCACGGAGGTTGAAATGGGCTGGACATGTTGCACGTATGGGGGAGGAAAGACATATCTAAAAAATATTGACTCCGAGACCCGAAGGGAAAAGACCACTTGGAAGACCTAGACGTAGGTTGGAGGATTATATTAGAATGGATTTAAGGCAAGTAGGATTTGAAAGGGATGGTTGGATGGAGTTAGCACCGAGTAGGTTTGAATAACGGACATATGTAAGCGCGGCAATTAACCTTAGTTTTCATAAAATAGATTAATATTTATTTTGCTTGCATAGGAATTGTCAATTGACATTGCGTACGTAAGTAAGTGAATAGTTCATTTATTATTTTTCTGAAAGCGAGTTCTATGATGTTCCTTGTGTAATGGGTTCTATCCTTCAATCAAATACGGAAATTTTTTTTCTTCAGAAGTTCTATAACGCACTATTTGTTCATTCCCCTTCCTCATATATATATATATTGAATCAAATATATTGAAACGTTACTGTCTCTCATAGTTCCAAATAGAATCTTTTTTTTTTTCGTATGGCTTGTGATAATTTTTCTTTTAGTATATATTTTATCAGTGTCAGCGGCTCTCTCTCTCTTGTATTCCGCAGAACCTCAGTACTTTACTTTATTCGAAATAAGTGTATTTATGTAGTATTTAGTTAATTGCTTAAAAAAAAAAACATGTACGAAAGACGTGAAGATATTTCAGCAATTACCTATGTTGTACCTACAGTTCAAAGGCAAGTGGTTACTCCATTTACTGTTATTATAAAACATATCCTAAAATAACAAAATACTAAGATATTCCGTACATTTAAGCATTTTATTTGACCTCCAGTGACACATACAACATAACTGGAACAAGTACAGGAAGGTGAATGCTTTAAGTGTTGATGTCTGTGATTTATTTTTCAAAGGTACAGAATCTTTCATCTATTATACTACTGTGAAATCCCAACCTGTAAGTAGATAATAATTAATATGGTTTCGAAATTAATTTTCGTACATAATCGAAATCTTCAGTCATACGAAAAATGTAATTATCTCTTGACTGGTGACGTGGGGTCACTGAGACGCAAGTAATTTTTTTTATTAGTAAAGATTGCGTAGATCTTCCCTATATCTCGGTGTAAGATAGTATCAGTGAGATAACAGGTTTGTTACTACAACTGTGCGGCATTTACTCGTATTTCACGACCTGGAGGGGTCAGGAACCTCACCTCACCTCATTAACTGTGTTATTATTTTGAAATTTTTGGGGTTTAAAGTGTAAAAATTCGGACGCATTTAAATGGCTTCGATTTCTAAGCGTCAAATTGATCTTGCATTCTTAATATTTGAACATTCAATTATTTTTTTTAAATTCTGTGTATTGAGTTCATTTTAATTGTGTTTATATTAGTAATGTAGTAAAAACATTCATTAGTTTGGTTATAGTTTTTATTTTCATAAATTTAACATATAATAACATGGATTAATAAATTTCATTTTTCTTCTTTGAGGGATGTAGTAATTGAGGAGTTAGTGGGTAATATTTCGCCTTATACCCTCAAAATGATATCGATAAACCAAGATCAGATTTGACTACTGCAGTTAGCAGTTAAAATAAATACTACAATCTAAAATAATTTTATATTCAGTAATAACTTCTGTTTTTAACAGATTACACACATGTATGACTAAATACTACTATTACTAGTTGCAGCACCATCATCAAGATAAAAATGGTATGTTTTGAATGTAAATAGACATTTTAATGAATTTGTAAAACACTTGATTTTATGACAATGTAAATCTGTATCTGGTATCTGTATCTGGTACGCTATGATCCCCAGGTGGGGCGAAGGGGCTTCCAATGGAGGTTTCATTACCTATACTAATTTTGATATGCTTATTTTCCGAGAGAGGGTAGAGGGACAGGTGGTAAGCCCATCGCCTCGCAACCCCCCTCTGGAAACTAAGTATTTCTTGGACGTGAAAGGGCCGAGAAATTTTGTCCAGAGGCTCTAATTTAGGCTTGGAGTTCTTTTACGTGCCGTAAATCTACGACACGGGACCCCCAGCTTAAAGTCCCTCCCGGAGGACTCCGTGCCCAGGATTTTTACGTCCTGAAAAATCCATCGACCGCGGCCGGGTTATGACAATGTAAATAGGTATTTTTATTGATTATGTAAATATGTGTAATTTTTAGAATGTGTATTTTTTAGTACGATTCACAGCTCAGAATTGGTGATACTATATTAACAATAAATATCTGAGGCCACTGCTGATCTTGGTTTATCGATATCATTTTAAATGTTATGCGTCACCACAAAAAATTGCATACATGCAGAGATACAGATTTAATATATTAGTGGCTTATGTTAAAATAATGTGAGGAATTTTATCTACGCGTGATAATTGCGGTTCTTGAGAACCAACTATTCCATTAATATTTTCTTCTTATAAACCTACTTATAGCTTGCTTATATAAACCTACTTATAGCTTGCTTATATTAACATAAATTCAACTCTTAAAGGGTTAATAGTACCGACAATAAACAGAGTAATAAGGAAATTACTTATGATGGTTAGATACAATAAAATATTCATGTGGCTGCAAAATACAAGAACATTTTAAATTAAATGAATTTTAATTAAATTGACATATCGTCACACGCAAGAAGTGTTCACAGCAAGATAGGGAGATGAGCTGATCAAATCTCTGACTCATCTTCTAACATTGAGGTCAACAAATACCATCGCGAATATTGAATAACATCTATATAAGGTACTACACATGCTGGAGCAGCTTCAAGTAATGTGCAACATGGACGTTATACTTCATACAACCTTGCATTAGGCGAAGGCTAAACAATTCTCTCACAATTCATATGTACGAGATTATGCAAACTTGAAATTTCCAAGATTTAACCATATTTTATACATTAAACCAACGTGACTGAATGCACGAGGCATCATTGCTTTGTATATGACATGAATTACACATTTCCGACTGAAACAAACAAAAACCTGGAAATCCCGACCATCTATCCTCTCAGAACATGCATGAATACAATAGAGGGGATATAAAACAGACTAGATTGTTTTTTGTGATACGTTAGGAGTTGTAGTATTTTGACCGATTTAAAAGAATGTAATACTAAAAGGGACCATGTTTAAAGTAATATTTCAGGCATAGTTGATTAATGGTTAAGTGGCCTTTTAACTGCGTTACGCATTTCGGTCCTATTTAAATGCATCAGGTTAAAGAATTAAAATCCAGCATTCGCCTCTGGAAGTTCCAGAAACCCATACTTATATATATACATTACTATATTACTTACACATACACAAACAATAAGCGAAAATTCAAAATAATGCCACTAAAATTAACTTTCAGACTGTTTCTTAATGTCCTTCTGGGGTTAATGTTAGTCCGAAAAAATTTCGAATTACAGTACATGTTATTATAATTAAGGAGTTAGTGGGTAATATTTCGCCTTATACCCTCGATAAGCGTCACCCAAAATGTTATGCTCAGAAAGTTATTTTTACGATAGGCTACCCCATGCTGTCCGTCAGAACATGCGTATAGATTTATGCCTGTCTTTATGCATAGCCATGGAGCCAGAACTAACGTTCCAGTCGGGCTGAAGCTTTATATGAGAGTTTTATTAGTTATCCCTCTCAAGGAGTTTAAAAATTTGGTACTTAAGTTACAAGCAAGGATGCTTAGCATCTTTTTTTTTTTAAATTTAATGTTCTAGCACTTTTCTATGAATCAAGATTTTTATTTTTCTGTATATACAGTAAGAACTGCCGTATTGCTGTTTTTCCTCTAAAGAAAAGTCCTGTTTCGACAAGCTATATATAGGCTAAATATGTTAAAGGGCAAATTCGTGGATACAGCTAAAGTCAGTTATTTTGTAAAAGACATTTTTGCCGATAGTTATATACCTAAAACTGGCAGGAAATATTAATATACGATCTCACCAATAAACATTGTTTTAAAACTTAGTACCATATATAGATATTTTCGTTACCCAAATTATATCCAATAAAACCGTATAGGCCCATACAGTTTCTTTTCTCTACTCGGAATTTCTATGCTAAAACATTTGGAGGTAGTTTCAATCTTCAGAAGGATGTCGAGGTACGAACCCACCATTAGAGCTTTATCAATAACCAGGGTTTTGGAATTTCTATAATATTCTAGTGGTAATATTTCTGTATTAACTACAAAAATAACACCTACGGGTTTGAAATTTCTGACATATGCTGGGCTCAAAACGTGCCACCATCCGTGATATTAAACCACTGTAATAACACTTTTTTAGTGTGCTGGTGTCAAGTTACTATGGTTACAATTCAACGGATGTCATTAAGTTTAGTAACAAAATTAGGGGTCTTTATATTTATTTGGACCTATGGTTCATTATTTTCCACTTCGTCATACGTCCGGTTCCATGAATTATCCTGTAGATTACACCGTTTACTGCATGCAGTCTTTCTAATGTGTGGCATATTACAGTCCCTTAATATAAAGATAACCCTTATACAACAATAAACTCTGGCAGGGCCCACAGATATCATTATACGGAGTTTTCACTGTACTAGACATAATTTAACCGTGTAGTTTATTAAATGTTCGGAATATTCATAATTAACCATAGGAAATATTACATGGCTATATTGCCACACGTACAGCATAGGTCAATCTTACGGACGGCATCTTCTGTATGAATTATTTCGTTTAGTATACACTAGACTTTTTCTTCGCGTTCACTTAACACTTTCTCACTACCTAAGCAAATATTGGTGTTTGTATGACACATGTTTCAAGGTCTTCGCGATACGAATTGTAACCGCTGTTACATACATGTAACACCATAGAGCTGCAGACCTTAACCTCAAAAACTGAATCAACACTCGTGTTTGAATTAAGTAGTGTCATCTGTTTAAATTAGTCACCTTCAATTACTGCATTGCGCAAATCTAGACATAATTACACTCTCGTCTGACAATTAGCCTAACTTAATGATTCGTGGTAAAAATGCTTCAGGCAGAGGCTTCACTTTCCTTCAGTACCTAATTTTGATTGCAGTGGTATTTAATTACATTTTTAAGACTTTATTATGCCGGCTCGTTTAGAAAAAAATATTCAGATTTCTTAGGCCGTATATCTTGATCGCTGTGCCAACGATACATTACTTGTAGTGAAAACTGCTATAGTCCGCAAGGTTTTAGAAGTCATATGAGCTGAACCAATGCGTGCCTTAAAATAACGAATTTACAATCATATTTAGGAGTTATTTTGCCTGGTGTGAGCAACAGAGTTTCCTATTTTCAATTCCCCAACAACAGTATTGGAAATTCATCATTTTAATGCATGCACTGCTCATATGCCTTCTAAAATCGTACGGGCTATAGTAGACGGGTAATTCTTATCTTTTTTATTTGCTGTTTAAGAAATTGGTATTTAAGGATATGACCACAGTCTAAACACTACCAATTCACCTTCATAATGTGACTTAATATATCTTCATTAAGTGATCGATGGATGCATATGATCAGCATAGCGACACCAATGATCACTTAGGCCTAAAGCTACTATGGTTTTCTTAACTTGAGCCGCTACTTATTTGCTGTAGTAGACGATGAGGTACGGGAATTCGAACCAATAATCCAGAGAAAGCCATTAGTTCATTGAGGCATCTTTTTTTTTTTCTTATTTAAGTTCATTCGTAACTATATAATATAATATAATTCCTTATACGTAGGCTATGTAATATTCGTATGTTATAGTATAACATACTTCACCTCAAGGATCATTATAATATTTTGGATTTTACATGGGAAAACAAGCGTTCAGTTGACAGGCAAAACTGCTTTGCTGGATTAATTTTTTTTCCCCCCAGCTGGTAACCTATCTGTCAATGTAAAATGCACGTATAGATTTAGGTAGGCCTACTCTCCTCCTAATTGAATAACACTTCGGTTAATATAGACATTATTACAATTAGCCTGTTCTTCACACAAGTGCATGCGATGATTCATAAAATAAAATTATATCGGTGTGTCAATAACCACTAGTCTAACCATTAATGAAGGAATAATCTGTAAGTAGTTCGGGATGATCTCTTATATATTTGGTTTAATATTATGCATTTGCGGATTATGCAGGATATTCAATGTCTTTATAAAACAGTAGCTATAAAGTTATTACAAAAAAAAATAGTTTAAAATTTCTAATACAATTGAATTATTAGACAAAAACGGTGATATGGAAACGTGAGCTGTCATTAATAGCATTTACGATTTTTAAAAGTATTTAGCTTAGGCTATATCTCGTCAAACATTAGTGCTGTAAAAAGTTTTTAAAATATCATATCGGAAGTATTCAAAGCAATTTTTGTCATGAAACATTTTCTAGTAAAACCAATATTGGCGGAACTGTTGGTTTTGCAAAGGCTTTCTGTTCCCAAGTTCGCGATTCGATTCTTGCCCAGGTCGATGACATTTAGATGTGCGTTAACGCGACCATTCCACGCCTATATATTCACAAACATGTAAAAGAATTACTGCGGAACAAATTTCCAGCACATCAGCAACGGTCAGATAGACATAATTGAAAGTTCCAGAAATGTTGATCATTCTTCTAACATCAGTGTTCATTTACGAGTTTGAAAAGGTCATCTTACAGATGCGCAAACTCCTTGGTTATCAGTATGGGACTTAATAATAGTAGCATTTATGCTATTTTAGTTGGAAGGTATTCGCCTCATGACAGGAGATACACAGAATTAGACCACGTAGTATTCTAGAGTCCGCCTCTGTGGGTGAGTCGGTAGCGCGCCTGCCTTCCACTCCGGCGGCCCGGGTTCGATTCCCGGCCGGGTCGGGAATTTTTCAGTAGTGAAAAATTCCTTTCCCGGGTTCAGGACTGGGTGTGTGTGTGTGTCCTTAGGTTTAAGTAGGTAGGGGACTGGCGCACCCCGGTAACAAATACGCTGAGAATATCCCCTTACGGGATCACCAGGGGTCGCTCGCGAACCTGAGGAATAACTTTTAGTATTCTAGAGAAACCGTTCTTAATTCGTTCAGCTTTCAACACAGATTATTGCTATCTACGTCACATAATATGCTCATCGACCTCGCTGAAGAAGACGTCATTTCGGATAAAGCGCGTTTTTGAGTAAACTAGAAAGCGAGGGTGTCCTTACATACAATTCCTTGAGAGTGAGTGCGTCTGTTTAAACATTTTGTGTAGATTGTGCGTGTGGGCTTCGTTGGTGTCCAAGAAAGAGAAGGATATTTAGCAATATAGCGAGCATACGTTACCACAAACTTCAGAAATGAAAGCCAAATGGCGGAACTGCCAAGTCCATGAACTTCTCTCTCTCTTTGATCAAGGGCTCTTCAACTTATATTTGTCGTGAAAAGTGAATACTTCTGAATACTTTAAAGTATAAACTGTGATGTGGAGCGTTATATAAATAATACGAATCCCGCGATTTCCATGCCAGCCTCTGGCGGGTGTTCAGCAAACTGTGATATTCTTAACCTTATTCATGGTGTGGAAGAAACCTAGATTCTTGAGGGTTATTGTGGGTTCTCCGGTTTCTCTTATTTCAATTGTATCAAACACATTCTCTCTCTTTATACCCATTTTCTTTTTGTAGCGTTAATGACAATTTAATTTCACACAGGCTGCGTGAAAATTTCACACCTACCTCTCTCCTAAGTTCAGAAATTTGAAATTTTTCCGGTGCTCCTGGACTCCTGCTGATAGATCAGGACTATTAGGGGATCGTCGGGGGACAGATTCTCGCATGACACCATACGTTACATTCATATCACAAGTAAGAGGTAGGCACACCCTCCTTGAAGTGATAGAGTCTGTCTCCGACCTTCCTTCGTTATCCTCACCTGATTGTGATTATGAGTATCGTGGGCTTCAGATAAATTTCTTGCTGAGCTAACTCAACTGTCAATAAAATATTTCAGCAGTTGGGCATTGCAGTTATATAAGCATTTAGAAGACGCCATGTTTGCAGATGTTCCCTCTTCACTATCTTCTCAATTGTAATTTTATTTTACGTTTTATTTCTCAGGATTATTAGTGATTAACTGATTATCTACAAGAAATTTTTATATAATTTTAACGTTCATTCCTATGCGATCTTGGGTATATGTGCTATAATGTGGCCTGCTCATCATTGAGACTGATCTAATGCATAATGCATTTTATCCAGTCATATATGTGCGTAAAACGTTTTCAGCCTGTTGTTTTACAATATTCATTTGCTTGTGCAAAGAAAAAGTGTTTTTCTTCACTTTCGAGTTTTATCGAAGTCGTGTTAGATAGCGAGTCCTTTAAGTTAAGCCCTAAGTTTGCGTTGCCATTTGAAAAAAGTTATTCTTTACTTATTTATAAAGATCTTATGGAATTGTAAACATTGAAGGCAGCTTAATGTTTTCAATACTTCAATTATACCTTTTTTGTGTATTAGCAATAACAAACCTAATAATAAGTTAGTAGTATTAGGAACAATAATATATACTCTTATATACTGAAGCTATACTATGGCGAAATACATTATAGAATTCCATTTTAAGTGCCAGAATTCTTCATACTGTCTACCGTTGGCAGGATTTTTTTATATTATTATTATTTTCTACTAATGTTTTAACTATTCACATAAGAACATTGTTGTAGTGGAAGCGGCTAGTAGCTAATCTTGCAGAGGATATAAACTAAGGATGGTTACAAAGAGAAAAGGTAACCTAATTAAATGCTTACTGAAGTATTTCGGTTATATTTTTTCTGAAACACACTGTAGATAAAGCTGCATTACAATGTGCTAAAGAAGCGTGGAATTAAATCTCGTGTCGATATAATAGTGGAATGAGATCCACTTTAATAATAGTCCTGTATTTTGATGCGAATTTATGGAATGATGATAATAATAATAATAATAATAATAATAATAATAATAATAATAATAATAATAATAATAATGTTGATCATTAGGGAAGAGAAACAGTTAAGGCGACCTAAAAGCATAGCGACCTTTGAGATGAAATACTAGAAGGCGTAGGCACCCGCCCAAGCAGGAGATGACGGGCCACTCATCTGCTGCTGATGATACTAAGTGGGCCACACCAGGGGCAGTCTTGCGTATCCACAGCGAGCAGCCTGATACAAAGCCACTTTGTGCTTGCTCGCTTGCTCTATTACTCTGCGAATGTAGCGGCAAATATTTACATTTATCACCACAGCCATCGCTCTATTTAATGAAAGCTGTGTTTCCATTCATCTGCGAAGACGTATTCATCTTGTAGTCAAAGTAGTGCACACTTCATACACTTCTTTCTGACACATTTGTTGGTGTTCTTGAAAGATTTAGTTACATCTAATGCCCGACAGCAGCTCCAGATTTATATGCTAATAAACGTTTTGTTGTTTAGTGGTGGTATTACTTAATGCAATCACTAATTCTCAGAATGTTGTCTAGCAGTCAGTGTTGCGTTTCCAGAAACTTCTTTAATGTCATCTCTTAGGTTAGTGTGAAGTGATCTTGAGTGGTGATTTAAATGTTCAAAGTGCATTTTTTAACATACAAATTGATGTATACATAAGATCATAACTTTCTGTGATTCGAGGGGTCCAGCCTCTTATGGGTGACTGTTTTTTCCTACAATAGGTTATTATTAGAAGTGAAGTTTTAATACATTTATGGTCTACAACAGATTTTCTATTGCTAATAATACCACTGCGTGTTTTCTTTGTTCTATAAATTCAGGCCACTCGATGTTGATAATTTTATATTCACCGAATAATTGTCTCCCTTTACTTAATTAATCCATGTAAAGCATTTACTCACACTTTTAGTACACAGAATAATAACCTCAAATTTAAATAGAGTATAAAAATTCTAATGTAAAAATACCTAAAACTATTGTCAAATAAAGAAATGCATTTTCCATCACTCTAGAAAAATAAAAGCCAAACAAGAAGTTAAATAAAAATCAGATTTAATGGTACAAAAATGTGATATCTAAACTCTAAATACTATTAATACAGATCTTACATATCTTTATGTTGTATGAAGATTATCATAATATGATAATCTTAGGACATAAATTCTAGTACATTGACCCATATATTATATGGGTCAATGTACTAGAATTTATGTCCTAATAACCACAAACTTGTACACCAAACTGACATTACAGTTCGTGAAGTTTAATAAATAATTCGCCTTATTTTCGTAGCCATGTACTCGATCACTTGTCTTTCCCTATACCACCGTGGATTCTTATTTATCTGCTCGTGCAATTGCGGTATCGCATTAAATTGTGGCCAGGAAACCTAAACTGAAGTAAACTGCAATTAGTGTTAACAGACTGATTCATTTTTTTAAAGTAATAGAACTGTAAATGATTTATTTTTAATGAGCAGTATTTGATAGAATTATGATTAATGTGAACCGAAATCAAGTACCACATGCGATACTGAATATGCGTAGGCATCCGTTAATAGAATTCCTTATTTCCAGTATCTCAAATAGTATTCTGTGGTAGAATTTTAGTTTTTCTTTTTGAACCATTGCAAATATTTATCAACTTAATTTTATTTAACAGGTGTATTGAATGATACGTCCGTACTTAAAATAGAATAAAAAAACTTGACTGAACAGTTATATGGTCTTTGAAATGAAATTTGAAATTCACTCAAATATGACTCTCCGACAAGGTATGAAACAGATCATTCAAGTGGATATAGGTGTATATTAATGAACTGTACGTGTGACAAAATCAGACAGGAAAACACAATAGCTTATTTTGCAGAACACTGTAAAGTTAGAAGGATTGTAATAATGCCTAGTGATAGCTGCACTTCGAGTTTGTTGGTATCCAGTGAATGTGTGTGAGTGAAGCAATGTTAGACGCATTGACGCTTTTAGACTTGAGGACTTGTGCAGTGGTGGCCTGTTGAAATGACAGCCACAGTGTCTGGAGCCATCGGAGGCACTCTGGGTCGCTGGAGGAGGAAGATCCTTGCCCTTCACACCCTAGGAGAAGAGGAAGAACAAGCCTCAGGTATCCTTCACCTGTCTTTGTTTATTGTTGTGTCTATTAGCTTTGAAATTATGGTCGGTACAACCTATTCTTATTTTGAATTTGATTCGTTTTTCCGACTCTCTTCTATCGCAGTCAGTAGGGAATTACCAGAACAGAATGTGCATGAATAATTCTAAACATGTTAAACGATGACCCCCATTTTGAATTCTCGATATTAACCTTTTCAGAGCTCGTGCATGAATAATTCTAAACATATTAAACGATGACCCCCATTTTGAATTCTCGATATTAACCCTTTCAGAGCTAAATTTCTGTATCAATATAAGTAATCATCAAGTGAAATCATCAATGGGTTTTAAGTCTGGAATTATTGAGGAAACTTTCAACGGAATAGCACTTTTCGTAAATGACTATCCTAACTTGTGGATAAAAGATAGGCTACTCTCATTTTATAGGCGTATAAAGCAACACTCCATTGATCTTATATCTTTTGCTTTTTTATAATTTTAGGGTGACGAATTTATACGTCATTAGCAGTGGAAGGGTTAGTGTTGGCCTGTGGGTATAAGTACATTTTGATATAATGTTATAGAGAAATAGTTTTATAGGGTTCTGCTATCTTTTTTTATTTTCTTCTTTCTTTTTTCGTCCTTTTGAAAAATAACCATCTTCAAGTGTCACTATATATATATAAATTGTGGTAGTCTTTTAAGAAAAGTTTTAAGACACTCTCCACAACATTATTCATTTTGTATGATTCTTATTTTATTCTTTTTTGCGTTCCTTCATTTCTTCAGTAAACCTAAGACGTGTCTGAAAGACCTTTGACTTCAAATAGTGTAAGTGTTTAAAAACATGTTGAGCGGTACCGTAGAGTCAATAAAATGATTATGCAATACCATGTGATAGTTTAGTGAAACCGAAAGACTTTGTCACAATAAATATCCTAAGATGAGAATAAAGTTGTGAATTAATTATAGTCTTAAGAAGTCTGGAGAACTCGGTGGCCATGTGATTTACAGGAAATAGCCATAGATGAAGAATTGTATAGTTTACTGAGGAAATTCATACGTCATTGTTTCCCGCCTTATTCTATACCCTTTGGAAATCAACCGGTACCCACTGGTGAACCCTCTATAAGCTAATTAATTAAGACCTTGTAAGGTCATTTTAAACATGCTATTCCATTTAAAAACAAAGGTAGTTTTAAGAAATAATCGTAGGTGTTTTATTGTATTGCAACAATGTAGATGCTTTCGGAACTTCTATAGGTTTTCACACACTAGCCAAAACTCTTACTTTAAACTTGAGGCTCGTGAGCTTGCAAGAGCCGAAACAAATGTTTCGGACAATGGATTTATTAGTTATATAGAATCGTTGTCAATAAAACCACTCTCATTAGATGTACAGTACAATGAGCGTGGGGGTACGCCGTGGCGTGGGTTCTACTTCCGATGAGTTAAGATTTTTCAATTGACCTAATTCTTCTATGGCCCTGGGATCGATTCAGCCTCTTACAAAAATGAGTACCAGGAACTATCCTGGAGGTAAAGGCGGCCGGTGCCTAAGTTTCCAACGTTATCACTAGACTTCGGATTTTAGGTAAAAACCTATTTTAATCCTTAAGTGATATATGGACGAAAACTTGTATATGCATGTTTCATAAGTGACTATGCCTAAAACTGATAGTTTTATAGAACGTTAGAGCCTAATATTGCCTTTTTGCTTGTTTTTCCTTTAAAGTTCAAAATAAGTTATCTTTTGCTATAAATTCTAGCAATTATTTTCAGTTCGTACTAAATTTTTAGCTTGGAATGTGCAGTACATGACACATTTGTGACGTGGTTAAATAGTAAGGAATGCTTCGTCTTCAGTAGAAAAATTCCTTGGAATTCCCAAGAAAATGTAGAGTTTTTCTCCCGACTCCCACATCCAGTAACAAAACAAAAAACAAAAAATAAATAAATTAAAAAAAAAAACAAAAAACGTAGTTCTCTGAATCACTGAGGGATACAAGGGGTTGAATAGGCTATGCTAGCGTGCGTAGCTTCTGCTTGGAGGGATTAGGTTTTCACTGTTATGGTAGTAATAGAGGCCCTAGTAATAAAAACTCCGTGGCACTACATCCCTGGAGGGACTTGGCCTACCACCCGACCACTGCGTCATCTCCCGTAGGCAGATGGCAGGATTGGGGGGCATGTGGTCAGCATGCCGACACCCACGGCCGTTAATGGTGGTTTTCTTGACCGGAGCCGCTACTTCTCTATCAAGTAGCTCCTCAATTTGGAATCACGAGGCTGAGTGCACCCCTACCAGACCTCCCTACCTCAGAAAAATCCTAGGAGGTACCGGGAATCGAACCCGGGCTGACGGATCTGTAGTCAGCGAAGCTAACCACTAGAGATGGGAATCTGTTACTTTTTTTGGAACAGTTACGTTACTGTTACAGTTACACGAAAGTAACTGTTATTTATAACCGTTACCTGTTACTTTTCTTGTATATTACGTAGTTAATCGCCAGATCACTTCCCACTTGTAGGGGAATGCCTTTATCTCCCCCCCCCCAAAACGGTTATGGACGTAGCCAAGGCTGGGGCTCTAGGGAGGGACCCCCCGAAATAAAAAACAGTTGTAAAATTTAGCTTTCAATTAGGGATGATACTCGATAGTTAAAATATCGAGGTTAAAATCGGAGATAACCATCGATATGACGATAATATCGGCCTGAAAACATCGATGTATTTAGACAAAAAACATCGATGTATATTTAAAAAAGGCCATGGTATCAGAAAATTAGGCAAAATTCATAAATAAACAGAAGTATTTCCATGAAAACAATCGATGTAAAAAATCAATGTTTTGTGAAATTAAGCTCATGTAAATAAAATTATATCGTAGAACCAAGGTAGCCTATTAATCTTCTTTTTGTTACAAAAACATCCATGTCGGGGAGAAACATCGATGTAGCAAATACATCAGTTGTTTTCCATCGATGTAAAAAACATCGATTATCGTCATGAAAATAAACTTTTTGGAATTTTCCTGTGGTTTACAGCCTAAAAGATATAAGTATACCAAATTTCTAGTTTCTAGCTCATCTGGAAGTGGACAAGCATTCATGTCAGTGAGCGAGCCCTTTTTTCGGGGGTTTTTAGGGCTAAAAATATAAAAACTACTTTTTGGAATTTTCCTGTGGTTTACAGCCTAAAAGTTATATGTGTACCAAATTTAAAGTTTCTAGCTATAATGTCAGTGAGCGAGCCCTTTTTCGGGGGTTATAGTGCTAAAAATTTTAAAAAATACTTTTTTTGGAATTTTCCTATGGTTTACAGCCTAAAAGCTATATGTGTACCAAATTTAAAGTATCTAGCTCATCTGGAAGTGGGCAAACAGTAATGTCAGTGAGCGAGCCCTTTTTCGGGGGTTATAGGGCTAAACATTTTTTAAAATTTTTTTTTGGGATTTTCCTATGGTTTACAGCCTAAAAGCTACATGTGTACCAAATTTCAAGTTTCTAGCTCTTCTGGAAGTGAGCAAACAGTAATGTCAGTGAGCGAGCCCTTTTTCGGGAGTTTTTAGAGCCATAAATTAAAAAAAAACACTTTTTGGAATTTTCCTGTGGTTTACAGCCTAATAACTATATGTGTACCAAATTTCAAGTTTCTAGCTCATCTCGAAGTGAGCGATCCCTTTTTCGGAGGTTTTTAGGGCTAAAAATTAAAAAAATTACTTTTTGAAATTTTCCTGTGGTTTAGAGCCAAAAAGCTATATGTGTACCAAATTTAAAGTTTCTAGCTCATCTGGAAGTGGGCAAACGTTAATGTGAGTGAGCGAGCCCTTACTCGGGGGTTTTAGGGCTAAAAATTAAAAAAAAAACTTTTTTGGAATTTTCCTGTGGTTTACAGTCTAAAAGCTATATGTGTACCAAATTTCAAGTTTCTAGCTCATCTGGAAGTGGGCAAACATTAATGTCAGTGAGTCAGTCAGTCAGTCAGTCAGCCGTGTGGCTTTATATTATAGGGATTTTATTATTAGTAGTAAAATTATCAATATTATTTCGAATAACTTACTACAGTTATTGAATTCATATTTCATGCTATATACCCACATTCTAAGTTTAAATTATCCAGTAAAGGCAATATCGTATTTTGATAAATTTTTTAAGTGGTATGTAAAGCAAGAAATATATATGAGATCAGACAGCATGAATTCTATGCATGAACTCTTTACGCCCATTAATAATTAAGAAAATAACTTTTTTTAAATTTATTTATTTTATTATTTTTATTTTTGTTATTTTTTATTCTTATTTTTTTGTTTTTTTTTTTTATTTATTTTTTATTTTTTTAATTTTATTTTTTGTTTTTTATTATTTTAATTTTTTAATTTTTTATTATTTTTATTTTTTAAATTATTTTTGTTTTTCAAATATTGGAAGTAACAGATGTAACGAAAGGCGAAAGTCACGGATAAACACTTGTAACAGAAATATTAGAATTAACTGTAACAGGTCAGAGTAACTGGAGCAGGTGGAAATAACAGTAACAGGTCAGAGTAACTGGAGCAGGTGGAAATAACAGTAACGGGTCCGAGTAACTGGAGCAGGCGAGAGTAACAGTAACAGGTCAGAATAACTGGAGCAGGTGGAAATAACAGTAACGGGTCCGTGTAACTGGAGCAGGTGGAAATAACAGTAACGGGTCCGTGTAACTGGAGCAGGTGAAAATAATGTAACGGGTGTAACTCTCGACACGTTACTTTGTTCCAGACCAGTTACATTCGCTCGACACCGACAAATTTATCAACGCAACTAATAATAACAATAATAATAAGTAAATAAATAAAATAAAAATCAAAACAAAAAATAAAAGTATTAAAAAAACCCTGAGAAAAAGGAGAGCTGCTGAGAAATTTGGAGAAACTATACAGAATTTTTATATATTTATATATCTTTACACGCTAGCGGCCGTAATTTTGAAGATATTTGAACCAAATTTTATTATGTTATTTCTAGGCCCAATAGTTAATGAGCAAAATTGGCCCAAGTGGGGGGGGGGGTCGTGGGAGGGGGTTGAAATTTTGAAAAAATTATATCTCGGCCCCTATGGAGTATAGAGAGAAACTTTGTTGGAATAAATGAGAGTACTCCCTATGGAGTTCACAGTGACAGTAACGATTCGGGGGTTTTAGGGGTACGAGTAGGGGTGGGGGATGGAAATTCGAAATTTTGGAAACCACGTCTTGTGGGGTATCGTTGAAAAGCTCTTGATGAATACTCTACAAATCAATACGTAGTTTCTCGATAGCTCTCATATAAGGCGAGATTTGAATGTTTTAAAAAAGTGCTCTTTCCTCTTTTTTTGCAGTTATTATTGCGGGTTTATCATGCCAAGGCTAAAGAAGAAGAGAACTGCGCAGTGACAATAAATTAAACCAAAAGCACTTCGAAATCTACCTCAGCCTGTAGGCCTTCCTAAAGGGATTTTATTTCACTTCACACAAATGCAATTAATAGGAAATGATCAATCTCCGCCATTTCATGCAGATGTCTAAACTTAAATAGATGAATTTTCGCTTCTCATTGTAATGATTGCTCGATGGCGTAGTGGGTAAGATGAAGGGCTAATATGCTAGCGGTCCCGTGTTCGGATCTCCTTGGGTCGAACATTTAAAGGATAGGAATAGATAGGTAGGGTAAAGGAGAAAACGGATTGAATAGTAGGAAAGGGTAAAGAAGTGGTGAAAGGGGGGGGGGAGTCAGAATTTCCAATACTGCTAGTAGTTCCACCATTCACATCTAGATGTCTCGAGTGGGAAGAGCTAAAGGGACGACCTGTTTTTCCCTCTTTTTTTAATAAAAAATCCCGGGGGAGGACCCCCATTTTTTGGATTTCCAAATAATACCAAACTTTCGTCTGTGTCGGTCCCTCCTTTCAGTATTTTCTGGTTCCGCCTTTGGTTGAGACGAAAATAAGATATCCTAGGAGGAGCTTTGGTAACCGTTACTTTTGATTTTTTGTAACAGGTCGTTACCGTTACATACATGTAACAGTTACAAAGTAACAGTTACAAGAAATATTCCCCATCTCTACTAACCACAAGACCACGCCGGCGGACGGCCCTAGTAATAGGTCCGTATAATTCTGTGTACCATAGGCCTATATCTGTGTTTTATCATGATTATTGTTTAATGGTGACTTCGATAAATATAATATTCTGCATTGCAATTGAGATATTTCATAAAATAGGCAACTTAACGATTTTATAAGAGACTATTTTACGATTTTAAGAACCTTTTTTCCAATTTTTCGAGCCTATTTTAAGTACCTAAAAAGCATTTTTAGCGACCTAAAAGTCCGAAGTCTAGTTATCACCTTCATGTGCCGGTTGTTAAAAATCAAGAAGCCCCAGCCTCCTGTAATCCTAAGGGCTTGTATAGGGATCACTTTACTTTACTTCTGTACTTTTATCACAATATCGCGATATGTATTTTCTATGTACACCCTACTTTTTATATGTTATATTTCTTTGAGAATAGCTAAGAACTCATATTGATACTGGCAAAACGTTACCTGTTTCAGCCGTTTTTATCAAAACAAAGGAATACTTAAAATTATTAACAGATTATATTATATTAAGGCTCATTATTCTCAAAATATACATCACATTAGTTCGGAGCACCTCTTAATTAAATAAGTGGTGCAAATCATGCTGTTGAACGAAAGATCTTTGTAAAAGATGTCAAATCATCGGATTTAAGTAGGCATAAGAATCCTTCCGCATTACATATAAAATTAATTTTCCTTACGGCATTACACATATTAACTGAGTAAACAAGTGGTCAGGCTATCTGTTTATGTTTCGGAACTTAATTAAGAAGTCAAACAAGACAGTGGACATTCATTAAGTTCAATATTATACACGAATTCGGTCTACTTTAATTGCGATTTTTAGTTGGAAAATTTGTATGAGTCTGAATATTTTAATTTTCTTTGCATTCTGATTTGGTGAGAAAATATAGTGATCTCTATTGAGTCTTTTATATTTATGTTCGGTACATTATGCAAGGAGCCTACAATGACATTTATAAAGGTACATTTATGAAACAAGCAAAGCTAGGTAGGCCTACATTCATTAAACGAGCAAAGCGAGTAGCAATATTTTAACAATCATTAGGCTTTCGGCAAGTTGCATACAATTGTTTTTTGTTCGAACATACTTAAATTTAAGTTTTGAGATTTTAAGTTCACAAAAAACAAAACAAAAAAAAAAGGGGGAGGGGCTGGCCGCGGCAGTCGGCTGATACCAAGATCTCGCAATACTTTTCTTGTGCGGTTGATTACAGCTGAAGACATTCGGTCAAGACTATGCTTGTACTTAGCCGTTTTCTTAAAACGAACGGATTTTTACAAGACGAAATGAACTCATTTTTGTACAGTATTAAAAACAACAAGAAAAGAATTGATGTTACTTTAAATATGTGCTGCTTATTACGGAGTTTCATTTGCTGCTCTCAAGGTTTCAAGATCTTTCCGTTTCGATAATAATCGATACTACAACTCTGTTATAACGAGAATCTGTATCGAAATGGATATTATGATACCGTTACGTCAGATATAATAAGCATATTATGGTATAGTCGAACAAACAAGTGGTTATCAGGTGGTTATTTATTCATTATTTTATATAAGTCTACTTAGAATATAGTGGTGAGGTGATCCCTATACAGGCCATGGAGGCCCAGAGGGTTCCAGGAGGTTGAGACGCCCAGATTTTGGACATTCGGCACGTGAAGGTGGTAAGGTTGTCTGTCTTACGCACCGACCGCCTTTACCCCCAGGATTGCTCCTGGTACTCATTTCTGTTAGAGGCTGAGTCTACGGCGTACCCCTCTTAGAATATAGTAATCTATCCTAAAAGACCCGTTTTCAATTAACACTTGTACGTGTGCGCATGTTAGCGTTTTCTAGATTGCGTCATATATATAGTAACGTAATTACTATAATTGGGTCAGATCAGCCCATGATAAAAACCGTGAGGAACGTTGTCTACTCTTCTGTGCGATGTCTTTATTTTTGCATCAACACATGGAGCATAGTAAAATAGGTCAGGACTGGCCGTTGTATCAATCTGCTCTTCATAAGCAAGTGCATGGGTCACTAAGAATGTTGGCAATAGAGATGGCTTAGGGAGCGGAAGAGTTAAGCAAGAGAATCTTTCACATTTAAATGTGCCACATATTTTCTCATAAATTCGTCCAAGTTTATAATATATTTCATTTACCTGCTTGTGTCCTTGCTGAGCTCATCGCTGATTATTTCATTCTTCCTAGATTAGAAATAACAGAAAATAAAGACCAAAGAAAGTACTGATGTCAGAAAAGCTTATGTAAAGATATGTACTTGTATATCCACTTTATATGTTCGGTTTTTCTTCGCCGAGAAAAGCTACAAATTTTCCTTCAACTCTAACCAAGTCCTATTTACTTCCAAACCCCAGACCGCTAGGGCCTATATTCATTGTGTACCCATTTGACTGTTCTCTAGTTCACTGATAACCACATTGTCGTTTCTGGTTACTTTTCTTGCTTTTTAATTATTTTAATCAGTTATACTATTTTTAGTTTTATGTTTCGGTTTAAAGAAGAGTTTTTTTCTAGTAGTGATTAGTTAGTTGCTCAGGGAGGATTAGTAGCGGAATTTTGGGTCTGTGGTGTAAGTCTAATAGTAGTAAATTGTTGTTTTAGTTTAAATTATGTGAGATGTTTACTCTTTGATATGTTTGGGTAATTGTATATAGACCGCGCTAGTAATTATGTGTTTGGCGTGCAAAAAATTAATTAACCGAAGGAATTGTGTCACAGTGGATCCATATGTGGTGCGGTTCATGTGAAATTAACTTGACGCATTTGAAAGCTGCATATCAGATGAAAACTTCACTTTATAGACATGGACTTCTTTTCTGCTCAAATCCCGCGTCTTCTCTCTCTCCCGCTATCGCTATTCTCTTTCCCTCTTAGTTAGGTCTATTTATTTACTTATTTAATGATAATACAATGCCATGCACCTCACCATGGTTTTAAATTAATTGATCAAATGTAGCAGCAGGGTTGCCAGATCAGAAACGTAGAACAATCGTACCAATATTCGAAAATAGTCGTATGCTATTTAAAACTGTCGTATAGGCCTACTTCGTGATTTTTCAATGTAATGAACGTATTGCGTCAATAATAATAATAATAATAATAATAAATAATCGGCATTATACACCTTACATATGTCATGCAATTGTTAATAAGTCATCTTATTTGTAATGATTAGGCGTGTTTCATGATCTTCCGATATGCTAATCAAATTAAAAAAACAATAGTTGCCACAGTGTTGTAAATATTGCAAAAGGAATAGTACTGCTTTCCAATCACATTGATTTTAGCAACATGCTTACAACAAAAACCACGAGAAAAGAAAAAGCTGGGTATGTATAAAAATTTAAAATTTGTTAGAAGATTGATTAAAAAAATAAAACGTTATGTTAATAAGCGTACGACTCATGGTTGCGTCGTACGTCTTACAAATGTATGAAATAGTCGTATGTGTACGACCATAGTCGTACCACAGTATAGTATAACAGTAGCGATGCTCTATACAGTTTTTTTCAACCGGCGCGACTGCAGCGCTCGTAGCGGTGAGCTAGAAGCAACACAATATGTTACATTGTTGCTTATGAAAAATGTCAACAATATTTTATGGAAATGCTTGTGGTGCTATAAATTGCACCAACAGCCAAAGGAATTCTCCCGATTTATCTTTCTTCAGGTTCCCTAAAGATCCTGAGAGGTAAGCAAAAACAGTTATTTGTGAAATTAAATTGCAAATTTGTGATTATCATGCTTGCATCCATACTAGTGTATTTACTCCTATTTCTTTTAATTTTAGGAGCATAAAATGGCTTGTAAATGTTATATACAATTAATTATTTTTATATATACGAAGCAAAGGATTCTAAATATATAGACATATTTACAAATACCCCACCTGACCCTACTAATTTTGAAAATGTTTTAACACGAAGTTATGTTAGGCCTATATAATTGAATTTAACAAAATTAAACTGTCGAGAATAAAGATAACGTGTTTAATCCTTTACTTTTTAATAATTTATCGTGTTTAACAAATTGAAGAAAAAGACAAAAGTGTTTTGCTATTGCTTCTGATACTGACCATATCGGGCTTTATGCCTATAGAACTTTACTTTCCCCCCTAATTTCTGAACTAGTACTACTACATGCTTACTGAAATTATTAAGTTTTCCTATTTGTCAGAATTTTCAGTGTAAGTACAGTATGTTAGTAGTAGGTCAATTAAATTCTTGAAGATTTGTCGTAGGGATGTAGCTTATATGGTGGACGGAAACCGGTCTGATACTTTATAAGATATTCAATGTCATCGATCTTGAAACTACAACTTCTTTATATTCCCACTAAGTCTATGACTTGATGACTTCACCAGTTTGCCTTACCGGTAACAATCACGTTCTAGTAATTTTAAAAATAAAAATAAATACAGCCATATATTCGTATCTTTCCAATTCTGGAAATTGCTGTTTGCTAGTTCCATCTTGCTGGCCGCTTGGGGTGCTAGTGTCGCACCGATCTGTCAAAAGGATGCATTTTCCTTTCATTAGAGCTTCGCTGGTACCAGTTAAGTGTTCAACTTTTATGTCCACATTATCACAGTATAGTATAACAGTAGCGAAGTTCTAATGAAAGGAAAATGCATCCTTTTGACAGATCGGTGCGACACTAGCACCCCAAGCGGTCAGCAAGATGGAACTAGCAAACAGACATTTCCAGCATTGGAAAGATACGAATATATGGCTGTATTTCTTTTTATTTTTAAAATTACTAGAACGTGATTGTTACCGGAAAGGCATACTGGTGAACTCATCAAGTCATAGACTTTGTGGGAATATAAAGAAGTTGTAGTTTCAAGATCGATGACATTGAATATCTTATAAAGTATCAGACCGGTTTCCGTCCACCATATAAGCTACATCCCTATGACAAATCTTCAAGAATTTAATTGACCTACTACTAACATATACTGTACTTACACTGAAAATTCTGACAGACAGGAAAACTTAATAATTTCAGTAAGCATGTAGTAGTACTAGTTCAGAAATTAGGGGGGGGGGAAGTAAAGTTCTGTAGGCATATAGCCCGATATGGTCAGTATCAGATGCAATAGCAAAACATTTTGTCTTTTTCTTCATTTTGTTAAACACGATAAATTATTAAAAAGTAAAGGATTAAATACGTTATCTTTATTCTCGACAGTTTAATTTTGTTAAATTCAATTATATAGGCCTAACATAACCTCGTGTTAAAACATTTTCAAAATTAGTAGGGTCAGGTGGGGTATTTGTAAATAGGCATATATATTTAGAAACCTTTGCTTCGTTAGGATGTTCATTTATGATATACATATAAAATTAATTAATTGTATATAGCATTCACAAGCCATTTTCTGCTCCTAAAATTAAAAGAAATAGGAGTAAATACACTAGTATGGATGCAAGCATGATAATCACAAATTTGCAATTTAATTTCACAAATAACTGTTTTTGCTTACCTCTCAGGATCTTTAAGGAATCTGAAGAAAGATAAATCGGGAGAATTCCTTAGGCTGTTGGTGCAATTTATAGCACCACAAGCATTTCCATAAAATATTGTTGACATTTTTCATAAGCAACAATGTAACATATTGTGTGGCTTCTTGCTCACCGCTACGAGCGCTGCAGTCGCGCCGGTTGAAAAAAACTGCATGGAGCTTCGCTACTGTTATACTATACTGTGACATTATACTTATGAAATCAGTTAAATTTTTTTATTATTGTAGCATTAATAGACCAATCTTGAAAGATAGATGCAGGGTTGCCAGATCAGAAACGTAAAACAGTCGTACCAACAAATGCAAATAGTCGTACTCTAGTTAAAATCGTCGTACACTTTGCGAATTGTCAGGATGAATATGATGAAATGATAATAATAAAAACGTAATAATAATGATTGCCAAGTGAGGTACTCTCTACAGACATTTTTTCTATAAATGGTGGTTAAAATTTGCTTTTGTAAGTTCTATAACGTGCTACTGTTCCACCTCGTAACTGTATACATAGACCCATTGTTGTTGGCACTTTTTGTCATCGGCTGCCTGCAGATGTTACAGGCAGAAATAAAATATTAATAATAAAATTACATTACAAACCATAAGAAAGTAAGATTTCCAAATATTATTTAAAGAAAAGTATACAGTCACTTTTGATATGGACGTCTCAACATATACTATTAATAATAACAATCATATGATTATTATGTTTGGTCAAAATAAAAGAAAAACAATAAGACCAGCTGCTCTTTATCGGTATAATTTCTATAGAGGTTTGGATTACTTCGTTTAGCACACGCACGGCTAAAATATAAAATATTTGGAGAAGAATGAGAGAAGTAGCAAAAACAATATAACAATACAACTTAAGCAAGGTGCGGCAACGGCCAGTGAAAGCCTGTAATAAATAAATGAACTGAGTTTTATTTGACAATGGCTATTATAACATTCCGCCATTCATTTAGCGATTTGTAGGCATATACAAAATAAACTACGAAAAAACAGAAAACTTCATGTTTATCCAAATTGAAAATTCTGCAGTAGATTGCTAAAAAAATAACAGAAAATGGTAGTAGGCCAATAAAATGCTAATATTAAAAATAGTCGTATGAATAGGCATACGACACATGGTTGCGTCGTACGTCGTACAAATCTATGAAATAGTCGTATGTGTACGACTATAGTCGTACGTATGGCAACACTGGATAGATGATACCATAGAATAATATACTATCAGTTTTTAATGCGCTGAATTTAAATTTTTATATAAGCATTTGTCAGGTAACGTCACTAGTGGGTTATAAGTTTGAAATCAATCAGGAGAATTTTAATGGAGCCCCTGGTTTCCAAGAATGACAATTTTATTATGTGTATAAAAATCCTCACATTTTAAGGTAAAGCATTTATCTTTTATGTTTATGTATCAGCCTTTACGCAATTTTTGCGCGACTCATATGTAGGCCTACGTCAGTAGCAGTGAAAAGGTTAGAAGCAAAAACGTAGAAAATATTGATTTGCCAGTACGAACGTAACTTGAGTTAACCATTTTACTGAGATAAATAGGTAAAACAACATTTTACACAAATTCGCCCATTATCATTTAAAATAATTACTGTTCTGTAGAAATGTCAAGTTGGCAAACAAATATTTCGAATATTCCAAGATTCAAAGCAAATTAACCCCCGATAAATTTGACTAATATTTAATATTTTCGATTAGGCCTAAACGCTAGTAAAAATCCAGTCGATATTTCAAACTTTCACGAAGATTTGATGCTAAATTAAAAATACTAATACAATATAATTTCTAATAAATGCGTTTAGATTTAAAGTACTAATTACTTAAGTTAGCTGGAAGGGTTTTCTGAAGATTATGGCTTGAAATACCTATGTGGTTGATGTGGAAGTTTTTTGAGTACTCAGCACTCGCACGAGGGAATTAATGATTGTAGTACTGATTTTAAATGGATCCCTCACCGAAGAATCCTTGTCCATGTTAATAAACAACTGGTTCCAGCCGTAAAGTCATTGAAAAATAAGTTCCACAAAAAGAGATTAAGCCGGAAAATGGCAAATTAAATCACAATTTCAGAAACATTTAATACATGTTCCAATACTTTTGTACGTACACTACGTATGCATGCTCTCTGGCATTCGGAGAATAACGTGCAACTTTTTGTGAATCGTAGAAGATGTTTTTAGTGTTCAGAGAAATTTATGAGGATTACTGACCTTCCTTGGTTTAGTAAAGTTCCAATCCTCCTACACAGAAGATTAATGTGTTTTTTACATCCAGCAATCTCTTGGTTTATGCATTGCAGATAGGTCGGAAGTGCTTCATGATAATGAAATACACTAAAAATAACTTCTTTCTTCGTAGCTACTCATGAGAAATTTATTGTTCACGGGAATAAGCGTATGCGTCATAGGATACTGACTTCTGCAGGAACATCAGTGCAACTGAACACCTCTCGTGACGTTTTTCCTATTTAATTTTATCGCTTACTGCATGGTAGGCCTACGCAAAGATTATTTTTGACATTGATCCCTGTCAGAGTTCCTGGAAATTTTTGTGGACGTGTCACAGATAGTACAACAGTTTGCACATGTGTGAATTAATGGAGGATTTAATGTGTGAACATCACCCACATCAGTTGTATTATTGTGTATCACTTAGAAGAAATACCTAGAAAATGAAGGAAACACACTCGCCTGTATTTTATTTGTAAGTTGGTTGTCAGTGACGGACGCAGAAATTTTTTTCGGGGGGGGGGATTTGAATAGGTAGAAAGAATACTAAAAAGAATTAATCAACTTACATATACAATTAGTTTATAAAACTGGCCACTTAGAGTACTTTTTTCAAATTTCGGAGGGGGGGGGGATGCAACCCCCCTATCCCCCCCTGCGTCCGCCACTGTTGGTTGTGGTTTGTCATATCTAGGGACCGGATTCTTAGGTTTTCACCTTTTTTTTTCCTTACTTCCAAAACAAAAAGCGATCATACACCTTTTCGAATCATATCCATAGGATTCACCCACATTAATTCTGTGGCACCTAAAAATACCTTAATGGGGTATAAAAACCTAAATTTACCTAAACGGTATATAAAACCTAAAATATCTAATTTCAGCTACTTTTTTATCTTTTTTGTTTGTCAGTTGAGAAATCGATATTTTGCGGAGAGAACATTTTTGTCGGGTTGAAATTAATACCACCAGCGTTTCGTTCAACCCATTGTCGTCTAGGATGGACAGCATCAAGAGAGGAAGTGTAATATTGTATAATATTGTCCTAAAGCAAATTTACTCAAATTTAAGCCAATTTTGTTAAGTTAAACTTTACAAGTATTATGTATTGAATCCTATGTAGCACATACAAATTTACTAAACCAATTATTCTACCCGAAAACGATATTTTGGACAAAAACCTAAAAAAAACTATTTCACCTAATGGAAAACCTAAAACAGTGTTTTTAAAAACCTAAAAATCCGGTCCCTAGTCATATCTGACGATGAGCCTTTTTAAATATTGCCTATAGAGGATACGATAATACCCTGTCACTGAGGGGTATCCGAATATTATGTTTCCGTGAATAAGTTATATCCCTGAGTAAGATTTCTTCCCACCTGGTGTAAGTGGATATGTAACCGAGCTGCTTATCGGAATTGATATAGACTAAGAGGTTTCTGTGAGCCCATTTATAGAAAAAAAATTATTAGCCGCTCTTAAAGTTAAGACCAATTGAAGCGCTGAAAATACAAGTAGACCAAGTCACAATATTCTAAGTAATGAAGGGGTGAAGTTATTACATTGTATGTGTATGTGCATTTGGTCTCTACGCACTATCTATTGGTGAGCTGGTAAAATACTTCTATTGTACATGGTCTATCCGTATTATGAAAGGGAACGACTTGGAGACGCATATGTGGGCTTGGTGTAAAATTTGTGCAAAGTGGACTTTATCTAGGTGCATTTTCAACGCTTTAGTTTATAGAAGAGATAGGCGATGTTAAATTTCATATTTCTGGAAAACGGTTCTAAAGAACAAAAGTACATATTTTCTGACCTAACATTATTAAAAACTAGACGTTTCTGCGGTTTAGCCCATGTTTTCGGCTAGATTTTTTAAATATAATGAAACAGCACGTAAATAAAATATATTTATTAAGCTTAACTCTGGGGGTCCCGTGTTGTAGATTTACGGCACGTAAAAGAACTCCAAGCCTAAATTAGAGCCTCTGGACAAAATTTCACGGCTCTTTCACGTCCAAGAAATACTTAGTTTCCAGAGGGGGGTTGCGAGGCGATGGGCCTACCACCTGTCCCTCTACCCTCTCTCGGAAAATAAGCATATCAAAATTAGTATAGGTAATGAAACCTCCATGGAGGCCCCTTCGCCCCACCTGGGGATCATAGGGTGCCAGATACAGATATTAAGCTTAACTGTCACATCGTTAAAATAGTTGCGTATAAGGGTGACAAATTGTATTAATATTAAATAAACAATTTAAATGAACCATGTGCTTACATCTACACATTCGTGCACCTTAGGCTTACACGCAATTCATTCATAAGTCATTAAAACGATTAGTAATTAAAAGGCTACAAATCTGGCCTGGAGATGCAGTCTTTAATTAGAGTGCGCCATCCAGGAAAAAAATACCTCATAACTAGGGGGCGGATTTCTATGACATGTCATATTTTCCCCTTTGCATTATTTCAGGTTTCCGACTAATTTAAACCCGATTCCAAGCATCCTGGTGAAAATTGAACGGCTTTTATTGTGCGTATAACTGAATATTTAGGAAATTTTCAACTATTGTAGCATATTTAGGTCATATTTTTGGCATATTTGCGTGCATATTAAGGAAATTTTGAAGTTTCATATCACATTTTGTAAATTTTGCATTATAATGATACTTTTTGAGAATTTACAAATATTTTAAATAATTAACACTATATTTTAATAAAATGTATTGTAATGAAACTTTAAAAAATATATACACAATGTGTAAGTGGTATAGTCATATTTTAAATTTTATTGGTCATATTTTAATGTTTTTAGGTCATAAATTCATCCATATATCCTATTTTTTAGGTCATAGAAGTCCGCCCCTACTCATAACTTACCCGATCATTGTTTTCCCATTTTAGGCCTTCAGTTTCGCGGTAAAAATAACGTTTTCTTCCAGTTTTTCGCTCATAACTCGAGACGGAAGCGAAAATTACAAATCCGGTTTCGAGGTGAATTTAGACTTTTCCGTCCACATTAGACATAAATTAAAAATTTCAAATCCCTGCATGCAGTAGATTTGACTAGCATTGCTTGCGCGCGCGCGCACACACACACACACACACACACTTTTATTATTATATTTAAACCTAAGCAAGTGACAGCAAAAATGAATTGCAGTTTAATAAGAGAAATAACACAACGATTAGTTGAGGGATTAACGTCCGCAGCAAACCTAAGATATATTTTTTTCACGTAGGACTCTGCGATTCGCCGCAGGATCAGGCAGTAGTAATGGATTGCTGGAATGAAATTTATTGATTTACATATATTTCATTTTAGTTTTATACTTTTATTTTATTTAGATTGTAAAATTATACGTTCTTGGTTTCGTGATATGAAAAAAAAAAATCGATGTAGGCCTAACTTATGAGAATATGCAAACACCGAGCACTAAAACGTCTTATTAATCACGACCTTGCAAACGACTTGGCACTTGTCCCTATGCTGTTTTCCACATGCACATCAGCCTCAACAAAGTGCGACTTTGTGATATGATTTGATGCAAAAACTGCCCCAAGGCAGGATGTTCCAGAAGGCCTTCGTTCCTTTTATTTTTAAATCATAAACACGGTTGCTTTTCTTTCCACTTCCTGGCTTGCTATTACTTTCAGAAAATTATTTCTTCTTCTAGAAGTTATTTCGCAGTAGGCTATGTATAATAACGCCCAATTTCTAAAAGTAGCATGTAAAATATTTGTTTCCCCCTTTCGTCTTGCATGCTTCAGAGATGAGAAGACTATTAATTAGCTCTCGAAAGAAATTATTCAAGGAAGATATAACCACTGGTGTTATTTTTCAGAATATATTAAGAGTAGATTAACCAATATATAATATTATGGAAATAAAATTCACGTAAACATACCATATTGTTATTGAATAAGGCCGGTATAGGCTTTTTCGCGTTTAAAAAATGGGACAGCATATTTGGACAGTTCTATCATGTGAACGTACCCATTGTTTTTCATACATCTTAAAACCCTCAAGAATACATTAATGACAACATTGAAAAATAAATTTAAGTATATAATTATCCTAGATATTAACCAGATGACTCGTTAACTACCATTATATATTGGAATGTTTCTTTTGCTGGTTTTTAAGGAAACGGACAAAATGCTAAATTGAATGGAATGGCTACCTGCCACCAGTTGCGAAATACTAATCGGAGAACTATAAGTTGAACCATGTAATAACTATTTCATTATAGTCGATTTCCGATTTGGACCAGTAAGTTAATATCTAAGAACGAATCTAAAATCAGCCATCATAGTGATCTTCGATTTGGACCAGTAATATCTAAGAACGAATCTAAAATCAGCCATCATAGTGATCTATATCGATAACAAACATACATCCATGTTTTCGGTTAGCAGTTATCACAGCTTCCTTTATTTATTTATTTTTTAACGCAAGAAACATATTTGCCATGTTGGACGGAGGATATAAACAAAAAATTACTATAGGCCAGGGAAGGATCAAACATAATGTAATGTAATGTAATGTAATGTAATTTATTCTTGTGTCATAATATTTACACCCTTGGCGTTACAAAGGTTTTCACCATAGGGTGTACCTCCTACCATTACAAACTAATATTAACATAAAAACCTTGGGAACTTACAAATTATGGCATCACTGCCTTGCTGTCTGCATCTTACTTATGAATAAAGCAAAAGGATCAACACACTAGCTCACCTAATTCTAGGAATCGTTTTTCCCATTTTCTTTTAACAATGTATAAAAAGTTCCCCATTTCCTTCAAAGTTTTCATATTCATCGTTGTTGTTAATTTCTTACATGCTACTTCTACGTTAATTCCTAGGAATTTTTTTATCCAAAAATTTTTGTCTGATCGTTTTAGTTTCCGGAAATTTTTAAATTACGTGTTCAGCGTCTTCTTTATTTAGATTTAGAGGATATCGTTCTTTCTCAAAATTCGGGAGGATCAAACTAAAAATAAATGAAATAGTTCATCAAGGAATACAGAAACTGTAGCAAAATATATTTGGAGCCTGTTTAGAATAAATATATACACACCTCTTAAGGTTTCACAACATCAGTAAAATACACGTGTTCT
Source organism: Ectobius pallidus (assembly GCA_964059195.1). NCBI lineage: Eukaryota > Metazoa > Arthropoda > Insecta > Blattodea > Ectobiidae > Ectobius > Ectobius pallidus. Next base: position 82,779,980 of record CAXKWD010000002.1, on the reverse strand, counting down.
TAGTTGACTGGCTTAAAATATACATGTCTTCCGAAGGAAATAACTTGCCAATACTGGTATGCAGCGCTGGATGCTGTAACTAATTACTAGGGACCGGATTCTTAGGTTTTTATTATTTTTTTCCTTACTTCCAAAACCAGAAACGCTCGCACACTTTTCTCGAGTCATGGCCATAGGATCACATACATTAATTCTGTAGTAACTAAAACACCTATATGAGATATAAACACCTAAAGAACCTAATGTAGCCCTAACAGGTTTTTGGTTAAATTAATTTGAGTTTATAACATAGATGTCTGAGAAATTCTTTAGAATTTTTTCCAGTTGATTAATATAACATTTGTACGTAGGCGACCATACAATCGAGGCATATTTTAATTTGCTTCGAACAAAGGTTTTATATAAAATAAGCATTATTTAAATGTTTGTTTTATACCTCTAGATTCTGAATATACTTAAAACCCATTTTTAAAGCTTCGTTTATAATATTTGTTATATGTTAATATATTATTTCGTTAATATGTTAATAAAATGAAAAGTTCTGAGTCACAGTTAAACCTAAATCCCTGATCGAAGATACTCTAACCAGGGGAGAGTTATTTAAGTAATAAATTGGACGAACACATAACACCTAGCACACACCTGTTGAAATTCCAAAGTTCACGTTCCATTAATTCGATTGTCTAGTACCATCGCTTGGTCTCATGCTAAATGAAATATTTTTTAATAAGTGTGAGTTAATTGGAACGATTGAAAATGGTGTTTAATGTTACTTTCTTGTAATAAAAAGTAGTCATATGTCAGCTTTAAAGCCATGCGAGTTGTGAGTTCACGCATTGATTGAGGCAACGAGCCCATGCGCACCGGAAGAAGGTAATGAAGCAGCAACCCCTCTGCTTACGCTTTCTTACCACAGCCTCCCAACGATGAATATTAGTGAGCCTAACGAATATTTTATAATTTGCAACCATTCGCAATCATTTTTACCATGTGAAAACATTCCCATTTTCCTCTGCATCTTCTTTCCGTGATCTCAGTGAAGATAGTTAACATGATTTAGGATTGAAAGTTTGTACATCCCTCCCTCTCTACCCCTCTCTTCCCCCTCTCTCTCTCTCTCTCTAGTTCCTATATCCCCTGGTGTTGGGACTTAAGACCCCCAATTGAAGGTTTCTGTGCTCATTTTGCGAGAGAGGGCAGAGGGACAGGTTGTAAGCCCATCGCCTCTCAATCCCCCTCGTAAACTAACTTATTACTTGGGCATGAAAGGACCGAGGAATTTAGTCCAGAGGCTCTAATTTAGGCTTGGAGTTCTTTAAGTGCCGTAAATCTACGACACGCGCCACCCTGCTTAAAGTCTCTCCCGGAGGACTCCGAGCCCAGGATTTTTACGTCCTGAAAAAAAGTTTGTAGGCCTACATAAAACATAGGAAATAATCTGAGCATATATAGCCAACTTTACTAATAAAAATTGCTTATAAGGGCGCTGAACAGTTGTTTGGTTGATCACCTTGTAAATTCTACATAAGCCATGTCTAAATTTTTTATCCAATATTCCCCATGTAGCTGATAAAAGTTACTTCAGCTTGCATGTTAAGACTTCACACGATACATCATGGATCTATTATAATCAGGAAGAAATAAATCACACTCAGTATTTAACAGCCCTCTGTCAGTGTTAGAATTCAGTAACCAGTAATATTGCATAGCTAGTGTGCAGCACAATCTATATCCTTTTTGGTGTAAACTTTTGACCGTACATTGATTTTGTTAACTAAATTCGCGCGATTAGAACCGGCGCATAGTTTGAATTTTCGGGAATAAAATCTCGCAACTTTAATCGTGTATTTATATCTCATTACAAAATCCCATGCCCTAGAAGGGAGTCTCTTACATGATTATCATCCATTTCTCGTCCACCATGTGACTTGTCTCTCTGATACTTCCGAAGAGAATGAGCCGACCCTCGGATACTATGAACTCGGATAACTTTGAAGGGGTGAAGAAACTGTATAATAGTTATAAATCAGGAGTTGGTTTGAGTTGTTCCAATAACTCCTGCAATTTCACTTAGAATGTGATGCAGTAACTTTAAAAAAAATGCCGTAGGGTGTGGAATTTGCGATGTTATACCGAAAAATTTATAATCCTCCAGTCATGATAAACTTGTTAAATTATGTAGTACATTATTCACTATGTAATGGTAAACAAAATATGTAAAATAGAATTAATGGAGAACATTCTGACATATATTTCTTACCAAATGTTTTGTTCACGCCGTGTATAAACATGAAACGTTAAAAAGCGTTCCTTAGTCATCATACACAGCTAAAAAACCTAGCTGAATACTTAGTTAAGCATAATAAAAAATTAACACATAGATGAGTAGCTTATTAGACAGAGTTGAAATGTTGTGAGTGTTCAGTAAATTACTCATTAAAAAAATATATATATAAAAATGGTGTCTAAATTACATATAACTATAATTACCTCTGAATTGATAGGTAATTATATTCGTAGCCTTTCATCAGACAAGAGAATGACATTCTTCTCGCACGTGAAGAATGTTAGTTTATCTATTGGCATTGCTAGGATTGCTTGCTACTTCAACAAATCATCTTGCTACGTTGGCTAAGAAAAAACCATTTTTACAACTCTCTATTGTAAATGTTAACCTTTTTCAATATTAATTTGTGATTGCATTCTTAATTTTGTATATTTTGGTTTGTGTTATTTTATTTTATTTTATATTTCCGTTTCCATTGTCATTTTGCATTTTAATTTATTTTGCATTTATTTTTTTGTGCAATAGCTATAGTATCTTCTCCATGTTCGAGGTAGGCTACATTATATTAAGTTTAAATTAATTCTCTGCACCATTCTTAAAAATGGCTGGTTTAGATCAAATGGTTGACGTGATCTAAATAAATGTTGAATCCTTGCAGTACAATAAGTGACGCGCTTTTCTATATTTATACCTGATGTCTTTTAAGCGTGGCGAAACATGGTAAAGGGTTCCGAAAATTGTGTTGGAAGTCCAAGGCGCGGAATTCCATCAGAAGAATGACACTATTCTCGAAATGGGTCAGTGTCGGATGCTGAGTCAGTTGGACCATGCTGATTGCGTCAGAACATCTCTCTTATCTCGCTTGGACTGACCTATACAAACTGACTGCTTCTGCATAAGAAATAGGATGCATATGGCAAAACAGATTTGTGTATAAAAGCGTAGGTTATCCTTATAATTGCTGTATGGTTACCAGTTATCTCCCTCGCATGTAAATTGATCTTGTAAACAAGCCCATGATTGAAGCAGTCAGTCAAACTGTTTAGGAACACTAATGAATGATGTTTGTCGTTGTTAAGAAAATGTTTAGTACAGTATGTGAATTCTATCTGAATAAGTAGATTCAACTTTTTCAAGGCAATATGTCCAAGCTTTTGTCATGTTAATTTTTCAAGGACTGCGTATTTCCTTTACATGATTTAACTAGACTATATTAACTGCTATAGATATACAACTACAAAAGAAACCTGGTAATTTTAATGCTCACGTTATTGTGGTGAGAAGAATCACTGTCACAAACAATTTTACGTTTAATTTTACAATGCAAAGTGTAACGTATACTTTTTGGGAGAGACTGTTGCACATAGGTCTCAAAAAAACTGATTCTAACCCATACCATTGTGCCCTCCGTTCTAAACAGTATTTTTCATGTACCTTTTGTCTAGCTTTTTGAACTAGGTCTATTCTTAACATTATATTTTATATACTACAATATTACTTATACTGTGTTATGGTAATCGTGTGAGATGATTTGTTCGGTTGGTTTTGTTGGAGTTACGGTATTTAGCAATGTTTTCATAATTTTAACAGTAGTTATCTATGTGAAAATATCCGTGTGGGAAGAATTGATTGTTAACTTGGTTAATAAAAAAAGTGATCCCTATACAGGCCATGGAGGCCCAGAGGGTTCCAGGAGGTTGAGGCTCCTAGATTTTGGACATTCGCCACTTGAAGGTGGTAAGGTTCTCAGCCTTACGCACCGGCCGCCTTTACCCCCAGGATTGCTCCTGGTACTCATTTCTGTTAGAGGCTGAGTCGACCCCAGGGCCACAGTGTCACCAGAAGGATTAGGCCAATTGAAAACTCCAACGACCTCATCGGGAATCGAACCCGCGACCTTCCGGTCTGTAGCGCAGCGCCTCGACCACTACGCTACGGCGTACCCCTAACTTGGTTAATAGTGAGATTTTATTTTGTAAATAGGAAGGATGAGGCGTACTATGCGAAAAACGACCTGTGAAAACCTATACCAACACAAGGATATCAGTAATAGGCCTAATTAATTATCGGGCTTGCATTCAAGTTAATAGCATTCTACCCAAGTGTTTGGTAGCACACCCCTCTTCCATCATCAGAATAATGAAGAAATGATGGTAACTGAGTGCATGCCGAAAACTGGGGTAAATACCATTCGCTCGAATCAAGTAAGCTAAGTTTACATAGATCTGTTGAATATTAATGTAATAAAATACTTTGATTAGCTTCATATCTTTCTTTCAGTCTAGGTCTATAGCTTTTCTTTAAGAAATTCATTAGATCATTACTATTCATTTATTACTAGTACCCTAAGCTTAGTTCTATTTTAGGGATTCTTACTTTATAAATTAATGAATTGTTTATTATTTTTTTTATTTTCTAGCATATACGTAGTATAGAGAAGCATTACGATCGTGACAAAAAATCGAAATCGATATAACACCGGGAAAAACATGATTCACGATGCCCAGAAACCGAAAAATGTTTCTGGAATGACGTCTATCTGTCTGTCAGTCTTGTCTGTCCACCTGTCTGTGGACAAGCACAGCAAGTAAACGATTCGTTGCGTTTATCTCATTTTTTGAATGAAGGACTTTTTCGGAATTTTATCGAACCTCTCAGACATTGGTTTTCTTAACTGAAATATTAAGGGGACTTTACCTTTAAACTAGGGATGGGTCCTCGATACTTTCGATACCTCGATACTCTCGATACTTGCATGGTATCGGCATCGAACGATACTTCAGAAAACTCGCTCGATACTTTTTCGATACTTTTGTAATTCTGCAATTAAGTGAGAATGCTAGTATTTTTTAACAAAAACTTGTAAGTGGACTGTTTAAAAAACTAATTTAATTTTTAATGTAAAGTTTAAAAATAATTATAGGCTACTGATGATATTAAATTTTGTCTCATTAAATATGCAGACTTAATTAATCTAGTTGGTATTACACAGTTCTCTCAAATTTTAATTTTTAATGTACCTATTTATTGAAACTGGAAATGTTGAAAGTATCGAAGTATCAAGTATCGAGGAAAATATCATGTATCGGTATCGAGTATCGAGTATCGAGAAAATCTGGTATCGACCCATCCCTACTTTAAACTTTAAACAAATTATAAAAAAAAGTGCTGTAAGGATTTTAATAAGAAATAAAAAAATTCAATATTTCTATCCACGAGTAGGCCTATATGACTAATAAAATGGTTATATCTGTTTTTCTGTAAAAAATTATTTAGGGGGTATTTTACTCTATCCATTTTAATGTATTCTCAGTTATCTCCCTTACAGTAGGCGATACATGCAAACGTGGCACAGTAAAGTAGTAGAGGAAATTAAAATCTACTTTTTTTTTTATAAAACACATCTTATATTAATAAAAGGAAGTGTCTGTCCTCCGTCTGTCTGTCTGTCTGTCTTCCGTCTGTCCTCCGTCTGTCCGCGATGCCCAGCGAAATCTACTGAACGCAGAGATCTGAAATTTTATACATAGGCGGACTAAAGGGTCGGAATGTGCACCTCGAAGCCGGAATTTTAATTTTCGCTTTAGTTCGTGAGTTATGAATGAAAAACTGGCAGAAAACGTGTATTTATTCCGTTTTCGAAGCATGAGTTTTCAGTAATACAAATCAATTACACTAGGCTTTGGCTATTTTTGTCAAACCATCGACATAAAAGCATCGCGATCTGTTGAATGATGTAGCTCACGCTGGTCGATTCATTTGTTTTTAATGTCATGGCACGAAAACATAATATGAAATTTTCAACCGACACCTTAGAGGATTATTATTATTATTATTATTATTATTATTATTATTATTATTATTATTATTATTAACATTATTATAGGGATAATCAATATTAGCCTAAATATGGCCTAACGTTGTTCGATTTAGACGAAACTCACTATACAGGGGTTTTCCGGGCCAAGGAACTCGAATCTGAGGTCGCTTTTACCAGGTGACGCTATCTAATCGTGATATGTAGTCCACATGATTTAGGTGTTAATATAATGATTTAACTATTAGCCTATGCTCTTAATTTTTTAAATAATTATCGCGGGCGAAGCCGCGGGCACATGCTATCTTAAAATAATAAAATGACGTGTTTGTCTGTCTGTCCACGATGCCCAGCGAAATCTACAGAACGTAGAGATCTGAAATTTTAAACATAGATGGGCTGAAAGGTGGGCGAATGCGCATCGAAGCCGGATTTTTAATTTTAGCTTTCGTTCGCGAGTTGTGAGTGAAAAACTGGCAGATAACGTGATTTTAGCGCTGTTGAAGCATCAGATTTCAGTAATACATTTCAATGTCAAATCAATTGCAGTTGGCTTTGGCTATTTTTGTCATACCGTGGTAATAAAAGCATCGCGATCGCTAGAATGTTGTAAGCCCACGCTGGTCGATTCATTTGTTTAGAATGTCAAGGCCCGTAGACATATTAAATTTTCAACCTACACGGAAGAGGGGTAATCAACATAGACCTAAATATGGTTTTTTTTTTTTTTTTTTTATTTACAATAAAATTTACAACCCGTGTTTTGCCGTTGGCATATCACGGGATATTTACATTGTATGTTTAGCTCCTTGAAAGATTGCAGAAGCTATTCTTGTAGCGAGCGGAAGATGCTGTTGATGAAGTTTGAGACAATGACTGTGTTTATGTGAGCCTTCAGAGTGTGATACAGTTCTTGTTTTGATAACACTGCAGGCCGGTCTCTTGAGTATGTTGTACATTCCGTTAGTAAGTGAATTGCTGTCTGTGGCGCTTTTTCGGGACAGCTGCATAACGGAGAGGGTGATTTTTTAATCCTGTGTAGATATGATCTGAAGCATCCGTGGTTGGTCAGGAATTGAGTGAGGATATAATTTGGCCATAGGGATATGGAAAGCCTTTGTTTGATGGAGGGGATAAACTGTTTGGTTTGTTGTGCTACCTCTGCATGAATATAAGATGCGTTCCAGATGTTTATATAGTAGTTTAGTAGAAGTTGTTTAGCCAGCGATATGGAGATGTAGTTGTATTTTTTCGAGTTTCTATGGCTGGCCGCTATCTTAGCTAGGTAATCTGCTCTTTCGTTTCCTTTGATCCCCGTGTGACCTCTGATCCAGTGCAGTGATACTTGGGTAGTACTCCTAAGTGCGATCATTTTCTTTCTAATGTATACAGCTATAGGCTGGGTTGTTCTTTTGTTAGCTATGGCGAACAGCGCTGCTTGTGAATCCGCGTGTATGGCATACGATGTTTTATCTTCGTGTTGAGATATAATCCAATCTATTGCCATTTTGATTCCTATGAGCTCAGCTTGGAAAACCGAGCAGTCGTTGTCTAATCTTTGCGTTCCTGTGTATATTTCTAGTGATTTTTCTTCTGCAACTATTCCAGCTCCGACGTGTTTGTCCGTTTTGGAGCCATCTGTGAAGATCCGAACATTTGCTGAGCTTATTGTGCCATTGAAGTCAACGACAATATTGTTGTCTTTCGGATGTATTCCTCCGCATCTGGTTGGGAGTTCCACTTTCTTGAGCTTGGGTATTACTGCGTTTATGGGTCTGCCTCTTCGGACAGCTCTTATGTCTTTGTGTAGTAGTAGAGCCTGTTCAATAGGCATAATTCCTGCGATTGCTTGGAGGGCAACATTGGAAACTGTTTTATATGCCTTTGTGATAAATATTAGGAAGGCCCTTTGAATTTGTTGAAGTTTGTGGCTAGCTCTTCTCGAAATTGTTTGGTACCATGCTTCCGCAGCGTACGTGATTACTGGGATGATGGCATGGTTGTAAATCGTATGCAGGTGAGCATAGGAGATTCCCCATTTGGCTTTGGAACACCGGATTACATCGTTCGATTTGGACGAAACTCACTATACAGGGATTTTCTGGGCCAAGGAACTCGAATCTGAGCTCGCTTTTACCAGGCGACGCTATCTAATCGTGACATGTAGTTTACGTGATTTAGGTGTTGATAAATATAATGATTTAACTATTATGCTCTTAATTTTTAATTCTTGAAATAATTATCGCGGGCGATCGCTTGATTTTGTAAGTCCATCCTGGACGATTCATTTATTTAGAATATCAAGGCCCGAAGACATGAAATTTTCAACCTACACTGAAGAGGGATAATCAATATAGGCCTAAATATGGTCAAACATTGTTCGATTTGGACGAAACTGACTGTACAGGGGTATTCTGGGCCAAGGAACGCGAATCTGAGGTCGCTTTTACCAGGGGACGCTACCTAATCGTGGAATGCACTCCACGTGATTTAGGTGTTAATAATTATAATGATTTAACTATGCTCTTAATTTTTAGTTTTTAATTTTTGAAATAATTATTGCGGGGGAAGCCGCGGGCACATGCGGGCACATGCTGTTTGTCTGTCTGTCCACGATGCCCATCGAAATCTACTGAACGCAGAGATCTGAAATTTTAAAGATAGATGGACTGAAAGGTGGGCGAATGCACCTCGAAGCCGAATTTTTAATTTTAGCTTTCGTTCGCGAGTTATGAGTGAAAAACTGGCAGAAAACGTGATTCGCGATGTCAAAGCATCAGATTTCAGTAATACATTTCAATGTCAAATCAATTGCAGTTGTCTTTGGCTATTTTTGTCATACCGTGGAAATAAAAGCATCGCGATCGCTTGAATGTTGTAAGCCCACGCTGGTCGATTCATTTGTTTAGAATGTTAAGGCCCGTAGACATATTAAATTTTCAACCAACACGGAAGAGGGGTAATCAACATAGACCTAAATATGGTTAAACATCGTTCGATTTGGACGGAACTCACTATACAGGGATTTTCTGGGCCAAGGAACTCGAATCTGAGATAGCTTTTACCAGGCGACGCTATCTAATCGTGGTATGTAGTCCACGTGATTTATGTGTTAATAATTATAATGATTTAACTATTATGCTCTTAGTTTTTAATTTTTTAAGTAATTATCGCGGGCGAAGCCGCGGGCACATGCTAGTTCTTTATAAAAATTAAGAGGTATCAAGATAAAAACGAAAATGCGAATGTCATAACAAACATTAAATTAAATATGAATGATATTCTTTTGTTGCCTATAGTAACAAGAAAACTATATCTATTTATTGTTGTGAAATGCAGTCAGTTTACCTCAATCGTAATGAACACACCAAAACCAATCAGAGCGAGATGGTGTAGGCTATTAGGCAAGCGATCCTGGGTTCAAATCGAAAATCGTGCCCACTCAATTTGACTTTGGTTTTCCTGGTTTCCTCATTCGCAAAGGCAAACGCCGGATTTGAATGACTTGGTAACTTTCCATTCATCGCCGCTATGTCACCGCATATTATAATCGTTTAAATTGAATATCACACTGATCAATAGTAATAGATGCACAAGAATGACTTATTATAAGAGACTACTGGTACATGGAGACAATCTAAACACGTGATATGACATACAGTATATGCAGTTAAAGCATGCGAAATAAGCTACGTAATTGTAACAATAATAATAATAGTAATCATAAAAATAACGACACTAATAGTAATGGTTTTATTAATAAAGAAAATAGTAGGCTTAAATGTAGATTACTATATTTTCTTAAACAAGCCTAAATTTTTAAAAAATAATGAAAAGTATTCAGATATTATAGGCCTGCTAAATAGGTCCATAAACACATTTACACTTAAAAATAATAATTAAAGCTTCCGAAGCGACTCTTTTTTTCTTTCATTCTTTTTTTTTTCTTTCTTTCTTTCTTTCTTTCTTCCTTTCTTTCTTTCTTTCTTTCTTTCTTTCTTTCTTTCTTTCTTTCTTTCTTTCTTTCTTTCTTTCTTCATATTCAGAAATTACCAATTATTTCAGTGCTTACGATAGTGTAAAAGTTTTGCGGACCGGCTTTTCACAGCTATTAACATATAAACGCGTCACCTTAAAAATTGTATAAAAGCGAAGATACAAAATTAATAGAGTAAAGATTTATGTTATATATATATATTAAAAGTTGCTAAAATGGTTATTTTTATTCATATTTTTATTTTATTTATTTATTTATTTTATTTATTTATTTATTTTATTTATTTATTACAAGAGATATTACAAGAGGTATTACATTTAGTAATACACCCGAATGAGCAAGACTGCTCGTGCTCGGGTGCCGTTTCAAAAATATCAAAGTGAAGAAAGAGGAGAGACAAAGAAATAGAGTGTATAATGTGCTTAACTAAAAAAGAAAGTAAAACAAAAACATTAAACATAAAAACATAAATACATAAAAGGAGTGAAACAAAAATTACTTAAAAGCTAAAAAATTACAAAAAATTCTTTACATATCTATTAAATTTAACAGTGGAGTATGCTGAGAGATCAGGATTTTTTCTGATAATTGAGTTATAGAAGCGCGGTCCAAAATTAATGCTATGCTTTAATCCTGCCGATGTGAGACATTTGGGTTCTAATAGGAGTAAATTAGTATTTCGTCTAGTTTTGTAGATATGATCACTGGAAGAGTATTTTATACGATGTTTGTGAAAATATTTTAATATAGAGAATTTGTAAATTTGGTCCAAACTTAAAACATTAAATTCCGAAAATATTAGGCTAGTTGGGTAATCAATGTGTTTTCTTAGACAGATTTATAATGGCTAGTTTTGTCTAAAAGCATCTGGCAACTGCGGTTCCAAAAATGGCTTGCAAAATAACTTTTGTTATTCGTAAATTAGATTAATTTGACATTTTGAATAAATTATTTTGTTATCACCAGAGAGCTAACACTAGTTATAAGTTAAATTCCTGTTTTAGAACAGTAAAGATAATTTTGTTGTAAAAAAATCGCGCTCATAGTCTATATATCTAAATTAGTTTTTTGTCATATGCTCATATAAAGTAGTCAGCATAGAAATTAAATAGTTAATTTTAAATTTTACGTTTTAATAATAATAAAATATCATCACATGAGAGTTTGCGAGTTGTTCATAACATGTAGTGAGGGGGGAAGTACTGGAAGAAAGCCTAGTTGCAATAATTTATCTGAGAGAATCGTTCAACTTGCCTGAGATATCAGATTGCGGCAATGACATGTCATTCAGTCATTATGCACGCCCAATTGGCATAAATTCTCTTAATTATTATAATTATGTTCCAACATGTGGCATAGCATTGGTTGTTGCAGCTTCTTCTTCATGTACTCAAGACCGGGTCATCAATCAAATGAATACATTAATACGTGGGTTCACATCCTGCTCTGTGGGTGGTAGTTATGTAGCCCTATAACAGATTGAGCAAGCGGTTTCTCTTATTTCTAATTCAGCAGTGAGCTTCTCATTTCTTACTGTTCTCATGTTCTGTATTATTTCGATGTCACTTGTTTTTATTACTCCCTTAGTTTTTCTACTCATATCATTATATCTATTAAAGCTTGCCGGTTGTGATCGTCGTTGGAACAGCCTCTCCAGATATGTAGCAAAAATCACATTGCTCACTCAGTTCATCTTTTATTTTTACGGTATAAGTGTGTTTAAATTCAACAGTAAGTGTTAAATTTCAAATCATAGTTCAGTGTTAAGTTTCAAATCAAAGGCCAGTGTTATGTTTCAAATTATAGTTCAGTGTTAGGTTTCTAATTATATGTCAGTGTTAAGTTTCAAATCATAGTTCAGTGTTAATTTTCAAATCATAGGTTAGTGTTAAGTTTCAAAATAGTTCAGTGTTAAGTTTCAAATCATATTTCAGTGTTAAGTTTCAAATAATAATTCAGTGTTAAGTTTCAAATCATATAATATGGTAAAACAGTATGCACCTTATACCACAAAGTATATTAAATTGCAGAAATGTTTGATGCAAGGTTAACTAGTAACGTAAATATAAAAGAGAGAACATCCAAATTTAAATTTGCTTGTATTATAAAATAAATTTGGATGTTCTCTCTTTTACGTTACTAGTTAACCTTGCATCCAACATTTCTGCCATTTAATATACTTTGTGGTATAAGGTGGATACTGTTTTACCATATTATTTTTCACCACAAACGGTATGAAGTTTATCAATTATTTCAAATCATAGGTCAGTGTTAAGTTCCAAATCATAGTTCAGTGTTAAGTTTAAGGTCAAAATTTCAGTTTAGTGTCGAGCATAACATAATGACTTTATTGTTCAGGTAAATTTATGTCACATTGAATCCACATTAAGTCACATTAAATCACATGCATCCACATTAGTCCACATGAATCTACATTGAATCCACTTCGACTTCACTTTGACTCCACCATAATCCACATGGATCCACTAGATGCACTTGGCCGGCAAGACGTAGGTCTATGCTTGCTAATTTTCTAAGTATGCACTGTTAGTTAAGGGTGTGTTTTTTTTGTATTAACAATAAATGCTAAAAATGTTAAAACTTAATTTTCTGATATTTTAAAACTACTGGAGGGAAATGTTAGGTGTTATGATAGATATTAATTAATTGTAGAGAGTACAATGTATTTTTAAATGTTTAAGACCCACTGCTGTAACTCTAGGTCATAGTAACCTTCGAAATCATAGTGCTATTATAGTTCAATTGCAGTAATCTTGCAATTATAATTAAAACTACGAAATTCGGTGAGACATTTCTGTTTCCAGCACGAACGTTTCTTAAGAATTCTCCTAATGTGGAAATATACTGCTACGTATATAAGGTTACTTACAAGGTTGTTTTTCTACACTATGTATATAGGCAACTTCCTCGGGACGTTATATCTAGGCCACATCCTTACAAAGTTTAGATTAAAATCATTAAACCGCTTGAAATAGTAGACGGCAATCCATTGTAATGGGTATTACTTTTTGCTCAAAATGTCGACGAATCTGCAGGATTATACTGAAGTATTTAGGATTAAATTGCCTCTTGAAAAGTAAGTAGACCTACTTCGATATTCTTTAAATTTTAAGTATTTCTCAATATACAGACTTCTTTGCGAACTTGCAATTTTATTATTAGAGACTTAAATCTGTTACTTTAGTACAATATGACAAACGAGTTGCTGTCATTTTAAAACCAGTTTACTTTTCGGTTTAGTATCTTATCTCAGTATCAGCGAACAGATTCCGGTATAATTCTCAGTAATATAACTTATTATTCTTATTGATCTGTTTATGTGGACATTTGTTTATTTTAATCATGGTGTTTGGAAGTTACAAAAGCACACTTAATAAATTATTGTGAGAAATTTATTTTAAACTACAATGTACAGCTTACTTATTTGTATTATTCATCGTATTTTAGCAATGGCATGGCGCTGTATCAGTGTACTGTATGGGCGCTCGATCTGTGTAAAAGCTAGAATTTAAAATAATGAAAATTTAACACGCGTTTTCAAGACGATGTATTTCGGACTAATTTAGTTCGATCCCCCGATGACTATTTATATGCCTCTTTACAAAACTGTACTAATCTGATTACCCCTATTTTGAATTCATTTAAACTAATATCTTATTAAAATATTAAATATTATTAAAATTATATAAATAATTGGAAAAATTGTATAATTATAAATATAATACTATATAAATAATATGATTTTAATAAAATAGTATTAAATATTATTAAATTAGGCCTAATAATAATGGATAATTTAATATCAAAGATTAAGTCGAAACTAATTGTAATAATTTGCTGTATATTAAAGATAAATTTTGTAATTAATATTTTTTAATGCAAAAGAATGTTATATTTGATCATGGTTTGCTGTATAAGGTGGACAAGCATTTGTTTTGACTGTTGGCTGTGTCAACCGACAACAATAATTGTATTTGTGGTTTCAGACTTTAATTAGCCTACACCAAAACAATTACTCTTTAATTGGCAATTCCAGTAATCATACAATTAGGAAAGTTTTACATTTTTTGGCGTTTTGTAGTCTAATGAAATTTGAATATGTTGTAACCACTCGGCCTATATTACAGCTTTCCTCTGTTAATATAGTGCAGCTTGTATTCAAAACTATAGTTCAAATTTAAAGAGAGCATATTAAATCCGATTCATTTAAAGGTGACAACAAAAAATCCTGTATGGTTTCCTGTTTTAACGTATGGTAGGCCTACACCACTCTTAATAATTTATGTTTATAATAGGTTTGTTCGCAAAGCAAATCCCTAACTGTCAGGGACCATGACGCATGCGCACATTGTCGGTCTCGCTGCGCAACATATGCGCATAATGTCATATATCAGTATATTCAAAATGTGCGCATGCGTCGCGGTACGTGACAGTACACGATTTAGCTTTGCGAACAGACCTAATAATAACTGTGTAGTATTTTTAGTGGGATTTACAATCGCTCATATAACCTACCGTACTTTAAATGTTATGTAGGGTTTCTTTGAAGATTTGGGAGATTTTTGTATGTTTCACATTTAAGAGAAAACATAATATAGAGTCGTATTAAAGTCAGATTTATTATTTTTTCCACATAATGTATGTATTATTTCATGTAATGTTATGTCTTTGTAATAACCATTGCTCATGAGCAGACGGCGGCATATTATGTGTGCTTCCTTATTTAGGAAAGTAACATTTAATTGCTATCTAAGATTGATATTCGTCTATTCAATCAAGATGGAATGCTCAGCGCGCCAGTTCTGTAGGATTATTTAAGTTCCCTATACCTAAAAAGGCATTGTCTCCATTATGCTCTTACTTCCGTCATTAACAAAAATTCTTTTCGAATACCATTATCGAGTATATTCTCACGAATACTGTAAAAAAAAACACACACACACACACACACAGAGGTAGCTTACATGTTTTCTTCGATTTGTTTTTCATATCTTTAAATTTCAGATAAATTTTCGGTATGTAAACATTGACAACTTTTTTCAAGTGGGCTGTAACCGTGTTTTGTCCAAATGAGAAATAAGGATGGTTTTTCCTTCCTCTTTAATTAAATATAAACATTTAGCATAACCATTCGTTTTCTGTGCAAGAAAATCATCCCTATTGTTGTACATTTGTCAGTATGGCGGTGACTCTGTGCACAAGGCGGGAGTTTGTATCCCGCACATTTTCCTATCTGTATCGAAATTAACGATAGCCCATCTGAAAACTTAAACCTCCTATAAAACGAAAGTTTTGCTTATTCTCTACCAAATGAATAACAACACCTGGTGGTTTTATATTTGCGGCTTTCAACCCAGTGCAGGTCGATGCGGCAGATCCATAACTGTAAATTTACAGAAATGTAAAAGAGCTCATGCGAAACAAAATTTTTTTCACACAGGCGTCATTTACAGGCCTAAGTATCTGTAAACAGCCGTTGTTACATAATGATGAGCAACAAACGGTTTTCTCATATCGCCATCAACACCCAAATCAGTTTTATTTATTCACCACCCTCCTATGTATCATTCGATGAATAGACTGCATTCTATTTATCGAATCAAATGTAAAGTAGTTTTTTCCCTGAAACTATACACATAATGTATTTAAGAAAACATTTCAAATTAGTTATTTATGAAATAGGTGATAAAAACGAGATTTTATTTTGCAAGTAAGTAGGTTTGTGAAACGAGCCCTCAAGGGCAAAATAAAATCATTCTACCACCAGTATCATATACTATTTATAGACAGCCGTTAATATTTGTGAAATCATTTTATTTCGTACCGCGAAACCAATTTGGGAAGCTTCCAGCTGTCCTACCACCTTGTAAGAATGTTACACTTGCGCAGACACAGGCTATTGATTTTCTGGTGCATGGCTGTCAACATATGGAATGGAGGGGACAACGCTTTTCAGCCACCAAGTGTCGTATTTTGCGACTACCGTCAGATATTTAACATATAAGAGGAATATCCTATTGAATTTTAACATTCTCAGATTTTATCAAACTGAGTTTATTTAATAATCATATGCAAATATTTTAAACTAAAAGCGTATTTTCCATGAGACTGAAACCACAGTTGGTAACCTGGAGTATTGCAATTTTATGCCGGTCAGTGGCATAATTTTATCATTTTCAGTTTAATTGAAATTTAATTATATATTCAATCTACCGTTATCTACCATTAAAAGCGCTTCTTTTACCTTGGACTGTCTAAAAAAATTACATTTTTAGTGAAGGCTTTGATGTAAGAAATTTCAGAATCGAATCTTTCCTTTCCTTGTTTTTGTTTTGTTTTTTGTTTTGTTTGTTTGTTTAATTACGAAAAATAACTTAATAAAGGTTTTCAATTTGTGGCAGTTTTGAAGCGTGGCTAATAAGTTGAGGACGGAGAGTCGCTCCCAGGCACGTGCTACACGAGCAGGAAGAGAGGGGTGTGGGCGGGTCTCTCGGGAACGTGGGAGTTAGGTAGCCCGGGGAATCCCGATCATATCTTTATGTGTGGGCGTGTGTCTGTGGGACGAATTCCCTCACCTATGTTTAATTCACTTTACACATATTGATACATTATAGCTCACTCTGGTTTATCCCTGGAAATAAGCTTCCATCTATTGTGTAGTATATGTTTCTAAGTTCCGTATTATGAATTAATATTTTTCTGTCTGTCCATATTTTTGTACCACTGATGTCATTATCCTGTTCAGCAGTGAGTCTGTTTCTTAATACTGACGGTGTTAAAGGAGGCATTCCAGTCCCCCCCCCCAAACAGTTGAGAATATCATCAACAAACAGGGTTAGAAAACCAATTTTGTTTTAAGGTTCTAATTTAGTCTAAAATCTAAAATCTTAAAAGGGGATTTTGAGCGAAATTAATACTTATTAAGGACAGGTCTATTTGAACAAGAAGGAGTGAAATAGGGATCACTTAATTAAAAGTAAAATATTCTATGCAGTGAATTTACGATAAGGAAGCAATGGCATTTTTAATTTTTAAAAATTAATTAATTATTGATTTTATTTATTAATTTTTTGAAGAGAAACTTGCTATGGTTCTTGACAATTAAAAAATTCTCATTCTCAGTCCTTGAAATGTGGATTCAAGAAAAGCGTAACAATTAATCAACTCATATTTCTTCAATGTTAATACTAGAAAGAAAGGATAGTGATAAAAGCGAAATGACGATAGAATAATGGGCCTATGGAAAACCCAATACTGTTTCAGGAAGTAAGTTTTCTAAGGTTATAAGGTTCACTTGAATGTACTACTCATTTCTTTTTGTTGGAGAAGTTTTTGGTGCTGAAGAAACATTAAAATAAATGTAGGCAATATTTCGTTTAGAAAGTCGTTCCACTCCGCTTAGAGACATATTCACAGTGTTTTTCAGAATTGGAGCATGTCCTTTTGTGATTTTTTGCTAGAAATAATGTAACCGTACTACAATGCAGTAAATATCTATGCCAGATGGGACACATTTCATAATTACATAGTTGGAGTCTGGGAAATATTCCAAAAGAAAATGTTATCTTCTGACCTGTAATTCATTTCTGCTCCACTTCCATCTCGAAATTTCAGACATCCTGACTTCTTCTGCGCCATAGTGTCGCAACTACATTGAGGCGGTTTGTGATTTTCTACTACGATATGACGTTTGTCTTTGGCAACTCATCCTATATTATCTACGCCTAAGTGAAGTACAATATATCCTAATGCAATTATTTATTATTTATTTATTTTCCAAATAGTATAACCCTATTTTACCTTGGTATATTAGGGTTATAATTAAATACATAATAAATTGCATGTCTTGTACTAACATTTGGGACTGTAGATGTGAATTACAAAATGCTAAGATCGCAAGTAAAGTATACTACGCAATTACATTAACTTTTAACGTAATAACTTACCAAAACTGAGCAAAATATACTACATAATAAACATAAAACATTTAACATAACTTACTTCCTAAATTAATTAAATTAATAAACTAATCACTTAACTGCTAAATTTTTTACCCTGTCCTTGTCTACATTTAGAAGTGTTTCTTACAGATATTTTGGTGGGACAAACTTTATGGTAACTTCACAAAGCTTACAAGAGAATGGGTTGTCTCCTGGGAGCAAGCATACAGGATTATTGACGGTCACTGTACAGTTCTATAGCACAACTTATAATTTTTTATTAAAATTTTGTTTATATAAGCATTGAAGTACTTGTATGACCTAAGATTGATTAGTATATTGATTAGTGGTTTACACAGAGTGGATTCAATGAAGGTTAAATACAGTTCTAATTCCAGTCTATGGAGCGAAAAGCATGGACAGTCGAATAACAAGTGTGAAACAGTCTGATTTTCTTCCCGACAAATGCATTTTGCGCAGTCTTTAATATGAAATCGGTCAAGATATTCACCAAATTTGCCGTGGCCGGTTATGAATTAAGTAAGTATGTAGTTAGGCGTTAAAATTTTGCATTTTTCTCATCATGAGTTGTTGGAAAAAACAGTTCCTTGGTCATTCTTGCGTTGTTTCTACTAATCCACTGATCATTCCATTTTTGGATTGTTTGTTGCTTATCATAATGCAATATTGGAATACTAAATTTTTACAATTAAAAATGTCAACTGGAAAGTGGCAGCCGTACTACAGAATCGAGCAATTGCATAACTTAATAGTTATTTATGATGCAAGTAGTAAAAGAGGGATTTTATTTTGTGAGTAGGTATGTTTGCGAAACGAGCCCGTAACACATACGAGCGCTGAACTATGGCAAACATATACCTTTATTCGAATGTGCTTTGCATTTCACCGGAATTTCTGTTCCGAGAATCTGGTGTTAACATTCCACTTTTCAACCCTGTCTGGTTTCCTGAAACAGACAAGACATGTTTTACTTACAGGCCAGCTTTATCCATTTCACTTTGAGTTAATTATTTCGTCTTACGAACAAAATTATGGTCAAGAGACTTCATTTTAATGCAGGTCGTAAAAAAGGGAACTTAATGAGAGTTTATTGCTGGAACTGTTAATTCTGTCTCTTGAACAGCATTCTACTGGCAGTTTATAAGCAAAAATAACTCTTCCCAAATATGTCTGAGTCAAGGATTTGCTTTGAGGCAGTATTTGGTTTTACACTTGCAAAACGTCGGACATTAATGAACTTTTTCAAATGTTTTAGTGTTTGGTTATGAAACTTTGGAATAATGTACGGCACTCGTTTTGTGATTACTCGGTTTTCTTTTTTTTAAGTCATCTTTTAACTTTATTTTAAATGGCCTACATTAATGAAATTTAAATCAAACTCAAGTGTGTGAAGAGACGCATTATTTTAATTCAGTTCTGATTTCTGAATATTTTAAAGCTGGACCCTTCAAATCAAAACACAACATCTAAAATTAGAATTAATTTAAATTAGGCCTATATGAGTAAGGGGAAAGTTAGTTTGTGCATAGTATGAGAAGTTGTGGGCTACTAAAATACAGAAGGATAACACTTGCATAAATTTAATAGTCTAATGTCTTACAAAAAAGTACAATGACTTACTGCATGCGGTGAAAAATTAAGAATTGATTTATGCCATAGGCGTAACCAGGCCGACCATATCGGGGGGTTATAACATCCGCAGGGTTTGGGGGTATGGAATAGGCTACCCCCCAGGGAGAGGGGGGTCCGGGGGTCCTCCCCCGGAAAATGTTAAAAATTAAGATGCACAGTAACGAGTTTTAAGCTTCCGGGGGTCCTCCGCTGGAAAATTTTAAAAATTAAGATGCACAATAACGAGTTTTAAGCTTCCGGGGGTTCGAAAATTTTAAAAATTAAGATGCACAGTAACGAGTTTTAAGCTTCCCACGCTTTATACTCGTATTAAGTAATTTATAAGCAGACTTTAAAAAATTATACAATTTTCCTTTTTTTAATCAAAGGGGGGGGGGGTTTCAAACCCCCAAAACCACCCCCTCGTTACGCCTCTGATTTAAGCTAATAGATTTTATCGTTCATAAGTAAATTTTTAACACAAAGAAATGCTCTGATTTATGCATCATTTTATGCACATAGAGCTTAAAACCTGATACTGTTTCCAAGTATCTTTACTTCCCTTACGATGAATGATTTATTTTTAAGCCAGAGAGAAACCACATCTTGAGCCAATTGTTCAACTGTCAAATGCGTTGAGTAATTTTATTTAACTTACCCAAAACCACACACAAGGAACTGGGTCATTTAGCATTTGTCCGATTTTTACGCCTAGGCCTAAAGATAAACAAGCTGAATTTTACGGCAGCATTACACAAGAGTTCAAATAAACTTAAAATAGTTTCTTGAAATATTGACAGTGCGGTATTTTTAATGATATTATTTTATTCCTAAGAGAATGTTAATGTTATCAAAATTATCGAAGTTTTCTAAATGATATAGTATTTCCTGTCATGCGTTTCTACTAAGTCATCCGGGTTGACAGTGTTAAGATATGAAGCAAGTTCGTGGAATTGAGCATAATAATAATAATAATAATAATAATAATAATAATAATAATAATAATAATAATTATTATTATTATTATTATTATATTATGGGTATTATAATATATCAATTTTTTTATTATTGTTAATTCAAATGTAAGGTAGGAATCGATTACGATGTGACTTTGAAGTTGAAAATATGACTAGTTCCTTTGAGGGGTAGATTGACCTTGACACAGATTAGAGAAATCATGAGGGTGTGATATGCTGCCACTGAAAGATGCTACCCTGATTACCTGCTCATTTCACATCCCAATTAACATCCAACAAGCCGGATATTGCCACGTCTATCGATTTTATTCCTGTACAACTTTGCACCCTTTTCAGGTGTTAACGCGAGCGTAGGCCTAATTGTCCCGTTAAAGGAAGAGTCTGCGCACTTTATTTCAATGTTAATTGAATAGAATAAGGGATTCGTATTGGAGATCTCTCATGCTTTTATTCAACGAAAGTAAAACTTGCTGGAAAATAATATGGTTTTCGTGTTTGTTGACTTGAAATTAAAAATACTCGTATATTCCCTTGTTTTTGTGAGCGCAATCGCGAACTCGGAACGCTTATTTTCCCTAAAGGGGAGTACCGAACAGTTTTCCTCTATTTCGTACTCACTCCCCAAGATAACAAAGACACCAGAATATTTTGTGACATGACTAATCGCG
Source organism: Ectobius pallidus (assembly GCA_964059195.1). NCBI lineage: Eukaryota > Metazoa > Arthropoda > Insecta > Blattodea > Ectobiidae > Ectobius > Ectobius pallidus. The sequence continues at coordinate 82,758,641 of CAXKWD010000002.1, read as the reverse complement.
AAAAATCTTTAAAAATTAAAAGGAGTTCCTTTTATACTTGTTTGAAATATATCTTGTACACTTAACGCGAGATTTTTAATGTGCGTTTGTTCACGGTTTTATCTTTTAATTGCGAATTTGCCTGATTTTTCTAAATTTGAACTTAATACTCTATTTTCTTTATTTTTTAAATGTTATTTTTTATTTATTTATTATTATTATTTTTTTTTTGTGATCGAAAGAAACATTTTCATGTTCTAAATGTTGCACGTTTCACAGAAACCTTACATTAAAATACAGATTATCCAAATTACATCGCAGATGGCCCTTAACAAATATGACAAATTTGAAATTTTGGGAATAATTCTCTAATTTCATTAAATCCATATGTTTTTACACGTTTATCTTAGCAATAAAGAAATCTAATACACTAACTATATTGTTAATGTTTTATTCAACTGAGCTATGACTTCAGTGACTTCACATTATATTTTTAAACAGAGCATTTTTAAAATACAGAGTGTCCATGAAATGAGTGAAGATTTTCTTGTGGTGGTAGGGAACTTCAATACCGGTACGTGTATTTTATTACAGTGAATGTTGAGACGGAAATGCATTGTTATAGGTGTAAACAGGAACACTTGTTGCACGTTGTTAAACTAAAAAATGTTAACTGTACGAAACAACATACCTATGTTTCAGGGCAAATTGGTGAATGCAAAATTTTTAGTATGTTCATAGTAAGACAGAGCAAAGCTATCGCATGTTTTACAGCGATTGTAGGAAATGTCGGAACATGTAATAGCTTTTCTTTGTCTTACAGCGAATAATATTGATTTGTGTTCAACAATGTGCAACACATTTTTTCTGTTTACACCTCTCTTTATAATGTGCTCCGTCTATGCAATCAATTGCACAAAATGGGGAATATAGATATATTTAATACTAACAATAATCGGTTTAAAAATATGTTATAAAAATTTGAAAACATTAAAATAGTAATAATTAAAAGTTACAAAAAAAACATGCTTCTTGTCATTTTCTTTATTTAAGTCTTTCGTTTCCTCCAAAACTATTGTACGAGTATTACTTATGTTTTGATCTGTTCCCTGCATTGTATTTCCATATTGTGTGTGTTTTTTGTTTCTTTTTTCATTTTTTTTTCAGTTGCATTAGTTTAAATATTTTAGTATTAGATTAAACATATAATATTAGTGTTGTAAAACTGATGTACTAATAAGTCTAATAGAATGTTTTAATTGGGCATTGAGCCTGTTTTATTCTCAACAAAAAAATTTAAAAAATCAATAATGCATTTCCGTTCCAACGTTAATTGTATTAAAATACTCATATGGATGATCCCTGCCAGACACGAAAAATCTGTACTCATTTCATGGACACCCTGTTTGTTTAGTGGATAATTTAAGGAATATTTACTATAATTCGGGTCCTTATTCATGATTTAAGGAGTAAGAAAAGCCGTCGCCTTACAACCACTCCCAGTTCCCGTGCTCAGCTTATCGATCAGGAGTCTGAGGAGCCCGGATTTTCGGCAGCTCGCGCCATATGCCAGACCCTCCCACGCCTTTTAATGAATTTTTTGTTGACCGCCTCTCTATCTTGCACAACTTAGTTTTTTCGGAAATTTTATAGGGACCTTTAAAATTAAAATAAACAGATATGAAGGCAAATATAATTGTAAATAACGATGTTCTCTTTGATCTTTCAAGTATTCTTCTGGTTAATAACATGGATAAATTTGTAAATTTGAACCAATATTTATTTCCCCCTGGTCAGAATGTTTGATTCGAACCCTGCATATTAGTAGCAGCTTATAAGAAATATGGTATAATATATTTCTTCAGAAACTTTGTTTTAGCTATATAATTTACATTCAGTGCTGTTTGTGGAAGATTAATTGAGAGCAATTATTAATTCCAACTTTGTTTTAACTAAAAATTTACATTCAGTGCTGTTTGTGGAAGATTAATTGAGAGCAATTATTAATTCCAACTCATATAGCGAATCAACACTTTAAGTTTCCGTGATGAATCTGGAACATTGCCATGCCATCGGGCATATCATTATTGTGGGACAAGTTAATCTACTCTTGCATTACAATTCCTTTACGAATTCACCGTGAAATTAGAATGTAGGATGTGGAAGTTATGTTCTTTCTAATGTATTGATGTTTCTCTTGTTACAGGTAAGTTACTGCTGTTTGAAGACAAGTTTGAAGTTGTCTCCTTACGTAAGTTTAATGTTTCTTCATAGCCTTTCTCTTTAGCATTTTCATAATTATTAATAATCAGTAATTAATGACATAAGTAATTGGTTTTAATGTTGTTAGTAGCAAGCATTCTCGATTACTTGTTGCTAAGGAGTTGATTGCTAAGAACTAGTAACTATTTTCGATCGTGATTTTTGATGTCACTTCTGATTATCCAGTCATCTGTCTAGTTCACGTCAGCTGAAAATATAGCTTTTTTACATATCGATATCCAATCTGGCAACAACATTTGCCTATTTTTTTATACTTCATAATATAACTTTTTGTACAAGAACAAATCTCACAGAATTAAAAAAATACATTTTTTTAGAATTTTGTCACAATACATAAAATCAAACAGGGACACAAAGTTTATTTTAAATACAGTTAATTTTAAGTCCACTAAACCGTATTATTGACCTATGCTTAAATGTTTTACTCTTAAGTTGCAAATGCAAAATTCGGGTGGAAAATAAGGTATATTTATTTTAATTTCATTTTATTCTCCTGTGATACATACTTATTTGTATGTTATATTAGTCTGTTTTATTCAGAGTGAGAGATTAAAGCAATTAAAATAACCTACATATTAGATTACAAATTAATCTTTTCTACTTTACGTTGTTAGGCCTATTTGGAAGTAGCTACGAATAATTTTATTGGTGGGAAGGTTTCCTTATTTCTGTTATAGGCCTGCCACTTTAGTGCATAATTATTACACCATACAGCATCCTGCCCAGCTTCTTTCATATTCAGAATTGTATCTTCTTTCTTTGCCTTATAACAAAAATGCATGCTAAACTTTTAGTTAAACATGTGTGACAATACCATTTTTCTTTATATTATTTTATAACTAATAATTATTGTATTTTGAATTAAGAGAAATAAGAAGTACATTTTACGCAAAATCCCGGATGCAAGTTTATGTACTGTGCCGCATCTCTATCTATATAAAAAGGAAGCAATGCAACTGAAATTCACAAAGCAGCAGATAAAGTACATCGAAGTGTAGAACCATATCTTCCTCATTTATTAAAAATACATTTTCAAATAAATTTTTCCCCAGAAAATGAGATAGATCTATTTGAGAAGTAAAATGTGGGATTTAAAATCAACACTTGACAATACTTAAAATAGATCAGCTTGAATCAGAGGTAAAGATTTCACGAATTTATATCGTCACTGAATTCAGGGAAATTGTAACTAAGAGGCACCAGCGTTGCATTATTTCTCAGTAACTGCAGTAAAAAGAAACGTTCGCTATTATTTATTTATAAAATTTTCCCCTCTGTTTATAGTATTGCCCTTGGAACAATTTCATTATTGCTTTGACTTGTTTATTCTCTCTACTTGTGTGGGTGAGAGCCTTGCGGAAAATAAACGTATTTTCTGAGATTGTAACTCTATCGAGATGTTTGGTAGGTCAAGCGTTCTACCGTATTTGATAGAACAGACGATTAAAGGAATTTAAAGATATTTTAGTAGAAAATGGTTCTGGTAGTTATAGTTTTTGTTAACGATAATGCGTAGGCCTATGTTCAAACATTTACTTAATTAATCCGAATCCTAATCGTTCGAGCTCGGAAAAGCTAGACTTTCGATAAATTAAAAGAAACATATTTAGCATTAAATCAGATTATTTATAAACCGGTACGTGTTTGTGGAAATTCTTTCGTTCCGTAAATTTCTTTAATTAAAAGTTATTTCAGAATATCAAAATTTAATGAATGTTGTAAGGTAAAAGAAATAAAATTAAAATTAATAACAGTCAAGAAGGATATGGTTAAACCAGAAATGAGAAGAGGATAGAATGAGAAAACAAGGAGATTAAATTATTCAGTGAAGGAAGAATTATAAAAGATGAGTAGAACACAAAACGACACGATTTTTGTGTGGAGTTAAAGAAAATGATAATTTTACTAGAGAAGGAAATGAAGAGAAATTGTGAAAGTAAGCTGAAATGAGCAAACCGGGTAGAAGGGGGAGAGAATTATTATTGAATTTATGAAGTAGAGTAGTGTGAAAGAAGGAAAAATGAAGGCAAAACAAAAGAGGAAGAAAATCGTGAAAACAATTAAATGATAAGAAGGTATAAGGAGAAATAAGTGAAAAGCAAAGGAACATAATTAATTAAATGGGGCAGTAATATTACACATGTTTAGTATGGAATGGCAGTATAGGATAATTATTGGAGAAGTAGGAACGAAGATAAATAATTGTGAAAGCCAGTTGAAATGCATGTAATCTGAACAAACTGGGTAATGGAACACGAAAAGAAATACGAAAACGAGTAGTGTGAAGGGAGAAAAAAAATGTTAAAAAACGAAGAAATCCTGAAAACAAGAAATGGTGAAGAAAAGGTCTAAAAGGAAATGAAATAAAAAAGAAGGAAGAAAAGAACTATAGAGGGATAAAGAAATACAGCACGTTGGGAACAAGGTTGCCAGATCAGAAACGTAGAACAGTCGTACCAATATTCGAAAATAGTCGTATGCTAGTTAAAACTGTCGTATACTTGTGATTTTTCAGTGTAATGAACGTATTGCATTTATAATAATAATAATAATAATTATTATTATTATTATTAATCGGTATTATGCACCTTAATTACGTCATGTAATTGTTAATAAATCATCTTATTTGTAAATGATTAGGCGTCTTTCATTATCTTCCGATGTGCTAAATTTGATAAAATACAATAAATTTAAATAAACAGTAGTTGCCACAGTGTTCTAATTATTGTAATTATTCCCAATCATATTGATCTTAGTAACATGCTTATAACAAAAACCATTAAAATTTAAAATTCGTCAGTAGATTGATTAAAAAAATATAAAACGCCATGTTAAAAATAGTGGTACAAATAGGCGTACGACTCATGATTGCATCGTACGTCGTACAGATCTATGAAATAGTCGTATGTGTACAACTATGGTCGTACGTATGGCAACCCTGGTTGGGAAGAAAACAAGAATACGAAACGGATAAAATATTTAACCTTTTCAGAGCGGAATTTGTTTGGGCATATAAACAATCATTAAGTGAAAACATCAGTGGGTTCTAAGTTTAAGATCATTGAGAAAATTTTCACTAGAATAGCTAGCTTTCATAAATAATATACGTGATACATGGTTAAAAATCCTCATGTTTTACATAAAACATTACTTTATTAGTCTTATATATCTGCTTGAAACAATATTATTGCCACTTTTATACGTCAGTAGCAGTGAAAAGGTTATTTTTAATATACTATACTTCTCTTCCAAATTCGTGTTTCTATTCCTTCGGTGCAATGTTAATTTCTTAGTTTGTTGTCCCTTTCCGTTTAACGTAAATTCGTCACTTCGAACAATTGTTTAAAGCATAATATGTGTCGTATGCCTATTCATACGACTATTTTTAATATTAAAAATAGCCGTCGTGGGTGAGTCGGTAGCACGCCTGCCTTCCACTCCGGGTTCGATTCCCGGCCGGGTCGGGGATTTTTCCCCGGGTTCAGGACTGGGTAGGTTAAGTCTTAGGTTAAGATAATGCACATTGTGCGCGATTCCTTAATTATTATTTTTAATATTAGCAATTTATACTACCATTTTGTGTTTATTTTTTTTAACAATCTACTGCAGAATTTCAATTTAGATAAACATGAAGTTTTTTTTGTTTTTTCGTAGTTTATTTTGTATGTCACTAAATTAATGGCGGAATATTATAATAGCCATTGTCAAATAAAAAACTCAGTCCATTTATTTATTACAGGCTTTCACGGGCCGGTGCCGCACCTTGCTTAAGTTGTATTGTTGTATTGTTATTGCTACTTCTCTCATTCTTTTCCAAACACTTTATATTTTAGCCGCACATGTGCAAAACGAAGCAATCCAAATCTCTAAAGAAATTATACCGATAAAGAGTAGCTGGTCTTATTGTTTGTACTTTATTTTGACCAAACATATTGTTACTATTAATAGTAGGCTATATGTAATTATGTTGAAACGTGCATATCAAAAGTGGCTGTATAAATGACATTTAGAAATCTTACTTTCTTATGGATTTTAATTTATTAATATTTTATTATTATTATTATTATTATTATTATTATTATTATTATTATTAGATTTCTTCCTGCAACACCTGCAGGTTGCCGATGACAAAGAGTACCAACAACAATGAGTATATGTATTCAGTAGGAGAGATCAATCAGCTGAGTAGTAGCGGTAAACAGCAAAGTCAGCATGCGTGGGTGGAGTAGTGGCACGTTATAGAACTTACAAAAGCATATTATTATAACCACCAAGCTTGCATTTATAGAAAAACAGTATCTTATTCGAAAATGCAAGGGCGCTTCGCTACGGCTGCCGCCTCCGCTTCGCGCACTTAACTATGTGGTTAGTGTTATGCATTATTTAGGCTATCTGTAGACAACTTAGCTTAATGCAGAGGTGGGTATAATACAAGGCACTAGCTGCTCGTAAGAAATGGTTTTGATAGAAAGTGATCAATGGAAGTAATTCGCATTCAAATCGCACAATAAAATTGTAAAAACTGACATTGCGACCGGCACACAGCGCACCTGCCATTGTAGGCTACTGAATTTGTCGTCTGCTGCGAGAACCGTCTGCTATCACTATATACAAGAAGGACAGTTGGTCATTCTGCCTCGCTCAGAAACAAAAAAACATCACACGGTCCGTGGAAATGTGAATATCGCGTGAACGGGTCCGCGCCATTGGGATTATGTCAAAATGTCTGTATAGAGTACCTCACTTGGCAATCATTATAATTATATTATTATTATCATCATCATCATCATCTTCGCCCTGACAATTCGCAAAGTGTACGACGATTTTAACTAGCGTACGACTATTTTCAGTTGTTGGTACGACGGTTTTACTTTTCTGATCTGGCAACCCTGGTGTTAATAGATAGTCAATCAAAAGTTATAATATATACTGTAGTGACGATCGAAATAAAAGGGATAAATAAGCAAATGAATAAATAGAGGTATGTGGAAAAAATTATAAAAGTAAAGAAAGTGAAACGGAAAGGAATAAAAGGAACAGAGTGTAGTTATGAAGAAGATTTTGCGAGTGCTACTAGCATGTGCGTGAATATACCCTGCGGAAACTAGCTATTCTACTGAAATGTTCCTCATTGATTTCGAACTGATGATTTCATTTGATGATTACTTTAATTAATACATAATTCAACTTTGAAAGAATTAATAAATAGGTAATGGTTAATCATACATACTGAAATGAAAATTGAAACAAAATCAGGTAAACTGATGTAACAAAGTGCCAGAATGCTTTTGTTTAATCAGTGATAATTTCAATTATGATACGCAGAAAATAAGTTACTTTTGTAATCGATGTCCTAGTTAAGCTCCTGATCGATTCGTTAAGCAGGACTTACGGAAGAACAAAAGTCTAAAGTTTGATAAGCATATGTGAAGATATATGTGGGTAGTGTTATTTGTCAAAGCTAACTGTAGGCCTATTGCAACTTCCAAAGCCGTAAATGAACACTATAAAACAATGTGTTGTCATGAGAACTGATTTTCATTTGATAAATTCTATGTAATATATTACCATAAAATAGACTCTAAATTGTGCTTTATCCGGTACCGTTCAACCGATTTGGTCTAAAATGAATAGGCTTTGTCCCGTGGACGTTATAAATGTAATAATGTATAATAATATTATTTAGCTGTGTTTGTAAATATTTTTATATGCTATAGTTTTGAATGGACAGAGATTTTTAAAAATTATTAATACTTATATTGATAGGGTATTGGTATGTTTATAGCTGTTGTAATATTTAATTTGAAATTACATGTATAGTGTGTCATTATGTGTGTGTATATATATACATATACGACGGGTATTAAATGCAATATTGCCACCGGGTTGTTGACCCACTTGCAGTTTAACAAAATAAATATATAAATATAAAAAAAAGTTTCATGAAAATCCGATAAAGCGTATTTGAGTTATCGCGCGTACAGACACACGGACAGACAGATGGACATTTTCCCGTCCACCACACATAGGCGTACCGAGGGGGGGTTTGGGGGTTTGAACCCCCCCCCCCCCCCCATTGATTAAAAAAAGGAAAATTGTATAATTTTTTTAAGTCTGCCCACAAATTACTTAATACAAGTATAAAGCGTGGGAAGCTTAAAACACGTTATTTCGCGTCTTCATTTTAAAAAATTTCCGGAAGCTTAAAACTCCTTATTTTGCATCTTAATTTTTAAAATTTTCCGGAGGAGGACCCCCGGAAGCTTAAAACTCGTTATTTTGCATCTAAATTTTTAAAATTTTCCGAGGGAGGACCCCCGGATCCCCCTCTCCCTGGGGGGTATTCCATACCCCCCCGAACCCGCGGATGTTATACCCCCCCCATATGGTCGGCCTGGTTACGCCTATGCCACCACATAATCTCATCAAGTATCATTCTGGCACTTAATAAAAGGGATAAATAAGCAAATAAATGAATATAGGAATGTTGAAGAAAATTATAAATGTAAAGAAAATGAAACGGGAAGTTAATAAAATTAATAGTGTTATGGAGAGGATTTTGCGAGTGCAACTAGCATGTGGGTGAATATTCCCTGAGGATGTGCGCCAGAGGGACTACTACTGCTCCTAGAAACCCGGTTGCCACGAAACGAGAGCGGGAGTCGGAGCGAGTGTGCAGTTCGGTCATCAGACCATCGCAGTACAGTACTCTGCTTGTTCGCGACCAGTGTGGACGTCCTAGTCTGTATGTTCACTCATCCTGTCTTCTATCCGGACAACACAGTCTTTACGCGTGTGCTTATAAATAGACAATACCTCACGCATTATCTTTTTCAAAGAAATTCAGCCTCGCGGAAGTATTGGTAGTATGGTGTCATTCTTCTTAGTGACGTTTTCTGCTTCGAAATTCCCAGTGTTGCACTGATTAATTGTATCAGATGTGTAGTTGATTTCTTTGGTGTATCGACCGAGTGAGTGGAGTGCGCGGTTCGATTCCCGATGGCATGACTAACATCAGAGCTCGTTGTGATTGATGAAGAAAGGTTCGTGGCCAAGCTCTTCCATGCTCGTGATGCAGAACAACAGTCAGGGGGGCGGACTCCCCCCAGATGACACGACGTCACCCCCGCGTCTCATCTCCACAGCCCCTCCGTCGCCTTCCCCCTCCAGGCGTCGCATGTCAGTCAACAATATCAGATCAGTGTATGACAGGGTACAGCGCTATCTCACAGGTATGGTCATCATTATTTTTACCCCTTTTCCACGCCTTGGCATCCATTCATGGTAAAATCCACTAGAGATTATTAAAATATAGTTCCACTTGTTTCTAGCCACATGCATTTAATGTTCAGGTAAAGTTTAAAGATTAAATACTTATCCCCTTAAGGTTGACATAATATCTAAATCGGTACATATCAGGCCATCAAAATAAACTATGACAATATTCCAAACTTTCACAAGAGCTGATTCTGCCGCATCTGGAAGTAATTTTCGACTATTGTATTAGGTTCTGTGGGATAGTACCGCCCGAACAGGATCTCTAATTTATTATTATTATGGTTAGAGATTCGAATTTGGCGTTTCTAATAGCATATTCTTTACTGCATAAAATGTTCAGAGTCCCTAACCTATTATTATTATTATTATTATTATTATTATTATTATTTTTATTACTACTATTACCATTACTATTACTTTCATAATTTAATCTCGATGGGAAAAGATCACTTTACACTTCATGTAGGGATTATACAGCTCCCTGAAGAGAGTTGGTTATTTAGCCTTGCGAAATCCACTAATCCACACATTTATCTTCGTAACTCTTGTAAATAGAAACATGAAACCCACGTTCTTGTTACTTCTCTGCCTAGAATTTGTGTAGATTATTACGTGTTCCCAACATTCACATAAATATAGTCGAACAAAATACAGCAATTAATTTACTTGTATAGCTACATAATACTAGGCCTACTATACTTATTCCTTTGTGTCTGGAGGCTCATAGTATAATAAAATTGTGCCCAATCTGAACATGCATTATCACCAAAAGTCTTTTAATCCAATTTTTAATAAAACATTGAAAATAAAACCGTTTATTCTGTAAAGAACATTCCCTCATTTTTTAGTACACCTAGCCATTTATTTTAATATCCAGGAATTGTACTAGGATGGCATTATTAGTCGTTTAGGAACCTTGTATTAATAAGAGGTGGGCTATTCTATGCCAAGTCGACCTTGTCGCGCCATACAAATCTTTCCCTACTAGGCAAATACGTTTCTAGTAAACACCAATATATGGGATAAGGAAAATATACTTTATAAATAAGTTGGGCAAGGTAAAAATATTGGTGAAGTGCCCCTGCTGAGAAGTACTAATGAATATTACTGTAATTCACTCAATCGTAATATTGCAACATCATGTGATCGGAAACTCAAGTTTTATTGTTAATACGCTTACCAGACAATAGAATTTGATCTGCATGTGGCAGCACAGCTCTACCATATAAGCCAATAGGCCGCATTGTATTTATTGTGCTTTGTGCATATCATTTAATATGTTTAAATGTCAGGGAAATGTATTAATAATAATAATAATAATAATAATAATAATAATAATAATAATAAAACGTTAAAAATGTGTCCCTAGGTACAAGGATTATAATTTGGTCCGGAACTTTTCATATATAAGAATATAGTAACATAAAATTGACTGCCATGTTACCTGGGTAAACTTCGCAGGTGATATAATACGGCACATTTTCGAAACGCGTGAATTCGGTATGCCCTACTAAATTAATATCACTGTTCATAACCTAACCTAACTTGACCTAACCTAACCTAACCTAACCTAACCTAACCTAATTGCCACTAAAATAGAAACTACCTGCCACTACTTAACTTAATGCAGGAAGGACAGTTGGTCATCCTGCTTCGCAATACCTTTTCCCAAGATATCCATGTCAATGTAAGTGTTGATAATAGCAATAAATAATTATGTAACCCATCAACAGGACTGAAAAAGGTAAAAGGTTAATAGGTTATATAATTATTTGAACAACTGGAGAGAAAAATAACTCATTCATCAAATAGGGAGTGGAGGAAATTCCTGCATTTTCATGCTTCAGTGAACTGAGTTTATTGACGCTTCGATTAAACATTTATTTCGCAAAGAACGGAAGTAAAAATGACTCACAAGTATGAACAACAGATCTTTCAGGTATCGATATTAAATTAACATAGCTCAATTGAATATCTTCCATGAAACCATTTTAAATCGTACAAACTTGTTACAGGTATTAAACGAGATAGGCCTAATAGTCTCCTCTCCATCAATAAGTAGGCAGACCAACATAAAAATCCTGTTGAATAAACACTAGGGGGGAAATATTCCTACCTATATCGCTGTTTTTATTCCTGTCACTGGTTACTTCTAGTAGGCCTAATAGTTGTATTACTATTAATGTACATGTATACGTGACATGGAAACTATACTCCGCTGTTAGAGGATAGACAGACACAACGATCTACAGTTATTTCAGTCTGTCCAATGCCCATACTGGTAAGAGTTTGCTTACTGAAGGCCTTAAGAGAAGAAAGAATATGTAAGACGTCAATGACCAGTCATTTTTCCCCAGTTTAAGTGGTTTTTCAAAGTACCGTCGTAAACTTACCACATGGGTACAGTAACTAATACTTCCCTATACTCAGACTTTTTTTTTACCAGAAACATTTTATTATTATTATTATTATTATTGTTATTATTATTATTATTATTATTATTATTATTATTATTATTATTATTATTATAATTATTATTATTATTATTGGGTAGAGCACTATCTCCCACAGTTTTCCTTTCTGGAACTGGAAACTTCATAAAATGTACTTACTTTTGTTCAAGGAATTGATTAAGAGGTGAAATGATCGTTTTTAGAACTTGATCTTGTATTTTTACCCATTTCAATCAGTTCAGTTTTATTACACATAAAACACGCCAGCCATATTGTGGTTCTGAGCGAAGCAATATGTCGACAACGCCACGATTATGACGTTATTGTCCGGGCATAATGTGTTTCGGTAATGCTAGAATTTTAGCAGTTCTCAGTTACATTCTAGGGGTTTTCTAATGTTATATTGGAACTTCATAGTTATGTTTTCAACAAATTAATTCATGATTTAAAACACCTCTTAATATTATGGCTTTTTTTTTAATTCAACATAGTGCAGCAAACGTTTAATTTAAAGTAAGAGATCTGAGATGATTTATTTATTGCATATGACTGAAAATAAGCTGTATTATACAAAATTTCATGGAAATATTTATTGCCACAGATATATCAAGTGCATAGGCGTAACCAGGCCGACCATATGGTGGGGTTATAACATTCAGGGAGAGGGGGGTCCGGGGGTCCTCCCCCGGAAAATTTAAAAAATTAAGATGCAAAATAACGAGTTTTAAGCTTCTGGGAGTCCTCCCCCGGAAAATTTTAAAAATTAAGACTCAAAATTACGAGTTTTAAGCTTCCGGGGGTCCACCCCCGGAAAATTTTAAAAATTAAGACGCAAAATAACGAGTTTTAAGCTTCCCACGCTTTATACTTGTATTAAGTAATTTATGGGCAGACTTAAAAAAAATTATACAATTTTCCTTTTTTTAATCAATGGGGGGGGGGGTTCAAACCCCCAAAACCCCCCCCTCGGTACGCCTATGATCAAGTGTACAGCTATTTTGCAACATATTCATCAAAGGAATTGAGATATTTGTCATACCGCGGGACCAACTTTTGAACACTTGTGTCGTGGAAGTCTGCCGCCTGGGATTTGAACCACTGTGTGACAACGTCATTTATTGAGGTGTAGGAAAAGATGGAAATCACTGGGAGCGAGGTCCGGGCTGTAGGGTGGATGTTTAAACATCTTGTAGCCGACCTTTTGCAGGAGACTTGCAGGAAGGTGTTGCAGTCTCCACCACGCATCCAGAGATTTTCATCTTTTCTTACCCCTTCAAGAAATGACAAGGAATGACAGAGAATGGTTGAGATTGGCAGAGAAACGGAAGTTATCACACAATGGTTCAAATCTCAGGCGGCAGACTTCTATGACACAAGTGTTCAAAAGTTGGTCCCACGGTATGACAAATGTCTCAATTCCTATTGCGAATATGTTGAAAAATAGCTGAACACTTGCTTATCTGTTGCAATAAATATTACCTGGAAATTTTGTTTTGTTTAAACAGCCCTAGGGAAACTTACTTTGTGGACGGCCCTCATAATTGATTGGCAGTAATAATAATCTACTAATTAAACATAAATCATGTTTGTCTTTAAATTTGAATCGACGTCAGCCTTATATGTCGACACAATCTATCCATAGAACTTTTATCATTCCAGCGGGAATTAGAGTCCATTAATTAATACGTCACAAATGCTCAGTACAGCAAATCTTCAAACAATTGCAGTTGCTGTGCTTCAACAAACCTTATATCACTCAGCGTCTAACAACTGAGTTACATAGCCTACTCGTCAATAAACGTTCTAAGACTATTAACCTCAATACGTCAATGGGAGAACACACGTGGAGTCCCCAATCTCACTATTCCCATAAACACTTAGCATAAGAATCTAAAAATAAAACGAAATATTATTGTTCATTTATCATATCTTCTATTGAATTACTGCATGATCTGTAGTATAATTATATAATGTAATTATATAGTATAATTATAGTATTATATAACTTATATTATATATCATATATATAATATATTATTATACATAGGCTATATAATTATATGTTATATAATATAGGCTATATAATTATATAGGCTATATAATTATATGTTATATAATATATATTATAGCCTATAATTATATTATATATTATTATATAGTATAATAATTATATAGTAGAGTTTTTCATTACATACTCAGGCGGATTCAAAGGAATAAACCATTAATGCCCGGTTTCTATAAACTCGTGAAATATCTATGGGTAAATTATCCATGGGCAAATTAGTTCTAGAATCACCCACAGTGATATAATGAGCAAGGCCTTGGAGTTGTACAGTTAATTTAATTCAGAAGGGTTTGATTCTCATTGTTTAAATTATTATTGATCCTACAAGAGGTTAAATTTTATCCAGCCATCCATGAAAGGATAAATTTACCCGACGATTTACCCTTGGAAAGATCTAGCCCGAGTTTGTAGGAGGAGATTTATCTAGAAACGCGACACAAGTGTATCTGATTGTTACCTTTAAATTATTTGAGGTTGTAAAAGTTATCCTTGTGTAAATTCTGTCCATTGGATAATTTACCCATAGGTATTTCGCGAGTTTATAGAAACCGGGCATAAGTCGGTGTTTCTTTATGTTAATTGATCTCACCAAGTCAGTCTTGGTTTCCGCTTTCCAAAACAAAAGAAACGTTGCAATATTCTCATTGTTATCACTGACCTCAGTTTTTCCCTAGGTTTAATCAATTCGCACGTGTTATTGTTTACTGTAACTAGATCTTGCAACCCCGCGTTACACTCCACGCGGAGTTGGAGTTGACGAGTAGCTGTTACAGTCGTCACAGGAAATTCTTAAATTTTGATTGACTGAGGTAACTAGCTGATAGGTGCGGTAAAAATAAAGAGCATGGGTTGAGCTCGCGGCAAATTTTACCTTACGACAAAAGCAACCCATCTGGGTATGCAATGAATAACTGGACTATACTTCGGTCAGAGTCTTTTAAGACAGTGGAACGGGTAGATATTGTCCGCCCTAGAACCGCCCATAAGGCAAACAAGTAAAGCTGTCTCACTCTTACATAGGTACGAGTATTGTGCTACTCATTGCACTGTCACAAAATACTCTGACCAAAGTATACTTTTTTTTAAATTTATATAATTAACTTAATTCGCCGTCATTATCATCTTCATCCCATCCTCGCCTTGTTTGGAGTGAGTGTGTGTGTGTGAATGGTGTGTCTCGTCCTATGTGTTCGTGTTGTCTCGGAGGTGGCCCCGGCATTGGACTGATCACTCATCCGGGGAGGCCCTCCATGTCCTTGTCTGGTCAAAAGAGTATGTCTGTGATCCAAAGATAATCCCTCTCCCGACAGGTCGCGGCCCTGTAAGGCCCGGGCGGCTTGGGTCGCTTAAATCCTACAATTAGAGAGAGGTGAAACTACGGTAAAGAAAGAAAGAAAGAACTTAATTCGCGTACACCTTGATAACTCCTTGACATATATTGTGCTTACCTCAGAATTTTTTGGTCGCTTCTTCATTTGGGTATAATGCTCTTATTTTCATCGTCCCCACTCGGCGAGTAAAACGTTGGCATTTCCTTTTGTGGTCTGCAGGATTATATTCTTGTTTCTTGAGGGTATATAAACAGTAGTTTGGACTGTGAAAATCAAACAGTTAGCAGATTCTTTTGCCAAGTCAATCTAATAATAGTAATTTAATAAGAAATTTTGGGGTAACACTTCAACACTCGGCTATTACCGAGTGCGTCCTTCTTGTATTAAACAAACAACACTTCAAAGGCAGCACCGCTGGGGATGATGATAGTAAGACGACTATATGAGTTATTATTACTGCTATATTGGCGTACATGTTCCTTAATTTTTAATATTTTGTAATGTGTTATTAAAATCGTTAAAACTAATCGTTACCTAATATTATCATGTTAGTCTCATGCTGTTTTACTGTGTTTCGAAAATTAATACCTTGCACGTGACAATAAAGAAACTACCAAGAAATTCATGTCAATGGGAACAATAAAGCCGAAAATCCTTGGGAGTTCAATAGAAGTTTACGTGTTTTAATTATCTCATAACCCCCTTTTTGATAAATTTATTTTAGGCCTACTTGTTATTATTTTTCACATATGACTTTTTGGACATTTTTTGAACTCTGAATATTCACTTATCGTCAACTCAGTTACAGGATTTTTTTTCTCTCAGCCTTACTGTTCTTAACGTTCTTGTTAACCTTTGAAATTTAATTTCTAATTTGGAAGTAGCCTAACCTTTCTCTCGGCAACATTGTTTTACAGAAATAATCATGAATATAATTTGCAATTTAACTGTGAGTGGCGCCATTGCCTTCTGAATGCATACCAGCAGGTAGATAGTCCATATAAGGTGTAGTCTAGCTTTCGTAATAATTTCGTATTTCTCCTTGGCTGTCACCGCATGCATGTTATGTATGTGTGTGGAAATATACCACTTTCAAGCTCTGCCACATTGCCACTGCTAACTAATCTTTTAAAGTCTGCCATAAATTAACCTATGTTAAAATTGTTGAGTCTAAAAGAGATGCCGTCACTATTTATGCTATAATTCGTTTATCGATTTGCATTAAATATGACTATAGTCGAAGCGCCTAACTCCACTTTTGACTGAGTATTTTTATTCTAGGAAAAGAAGAGAGAGGAGAAGTATAAGTCGTCAGACATTCATCACTTCGATTGATCATTAAAATATTACAAATGTTTATTACTTTTCAAAGCGATTTTTGTACCTAATCCCTTCAGTTAATGTGAATTTTTTGTTTCCTTCAGTTTATTGATCATTGGAAAAACTTGGCATTGATGAATCTACAGCATGCATTTAAGCTGGCTACTTATAATTTATAACGTACCTCTTACAGCTTAAAAAGAAGATAAGATACCCAGAAAAACAGTTGAAAATTATAGACAAATTTTCACTAATTAATAACTACAAAATTAATAGAATGATAATTCTTTCACACCGGCCGTGTAAGCTAGGGTGGAAAAGTTGAGTCAGACTGAAAAATTCAATGCCGTAGCCGGGGATTTGAACCAGGATCTTCGGTCTGGGCCTTTAAGTACTTCTTCTTCTTCTACATCAGGGTTTAGACTTTCCAGTCTGTTCCGCCTCAAAGGTCATCTTCGTGGTCTTCCAATTGATCTTTTACCAACCGGAGTGTACTTACGGGTTGTAAGTCGCCACTGGGTTGGTATCTCATATTGAGAACGCCTGGTGGTATACAGGGATATGCGAGTCAGTTGGAGAATTTAATGTTGTACCGGCACGTTGCCATGGTAGTTCAGTGGTAGAGCAGCGGCATGGACATTGGATTTTTCAGTGTGACTCAACCTTTCCACCTACAGTAATAATTATTAATTTATTATTGTTATTATTAATATCGGAATTCCCGATTTTTGCTTGGCAGTTGAAACTTTGTTCGTAATAAAAATATTGCTATTGGTATTATTTGAGTATTCTTGCAGTTTCGACGATAGTGTTTTTCATCCATTTCCAGTTCATGCTATCATGGTGGAAACCTACCAGCGTCTTTTACCTCTTTTTGTTGCCCGCATGCGCGGTTGTCAAACACTTTTTGTAGTTATTCCTATTAAATATTTCGAAGTTGTAATTGAAGTCGTGCTATTGTTCGAAAAAAATATATATATGCGTGCAACATAAGTTAACCGAAAGAAGGTAATAACAGGATAGCCGTAAGAAGTTAGGTTAATTTGCAAGCGTTATTTTGATTGCTTAAAGCGTATGCATTTTTTCTTTCGAACGAATAAAATTCTTCTGTTTGCGCTTTTCTCTTGCAAATAAAATGTAATGGTCTCGTTAGCTTTATTTTGAAAATCAAGCCCAAAATATATCCTAAACAGATGTGACATTAACATTTCGCAGTATCAAGAGTGGCTTCCTGTTTTCTAGATGACACATCAAAAAGAGTTTTGTAGAAAAGGGCTTTTAGGAATGGAATGCAGGGTAATATGAGTGCCTAAGGATGCGGAAAACGTTTCGTTATGTAGGCCTATCAAGTATTCTACTTTACTTTCATCTGACCATTGCAAAATTTTACGACACTTGAACAGATAATAATGCTTTTCTCACATGTAATGAAACATAATACAAAGCATAATGCGCATATTTGGCATTTTATTCACAACATAGCAGTTAAGCTAGCCTACTGGGAGATCCACCCTGTGTGGATGGACGTTGGCAATTTCAGAGAAAATAGCTAAACAAGCCAGAGAAATTAAATGTGATTTTATTGAGCCTCTTCTACAAATTTTTGTTATAGCAAATTCTAAGCTTCCATTACCGATATCATGATAGGCTGCCATCGTTTATCTTACTAAAATTACGTGAAATACATGTTATTAAAGAGTCACAGGAAGTTTACGTTTCCTTAAAGTGACTGTTCCAGTAAATTAAAATAAGCTAATTTTGAAGGTTTTCTACAGGTTTTCTTTATTAACTTCGTCATCCAACCGATTTCCTTCCTTCCATTGTCACTTTATAACTTACATAACTAGGGATGGTTCGATACCAGATTTTCTCGATACTCGATACCGATACATGATGTTTTCCTCGATACTCGATACTTCGATACTCGATACTGTCAACAGTTCCAGTTTCAATAAATAGGTACATTAAAAATTAAAAGTTGAGAGAACTATGTAATACCAACTAAATTAAGTGTGCATATTTAATAAGACAAAATTTAATATCATGATTAGCCTATAATTATTTTTAAACTCTACATTAAAACTAAATGTTTGACAGGAAACGAAAGTCGGAAAGTCTTTATTTATGACTAGACAAAAGTAACAGAGTGGTTTTCTCCATTTCAAGGAGAAATAGTTGTATTTACTATATTTAGTAGACTAATAAAAGCAAAAGGAGATACCGCATTTCCTTAAATTGCAGAATTACCAAAGTATCGAAAAAGTACCGAGTGAGTTTTCTGAAGAATCGCTCGATGCCGATACCATGCAGGTATCGAGAGTATCGAGGTATCGAAAGTATCGAGGACCCATCCCTATACATAATCCAAGTATCAACAAGAAAGTAAGTTGGACATTGGATAGAGGATGAATATATACAGTTTGTTAAATAAATCAATGCCAAACTTCTAGGAATGTTAGAGCAGACCAAAACGAACGTATTATGGTAGTGATCAAGGAGTCAGAAACGTACATCGATTGAGTACTGAGCATGTGCAATTACTACGAGGTGAGAAGAAGCTATCAGATCTCATTGCAAAGGTGATAGCGAAATATTAGAGAGGGACTCAATATGATTTCCTAACAATTTGTTTTGTCTCCTCTTTTCCTTAGCATTGCGGGCATTGAATTTTTGAACATCCAGTATAATTAGGCAGAGAAGAAAGACAAAGAAGTAAAAAGATAAATAAAGAAAGTGGGATTATTAAACACAAAAGATAAATAAATAACAAGGGCGTATGCTATCTGAAGAAAGTAAAATAAGTAAGAGTTTTCTTATATTAATTACTTTTTACATAACCAATTGCAAACGTTCGCACGGGTCCGCATGGACCGTATGTGGGAAAAATTAATAACAATAAATAAATGAAATACGAAATGAACACAAAAACACAACCTATCCCTCACCCCCACCCCGCGTCACAGTCTAGTTGAAAGGTGTCCTTCTAAAGAGTCTATGTATGTGCTCGTATTTGTGTGGGGAAAATATCCTATAGGCTTAATGCTATAACTTACAGTATAAATAAATCCATTGACACGGCTGAAAAAAACATAAGATCTACACACACTGCATGTGTTATCTTCAAACTTAGAATTCTAAATAATTATTATCGTTGCTCCCTACTGCTCTGGCCTCCAACCGGTTTGCTGACAAGGATATTTTCGCCTCGTGTTTGCTGCAGGAGTTATTGAACTGATCCCATATCCTTACCTCGGACTATTTCTCTAAGAACCAAATATTCAGGAAGAAAAAATTACAATATTGATGTGACACTAGGACAAATTAACCCGTTTATACCATTAAAAACCTTAGTAGCAAAGCTTCATCCAAACATCTAGTCCCGATCCATATTTGAACCATAATTTCGCAAGTCTGTATGAAAATGTATTATCAACTCATCCTTAACAAGCTCTTTCAAGTTACCTCCAGAGAAGAGGGGCATTAAATTACATAGCTCTTTTTATCCTGGTTTTGTTTCTTTCTTGTTTTCTCCATATACATGCAAAAGAAAATAAAAGAAAAGTAGTAGAGAGAATGAACACAAAAGAGTCCAATATACACACCTAGGTTTGGCAAAAGCATCTGTTTAGAATGGAAATGTGAATTTGAATGCTCACCTTCCCGACACTTGTCGCCACTTTGCTTCACCTGTTTTAGCGAGTCTGCGCTATCATTTATCTGCTCACCTCTAAACAAGACGCTGAAGAATGCTCAGCAAGCAATGTCAATCTCATTAACATAATTACAAGCTTGAATCTAGCGGAACAATTTTACATTTTAATTGCGATGTTTCTAAATGCCGCTTACTTAATTTATTCTTCAGCTGTAAAGAGATTTAATTTAGCGTTAGTTCTTGTCCATTAGTCCAGAGTCAAGTGTTCCCTATGCAGGCCCTGGAGGCCCTAAGGGTTCCAGGAGGTTGAGGCTCCCAGATTTTAGGCATTCGGACATGAAGGTGATAAGGTTGTTAGCCTTACGCACCGGCCGCCTTTACCCTTAGGATTGCTCCTGGTACTCATTTCTATTGGAGGCTGAGTCGAACCCAGAGCCATAGTGCCACCAGAAGAATTATGCCAATTGAAAAATCCCAATGAACTTGTCAGCGATCGAACCCGCGACCTTCCGGTTTGTAGTTCAGTACCTCAACCACTACACCACAGCGTACTCCCAATAGTCCAGAGTAGGGCCTTAAAATTAATTTAATATAAATTTTGTTAATTATTTCATAAGAAATATTAAACATTCAAGTGGAATGTGAAATTTAGTCCCGTATTTGAAACTATCAAGAAAAAGAAGACCAGTATATTTGGCAGGTGCTCTATAAAGAGACAAAATTGGAATTTGCGTTCTTATATCGCACTCAGCCATTAATAACACATTTCCTTCTATCATGCATTTTATGTACTGTTTGGTCAGATAATTCTCCTAATGCATGAAATAAAATTACTGCCGTGATGCAGATCCACATTCTTCGAAAGCCAGAAAGATATACTTGAGGACAAGTTCTGTATCTGTTACTGGTGGCTTTTTTCGTATAATGCCGCAATGTTGTAACTCACTTGGCATAGCGATGTGAGTATATTCTATATTTACTTGAAGTGTCATAACTCGATGAGGAAGAACCCTCTTCAGCGAGTGCTTCGTTCTGTTAGCACATCATAGTGCGAAATGTCAGATATTATAAAGATGGGCCGAAATGTTGAAAGCTGGATTATCAAGCACAGTAGTTTAGGTGTACTTCAATTTAGCAAACATAGTAAATATTCTGCTTTGCTTTGTCTGTCATGGAATTCATGGATCTTCATCATAATGGTTCAAATAAAACCAGTTCATTAGATCCGAGTGTTTTACTTGCACATATCTTTTGGCCCTGGAAATGGCATTTGCTTGAAAGCGTTCTATATGCGAGATATAGAAATAACAATAATGAAATAATGATGAAAACAATAATAAACCACATTTAGATTAAAAGAGTAAAAATAGGTTTTCTAGCAATATTCGAGCCAGTCGCTATCTGGTGGATAAGAAAAGAAGTTTGATATATGCATTCATGAAGCACATGAATATTCTCAAGAAAAGAAGTATTTATCAAGAATTCTTAAGGCAGTTGTCTAATTTTTTCTATGACACTTTTCATAATGTTAGCCTTAAAAAAGACTAATGATCTTACAGAAATTGTATGGAACAGTGTAGTCTGTTTTCAGCTGAAGGGCCATATGCCAATTTTAGAATTAATTCGCAGGCCGGAATAATATACTGTATTAATAATAAATATTACATTATTATGATTTTCAGAAAGTGGGAAGAAATATGATATATCAAACTTGATTGTCTTGGAGGCCTTTTTACAGACTCAAATAGTTAATACAATGATAACAATCACATACACTTAATGTGAAATTTGAGTTACGTGTTGGTTTGCTATTGTCTACTTTCATTTGAGTAAAGGCAAACTGCAGTGTCGGAGATGCTTCCATAGGATTGTTAAACAGAAAAGAAATCTAGGTTGTCAAGTATTCAGCCAATGAAGAGAAATTGGCATCTTCACACTCTAGCTTCATTGCAGAGCAGATTACAAAGAAATGGAAAAGGTTAGGAGTTCGGCGGCTGCTTTTTATTAAAGAACGCTGGCCCGCGGGCCGCCAGTTGGACCACACTGATAGTGATCTTCGTATAACAATCTAAAGCATCCGGTTTATCGAAAAGCATTCACACTGAACGAGGTTTAAAAATTCTAACTGTGTTTTATTGAATATAAGTTATTTGTGTGACAGATGTATTAATTTTAGAGCAGATTTTCACTAGTCTACTTTAAAAAATAATTTTATTTGTAGCGATTCAATAAGTGTGACAGTTTTTACGCTAGGTGATGTTGATCTTATTTCGAGAAGTCTAAAAACAAGTTAACACAGGTATACAGAATTTCACTGTAAGCCACTTTATTTCCAAATGATATTCAACAGCGAGAACGGAAAAGAAGGCAAAATGTGATAATTCATCTCTCAGACTCCACCCAAAAAACATCTTTGATGCTGCGAAAGCTCTTATCTTATACTAGGGAGTTCACAAACATGCAACATTTGCCGATTTATTAAAAGGTTCCTGCCATATGACCGAACGCGAAAATAACCACTGATATAAATATTCCGGCCTTAACATTAAATATATAGAGTAATATAGTGAATATGGAGTCCGTACTTAACCACATGGCCAAGTATCAAAGAAGTTATTTATAAGGCACGGAAGAGAGTAAATACGGAGTCTTAAATCACACTTCTTATGTACAAAGAAACGTTTCTGTCCTTGAAATCTTCCTGGCTGTGAAACAGAACCTCTGTCTTCTCTGTTAATGAGGAGGCTCTGAAAAAGAATAGAGTTAGACGATAGTTTGATTTCAGTAGACTACAGTTCTAGGAAGGAAAGTATGATGCATGCACGAATTTCTGATTTTAGTGGCGGTATTGTTCGGAAAACAAAAGTAAAAACAAACAAAAAATCTGGTGTGATACACTCACAACTTTCTCTAGGGACCCTAAGCATAGGAAATACAATTTTTTCACCTCAAACTCTGATATAGAATAAAAGGCTGCATTTTAAGGAGTGCGTATTCAGTTATTTCAGCCAGGTGCAAAGATGAATTGTTCGCCCCGGAAGACTCGGTATGGAATACCCCCCAGGGAGAGGGGGTTCGGGGGTCCTCCCCCGGAAAATTAAAAAAAATAAGATGCACAATAACGAGTTTTAAGCTTCCCACGCTTTGTACTCGTATTAAGTAATTTATAAGCAGACTTAAAAAAAAAATTACAATTTTCCTTTTTTTAATCAATGGGGGGGTTCAAACCCTCAACCCCCCCCCCTCGTTACGCCTCTGAAGAATACTAGGCATATTTAAATCCTGTTATGACCCCTTTTCGTTTATAAACACCTTAGATTTGAATTTTGGAAAATGATGAAACAGGCTACATGTTTCATTATCTGTGTTGGAGGTTTTTTTTTGCATAAAAACTCTACTCTTTTTTCAATTCAAACTTTTATAACACATATGTGATCTGTGCACTCGTATTTTTCAAACGTTACAACGTTGGAACAAGAAAAGGCGTCTAGTTCTGGTTCTAGTCCAGTTCATATTTAAAAACTCCAAAGGAAAGCATAGTTGAAGGGAAAGAAATTTAATCCAGAAGCCAGAGTTTTTTGTAAAGATTTTTAATTGCTTATTACAATGCAAAATTTTTAACATATGTTAAGGTGACACAAATTTAATTTAATTATTTACAAATTTAGAGACATAATGTGATTACAAGTACATGGCCCTCATGGACCACTTTTGCATTCTTCTGGCACACCCGCAGAAAGAAAAATTGACGCCGGCACTGCTCAAAGAACTTGACATATTCGAATCTTCATATAATATATTTTATAGGATTCATAAATAGAAGTTGGTTATATTTATGGATAACCTTATTATTTCCCAGAGAACATTGAAAGCACATTAATTGAAAGAAAATGTAAGGAATTAATATGGAAAATACACATGAAATTTATATGGAAGTTTCAAGTCACCTCCTCGGGAACCTGTGAAAGTTTCATAATTATTTAGGCGTATATTTATAGAGATGTAGAATTCTAGTGATATGTTTGATATTCGCCCATTGAAATACAACAGGCGCCAAGATATTTATTACATATATAAACCACGCCCAGTTGTCAAATGAAAAGCGTATATAAATCATAAACTCAGCGAAATCTTCCAAGCTTGCTTTGGACTGAGTCTTGCGTAACACCTACGCAAGTGACAAATATTTTTACCGTTGTTATGAAGGTCGTACGTTGTATTGAGGTGATGCAAATTAGTGCATATGCTGGTACACACCTGTTCAACATGCGCCATATGCATGCCTCTGCCATTCTCTACTGCATAACCTTTATGGCTAAGTCACTCTCACGATTTTTCAGCGAAACGTAAAGAGATCTGTCACAAGCTAAATTCGAGGCACAGCCATTCCACGGTAAGTGAGCCTGAAGTGTACAGACCGTAACAACCTTTTAATATTAATTTAAAATAGGCCTATATGTCATCACTGAAAAATTATGAAATTAATTTTGTGAATTAGCTCTTCAGTAGAATAGTACTGAAAATTAATTTCATAATTTTTCAATGATGACATAATATATTTTAAATTAATATTAAAAGGTTGTGGAATGGCTGGCAGACAGAATAGGCGGGTTTCTGAAAGCAACTCCATCCTCCTACCATCAGTCTTTCCTTTCCCCTTACAAGAACTCATGGCTGCGTTTCATTGAACATTCACTCCCATACAGTAACTTATAGTAGCGCTATAATATAGTAAAGTAAAAAGTAAAGTTGTTCCCTATACAGAGTTATAGGAAGTTGAGGATCCCAGATTTTAGATATTCGGCACGTGAAGCTGGTAAGTTTGTCATCGGCCGCCTTTACCCCCAGGATTGCTCCTGGTACTCATTTCTGTTAGAGGTTGAAGTCGATCCCAGGGCCATAGTGCCACCAGAAGGATAGGCGAATGGAAAAACTCCAACTACCTCATCGGGGATCGAACCCGCGACCTTCCGGTTTGTAGCGCAGCGCCTCAACCATGACGCTACGGCGTACTCCTCCCTATAATATAGTGTTAATATTTGTATTTCATTAAAATTCTTTTCAAATTAACAAAATATTTCAAAAGATTATTTTAAATTATCAGAATTCATCAATTAATTTCTACATGTTGTATTTTAATTTAAAAAATTAAAAGTAGATGAATAGTTTGTATTAATAATGTCAGTCCTGTAGTACAGACCTTATTTACTATAAAATCACTATGCTGTAAATTGTAAAATAACAATTGGTTAATTATGTCAGATTGTAACAGAATTGTGTACACCACAACAAACAATTTCATAACTCCTCCTCCTTGTCATTATCCGCGTCAGAACTATTACTGAGACCATCTTATTTATCACGACTCTTTCAGTATACGAACCATGAACCTTTAGGAAAACAGTGGAATGGGAAACCCGTCTACACAACCAGAAAATCTCTTATTCGTTTTGCCTCTACTTTATTTATCGTATTTCATTTCTTTTATGTAGAAGAACAAGGAGTTATCTACCTATGGTCGTGATTCCCATGATGATGATGATGATGTGTTCGGCCCGAAGGCCGGTCCAGCCCTGGGACCGAGCCGGGGGGGGGGATATCCACGACCCGACCGAGGGACATTAGGCCGGATGATACCGCGTAGCGTGATTCCTGTAAGGATCGTTATATCAATACATCTTATATCACTAGGCCTACAGCTTATTAATTTTCCCTTTCCTTTGACTTTAATCTCAAGTGATTGGGCACCAAAGGGAGGATAATAAATTGCAGTAAAAATATTATATTGTGGGGATTGTTTTAACACGAACCGGATATTGAGTTATCTGTCTCTTGTGATTTCAGCTCCTAAGCAGGCTTATAAAGTAGAAGGGTGGAAAATCTTATATTCATTAAGTCCGGTAAAACTCAGCCCGAAACGTCAATGTAAAGAACACGAAGGTGTTGAAAATGGAATGTCCTCTATAAAGTCTAATGCCCATCTGTAAATTTGTGTGTTAGGCAGTTACGACCAAATACGTTGTTCGATTTTCTTCCAGTTTGGCATTAATGTTCCTTGGAGTCATTAACGTATGTAGGTATAGGGACTTTTACTCTTTTTAATTCCGTCTCAAGATGGTGACCGTTTTTGTGGTTTCCCTTCTTGTAATGTTCAGCTTCCTTAAAAGATTCTAGCCAAACGGTTCATGCTATATAAATTTGAAGACTATTTTCACTCTCTAGTGTAAAGTTTTCTAAAACGCGTATTTAGACTGCCGTAAATTACCGATTAGCCACACTAAATCTAATAAAAAGTGGTGGAACAAAGTTAATGATTTTCCCTGAGGAAAAGAACTAAAATCCTAGCTTTTTTTTAAATTTTCTTGTCAGTTATTGTCTAAAATCTGTAAGTTTGCGAAATTTCAAGTTTCTAACTCATCTGGAAGTGGGTAAAATTTAATATCAGTGAGGATTGAAAACTCTTCTGAAGTTTTTAAAGGGTAAAAATTTAAAAAATTGAACTGTTTTGAGTATTCCCGGCGGTTACAGACTGAAAGATACAAGGCTGCCAACTTTCAAGTTTTTAGCTCATGTGTTTTTAGCTCACATTAATGTCAGTGAATAGATAATTTAGACTGTCGTAGATGTGATAGATGTCACGGCTATCTAGTCAGTTTTCCCATACTTATAGGGCAGGTAGAATCACCAAATTTGGCATACTTATGGCAATTGGATGTACCAATTTTCCTGAATATTTTGTGATCCTAGCTTCGTATGTATTTATCAAACTTAGTTAATGTGTGGAAAATGTAAAATATTTACTTAACATAATATGTCGAATGCTATCTAAGGCATAACCCATGGAGATACGACAAATAGTAATAGGACCAAACTATTAGATCTCTCAAAATCCTTTGCTGCTGGTGCCATTGGTTTTTAAAGTGAAACTTCTTTACCCGCGGTAGGAGTAAGAGCTAACCCAAACTTGCGTTACGAACAAAATCGTCACGAAATTAGTGGGGCTGTGGCGGAACGGACTGCACAGAAAACAATCAACTCAATGATTAGGCTTATCCAAAATTTAAAAAATAAAAAATTTAAAAATCTAAAAATCCCAAATTAAAAATTCCAAAGTTAAAAAATATTAAAAATTTTTAAAAAATTACGGGAGCGCGAATGATATTAGGCATTGAGTGGGGGACTATTACTGCTTCGAGCTAGTGTCGTGGCGAGCCCTTCACCACTATAAAAAATCCAAAATTTAAAAAATAAAAAATCCAAAATTTAAAAAATAAAAAATCCAAAATATAAAATAAAAATTCAAAATTTAAAAAATAAAAAATCCAAAATATAAAATAAAAATCCAAAATTTAAAAAATAAAAATAAAAAAAATCGAAATTCCAAAATGTAAAAATCCAAAAAATTAAAAATTAAGAGATCAAAAATTAATCCAAAAATCCAAAATTTAAAAAGTCCAAAAACCCAATATTAAAAAGTCTAACAATCCAAAAATTAAAACAAGTTTGACTTCTGTTGCGTGGCGTTCCACGCACATTTTTTAAATTTTTTTATCCGTTTTACCGGTTACCTACTATAAGCCTCCGAACAGATTTTAAAGTTGCGTCCACCATATTGAATGTTTTTTCTATGGGTAAAATGTCTAAGAATTTAACTTTTTTTTATATTTTCCATCGGTTACAGACTAGAAAATGTAAGTAGGCTAAATTTCAAGTGTGTGGCTCATCTGGAAGTGGGTAAATAATTGTGACGGTGAGTGAGTTAGCCACACAGCTTTATAGTATAGTGATATCACCATTTAACCAAGCAGGTGAGGGCGTTGAACCATAATGCGTTGCAATCAGCAGATAACATTACAGATATAAGGATTATTTATTGAGCTGTTTGAGTGCAGTATTAATATCCTTAGCAATGCGGTCTGGTTAAATTTGTCACGGTATGATGATGTTCTGGGCGAAAACTAATTTGTCAAGCAACTAGCATTATGCTGTTATCGCGACGGCTTGATTAATATTCACACTCTAAAGATCCTGTAGCCATTCTTTTCAAGAGGCTGGAATGTACTATAGACAAGGTCTTGGTAGTTAGCTGGAACGAAGAAGGCCTGCTGAATTAGAAGTGGTTTCGCTCATGTCCAAAGAGTTTATCTCTCTTATAATTTCTAGTACGAGAGGCACGACATATTAGTTTATGATAATGATCAGTGAAACATTCGTTTAGGTTAGGTCAGCCAAGGGGAAATGGTAAGGGGAGTATAGACTGTCGAGATCACTGTCGACAGAACTGTTTACTCTTACCTCAAGCGATGTTCTATTCGTCTTCGGTGTGTATAGCCTAAGGGTAAGCAAAACTGAAGATGCATACAATTACTTTGACTATTACATCCTTTTCTTATTACATTAACAGCTCATATTCTTAATATTAACTGAGCAAATGAGACAGTGTGCTTTAGTTCCCTCCTCTGTAAACTACTTACCGGTACTCACATCCAAACCTCTTCAAAGTGGCACCGTAACTTCAGCATATCAAGAAAACATGGTGCATCATCGCAAACGTAATAAAATATGCAGCAATTTGCAAAATGAAACCATCAATTTTCTGTTATTTCTTTCATGTCTTGTACACATTTTACACACACTCGGGATTGAAGACACATTACTCTGGAGATCTCAGCTAAGACAGTAAGCCACGTAATGGTTTATAGGCTGTGCGAGTTCCCGAGGAAACTCTCGCTGATCGACCGTACCAACTTATTTCTATCCAGGAAGGGTTTGTTAACGAACTCACTTCAATCTTCAATAACGGGTTTGGAAATTTAAATTAGTCATATACTACCTAATAATATAGTAGTCTACGAGACACTACAATGATACAACCCTACGGTTCACCGACCTGGTAATATATTATAGCTAGTTTTATGTTTTATAAACACAAGGAGTCTCAAACATGACTCGCGGCGTGTTGTATATTTAGAATGCTGTTTACTAGAGGTGAATCTGTTCTGGCTATTGTATTCGTAAGCTATTTCTTTATATAGGCTACCGTACTTGGTTCCGCATGCCATTTTTTTTAATGTTATCAATTTTCATTGTTCTTCCTCAGCTTGTGTGAACATGGTGTAGTAAATCGTATGCTTTCAATCAACGCAGGACTAAAAACAGAAGCAAAAACAGCTCTCTTGCGCCAATGTACGAGTGCATTCTCTTTATTTATTTTTAATTTTTCGTGTTTTGAGGTACAGTAACTTGCCTTCCTTCACATGATATTGGTATGTAAACAATTGACTGGAATAAATAAAGAGATACCAATATAGATATATTTTAGATAAATTTATCGAGCTATTCGAGTGAAACAACACTATTGTCTGCTATTTGTCTTAACGTTTTTTCTTATACTTTTTTCCATTGAAGTAGCCCCTAAAATCCTAACCTAGGCAATAACAAAGTATTGTTTAACAAGCCAAACAAAATTACGTTTTGTTGTCTTTCTGCTTACCGAAGCTGTGAGTTTGTGCCAAAACATTGGTAGTTGCAAAGGAAATTTATCCAAGGCATAAAAAAAATCTTTACAGCTGTAGCCAATGGTTCAAATCTGGAATGTAGTAATTATCTCGAAGTTTTTAACTAAGGTTTCTCTCACAGTAATAGCTAATCGTAAATGAGATCATTTTCTGATTGTATGAATGGAGGTTCATGTCGCTAAAGTTTTTAAAATTAATTCCTGTATTTTATGTAAATCTTAAAAAATTCTACTTAATTAGATTTTGTTGGACTGTGTGCAATTATGTATTCATGTACTGTAACAAGTTCCCATATAATTCTCAGTCCTCTGAATCGAGAACAAATCACGACATTAGTACGTAATACTGTTTACAGTCTGGTTGAGTGCCAAGATCTTGACAAAGCTCTGCTCTGCCCATGAACTGCATTCCCTGGACATCTGTCATTTGGATCTTGTCGCGGAAATCGTCTTAAATTTGTTTTATGTGTTTAACCACATTTGCGTTGTTTATATTCACACAAAAAGTACAAAATTAACTTCTTCAAGCTTGCTAAGGTGATTACAACTCCTAAGATGTGTAATATTATGTAAAATATAATTCCAAGATAAGTTGAGCTTAGTGAATTGAAGTTGTAATGCTAATAAGTAGGAAGAGGATTTGAGATATGTTTTTATCATTGGTGTGTCTCACGATTCCTGAGTTGAAACAGTGCCGTATTTAAGCCTAGGCAGACTAGGCAGCTGCCTAGGGCGGCAGATTTGAAGGGGCGGCTTTTTAACTGTTACTGTTTTTTAAAATATATTAAACATTTTTTTTTATTCATAACTCTTCAAAATAGTACTAATGTAACGCACAATGAAATAGAAATTAATAACATTGACAACAATACGCACCTGTTTATTTATTTACTTATTTATTTATTATTGTATATTATTACTATTATTATTATTTTATTATTATTAGCCTACTATTTCAGTTACAATAATGCTTATTTTAGGTTACTTTGTACCACCGCCGTCTCGAAAATTTCACTGCCTGTCCATGCTTAATTTTAACATGGAGCTCAGAGTATTGTTAAATTGCCTAATTTCTCCAGTAGAGGCGACACAGCTCACATCCAGATAGCATGAAATTCCAGCATATTTCAGTTTCCGAGTTTATACTTCAGAGGGCAACACAGCATACGATAATGTAAGGAGTATTGCAGCTGGGTGTGAAAGGTGCTGCCATCTGTAATGTCGCCGCGTACGCAAAATTAGCCGTATAGGACAGGCAGTGTATACACGAGTAATACATTCTAGAAGGCAGTGCTTTGTACATTCAAGTGGAAATAAGGGGGCGAAAATATTTTTCTCTGCCTAGGGGAGATTAAGTAGCTAAATACGCCCCTGAGTTGAAAATGACATATCCACTGCCGAGCGATCACGGAAATGAATCATTGACATTTAGCAAAGGCTACCAGTTTCATTTTGACAATAACTCACTTTCATGTTGTTAATAATTAAGGACTGGTGTTTATTTCTGATAATGTCACCTCCAGATATTTCAAACAATTCATCTACATCATCGGGGGATTGAACCCAAGACTTGCCGGTCTGTAGTGCAGTGCCTCAACCAACCTGAACAAGGCATGCACTCTTTACTTTCACTATTGCTACTGAATTTACTTTTCGTAGCTTATATATTCGAGTGCTATGAGTTTCAAATGTCATGCACGAAACAGCAGGTTCCCATCGTGTCAGGGGGATTTCGCAAGACCTTGTAAAAGTGATTTATGCTACGTTACACATGAGACGTAATGTGCTGTTCCCGTTAATGCGCAAAAGCAGTTAGCACTCACTCTAAATCAGTAGTAAAATTCAAATTCTGTCATCAGCTCTTTTACTACATTTACAAATGTTTCAAAACCGGCTGTGAAGAGTCAAATATGAAACGCACCATACTTATCATTTTATATTCAGTTTCGTTTCCTACTTAAAATGCCTGCTTTTTTACTTAATGGTATTAGAGACTGAAACTTCTATTTTCAACACTTTTAAGGTAGCATAAATGATTTTTGTGCACATTTTCGTGGTTTAATAGATAATGTTGTGGTTTCAATTCTGTCAGTTTATTAGTTTTTTTAGTTAAAGATAACCAATAATGGATATCTGTATATTCAAAGTGAAACCTGTAGCACAGTTTTTCAGTAAAATTTATGATCTCTTAAAAGTGTATGGCATATTTAGAAGAAAAAAAAAGCATCATGCATTAGTTATCCTAAACCTTCACTACAAAAGAAGACGAGAAATATTATATTCAATGCTTATCTAAAATTGAATGTTAAAAAAATCCATGGTCACCACACATTGATTTTTTTTAATAAAAAAAGATTCACTAAAAGAATCCATGCGTGTTTTTAATAGCATACTCTATAGTACTTGCAGTAAATATTTCAGTGCCCTTGCACTAAATTTTTAGGACCTATTTAGTTCAGAGAATATTATTTATATAGATGGAGTGAAAATAATTTATATTGGGGGATGAGTAGAAAGTTTGCATGCTGTTCGAAGAAAATGTGTAAATAAGCCTCCTTAAAATATTAGAAATATTAAATGATATATATATGTATATATATATATATATTAAAATATTAAACCAATTACGATATATTTATGTAAGCCTCCTTAAAATATTTAAATTATAAAATAATATATATCTTTAAAATATTAAACCAATTACGATATATTTTTGTTCTCTGTAAGGGATAATCTTTTGAAGGCGGTTTAATTGATTAAAATATTATTTGCTTTCATCACTAACAGCATACTTAAAAACTAACGAGCACAGTCTTTTAAATGTCTCGTAATTAGGGAGACTTAGAAGTTCCGGGTAGCCAAAGTATGCATTAAAGTAGAAGATTGTGTTACGAAAAAAAAAATTCACACTCTTCCCTATCCAGGAAAATTGGCCTATGGCCGGCTAAATTAAAACAAAAACAAAATTACTTACTAGCGGTAGTTTCTCATTCTCTGCCCAAGCTGGATGAATGAAAGGGTTGAGTTGCTTGCTGATAGATCCGAGATCCAAGCTGCAGAGAAATTGTGATCTTTGTCTTAACGGTTGAAAAAGAAAGACTTCTGCACAAAAACCTCAACAAGAGCAGGATTACCGGTTGAGCTATCAACCATTTTTCTCACCTTGAATATTCTAAGTCCCGGAAAGAGTGTACTTCAGTGTATTTTCGGTTTCCAATACCTCAGTCGGCTTTTACGTCTACAACAGTGGTTTCGAACCCCTTGGACTTCGGGTGAAACTAGCCAGTATGGGTATAGCATAACCTACTCTTCTTAAGTATGTTCGGCTGATTATGGCGTAGCTAATCGCACGGTTATTCAAGGGGTTTTATAACTTACCAATGTTTTATATTCCTAATGCTCTTCCGAAAACATTTTGGAGCTGTTCACCTAGAAGTAAAATCAAGAATTCAAGGGTTGTAAAATTTTCAACGATATTCCATTGAATGTAGATCTTTCTCGTAGAATGAAATCAATCCATGTACCGTACTGAAATTTTACCTGATTCTTTAAGCCAGACATTAGAAAATGTTTTATTTCTGAAGGATACTTTAGTTTTATACCTGTTGTCAGAGCATTGGCAGTAATAGTTTTTGAAGATTGTACGAAGAAAATCGTTCAATGAGGGTGCCTTTAGTGGAAGAGCTTTCCAGCTTGCTTTTTCTAGCGACCGTGACTAGTATGAGAATAGTAGGTATCGTCTGAGGACACGAAACCCCTTTATAAATTGGTGTCTATTTTTTTACACTTAAACAGAAGTATAGGACAAATCTTGGCATCGCTTTAAGTCAACAGTGAGGTTAGCCAACTCTCCAACAAATAGTTGTAAACGCGGCTGCTAAAAGGGAATTTACTTTCCGCAAAAGTATACATTGTTTACGGGGTCACATTTGATTTTGGAATCAAGCTCTTTTTATCTTCCCAGATCAAATTGGTTTGCACTGGTAAGTCACTTCGGTTATGGAAGTCATCCTATTGGGAAGAGAGGTTTTCTAGTCAATATCCCGCAAAACTGTGTTCAGACTACCAAGCCATAAGTATGATAGAAAATCGAAGAAATGTCAAAACAACCTTGATCTCTGGGCATACTCGCCATTTTTTAAAGCGAGTTTGAGCGTTTAATGTGGTTCGGAGAAATTACTAGTTACTTCAAAGTTTATTTACTCAGAGTTCAGTTTCCATTACGTAAGTCAGTCGACTGCAGTGGTCATGCTGCCATACACCGAAGC
Source organism: Ectobius pallidus (assembly GCA_964059195.1). Lineage (NCBI taxonomy): Eukaryota > Metazoa > Arthropoda > Insecta > Blattodea > Ectobiidae > Ectobius > Ectobius pallidus. The sequence continues at coordinate 82,724,495 of CAXKWD010000002.1, read as the reverse complement.
AACTGTTTTCTCAGCTCCTTTTAATATCATATGGGAGGAGCAGTTATTTTTAGCGTGTATCAGTAGAATAGTGCACTCGCCTTAACATATTTTAATGCAACTAAAATTTCAACATCTAACCGCATTATCTTTTCAGTATGCGCCTGATTATGTTGTTATTAACGCCAGAAATTACTATAACTTCATGTATTTTTATTACGAGTACATTAGAAATCTTGTGTTGATGTCAGAGTGACTGGAGTAAGATATTGTCACAGTAGGCTATTCACGCAAAAGAAAGGCATATCATTTTTTTTTATTGTTTTCCGTTTAATGTACCATGTTTCGATATTTTTATTTGACTATTTCTAGTTCCTGTGCCAGTGGCTATATGCCGTGGCCATACAATCAACGTTTTCATCAAGTTTCACTAAGTAATATAACTACTGTCGCTTAGGTTCTTTTTTTGTGATTGAGTATATTCCATACATTGGAGATATACTTGGACACTGGGAGTTGTTACTTCGACAGAAATCGGGGCCGGGTTGCCTTTTTCTTTTCCGGTTCGATCCCGGCATAGGTCTTTGGAAAAAGTGTGTATATATATATATGCGACAGTTCAGTCCAGAGACTGTAGATTCACATATAGCCTAGTGAATGTAGTTAGTAGCACTGGCCTTATTTGCCAGCAACAGCAGTTTTTTTTTTCATTTAGAATTCCAGTATAATTTCATTGTGTTTATGCTTTCGTGAATTAATTTCTTCAGTAACAGGTTTTGAATTAATGATCGGCCTCATATCTATTGGTCAGAGTTGCGGCTACCAACCATGAAATTCTGGCTTCGATTCCCGTCTGGCTAAGGGGACTTTTATCTTTCTTAGATAGGTTCCCCTGACTGACGTGGTCTGGTTGGTTAGAAGGATTTAGGTTTTAAGGACCTTGGCATGTATATATATAATCGACTTTCCATGCCATGTTGTGTCATATCATCGGGATAATACAGCTCCGCGTAGGTGGTGTCCCAACTAGAGAAATGGGACTTCATTTCCGCTAAGCCAGGGGGGAACACCTCAAACCTTAACAGGGTATTGATGGCGCTGGCTAACAGAGCTAATCGATGTCTAATAGGGTATTGATTGAAGTCTCTAAACACTGATACATTTTTGAAGTAAAACTTCTTTAGTGGCGGTAGAGGGTAAATCTGGAAAATCAGTCACACTAAAACCGTCACGAAATCAGTCACAATCAGTCACACTCTTACTTGTTTCGGTGCGGACTGAACAGAAAACAATCAACTCAATGATTTGGAGTAATCAAAGGAAATTTTTCAGACCTTAGTTAATCAATGGCAATAGACAATTCCTAAGCAATCTAAAGGTATATTATCTATTTTATGGAACCCGGAGGTTCATTACCGCGCAAATCCAAAATTAAAAAATACAAATTTCCAAAATTAAAAAAACAAAATTAAAAATTATAACATCCAAAAATCCAAAATTTAATAAATAATAAAATCAACAATTTTTAAATAAAAAATAAAAATGTAAAAAATAAAAAAATTAACAATTCAAAGATCGAAAATTTAAAAAATCCAAAATTAAAAATTCAAAGATCCAAAATTAAAAAGTCCAAAATCCAAAATTAAAATAGTCCAAAAACCCAATATTAAAAAGTCCAATAAAGCAAAATTGAAAACATCCAATAATCAAAAATTGAAAAAATAAAAAAATAAAATAAAGTTTTACTTCTGTCGCGTGGCGTTCCACGCACTCTTTTTTTTTATTTTTTATAAAGTATAATGGAACGATGTGTCGTGAGTAAGCAGGCCTAAATATGTCTTTATGCAAAGGTCTATGGAATATTTATAGCTTAAGGAGTTTTCATGCAGTAAAGGTTGAGCTGCAGTTCGTTATAAATCACATAGTACCCACCTTGTCTTGGTTTCAAAAACGCTCCTTTTAAGTCCTGCTATTTCTCTGGAATCTGGAACCAAGAAAAACGCTGTGAAATGTTCATCACGTCCTTAAAGCATGAAGGATACCACCCAACAATCGGCACTTGAAGCACGCTATATAAAACCTTACTCAACTCCAATTACATTTCTTGTGTCTAATTGTGTAACATTGAGCATCGTGCATCTAAAATTACTTAACACAGGTGCAGTTTAGCACTAAATTGTAATAAATATTACCTTTAAAATTTGTTTGTAAACGTGTTGAATTTGTAATAGATTCACAAAATTTCCACATATATTTTATAATGCACAGCTGTATTAGCAGTCGCATTTGTACTATGGAATTCATTCAATTTGCTAATGTTTAGTTAAATTGTAGGTGTTAGGAAAATAAAAATTATGTTACTTAGACATGTGAGTTTATTTAGACAAGCCAATTTTACAAATTACAACCATTATTTTTATAGTGTTGTAAAATGTTCAGTACACGCCTAACAGAAATATTGAAGTTATTATTGGAACAATTTCCTTACAATTTGAACGATTTTATTATAGTCTAAGTTGATAATGTTATTTTTTACGTTAGTTTCAGTACTCGCTAACAAATGAACTTAATTAGTTATGCAAATAAATGATTAAATATTATTTAGCTTGGCAGTGGCAGCTGTTTAATCAAACTTTCCTTCACTAGGTCTATGTGTTATAGATATAATAAACTATTATAGCATTGAAAGGATCATGAGCAGGCTTTAAAACTTAGTGCCCGAACCCACAGAGGGAGATGATTCCGGTTACCAACAACCTGAGTATAGGGGGTGGGGGTGATTGCGTATGCTGATAAGACAGTCATTGATAGTAGTACTGAGAAGTCAATGCGCTGGTAGTACGGTGCCTCTCAAATTGGTCAACAGTGTTCCTTGTCATCATGCGTGTTTATAAATGTATAATACGTGTTCGGAATACCCAAAGTAAAGTGTTCTAAAACGCAAACATATATTGAAACATTTGGGAGGGACTATTACACAAAAACAGGAGAACGTATCGTTTTGCATGCTTGTAATGTGAGTTTAGAGAATGAGAAGTTATTTTGTGGTCTTCCTATACATGTAATCCGGTTTGTTTACTATCACGTGAACTAGTACAGTGGTATTAAAGAGAGGCGGCAGTCAGATGCGCGTGAGAGGGGTGACGCATGTAGGGGGAATCATGGGGAGGGGTAAGAATGTTGTACTCCACTTGCGAGAGAGGAGAAGCGATTGTAACAAGGTCTCTTGTTTCTTCACTGCATTATACGATCTTACCGCTCTGAAAGCAACGACACAACTAACCCATACACCCCTCCATGCAGTACGAATGTTTATTGGACTCGTCTGCATCTACTGAGCATCCATGCTTGGACTGCCACGTCTCATTAATACCACTGTATATAGTAGCTAGCGCATACGCCGAGCAAAGTCTGTACAGTACAGTTGCTGTTAACATATTCGATCGGGCACTAAGTTTTAAAGCCTGATCATGAGATACAGCATAAAAATATGTTTTATATTCCTCATGGTAGTTCATAACGTAACTAGATTCTAATCTAAGGAATAAGGTTAATATTCCCACTGATCACGAGGCAGAGAATGAGGAACTTTTTGTTCGTTTCGTGGTGTTTGTGTTCTGTTATATAAGTAACGAACCTTCATTTTAGTTTCTGGAGTTCCATAAGTATATTATCCATAATCCTATAGGTATGCAGTATTGCCTAATGGTTTTCTATTTTGTTTTGAAACCGGTGCTAATGGACCGCGCGATATATCTATTTTATATACCTGTATATTAGCATTCTTCTGGTGCTAGATAAGCCCCTCCTTCATCGCCATTGCACAAAGAGAAATATAAGTTACTGATCTTTATTTTAGGTCGGTGAGGGCAAAGCTGTCGCATGTAGGCGAGAGGTTCATTGCGATGAATATAAACAAGTAGATTGAAATGAAAGTAAGTGGCCGCCTAGCAACACTTTTCTACTTGAAATACAGCTTGTTTTTTTAACACTGATTCATACAATTCATCTGGGATTTTGTGCGAAATGAAACTGAATTATAGAAATACAGATTCTATTCACCGACATTGAAGTCATAAAAACATTTTTAAATGGTTTCCTGCATTTGTTCTATTATTTCTTTGTTATTATTGTTATAATATCATAACGTGTATTCATCCTTTATACCATCTACCGACCATCATCCTCATTTAATAGAATTTATAAAAACATAGGAGGAACCCATCTGGCAGTTTTTGTTCAATCCCGTCCAATAGTCCCATTAAACAAAACTTTAGTACAGTGGTATTAAACAGAGGCGGCAGTGAGATGCGCGTGAGAGAGGTGACGCATGTAGGAGGAATCATGGGGAGGGGTAAGAATGTTGAACTCCACTAGCGAAAGAGGAGAAGCTATTGTATAACACGGTCTCTTGTTTCTTAACTGCATTTATACGATCTTACTGCACTGAAAGCAACGACACAACTAACCCATACACCCCTCCATGCAGTACGAATGTTTATTGGACTCGTCTGCATCTACTGCGCATCCATGCTTGGACTGCCACGTCTGATTAATACTACTGTAGTTGACATTTGTTCTTAAATCTGCTGCTACGAACTTCTGCTTTGACGACGTATCCGTCAGAGTCCTTAACTAATTCAGATATTTATGAGTGAGGGATGAATGTATCTAAACGACTGGTTGAAATGAAATTTCTTTATTAACAATCTGACTCGGGAAAGAAAGTAATAATTAACTTACTAGAGAAACTTTGTTACAAACTATTCTTACTGTAAATAGTTTCAATTAAAACACTGTTAATATGAATTTCCACAAAATAACGTTTCCCCTCTACCATAGCGAGGTGCTTTAAGTCACCACCTCCTCGTATAATTCAGGGTTCGACTACCCGTCACCCCATATTGGATATTTTGTATAGGCGTACAGAAACACAAGGTAGGGTTTTCCCTGCACTAGATTTCCGCCTGCATCATTTAACATTATTACAGCTAATTACATTTAATTATAAAATTAGCATTTAAAGACTACAATTGAGATGTTTTAGCTTAGCGTATCGGTATTCAAAAGTATTTGGTAACGCCTATCACTGTTTTCATGTTTGACTTTCTCATTATCTTGCGTAGGAATTCTTTTGTTTCGTATTGAAGTCGAATTGAAAGGCAACATCTTTTTAGTTATGTTTTCTCTGCTAACGGGTCTTTGTTTATGTGATATATATATGTTGTCACCAAACTTGGAAATCCTAGTTCAAGGTAGCCAAGTTTGGTAAAGTCACGTGAGTCACAACAAGGAGTGACTAACTTGTTATTTTATAAATGCTACTGTCCTGTGAGAGAAGCCTTCGTTTCGAGTCCAAACAGCCGTTAAGAATTGCATGGAAGTCACTTTTATGTGGCTGCTTAACAGGGCAGAAACGCTTTTCCCCTGCCCCGTCACATGGAAATGTTTTCTACGCCGTGAAGCGTCAACCGTACAGCTGAAAGGGAGCTGAAATCAAACACTTGATCATCCCTTATCACACTGTTTCTAAGCGGTTTCCAAACTCCTCTATCAATTTAGATCTTGAACTGGGAAGAGGAAAGATAGAGTTGTTCCTAATTTTGTAAATGAATTTAATTTTATTGAAGTGTACTCGAACAAAGTTACTCAAGCTTTTCTGATGAACTAGTAGGTATGCCTCGGATACTGAATTTTAGGTGAAACAAAACGCTGAATTATTTCTATTTCGATTGATATTTCCTGAATTAAGTTACTTTATAAACTTGTAGTTTTGACATCTCAGTTATAGGATTGAGAAATACAACCAAAATTATTGTAAAATATTATTTGCAATGAAAATAAATTTTAGTTTCAGCGTTGAAAAATAAAACATATCCACTAAGTGAATCTGTTGAATACTGTATATTAACCGTTACTCTAATCATTATTACCTACATTATTACCATAATTTAAAGCCACTTGGCTGGCTGGCTGACTGACTTCACTCACTCACTCACTGACATAATGTTTGCCCACTTCCAGATAAGCTAGAAGCACCGATCGCGGCTTTATTTGCGTAGATATTTCACCCGATCGCTCGGGAGTTGGAGTTGTGCCCGCCGCGACGCAGAAACCCGCGTCATTGGCCAACTCTTGCGTGGGACTCACTGTATTACCTTAGAGATATTGATGAAGAGTTGTGCAGTTGTGCTGCAGTGTAATTGGAAAAGTGGTTTTTATAGGGTTGGATGGGATCTACTTATTTACGCATGTTTGTTTGTTTCTCTGAATCGAGCAGATAGGAATGTGGTTTCCTGTACATTTCCTCTTGCACGAGCATGCGCGAAGTATAATCACTATCAGTGTTTTTAATGTGATACGTGTGCGAAGTTGTGTTGTCATCTGAATATTCAGCACTCCTTGCTTGCTTTTATTTTCCACGTTGCATCTCGACAAATGCTCCGTACGTATTCATGCTTTCTTGCTCAAACATCTCGTTCATTTATTACGTTAATGTGCCATTGTTGTAATGTAAAATCGAATTCGAAGTCCATTGTGAAAGAAAACTATTTACATTAGAAGAAATAAGCAATTCTATTTCGATAAAAGTTAAAATGCTATTGGGTCAATCCATTAGAAATGAACCAGGCCAAGTTGCTCGACATTTTTTATTTTCTTAATTTTTTTACCAGTTATTTCCCAACTAAAGGTGAGTTCAAAAATAAGGTAAAAAAAATTTTGGGCTCATACTTTTTTTTTGGCGGCCATTTTAAGTTTGCTTTTTAACCACATTTCAGTCGAAAACATGTTTTGCACAAATGTATGTAACTCTGTTAATTTTATAGATAACAAGACAAAATAAACACCAAAATTATCAGAATGAAATGCTCTACTTTTTTTTTTAACACAATATTACCTAAGTAGTGAGGAAAGTGAAGAAAAAAATTCAAAACTACAAATTGAAAATTGACTTAAAACGGGAGTTTTAGTGCCGCAAAATTATTAGAAGGAAGAAAGACTCGCCCTTAATTTTTTTTCTGGTGTAGATCTACTATAGGACTACTCGCTGTAAAAGTTTAAAGCTTGAGAACTTTGCGGTTTTTTTATGCAATTTTTCAAAAATGCCCAAAACCGTATTTTGGCAATATTTGAAGTAGAATATCTCAAAAGGGACTGAGTGAAAAATTATGAAATTTATACAGATAACACCTCTTTACGATATAAAGATGTGATATAAATTTGGTGACTGAGACTCGACTGGTTTCCGAGTTATAGTGCATCGAATTTGGCCATAACTGCAAACTATGCACCGAAATTTCAACACTCTTCAAAGCTTTGAGGAAACCAAAAATTTGTCATGCTAACTGATGAAATATAGCCTACCTATACAACTCTTTTGTGTAACAAACTTAGGCTCACAAAAATTTTATATTTAAAATTACAAAGTGAATTTTTACTATTAAATTACCGTTAAATTTCGTGTGCCTAGAACGCAATTTTTGGCCAAATTCAAAGCACTATTACTCTGGAACCAGTTGAGTCTCAGTCACCAAATTTATATCACATTTTTATATCGTAAAGAGGTGTTATCTGTATAAATTTCACAATTTTTCACTCAGTCCCTTTTGAGATAATCTACTTCAAATATTGCCAAAATACGATTTCGGGCATTTTTGAAACATTGTATAAAAAAAAGGGCAAAGTTCTCAACCTTGAAACTTCTATAGCGAGTAGTCCTATAGTAGATCTACACCAGAAAAAAAATTAAGGGCGAGTCTTTCTTCCTTCTAATAATTTTGCGGCACCAAAACTCCCGTTTCAAGTCAATTTTCAATTTGTAGTTTTGCATTTTTTTCTTCACTTTGCTCACTACTTAGGTAATATTGTGCTAAAACAAAAATGTAGAGCATTTCATTCTGATAATTTTTGTGTTTATTTTGGCTTGTTATCTATAAAATTAACAGAGTTACATACATTTGTGCAAAACAAGTTTCCGGCCGAAAAACTGTTACAAAGAAAACTTAAAATGGCCGCCAAGAAAAAAGTATGAGCCTAAAAAATGTTTTACTCTAGTTTTGAACTCACCTAATATTGGGGAGTAACTGGTAAAAAAATTAAGAAAATAAAAAATGTTGAGCAAAAAATTTTATTCAATTTGGTTCATTTCTAATGGATTGACCCTATTTTGGCATTATTTGAAGAAGAATATCTCAGAAGGGCCTGAGTGAAAATTATGAAATTTATACACATAATACCTCCTTACGATATAAAGATGTGATAATAATTTGGTGACTGAGACTGAACTGGTTCCAGAGTTACAGTGCATCGAAGTTGGCCAAAAATTGCAAACTATGCACCGAAATTTCAACGCTCTTCAAAACTTTGAGGAAATTATAAATTTGTCATGCTAACTGATGAAATGTAGCCTACATGTACAACTCTTTTGTGTAACATTCTAAGGCTCACTAAAATTTTGCATTTAAAATTACAATGTGGATTTTTACTATTAAATAACCGTTAAATTTCGTGTGCCTATAACGCAATTTTTGGCCAAATTCAAAGCACTGTTACTCTGAAACCAGTTGAGTCTCAGTCACCAAATTTATATCACATCTTTATATCGTAAAGAGGTGTTATCTGTATAAATTTCATAATTTTTCACTCAGTCCCTTTTGAGATATTCTACTTCACATATTGCCAAAATACGGTTTTGGGCATTTTTGAAAAATTGTATAAATAAAACCGCAAAGTTCTCAAGCTTTAAACTTCTACAGCGAGTAGTCCTATAGTAGATCTACACCAGAAAAAAAAATTAAGGGCGAGTCTTTTTTCCTTTTAATAATTTTGTGGCACTAAAACTCCCGTTTTAAGTCAATTTTCAATTTGTAGTTTTGAATTTTTTTCTTCACTTTCCTCACTACTTAGGTAATATTGTGTTAAAACAAAAATGTAGAGCATTTCATTCTGATAATTTTGGTGTTTATTTTGTCTTGTTATCTATAAAATTAACAGAGTTACATACATTTGTGCAAAACATGTTTTCGACTGAAATATGGTTAAAAAGCAAACTTAAAATGGCCGCCAAAAAAAAGTATGAGCCCAAAATTTTTTTTACCATAGTTTTGAGCTCACCTTTAGTTGGGAAATAACTGGTAAAAAAATTAGGAAAATCAAAAATGTCGAGCAACAAATTTTATTAAATTTGGTTAATTTCTAATGGATTGACCCTATTGTATTAATTAGTATCCTAGAAAATACATGCCGATTTTATAGCCTTCGTCATGTATTCGCACGAAATTTATATTAAACTAGCTTAAAAGACCCGGCGTCGCCCGGGTTTTGTATTTTGTAATTGGAAATTAACTTATAAAGGATTTTCAATTTTAAATTCTAGGTCCTTATATAGGCATTTATAATTTGAAATAGGAAGAACGACTTATTACACTCAAACTATTCCCTCATAAAACGCTTGATATAGTTTTTTATGGCTCATAGAGGATCTAGAATTTTGCATCCCATCGCTTGTACAGTGTACAGCAAGCCTGGTAGAGGTTTAAATAAGAAACCGAAATTCCTGTAACATAAAATTGTAATATCGAGGCGGGAAATTTCCCACTCTTATGTTACCATAAAGTCGTTTTGGGGATGAAATTAAACAGAAAGCATTATCACTTTCATACTTTTCTCTCCAAAAACCTGCGATATAATATAATAATATACACATTACCATACCTCGTTTTGTTTTCTCTATGTCCAGGGTAGAGAAAGTTATGTGATTCCATTATTTTAGTGGATTTCATTCTGTAATATTTATTTATAACATGAATTATTTTGATAACTTCTCTTATTTGTCAAAAGTGCATTTCAATTGTTTTTTCCAAGCCCATCATATAAAATTTGGCAACAAGATATTCTGTGATTTGGAATTGATAATTCTATGTAAAAAGGGATTAAGTATTTTCAAAAACATTTAATTTTTGGCATTTAGAATCAGAATTTTTCAAAATCCTTTCTTAGTGAGCACCTACATTATGAAACGAAGGTACTGTCAAAATTCCAAGTCTCTACCTGTTATAGTTTAGGCTGTACGTTGATTCCTGTCATTCAGTCAGTCAGGACAAAGCCTTTTATATATAGAGAGACTAGCTTAAAAGGCCCGGCGTCGCCCGGGTTTTTTATTTTGTAATTGGAAATAACTTATGAAGAACTTTGGTTTTTTTAAATTCTAGCTCCTTATATAGGTATTTATAATGTGAAGTAGAAAGAACGACATATCACACTCAAACTATCCCCTAAGAAAATGTTTGAAATAGCTTTTATGGCTATATGTAGAATTTTGCATCCCATCGCTTGTACAGTACACAGTAAGCCCGGGAGGGGTTCTAATAAGAAGAAACCGAAATTCCGGTAACATAAAATTGTATTATCGTGGCTGAAAATTTTGTTTCTCACTGTCATGTTACCATAAAACCGTTTTCGGAATGAAATTAAACAGAAATACAATATCACTTTCATACATCTCTTCCCAAAACATATTACCTTACCTCGTATTGTTTTCTCTATTTCCAGGCTAGAGGAAGTTATGTGACTGCATTATTTTCGTGAATTTCATTCTGTGATATAATAATATATATATTACCATACCTCGTATTGTTTTCTCTATGTCCAGGGTAAAGAAAGTTATGTGACTGCATTATTTTCGTGGATATTGATAGTTCTCTCATTTGTCAAATTTATTCTACTTTCATTTTTTTTCCACGGCCATCTGAGACCCGCTGGTAACAATATGTTTTAATGTCAAATGTGATTCGGATTCGATAATTCTGTGTAAGAAGGGATTAAGTATTCTCAAAAACATTTGATTTTTGGCATTTAGAATCTGAATTTTTCAAAATCCTTTCTTAGTGAGCACCTACATTATGAAACGAAGGTACTGTCAAAATTCCAAGTCTCTACCTGTTATAGTTTAGGCTGTACGTTGATTCCTGTCATTCAGTCAGTCATTCAGTCAGTCAGGACAAAGCCTTTTATATATATAGAGATTAACATTTTAGTTAAATTTAAAAATATAGAATCAAATAAGGTAATTTAGCATGTTATAACCCTAGAGGAAACTTCTCTACGACTGGGGCACTCATCCGAATTTTGCCTTATGCCGGTTGTCGACCAAGAGCTAAGCTAAGTTAAAAAACGGCACAACTATGTATGAAATCCCTCACTGTATGTGAGTTAAGTTAGCTTAGCTCTTGGTCGACAACCGGCATTATGCGTAGGAGCTATCTTAGAACGGAACCAAGCACGTTCAGATCGTCTGAACCCTCTTTGTAACATGTACAGCGTACAATGAGAAGTGAAGATACAAGTACTCTGGTGATTTATTATTGGAATGTTACAACTGTACTGGTCCATATAAACTACTCTTTGGAATAAAACTTACAATCTTCCGTTATAGTGTCATACTTGTAATACCTGTATCTCAAATTGCCTTTGACTGTACATTGGCGTACGTCCACAAGTGTTGATCACTGGTAAATGCACTTTCTCCAAATTATGAGTCTAATGTGTGCGGTCATTCTGTAATTTAACTACAGTTATACCCAGGGTCCGGATTTTAATTACATGCTATCCTTTTATTGATGCTGCATAGACATTGCCAACTTGTAGATAAATCTTAATCATGGCCTCTAGATTATAGAAATGCATTTTATTTGGTCATTTTTGTCATTTTATGCAATTTTATATTTAGAGGGCATTCATTTCAAGTTTACGTCATTATTTTGCCATTTTCGTGTCATTTGCTTTCTTATATAATCATTTTCATTAATTTACATTGAGTATATTAACTTTTATACCTTCAATAATCTCCGTATGCTGATGGTAATTTATTGTAATCCTGAATAAGGTAGGATTTACTAGCTTATTTCATACGGGTAATATTTAAATAAATTAGTTGGTTACCATAATGCAACATTTTTGTAGGATCTTCTTTAAAACAATTTTCTTATTTTTCTTCTCAAATGCCCCAATCAAGAACAAAGAACATACTTTTTAGACCTGCAACATCCTTTCTGCATTTACAATTTTTTTCAATTATGTACAAATTAGTCTACAACTTTGTGTGTACAATAATATATTTTTTAATAAATAAAATATCAGTTTTTAGGCCATTCTTTATAACTATTAAGTCATTTTCTTTAATATTTAAGGTCTTTTTATAGGTCATTTTTCAAACAATATTTGGTCATCAGAATTCGGGCCATGGTTAACTCGTATAACATATCCCTTACGTGTTGATATTAAAAAGCGAAACATGTTTCCTCATATTGTACCTAGGTAGTATGTCGAGAAGCCTGTTTGTATACAATTATTGTTATTCGTACAGAATCAGTTTTTAAAATACCAGTGTTGATAAAACTTTCATTGAATCCAGGAAATACTAGTGACAACATTATGACAGATGAAGTGAATGAAGTAGTTCATTGATAGGATTTGCCCTTTAACCTATGAGAAGGGTGTAGAAGCAGAGAATATTTTTATTAACCGTGAAGTCTTTTTAATGTGGTACATGGTTATAATCCATTGAGATGAGAGGCTCATTGTCTTCCTTTGTAAATAAAGAGGGACGGAGACAAAGCAAGATGCTACAGGTGGATTCAGTGCGGCTGCCACATTGTTCCACGCAAAGGTCAAAGGTAAACATCAGATTTCTTTTTCCGTACCCTCGAAAGAAAATAATGTAGCATTGTTTTGACATTTCCTTAACTGGGTTTTAGGTTAAGTCTTAGGTTAAGATAATGCACATTGTGCGCGATTCCTAAAATTATTAAACCAGTAATACATAATATCAAGAGCTGGTTCCTTGGTTTATGATTAAGTTTTACAAAACACGCGTCTATGCGATTGGTCGGATGAAAACTATAATAATAATAATAATAATAATAATAATAATAATAATAATAATAATAATAATGGTAATAATGTAACGATAGTGATAATAAAAATGATAATAATAATTAGAGCCCGGATTTGTATGCAAATTGCATTTTTTAAAATATATATTTAAAATTATGCGTAAATGATATATTTTGTAAGCAACACTTTTCCAGACAATTCGACAAGTATTTGTTAATGCATTTAAATGCATATTCCAGGGGAAAATGCATATTTTAATTTTTAAATGAAAAAAGTGGTATTAAATTATATTTTCCCCTTTAAGTAGTTAATTAGTGGTACTTAATGAAGTCTTTCCAACCAATCTATATATTTTTTATTTGTATGTTTATTTATAAATGGATGGATGGGTGGGTTGATATGTACTCTGGAACCCCTGAAACTGAATCTGAATAATGTGCTGCTTCGGAGTTTTTTTGTTTTGTTTGTTTGTTTAGAAAAAACAAGCAAAAGGTTCCCGGACGAGCCTACGTTGTGCAAACAAAAAAACTATGTAGGCTACCACAGTGTTTTCAGGATTCACCGAAGAAGAGTTGTGGTGTTTTTCACATGCACATGTGACATCATGCGATGTAGAAAGGATATTTTCACTGTTAAAAACCTACTTCGCTGATAGACGTAGTAAGATTATCCCCCCAAAATTGTTTATTTGATTTTTGTTGATTTGTTTTTGCATATTATGGTGCATATTTTTAAAATTATTCATACAAAGTTGCGTACATATTTTATTATTTGATTATGCATACGAATCCGGGCTCTAATGATAATAATAAATGAGGTAATACTAAACCGGCTGAAATCACTAATCAAAGCCTGTGGGTGACAACCACGTTCTTTCCAGAAGCGTAGTTATCTTACCCTTTGGGAATACATGTGAATTTATGATCATTAATCATCATTAATAACAATAATAGTAATAATATTGTTTACGATCGTGCTGTACTGAGACATGTAATTGCGATTTTTAAGATTGCTTGCAATCCGTAAATACACCGGTTATTTTAACCTTTTCACTGCTACCGACGTATAAATGCGTAACATCGAACAGTATATTATTTAAAGCATAGATATAAGATTAATAGAGTAATGCTTTATTTAAAATGTGGGGATTTTTATAGGCCTACGCGAATTAGGTTTAATATTTAGGAAAGACAGCTATTCTACTGAAATAATAATAATACAGCACATAATAAATAATAAAAATAATAAATAAATAATAATAAATAATAAATAATAAAAAGCCCAGAACTCAGAAGACAAAATGTGAAACTTGAAGTAAAATATTTTGGGGTGCGCCTTACATTCACATGAGTCTTTAATTCGAAGATATACGTTCATTTTTCCAACAAGATTTTGTCTCTTAGGCCCATATATTGGCATGTATCTCTATTATAAGAGAATATTCATTGATCGGCTCCAATCATCCAATGACACCCTGGCCATGAAGTAGGTGGTTTTTCTTCTATCACAGGAACTTGTTGATGGTGAAATCGCTTGAGGTGTTCTATAAAGAGTTTGGAATTAGACTTGCCCAAAGAAGCAATAAAGGACCTGCAAGAACCTTAAGTTGAAAGCTTTGAACTGAATACATTGGCCTGTGACTAATCCAAGGCCAGGAGTCGGTTTCTCTTAAACTGCTAAATTATAAGGCTATGTAATTCGGAACGGTTCATTAGAACACATTTTTGATTGACGAACCGATAAATATCTTTACAAATTATAGATAATTCAAGTCTTCAAGTGCTATGAAATAACAGAGAAGTTTTTTCGGCATTGTGGGCATTTAATATTCGCGGCTTCTCATTTGTTCGCTGTTTAAGAGCTCAAATTAAGTTGTTAATACATGTTTCTATTCAGACAGGTTACTTTAATGTTCCCTTTGTTTATTTACTTATATATTATTTATTTTATCTGCAATCCCAGTTATCTTCTTTCTTTTCTTCAAAATCTTGAAATGATCTATCTTGTCTTTCTTGCACATCTTTTAATCATAAGCCGTAGTAAATAATTATATTTGCATAAATACTACAAAAAACTTCTTCCCAAACGATTTTATTTTTGACATCACGAAGACGTAAAAGACTTAAGCAGAGCCCATATTGGCGACATGCGAAGGATTTCAGATGTTTGCTAACTTTCGTAAGAATATTTTGCATACAATACACTACTGTTTCGCACTGAGTAATGCACATTTTGATCATTGGCTCCTCCAAGCTCGATTAAGACATTTTGTAGCAAACTCAGCATCTAGCTTTGCCGGAAGTTTTCCGTACACACGCAAAAGATTTTTGCTACCGTATTCATCTAAAAAATCGCAGAAACGTGTTCGCTGTTTATCACTCGAGTTTTTTTACTTAAAGATGTGGTTTCTTCTTTACTCTGTAAATCTTCCGTCGTTTGAGGCTTACCGTTAGTTTTTTTACTTACTTCTTACGACAACGGTATCAAGTTATTGCTTAATGAAACGAAGTGGACACAATGCTGACGTTAAATTAAAAGAGTATAATGTATCATCAATCAATCTTTAGTCTTGTGTCTAGGCCTAGGCTATATGAATTTCAAATAATTATGCTTTGTGCCTGAAATGAAAAAAATTGCACTCCAGTCTTACGGATAATAACCAACGCTCTAATATTGGCAAAATAAACAGCAATAAAAGTCCGAACCAGTCTTCAATGTGCCTTCTCCCGTGATAGACATTAAACGTAGGTCTTTGGGATATTTTAATGTATGTGCAATTTATTCCAGGGTCCGGGACCGAACACTCGAAGTCGAAAGTGTCCCGGGAAATCCCCAGCGGTTTGCAAGCCTATTTTCTCTCTGTTGCTGTTTTTGTACTGCAACAGTAATGTTCCCTTACTGGAAAGCATTAAGTCAGAATCACTTTTTCTTCTTGCTGCAAGTTGTATTTTTTTCTGGTGAGTTGCTGATTCAAGACAAGCAAAGGAATTGCTTAATAGACAAAATCTCAGTTACATTATTTTAGCATAATGGAGTAAGTATATATATGTGTGTGTGTGTTTATATTTATTTATTTATTATTATTATTATTATTATTATTATTATTATTATTATTATTATTATTACACATTTTTGCCATTAGGACAGTGTTTGAACTTGAATGTTACATGATTATACACTTCCTTCTTGTTTCTTCTTCCTTTTCTCTTCCCAAAATCTCTTCATTCTTTGACTGTGTTCCTCTTTCCTTTGTTCGGTCCATATTTTACCTGTTTTCTTGGTTTCCTTTACTTCAAATTTTGCGTTCATAATTTTGTTTCTGAATTTGTTTCTTTCATTTATCATTTCCCTATTGATTCCTGCTTGTTTTAAGTCTTCTTCTATTTCTTGCAGCCAATTGGTTTTTTTTGACTGAACTGTTAACTACATCAAAAATCCTCTTTGTGAGTCTGTTGTCGTTCATTCTATGTATGTGTCCATAGAATGTTAGTCGGCGTTTTTTTATATTTATTTATTTTTTGCTGAAAGAATTACATAATTCATGAATGCATCATGCAAATAAACTATGCTAATATGGGATTAGTAGCATTTACTAAACTATTTTAATATTTTTCCCTTGAGCTCCATGTTTCACAAGAACATAGTTAAGCAGATTTACATTACCAGATGAAGTTAGATTAAGCTATATTAAATACGTTGGTTTTTATCTTCATTTCTCGCCTTTCCTACTTGTTTTGTTGCCTTAATAACATCTTCAATCTACTGTGCTCTGCAGTTTTTGTTTTCGTACTGCATGGTGTACGTAAACTATGGCTTCTTTCATGTTTCACCGACAGCGTAGAATCGAATTAAATTAACTGCTTACTAACCATAATTTATTCCCAATCGGCTTCATGTTACAGCTTGGTATGGAGTTTGTTGAAACAAACTTTTTATAACAATGTAATGGCATAAGTTTGTCGATATAAATTAAACCCCGATGTCAATGTTCATACTGTTAAATTGCATTCACAATATGGGCGCGCCTGCAACAGCTATAAAATGTCAGTGATACAATTACAGTAATGATATTCTGAATACTGGACTGATGTAATGAATGTAAGTGGCTGTATGGTGACCAACATAGCGTATGACCCCTCCCCATGCTTGTTAGCAGTCAAGTTCAGCGCCGCTATTCGTGTATTTTTAAGTGGGCCATGCCCAATATGGCTTCAGTATTAACTTTGATTGATAGACCAACTCTTTCGCATCGTTCCAACCCTACACTCGATAGCGGCGACCGATAATTCTCCTTGATAAGCAATATGTCCACCTAACAATTTCACTTTTAATTGATGTCATCTTGATACACGGATGCTCATGTAGTTTCGGCTTGTTCGTGACTGTTATGCGAAGTGACCGGAGTTACTTTACTGTGGAACCTTCCTCTCCTCTGAACTGTCATCCTCAAAAAATTCAGTGTCTTGATTTAATAAGAGTTTAAAAAACCGCCTTGTATTTCATGAAACTTTTCTTTTTTCGCTATTTCTTCATTTTGTGATTTTCTTTTTTCGCTATTGCTTCCTTTTCTGTTTTTCTTTGTTTTATCTTAATTATAATTTATGTCCATCCATCCACTTAAACCGGCTTATTGTTTTGATCGTCCATCTGCCCGTACAGCCATCTATGAATTTACATTCCACCTACCTGAATTCTTTCTTACTTACCTACATATTTACCATACTTCCCACCTACCTACCCATTTGCCTGCCTGCCGGCCAGTCTATTCACTCACCTGTTACCTACATGCCTACCTACTCTCATGCCTACCTGACTAGCTACTTACCTACCGATCTTCATTTCTTCTTAGCTACCTATTTACATACCTACCAACTTTCCTACCAAGCTGCCTATTTACCTATCCACTGCCGGAGTTGCCAAGGCCGCGCAGATCTGTCCCCACCATAGTACCAAAGAGCGTTCTCTCTATTTTTCCCCCACCAAGAGTCTACTCGGCCCTGGCTACTCTGACAAACAGTACCATCCTACCGAGGTACCTTCTTTTTGCCTATCTGCCCGTTTGCTTATTTAACCACATTACAACCCTTCTACCTATTTGCCTCTTTGTCTTGTGCATGATTTTATTTTATTTATGCTTTTTATCGCAGACAGTTCTCAAAATATGGATACATTTTTCTCGGGTTTCCAGCCAGGTGAGAAGTTGGCATTCTCAAGAGTTTCGGTGGCTGACACTACCTCTAACCTCAGTATCAAGTGTTTCATCAGAATCGGGAGCAGGGAGGAAGCGTCGTTCTCTGAAACATTGAAGGAGCCCATAACTTATATTTCTCACAATATTTTTTGCATAAAGGAAATAAATATCCGTTTCAGCCTGATCTTACATTTATCAAGCAGAATTAGGATTGTTAGAATAGCATCTTATATTAAATGAGAATGTCGTATAGTTGTTTTTCATGTTATTAATTTGCTGGAATCCTATCTTAATTGTGTCAGACTATTCTTTTCATTAGGCTGATAGCACTTATTAATACTTGGGTGGTGACTTTTGATCGATGGTATCTAATCAGCTGCCACTTCCTTGAATGGTACTTGCCTTGCTTATCAAATCATGAACAACGTTGGAACTTCTGGAATAGATCTTAAGATACTGCTGGTGAATTTCTTTCTCTTATATTAGTTTATGCTTAAAATTTATGCTCACTAGAAACAATATTCAGGAATGCTTTCCTTTGCCTATTTAAAATGTAATCATTTTCTATGTGCTTGGTCCTTGTAGATTTGTATTAATTGACGAGTGAAGCTGTCTATAAGACACTGGCTAACTGTTCCCAAATTGTCAGGTTCTATCCTTCCCAGGTCGATGGCATTTGTGTAAGGTGTTGCTATTCCATTTTGTAGATTAGAAGCATGTAGAAGAATTCCATCGGAAGGAAATTTTCAGTATTCGGTCTAAAAGAATTTGTCTGGGAGACTAAAAAGAAAATAACATTTACGAATAATAGATTTTCTGTGTTAATTCCTTACTTACCGAACTTTGATACTACACAGAGTTCAATGGGCTTATATTTTTAATTTAATAATAGTAATCATATCCCATTTCGTCCACTTTGTTCAGAGAAGGAAATATACAAATTTCGAAAGTCCTACCAGACGAATGATGCATAAAAAATTAAAAAACAGTGTGAAGGAATGATACGAAATACGGGGAAACCTGCTTTTTGCCATTTGGTACAGTACAAATCCCACATGGCTTAGATGAAGTTGAACCTCGGACTCTTCGATAATATATATAGGCCCAGGCCTATATAGTAATAAACCAAAGTACCTTCTTCCGTAGCAAATATACTACTGACTCTTGCTATAAGTTATATTCTGCTCCTGTTGTATTTTGTTGTATTAGTTAATGTTTCTCATTTGCCGAAGGTTTCTATAGTAGAAACGGCAACGCATTTAGTGAAAGATATGCTAAAAATGAGCTGTGTTCCTCGCTAAATGCACAGTCTTACAGAAAAAAAGAGTTGACTGTAACAGCAGCTGTTGAAGAACGCACATTGTGAATTATAATTAGTGCAAACAGAAAGTGTTAACAAGAGTGACACATGATCATGGATATGACTCCATGTGTGGTTTGCATGTTCCTTCTTGTTTTTGCCAACTGCTTATAGAAATCTTTTTGTGACACTCTTCGGATTCGTCTAGATTTTATCATCAAGGTTATCAGAGTTCACTTTACTGGCCCTTCCGCCTTTTAAATGTTATTAACTTTATTTTTCTCATCTGTGTTTTAAGTTTATCTTCCTCTTCCAAGCTACCTCGATAAATTATTATTACGGACCACAAGGCAAATGAAATATAAGTCACGCAAAAAGCCGTTTGAGCAATTATTATTTATTATTCACTTTATTTTCAGTCATAATAGGCTATAGGTCAACTAGTTAAATCCTGTGAAACCGTGTAACCCGATATGACGGCATATCCGGCATAGCCTATCCTCATGGCATTAATAATGCTCTTGATGACGATAAGGTTGATGGGGATGATAAATATGATGTTGAAATTTGCCCTTTTCTGATTTATTTTGAATATTAAAGCATTGAAATTGAAAAAAAAATTGGAGCTTAGAAAACGCAATATTGAACGACTTAATATATATTTTTTTGCAATATTCAAATGGTTTAATTTAATTGATCATTTGCCATAAATTTGTGTGTTACACAGTTACGACTATACGCGTTTCGATTTTCTTCCAATTTTGCATGCATGACCCTTGAAGTAATTAAAAGCAACGTATGTGTGAGGATTTTTATTTTTTTCCGTTTCAAGACGGTGGTCGTTTTAACGGTTCCGTTTCATGTTTTTCTCAACGATTCTAGCCATTTGGTTCTTGCTATAAAAAATGAAAATTTCATACTTTCTGGAGTCTAAAACGTTCCACAACTTTGTTCCTATAAACGTTTGACCTAACTCCTATAGTTTACCGGCATTTCGTATGTTTGTAAATTGTGTGTTACACAGTCACGATCGAATGTGTTGTTAGACTTTCTTCCAATTTTGCATTAATGTTCCTTGAATTCATTAAAATGACGTAGGCTATGTGTAAGGATTTTAAAATTCCATTTCATGATGGAGAGAAGATCTTTAGATTTTTCTTGATGCGAGGTCTACTATTCATAAAACTACTAGCTTATAGTCTACGACTCACAAACAGTATGTAATTTCAAGCTGAATTGAACGATCCAAGAGTTATCTGAGTTGAAATGGGTATTTGTATAAAGCGAAGAAAATACATAACCTAAGGAATACTAATGCTGAATCTACGTTCAGACGACTCTATATAGTTGGTTAAGACCAACTTGTTACAAATATCAAGTTGCCATGAAGATTGTTGACTTTTGCAAATATAATTTTATTATTTATTATTTACTTTTACTGGCGAAGTTAAGGCCATAAGGCCTTTTCTTCCACTGCACCAGTAAAACTAAACATGTTAATAATACAAGATTTGATAAATTAGAAATTAAAACTAAACATGCTACAGACAATAAAAATTACAAGGATTTAATTACAAGTTTGATAAGCTAAACTAAAACAGAATTAATGACTAATAAAATGTATATTCAATTTAATTCTAAATTGTGGTACATTTCGATATGGATCTAAATTATGCATTGATGATGTATTTTTTTATTTTATCTTTGTCAGTCTCAGCTAATGAACAACTTCAAACTGCCGCGTAACCAATTTTATTTTGAATTAAGAAAATTCTAATAAATGTCGTTTTGAAAATAATATTCGAGGAGAAAGATGTGTCCCAAATTTCTTCACACTAAAAAACTACATAACTTATAAAATGTAACGCTATAGGTAGGTTGTCCACAGTTGGAGGAGTCCTTATTCTGATGGTATGAAATGTTTCACAAAACGTGATTATTAGCAAAATATAACAATACACGCATGATAACATGTGAGGAAACAGTGTAGTTAAATATATCCCCTCGGAGGTCCTTCGGGATGGAGCTCTTTCAACGACCAAACTCACCTCTATGTATTCTCCGCTCTGCTCTGCTCTGAAATCCGTGAACATTAACAGATATTATATTTTATAAGGTGAATGGGCAGGCATGCACGTATCAACACCTTTTTTGGAGTGAAACATTCTGACAAACTTGCCCTTGATACCCTAGAGGAGAAATTGTCTGCGTAGAGAAGGTCTTCTCGTGTATATAACTCTTAACAAGAAATTACGGTCTTGTAAAGTTTACATATGAATTTACCCATATAAACCTTGAAGAATACGTGTAAGCGTAATCATTTTGAACATTGAACTTTTGCATGGGAATCCATACGTATTCAAATAAACCCTTACTAACTTTTAAACATGAATTTAATCATGCCCATATAAACTTCTATTTATTGGAACATTCCCTTAAAAGCTTATAATATCCTAACAATACCCTTGTAATCCTTAAACTGTATAATTTTTTTCTGATACCCATTTATCCCACAATACTTAGTTCTTTGCCAATATTCTGTTATAGTATTACAATATTACTATAAACATGGAACTATATTGTACATTCAAATTGAAAGTGTGAAATAAATATGCAAAAATTATACCTTTAAAGGCACCGGAAGGTCGCGGGTTCGATTCCCCTTGAGGTCTGACCTAAAACTTCTGGTGGCACTATGGCCCTGGGGTCGACTCATTCTAACAAAAATGACTACCAAGACTATTCTTGGGGGTAAAAAGCGGCCGGTGCGTATGGCTGACAACCTTACCACCTTCCTGTGCAGATTGTCTCAATCTGGTAGCCTCAAGCTCCCGGAAACCCCATGGGACTCCATGGCCAATACAGGGATAACTTTTTCAAATTTAAAATATGAATTAATATTTACTCATAAATTGTATATATATATATATCCAATTAGGTACGTCTTTTTTAACATGCCCTTGAAAATGTATAGATACGATATTTCTTCAACTATGTTAACTATTTTGTATTCTTCAACTATGTTAACTATTTTGTATTCTTCGGATATTTTTTTTAAATTGCATAAAAATTTGCCCATACAGAAAATCTATAATAAAATTTTTCCTAATAAATCTTTATATAGTCTACTTCGGATTAGCGTAAATGTTAAGATGTACTGTTACAGTTAACATTAGACATAGGTATATGCTCTTTATTACATTTTAAATTATGATGTAAAATATTTGTTTATGAATATTATTTGAAAATATTCCCTTCTTAACTCTACATTTATTAGTTTGGTAAAAGAATAAATACATACACATAGGCCTATGTACATATCTTCAGTGTTATTATAATATGTGTTACAATCTTTGTATTTTAAGACTTTTTAAATTGTTCTAAATACTTTTAATGTCAGTGTTACAATTGCGAAGTTGTCCTGCCTCGCGATGGGTTTTATCCTCCTTTTTACTAAAGGATAACTTCTGTAACTTTTGTACACTTTTTGTTTTTCATAAAGAGTTTGTGTAGAACATTTCCTTGCCCCAAAAGGGAACACATTTCCGTATGAAAAATAATTTGTAGACTATGTTGCAATTCATGGTATATCTGCCATATTTGTTTTGCTACATTGTAGGCTACAATACTGATAACGTTCTTCTAATATTTCTCTTTTAAACAGTTATCAAGTATTTATTATTTGTCATGGATATTATCTTCATATTTGAATATTAGCAAGAACCCTAGACACGGAATGAAAAATTGCAAGGTTACACTCCTTGGAAATTCTTACAGTGCCTACGTGATAATTCGCATGTATACATTTCTTGTAACGTTTTGAGGTTCTTATAAGAAGGTGTGTTCTTCACGTTTTGAATTTCATGGTCTGTCAGCTGTATATGTGAACTCTTGAATATGGATTTGCTTGCACAAAGAGTATGTCTACGCCTTCTAGAAAAGAATGGTTCAGCACATTCCCGCACTGCTGTCAACATGGTGACAAAGATGAACTCATATGTTACATGCCACATTATTCCCGAAACATTTGAAGCCAGAACGAAATTACTCTCATTGTGGAACAAAATGAGTAAATATTCAAAACTAGCGTTTCTCAAACCGTAGACCTCAGACCACAAATCCTTTGGCCCTCTTATTTGAGCTGAAATGAAATAAAAACAGTTTGTTAAAGATAATTTCTTATACATTAATTATTATCGAGAACCACATAAAATATATTTCTGTTGCATGTTGAATGATAATTATGGCGACTGAAGTTTTCATGCATCAACGGTCTCTCTCTCCCTATCTCAACCTCTCTCAATTTCTCGCTCTTTCTATCTCCTGTCTTTCTAACTGTTTATCTATCTACGTTTCTGTATCATTTTCTCCCCCCCCCCATGATTGACATTTTATGACATCTGAAAATTATCACACTATCCAGTCCATTGGATTTAAAGTGTTTCAAATAGCTTATTACTTTGAAACTTGTACTGACCACATTTCCCGCCTTGATAACTTTCGGAAATTCAATTTCTACACTTTCTATCTTTCGCGCTCTCTTTCTCTCTCTCACCTGTTTCTTTTTATTCTCTCATTTCTTTTCTGGACTAGACGTCATTTGCGATAAAACATGTCCTGTCTCGAAATTGTTCGGCTAATTTTGGAATGATTTTCAAAATAATAAAATATGTTAATTTTTTTTCATGAATTCACATTATTTTTCCATGTATTATAGAAAAAAGTTTCATGTATATATATATATATATATATATATATATATATATATGTGTGTGTGTGTGTGTGTGTATGTGTGTAAAACTAATGGTAATTTTAATTATTTTTTTGTGATATGAAGAACTTACAATTCCCGTAAAAATATGGTCTAGTATTGTATATGATTTATTACAGAATGTTTTCGGTCTGGACTGAGGTGTACTGCAGGCCGTTCTTGTCATTTATCATGCTTCTTAAAAACTCACATAGTTTACTGCTATACAAATTATAAGTAGGCAAAAATATTTCAGGTAAAATGCAAATCCCGAATTTTGAAAGACATATGACAAACATTAAGGAGACATACGAAGATGAAAAACACTCAAGTTTTGATCATTAGTCTATTTGAAATGAATATTTATGTATTTATTTTTCAGAGACATGCGATACTTTGCTTTTAATTATGTGCATGTTTCATTTGGCTTGTTGCCTTGTGATTGAAGTAGCTACATTGGAATTGGCATTTAGAGTAACATCTGGGAGCAGGGGCAGGTCGTTGTTTGAATTTGCTATGGAGGTCGTTTGGTGCATAATAACACATATTAATGCATTTGATGATGATGCAATTGACTCGCTCCTTATGTATGCCACTTTTATTTCATTACAGAACCAGGGACAAGTGATGGCAGCGGCGTAGGAACTGTGACCACTAGTTCGCCCGTCAACAAACGCCGGGTCTTCAGCGGGTAAGTGACAGTTTATTTATTTATTTTTTATATTTATATTTATAAAGTAATTCAGAACAAATACAAATTTTAAAAATAACTACAGCTGTAATCTAAAAAAAAAGAAAAGAAAGATAGGCTAATCTTACATAATTAATAATTATTCTAGTACGAGAAATATTAACATTTAAAAATACACCCGAATGAGCAAGACTGCTCGTGCTCGGGTGCAGTTTCAAAAATATCAAAGTGAAGAAAGAGGAGAGACAAAGAAACAGATTGTATAAAAAATGTGATTAACTAATAGAGAAAGTAAAAATGTTAATAAATACAGTTCTTATTTGCATTTTGTTGGTTGAAATTTTCTAAAATAACACGAGCAATTAAATGCTATCATTCGTCTTAAAAAATGCTTCTTCACCTAAAAGTGGATATTTTTAATCGGCAAAAAGTATATTTTATTTTTCTGCGCAATAGCTTACAAAAAAAACTAAATCCCGTGGTGCTACATCCCATGGAGGGGCATAGCCTTCCATCAGACTACTGCTTCATGTCTCTTGATTTCATTGGCAGATGACAGGATTGGAGACATGTACTCAGTATGTACACGTACACCTATGACTAGGGCCCGGATTTTTAGGCTTTTATAAAAGGTATGTTAGCCTTTTTTTCGTAAAATAGCACTTTTTAGGCTAAAAACAAACGATTGTTGCCGTCTTAATAAAACAAATAATGAACACTAATATTAAAACCGAAAATAATTAATTCGAAAATCTATTTAAAAAACGTGTTTATTCTGCTCAAGTCCTCTTTAGCCCCTAGTTTTCCAGCAAAAGTCTCTTTAGCTCCCAGTTTTTCAGAAAAAGTCCTCATTAGCCCCTTTTCGGCCCTTTAGTCCGATTTAGCCCTTTTTAGGTTCTATAAGATTCATAGCCTATATTCGGAAGCAAGGGACATGAAACGGAAAAGTACGTTAAAATGTTCTAATTAGAAAGCTGGGAAAAATAGGTTAAAACCTTCAAATCCGGGCCCTACCTATGACCGTCAGAGATGATTTATTTATCGGCACCGCTACTTCTTGATCACAAGGCGTATGCTGCACCGATCTGTAGTGAAAATTTCTTACCGTTAGACCGGGGGGATTATAATGCGTTATCATTATGACTAAGTTTCTAACACATATACTATACCTAATTTGTGACTTTTTGTTTGCTGAAATTTCAGAAATGAAATGTACCTTTAATTTAACATTTTCCTATTTTTAAAGTGTAAGTCTTTGCACAAATATGCAGCATACATTCATAATACAGCAATCGCATTACATCATTTTGTTTATTCGTTTTTACAAATTCAAGAATTTATGCTGCAAATTCAAACCCAATTAGATTGTTCCTTTCGTCTTAACAAAGTCGCAAGATATGTTCATAAATTTCAAGTGAGAAAATTAAGAGTGCGTGTTTTAAATATAAATTGAATAATAAACTTTGAACTAACAAAATGTGGCAAAAGTAAAATATATGAACTTATTAAATAAAAACACGAATATTGAAATCTTAAAACAAGTTTTAGATTACGCCTTCATCATGAAGTGTCTAAGAACTTTAAGAAGTCATTTACTGAATAATCAAAGTAAGGACTGTATGCAGTATAAAACAAAATATAATTGCATTTAAAGTTTTCCCCTTTCTGTATCGGTTCATTCTCCTAAACAACTACACATTTTGAGCTGTTACGTGTGCTCAGATTAACGAAGTTCTTTCTTTCTTCTGAGAATAGATTTAATGCTTTCAATGATTTATTATTATTATCATCATCATCATCATCAAAATATATAGAATAGGCGTGCGGATAAAAGAATGCGAAACGAACCTCGAACGAGATAAATTAAAAAGATCATTCACTTGATATACGGCAATAACAAGTATGTAATTGCCTATTGTGAATTGTGAATTTCGGGGCTGGAAGGAGCAGCATTGTTTTCTAAGGCAACGACGTAACTCTACATTGACTGTTGGTTCTTGAAATGTAAACTATTTTTATGTTGCATTATGCTTTTTCTTTAGTTTCGTGAATAATAGGCTTGCTATAAAGTAAATTACGGCTAGCGATTTTATGAAAGATGGTTATTTTTATATCATCAACATCTACTGCTCGTAATAACCGTTCTTCTGCATAAACTTTAGCAACACAAAAAAAGTTAACACCGCTTCAATTTTTATTATTATCGTTTGGTTAATAATGATGGAGTCTTAAGTGCTGTCATAACCTATTACTCATTAAATATTTCTGTGGTGACGTAAGCAGCACTTAGCGCTAGATAATTTATGTGACACTTTTTCTACGTGAAAATGGCAACTGACAATCGTTATCCCAGGAAGCTCGGTTGGAACGCCTTTGTATTTTCCCAGAAAATTTCTACTTTTTTCTTAATACGTTAAAATCACAGTGTCTGTATTGATAAATATTATAGACATAAATATATTTATTCTAAATATAAAATCAAGTTCCGGTGGTGCTCTAGAAAAGAATACATGACTATCCAATTTACAATCCAACATTAAGGAGAAGGATTCAGCTCAGCAAACATATTATTAACTTCATTTTATCATTTATGTTAATATTTATTAATTAATGATATTTTAAATCTTTGGACCATATTTTTAGAGCTCCAAAGATGCTTGATAGCCGAAAGGCTAAATATGTAAAATGAAAATTATCATAATTATGATAGAAGCCACTATTCACATATTATTAGTTATGACTGTAATACGTAAAAAGAAAAAACACTTAAACGAGTCTTGAAGATATCATTCAAAGATTTCATGGCTTGGAAGTTTCGCGATAGCTTACCTACACATTTGTTTATTTTCACATTTTCTCATATTCTGTACACTTTCTTCCATGTTCAGTGGTTCTAATTTCTAAATAGTAAAATATATTGTTTTAGGAATTGTCGGTAAGTTGTCTATTATAACATTTATTTCAATTGGTATCTCGTTTTAGAAGAATATGTCAAAAATTAAAATATTATATAACGTAATTTCTACTACTAATAATAACTATAATATATTATTATTAGGGATGGGTCGATACCAGATTTTCTCGATACTCGATACCGATACATGATTTTTCCTCGATACTCGATACTTCGATACTCGATACCTTCCAGTTTCAATAAATAGGTAGATTAAAAATTAAAATTTGAGAGAACTGCTTAATACCAACTAAATTAATTAAGTCTGCATATTTAATGAGACAAAATTTAATATCATCAGTAGGCTATAATTATTTTTAAACTCTAGAATAAAAGTAAAATTAGTTTTTTAAACAGTCTACTTACAAGTTTTTGTTAAAAAATACTAGCATTCTCACTTAATTGCAGAATTGCAGAATTACAAAAGTATCGAAAAAGTATCGAGCGAGTTCTCTGAAGTATCGTTCGATGCCGATACCATGCAAGTATCGAAAGTATCGAGGACCCATCCCTAATTATTATATATGAATATTCTTAAAAAGATGCCTTGATTATTTCATTCTTGTATAAGACGTATTTTAACGTCTGTTAAAAACTAACAATCCGTTAAAACTAGTTTTAAGGGAGTTTGAGACAGCCATGGGGTTCTAGAAACCAGTTGAAACCAATTTAAGGCATTAAACCGTAAAATGATATATAGGTCACGATATCTACTTGAGGGATTAGAACTGACGACAGGCTATCTGTTACATGTGTTTCACACAATTCTCTTGTGGTGCTACTTCAATGCTTTTAACTGTGACCACGCCCTTAATGAAAATTACTCTGTCTGGCAGTGCCTCGGAAAAATCAAAACTCACTCTTCTTAGTTCTTAGAACCAGCACCATCTGTACCATCTGCTAAGAATATAAGCACAAAATGCCGGGCTTTGAAATTGAAATGAGATATCCAAAATGGGAGGAAATTAATTGGCTCAGCTTTATTAGGCTACAGGTTTGTGCGTTAAGCCACAGCACGAAGGAAGTGTTGACCTATCTAACCCAGTGTCTACTTGATCTTTTTTATTTATTTTTTACTGGCATTTATATGTGTAACTCAGGGCTCTATTTTGGGCTGTTCTGTGGAATTAGATAACTAGTTTGTTTTAATAGCAATTGTCATCAATTTTATAAGCAAGTTTGGGCATGGCGCTTAGTTTTTTGGTAAGAGATTTACAGATAAAATATGGAGTTTTATACATTTTATATAGCTTATGACATTATTCTTTAAAAAAGAATCCATTACTTCGGTTTTGCGGCAACTTATCTTTTTATTTCATGGAATGATGAGAAATTGTGGCAGGGCCAATCGGAAAACCTCTAACATTCTAAGTATATCAGCTTTGTCTAAAAACAGACATTTAGACCACCGAGTTAATTGGTTGCTTCATAGTTTTCCCAGGCTAAAGAAAAAGTACAATCCAAACCATTTCAGCACCCATAGTAGAGCATTTTATATTAACGCCCGATAAATTTGCACACGGCAATAACGTTTTATATAAAATCCGGTGCTAACATTAATTATGATAGTGATTACAGTTATGGAAGTTGATAATAGCCATTGAAAAGGTTGTGCTAATGAGTCGCGCTGTGTCGGTGAGTGCACAAGATTACATGGTGCAGACAGACTGGTTATCCCATTTCTCTCACTTTGCGACTATCAATCATTTCTCCAGACTCTATCAAGTGGCTTCAATCAGGGATGTACAAAACATTCAGTGAAAACTTAACTTTAAGAAAATTCCTGATAAATAGGGGGCGGATTTCTATGACATGTCATATTTTTCACCTTTGCATTATTTCAGGTTTCTAACTAATTTAAACCCGATTCCAAGCATCCTGGTGAAAATGGAACTGCTTTTATTGTGCATATAACTGCATATTTAGAAAATTTTCAACTGTTGTAGCATATTTAGTATGAATATGCATATTTAGGTCATATTTTTGGCATATTTGTGTGCATATTAAAGAAAAATTGAAGTTTCCATATAATATTTTGTAAATCAAAATCTAAGAATGTCCTGTGGCGATTTTGACAGCTACTCGTCTACTCCGCGTGGAGTGAAATGCGAGGTTGCAAGATCAAGTTACAGTAAACACTAACACGTGTGAATTGAATAAAGCGAAGGAAGAACTGAGGTCAGTGATAACAATGAGAGAATATTGCAACGTTGCTTTTGTTTTGGAAAGCGGAAGCCCAAGACAAATTTAGTCAAACCAATTAACATAAAGAAACACCGAAACCTTTGAAGCCGACTGGCCATGCAATGAGTAACTGCACTATACAGTGTTTCACATAATTGAAAATTTTGCTCACAGTATCGTATAACACGTTTTGAGGTAAACATACAAAATTGTAAATAGCACTGAAAACTATTCAGAACACATATACATCAAAACACAACCATAAATTCTAGAGTGATAGGGAAATAGGTAATAAGTCAAATTGCCAAAGTTTCTGGAGAGACAACAATCATTTCCACAGCATTGTGACAATATTTAGTTCAGCCCACTTAGATATTTTTATACAGTGTCTTATAACATGTAAATATATATGGTGGGCTGAACTAAATATTGTAACAATGCTGTGTAAATAAATTGTTTTTTTTTTCTCTCTCTCCTGAAACTTTGGCGTTTTGACTTATTCGCTTTTTCCCTATCACTCTAGAATTGTCGAATAACGTTTGAGGATCAGTCACTAACCCAGGCGTGATAATAGAAAACGAACATGTAAGGGTGAGATCGCCAAAGTTATCCAGTTTCAAGAAACACGTAGAAACTCCAATTTGGAACTGAATAGAAATAGTATAGTTTAGGTATTCCTGTTTAGTGAAACTTGAACAACGAAAAAGTTTTACCTAGTGTGATTATGTGAGGCTTATTTCCTACCAACCCATTTTACCATTTTAGAAATACGGGAGATGCGAGACCAACTTATCTGCATGAAATAGGATGCACAGTACTTGGCAGAGAGCTGAAGCTGCTCTCAGAAATCTGGATCAAGCCTGTTCTGGTGATATATTTGATCCATTGTTAATAAACGGTAACAAAAGCAAAAGTAATTAAAAATTTACAAACATATCTCGCTCAAGAAGATTAAATTATTATCTGTGCACTCTGCGGGAATAAAACCCGGGGTGATTATAATGCAGATCTCTAAAGTGAGATATAATTTTAAAAAATTCAGTTGCCATATAACAGTTACTGTTTTGATAATACACAGATAGCTAATAATAAAATTAACATAGGAATTAGATGGATCCTCACTACGTATTGAAGATACAATAAAAAATGTAATTAAATCTGGAGGAGTGAACAGGAATATTTGGAAATGTCTGGGATGATCCCGAGCAGTTAAAGAGCTGTTAAGGGGTAGATTCTAATTAGAAATTTGGAGTTGACAAATTTCCTGGTAAAGATTAAAAATCATTAACATTTTTTTAAATAAAAGAGGCATAACATGAAAGTCATTTGAAGGGAACTTATATTTATAATATTCATGAACAGAACAGGGACTTAGCCCGAAATGGAAAAAAATTAATAAATAAAAAAAATAACCTTACGAAAATTTTACCAGAGTCACTTCTCATTTAGTATTATTAAATAGAGTGTTTTATTACTCTAATGACATTGTATATTATTAACAGTTGCCTTCAAATCTAATTTTATTGTTTTTTTTTCAAAATATTATTTAGAAACAGTAAAAAGTGTGATAGGGCCTATGTGTTTAAGAAAGCTATTTTGTTTGCAACTGAAAAAAAAACGTTAAAATGAAATTTGAATGCTTAAACTTACAACAACAAAAATCCTGGCTACGTCCCTGGAATATAAGCGCTTTTATCTAATAACTCTTAATTCTAGGTTGAAAAGTTGTGACTTCCCATCAGAAAGGCATTTGAGGATAACAGTAACTATTTCGCTTAGTCTCTAGAATGCTGATCTTATTTCTCAAAAGAGTGGCCTGACCAAACTCTACTCATCCCTAGATGTTATGACTTGGCAATATGCTTACTACCAGTAAGTTGCATTCATTCTTTTGAACGGTTCTAGATGCTGAAGATTAGATCACAGAGCCAGTCGGGTGAGTGTGGCAATTTGTCAGTCTATTGCGGTGCGCCGCGAATGCATAATATAGATCTGAGACACGCACCATTTATTTTTATTAGTCCCCACTAATTAGAAAACCGGACTCCTGCAGAGCCTAAAAACTAGAAAGGAGAGCTTTTTAAATCATGTTATTATACCTTACTAATTGGTCTTCCAGTTGCTATTATAGTGGCTGGTGCACTTTCTCGGATTACAATCAGCTGGGATAAAGCCCTAGGATAGGAATATAATGAACATCTAGAAATTTATCATGTCAACTCTTATAGTACCGGTAATGTCGAATTATACAGACTATATGGAGACCTAAACTCGTAGAATTATTTCTACTGAACAAACTGCCTCGCATTGGAGGTAGCCCAGCGGGCAAAATTACAACTGAAAAAGTGATCTTGAACTCGCATTCGGGAGGTCCCAGGTTCAAACCCGTGGCCGGTCAATTTGACAATTCCCCAGTCGTAAAGGCAAATGCCGAATTGGATATTTACATACCATGAATCATCCTCATCATATCCATTTAAATTAATATCAGTTGAAATTTACTATATAAAATAAATCAACAATAGAAACAATTGACAACCAATAGTTCCATGGCCTACCCTACTGTATAGACACAGATCCCGAACTCCTGATATGGCCTCGTAGCTAAAAGGATTATCATTACAGCTGAATTAAAAATATAAAAATAAAAATTGATAAGAGAAAAATAACAAAGGTACCAAAATAGCTATTTATGTATCAAGTACGCAAAATAACGCTTTAGCGGACGAATCTCGTATAGCGGCCGAGGCGAAAGCCGAGGCTGAAATACTGGATGAGTCCGCTAAAGTTTTTGCGTACGTGGTGCATACAATATTTTTTAGTGATAGCTCTATAAATTATATGAAATGAAACAAAAATACCGTATATAATTAATTATAATGAAAGTCAGTCAACCATATTCTCAAGGCCCTCTCAAACGCAAGACAACAATGAACCGTACGTACCAAAACGAAATGAGGTAGGCTATAGATGAGTTATTTGAGTCGCTGATTTGTAAACAATAATAAATACGAAGTAGTATTTATGAAAAGCTTGTGAAAATATGAATTATAATCCCGAGG
This sequence comes from Ectobius pallidus, assembly GCA_964059195.1. NCBI lineage: Eukaryota > Metazoa > Arthropoda > Insecta > Blattodea > Ectobiidae > Ectobius > Ectobius pallidus. Next base: position 82,691,491 of record CAXKWD010000002.1, on the reverse strand, counting down.
AAATTTCACTCCAAGTCAAAAACATTGAATTGGAGCTGGTGCCAGCAACATCACGGCAGAAGGAATAGGGAAAAAAATTGCAATTAAATGCTGGTGCATCCATGTAAGCTATGTGAACGAAGATGTGAAAAGTTGTTGGCTTATATTTGTTGTCATGTGATGAAGTGGGCTACCGTGTTTTGCGAAAAATCCTGGTAAAGTTTCTGATTATCATAAAGAAACGTGTTGGCTTAAATTTGTTGTTTTATAACCAATTATATGCGTAAATCCATGTTAAAGTAGGTGTGACTGGTCAAAGCCGTCTGGGTTTTGTTTATAGATTGTCATGACGACTTTAAAGGACAAGGCCGCTAAAATTGCATTTTGAATGCACTTTTATGCAATTTTAGCGGCCTTGTCCTTTAAAGTGCAGCTTTTAGGCGTGTTACCAGTCCGATAAGCAGCTGTTTTAGAGAGCGTGTACTAAAAAGTCCATATTAGAAAAGAATTTGACAAGACTTGATGAAAGGAAACTGGTAGGTCAGGTTCTTTCCTGAAATCTTCAAATAATTTTGGGATAGCTCCACGAGCACCCGTTAGACGTCCATACACTTTAAGGTCCAGCAGATGATATTTATTCTTCAAATATTCTTCTAATAAGTAATAAATATTTTTTTAAGCCAGTGGTGTTGTAAACTATTTAAAAATATATTTTACTAAAACAAATAACTTACACGTTAGAGTTGACGTATAACTGTGATTTTTTTAATGACTAGTCACTACAAATTTGAACAGAGCGATGAATGTAGCCTTAAATCACTTAACTGGATCAAAAAGAGGTCAGAGTCAAGGTGCATGTTTACTTCTGTCATATTACCATAATTATCATTTTGGGAAGTTTACTGTATAATGAAATATCCCAGGAATTCTAACATTATGCCTATTCCTGAAAATTTAAGAACTTTTTAAGGTTCTGCAGTACCATTCTCATTACTTATTTAAAGGTCTGTGCTTTGCCTCCTAGCAAAAGGATGTAGAGAAGTTTAAGATTAAGTGCTTTGTGTTATTTAGTTCAGTCTTGTCTGTAGTATGTACACATTAAGTTATCTCATTTGAAACGGAAGGTGTCGGGTGGTGTAATCTATAAACATTTATCTGCAGCCGATAAGAATGTCACGTTTTAACCAGGTGTTTACATAGAGTACTTTTGATTCATTTTCCCTTGCATTTATCCGTTCAGTCTTTCTCCTTTTCGTTATTTTTCTCTTTGTCTATTCTACATCTGTCACTTTAACTCTTTCCTATATAATTAGTTCTTCCATCCTAATTCTCTATCTTTCCCTTCCTTTTTCTTCGTTTCATTCTTATTCTTGGCCCTTTCCTTCGCGTTTTGTTTTCCCTTTCTATTCTGGCCCCTTTTTTGCGGGTCTTCTCGCTCGTTCTTTTATCGTATTGCATTCTTGCTTGTAATATGTTTGTCTTTTTTCTTAAGTCTCGTCTTGTTCCCTTATTTATTTATGTATTTATATACTTATATAGTAATTTATTTATTTTGTCTACGTCGTAAATTACTCTTGTACAGGTAGGGGGAAAAAAGCGGAGCGACTCTTGTAGCTGATGGGGGAGGATTTCCCCAAATATGAGGATATTTACAGATAATTGTAACGCTATAGCTCAAGTTACGACCCTCATACATTACCTCTAATGGATTTCGAAATGGGCTAAGTCAACAGTCTACACTAGAACAAATTTCAATACATTCCCTGCTATCCTGTGAATACCGCTAGGCATGCGCAGTGGCTCATGTCGGCAACTTAGATATTTTAGTCGGTCAGCTTTTTTTCCACCTACCTGTACATTTCTTTTCTTTGATTCTTTGAATTTATTTTCTAATTTTCTATTTCATTATTCCGCCGTGCTTCTTTCATTTTCTCTTATCTTTATTATTTCTTTTATACTCCCTTTCATTTATTGTCTGGTTTTTCTGTTTTCTTTTCACATATTCTTCAACTCAAGTGTTCTTTCTTTCATTCATTTATTGTCTGGTTTTTCTGTTTTCTTTTCACATATTCTTCAACTCAAGTGTTCTTTCTTTCATTCTTTGTTTTTATTTCATTCTATTTTCCTTCCATCTTTCCATTTTTCACTCGCATTCTCAGTTCCTACGTTCTCTTTACTTTTTTCTTAATTGTGTACCTTTAGACTTTTGAACTTTTTATTATTATAGTTTTATACTAACGACAAGGTTAAGGCCTGTGCATTTTTCTGGTAATAAGTTTATTGAGCCTATTTATTCCTAAGTAACAACTTACCGAAGTTTGCAAAAGTTGGAAGTAGAGTAAAATTAACAATATATTGATAAAAGCGAACTTCGGATATATAATATTATGATGAATGGCCACTTATTAAGGTGGAGTGAACATGGTTTGGTTGCAGCTTACAGTGATTTGCATACAATGGCATATTATAAGGCAAGGAGAACATTAGGCTTGTTTCCACAATATGGCATAAGTAATGACATAGGCTACTTACTGAGTTCTGACATTTTTTTTTTTGTCGTTCTTAACATAATTGTATTCCTGCGAGCATTTGTACTGTACATAAAATAAATGTTGTAGGACATTTTTCACGAAGTTTGTTGTATCTAGTTATTTTTTTATTATAAAGTACTTTGAACAACTGATCCTTTCTCTTAAAGTCTCTGTGCAGAAATAATTAAAGTAATTTGTTTTAAAATTTCTAGGAATCGTTAAATTACTGCCCTCAGTTCTAGACAATCGGTGCACAGACTGAACGATGTAACTAGCATTTTTGTGCGGTTTCCTCCTTGTGACAAAGATGACACCTCTGGCAAATGCCCTAAGTAGATAGTAGCAAAGATCCAAAAACTTTAAATGCATTTTCTGATACAAGATCGAAGTCCTATAGACTACCAATAAGTAAAATGTTAAAATCATCTTATACTGACAGGAAATTTTCAGATTTTACCTGAATACTTAACTTGCCAAAAACGTTGGCGCTAGCTATAAATGAGTTACGGTACCGTTTTCAGGCTCGCGCGAAAATCTTCAATTTGTAATAATTGATACTTACCTTGTGTGTAACGCATAAATTACTACTTTAATATTCTCTGGAAACGGCTGTTCTATATTTTAGTCCATTTGTTAGAGATTTTATGCTCCTGCTTGTACCTATTAAACCTTCTTAAAACAAGGGTTGATTTTTTAGTAGTGGCAACTATTTTGTTTCTCCACATATAGCAAACGTGATGGTTCTAACTTTTATAGGCCTTCGATGTTATCACCTCCATTGCGAACAACAAGTTCCCAGCAATGCTGAAGTCTTTGGATCCTGTTGGCACTGTCTAATCTGTTGATGGTGCGAAGAGAGCAATCGGTTGCTTGTGTAACATGATTGGGATGGTGTTTTCTTAAAACATAGGCTACCGTTACCCCAAGGCAGAACGTTATTGCGGAGTACTACTGCTCTTTTTTGCAAAACAGCTCTAAAAAGAAAACGGCTTTACTTCATGGATAATCCACCCATCATTCTGCTTGACAACGCTAGGGCACATACAGCAGGAGTTGTGTCTGAACTGTTCAATCGCTAGGACTGGGAGGTACTTTGTCACCCTTTATACTATCTCGATTCAAGTTCCTGCGACTTTGATCTAATCCTGAAGAGAAAGAGTCACTTTGCGGGATTCGATTTCGTATGGTTGAAGATGTTTCACAGGCAACCGACCGCTCTCTTCGCACCATCAACAGATTAGGCAGTGGCAACGGGATCCAAAGACTTCACATCGCTGGGAACATGTTGTACGCATTGGTGGTGATTACATCAAAGGCTTATAAAACTTAGAACCATGTACGTGTGCTATGTGTGGAGAAATAAAATAGTTGCCAGAACTAAAAAAATACCCTTGTATAAGGTATAACCATACGTGTGATAGTAACAGAAAAGCTTATCGAAGTTCCTGAAGTTCGACTATATACAGTTGGAGCTGTTATTATAGACTAGTAATGTACAAGAATAATACTATAATAGTACTATAGAGAGGAATGGCCTCCCTGATGGCAAAGAAGGGAGACATTCCTCGCGAAACAAATCTAATCGATTGATTGCATTGCTCGACCCAGGCTCTGGAATTAAAACCAATCCCCCCCCCCCGCCATGTCCAACTTCAATTACGTAGCCCACGACAGGCAGTTGCTATGTTGTTAATGACTGCCAGCGATTCTCACGTCTCTGGAATACAGCATTCCACCATTACACAGTGAACTGCCTATTGTACTGCACAAACCAGAGAGAAATATCCTTGCCAATGCGAGACTGTGGAGTTTAGATTGTGTCTGAAGTTATTTCAGTAGGCCTATCCGGGACCTTCAATTTAACATAGAAGTAGAGTCATAATGGACCTTCTATAGAGTATGATTCGCGTAAATGAACCATCAGAAATTCAGATAGCGGCCACACATTAATTTTTTTCTGATTTAATTTGTTTTGTTTGTGTCCCTTTTGTTTTTACCATGGGAAACTTGCATAGCATGAAGTCTGCTACTGCCTGGCATTGGTTCAGATCTGTTATGGGACAAATTACCGAGTTTAGCTTCTGTTTTTCTCTTCTCTCATTTTTACTGTAAACTTTTTTTCCCAGAACATTTAAGCTTATTTCCCAGTTTTCATTTCACCATAAATCCTTCAAATTCATTCCTCTCTTATATTGAAGCATCCAAATTTCTAGCTCTTGTCAACCAGAATAACAATGGGATATGGTTGGAAGCGGACGTAGGTAACAGATTTCAGTACTGTTTTCCATTCGATATGAATAAGACCCTATATTGCGAAGTTGGTATAAATCGCACAGGGGACATAGATCATTTTCTGATCTGCTTATCCTATCCCATTGTCATAGGTCGAATCTTGAACCTCAGCCTGAAAGAAAAAAAATATTATTCAAATCTTGAAGATAAATTTTATAAATCTCAATTTGCCTTAAAACGTAGAAATATATTCCTGTTGAACCAAGTTAAATGAATAATTAGTATCAGTTCATTATATAAATTGCTGTATTAAGGAGGAAGCACACTGCCTCAGTTCTTTAATACATTGCAAAACACGATTAATTTACTTTTCATGTTCTGTACCGATAAGTGTATCAATTGTATTCACTACTACTTTGTCTTCTTCCGTTTAACAGTACTACCTTGAAGCGAACGAGTACTAGTATAACAAAGTGTAAACCCAAAACAAAATGTTTGTTTTTAAGAATCATGTCCCGTTGACTGTTATCTATATTTTATCTTTCGAATAGGCAACGTATATTTGCAATTTTTAAGCCTAAAACTGTCACATATTGATTTCATGTTACCTCAAATAATTCCTATTTTTTCCTCTTTATAATATTATCAATTGTAAATTTCATATCTTAAAATCGTATTTATAACTATTTTTTTAAGACTCGTACCTGTACATACCTCTTGTTAAAAATGTTCAAAATATTTATGTAATAATGTTTAACTGAATATGGTCTAAAATTGCCTCATATCTCCTCTAGTAAAGTTGAGCACACGTGAATTCACTGGAAACTTTGAGCTGACTGATTCTGCTAATTTTGGCAGATTGTAACTGTTACCAGTTTTGAATGATTGGCAACTTGGTGTAACTAACCACAACATTTTTTTTCGTACGCTGATTGCTGACATGTGCAGGTACGGGAAAAAAGCGGACCTACTAAAATATTTAAGTTGCCGATATGAGCCACTGCGCATGCCTAGAACCCACTAGACAAGCGCAGTGGCTCATATCGGCAACTTAAATATTTTAGTAGGTCCACTTTTTCCCCCTACCTGTACATCGGTTAATATTCAGAAAACTAAATATAATTATGATGTCCTAACAATCTTGCAGTGCCCCAGGGCTCCGTATTTGGTCCCCTATTTGTCACATTATATATTATTGATATATTTGAAGGAAAATGCTAATGTTTCCAGGCAATACTAAGTTATTTTACACAGGAAATTGTGAAATAAACATATGAAAACAAACGATTAGAAAATTTAAAAGTTTAAGCTCCTGGTTTAATATAGATAAATTTACAGTTCATTTAAGCAAAACTATTTGCTTTTTCATAAAAAGTACCCGTTCTTAACATTCACCATAATTTAAAAAAATATATAATACAGTTATTCAAAAAGTTCTAACATTTCATTTTTGGATGTACTTTCTTAGGAAACACATATTCAAAATTTAACAATATTGTTTAGCCAATAGTAGAAGTATTAGCCTATACAGACTGAAGTATCTTAGCATTAATAAGACAATTATTTTATATATCCTTGATGCATTCTCATTTTAGATCTTGGTACGTGATCTTGAGGTAGTTAAAAAAATAACTATAGAAATAGTTTCAATCTACCATTTAGAACACGCGCTAGAGAGCTGTAGGCTACATAAAATTGTTGAAATTAAACCAATTATTGTTTTAAGATTTGAAGCTTTCACTGCGCTGATTACGTAAGATGGCTTCTCGGGTTATCAGCCGGGGCTTTTCGGCCATCTTCACTCCCGAGGGAAAGCCACAGAGTGAAGATGGCCGAAAGCTCGAGCCTAATAATTTTGACACGGCTGATATCCCAAGAAACCATCTTAAGCGATTATTGTTTAAGTAGAGGTATTGTTAATAATATAATAATTTACATTAAATTAAAAGAATCTACTTAAGTCTACTACGAAGTTCGTAACAGTTCAAGAAATCAGTGATCATAATATAATTCATTATCCTTAATTTAATATATTCTAATATTTCCTATATAGCCCTTAATAAATATTCTGTATTGTTCTGTTTGTTATTGTTGAGTATTTGTATTAAAATAGGAATCATTATTATATGTTTATATCTCCTACGTAATAAATTAAAGCACCTAGAAATTGTAATTGTAATAATTGTATGTCGCCCCTGGGGCTTCATCCTATTTATAATTATTTTTTTAATAATAGCATATTGCAGTTTTATAGGAATCACTGTAAATGTTCAAAACCCTAGTGTTTAAATTTATTTCAAATGTTTCTATTCAAAGGATTTCCATAATCGTTACTTCAAGTAGCCTGAATATGTGGACTATATTTGTAGAAAAGGAAAACAATATGGAATGTTGTCACAATGTGTACTAAATTTTAAAAATATGAATAGTAAAAATTGATTTTTCAATTCAGCACTTAATGAATTACAAAGGTATTCAATTCCATAAATAAATAAATAGCATTTACATACAAATCCTTTCCCTATAACAGTTGTCACATCCTGTTGTTATTAATTGTATTCGTGGCTAAATTGTCTGCATTCTGTTTTTACTTTTATTGATAGCTTAATTTATGCAATGTGTTATTCTACCCTCTTATGTCCAAAGTCACGAGAGTTTAGATAATTTTGTATGCTAGCTAGCTGTGTGCTGATTTCGTTTTTTCTGAGGTACAACACTTTTATCAGATTGTTCTATAAGAGGCCATAATTTGAAATACCAAAGTGGCTTAGAGGCGTGCCATAGGCAATTTTCTTGTGCAAGATATTAAATGAGATTATGAGTAAAGTACCACAACGTTATGAAGAGGAACAAACCGCAGGTTGATTAACTTGATTTTAGGGAGGAGAAGGCATTTTCGAAATCAATGTTAATTCGATGGAAAGGCGAACCACTTGGAAAGCTTAACGGTGTTTAAACGACTGATTACCTCCGGTTGGAGAGAGAAACAGATTGAATTAACTTTCAGCTTTCTTATCTCCTTAACCTGATGAGGCTATGAGAGGATGGGCAGTGTTTTCTGCCCGGATGAATTAACTGAATGGGGCGTTAACCCGGTGGAAGAACAGAGAGCGTTCTATTAAGGGGCACACTCAAGGAGCAGAAACTCTCAACATAGAACTCTCATCTTGTCTGTACTTGTAGAAAATTACGTAGAAAATCATCAGTCAAGGAGAGAAGATTTATGAAGAGTTTAATTAAATGCGATATTCTCTTGTCGTGATTTCTAAAAATCTGATGTGAGACCCTTTCGTACTTTCCCCTATAAGTTACATGGCCCTTGCTATTTTCTCGCTTTAAATTGTAATAGGGATTTTATTTTACGGTGAATATAAACGTTATATTTCGATACAACAGTTGGGTTAATATCGCTGATATTTCGCATTAAAACTAAATAGTTTTAGAGCTCGTGTGGTGCAAAGTATGCAAACTTTGAAATCCTCTCTATTTCTATTTCTTTCTTTCTCTCTATCTATCTCTTTATGGATTTTAGACCTTTTAATTTGTATATTTTAACAAGTTACTTTTCTTATCAGTTGTCTATTAACACTTGTCTGTAGTGTACATAAACTGATGTAACACAATTTCTTTGACCTACTTGTACAAAGGTGCACTGAAAATATAAATTACTGGGCACCAAAGTGCAGGTAATTATATATTGAAATAAAAATGTAAAATGTACTAAATTCGAATAGACGTATGCTGTATTAATTATCAATTTTCATTAAAATATCTATACATTAGGTTATTTTTATTTATTTTTATTGAAAAAGAAGTCATTCCTTTTTATATTATTTACACTTATATCACTGACATAACTGCTAATTCAACATTAGTTTGCTTGGTTTATTGAATATTTATTGTATTAATGTGCACATACTATGTGTTTGCGACTTTAGGTACACGTATGATTGAAGTCACCTTAAAAATTTCTTTCTAAAACTCGATATTTCCATTGGAAAATACAAAATCGAAAAAAAATTGAAAAACAAAATTTAAAAAAAAACTCACTAAAACCGAGAATTTTGCGAATATACAAAACTTTGGCAGTGCTTGAAATGAAAACTTTATCAATGATAACAACCACAATGCGTGTATCCGTAACTCACGAAAACTAGGTATCCCCCTAATATGTTTTACGTTATTTCTACCATTTTGGTAGACTGTACATTATACGAACCATGCCAATAATTAGCATCCGGTTATTTTATTATCACCTGCTTACAATTACTTACCTATTTGCTGGAAATGAGTGTACATCAGTCATTCATTTAGAGTGGTCTCAACTCGATCTTCAGACTTACTGCTGATGAGTAACTTTTCTTTATAACTGAAAGACAATTAAGTCAGTTATCTTCTAGCAGATAAGACCGATAGCGGATATTACATTTTATTACGCAAGCAGTAGTTAAACATGTTGTGTGGATTGAAGTCACCTTTCCGCTGTGTACGTAAAAGAGGGTACCGTCTCAACCACAGGTAGGATAATGCATTTAATTGAGAGTATCTTATGTCACGGAAAAACATTATTCGAACAATATAATTGTGAACTCCTCAAGTATTACTCTGCAGAAATGTCACATGTTTTAAAAATAGTTTATAAAGAATGGAAGCAACAGCTAAAATGCGCTATTACGAACAGCATAATTTTGTTGTGCAATTTATGTTATTCATTGTCCCGTTATGAATTCCGTGAATGATGTGACAGTCGTTAGATTTTCAGTCTAGATATGCATCTGCATAATTTTTAATTGAACCATTCTATTTCCTAACTCTACCTTTCGATTTGTGTGATATTGTCTTACGTTACACGAAAAATACAACTAAACCACAAAATGCATTATATCGACCAAAGCTCAAAATAAGAACAAGTATGTACTGAAATGAACTGAGTCTCAATGTTTTAAAATTTATGAATCCTTGGGGTTTAGTTGACATATGCTGTCTAGATAAATTATTATTACTCACCGACTAAGCTTTTTGTACTGTACAAAGCTATTTAACCAATAGAAACATCCCTCAGTCATGCAGCGTGAATTTATATACTGTTACGGACAAAACTATTGAGTGGGTAGAAAAATAACTAAATTTTAAGCTAAGGTTCAGATTAGGTTGTATTACTGGTACTAAGATACGTAATAGCATATTTCGACTACATTCGGTAAAATACCGCGTTAATACTAGGTGAAGATTGTGTAGACTCGGGGTAACTATTGCTTTTTGATTGGTTTTAAACCACACACGTAAGAAAGTAATTATATTTATATTTTATTCACGGAATAGTCTTAACAAATCCCACATGGTGTTCGCTTTCTGGAAAATCAGGGGAAGGCAGTGTAGGCCATGACATTTTGTAAAGTAAAGGAAATAGTCAGGAAAATTTGTATTAAAAAATTGAATAGTCCGAAAAAATAGCCTCATTGAGCGAAATGTGAGGGGGCACGTGTTTTGCTCCAGTGTTCTGTAATTCTAGACTGCTTAAGAATTTTGTTTTCGGTACTCGAGCTTATCTTTTATTTTCGTTATGGGGTTGTAGGAGGCTGGATTTTAATTTTATTTTGTTTACAAACAACCTTGAAATCATTGATTCTTGTGGTCAGGGAAATATAAGTTTTATGTAAGTCATGGAAAGTCAGGGAAATTTATTTTGAAATTTCTGTGGACACCCTGATCTCACTCGCGATTACGAGTTTCATTAGATAAATTTGTTGGAACTTCGTTATTGCAAATTGATCGATAAACTCGTAATCTCTCGTGGGGTTACTTGTGGAAATCCTAATGCCTTCGACCTGATAGGCCTATTTTTCCACCCGACACTTGAGAAATGAATTTTACTATTGTTTTTAAAAACTTTTAAGTTTTTGTGATTTCAATAAAAATGGCGCCATTACTAAAACAGCTTCACTCTTTTTAGATGTAATTCTACAAATTAAGATGCCCTGATGATGGTTATGTGAAACCGAAAGGCCTAGGCAATATAAATTTAAAAAGTTGATATTAAGGTATATAATAACTAATTATTATAGTTGATATATAATTATATAATTATTTAATTAATGGTGTATAATAATGATATATACTGATATACAATTATTTAATTAATGATATATAATAATCATATATAATGATATATAATTATTTTATTGATAGAGCTCAAGGGTACAACCAACATTATTTTTAGTATATTTTATTGTTTATTAATAAAATCATAGGTACTTGATATATTCTTATTCCAAGGGCCATAAACTAAACAAAAATTCCCGTCAGATATATTATGCTCTGCATTTAAAAAGTAGTTTCATGTTTGATCAACCCTTGTATGACGTTGACCGGGCACGCAATCTAGTGAGCACTTAGAGTAAGAGTTTTAATAGCAGTCATGAACGTGTGTGAGTCATGCACAGAGGTTGGTTTGTAATTTTGTTCTATTATTGCTGCATAATAATTCGATAACGCTATCAGCAGTATAGCAACGACCTGTGGACAGGTACACCATCTAGCGTGTGCCATACTATTCCCGGAGTCTCAGACTTCAGTCTGCTATACTTTTCTACGGGTAAAGCAAGCCTTCTTCCTTAGTTAGGCCGTAAACATCTCCGCCCTTTGTCTAAGTGTTCTTGTGTTATTGTGTCGTATCTTTAAAAGGTGTTCGTGTGTGTGTGTGTCCCCCCTAAAATCGTTAAACTCCATCAGTGTTATGATCAGTGCTGAAGTTGGAAATATTTTTTAGTACGCATTGTACGCATTGAATCTACGGAAGTCGTGCAGGCAAGACAAGAATAGGAGGTCATATGAGTTCTTGATTAAAAAGTGTTTCCAAAATATATGTTGATTTCATGTGTTCTTTTTCCTCCCTGCGTTTCTGCCGGAGCAATGAAGAGTAGATTATTACTTTGCCGGAGCACCGTTCCGGCCCAACTTCAGCACTGGTTATGCTAAACTTTTAAATTTAGTGAAAAATGGTTTGTGCAAGTTTAGTGTGTTTTGTTAGTACTCAGATTGCGTTTCAGTGTATGAAGCTGCCAAGTGAAAGTAGCTTCCATGCTTTGTCTGTTCATTCGAGAAAGCTTAGAAGTAAGTATTTTTTATACGTTGATGGTGGACCGTTATGGTCTGGATTTTGTGTCAATTTTAGTGGCCACCAGATTGAATTTATTTGAATGTAAAAAGAAACTAACCTAAGTAAACTCATTGCAAGGAGGATTCCTGGTGTACAAAAAGAAGTGTTTAGGATAATTGTTGAATATTTTCAACTGTTAAATTCTTAATCAATTAATTAGAGTGTACTTAGCTTTTGTACTCTCCTTTATTCTCTTAGAAACCACCGATTTCACTACAAGTACCATAATCGATTACCTTAAGATTCTTTTAATCTTTCTAGTAAAATCCATCGACAATCCAATTGAAAATTCACCAGGAATACTTAATATCTGTAGAGGCATAGACATGAATTCTCTGAAAGCAAAATATAACCGATGCTGCTTCAATGTTGTGCAATCTACCAACTTTTACCGAAGTTCATTAGTTTTTCTGTAGTGTTTATATATTTTTTTATTTTTAGCTTAACTATAGTCCTGCAACCATAATTTATTTGTTGCTCATTTATAAGTACTCGTACATACCATGACGAAAAGTTAATCTGACCTCCCACAAAAAAAAAAGTGGTTTTATAAGATCAACCGTGATATTGAAAAATGTGATTTTTAAAACATTTAAAATTAGAAGTAGAAAAATGTATACTTTGTCTCAAACTATCCGGAGTTTGATGCTTGGTATGGGTGGGGTTTTATCCTACGGGACTGGGCGTTAACTCGTAAACAAAATTAAAAATATTTTCCCTCGAGGATATTTTCACCTTAGCAGCTGAGATAATAATTAAATTGTTCGTTAGGTTTTTACCTGTGTAGTACTCCACCCCACTGCAGTTGAGCATCCATGACATCACAATCCTGCAATGAAAATCCATTACAGATCAACCATTTTGGCATTGCATAAGGTTACTTCGTTTGGACATCCCGAAAGACAAATATTATTACTGGATATGTACAATTGTATGAAATTGTGTATGTTGCAAAATGTTTTGAAGAATTTATTTTCCATTGGTTGAAAACTTCTTTTTATAGGATTAAGAAAAGAACAATTGCATGTAAGTTTGTATATAAGAAAGAACCTTAACCCTGTATTAACCTTTATTTAAAGCATTTGTCGTTTTTCTTCATATAATAACTAAATCAAAATGCTGACGTTGTGAGATTTTAATTTTAGATTTTGAAGGAGAGGGAGTTTCAACAAAATAATAGGTAGGAACATGTTATTTAATCAAATTTCAAGGAATAGAGAGTTGTTTTATAAATGTCATAATATTTCGTGTACCGTGTCAAATCTTTCTGGATATAGGCTACTGCGTTTCAAACAAACTTATTATTATGAAATATGTTTGTTGATAAACGTTTAGGACTATTAATCTACCAAAAAAAAACATAAATATATGACAAAATACTCTACAACTAAAGATATCGCAAAAAAAATATTGTTACGAAAGAGAAAATGCTTTAGAAATTATTGCACAAATGTTTTATTGATTAGGTTAGTAATGCACTGGACACTTCATAATCCGGCCTTCCTATAGTTTGACCTCCAGACGTTTATATTTCTTAAAAGAAAACAAGTAATAGTGCCAGTTAAACTTTATAAACCTATTTAGTAACGCTCTTCTAGGATTGCTTATGACGTTTAAAATGGGGATAGTGTAGCGAACTGTGAAATTCTATTAACTTAGATATAAGGCGGGATTAGAGATTGCATTACATTTATAATTAGCACAGCAAAAACGTTTCTACCGCCATCTGTAACCTGGTCACGTCTGCTCGTACACATCGTAAAGTGTTTGCACACGTAGTTAAGTGGTCCTTGTTTAGTATTCCGATTATAAGTATGATATCCGCCGTGTAATGTAATGAATTATAACTTTATAACTATGGGAAACAGCAAAGTGATGATTTATTACCTTTTCGATTTATTATTATTCGTAGGATATGGGACGTTCACATAAAATGTAAAAAGAAGTATTTTGTTTCATACTTCCAATATTAAATATCGTTAATTTCCAAAATAAACATTCATTATATAATAATATATAATATATGTATATATGTATATATTTTGAAGACCGATTTTTCCAGGAACCGACACTAAAGCCAGAAAAACGGTGCAATTCGTACCTCTATTCAAAAGACCCCTTCCCCCAACCAAGATTTTATTAATTTTAAATCCCACCGATAGTATATTAAAGTAATTACTTCTACAATAAGTTTTTACAGTGTGTGTGTGTGTATATATATGTATGTATGCATATAAATATATATATATATATAACAAGCTCCCTTTATTTAATATTTAATAGAAGTTCTTGAACTTCTACAGACCTTGAGTTATTAATATTTAATTTAGTTACGCATCAGAATTAGGTACCCACCAGTGAATTTTCTTTTGATTTAGGATTGAAGCTTAAACCATTATTTTTTGTCTTAGTTTTTCTTATATATTTTCAAATCGCGGGTCATATCACGTGTTAGGTTTTACGGGTGTACCAGGACGCCGTTTATATGGTATTCATAGGTAGGCTATCTTTTTTCTACTGTTGTAAATCTTAACTGAAATTCAGATATGATTATGATATAAAATGAAATAGCGACTATAAGCCGTGATAAGTAAATATCCAACTCTGCATTTGCTTTTGCGACTAGTGAAACCACGAAGAAACCCTAGTCAAATTGGCCGGCAACGGGGACAAACGTGACCGTCTAGGCCAACCAACTGTTGTTCACTTTATACTCTCAACAAATACGATCCAAAACAATAAATCCCTAAGCGATATAAATTGTAACAGCAAGTTTTATAAAAGCTCTGCGTCGCTAGTTTATAACTTTTTGTTATATAAAATAGTTGCCAACAGTTTGATTCCACCTGCTCCTGAATTCGTCATCGTATATCAACGTTATTCAATGCTAAAATACATCCCATGAAAATAGTCTTAAGAGTATTGTAGATAAAAATGATTAAGAACATAATATCTTCTCTTGTGTTTATCTGTTGATTAAGCGGGACTTTCCAAGAAGTGAAATTAGTCTTCCCTTCGTTGCATATATCTGCTCTTAAAGGCATAGGAATACTTATAGCTTCCAACTTGAAAGCACCCCACATAGTTTCCTTGTAACTCTATATATAATATAGTAAGGAAAGCGAATTTAATCAACACTCAAATAACCTGTTGCTCAAATCGAGTGTGGAGGAATGTTTGTTGTTTAGAAAAGGAAACTCGATGGAGATATTATTGTGTCTGTCTGCTTCTAATATCACATTTTAAAAGTTTCGATTTGGAAATCACTAGCTTGTTCTCAGAAATAAGAAGATGGCAAACTTGACGATAACCATTCAGTATAAAACTTACCAAATTTGGGGAAGTTGATTTCAATGTTGATAAAACAAAGCTACAATGAAGTATTAATATATTTCAATACGACCATTTTTAAAAGTTGAAAACAATATTTTGTAACCCATTGCTTTCCAAATAGGCATTTCTCATTAACATGCCGCCCTCCAAAATTGTAGCAACAACTAAAATAAATCCAAACTATTATGTTTGAACTTGTTTTGTGACTTTACTTTAAATGGTCGTGTGGTATTCTTTTCTTTCTGTAGCTTTCATGTTAAAGCAACAAATCTTTGATTGTTTTCATTTATAACTGTGCACGGATACAAACATAAAAATATTCTTTACGTTATTCTGCACTATTTTTATTTTTAAAAAACTGTTCAGATTTTACTTAATATTTTGATAATTTTCAGAAAGTACCTACCCATTTTTATTACCCAGTTTTATTACTTAGAAAAGCTAACTCTGATCACTACAATAAAAATGTACAATATTATTTACGGAGATTAATTTTAAAATGTCTTAAAACACTAAATTTTATACTGTAGTGTCGATCTTGATATTACTGTATACCGAAGAACACTAGAAGTTTCTGAAATGTTAAGTAAAAAATACAATACGGCCTACATACGACGGAATAAATGGAACTTTCGATGGATATGGTACAAGATTTCTTTAAAATTCCTCGTATTTGGAATGATTTTAATACAGGTGACACAACAGTTGTCACTGAGGTGGAGTGAGGATGTCATGAATTTCTTGTCTGAACGTTATCGGGTACTTTATCACTGCGGAGAATGTCATCACCTGAGACAGACTGATAAACTGCTCTCGATATGTGTGGATTGCAATGTTAGTGTTCTGGCAACCGCTGTACTAATGAATCGTCCGGCCTCTTACCCATCAACTCAGTATCCGCGAAACAGGCTAGAATCCTGGTAAGTCTTATGTAAACAAACATAAAATGTATTACATTTTGTAGTCTCAACTTCTGAAGTGAAAAGTTCATAAATGCTTGTTAATTTTTTATTCCTTTATCAACCGAATTCAGTGAGGTATACAAGACAATTAAACCAAGTCTTGCCATTCCCCCCTCCCCACAAGATCATTCATTTTTTCTACTTTGTATCATTTTTTGTACCTTTCAGTTAACTTCACTCAAAGAAAGTGTCCGATATTCTCAAATGGGAGTGTAAATATATATTCACTGTAATACTGGTTTTCAAAGTCATGATTGTCATATCTAACCGAGCGAGATGGCCGAGATAGTAACGTCTTTCGCATTCGGGAGGTCTCAGATTCAAATCCCGTGACCGGCCAATTTGACATGGGTTTTTCATGGTTTCCCCAGTCGTAAAGGCAAATTCCGAATTGGATATTTACATACCATGAATCATCCTGTTTCATCCTATATCATATCCATTTAAATTAATATCAGCTGAAATTTACTCCGTAATATACACCAACAATCGAAAATAATTGACAATCAGTAGTTTCATGGCCTACTGTATAGACACATCCTGAACTCCTGACATTGCCTCGTAGCTGAAAGGAGTATAAATACAGCTGAATTTTAAAAAAAATCTAATTTGAGTGTCATTTGTAAAGTCGTCCAGTTTCGAGAAACTGGTGGTAAAAGAAATCTATTTGAACTTTGTGGGTATACGTCTTAGAGAATAAGGTTTAATAGACTAATTATGTTGTTTTAGAACATCTAAGTTGTCTTTTTTTACAGAGAAGTGTTTTAAGCAAAGTCATTCAGCAGCAGTTAAACGTAATCATCTGTTCATTGTGTTTGCGTTAGTAAGAAAGATAAGTACAGATTCATTTCATCTCTCTCATATTGTACTACCACTGAAAACGTAACGTGATGCAAGTCCCTCACGGGCCGGTGATTCACCATTTTTTCACACTTCGTAATGATATGAAATTTTCTGTTGTAGTAATGTCAGTAGGCCTACATATATATATAATTATATATATGCATATATAATATACTATACTATATATACTATACTTTACTATACTATATATAATTATATATAGTATTAATATATTTTAATGCGACCATTTTAAAAAATTGAAAACAATATTTTGTAACCCACTGTTTTCCAAATAGGCATTTCTCATTAACATGCCGCTATCCAAAATTATAGTAACAACTAAAATAAATCCCAATTATTATGTTTAAACTTGTTTTTTGACTTTAAATGGTTGTGTGGCATGTATTCTTTTCTTTCTGTAGCTTTCATGTTAAAGCATCAAAATAATATTTGATTGTTCTCTTTATAACTGTGCACGGATAACAACATATAAATATTCTTTACGTTATTCTGCACTGTTCCAGTTGACTCTAGTAATTCCATATCATAATTTATTCATTATTCAAGTTTATTATAATATATATATATATATAATTATAGTATGTATGTATATTTGTATAATATGTGTATATATAGGCCTACAGACTAGTATAAATATAAATAAATATAAATAAATATTTATTGTAGTAACAAATGAGTACATCAAATGTATTACATCCGTCAAATCTAAATAAACTACTACTAACATCAAAATAAACTACTAACATCAAAATTATTACTCTAATAACATGCTAAAATAATCAATACATTGTCATAACTTTTAAACAGCAAAATTAATATCGAAGAATTCCTCTACTTTATATATACAGTTATTGGTCAAGATTGTTTGTAATTCTTTCTTGAATCTGGGGTATGGTAACAGTTTTATAGACAAAGGAAGAGCATTATAAAATTTAATAGACAAGTAATAAAAGGTTTTTTGTGTTTTGCTATAATTGCACCTGGGTAATTCCAGACAATTTCTATTTCTGGTTTGATAACTATGTGTTGAGCCTAACTCATCATAAAGATAAAGGTTCTCCTTCATATAAAGAAGGCACTGATAAATAAAAATGGCTGGTACTGTCATAATACCCAACTTAATAAAACTCGACCTACAGTGACCACGGAAAGAAAGCCCACACATTAATCTTACACATTTCTTTTGGATTTTCAGTAGCCTTAAAGCCGAAGACTGTTGACCCCACAGTAGTGTACCATAGCTCAAATGACTATGTATTTGTGCAAAATAAACTGTTTTAAGAACCTTCAAACTTACAGACAATCTTAACCTACGTATTACATAAACCCCTTTACAAGCCTTGGATTCAATTCTCATAATATGATTCTCCCAATCTAAATTTTTATCTATCAAGAACCCCAAAAAATTAACAGAGTCGTTCTCATTGTCTACTTTGTGACTATTACTATTACTGTATGTTAGTGCTAAAACTTGGGTCTTTTCTGTATTTATACTAAGGAAGTTAGCAGTACACCAATCATGGACAATATCTGAAACTGAATTTAAAGTAGAGCCTAAAATGTCAATATCGTGCGATTTGAAACAAATATTGAGATCATCGGCAAAAAGAAAACTACTAGATAGGGGTGTCAAAATATTCTTAGGCAGGTCATTTATATAGATAATAAAAAGAATTGGGCCAAGAATGGATCCTTGAGGTACACCATGTGAAACTGTTAAGAAGTTAGACTCTCTTTCATTAAATACCACTTTTTGTAACCTTCCACTTAGATAAGAATTTAAAAGTGAGACGGACTCCTCCTGAAAACCATAAAATCTTAACTTTTCTAGAAGAAGAGAGTGAGAAACTGTATCAAATGCTTTTGATAAGTCATATAGTTTCACTTTAACACTTTCCTTGCTGTCCAACCCCAAGATACACTTTTGTATAAAAGAAACAGCTGCCTTCACTGTACCAAGTCCAGATCTATAACCAAATTGAGAGTTGTTAAACAACTCATTTCGCTCAAAATACTCAACAATCTGATTATTCAGTATAGTCTCAAAAACTTTAGAAACAACTGGAATCAATGAGATCGGTCTATGTGCCCTCGGCTTCGCGAGCTTTTATTAATTCAATAACTAGATGTTTAAAACATTTATTTAACAGAATAATAATTGAAACATATTTACTAATTGGCACTGACATTTTTTTTACATAAACTGCATGATTTAACATAATTGTTTTTAAATGTATTGTTATACGTAGAAAATCATTAAAACAAAAAAGAATCATGTGCAGCCATATTATGAGCATACATATTCGAAATGAAACAATTAAAACGATTAATAATTTAAAAATGATAAAGATCCGTCTTTCGAGGTGCATTTTGCGATTACAGTGCGCTCGGGAAGAAAGACTTCAGATTCGAGTTCTCTGGCCTAACAAAACCCCGCATAGTGACTGAATAAGGCCACCTTCTATTAATTTCTCAATTTCTTACGATCTTCATGGAGACACCAACTCAAATGTAAAATTAGATATGTATGCAGAGTTTGATCCAACTTGATCTTAAAGTTCTGCTTAAATAACATTTACTTAAGGCAGGGTTTCTAATGAGCATGGCCCGGATTTCGATGACCTAAAAATACTTTTAAAAATGAGCAATAAAATAACTGGAAACATACAAAAAATGAACCAAAAATTTGTATGAAAATTCTAGTTTTTTCATCAGATTTATATTGAACAATTATAAACTTATAATTACTAAATTGGTACATACGGTTAAATGCAAACGGCAAACACCGTCTTTCTGTATTATTATTATTATTATTATTATTATTATTATTATTATTATAATAACAAGATTTATTTATTTATGCTTATTTAGAGTTCCGATAATATTCAATGCAAGTAAGTTCACAAAAACTCTGTATAATGCGAGAAACAACACAAAATGAGAAAATAATGACTTTATTCTTTAAAAATTGCCAAAAAATATTAAATGTGGAAAAACAGACCGTAAAATGACCAAAAATGACCAAATAATTTACATTGAATTCTAAAAAATACCTATAAATAAAAAATGGGGGAAATGGCAAAAAATGACCCCAAAAGGTACCATTTTTTAAATCTAGGAGTCATGATCAGAATATCTGCGCTAATGGGAAACGTCATGATGTACCAGGTAAAAAAAAGATATGTAATCAAAATCCGGGCCCTGGTAATGAGTTTGTAATCCAAAAGTTTCATTTATAGTTTGGCGAATATGATACGCGTAATAAGTGTGCAAAATATTCTCATAAGGAAGTGATATGATAGGACCGTAATATTGCAGCAAGATGATTCATCACGGTAGGGCTATGAAGTGTGTTTATGATTGTTCAACGTGCTATAAAGTGGCCGCACGCAGTTACACACGTCCCATTGTAAGCTATTTGCGAACTGTAGGATACACAAATTTGCCTCTTAACAAAGAACTCCCGTGTTTGGCATTTCTGCATTCCGTTCCTTGAGCAAGCCACTTCACGCCTTATATGGACATTCGCAACACACGTGTTCCTAAACGCGCAGAACTCAGTTTCCCAGCTGCAAGTGTTTTTTTTCCTGCGCGCAGTGTTTGCTACTCTTGCATAAGAGGGGATGGTATTTTAAATCTTCTAGCAACATTAAAACAGTGTTACGAGGAACTTTTAAAACTCTTTTGAGTTGGTATGAAACCCTTTAACCCGCATTTATAATGTTAAATGGAAATATCTGATCTTGATTGGTTATCACAAACTATAATGTGCTGCTCTTCGGTAAAATACAATATTCGGTTTAATAAGTATTTCTTTAAGTTTACGGAAAAAAGGTATTTTTACTAATAGCCACTAGCAACTTATTGTAATGTAATTTGTAGCCTTTTGTATTGAAATTGTATTTGTATTGATTATTCCCTCTTTTATTTTCCTCAGGGATTCATTTTGGGTACGTCTCGTTTTCATACTTTTTACGTTAATAAATGTTACAGCTTTTGTTAGAGTGTTTCATTATTTAAGTTTTCAGACTTTACTACAGTATTGCGTTTAAGTTCTACTTAAAAACACTTACAGTAATGATTGATTTGTTGCATGTAAAATCCATACACTTCTAATGAACATACATTAAAATAATATTCTATGAATCTTATACAGTTGTTTTTATTTTCCGTCCAGAAAGTTATGCAATATAGGCCTAGTCATCTCTTGACAGACTTCTGACATTTCACAGATGCACCAGAAAAACATGGAGGTACGCTACGCTGCGCTACAAACCGAAAGTCGCGGGTTCGATCCCTGATGAGGTCGATGGAGTTTTTCAATTGGCCTAATCCTTTTGGTGGCACTGTGGCCCTGGGGTCGACTCAGCCTCCATCAGAAATGATTACCAGGAGCAATCCTGTGGGTAAAGGCGACCGGTGCGTAAGGTTGACAACCTTACCACCTTCATGTGTCGATGTCTAAAAATCTGCGAGCCTCAACCTCCTGGAACCCTCTGGGCCTCCATGGCCTGTAATAGGAAACACTTTTACCAGAAAAAAACATAGCAGAACAAAACGTAACTCAACTGAAACGTAACGTCACTATGATTTCCATTATGTATTATTTTTATGATTAATTAGATAAAGAATTGAATAATTATTCTTGTTGTTATTGTATTAGCGATTTAATTGAAAAAATACTCACATGCCAATTTCGGGATACAAATGCGAAATATATTATAAAGGTGACCATGCATAGGATACAAAAATTTACTTTTTGCACGATATTGCATAAAGTTGGAACCGAGCTAATTGCTGTTACTGCCTAATTGTCAACTTAGCCTCGATTTTTAACCGGATAATAGTTCCAAGAAATGACAATTTGGATTTTGTATCTCATCTACACATAAGTTATTCAGCAGTATTTATTCACTGCTTGTTAAATTTGTTATACAATTCGCATCTTAACACTAATCTATACTATTCAATGAGTTTTAGTAAGCCTACAGAACGACATTTTTCAGTGACATGGCAACCTCTAGCAAAGCAATTGTGACTCTCGTTTCTTAATTCTGCATCAGGATAAACATTAATTCATAGCAGTATGTCAAATAAGCTGGTTATAAATTAATTGTAAGTCATAAATCATAACTTCAATTGAAAAAAAAACGGTCTACAGTTTACCATTTAGATTAGAGATCAATTACTTAAAAGGATTTTTATTTTTATCCATTTATTCGTTCGGTTGATGAACTTGGTTCATTGATAGCTTCCAGTTTGAAAAAAAAAACGCTTTAAATAAGAAAAATGCCGGTTTGTATTTGGTAGCATTAGAAGTAGGGCAGAAAATAGCATTTTTAACCAAGATATGCAATATATTGAAATACGATTATTTTGGGGCTGGTTACTGACATGAACACTTTATTGTTTCAGGAGAAAATGGTTGCCACCTCCCCTTCGAAAATTGAGCCAAGGGAAGGTGGAGAAGGGAGCAGCCTCCACTGCCCCCGACAGACCGCCCCTCAAGAAAACAGGGTCCGATAAGCGGTTCAAGGTAAGTGTAATATTTATTTGCAATGCTTCTGTTTGCTGTAGGTTCTTATCTTCATAGCCTACTATGAATTGGGAAGGTTGAGCACGGACGTCGTTTACAAAGAAATTTCAGGACAGACGTGTTTCCATTTGGAAATTGGTATACGTAAAATAGGTATACTATTTGATCTGCTTCAAGGCTTTGCTAAACAAAACTTTATGGTACTTCATTCCTGGCAGCAATAAGGCCTACCTTCTGATGTCTGATAATCGGCTGCGATTAAATTACTTGTACTCAGTTGCACACGGGCATGTTTCCAGCATCCACCGGTGTTTTCCAGATACCGTTATTTATTGCACTCTGTTGTTTTTTGACAGAAGGGAAAACATATATTTAACAAGCATTTATGAAAATATGTTTTTCTCTCTTTTCAAAAATTGCTGCTAACAAATATAACGATATTGTTTTCAATAATGTCATATCATTATTCAGTATATAATATATTCAATAATATATAATATAATTTAATATATAATAATATAATGTATAATATATTTTAATATATAATATAATGCATAATATAATTTAATATATAATACAATATAATTTAATATATAATAATATGATATAATATATTCAATATATTCAACTGAGGAGATAAAAATTACTTGAGTATTACAGAGAAATGAAACAATATTGGGGAGCAGGAGCGTACTTATTAAATAACAATAAGGAAGTAAAAATTGGGTTGGCGTGGTAGTGCCTTGGGATCTGGAGATTGAAAAACAAGAAGATGTAACATTGGTAAAGGAGTTAGTCGTTTATGTAATAATAAAGAAAATGCATTGCATAACGTATTGGAATGTGATGTAACTTATTGTTGGAGGGAAATTTTAGCAGACAAATTATTGAAGCTGAACAAAATAATAGCATACAAGAAAATTTGTGGTTCAAAGAATGCAACCCTTTTGAAAAGGTTAGGTAAATTTCCATTTATAATAAGGAAATTATAAGGAGATAATCAAAGTTTTGAGAACTGGAGTGTGCTAAACTTGAAATATGAGTTGTAGGCCTACATATTATATTTAAAAAGTGTAAGCCGATATTTGCAGTCTTAAGTTTTTACGTTAAAATAATGTAGATGTCCGTTTGGTAAAATGTTTTTACAAAAGAAGATACCTTTGTGAAGTACTCACTTCGTAAATGCAGCAGAACTCCAATTATCTGGATTAATTGGGACCGGTCCGGATAATTAGGTAAATCATGAAAGGTATCTTCTTTTTAAAAAAACCTAAATTGTATAGTATCGTGCTATACTTACGTAAAGTGTCACATCTTGAACATATCGGTTAAAGTCTGTTGCATTGCTGGCTAACTATTTTGTCGGCTAACAGTATTGCTTTTTCGCAAATAATCGGCCCTGAAAAAGGGTTTCGCAATGCTAGCTGCTGCAAAAACCATTTGAATACGGCCTCAAAGTGATCCGGATAGTTGGAATTCGGATAATTGGAGTTCTATTAACTTTCCTACTACCATGTTATCTTTGTTACACTGAGTAGGCCCAGGCCTACCACTGGGGTTATCAAGACCCCAATTTATATTATTTATGATTATTATTTATCATTTATAAATGGAGATAATAATTATTATTTATAAATTTATATTATGAAACATGGGTTGTATTGGTAGTAATGAACTGGCGTAAAAACATACATTTTTACCTTGAAAATAGGAAAAATATGTATATAATTTTTTTACATAATGTTAAATTCAAAGGGGAAAAGCCAATTTCGAATGGGGTCGTATTAACCTTAATGGTACTCGGTGCAAAAACAACGAATATATTTTTATGTGTTGAAATATAAAAATTAATAAAAGTCAGTGGATATAGTTGACTCAGTTTGGTATAGTAATAAATTTTGAAAATTAAAACTTTAAAACCAGCGGTGGTATTTGTTTCAAAAGTGTTTTAGGGGTCTTGTTGACCCCAACGGTACCGGTACTAGGAAGGTTAACCAAGCATTTTAGGTTAGTTTCCAGAGGAATTAAAACGGAAAGTAGTAATTGTCCTTAAATAACTATGTAGGATTAGACCACTTATTGAGTACTTTTTTATTAACCATACACAGGGCGAGTTGTCCGATGGCGTGCATTTCATAGGTATGAAAACTATTCAAAATATTCTTTTTCATTTACCCATTCAGAGCCTTAAGAAACATATTCCAGTTTGCAGTTGTTTTGTATTGCGATGAGTAGAAACGCTAATGTAGGTGTAATTAAATAAGAGCTATCTTCTTAATTACTTTGTTTTCATTATCTGGATTTAGCAATGCGTTATGTCATTCTTTTTACAAACAAATCTTCTTCTTTGTATATCAGTGTTCTTCCCACTGTTGCTGAACAATAAAAAACTCTGTTCAGATCGTAGAGAAGATCCGTGTGTTGTTTAGTTCAACTCTTAATACAGTTTAAACTGTTCTGAAATATCAATGTCAAGGCATTTTAATGGCAATAGCATTTTAAATAATTGTTAGATGAAGCTTTGCATGAAAAAAGTTCACAACTTATAGGGAACTTGTTTCGGGGAAATGGAAATAGATTTAGGCCTATTTTCATTGTTATAAATTGAGTAATAGTTTGAATCTTTCCTGAACTAAATTTCATAATAACCATTCTTCAGATAATATTAAAATTTGTATTCCAGATTTTTTAAATCTCGAATAAAGCTCCGCCCAATTTTCTTCCGTATAGCGTGAGCCGTATAGTGGAGTATTTGGAATTAGCCTGGTGCGGTTAGGATACTGGGTTCAATTCACGCCCAGGGCAAATTTTCCACCATAGAATGGAATACTAATAGGCTCAGATAGATAAAACTGAAATATTGTCAGTAGCAAAATTTTCGAGTTTTCTGGAGAGCGTGAATAATAATTCTAGAGTGATAGGGGAAAAGCGAATAAGTCAAGAAACCAAAGTTTCAGGAGAGACCAAAAACCATTTATTTCCACAGCATTGTTACAATTTTTTGTTCAAACCACCCAGATATTTAAAAAGAGTATATTATACTATGTAAAATATCTGGGTGGGCTGAAGTAAATATTGTTACAATGCTGTGGAAATAAATGATTTTTCTTCTCTCCTGGAACTTTGTTTTTTTTTTACTTATTCGCTTTTTCCTTATCACTCTAGAATTTATTAAGGCAGAGATGTATAGGCCTATATCATATTTTACCTGATTTGTGGATTGTCTAATTTTCCCCACGCTCCAGATATAGAATAAACTTTATGAAATCCTTTATTAGATAGAATGAGTTTCTACGTCGTTCTAGCATGGTCGTCACGCGATAATAGAATCCATATTCGGATGCTTCTTGCATATTATTGGTACTTACATTGCATGAAACATAGAGTTTATGTCGGGAGCAGGAAGTAATTAAGTTGTTAATTGACACATATCAAGACACCTGTATTAATAAACTCAACGATGTATATTTCCCCACGCTGGAACATGGAGGTAAATCATGTTTAAAAATAGCATGGCAATCGCAATGTTTCCCTATATGGTATATTTATTATAGATTCCTACACGAGCTTTAGACCGACGCCTGCGTTGTCTGCGGTGAAGATAATAAATAAGATGGTTATAGCCGTAAACTCTTGCCAGGTTATTATTTCGCATTTGCCAGATCTGATTGACCTTGTGGAACCACAAACACTCCTACAGAATGTGAATATGTTTATTTTAAAATCAGTATTACTATTTGTAAACTTATTTCCGTAGTAGATTTAAGTTACGTTTTGGTTGGGTTCTATATCAGACAGTACGAGTACAGTATAGGATTCACGCATCCCCACATCTCCACTTTGTCTTTTGTTAGGAATACCTTTACATGCGATAATGGTTAGTCTGCCTTAAAGTTTCGGACTATAATAATAATAATAATAATAATAATAGCTAGGACAAGACATTTGATGAGTTTATATAGTTTTTATATAAAGGTTAAAAGATAGCTCGAATATATATATATATATATATATAAATGACTGTATATATATATATATATATATATATATATATATATAAATGTATCATGAAATAATTGATTAAGTAAGGGCAATTTGTTTTTCCATTTTTCGTCATATTCAAGAGAGATGTCATTTTTTGGCAATTTATAAGCCATTTTCGGCATTTTTAGGCCATGTTTCAGTAAGGATAGAGAAGAGATATATCCATGTACAAATCATTACTTTCAGACAACAGACAATCTTTTTATTTCAGAATCTCCGACAAGTGTTCATAGTTCATTTAAATTCAGGTCTATTGTAAACACCGTAGCAGTTTTACTTGTAGCAATAAAGAATTCTCTTTTTAGGTAGATTTTCGAAGAAAAATCTCCCTATTGCAATGGATACCACTTTATGATTTTCGAAAAATTCTTTCATATCTTTACGTTTTATGCTCCCCTAAGTACGAAACCACCGCCCGTTCCAAAAAAAATTTTGTGATATTTATATTTATATATATATATATATATATATATATATCTTTACACGATAGCGGCCGTAATTTTGAAGATATTTGAACCAAATTTTATTATGTTATTTCTAGGCCCAATAGTTCGGACAAGTTCGTTAATGGGCGAAATTGGCCCAAGGGGGAGGGGGTTGAAATTTTAAAACATTTTTATCTCGGCCCCTATGAAGTATAGAGGGAAAATTTGTTTGAATAAAAGAGTACTCCCTATGGAGTTCACAGTGACACCAACAATTCGGGGGTTCGAGTGAAGGTGGGGGTGGGGTTGGGGGTGGGGGATGAAAATTCGACACTTTTGAAACTACGTCTTGTGGGGGTATCGTTGAAAAGCTCTTGATGAGTACTCTACAAATCAATAAATAGTTTCTTGATAGCTCTCATATGACGCGAGATTTTAATGTTTGAAAATAATAACACTTAAAAGAATTATTATAATATCATAATTTTGTCTTGTTTAGCGGCTTTGCTAATTTTATTCATTGCTGATCTTGCGCACGGCCTCCCAGAATATTATATCCTATTCTTGTTGTCAAAACAAATGATTGTAGGCTCTTCCTCTTTACCGAATTCAGTTCTTATTACTGCAGGTTTACCATGCCAAGGCTAAAGAAGAAGAGTGCTATGCAGCGACAATAAATTAAACCAAAAGCACTTCGAAATCTACCTCCGCCTGTAGGCCTGCCTAAAGGGATTTTTTTCTTTCTTTTTGAAACATATTTGCTAGGGGTAATATGATGGGCATGCCAGTTCAGAAATAATTTATTTTTCTCTAAGGGTGTCCAATAGTATAAATTTACTTACTTCTTTAGGAACAAAATAAATGTGTTTTTTATTGTACATTCACTGTTATCAATTAAATTGCTTTTAGCAATTCATTCCTTTAAAAACTAATTATAAGTAATAATGGTAAATTTATTGGCCTTTTTTTTTTAAAAAAAGTGTAATTTTTCACAATTTTTAGGTCATAAATGCATATTTTATTTTGCATTTTTTCCCTACTTTATGGCCATTAAATCCCTTGCCATAATAATAACCATAATCATCATACTCAAAACTCCATGTTACAAGAAATTTTCAGAGAATATTCATAAAGTGTTTTAACACTTACGACAACTAGGCGTTGCTGCAAGTATCAGATAATTAATGTACAGCCTCAATTCCCACAAGCTCCTTCACTGGTCGTATTGCATTAGAACTATGAATGTTGTAAGAGTGCACGGCATTACATGTACCTAGGTAGTTTGCCTCCATCAAGTGGTACATCACCTTGGTTGTCAGGCCAGACACATACCATGTTAAAACAAGCTTGAACTAATAAAACAGGTTCCTTAAGTTAGTGTCCTAATTAATTACCAATCCTTCTACGCTAAGGCGGGTATTAAGTTTACAGGACGATAGCTTATAATGGTCCACATGTTAAATTCAAACCTAAACCATAGCATGTTCTTTTTAGTGCAGAAATGTTATATTACCTCTTTCAAGATATTATTCGCAATATTACCTCCAATTTCGTGAGACTTAACCCAGTTTTGGCAGGGAAGGAATAAAGTCTAGGGAGCACGCGTGTTTTAATTTTAGAAATTTCAAATATTTAAATGTATAAATCTTTTAGTGGTTATTTTGTTGCTTTGTTAAACCGAAATTGGAATATTGCTGTATCATCTGGTAGTCATTAACAAAATAAGCTTAAAAAATATACTTGATAAACTTCATGTTAAAAAAAATTATTCTCAAATATTATTATTATTATTATTATTATTATTATTATTATTATTGTTATTATTATTATTATTATTATTATTATTATTATAATTATTATTATAATTATTATTATTATTATTAAAACTATGAACTCTCTTCTCTGTTTAATTTTCTTTTTTATAACGGCAACATATGAAAGATAGGCCTAATCTGAGCGATGTATGAGCTATTTGCACTCCAGAACCTCAGTAAGTTGCAGTAATTTAGAATAAATTTAACCTACAATATATTATATTTTAACTTACATGTTTTTTAAACTTGTGTTACATAGTAATCGTATTTGTATCTGTATTAAATTGTAGTCTCCTTTGTTTAGTTGTATGCGTGAACATTGTAATTGGTTTACCTGCAGTGTTCACACTTGCCCGATGTATGTTCAGCGCACCTTAGGGCCCTTTAAGACAAACATGCATAGAACTTACCAACTGATAAATAGTCCTCGGACATTTCCGTTTCTTCGCTAAGGGACTGAAAAACAGTTTAATACACAGGCGCGTATAGAAAGAATCTTCTCTTTTAGATTCCAAGCACCGTATGGATAGGAAATTTTAATGTCAGGCACTGTCAGCTTATTCTGATTCCGAAAAATAACACGAGAACGATTGTTTAATATGTTCGTGAATAACCTGAGTATTTTGGTATAGGAGGAAATA
This sequence comes from Ectobius pallidus, assembly GCA_964059195.1. Classification (NCBI taxonomy): domain Eukaryota; kingdom Metazoa; phylum Arthropoda; class Insecta; order Blattodea; family Ectobiidae; genus Ectobius; species Ectobius pallidus. Next base: position 82,661,971 of record CAXKWD010000002.1, on the reverse strand, counting down.
GTGTTTTTAAAATTATGTCATGTGAAATTAAAAGGAAGCCTATATGTACCAATGCCTAAGCAAAACATAGCTTCACGGCGTGGGTAGCGTAGTGAGTATGGCGTTGGCTTCCTGTGTAAAATGTCGCGAGTTCGATCCCTGCCCAGCAGGATGGCATTATTATCTGCCTGTATATTCACAGGCATTAAAAAAAGGGTTTAGAATAATATTACATGAAATCTGGCCGTTTCTCGTGTGTAGAGAAAATATTAACCAATCCAGTACAGTGGGAAACTATCCCCAAAAAACTCCTGCAGAAAATTTTCCGGCACACGAGTGATGGTGGCAGTACTAAGTTGTTGTAGGCCTTTAACTCCGTCGTTAAATAACTAGGGTACCGATGAACCAACGCAGTCCCAGCTACAGCTGTTATTATCTCTTCCCTTTCCCAAGCATTGAATTACTTGAACTCTTGTCCAACGCTTAATTATAACTAATTTCCAATATCCATTAGTCTTTTCAAATGGGAAAATGCTGCAAAACCCGACTTGATTTGCTAACTAAGATTTGCTAGCTTCAGGATTGGAACCTGCGGCTTCCAGGATGTAGGCCCGCCGCTTTACCGCCTTGATCACCTCATTGATACAAGTGTTTGCTGGGTGTTATTCCAATTATTTTTCTACGGAGCCTTAATCTTCTCATGACGTACAGGATATTGTGTGAAAGAAAGGAGACGAAGTCCTTGCAAATATTCTGAAAGTCGATTCTTGTAATAGGCCTCTGAAAATAAAGACCCATAAAAGCTCTCAAATGTAAATAATTCGGCAATGCATTAGGCGATTACTTGAATAGAAGTAATTTCTTTGGTATACTAAGAAAATGTGTAGTTCAAAGGTTTGAGATAATTTTGTAATGGATAATTTATAGCCTATCGTAATATAATTTTATCTCATAAAATTGTAATTTCACTTATGAAATTATTTTATCCACAACTGTTTCTAAATTGAAGGTTTGGCTTACTATTTCTTGACAAAAAAAGCTAATCTATAAATTCATGAAAACATAAAATACCTTCAAAACGTAAAACATACCCTTTCAACACACTTGTTGCCTAGGAAACAATTCCTCAATCATATAAAGATTAAAGTAGGCATCCTGTTAATACATAAATTGTAGCTGATTCGCTGCTGTATTAAAAAGGTTTTCACATCTTATCAGTTGATCTTTAATAATTGAACCTATTTCACCTGTTGATCCCTAAAACTGACTGTTATTAATTTGATTAATTAACTTCGACTTTATTGCAGTTTTGATCATATACTAGTACATTATTTTGAAGAATGTATGATTTGACTCCCCCTGTAACATTCTATTCTTGAAGAAAGCTGTTTGCTAGTTTACTGGGGGTAAACTTCTGCTGGAAGTGGAAATCCCAGATTGCAGGTGATGGGACTAGTATTGAAACCTGCAAGTCGAAGCTCTCCGAATCGATATGTACACAAACGCCAGAGCGTCTAAACCCCATTCATAGTAACGCATGCGCTGGACCGAAATGTGGTAATGTGTTCACATTAACATTTTCCCGGAATTCATTCAATTCGTGGAGGAGAACAATTGCTGCAGTGTTAACGTTGAACATAAAATTTAATGTATGCGAAACAAGTTGTTATAGTTATGTACTAAAAATAGTAAAATATGTATTTAAAAATCTCGAAATATGTGATAAACCAATTAAATTACCGGGAAATATGTAACACATCATAATTTCTCAATTTTCGTGAAATATGTTGTTATAATCAGACAAAGTATAGAATCACATAATAAACTGGGGATGTATAGCAAACATGCCTAATTTCGCAGTATATTTTTATTTTATTTATTGCAAAACTGGGAACAGTAGTGGAAATAATTCATCTTATTCATCAAAGAGGGCATCTTCTCTTCTGTTTTATACATTTTTTTAAAATTTTTCCATTACTGTTCCTGATTTTACAGTAAATAAAATAAAAAAGATACTGCGAAATTAGGCACGTTTGCCCTAAATAACTCTAAAACTTAAAATTACATATTGCTGTTAATTTTTCAAATTACTGTCCCCATAACAAGAAGGAACAAACATGTGTTTCAAGTTATCACATATAAAACTTCTGTTATCGTAACATAGTTTTCGTATTGACTAAATGCACAATGCTGAAGTAGTGGGTACATATTTAAATCTGCACAAATCTTCTGGTGTGTACTCAATTTCAAATTCATCGGTACTGCCTTCACTTAGCACTCTGTTAATAACACTGATTTTATTGAATCCTTTTTTCTTTCTTTCTTTCTTTCTTTCTTTCTTTCTTTCTTTCTTTCTTTCTTTCTTTCTTTCTTTCTTTCTTTCTTTCTTTCTTCAAACTGGAAGAGTTTCAAACAGCCTGAGTAAAAGTAAGGAATGTTTGATTAGGGTCACTTAAGAACTAAAAATATGCCGCAGGAGACAAAGCTATCTATAAATATATCTCCGCGAATTGCATTGACCCTTGTTGGCATGCAAGAATCCAGGAATGTGCTTCGAAAATGTTAATTGCAGCAATCCTTTTTCTGCTGACACTACTTTGTATTGTACCTCCATTATTCTCAAAGTAATTGTCCCCAATTTTTGCGAGACAGCTTGGTGTGAGCTGTTTACTAGATAAATACATTATCACCAGAAACTGACAGATGTAACCGGTTAATTGCGGGCGAATGGCTACGCAAATCGCTACTCTGTTCAGGTAATTAGATTTTTTACGAAATTTAACATATTAGAAATAAACAGAATCTATAATCTCGTGTTATTTACTTGTATAAAAACTGGAAATAACATTTCTTTAAAATATTGTATTAGGTGGAAAGATACAATAATGATTGGACCATGATTGGTATTAGGACGTGAAAAGGGAATACTATTTATATATATATAATTTATATATAAATATATAATTATATATAATTCATATATATAAATATATATTTTTTTAATATAGAAATTAATAAAATTCAATTGATACAGTTCACTCAGAGGGATAAACTAATAAATTTTTAAGATTATAGTTTTAAAACCAGCGGAGTTATTTCTTTCGGAAGTTCCCAATGTTTCTAGGAAGGTTAATGCAAGAGCAAAAAACTCATTTTACATGATAAAAGAACTGAGAGAAAAAAAAGATTGTCTATATAATGATCTGATATACTGACTGTCTTAGCTTTTACATCTGCCATTTCCCAACCGGCAATAACATAGCCGTACATTCATATGAATACATCAATCAAGGCGGAAATTTGTGACATGTACAGTATGTGTCACAGGTTGAGAGCTGACACATAGGATGCGGTGGATTCCTACATTTCCTGCACTTTAGAATTTAGCTTCCCCAGTTCTCGCCTAACGGTGTCAAGGATGATAGAAGGTTCGTGACCATCAATGATCTTTCTTTCTTTTTCTTTCTTTTTTCCTTTCTTTTTCCTTTTTCTTTCTTTCTTTCTTTCTTTTTCTGTTTAACATCCTCTGTTGTAGAACTTATTTAAAATCCCTTCTCCCTATGAGACAAAACATCAGTTTACGTACCATAAGTATAAATTTGTGTTCTTTTTCCGATTTGATTCCAGTTATTACCGAGTTTCTCATTATTATTATAATTTGTATAAAATTGTCTGTAGCATCTTTAAATAAATAAATAAAATAAAATAAAATTATTATTATTATTATTATTATTATTATTATTATTATTATTATTGAATTTCCAGAAAAGAAAATAGAACCCTATTGTGCATTAGCATATTGGGGATATAGTTTAACAATTACATTCAATTTACAACAGATTGAACATTGCTATTGAAGCTTATTAAAGATGCGATGTATGAATGTTAGAAAATTAGTATAACAATTTTTTTTTAAATATATGAAACAGAGGTTTTTCCAGTTCATTGTCACAAAAACTCAGATGATATTGCAGGATACCGTATATCTTGATCTTCCAAAGTCAGGACAGTCAAAAAGCAAGTGCTGCACTGTTTGAGAGGAATCACAGAAGCATAAGTAATCATCTGGAACGCTGATGTTAAATAGCTCGAAATATGATTTAAATTTGCCATGGCCAGATAGGAATTGTAAGAGTGTTTGTGTTTTTATGCTACATATACTCGTGGTACAGTAGGCTATACCATAGAGTTGATCTCAGTGATGCAGAAATGGTGTGCGCGCCTCTGGATTCGATGTTCTGATGTTCAATCCCGGCCATGGTCGACAGATTTTTCAGAGCATATAATCAAGTCCTCCGAGAAGTCCTTCTCGTAGATCTGTGGCACGCCGAAATTAGAGCTCTGGGCTAGGATCCTTTCACATCCTAGTAATACCTTAGCGCCCTCCTAAAGGACTGTCGAGTCGATGGGCCTACCACCTGTCAGTCTGCCCTCTGTGGAAAATTGAAATTGAAATTAGCCTTTGACATCCCTTGAGGGCTAAGGCCTCCTGCATTCTAGCAGGGATTGCTCAAAAAATAGAACCCACTTAAGGGAGCTAGGCCTAAGGAGTCAGCTACCTTGTCCTGACCGTGCACTTTTCTTTCTATATCTATGTCTTGGTCTGATTGACCTTGTTCTGCGTTTCTTGTCTGTGTTGAACTGATTAACACTGAACTTGAGCACTGTACTACAGTTTTCTTCACTTGTTTCACTTCACTAGGAGCTTCCCTAGCTCTTTCCAACCTTTGCGATCTCTTTCTCTCCTTGACCATTGAGCTCCTGCCCTATCTCGTAGTGTGTCTGACCATCTGGTTCTTTGCCTTCCAACATTCCTTCTTCCTACCCAGGGATCCCATATTGTTAGTTGGTAGGTCCATCTTTTGTCGTTCATTCTTGCCACATGGCCTCCCCATCTCCATTTGAGTTGTTCTGCCTTGCAAACGATGTCGCTCATTCCTGTTCTCCTTCTAATCTCTTCGTTTCTTATCCTATCTTTTATTGAAATTTGCAGGATTTTCCGTTCCATCTTTGGCTGGCATGTTTGGAGCATTTGTTTGTGCCTTGTTGTCATGGCCCAGGTTTGGCATCCATATAGCATCACTGGTAATATGCATTTTTCTAGCATTTCGGCCTTCAGTTTGGTCTTTTGGAACTTGTCCATTAGAACGTATCTTAATTCTTCTTCGATGCTAAAACCTTCCCTGGGGAGGTCTTTTGTTACACTCTGGAATGCTATCAAATATGGCAACTGAACCGTGAGAATAGCTAGTTTGTTATAACATGAAGAACTACATAATATTTATGGGACATTCTGCATTACCATTGCTGCTCTCCTTTTTGTGAACTGATCTTTGTCTAGTTACACGTTATATGATTTGCTATTTTTTTTATAAAAAAAAACAAAACTTGATGTTCGTATTTGATGCCGTGGAAGTAGAATAATGCCTTACCTAACCCTATAATTGTAGATTTAGTATGATTTCATGTAGTTCTGACGGGTATTACATAATTAGATAGTACTGTGGGAGGAAACATTCTCTCTGTGTTTTTCTTTGGATTGTGATTACAGATCATTGCTTGAGGAATTACATGCTACATGTGAGATATAAATGTATAATCATTAAGTACCTAGCCTTAGAAGCGAAATTTTCGAAGGAGTGTTCAAGCCATGAAATTACGTAGTTAAAGTCGTACAATAATTTATAAATATACAGTACTTGAAATTTGTTTTATTTTTTCGGTACATATTCACGTTTTCGACACCTATAAATTCTTCTGCCTTTTGTAAAGTAAATCAAGAAATACTTAGGCATACCTTCTGTTATTTGAATAAAACTCTCAGGTTTAAATGTAGGAATTATTAATTTTGTTATGCAACTGCCAAAATTTGACGATGGAATTACGAAATTTACTTATTTAGGATCTTAAACACTCGCAATATCTGTGTGATGTAGGTGAGTTCGTTTGCTTTAATCTAACCAAGAGTAACCAGACGATATTTCCGCAGATTCTTGTTCGGAAGATCGCAGGTTCAAATTCTGCCCCAATATGAGTTAAAGTTTATGATGTTTACTGACCCTTTACTGTAAAACAGATATCTATCAAGAATGAAAATAAGCTCGAATGAATTGGTACACTCATTGTCCGTTCACGACGACTAGTTGGGAGCTATTCTTCCCATGGGCGTCGGCATGGGGGGGGGGGTGCAAGGGGGGGCAACTACGGGCCGGGAAACTACGAGAATATTAATGTATTTAGCCTAATCATTTGAAATTGAGGTCCTTAGGTCATAAATGGATTTTTAGTAGGTCATAAATCATAATAAAGTAGTCTATTATTCGTATCACTTGTACGTGGATTAACTTAAATTAGGAATTAGCTCGCCATACACTTATTTAGTTTACTGTCGTAATTCCACTAATTGTTCACGATAGTAAATTTATTATTATTATTATTATTATTATAGATTACTGTATAATTTAGCTTAAATTATAATTGTATTTGGAATTATGTTGAGTTCCTCCTTAATAAAATTCCTGTCGACGCCCCCGAATCTTCCTATTTTTTCCCCCATCTATGTGCCAAACTACTGGTAAGATATTATGCCGAAAGCTTCTGCAGTCATTTTCAGAAGAGATTGGTTCGGAGCTCTTATCTACGGATGGTAAAAACTGAAAACCTTACATAAAATGCAATCGTGAAACATTTACTGTCGAGAGACTTTGAGTCTGCTACCACTTCCAAGCTGATAACTACGTTAAGCAACTGAATTTGTCTGGGTACTGGGTGACCGCTGCCTTGCCTTTAAAAGGGGTCTGTTGTGGTCCTAAGCTCACTTTAAGCTGTAGATCCTCTCTCTCCTGTGGGTCTTCATTAATAACCAAATTCAAATCATTATTTATAATGAAATCCTCATGTCTCCACTTGAGATAATGGATTCCGTCACGCCAGATGAGCAGAAGCTAAGAAGGACGATCAGGTCAAAATGTGATTGAATCAAATGAACATCAATAAACATATCTTCAGAATCGATTTATGAGATTGATTTTAAAAATCTGTTAGGCCTATACATTTCAGTTGTATTGTATATACCAACCGATTGCAATTTTGATTCCATTCCTCTTAGTTTTAATTTTTTTTTAATTCTGCTTTTTATTCATTGACAAGTGTCTTTCTGAATTGCAGACATTCCACTGAAAGTGAGCCTGAAGCGTCCAGACCGTAACAGCCTTTTAATATTAATTTAAACGTAAGTTATATGTCATCACTGAAAAATTATGAAATTAATTTTCAGAATGAGTTATTCAGTAGACTAGTACTGAAAATGAATGACAAATTTTTTCAATGATGACACGTACGTTTAAATTAATATTAAAAGGTTGTTATGGTCTGAACACTTCATGCTCATTTTCCGTGGAATGGCTTATTGCAAACTGTAGCTCAACTTGTTCCAAACTTCGTTTATTTTCCACACTAATTTATGAATGACACCATTCTGCCCAGAACTAGGACAAAAATAGGTTTTGCTTACTGCGCTTAAATTTTTAACATTGTAGAAGTTATAGAATTGAAACTAATATTCCAGTTTCTTGTGCAATTTATTCTTCTTTTAAAATAAAAATAAAACTGGAAACATGGTTATTCCTACTTCCTGAACCTTTCCGTGATTCTTGTCGCGAAATTGCTGTCAAATGCAGCGCTGCCGAAACCACCCTCTTCAGGCCGATTTAGCTCTCGACTTGACTGTCGATACAGGTTATTGTACATGCATTGATGCTAGATGGAGGGAGTTTCCCTTTGGTAAAAAGGAATGTTAGGAGGGAGCAAAACCTATCCTGTATAGTTTTTTTTTATGTTGGGAGGGAAGGAAAACATAATCTTGAGGGGATTAAAAAAAGACAACACAGTTTTAAGGTTTTTGTAATGATAAATATAATTATATTGTTCCAATCACTGAAAGATAGCTTAAAAGCGAACGCTGATTTTAGGACTCACGGGCACCCCGAACGTCTGGGCCTATTTATTGCTAATCAGCTTATTTAAAAAAAGTGAAAATAAAGCTGCAAATGTTTCATTATAGTTTAAAAACAATTATCAAAGTGCCATTTCTCTTGTAAAAAATAAATACGGTATAGGCTATGCAAAATGTATTGGTATAATTTATTATAATATTAGTTAACCTTCATAAATAATTACTAATGTTCTAATTTAAGATTATGAAAACATTTTGGGCTAAAAAGGGAAATTTTGATATAGCCTGCCTGAAATGTATCTTCATGTGGCAACACTGTTTACTTGCCGTTGAACTTAAGCAGCCATGACGTTTTATAAGCAGTTGGGTGCCATAATACCGTTGTAAATTCACACTAGGTGAGTATTACACAATGTCACTATTTTGGGAAATTATCTTTTAAAAAGTTAAGTATTAATTACATGCAAGAATATTAATGTAGACTAACCCAGCTGATATCATCTCACATCTGGATTCAGTTACCAGTGTTATGCTATAGCTTATCCGAGTGTTTGACTTCCATATATTCCGCATTAATTTAAGAACTGGAATTTATTTATTTTCATGTAAATATAATCCTCGTATTTCAGACCCATTAAGCTGTAAAGCAAGTATTAACAGGATTATTAATATTGAATGTTGCATAATGTATAAAAACTGCTTGACACTATCTATCCAATGTTACGCTGCCTTGCGTAACTTCCTTGATAGATCTATTGACTTTTTTTTAGTCGGGTTAAATTTGCATACAGTCTCTTAAAATACATTATTTACAAAAATACAATTCTACAACATATAGGATGAGATATATACATTTACTACATTATTTCCTTGCCTATAATCAAAACAGTTTGGATATATTACAATATTCTACTGTAATTAAAACAGTACAATTGCCGGTGTCCCCCCTTCGATCCTGTGGTGAACTAAAATCATTCTTGAACTGAACAGGTTTCCTTTGTAGTTACCCATATTTTCAATTAGTTCCAAGATTAGGTCACCCGCGCAGTCGTCCGCCTCACTTTTACCGAGTCTTACGTAACTTCCCGGGAGGAATGAGGCTTAGTACGTCATCATGCACAAGGGGAAATTTCGTATGTTTAAAAGAATTATAAGCTTTAAAAATTATAGATTACTGTACTGATCCTACACCCAATACAACGGCAAGACTCATGTAAATGGCTGTTGTGCTCATCACTAACCTAACTTAAAAAGTCTTATGCTATTCGAACCTCAATTGTCTCTGTTAGCTTCCACTAGTAGCGTGCAGTAAGTGATCTAAGGGTCGCGGATTATGTGCGAGTCAATTGCCTATTTTATTTTAGGGTTGAAAAAATGTTATTTATAATACAGTACCTACTGTTTGTTCGAATTACGATAGGAAACACTGAGATACAAGCATGAAGAAAAAAGGGCCATGGAACTAATCCAAGCATTAAGGACTGGCCTAATACGTCAATTTGTACAAGGTTGTAATAGATGTGACTCTTGATTCATTCAGAGCATGGCGTTTACTTATAGCCGTACTAAGAATAGAATCCAAAACCTCTTGTAGATGCCTAACCTAGAAAAAATTGCCCATTTTTCTAGTTTCAAGGTAACACTGTAGTCCTTACAGACTGTATCTCTCCAAAGATTCCTGGAACGATTTTTCTTTAGTGCCGTAGAGGTTGAGTATGATTTGCTAAATACCTTATTACTGATTGATATGGTTAGTGAGAACTTATTTCGATTGCATCATTCAATGCTGCCAATAGCTTTACATGTGGGAAGAACAAGTGCGAGGTTAGTGACAGGTATAATGAGATTTGCGTCAATCTAGGTTTGTGACAGGTTAGGTTAGAATAGCATACTTTAGTTTAGTGACAGGTACTTCTAGCAGCAACCCCATAACCACCATCAACTTCATCAGATTGCCTCCACTGTTTCGTAATGAGATCGATTCTGTACACCGTTCTCCTGTTATGACCAGTACAAATTACACCATTTTTAGGTTATAGTGCTCACTAGTATATTATTCACGATTTTTCTTTCACTTTGCAATTTTCAAAGAATAAACTGAGTTTATATAGAAAATGTATAGGTTTTAAAGAATATTACAACCTCAAATGCGGCAGTTTTTTGTGTTTATATAAAAAAGAAAATAGTGTGCAGTGTGCCAATGAATCCCGTAATTTATATTAGAGGCTGAGTTGAGCCCAGTACCATAGTCCCAGAAGGTTTAAAAGAATGGAGAAGCCCAATTAACTTCATCGGGGATTGAACCCAAAACCTGCCATTTGTAGCGTTTTGCTTCAACCGTTCCAGGGTATGTCCATACTTAGGCTGTGTAAGAATTTTAAATGTTGAATATGAATTAACTGAACATGTTTAAATGATCTAACTTCAAATAATTTCATTTTTGCAGTTGCCAACGGGAGACATGGGCAACAAACAGGCACCTCAGGGACAGTCGGAGGAGGATGAGGAAAGAGCATCAGCCCAAGCGTCCGCAACTCCCACCAGCACCACTGCTCCCAGAACAACATATCCACCTCCAGACAATGGGGAGGAGGGTGAGGAGGAACTGCCACCACTTCCTCCTCCCATGAAACCCATCAATGAACCCATCTTGGTGTCTTCTCAAGGCAATACATCGGGGGCTGACGAAAACCAAGGAAAGAGAGTAAGTGTTAATTATAAAACAGTACTTCTTTAATGTTAATGATGTCTTAATTGTAGGTTTATCGGAGTTAAATGGATAGTTTGGTAACCTTCAGAGAAGATTGTCATTTGTTGTATTGGAATTTTTGGAATTGTACAATTTTGCTAGAATCTATATAAAGAAGTAATGAATATTGCAGTTTTTATATGTCATTTCATACAAAAATGCCTAGACATGACACTACACTGCATTTTAAAAACCAGTTGTATAAATCTATACAGTAATATTATGTAAAACATATTCTACAAGTAATATCAGATAATTATCGATTTATACATTATTTTATATAATTGGTTTCTGACAATAAGTGATAAAATTCCAGAGAAACAGTCTATTGGTTCCTATTGGTTAACTACAATAGGACTACCAGTATAGTTATTGCACTTGGTTGACGGATTTTCTTGGTCTGTTGTAAAGTTATTCAAATGAGACATTTTCACTTTATCCTATGTGTATGTAATTTGAGTCATAATTACAAAATTCTTTTTATTTCATTTTCTGATTCTCTTTCTTGAGATGTCGGGTTAGTATGTATACTTGGTGAACGGGAAAAAATCTGTCCACGTGTCTGTATGCATGATAACTCGGTGAACGGGAAATTGTCCATCTCTCTGTGAGTCTGTGTGTATGATATCTCAAATAAACTTTATCAGATTTTCATGAAACTTAGTATACACACTTAAAAATCCCATAGGAAGAACCAAATTGGTTGTGACAGTTACCGGAGTAATGACCAATTAACAGTCACATGCTTTTATTAGCAAATTTGCATCAATCGATAACACTGAATATGCTGTTGGGAACTGAAGACAAGTGACTGCACATTTGTACGCCTTCAAATTGTTTCAGCAAAAATAAAGGGATATTGTTGACATTAGGTCTTTGTTATAAGTTTGTTCTTTTAATATTTTATTAATCCCACCTATTCTTTCACATATGTTGATCACTTTCAAGAAACTGTGGTCTAAAACTCAATTGTTTCTGAAATATGGCATATTAACTCTATCTGGCACATTGTTTTATCAACTATTGATTTTATTGACATACAATAGGAAAAATGTAATAACTATTCAACATATTGTTTTGCATATATGGGAATCAAAATGTCGTATTCCTAACCATTTCCATTCTTTATACAGAAAAATATAAGTACCGTAATATAAGTGATTTCTGCAAGATTTAATAATATTGATGACTTTATCTTGGATATGTTCACCTGAGGATTCAGGACCAGGGAAAAGGTTTTGTTTTCAAATTCTGGAGTTCTAGATAAACTGCCTTTGCCTGTAGTGTTGTTTTTAAGTCAAACTAGAACAAGAGGAAGTACACCATGCAACAAAAGACATAACACAAAACATATCAACCAAGTGCTGTAGGTATACTTGGTTTATGGTATTACATTTACATTTTAACTGGGTTTCTAGCAGTGGAGTATTGTCATTAAATAAGCATTACAGTCAAACAGTTATCATTATTAGGGCCCAGATTTTGATGACCTAAATAATTCTAAAAATGAGATTAAAATGATGACTTTATGACTTCATAATTCATTAAAATCAGTGGTGGATGCAGGGGGGATAGGGGATATATATCCCCCCCAAAATTTGAAAAAAGGCTATATATGCACTCTAAGTGGCCAGTTTTATAAACTAATTATATATGTATATATAAGTTAATTAATTTTTTTAGTATTCTTTCTACCATACCTATTCAAATCCCCCCTCCCCCCAAAAAATTCTGCGTCCGCCACTGATTAAAATGACCTGAAAAGAAAAAGCGTGACTTAAAAATTACCATTATTTGTCAATCTTCTTGCATAATGTCACTTAATACTGCATTACAAAGTTAACAAACAGTGTCACCATACTTGGAAACATTTTTTAATTTTGCAAAAATACTGATTTTTTCTTTCCAAATTCTGGCATGTGGAAATAAAAATATAGCTTCAGTACCTCAACCACTAGCTTCTGCTCTGTGATTAACTGAACCAGAAGACACAATAACTCATGATGCGACCCTCGGCTATAACAAGTAGTTTCACCCCCACATTCCTTTAAATGACAACTATGTCATACAACAGACTTGAACTGTTTAGTTGGACAAAAATCCAAATGTTTAACAAGATATAAATTGGGAAGGCCACAATGCATCATATTTCCCACATATTTTAGATTTCAAGGGGCTGCAAATTATTTCTGCTTGTATTGTAAGAATAATGCAACTTAAATCAATAAAAATGACATAAATCTGGTTTCGTTCTTAAAAATGGCTTAGGCCTACATCCCGTAAAAACTGCCTTATCAGAGAAAAATGTCTAAAAATGCAGAAAAAATTACCCATAAAAGTGGTTTAATTTCACTCAAGATGGATGAGCCATATTTATTTTCCACAGAGCATCATCAGAAAAAAGATGCAAAGTCATCAAAATCCGGGCCTTAATCATTATACAATTTCATACGGTTTTAAAAATTATTTGCTGGGTGTTTCTCCCCCTTTCCCCTTCAAATAAGTGAGCCTAATGTGTCAGGATATTAAAAGGAGTGTTTTTAGCACATTCTTTGTTTTATGTTAAATGTTTTATTAACACTTTTTTTCATAGAAATAACCCCAATAGATAATATAGAGAGGATAGTTACATAGGCCTACTAGTGAAATGAGCATGGTAGCAAGCACATCAGAATTGGACTTTGTTACTAACATTAAACATGTTTTCACACATATAAGTCACAGGCTTACAAGACAGTCCTGTTTTGATAAAAACAAATAAACATACAAAACGAACATCAGTTGATTAGAAATAAACGTACCATTAGGATTGGATTGTGCTGTAAAAGTTGGAAACTTAATGTGAAAAAGTCTTGCGAAACATCCTTAACTAGAATCAGATAACATTGAAATATATATTTTTTAATTAGTTTTCTAATAATTATTATTATAGGTTTTTCCTAAAAAATAGCTTAAGAAAAAAGAGGTTCTTTAAGTATAATTGAAGGTTTTCTATTTTAAAGGATTTTATGAGAGAAAATATATATTATTCAATATTATTTTATTAACAAAAAAAAGTTGTTACCTGTACATATTAACTATTATATTAAGTTTGAGATACTTTCATATCTCTTACTCGTGTACCATATCATGTTACCCGCAGTAACTTGTATTCTCTTCAATGATACATAGAGATTACAATATTTTGCCCTTTGATTGTGGTTTGTATAGACTGAAGGAATCAAGTGTTGAAAACACAAAATTTATTAAATTTAATTCCAATAAAGAAGTAGTGGAAAATCTATAAACTGAAACGTACTTACTACTACCTGAAAATAATTTTACTCAACATATTGATCTCCCATTTTTTTCTACACTTTGGTTTAAATTAAATTTATTTGAGTGTTTTTTTTAATACACGAGCCTTTTACAGAAAGTGACTTATATTGCCAAAATATGTTGTGATGATCCTTGCTATAAAAATGCTAGGAGGATTTGTGTAGTTGCTCGCTCCAATATAGATCTGTGTTTGCAGTCTTCCAGTCTCTCCCTAAAAGCGCTGGAAGGAGCTACGTCCGCTGACTTGGCAGAAATAGAACAAATCGTCAAAGAGCGAATGGTGTGTTGTTAATGTGAACAATAATGAATGGATGCTTTTTTCACAATTTATTGTTTGCATGTAATTTATTGTAGCAATGTAATTTTATCATGTTATATTATTTTTTTGCACCATTAATATCACTTTATTTTAGTAGATATGCACATATCTGCAATGACTACCTTTGGTTTTTTATCTTCCACGATACTGCCATGTTGTATTAGTAGTTTCTCAGCATTTTAGACACTTTTTTTAACACACCTAATCTTATTATGAATGTATTTTTTGGTATCTATTTTAATTATTTTAACTGCATCATTTTCCTATGTAGACGTTGACTGTAACACTGTAAAATAACTTTTGTGTGCCACTGATACGATATCACAGGGTTGAAAAATTGCACCATTTTTATAGCTTTATTAGTATATTAACTATTTAAAACTGATCAATAAATGATGTAAGATGTTTTGGCAGTGGTGTTTTGATTTGAAGTTGAAAGAATTCTGGTTTCTGAACTGATTTTATTTATATTATACATGTTTTATTCAGGAGTTTAATTTATTTTCCTTTGTTTGTATTATTATATTAGAGTGACATTTTCCTCCATAGACAGTTTCTTCTAAATCTTCTGTCATTTATTTTTAAAGAAATGTTTGTTTGTAGTTGTACAGTTTAAGTCCAAAGGGCTCAGTTCAGCATGTACCAGATCCCTTTTCAAGATATAGTAATTATATCTGAATTGCTCGGTCGTTAAATCAATTTGAAGTAAGAATATTTTCATAGTCACTGAAACTCTCACTAAGACCAGAATATATATTTTTTTCAACTTTAGATAACAAAAAAGGCAAGACAAAATATTTAAATATGTTAACGCATTGGCATTGTTTAACCAAATTGCCATTTAGAACAATTCGCGGGTGCGCGGGCAAAGAGAGGTAAGTCCACTTTCTTGTTACTGAGAATTAGTGACTTAACACACTTTACCTGCCCAACATCGCTTTAGGGATGGATAAATCCACGAGGCACACATTCATAACTACCATACTTTTGTGAATATGACTTGCTGGACTTAACACAAATGTAGAGAACATTTTTATCTATAACTCTATGCACATGTCTAAATTTTTTAGGATGGTGGACTTAACTCTTTTTGCCCGCACACCCACGAATTAATTTGACTCATCTGTTAACATATTATTCTTTCGAAAGATGTCATTAACTCAAACTGAACTGATCCTTTTGATTTTATTATTATTATCATCATCATCATCATCATCATCCAGCTTTTATTTAATTTACTGTTTATACACATTAATCACTATTATATATGGTAGAGGATATTGTTTCATTTTTTATTTTGAGGTTCGTAGTTACTTAGTTTGGAATTTTAAAACATTGTTTTAAAATTGCATGACTTTAAAGATGTATTTAAACTTTCAAATCTTATTATTTATTTTCAATGTATTTTTATTTTCTAGTTGTTGCAGTAGTTATTTGTCTTCTGTGTTAAATTAATTTATGCTTTTGTCATTAGCAGGTCATTAGCAGGTCAATTTCACTTTTGTATACAGCTACTGTAGTTTGATAAATATTTCTTTCATAGTGTCTAAAACAGTTTTAATTGTTTTTACAGAATCAAATAAAATGTTCAGTGACTCTTCCACTTTGAAGTATTCATAGAACAGAAGTTTGGCATTAAAATTATATAAACAAATCTGCAGTAGAAAGGATAAATCTTCATATTGAAAATGTGATCAGGAAATAAAAATATGCTAGTAAATCTATTATGATGATAGCCTACAGATGCAATAAAATTGTGTAAACATGTTTTATTGAAGTTTACTAACTATATGTTTTTCTGTTTCAACCAGTGAGAAGTTGCTGGGTAAAATGTCATGTAGATGGTTGTGCTTGAGCATTTTGATCACACTACAGTTTGCTTGTTTTCTCTACATTTTAAACTATTATGCCATATTATGTAGAAACTTGATTTTTTCCCATAAATAAGCAAACCCTGCTTTATATTTCAATT
The DNA here is from genome assembly GCA_964059195.1 of Ectobius pallidus. Classification (NCBI taxonomy): domain Eukaryota; kingdom Metazoa; phylum Arthropoda; class Insecta; order Blattodea; family Ectobiidae; genus Ectobius; species Ectobius pallidus. Next base: position 82,645,680 of record CAXKWD010000002.1, on the reverse strand, counting down.
GTATTGATGAGGAAGAATGTCCCCTAGGACACATAGTTTGCTTCCTTTGGTACTAAATACTGACAAAAACTTAAAATACTGACTTGATTTTGTTAAAACTACACCAATTCAACAAGTCTCCCTCTGCTGCTCAATTTCACACCAATAAAAACAGAACTACACTAAATGATCACTAACTACTAAACATTTTGAGAAATCACAGAGGCAGAATAAATCTTCTTGACAGTATTAAAGCATGAATGTAGGGTGTGTTGCAAAACTATTTGTCTGTAGAAAACCTCAAGCGCCTTTGGTCGCATAGTGAGAAAAATACTCCCAGGTAGTGCAGAAGATGAAGTAGTCTGTTATTGTAGATGAGGCGACCAACGAACTTAGAAAAGTAGCATATTGTAGTCAAAAGTAACTAACACAGCTAGGGTTAAAATTAAATTCTGGGCTAATGGATTAAAAATTTATTACAGTTTTGGCAGTGTTGCCAACTTAGCGGAGTTCCCGTTAAATTTGGTGGATTTTTAACGTTTTCAACGGGGAAAAATACGGTTTTAGCGGATAGCGGATTTTTTAGTGGATATCCTTCTTTGACGGAATATTAAAAGAAATCTAATATAATGCCATATTTTAAATTTTCTGTATTAAATTTCAGCGTTTGAGGCTGATGGAATTACCAATAATTCCTTTGGCTAAAGAGATGAGGTTTCCTGACGATGCACTGACAGAAATAAACTTCCTGTAGTTGAAACTCACAACCGTGGAATGAAAAGAAAAAGCGAAGTATAAGTGAATATTTGAATTAAATTAGAATCTATATACAAGTGCTTTTAACCCTTTCAAAGAAATTTCGGAATTGCCCTTATGCTTTTATCGCTGCCATTTTTTAATTAATTAATTTAATTTAGCGGATTTCAGCGGATTTTGAACACTGTTTTAACGGAACAATTACTTTTTAGTTGGCAACACTGAGTTTTGGTAAGGGTATGGGCAAAATGTTCATATAGCAACCTCTCGTAGGCTAAGATTAGAAACAAGTATGCACCAAATCTATGAGCTAAACGTTTTTGTGTGAATTCTATTATTATTTGTTAATTCCATCATATATTTATTACTATTATTATTATTATATTATTACTTAATTATTATTGGATTAATAGAATTGAACTGAATATCTTTATTTCTTTGCAGGAAAACCATGAGAATCTGCTGAATCGAGAACCAAAAGCAATTGGGGAAAGTTCTAACGTGTGTGATGGTGTGGAAAGTAGTAGCAGTGGGACAACAGACATTGCCGTGGGTGGTTTAGTGGACGCTGTGGATAAAGGGGGTGGGGGAGTGTCTAGTGAAGGGGCGCTAAGCAGTGAATGTTCTGCGATTCAGAAGAGAGAATATGTTATACGTGAGCTGTTGGATACTGAGAGAGACTATGTGAATGACCTCCGTGAGGTCGTAGAGGGATACATGGCTCTCATGAAGGATCCTGACTGTGAAATTCCAATACCAGAGGATTTGAAAGGTGGCAGAGATAAAATGGTGTTTGGCAACATAGAAGCTATTTACGAATGGCATAGAGAGTAAGTAATTATTTTTACTTTCCTTTAAGAAGTACAGTTATGAAATGAAGATTTTATACTTCAATATTTTGAAAGGTGTAATTTTAGAGAGTGTAAAAAAAATGTTTCAAATGTAGACGTAAGAATGTGATAGAGCAGTTAAATGCAAATCATTCTAGAGATCCTGTATTTATCCACATAATTCATGCACCAGAAATTATAATTTAAAATTTTTAATTTCTTTATATTCGGACACATAACATACATTTACTATTTTGTGAAATCTCTTCCATGAACTAGTAAGTACCATTATGTTGTCAGTCAAAAGCCTTGCTTTGATTGGGATTTTGACAACAAGAGTAGCTTTATAATAAATTATTTTTCCCAAGTATCACAGTTACTGTATAACAGTTAGATTTCTAAGCCCTTTTACCTGCTGGGAGTGGGATAACATTTTGTATTGTGCTACTGTACGGCATAACGGTGGTTAGTGTGCAGTCATGAGATTAAGAGGTCCAGTTTCAGTTATATAAAGTGTAGTACGAGGGATATTCCGGAAGTAAGTTTCGTCAGTTTGTCACACGGACACTTTATTGACCCAAAAGCAATACAGCATGGCAGCATGACCTATACACCGTGCACTATTTTTCGACATAGTCGCCAGCGACATTGAGACATTTGTCGTAGCGTGCGATCAGTTTGAAGAACCCACTGTGGTAAAACTCGGTGCCCTGCGATGCAAGGAATTGGCGCACAGCCTGCTCCACCTCAGCTTCCTGACATTACTAAAGGTTCCATACAGACCATTTTGAGTGACAAATTGATGTTCCATAAGGTTTGTGCGAGATGGGTTCGTGGAGGCCGCATTTTGCGGGGACGGAAATCGGGAGATCAATTTCAAACAGCTCTATCTCGGACAATAAAAGGTTCAGCGGCTGCATCAATGGTTCGTTTGAAAGAGGGGAGATAGCAGTACATGGCAGTGGCGCCAAATCTCTTGTGCCATCGTGAGCGGTACACTAATACCTGCGGGCATGCCAGTCTGCTGCGACTCGCTCTTCTACGGCGCAGTGCGCCTGCGTCATGCCTCCTCCGCTGACGCCACTTCCGTCGTGGAACCAGCCACAGGTGGGGATTCGTCTGGCGTTTGTTTGGTTCCCCTGGTGAACCGCTCCTGCCATACATTGACGAAACTTACTTTCGGAATACCCCTCGTAAAGTTACTGTAACGTCCTAAAAATATTCAATTAATTAATTAATAATAATTAAAAGAGATTGAATATGCATATGCAGAATGAACTGAACAAGACGAAGTTCAATAATATCACACTTTTAAGTTATTGCTTGTTGTTTTTATTGAAACAAATAACATTTAAAACCATATTTGTAATAGTTTCATAATTTCCTTGCATAAATTGTGCATCTTATTTTAGATTACAAAATTAGTGTAAAATAGTGCATGAATTACACAAGTAAATACGATACTTTCCACGATTCAACTTATTAGGAGTACCAAGACTTTTGAACTATCTAGTAGGTCTACCAATGGTCATTTTGATTGGCAAGCATTTTTAGCCATTTTTCTCGCAGTAAAAGCATACCTGCTCAAGAGTTCAACAGGCAGATAGACGTCATTCCAAAAAAACACTTTTTTCAGTTTCTAGGCATGTGAAACATGTTTTCCCAGTAATAACTAGATTTTTATTTTTTTTCATGATCACAATACTTTCTATACTACATACATGTGAGAAACTGAAAAATAAATGAAAAGCGTAGATTTCTTTACTGTGTAAGTTAAGGTAATAGTAGTATGATTTACCTGTTAAAATACAAGATAAATATTGTTTGAAAAGTTCTAGTGATTTTTTTCTATAAAATGGACACTTCTGAACTAATGGACTCCATTTGTTCAACCCTACTGTCCTTTATTGGGAAAATCACTATCTAAGAAATTTGCTTGGGTCAGGTCTGGGTATAGTAGCTGCTCAGTTACACTTTTTATTTAAGGAATGCTCTTACATTTTGAGACCATACTTCAACAACCCTATTAGCAGGGCATATAGGGTAGGAGAATAAGTGACTCTGTTATATGCATTGGATGCCTATTACTACACAGCCCCACCTATACCCTACTATTCAACATACTAATCATAATCTTCAAACCTCCTTTTTATGTAAACTTTGTGGTCCACTTAACACTTTGAGCATTGAGTCATTCTGTAGAAGCTTTGTTTAAAATGCTGGCAAATTTTACAATATTTCAAAATTTAAATTAAAAAAAAAAGTTATAATTATACAAAAATAACACTGATATGGTTTGAAACTTTCTCTTTTAAATGGTGTATAATGATATTATATGCATGAACGGAATCTGTACCTCCGATAATATAGAAACATGACAAATTAGCGATTAAAAAGAAAAGTCAAACAAATAAACTGTAAGATTGAGTTCTAGGTTAGCAGTGTATTTTGAAGTTATATTTACCAAGATTTGTGCTATTTGCCACACTGCAATACTGACATAACATTACAATATTGAAAATCAAATTTAATAACACAGCAAATACAGAGATATTATTTTTGCGATGTGCAGCACCTTTACCGGCCAATGACTTGCTTCCAGGCTGCCAGACTGTGCTTTCTTGGCACTTCTTTTTATATGCATAATGATGATAATGTAGGCATAAAATATACATGCGTACATGCTGCCGAACAAATCACATTAGTGTCTAAACAAATTAAAGAAAAAAACAATCCAGCGGTAGGTAACAAAACTAAAAGATCGAAAGAAATACACAGTGATAAAAACCTGTCAGTTCACAAAACTCGATTTTATTTAGGAATGGTTTGCATTTGATTGCACTAAAGTGCTCTAATATGTGAGTCATTCATTTATGAATTCAAAAAATTTCTAGCTCTTTCTAAAAATTTGCAAACTTTCTTGTGTTATGATCATCAACTTCAAGGGTTTATTATTTATTGGGCACACAATTTTTGTGCTTTTCCTTTAGCTTTATATGTACTGTCTGTCTAAAAAAGAAAATTTCCTTCAGAATTTTTATGTCAAACGTTTTGGTAAATTAAAATGTATTTGTGTGTGTTCCAGCTTTTTCCTAAAGGCACTAGAAAAATGTGTTGATGAGCCAGCACAGTTGGGACCCTTATTCAAGAGATACGAGCGCAAACTTCAAATGTATGTTGTCTACTGCCAAAATAAACCTGTCTCGGAATACATTGTGTCCGAGTACATTGAAACATACTTTGAGGTAAGCATCTTTGTTACAAACAGAAGCATAAACCTGTTTCTCTTAAACATCTGTTAAAACTGATTGACTGAATCTGCAACAACAAAATTAATCATTTGTATTTAAAAGTTAATAATATATTTTTGTGATTATACAGGATATCAGGCAGAAGCTTGGACATAAATTGCAGTTATGTGATCTGCTAATCAAACCGGTCCAGCGAATAATGAAATATCAGTTACTTCTGCGAGACATCTTCAAGTATACTGAGAGAGCAAACTTGCCGAGTGAGACAGAATCACTTCGTGATGCAATGCAAGTGATGCAAGTTGTTCCCAAAGCTGCAAATGACATGATGGACGTGGGACGGTTACAGGGTTTTGATGTAAGTATAAAATCTTATCTGAATGGACTGTAGCGAACCGAATGGACTGTAGCAAACCAGGGTCAGCAGTTTGAAGCTATTAGATAGATTTCCTTCGTAAAATGCAATTACTAATTTTTGTTACTGTATTTTAAAATTCTGCATGTAATAATAATGAACAAATTGAAGTGTGGTCATTGCATTTATTAATAATGATTTATGCAATTAAATTATATAATACACGTAAAAGGCTAAAGGGCCTATGCACTATTCTGGATGAAAATTTTACAATCAAAATTTTACAAGTCATGTTCTCATCCTTAACATCCAATGAATTGGTCATGAATAAGTTAAATGTTTTATCTGATGGAGGTAAAACTTAACCAATCATCAGGGAGAGATCATCTGGAATTGATCAGCGTGAAGTTTGAAATTAAATAATGGCAGCATGTTTAGATCTTTTGATGAAAGAGAATAAATCATATACAGTACCTAGAATATTTTAAGAGAGACTTATTTAAAAATTAGGGTTTTCAAAATACTCAGTTACACAAACCATGTAAATTGATTGGTAAGTGATAATAGAGACTTGTAGAACTAATTACATGTTTCATGATTTCATTACATGCCTCGATATTTGTTCATACAAACGTGGTCAACTTAGCAAAAGATCAAAGTGTTTACAAGCAATAATTTGTATGTTATAATATTGACCCTGTATAAAAACAATGGCCTGGAAATTTTTAGTGAACTCAGCTCCTAGAATTTACAAGAATGTATGCTTCATTAATTATGATTTTGGGTTCAAAGGAATTCCTGGCACTCAAAAGTACTCATATTTTATTATTTGTTTCAGGGAAAAATAACAGCACAAGGTCGCTTGCTTCTTAATGAGCCGCTTGTTTGCTGTGAATGCACATCTGCCTTTAACTTCAAGGGCAAGGAATTGCAAGTATTCTTATTTGAGCAGAACATCATCTTCAGTGAGGCTGTGGGGAAGAAGACGCAATTCACAAACCCTGTCTACATCCATAAGGCTCATATACAGGTATTTTTAAATGGATATTTTTCATGAATCGTGAGATGTCATAAGAGTCAAATTAGTGACCATTCATACCAAAGTAGCATAGCATACGAGTCAAGGTACCTGGATGCAGGCTGCACATCGAGTAGAGTAGCACACAGGTTTTCATTCATACATATTGAAGTAGCATATGAACATACAAAGTAAAGTCTGTGTTTACGTCTGTGTTTTCACTTGACCAATTGAAAGTAATGTACTGGTAATTTAGGAGTAGAGGGTAAAGTTTCAGCAATTTTAATCCAGGCTTTTTCTGGTTTGTTTCGATTGCTAACTTATTTCAATGTCATATCATATACACATGGATGCTCTTTCACAGTTTGTACGAATTCTGTGTTAAATTTCTCACTTTCTGGCAGATTTCATGCCATCTTTGCCGTAATCTACAGCTACACCTAGTGAATATGCACTGAACTTTCTTAACAATTGGAAAACAGCTGAAAATATTATGAGTACACACTTATCATGCTAAGTAGCATTGTATAAAATAAGTTCAAATCTATCTGAAGAAATAAATGCTGCATGCTGCGACCTGCACTAATGCCATGCAACTTCAGTGTGAAAACTTAAACTTGTTTATTTTAAATGAGTAGATGCATCAAGGTAGCACATAACTTGTTGCATGATACTTTGGTGTGACTGCTCCCTTAAAGTACAGCCAGGAGATGACCCTTATTACATTTTCTAATTATCATAAGCAGGGCCTGGAAGTTTATGAAAAATCATATTTGTAATAATAATGCACTCTAGTACATGCTAATGTTAAACATGAAAGAAAGATCAGAAAATTTATTAATGCATCATTTTTGCTTGAGAATACATTTTATTGAACAAAATGAGCTGCTTGCTTCAAGCAAGTTGCCATAGACACAGCATACCAATCAATCACTTTTGACAATAGTTCAAATGATGGTAAAAAATGGGTAACATATAAACAATAGTTTAAATAAAACATCTAAACAATTTTACTATATATTCTTATATATGTGGTGGTGGAATATGCCCACTGAGTCAGCAATGATGTTTTCTGTTATCTGATTTAAGGATGATAAGTCCAGTCCCAGCTTCCTAAGTACGTCAGCAACCGATCGGTATATTTTATTAATTTTTTAGCTTTTTAAGGGCACATTTCTGAGGGATTTTTAAATATTATGCAATTATGTAAATTATGACATGTGGAGCATATTTTACTGTATGAATATTTTAAGAACCAACCATATAATTAACATACTATAACATGCTGTGACATTTCACTTCAGTAGTTTTTAAGCTATTAAAACTTGTTGCATTGAGCTGATTTTTAAAACTCTTTCATAGACAGAGATCTTATAAGATTTTCCCCAAAATATGTAATTTCCTTATTGTGTGAAATGATTCGGTAAAAAAAGGACCCAAATTGTTGAATAAAAAAAGGTGTTTATATTGCCTGTACCGTGAGAGAAGAATTTATTGACTCATGTGAATTAAGATCATAATTATTCAGTATTTAGTCTCTCCTGGAAAATTCGTAATTGTGGATTTTGTGCCCTTTTGTACTGATGTATTCATAGTCACCTGTTTATTGCATGGATTATTGTTGAGGCCATATTGTCATATTTCAGAGATATTATAGTGCTTTCACATTCGCCAGAGGTTTCAAGGCCACAACTTCTCACGTCTAATATGCCCCCACTGATCAGAAGTCAGTATTCCCCTTTGCGCAGACAAGCTGCGCTGTTGCACACACTCATACGACACCAAGGGGGAACTCCCTACTGGCTTGTCATGTGACTGGCATTAGAGGGGTATGATGTCATATGAGCGCGGTAAGAGGGGGTATCATAGGCGTGCTACGTTTGGCCTTGAAACCTCTGGCGAATGTGAAAGGACTATAAAAAAAGAGCTAGCAAAGACACTAGCAAGCCTTATGTTATGACTATATAAACCTATCATAAAATAACTTTATTTATTGTTTAGGTGAACAAGATGAGCCTAGAAGAGCATGTGGATGACGGAGATCCACTGAAGTTCATGATACACTCAACTGACCCGCGCAAACCAAATCTTTCCTACATGTGTCAAGCATCGTCCAAAGAGAAGCGTGAGGAATGGGTGGACGCCCTCAAAAATCAACTACAGACTCAAAAAGATTTTCTAAAGGCCATTCAGTCACCCATTGCATGGCAGAACAAACAACAAACGAACAAGCTTAAGAAGGAAGTGTAAGTATGCCTCTTTGGGTGGTGATGGTGATCGGTGACTGTGACTGTGATGATGGTGGTATGAACATGTTGAGATTGTTAAGTACAACAGTGTTACAGGCCTTAATAGCGAGTGAATGGAAAGGTTTCACGTTACAGTGAAGGTTTTCTTTCTAAGTCAAATCTGTGAACTTTTTTTTAGGTCATCTCGTGACCAAATGTGGTATGAATTGTCCTGGGACAAGGGTTTCTGGGATCAAGGTTTTCTCACTGCTGCCAATATACTGCTACTAACATTTTATTATCATAAGCTATTTTTTACCTGTGGCACTTGATTTGTGTGACCATTGATGCTCTATTTTTGTGATTTCCTTTTTATCTAAAAGAAATAATTGTTTAAAATAAGAAGTTCTACGTGCTTATGAGATCTGTTTTTGTCAATGGAGTTAGTGTAGTGTAATTTCAGAGCTTGACTTTTTTGCTTGAGCATTCTGAATGGAGAATGTTGTAAAGAAATTAAAGTAGGGTGGCACAAACATGTTCGTTGGATAGACAAACTTTTCTGATATAAAAATTATCTCATTTTACATTGGATCCAGTTTCTAAAACTTTACAAAAAGTAAATATTGTTTTATCTCAACGAATTAATTATTTTAAGGATAGAAGTTTCCACTTTTATTCCATGAGCTTTTGAACAAGTACTACCCAAATTTCACAATATGAGCTTTAATATTCAAATAATAAGCACCAGTGTTTATTACATAACCTAACATTTTTCATTGTTTGCAAAGTTCTGCTTAAAGAAGCGATTTTCCCCTTCCCTTCTCTCCATAAAGCATTTGATAAATGCTGTGAATGAGATAAGCTAGTTCACATAATTAATATTATCTTAAAATTAATATCTAAATCAGTTGATTAAACTAAATAGAAACTTCAAAGAGGAACAGTTTAATATTTTGCTAGGGTAATGTACATTTACATTGGCTGTCTTTAATAGTAACTTTTACTATTGCCTGAAGCGTTATTAAAAAATTGGATTGTGTATGAGAGATGTAAAATAGACGTTGTATTAAAATGAGAGAGATATCTTTTTTCTGGAAATATAGGGACTTTCTTTTAAAAGGAAGTTTTCTTTTTTTCAGCTAAATATATTTCTCTTCTTTTATTCTATATTTTAACTGTCTCTGGCTGTGATTTTTGTAAAACTTTATGTCCCTAATGCATGTAGGCTAAGTTATTTATCCCACTTGGTATGAAATGGAAAGCTAGCTGAAAACATAATATAATTAGATGAAATGGATATTAAAATAATAATACGAACAAAAGTGGCTTTTAACAGTTTAATTGTTGGAAGTCCTATTAGATTAAATGAGATTTTCTCTTCTATTCTTAAGCCATCCCTGCAGGTTTGTTAATTGCATAAATTCTACCGTTTCTTCCTCCCATATTTTTATTGTGTTATCCCAGTAGTTTTAATTCAATTCAATTTAATTCAATAACCCAATATTGTTTCCTTAGGCAAAATGATTTAAGAATACAGTGACTAAAAATTTGAGAAACAATATATTTGTATATAACGAAAAAGTAGTATAACAATTGAACTGAAATAAGAACAGCTTAATCCCCTGCTTAGTGACCTTTTGAAAGAAGATACTAGTATGAAAAATTAAAAATAAACTTCATGACTAATAATAATTATAATAAGTATATAGGGATAACAATAATTGGTTGAATCATAGGTAAGCGTGCATGGTTTATTGTTTATTACATTTTATTATCTATGATTGCTTCTTGTCATGAAGATTGGGATGTTTGAAACCTACATGGACTAAGCTGTGTCATGTTTTCTGCCACAGACTTCAACTCTAGCCAGTAAAATATCAAATGTTCTTTACGATTGTATTTTTGTGACAAGCTAATTTCAAACTTATAATATGGACAATGAAATCTTCCCTTATTGAACAGAAATCTATTTTAACTGCCCTTCGTGTTTGTCATTGCTCAGAGAAAAATAGCAGTCCTCTCTATATTTTATATTTTCTACTTCCTGATTTAGATTTAAGTGAACAGATGTGTTATATCATTAGATATTTTAAACATTATCAAAATAATTATTTATGTAGGAGTGAGAGAATAAGCTTATTTATTTCACTTATTGGATTAGTTTCCTATGTTAAAATTGATACCAATAGACCAATGGGGATGGTGATTCTTTATTCTTGCCCAACTCGTTCAGCACATTCTTGTCAGCAATATTAATCCAGTACTAATAATTATTTCCTTTCAAAGTGGTTACCTGTTCTCTATTTTTGCCCACCTTCTCCAGCATATTCTTGCCTGCAGTGTTAATCTATGCAAAGAAGTGGTTGTGCATTGAGTATATCGTGGTGACCCTTTTCTGTATGATCTGTGTGAGGCTGTGAGGCAGGTTCTCCTTGGAAGACAATTACAGAAAAAAAGGACACCTGCCACTTTTTTTATTTCTACTGCCATCCTGGCACTGCCCTAGCTGCTGCCAATATAAGACAATAACAACCTGGTAACATTTTAGCATGCAAAAGAAATGACAAAATTTAGAATTTAATTATTACCAGTGAAAAAAAAAAAAAAAAAGTAACTGGAAAGCAAGGGAACAATTTGTAAATGGCACTGAGTGTGAACGCAACGATCCGGAAATTCTTGTCTCAATTTGATGGTGGTGGTATGGCCTTGCAGAAACTTAATATCAGAAAGGGCCTACATAACACGACCCTTTCGCCACGCAGAAATATTATAACGGGCGTGAATCTCATTAATTAAAAGCTCTCTTATCTCTCCTGAACATTAAACAAATTAGACAAGTATTGATTTCTGTGAATGCAGTCCATCTATATGAAAGAGCGAAAGATTGAAAAACTGTAGTGTACAAAAGTGTTAAATTGCTGCATTGCCAATAAGCCACCACGAAAACAGTACTGTTAAGTCTCTTTTCACTGGACTAAGAATGTAGAGGCTGGAGGAAAATGATAGCCAATAATTAAATCTCTAAACCTTCATCCCTGAACTTGGCATAATAAAAGACAGTGAGAATACTACTATGATGTACATAAAATGTATGTTTGTACATAATAAATGCAAAACATTTTCAGTAGAATGGAAGAAAATGATGTACGAGAATATTTCACCTTTCATTTTGTAAAATTACTTCCTGTAATTGTCCTTTGCTTTCTCCACACAGCTTAATGTAATGTCACTTGCACATTGTTCAGCACAAAAGCTTAGTACTGTACTGCAAACGCATTGTTCGTAGGGTATTATTGGCAATCAAGACTCCATTTATTTATTTATTTGTATATATAATTTATTTCTTCTGTTCTTTTGCAGTCTTCAATTTTTGCTCCTGCTATTTTTTATTTGTGTATTAATATTTATTTTTTCCAGTAATATTGTAATTTGTTATTCTTGCTTTAGATCTTTGTTCTATTTGTATCCACATTTTATTTAACTTGACATGGTATGAAATAGTTTATAACAAAAGAAGATATCCATGACAAATCATTTGCCGTTCATAATTGTTTTTTGTTTTTGGATGAAATCTTCAGTCATATTATAACTTCTTAACAGCAAGCTTAAAGGGTCAAGGATTCAAACCCAAAAGAGAGCATTAGATTTTCATTTTTTTTAAAATCCTCTAAGCAGATCCTTGGAAGACTTGAAGAGTTGGAACCCCAGTCTGAGATTTCAGCATTTTAAAGCCAGAATTAAAGCATTCAAACAAAACTTATTTGCCAGTAATAAGGCTAAAACTCTCCTGCCATATAAACTTATACCAAGTTCGAAATTTACTCTCCCAAGCCTACCTCAGTGTGTAAGGTAGATTATGCAATTTATAAATTATTACACTATTGAGTATTCTCAACACTTAGCAAAAAACTAATAGACTTAAAGAATGTACAAGATACTTCATCTCTCTCTCTTTTTTTGACGCAAGCGATAAATTCTGTAGTGTTTTAAAGAATATAATATTGAGTTGGGTCTAGCACGTATACTTCACTTTTTGCATAAATACCTGAACTAGTTTCGAAGACCATCATCATTCATAATCATCAGATTAACACCAACTGGTGTTAATCTGATGATTATGAATGATGATGGTCTTCGAAACTAGTTCAGGTATTTATACAAAAAGTGAAGTATACGTGCTAGACCCAACTCAATATTATATTCTTTATAATTTAGCTTCACTGTGTAAACTTCCAATATATATATATATGAATTCTGTATTGTTTGTTCCTTTGGAAGGCAAATAAATTTGATAGCCTTTTGTTATAAACTATGTATATCATTCTGTTATCTTTTTTCTCTCATATCTTGTTGCGGGTATGGGACATTGCATGATTAAGCTTAATTGTTTGTTTTGATTTATTTTTGTTTTTCATACATTTAGCTCAGCCCCTGAGTTCAGTACAGTGTGGAACCCCTCGCTCAGGAAGTCCATGTCACAACCAGCTCCCCACACCGAGCATGATACATCAGATGATGCCGCCCAAGTGAATGGAAAATTGCACAAGCACTCAAACAAGCCCATTACCATTCCTACCTCTGACACCATCCCTCAGGTAGCACCAACTCAGCGATCCCCAGAACCAAGCACGCTTGCTACCAACACCCGATTGCATAGTCCCACGAAAAATAGGCTGAATCTCTTTGAGGGATTCAAGAACACACTGAGATCTCGGACGAAGAATGAAGCGTCGTATGGGAATGATTATGACTGGAACTGCAGGCCTAATGCAGTGATTGGATCTGGCAGTGATGAAAACAAATCTTCAATGAGACGATGGTCTGAGACTGGCTCCCCACAACTGGTAAGACGGCATCTGCAGTATGGCAAAAATCGCAGGCAAAGCGAGGTTCCAACATTCAAACTAACCAATCGACGAAGCTTCTACCCATGAACCAATAGAGGCTTGTAAACTTGTTAATGTATATACTAGTGTAAATATTACTAACAATTTGCATGTTAACTTGTGCCTGTATTTTCCCTACTAACGACTCTTGGGATGCTGGTTGTTTCTATTTAATGTTGTACGAATATCTGTGAAACTAACCTGCCAACTTTGTGAGGGTTCATATCAACACTCTGAATGTGGTATTGCTTATTAACTGGATGGGATCTCTTCAACTTGCACGTTTCTACTTTTGGTGGAAAACTTCATGTTCATCACATTATGCTGAGCTGATTTTCATCTTAAGGAATGCTGGTAAGAAATGTTTTTGTTTTCTATATAAATTTTCATAACTGTTTATTTCATTATAAGCACACTTTTTTCTAAGTTAGGAATTGAACAGGAACATTCTACTCTTCATGTTGTGAAAATGTCCTTGACTGAGCAACCTGGTAACTATCCAAGCCTATCCAGATCTTCTTCTGTGCTCCATAACATTTTGATAAAAGAAAAACCATAAAAAACTTATTATATTACTATAAGTCTGTATTCAATACTCATGCTAATCTGTTGTTATTAAGTTTTTATGCTTTACAATGACTTAGAAGTGCAGCCTAACTCTTAAATTTTCAGTTTTATTTCAGTATGGTCTCAGGATCTGGGGACAAGTCTGGATAGTTCCTGGTAGTTCTATTTAAGGCATATAATCCCAGATTCATTGCCCAGTTAAAGATAAATTTTTCTCTAAAAATATCTTACTGCCATGTTTGAGATAAAATTTAAATATTTTGTAAGATCTGATTTTATTTTCATATTCGTGAACTCCTTTTCACACAAGGAAAAACATTTATTGAAGGCTTAGTACAATTTTCATTTTGTGCTGCAGGGGGAAAAACAGACAACACAATAGTTTTATCATTTGGCAATGAAGGTTCTACAGGGTCTATAGTTGGATTCTTCAATTACTCTAAAGCAATAACCATTTTAGGAAGATTTCATTAAAAGTGGCAATCCTTCAATCTGTACTCCAATCAATCAATATATCAATAATTCCTTTGTTTATATTAATAATTAGTAAGTGTTTATTACAATCATTAACTTTTTACAAATTCCAATGCAAACAGTCGCATGGGTCCGCATGGACCGTCCATGCTTACGCAAAAACACAAAAAAAAAAGAACAAATAATATAAATTCAAAATAACACAAACAAACTAAATCTATTCCTCACCCTCCACACCCGCTCTCCAATTCGTCGCTTTTTCAAACCTGAGCTGTCTCGCCTTCATTAAAAACTTCCCAATGCCTTCCTCAACGTTTTTTCCCGTCAGTAACTCCAAACATTTCCGTTGATCCCTATTTGATTCCATAAAAGATAATGGTAAATATTTTCCCCTCCAATTTTCCAAACCTTCACAATTCGCCAAAATATGAAACCATGATTCTTCCCCCTTACATAATGGACAAACTCTCATTCCGTTTTCATCTATGACCTTAATCATTCTCCACGCACCGAGTCTAATCCAAGCGAGGCCTAGTTTACTGACTTTAGATCCTTTTCGTATGTAGTGTTCCTTCCCCCACTCCAATTTTAACTGCGATTTGTTTATATTAAAAAGTTTTGGTGAATAGGGCAATCATTAGTGTTTTTAGTGCATCTTATATTTTATTATTTTTATGTTAAAAGTGGTAGAGATGGCGGAGTGGACTCATTTGTTCAAAAGAGTTAACAGAAAAACTGTAAATTATTTTTTAAACAGTTTTTTTTTTTTTGTATCAGTGATTTTCTTTCTTCTTGAAGTTGAGAATAAAACTGTCAATTACTTCATTATCACCACCTTGTAAGGAATAGCATGCCAACCATCTAATTAGTCTCATAGAAGAGATTCAGAAACTTTGAAAAAGAAGAAAGTACATTTTTCTAGATTCCTCAATTTTTATGTTATAATTTTTATAAGCTAAATTAGGAAAAGAACAGCATTGAAGGAAGATCTATTAAATTTTTTTTAGGATAGATTGGAATAGTAAATTACTTAAAAAAGAAAGGTTTGCTAAACCTTATTGCACATTGCAAAATTCTTGTTCCCCCCCCCTCTAATGTCCATTAAAAACAAATACCATCAGCTTTCTCCATCAATCTGTTTCATTTTATGACTTTCATATTGACCCACCTCCATCAAGCTTCCTTTTCTATAAATTAACAGATCACTTCCTGAACTAGCTTATTTCTCCCATAATGTGTCAAAACTTTGGTTACAAATGAACTCAGTTGGATGTCCAAGAAACCATTATTCATATAAGAAAATTATATTTCATTGTTTTTGTTTGTTCTAACATTTAATGTTTATGACATTAGCTGATAGGATTCAGACTTACATGCTTGGTGAAAAGAGGATTTGGTTGGCACTACGAAGGGACTGCAAATAGGATTGCATGTGCTTGGGTTGGGTTAATTTAGATATTCCAGTTTATAATTATAGAAAAGTGTAATGCCATCAGTTATAGCACTTCACACATATCATTATGAAACTTGTATTCATTGCATGTCTTTCACAGTAAATATTCCATTGTAAATGACCTGTGGAGGGGTATGTCATGGCATAATTAAGGTATATGTACACCTTTAGATATAAACATTTTATTTTTAAACATTAGGACACTCAATTTTTTTTTATATAATTTACACAGATGTATAATAATATATTTCACAAGAAAAATATTTACTACATACGGGAAATTGAGAAAAAAGATAAACTTCTATCGAAATGCATGGAAAACACCTATAGGGATAAAATATGAAATGTAAACAGTTCATTCATACCCCAGCATATGACTCCACTTACTATAGTGCTTTCATTTTCGCCAGAGGTTTCAAGGCCACAACTTTTCACGTCTAATATGCCCCCACTGATCAGAAGTCAGTATTCCCCTTTGCGCAGAGGAGCTGCGCTGTCGCACACACTCATACGACACCAAGGGGGAACTCCCTACTGGCTTGTCATGTGACTGGCATTGGAGGGGTATGATGTCATATGAGCACGGTAAGAGGGGGTATCATAGGCTTGCTACGTTTGGCCTTGAAACCTCTGGCGAAAATGAAAGCACTATAGTGTATTAGTGACTACTAATAGTCAAATATGAGAACTTCTAAATGAAATGAATGAAAATGCTGAAATTTGATAGATGGATGAGGGGCATGGCAAAATGAAACTATTTAGAAAAAGGGCTCTGTCTACGGTACTAGCAGCCAGAGTTCAAAAATTAAATCTAAATATGTAGTGTTCAAAAATGCAGTTTTTCAGAACTTTTTTTTTTGCTTTCTTGGTTGTACATATTCCTTATGGCACTTTGCTACATACCAGAAGGCCGTGGACTCGATTCCACAAAGAGGTCATTGGAATTTTTTATTCAGGCTAATCCTTCCAGTGGTACTACGGCCCTAGGGTTGACTCAGCCTTAACATACAGTACCAGGAGCAATCCTGGAGGTAAATTTGTCAGATGTCAACCTTACCATCTTCACATGCTGAATATCTAAAAATCTGGGAGCCCCAACCTCCAGAAACCCAAGGACCTTTACGGCGTGTATAGGGATCACTTTACTTTACTTTGTTACTTTTTAAATGATCTTTATACAGTAGAACCTCTATTATCAATTGCAATGCGGGGGATGGGGCGAATGGTTAAGCGAAAATGTCCGATAATACATTCAATAAAATAATAAGTGTGTAGTACTCATGGTTTCATAATTTGAGCTCCTGCCATGCTGGAACTACAGACATTTTTATGTTCCACACTATACTATACAATATTGCTCAAGTTATAACTATGGCCTGGATTTGAAGGTTGTAACCTAATTTTTCCGCAGCTTCCTAATTAGAACATTTTAACGTATTTTTCCATCTCATGTCCCTTGCTTCCGAATATATGAATCTTTTAGAACAGGCCTGTCCAACTTCAGAAGTACTGGGGGCCAAAATATTTCGACAATTGATGCTGAGGGCCAAACACTAAAAGTTTCATTCACATAAATATAACAGTAAAGTACAGTAGACCAAATTGTTGAAATAGGATTCATTACCAGTAGGCCGAAATTAGAACTTAATGTGAGCACTGATGATTTTCAGATTGCTTCACTAAAGTATGGATGTCCACTTCTATGATAGTAACTGCCAGTTTTAGTAGGTGTAACAAGGAATCATCAGTGAGACAGCTCCTATATTCATTTTTTATGAATTTCGTGTTGGAGAAAGCACTCTCACATATATAAGTGCTTCCAAACATTGAGGAAAGCTGCAAACCAAAATCTCTAAGCTGAGGAAACCTGCCCTCTGGAAGTAGCTTAAAAAGTTGAGCCCTCTTTCAGACCTGGTTTGAAGAAAAGGATCAGCCCGAAGATCACAGAGCTCCAGTTGATACATGGATGGCTGATTCTCAATATCCACATTCAAAGGGTCATTAAAAAGCAGTAGTTTACCTTTAATATTTTCAAAGTCAGAAAATCTTCCATTGAATTCTTGAATAATAACTTCAATATTTTCACAAAACTCAGAAAAGTTATCATCTTCAATTTCTCCTGACAGCTCTTGACAACATGGAAAGTGTGTTAAATAATTTCTTGATAAAGTTGATTACAGGGATTTTAAAACCATTAACATGACCACTAACCCTGAAACACTTTGATTTTTGCCCTGAAGTCTCTGGTTCAATTCGTTCAAGTATTGTGTCAGGTCAGTCATGAAAGCAAGCTGCCTTAGAATGTCTGGATCTTCAACCCGTCGAACAAGATTTTCACTATCTTTGGTAGGCCTACTGTCCTTTTAAAATACTGGAATCTCATTCCTCAGTGCATTACCTGCACTCAGCCAGAGTACATTTGCGTGGAGTGCTAGATCTCTATATTGGGCTTGCAGCTCATCCAAAATTTCCCGGAAACTGCAGTGAAGTTGTGCCTTATTAGTTGTCGTATTAGAAGTATCCGCGGGCCACAAAACTGTGAGAGCGGGCCGTATGCGGCCCGAGGGCCGCGGGTTGGACAGGCCTGTTTTAGAACATAAAAAGGGCTAAATCGAACCGAAGGGCCTAAAAGGGGCTAAACAGGACTTCTGCTGAAATATTAGATCCTAAAGAGGACTTTTGCAGAAAAACACGATTTTTAAATAGATTTTTCCAATTAATGCAAAGAAAAATAAATTTATACAATGCACTGAAATTAATCCATATCGTTTCAACATTAAAATAAGTTGCGACAGAGTAGTATATTAAAGGAACAAATTCGTGACACTGGAGTCGACTTATTTTTGTAGATCGGAAGTGAATTGAGTGGTGTATTGAATAATTGTATCAGTAATTGGTAAATATCGTAATTGTTAATGCTATTTTTTGAGTGACGATATAAGGAATAGTTGTTTATTTTGTAAAAAAAAGTTAGAATAACTGTGTCAAAATTATAATACAATTTTTGGTGTTAATATTAATGTTCATTATATGTTTTATTAAGACTGCTAAAATCATTTGTTTAAAGCCTAAAAAGGGCTATTCCACGAAAATAAAAGGCTAAAATATCTTTTATAAAAGCCAAATCCGGGCCCTAGTTATAACTAACAAACACGATAAAACATAGTAAGACATAACTAAAACACCACATGCGCATTTGTTAGCTAACTTCAAATTCTGATTGCGAGATGAGCCTCAGTTTCTTCATTCTTAAACTATTTGATTATTTGAATTTTTTTTTTTTTTTGGATACTTAAGACAACATATTTTTGATTCATTCCCGTGGAAGACATTTCTTACAGAAATTACAGTGTAAGCATGTTAACTCAAACACTACAAGATAGAAACTGAATAATTCAAGTTAGTTTACATGGGTTTGAAATTGTATGGAATCTCTATGGGTCGTTTCTTAGAAAGCGAATGGATAATTTTACAAGTTCAGAAAAAAAACTCTTTGTACAATAGAACAGCATTGGAATTTCTGAAGGTAATTTATTTAACTAGACAATGGCTACTTCAGGTAGTATAACAGCACTATACTAAAATACATTATCATCAAGTTCAGTTCATATTTTCCTCTTGAAAAATACATTGTTGAATAAAGTTAAATGTTGTACGAAAATTACATAAATTTAAAAATACAAAAGAATTAAGGATTGAGCCAGAGTCAGATAATCCACCGATCAGTTAATAGGGTGACAGAAAATTGGGGTTCTACTGTAGTAAGAGTATGTATAGGTTGCAGACTTCTAATTCCCTACACATATTTATTGACTGAAATTTAGCTAAATCCAAATATTACCACATTCCCCAATGCTGTAAAATCATTACATAACAGAAACCCAACTGTCACATTCAATGGACATAGCCCTGTTGATGTTGATTAATGGCCTCGATCAGAATGATTCAGATAAAGAATTTTTTTTAAAATAAAGCATGCTGCATATTACGTTGTTTTCCACATTACATCGCTATATTAAAATTTATTGTTGCAGAAACAAAGATTTTAATTCCGTTTCATTTGGATAGGTATCAGTGGCAGCTCATAGCTAAAATTATTGGGGGTGCTGCTCCAGAAAATTTTTTTGCCTTTGTTTTAAAATTGTGTAAAGGAAACATAGATATATAAAAAGAAAATTTATTCAGAAACTTTATAAAACCTTAAAAGAACAAAATCAAATTTTTTTACTTACTTTAATATAAATTTTAACAGTTCAAGCTTGATCTATTCGTTTAAAAAATGAAATCCATTCTTCTTGTTTTGATTTCCGTGAAAAGATCAATAATTTTCTCTTTGATCTACCGTGGTTAAAGTTTTCTGTTAAATAAAAGAACCGAGAGAAATGAATGAAATAGAATAGCTGGAAACAAGATGAATCTAATTCTACACTTTATCACATTCAAGAATATGGTACATGGTTTTTAAGCTCAACACACGTGGAACCAAAAAACATAAAAAAACACTTCCTTCCACCAATCTGCCACGGTTGGCACTGTGAAAACAACAGTGCTGTCTCTCCTTCACAGCTGCGGCATGTACCTTCCTATGTGGGCATGCACACAACAGTCAAACACCATGCCACTGGAACAGTGCACAGGTGCACAGGTACAAATATTTTATTCTACGTACCACAGCACTTAAATTCACTTAAGTAGTGAATGACAGCGGCAACACTGGATAGACAATGGTTTGGGACAAGGCCTTCTTAAAATGGCACCAACTATATGTGGTTATTTTCATTGTAATTGTGAGAACCTGAATAATTTCACTGTTAGTGGCTTTATTTGTGTAGATAGTTCACCCAATCACTCCGGAGTTAGAGCTGTGACTGCCACGACGCAGAAACCCGCATGCTTGGCCAACTCATACGTGAAACACACGGTAGTATGTGTAATGAAACCTCGGTAATCCAAACCCCATTCATCCAAAATTTTGGATAATTCAAACAAAAAATATTTTTTAAATGAAAGAAAATAACAAATACATATCAGAAACAAAGCTAATGTAGGACTAAACATTAGCTTGGTATTTAAGAATGAATACAGCACAAGTTGAAGTAGGTCTTTCTTTTGTGCCTGAACGAGAAGATTAGTTTTGCCAAATTGAAAACTTGGCCTTGGTTTCTTCCAAGAGTTCTTAATCAAAGTTTTATTACACTTTTCCCATACTTCTGCAACCCAATAAATAACATCTCTGATTGTTACTTTTTTCAGTCTTTCTCTCATTGAAAAACGTTCTTCTCCTTCTTACTGCTTTTGATATATTAAGAGTATTTTACTGAATTTCTCAGATAATCTGAATTTTTCAGGACCCAAACAGAGGTTAACCCCCAATTAGTTTGGATTCCTGACTTTCCACTAACAATCCCCCGCATATAACAGTATAATCTGCAAGGGCTCCACAAATATCGCTATTTGGAGGTTTAACTGTATGTTATGTAAAGATTCAGACTAATCAGTGAAATCATTTTGCCACCGGTGATAACATTATCAAACATAAACTTTCGTAAATCTATGTGTAAGGGTGAAGCAACAGAGGCTGGGTTATGTCATATTTTTTCTTTAAATGAGTTCAACAAGCCTGTTCTTTCTCTTATCAGTTTTTAGAATTGATTCATTAGATCTTGTAACTTACTGAGCTGTAATGATTTTTACTCAATAGGATCAATGAGAACTCCTTCCATAAGAGACACTCCTCAATAGTAATTTGAGTTCATTCAGTCTCTTTCTTACACAGTGAGTATCAGGATATTCATCCAATTTCCCCAGTCATAGCAACTTACCTAAAATTGTGTACCGGTATCTACATTTTAACTCTAATTTTTCCATGTTTTATTTACTAATCATTTGTTTCTAGAACCGTAGAACTTTAGGATTACTTGTACTGTAGTACCGGTATGGATGAGTGCTTTCAAAATGAATAGAAATAATGCATGTTTCTGCTAAGTCAAAAGAAATTCACCATAACAGAATGTTATTAAGGCTGACTGGGATGTAGTAGATACCCTAATGGAATATGCATCTTAATGCTAACAACTGTGTACCGTATTTTTTGGACTATAAGACGCTCCGGACCATAAGATGCACCTTCATTTTAGTATGGAAATTTAAGAGGAAAATTTTAATGTGATTCTAAACGAAATTTCGTTGGAGACTGAAAAAAATGTTTATACCTTCTCACAATCAATACAGCATAAGGTAAACGTAACGGAACAAGGCTGTTTAGAGGCCCATTGTCTTCATTTATACCACCCCATGGAGACATCCTTTTGTAGGAAAGAACCCAACGTTTCTTTCTTTTCGTGTTGTATACCTGGCTTCCCTGGATTGTCACAAGTACACCAATGTACAGTCCTTGCCACTTATTGTTGTACAACATCTTGTTTATGATTATGGTATTACCGGCAATATGACTATTTACCGTAATTTTATTTCATTAATTTTTTTAGTTTACTTTGGACCATTAGACGCACTCAACTTTCAAAGCTCTGTTTCAAAGTAAAAATGTGTCTCTTATGGTCCAAAAAATACGGTACTTCAATGAACATTTAACTTTTTAAATACCACACTGTTTAGAAAATAAAGTATTTAGGGTAATAAAAATGATTACAAAGTAATAAATACAAGTGGAAATGCAGCTGATGCCGTGTTATCAGTACAACCAGGGAAGGGTTAATGTTTCCTTACATTTACAAGCAAACCAAAAGCTGATGGGAACTAGACAAATTTGCACTTTGTGTGCAATGCTTCAACACTTTCCTTGTTACAATAATTTCAATGCTGTCATTTAGTATGATGTATTTTTCATTAAGTAATGAGGAATTTACAAATAATTTTTATAACGAGTAGTACAAGATCTATCTAATCACAGTTATTCGCACTTACAAGTATTTTCAAAGAAATTTACGAGAAACTCATTAATGAAGAAACCATTACAAGTCATCCTTTACTAAAAATTATTAATAATGCCCTAATTGACTTGGATTATCTACCATATCAGTCAGCAAATCTACCCACTGAACCACATTTTAAGAACATACACAAATTCACAAATTCCCTGCAGAAACAAACCTATTATTACATTTATTAATTTTACGAGTTTATCAATATATTTGCGAGAACGAAGTTCAAGTAAGTTTATCTGATGAAACTCGTAATTTCAAGTGGGATTTATTAAGACTATTCCATGAATGAAATGTAACTGATTTTGTAAATAATAATTTTCTTACTCTGTTGTAAATATTCTGTGAAACTGTGAGATCATGGCATATTAAATGAATGGACAGTCAATTAATTGATTCAGTGAATTGATTTAAGCTACCAATGCTACCAATAATGCATATGACAATGTGGCAGTCGTCAGTGTAGATTGATAACATCAGAATGCAATAAAAGTACACAAACTTGCTTGCAACGAATCAAAATTGTGTTTTTAATCAATTTACTTTTACATTATTCCAATTTATAAATTAGTAATGGTGTTAATTAAGTGAAATAGTTGACACTAAAACACTTTAGACTTCACTTTTACTTACATTTTTGCAGAACATACGTTTCATGGGCTTGACTCATATTTTCAACTGCTAGTCGAAAATGTAGGAAAAGCCCACGAAATGTACGTTCTGCAAAAATGTAAGTAAAAGTGAAGTCTATAAGGTGTTTAAATGTCAACCATCTCATTTAATTAACATAGTATATTGCTTCACTGTATAAAAGTTCTATTATTATATGGTGTTTTAAAGTAAAGTTGTAAAGTTGTTTGATTCTGTTCACTGGCAGCATGTAACATATTAATCACCACACGTAGATGCCAACAACACCTTAGATAAAATTACACAATTGTTTTTCCCCATATAAAAACAGGATGTTTTATCAGATAAAATTGCATCCCTGTGACCCTAGGTAGCATATAACTTAAACGATTGTAATTAGTCTATATCCAAGGAATTGCCAAACATTATTGGTCAGTATCAAACACACAGCATATGAATAACAACATAATTAACTATATTCACTTACTGCTTTACATAATTTTATGTTTATATATGTGTTATGTAATAATATACTTTGCAGGTCGAATCCTTGGCGCTACACATGATGGCACCAGGAACTGTAGTTAAAGTGATAGCAGATTTCCGTGCCATAAGAACAGATGAGTTGCCAGCTAACAAAGGCGAGAGTGTGCAGATAATATCATTTTCCCCTGCACGTGGTTACCTGGTACGCCGACAAGGTGGCAGTGGAGACGGCGATGAAGGATGGCTGCCAGCCCATGTACTCTCTCATCACCACAACCAAGCTGGCAGTGATGTCACATTACCTCGGAAACCTTGGTCCTTCCGATTTCGAAAGCCAAGCTTCAGTGGTGGAGGACGAAGAGGCGAGAGGAGATCTTTCGATGGAGGAATGGGCTCACCTCTGCTGTCTATTAATGGAGGAGGAAACAAAACAGCAGAAGATCTACTTATCCCTGAATGTCCTCATCCGCCACCTGAGTTTCGAGAAAGGTTATGTGATATTAGTGCCCCTTGTGGTGGGAAAGTGGAACTCAAATGTAGACTGCTATGCCATCCTCACTGTGAGGTTGTGGACATGAATATAACTTGGAGAAAGTGTTGTGGTGACAATCGAGCATCTACTGTGATAAGAAGTGGGGGGAGATACTCAATTAGTGTGCAAGAAGATGGGGCAGTGTACCTCGTTATAGACAATTGCCAACCTACAGATGCTGCAGAATACTCTTGTATAGCTTCTAATGAATCAGGGAGTTCTGCAACTTCAGCTCGCTTAAGTATTACAGGTTAGTAGACACATACAATTCAGTAAGATATATTGTACATAAAAAAAATATGTCCTCAGATGTTCACTAACTAACTAACTCTGTGGCGCTACATCCCTGGAGGGACTTAGCCTACCACCCGACTGCTGCATCATCTACCATAGGCAGATGACAGGATTGGTGGGCATGTGGTCAGCATACCGACACCCACAGCCGTTAATGGCGGTTTCCATGACCGGAGTCGCTACTTCTCTATCAAATAGCTCCTCAATTTGAATTACGAGGCTGAGTGCACCCCTACCAGACCTCCCTACCTCAGAAAAATCCGAGGAGGTACCGGGGATCGAACCCGGGCTGACGGATTGTAATTGTAGTCGGCGATGCTAACCACAAGACCATGCCGGCGGTCTCAGATGTTCACAATCACTTGAATATTATTTCTTCTCTTCATGATTAGGCCTCTAAAGATAATAAATGCAAAATCCAGAGAGAATAACAAATCAGAATCCTTCATGTTCGTGTTCACAAAAGAAAAGAAGTTAATGTCCAAAACATTTTACCAAAACATTTTACTATCTTTTAGAATAAATCCTGCCCTATGATTTCACACAACCCCTTCAAAATCTTTTGATTTATTGGGGAATTAATGTACTCTAGAATATAAAGCAATCTAATATCTCTTATAGGAGAGAGGAACAGTTTTTCCTCATTTCTGAAAAATAAAGTTTGTTGGATTTCGTTCTAACATAGATTCAGTATTAATAAATTTCATCTTGTATACGAGGGTATCTTAGAATAAAAAGATTGTAAGGAATTTTTAGCCTATACCCTTCAGTAAAAAAGGTAACAAACTAATGAAGCGAAAGACAATATAAAGAATTGTGTGATACTTATAAGATATAAAATTGATATAATTAGAATACTATTATAGAAAAATTGAAATATTAACGTAATGAAATATTAATCTGCGTGATTTTGTAATTGTCACGTACTATTAAGAGAGATTAGGTTAGAATAACCAAGTAGCAAATACGATTTAGAAGTACAAAAATATATAATTACGTCTAAATGTTAAGATAAGTCAAATTATGCATATGCAACAGTATAATATATAAAATAATCCCAATAGATATTAGTATCGTCCAAGTATGAATATACAGCACCAATTAGACAGATTGAAAAGGACTATATTAATGATAAAGACAGGTAATATTGATTTGTTTATTCAAATATTAGTAGCCACACTTGTAAAACTATGGATTCGTTAAAATCATAAGAAAATACCATTTGCTATTCAGTGTTAAATTGATGAGATGTATCAATACAATTAGTGGTATATAAGGATTCCCTCTCATTCTTATCTATGGCTTTGCCTTTCTGTTATAATTATTTACATACAGTGCTTTAATACTGCAGGTCCTGCATCAACCCAGCATGGTGTACCATCAGTACAACTATTATCGGGGAATGGAGTGTTAGTACAATGGGAAGGTGTTCCTAGTGGTCACTATCTGCTCGAGTGTTGTCGCCAAGACTCCGGCATTTGGGTTAATGTGGGGAATGGCCCTGTCCAGGGCTTGTCACATGTGGTAGAGGGACTGGATTCTGATGAAAAGTACATATTCCGAGTGAATGGTGGCCCACCATCTGCCCCTATCGCTACACACATAAAAGCAAGCACGACGACTTGGCAACAAGAACAATTCCGTAGACGGTACATGGAATTGGAGGAGTTGGGCCATGGAAGGTTCTCTGTGGTGAGGCGTGCTAGAGATAGAGGTACTTCCCAAGAAGTGGCAATTAAGGAGGTGGTATGCAAGAAGCAGTCGCATGACATCACGCAAGCAGAGTATGCTCTCTTGGCCCGGTTACAACACGTTAACATTGTGAGGGCTTTGGCTTTCTTTGAGAGCGCACCCCAGGCTGCCATGGATACAATAGTCATGGAGCTGTAAGTATTATTGATCTCAATTGAAGAGTACTTAGCAATAACTGCCTTTGTCAAAGAAACTGATTTTCCAGGAGACTCAAAGTCCCACAGTAGAGCCTGCAAGTTATACCAGAATGTGTACATACTTGA
Organism: Ectobius pallidus; assembly: GCA_964059195.1. Lineage (NCBI taxonomy): Eukaryota > Metazoa > Arthropoda > Insecta > Blattodea > Ectobiidae > Ectobius > Ectobius pallidus. The sequence continues at coordinate 82,618,985 of CAXKWD010000002.1, read as the reverse complement.
TGAATTTCATTAAGTAAGTAAGAAAAACAATGGATAATGAAACCATGAAACAAGTCTATTATGTTTTCATATGTAGTCACAATTTGGGGAAATATTACATCTAGGGAAGTATTAAAAGTTTTCAAACTACAAAAAAGAAGTATTAGAATAATTTCACAAATAGACAGGAATAAATCATGTACACCCATGTTTAAGAAACTAAAAATACTAAATGTTTTTATATATATATATATATATATATATATGAAAGTATCAAACACATTCTCACAAATAAAAAAAAAAAAGTGAACATCTAATGAAAAATTTTAAACAACACCTGTCTACAGTTGTCTCACTTTTCTGAAAGGTCCTTATACCTTGGAAGTTCATACCTTTTTGGTGTCCTGGCATGTGCTGTTCTTGACTAGGGTTCCTTTTTTATTTTCAAGAAAATCCAAAACATTTTTTTAAGTAAATAATAAAAAATTAAAAAAAAAAAAAACAGGGCAAATCAGTAAACACAAACACATTTGAAAAATTGAAAATACACTGTATACAGGTCTATTACATATCACTATTTCAAAAAAGATTTTTACTTAACAAACTTGACTAGTTTTACATGCTTCTATGATTAAAAATTTTTGTTACATCTGATTTGTACAACAATTTTATGTTTGTTTGTTTTCATAAGCTTCACTAGGGGTTCGTCCACTAATGTTTCCAGGATTGAATGCACAATTGTGCATTGTTTTAAGCGAAAGCATATTAAACATTGCAGAATTGAGATTACTATTGGGGTAAGCGGAAGATCATATTACTTGGAATAAAAAAAACCTAGGACATTTACCTGTCCTGGAACGCCAGGACATTTTGTAAAAATCAGGGACTGTTTTGGAAAATCCGGGACGAATGTAAACTCTGTTCTTGAAAGGAAATTATGTTCATAGTGAATGAAAACAAGCCATTATCATTACAGTAGTAGTCACATACACAGTACCAGTATAGACAATTTCTCAGGAATAAAATATACTTTATTTGTATGTTAAAATGAAAGGTATCATTACCTAAAAATTCCTGTAAATAACTAAGACTGTTTTTGAGAAAAACACTACTGGCAGAAGTATTTCTGCAGAAAATGTCACTTTCAACAATTTCATATACCTGACACAGGTATCTGACTAAAGTTTTGTTATTCTTCTACAAGATTGCTTCAAAATCTCATTTAGAAAAAAATGACGCGGGCAGTTTTTGCTAAGTAGGCCTACTCTTAAAATATAAAAATGTGATTAAAAGTAACTGTCTTAACATTACTGCTGAGACATGCTGACTATATAATAGAAGCCAGTATTCCTCATTTTCACGTAATTGGTTCCTTTTTAATGTATAAAAAATTATTGATCTCGTTCTATTAGAAAACTAAGTAACTGCATTCATAGAAAATGCTATAATTATTCCTATAGGTTATGTTCAATAATTCGCTCACTACGGATCCGTCGGCCCGGGTTCGATCCCCGGTACCTCCTCAGATTTTTCTGAGGTAGGGAGGTCTGGTAGGGGTGCACTCAGCCTCGTGATTCAAATTGAGGAGCTACTTGATAGAGAAGTAGCGGCTCTGGTCATGGAAACCACCATTAATGGCCGTGGGTGTCGGCATGCTGACCACATGCCCTCCAAGCCTGCCATCTGCCTATAGGTAGATTATTCAGCGGTCGGGTGGTAGGCCTTGTCCCTTCGGGGATGTCGTGCCACGGAGTATAGTTTTAGTTTATGTTCAATAATACAAAATACCATAATGTATAATTTTCATTTATTAGATAGGCCTACTTTAATCTAGAGATTTCATTTGGATGTAAGTAGAACCATTTCTAGATATTATGAATGGATATACTTACCAGTAAGTAATTTTATACTATACTGTGTTCAATCATAGATTTAAGCTATGTACAAGTTAATTATTTTTTGCTGCCAACTTAACAGCAGTATATTCTATTTATTATTTTTTCTCTAGTTTTTATTGTTAAGTTTACATTTTTAGTTATTGCATTACATCCTATGTTCATTTACTTTCAACATTAGATTTAGCTTATCATGTTGGCTTTGGATATCTTTCTTTTGTCAGTTCCTGTTTCTGTAGTCAACTTGATTCATATTACTATTTAAATAACATTCATTTTCTAGCTTGTAAGCTATTATTCCTATTCATTGTCTTTATTATTCATATTTGATTGTTATTTTTTGTATCCAGTCTTCAGGATACACTTCTTGAGCAGTTTATATGCGTTTCATATTGCTCATTGACTTGACTTCCTTCTTCTTCACTTCAACAATTCCATTTTACTTATACATGAAAGGATTCATGTGTTTCTCTGGTGCTTCAGATTATTGAGATATAATTTGAACATCAACTTTCATTCATTCTATTTGTAAGGATAACATATCCTACAGATTCTACATTTCTTCATCATATGCTTCAAGTAAGCAATACTTCTAGTGCATCAAGAAATGTGCTTGTCTTTCATTCAACTTATGCCTGGCAAAATGGCGTTCTTGTGGTGTTTTGCTAATTGCTAAATAGCTGGGACATCACGACATATATGCTCATCCTTACAGCAGGTAAAGATTCTGCTAATTTCAATTTATACGAGGACATATACTTCACTTCAAGTAAGTTATCAATAGTATTACTAGAAGTGGCTTCAATTCTCCATTCATCTACGCATTAAACATCGATCTTATTGTTGAGATTTAGCTATCGTTAAATAGCTTATACATCAGACTTAATATTCAGTTTCTCATATTGAAATCTACTTCTACAAGTGTCACACTTCACGGACACATATATATATTTATTCACAAATGTGATTTTATGTGATTTCAAGACTGAATCTTCAACTCCATTATTTACAAACTTTCATTCAATCTCATGCGTTAAGATGACTCACATATTACATCAAACATAAACTCTACATACCTGAAGATTGTCAACCATTGTATGGATATATAAATGCTACATCAAGAAGACTGTTAGCTGAAGACCTACTATCTTCGTTTTCAACTTTGTCAACCAAGTGAAAGTGTATTTGTTCGTGTGCTTAGCTTATGATTAAATGTTATGTCTTATATTCAAGGTTTCATTGAGTGATGTATGCTATAAAGCTTATTCATTTCATTTCCTCCATTATGGAGGTGGTCCTCCGCCAGAGATCTTATTAATTGTGGTTGGCACGGAAAGTGTTAAGCACAATTAAATTTACAATCTCGTGTAGGTATTAGGGACTTTTACAGTCCGCTATCACATATAATACGCCCCCTGATCCTACATACTGTTTCAAGCACATAGCTTAAACAAATTTATTGACTTGCCCCCGTAGATTGGGGCATTGATATGATATTAATATGGTTTGGTTGTGAATCATTCTGAGGTACAGTGGTATTAATGAGAGGTGGCAGTCAGATGCGCGTGAGAGAGGTGATGCATGTAGGAGGAATCATGGGGAGGGGTAAGAATGTTGAACTGCACTAGCGGGAGAGGAGAAGCGATTGTAACAAGGTCTCTTGTTTCTTCATTGCATTATACAATCTTACCGCTCTGAAAGCAACGACACAACTAACCCATACACCCCTCCATGCAGTACGAATGTTTATTGAACTCGTCTGCATCTACTGAGCATCCATGCTTGGACTGCCACGTCTCATTAATACCACTGTACGTGCTACACTTTGTCAATAAGCATGTTTCTGTTGCCCAGCATGGCTGAATTCCAGACCGTACGTTGATGTGTGTTCCTGGTCAGACACCATGCAAGACAAAATATATATCCCTCGATTTTTCAGCAGTGAAAAATTTCCTTCCTGGGTTCAGGACTGGGTGTTGTGTTGTGTCCTTTCATTCCCATCCCGCGAGAGGCAATGGCAAATCTCCGCGGTATCACCCTTGCCTGAATCACCTCGGACGAGTTGTGGTCATCACCCCACGGCTTCGTCCCGGGTCTGGACCTGCCTTCGGGCAGAACACTCATCATCATCATCATCATCACCGTTTCATATAAACGCTTGTAAGGGGAGTCATACAATTGAATACTGGTACTCAGTAGAAAAACATTTCTACAAATTGTAAATTTTACTGGAAGAGATTAAAACATCTGATGCATGTAGTTTTCAAGGATTTGACATCATTCGTCAACAGAACTCCTTTACGTTGGAATAGAGAATACATTTTGAATGGTTAACACCCTGTTTTGATTTTTCTCAAAATTAAAAAAAATGCTGCTAAAGACATACTAGCATATAAATTATGAATTATTAATGAACCAAACCTAAAATAAATGCATTTGTATTTATATTTATTTTTGGGATTGTTAATAGAAAAAACTTAATTTTAGTTTGTCCAAAATAGTATGGAAAGATCATTGTGTTAAAAAAGATATACCGAATTTTTGTAACATTTTTCCACTTGCCATATCTGGCGGTCTTTGAAAGGTACAGCTGTATCCTTGTAAGTTGTGTATGTTTTCTTACTATTCTTCAATCTCTTTCGCTCTTCTCTCATCCAATTCTGAGAATTAATCTTTCGTTTTTTTTTTTCGTATTATTCATGTTTTATACCACTGTCAAGTGGAGAATGTTCCTTTGTTTTTTTATACAACCTTTTAGATTCAACTGCATATAAAAAATTGTATACATATATTAGATTCAACTACATATAAAAAGTTGTACTTTCATTTTTAATCACTAGAATTTAATAAAGTATAGAAAATAGTGCATGTAATGTTTTTTCTATTAAAATACTGCAGTAGGAAAAAATGTCGCTTGGAATGTTATTCTACTGAGGTAGGCCTATTCAATTAATAAAATAATAGCACTTTCTTGTATGTCAGTAATCTAAGTAGTCAATTAAACTGAAGCAGTAGCTTGTGTTATATAGTTCTATTTATTTATTTATTTATTTATTTAATACTTAATAAGCATTAGCTCCTGTCCTGGATTCCTATCAGAGCCCTCTATATGCACTGTACATTTTGTAACTTACTAATTTATAATTACATAGGTTAAACATGTTATGCAGTAACAAGTACTGCATGTATTTTTACAGAGTGAATGGAACACTGCTGTTCTCATACGTGAGCAAGCAGAGTCATGAATACAGGGAGGTGACTGTGTGCCACTATATGCAACAGCTCATGTCAGCTCTTGGCTATCTCCATCGACAAACCATAGCACATCTGGATATTAAGGTGAGAATTTCCATTAACATACATATATATATTTTTTTTCTGGTATTATTTATAAATTACTTGAACACAGTAATTACCTGAGTTTTTTTTGGGCTTAGCAATATAGGTCACAAGTCATTTCAGCAATATTAAGTTTCTACCATCTTACGGATAACTGTTATAGCCTAATTTTATTAGTACTTCATCTTGTCACTACGTTATCTAATGTGCTGTTTACTCTAGCTGTTGACAGATATCTCTTGATTAGGTTTTCTGCTAGATGGCTAATTTATTTAGTGGTGAATATAAGTTAATGTGCTTGAATATGGTGAATCAGTGGAGCTTATGTGGGATTTGCTTTCTTTTGTTTGCAAAATTTAAGAACACACTCTAGACAGGCACTGTAACTCTCAATTAACTGGCAGTTAGTTCTAGAGTTAGTTTAACAACTGTTTAGCATTAAATATGTAACAATGTTCCGCCTTAACCCTTAACACACAACTTATCTTATCTTGTTAAGGGTTAAGGCGGAACTTTGTTACATATTTAATATTATAACCCTTATCTGATGGAAATGAAATATTTTAACTGTTTAACAGTTCTAGATTTTAGATTAACGATGCCCTTTTTTGTCAGCAAGTAAAATTCCACCAGGACAGTTTGTGGTTTTCACTAAACCAACACACAGCATAATCGTTGGTGGCAAGTAACCTCTATGCTAGTTCATTAGCAATTTATAAATAACGACTGTTCAGCAATTGAGAACTTTGGAAATATAGAGTTTAATTTTACATAATTCCATATCAATTAAATCACAAAACAACAGCCTACAAATGCATAATGTAAAAATTGATACTTAGAAATTAAATCAAGTATTATATTGTTTTAATAAATTTTGTTTTCTGGGGCCCGCATTATTGATAAGTACTCTTCTTTATGTTCAGAAGGTTCAGGTAAACATGGGCTCAAAATACTTTACTAGGCTGCTACAGCTTAGTACTATAAAGGGCATGAAATATTCTGGAAGGTTCATATAAAATTTATTGAATATGTCAATCTGAAGCTAATTGAGGTTTGTAATTTTTAACCAACATGCTTTTTTATTTTTATTACAGCCCGAAAATGTAATGGTAGATTTAACAGGGAACAATCCTATTCTGAAGCTGGTGGACCTGGGGGATTCTGTTAGTGTTACTAGGAAGCTGGAGGTTCTGCCGCCCTCAAATCTGGAATTTGCAGCCCCTGAAATGGTGTTGGGACAACCTGTTGGTTGTCAGACAGACATGTGGAGTGTCGGAGTTTTCCTGTATGCATTTCTTAGGTGAGGAAACTGATTTTCTGTAATTGTAGGTTACTTTGAAGACCCGAAGTAGGATATCTTGTCTCAAGACTTCATTAATAAAAATCACCTGTTATTGCATTTTATTAACTATTCATAAGATGTTAATAAAAGTGACTGTGTGGAAATAAATATAGCAACTCATTTAGTGCAGACTTTTGCACTGATTGATGTGCAAAATGTCAGCCTCACACAGTGGCTGATCAAGGGGAGGAGCCATAAGGGCCACAGCCTCCCTTTGTTTTTTCTTTTTCATTGATTTGACTTTTTTATTTGTTGAAAATTGGGAAACTATAAGACAAATATATGAAGATAAAACAAAATGGAGGTAAATCATACATAAACATCCTAACTAGCTTGCTGAAAGGATTCAAAGATGATAATGGCAAATTCTATAGAGGACAATACAGGACACTTTGCGATATATCGAGGGACAAATCTTGAGCACCATCAAGCGCCCCAACCTGCTACTATTGAATACAGATGCAGTAACTAGATACAAAGATATCAAACATTTTCTATCAGAGGAGCCAAAGTAGCCAACCTCGGCTTGTTATGTATAAGGGATATAATTTTTCTATCTATCTATGGTTCAGAAATAAATGCTGGTTTGGAAATAAATGACCTAAAAAATTGAAACAAAAAAGCAACATTGAAAAAAAGAGAAAGTTATTGTTGTTAGCAACCATTAAGTTGAAATATTTGTGTTTTCAATGATATTTTGAGAAGTATTTCGGAAGTTCTGTGTTTTGTTTTCTCATTATTTTTATAATTACTTAAACAGTGTTTTGGTCCTTAGTGTTTGGTGAAATTGCAGTTTATATGTGTTTTGGATATTTTAATTTGCCCCAAGTTTGCAGGTTGTGCCACCAGGAGTGCTGCAAAATCTGTCCCCCATTTTTCCATTGTCAAAGGAATAAGTGTCCGGTATTGTCCTCTATAGTATTTGATAACGGTTATGATGTTATCAGCAGCAGGCTTTGAAAAAGATGTGCAAATGCATGAACTTCCTAACCCTGGAGATACCGTAGGCATTCTATTATTGACTACCTCACAGTGATGTTTAAATCATTGATAAGCAGGTCTTCTTTAAAAGAGGTAAATATGAGTAAATTGACCAGTAGTGAGTCCTATTCATAGGTTTGCAGATGGAACATTATCTTGTCTACGGAATTTGTAAATGTGATGTTTGGTGTTTTTTTTTTTTATTAAACCGTGAGGGCTCTTCACAGAGTTTACCACTAACAGTTTGTAATTATTTTATATTTTCAGTGGAGTTTCTCCTTTTCTAGACGATTCTCTGGAAGAAACTACAACTAATATCCTCAAGTGTGACTTCTGTTTCCCTGATGAATATTTTGCTGCAGTATCAAATGAAGGCAAGGATTTGATCAGCTGCCTTCTAGTGGCCACAAGCTCCCAGCGCTTAACTCCACAAGAATGCCTTGATTCTTCTTGGTTTCAAGATGTAAGTTTACCTTGTATACATCAGATGAATAACTGACTTCCAGTACACCACACCACATTTATCAGGTTTAAAGTTCCCATAATGTATTTTTTGAAAAAAACGGGACGTCTGTATTATTCACTTAAAAAACGGAGACTTTTGTTAAAAGCGGAACACATTAGAGATACAAAAATTGAATTAAATTTGCCATGCATATATCTATTTCACACCTTCTGAAGGTAGTAGTCAAACCAAGAATCTTAATCATCATTATTGTTACATAAGATATAGCATTAGGCTACAGCCTTTTCGGAATTATGAATAACTACTCCCTCCCCTATTTATTCTTTTACATATAAAATATTACAGCCAGAATTAATTACTGAAACCTGCTTCCATACCTTGTGATCGGAAGACCACCTTACTAGATCAGTATATTAGTAGAATGAAGGTTCTTTGGTCATACATGGTCCTACACAAAATCTATTTATGATGAAGTGTAAAGTGCCACTTATGTAAAAACATTGTTCTCACAAAAATGTATTAATATACCAAGAAGCATTAAAAAGCAGGAAAATTTGATTTTTTACAATGCTTTGCTGGACGCTGGAGAAAGACATAAAAAGCAGGACATGTCCAGCGAAATCCAGATGTCTGGTAACCCTACCTGATGTCGGATTATCATTTCTTTCAGAAGCCCAGTGTTGCCAGATTTTGGAAATATCAAAGAGAACACTCCTTTTCCCAGCTTTAAATATATTTACATAGTGATGGCAGGAGGGATAGCAGGTAGGATAAAGCCTGTGCTGCCAAGAGCACTCAAGTACAGGATTTAAGGAAATGCTGTAAGATTTACTTTCACATGAAAGCCAATTCTTTGGATTTATCTTAAATATATTATTATACACAGTTTTTGACAATTCCCTTTCCCCTTAAAACTCCCAAATAAAGAAAGAAAGAAAAAAAGGCTTAAGCTAGACCGTTTCTGCACAACTTTTCACTGGAGACCACTTGCGAGTTAAGTACTGTCCATTTGAATTAATTCCTTATGACACATAATGGTGTAGGTTTCATTTTTCAAAAAGACTTTTCCTCTAGAGAAAAACAGTAACATATGGCAAGTCCACCATCTCAATGGACATAAACTAAAGCAAAATTATAGTAAGTAAGTGCATAGGCTGTATGAAGTTTTAAGTTCTTTCAAAAATTAAATTACATTTTCATATAATTTACAAAAACTATTTTAGCGATTAGTCTTACCCTTCTGTATGGAAGCTACTATAGTCAAGGTGAGTCACCCAATTTTTTTTTCAAATTAAAGTAATGATTAAAGTATTACAAAAGTTTAAAATTGAGTACCTTTTACATCTAGGTTCTTTTCATTTATTTTATTGTTTTTCTGGAAATACAGATTTCCAAATTGACAAAGATTAACTAATAAATTATCAAAGGTAGAATATCCTCATATTATGTCGATTCTTTTTATGATCTTTAAATATTGCCATCATAGATAGTTGCTAATCTTACTACACAAATATGCTGTAAATCTGTCTCATGGAACCTAGAGCTTATAGTCCCTCCTATAGGGCTTCTACAAAAGTTATTTCCCAAACAATGAAAGACCTCAGCTGAGTTTGAACTTGTGATCCTTAGATCCATTACTCTACGCCACCAAGGCTGACACTATCGTTTAGGCCTATATTTAATTCAAGTTTACGTAAATACTATATTGATTGTTCATTTCATTACAGGTTTATTTGACGTAAAAATATTCAGCTGAATCAGAATTGATCAGGTCACATAGAGTTCGACGTAAAGACTTTTTTTAATTAAAAAAACATCAGTCTGTAGATTGCCTTGAAGGGTGTTTGCTGTAAAATTAGAAATGTAATGTAAAAATATTTCAATACTCAAGCAATAAGAAGCAGATTTTAATAACCAAAAACATTGTTGTTCCAGGTGCAGAAAACGTGTACCATTTCATCTGCTCGATTGGCAGCGTTCATGGAGCGAAGGCAATCACTCACACGTCCTCTCTGCACTCCAAATTCCCGCCATACAGTCAGTTCTCCGGAAAGTTAAAACCATCATGGTCACAGCCTGTCGGGGACCATTATTTAATATAGTGATAGTGTGCTGTTGAATCATATATGCCAGCGTTTCTCAACCTATGGTCCACCAGTGGTCCGGGAAGATGGTCCAGATGGTCCTCAGACATAATTTTAAAAAATCATAAAGCAAGTGGAAAGTAAAGAAGTACAATTTTTTCACATAGTTCGTTATAATGACCTATACTTAATACCCCAAATATTAAGAATATTAAAATGGGATGTAAAATTAGCGGTCCGTAAATTTTTTTTTAGACATTTTAGAGGTCCTTGGGTTCAAAAAGGTTGAGAAACGCTGATATATGCTGTCCAAGTGCTTTTTCTTACACCTGATATGCTGGCTTTATCAGATTCTGTTTTAAAGAAACACAAGACATTCACAAGTAGATGATTTTTGTTAACTGAAGGCATGAGAATAATTTGTAATCTCATCAAGTAGGTACTGGTAATTTATTTATTTAAATTTTTGGTTTAAAGAATTCTATAGTACAGTGGAAGACAGCTTCATCTCCTGATATTGTTTGTAAAGGATGTGCATGCAACACTTGACATTATGCAAGAGCACACAATTGTGGGGATGAGCAGAATAGACTAGAGCTGTGCTATAAAGCCTAGAGTCTAAATCTTTGCTCCCACTAATGCACAATACTAATGCACCTCTCTTCTTTTCTGTTCTGGTGTGAAGCCAATGTAGAATTCCTTGACATCACAGAACAACTTTTTGTCACCGCCTACTGCAGAATCTTACTGCAATCAGAGAAAGTTTTCCAATTTTACGTATATTTTATATGTGGTATCTGATAAAATTAATCAAAAAGCACGTTTTGTAACTTCTGGACAACCATTTATCTTTTGAAATGAATGTTGATTAGTTTTCACTTTTTCACTTAAGAAAGGTACTTAAGTTGACCAGTTCAACTTCTCTGACATTAGTTGACACTAGTTCATAGGAAAGCAAATGTTGTGATGTGTTTTCTTGGAATTCTCTCATTCCACAGTTTTCTACTTCCTTCAATTATCATCCTTTTATTCTTGTTGTATAGTCTGCGAACCAGAAGGAAACTAATGTCTTAAAAATGTTCGGAAAAAAGGGGTTATCCTGTCAGTTCATTAATTGTTTTTAGAATTCTTTCTCAGCTTTTGATATCCATCTGTCTGTCTACCTGTTTGTAGTTCACTCAACACTGAATTGGTCACAAGTTAAATAGTGTGAGTTGGTATTCTGAATTTGTGCATGTCTACCAAAGTTTTAGACTATAGATCATTTCTATAGTAGAATATGAAGTGATTTATAAAGAGCTTGAAAAAAGAAAAAAAAAAACCGATGTGATACACTGTCATGACTAGGGCTCGGAATATAATTACCTAAAAATACCTTAAAAATGACCTTAAATTTATGAAAATATGACATCAAAAATTGAAGAAAAAAAATTCAAATTTCTAAATAATAATTTATTTAATAAACACAATGTGTACAAGCTGGTTGAATAGTTTGTCACTACAAGATCACCGTCTTTTATTGTGTTTACTATTATTATTATTATTATTATTATTATTATTATGTTTACTATATTTATTAATGAATGTCTCATAGCTAAGGAATTATGAGATCGCTTCGTCTGTAATGTTGGAAAGTCTATTCTGATGAAAAAATAGGGGAAAATTCAATGAGAGAATGAATATTTCCTAAAAATGAATAGTACAGAATGAAATACTGAAAAATGCAAAATAAAATAAGCTATTTTTGTTCATTTTGAGGTGAGATGAATTTATACCACATTCTGCATTGTCTGCAATGTCTCAGAAAGAAGGTGACATTTCATCAACGTCCGAGCCCTAGTCATGACTTTCTCTACCCTCATGGGCAATGAATATGATAGGCACAATGGAAAAGCAATGAAGTTCATCTTCAAAGTATTGAGGAAAATGCATTTAAACCTCCTTACAGCTACTGACATAATTGCGTTGCCTCAAAAATTGTTTAAAAGCAGAGATATAAAATTAGTATACTAATACTTTATGTAAAATGTTATATTTATCCACATATTATGTTTCATTGAAACCAGTTACTCCACTAAAATTTTCCTTATCTAGTTCAAATGAAGAGCCCTCTGATGATTTCACTTGGTGACTTAACTCTGGATTTATACAGTGATAATATGGTAAAGTTTAAGCACCCAATACTTAGTTTCGTGGTTTTTAAATGGAAATTGATACAGCATAATGAAAAGAACAATGCTTTCATATTAATTAAACAATGATATTAGTTTTGTATTACACTGACCTCCATTTCATTTACAATGTAACTTCATGTAGGACCATAACCTCAAGAACTAGAACTAGAACTAGTAACACAAGACTGAAATCATATGGGGGGAACTTTCAAATTTAATAGTGGAAGTATAATTACCGTTACCATTCAGATTTGATTATTGTCCGAAACACAACATTATACAAGCAAAAAGTAAAGTACAAAAATAATTGTTTCTCTTAAGTTCATGAAGTCTTTCACACACATTTCAGAGGACTAGAAAACTAACTTCACCATGTGATAATACTCCCTTCCACTTTAAAAATTGGCATCATTAACTCAATTTCTTAAAGATCCTTGATGGTTTTTCCCATGCATTAATTCAGTTGTTTCAATCTGCGGTATAATTATGCAGTTAAATCATATGAATGTCTTTTAAAATTCTGATAGAATGATATATATTTAAAATATCCTATAGACTGTGTTTTCTGAGCATATTAATGATTAGAATCTTGAATTTAATGTGTTCTATTGTTGCCACTGATATTTTTTATCTACAATTTCTGTAATTATATTTGAAGGGACCTGCATATTCTTCAGAACCTAGTAAAAACATCAAGCAATGTTTAGAAATTTATTCCTGAGAAAAGGTTAATTTGTTAATACACAAATAGATAAATACAGATAGAATGAATGATTCTGTGAAGTTAATATAAGTGTTATAAATCTGCTGACATTTATCGCTTCAAGCATTTTGTGACTATTCTATTTGGGTAACTTAAATTCTGTTAGAGTTGTTTAGGAAATACAACAAAAGCCATCTTTACATCAGTTCAATTTGATAAGGCCAGCAAAATTGGAATATAGTAAATTTTAAATGGAAAAGCCACAGAGATTTACTGTAGGCTATTTTAGTTTTATTTCTCGAGCAATTATATGACATATTTATTAAGATCATTATTACTAATATAATCATAGAAAACAATTCTGTTTTCATTAGCTTTAACTAACTTGCTAATTTAGTCAGTTTATGACAACATTTGTTACCAGTTCTGAAGATGTTTAGTGTGTATATAAAGGACTGAGTAGCGGTACATCAACCTATTCGAGTGCCAATAAAGTTTTGTGATATTCCTCCATTGTGTAACACATAGATGTAGACTGCAGCTTTGTATGTGCTCAGTTATTTCCAAAGTATAACTATGTAGTTTTATTATTGTACATAATCCTTTGACATGCATAAATTTGTTAATATAAAAATATAATTCATTAAAAACAGTTCCTAACATCTCTTTGAAAACTCCCCCATCCCCCTTTTTCATTTCATGTTCATGTTCATGTTCATGTTCATGTTCATGTCCTTCATTATCATTTTCATGTTCATATCCTTCATTTTCATTATCATCTTCATCTTCAACTTCAACTACATCATTTTTGTGTTCGTTTTCGTGTTCCTTTTCATATTCATATTCATAACTCAGAGCTCAGAGCTCATTTTTTTCAATTTCGAATTGAATTCTGGGTGCATTTTTCGTAATTTTCAAAGGGATTAGCCTTCTTCGAATTCTGGGTGCAGTTTTCATTTTTTTCAAAAGGGTTAGCCTTCTTCGAATTCTGGGTGATTTTATCGAAATTTTCAAAAGGGTTAGCCTTCTTCGAATTCTGGGTGCATTTTTTGAAATTTTCGAAGGGGTTAGTCTTCTTCGAATTCTGGGTGCATTTTTCGTCATTTTCAAAGGGATTAGCCTAATTCGAATCCTGGGTGCATTTTTCGAAATTTTCAAAGGGGTTAGCCTTCTTCGAATTCTGGGTGCAAATTTGGAAATTTTATGAGGGGTTAGCCTTCTTCGAATTCTGGGTGCATTTTTCGAAATTTTCAAAGGGGTTAGCCTTCTTCGAATTCTGGGTGCATTTTTCGATATTTTCAAAGGGGTGAGCCTTCTACGAATTCTGGGTGCATTTTTCGAAAATTTCAAAGGGGTTAGCCTTCTTCGAATTCTGGGTGCATTTTTCGAAATTTTCAAAGGGGTTAGCCTTCTTCGAATTCTGGGTGCATTTTTCGAAATTTTCAAAGGGGTTAGCCTTCTTCGAATTCTGGGTGCATTTTTCGATATTTTCAAAGGGGTGAGCCTTCTTCGAATTCTGGGTGCAAATTTGGAAATTTTATGAGGGGTTAGCCTTCTTCGAATTCTGGGTGCATTTTTGGAAATTTTCAAAGGGGTTAGCCTTCTTCGAATTCTGGGTGCATTTTTCGAAATTTTGAAAGGGGTTAGCCTTTTTCGAATTCTGGGAGCATTTTTCGAAATTTTCAAAGGGGTTAGCCTTCTTCGAATTACTGGTGCATTCTTCGAAATTTCCAAAGGGGTTAGCCTTCTTCGAATTCTGGGTGCATTTTTCGAAATTTTCAAAGGGGTTAGCCTTCTTCGAATTCTGGGTGCATTTTTCAACATTTTCAAAGGGTTTAGCCTTCCTCGAATTCTGGGTGCATTTTTCGAAATTTTCAAAGGGGTTAGTCTGCTTCGAATTCTGGGTGCATTTTTCGAAATTTGCAAAGGGGTTAGCCTTCTTCGAATTCTGGGTGAATTTTTCGAAATTTTCAAAGGAGTTAGCCTTCTTCGAATTCTGGGTGCATTTTTCGAAATTTACAAAAGGGTTAGCCTTCGAATTCTGGGTGCATTTTTTGAAATTTTCAAAGGGGGTTAGTCTTCTTCGAATTCTGGGTGCATTTTTCGTAATTTTCAAAGGGATTAGCCTTCTTCGAACCCTGGGTGCATTTTTCTAAATTTTCAAAGGGGTTTGCCTTCTTCGAATTCTGGGTGCAAATTTGGAAATTTTATGAGGGGTTAGCCTTCTTCGAATTCTGGGTGCATTTTTCGAAATTTTCAAAGG
This sequence comes from Ectobius pallidus, assembly GCA_964059195.1. Classification (NCBI taxonomy): domain Eukaryota; kingdom Metazoa; phylum Arthropoda; class Insecta; order Blattodea; family Ectobiidae; genus Ectobius; species Ectobius pallidus. Next base: position 82,603,759 of record CAXKWD010000002.1, on the reverse strand, counting down.
GGTCAGCCTTCGAATTCTGGGTGCATTTTTCGAAATTTTCAATGGGTTAGCCTTCTTCGAATTCTGGGTGCATTTTTCGAAATGTTCAAAGGGGTTAGCCTTCTTCGGATTCTGGGTGCATTTTTCGAAATTTCCAAAGGGGTTAGCCTTCTTCGAATTCTGGGTGCATTTTTCGTAATTTTCAAAGGGGTTAGCCTTCTTCGAATTCTGGGTGCATTTTTGGAAATTTTCAAAGGGGTTAGCCTTCTTCGAATTCTGGGTGCATTTTTCGAAATTTTCAAAGGGGCTAGCCTTCTTCGAATTCTGGGTGCATTTTTCGAAATTTTCAAGGGGTGAGCATTCTTCGAATTCTGGGTGCATTTTTCGAACTTTTTAAAGGGGTTAGCCTTCTTCGAATTCTGGGTGCATTTTTCGAAAATTTCGAAGGGGTTAGCCTTCGAATTCTGGGTGCATTTTTCGAAATTTTGAAAGGGGTTAGCCTTCTTCGAATTCTGGGTGCATTTTTCGAAATTTTCAAAGGGGTTAGCCTTAGAATTCTGGGTGCATTTTTCGTAATTTTCAAAGGGATTAGCCTTCTTCGAATCCTGGGTGCATTTTTCTAAATTTTCAAAGGGGTTAGACTTCTTCGAATTCTGGGTGCAATTTTCATTTTTTTCAAAGGGGTTAGCCTTCTTCGAATTCTGGGTGCAATTTTCATTTTTTCAAAAGGGTTAGCCTTCTTCGAATTCTGGGTGCATTTTTCGAAATTTTCAAAAGGGTTAGCGTTCTTCGAATTCTGGGTGCATTTTTTGAAATTTTCGAAGGGGTTAGTCTTCTTCGAATTCTGGGTGCATTTTTCGTCATTTTCAAAGGGATTAGCCTAATTCGAATCCTGGGTGCATTTTTCGAAATTTTCAAAGGGGTTAGCCTTCTTCGAATTCTGGGTGCAAATTTGGAAATTTTATGAGGGGTTAGCCTTCTTCGAATTCTGGGTGCATTTTTCGAAATTTTCAAAGGGGTTAGCCTTCTTCGAATTCTGGGTGCATTTTTCGATATTTTCAAAGGGGTGAGCCTTCTACGAATTCTGGGTGCATTTTTCGAAAATTTCAAAGGGGTTAGCCTTCTTCGAATTCTGGGTGCATTTTTCGAAATTTTCAAAGGGGTTAGCCTTCTTCGAATTCTGGGTGCATTTTTCGAAATTTTCAAAGGGGTTAGCCTTCTTCGAATTCTGGGTGCATTTTTCGATATTTTCAAAGGGGTGAGCCTTCTTCGAATTCTGGGTGCAAATTTGGAAATTTTATGAGGGGTTAGCCTTCTTCGAATTCTGGGTGCATTTTTGGAAATTTTCAAAGGGGTTAGCCTTCTTCGAATTCTGGGTGCATTTTTCGAAATTTTGAAAGGGGTTAGCCTTTTTCGAATTCTGGGAGCATTTTTCGAAATTTTCAAAGGGGTTAGCCTTCTTCGAATTACTGGTGCATTCTTCGAAATTTCCAAAGGGGTTAGCCTTCTTCGAATTCTGGGTGCATTTTTCGAAATTTTCAAAGGGGTTAGCCTTCTTCGAATTCTGGGTGCATTTTTCAACATTTTCAAAGGGTTTAGCCTTCCTCGAATTCTGGGTGCATTTTTCGAAATTTTCAAAGGGGTTAGTCTGCTTCGAATTCTGGGTGCATTTTTCGAAATTTGCAAAGGGGTTAGCCTTCTTCGAATTCTGGGTGAATTTTTCGAAATTTTCAAAGGAGTTAGCCTTCTTCGAATTCTGGGTGCATTTTTCGAAATTTACAAAAGGGTTAGCCTTCGAATTCTGGGTGCATTTTTTGAAATTTTCAAAGGGGGTTAGTCTTCTTCGAATTCTGGGTGCATTTTTCGTAATTTTCAAAGGGATTAGCCTTCTTCGAACCCTGGGTGCATTTTTCTAAATTTTCAAAGGGGTTTGCCTTCTTCGAATTCTGGGTGCAAATTTGGAAATTTTATGAGGGGTTAGCCTTCTTCGAATTCTGGGTGCATTTTTCGAAATTTTCAAAGGGGTCAGCCTTCGAATTCTGGGTGCATTTTTCGAAATTTTCAATGGGTTAGCCTTCTTCGAATTCTGGGTGCATTTTTCGAAATGTTCAAAGGGGTTAGCCTTCTTCGGATTCTGGGTGCATTTTTCGAAATTTCCAAAGGGGTTAGCCTTCTTCGAATTCTGGGTGCATTTTTCGTAATTTTCAAAGGGGTTAGCCTTCTTCGAATTCTGGGTGCATTTTTGGAAATTTTCAAAGGGGTTAGCCTTCTTCGAATTCTGGGTGCATTTTTCGAAATTTTCAAAGGGGCTAGCCTTCTTCGAATTCTGGGTGCATTTTTCGAAATTTTCAAGGGGTGAGCATTCTTCGAATTCTGGGTGCATTTTTCGAACTTTTTAAAGGGGTTAGCCTTCTTCGAATTCTGGGTGCATTTTTCGAAAATTTCGAAGGGGTTAGCCTTCGAATTCTGGGTGCATTTTTCGAAATTTTGAAAGGGGTTAGCCTTCTTCGAATTCTGGGTGCATTTTTCGAAATTTTCAAAGGGGTTAGCCTTAGAATTCTGGGTGCATTTTTCGTAATTTTCAAAGGGATTAGCCTTCTTCGAATCCTGGGTGCATTTTTCTAAATTTTCAAAGGGGTTAGACTTCTTCGAATTCTGGGTGCAATTTTCATTTTTTTCAAAGGGGTTAGCCTTCTTCGAATTCTGGGTGCAATTTTCATTTTTTCAAAAGGGTTAGCCTTCTTCGAATTCTGGGTGCATTTTTCGAAATTTTCAAAAGGGTTAGCGTTCTTCGAATTCTGGGTGCATTTTTTGAAATTTTCGAAGGGGTTAGTCTTCTTCGAATTCTGGGTGCATTTTTCGTCATTTTCAAAGGGATTAGCCTAATTCGAATCCTGGGTGCATTTTTTCGAAATTTTCAAAGGGGTTAGCCTTCTTCGAATTCTGGGTGCAAATTTGGAAATTTTATGAGGGGTTAGCCTTCTTCGAATTCTGGGTGCATTTTTCGAAATTTTCAAAGGGGTTAGCCTTCTTCGAATTCTGGGTGCATTTTTCGATATTTTCAAAGGGGTGAGCCTTCTACGAATTCTGGGTGCATTTTTCGAAAATTTCAAAGGGGTTAGCCTTCTTCGAATTCTGGGTGCATTTTTCGAAATTTTCAAAGGGGTTAGCCTTCTTCGAATTCTGGGTGCATTTTTCGAAATTTTCAAAGGGGTTAGCCTTCTTCGAATTCTGGGTGCATTTTTCGATATTTTCAAAGGGGTGAGCCTTCTTCGAATTCTGGGTGCAAATTTGGAAATTTTATGAGGGGTTAGCCTTCTTCGAATTCTGGGTGCATTTTTGGAAATTTTCAAAGGGGTTAGCCTTCTTCGAATTCTGGGTGCATTTTTCGAAATTTTGAAAGGGGTTAGCCTTTTTCGAATTCTGGGAGCATTTTTCGAAATTTTCAAAGGGGTTAGCCTTCTTCGAATTACTGGTGCATTCTTCGAAATTTCCAAAGGGGTTAGCCTTCTTCGAATTCTGGGTGCATTTTTCGAAATTTTCAAAGGGGTTAGCCTTCTTCGAATTCTGGGTGCATTTTTCAACATTTTCAAAGGGTTTAGCCTTCTTCGAATTCTGGGTGCATTTTTCGAAATTTTCAAAGGGGTTAGTCTGCTTCGAATTTTGGGTGCATTTTTCGAAATTTGCAAAGGGGTTAGCCTTCTTCGAATTCTGGGTGAATTTTTCGAAATTTTGAAAGGGGTTAGCCTTTTTCGAATTCTGGGAGCATTTTTCGAAATTTTCAAAGGGGTTAGCCTTCTTCGAATTACTGGTGCATTCTTCGAAATTTCCAAAGGGGTTAGCCTTCTTCGAATTCTGGGTGCATTTTTCGAAATTTTCAAAGGGGTTAGCCTTCTTCGAATTCTGGGTGCATTTTTCAACATTTTCAAAGGGTTTAGCCTTCTTCGAATTCTGGGTGCATTTTTCGAAATTTTCAAAGGGGTTAGTCTGCTTCGAATTTTGGGTGCATTTTTCGAAATTTGCAAAGGGGTTAGCCTTCTTCGAATTCTGGGTGAATTTTTCGAAATTTTCAAAGGAGTTAGCCTTCTTCGAATTCTGGGTGCATTTTTCGAAATTTACAAAAGGGTTAGCCTTCGAATTCTGGGTGCATTTTTTGAAATTTTCAAAGGGGGTTAGTCTTCTTCGAATTCTGGGTGCATTTTTCGTAATTTTCAAAGGGATTAGCCTTCTTCGAACCCTGGGTGCATTTTTCTAAATTTTCAAAGGGGTTTGCCTTCTTCGAATTCTGGGTGCAAATTTGGAAATTTTATGAGGGGTTAGCCTTCTTCGAATTCTGGGTGCATTTTTCGAAATTTTCAAAGGGGTCAGCCTTCGAATTCTGGGTGCATTTTTCGAAATTTTCAATGGGTTAGCCTTCTTCGAATTCTGGGTGCATTTTTCGAAATTTCCAAAGGGGTTAGCCTTCTTCGAATTCTGGGTGTATTTTTGGAAATTTTCAAAGGGGTTAGCCTTCTTCGAATTCTGGGTGCATTTTTCGTAATTTTCAAAGGGGTTAGCCTTCTTCGAATTCTGGGTGCATTTTTGGAAATTTTCAAAGGGGTTAGCCTTCTTCGAATTCTGGGTGCATTTTTCGAAATTTTCAAAGGGGCTAGCCTTCTTCGAATTCTGGGTGCATTTTTCGAAATTTTCAAGGGGTGAGCATTCTTCGAATTCTGGGTGCATTTTTCGAACTTTTTAAAGGGGTTAGCCTTCTTCGAATTCTGGGTGCATTTTTCGAAAATTTCGAAGGGGTTAGCCTTCGAATTCTGGGTGCATTTTTCGAAATTTTGAAAGGGGTTAGCCTTCTTCGAATTCTGGGTGCATTTTTCGAAATTTTCAAAGGGGTTAGCCTTAGAATTCTGGGTGCATTTTTCGTAATTTTCAAAGGGATTAGCCTTCTTCGAATCCTGGGTGCATTTTTCGAAATTTTCAAAGGGGTTAGACTTCTTCGAATTCTGGGTGCAATTTTCATTTTTTTCAAAGGGGTTAGCCTTCTTCGAATTCTGGGTGCAATTTTCATTTTTTCAAAAGGGTTAGCCTTCTTCGAATTCTGGGTGCATTTTTCGAAATTTTCAAAAGGGTTAGCGTTCTTCGAATTCTGGGTGCATTTTTTGAAATTTTCGAAGGGGTTAGTCTTCTTCGAATTCTGGGTGCATTTTTCGTCATTTTCAAAGGGATTAGCCTTCGAATTCTGGGTGCATTTTTCGAAATTTTCAAAGGGGTTAGCCTTCTTCGAATTCTGGGTGCAAATTTGGAAATTTTATGAGTTGTTAGCCTTCATCGAATTCTGGGTGCATTTTTCGAAATTTTCAAAGGGGTAGCCTTCTTCGAATTCTGGGTGCATTTTCGAAATTTTCAAAGGGATTAGCCTTCTTCGAATTCTGGGTGCATTTTTCGAAATTTTCAAAGTGGTTAGCCTTCTTCGAATTCTGGGTGCATTTTTCGAATTTTTCAAAGGGGTTAGCCTTCTTCGAATTCTGGGTGCATTTTTCGAAATTTACAAAGGGCCTTCTTAGAATTCTGGGTGCATTTTTCGAAATATTCAAAGGGGTTAGCCTTCTTCGAATTCTGGGTGCATTTTTGGAAATTTTCAAAGGGGTTATTCTTCTTGCAATACTGGGTGCATTTTTCGAAATTTTCAAAGGGGTTAGTCTGCTTTGAATTCTGGGTGCATTTTTCGTAATTTGCAAAGGGGTTAGCCTTCTTCGAATTCTGGGTGCATTTTTCGAAATTTTCAAAGGAGTTAGCCTTCTTCGAATTCTGGGTGCATTTTTCGAAATTTTCAAAAGGGTAAGCCTTATTCGAAATCTTAGTGCATTTTTCGAAATTTTCAATGGGGTTAGCCTTATTCGAATTCTGGGTGCATTTTTCGAAATTTTCAAAGCCTTCGAATTCTGGGTGCAATTTTCATTTTTTAAGGGGTTAGCCATCTTCGAATTCTGGGTGCAATTTTCATTTCTTTCAAAAGGGTTAGCCTTCATCGAATTCTGGGTGCATTTTTAGAAATTTTCAAAAGGAGCCTTCGAATTCTGGGTGCATTTTTCGTAATTTTCAAAGGGGTTAAACTTCGAATTCTGGGTGCATTTTTCGAAAATTTCAAAGGGGTTAGCCTTCTTCGAATTCTGGGTGCATTTTTCGAAATTTTCAAAGGGGTTAGCCTTCGAATTCAGGGTGCATTTTTCGAAATTTTCAAAGGGGTTAGCCTTCTTCGAAGTCTGGGTGCATTTTTCTTAATTTTCAAAGGGGTTAGCCTTCTTCGAATTCTGGGTGCATTTTTCGAAATTATCAACCGGGTTAGCCTTCGAATTCTGGGTGCATTTTTCGAAATTTTCAAAAGGGTTAGCATTCTTCGAATTCTGGGTGCATTTTTTGAAATTTTCGAAGAAGTTAGTCTTCTTCGAATTCTGGTTGCTTTTTTCGTAATTTTCAAAGGGGTTAGCATTCTTTGAATTCTGGGTGCAAATTTGGAAATTTTATGAGAGGTTAGCCTTCTTCGAATTCTGGGTGCACCTAGAATTCGACGAAGGCAAACCCCTTTAAAAATTTCCAAAAATGCACCCAGAATTCGAAGAATGCTAACCCCTTTGAAAATTTCGAAAAATACACCCAGAATTCGAAGAAGGCTAACCCCTCTGAAGATTTCAAAAAATACACTCGTAATTCGAAAAATACACCCGTAATTCGAAAAAGGCTAACCCCTTTGAAAATTTCGAAAAATGCACCCAGAATTCGAAGAAGTTTAACCCCTTTGAAAATTACGAAAAATGCACCCAGAATTCGAAGGCTCCCTTTGAAAATTTCTAAAAATGCACCCAGAATTCGAAAAAGACTAACCCCTTTGAAAATTTCGAAAAATGCGCCCTGAATTCCGAGAAGGCTAACCCCTTTGAAAATTTCGAAAAATGCGCCCAGAATTCCGAGAAGGCTAACCCCTTTGAAAATTTCGAAAAATGCGCCCAGAATTCCGAGAAGGCTAACCCCTTTGAAAATTTCGAAAAATGCGCCCAGAATGCCGAGAAGTCTAACCCCTTTGAAAATTTCGAAAAATGCGCCCAGAATTCCGAGAAGGCTAACCCCTTTGAAAATTTCGAAAAATGCGCCCAGAATTCCGAGAAGGCTAACCCCTTTGAAAATTTCGAAAAATGCGCCCAGAATTCCGAGAAGGCTAACCTCTTTGAAAATTTCGAAAAATGCGCCCAGAATTCCGAGAAGGTTAACCCCCTTGAAAATTTCGAAAAATGCACCCAGAATTCCGAGAAGGCTAACCCCTTTGAAAATTTCGAAAAATGCGCCCAGAATTCCGAGAAGGCTAACCCCTTAGAAAATTTCGAATAATGCGCCCAGAATTACGAGAAGGCTAACCCCTTTGAAAATTTCGAAAAATGCGCCCAGGATTCCGAGAAGGCTAACCCCTTTGAAAATTTCGAAAAATGCGCCCAGAATTCCGAGAAGGCTAACCCCTTTGAAAATTTCGAAAAATGCGCCCAGGATTCCGAGAAGGCTAACCCCTTTGAAAATTTTGAAAAATGCGCCCAGGATTCCGAGAAGGCTAACCTCTTTGAAAATTTCGAAAAATGCGCCCAGAATTCCGAAAAGGCTAACCCCTTTGAAAATTTCGAAAAATGTGCCCAGAATGCCGAGAAGTATTGTAAAACTGAGTGGTCTGCCAAATTGCCCAGTTGGGTGAAATAGTTAAAACAACAGGTAAGTGTTCTGTACGATGCTGGTTGAAATCTCCCTTCTGCAAAGTTTTAAGTTATTTATTTATACTGGAAAAAGCAGAGCGCGATATAAGAGCTAAAAAGAAATACAATTTCAACAGTCATTGCTGGCTGAGGTGGTTAATACAGAATGCTTCTGAGCGAAAGGTCCCAGGTTCGATCCCAGGGGGGTTAGAAAGTTTTTCAATAAATCTCTAAAATATTATAAAAACTAGAGCGGAATATAAGACAGCTGAAAGAACATTTAACTTCAGCAATATCCGGTGGTTGAAGTGACGGAAGGATTTTAAGTTAAAAAGATTAAAATTAGAAATAATTAAAATCCCTGAGCTCCATACATGATGGCTAAAAAGGAAGGTGCAAGCAACAAGTTGTGGTGGCCGAAGCGGTTAAAGAGACGTGCTTCGGAAGACAAGGTCCAGGGTTCGGTCCCCGGGACGGAAGGATTTTAAGTAAAAAAGATTAAAAATAAAAATAATTAAAATCCCAGAGCTCCATACATGATGGCTAAAAAGGAAGGTGCAAGCAACAAGTTGTGGTGGCCGAAGCGGTTAAAGAGACGTGCTTCGGAAGACAAGGTCCTGAGTTCCATCCCCGGGACGGAAGGATTTTAAGTAAAACAGATTAAAATTAAAAATAATTAAAATCCCAGAGCTCCGTACAAGAGTGTTAAAAAGGAAAGTTCTTACAACAAGTTGTTGTGGCCGAAGCGGTTAAAGAGACGTGCTTCGGAAGAGAAGGTCCCGGGTTCGATCCCCGGGACTGAAGGTTTTTAAGTAAAAAAGATTAAAATTAAAAATAATTAAAATCCCAGATCTCCATACATGATGGCTAAAAAGGAAGAGGCAAGCAACAAGTTGTGGTGGCCGAAGCGGTTAAAGAGACGTGCTTCGGAAGACAAGGTCCAGGGTTCGATCCCCGGGACGGAAGGATTTTAAGTAAAAAAGATTAAAATCAAAAATAATTAAAATCCGAGAGCTCCATACAAGAAGGCTAAAAAGGAAGTTGCAAGCAACAAGTTGTTGTGGCCGAAGCGGTTAAAGAGACGTGCTTCGAAAGAGGTCCTGGGTTCGATCCCCGGGACGGAAGGATTTTAAGTAAAAAAGATTAAAATTAAAAATAATTAAAATCCCAGAGCTCCATACAAGAAGGCTAAAAAGGAAGGTGCAAGTAACAAGTTGTGGTGGCCGAAGCGGTTAAAGAGACGTGCTTCGGAATAGAAGGTCCCTGGTTCGATCTCCGGGACGGAAGGATTTTAAGTAAAAAAGATTAAAATTAAAAATAATTAAAATCCCAGATCTCCATACAAGAAGGCTAAAATGGAAGGTGCAAGCAACAAGTTGTGGTGGCCGAAGCGGTTAAAGAGACGTGCTTCGGAAGAGAAGGTCCCTGGATCGATTCCCCGGGACGGTAGGATTTTAAGTAAAAAAAGATTAAAATTAAAATAATTAAAATCCCAGATCACGCTAGAAGAAAGCTAAAAAGGAAGATGCAAGCAACAAGATGTGGTGGCCGAAGCGGTTAAAGAGACGTGCTTCGGAGCAGAAGGTGGTGGGTTCGATTCCCGGCACGGAATGATTTTAAGTAAAATATAAAAGTTAAAGATAATTAAAATCCCAGAATTCCGTTTAAGAGAGCTAAAAAAGAAAATATAAGTACCAAGTTGTGATGGCCGAAGCGGTTAGAGATACCTGCTTCGGAGGAGAAGGTGGTGCGGTCGATTCCCGGCACGGAGTGATTTTAAGTAAAAGATAGAAAATTAAAAATAATAAAAATTTCAGTGTTCCGTGTAAGAGGGATAAAAAGGAAGGTGTAAGCAATAAGTTGCGGTGGCCTACCAGGCCTAGATTCCAAAAAATAGGCCTACAATCCAAATTAATCGTATTTTTTGGAATGTAGGCCTAGTAGGCCTATTTTTTGGAATGTAGGCCTAGTAGGCCTAGTAGGCCTATGTTTTGGAATGTAGGCCTAGTATGCTTATTTTTTGGAATGTAGGCCTAGTAGGCCTAGTAGGCCAAATAGGCCTACACCCCCAAAAAATAGGCCTACATTCCCAAAAATAGGCCTACTAGGCCTACTAGGCCTACATTCCAAAAAATAGGCCTACTAGGCCTACATTCAAAAATAGGCCTACTAGGCCTACTAGGCCTACATTCCAAAAAATAGGCCTACTAGGCCTACATTAAAAAAATAGGCCTACTAGGCCTACTAGGCCTACATTCCAAATATAGGCCTACTAGGCCTACATTCCAAAATATAGGCCTACTAGGCCTACATTCCAAAAAAAATAGGCCTACTAGGCCTACTAGGCCTACATTCCAAACATAGGCCTACTAGGCCTACATCCAAAAAATAGGCCTACTAGGCCTACATTTTAAAAATAGGCCTACTAGGCCTACATTCCATGAAATACGCTTAATTTGGATTGTATGCCTATTTTTTGGAATGTAGGCCTAGTAGGCCATTTTTTGGAATGTAGGCCTAGTAGGCCTATATTTGGAATGTAGGCCTAGTAGGCCTAGTAGGCCTATTTTTTTAATGTAGGCCTAGTAGGCCTATTTTTTGGAATGTAGGCCTAGTAGGCCTAGTAGGCCTAGTAGGCCTATTTTTGGGAATGTAGGCCTATTTTTTGGGGGTGTAGGCCTACTAGGCCTACTAGGCCTACTAGGCCTACTAGGCCTACTAGGCCTACATTCCAAAAAATAAGCATACTAGGCCTACATTCCAAAACATAGGCCTACTAGGCCTACTAGGCCTACATTCCAAAAAATAGGCCTACATTCCAAAAAATACGCTTAATTTGGATTGTAGGCCTATTTTTTGGAATCTAGGCCTGGTAGGCCACCGCAACTTATTGCTTACACCTTCCTTTTTATCCCTCTTACACGGAACACTGAAATTTTAATTATTTTTAATTTTCTATCTTTTACTTAAAATCACTCCGTGCCGGGAATCGAACGCACCACCTTCTCCTCCGAAGCAGGTCTCTTTAACCGCTTCGGCCACCACACCTTGTTGCTTGCATCTTCCTTTTTAGCTTTCTTCTAGCGTGCTCTGGGATTTTAATTATTTTTAATTTTAATCTTTTTTTACTTAAAATCCTACCGTCCCGGGGAATCGATCCAGGGACCTTCTCTTCCGTAGCACGTCTCTTTAACCGCTTCGGCCAACACAACTTGTTGCTTGCACCTTCCTTTTTAACATTCTTGTACGGAGCTCTGGGATTTTAATTATTTTTAATTTTAATCTTTTTTACTTAAAATCCTTCCGTCCCGGGGATTGAACCCGGGACCTTCTCTTCCGAAGCACGTCTCTTTAACCGCTTCGGCCACAACAACTTATTGCTTGCACCTTCCATTTTAGCCTTCTTGTATGGAGATCTGGGATTTTAATTATTTTTAATTTTAATCTTTTTTACTTAAAATCCTTCCGCCCCGGGGATCGAACCCTGGACCTTGTCTTCCGAAGCACGTCTCTTTAACCGCTTCGGCCACCACAACTTATTGCTTTCACCTTCCTTTTTAGCCTTCTTGTATGGAGATCTGGGATTTTAATTATTTTTAATTTTAATATATTTTACTTAAAATCCTTCAGTCCCGGGGATCGAACCCGGGACCTTCTCTTCCGAAGCACGTCTCTTTAACAGCTTCGGCCACAACAACTTGTTGTAAGCACTTTCCTTTTTAACATCCTTGTACGGAGCTCTGGGATTTTAATTATTTTTAATTTTAATCTTTTTTACTTAAAATCCTTCCGTCCCGGGGATCGAACCCAGGACCTTCTCTTCCGAAGCACGTCTCTTTAACCGCTTCGGCCAACACAACTTGTTGCTTGCACCTTCCTTTTTAACATTCTTGTACGGAGCTCTGGGATTTTAATTATTTTTAATTTTAATCTTTTTTACTTAAAATCCTTCGGTCCCGGGGTTTGAACCCGGGACCTTCTCTTCCGAAGCACGTTTCTTTATCCGCTTCGGCCACAACAACTTATTGCTTTCACCTTCCTTTTTAGCCTTCTTGTATGGAGATCTGGGATTTTAATTATTTTTAATTTTAATCTTTTTTACTTAAAATCCTTCAGTCCCGGGGATCGAACCCGGGACCTTCTCTTCCGAAGCACGTCTCTTTAACCGCTTCGGCCACAACAACTTGTTGTAAGCACTTTCCTTTTTAACATCCTTGTACGGAGCTCTGGGATTTTAATTATTTTTAATTTTAATCTTTTTTACTTAAAATCCTTCCGTCCCGGGGATTGAACCCAGGACCTTCTCTTTCAAAACACGTCTCTTTAACCGCTTCGGCCACAACAACTTGTTGCTTGCACCTTCCTTTTTAGCCTTCTTGTATGGAGCTCTGGGATTTTAATTATTTTTAATTTTAATCTTTTTTACTTAAAATCCTTCCGTCCCGGGGATCGAACCCAGGACCTTCTCTTTCGAAGCACGTCTCTTTAACCGCTTCGGCCACAACAACTTGTTGCTTGCACCTTCCTTTTTAGCCTTCTTGTATGGAGCTCTCGGATTTTAATTATTTTTAATTTTAATCTTTTTTACTTAAAATCCTTCCGTCCCGGGGATCGAACCCTGGACCTTGTCTTCCGAAGGACGTCTCTTTAACCGCTTCGGCCACCACAACTTGTTGCTTGCACCTTCCTTTTTAGCCATCATGTATGGAGCTCTGGGATTTTAATTATTTCTAATTTTAATCTTTTTTACTTAAAATCCTTCAGTCCCGGGGATCGAACCCGGGACCTTCTCTTCCGAAGCACGTCTCTTTAACAGCTTCGGCCACCACAACTTGTTGCTTGCACCTTCCTTTTTAACATTCTTGTACGGAGCTCTGGGATTTTAATTATTTTTAATTTTAATCTTTTTTACTTAAAATCCTTCCGTCCCGGGGATTGAACCCAGGACCTTCTCTTTCGAAGCACGTCTCTTTAACCGCTTCGGCCACAACAACTTGTTGCTTGCACCTTCCTTTTTAGCCTTCTTGTATGGAGCTCTCGGATTTTAATTATTTTTAATTTTAATCTTTTTTACTTAAAATCCTTCCGTCCCGGGGATCGAACCCTGGACCTTGTCTTCCGAAGGACGTCTCTTTAACCGCTTCGGCCACCACAACTTGTTGCTTGCACCTTCCTTTTTAGCCATCATGTATGGAGCTCTGGGATTTTAATTATTTCTAATTTTAATCTTTTTTACTTAAAATCCTTCAGTCCCGGGGATCGAACCCGGGACCTTCTCTTCCGAAGCACGTCTCTTTAACAGCTTCGGCCACCACAACTTGTTGCTTGCACCTTCCTTTTTAACATTCTTGTACGGAGCTCTGGGATTTTAATTATTTTTAATTTTAATCTTTTTTACTTAAAATCCTTCCGTCCCGGGGATTGAACCCAGGACCTTCTCTTTCGAAGCACGTCTCTTTAACCGCTTCGGCCGCAACAACTTGTAGCTTACACCTTCCTTTTTAGCCTTCTTGTATGGAGCTCTGGTATTTTAATTATTTTTAATTTTAATCTTTTTTACTTAAAATCCTTCCGTCCCGGGGATCGAACCCTGGACCTTGTCTTCCGAAGCACGTCTCTTTAACCGCTTCGGCCACCACAACTTGTTGCTTGCACCTTCCTTTTTAGCCATCATGTATGGAGCTCTGGGATTTTAATTATTTCTAATTTTAATCTTTTTTACTTAAAATCCTTCAGTCCCGGGGATCGAACCCGGGACCTTCTCTTCCGAAGCACGTCTCTTTAACAGCTTCGGCCACCACAACTTGTTGCTTGCACCTTCCTTTTTAACATTCTTGTACGGAGCTCTGGGATTTTAATTATTTTTAATTTTAATCTTTTTTACTTAAAATCCTTCCGTCCCGGGGATTGAACCCAGGACCTTCTCTTTCGAAGCACGTCTCTTTAACCGCTTCGGCCGCAACAACTTGTAGCTTACACCTTCCTTTTTAGCCTTCTTGTATGGAGCTCTGGTATTTTAATTATTTTTAATTTTAATCTTTTTTACTTAAAATCCTTCCGTCCCGGGGATCGAACCCTGGACCTTGTCTTCCGAAGCACGTCTCTTTAACCGCTTCGGCCACCACAACTTGTTGCTTGCACCTTCCTTTTTAGCCATCATGTATGGAGCTCTGGGATTTTAATTATTTGTAATTTTAATCTTTTTTACTTAAAATCCTTCCGTCACTTCAACCACCGGATATTGCTGAAGTTAAATGTTCTTTCAGCTGTCTTATATTCCGCTCTAGTTTTTATAATATTTTAGAGATTTATTGAAAAACTTTCTAACCCCCCTGGGATCGAACCTGGGACCTTTCGCTCAGAAGCATTCTGTATTAACCACCTCAGCCAGCAATGACTGTTGAAATTATATTTCTTTTTAGCTCTTATATCGCGCTCTGCTTTTTCCAGTATAAATAAATAACTTAAAACTTTGCAGAAGGGAGATTTCAACCAGCATCGTACAGAACACTTACCTGTTGTTTTAACTATTTCACCCAACTGGGCAATTTGGCAGACCACTCAGTTTTTGTTTATCCCACTCTGGTTTCCCAGTAATGACGAATTATAGACTAAGATAGATGAATTTTCAAGTCATAGTTTAACGAAATCTCGTAGTGTACTGGTTAGCGTCTCCAACTACGAAGTCAAAGAAACAGAGTTCGAATCCCTGTCGAAGCGTATATTTGTAGGTTAGGAGTAAGTCCCTAGTAGGTAGGTAGGAAAGAAAACGGGTGCTTTTATTACTGGGATTAGGTTTTTCCTGGGTGCATTTTTTTACTGGGCTTAGGTTTTTCTGGGTGCATTTTTTTAACTGAGCTTTGGTTTTTTCTGGGTGTATTTTTTTACTGGACTTAGGATTTTTCTGGGTACATTTTTTACTAGGCTTTGGTTTTTTTTCTCTTGGAGAGAATTTTTTTTACTTGGCTTAGCTTTCTTCCTGGGCTTAGGATTTTTCCTGCGCGCATTTTTACTGGGCTTGGGTTTTGTCCTGGGTGCATTTTTTTTACTGGTCTTAGGTTTCTTCCTGGGTGCATTTTTCAATGGGCTTAGGTTTCTTCCTGGGTGCAATTTTTTACTGGGCTTAGGATTCTTCCTGGGTGCATTTCTTACTGGGCTTAGGCTTTTTCTAGGTGAATTTTTTACTGGGCATAGGTTTTTTCCCTGGTACATTTTTTTACTGGGCTTGGGTTCTTTTATTTAAGGGCTCCTCCTAACTAACTACTTCATGAGAACTACAATAATTTATGCATTAATACTGAATAATTCGTAAAAAAAATACCATATGCCCAAATACAATAACAGGCGTAACCATACAACTCTGCAAGAAATCAAAATATATAGCTTAAGATCATTACCAATGCAATTTTCAAAGGGGTTAGCCTTCTCGGCATTCTGTGCTCATTTTTCGAAATTTTCAAAGGGGTTAGGCTTCTCGGAATTCTGGGCGTATTTTTCGAAATTTTCAAAGGGGTTAGCCTTCTCGGAATTCTGGGCGCATTTTCCGAAATTTTCAAAGGGGTTAGCCTTCTCGGAATCCTGGGCGCGTTTATCGAAATTTTCAAAGGGGTTAGCCTTCTCGGAATTCTGGGCGCATTTTTCGAAATTTTCAAAGGGGTTAGCCTTCTCGGAATTCTGGGCGCATTTTCCGAAATTTTCAAAGGGGTTAGCCTTCTCGGAATCCTGGGCGCGTTTTTCGAAATTTTCAAAGGGGTTAGCCTTCTCGGAATTCTGGGCGAATTTTTCGAAATTTTCAAAGGGGTTAGCCTTCTCGGAATTCTGGGCGCATTTTTCGAAGTTTTCAAAGGGGTTAGCTTTCTCGGAATTCTGGGCGCATTTTTCGAAATTTTCAAAGGGGTTAGCCTTCTCGGAATTCTGGGCGCATTTTTCGAAATTTTCAATGGGGTTAGCCTTCTCGGAATTCTGGGCGCATTTTTCGCAATTTTCAAAGGGGTTAGCCTTCTCGGAATTCTGTGCGCATTTTTCGAAATTTTGAAACGTGTTAGCCTTCTCGGAATTCTGTGCGCATTTTTCGAAATTTTCAAAGGTGTTAGCCTTCTCGGAATTCTGGGCGCATTTTTCGAAATTTTAAAAGGGGTTAGCCTTCTCGGAATTCTGGGCGCATTTTTCGAAATTTTCAAAGGGGTTAGCCTTCTCGGAATTCTGGGCGCATTTTTCGAAATTTTCAAATGTGTTAGCTTTCTCGGAATTCTGGGCGCATTTTTCGAAATTTTCAAAGGGGTTAGCCTTCTCGGAATTCTGGGCGCATTTTTCGAAATTTTCAAAGGGGTTAGCCTTCTCGGAATTCTGGGCGCATTTTCCGAAATTTTCAAAGGGGTTAGCCTTCTCGGAATCCTGGGCGCGTTTTTCGAAATTTTCAAAGGGGTTAGCCTTCTCGGAATTCTGGGCGAATTTTTCGAAATTTTCAAAGGGGTTAGCCTTCTCGGAATTCTGGGCGCATTTTTCGAAGTTTTCAAAGGGGTTAGCTTTCTCGGAATTCTGGGCGCATTTTTCGAAATTTTCAAAGGGGTTAGCCTTCTCGGAATTCTGGGCGCATTTTTCGAAATTTTCAAAGGGGTTAGCCTTCTCGGAATTCTGGGCGCATTTTTCGAAATTTTCAAAGGGGTTAGCCTTCTCGGAATTCTGGGCGCATTTTTCGAAATTTTCAATGGGGTTAGCCTTCTCGGAATTCTGGGCGCATTTTTCGCAATTTTCAAAGGGGTTAGCCTTCTCGGAATTCTGTGCGCATTTTTCGAAATTTTGAAACGTGTTAGCCTTCTCGGAATTCTGTGCGCATTTTTCGAAATTTTCAAAGGTGTTAGCCTTCTCGGAATTCTGGGCGCATTTTTCGAAATTTTAAAAGGGGTTAGCCTTCTCGGAATTCTGGGCGCATTTTTCGAAATTTTCAAAGGGGTTAGCCTTCTCGGAATTCTGGGCGCATTTTTCGAAATTTTCAAATGTGTTAGCTTTCTCGGAATTCTGGGCGCATTTTTCGAAATTTTCAAAGGGTTTAGCCTTCTCGGAATTCTGGGCGCATTTTTCGATTTTTTCAAAGGGGTTAGACTTCATGGCATTCTGGGCTCATTTTTCGAAATTTTCAAAGGGGTTAGCCTTCTCGGCATTCTGTGCTCATTTTTCGAAATTTTCAAAGGGGTTAGCCTTCTCGGAATTCTGGGCGTATTTTTCGAAATTTTCAAAGGGGTTAGCCTTCTCGGAATTCTGGGCGCATTTTTCGAAATTTTCAAAGGGGTTAGCCTTCTCGGAATTCTGGGCGCATTTTTTGAAATTTTCAAAGGGGTTAGCTTTCTTGGAATTCTGGGCGCATTTTTTGAAATTTTCAAAGGGGTTAGCCTTCTCGGAATTCTGGGCGCATTTTTCGAAATTTTCAAAGGGTTTAGCCTTCTCGGAATTCTGGGCGCATTTTTCGATTTTTTCAAAGGGGTTCATGGCATTCTGGGCTCATTTTTCGAAATTTTCAAAGGTGTTAGCCTTCTCGGAATTCTGGGCGCATTTTTCGAAATTTTCAAAGGGGTTAGCCTTCTCGGAATTCTGGGCGCATTTTTCGAAATTTTCAAAGGGTTTAGCCTTCTCGGAATTCTGGGCGCATTTTTCGAAATTTTCAAAGGGGTTAGCCTTCTCGGAATTCTGTGCGCATTTTTCGAAATTATCAACGGGGTTAGCCTTCTCGGAATTCTGGGCGCATTTTTCTAAATTTTCAAAGGGGTTAGCCTTCTCGGAATTCTGGGCGCATTTTTCGAAATTTTCTCGGAATTCTGGGCGCAATTTTCGAAATTTTCAAAGGTGTTAGCCTTCTCGGAATTCTGGGCGCATTTTTCGAAATTTTCAAAGGGGTTAGCCTTCTCGGAATTCTGGGCGCATTTTTCGAAATTTTCAAAGGGGTTAGCCTTCTCGGAATTCTGGGCGCATTTTTCGAAATTTTCAATGGGGTTAGCCTTCTCGGAATTCTGGGCGCATTTTTCGAAATTTTCAAAGGGGTTAGCCTTCTCGGAATTCTGGGCGCATTTTTCGAAATTTTCAAAGGTGTTAGCCTTCTCGGAATTCTGGGCGCATTTTTCAATTTTTTCAAAGGGGTTAGCCTTCTCGGAATTCTGTGCGCATTTTTCGAAATTTTCAAAGGCGTTAGCCTTCTCGGAATTCTGGGCGCATTTTTCGAAATTTTCAAAGGGGTTAGCCTTCTCGGAATTCTGGGCGCATTTTTCGAAATTTTCAAATGTGTTAGCTTTCTCGGAATTCTGGGCGCATTTTTCGAAATTTTCAAAGGGCGCCTTCTCGGAATTCTGGGCGCATTTTTCAAAATTTTCAAAGGGTTTAGCCTTCTCGGAATTCTGGGCGCATTTTTCGATTTTTTCAAAGGGGTTAGACTTCATGGCATTCTGGGCTCATTTTTCGAAATTTTCAAAGGGGTTAGCCTTCTCGGCATTCTGTGCTCATTTTTCGAAATTTTCAAAGGGGTTAGCCTTCTCGGAATTCTGGGCGTATTTTTCGAAATTTTCAAAGGGGTTAGCCTTCTCGGAATTCTGGGCGCATTTTTCGAAATTTTCAAAGGGGTTAGCCTTCTCGGAATTCTGGGCGCATTTTTTGAAATTTTCAAAGGGGTTAGCTTTCTCGGAATTCTGGGCGCATTTTTTGAAATTTTCAAAGGGGTTAGCCTTCTCGGAATTCTGGGCGCATTTTTCGAAATTTTCAAAGGGTTTAGCCTTCTCGGAATTCTGGGCGCATTTTTCGATTTTTTCAAAGTGGTTCATGGCATTCTGGGCTCATTTTTCGAAATTTTCAAAGGTGTTAGCCTTCTCGGAATTCTGGGCGCATTTTTCGAAATTTTCAAAGGGGTTAGCCTTCTCGGAATTCTGGGCGCATTTTTCGAAATTTTCAAAGGGTTTAGCCTTCTCGGAATTCTGGGCGCATTTTTCGAAATTTTCAAAGGGGTTAGCCTTCTCGGAATTCTGTGCGCATTTTTCGAAATTATCAACGGGGTTAGCCTTCTCGGAATTCTGGGCGCATTTTTCGAAATTTTCAAAGGGTTAGCCTTCTCGGAATTCTGGGCGCATTTTTCGAAATTTTCAAAGGGGTTAGCCTTCTCGGAATTCTGGGCGCAATTTTCGAAATTTTCAAAGGTGTTAGCCTTCTCGGAATTCTGGGCGCATTTTTCGAAATTTTCAAAGGGGTTAGCCTTCTCGGAATTCTGGGCGCATTTTTCGAAATTTTCAAAGGGGTTAGCCTTCTCGGAATTCTGGGCGCATTTTTCGAAATTTTCAATGGGGTTAGCCTTCTCGGAATTCTGGGCGCATTTTTCGAAATTTTCAAAGGGGTTAGCCTTCTCGGAATTCTGGGCGCATTTTTCGAAATTTTCAAAGGTGTTAGCCTTCTCGGAATTCTGGGCGCATTTTTCAATTTTTTCAAAGGGGTTAGCCTTCTCGGAATTCTGTGCGCATTTTTCGAAATTTTCAAAGGCGTTAGCCTTCTCGGAATTCTGGGCGCATTTTTCGAAATTTTCAAAGGGGTTAGCCTTCTCGGAATTCTGGGCGCATTTTTTGAAATTTTCAAAGGGGTTAGCCTTCTCGGAATTCTGGGCGCATTTTTCGAAATTTTCAAAGGTGTTAGCCTTCTCGGAATTCTGGGCGCATTTTTCAATTTTTTCAAAGGGGTTAGCCTTCTCGGAATTCTGTGCGCATTTTTCGAAATTTTCAAAGGTGTTAGCCTTCTCGGAATTCTGGGCGCATTTTTCGAAATTTTCAAAGTGGTTAGTCTTCTCGGAATTCTGGGCGCATTTTTCGAAATTTTCAAAGGGGTTAGCCTTCTCGGAATTCTGGGCGCATTTTTCAAAATTTTCTCGGAATTCTGGGCGAATTTTTCAATTTTTTCAAAGGGGTTAGCCTTCTCGGAATTCTGTGCGCATTTTTCGAAATTTTCAAAGGTGTTAGCCTTCTCGGAATTCTGGGCGCATTTTTCGAAATTTTCAAAGTGGTTAGCCTTCTCGGAATTCTGGGCGCATTTTTCGAAATTTTCAAAGGGGTTAGCCTTCTCGGAATTCTGGGCGCATTTTTCGAAATTTTCAAAGGGGTTAGCCTTCTCGGAATTCTGGGCGCATTTTTCAAAATTTTCAAAGGGTTTAGCCTTCTCGGAATTCTGGGCGCATTTTTCGATTTTTTCAAAGGGGTTAGACTTCATGGCATTCTGGGCTCGTTTTTCGAAATTTTCAAAGGGGTTAGCCTTCTCGGCATTCTGTGCTCATTTTTCGAAAATTTCAAAGGGGTTAGCCTTCTCGGAATTCTGGCCGCATTTTTCGAAATTTTGAAAGGGGTTAGCCTACTCGGAATTCTGGGCGCATTTTTCGAAATTTTAAAGGCGTTAGCCTTCTCGGAATTCTGGGCGCATTTTTCGAAATTTTCAAAGGGATTAGCCTTCTCGGAATTCTGGGCGCATTTTTTGAAATTTTCAAAGGGGTTAGCCTTCTCGGAATTCTGTGCGCATTTTTCGAAATTATCAACGGGGTTAGCCTTCTCGGAATTCTGGGCGCATTTTTCGAAATTTTCAAAGGGGTTAGCCTTCTCGGAATTCTGGGCGCATTTTTCGAAATTTTCTCGGAATTCTGGGCGCAATTTTCGAAATTTTCAAAGGTGTTAGCCTTCTCGGAATTCTGGGCGCATTTTTCGAAATTTTCAAAGGGGTTAGCCTTCTCGGAATTCTGGGCGCATTTTTCGAAATTTTCAAAGGGGTTAGCCTTCTCGGAATTCTGGGCGCATTTTTCGAAATTTTCAATGGGGTTAGCCTTCTCGGAATTCTGGGCGCATTTTTCGAAATTTTCAAAGGGGTTAGCCTTCTCGGAATTCTGGGCGCATTTTTCGAAATTTTCAAAGGTGTTAGCCTTCTCGGAATTCTGGGCGCATTTTTCAATTTTTTCAAAGGGGTTAGCCTTCTCGGAATTCTGTGCGCATTTTTCGAAATTTTCAAAGGCGTTAGCCTTCTCGGAATTCTGGGCGCATTTTTCGAAATTTTCAAAGGGGTTAGCCTTCTCGGAATTCTGGGCGCATTTTTCGAAATTTTCAAATGTGTTAGCTTTCTCGGAATTCTGGGCGCATTTTTCGAAATTTTCAAAGGGCGCCTTCTCGGAATTCTGGGCGCATTTTTCAAAATTTTCAAAGGGTTTAGCCTTCTCGGAATTCTGGGCGCATTTTTCGATTTTTTCAAAGGGGTTAGACTTCATGGCATTCTGGGCTCATTTTTCGAAATTTTCAAAGGGGTTAGCCTTCTCGGCATTCTGTGCTCATTTTTCGAAATTTTCAAAGGGGTTAGCCTTCTCGGAATTCTGGGCGTATTTTTCGAAATTTTCAAAGGGGTTAGCCTTCTCGGAATTCTGGGCGCATTTTTCGAAATTTTCAAAGGGGTTAGCTTTCTCGGAATTCTGGGCGCATTTTTTGAAATTTTCAAAGGGGTTAGCCTTCTCGGAATTCTGGGCGCATTTTTCGAAATTTTCAAAGGGTTTAGCCTTCTCGGAATTCTGGGCGCATTTTTCGATTTTTTCAAAGTGGTTCATGGCATTCTGGGCTCATTTTTCGAAATTTTCAAAGGTGTTAGCCTTCTCGGAATTCTGGGCGCATTTTTCGAAATTTTCAAAGGGGTTAGCCTTCTCGGAATTCTGGGCGCATTTTTCGAAATTTTCAAAGGGTTTAGCCTTCTCGGAATTCTGGGCGCATTTTTCGAAATTTTCAAAGGGGTTAGCCTTCTCGGAATTCTGTGCGCATTTTTCGAAATTATCAACGGGGTTAGCCTTCTCGGAATTCTGGGCGCATTTTTCGAAATTTTCAAAGGGGTTAGCCTTCTCGGAATTCTGGGCGCATTTTTCGAAATTTTCAAAGGGGTTAGCCTTCTCGGAATTCTGGGCGCAATTTTCGAAATTTTCAAAGGTGTTAGCCTTCTCGGAATTCTGGGCGCATTTTTCGAAATTTTCAAAGGGGTTAGCCTTCTCGGAATTCTGGGCGCATTTTTCGAAATTTTCAAAGGGGTTAGCCTTCTCGGAATTCTGGGCGCATTTTTCGAAATTTTCAATGGGGTTAGCCTTCTCGGAATTCTGGGCGCATTTTTCGAAATTTTCAAAGGGGTTAGCCTTCTCGGAATTCTGGGCGCATTTTTCGAAATTTTCAAAGGTGTTAGCCTTCTCGGAATTCTGGGCGCATTTTTCAATTTTTTCAAAGGGGTTAGCCTTCTCGGAATTCTGTGCGCATTTTTCGAAATTTTCAAAGGCGTTAGCCTTCTCGGAATTCTGGGCGCATTTTTCGAAATTTTCAAAGGGGTTAGCCTTCTCGGAATTCTGGGCGCATTTTTTGAAATTTTCAAAGGGGTTAGCCTTCTCGGAATTCTGGGCGCATTTTTCGAAATTTTCAAAGGTGTTAGCCTTCTCGGAATTCTGGGCGCATTTTTCAATTTTTTCAAAGGGGTTAGCCTTCTCGGAATTCTGTGCGCATTTTTCGAAATTTTCAAAGGTGTTAGCCTTCTCGGAATTCTGGGCGCATTTTTCGAAATTTTCAAAGTGGTTAGTCTTCTCGGAATTCTGGGCGCATTTTTCGAAATTTTCAAAGGGGTTAGCCTTCTCGGAATTCTGGGCGCATTTTTCAAAATTTTCTCGGAATTCTGGGCGAATTTTTCAATTTTTTCAAAGGGGTTAGCCTTCTCGGAATTCTGTGCGCATTTTTCGAAATTTTCAAAGGTGTTAGCCTTCTCGGAATTCTGGGCGCATTTTTCGAAATTTTCAAAGTGGTTAGCCTTCTCGGAATTCTGGGCGCATTTTTCGAAATTTTCAAAGGGGTTAGCCTTCTCGGAATTCTGGGCGCATTTTTCGAAATTTTCAAAGGGGTTAGCCTTCTCGGAATTCTGGGCGCATTTTTCAAAATTTTCAAAGGGTTTAGCCTTCTCGGAATTCTGGGCGCATTTTTCGATTTTTTCAAAGGGGTTAGACTTCATGGCATTCTGGGCTCGTTTTTCGAAATTTTCAAAGGGGTTAGCCTTCTCGGCATTCTGTGCTCATTTTTCGAAAATTTCAAAGGGGTTAGCCTTCTCGGAATTCTGGGCGCATTTTTCGAAATTTTGAAAGGGGTTAGCCTACTCGGAATTCTGGGCGCATTTTTCGAAATTTTAAAGGCGTTAGCCTTCTCGGAATTCTGGGCGCATTTTTCGAAATTTTCAAAGGGATTAGCCTTCTCGGAATTCTGGGCGCATTTTTTGAAATTTTCAAAGGGGTTAGCCTTCTCGGAATTCTGGGCGCATTTTTCGAAATTTTCAAAGTGGTTAGCCTTCTCGGAATTCTGGGCGCATTTTTCGAAATTTTCAAAGGGGTTAGCCTCCTCGGAATTCTGGGCGCATTTTTCGAAATTTTCAAAGGGGTGAGACTTCTCGGAATTCTGGGCGCATTTTTCGAAATTTTCAAAGGAGTTAGCCTTCTCGGAATTCTGGGCGCATTTTTCGAAATTTTCAAAGGGGTTAGCCTTCTCGGCATTCTGGGCGCATTTTTCGAAATTTTCAAAGGGGTTAGCCTTCTCGGAATTCTGGGCGCATTTTTCGAAATTTTCAAAGGGGTTAGCCTTCTCGGAATTCTGGGCGCATTTTTCAAAATTTTCAAAGGGTTTAGCCTTCTCGGAATTCTGGGCGCATTTTTCGATTTTTTTAAAGGGGTTAGACTTCATGGCATTCTGGGCTCGTTTTTCGAAATTTTCAAAGGGGTTAGCCTTCTCGGCATTCTGTGCTCATTTTTCGAAATTTTCAAAGGGGTTAGCCTTCTCGGAATTCTGGGCGCATTTTTCGAAATTTTCAAAGGGGTTAGCCTTCTCGGAATTCTGGGCGCATTTTTCGAAATCTTCAAAGGCGTTAGCCTTCTCGGAATTCTGGGCGCATTTTTCGAAATTTTCAAAGGGTTTAGCCTAATCGGAATTCTGGGCGCATTTTTCGAAATTTTCAAAGGGGTTAGCCTTCTCGGAATTCTGGGCGCAATTTTCGAAATTTTCAAAGGGGTTAGTCTTCTCGGAATTCTGGGCGCATTTTTCGAAATTTTCAAAGGGGTTAGCCTTCTCGGAATTCTGGGCGCATTTTTCGAAATTTTCAAAGGGGTTAGCCTTCTCGCATTTCTGGGCTAATTTTTAGAAATTTTCAAAGGGGTTAGCCTTCTCGGAATTCTGGGCGCATTTTTCGAAATTTTCAAAAGGGTTAGCCTTCTCGGAATTCTGGTCGCATTATTCGAAATTTGGTAAAGGGGTTAGACTTCTCGGCATTCTGGGCGCATTTTTCGAAATTTTCAAAGGGGTGGGACTTCTCGGCATTCTGGGCGCATTTTTCGAAATTTTCAAAGGGGTTAGCCTTCTCGGAATTCTGGGCGCATTTTTCGAAATTTTCAAAGGGGTTAGCCTTCTCGGAATTCTGGGCGCATTTTTCGCAATTTTCAAAGGGGTTAGCCTTCTCGGAATTCTGTGCGCATTTTTCGAAATTTTCAACGGGGTTAGCCTTCTCGGAATTCTGGCCGCATTTTTCGAAATTTTCAAAGGGGTTAGCCTTCTCGGAATTCTGGGCGCATTTTCGAAATTTTCAAAGGGGTTAGCCTTCTCGGAATTCTGGGCGCATTTTTCGAAATTTTCAAAGGGGTTAGCCTTCTCGGAATTCTGGGCGCATTTTTCTAAATTTTCAAAGGGGTTAGCCTTCTCGGAATTCTGGGCGCATTTTTCGAAATTTTCAAAGTGGTTAGCCTTCTCGGAATTCTGGGCGCATTTTTCGAAATTTTCAAAGGGGTTAGCCTCCTCGGAATTCTGGGCGCATTTTTCGAAATTTTCAAAGGGGTGAGACTTCTCGGAATTCTGGGCGCATTTTTCGAAATTTTCAAAGGGGTTAGCCTTCTCGGAATTCTGGGCGCATTTTTCGAAATTTTCAAAGGAGTTAGCCTTCTCGGCATTCTGAGCTCATTTTTCGAAATTTTCAAAGGGGTTAGCCTTCTCGGAATTCTGGGCGCATTTTTCGAAATTTTCAAAGGTGTTAGCCTTCTCGGAATTCTGGGCGCATTTTTCCATTTTTTCAAAGGGGTTAGCCTTCTCGGAATTCTGTGCGCATTTTTCGAAATTTTCAAAGGTGTTAGCCTTCTCGGAATTCTGTGCGCATTTTTCGAAATTTTCAAAGGTGTTAGCCTTCTCGGAATTCTGGGCGCATTTTTCGAAATTTTCAAAGGGGTTAGCCTTCTCGGAATTCTGGGCGCATTTTTCGAAATTTTCAAAGGGGTCAGCCTTCTCGGAATTCTGGGCGCATTTTTCAAAATGTTCAAAGGGTTTAGCCTTCTCGGAATTCTGGGCGCATTTTTCGATTTTTTCAAAGGGGTTAGACTTCATGGCATTCTGGGCTCATTTTTCGAAATTTTCAAAGGGGTTAGCCTTCTCGGAATTCTGGGGGCATTTTTCGAAATTTTCAAAGGGGTTAGCCTTCTCGGAATTCTGGGCGCATTTTTCGAAATCTTCAAAGGCGTTAGCCTTCTCGGAATTCTGGGCGCATTTTTCGAAATTTTCAAAGGGTTTAGCCTTCTCGGAATTCTGGGCGCATTTTTCGAAATTTTCAAAGGGGTTAGCCTTCTCGGAATTCTGGGCGCAATTTTCGAAATTTTCAAAGGGGTTAGTCTTCTCGGAATTCTGGGCGCATTTTTCGAAATTTTCAAAGGGGTTAGCCTTCTCGGAATTCTGGGCGCATTTTTCGAAATTTTCAAAGGGGTTAGCCTTCTCGCATTTCTGGGCTAATTTTTAGAAATTTTCAAAGGGGTTAGCCTTCTCGGAATTCTGGGCGCATTTTTCGCAATTTTCAAAGGGGTTAGCCTTCTCGGAATTCTGTGCGCATTTTTCGAAATTTTCAAAGGTGTTAGCCTTCTCGGAATTCTGGGCGCATTTTTCGAAATTTTAAAAGGGGTTAGCCTTCTCGGAATTCTGGGCGCATTTTTCGAAATTTTCAAAGGGGTTAGCCTTCTCGGAATTCTGGGCGCATTTTTCGAAATTTTCAAAGGTGTTAGCTTTCTCGGAATTCTGGGCGCATTTTTCGAAATTTTCAAAGGGGTTAGCCTTCTCGGAATTCTGGGCGCATTTTTCAAAATTTTCAAAGGGTTTAGCCTTCTCGGAATTCTGGGCGCATTTTCCGAAATTTTCAAAGGGGTTAGCCTTCTCGGAATCCTGGGCGCGTTTTTCGAAATTTTCAAAGGGGTTAGCCTTCTCGGAATTCTGGGCGAATTTTTCGAAATTTTCAAAGGGGTTAGCCTTCTCGGAATTCTGGGCGCATTTTTCGAAGTTTTCAAAGGGGTTAGCCTTCTCGGAATTCTGGGCGCATTTTTCGAAATTTTCAAAGGGGTTAGCCTTCTCGGAATTCTGGGCGCATTTTTCGAAATTTTCAAAGGGGTTAGCCTTCTCGGAATTCTGGGCGCATTTTTCGAAATTTTCAAAGGGGTTAGCCTTCTCGGAATTCTGGGCGCATTTTTCGAAATTTTCAATGGGGTTAGCCTTCTCGGAATTCTGGGCGCATTTTTCGAAATTTTCAAAGGGGTTAGCCTTCTCGGAATTCTGGGCGCATTTTTCGAAATTTTCAAAAGTGTTAGCTTTCTCGGAATTCTGGGCGCATTTTTCGAAATTTTCAAAGGGGTTAGCCTTCTCGGAATTCTGGGCGCATTTTTCAAAATTTTCAAAGGGTTTAGCCTTCTCGGAATTCTGGGCACATTTTTCGATTTTTTCAAAGGGGTTAGACTTCATGGCATTCTGGGCTCATTTTTCGAAATTTTCAAAGGGGTTAGCCTTCTCGGCATTCTGTGCTCATTTTTCGAAATTTTCAAAGGGGTTAGCCTTCTCGGAATTCTGGGCGTATTTTTCGAAATTTTCAAAGGGGTTAGCCTTCTCGGAATTCTGGGCGCATTTTTCGAAATTTTCAAAGGGGTTAGCCTTCTCGGAATTCTGGGCGCATTTTTTGAAATTTTCAAAGGGGTTAGCTTTCTCGGAATTCTGGGCGCATTTTTTGAAAATTTCAAAGGGCTAACACCTTTGAAAATTTCGAAAAATGCGCACAGAATTCCGAGAAGGCTAACACCTTTGAAAATTTCGAAAAATGAGCCCAGAATGCCATGAACCCCTTTGAAAAAGTCGAAAAATGCGCCCAGAATTCCGAGAAGGCTAAACCCTTTGAAAATTTCGAAAAATGCGCCCAGAATTCCGAGAAGGCTAACCCCTTTGAAAATTTCCAAAAATGCGCCCAGAATTCCGAGAAAGCTAACCCCTTTGAAAATTTCAAAAAATGCGCCCAGAATTCCGAGAAGGCTAACCCCTTTGAAAATTTCGAGAAATGCGCCCAGAATTCCGAGAAGGCTAACCCCTTTGAAAATTTCGAAAAATGAGCACAGAATGCCGAGAAGGCTAACCCCTTTGAAAATTTCGAAAAATGAGCCCAGAATGCCATGAAGTCTAACCCCTTTGAAAAAATCGAAAAATGCGCCCAGAATTCCGAGAAGGCTAAACCCTTTGAAAATTTTGAAAAATGCGCCCAGAATTCCGAGAAGGCTAACCCCTTTGAAAATTTCGAAAAATGCGCCCAGAATTCCGAGAAAGCTAACACATTTGAAAATTTCGAAAAATGCGCCCAGAATTCCGAGAAGGCTAACCCCTTTGAAAATTTCGAAAAATGCGCCCAGAATTCCGAGAAGGCTAACCCCTTTTAAAATTTCGAAAAATGCGCCCAGAATTCCGAGAAGGCTAACACCTTTGAAAATTTCGAAAAATGCGCACAGAATTCCGAGAAGGCTAACACGTTTGAAAATTTCGAAAAATGCGCACAGAATTCCGAGAAGGCTAACCCCTTTGAAAATTGCGAAAAATGCGCCCAGAATTCCGAGAAGGCTAACCCCATTGAAAATTTCGAAAAATGCGCCCAGAATTCCAAGAAGGCTAACCCCTTTGAAAATTTTGAAAAATGCGCCCAGAATTCCGAGAAGGCTAACCTCTTTGAAAATTTCGAAAAATGCGCCCAGAATTCCGAGAAGGCTAACCCCTTTGAAAATTTCGAAAAATGCGCCCAGAATTCCGAGAAGGCTAACCACTTTGAAAATTTCGAAAAATGCGCCCAGAATTCCGAGAAGGCTAACACCTTTGAAAATTTCGAAAAATGCGCACAGAATTCCGAGAAGGCTAACCCCTTTGAAAAAATTGAAAAATGCGCCCAGAATTCCGAGAAGGCTAACACCTTTGAAAATTTTGAAAAATGCGCCCAGAATTCCGAGAAGGCTAACCCCTTTGAAAATTTCGAAAAATGCGCCCAGAATTCCGAGAAGACTAACCACTTTGAAAATTTCGAAAAATGCGCCCAGAATTCCGAGAAGGCTAACACCTTTGAAAATTTCGAAAAATGCGCACAGAATTCCGAGAAGGCTAACCCCTTTGAAAAAATTGAAAAATGCGCCCAGAATTCCGAGAAGGCTAACACCTTTGAAAATTTCGAAAAATGCGCCCAGAATTCCGAGAAGGCTAACCCCTTTGAAAATTTCAAAAAATGCGCCCAGAATTCCGAGAAGGCTAACCCCTTTGAAAATTTCGAAAAATGCGCCCAGAATTCCGAGAAGGCTAACGCCTTTGAAAATTTCGAAAAATGCGCACAGAATTCCGAGAAGGCTAACCCCTTTGAAAAAATTGAAAAATGCGCCCAGAATTCCGAGAAGGCTAACACCTTTGAAAATTTCGAAAAATGCGCCCAGAATTCCGAGAAGGCTAACCCCTTTGAAAATTTCGAAAAATGCGCCCAGAATTCCGAGAAGGCTAACCCCTTTGAAAATTTCGAAAAATGCGCCCAGAATTCCGAGAAGGCTAACCCCATTGAAAATTTCGAAAAATGCGCCCAGAATTCCGAGAAGGCTAACCCCTTTGAAAATTTCGAAAAATGCGCCCAGAATTCCGAGAAGGCTAACCCCTTTGAAAATTTCGAAAAATGCGCCCAGAATTCCGAGAAGGCTAACACCTTTGAAAATTTCGAAAATTGCGCCCAGAATTCCGAGAAGGCTAACCCCTTTGAAAATTTCGAAAAATGCGCCCAGAATTCCGAGAAGGCTAACCCCTTTGAAAATTTCGAAAAATGCGCCCAGAATTCCGAGAAGGCTAACCCCGTTGATAATTTCGAAAAATGCGCACAGAATTCCGAGAAGGCTAACCCCTTTGAAAATTTCGAAAAATGCGCCCAGAATTCCGTGAAGGCTAAACCCTTTGAAAATTTCGAAAAATGCGCCCAGAATTCCGAGAAGGCTAACCCCTTTGAAAATTTCGAAAAATGCGCCCAGAATTCCGAGAAGGCTAACACCTTTGAAAATTTCGAAAAATGAGCCCAGAATGCCATGAACCCCTTTGAAAAAATCGAAAAATGCGCCCAGAATTCCGAGAAGGCTAAACCCTTTGAAAATTTCGAAAAATGCGCCCAGAATTCCGAGAAGGCTAACCCCTTTGAAAATTTCAAAAAATGCGCCCAGAATTCCGAGAAAGCTAACCCCTTTGAAAATTTCAAAAAATGCGCCCAGAATTCCGAGAAGGCTAACCCCTTTGAAAATTTCGAAAAATGCGCCCAGAATTCCGAGAAGGCTAACCCCTTTGAAAATTTCGAAAAATACGCCCAGAATTCCGAGAAGGCTAACCCCTTTGAAAATTTCGAAAAATGAGCACAGAATGCCGAGAAGGCTAACCCCTTTGAAAATTTCGAAAAATGAGCCCAGAATGCCATGAAGTCTAACCCCTTTGAAAAAATCGAAAAATGCGCCCAGAATTCCGAGAATTCTAAACCCTTTGAAAATTTTGAAAAATGCGCCCAGAATTCCGAGAAGGCTAACCCCTTTGAAAATTTCGAAAAATGCGCCCAGAATTCCGAGAAAGCTAACACATTTGAAAATTTCGAAAAATGCGCCCAGAATTCCGAGAAGGCTAACCCCTTTGAAAATTTCGAAAAATGCGCCCAGAATTCCGAGAAGGCTAACCCCTTTTAAAATTTCGAAAAATGCGCCCAGAATTCCGAGAAGGCTAACACCTTTGAAAATTTCGAAAAATGCGCACAGAATTCCGAGAAGGCTAACACGTTTCAAAATTTCGAAAAATGCGCACAGAATTCCGAGAAGGCTAACCCCTTTGAAAATTGCGAAAAATGCGCCCAGAATTCCGAGAAGGCTAACCCCTTTGAAAATTTCGAAAAATGCGCCCAGAATTCCGAGAAGGCTAACCCCTTTAACAAATTTCGAATAATGCGACCAGAATTCCGAAAAGGCTAACCCTTTTGAAAATTTCGAAAAATGCGCCCAGAATTCCGAGAAGGCTAACCCCTTTGAAAATTTCGAAAAATGCGCCCAGAATTCCGAGAAGGCTAACCCCTTTGAAAATTTCGAAAAATGCGCCCAGAATTCCGAGAAGGCTAACCCCTTTGAAAATGTCGAAAATTGCGCCCAGAATTCCGAGAGGGCCAACCCCTTTGAAAATTTCGAAAAATGCGCCCAGAATTCCGAGAAGGCTAACCCCTTTGAAAATTTCGAAAAATGCGCCCAGAATTCCGAGAAGGCTAACCCCTTTGAAAATTTCGAAAAATGCGCCCAGAATTCCGAGAAGGCTAACCCCTTTGAAAATTTCGAAAAATGCGCCCAGAATTCCGAGAAGACTAACCCCTTTGAAAATTTCGAAAATTGCGCCCAGAATTCCGAGAAGGCTAACCCCTTTGAAAATTCCGAGAAGGCTAACCCCTTTGAAAATTTCGAGAAATGCGCCTAGAATTCCGAGAAGGCTAACCCCTTTGAAAATTTCGAAAAATGCGCCCAGAATTCCGAGAAGGCTAACCCCTTTGAAAATTTCGAAAAATGAGCTCAGAATGCCGAGAAGGCTAACCCCTTTGAAAATTTCGAAAAATGCGCCCAGAATTCCGAGAAGGCTAACCCCTTTGAAAATTTCGAAAAATGCGCCCAAAATGCCGAGAAGTCTCACCCCTTTGAAAATTTCGAAAAATGCGCCCAGAATTCCGAGGAGGCTAACCCCTTTGAAAATTTCGAAAAATGCGCCCAGAATTCCGAGAAGGCTAACCACTTTGAAAATTTCGAAAAATGCGCCCAGAATTCCGAGAAGGCTAACCCCTTTGAAAATTTCAAAAAATGCGCCCAGAATTCCGAGAAGGCTAACCCCTTTGAAAATTTCGAAAAATGCGCCCAGAATTCCGAGAAGGCTAACGCCTTTGAAAATTTCGAAAAATGCGCCCAGAATTCCGAGAAGGCCAACCCCTTTGAAAATTTCGAAAAATGCGCCCAGAATTCCGAGAAGGCTAACCACTTTGAAAATTTCGAAAAATGAGCACAGAATGCCGAGAAGGCTAACCCCTTTGAAAATTTCGAAAAATGAGCCCAGAATGCCATGAATGCCCTTTGAAAAAATCGAAAAATGCGCCCAGAATTCCGAGAAGGCTAAACCCTTTGAAAATTTTGAAAAATGCGCCCAGAATTCCGTGAAGGCTAACCCCTTTGAAAATTTCGAAAAATGCGCCCAGAAATCCGAGAAGGCTAACCCCTCTGAAAATTTTGAAAAATGCGCCCAGAATTCCGAGAAGGCTAACCCCTTTGAAAATTTCGAAAAATGCGCCCAGAATGCCGAGAAGTCCCACCCCTTTGAAAATTTCGAAAAATGCGCCCAGAATGCCGAGAAGACTAACCGCTTTGAAAATTTCGAAAAATGCGCCCAGAATGCCGAGAAGTCCCACCCCTTTGAAAATTTCGAAAAATGAGCCCAGAATTCCGAGAAGGCCCCTTTGATAATTTCGAAAAATGCGCCCAGAATGCCGAGAAGTCTAACCCCTTTAACAAATTTCGAATAATGCGACCAGAATTCCGAGAAGGCTAACCCTTTTGAAAATTTCGAAAAATGCGCCCAGAATTCCGAGAAGGCTAACCCCTTTGAAAATTTCGAAAAATGCGCCCAGAATTCCGAGAAGGCTAACCCCTTTGAAAATTTCGAAAAATGTGCCCAGAATTCCGAGAAGGCTAACCCCTTTGAAAATGTCGAAAATTGCGCCCAGAATTCCGAGAGGGCCAACCCCTTTGAAAATTTCGAAAAATGCGCCCAGAAATCCGAGAAGGCTAACCCCTTTGAAAATTTCGAAAAATGCGCCCAGAATTCCGAGAAGGCTTAACCCCTTTGAAAATTTCGAAAAATGCGCCCAGAATTCCGAGAAGACTAACTCCTTTGAAAATTTCGAAAATTGCGCCCAGAATTCCGAGAAGGCTAACCCCTTTGAAAATTCCGAGAAGGCTAACCCCTTTGAAAATTTCGAGAAATGCGCCTAGAATTCCGAGAAGGCTAACCCCTTTGAAAATTTCGAAAAATGCGCCCAGAATTCCGAGAAGGCTAACCCCTTTGAAAATTTCGAAAAATGAGCTCAGAATGCCGAGAAGGCTAACCCCTTTGAAAATTTCGAAAAATGCGCCCAGAATTCCGAGAAGGCTAACCCCTTTGAAAATTTCGAAAAATGCGCCCAAAATGCCGAGAAGTCTCACCCCTTTGAAAATTTCGAAAAATGCGCCCAGAATTCCGAGGAGGCTAACCCCTTTGAAAATTTCGAAAAATGCGCCCAGAATTCCGAGAAGGCTAACCACTTTGAAAATTTCGAAAAATGCGCCCAGAATTCCGAGAAGGCTAACCCCTTTGAAAATTTCAAAAAATGCGCCCAGAATTCCGAGAAGGCTAACCCCTTTGAAAATTTCGAAAAATGCGCCCAGAATTCCGAGAAGGCTAACGCCTTTGAAAATTTCGAAAAATGCGCCCAGAATTCCGAGAAGGCTAACCCCTTTGAAAATTTCGAAAAATGCGCCCAGAATTCCGAGAAGGCTAACCACTTTGAAAATTTCGAAAAATGAGCACAGAATGCCGAGAAGGCTAACCCCTTTGAAAATTTCGAAAAATGAGCCCAGAATGCCATGAATGCCCTTTGAAAAAATCGAAAAATGCGCCCAGAATTCCGAGAAGGCTAAACCCTTTGAAAATTTTGAAAAATGCGCGAAGAATTCCGTGAAGGCTAACCCCTTTGAAAATTTCGAAAAATGCGCCCAGAAATCCGAGAAGGCTAACCCCTTTGAAAATTTTGAAAAATGCGCCCAGAATTCCGAGAAGGCTAACCCCTTTGAAAATTTCGAAAAATGCGCCCAGAATGCCGAGAAGTCCCACCCCTTTGAAAATTTCGAAAAATGCGCCCAGAATGCCGAGAAGACTAACCGCTTTGAAAATTTCGAAAAATGCGCCCAGAATGCCGAGAAGTCCCACCCCTTTGAAAATTTCGAAAAATGAGCCCAGAATTCCGAGAAGGCCCCTTTGATAATTTCGAAAAATGCGCCCAGAATGCCGAGAAGTCTAACCCCTTTAACAAATTTCGAATAATGCGACCAGAATTCCGAGAAGGCTAACCCTTTTGAAAATTTCGAAAAATGCGCCCAGAATTCCGAGAAGGCTAACCCCTTTGAAAATTTCGAAAAATGCGCCCAGAATTCCGAGAAGGCTAACCCCTTTGAAAATTTCGAAAAATGTGCCCAGAATTCCGAGAAGGCTAACCCCTTTGAAAATGTCGAAAATTGCGCCCAGAATTCCGAGAGGGCCAACCCCTTTGAAAATTTCGAAAAATGCGCCCAGAAATCCGAGAAGGCTAACCCCTTTGAAAATTTCGAAAAATGCGCCCAGAATTCCGAGAAGGCTTAACCCCTTTGAAAATTTCGAAAAATGCGCCCAGAATTCCGAGAAGACTAACTCCTTTGAAAATTTCGAAAATTGCACCCAGAATTCCGAGAAGGCTAACCCCTTTGAAAATTTCGAAAAATGCGCCCAGAATTCCGAGAAGACTAACCCCTTTGAAAATTTCGAAAATTGCGCCCAGAATTCCGAGAAGGCTAACCCCTTTGAAAATTTCGAAAAATGCGCCTAGAATTCCGAGAAGGCTAACCCCTTTGAAAATTTCGAAAAATGCGCCCAGAATTCCGAGAAGGCTAACCCCTTTGAAAATTTCGAAAAATGAGCTCAGAATGCCGAGAAGGCTAACCCCTTTGAAAATTTCGAAAAATGCGCCCAGAATTCCGAGAAGGCTAACCCCTTTGAAAATTTCGAAAAATGCGCCCAGAATTCCGAGAAGTCTCACCCCTTTGAAAATTTCGAAAAATGCGCCCAGAATTCCGAGGAGGGTAACCCCTTTAAAAATTTCGAAAAATGCGCCCAGAATTCCGAGAAGGCTAACCACTTTGAAAATTTCGAAAAATGCGCCCAGAATTCCGAGAAGGCTAACCCCTTTGAAAATTTCAAAAAATGCGCCCAGAATTCCGAGAAGGCTAACCCCTTTGAAAATTTCGAAAAATGCTCCCAGAATTCCGAGAAGGCTAACGCCTTTGAAAATTTCGAAAAATGCGCCCAGAATTCCGAGAAGGCTAACCCCTTTGAAAATTTCGAAAAATGCGCCCAGAATTCCGAGAAAGCTAACCCCTTTGAAAACTTCGAAAAATGCGCCCAGAATTCCGAGAAGGCTAACCCCTTTGAAAATTTCGAAAAATTCGCCCAGAATTCCGAGAAGGCTAACCCCTTTGAAAATTTCGAAAAACGCGCCCAGGATTCCGAGAAGGCTAACCCCTTTGAAAATTTCGGAAAATGCGCCCAGAATTCCGAGAAGGCTAACCCCTTTGAAAATTTCGAAAAATGCGCCCAGAATTCCGAGAAGTCTCACCCCTTTGAAAATTTCGAAAAATGAGCACAGAATGCCGAGAAGGCTAACCCCTTTGAAAATTTCGAAAAATGAGCCCAGAATGCCATAAAGTCTAACCCCTTTGAAATAATCGAAAAATGCGCCCAGAATTCCGAGAAGGCTAAACCCTTTGAAAATTTTGAAAAATGCGCCCAGAATTCCGAGAAGACTAACCCCTTTGAAAATTTCGAAAAATGCGCCCAGAATGCCGAGAAGTCCCACCCCTTTGAAAATTTCGAAAAATGAGCCCAGAATTCCGAGAAGGCCCCTTTGATAATTTCGAAAAATGCGCCCAGAATGCCGAGAAGTCTAACCCCTTTAACAAATTTCGAATAATGCGACCAGAATTCCGAGAAGGCTAACCCTTTTGAAAATTTCGAAAAATGCGCCCAGAATTCCGAGAAGGCTAACCCCTTTGAAAATTTCGAAAAATGCGCCCAGAATTCCGAGAAGGCTAACCCCTTTGAAAATTTCGAAAAATGCGCCCAGAATTCCGAGAAGGCTAACCCCTTTTGATAATTTCGAAAAATGCGTCCAGAATTCCGAGAAGGCTAACCCCTTTGAAAATTTCGAAAAATGCGCCCAGAATTCCGAGAAGGCTAACCCCTTTGAAAATTTCGAAAAATTCGCCCAGAATTCCGAGAAGGCTAACCCCTTTGAAAATTTCGAAAAACGCGCCCAGGATTCCGAGAAGGCTAACCCCTTTGAAAATTTCGGAAAATGCGCCCAGAATTCCGAGAAGGCTAACCCCTTTGAAAATTTCGAAAAATGCGCCCAGAATTCCGAGAAGACTAACCCCTTTGAAAATTTCGAAAATTGCGCCCAGAATTCCGAGAAGGCTAACCCCTTTGAAAATTTCGAAAAATGCGCCTAGAATTCCGAGAAGGCTAACCCCTTTGAAAATTTCGAAAAATGCGCCCAGAATTCCGAGAAGGCTAACCCCTTTGAAAATTTCGAAAAATGAGCTCAGAATGCCGAGAAGGCTAACCCCTTTGAAAATTTCGAAAAATGCGCCCAGAATTCCGAGAAGGCTAACCCCTTTGAAAATTTCGAAAAATGCGCCCAGAATTCCGAGAAGTCTCACCCCTTTGAAAATTTCGAAAAATGCGCCCAGAATTCCGAGGAGGCTAACCCCTTTAAAAATTTCGAAAAATGCGCCCAGAATTCCGAGAAGGCTAACCACTTTGAAAATTTCGAAAAATGCGCCCAGAATTCCGAGAAGGCTAACCCCTTTGAAAATTTCAAAAAATGCGCCCAGAATTCCGAGAAGGCTAACCCCTTTGAAAATTTCGAAAAATGAGCACAGAATGCCGAGAAGGCTAACCCCTTTGAAAATTTCGAAAAATGAGCCCAGAATGCCATAAAGTCTAACCCCTTTGAAATAATCGAAAAATGCGCCCAGAATTCCGAGAAGGCTAAACCCTTTGAAAATTTTGAAAAATGCGCCCAGAATTCCGAGAAGACTAACCCCTTTGAAAATTTCGAAAAATGCGCCCAGAATGCCGAGAAGTCCCACCCCTTTGAAAATTTCGAAAAATGAGCCCAGAATTCCGAGAAGGCCCCTTTGATAATTTCGAAAAATGCGCCCAGAATGCCGAGAAGTCTAACCCCTTTAACAAATTTCGAATAATGCGACCAGAATTCCGAGAAGGCTAACCCTTTTGAAAATTTCGAAAAATGCGCCCACAATTCCGAGAAGGCTAACCCCTTTGAAAATTTCGAAAAATGCGCCCAGAATTCCGAGAAGGCTAACCCCTTTGAAAATTTCGAAAAATGCGCCCAGAATTCCGAGAAGGCTAACCCCTTTTGATAATTTCGAAAAATGCGTCCAGAATTCCGAGAAGGCTAACCCCTTTGAAAATTTCGAAAAATGCGCCCAGAATTCCGAGAAGACTAACCCCTTTGAAAATTTCGAAAAATTCGCCCAGAATTCCGAGAAGGCTAACCCCTTTGAAAATTTCGAAAAACGCGCCCAGGATTCCGAGAAGGCTAACCCCTTTGAAAATTTCGGAAAATGCGCCCAGAATTCCGAGAAGGCTAACCCCTTTGAAAATTTCGAAAAATGCGCCCAGAATTCCGAGAAGGCTAACCCCTTTGAAAAAATCGAAAAATGCGCCCAGAATTCCGAGAAGGCTAAACCCTTTGAAAATTTTGAAAAATGCGCCCAGAATTCCGAGAAGGCTAACCCCTTTGAAACTTTCGAAAAATGCGCCCAGAATTCCGAGAAAGCTAACACCTTTGAAAATTTCGAAAAATGCGCCCAGAATTCCGAGAAGGCTAACCCCTTTGAAAATTTCGAAAAATTCGCCCAGAATTCCGAGAAGGCTAACCCCTTTGAAAATTTCGAAAAACGCGCCCAGGATTCCGAGAAGGCTAACCCCTTTGAAAATTTCGGAAAATGCGCCCAGAATTCCGAGAAGGCTAACCCCTTTGAAAATTTCGAAAAATGCGCCCAGAATTCCGAGAAGGCTAACCCCTTTGAACATTTCGAAAAATGCGCCCAGAATTCCGAGAAGGCTAACCCCTTTGAAAATTTCGAAAATGAGTTCAGAATGCCGAGATGGCTAACCCCTCTGAAAATTTCGAAAAATGCGCCCAGAATTCCGAGAAGGCTAACCCCTTTAAAAATTTCGAAAAATGCGCCCAGAATTCCGAGAAGGCTAACCACTTTGAAAATTTCGAAAAATGCGCCCAGAATTCCGAGAAGGCTAACCCCTTTGAAAATTTCAAAAAATGCGCCCAGAATTCCGAGAAGGCTAACCCCTTTGAAAATTTCGAAAAATGAGCACAGAATGCCGAGAAGGCTAACCCCTTTGAAAATTTCGAAAAATGAGCCCAGAATGCCATAAAGTCTAACCCCTTTGAAATAATCGAAAAATGCGCCCAGAATTCCGAGAAGGCTAAACCCTTTGAAAATTTTGAAAAATGCGCCCAGAATTCCGAGAAGACTAACCCCTTTGAAAATTTCGAAAAATGCGCCCAGAATGCCGAGAAGTCCCACCCCTTTGAAAATTTCGAAAAATGAGCCCAGAATTCCGAGAAGGCCCCTTTGATAATTTCGAAAAATGCGCCCAGAATGCCGAGAAGTCCCACCCCTTTGAAAATTTCGAAAAATGAGCCCAGAATTCCGAGAAGGCCCCTTTGATAATTTCGAAAAATGCGGCCAGAATGCCGAGAAGTCTAACCCCTTTAACAAATTTCGAAAAATGCGCCCAGAATTCCGAGAAGGCTAACCCCTTTGAAAATTTCGAAAAATGCGCCCAGAATTCCGAGAAGGCTAACCCCTTTGAAAATTTCGAAAAATGCGCCCAGAATTCCGAGAAGGCTAACCCCTTTTGATAATTTCGAAAAATGCGTCCAGAATTCCGAGAAGGCTAAACCCTTTGAAAATTTCGAAAAATGCGCCCAGAATTCCGAGAAGACTAACCCCTTTGAAAATTTCGAAAAATGCGCCCAGAATTCCGAGAAGGCTAACCCCTTTGAAAATTTCGAAAAACGCGCCCAGGATTCCGAGAAGGCTAACCCCTTTGAAAATTTCGGAAAATGCGCCCAGAATTCCGAGAAGGCTAACCCCTTTGAAAATTTCGAAAAATGCGCCCAGAATTCCGAGAAGGCTAACCCCTTTGAAAAAATCGAAAAATGCGCCCAGAATTCCGAGAAGGCTAAACCCTTTGAAAATTTTGAAAAATGCGCCCAGAATTCCGAGAAGGCTAACCCCTTTGAAACTTTCGAAAAATGCGCCCAGAATTCCGAGAGAGCTAACACCTTTGAAAATTTCGAAAAATGCGCCCAGAATTCCGAGAAGGCTAACCCCTTTGAAAATTTCGAAAAATTCGCCCAGAATTCCGAGAAGGCTAACCCCTTTGAAAATTTCGAAAAACGCGCCCAGGATTCCGAGAAGGCTAACCCCTTTGAAAATTTCGGAAAATGCGCCCAGAATTCCGAGAAGGCTAACCCCTTTGAAAATTTCGAAAAATGCGCCCAGAATTCCGAGAAGGCTAACCCCTTTGAACATTTCGAAAAATGCGCCCAGAATTCCGAGAAGGCTAACCCCTTTGAAAATTTCGAAAATGAGTTCAGAATGCCGAGATGGCTAACCCCTCTGAAAATTTCGAAAAATGCGACCAGAATTCCGAGAAGGCTAACCCCTTTGAAAATTTCGAAAAATGCGCCCAGAATGCCGAGAAGTCCCACCCCTTTGAAAATTTCGAAAAATGCGCCCAGAATTCCGAGAAGGCCCCTTTGATAATTTCGAAAAATGCGGCCAGAATGCCGAGAAGTCTAACCCCTTTAACAAATTTCGAATAATGCGACCAGAATTCCGAAAAGGCTAACCCTTTTGAAAATTTCGAAAAATGCGCCCAGAATTCCGAGAAGGCTAACCCCTTTGAAAATTTCGAAAAATGCGCCCAGAATTCCGAGAAGGCTAACCCCTTTGAAAATTTCGAAAAATGCGCCCAGAATTCCGAGAAGGCTAACCCCTTTGAAAATGTCGAAAATTGCGCCCAGAATTCCGAGAGGGCCAACCCCTTTGAAAATTTCGAAAAATGCGCCCAGAATTCCGAGAAGGCTAACCCCTTTGAAAATTTCGAAAAATGCGCCCAGAATTCCGAGAAGGCTAACCCCTTTGAAAATTTCGAAAAATGCGCCCAGAATTCCGAGAAGGCTAACCCCTTTGAAAATTTCGAAAAATGCGCCCAGAATTCCGAGAAGACTAACCCCTTTGAAAATTTCGAAAATTGCGCCCAGAATTCCGAGAAGGCTAACCCCTTTGAAAATTCCGAGAAGGCTAACCCCTTTGAAAATTTCGAGAAATGCGCCTAGAATTCCGAGAAGGCTAACCCCTTTGAAAATTTCGAAAAATGCGCCCAGAATTCCGAGAAGGCTAACCCCTTTGAAAATTTCGAAAAATGAGCTCAGAATGCCGAGAAGGCTAACCCCTTTGAAAATTTCGAAAAATGCGCCCAGAATTCCGAGAAGGCTAACCCCTTTGAAAATTTCGAAAAATGCGCCCAGAATGCCGAGAAGTCTCACCCCTTTGAAAATTTCGAAAAATGAGCCCAGAATTCCGAGAAGGCTAACCCCTTTGAAAATTTCGAAAAATGCGCCCAGAATTCCGAGAAGGCTAACCACTTTGAAAATTTCGAAAAATGCGCCCAGAATTCCGAGAAGGCTAACCCCTTTGAAAATTTCAAAAAATGCGCCCAGAATTCCGAGAAGGCTAACCCCTTTGAAAATTTCGAAAAATGCGCCCAGAATTCCGAGAAGGCTAACCCCTTTGAAAATTTCGAAAAATGCGCCCAGAATTCCGAGAAGGCTAACCCCTTTGAAAATTTCGAAAAATTCGCCCAGAATTCCGAGAAGGCTAACCCCTTTGAAAATTTCGAGAAACGCGCCCAGGATTCCGAGAAGGCTAACCCCTTTGAAAATTTCGGAAAATGCGCCCAGAATTCCGAGAAGGCTAACCCCTTTGAAAATTTCGAAAAATGCGCCCAGAATGCCGAGAAGTCCCACCCCTTTGAAAATTTCGAAAAATGCGCCCAGAATGCCGAGAAGACTAACCGCTTTGAAAATTTCGAAAAATGCGCCCAGAATGCCGAGAAGTCCCACCCCTTTGAAAATTTCGAAAAATGAGCCCAGAATTCCGAGAAGGCCCCTTTGATAATTTCGAAAAATGCGCCCAGAATGCCGAGAAGTCTAACCCCTTTAACAAATTTCGAATAATGCGACCAGAATTCCGAGAAGGCTAACCCTTTTGAAAATTTCGAAAAATGCGCCCAGAATTCCGAGAAGGCTAACCCCTTTGAAAATTTCGAAAAATGCGCCCAGAATTCCGAGAAGGCTAACCCCTTTGAAAATTTCGAAAAATGTGCCCAGAATTCCGAGAAGGCTAACCCCTTTGAAAATGTCGAAAATTGCGCCCAGAATTCCGAGAGGGCCAACCCCTTTGAAAATTTCGAAAAATGCGCCCAGAAATCCGAGAAGGCTAACCCCTTTGAAAATTTCGAAAAATGCGCCCAGAATTCCGAGAAGGCTTAACCCCTTTGAAAATTTCGAAAAATGCGCCCAGAATTCCGAGAAGACTAACTCCTTTGAAAATTTCGAAAATTGCACCCAGAATTCCGAGAAGGCTAACCCCTTTGAAAATTTCGAAAAATGCGCCCAGAATTCCGAGAAGACTAACCCCTTTGAAAATTTCGAAAATTGCGCCCAGAATTCCGAGAAGGCTAACCCCTTTGAAAATTTCGAAAAATGCGCCTAGAATTCCGAGAAGGCTAACCCCTTTGAAAATTTCGAAAAATGCGCCCAGAATTCCGAGAAGGCTAACCCCTTTGAAAATTTCGAAAAATGAGCTCAGAATGCCGAGAAGGCTAACCCCTTTGAAAATTTCGAAAAATGCGCCCAGAATTCCGAGAAGGCTAACCCCTTTGAAAATTTCGAAAAATGCGCCCAGAATTCCGAGAAGTCTCACCCCTTTGAAAATTTCGAAAAATGCGCCCAGAATTCCGAGGAGGGTAACCCCTTTAAAAATTTCGAAAAATGCGCCCAGAATTCCGAGAAGGCTAACCACTTTGAAAATTTCGAAAAATGCGCCCAGAATTCCGAGAAGGCTAACCCCTTTGAAAATTTCAAAAAATGCGCCCAGAATTCCGAGAAGGCTAACCCCTTTGAAAATTTCGAAAAATGCTCCCAGAATTCCGAGAAGGCTAACGCCTTTGAAAATTTCGAAAAATGCGCCCAGAATTCCGAGAAGGCTAACCCCTTTGAAAATTTCGAAAAATGCGCCCAGAATTCCGAGAAGGCTAACCCCTTTGAAAATTTCGAAAAATGCGCCCAGAATTCCGAGAAGGCTAACCCCTTTGAAAATTTCGAAAAATGCGCCCAGAATTCCGAGAAGGCTAACCCCTTTGAAAATTTCGAAAAATGCGCCCAGAATTCCGAGAAGACTAACCCCTTTGAAAATTTCGAAAATTGCGCCCAGAATTCCGAGAAGGCTAACCCCTTTGAAAATTCCGAGAAGGCTAACCCCTTTGAAAATTTCGAGAAATGCGCCTAGAATTCCGAGAAGGCTAACCCCTTTGAAAATTTCGAAAAATGCGCCCAGAATTCCGAGAAGGCTAACCCCTTTGAAAATTTCGAAAAATGAGCTCAGAATGCCGAGAAGGCTAACCCCTTTGAAAATTTCGAAAAATGCGCCCAGAATTCCGAGAAGGCTAACCCCTTTGAAAATTTCGAAAAATGCGCCCAGAATGCCGAGAAGTCTCACCCCTTTGAAAATTTCGAAAAATGCGCCCAGAATTCCGAGGAGGCTAACCCCTTTGAAAATTTCGAAAAATGCGCCCAGAATTCCGAGAAGGCTAACCACTTTGAAAATTTCGAAAAATGCGCCCAGAATTCCGAGAAGGCTAACCCCTTTGAAAATTTCAAAAAATGCGCCCAGAATTCCGAGAAGGCAAACCCCTTTGAAAATTTCGAAAAATGCGCCCAGAATTCCGAGAAGGCTAACCCCTTTGAAAATTTCGAAAAATGCGCCCAGAATTCCGAGAAGGCTAACCCCTTTGAAAATTTCGAAAAATTCGCCCAGAATTCCGAGAAGGCTAACCCCTTTGAAAATTTCGAGAAACGCGCCCAGGATTCCGAGAAGGCTAACCCCTTTGAAAATTTCGGAAAATGCGCCCAGAATTCCGAGAAGGCTAACCCCTTTGAAAATTTCGAAAAATGCGCCCAGAATGCCGAGAAGTCCCACCCCTTTGAAAATTTCGAAAAATGCGCCCAGAATGCCGAGAAGACTAACCGCTTTGAAAATTTCGAAAAATGCGCCCAGAATGCCGAGAAGTCCCACCCCTTTGAAAATTTCGAAAAATGAGCCCAGAATTCCGAGAAGGCCCCTTTGATAATTTCGAAAAATGCGCCCAGAATGCCGAGAAGTCTAACCCCTTTAACAAATTTCGAATAATGCGACCAGAATTCCGAGAAGGCTAACCCTTTTGAAAATTTCGAAAAATGCGCCCAGAATTCCGAGAAGGCTAACCCCTTTGAAAATTTCGAAAAATGCGCCCAGAATTCCGAGAAGGCTAACCCCTTTGAAAATTTCGAAAAATGTGCCCAGAATTCCGAGAAGGCTAACCCCTTTGAAAATGTCGA
Organism: Ectobius pallidus; assembly: GCA_964059195.1. Lineage (NCBI taxonomy): Eukaryota > Metazoa > Arthropoda > Insecta > Blattodea > Ectobiidae > Ectobius > Ectobius pallidus. The sequence goes on along the minus strand of CAXKWD010000002.1, from coordinate 82,561,094 downwards.
AAATTGCGCCCAGAATTCCGAGAGGGCCAACCCCTTTGAAAATTTCGAAAAATGCGCCCAGAAATCCGAGAAGGCTAACCCCTTTGAAAATTTCGAAAAATGCGCCCAGAATTCCGAGAAGGCTTAACCCCTTTGAAAATTTCGAAAAATGCGCCCAGAATTCCGAGAAGACTAACTCCTTTGAAAATTTCGAAAATTGCACCCAGAATTCCGAGAAGGCTAACCCCTTTGAAAATTTCGAAAAATGCGCCCAGAATTCCGAGAAGACTAACCCCTTTGAAAATTTCGAAAATTGCGCCCAGAATTCCGAGAAGGCTAACCCCTTTGAAAATTTCGAAAAATGCGCCTAGAATTCCGAGAAGGCTAACCCCTTTGAAAATTTCGAAAAATGCGCCCAGAATTCCGAGAAGGCTAACCCCTTTGAAAATTTCGAAAAATGAGCTCAGAATGCCGAGAAGGCTAACCCCTTTGAAAATTTCGAAAAATGCGCCCAGAATTCCGAGAAGGCTAACCCCTTTGAAAATTTCGAAAAATGCGCCCAGAATTCCGAGAAGTCTCACCCCTTTGAAAATTTCGAAAAATGCGCCCAGAATTCCGAGGAGGGTAACCCCTTTAAAAATTTCGAAAAATGCGCCCAGAATTCCGAGAAGGCTAACCACTTTGAAAATTTCGAAAAATGCGCCCAGAATTCCGAGAAGGCTAACCCCTTTGAAAATTTCAAAAAATGCGCCCAGAATTCCGAGAAGGCTAACCCCTTTGAAAATTTCGAAAAATGCTCCCAGAATTCCGAGAAGGCTAACGCCTTTGAAAATTTCGAAAAATGCGCCCAGAATTCCGAGAAGGCTAACCCCTTTGAAAATTTCGAAAAATGCGCCCAGAATTCCGAGAAGGCTAACCCCTTTGAAAATTTCGAAAAATGAGCACAGAATGCCGAGAAGGCTAACCCCTTTGAAAATTTCGAAAAATGAGCCCAGAATGCCATAAAGTCTAACCCCTTTGAAATAATCGAAAAATGCGCCCAGAATTCCGAGAAGGCTAAACCCTTTGAAAATTTTGAAAAATGCGCCCAGAATTCCGAGAAGACTAACCCCTTTGAAAATTTCGAAAAATGCGCCCAGAATGCCGAGAAGTCCCACCCCTTTGAAAATTTCGAAAAATGAGCCCAGAATTCCGAGAAGGCCCCTTTGATAATTTCGAAAAATGCGCCCAGAATGCCGAGAAGTCTAACCCCTTTAACAAATTTCGAATAATGCGACCAGAATTCCGAGAAGGCTAACCCTTTTGAAAATTTCGAAAAATGCGCCCAGAATTCCGAGAAGGCTAACCCCTTTGAAAATTTCGAAAAATGCGCCCAGAATTCCGAGAAGGCTAACCCCTTTGAAAATTTCGAAAAATGCGCCCAGAATTCCGAGAAGGCTAACCCCTTTTGATAATTTCGAAAAATGCGTCCAGAATTCCGAGAAGGCTAACCCCTTTGAAAATTTCGAAAAATGCGCCCAGAATTCCGAGAAGGCTAACCCCTTTGAAAATTTCGAAAAATTCGCCCAGAATTCCGAGAAGGCTAACCCCTTTGAAAATTTCGAAAAACGCGCCCAGGATTCCGAGAAGGCTAACCCCTTTGAAAATTTCGGAAAATGCGCCCAGAATTCCGAGAAGGCTAACCCCTTTGAAAATTTCGAAAAATGCGCCCAGAATTCCGAGAAGACTAACCTCTTTGAAAATTTCGAAAATTGCGCCCAGAATTCCGAGAAGGCTAACCCCTTTGAAAATTTCGAAAAATGCGCCTAGAATTCCGAGAAGGCTAACCCCTTTGAAAATTTCGAAAAATGCGCCCAGAATTCCGAGAAGGCTAACCCCTTTGAAAATTTCGAAAAATGAGCTCAGAATGCCGAGAAGGCTAACCCCTTTGAAAATTTCGAAAAATGCGCCCAGAATTCCGAGAAGGCTAACCCCTTTGAAAATTTCGAAAAATGCGCCCAGAATTCCGAGAAGTCTCACCCCTTTGAAAATTTCGAAAAATGCGCCCAGAATTCCGAGGAGGCTAACCCCTTTAAAAATTTCGAAAAATGCGCCCAGAATTCCGAGAAGGCTAACCACTTTGAAAATTTCGAAAAATGCGCCCAGAATTCCGAGAAGGCTAACCCCTTTGAAAATTTCAAAAAATGCGCCCAGAATTCCGAGAAGGCTAACCCCTTTGAAAATTTCGAAAAATGAGCACAGAATGCCGAGAAGGCTAACCCCTTTGAAAATTTCGAAAAATGAGCCCAGAATGCCATAAAGTCTAACCCCTTTGAAATAATCGAAAAATGCGCCCAGAATTCCGAGAAGGCTAAACCCTTTGAAAATTTTGAAAAATGCGCCCAGAATTCCGAGAAGACTAACCCCTTTGAAAATTTCGAAAAATGCGCCCAGAATGCCGAGAAGTCCCACCCCTTTGAAAATTTCGAAAAATGAGCCCAGAATTCCGAGAAGGCCCCTTTGATAATTTCGAAAAATGCGCCCAGAATGCCGAGAAGTCTAACCCCTTTAACAAATTTCGAATAATGCGACCAGAATTCCGAGAAGGCTAACCCTTTTGAAAATTTCGAAAAATGCGCCCAGAATTCCGAGAAGGCTAACCCCTTTGAAAATTTCGAAAAATGCGCCCAGAATTCCGAGAAGGCTAACCCCTTTGAAAATTTCGAAAAATGCGCCCAGAATTCCGAGAAGGCTAACCCCTTTTGATAATTTCGAAAAATGCGTCCAGAATTCCGAGAAGGCTAACCCCTTTGAAAATTTCGAAAAATGCGCCCAGAATTCCGAGAAGACTAACCCCTTTGAAAATTTCGAAAAATTCGCCCAGAATTCCGAGAAGGCTAACCCCTTTGAAAATTTCGAAAAACGCGCCCAGGATTCCGAGAAGGCTAACCCCTTTGAAAATTTCGGAAAATGCGCCCAGAATTCCGAGAAGGCTAACCCCTTTGAAAATTTCGAAAAATTCGCCCAGAATTCCGAGAAGGCTAACCCCTTTGAAAAAATCGAAAAATGCGCCCAGAATTCCGAGAAGGCTAAACCCTTTGAAAATTTTGAAAAATGCGCCCAGAATTCCGAGAAGGCTAACCCCTTTGAAACTTTCGAAAAATGCGCCCAGAATTCCGGGAAAGCTAACACCTTTGAAAATTTCGAAAAATGCGCCCAGAATTCCGAGAAGGCTAACCCCTTTGAAAATTTCGAAAAATTCGCCCAGAATTCCGAGAAGGCTAACCCCTTTGAAAATTTCGAAAAACGCGCCCAGGATTCCGAGAAGGCTAACCCCTTTGAAAATTTCGGAAAATGCGCCCAGAATTCCGAGAAGGCTAACCCCTTTGAAAATTTCGAAAAATGCGCCCAGAATTCCGAGAAGGCTAACCCCTTTGAACATTTCGAAAAATGCGCCCAGAATTCCGAGAAGGCTAACCCCTTTGAAAATTTCGAAAATGAGTTCAGAATGCCGAGATGGCTAACCCCTCTGAAAATTTCGAAAAATGCGCCCAGAATTCCGAGAAGGCTAACCCCTTTAAAAATTTCGAAAAATGCGCCCAGAATTCCGAGAAGGCTAACCACTTTGAAAATTTCGAAAAATGCGCCCAGAATTCCGAGAAGGCTAACCCCTTTGAAAATTTCAAAAAATGCGCCCAGAATTCCGAGAAGGCTAACCCCTTTGAAAATTTCGAAAAATGAGCACAGAATGCCGAGAAGGCTAACCCCTTTGAAAATTTCGAAAAATGAGCCCAGAATGCCATAAAGTCTAACCCCTTTGAAATAATCGAAAAATGCGCCCAGAATTCCGAGAAGGCTAAACCCTTTGAAAATTTTGAAAAATGCGCCCAGAATTCCATGAAGACTAACCCCTTTGAAAATTTCGAAAAATGCGCCCAGAATGCCGAGAAGTCCCACCCCTTTGAAAATTTCGAAAAATGAGCCCAGAATTCCGAGAAGGCCCCTTTGATAATTTCGAAAAATGCGCCCAGAATGCCGAGAAGTCTAACCCCTTTAACAAATTTCGAATAATGCGACCAGAATTCCGAGAAGGCTAACCCTTTTGAAAATTTCGAAAAATGCGCCCAGAATTCCGAGAAGGCTAACCCCTTTGAAAATTTCGAAAAATGCGCCCAGAATTCCGAGAAGGCTAACCCCTTTGAAAATTTCGAAAAATGCGCCCAGAATTCCGAGAAGGCTAACCCCTTTTGATAATTTCGAAAAATGCGTCCAGAATTCCGAGAAGGCTAACCCCTTTGAAAATTTCGAAAAATGCGCCCAGAATTCCGAGAAGACTAACCCCTTTGAAAATTTCGAAAAATGCGCCCAGAATTCCGAGAAGGCTAACCCCTTTGAAAATTTCGAAAAACGCGCCCAGGATTCCGAGAAGGCTAACCCCTTTGAAAATTTCGGAAAATGCGCCCAGAATTCCGAGAAGGCTAACCCCTTTGAAAATTTCGAAAAATGCGCCCAGAATTCCGAGAAGGCTAACCCCTTTGAAAAAATCGAAAAATGCGCCCAGAATTCCGAGAAGGCTAAACCCTTTGAAAATTTTGAAAAATGCGCCCAGAATTCCGAGAAGGCTAACCCCTTTGAAACTTTCGAAAAATGCGCCCAGAATTCCGAGAAAGCTAACACCTTTGAAAATTTCGAAAAATGCGCCCAGAATTCCGAGAAGGCTAACCCCTTTGAAAATTTCGAAAAATTCGCCCAGAATTCCGAGAAGGCTAACCCCTTTGAAAATTTCGAAAAACGCGCCCAGGATTCCGAGAAGGCTAACCCCTTTGAAAATTTCGGAAAATGCGCCCAGAATTCCGAGAAGGCTAACCCCTTTGAAAATTTCGAAAAATGCGCCCAGAATTCCGAGAAGGCTAACCCCTTTGAACATTTCGAAAAATGCGCCCAGAATTCCGAGAAGGCTAACCCCTTTGAAAATTTCGAAAATGAGTTCAGAATGCCGAGATGGCTAACCCCTCTGAAAATTTCGAAAAATGCGCCCAGAATTCCGAGAAGGCTAACCCCTTTGAAAATTTCGAAAAATGCGCCCAGAATGCCGAGAAGTCCCACCCCTTTGAAAATTTCGAAAAATGCGCCCAGAATTCCGAGAAGGCCCCTTTGATAATTTCGAAAAATGCGGCCAGAATGCCGAGAAGTCTAACCCCTTTAACAAATTTCGAATAATGCGACCAGAATTCCGAAAAGGCTAACCCCTTTGAAAATGTCGAAAATTGCGCCCAGAATTCCGAGAGGGCCAACCCCTTTGAAAATTTCGAAAAATGCGCCCAGAATTCCGAGAAGGCTAACCCCTTTGAAAATTTCGAAAAATGCGCCCAGAATTCCGAGAAGGCTAACCCCTTTGAAAATTTCGAAAAATGCGCCCAGAATTCCGAGAAGGCTAACCCCTTTGAAAATTTCGAAAAATGCGCCCAGAATTCCGAGAAGACTAACCCCTTTGAAAATTTCGAAAATTGCGCCCAGAATTCCGAGAAGGCTAACCCCTTTGAAAATTCCGAGAAGGCTAACCCCTTTGAAAATTTCGAGAAATGCGCCTAGAATTCCGAGAAGGCTAACCCCTTTGAAAATTTCGAAAAATGCGCCCAGAATTCCGAGAAGGCTAACCCCTTTGAAAATTTCGAAAAATGAGCTCAGAATGCCGAGAAGGCTAACCCCTTTGAAAATTTCGAAAAATGCGCCCAGAATTCCGAGAAGGCTAACCCCTTTGAAAATTTCGAAAAATGCGCCCAGAATGCCGAGAAGTCTCACCCCTTTGAAAATTTCGAAAAATGCGCCCAGAATTCCGAGGAGGCTAACCCCTTTGAAAATTTCGAAAAATGCGCCCAGAATTCCGAGAAGGCTAACCACTTTGAAAATTTCGAAAAATGCGCCCAGAATTCCGAGAAGGCTAACCCCTTTGAAAATTTCGAGAAACGCGCCCAGGATTCCGAGAAGGCTAACCCCTTTGAAAATTTCGGAAAATGCGCCCAGAATTCCGAGAAGGCTAACCCCTTTGAAAATTTCGAAAAATGCGTTCAGAATTCCGAGAAGGCTAACCCCTTTGAAAATTTCGAAAAATGCGCCCAGAATTCCGAGAAGGCTAACCCCTTTGAAAATTTCGAAAATGAGCTCAGAATGCCGAGAAGGCTAACCCCTCTGAAAATTTCGAAAACTGAGCCCAGAATGCCATGAATGCCCTTTGAAAAAATCGAAAAATGCGCCCAGAATTCCGAGAAGGCTAAACCCTTTGAAAATTTTGAAAAATGCGCCCAGAATTCCGAGAAGGCTAACCCCTTTGAAAATTTCGAAAAATGCGCCCAGAATTCCGAGAAGGCTAACACCTTTGAAAATTTCGAAAAATGCGCCCAGAATTCCGAGAAGACTAACCCCTTTGAAAATTTCGAAAAATGCGCCCAGAATGCCGAGAAGTCCCACCCCTTTGAAAATTTCGAAAAATGAGCCCAGAATTCCGAGAAGGCCCCTTTGATAATTTCGAAAAATGCGCCCAGAATGCCGAGAAGTCTAACCCCTTTAACAAATTTCGAATAATGCGACCAGAATTCCGAGAAGGCTAACCGTTTGGAAAATTTCGAAAAATGCGCCCAGAATTCCGAGCAGGCTAACCCCTTTGAAAATTTCGAAAAATGCGCCCAGAATTCCGAGAAGGCTAACCCCTTTGAAAATTTCGAAAAATGTGCCCAGAATTCCGAGAAGGCTAACCCCTTTGAAAATGTCGAAAATTGCGCCCAGAATTCCGAGAGGGCCAACCCCTTTGAAAATTTCGAAAAATGCGCCCAGAAATCCGAGAAGGCTAACCCCTTTGAAAATTTCGAAAAATGCGCCCAGAATTCCGAGAAGGCTAACCCCTTTGAAAATTTCGAAAAATGCGCCCAGAATTCCGAGAAAACTAACTCCTTTGAAAATTTCGAAAATTGCGCCCAGAATTCCGAGAAGGCTAACCCCTTTGAAAATTTCGAAAAATGCGCCCAGAATTCCGAGAAGACTAACCCCTTTGAAAATTTCGAAAATTGCGCCCAGAATTCCGAGAAGGCTAACCCTTTGAAAATTTCGAAAAATGCGCCTAGAATTCCGAGAAGGCTAACCCCTTTGAAAATTTCGAAAAATGCGCCCAGAATTCCGAGAAGGCTAACCCCTTTGAAAATTTCGAAAAATGAGCTCAGAATGCCGAGAAGGCTAACCCCTTTGAAAATTTCGAAAAATGCGCCCAGAATTCCGAGAAGGCTAACCCCTTTGAAAATTTCGAAAAATGCGCCCAGAATTCCGAGAAGGCTAACCACTTTGAAAATTTCGAAAAATGCGCCCAGAATTCCGAGAAGGCTAACCCCTTTGAAAATTTCAAAAAATGCGCCCAGAATTCCGAGAAGGCTAACCCCTTTGAAAATTTCGAAAAATGCTCCCAGAATTCCGAGAAGGCTAACGCCTTTGAAAATTTCGAAAAATGCGCCCAGAATTCCGAGAAGGCTAACCCCTTTGAAAATTTCGAAAAATGCGCCCAGAATTCCGAGAAGGCTAACCCCTTTGAAAATTTCGAAAAATGAGCACAGAATGCCGAGAAGGCTAACCCCTTTGAAAATTTCGAAAAATGAGCCCAGAATGCCATAAAGTCTAACCCCTTTGAAATAATCGAAAAATGCGCCCAGAATTCCGAGAAGGCTAAACCCTTTGAAAATTTTGAAAAATGCGCCCAGAATTCCGAGAAGGCTAACCCCTTTGAAAATTTCGAAAAATGCGCCCAGAATTCCGAGAAGGCTAACCCCTTTGAAAATTTCGAAAAATGAGCCCAGAATTCCGAGAAGGCCCCTTTGATAATAACGAAAAATGTGCCCAGAATGCCGAGAAGTCTAACCCCTTTAACAAATTTCGAATAATGTGACCAGAATTCCGAGAAGGCTAACCCTTTTGAAAATTTCGAAAAATGCGCCCAGAATTCCGAGAAGTCTCACCCCTTTGAAAATTTCGAAAAATGCGCCCAGAATTCCGAGGAGGCTAACCCCTTTGAAAATTTCGAAAAATGAGCCCAGAATTCCGAGAAGGCTAACCACTTTGAAAATTTCGAAAAATGCGCCCAGAATTCCGAGAAGGCTAACCCCTTTGAAAATTTCGAAAAATGCGCCCAGAATTCCGAGAAGGCTAGCCCCTTTGAAAATTTCGAAAAATGCGCCCAGAATTCCGAGAAGGCTAACCCCTTTGAAAATTTCGAAAAATGAGCCCAGAATGCCATAAAGTCTAACCCCTTTGAAATAATCGAAAAATGCGCCCAGAATTCCGAGAAGGCTAAACCCTTTGAAAATTTTGAAAAATGCGCCCAGAATTCCGAGAAGGCTAACCCCTTTGAAAATTTCGAAAAATGCGCCCAGAATTCCGAGAAGGCTAACCCCTTTGAAAATTTCGAAAAATGCGCCCAGAATTCCGAGAAGGCCAACCACTTTGAAAATTTCGAAAAATGCGCCCAGAATTCCGAGAAGGCTAACACCTTTGAAAATTTCGAAAAATGCGCACAGAATTCCGAGAAGGCTAACCCCTTTGAAAATTTCGAAAAGAGCGCCCAGAATTCCGAGAAGGCTAACCCCGTTGAAAATTTCGAAAAATGCGCACAGAATTCCGAGAAGGCTAACCCCTTTGAAAATTGCGAAAAATGCGCCCAGAATTCCGAGAAGGCTAACCCCATTGAAAATTTCGAAAAATGCGCCCAGAATTCCGAGAAGGCTAACCCCTTTGAAAATTTCGAAAAATGAGCCCAGAATTCCGAGAAGGCCCCTTTGATAATTTCGAAAAATGCGCCCAGAATGCCGAGAAGTCTAACCCCTTTAACAAATTTCGAATAATGCGACCAGAATTCCGAGAAGGCTAACCCATTTGAAAATTTCGAAAGATGCGCCCAGAATTCGGAGAAGGCTAACCCCTTTGAAAATTTCGAAAAATGCGCCCAGAATTCCGAGAAGGCTAAACCCTTTGAAAATTTCGAAAAATGCGCCCAGAATTCCGAGAAGGCTAACCCCTTTGAAAATTTCCAAAAATGCGCCCAGAATTCCGAGAAAGCTAACCCCTTTGAAAATTTCAAAAAATGCGCCCAGAATTCCGAGAAGGCTAACCCCTTTGAAAATTTCGAGAAATGCGCCCAGAATTCCGAGAAGGCTAACCCCTTTGAAAATTTCGAAAAATACGCCCAGAATTCCGAGAAGGCTAACCCCTTTGAAAATTTCGAAAAATGAGCACAGAATGCCGAGAAGGCTAACCCCTTTGAAAATTTCGAAAAATGAGCCCAGAATGCCATGAAGTCTAACCCCTTTGAAAAAATCGAAAAATGCGCCCAGAATTCCGAGAAGGCTAAACCCTTTGAAAATTTTGAAAAATGCGCCCAGAATTCCGAGAAGGCTAACCCCTTTGAAAATTTCGAAAAATGCGCCCAGAATTCCGAGAAAGCTAACACATTTGAAAATTTCGAAAAATGCGCCCAGAATTCCGAGAAGGCTAACCCCTTTGAAAATTTCGAAAAATGCGCCCAGAATTCCGAGAAGGCTAACCCCTTTTAAAATTTCGAAAAATGCGCCCAGAATTCCGAGAAGGCTAACACCTTTGAAAATTTCGAAAAATGCGCACAGAATTCCGAGAAGGCTAACAAGTTTCAAAATTTCGAAAAATGCGCACAGAATTCCGAGAAGGCTAACCCCTTTGAAAATTGCGAAAAATGCGCCCAGAATTCCGAGAAGGCTAACCCCATTGAAAATTTCGAAAAATGCGCCCAGAATTCCAAGAAGGCTAACCCCTTTGAAAATTTTGAAAAATGCGCCCAGAATTCCGAGAAGGCTAACCTCTTTGAAAATTTCGAAAAATGCGCCCAGAATTCCGAGAAGGCTAACCCCTTTGAAAATTTCGAAAAATGCGCCCAGAATTCCGAGAAGGCTAACCACTTTGAAAATTTCGAAAAATGCGCCCAGAATTCCGAGAAGGCTAACACCTTTGAAAATTTCGAAAAATGCGCACAGAATTCCGAGAAGGCTAACCCCTTTGAAAAAATTGAAAAATGCGCCCAGAATTCCGAGAAGGCTAACACCTTTGAAAATTTTGAAAAATGCGCCCAGAATTCCGAGAAGGCTAACCCCTTTGAAAATTTCGAAAAATGCGCCCAGAATTCCGAGAAGACTAACCACTTTGAAAATTTCGAAAAATGCGCCCAGAATTCCGAGAAGGCTAACGCCTTTGAAAATTTCGAAAAATGCGCACAGAATTCCGAGAAGGCTAACCCCTTTGAAAAAATTGAAAAATGCGCCCAGAATTCCGAGAAGGCTAACACCTTTGAAAATTTCGAAAAATGCGCCCAGAATTCCGAGAAGGCTAACCCCTTTGAAAATTTCGAAAAATGCGCCCAGAATTCCGAGAAGGCTAACCCCTTTGAAAATTTCGAAAAATGCGCCCAGAATTCCGAGAAGGCTAACCCCATTGAAAATTTCGAAAAATGCGCCCAGAATTCCGAGAAGGCTAACCCCTTTGAAAATTTCGAAAAATGCGCCCAGAATTCCGAGAAGGCTAACCCCTTTGAAAATTTCGAAAAATGCGCCCAGAATTCCGAGAAGGCTAACACCTTTGAAAATTTCGAAAATTGCGCCCAGAATTCCGAGAAGGCTAACCCCTTTGAAAATTTCGAAAAATGCGCCCAGAATTCCGAGAAGGCTAACCCCTTTGAAAATTTCGAAAAATGCGCCCAGAATTCCGAGAAGGCTAACCCCGTTGATAATTTCGAAAAATGCGCACAGAATTCCGAGAAGGCTAACCCCTTTGAAAATTTCGAAAAATGCGCCCAGAATTCCGTGAAGGCTAAACCCTTTGAAAATTTCGAAAAATGCGCCCAGAATTCCGAGAAGGCTAACCCCTTTGAAAATTTCGAAAAATGCGCCCAGAATTCCGAGAAGGCTAACACCTTTGAAAATTTCGAAAAATGAGCCCAGAATGCCATGAACCCCTTTGAAAAAATCGAAAAATGCGCCCAGAATTCCGAGAAGGCTAAACCCTTTGAAAATTTCGAAAAATGCGCCCAGAATTCCGAGAAGGCTAACCCCTTTGAAAATTTCAAAAAATGCGCCCAGAATTCCGAGAAAGCTAACCCCTTTGAAAATTTCAAAAAATGCGCCCAGAATTCCGAGAAGGCTAACCCCTTTGAAAATTTCGAAAAATGCGCCCAGAATTCCGAGAAGGCTAACCCCTTTGAAAATTTCGAAAAATACGCCCAGAATTCCGAGAAGGCTAACCCCTTTGAAAATTTCGAAAAATGAGCACAGAATGCCGAGAAGGCTAACCCCTTTGAAAATTTCGAAAAATGAGCCCAGAATGCCATGAAGTCTAACCCCTTTGAAAAAATCGAAAAATGCGCCCAGAATTCCGAGAAGGCTAAACCCTTTGAAAATTTTGAAAAATGCGCCCAGAATTCCGAGAAGGCTAACCCCTTTGAAAATTTCGAAAAATGCGCCCAGAATTCCGAGAAAGCTAACACATTTGAAAATTTCGAAAAATGCGCCCAGAATTCCGAGAAGGCTAACCCCTTTGAAAATTTCGAAAAATGCGCCCAGAATTCCGAGAAGGCTAACCCCTTTTAAAATTTCGAAAAATGCGCCCAGAATTCCGAGAAGGCTAACACCTTTGAAAATTTCGAAAAATGCGCACAGAATTCCGAGAAGGCTAACACGTTTCAAAATTTCGAAAAATGCGCACAGAATTCCGAGAAGGCTAACCCCTTTGAAAATTGCGAAAAATGCGCCCAGAATTCCGAGAAGGCTAACCCCTTTGAAAATTTCGAAAAATGCGCCCAGAATTCCGAGAAGGCTAACCCCTTTAACAAATTTCGAATAATGCGACCAGAATTCCGAAAAGGCTAACCCTTTTGAAAATTTCGAAAAATGCGCCCAGAATTCCGAGAAGGCTAACCCCTTTGAAAATTTCGAAAAATGCGCCCAGAATTCCGAGAAGGCTAACCCCTTTGAAAATTTCGAAAAATGCGCCCAGAATTCCGAGAAGGCTAACCCCTTTGAAAATGTCGAAAATTGCGCCCAGAATTCCGAGAGGGCCAACCCCTTTGAAAATTTCGAAAAATGCGCCCAGAATTCCGAGAAGGCTAACCCCTTTGAAAATTTCGAAAAATGCGCCCAGAATTCCGAGAAGGCTAACCCCTTTGAAAATTTCGAAAAATGCGCCCAGAATTCCGAGAAGGCTAACCCCTTTGAAAATTTCGAAAAATGCGCCCAGAATTCCGAGAAGACTAACCCCTTTGAAAATTTCGAAAATTGCGCCCAGAATTCCGAGAAGGCTAACCCCTTTGAAAATTCCGAGAAGGCTAACCCCTTTGAAAATTTCGAGAAATGCGCCTAGAATTCCGAGAAGGCTAACCCCTTTGAAAATTTCGAAAAATGCGCCCAGAATTCCGAGAAGGCTAACCCCTTTGAAAATTTCGAAAAATGAGCTCAGAATGCCGAGAAGGCTAACCCCTTTGAAAATTTCGAAAAATGCGCCCAGAATTCCGAGAAGGCTAACCCCTTTGAAAATTTCGAAAAATGCGCCCAAAATGCCGAGAAGTCTCACCCCTTTGAAAATTTCGAAAAATGCGCCCAGAATTCCGAGGAGGCTAACCCCTTTGAAAATTTCGAAAAATGCGCCCAGAATTCCGAGAAGGCTAACCACTTTGAAAATTTCGAAAAATGCGCCCAGAATTCCGAGAAGGCTAACCCCTTTGAAAATTTCAAAAAATGCGCCCAGAATTCCGAGAAGGCTAACCCCTTTGAAAATTTCGAAAAATGCGCCCAGAATTCCGAGAAGGCTAACGCCTTTGAAAATTTCGAAAAATGCGCCCAGAATTCCGAGAAGGCCAACCCCTTTGAAAATTTCGAAAAATGCGCCCAGAATTCCGAGAAGGCTAACCACTTTGAAAATTTCGAAAAATGAGCACAGAATGCCGAGAAGGCTAACCCCTTTGAAAATTTCGAAAAATGAGCCCAGAATGCCATGAATGCCCTTTGAAAAAATCGAAAAATGCGCCCAGAATTCCGAGAAGGCTAAACCCTTTGAAAATTTTGAAAAATGCGCCCAGAATTCCGTGAAGGCTAACCCCTTTGAAAATTTCGAAAAATGCGCCCAGAAATCCGAGAAGGCTAACCCCTCTGAAAATTTTGAAAAATGCGCCCAGAATTCCGAGAAGGCTAACCCCTTTGAAAATTTCGAAAAATGCGCCCAGAATGCCGAGAAGTCCCACCCCTTTGAAAATTTCGAAAAATGCGCCCAGAATGCCGAGAAGACTAACCGCTTTGAAAATTTCGAAAAATGCGCCCAGAATGCCGAGAAGTCCCACCCCTTTGAAAATTTCGAAAAATGAGCCCAGAATTCCGAGAAGGCCCCTTTGATAATTTCGAAAAATGCGCCCAGAATGCCGAGAAGTCTAACCCCTTTAACAAATTTCGAATAATGCGACCAGAATTCCGAGAAGGCTAACCCTTTTGAAAATTTCGAAAAATGCGCCCAGAATTCCGAGAAGGCTAACCCCTTTGAAAATTTCGAAAAATGCGCCCAGAATTCCGAGAAGGCTAACCCCTTTGAAAATTTCGAAAAATGTGCCCAGAATTCCGAGAAGGCTAACCCCTTTGAAAATGTCGAAAATTGCGCCCAGAATTCCGAGAGGGCCAACCCCTTTGAAAATTTCGAAAAATGCGCCCAGAAATCCGAGAAGGCTAACCCCTTTGAAAATTTCGAAAAATGCGCCCAGAATTCCGAGAAGGCTTAACCCCTTTGAAAATTTCGAAAAATGCGCCCAGAATTCCGAGAAGACTAACTCCTTTGAAAATTTCGAAAATTGCGCCCAGAATTCCGAGAAGGCTAACCCCTTTGAAAATTCCGAGAAGGCTAACCCCTTTGAAAATTTCGAGAAATGCGCCTAGAATTCCGAGAAGGCTAACCCCTTTGAAAATTTCGAAAAATGCGCCCAGAATTCCGAGAAGGCTAACCCCTTTGAAAATTTCGAAAAATGAGCTCAGAATGCCGAGAAGGCTAACCCCTTTGAAAATTTCGAAAAATGCGCCCAGAATTCCGAGAAGGCTAACCCCTTTGAAAATTTCGAAAAATGCGCCCAAAATGCCGAGAAGTCTCACCCCTTTGAAAATTTCGAAAAATGCGCCCAGAATTCCGAGGAGGCTAACCCCTTTGAAAATTTCGAAAAATGCGCCCAGAATTCCGAGAAGGCTAACCACTTTGAAAATTTCGAAAAATGCGCCCAGAATTCCGAGAAGGCTAACCCCTTTGAAAATTTCAAAAAATGCGCCCAGAATTCCGAGAAGGCTAACCCCTTTGAAAATTTCGAAAAATGCGCCCAGAATTCCGAGAAGGCTAACGCCTTTGAAAATTTCGAAAAATGCGCCCAGAATTCCGAGAAGGCTAACCCCTTTGAAAATTTCGAAAAATGCGCCCAGAATTCCGAGAAGGCTAACCACTTTGAAAATTTCGAAAAATGAGCACAGAATGCCGAGAAGGCTAACCCCTTTGAAAATTTCGAAAAATGAGCCCAGAATGCCATGAATGCCCTTTGAAAAAATCGAAAAATGCGCCCAGAATTCCGAGAAGGCTAAACCCTTTGAAAATTTTGAAAAATGCGCGAAGAATTCCGTGAAGGCTAACCCCTTTGAAAATTTCGAAAAATGCGCCCAGAAATCCGAGAAGGCTAACCCCTTTGAAAATTTTGAAAAATGCGCCCAGAATTCCGAGAAGGCTAACCCCTTTGAAAATTTCGAAAAATGCGCCCAGAATGCCGAGAAGTCCCACCCCTTTGAAAATTTCGAAAAATGCGCCCAGAATGCCGAGAAGACTAACCGCTTTGAAAATTTCGAAAAATGCGCCCAGAATGCCGAGAAGTCCCACCCCTTTGAAAATTTCGAAAAATGAGCCCAGAATTCCGAGAAGGCCCCTTTGATAATTTCGAAAAATGCGCCCAGAATGCCGAGAAGTCTAACCCCTTTAACAAATTTCGAATAATGCGACCAGAATTCCGAGAAGGCTAACCCTTTTGAAAATTTCGAAAAATGCGCCCAGAATTCCGAGAAGGCTAACCCCTTTGAAAATTTCGAAAAATGCGCCCAGAATTCCGAGAAGGCTAACCCCTTTGAAAATTTCGAAAAATGTGCCCAGAATTCCGAGAAGGCTAACCCCTTTGAAAATGTCGAAAATTGCGCCCAGAATTCCGAGAGGGCCAACCCCTTTGAAAATTTCGAAAAATGCGCCCAGAAATCCGAGAAGGCTAACCCCTTTGAAAATTTCGAAAAATGCGCCCAGAATTCCGAGAAGGCTTAACCCCTTTGAAAATTTCGAAAAATGCGCCCAGAATTCCGAGAAGACTAACTCCTTTGAAAATTTCGAAAATTGCACCCAGAATTCCGAGAAGGCTAACCCCTTTGAAAATTTCGAAAAATGCGCCCAGAATTCCGAGAAGACTAACCCCTTTGAAAATTTCGAAAATTGCGCCCAGAATTCCGAGAAGGCTAACCCCTTTGAAAATTTCGAAAAATGCGCCTAGAATTCCGAGAAGGCTAACCCCTTTGAAAATTTCGAAAAATGCGCCCAGAATTCCGAGAAGGCTAACCCCTTTGAAAATTTCGAAAAATGAGCTCAGAATGCCGAGAAGGCTAACCCCTTTGAAAATTTCGAAAAATGCGCCCAGAATTCCGAGAAGGCTAACCCCTTTGAAAATTTCGAAAAATGCGCCCAGAATTCCGAGAAGTCTCACCCCTTTGAAAATTTCGAAAAATGCGCCCAGAATTCCGAGGAGGGTAACCCCTTTAAAAATTTCGAAAAATGCGCCCAGAATTCCGAGAAGGCTAACCACTTTGAAAATTTCGAAAAATGCGCCCAGAATTCCGAGAAGGCTAACCCCTTTGAAAATTTCAAAAAATGCGCCCAGAATTCCGAGAAGGCTAACCCCTTTGAAAATTTCGAAAAATGCTCCCAGAATTCCGAGAAGGCTAACGCCTTTGAAAATTTCGAAAAATGCGCCCAGAATTCCGAGAAGGCTAACCCCTTTGAAAATTTCGAAAAATGCGCCCAGAATTCCGAGAAAGCTAACCCCTTTGAAAACTTCGAAAAATGCGCCCAGAATTCCGAGAAGGCTAACCCCTTTGAAAATTTCGAAAAATTCGCCCAGAATTCCGAGAAGGCTAACCCCTTTGAAAATTTCGAAAAACGCGCCCAGGATTCCGAGAAGGCTAACCCCTTTGAAAATTTCGGAAAATGCGCCCAGAATTCCGAGAAGGCTAACCCCTTTGAAAATTTCGAAAAATGCGCCCAGAATTCCGAGAAGTCTCACCCCTTTGAAAATTTCGAAAAATGAGCACAGAATGCCGAGAAGGCTAACCCCTTTGAAAATTTCGAAAAATGAGCCCAGAATGCCATAAAGTCTAACCCCTTTGAAATAATCGAAAAATGCGCCCAGAATTCCGAGAAGGCTAAACCCTTTGAAAATTTTGAAAAATGCGCCCAGAATTCCGAGAAGACTAACCCCTTTGAAAATTTCGAAAAATGCGCCCAGAATGCCGAGAAGTCCCACCCCTTTGAAAATTTCGAAAAATGAGCCCAGAATTCCGAGAAGGCCCCTTTGATAATTTCGAAAAATGCGCCCAGAATGCCGAGAAGTCTAACCCCTTTAACAAATTTCGAATAATGCGACCAGAATTCCGAGAAGGCTAACCCTTTTGAAAATTTCGAAAAATGCGCCCAGAATTCCGAGAAGGCTAACCCCTTTGAAAATTTCGAAAAATGCGCCCAGAATTCCGAGAAGGCTAACCCCTTTGAAAATTTCGAAAAATGCGCCCAGAATTCCGAGAAGGCTAACCCCTTTTGATAATTTCGAAAAATGCGTCCAGAATTCCGAGAAGGCTAACCCCTTTGAAAATTTCGAAAAATGCGCCCAGAATTCCGAGAAGGCTAACCCCTTTGAAAATTTCGAAAAATTCGCCCAGAATTCCGAGAAGGCTAACCCCTTTGAAAATTTCGAAAAACGCGCCCAGGATTCCGAGAAGGCTAACCCCTTTGAAAATTTCGGAAAATGCGCCCAGAATTCCGAGAAGGCTAACCCCTTTGAAAATTTCGAAAAATGCGCCCAGAATTCCGAGAAGACTAACCCCTTTGAAAATTTCGAAAATTGCGCCCAGAATTCCGAGAAGGCTAACCCCTTTGAAAATTTCGAAAAATGCGCCTAGAATTCCGAGAAGGCTAACCCCTTTGAAAATTTCGAAAAATGCGCCCAGAATTCCGAGAAGGCTAACCCCTTTGAAAATTTCGAAAAATGAGCTCAGAATGCCGAGAAGGCTAACCCCTTTGAAAATTTCGAAAAATGCGCCCAGAATTCCGAGAAGGCTAACCCCTTTGAAAATTTCGAAAAATGCGCCCAGAATTCCGAGAAGTCTCACCCCTTTGAAAATTTCGAAAAATGCGCCCAGAATTCCGAGGAGGCTAACCCCTTTAAAAATTTCGAAAAATGCGCCCAGAATTCCGAGAAGGCTAACCACTTTGAAAATTTCGAAAAATGCGCCCAGAATTCCGAGAAGGCTAACCCCTTTGAAAATTTCAAAAAATGCGCCCAGAATTCCGAGAAGGCTAACCCCTTTGAAAATTTCGAAAAATGAGCACAGAATGCCGAGAAGGCTAACCCCTTTGAAAATTTCGAAAAATGAGCCCAGAATGCCATAAAGTCTAACCCCTTTGAAATAATCGAAAAATGCGCCCAGAATTCCGAGAAGGCTAAACCCTTTGAAAATTTTGAAAAATGCGCCCAGAATTCCGAGAAGACTAACCCCTTTGAAAATTTCGAAAAATGCGCCCAGAATGCCGAGAAGTCCCACCCCTTTGAAAATTTCGAAAAATGAGCCCAGAATTCCGAGAAGGCCCCTTTGATAATTTCGAAAAATGCGCCCAGAATGCCGAGAAGTCTAACCCCTTTAACAAATTTCGAATAATGCGACCAGAATTCCGAGAAGGCTAACCCTTTTGAAAATTTCGAAAAATGCGCCCACAATTCCGAGAAGGCTAACCCCTTTGAAAATTTCGAAAAATGCGCCCAGAATTCCGAGAAGGCTAACCCCTTTGAAAATTTCGAAAAATGCGCCCAGAATTCCGAGAAGGCTAACCCCTTTTGATAATTTCGAAAAATGCGTCCAGAATTCCGAGAAGGCTAACCCCTTTGAAAATTTCGAAAAATGCGCCCAGAATTCCGAGAAGACTAACCCCTTTGAAAATTTCGAAAAATTCGCCCAGAATTCCGAGAAGGCTAACCCCTTTGAAAATTTCGAAAAACGCGCCCAGGATTCCGAGAAGGCTAACCCCTTTGAAAATTTCGGAAAATGCGCCCAGAATTCCGAGAAGGCTAACCCCTTTGAAAATTTCGAAAAATGCGCCCAGAATTCCGAGAAGGCTAACCCCTTTGAAAAAATCGAAAAATGCGCCCAGAATTCCGAGAAGGCTAAACCCTTTGAAAATTTTGAAAAATGCGCCCAGAATTCCGAGAAGGCTAACCCCTTTGAAACTTTCGAAAAATGCGCCCAGAATTCCGAGAAAGCTAACACCTTTGAAAATTTCGAAAAATGCGCCCAGAATTCCGAGAAGGCTAACCCCTTTGAAAATTTCGAAAAATTCGCCCAGAATTCCGAGAAGGCTAACCCCTTTGAAAATTTCGAAAAACGCGCCCAGGATTCCGAGAAGGCTAACCCCTTTGAAAATTTCGGAAAATGCGCCCAGAATTCCGAGAAGGCTAACCCCTTTGAAAATTTCGAAAAATGCGCCCAGAATTCCGAGAAGGCTAACCCCTTTGAACATTTCGAAAAATGCGCCCAGAATTCCGAGAAGGCTAACCCCTTTGAAAATTTCGAAAATGAGTTCAGAATGCCGAGATGGCTAACCCCTCTGAAAATTTCGAAAAATGCGCCCAGAATTCCGAGAAGGCTAACCCCTTTAAAAATTTCGAAAAATGCGCCCAGAATTCCGAGAAGGCTAACCACTTTGAAAATTTCGAAAAATGCGCCCAGAATTCCGAGAAGGCTAACCCCTTTGAAAATTTCAAAAAATGCGCCCAGAATTCCGAGAAGGCTAACCCCTTTGAAAATTTCGAAAAATGAGCACAGAATGCCGAGAAGGCTAACCCCTTTGAAAATTTCGAAAAATGAGCCCAGAATGCCATAAAGTCTAACCCCTTTGAAATAATCGAAAAATGCGCCCAGAATTCCGAGAAGGCTAAACCCTTTGAAAATTTTGAAAAATGCGCCCAGAATTCCGAGAAGACTAACCCCTTTGAAAATTTCGAAAAATGCGCCCAGAATGCCGAGAAGTCCCACCCCTTTGAAAATTTCGAAAAATGAGCCCAGAATTCCGAGAAGGCCCCTTTGATAATTTCGAAAAATGCGCCCAGAATGCCGAGAAGTCCCACCCCTTTGAAAATTTCGAAAAATGAGCCCAGAATTCCGAGAAGGCCCCTTTGATAATTTCGAAAAATGCGGCCAGAATGCCGAGAAGTCTAACCCCTTTAACAAATTTCGAAAAATGCGCCCAGAATTCCGAGAAGGCTAACCCCTTTGAAAATTTCGAAAAATGCGCCCAGAATTCCGAGAAGGCTAACCCCTTTGAAAATTTCGAAAAATGCGCCCAGAATTCCGAGAAGGCTAACCCCTTTTGATAATTTCGAAAAATGCGTCCAGAATTCCGAGAAGGCTAAACCCTTTGAAAATTTCGAAAAATGCGCCCAGAATTCCGAGAAGACTAACCCCTTTGAAAATTTCGAAAAATGCGCCCAGAATTCCGAGAAGGCTAACCCCTTTGAAAATTTCGAAAAACGCGCCCAGGATTCCGAGAAGGCTAACCCCTTTGAAAATTTCGGAAAATGCGCCCAGAATTCCGAGAAGGCTAACCCCTTTGAAAATTTCGAAAAATGCGCCCAGAATTCCGAGAAGGCTAACCCCTTTGAAAAAATCGAAAAATGCGCCCAGAATTCCGAGAAGGCTAAACCCTTTGAAAATTTTGAAAAATGCGCCCAGAATTCCGAGAAGGCTAACCCCTTTGAAACTTTCGAAAAATGCGCCCAGAATTCCGAGAGAGCTAACACCTTTGAAAATTTCGAAAAATGCGCCCAGAATTCCGAGAAGGCTAACCCCTTTGAAAATTTCGAAAAATTCGCCCAGAATTCCGAGAAGGCTAACCCCTTTGAAAATTTCGAAAAACGCGCCCAGGATTCCGAGAAGGCTAACCCCTTTGAAAATTTCGGAAAATGCGCCCAGAATTCCGAGAAGGCTAACCCCTTTGAAAATTTCGAAAAATGCGCCCAGAATTCCGAGAAGGCTAACCCCTTTGAACATTTCGAAAAATGCGCCCAGAATTCCGAGAAGGCTAACCCCTTTGAAAATTTCGAAAATGAGTTCAGAATGCCGAGATGGCTAACCCCTCTGAAAATTTCGAAAAATGCGACCAGAATTCCGAGAAGGCTAACCCCTTTGAAAATTTCGAAAAATGCGCCCAGAATGCCGAGAAGTCCCACCCCTTTGAAAATTTCGAAAAATGCGCCCAGAATTCCGAGAAGGCCCCTTTGATAATTTCGAAAAATGCGGCCAGAATGCCGAGAAGTCTAACCCCTTTAACAAATTTCGAATAATGCGACCAGAATTCCGAAAAGGCTAACCCTTTTGAAAATTTCGAAAAATGCGCCCAGAATTCCGAGAAGGCTAACCCCTTTGAAAATTTCGAAAAATGCGCCCAGAATTCCGAGAAGGCTAACCCCTTTGAAAATTTCGAAAAATGCGCCCAGAATTCCGAGAAGGCTAACCCCTTTGAAAATGTCGAAAATTGCGCCCAGAATTCCGAGAGGGCCAACCCCTTTGAAAATTTCGAAAAATGCGCCCAGAATTCCGAGAAGGCTAACCCCTTTGAAAATTTCGAAAAATGCGCCCAGAATTCCGAGAAGGCTAACCCCTTTGAAAATTTCGAAAAATGCGCCCAGAATTCCGAGAAGGCTAACCCCTTTGAAAATTTCGAAAAATGCGCCCAGAATTCCGAGAAGACTAACCCCTTTGAAAATTTCGAAAATTGCGCCCAGAATTCCGAGAAGGCTAACCCCTTTGAAAATTCCGAGAAGGCTAACCCCTTTGAAAATTTCGAGAAATGCGCCTAGAATTCCGAGAAGGCTAACCCCTTTGAAAATTTCGAAAAATGCGCCCAGAATTCCGAGAAGGCTAACCCCTTTGAAAATTTCGAAAAATGAGCTCAGAATGCCGAGAAGGCTAACCCCTTTGAAAATTTCGAAAAATGCGCCCAGAATTCCGAGAAGGCTAACCCCTTTGAAAATTTCGAAAAATGCGCCCAGAATGCCGAGAAGTCTCACCCCTTTGAAAATTTCGAAAAATGAGCCCAGAATTCCGAGAAGGCTAACCCCTTTGAAAATTTCGAAAAATGCGCCCAGAATTCCGAGAAGGCTAACCACTTTGAAAATTTCGAAAAATGCGCCCAGAATTCCGAGAAGGCTAACCCCTTTGAAAATTTCAAAAAATGCGCCCAGAATTCCGAGAAGGCTAACCCCTTTGAAAATTTCGAAAAATGCGCCCAGAATTCCGAGAAGGCTAACCCCTTTGAAAATTTCGAAAAATGCGCCCAGAATTCCGAGAAGGCTAACCCCTTTGAAAATTTCGAAAAATTCGCCCAGAATTCCGAGAAGGCTAACCCCTTTGAAAATTTCGAGAAACGCGCCCAGGATTCCGAGAAGGCTAACCCCTTTGAAAATTTCGGAAAATGCGCCCAGAATTCCGAGAAGGCTAACCCCTTTGAAAATTTCGAAAAATGCGCCCAGAATGCCGAGAAGTCCCACCCCTTTGAAAATTTCGAAAAATGCGCCCAGAATGCCGAGAAGACTAACCGCTTTGAAAATTTCGAAAAATGCGCCCAGAATGCCGAGAAGTCCCACCCCTTTGAAAATTTCGAAAAATGAGCCCAGAATTCCGAGAAGGCCCCTTTGATAATTTCGAAAAATGCGCCCAGAATGCCGAGAAGTCTAACCCCTTTAACAAATTTCGAATAATGCGACCAGAATTCCGAGAAGGCTAACCCTTTTGAAAATTTCGAAAAATGCGCCCAGAATTCCGAGAAGGCTAACCCCTTTGAAAATTTCGAAAAATGCGCCCAGAATTCCGAGAAGGCTAACCCCTTTGAAAATTTCGAAAAATGTGCCCAGAATTCCGAGAAGGCTAACCCCTTTGAAAATGTCGAAAATTGCGCCCAGAATTCCGAGAGGGCCAACCCCTTTGAAAATTTCGAAAAATGCGCCCAGAAATCCGAGAAGGCTAACCCCTTTGAAAATTTCGAAAAATGCGCCCAGAATTCCGAGAAGGCTTAACCCCTTTGAAAATTTCGAAAAATGCGCCCAGAATTCCGAGAAGACTAACTCCTTTGAAAATTTCGAAAATTGCACCCAGAATTCCGAGAAGGCTAACCCCTTTGAAAATTTCGAAAAATGCGCCCAGAATTCCGAGAAGACTAACCCCTTTGAAAATTTCGAAAATTGCGCCCAGAATTCCGAGAAGGCTAACCCCTTTGAAAATTTCGAAAAATGCGCCTAGAATTCCGAGAAGGCTAACCCCTTTGAAAATTTCGAAAAATGCGCCCAGAATTCCGAGAAGGCTAACCCCTTTGAAAATTTCGAAAAATGAGCTCAGAATGCCGAGAAGGCTAACCCCTTTGAAAATTTCGAAAAATGCGCCCAGAATTCCGAGAAGGCTAACCCCTTTGAAAATTTCGAAAAATGCGCCCAGAATTCCGAGAAGTCTCACCCCTTTGAAAATTTCGAAAAATGCGCCCAGAATTCCGAGGAGGGTAACCCCTTTAAAAATTTCGAAAAATGCGCCCAGAATTCCGAGAAGGCTAACCACTTTGAAAATTTCGAAAAATGCGCCCAGAATTCCGAGAAGGCTAACCCCTTTGAAAATTTCAAAAAATGCGCCCAGAATTCCGAGAAGGCTAACCCCTTTGAAAATTTCGAAAAATGCTCCCAGAATTCCGAGAAGGCTAACGCCTTTGAAAATTTCGAAAAATGCGCCCAGAATTCCGAGAAGGCTAACCCCTTTGAAAATTTCGAAAAATGCGCCCAGAATTCCGAGAAGGCTAACCCCTTTGAAAATTTCGAAAAATGCGCCCAGAATTCCGAGAAGGCTAACCCCTTTGAAAATTTCGAAAAATGCGCCCAGAATTCCGAGAAGGCTAACCCCTTTGAAAATTTCGAAAAATGCGCCCAGAATTCCGAGAAGACTAACCCCTTTGAAAATTTCGAAAATTGCGCCCAGAATTCCGAGAAGGCTAACCCCTTTGAAAATTCCGAGAAGGCTAACCCCTTTGAAAATTTCGAGAAATGCGCCTAGAATTCCGAGAAGGCTAACCCCTTTGAAAATTTCGAAAAATGCGCCCAGAATTCCGAGAAGGCTAACCCCTTTGAAAATTTCGAAAAATGAGCTCAGAATGCCGAGAAGGCTAACCCCTTTGAAAATTTCGAAAAATGCGCCCAGAATTCCGAGAAGGCTAACCCCTTTGAAAATTTCGAAAAATGCGCCCAGAATGCCGAGAAGTCTCACCCCTTTGAAAATTTCGAAAAATGCGCCCAGAATTCCGAGGAGGCTAACCCCTTTGAAAATTTCGAAAAATGCGCCCAGAATTCCGAGAAGGCTAACCACTTTGAAAATTTCGAAAAATGCGCCCAGAATTCCGAGAAGGCTAAACCCTTTGAAAATTTCAAAAAATGCGCCCAGAATTCCGAGAAGGCAAACCCCTTTGAAAATTTCGAAAAATGCGCCCAGAATTCCGAGAAGGCTAACCCCTTTGAAAATTTCGAAAAATGCGCCCAGAATTCCGAGAAGGCTAACCCCTTTGAAAATTTCGAAAAATTCGCCCAGAATTCCGAGAAGGCTAACCCCTTTGAAAATTTCGAGAAACGCGCCCAGGATTCCGAGAAGGCTAACCCCTTTGAAAATTTCGGAAAATGCGCCCAGAATTCCGAGAAGGCTAACCCCTTTGAAAATTTCGAAAAATGCGCCCAGAATGCCGAGAAGTCCCACCCCTTTGAAAATTTCGAAAAATGCGCCCAGAATGCCGAGAAGACTAACCGCTTTGAAAATTTCGAAAAATGCGCCCAGAATGCCGAGAAGTCCCACCCCTTTGAAAATTTCGAAAAATGAGCCCAGAATTCCGAGAAGGCCCCTTTGATAATTTCGAAAAATGCGCCCAGAATGCCGAGAAGTCTAACCCCTTTAACAAATTTCGAATAATGCGACCAGAATTCCGAGAAGGCTAACCCTTTTGAAAATTTCGAAAAATGCGCCCAGAATTCCGAGAAGGCTAACCCCTTTGAAAATTTCGAAAAATGCGCCCAGAATTCCGAGAAGGCTAACCCCTTTGAAAATTTCGAAAAATGTGCCCAGAATTCCGAGAAGGCTAACCCCTTTGAAAATGTCGAAAATTGCGCCCAGAATTCCGAGAGGGCCAACCCCTTTGAAAATTTCGAAAAATGCGCCCAGAAATCCGAGAAGGCTAACCCCTTTGAAAATTTCGAAAAATGCGCCCAGAATTCCGAGAAGGCTTAACCCCTTTGAAAATTTCGAAAAATGCGCCCAGAATTCCGAGAAGACTAACTCCTTTGAAAATTTCGAAAATTGCACCCAGAATTCCGAGAAGGCTAACCCCTTTGAAAATTTCGAAAAATGCGCCCAGAATTCCGAGAAGACTAACCCCTTTGAAAATTTCGAAAATTGCGCCCAGAATTCCGAGAAGGCTAACCCCTTTGAAAATTTCGAAAAATGCGCCTAGAATTCCGAGAAGGCTAACCCCTTTGAAAATTTCGAAAAATGCGCCCAGAATTCCGAGAAGGCTAACCCCTTTGAAAATTTCGAAAAATGAGCTCAGAATGCCGAGAAGGCTAACCCCTTTGAAAATTTCGAAAAATGCGCCCAGAATTCCGAGAAGGCTAACCCCTTTGAAAATTTCGAAAAATGCGCCCAGAATTCCGAGAAGTCTCACCCCTTTGAAAATTTCGAAAAATGCGCCCAGAATTCCGAGGAGGGTAACCCCTTTAAAAATTTCGAAAAATGCGCCCAGAATTCCGAGAAGGCTAACCACTTTGAAAATTTCGAAAAATGCGCCCAGAATTCCGAGAAGGCTAACCCCTTTGAAAATTTCAAAAAATGCGCCCAGAATTCCGAGAAGGCTAACCCCTTTGAAAATTTCGAAAAATGCTCCCAGAATTCCGAGAAGGCTAACGCCTTTGAAAATTTCGAAAAATGCGCCCAGAATTCCGAGAAGGCTAACCCCTTTGAAAATTTCGAAAAATGCGCCCAGAATTCCGAGAAGGCTAACCCCTTTGAAAATTTCGAAAAATGAGCACAGAATGCCGAGAAGGCTAACCCCTTTGAAAATTTCGAAAAATGAGCCCAGAATGCCATAAAGTCTAACCCCTTTGAAATAATCGAAAAATGCGCCCAGAATTCCGAGAAGGCTAAACCCTTTGAAAATTTTGAAAAATGCGCCCAGAATTCCGAGAAGACTAACCCCTTTGAAAATTTCGAAAAATGCGCCCAGAATGCCGAGAAGTCCCACCCCTTTGAAAATTTCGAAAAATGAGCCCAGAATTCCGAGAAGGCCCCTTTGATAATTTCGAAAAATGCGCCCAGAATGCCGAGAAGTCTAACCCCTTTAACAAATTTCGAATAATGCGACCAGAATTCCGAGAAGGCTAACCCTTTTGAAAATTTCGAAAAATGCGCCCAGAATTCCGAGAAGGCTAACCCCTTTGAAAATTTCGAAAAATGCGCCCAGAATTCCGAGAAGGCTAACCCCTTTGAAAATTTCGAAAAATGCGCCCAGAATTCCGAGAAGGCTAACCCCTTTTGATAATTTCGAAAAATGCGTCCAGAATTCCGAGAAGGCTAACCCCTTTGAAAATTTCGAAAAATGCGCCCAGAATTCCGAGAAGGCTAACCCCTTTGAAAATTTCGAAAAATTCGCCCAGAATTCCGAGAAGGCTAACCCCTTTGAAAATTTCGAAAAACGCGCCCAGGATTCCGAGAAGGCTAACCCCTTTGAAAATTTCGGAAAATGCGCCCAGAATTCCGAGAAGGCTAACCCCTTTGAAAATTTCGAAAAATGCGCCCAGAATTCCGAGAAGACTAACCCCTTTGAAAATTTCGAAAATTGCGCCCAGAATTCCGAGAAGGCTAACCCCTTTGAAAATTTCGAAAAATGCGCCTAGAATTCCGAGAAGGCTAACCCCTTTGAAAATTTCGAAAAATGCGCCCAGAATTCCGAGAAGGCTAACCCCTTTGAAAATTTCGAAAAATGAGCTCAGAATGCCGAGAAGGCTAACCCCTTTGAAAATTTCGAAAAATGCGCCCAGAATTCCGAGAAGGCTAACCCCTTTGAAAATTTCGAAAAATGCGCCCAGAATTCCGAGAAGTCTCACCCCTTTGAAAATTTCGAAAAATGCGCCCAGAATTCCGAGGAGGCTAACCCCTTTAAAAATTTCGAAAAATGCGCCCAGAATTCCGAGAAGGCTAACCACTTTGAAAATTTCGAAAAATGCGCCCAGAATTCCGAGAAGGCTAACCCCTTTGAAAATTTCAAAAAATGCGCCCAGAATTCCGAGAAGGCTAACCCCTTTGAAAATTTCGAAAAATGAGCACAGAATGCCGAGAAGGCTAACCCCTTTGAAAATTTCGAAAAATGAGCCCAGAATGCCATAAAGTCTAACCCCTTTGAAATAATCGAAAAATGCGCCCAGAATTCCGAGAAGGCTAAACCCTTTGAAAATTTTGAAAAATGCGCCCAGAATTCCGAGAAGACTAACCCCTTTGAAAATTTCGAAAAATGCGCCCAGAATGCCGAGAAGTCCCACCCCTTTGAAAATTTCGAAAAATGAGCCCAGAATTCCGAGAAGGCCCCTTTGATAATTTCGAAAAATGCGCCCAGAATGCCGAGAAGTCTAACCCCTTTAACAAATTTCGAATAATGCGACCAGAATTCCGAGAAGGCTAACCCTTTTGAAAATTTCGAAAAATGCGCCCAGAATTCCGAGAAGGCTAACCCCTTTGAAAATTTCGAAAAATGCGCCCAGAATTCCGAGAAGGCTAACCCCTTTGAAAATTTCGAAAAATGCGCCCAGAATTCCGAGAAGGCTAACCCCTTTTGATAATTTCGAAAAATGCGTCCAGAATTCCGAGAAGGCTAACCCCTTTGAAAATTTCGAAAAATGCGCCCAGAATTCCGAGAAGACTAACCCCTTTGAAAATTTCGAAAAATTCGCCCAGAATTCCGAGAAGGCTAACCCCTTTGAAAATTTCGAAAAACGCGCCCAGGATTCCGAGAAGGCTAACCCCTTTGAAAATTTCGGAAAATGCGCCCAGAATTCCGAGAAGGCTAACCCCTTTGAAAATTTCGAAAAATTCGCCCAGAATTCCGAGAAGGCTAACCCCTTTGAAAAAATCGAAAAATGCGCCCAGAATTCCGAGAAGGCTAAACCCTTTGAAAATTTTGAAAAATGCGCCCAGAATTCCGAGAAGGCTAACCCCTTTGAAACTTTCGAAAAATGCGCCCAGAATTCCGGGAAAGCTAACACCTTTGAAAATTTCGAAAAATGCGCCCAGAATTCCGAGAAGGCTAACCCCTTTGAAAATTTCGAAAAATTCGCCCAGAATTCCGAGAAGGCTAACCCCTTTGAAAATTTCGAAAAACGCGCCCAGGATTCCGAGAAGGCTAACCCCTTTGAAAATTTCGGAAAATGCGCCCAGAATTCCGAGAAGGCTAACCCCTTTGAAAATTTCGAAAAATGCGCCCAGAATTCCGAGAAGGCTAACCCCTTTGAACATTTCGAAAAATGCGCCCAGAATTCCGAGAAGGCTAACCCCTTTGAAAATTTCGAAAATGAGTTCAGAATGCCGAGATGGCTAACCCCTCTGAAAATTTCGAAAAATGCGCCCAGAATTCCGAGAAGGCTAACCCCTTTAAAAATTTCGAAAAATGCGCCCAGAATTCCGAGAAGGCTAACCACTTTGAAAATTTCGAAAAATGCGCCCAGAATTCCGAGAAGGCTAACCCCTTTGAAAATTTCAAAAAATGCGCCCAGAATTCCGAGAAGGCTAACCCCTTTGAAAATTTCGAAAAATGAGCACAGAATGCCGAGAAGGCTAACCCCTTTGAAAATTTCGAAAAATGAGCCCAGAATGCCATAAAGTCTAACCCCTTTGAAATAATCGAAAAATGCGCCCAGAATTCCGAGAAGGCTAAACCCTTTGAAAATTTTGAAAAATGCGCCCAGAATTCCATGAAGACTAACCCCTTTGAAAATTTCGAAAAATGCGCCCAGAATGCCGAGAAGTCCCACCCCTTTGAAAATTTCGAAAAATGAGCCCAGAATTCCGAGAAGGCCCCTTTGATAATTTCGAAAAATGCGCCCAGAATGCCGAGAAGTCTAACCCCTTTAACAAATTTCGAATAATGCGACCAGAATTCCGAGAAGGCTAACCCTTTTGAAAATTTCGAAAAATGCGCCCAGAATTCCGAGAAGGCTAACCCCTTTGAAAATTTCGAAAAATGCGCCCAGAATTCCGAGAAGGCTAACCCCTTTGAAAATTTCGAAAAATGCGCCCAGAATTCCGAGAAGGCTAACCCCTTTTGATAATTTCGAAAAATGCGTCCAGAATTCCGAGAAGGCTAACCCCTTTGAAAATTTCGAAAAATGCGCCCAGAATTCCGAGAAGACTAACCCCTTTGAAAATTTCGAAAAATGCGCCCAGAATTCCGAGAAGGCTAACCCCTTTGAAAATTTCGAAAAACGCGCCCAGGATTCCGAGAAGGCTAACCCCTTTGAAAATTTCGGAAAATGCGCCCAGAATTCCGAGAAGGCTAACCCCTTTGAAAATTTCGAAAAATGCGCCCAGAATTCCGAGAAGGCTAACCCCTTTGAAAAAATCGAAAAATGCGCCCAGAATTCCGAGAAGGCTAAACCCTTTGAAAATTTTGAAAAATGCGCCCAGAATTCCGAGAAGGCTAACCCCTTTGAAACTTTCGAAAAATGCGCCCAGAATTCCGAGAAAGCTAACACCTTTGAAAATTTCGAAAAATGCGCCCAGAATTCCGAGAAGGCTAACCCCTTTGAAAATTTCGAAAAATTCGCCCAGAATTCCGAGAAGGCTAACCCCTTTGAAAATTTCGAAAAACGCGCCCAGGATTCCGAGAAGGCTAACCCCTTTGAAAATTTCGGAAAATGCGCCCAGAATTCCGAGAAGGCTAACCCCTTTGAAAATTTCGAAAAATGCGCCCAGAATTCCGAGAAGGCTAACCCCTTTGAACATTTCGAAAAATGCGCCCAGAATTCCGAGAAGGCTAACCCCTTTGAAAATTTCGAAAATGAGTTCAGAATGCCGAGATGGCTAACCCCTCTGAAAATTTCGAAAAATGCGCCCAGAATTCCGAGAAGGCTAACCCCTTTGAAAATTTCGAAAAATGCGCCCAGAATGCCGAGAAGTCCCACCCCTTTGAAAATTTCGAAAAATGCGCCCAGAATTCCGAGAAGGCCCCTTTGATAATTTCGAAAAATGCGGCCAGAATGCCGAGAAGTCTAACCCCTTTAACAAATTTCGAATAATGCGACCAGAATTCCGAAAAGGCTAACCCTTTTGAAAATTTCGAAAAATGCGCCCAGAATTCCGAGAAGGCTAACCCCTTTGAAAATTTCGAAAAATGCGCCCAGAATTCCGAGAAGGCTAACCCCTTTGAAAATTTCGAAAAATGCGCCCAGAATTCCGAGAAGGCTAACCCCTTTGAAAATGTCGAAAATTGCGCCCAGAATTCCGAGAGGGCCAACCCCTTTGAAAATTTCGAAAAATGCGCCCAGAATTCCGAGAAGGCTAACCCCTTTGAAAATTTCGAAAAATGCGCCCAGAATTCCGAGAAGGCTAACCCCTTTGAAAATTTCGAAAAATGCGCCCAGAATTCCGAGAAGGCTAACCCCTTTGAAAATTTCGAAAAATGCGCCCAGAATTCCGAGAAGACTAACCCCTTTGAAAATTTCGAAAATTGCGCCCAGAATTCCGAGAAGGCTAACCCCTTTGAAAATTCCGAGAAGGCTAACCCCTTTGAAAATTTCGAGAAATGCGCCTAGAATTCCGAGAAGGCTAACCCCTTTGAAAATTTCGAAAAATGCGCCCAGAATTCCGAGAAGGCTAACCCCTTTGAAAATTTCGAAAAATGAGCTCAGAATGCCGAGAAGGCTAACCCCTTTGAAAATTTCGAAAAATGCGCCCAGAATTCCGAGAAGGCTAACCCCTTTGAAAATTTCGAAAAATGCGCCCAGAATGCCGAGAAGTCTCACCCCTTTGAAAATTTCGAAAAATGCGCCCAGAATTCCGAGGAGGCTAACCCCTTTGAAAATTTCGAAAAATGCGCCCAGAATTCCGAGAAGGCTAACCACTTTGAAAATTTCGAAAAATGCGCCCAGAATTCCGAGAAGGCTAACCCCTTTGAAAATTTCGAGAAACGCGCCCAGGATTCCGAGAAGGCTAACCCCTTTGAAAATTTCGGAAAATGCGCCCAGAATTCCGAGAAGGCTAACCCCTTTGAAAATTTCGAAAAATGCGTTCAGAATTCCGAGAAGGCTAACCCCTTTGAAAATTTCGAAAAATGCGCCCAGAATTCCGAGAAGGCTAACCCCTTTGAAAATTTCGAAAATGAGCTCAGAATGCCGAGAAGGCTAACCCCTCTGAAAATTTCGAAAACTGAGCCCAGAATGCCATGAATGCCCTTTGAAAAAATCGAAAAATGCGCCCAGAATTCCGAGAAGGCTAAACCCTTTGAAAATTTTGAAAAATGCGCCCAGAATTCCGAGAAGGCTAACCCCTTTGAAAATTTCGAAAAATGCGCCCAGAATTCCGAGAAGGCTAACACCTTTGAAAATTTCGAAAAATGCGCCCAGAATTCCGAGAAGACTAACCCCTTTGAAAATTTCGAAAAATGCGCCCAGAATGCCGAGAAGTCCCACCCCTTTGAAAATTTCGAAAAATGAGCCCAGAATTCCGAGAAGGCCCCTTTGATAATTTCGAAAAATGCGCCCAGAATGCCGAGAAGTCTAACCCCTTTAACAAATTTCGAATAATGCGACCAGAATTCCGAGAAGGCTAACCGTTTGGAAAATTTCGAAAAATGCGCCCAGAATTCCGAGCAGGCTAACCCCTTTGAAAATTTCGAAAAATGCGCCCAGAATTCCGAGAAGGCTAACCCCTTTGAAAATTTCGAAAAATGTGCCCAGAATTCCGAGAAGGCTAACCCCTTTGAAAATGTCGAAAATTGCGCCCAGAATTCCGAGAGGGCCAACCCCTTTGAAAATTTCGAAAAATGCGCCCAGAAATCCGAGAAGGCTAACCCCTTTGAAAATTTCGAAAAATGCGCCCAGAATTCCGAGAAGGCTAACCCCTTTGAAAATTTCGAAAAATGCGCCCAGAATTCCGAGAAAACTAACTCCTTTGAAAATTTCGAAAATTGCGCCCAGAATTCCGAGAAGGCTAACCCCTTTGAAAATTTCGAAAAATGCGCCCAGAATTCCGAGAAGACTAACCCCTTTGAAAATTTCGAAAATTGCGCCCAGAATTCCGAGAAGGCTAACCCTTTGAAAATTTCGAAAAATGCGCCTAGAATTCCGAGAAGGCTAACCCCTTTGAAAATTTCGAAAAATGCGCCCAGAATTCCGAGAAGGCTAACCCCTTTGAAAATTTCGAAAAATGAGCTCAGAATGCCGAGAAGGCTAACCCCTTTGAAAATTTCGAAAAATGCGCCCAGAATTCCGAGAAGGCTAACCCCTTTGAAAATTTCGAAAAATGCGCCCAGAATTCCGAGAAGGCTAACCACTTTGAAAATTTCGAAAAATGCGCCCAGAATTCCGAGAAGGCTAACCCCTTTGAAAATTTCAAAAAATGCGCCCAGAATTCCGAGAAGGCTAACCCCTTTGAAAATTTCGAAAAATGCTCCCAGAATTCCGAGAAGGCTAACGCCTTTGAAAATTTCGAAAAATGCGCCCAGAATTCCGAGAAGGCTAACCCCTTTGAAAATTTCGAAAAATGCGCCCAGAATTCCGAGAAGGCTAACCCCTTTGAAAATTTCGAAAAATGAGCACAGAATGCCGAGAAGGCTAACCCCTTTGAAAATTTCGAAAAATGAGCCCAGAATGCCATAAAGTCTAACCCCTTTGAAATAATCGAAAAATGCGCCCAGAATTCCGAGAAGGCTAAACCCTTTGAAAATTTTGAAAAATGCGCCCAGAATTCCGAGAAGGCTAACCCCTTTGAAAATTTCGAAAAATGCGCCCAGAATTCCGAGAAGGCTAACCCCTTTGAAAATTTCGAAAAATGAGCCCAGAATTCCGAGAAGGCCCCTTTGATAATTTCGAAAAATGTGCCCAGAATGCCGAGAAGTCTAACCCCTTTAACAAATTTCGAATAATGTGACCAGAATTCCGAGAAGGCTAACCCTTTTGAAAATTTCGAAAAATGCGCCCAGAATTCCGAGAAGTCTCACCCCTTTGAAAATTTCGAAAAATGCGCCCAGAATTCCGAGGAGGCTAACCCCTTTGAAAATTTCGAAAAATGAGCCCAGAATTCCGAGAAGGCTAACCACTTTGAAAATTTCGAAAAATGCGCCCAGAATTCCGAGAAGGCTAACCCCTTTGAAAATTTCGAAAAATGCGCCCAGAATTCCGAGAAGGCTAGCCCCTTTGAAAATTTCGAAAAATGCGCCCAGAATTCCGAGAAGGCTAACCCCTTTGAAAATTTCGAAAAATGAGCCCAGAATGCCATAAAGTCTAACCCCTTTGAAATAATCGAAAAATGCGCCCAGAATTCCGAGAAGGCTAAACCCTTTGAAAATTTTGAAAAATGCGCCCAGAATTCCGAGAAGGCTAACCCCTTTGAAAATTTCGAAAAATGCGCCCAGAATTCCGAGAAGGCTAACCCCTTTGAAAATTTCGAAAAATGCGCCCAGAATTCCGAGAAGGCCAACCACTTTGAAAATTTCGAAAAATGCGCCCAGAATTCCGAGAAGGCTAACACCTTTGAAAATTTCGAAAAATGCGCACAGAATTCCGAGAAGGCTAACCCCTTTGAAAATTTCGAAAAGAGCGCCCAGAATTCCGAGAAGGCTAACCCCGTTGAAAATTTCGAAAAATGCGCACAGAATTCCGAGAAGGCTAACCCCTTTGAAAATTGCGAAAAATGCGCCCAGAATTCCGAGAAGGCTAACCCCATTGAAAATTTCGAAAAATGCGCCCAGAATTCCGAGAAGGCTAACCCCTTTGAAAATTTCGAAAAATGAGCCCAGAATTCCGAGAAGGCCCCTTTGATAATTTCGAAAAATGCGCCCAGAATGCCGAGAAGTCTAACCCCTTTAACAAATTTCGAATAATGCGACCAGAATTCCGAGAAGGCTAACCCATTTGAAAATTTCGAAAGATGCGCCCAGAATTCGGAGAAGGCTAACCCCTTTGAAAATTTCGAAAAATGCGCCCAGAATTCCGAGAAGGCTAACCCCTTTGAAAATTTCGAAAAATGTGCCCAGAATTCCGAGAAGGCTAACCCCTTTGAAAATGTCGAAAACTGCGCCCAGAATTCCGAGAGGGCCAACCCCTTTGAAAATTTCGAAAAATGCGCCCAGAAATCCGAGAAGGCTAACCCCTTTGAAAATTTCGAAAAATGCGCCCAGAATTCCGAGAAGGCTAACCCCTTTGAAAATTTCGAAAAATGCGCCCAGAATTCCGAGAAAACTAACCCCTTTGAAAATTTCGAAAATTGCGCCCAGAATTCCGAGAAGGCTAACCCCTTTGAAAATTTCGAAAAATGCGCCCAGAATTCCGAGAAGACTAACCCCTTTGAAAATTTCGAAAATTGCGCCCAGAATTCCGAGAAGGCTAACCCCTTTGAAAATTTCGAAAAATGCGCCTAGAATTCCGAGAAGGCTAACCCCTTTGAAAATTTCGAAAAATGCGCCCAGAATTCCGAGAAGGCTAACCCCTTTGAAAATTTCGAAAAATGAGCTCAGAATGCCGAGAAGGCTAACCCCTTTGAAAATTTCGAAAAATGCGCCCAGAATTCCGAGAAGGCTAACCCCTTTGAAAATTTCGAAAAAAGCGCCCAGAATTCCGAGAAGTCTCAACCCCTTTGAAAATTTCGAAAAATGCGCCCAGAATTCCGAGAAGGCTAACCACTTAGAAAATTTCGAAAAATGCGCCCAGAATTCCGAGAAGGCTAACCCCTTTGAAAATTTCAAAAAATGCGCCCAGAATTCCGAGAAGGCTAACCCCTTTGAAAATTTCGAAAAATGCGCCCAGAATTCCGAGAAGGCTAACCCCTTTGAAAATTTCGAAAAATGAGCACAGAATTCCGAGAAGGCTAACCCCTTTGAAAATTTCGAAAAATGCGCCCAGAATTCCGAGAAGGCTAACCCCTTTGAAAATTTCGAAAAATGAGCTCAGAATGCCGAGAAGGCTAACCCCTTTGAAAATTTCGAAAAATGCGCCCAGAATTCCGAGAAGGCTAACCCCTTTGAAAATTTCGAAAAATGCGCCCAGAATTCCGAGAAGGCTAACCACTTTGAAAATTTCGAAAAATGCGCCCAGAATTCCGAGAAGGCTAACCCCTTTGAAAATTTCAAAAAATGCGCCCAGAATTCCGAGAAGGCTAACCCCTTTGAAAATTTCGAAAAATGAGCCCAGAATTCCGAGAAGGCCCCTTTGATAATTTCGAAAAATGCGCCCAGAATGCCGAGAAGTCTAACCCCTTTAACAAATTTCGAATAATGCGACCAGAATTCCGAGAAGGCTAACCCATTTGAAAATTTCGAAAAATGCGCCCAGAATTCCGAGAAGGCTAACCCCTTTGAAAATTTCGAAAAATGAGCACAGAATTCCGAGAAGGCTAACCCCTTTGAAAATTTCGAAAAATGCGCCCAGAATTCCGAGAAGGCTAACCCCTTTGAAAATTTCGAAAAATGAGCTCAGAATGCCGAGAAGGCTAACCCCTTTGAAAATTTCGAAAAATGCGCCCAGAATTCCGAGAAGGCTAACCCCTTTGAAAATTTCGAAAAATGCGCCCAGAATTCCGAGAAGGCTAACCACTTTGAAAATTTCGAAAAATGCGCCCAGAATTCCGAGAAGGCTAACCCCTTTGAAAATTTCAAAAAATGCGCCCAGAATTCCGAGAAGGCTAACCCCTTTGAAAATTTCGAAAAATGCTCCCAGAATTCCGAGAAGGCTAACGCCTTTGAAAATTTCGAAAAATGCGCCCAGAATTCCGAGAAGGCTAACCCCTTTGAAAATTTCGAAAAATGCGCCCAGAATTCCGAGAAGGCTAACCCCTTTGAAAATTTCGAAAAATGAGCACAGAATGCCGAGAAGGCTAACCCCTTTGAAAATTTCGAAAAATGAGCCCAGAATGCCATAAAGTCTAACCCCTTTGAAATAATCGAAAAATGCGCCCAGAATTCCGAGAAGGCTAAACCCTTTGAAAATTTTGAAAAATGCGCCCAGAATTCCGAGAAGGCTAACCCCTTTGAAAATTTCGAAAAATGCGCCCAGAATTCCGAGAAGGCTAACCCCTTTGAAAATTTCGAAAAATGAGCCCAGAATTCCGAGAAGGCCCCTTTGATAATTTCGAAAAATGTGCCCAGAATGCCGAGAAGTCTAACCCCTTTAACAAATTTCGAATAATGTGACCAGAATTCCGAGAAGGCTAACCCTTTTGAAAATTTCGAAAAATGCGCCCAGAATTCCGAGAAGTCTCACCCCTTTGAAAATTTCGAAAAATGCGCCCAGAATTCCGAGGAGGCTAACCCCTTTGAAAATTTCGAAAAATGAGCCCAGAATTCCGAGAAGGCTAACCACTTTGAAAATTTCGAAAAATGCGCCCAGAATTCCGAGAAGGCTAACCCCTTTGAAAATTTCGAAAAATGCGCCCAGAATTCCGAGAAGGCTAGCCCCTTTGAAAATTTCGAAAAATGCGCCCAGAATTCCGAGAAGGCTAACCCCTTTGAAAATTTCGAAAAATGAGCCCAGAATGCCATAAAGTCTAACCCCTTTGAAATAATCGAAAAATGCGCCCAGAATTCCGAGAAGGCTAAACCCTTTGAAAATTTTGAAAAATGCGCCCAGAATTCCGAGAAGGCTAACCCCTTTGAAAATTTCGAAAAATGCGCCCAGAATTCCGAGAAGGCTAACCCCTTTGAAAATTTCGAAAAATGCGCCCAGAATTCCGAGAAGGCCAACCACTTTGAAAATTTCGAAAAATGCGCCCAGAATTCCGAGAAGGCTAACACCTTTGAAAATTTCGAAAAATGCGCACAGAATTCCGAGAAGGCTAACCCCTTTGAAAATTTCGAAAAGAGCGCCCAGAATTCCGAGAAGGCTAACCCCGTTGAAAATTTCGAAAAATGCGCACAGAATTCCGAGAAGGCTAACCCCTTTGAAAATTGCGAAAAATGCGCCCAGAATTCCGAGAAGGCTAACCCCATTGAAAATTTCGAAAAATGCGCCCAGAATTCCGAGAAGGCTAACCCCTTTGAAAATTTCGAAAAATGAGCCCAGAATTCCGAGAAGGCCCCTTTGATAATTTCGAAAAATGCGCCCAGAATGCCGAGAAGTCTAACCCCTTTAACAAATTTCGAATAATGCGACCAGAATTCCGAGAAGGCTAACCCATTTGAAAATTTCGAAAGATGCGCCCAGAATTCGGAGAAGGCTAACCCCTTTGAAAATTTCGAAAAATGCGCCCAGAATTCCGAGAAGGCTAACCCCTTTGAAAATTTCGAAAAATGTGCCCAGAATTCCGAGAAGGCTAACCCCTTTGAAAATGTCGAAAACTGCGCCCAGAATTCCGAGAGGGCCAACCCCTTTGAAAATTTCGAAAAATGCGCCCAGAAATCCGAGAAGGCTAACCCCTTTGAAAATTTCGAAAAATGCGCCCAGAATTCCGAGAAGGCTAACCCCTTTGAAAATTTCGAAAAATGCGCCCAGAATTCCGAGAAAACTAACCCCTTTGAAAATTTCGAAAATTGCGCCCAGAATTCCGAGAAGGCTAACCCCTTTGAAAATTTCGAAAAATGCGCCCAGGATTCCGAGAAGACTAACCCCTTTGAAAATTTCGAAAATTGCGCCCAGAATTCCGAGAAGGCTAACCCCTTTGAAAATTTCGAAAAATGCGCCTAGAATTCCGAGAAGGCTAACCCCTTTGAAAATTTCGAAAAATGCGCCCAGAATTCCGAGAAGGCTAACCCCTTTGAAAATTTCGAAAAATGAGCTCAGAATGCCGAGAAGGCTAACCCCTTTGAAAATTTCGAAAAATGCGCCCAGAATTCCGAGAAGGCTAACCCCTTTGAAAATTTCGAAAAAAGCGCCCAGAATTCCGAGAAGTCTCAACCCCTTTGAAAATTTCGAAAAATGCGCCCAGAATTCCGAGAAGGCTAACCACTTAGAAAATTTCGAAAAATGCGCCCAGAATTCCGAGAAGGCTAACCCCTTTGAAAATTTCAAAAAATGCGCCCAGAATTCCGAGAAGGCTAACCCCTTTGAAAATTTCGAAAAATGCGCCCAGAATTCCGAGAAGGCTAACCCCTTTGAAAATTTCGAAAAATGAGCACAGAATGCCGAGAAGGCTAACCCCTTTGAAAATTTCGAAAAATGAGCCCAGAATGCCATGAAGTCTAACCCCTTTGAAAAAATCGAAAAATGCGCCCAGAATTCCGAGAAGGCTAAACCCTTTGAAAATTTTGAAAAATGCGCCCAGAATTCCGAGAAGGCTAACCCCTTTGAAAATTTCGAAAAATGCGCCCAGAATTCCGAGAAGGCCAACCACTTTGAAAATTTCGAAAAATGTGCCCAGAATTCCGAGAAGGCTAACACCTTTGAAAATTTCGAAAAATGCGCACAGAATTCCGAGAAGGCTAACCCCTTTGAAAAAATGGAAAAATGCGCCCAGAATTCCGAGAAGGCTAACACCTTTGAAAATTTCGAAAAATGCGCCCAGAATTCCGAGAAGGCTAACCCCTTTGAAAATTTCGAAAAATGCGCCCAGAATTCCGAGAAGGCTAAACCCTTTGAAAATTTTGAAAAATGCGCCCAGAATTTCGAGAAGGCTAACCCCTTTGAAAATTTCGAAAAATGCGCCCAGAATTCCGAGAAGGCTAACCCCTTTGAAAATTTCGAAAAATGCGCCCAGAATTCCGAGAAGGCCAACCACTTTGAAAATTTCGAAAAATGCGCACAGAATTCCGAGAAGGCTAACCCCTTTGAAAATTGCGAAAAATGCGCCCAGAATTCCGAGAAGGCTAACCCCATTGAAAATTTCGAAAAATGCGCCCAGAATTCCGAGAAGGCTAACCCCTTTGAAAATTTCGAAAAATGCGCCCAGAATTCCGAGAAGGCTAACCCCTTTGAAAATTTCGAAAAATGCGCCCAGAATTCCGAGAAGGCTAACCCCTTTGAAAATTTCGAAAAATGCGCCCAGAATTCCGAGAAGGCTAACCCCTTTGAAAATTTCGAAAAATGCGCCCAGAATTCCGAGAAGGCTAACCCCTTTGAAAATTTCGAAAAATTCGCCCAGAATTCCGAGAAGGCTAACCCCTTTGAAAATTTCGAAAAACGCGCCCAGGATTCCGAGAAGGCTAACCCCTTTGAAAATTTCGGAAAATGAGCCCAGAATTCCGAGAAGGTTAACCCCTTTGAAAATTTCGAAAAATGCGCCCAGAATTCCGAGAAGGCTAACCCCTTTGAAAATTTCGAAAAATGCGCCCAGAATTCCGAGAAGGATAACCCCTTTGAAAATTTCGAAAATGAGTTCAGAATGCCGAGATGGCTAACCCCTCTGAAATTTCGAAAAATGCGCCCAGAATTCCGAGAAGGCTAACCCCTTTGAAAATTTCGAAAAATGCGCCCAGAATGCCGAGAAGTCCCACCCCTTTGAAAATTTCGAAAAATGCGCCCAGAATTCCGAGAAGGCCCCTTTGATAATTTCGAAAAATGCGGCCAGAATGCCGAGAAGTCTAACCCCTTTAACAAATTTCGAATAATGCGACCAGAATTCCGAAAAGGCTAACCCTTTTGAAAATTTCGAAAAATGCGCCCAGAATTCCGAGAAGGCTAACCCCTTTGAAAATTTCGAAAAATTCGCCCAGAATTCCGAGAAGGCTAACCCCTTTGAAAATTTCGAAAAACGCGCCCAGGATTCCGAGAAGGCTAACCCCTTTGAAAATTTCGGAAAATGAGCCCAGAATTCCGAGAAGGTTAACCCCTTTGAAAATTTCGAAAAATGCGCCCAGAATTCCGAGAAGGCTAACCCCTTTGAAAATTTCGAAAAATGCGCCCAGAATTCCGAGAAGGCTAACCCCTTTGAAAATTTCGAAAATGAGTTCAGAATGCCGAGATGGCTAACCCCTCTGAAATTTCGAAAAATGCGCCCAGAATTCCGAGAAGGCTAACCCCTTTGAAAATTTCGAAAAATGCGCCCAGAATGCCGAGAAGTCCCACCCCTTTGAAAATTTCGAAAAATGCGCCCAGAATTCCGAGAAGGCCCCTTTGATAATTTCGAAAAATGCGGCCAGAATGCCGAGAAGTCTAACCCCATTAACAAATTTCGAATAATGCGACCAGAATTCCGAAAAGGCTAACCCTTTTGAAAATTTCGAAAAATGCGCCCAGAATTCCGAGAAGGCTAACCCCTTTGAAAATTTCGAAAAATGCGCCAAGAATTCCGAGAAGGCTAACCCCTTTGAAAATTTCGAAAAATGCGCCCAGAATTCCGAGAAGGCTAACCCCTTTGAAAATGTCGAAAATTGCGCCCAGAATTCCGAGAGGGCCAACCCCTTTGAAAATTTCGAAAAATGCGCCCAGAATTCCGAGAAGGCTAACCCCTTTGAAAATTTCGAAAATTGCGCCCAGAATTCCGAGAAGGCTAACCCCTTTGAAAATTTCGCAAAATGCGCCCAGAATTCCGAGAAGGCTAACCCCTTTGAAAATTTCAAAAAATGCGCCCAGAATTCCGAGAAGGCTAACCCCTTTGAAAATTTCGAAAAATGCGCCCAGAATTCCGAGAAGGCTAACGCCTTTGAAAATTTCGAAAAATGCGCCCAGAATTCCGAGAAGGCTAACCCCTTTGAAAATTTCGAAAAATGCGCCCAGAATTCCGAGAAGGCTAACCCCTTTGAAAATTTCGGAAAATGAGCCCAGAATTCCGAGAAGGCTAACCCCTTTGAAAATTTCGAAAAATGCGCCCAGAATTCCGAGAAGGCTAACCCCTTTGAAAATTTCGAAAAATGCGCCCAGAATTCCGAGAAGGCTAACCCCTTTGAAAATTTCGAAAATGAGTTCAGAATGCCGAGATGGCTAACCCCTCTGAAATTTCGAAAAATGCGCCCAGAATTCCGAGAAGGCTAACCCCTTTGAAAATTTCGAAAAATGCGCCCAGAATGCCGAGAAGTCCCACCCCTTTGAAAATTTCGAAAAATGCGCCCAGAATTCCGAGAAGGCCCCTTTGATAATTTCGAAAAATGCGGCCAGAATGCCGAGAAGTCTAACCCCTTTAACAAATTTCGAATAATGCGACCAGAATTCCGAAAAGGCTAACCCTTTTGAAAATTTCGAAAAATGCGCCCAGAATTCCGAGAAGGCTAACCCCTTTGAAAATTTCGAAAAATGCGCCAAGAATTCCGAGAAGGCTAACCCCTTTGAAAATTTCGAAAAATGCGCCCAGAATTCCGAGAAGGCTAACCCCTTTGAAAATGTCGAAAATTGCGCCCAGAATTCCGAGAGGGCCAACCCCTTTGAAAATTTCGAAAAATGCGCCCAGAATTCCGAGAAGGCTAACCCCTTTGAAAATTTCGAAAATTGCGCCCAGAATTCCGAGAAGGCTAACCCCTTTGAAAATTTCGCAAAATGCGCCCAGAATTCCGAGAAGGCTAACCCCTTTGAAAATTTCAAAAAATGCGCCCAGAATTCCGAGAAGGCTAACCCCTTTGAAAATTTCGAAAAATGCGCCCAGAATTCCGAGAAGGCTAACGCTTTTGAAAATTTCGAAAAATGCGCCCAGAATTCCGAGAAGGCTAACCCCTTTGAAAATTTCGAAAAATGCGCCCAGAATTCCGAGAAGGCTAACCACTTTGAAAATTTCGAAAAATGAGCACAGAATGCCGAGAAGGCTAACCCCTTTGAAAATTTCGAAAAATGAGCCCAGAATGCCATGAATGCCCTTTGAAAAAATCGAAAAATGCGCCCAGAATTCCGAGAAGGCTAAACCCTTTGAAAATTTTGAAAAATGCGCCCAGAATTCCGAGAAGGCTAACCCCTTTGAAAATTTCGAAAAATGCCCCCAGAATTCCGAGAAGGCTAACCCCTTTGAAAATTTCGAAAAATGAGCTCAAAATGCCGAGAAGGCTAACCCCTTTGAAAATTTCGAAAAATGCGCCCAGAATTCCGAGAAGGCTAACCCCTTTGAAAATTTCGAAAAATGCGCTCAGAATTCCGAGAAGTCTCACCCCTTTGAAAATTTCGAAAAATGCGCCCAGAATTCCGAGGAGGCTAACCCCTTTGAAAATTTCGAAAAATGCGCCCAGAATTCCGAGAAGGCTAACCACTTTAAAAATTTCGAAAAATGCGCCCAGAATTCCGAGAAGGCTAACCCCTTTGAAAATTTCAAAAAATGCGCCCAGAATTCCGAGAAGGCTAACCCCTTTGAAGATTTCGAAAAATGCTCCCAGAATTCCGAGAAGGCTAACGCCTTTGAAAATTTCGAATAATGCGCCCAGAATTCCGAGAAGGCTAACCCCTTTGAAAATTTCGAAAAATGCGCCCAGAATTCCGAGAAGGCTAACCCCTTTGAAAATTTCGAAAAATGAGCACAGAATGCCGAGAAGGCTAACCCCTTTGAAAATTTCGAAAAATGAGCCCAGAATGCCATAAAGTCTAACCCCTTTGAAAAAATCGAAAAATGCGCCCAGAATTCCGAGAAGGCTAAACCCTTTGAAAATTTTGAAAAATGCGCCCAGAATTCCGAGAAGGCTAACCCCTTTGAAAATTTCGAAAAATGCGCCCAGAATTCCGAGAAAGCTAACGCCTTTGAAA
The DNA here is from genome assembly GCA_964059195.1 of Ectobius pallidus. NCBI lineage: Eukaryota > Metazoa > Arthropoda > Insecta > Blattodea > Ectobiidae > Ectobius > Ectobius pallidus. The sequence goes on along the minus strand of CAXKWD010000002.1, from coordinate 82,518,913 downwards.
ATTTCGAAAAATGCGCCCAGAATTCCGAGAAGGCTAACCCCTTTGAAAATTTCGAAAAATGCGCCCAGAATTCCGAGAAGGCTAACCCCTTTGAAAATTTCGAAAAATGCGCCCAGAATTCCGAGAAGGCTAACACCTTTGAAAATTTCGAAAAATGCGCACAGAATTCCGAGAAGGCTAACCCCTTTGAAAATTGCGAAAAATGCGCCCAGAATTCCGAGAAGGCTAACCCCATTGAAAATTTCGATAAATGCGCCCAGAATTCCGAGAAGGCTAACCCCTTTGAAAATTTCGAAAAATGCGCCCAGAATTCCGAGAAGGCTAACCCCTTTGAAAATTTCGAAAAATGCGCCCAGAATTCCGAGAAGGCTAACCCCTTTGAAAATTTCGAAAAATGCGCCCAGAATTCCGAGAAGGCTAACCCCTTTGAAAATTTCGAAAAATTCGCCCAGAATTCCGAGAAGGCTAACCCCTTTGAAAATTTCGAAAAACGCGCCCAGGATTCCGAGAAGGCTAACCCCTTTGAAAATTTCGGAAAACGCGCCCAGAATTCCGAGAAGGCTAACCCCATTGAAAATTTCGAAAAATGCGCCCAGAATGCCGAGAAGTCTCACCCCTTTGAAAATTTCGAAAAATGCGCCCAGAATTCCGAGGAGGCTAACCCCTTTGAAAATTTCGAAAAATGCGCCCAGAATTCCGAGAAGGCTAACCACTTTGAAAATTTCGAAAAATGCGCCCAGAATTCCGAGAAGGCTAACCCCTTTGAAAATTTCAAAAAATGCGCCCAGAATTCCGAGAAGGCTAACCCCTTTGAAAATTTCGAAAAATGCGCCCAGAATTCCGAGAAGGCTAACGCCTATGAAAATTTCGAAAAATGCGCCCAGAATTCCGAGAAGGCTAACCCCTTTGAAAATTTCGAAAAATGCGCCCTGAATTCCGAGAAGGCTAACCACTTAGAAAATTTCGAAAAATGAGCACAGAATGCCGAGAAGGCTAACCCCTTTGAAAATTTCGAAAAATGAGCCCAGAATGCCATGAATGCCCTTTGAAAAAATCGAAAAATGCGCCCAGAATTCCGAGAAGGCTAAACCCTTTGATAATTTTGAAAAATGCGCCCAGAATTCCGAGAAGGCTAACCCCTTTGAAAATTTCGAAAAATGCGCCCAGAATTCCGAGAAGGCTAACACCTTTGAAAATTTCGAAAAATGCGCCCAGAATTCCGAGAAGACTAACCCCTTTGAAAATTTCGAAAAATGCGCCCAGAATGCCGAGAAGTCCCACCCCTTTGAAAATTTCGAAAAATGAGCCCAGAATTCCGAGAAGGTCCCTTTGATAATTTCGAAAAATGCGCCCAGAATGCCGAGAAGTCTAACCCCTTTAACAAATTTCGAATAATGCGACCAGAATTCCGAGAAGGCTAACCCTTTTGAAAATTTCGAAAAATGCGCCCAGAATTCCGAGAAGGCTAACCCCTTTGAAAATTTCGAAAAATGCGCCCAGAATTCCGTGAAGGCTAACCCCTTTGAAAATTTCGAAAAATGTGCCCAGAATTCCGAGAAGGCTAACCCCTTTGAAAATGTCGAAAATTGCGCCCAGAATTCCGAGAGGGCCAACCCCTTTGAAAATTTCGAAAAATGCGCCCAGAAATCCGAGAAGGCTAACCCCTTTGAAAATTTCGAAAAATGCGCCCAGAATTCCGAGAAGGCTAACCCCTTTGAAAATTTCGAAAAATGCGCCCAGAATTCCGAGAAGACTAACCCGTTTGAAAATTTCGAAAATTGCGCCTAGAATTCCGAGAAGGCTAACCCCTTTGAAAATTTCGAAAAATGCGCCCAGAATTCCGAGAAGACTAACCCCTTTGAAAATTTCGAAAATTGCGCCCAGAATTCCGAGAAGGCTAACCCCTTTGAAAATTTCGAAAAATGCGCCTAAAATTCCGAGAAGGCTAACCCCTTTGAAAATTTCGAAAAATGCGCCCAGAATTCCGAGAAGGCTAACCCCTTTGAAAATTTCGAAAAATGAGCTCAGAATGCCGAGAAGGCTAACCCTTTTGAAAATTTCGAAAAATGCGCCCAGAATTCCGAGAAGGCTAACCCCTTTGAAAATTTCGAAAAATGCGCCCAGAATTCCGAGAAGTCTCACCCCTTTGAAAATTTCGAAAAATGCGCCCAGAATTCCGAGGAGGCTAACCCCTTTGAAAATTTCGAAAAATGCGCCCAGAATTCCGAGAAGGCTAACCACTTTAAAAATTTCGAAAAATGCGCCCAGAATTCCGAGAAGGCTAACCCCTTTGAAAATTTCAAAAAATGCGCCCAGAATTCCGAGAAGGCTAACCCCTTTGAAAATTTCGAAAAATGCTCCCAGAATTCCGAGAAGGCTAACGCCTTTGAAAATTTCGAAAAATGCGCCCAGAATTCCGAGAAGGCTAACCCCTTTGAAAATTTCGAAAAATGCGCCCAGAATTCCGAGAAGGCTAACCCCTTTGAAAATTTCGAAAAATGAGCACAGAATGCCGAGAAGGCTAACCCCTTTGAAAATTTCGAAAAATGAGCCCAGAATGCCATAAAGTCTAACCCCTTTGAAAAGATCGAAAAATGCGCCCAGAATTCCGAGAAGGCTAAACCCTTTGAAAATTTTGAAAAATGCGCCCAGAATTCCGAGAAGGCTAACCCCTTTGAAAATTTCGAAAAATGCGCCCAGAATTCCGAGAAGGCTAACCCCTTTGAAAATTTCGAAAAATGCGCCCAGAATTCCGAGAAGGCCAACCACTTTGAAAATTTCGAAAAATGAGCCCAGAATTCCGAGAAGGCCCCTTTGATAATTTCGAAAAATGCGCCCAGAATGCCGAGAAGTCTAACCCCTTTAACAAATTTCGAATAATGCGACCAGAATTCCGAGAAGGCTAACCCTTTTGAAAATTTCGAAAAATGCGCCCAGAATTCCGAGAAGGCTAACCCCTTTGAAAATTTCGAAAAATGCGCCCAGAATTCCGAGAAGGCTAACCCCTTTGAAAATTTCGAAAAATGTGCCCAGAATTCCGAGAAGGCTAACCCCATTGAAAATTTCGAAAAATGCGCCCAGAATTCCGAGAAGGCTAACCCCTTTGAAAATTTCGAAAAATGCGCCCAGAATTCCGAGAAGGCTAACCCCTTTGAAAATTTCGAAAAATGCGCCCAGAATTCCGAGAAGGCTAACCCCTTTGAAAATTTCGAAAAATGCGCCCAGAATTCCGAGAAGGCTAACCCCTTTGAAAATTTCGAAAAATGCGCCCAGAATTCCGAGAAGGCTAACCCCTTTGAAAATTTCGAAAAATTCGCCCAGAATTCCGAGAAGGCTAACCCCTTTGAAAATTTCGAAAAACGCGCCCAGGATTCCGAGAAGGCTAACCCCTTTGAAAATTTCGGAAAATGAGCCCAGAATTCCGAGAAGGCTAACCCCTTTGAAAATTTCGAAAAATGCGCCCAGAATTCCGAGAAGGCTAACCCCTTTGAAAATTTCGAAAAATGCGCCCAGAATGCCGAGAAGTCCCACCCCTTTGAAAATTTCGAAAAATGCGCCCAGAATTCCGAGAAGGCCCCTTTGATAATTTCGAAAAATGCGGCCAGAATGCCGAGAAGTCTAACCCCTTTAACAAATTTCGAATAATGCGACCAGAATTCCGAAAAGGCTAACCCTTTTGAAAATTTCGAAAAATGCGCCCAGAATTCCGAGAAGGCTAACCCCTTTGAAAATTTCGAAAAATGCGCCAAGAATTCCGAGAAGGCTAACCCCTTTGAAAATTTCGAAAAATGCGCCCAGAATTCCGAGAAGGCTAACCCCTTTGAAAATGTCGAAAATTGCGCCCAGAATTCCGAGAGGGCCAACCCCTTTGAAAATTTCGAAAAATGCGCCCAGAATTCCGAGAAGGCTAACCCCTTTGAAAATTTCGAAAAATGCGCCCAGAATTCCGAGAAGGCTAACCCCTTTGAAAATTTCGAAAAATGCGCCCAGAATTCCGAGAAGGCTAACCCCTTTGAAAATTTCGAAAAATGCGCCCAGAATTCCGAGAAGACTAACCCCTTTGAAAATTTCGAAAATTGCGCCCAGAATTCCGAGAAGGCTAACCCCTTTGAAAATTTCGCAAAATGCGCCCAGAATTCCGAGAAGGCTAACCCCTTTGAAAATTTCAAAAAATGCGCCCAGAATTCCGAGAAGGCTAACCCCTTTGAAAATTTCGAAAAATGCGCCCAGAATTCCGAGAAGGCTAACGCCTTTGAAAATTTCGAAAAATGCGCCCAGAATTCCGAGAAGGCTAACCCCTTTGAAAATTTCGAAAAATGCGCCCAGAATTCCGAGAAGGCTAACCACTTTGAAAATTTCGAAAAATGAGCACAGAATGCCGAGAAGGCTAACCCCTTTGAAAATTTCGAAAAATGAGCCCAGAATGCCATGAATGCCCTTTGAAAAAATCGAAAAATGCGCCCAGAATTCCGAGAAGGCTAAACCCTTTGAAAATTTTGAAAAATGCGCCCAGAATTCCGAGAAGGCTAACCCCTTTGAAAATTTCGAAAAATGCCCCCAGAATTCCGAGAAGGCTAACCCCTTTGAAAATTTCGAAAAATGAGCTCAAAATGCCGAGAAGGCTAACCCCTTTGAAAATTTCGAAAAATGCGCCCAGAATTCCGAGAAGGCTAACCCCTTTGAAAATTTCGAAAAATGCGCCCAGAATTCCGAGAAGTCTCACCCCTTTGAAAATTTCGAAAAATGCGCCCAGAATTCCGAGGAGGCTAACCCCTTTGAAAATTTCGAAAAATGCGCCCAGAATTCCGAGAAGGCTAACCACTTTAAAAATTTCGAAAAATGCGCCCAGAATTCCGAGAAGGCTAACCCCTTTGAAAATTTCAAAAAATGCGCCCAGAATTCCGAGAAGGCTAACCCCTTTGAAAATTTCGAAAAATGCTCCCAGAATTCCGAGAAGGCTAACGCCTTTGAAAATTTCGAATAATGCGCCCAGAATTCCGAGAAGGCTAACCCCTTTGAAAATTTCGAAAAATGCGCCCAGAATTCCGAGAAGGCTAACCCCTTTGAAAATTTCGAAAAATGAGCACAGAATGCCGAGAAGGCTAACCCCTTTGAAAATTTCGAAAAATGAGCCCAGAATGCCATAAAGTCTAACCCCTTTGAAAAAATCGAAAAATGCGCCCAGAATTCCGAGAAGGCTAAACCCTTTGAAAATTTTGAAAAATGCGCCCAGAATTCCGAGAAGGCTAACCCCTTTGAAAATTTCGAAAAATGCGCCCAGAATTCCGAGAAAGCTAACACCTTTGAAAATTTCGAAAAATGCGCCCAGAATTCCGAGAAGGCTAACCCCTTTGAAAATTTCGAAAAATGCGCCCAGAATTCCGAGAAGGCTAACCCCTTTGAAAATTTCGAAAAATGCGCCCAGAATTCCGAGAAGGCTAACACCTTTGAAAATTTCGAAAAATGCGCACAGAATTCCGAGAAGGCTAACCCCTTTGAAAATTGCGAAAAATGCGCCCAGAATTCCGAGAAGGCTAACCCCATTGAAAATTTCGAAAAATGCGCCCACAATTCCGAGAAGGCTAACCCCTTTGAAAATTTCGAAAAATGCGCCCAGAATTCCGAGAAGGCTAACCCCTTTGAAAATTTCGAAAAATGCGCCCAGAATTCCGAGAAGGCTAACCCCTTTGAAAATTTCGAAAAATGCGCCCAGAATTCCGAGAAGGCTAACCCCTTTGAAAATTTCGAAAAATTCGCCCAGAATTCCGAGAAGGCTAACCCCTTTGAAAATTTCGAAAAACGCGCCCAGGATTCCGAGAAGGCTAACCCCTTTGAAAATTTCGGAAAACGCGCCCAGAATTCCGAGAAGGCTAACCCCATTGAAAATTTCGAAAAATGCGCCCAGAATTCCGAGAAGGCTAACCCCTTTGAAAATTTCGAAAAATGCGCCCAGAATTCCGAGAAGGCTAACCCCTTTGAAAATTTCGAAAAATGCGCCCAGAATTCCGAGAAGGCTAACCCCTTTGAAAATTTCGAAAAATGCGCCCAGAATTCCGAGAAGGCTAACCCCTTTGAAAATTTCGAAAAATGCGCCCAGAATTCCGAGAAGACTAACCCCTTTGAAAATTTCGAAAATTGCGCCCAGAATTCCGAGAAGGCTAACCCCCTGGAAAATTTCGAGAAATGCGCCTAGAATTCCGAGAAGGCTAACCCCTTTGAAAATTTCGAAAAATGCGCCCAGAATTCCGAGAAGGCTAACCCCTTTGAAAATTCCGAAAAATTAGCTCAGAATGCCGAGAAGGCTAACCCCTTTGAAAATTTCGAAAAATGCGCCCAGAATTCCGAGAAGGCTAACCCCTTTGAAAATTTCGAAAAATGCGCCCAGAATGCCGAGAAGTCTCACCCCTTTGAAAATTTCGAAAAATGCGCCCAGAATTCCGAGGAGGCTAACCCCTTTGAAAATTTCGAAAAATGCGCCCAGAATTCCGAGAAGGCTAACCACTTTGAAAATTTCGAAAAATGCGCCCAGAATTCCGAGAAGGCTAACCCCTTTGAAAATTTCAAAAAATGCGCCCAGAATTCCGAGAAGGCTAACCCCTTTGAAAATTTCGAAAAATGCGCCCAGAATTCCGAGAAGGCTAACGCCTTTGAAAATTTCGAAAAATGCGCCCAGAATTCCGAGAAGGCTAACCCCTTTGAAAATTTCGAAAAATGCGCCCTGAATTCCGAGAAGGCTAACCACTTTGAAAATTTCGAAAAATGAGCACAGAATGCCGAGAAGGCTAACCCCTTTGAAAATTTCGAAAAATGAGCCCAGAATGCCATGAATGCCCTTTGAAAAAATCGAAAAATGCGCCCAGAATTCCGAGAAGGCTAAACCCTTTGATAATTTTGAAAAATGCGCCCAGAATTCCGAGAAGGCTAACCCCTTTGAAAATTTCGAAAAATGCGCCCAGAATTCCGAGAAGGCTAACCCCTTTGAAAATTTCGAAAAATGCGCCCAGAATGCCGAGAAGTCCCACCCCTTTGAAAATTTCGAAAAATGAGCCCAGAATTCCGAGAAGGCCCCTTTGATAATTTCGAAAAATGCGCCCAGAATGCCGAGAAGTCTAACCCCTTTAACAAATTTCGAATAATGCGACCAGAATTCCGAGAAGGCTAACCCTTTTGAAAATTTCGAAAAATGCGCCCAGAATTCCGAGAAGGCTAACCCCTTTGAAAATTTCGAAAAATGCGCCCAGAATTCCGTGAAGGCTAACCCCTTTGAAAATTTCGAAAAATGTGCCCAGAATTCCGAGAAGGCTAACCCCTTTGAAAATGTCGAAAATTGCGCCCAGAATTCCGAGAGGGCCAACCCCTTTGAAAATTTCGAAAAATGCGCCCAGAAATCCGAGAAGGCTAACCCCTTTGAAAATTTCGAAAAATGCGCCCAGAATTCCGAGAAGGCTAACCCCTTTGAAAATTTCGAAAAATGCGCCCAGAATTCCGAGAAGACTAACCCCTTTGAAAATTTCGAAAATTGCGCCTAGAATTCCGAGAAGGCTAACCCCTTTGAAAATTTCGAAAAATGCGCCCAGAATTCCGAGAAGACTAACCCCTTTGAAAATTTCAAAAATTGCGCCCAGAATTCCGAGAAGGCTAACCCCTTTGAAAATTTCGAAAAATGCGCCTAGAATTCCGAGAAGGCTAACCCCTTTGAAAATTTCGAAAAATGCGCCCAGAATTCCGAGAAGGCTAACCCCTTTGAAAATTTCGAAAAATGAGCTCAGAATGCCGAGAAGGCTAACCCCTTTGAAAATTTCGAAAAATGCGCCCAGAATTCCGGGAAGGCTAACCCCTTTGAAAATTTCGAAAAATGCGCCCAGAATTCCGAGAAGTCTCACCCCTTTGAAAATTTCGAAAAATGCGCCCAGAATTCCGAGGAGGCTAACCCCTTTGAAAATTTCGAAAAATGCGCCCAGAATTCCGAGAAGGCTAACCACTTTAAAAATTTCGAAAAATGCGCCCAGAATTCCGAGAAGGCTAACCCCTTTGAAAATTTCAAAAAATGCGCCCAGAATTCCGAGAAGGCTAACCCCTTTGAAAATTTCGAAAAATGCTCCCAGAATTCCGAGAAGGCTAACGCCTTTGAAAATTTCGAAAAATGCGCCCAGAATTCCGAGAAGGCTAACCCCTTTGAAAATTTCGAAAAATGCGCCCAGAATTCCGAGAAGGCTAACCCCTTTGAAAATTTCGAAAAATGAGCACAGAATGCCGAGAAGGCTAACCCCTTTGAAAATTTCGAAAAATGAGCCCAGAATGCCATAAAGTCTAACCCCTTTGAAAAGATCGAAAAATGCGCCCAGAATTCCGAGAAGGCTAAACCCTTTGAAAATTTTGAAAAATGCGCCCAGAATTCCGAAAAGGCTAACCCCTTTGAAAATTTCGAAAAATGCGCCCAGAATTCCGAGAAGGCTAACCCCTTTGAAAATTTCGAAAAATGCGCCCAGAATTCCGAGAAGGCCAACCACTTTGAAAATTTCGAAAATGAGCCCAGAATTCCGAGAAGGCCCCTTTGATAATTTCGAAAAATGCGCCCAGAATGCCGAGAAGTCTAACCCCTTTAACAAATTTCGAATAATGCGACCAGAATTCCGAGAAGGCTAACCCTTTTGAAAATTTCGAAAAATGCGCCCAGAATTCCGAGAAGGCTAACCCCTTTGAAAATTTCGAAAAATGCGCCCAGAATTCCGAGAAGGCTAACCCCTTTGAAAATTTCGAAAAATGTGCCCAGAATTCCGAGAAGGCTAACCCCTTTGAAAATGTCGAAAATTGCGCCCAGAGTTCCGAGAGGGCCAACCCCTTTGTAAATTTCGAAAAATGCGCCCAGAAATCCGAGAAGGCTAACCCCTTTGAAAATTTCGAAAAATGCGCCCAGAATTCCGAGAAGGCTAACCCCTTTGAAAATTTCGAAAAATGCGCCCAGAATTCCGAGAAGACTAACCCCTTTGAAAATTTCGAAAATTGCGCCCAGAATTCCGAGAAGGCTAACCCCTTTGAAAATTTCGAAAAATGCGCCTAGAATTCCGAGAAGACTAACCCCTTTGAAAATTTCGAAAATTGCGCCCAGAATTCCGAGAAGGCTAACCCCTTTGAAAATTTAGAAAAATGCGCCTAGAATTCCGAGAAGGCTAACCCCTTTGAAAATTTCGAAAAATGCGCCCAGAATTCCGAGAAGGCTAATCCCTTTGAAAATTTCGAAAAATGAGCTCAGAATGCCGAGAAGGCTAACCCCTTTGAAAATTTCGAAAAATGCGCCCAGAATTCCGAGAAGGCTAACCCCTTTGAAAATTTCGAAAAATGCGCCCAGAATTCCGAGAAGTCTCACCCCTTTGAAAATTTCGAAAAATGCGCCCAGAATTCCGAGAAGGCTAACCCCTTTGAAAATTTCGAAAAATGCGCCCAGAATGCCGAGAAGTCCCACCCCTTTGAAAATTTCGAAAAATGCGCCCAGAATTCCGAGAAGGCCCCTTTGATAATTTCGAAAAATGCGGCCAGAATGCCGAGAAGTCTAACCCCTTTAACAAATTTCGAATAATGCGACCAGAATTCCGAAAAGGCTAACCATTTTGAAAATTTCGAAAAATGCGCCCAGAATTCCGAGAAGACTAACCCCTTTGAAAATTTCGAAAATTGCGCCTAGAATTCCGAGAAGGCTAACCCCTTTGAAAATTTCGAAAAATGCGCCCAGAATTCCGAGAAGACTAACCCCTTTGAAAATTTCGAAAATTGCGCCCAGAATTCCGAGAAGGCTAACCCCTTTGAAAATTTCGAAAAATGCGCCTAGAATTCCGAGAAGGCTAACCCCTTTGAAAATTTCGAAAAATGCGCCCAGAATTCCGAGAAGGCTAACCCCTTTGAAAATTTCGAAAAATGAGCTCAGAATGCCGAGAAGGCTAACCCCTTTGAAAATTTCGAAAAATGCGCCCAGAATTCCGAGAAGGCTAACCCCTTTGAAAATTTCGAAAAATGCGCCCAGAATTCCGAGAAGTCTCACCCCTTTGAAAATTTCGAAAAATGCGCCCAGAATTCCGAGGAGGCTAACCCCTTTGAAAATTTCGAAAAATGCGCCCAGAAATCCGAGAAGGCTAACCACTTTAAAAATTTCGAAAAATGCGCCCAGAATTCCGAGAAGGCTAACCCCTTTGAAAATTTCAAAAAATGCGCCCAGAATTCCGAGAAGGCTAACCCCTTTGAAAATTTCGAAAAATGCTCCCAGAATTCCGAGAAGGCTAACGCCTTTGAAAATTTCGAAAAATGCGCCCAGAATTCCGAGAAGGCTAACCCCTTTGAAAATTTCGAAAAATGAGCACAGAATGCCGAGAAGGCTAACCCCTTTGAAAATTTCGAAAAATGAGCCCAGAATGCCATAAAGTCTAACCCCTTTGAAAAGATCGAAAAATGCGCCCAGAATTCCGAGAAGGCTAAACCCTTTGAAAATTTTGAAAAATGCGCCCAGAATTCCGAAAAGGCTAACCCCTTTGAAAATTTCGAAAAATGCGCCCAGAATTCCGAGAAGGCTAACCCCTTTGAAAATTTCGAAAAATGAGCACAGAATGCCGAGAAGGCTAACCCCTTTGAAAATTTCGAAAAATGAGCCCAGAATGCCATAAAGTCTAACCCCTTTGAAAATTTCGAAAAATGCGCCTAGAATTCCGAGAAGGCTAACCCCTTTGAAAATTTCGAAAAATGCGCCCAGAATTCCGAGAAGGCTAATCCCTTTGAAAATTTCGAAAAATGAGCTCAGAATGCCGAGAAGGCTAACCCCTTTGAAAATTTCGAAAAATGCGCCCGGAATTCCGAGAAGGCTAACCCCTTTGAAAATTTCGAAAAATGCGCCCAGAATTCCGAGAAGTCTCACCCCTTTGAAAATTTCGAAAAATGCGCCCAGAATTCCGAGAAGGCTAACCCCTTTGAAAATTTCGAAAAATGCGCCCAGAATTCCGAGAAGGCTAACCCCTTTGAAAATTTCGAAAAATGAGCTCAGAATGCCGAGAAGGCTAACCCCTTTGAAAATTTCGAAAAATGCGCCCAGAATTCCGAGAAGGCTAACCCCTTTGAAAATTTCGAAAAATGCGCCCAGAATTCCGAGAAGTCTCACCCCTTTGAAAATTTCGAAAAATGCGCCCAGAATTCCGAGGAGGCTAACCCCTTTGAAAATTTCGAAAAATGCGCCCAGAAATCCGAGAAGGCTAACCACTTTAAAAATTTCGAAAAATGCGCCCAGAATTCCGAGAAGGCTAACCCCTTTGAAAATTTCAAAAAATGCGCCCAGAATTCCGAGAAGGCTAACCCCTTTGAAAATTTCGAAAAATGCTCCCAGAATTCCGAGAAGGCTAACGCCTTTGAAAATTTCGAAAAATGCGCCCAGAATTCCGAGAAGGCTAACCCCTTTGAAAATTTCGAAAAATGCGCCCAGAATTCCGAGAAGGCTAACCCCTTTGAAAATTTCGAAAAATGAGCACAGAATGCCGAGAAGGCTAACCCCTTTGAAAATTTCGAAAAATGAGCCCAGAATGCCATAAAGTCTAACCCCTTTGAAAAGATCGAAAAATGCGCCCAGAATTCCGAGAAGGCTAAACCCTTTGAAAATTTTGAAAAATGCGCCCAGAATTCCGAAAAGGCTAACCCCTTTGAAAATTTCGAAAAATGCGCCCAGAATTCCGAGAAGGCTAACCCCTTTGAAAATTTCGAAAAATGAGCACAGAATGCCGAGAAGGCTAACCCCTTTGAAAATTTCGAAAAATGAGCCCAGAATGCCATAAAGTCTAACCCCTTTGAAAATTTCGAAAAATGCGCCTAGAATTCCGAGAAGGCTAACCCCTTTGAAAATTTCGAAAAATGCGCCCAGAATTCCGAGAAGGCTAATCCCTTTGAAAATTTCGAAAAATGAGCTCAGAATGCCGAGAAGGCTAACCCCTTTGAAAATTTCGAAAAATGCGCCCAGAATTCCGAGAAGGCTAACCCCTTTGAAAATTTCGAAAAATGCGCCCAGAATTCCGAGAAGTCTCACCCCTTTGAAAATTTCGAAAAATGCGCCCAGAATTCCGAGAAGGCTAACCCCTTTGAAAATTTCGAAAAATGCGCCCAGAATGCCGAGAAGTCCCACCCCTTTGAAAATTTCGAAAAATGCGCCCAGAATTCCGAGAAGGCCCCTTTGATAATTTCGAAAAATGCGGCCAGAATGCCGAGAAGTCTAACCCCTTTAACAAATTTCGAATAATGCGACCAGAATTCCGAAAAGGCTAACCATTTTGAAAATTTCGAAAAATCCGCCCAGAATTCCGAGAAGGCTAACCCCTTTGAAAATTTCGAAAAATGCGCCAAGAATTCCGAGAAGGCTAACCCCTTTGAAAATTTCGAAAAATGCGCCCAGAATTCCGAGAAGGCTAACCCCTTTGAAAATGTCGAAAATTGCGCCCAGAATTCCGAGAGGGCCAACCCCTTTGAAAATTTCGAAAAATGCGCCCAGAATTCCGAGAAGGCTAACCCCTTTGAAAATTTCGAAAAATGCGCCCAGAATTCCGAGAAGGCTAACCCCTTTGAAAATTTCGAAAAATGCGCCCAGAATTCCGAGAAGGCTAACCCCTTTGAAAATTTCGAAAAATGCGCCCAGAATTCCGAGAAGACTAACCCCTTTGAAAATTTCGAAAATTGCGCCCAGAATTCCGAGAAGGCTAACCCCTTTGAAAATTTCGAGAAATGCGCCTAGAATTCCGAGAAGGCTAACCCCTTTGAAAATTTCGAAAAATGCGCCCAGAATTCCGAGAAGGCTAACCCCTTTGAAAATTTCGAAAAATGCGCCCAGAATTCCGAGGAGGCTAACCCCTTTGAAAATTTCGAAAAATGCGCCCAGAATTCAGAGAAGGCTAACCACTTTGAAAATTTCGAAAAATGCGCCCAGAATTCCGAGAAGGCTAACCCCTTTGAAAATTTCAAAAAATGCGCCCAGAATTCCGAGAAGGCTAACCCCTTTGAAAATTTCAAAAAATGCGCCCAGAATTCCGAGAAGGCTAACCCCTTTGAAAATTTCGAAAAATGCGCCCAGAATTCCGAGAAGGCTAACGCCTTTGAAAATTTCGAAAAATGCGCCCAGAATTCCGAGAAGGCTAACCCCTTTGAAAATTTCGAAAAATGCGCCCAGAATTCCGAGAAGGCTAACCACTTTGAAAATTTCGAAAAATGAGCACAGAATGCCGAGAAGGCTAACCCCTTTGAAAATTTCGAAAAATGAGCCCAGAATGCCATGAATGCCCTTTGAAAAAATCGAAAAATGCGCCCAGAATTCCGAGAAGGCTAAACCCTTTGAAAATTTTGAAAAATGCGCCCAGAATTCCGCGAAGGCTAACCCCTTTGAAAATTTCGAAAAATGCGCCCAGAATTCCGAGAAGGCTAACACCTTTGAAAATTTCGAAAAATGCGCCCAGAATTCCGAGAAGGCTAACCACTTTGAAAATTTCAAAAAATGAGCACAGAATGCCGAGAAGGCTAACCCCTTTGAAAATTTCGAAAAATGAGCCCAGAATGCCATGAATGCCCTTTGAAAAAATCGAAAAATGCGCCCAGAATTCCGAGAAGGCTAAACCCTTTGAAAATTTTGAAAAATGCGCCCAGAATTCCGAGAAGGCTAACCCCTTTGAAAATTTCGAAAAATGCGCCCAGAATTCCGAGAAGGCTAACACCTTTGAAAATTTCGAAAAATGCGCCCAGAATTCCGAGAAGACTAACCCCTTTGAAAATTTCGAAAAATGCGCCCAGAATGCCGAGAAGTCCCACCCCTTTGAAAATTTCGAAAAATGAGCCCAGAATTCCGAGAAGGCCCCTTTGATAATTTCGAAAAATGCGCCCAGAATGCCGAGAAGTCTAACCCCTTTAACAAATTTCGAATAATGCGACCAGAATTCCGAGAAGGCTAACCCTTTTGAAAATTTCGAAAAATGCGCCCAGAATTCCGAGAAGGCTAACCCCTTTGAAAATTTCGAAAAATGCGCCCAGAATTCCGAGAAGGCTAACCCCTTTGAAAATTTCGAAAAATGTGCCCAGAATTCCGAGAAGGCTAACCCCTTTGAAAATGTCGAAAATTGCGCCCAGAATTCCGAGAGGGCCAACCCCTTTGAAAATTTCGAAAAATGCGGCCAGAATTCCGAGAAGGCCAACCACTTTGAAAATTTCGAAAAATGCGCCCAGAATTCCGAGAAGGCTAACCCCTTTGAAAATTTCGAAAAATGAGCTCAGAATGCCGAGAAGGCTAACCCCTTTGAAAATTTCGGAAAATGCGCCCAGAATTCCGGGAAGGCTAACCCCTTTGAAAATTTCGAAAAATGCGCCCAGAATTCCGAGAAGGCTAACCCCTTTGAAAATTTCGAAAAATGCGCCCAGAATTCCGAGAAGGCTAACCCCTTTGAAAATTTCGAAAAATGAGCCCAGAATGCCATAAAGTCTAACCCCTTTGAAATAATCGAAAAATGCGCCCAGAATTCCGAGAAGGCTAAACCCTTTGAAAATTTTGAAAAATGCGCCCAGAATTCCGAGAAGGCTAACCCCTTTGAAAATTTCGAAAAATGCGCCCAGAATTCCGAGAAGGCTAACCCCTTTGAAAATTTCGAAAAATGCGCCCAGAATTCCGAGAAGGCCAACCACTTTGAAAATTTCGAAAAATGCGCCCAGAATTCCGAGAAGGCTAACACCTTTGAAAATTTCGAAAAATGCGCACAGAATTCCGAGAAGGCTAACCCCTTTGAAAAAATTGAAAAATGCGCCCAGAATTCCGAGAAGGCTAACACCTTTGAAAATTTCGAAAAATGCGCCCAGAATTCCGAGAAGGCTAACCCCTTTGAAAATTTCGAAAAATGCGCCCAGAATTCCGAGAAGGCTAACCCCTTTGAAAATTTCGAAAAGAGCGCCCTGAATTCCGAGAAGGCTAACCCCGTTGAAAATTTCGAAAAATGCGCACAGAATTCCGAGAAGGCTAACCCCTTTGAAAATTGCGAAAAATGCGCCCAGAATTCCGAGAAGGCTAACCCCATTGAAAATTTCGAAAAATGCGCCCAGAATTCCGAGAAGGCTAACCCCTTTGAAAATTTCGAAAAATGCGCCCAGAATTCCGAGAAGGCTAACCCCTTTGAAAATTTCGAAAAATGAGCCCAGAATTCCGAGAAGGCCCCTTTGAAAATTTCGAAAAATGAGCTCAGAACGCCGAGAAGGCTAACCCCTTTGAAAATTTCGAAAAATGCGCCCAGAATTCCGAGAAGGCTAACCCCTTTGAAAATTTCGAAAAAAGCGCCCAGAATTCCGAGAAGTCTCACCCCCTTTGAAAATTTCGAAAAATGCGCCCAGAATTCCGAGGAGGCTAACCCCTTTGAAAATTTCGAAAAATGCGCCCAGAATTCCGAGAAGGCTAAACCCTTTGAAAATTTTGAAAAATGCGCCCAGAATTCCGAGAAGGCTAACCCCTTTGAAAATTTCGAAAAATGCGCCCAGAATTCCGAGAAGGCTAACCCCTTTGAAAATTTCGAAAAATGCGCCCAGAATTCCGAGAAGGCTAACCCCTTTGAAAATTTCGAAAAATGCGCCCAGAATTCCGAGAAGGCTAACCCCTTTGAAAATTTCGAAAAATGAGCCCAGAATGCCATAAAGTCTAACCCCTTTGAAATAATCGAAAAATGCGCCCAGAATTCCGAGAAGGCTAAACCCTTTGAAAATTTTGAAAAATGCGCCCAGAATTCCGAGAAGGCTAACCCCTTTGAAAATTTAGAAAAATGCGCCCAGAATTCCGAGAAGGCTAACCCCTTTGAAAATTTCGAAAAATGCGCCCAGAATTCCGAGAAGGCCAACCACTTTGAAAATTTCGAAAAATGCGCCCAGAATTCCGAGAAGGCTAACACCTTTGAAAATTTCGAAAAATGCGCACAGAATTCCGAGAAGGCTAACCCCTTTGAAAAAATTGAAAAATGCGCCCAGAATTCCGAGAAGGCTAACACCTTTGAAAATTTCGAAAAATGCGCCCAGAATTCCGAGAAGGCTAACCCCTTTGAAAATTTCGAAAAATGCGCCCAGAATTCCGAGAAGGCTAACCCCTTTGAAAATTTCGAAAAGAGCGCCCAGAATTCCGAGAAGGCTAACCCCGTTGAAAATTTCGAAAAATGCGCACAGAATTCCGAGAAGGCTAACCCCTTTGAAAATTGCGAAAAATGCGCCCAGAATTCCGAGAAGGCTAACCCCATTGAAAATTTCGAAAAATGCGCCCAGAATTCCGAGAAGGCTAACCCCTTTGAAAATTTCGAAAAATGCGCCCAGAATTCCGAGAAGGCTAACCCCTTTGAAAATTTCGAAAAATGTGCCCAGAATTCCGAGAAGGCTAACCCCTTTGAAAATGTCGAAAACTGCGCCCAGAATTCCAAGAGGGCCAACCCCTTTGAAAATTTCGAAAAATGCGCCCAAAAATCCGAGAAGGCTAACCCCTTTGAAAATTTCGAAAAACGCGCCCAGAATTCCGAGAAGGCTAACCCCTTTGAAAATTTCGAAAAATGCGCCCAGAATTCCGAGAAAACTAACCCCTTTGAAAATTTCGAAAATTGCGCCCAGAATTCCGAGAAGGCTAACCCCTTTGAAAATTTCGAAAAATGCGCCCAGAATTCCGAGAAGACTAACCCCTTTGAAAATTTCGAAAATTGCGCCCAGAATTCCGAGAAGGCTAACCCCTTTGAAAATTTCGAAAAATGCGCCTAGAATTCCGAGAAGGCTAACCCCTTTGAAAATTTCGAAAAATGCGCCCAGAATTCCGAGAAGGCTAACCCCTTTGAAAATTTCGAAAAATGAGCTCAGAATGCCGAGAAGGCTAACCCCTTTAAAAAATTTGGAAAAATGCGCCCAGAATTCCGAGAAGACTAACCCCTTTGAAAATTTCGAAAATTGCGCCCAGAATTCCGAGAAGGCTAACCCCTTTGAAAATTTCGAAAAATGCGCCTAGAATTCCGAGAAGGCTAACCCCTTTGAAAATTTCGAAAAATGCGCCCAGAATTCCGAGAAGGCTAACCCCTTTGAAAATTTCGAAAAATGAGCTCAGAATGCCGAGAAGGCTAACCCCTTTGAAAATTTCGAAAAATGCGCCCAGAATTCCGAGAAGGCTAACCCCTTTGAAAATTTCGAAAAAAGCGCCCAGAATTCCGAGAAGTCTCACCCCCTTTGAAAATTTCGAAAAATGCGCCCAGAATTCCGAGGAGGCTAACCCCTTTGAAAATTTCGAAAAATGCGCCCAGAATTCCGAGAAGGCTAACCCCTTTGAAAATTTCGAAAAATGAGCTCAGAATGCCGAGAAGGCTAACCCCTTTGAAATTTTCGAAAAATGCGCCCAGAATTCCGAGAAGGCTAACCCCTTTGAAAATTTCGAAAAATGAGCTCAGAATGCCGAGAAGGCTAACCCCTTTGAAATTTTCGAAAAATGCGCCCAGAATTCCGAGAAGGCTAACCCCTTTGAAAATTTCGAAAAATGCGCCCAGAATGCCGAGAAGTCTCACCCCTTTGAAAATTTCGAAAAATGCGCCCAGAATTCCGAGGAGGCTAACCCCTTTGAAAATTTCGAAAAATGCGCCCAGAATTCAGAGAAGGCTAACCACTTTGAAAATTTCGAAAAATGCGCCCAGAATTCCGAGAAGGCTAACCCCTTTGAAAATTTCAAAAAATGCGCCCAGAATTCCGAGAAGGCTAACCCCTTTGAAAATTTCAAAAAATGCGCCCAGAATTCCGAGAAGGCTAACCCCTTTGAAAATTTCGAAAAATGCGCCCAGAATTCCGAGAAGGCTAACGCCTTTGAAAATTTCGAAAAATGCGCCCAGAATTCCGAGAAGGCTAACCCCTTTGAAAATTTCGAAAAATGCGCCCAGAATTCCGAGAAGGCTAACCACTTTGAAAATTTCGAAAAATGAGCACAGAATGCCGAGAAGGCTAACCCCTTTGAAAATTTCGAAAAATGAGCCCAGAATGCCATGAATGCCCTTTGAAAAAATCGAAAAATGCGCCCAGAATTCCGAGAAGGCTAAACCCTTTGAAAATTTTGAAAAATGCGCCCAGAATTCCGAGAAGGCTAACCCCTTTGAAAATTTCGAAAAATGCGCCCAGAATTCCGAGAAGGCTAACACCTTTGAAAATTTCGAAAAATGCGCCCAGAATTCCGAGAAGGCTAACCACTTTGAAAATTTCAAAAAATGAGCACAGAATGCCGAGAAGGCTAACCCCTTTGAAAATTTCGAAAAATGAGCCCAGAATGCCATGAATGCCCTTTGAAAAAATCGAAAAATGCGCCCAGAATTCCGAGAAGGCTAAACCCTTTGAAAATTTTGAAAAATGCGCCCAGAATTCCGAGAAGGCTAACCCCTTTGAAAATTTCGAAAAATGCGCCCAGAATTCCGAGAAGGCTAACACCTTTGAAAATTTCGAAAAATGCGCCCAGAATTCCGAGAAGACTAACCCCTTTGAAAATTTCGAAAAATGCGCCCAGAATGCCGAGAAGTCCCACCCCTTTGAAAATTTCGAAAAATGAGCCCAGAATTCCGAGAAGGCCCCTTTGATAATTTCGAAAAATGCGCCCAGAATGCCGAGAAGTCTAACCCCTTTAACAAATTTCGAATAATGCGACCAGAATTCCGAGAAGGCTAACCCTTTTGAAAATTTCGAAAAATGCGCCCAGAATTCCGAGAAGGCTAACCCCTTTGAAAATTTCGAAAAATGCGCCCAGAATTCCGAGAAGGCTAACCCCTTTGAAAATTTCGAAAAATGTGCCCAGAATTCCGAGAAGGCTAACCCCTTTGAAAATGTCGAAAATTGCGCC
The DNA here is from genome assembly GCA_964059195.1 of Ectobius pallidus. Taxonomy (NCBI): domain Eukaryota; kingdom Metazoa; phylum Arthropoda; class Insecta; order Blattodea; family Ectobiidae; genus Ectobius; species Ectobius pallidus. Next base: position 82,500,048 of record CAXKWD010000002.1, on the reverse strand, counting down.
CAGAATTCCAAGAGGGCCAACCCCTTTGAAAATTTCGAAAAATGCGCCCAGAATTCCGAGAAGGCCAACCACTTTGAAAATTTCGAAAAATGCGCCCAGAATTCCGAGAAGGCTAACCCCTTTGAAAATTTCGAAAAATGAGCTCAGAATGCCGAGAAGGCTAACCCCTTTGAAAATTTCGGAAAATGCGCCCAGAATTCCGAGAAGGCTAACCCCTTTGAAAATTTCGAAAAATGCGCCCAGAATTCCGAGAAGTCTCACCCCTTTGAAAATTTCGAAAAATGCGCCCAGAATTCCGAGGAGGCTAACCCCTTTGAAAATTTCGAAAAATGAGCCCAGAATTCCGAGAAGGCTAACCACTTTTAAAATTTCGAAAAATGTGCCCAGAATTCCGAGAAGGCTAACCCCTTTGAAAATTTCGAAAAATGCGCCCAGAATTCCGAGAAGGCTAACCCCTTTGAAAATTTCGAAAAATGAGCCCAGAATGCCATAAAGTCTAACCCCTTTGAAATAATCGAAAAATGCGCCCAGAATTCCGAGAAGGCTAAACCCTTTGAAAATTTTGAAAAATGCGCCCAGAATTCCGAGAAGGCTAACCCCTTTGAAAATTTCGAAAAATGCGCCCAGAATTCCGAGAAGGCTAACCCCTTTGAAAATTTCGAAAAATGCGCCCAGAATTCCGAGAAGGCTAACCCCTTTGAAAATTTCGAAAAATGCGCCCAGAATTCCGAGAAGGCTAACCCCTTTGAAAATTTCGAAAAATGTGCCCAGAATTCCGAGAAGGCTAACCCCTTTGAAAATGTCGAAAACTGCGCCCAGAATTCCGAGAGGGCCAACCCCTTTGAAAATTTCGAAAAATGCGCCCAGAAATCCGAGAAGGCTAACCCCTTTGAAAATTTCGAAAAATGCGCCCAGAATTCCGAGAAGGCTAACCCCTTTGAAAATTTCGAAAAATGCGCCCAGAATTCCGAGAAAACTAACCCCTTTGAAAATTTCGAAAATTGCGCCCAGAATTCCGAGAAGGCTAACCCCTTTGAAAATTTCGAAAAATGCGCCCAGAATTCCGAGAAGACTAACCCCTTTGAAAATTTCGAAAATTGCGCCCAGAATTCCGAGAAGGCTAACCCCTTTGAAAATTTCGAAAAATGCGCCCAGAATTCCGAGAAGGCTAACCCCTTTGAAAATTTCGAAAAATGTGCCCAGAATTCCGAGAAGGCTAACCCCTTTGAAAATGTCGAAAATTGCGCCCAGAATTCCAAGAGGGCCAACCCCTTTGAAAATTTCGAAAAATGCGCCCAGAATTCCGAGAAGGCCAACCACTTTGAAAATTTCGAAAAATGCGCCCAGAATTCCGAGAAGGCTAACCCCTTTGAAAATTTCGAAAAATGAGCTCAGAATGCCGAGAAGGCTAACCCCTTTGAAAATTTCGGAAAATGCGCCCAGAATTCCGAGAAGGCTAACCCCTTTGAAAATTTCGAAAAATGCGCCCAGAATTCCGAGAAGTCTCACCCCTTTGAAAATTTCGAAAAATGCGCCCAGAATTCCGAGGAGGCTAACCCCTTTGAAAATTTCGAAAAATGAGCCCAGAATTCCGAGAAGGCTAACCACTTTTAAAATTTCGAAAAATGTGCCCAGAATTCCGAGAAGGCTAACCCCTTTGAAAATTTCGAAAAATGCGCCCAGAATTCCGAGAAGGCTAACCCCTTTGAAAATTTCGAAAAATGAGCCCAGAATGCCATAAAGTCTAACCCCTTTGAAATAATCGAAAAATGCGCCCAGAATTCCGAGAAGGCTAAACCCTTTGAAAATTTTGAAAAATGCGCCCAGAATTCCGAGAAGGCTAACCCCTTTGAAAATTTCGAAAAATGCGCCCAGAATTCCGAGAAGGCTAACCCCTTTGAAAATTTCGAAAAATGCGCCCAGAATTCCGAGAAGGCTAACCCCTTTGAAAATTTCGAAAAATGCGCCCAGAATTCCGAGAAGGCTAACCCCTTTGAAAATTTCGAAAAATGAGCCCAGAATGCCATAAAGTCTAACCCTTTTGAAATAATCGAAAAATGCGCCCAGAATTCCGAGAAGGCTAAACCCTTTGAAAATTTTGAAAAATGCGCCCAGAATTCCGAGTAGGCTAACCCCTTTGAAAATTTCGAAAAATGCGCCCAGAATTCCGAGAAGGCTAACCCCTTTGAAAATTTCGAAAAATGCGCCCAGAATTCCGAGAAGGCCAACCACTTTGAAAATTTCGAAAAATGCGCCCAGAATTCCGAGAAGGCTAACACCTTTGAAAATTTCGAAAAATGCGCACAGAATTCCGAGAAGGCTAACCCCTTTGAAAAAATTGAAAAATGCGCCCAGAATTACGAGAAGGCTAACACCTTTGAAAATTTCGAAAAATGCGCCCAGAATTCCGAGAAGGCTAACCCCTTTGAAAATTTCGAAAAATGCGCCCAGAATTCCGAGAAGGCTAACCCCTTTGAAAATTTCGAAAAGAGCGCCCAGAATTCCGAGAAGGCTAACCCCGTTGAAAATTTCGAAAAATGCGCACAGAATTCCGAGAAGGCTAACCCCTTTGAAAATTGCGAAAAATGCGCCCAGAATTCCGAGAAGGCTAACCCCATTGAAAATTTCGAAAAATGCGCCCAGAATTCCGAGAAGGCTAACCCCTTTGAAAATTTCGAAAAATGCGCCCAGAATTCCGAGAAGGCTAACCCCTTTGAAAATTTCGAAAAATGAGCCCAGAATTCCGAGAAGGCCCCTTTGATAATTTCGAAAAATGCGCCCAGAATGCCGAGAAGTCTAACCCCTTTAACAAATTTCGAATAATGCGACCAGAATTCCGAGAAGGCTAACCCTTTTGAAAATTTCGAAAGATGCGCCCAGAATTCGGAGAAGGCTAACCCCTTTGAAAATTTCGAAAAATGCGCCCAGAATTCCGAGAAGGCTAACCCCTTTGAAAATTTCGAAAAATGTGCCCAGAATTCCGAGAAGGCTAACCCCTTTGAAAATGTCGAAAACTGCGCCCAGAATTCCGAGAGGGCCAACCCCTTTGAAAATTTCGAAAAATGCGCCCAGAAATCCGAGAAGGCTAACCCCTTTGAAAATTTCGAAAAATGCGCCCAGAATTCCGAGAAGGCTAACCCCTTTGAAAATTTCGAAAAATGCGCCCAGAATTCCGAGAAAACTAACCCCTTTGAAAATTTCGAAAATTGCGCCCAGAATTCCGAGAAGGCTAACCCCTTTGAAAATTTCGAAAAATGCGCCCAGAATTCCGAGAAGACTAACCCCTTTGAAAATTTCGAAAATTGCGCCCAGAATTCCGAGAAGGCTAACCCCTTTGAAAATTTCGAAAAATGCGCCCAGAATTCCGAGAAGGCTAACCCCTTTGAAAATTTCGAAAAATGTGCCCAGAATTCCGAGAAGGCTAACCCCTTTGAAAATGTCGAAAATTGCGCCCAGAATTCCAAGAGGGCCAACCCCTTTGAAAATTTCGAAAAATGCGCCCAGAATTCCGAGAAGGCCAACCACTTTGAAAATTTCGAAAAATGCGCCCAGAATTCCGAGAAGGCTAACCCCTTTGAAAATTTCGAAAAATGAGCTCAGAATGCCGAGAAGGCTAACCCCTTTGAAAATTTCGGAAAATGCGCCCAGAATTCCGAGAAGGCTAACCCCTTTGAAAATTTCGAAAAATGCGCCCAGAATTCCGAGAAGTCTCACCCCTTTGAAAATTTCGAAAAATGCGCCCAGAATTCCGAGGAGGCTAACCCCTTTGAAAATTTCGAAAAATGAGCCCAGAATTCCGAGAAGGCTAACCACTTTTAAAATTTCGAAAAATGTGCCCAGAATTCCGAGAAGGCTAACCCCTTTGAAAATTTCGAAAAATGCGCCCAGAATTCCGAGAAGGCTAACCCCTTTGAAAATTTCGAAAAATGAGCCCAGAATGCCATAAAGTCTAACCCCTTTGAAATAATCGAAAAATGCGCCCAGAATTCCGAGAAGGCTAAACCCTTTGAAAATTTTGAAAAATGCGCCCAGAATTCCGAGAAGGCTAACCCCTTTGAAAATTTCGAAAAATGCGCCCAGAATTCCGAGAAGGCTAACCCCTTTGAAAATTTCGAAAAATGCGCCCAGAATTCCGAGAAGGCTAACCCCTTTGAAAATTTCGAAAAATGCGCCCAGAATTCCGAGAAGGCTAACCCCTTTGAAAATTTCGAAAAATGAGCCCAGAATGCCATAAAGTCTAACCCCTTTGAAATAATCGAAAAATGCGCCCAGAATTCCGAGAAGGCTAAACCCTTTGAAAATTTTGAAAAATGCGCCCAGAATTCCGAGAAGGCCCCTTTGATAATTTCGAAAAATGCGCCCAGAATGCCGAGAAGTCTAACCCCTTTGAAAATTTCGAAAAATGAGCCCAGAATTCCGAGAAGGCCCCTTTGATAATTTCGAAAAATGCGCCCAGAATGCCGAGAAGTCTAACCCCTTTAACAAATTTCGAATAATGCGACCAGAATTCCGAGAAGGCTAACCCTTTTGAAAATTTCGAAAAATGCGCCCAGAATTCCGAGAAGGCTAACCCCTTTGAAAATTTCGAAAAATGCGCCCAGAATTCCGAGAAGGCTAACCCCTTTGAAAATTTCGAAAAATGTGCCCAGAATTCCGAGAAGGCTAACCCCTTTGAAAATGTCGAAAATTGCGCCCAGAATTCCAAGAGGGCCAACCCCTTTGAAAATTTCGAAAAATGCGCCCAGAATTCCGAGAAGGCCAACCACTTTGAAAATTTCGAAAAATGCGCCCAGAATTCCGAGAAGGCTAACCCCTTTGAAAATTTCGAAAAATGAGCTCAGAATGCCGAGAAGGCTAACCCCTTTGAAAATTTCGGAAAATGCGCCCAGAATTCCGAGAAGGCTAACCCCTTTGAAAATTTCGAAAAATGCGCCCAGAATTCCGAGAAGTCTCACCCCTTTGAAAATTTCGAAAAATGCGCCCAGAATTCCGAGGAGGCTAACCCCTTTGAAAATTTCGAAAAATGAGCCCAGAATTCCGAGAAGGCTAACCACTTTTAAAATTTCGAAAAATGTGCCCAGAATTCCGAGAAGGCTAACCCCTTTGAAAATTTCGAAAAATGCGCCCAGAATTCCGAGAAGGCTAACCCCTTTGAAAATTTCGAAAAATGAGCCCAGAATGCCATAAAGTCTAACCCCTTTGAAATAATCGAAAAATGCGCCCAGAATTCCGAGAAGGCTAAACCCTTTGAAAATTTTGAAAAATGCGCCCAGAATTCCGAGAAGGCTAACCCCTTTGAAAATTTCGAAAAATGCGCCCAGAATTCCGAGAAGGCTAACCCCTTTGAAAATTTCGAAAAATGCGCCCAGAATTCCGAGAAGGCTAACCCCTTTGAAAATTTCGAAAAATGCGCCCAGAATTCCGAGAAGGCTAACCCCTTTGAAAATTTCGAAAAATGAGCCCAGAATGCCATAAAGTCTAACCCCTTTGAAATAATCGAAAAATGCGCCCAGAATTCCGAGAAGGCTAAACCCTTTGAAAATTTTGAAAAATGCGCCCAGAATTCCGAGTAGGCTAACCCCTTTGAAAATTTCGAAAAATGCGCCCAGAATTCCGAGAAGGCTAACCCCTTTGAAAATTTCGAAAAATGCGCCCAGAATTCCGAGAAGGCCAACCACTTTGAAAATTTCGAAAAATGCGCCCAGAATTCCGAGAAGGCTAACACCTTTGAAAATTTCGAAAAATGCGCACAGAATTCCGAGAAGGCTAACCCCTTTGAAAAAATTGAAAAATGCGCCCAGAATTCCGAGAAGGCTAACACCTTTGAAAATTTCGAAAAATGCGCCCAGAATTCCGAGAAGGCTAACCCCTTTGAAAATTTCGAAAAATGCGCCCAGAATTCCGAGAAGGCTAACCCCTTTGAAAATTTCGAAAAGAGCGCCCAGAATTCCGAGAAGGCTAACCCCGTTGAAAATTTCGAAAAATGCGCACAGAATTCCGAGAAGGCTAACCCCATTGAAAATTTCGAAAAATGCGCCCAGAATTCCGAGAAGGCTAACCCCTTTGAAAATTTCGAAAAATGCGCCCAGAATTCCGAGAAGGCTAACCCCTTTGAAAATTTCGAAAAATGAGCCCAGAATTCCGAGAAGGCCCCTTTGATAATTTCGAAAAATGCGCCCAGAATGCCGAGAAGTCTAACCCCTTTAACAAATTTCGAATAATGCGACCAGAATTCCGAGAAGGCTAACCCTTTTGAAAATTTCGAAAGATGCGCCCAGAATTCGGAGAAGGCTAACCCCTTTGAAAATTTCGAAAAATGCGCCCAGAATTCCGAGAAGGCTAACCCCTTTGAAAATTTCGAAAAATGTGCCCAGAATTCCGAGAAGGCTAACCCCTTTGAAAATGTCGAAAACTGCGCCCAGAATTCCGAGAGGGCCAACCCCTTTGAAAATTTCGAAAAATGCGCCCAGAAATCCGAGAAGGCTAACCCCTTTGAAAATTTCGAAAAATGCGCCCAGAATTCCGAGAAGGCTAACCCCTTTGAAAATTTCGAAAAATGCGCCCAGAATTCCGAGAAAACTAACCCCTTTGAAAATTTCGAAAATTGCGCCCAGAATTCCGAGAAGGCTAACCCCTTTGAAAATTTCGAAAAATGCGCCCAGAATTCCGAGAAGACTAACCCCTTTGAAAATTTCGAAAATTGCGCCCAGAATTCCGAGAAGGCTAACCCCTTTGAAAATTTCGAAAAATGCGCCTAGAATTCCGAGAAGGCTAACCCCTTTGAAAATTTCGAAAAATGCGCCCAGAATTCCGAGAAGGCTAACCCCTTTGAAAATTTCGAAAATTGAGCTCAGAATGCCGAGAAGGCTAACCCCTTTGAAAATTTCGAAAAATGCGCCCAGAATTCCGAGAAGACTAACCCCTTTGAAAATTTCGAAAATTGCGCCCAGAATTCCGAGAAGGCTAACCCCTTTGAAAATTTCGAAAAATGCTCCTAGAATTCCGAGAAGGCTAACCCCTTTGAAAATTTCGAAAAATGCGCCCAGAATTCCGAGAAGGCTAACCCCTTTGAAAATTTCGAAAAATGAGCTCAGAATGCCGAGAAGGCTAACCCCTTTGAAAATTTCGAAAAATGCGCCCAGAATTCCGAGAAGGCTAACCCCTTTGAAAATTTCGAAAAAAGCGCCCAGAATTCCGAGAAGTCTCACCCCCTTTGAAAATTTCGAAAAATGCGCCCAGAATTCCGAGGAGGCTAACCCCTTTGAAAATTTCGAAAAATGCGCCCAGAATTCCGAGAAGGCTAAACCCTTTGAAAATTTTAAAAAATGCGCCCAGAATTCCGAGAAGGCTAACCCCTTTGAAAATTTCGAAAAATGCGCCCAGAATTCCGAGAAGGCTAACCCCTTTGAAAATTTCGAAAAATGCGCCCAGAATTCCGAGAAGGCTAACCCCTTTGAAAATTTCGAAAAATGCGCCCAGAATTCCGAGAAGGCTAACCCCTTTGAAAATTTCGAAAAATGAGCCCAGAATGCCATAAAGTCTAACCCCTTTGAAATAATCGAAAAATGCGCCCAGAATCCCGAGAAGGCTAAACCCTTTGAAAATTTTGAAAAATGCGCCCAGAATTCCGAGAAGGCTAACCCCTTTGAAAATTTAGAAAAATGCGCCCAGAATTCCGAGAAGGCTAACCCCTTTGAAAATTTCGAAAAATGCGCCCAGAATTCCGAGAAGGCCAACCACTTTGAAAATTTCGAAAAATGCGCCCAGAATTCCGAGAAGGCTAACACCTTTGAAAATTTCGAAAAATGCGCACAGAATTCCGAGAAGGCTAACCCCTTTGAAAAAATTGAAAAATGCGCCCAGAATTCCGAGAAGGCTTTCACCTTTGAAAATTTCGAAAAATGCGCCCAGAATTCCGAGAAGGCTAACCCCTTTGAAAATTTCGAAAAATGCGCCCAGAATTCCGAGAAGGCTAACCCCTTTGAAAATTTCGAAAAGAGCGCCCAGAATTCCGAGAAGGCTAACCCCGTTGAAAATTTCGAAAAATGCGCACAGAATTCCGAGAAGGCTAACCCCTTTGAAAATTGCGAAAAATGCGCCCAGAATTCCGAGAAGGCTAACCCCATTGAAAATTTCGAAAAATGCGCCCAGAATTCCGAGAAGGCTAACCCCTTTGAAAATTTCGAAAAATGCGCCCAGAATTCCGAGAAGGCTAACCCCTTTGAAAATTTCGAAAAATGAGCCCAGAATTCCGAGAAGGCCCCTTTGATAATTTCGAAAAATGCGCCCAGAATGCCGAGAAGTCTAACCCCTTTAACAAATTTCGAATAATGCGACCAGAATTCCGAGAAGGCTAACCCTTTTGAAAATTTCGAAAGATGCGCCCAGAATTCGGAGAAGGCTAACCCCTTTGAAAATTTCGAAAAATGCGCCCAGAATTCCGAGAAGGCTAACCCCTTTGAAAATTTCGAAAAATGTGCCCAGAATTCCGAGAAGGCTAACCCCTTTGAAAATGTCGAAAACTGCGCCCAGAATTCCGAGAGGGCTAACCACTTTTAAAATTTCGAAAAATGAGCCCAGAATTCCGAGAAGGCTAACCACTTTTAAAATTTCGAAAAATGTGCCCAGAATTCCGAGAAGGCTAACCCCTTTGAAAATTTCGAAAAATGCGCCCAGAATTCCGAGAAGGCTAACCCCTTTGAAAATTTCGAAAAATGAGCCCAGAATGCCATAAAGTCTAACCCCTTTGAAATAATCGAAAAATGCGCCCAGAATTCCGAGAAGGCTAAACCCTTTGAAAATTTTGAAAAATGCGCCCAGAATTCCGAGAAGGCTAACCCCTTTGAAAATTTCGAAAAATGCGCCCAGAATTCCGAGAAGGCTAACCCCTTTGAAAATTTCGAAAAATGCGCCCAGAATTCCGAGAAGGCTAACCCCTTTGAAAATTTCGAAAAATGCGCCCAGAATTCCGAGAAGGCTAACCCCTTTGAAAATTTCGAAAAATGAGCCCAGAATGCCATAAAGTCTAACCCCTTTGAAATAATCGAAAAATGCGCCCAGAATTCCGAGAAGGCTAAACCCTTTGAAAATTTTGAAAAATGCGCCCAGAATTCCGAGTAGGCTAACCCCTTTGAAAATTTCGAAAAATGCGCCCAGAATTCCGAGAAGGCTAACCCCTTTGAAAATTTCGAAAAATGCGCCCAGAATTCCGAGAAGGCCAACCACTTTGAAAATTTCGAAAAATGCGCCCAGAATTCCGAGAAGGCTAACACCTTTGAAAATTTCGAAAAATGCGCACAGAATTCCGAGAAGGCTAACCCCTTTGAAAAAATTGAAAAATGCGCCCAGAATTCCGAGAAGGCTAACACCTTTGAAAATTTCGAAAAATGCGCCCAGAATTCCGAGAAGGCTAACCCCTTTGAAAATTTCGAAAAATGCGCCCAGAATTCCGAGAAGGCTAACCCCTTTGAAAATTTCGAAAAATGCGCCCAGAATTCCGAGAAGGCTAACCCCTTTGAAAATTTCGAAAAGAGCGCCCAGAATTCCGAGAAGGCTAACCCCGTTGAAAATTTCGAAAAATGCGCACAGAATTCCGAGAAGGCTAACCCCTTTGAAAATTGCGAAAAATGCGCCCAGAATTCCGAGAAGGCTAACCCCATTGAAAATTTCGAAAAATGCGCCCAGAATTCCGAGAAGGCTAACCCCTTTGAAAATTTCGAAAAATGCGCCCAGAATTCCGAGAAGGCTAACCCCTTTGAAAATTTCGAAAAATGAGCCCAGAATTCCGAGAAGGCCCCTTTGATAATTTCGAAAAATGCGCCCAGAATGCCGAGAAGTCTAACCCCTTTAACAAATTTCGAATAATGCGACCAGAATTCCGAGAAGGCTAACCCTTTTGAAAATTTCGAAAGATGCGCCCAGAATTCGGAGAAGGCTAACCCCTTTGAAAATTTCGAAAAATGCGCCCAGAATTCCGAGAAGGCTAACCCCTTTGAAAATTTCGAAAAATGTGCCCAGAATTCCGAGAAGGCTAACCCCTTTGAAAATGTCGAAAACTGCGCCCAGAATTCCGAGAGGGCCAACCCCTTTGAAAATTTCGAAAAATGCGCCCAGAAATCCGAGAAGGCTAACCCCTTTGAAAATTTCGAAAAATGCGCCCAGAATTCCGAGAAGGCTAACCCCTTTGAAAATTTCGAAAAATGCGCCCAGAATTCCGAGAAAACTAACCCCTTTGAAAATTTCGAAAATTGCGCCCAGAATTCCGAGAAGGCTAACCCCTTTGAAAATTTCGAAAAATGCGCCCAGAATTCCGAGAAGACTAACCCCTTTGAAAATTTCGAAAATTGCGCCCAGAATTCCGAGAAGGCTAACCCCTTTGAAAATTTCGAAAAATGCGCCTAGAATTCCGAGAAGGCTAACCCCTTTGAAAATTTCGAAAAATGCGCCCAGAATTCCGAGAAGGCTAACCCCTTTGAAAATTTCGAAAATTGAGCTCAGAATGCCGAGAAGGCTAACCCCTTTGAAAATTTCGAAAAATGCGCCCAGAATTCCGAGAAGACTAACCCCTTTGAAAATTTCGAAAATTGCGCCCAGAATTCCGAGAAGGCTAACCCCTTTGAAAATTTCGAAAAATGCTCCTAGAATTCCGAGAAGGCTAACCCCTTTGAAAATTTCGAAAAATGCGCCCAGAATTCCGAGAAGGCTAACCCCTTTGAAAATTTCGAAAAATGAGCTCAGAATGCCGAGAAGGCTAACCCCTTTGAAAATTTCGAAAAATGCGCCCAGAATTCCGAGAAGGCTAACCCCTTTGAAAATTTCGAAAAAAGCGCCCAGAATTCCGAGAAGTCTCACCCCCTTTGAAAATTTCGAAAAATGCGCCCAGAATTCCGAGGAGGCTAACCCCTTTGAAAATTTCGAAAAATGCGCCCAGAATTCCGAGAAGGCTAAACCCTTTGAAAATTTTAAAAAATGCGCCCAGAATTCCGAGAAGGCTAACCCCTTTGAAAATTTCGAAAAATGCGCCCAGAATTCCGAGAAGGCTAACCCCTTTGAAAATTTCGAAAAATGCGCCCAGAATTCCGAGAAGGCTAACCCCTTTGAAAATTTCGAAAAATGCGCCCAGAATTCCGAGAAGGCTAACCCCTTTGAAAATTTCGAAAAATGAGCCCAGAATGCCATAAAGTCTAACCCCTTTGAAATAATCGAAAAATGCGCCCAGAATCCCGAGAAGGCTAAACCCTTTGAAAATTTTGAAAAATGCGCCCAGAATTCCGAGAAGGCTAACCCCTTTGAAAATTTAGAAAAATGCGCCCAGAATTCCGAGAAGGCTAACCCCTTTGAAAATTTCGAAAAATGCGCCCAGAATTCCGAGAAGGCCAACCACTTTGAAAATTTCGAAAAATGCGCCCAGAATTCCGAGAAGGCTAACACCTTTGAAAATTTCGAAAAATGCGCACAGAATTCCGAGAAGGCTAACCCCTTTGAAAAAATTGAAAAATGCGCCCAGAATTCCGAGAAGGCTTTCACCTTTGAAAATTTCGAAAAATGCGCCCAGAATTCCGAGAAGGCTAACCCCTTTGAAAATTTCGAAAAATGCGCCCAGAATTCCGAGAAGGCTAACCCCTTTGAAAATTTCGAAAAGAGCGCCCAGAATTCCGAGAAGGCTAACCCCGTTGAAAATTTCGAAAAATGCGCACAGAATTCCGAGAAGGCTAACCCCTTTGAAAATTGCGAAAAATGCGCCCAGAATTCCGAGAAGGCTAACCCCATTGAAAATTTCGAAAAATGCGCCCAGAATTCCGAGAAGGCTAACCCCTTTGAAAATTTCGAAAAATGCGCCCAGAATTCCGAGAAGGCTAACCCCTTTGAAAATTTCGAAAAATGAGCCCAGAATTCCGAGAAGGCCCCTTTGATAATTTCGAAAAATGCGCCCAGAATGCCGAGAAGTCTAACCCCTTTAACAAATTTCGAATAATGCGACCAGAATTCCGAGAAGGCTAACCCTTTTGAAAATTTCGAAAGATGCGCCCAGAATTCGGAGAAGGCTAACCCCTTTGAAAATTTCGAAAAATGCGCCCAGAATTCCGAGAAGGCTAACCCCTTTGAAAATTTCGAAAAATGTGCCCAGAATTCCGAGAAGGCTAACCCCTTTGAAAATGTCGAAAACTGCGCCCAGAATTCCGAGAGGGCTAACCACTTTTAAAATTTCGAAAAATGAGCCCAGAATTCCGAGAAGGCTAACCACTTTTAAAATTTCGAAAAATGTGCCCAGAATTCCGAGAAGGCTAACCCCTTTGAAAATTTCGAAAAATGCGCCCAGAATTCCGAGAAGGCTAACCCCTTTGAAAATTTCGAAAAATGAGCCCAGAATGCCATAAAGTCTAACCCCTTTGAAATAATCGAAAAATGCGCCCAGAATTCCGAGAAGGCTAAACCCTTTGAAAATTTTGAAAAATGCGCCCAGAATTCCGAGAAGGCTAACCCCTTTGAAAATTTCGAAAAATGCGCCCAGAATTCCGAGAAGGCTAACCCCTTTGAAAATTTCGAAAAATGCGCCCAGAATTCCGAGAAGGCTAACCCCTTTGAAAATTTCGAAAAATGCGCCCAGAATTCCGAGAAGGCTAACCCCTTTGAAAATTTCGAAAAATGAGCCCAGAATGCCATAAAGTCTAACCCCTTTGAAATAATCGAAAAATGCGCCCAGAATTCCGAGAAGGCTAAACCCTTTGAAAATTTTGAAAAATGCGCCCAGAATTCCGAGTAGGCTAACCCCTTTGAAAATTTCGAAAAATGCGCCCAGAATTCCGAGAAGGCTAACCCCTTTGAAAATTTCGAAAAATGCGCCCAGAATTCCGAGAAGGCCAACCACTTTGAAAATTTCGAAAAATGCGCCCAGAATTCCGAGAAGGCTAACACCTTTGAAAATTTCGAAAAATGCGCACAGAATTCCGAGAAGGCTAACCCCTTTGAAAAAATTGAAAAATGCGCCCAGAATTCCGAGAAGGCTAACACCTTTGAAAATTTCGAAAAATGCGCCCAGAATTCCGAGAAGGCTAACCCCTTTGAAAATTTCGAAAAATGCGCCCAGAATTCCGAGAAGGCTAACCCCTTTGAAAATTTCAAAAAATGCGCCCAGAATTCCGAGAAGGCTAAACCCTTTGAAAATTTTGAAAAATGCGCCCAGAATTCCGAGAAGGCTAACCCCTTTGAAAATTTCGAAAAATGCGCCCAGAATTCCGAGAAGGCTAACCCCTTTGAAAATTTCGAAAAATGCGCCCAGAATTCCGAGAAGGCCAACCACTTTGAAAATTTCGAAAAATGTGCCCAGAATTCCGAGAAGGCTAACACCTTTGAAAATTTCGAAAAATTCGCACAGAATTCCGAGAAGGCCAACCCCTTTGAAAAAATGGAAAAATGCGCCCAGAATTCCGAGAAGGCTATCACCTTTGAAAATTTCGAAAAATGCGCCCAGAATTCCGAGAAGGCTAACCCCTTTGAAAATTTCGAAAAATGCGCCCAGAATTCCGAGAAGGCTAAACCCTTTGAAAATTTTGAAAAATGCGCCCAGAATTCCGAGAAGGCTAACCCCTTTGAAAATTTCGAAAAATGCGCCCAGAATTCCGAGAAGGCTAACCCCTTTGAAAATTTCGAAAAATGCGCCCAGAATTCCGAGAAGGCCAACCACTTTGAAAATTTCGAAAAATACGCCCAGAATTCCGAGAAGGCTAACCCCTTTGAAAATTTCGAAAAATGAGCACAGAATGCCGAGAAGGCTAACCCCTTTGAAAATTTCGAAAAATGAACCCAGAATGCCATGAAGTCTAACCCCTTTGAAAAAATCGAAAAATGCGCCCAGAATTCCGAGAAGGCTAAACCCTTTGAAAATTTCGAAAAATGCGCCCAGAATTCCGAGAAGGCTAACCCCTTTGAAAATGTCGAAAATTGCGCCCAGAATTCCGAGAGGGCCAACACCTTTGAAAATTTCGAAAAATGCGCCCAGAATTCCGAGAAGGCTAACCCCTTTGAAAATTTCGAAAAATGCGCCCAGAATTCCGAGAAGGCTAACCCCTTTGAAAATTTCGAAAAATGCGCCCAGAATTCCGAGAAGGCTAACCCCTTTGAAAATTTCGAAAAATGCGCCCAGAGTTCCGAGAAGGCTAACCCCTTTGAAAATTGCGAAAAATGCGCCCAGAATTCCGAGAAGGCTAACCCCATTGAAAATTTCGAAAAATGCGCCCAGAATTCCGAGAAGGCTACTCCCTTTGAAAATTTCGAAAAATGCGCCCAGAATTCCGAGAAGGCTAACCCCTTTGAAAATTTCGAAAAATGCGCCCAGAATTCCGAGAAGGCTAACCCCTTTGAAAATTTCGAAAAACGCGCCCAGGATTCCGAGAAGGCTAACCCCTTTGAAAATTTCGGAAAATGCGCCCAGAATTCCGAGAAGGCTTACCCCTTTGAAAATTTCGAAAAATGCGCCCAGAATTCCGAGAAGGCTAACCCCTTTGAAAATTTCGAAAAATGCGCCCAGAATTCCGAGAAGGCTAACCCCTTTGAAAATTTCGAAAATGAGTTCAGAATGCCGAGATGGCTAACCCCTCTGAAAATTTCGAAAAATGCGCCCAGAATTCCGAGAAGGCTAACCCCTTTGAAAATTTCGAAAAATGCGCCCAGAATGCCGAGAAGTCCCACCCCTTTGAAAATTTCGAAAAATGCGCCCAGAATTCCGAGAAGGCCCCTTTGATAATTTCGAAAAATGCGGCCAGAATGCCGAGAAGTCTAACCCCTTTAACAAATTTCGAATAATGCGACCAGAATTCCGAAAAGGCTAACCCTTTTGAAAATTTCGAAAAATGCGCCCAGAATTCCGAGAAGGCTAACCCCTTTGAAAATTTCGAAAAATGCGCCAAGAATTCCGAGAAGACTAACCCCTTTGAAAATTTCGAAAATTGCGCCCAGAATTCCGAGAAGGCTAACCCCTTTGAAAATTTCGAAAAATGCGCCCAGAATTCCGAGAAGGCTAACCCCTTTGAAAATTTCAAAAAATGCGCCCAGAATTCCGAGAAGGCTAACCCCTTTGAAAATTTCGAAAAATGCGCCCAGAATTCCGAGAAGGCTAACGCCTTTGAAAATTTCGAAAAATGCGCCCAGAATTCCGAGAAGGCTAACCCCTTTGAAAATTTCGAAAAATGCGCCCAGAATTCCGAGAAGGCTAACCACTTTGAAAATTTCGAAAAATGAGCACAGAATGCCGAGAAGGCTAACCCCTTTGAAAATTTCGAAAAATGAGCCCAGAATGCCATGAATGCCCTTTGAAAAAATCGAAAAATGCGCCCAGAATTCCGAGAAGGCTAAACCCTTTGAAAATTTTGAAAAATGCGCCCAGAATTCCGAGAAGGATAACCCCTTTGAAAATTTCGAAAAATGCCCCCAGAATTCCGAGAAGGCTAACCCCTTTGAAAATTTCGAAAAATGAGCTCAGAATGCCGAGAAGGCTAACCCCTTTGAAAATTTCGAAAAATGCGCCCAGAATTCCGAGAAGGCTAACCCCTTTGAAAATTTCGAAAAATGCGCCCAGAATTCCGAGAAGTCTCACCCCTTTGAAAATTTCGAAAAATGCGCCCAGAATTCCGAGGAGGCTAACCCCTTTGAAAATTTCGAAAAATGCGCCCAGAATTCCGAGAAGGCTAACCACTTTAAAAATTTCGAAAAATGCGCCCAGAATTCCGAGAAGGCTAACCCCTTTGAAAATTTCAAAAAATGCGCCCAGAATTATGAGAAGGCTAACCCCTTTGAAAATTTCGAAAAATGCTCCCAGAATTCCGAGAAGGCTAACGCCTTTGAAAATTTCGAAAAATGCGCCCAGAATTCCGAGAAGGCTAACCCCTTTGAAAATTTCGAAAAATGCGCCCAGAATTCCGAGAAGGCTAACCCCTTTGAAAATTTCGAAAAATGAGCACAGAATGCCGAGAAGGCTAACCCCTTTGAAAATTTCGAAAAATGAGCCCAGAATGCCATAAAGTCTAACCCCTTTGAAAAAATCGAAAAATGCGCCCAGAATTCCGAGAAGGCTAAACCCTTTGAAAATTTTGAAAAATGCGCCCAGAATTCCGAGAAGGCTAACCCCTTTGAAAATTTCGAAAAATGCGCCCAGAATTCCGAGAAA
Organism: Ectobius pallidus; assembly: GCA_964059195.1. NCBI lineage: Eukaryota > Metazoa > Arthropoda > Insecta > Blattodea > Ectobiidae > Ectobius > Ectobius pallidus. Next base: position 82,483,886 of record CAXKWD010000002.1, on the reverse strand, counting down.
GCTAACACCTTTGAAAATTTCGAAAAATGCGCCCAGAATTCCGAGAAGGCTAACCCCTTTGAAAATTTCGAAAAATGCGCCCAGAATTCCGAGAAGGCTAACACCTTTGAAAATTTCGAAAAATGCGCACAGAATTCCGAGAAGGCTAACCCCTTTGAAAATTGCGAAAAATGCGCCCAGAATTCCGAGAAGGCTAACCCCATTGAAAATTTCGAAAAATGCGCCCAGAATTCCGAGAAGGCTAACCCCTTTGAAAATTTCGAAAAATGAGCTCAGAATGCCGAGAAGGCTAACCCCTTTGAAAATTTCGAAAAATGCGCCCAGAATTCCGAGAAGGCTAACCCCTTTGAAAATTTCGAAAAAAGCGCCCAGAATTCCGAGAAGTCTCACCCCCTTTGAAAATTTCGAAAAATGCGCCCAGAATTCCGAGGAGGCTAACCCCTTTGAAAATTTCGAAAAATGCGCCCAGAATTCCGAGAAGGCTAACCACTTAGAAAATTTCGAAAAATGCGCCCAGAATTCCGAGAAGGCTAACCCCTTTGAAAATTTCAAAAAATGCGCCCAGAATTCCGAGAAGGCTAAACCCTTTGAAAATTTTGAAAAATGCGCCCAGAATTCCGAGAAGGCTAACCCCTTTGAAAATTTCGAAAAATGCGCCCAGAATTCCGAGAAGGCTAACCCCTTTGAAAATTTCGAAAAATGCGCCCAGAATTCCGAGAAGGCCAACCACTTTGAAAATTTCGAAAAATGTGCCCAGAATTCCGAGAAGGCTAACACCTTTGAAAATTTCGAAAAATGCGCACAGAATTCCGAGAAGGCCAACCCCTTTGAAAAAATGGAAAAATGCGCCCAGAATTCCGAGAAGGCTATCACCTTTGAAAATTTCGAAAAATGCGCCCAGAATTCCGAGAAGGCTAACCCCTTTGAAAATTTCGAAAAATGCGCCCAGAATTCCGAGAAGGCTAAACCCTTTGAAAATATTGAAAAATGCGCCCAGAATTCCGAGAAGGCTAACCCCTTTGAAAATTTCGAAAAATGCGCCCAGAATTCCGAGAAGGCTAACCCCTTTGAAAATTTCGAAAAATGCGCCCAGAATTCCGAGAAGGCCAACCACTTTGAAAATTTCGAAAAATACGCCCAGAATTCCGAGAAGGCTAACCCCTTTGAAAATTTCGAAAAATGAGCACAGAATGCCGAGAAGGCTAACCCCTTTGAAAATTTCGAAAAATGAGCCCAGAATGCCATGAAGTCTAACCCCTTTGAAAAAATCGAAAAATGCGCCCAGAATTCCGAGAAGGCTAAACCCTTTGAAAATTTCGAAAAATGCGCCCAGAATTCCGAGAAGGCTAACCCCTTTGAAAATGTCGAAAATTGCGCCCAGAATTCCGAGAGGGCCAACACCTTTGAAAATTTCGAAAAATGCGCCCAGAATTCCGAGAAGGCTAACCCCTTTGAAAATTTCGAAAAATGCGCCTAGAATTCCGAGAAGGCTAACCCCTTTGAAAATTTCGAAAAATGCGCCCAGAATTCCGAGAAGGCTAACCCCTTTGAAAATTTCGAAAAATGCGCCCAGAATTCCGAGAAGGCTAACCCCTTTGAAAATTGCGAAAAATGCGCCCAGAATTCCGAGAAGGCTAACCCCATTGAAAATTTCGAAAAATGCGCCCAGAATTCCGAGGAGGCTAACCCCTTTGAAAATTTCGAAAAATGCGCCCAGAATTCCGAGAAGGCTAACCACTTAGAAAATTTCGAAAAATGCGCCCAGAATTCCGAGAAGGCTAACCCCTTTGAAAATTTCAAAAAATGCGCCCAGAATTCCGAGAAGGCTAAACCCTTTGAAAATTTTGAAAAATGCGCCCAGAATTCCGAGAAGGCTAACCCCTTTGAAAATTTCGAAAAATGCGCCCAGAATTCCGAGAAGGCTAACCCCTTTGAAAATTTCGAAAAATGCGCCCAGAATTCCGAGAAGGCCAACCACTTTGAAAATTTCGAAAAATGTGCCCAGAATTCCGAGAAGGCTAACACCTTTGAAAATTTCGAAAAATGCGCACAGAATTCCGAGAAGGCCAACCCCTTTGAAAAAATGGAAAAATGCGCCCAGAATTCCGAGAAGGCTATCACCTTTGAAAATTTCGAAAAATGCGCCCAGAATTCCGAGAAGGCTAACCCCTTTGAAAATTTCGAAAAATGCGCCCAGAATTCCGAGAAGGCTAACACCTTTGAAAATTTCGAAAAATGCGCCCAGAATTCCGAGAAGGCTAACCACTTTGAAAATTTCAAAAAATGAGCACAGAATGCCGAGAAGGCTAACCCCTTTGAAAATTTCGAAAAATGAGCCCAGAATGCCATGAATGCCCTTTGAAAAAATCGAAAAATGCGCCCAGAATTCCGAGAAGGCTAAACCCTTTGAAAATTTTGAAAAATGCGCCCAGAATTCCGAGAAGGCTAACCCCTTTGAAAATTTCGAAAAATGCGCCCAGAATTCCGAGAAGGCTAACACCTTTGAAAATTTCGAAAAATGCGCCCAGAATTCCGAGAAGACTAACCCCTTTGAAAATTTCGAAAAATGCGCCCAGAATGCCGAGAAGTCCCACCCCTTTGAAAATTTCGAAAAATGAGCCCAGAATTCCGAGAAGGCCCCTTTGATAATTTCGAAAAATGCGCCCAGAATGCCGAGAAGTCTAACCCCTTTAACAAATTTCGAATAATGCGACCAGAATTCCGAGAAGGCTAACCCTTTTGAAAATTTCGAAAAATGCGCCCAGAATTCCGAGAAGGCTAACCCCTTTGAAAATTTCGAAAAATGCGCCCAGAATTCCGAGAAGGCTAACCCCTTTGAAAATTTCGAAAAATGTGCCCAGAATTCCGAGAAGGCTAACCCCTTTGAAAATGTCGAAAATTGCGCCCAGAATTCCAAGAGGGCCAACCCCTTTGAAAATTTCGAAAAATGCGCCCAGAATTCCGAGAAGGCCAACCACTTTGAAAATTTCGAAAAATGCGCCCAGAATTCCGAGAAGGCTAACCCCTTTGAAAATTTCGAAAAATGAGCTCAGAATGCCGAGAAGGCTAACCCCTTTGAAAATTTCGGAAAATGCGCCCAGAATTCCGAGAAGGCTAACCCCTTTGAAAATTTCGAAAAATGCGCCCAGAATTCCGAGAAGTCTCACCCCTTTGAAAATTTCGAAAAATGCGCCCAGAATTCCGAGGAGGCTAACCCCTTTGAAAATTTCGAAAAATGAGCCCAGAATTCCGAGAAGGCTAACCACTTTTAAAATTTCGAAAAATGTGCCCAGAATTCCGAGAAGGCTAACCCCTTTGAAAATTTCGAAAAATGCGCCCAGAATTCCGAGAAGGCTAACCCCTTTGAAAATTTCGAAAAATGAGCCCAGAATGCCATAAAGTCTAACCCCTTTGAAATAATCGAAAAATGCGCCCAGAATTCCGAGAAGGCTAAACCCTTTGAAAATTTTGAAAAATGCGCCCAGAATTCCGAGAAGGCTAACCCCTTTGAAAATTTCGAAAAATGCGCCCAGAATTCCGAGAAGGCTAACCCCTTTGAAAATTTCGAAAAATGCGCCCAGAATTCCGAGAAGGCTAACCCCTTTGAAAATTTCGAAAAATGCGCCCAGAATTCCGAGAAGGCTAACCCCTTTGAAAATTTCGAAAAATGAGCCCAGAATGCCATAAAGTCTAACCCCTTTGAAATAATCGAAAAATGCGCCCAGAATTCCGAGAAGGCTAAACCCTTTGAAAATTTTGAAAAATGCGCCCAGAATTCCGAGAAGGCCCCTTTGATAATTTCGAAAAATGCGCCCAGAATGCCGAGAAGTCTAACCCCTTTGAAAATTTCGAAAAATGAGCCCAGAATTCCGAGAAGGCCCCTTTGATAATTTCGAAAAATGCGCCCAGAATGCCGAGAAGTCTAACCCCTTTAACAAATTTCGAATAATGCGACCAGAATTCCGAGAAGGCTAACCCTTTTGAAAATTTCGAAAAATGCGCCCAGAATTCCGAGAAGGCTAACCCCTTTGAAAATTTCGAAAAATGCGCCCAGAATTCCGAGAAGGCTAACCCCTTTGAAAATTTCGAAAAATGTGCCCAGAATTCCGAGAAGGCTAACCCCTTTGAAAATGTCGAAAATTGCGCCCAGAATTCCAAGAGGGCCAACCCCTTTGAAAATTTCGAAAAATGCGCCCAGAATTCCGAGAAGGCCAACCACTTTGAAAATTTCGAAAAATGCGCCCAGAATTCCGAGAAGGCTAACCCCTTTGAAAATTTCGAAAAATGAGCTCAGAATGCCGAGAAGGCTAACCCCTTTGAAAATTTCGGAAAATGCGCCCAGAATTCCGAGAAGGCTAACCCCTTTGAAAATTTCGAAAAATGCGCCCAGAATTCCGAGAAGTCTCACCCCTTTGAAAATTTCGAAAAATGCGCCCAGAATTCCGAGGAGGCTAACCCCTTTGAAAATTTCGAAAAATGAGCCCAGAATTCCGAGAAGGCTAACCACTTTTAAAATTTCGAAAAATGTGCCCAGAATTCCGAGAAGGCTAACCCCTTTGAAAATTTCGAAAAATGCGCCCAGAATTCCGAGAAGGCTAACCCCTTTGAAAATTTCGAAAAATGAGCCCAGAATGCCATAAAGTCTAACCCCTTTGAAATAATCGAAAAATGCGCCCAGAATTCCGAGAAGGCTAAACCCTTTGAAAATTTTGAAAAATGCGCCCAGAATTCCGAGAAGGCTAACCCCTTTGAAAATTTCGAAAAATGCGCCCAGAATTCCGAGAAGGCTAACCCCTTTGAAAATTTCGAAAAATGCGCCCAGAATTCCGAGAAGGCTAACCCCTTTGAAAATTTCGAAAAATGCGCCCAGAATTCCGAGAAGGCTAACACCTTTGAAAATTTCGAAAAATGAGCCCAGAATGCCATAAAGTCTAACCCCTTTGAAATAATCGAAAAATGCGCCCAGAATTCCGAGAAGGCTAAACCCTTTGAAAATTTTGAAAAATGCGCCCAGAATTCCGAGTAGGCTAACCCCTTTGAAAATTTCGAAAAATGCGCCCAGAATTCCGAGAAGGCTAACCCCTTTGAAAATTTCGAAAAATGCGCCCAGAATTCCGAGAAGGCCAACCACTTTGAAAATTTCGAAAAATGCGCCCAGAATTCCGAGAAGGCTAACACCTTTGAAAATTTCGAAAAATGCGCACAGAATTCCGAGAAGGCTAACCCCTTTGAAAAAATTGAAAAATGCGCCCAGAATTCCGAGAAGGCTAACACCTTTGAAAATTTCGAAAAATGCGCCCAGAATTCCGAGAAGGCTAACCCCTTTGAAAATTTCGAAAAATGCGCCCAGAATTCCGAGAAGGCTAACCCCTTTGAAAATTTCGAAAAGAGCGCCCAGAATTCCGAGAAGGCTAACCCCGTTGAAAATTTCGAAAAATGCGCACAGAATTCCGAGAAGGCTAACCCCTTTGAAAATTGCGAAAAATGCGCCCAGAATTCCGAGAAGGCTAACCCCATTGAAAATTTCGAAAAATGCGCCCAGAATTCCGAGAAGGCTAACCCCTTTGAAAATTTCGAAAAATGCGCCCAGAATTCCGAGAAGGCTAACCCCTTTGAAAATTTCGAAAAATGAGCCCAGAATTCCGAGAAGGCCCCTTTGATAATTTCGAAAAATGCGCCCAGAATGCCGAGAAGTCTAACCCCTTTAACAAATTTCGAATAATGCGACCAGAATTCCGAGAAGGCTAACCCTTTTGAAAATTTCGAAAGATGCGCCCAGAATTCGGAGAAGGCTAACCCCTTTGAAAATTTCGAAAAATGCGCCCAGAATTCCGAGAAGGCTAACCCCTTTGAAAATTTCGAAAAATGTGCCCAGAATTCCGAGAAGGCTAACCCCTTTGAAAATGTCGAAAACTGCGCCCAGAATTCCGAGAGGGCCAACCCCTTTGAAAATTTCGAAAAATGCGCCCAGAAATCCGAGAAGGCTAACCCCTTTGAAAATTTCGAAAAATGCGCCCAGAATTCCGAGAAGGCTAACCCCTTTGAAAATTTCGAAAAATGCGCCCAGAATTCCGAGAAAACTAACCCCTTTGAAAATTTCGAAAATTGCGCCCAGAATTCCGAGAAGGCTAACCCCTTTGAAAATTTCGAAAAATGCGCCCAGAATTCCGAGAAGGCTAACCCCTTTGAAAATTTCGAAAAATGCGCCCAGAATTCCGAGAAGGCTAACCCCTTTGAAAATTTCGAAAAATGCGCCCAGAATTCCGAGAAGGCTAACCCCTTTGAAAATTTCGAAAAATGAGCCCAGAATGCCATAAAGTCTAACCCCTTTGAAATAATCGAAAAATGCGCCCAGAATTCCGAGAAGGCTAAACCCTTTGAAAATTTTGAAAAATGCGCCCAGAATTCCGAGAAGGCTAACCCCTTTGAAAATTTAGAAAAATGCGCCCAGAATTCCGAGAAGGCTAACCCCTTTGAAAATTTCGAAAAATGCGACCAGAATTCCGAGAAGGCCAACCACTTTGAAAATTTCGAAAAATGCGCCCAGAATTCCGAGAAGGCTAACACCTTTGAAAATTTCGAAAAATGCGCACAGAATTCCGAGAAGGCTAACCCCTTTGAAAAAATTGAAAAATGCGCCCAGAATTCCGAGAAGGCTTTCACCTTTGAAAATTTCGAAAAATGCGCCCAGAATTCCGAGAAGGCTAACCCCTTTGAAAATTTCGAAAAATGCGCCCAGAATTCCGAGAAGGCTAACCCCTTTGAAAATTTCGAAAAGAGCGCCCAGAATTCCGAGAAGGCTAACCCCGTTGAAAATTTCGAAAAATGCGCACAGAATTCCGAGAAGGCTAACCCCTTTGAAAATTGCGAAAAATGCGCCCAGAATTCCGAGAAGGCTAACCCCATTGAAAATTTCGAAAAATGCGCCCAGAATTCCGAGAAGGCTAACCCCTTTGAAAATTTCGAAAAATGCGCCCAGAATTCCGAGAAGGCTAACCCCTTTGAAAATTTCGAAAAATGAGCCCAGAATTCCGAGAAGGCCCCTTTGATAATTTCGAAAAATGCGCCCAGAATGCCGAGAAGTCTAACCCCTTTAACAAATTTCGAATAATGCGACCAGAATTCCGAGAAGGCTAACCCTTTTGAAAATTTCGAAAGATGCGCCCAGAATTCGGAGAAGGCTAACCCCTTTGAAAATTTCGAAAAATGCGCCCAGAATTCCGAGAAGGCTAACCCCTTTGAAAATTTCGAAAAATGTGCCCAGAATTCCGAGAAGGCTAACCCCTTTGAAAATGTCGAAAACTGCGCCCAGAATTCCGAGAGGGCCAACCCCTTTGAAAATTTCGAAAAATGCGCCCAGAAATCCGAGAAGGCTAACCCCTTTGAAAATTTCGAAAAATGCGCCCAGAATTCCGAGAAGGCTAACCCCTTTGAAAATTTCGAAAAATGCGCCCAGAATTCCGAGAAAACTAACCCCTTTGAAAATTTCGAAAATTGCGCCCAGAATTCCGAGAAGGCTAACCCCTTTGAAAATTTCGAAAAATGCGCCCTGAATTCCGAGAAGACTAACCCCTTTGAAAATTTCGAAAATTGCGCCCAGAATTCCGAGAAGGCTAACCCCTTTGAAAATTTCGAAAAATGCGCCTAGAATTCCGAGAAGGCTAACCCCTTTGAAAATTTCGAAAAATGCGCCCAGAATTCCGAGAAGGCTAACCCCTTTGAAAATTTCGAAAAATGAGCTCAGAATGCCGAGAAGGCTAACCCCTTTGAAAATTTCGAAAAATGCGCCCAGAATTCCGAGAAGACTAACCCCTTTGAAAATTTCGAAAATTGCGCCCAGAATTCCGAGAAGGCTAACCCCTTTGAAAATTTCGAAAAATGCGCCTAGAATTCCGAGAAGGCTAACCCCTTTGAAAATTTCGAAAAATGCGCCCAGAATTCCGAGAAGGCTAACCCCTTTGAAAATTTCGAAAAATGAGCTCAGAATGCCGAGAAGGCTAACCCCTTTGAAAATTTCGAAAAATGCGCCCAGAATTCCGAGAAGGCTAACCCCTTTGAAAATTTCGAAAAAAGCGCCCAGAATTCCGAGAAGTCTCACCCCCTTTGAAAATTTCGAAAAATGCGCCCAGAATTCCGAGGAGGCTAACCCCTTTGAAAATTTCGAAAAATGCGCCCAGAATTCCGAGAAGGCTAACCACTTAGAAAATTTCGAAAAATGCGCCCAGAATTCCGAGAAGGCTAACCCCTTTGAAAATTTCAAAAAATGCGCCCAGAATTCCGAGAAGGCTAAACCCTTTGAAAATTTTGAAAAATGCGCCCAGAATTCCGAGAAGGCTAACCCCTTTGAAAATTTCGAAAAATGCGCCCAGAATTCCGAGAAGGCTAACCCCTTTGAAAATTTCGAAAAATGCGCCCAGAATTCCGAGAAGGCCAACCACTTTGAAAATTTCGAAAAATGTGCCCAGAATTCCGAGAAGGCTAACACCTTTGAAAATTTCGAAAAATTCGCACAGAATTCCGAGAAGGCCAACCCCTTTGAAAAAATGGAAAAATGCGCCCAGAATTCCGAGAAGGCTATCACCTTTGAAAATTTCGAAAAATGCGCCCAGAATTCCGAGAAGGCTAACCCCTTTGAAAATTTCGAAAAATGCGCCCAGAATTCCGAGAAGGCTAAACCCTTTGAAAATTTTGAAAAATGCGCCCAGAATTCCGAGAAGGCTAACCCCTTTGAAAATTTCGAAAAATGCGCCCAGAATTCCGAGAAGGCTAACCCCTTTGAAAATTTCGAAAAATGCGCCCAGAATTCCGAGAAGGCCAACCACTTTGAAAATTTCGAAAAATACGCCCAGAATTCCGAGAAGGCTAACCCCTTTGAAAATTTCGAAAAATGAGCACAGAATGCCGAGAAGGCTAACCCCTTTGAAAATTTCGAAAAATGAGCCCAGAATGCCATGAAGTCTAACCCCTTTGAAAAAATCGAAAAATGCGCCCAGAATTCCGAGAAGGCTAAACCCTTTGAAAATTTCGAAAAATGCGCCCAGAATTCCGAGAAGGCTAACCCCTTTGAAAATGTCGAAAATTGCGCCCAGAATTCCGAGAGGGCCAACACCTTTGAAAATTTCGAAAAATGCGCCCAGAATTCCGAGAAGGCTAACCCCTTTGAAAATTTCGAAAAATGCGCCCAGAATTCCGAGAAGGCTAACCCCTTTGAAAATTTCGAAAAATGCGCCCAGAATTCCGAGAAGGCTAACCCCTTTGAAAATTTCGAAAAATGCGCCCAGAATTCCGAGAAGGCTAACCCCTTTGAAAATTGCGAAAAATGCGCCCAGAATTCCGAGAAGGCTAACCCCATTGAAAATTTCGAAAAATGCGCCCAGAATTCCGAGAAGGCTACTCCCTTTGAAAATTTCGAAAAATGCGCCCAGAATTCCGAGAAGGCTAACCCCTTTGAAAATTTCGAAAAATGCGCCCAGAATTCCGAGAAGGCTAACCCCTTTGAAAATTTCGAAAAACGCGCCCAGGATTCCGAGAAGGCTAACCCCTTTGAAAATTTCGGAAAATGCGCCCAGAATTCCGAGAAGGCTAACCCCTTTGAAAATTTCGAAAAATGCGCCCAGAATTCCGAGAAGGCTAACCCCTTTGAAAATTTCGAAAAATGCGCCCAGAATTCCGAGAAGGCTAACCCCTTTGAAAATTTCGAAAATGAGTTCAGAATGCCGAGATGGCTAACCCCTCTGAAAATTTCGAAAAATGCGCCCAGAATTCCGAGAAGGCTAACCCCTTTGAAAATTTCGAAAAATGCGCCCAGAATGCCGAGAAGTCCCACCCCTTTGAAAATTTCGAAAAATGCGCCCAGAATTCCGAGAAGGCCCCTTTGATAATTTCGAAAAATGCGGCCAGAATGCCGAGAAGTCTAACCCCTTTAACAAATTTCGAATAATGCGACCAGAATTCCGAAAAGGCTAACCCTTTTGAAAATTTCGAAAAATGCGCCCAGAATTCCGAGAAGGCTAACCCCTTTGAAAATTTCGAAAAATGCGCCAAGAATTCCGAGAAGACTAACCCCTTTGAAAATTTCGAAAATTGCGCCCAGAATTCCGAGAAGGCTAACCCCTTTGAAAATTTCGAAAAATGCGCCCAGAATTCCGAGAAGGCTAACCCCTTTGAAAATTTCAAAAAATGCGCCCAGAATTCCGAGAAGGCTAACCCCTTTGAAAATTTCGAAAAATGCGCCCAGAATTCCGAGAAGGCTAACGCCTTTGAAAATTTCGAAAAATGCGCCCAGAATTCCGAGAAGGCTAACCCCTTTGAAAATTTCGAAAAATGCGCCCAGAATTCCGAGAAGGCTAACCACTTTGAAAATTTCGAAAAATGAGCACAGAATGCCGAGAAGGCTAACCCCTTTGAAAATTTCGAAAAATGAGCCCAGAATGCCATGAATGCCCTTTGAAAAAATCGAAAAATGCGCCCAGAATTCCGAGAAGGCTAAACCCTTTGAAAATTTTGAAAAATGCGCCCAGAATTCCGAGAAGGCTAACCCCTTTGAAAATTTCGAAAAATGCCCCCAGAATTCCGAGAAGGCTAACCCCTTTGAAAATTTCGAAAAATGAGCTCAGAATGCCGAGAAGGCTAACCCCTTTGAAAATTTCGAAAAATGCGCCCAGAATTCCGAGAAGGCTAACCCCTTTGAAAATTTCGAAAAATGCGCCCAGAATTCCGAGAAGTCTCACCCCTTTGAAAATTTCGAAAAATGCGCCCAGAATTCCGAGGAGGCTAACCCCTTTGAAAATTTCGAAAAATGCGCCCAGAATTCCGAGAAGGCTAACCACTTTAAAAATTTCGAAAAATGCGCCCAGAATTCCGAGAAGGCTAACCCCTTTGAAAATTTCAAAAAATGCGCCCAGAATTATGAGAAGGCTAACCCCTTTGAAAATTTCGAAAAATGCTCCCAGAATTCCGAGAAGGCTAACGCCTTTGAAAATTTCGAAAAATGCGCCCAGAATTCCGAGAAGGCTAACCCCTTTGAAAATTTCGAAAAATGCGCCCAGAATTCCGAGAAGGCTAACCCCTTTGAAAATTTCGAAAAATGAGCACAGAATGCCGAGAAGGCTAACCCCTTTGAAAATTTCGAAAAATGAGCCCAGAATGCCATAAAGTCTAACCCCTTTGAAAAAATCGAAAAATGCGCCCAGAATTCCGAGAAGGCTAAACCCTTTGAAAATTTTGAAAAATGCGCCCAGAATTCCGAGAAGGCTAACCCCTTTGAAAATTTCGAAAAATGCGCCCAGAATTCCGAGAAAGCTAACACCTTTGAAAATTTCGAAAAATGCGCCCAGAATTCCGAGAAGGCTAACCCCTTTGAAAATTTCGAAAAATGCGCCCAGAATTCCGAGAAGGCTAACACCTTTGAAAATTTCGAAAAATGCGCACAGAATTCCGAGAAGGCTAACCCCTTTGAAAATTGCGAAAAATGCGCCCAGAATTCCGAGAAGGCTAACCCCATTGAAAATTTCGAAAAATGCGCCCAGAATTCCGAGAAGGCTAACCCCTTTGAAAATTTCGAAAAATGAGCTCAGAATGCCGAGAAGGCTAACCCCTTTGAAAATTTCGAAAAATGCGCCCAGAATTCCGAGAAGGCTAACCCCTTTGAAAATTTCGAAAAAAGCGCCCAGAATTCCGAGAAGTCTCACCCCCTTTGAAAATTTCGAAAAATGCGCCCAGAATTCCGAGGAGGCTAACCCCTTTGAAAATTTCGAAAAATGCGCCCAGAATTCCGAGAAGGCTAACCACTTAGAAAATTTCGAAAAATGCGCCCAGAATTCCGAGAAGGCTAACCCCTTTGAAAATTTCAAAAAATGCGCCCAGAATTCCGAGAAGGCTAAACCCTTTGAAAATTTTGAAAAATGCGCCCAGAATTCCGAGAAGGCTAACCCCTTTGAAAATTTCGAAAAATGCGCCCAGAATTCCGAGAAGGCTAACCCCTTTGAAAATTTCGAAAAATGCGCCCAGAATTCCGAGAAGGCCAACCACTTTGAAAATTTCGAAAAATGTGCCCAGAATTCCGAGAAGGCTAACACCTTCGAAAATTTCGAAAAATGCGCACAGAATTCCGAGAAGGCCAACCCCTTTGAAAAAATGGAAAAATGCGCCCAGAATTCCGAGAAGGCTATCACCTTTGAAAATTTCGAAAAATGCGCCCAGAATTCCGAGAAGGCTAACCCCTTTGAAAATTTCGAAAAATGCGCCCAGAATTCCGAGAAGGCTAAACCCTTTGAAAATATTGAAAAATGCGCCCAGAATTCCGAGAAGGCTAACCCCTTTGAAAATTTCGAAAAATGCGCCCAGAATTCCGAGAAGGCTAACCCCTTTGAAAATTTCGAAAAATGCGCCCAGAATTCCGAGAAGGCCAACCACTTTGAAAATTTCGAAAAATACGCCCAGAATTCCGAGAAGGCTAACCCCTTTGAAAATTTCGAAAAATGAGCACAGAATGCCGAGAAGGCTAACCCCTTTGAAAATTTCGAAAAATGAGCCCAGAATGCCATGAAGTCTAACCCCTTTGAAAAAATCGAAAAATGCGCCCAGAATTCCGAGAAGGCTAAACCCTTTGAAAATTTCGAAAAATGCGCCCAGAATTCCGAGAAGGCTAACCCCTTTGAAAATGTCGAAAATTGCGCCCAGAATTCCGAGAGGGCCAACACCTTTGAAAATTTCGAAAAATGCGCCCAGAATTCCGAGAAGGCTAACCCCTTTGAAAATTTCGAAAAATGCGCCCAGAATTCCGAGAAGGCTAACCCCTTTGAAAATTTCGAAAAATGCGCCCAGAATTCCGAGAAGGCTAACCCCTTTGAAAATTTCGAAAAATGCGCCCAGAATTCCGAGAAGGCTAACCCCTTTGAAAATTGCGAAAAATGCGCCCAGAATTCCGAGAAGGCTAACCCCATTGAAAATTTCGAAAAATGCGCCCAGAATTCCGAGGAGGCTAACCCCTTTGAAAATTTCGAAAAATGCGCCCAGAATTCCGAGAAGGCTAACCACTTAGAAAATTTCGAAAAATGCGCCCAGAATTCCGAGAAGGCTAACCCCTTTGAAAATTTCAAAAAATGCGCCCAGAATTCCGAGAAGGCTAAACCCTTTGAAAATTTTGAAAAATGCGCCCAGAATTCCGAGAAGGCTAACCCCTTTGAAAATTTCGAAAAATGCGCCCAGAATTCCGAGAAGGCTAACCCCTTTGAAAATTTCGAAAAATGCGCCCAGAATTCCGAGAAGGCCAACCACTTTGAAAATTTCGAAAAATGTGCCCAGAATTCCGAGAAGGCTAACACCTTTGAAAATTTCGAAAAATGCGCACAGAATTCCGAGAAGGCCAACCCCTTTGAAAAAATGGAAAAATGCGCCCAGAATTCCGAGAAGGCTATCACCTTTGAAAATTTCGAAAAATGCGCCCAGAATTCCGAGAAGGCTAACCCCTTTGAAAATTTCGAAAAATGCGCCCAGAATTCCGAGAAGGCTAAACCCTTTGAAAATATTGAAAAATGCGCCCAGAATTCCGAGAAGGCTAACCCCTTTGAAAATTTCGAAAAATGCGCCCAGAATTCCGAGAAGGCTAACCCCTTTGAAAATTTCGAAAAATGCGCCCAGAATTCCGAGAAGGCCAACCACTTTGAAAATTTCGAAAAATACGCCCAGAATTCCGAGAAGGCTAACCCCTTTGAAAATTTCGAAAAATGAGCACAGAATGCCGAGAAGGCTAACCCCTTTGAAAATTTCGAAAAATGAGCCCAGAATGCCATGAAGTCTAACCCCTTTGAAAAAATCGAAAAATGCGCCCAGAATTCCGAGAAGGCTAAACCCTTTGAAAATTTCGAAAAATGCGCCCAGAATTCCGAGAAGGCTAACCCCTTTGAAAATGTCGAAAATTGCGCCCAGAATTCCGAGAGGGCCAACACCTTTGAAAATTTCGAAAAATGCGCCCAGAATTCCGAGAAGGCTAACCCCTTTGAAAATTTCGAAAAATGCGCCCAGAATTCCGAGAAGGCTAACCCCTTTGAAAATTTCGAAAAATGCGCCCAGAATTCCGAGAAGGCTAACCCCTTTGAAAATTTCGAAAAATGCGCCCAGAATTCCGAGAAGGCTAACCCCTTTGAAAATTGCGAAAAATGCGCCCAGAATTCCGAGAAGGCTAACCCCATTGAAAATTTCGAAAAATGCGCCCAGAATTCCGAGAAGGCTAACCCCTTTGAAAATTTCGAAAAATGCGCCCAGAATTCTGAGAAGGCTAACCCCTTTGAAAATTTCGAAAAATGCGCCCAGAATTCCGAGAAGGCTAACCCCTTTGAAAATTTCGAAAAACGCGCCCAGGATTCCGAGAAGGCTAACCCCTTTGAAAATTTCGGAAAATGCGCCCAGAATTCCGAGAAGGCTAACCCCTTTGAAAATTTCGAAAAATGCGCCCAGAATTCCGAGAAGGCTAACCCCTTTGAAAATTTGGAAAAATGCGCCCAGAATTCCGAGAAGGCTAACCCCTTTGAAAATTTCGAAAATGAGTTCAGAATGCCGAGATGGCTAACCCCTCTGAAAATTTCGAAAAATGCGCCCAGAATTCCGAGAAGGCTAACCCCTTTGAAAATTTCGAAAAATGCGCCCAGAATGCCGAGAAGTCCCACCCCTTTGAAAATTTCGAAAAATGCGCCCAGAATTCCGAGAAGGCCCCTTTGATAATTTCGAAAAATGCGGCCAGAATGCCGAGAAGTCTAACCCCTTTAACAAATTTCGAATAATGCGACCAGAATTCCGAAAAGGCTAACCCTTTTGAAAATTTCGAAAAATGCGCCCAGAATTCCGAGAAGGCTAACCCCTTTGAAAATTTCGAAAAATGCGCCAAGAATTCCGAGAAGACTAACCCCTTTGAAAATTTCGAAAATTGCGCCCAGAATTCCGAGAAGGCTAACCCCTTTGAAAATTTCGAAAAATGCGCCCAGAATTCCGAGAAGGCTAACCCCTTTGAAAATTTCAAAAAATGCGCCCAGAATTCCGAGAAGGCTAACCCCTTTGAAAATTTCGAAAAATGCGCCCAGAATTCCGAGAAGGCTAACGCCTTTGAAAATTTCGAAAAATGCGCCCAGAATTCCGAGAAGGCTAACCCCTTTGAAAATTTCGAAAAATGCGCCCAGAATTCCGAGAAGGCTAACCACTTTGAAAATTTCGAAAAATGAGCACAGAATGCCGAGAAGGCTAACCCCTTTGAAAATTTCGAAAAATGAGCCCAGAATGCCATGAATGCCCTTTGAAAAAATCGAAAAATGCGCCCAGAATTCCGAGAAGGCTAAACCCTTTGAAAATTTTGAAAAATGCGCCCAGAATTCCGAGAAGGCTAACCCCTTTGAAAATTTCGAAAAATGCCCCCAGAATTCCGAGAAGGCTAACCCCTTTGAAAATTTCGAAAAATGAGCTCAGAATGCCGAGAAGGCTAACCCCTTTGAAAATTTCGAAAAATGCGCCCAGAATTCCGAGAAGGCTAACCCCTTTGAAAATTTCGAAAAATGCGCCCAGAATTCCGAGAAGTCTCACCCCTTTGAAAATTTCGAAAAATGCGCCCAGAATTCCGAGGAGGCTAACCCCTTTGAAAATTTCGAAAAATGCGCCCAGAATTCCGAGAAGGCTAACCACTTTAAAAATTTCGAAAAATGCGCCCAGAATTCCGAGAAGGCTAACCCCTTTGAAAATTTCAAAAAATGCGCCCAGAATTCCGAGAAGGCTAACCCCTTTGAAAATTTCGAAAAATGCTCCCAGAATTCCGAGAAGGCTAACGCCTTTGAAAATTTCGAAAAATGCGCCCAGAATTCCGAGAAGGCTAACCCCTTTGAAAATTTCGAAAAATGCGCCCAGAATTCCGAGAAGGCTAACCCCTTTGAAAATTTCGAAAAATGAGCACAGAATGCCGAGAAGGCTAACCCCTTTGAAAATTTCGAAAAATGAGCCCAGAATGCCATAAAGTCTAACCCCTTTGAAAAAATCGAAAAATGCGCCCAGAATTCCGAGAAGGCTAAACCCTTTGAAAATTTTGAAAAATGCGCCCAGAATTCCGAGAAGGCTAACCCCTTTGAAAATTTCGAAAAATGCGCCCAGAATTCCGAGAAAGCTAACACCTTTGAAAATTTCGAAAAATGCGCCCAGAATTCCGAGAAGGCTAACCCCTTTGAAAATTTCGAAAAATGCGCCCAGAATTCCGAGAAGGCTAACACCTTTGAAAATTTCGAAAAATGCGCACAGAATTCCGAGAAGGCTAACCCCTTTGAAAATTGCGAAAAATGCGCCCAGAATTCCGAGAAGGCTAACCCCATTGAAAATTTCGAAAAATGCGCCCAGATTTCCGAGAAGGCTAACCCCTTTGAAAATTTCGAAAAATGCGCCCAGAATTCCGAGAAGGCTAACCCCTTTGAAAATTTCGAAAAATGCGCCCAGAATTCCGAGAAGGCTAACCCCTTTGAAAATTTCGAAAAATGCGCCCAGAATTCCGAGAAGGCTAACCCCTTTGAAAATTTCGAAAAATGCGCCCAGAATTCCGAGAAGGCTAACCCCTTTGAAAATTTCGAAAAATTCGCCCAGAATTCCGAGAAGGCTAACCCCTTTGAAAATTTCGAAAAACGCGCCCAGGATTCCGAGAAGGCTAACCCCTTTGAAAATTTCGGAAAATGCGCCCAGAATTCCGAGAAGGCTAACCCCTTTGAAAATTTCGAAAAATGCGCCCAGAATTCCGAGAAGGCTAACCCCTTTGAAAATTTCGAAAAATGCGCCCAGAATTCCGAGAAGGCTAACCCCTTTGAAAATTTCGAAAATGAGTTCAGAATGCCGAGATGGCTAACCCCTCTGAAAATTTCGAAAAATGCGCCCAGAATTCCGAGAAGGCTAACCCCTTTGAAAATTTCGAAAAATGCGCCCAGAATGCCGAGAAGTCCCACCCCTTTGAAAATTTCGAAAAATGCGCCCAGAATTCCGAGAAGGCCCCTTTGATAATTTCGAAAAATGCGGCCAGAATGCCGAGAAGTCTAACCCCTTTAACAAATTTCGAATAATGCGACCAGAATTCCGAAAAGGCTAACCCTTTTGAAAATTTCGAAAAATGCGCCCAGAATTCCGAGAAGGCTAACCCCTTTGAAAATTTCGAAAAATGCGCCAAGAATTCCGAGAAGGCTAACCCCTTTGAAAATTTCGAAAAATGCGCCCAGAATACCGAGAAGGCTAACCCCTTTGAAAATGTCGAAAATTGCGCCCAGAATTCCGAGAGGGCCAACCCCTTTGAAAATTTCGAAAAATGCGCCCAGAATTCCGAGAAGGCTAACCCCTTTGAAAATTTCGAAAAATGCGCCCAGAATTCCGAGAAGGCTAACCCCTTTGAAAATTTCGAAAAATGCGCCCAGAATTCCGAGAAGGCTAACCCCTTTGAAAATTTCGAAAAATGCGCCCAGAATTCCGAGAAGTCTCACCCCTTTGAAAATTTCGAAAAATGCGCCCAGAATTCCGAGGAGGCTAACCCCTTTGAAAATTTCGAAAAATGCGCCCAGAATTCCGAGAAGGCTA
Organism: Ectobius pallidus; assembly: GCA_964059195.1. NCBI lineage: Eukaryota > Metazoa > Arthropoda > Insecta > Blattodea > Ectobiidae > Ectobius > Ectobius pallidus. The sequence continues at coordinate 82,466,306 of CAXKWD010000002.1, read as the reverse complement.
ACCACTTTGAAAATTTCGAAAAATGCGCCCAGAATTCCGAGAAGGCTAACCCCTTTGAAAATTTCAAAAAATGCGCCCAGAATTCCGAGAAGGCTAACCCCTTTGAAAATTTCGAAAAATGCGCCCAGAATTCCGAGAAGGCTAACGCCTTTGAAAATTTCGAAAAATGCTCCCAGAATTCCGAGAAGGCTAACCCCTTTGAAAATTTCGAAAAACGCGCCCAGGATTCCGAGAAGGCTAACCCCTTTGAAAATTTCGGAAAATGCGCCCAGAATTCCGAGAAGGCTAACCCCTTTGAAAATTTCGAAAAATGCGCCCAGAATTCCGAGAAGGCTAACCCCTTTGAAAATTTCGAAAAATGCGCCCAGAATTCCGAGAAGGCTAACCACTTTGAAAATTTCAAAAAATGAGCACAGAATGCCGAGAAGGCTAACCCCTTTGAAAATTTCGAAAAATGAGCCCAGAATGCCATGAATGCCCTTTGAAAAAATCGAAAAATGCGCCCAGAATTCCGAGAAGGCTAAACCCTTTGAAAATTTTGAAAAATGCGCCCAGAATTCCGAGAAGGCTAACCCCTTTGAAAATTTCGAAAAATGCCCCCAGAATTCCGAGAAGGCTAACCCCTTTGAAAATTTCGAAAAATGAGCTCAGAATGCCGAGAAGGCTAACCCCTTTGAAAATTTCGAAAAATGCGCCCAGAATTCCGAGAAGGCTAACCCCTTTGAAAATTTCGAAAAATGCGCCCAGAATTCCGAGAAGTCTCACCCCTTTGAAAATTTAGAAAAATGCGCCCAGAATTCCGAGGAGGCTAACCCCTTTGAAAATTTCGAAAAATGCGCCCAGAATTCCGAGAAGGCTAACCACTTTAAAAATTTCGAAAAATGCGCCCAGAATTCCGAGAAGGCTAACCCCTTTGAAAATTTCAAAAAATGCGCCCACAATTCCGAGAAGGCTAACCCCTTTGAAAATTTCGAAAAATGCTCCCAGAATTCCGAGAAGGCTAACGCCTTTGAAAATTTCGAAAAATGCGCCCAGAATTCCGAGAAGGCTAACCCCTTTGAAAATTTCGAAAAATGCGCCCAGAATTCCGAGAAGGCTAACCCCTTTGAAAATTTCGAAAAATGAGCACAGAATGCCGAGAAGGCTAACCCCTTTGAAAATTTCGAAAAATTCGCCCAGAATTCCGAGAAGGCTAACCCCTTTGAAAATTTCGAAAAACGCGCCCAGGATTCCGAGAAGGCTAACCCCTTTGAAAATTTCGGAAAATGCGCCCAGAATTCCGAGAAGGCTAACCCCTTTGAAAATTTCGAAAAATGCGCCCAGAATTCCGAGAAGGCTAACCCCTTTGAAAATTTCGAAAAATGCGCCCAGAATTCCGAGAAGGCTAACCCCTTTGAAAATTTCGAAAAATGCGCCCAGAATTCCGAGAAGGCTAACGCCTTTGAAAATTTCGAAAAATGCGCCCAGAATTCCTAGAAGGCTAACCCCTTTGAAAATTTCGAAAAATGCGCCCAGAATTCCGAGAAGGCCAACGCCTTTGAAAATTTCGAAAAATGCGCCCAGAATTCCTAGAAGGCTAACCCCTTTGAAAATTTCGAAAAATGCGCCCAGAATTCCGAGAAGGCTAACCCCTTTGAAAATTTCGAAAAATGCGCCCAGAATTCCGAGAAGGCTAACCCCTTTGAAAATTTCGAAAAATGCGCCCAGAATTCCGAGAAGGCTAACCCCTTTGAAAATTTCAAAAAATGCGCCCAGAATTCCGAGAAGGCTAACCCCTTTGAAAATTTCGAAAAATGCGCCCAGAATTCCGAGAAGGCCAACGCCTTTGAAAATTTCGAAAAATGCGCCCAGAATTCCTAGAAGGCTAACCCCTTTGAAAATTTCGAAAAATGCGCCCAGAATTCCGAGAAGGCTAACCACTTTGAAAATTTCAAAAAATGAGCACAGAATGCCGAGAAGGCTAACCCCTTTGAAAATTTCGAAAAATGAGCCCAGAATGCCATGAATGCCCTTTGAAAAAATCGAAAAATGCGCCCAGAATTCCGAGAAGGCTAAACCCTTTGAAAATTTTGAAAAATGCGCCCAGAATTCCGAGAAGGCTAACCCCTTTGAAAATTTCGAAAAATGCCCCCAGAATTCCGAGAAGGCTAACCCCTTTGAAAATTTCGAAAAATGAGCTCAGAATGCCGAGAAGGCTAACCCCTTTGAAAATTTCGAAAAATGCGCCCAGAATTCCGAGAAGGCTAACCCCTTTGAAAATTTCGAAAAATGCGCCCAGAATTCCGAGAAGTCTCACCCCTTTGAAAATTTAGAAAAATGCGCCCAGAATTCCGAGGAGGCTAACCCCTTTGAAAATTTCGAAAAATGCGCCCAGAATTCCGAGAAGGCTAACCACTTTAAAAATTTCGAAAAATGCGCCCAGAATTCCGAGAAGGCTAACCCCTTTGAAAATTTCAAAAAATGCGCCCAGAATTCCGAGAAGGCTAACCCCTTTGAAAATTTCGAAAAATGCTCCCAGAATTCCGAGAAGGCTAACGCCTTTGAAAATTTCGAAAAATGCGCCCAGAATTCCGAGAAGGCTAACCCCTTTGAAAATTTCGAAAAATGCGCCCAGAATTCCGAGAAGGCTAACCCCTTTGAAAATTTCGAAAAATGAGCACAGAATGCCGAGAAGGCTAACCCCTTTGAAAATTTCGAAAAATGAGCCCAGAATGCCATAAAGTCTAACCCCTTTGAAAAAATCGAAAAATGCGCCCAGAATTCCGAGAAGGCTAAACCCTTTGAAAATTTTGAAAAATGCGCCCAGAATTCCGAGAAGGCTAACCCCTTTGAAAATTTCGAAAAATGCGCCCAGAATTCCGAGAAAGCTAACACCATTGAAAATTTCGAAAAATGCGCCCAGAATTCCGAGAAGGCTAACCCCTTTGAAAATTTCGAAAAATGCGCCCAGAATTCCGAGAAGGCTAACACCTTTGAAAATTTCGAAAAATGCGCACAGAATTCCGAGAAGGCTAACCCCTTTGAAAATTGCGAAAAATGCGCCCAGAATTCCGAGAAGGCTAACCCCATTGAAAATTTCGAAAAATGCGCCCAGAATTCCGAGAAGGCTAACCCCTTTGAAAATTTCGAAAAATGCGCCCAGAATTCCGAGAAGGCTAACCCCTTTGAAAATTTCGAAAAATGCGCCCAGAATTCCGAGAAGGCTAACCCCTTTGAAAATTTCGAAAAATGCGCCCAGAATTCCGAGAAGGCTAACCCCTTTGAAAATTTCGAAAAATGCGCCCAGAATTCCGAGAAGGCTAACCCCTTTGAAAATTTCGAAAAATTCGCCCAGAATTCCGAGAAGGCTAACCCCTTTGAAAATTTCGAAAAACGCGCCCAGGATTCCGAGAAGGCTAACCCCTTTGAAAATTTCGGAAAATGCGCCCAGAATTCCGAGAAGGCTAACCCCTTTGAAAATTTCGAAAAATGCGCCCAGAATTCCGAGAAGGCTAACCCCTTTGAAAATTTCGAAAAATGCGCCCAGAATTCCGAGAAGGCTAACCCCTTTGAAAATTTCGAAAAATGCGCCCAGAATTCCGAGAAGGCTAACGCCTTTGAAAATTTCGAAAAATGCGCCCAGAATTCCTAGAAGGCTAACCCCTTTGAAAATTTCGAAAAATGCGCCCAGAATTCCGAGAAGGCTAACCACTTTCAAAATTTCGAAAAATGAGCACAGAATGCCGAGAAGGCTAACCCCTTTGAAAATTTCGAAAAATGAGCCCAGAATGCCATGAATGCCCTTTGAAAAAATCGAAAAATGCGCCCAGAATTCCGAGAAGGCTAAACCCTTTGAAAATTTTGAAAAATGCGCCCAGAATTCCGAGAAGGCTAACCCCTTTGAAAATTTCGAAAAATGCCCCCAGAATTCCGAGAAGGCTAACCCCTTTGAAAATTTCGAAAAATGAGCTCAGAATGCCGAGAAGGCTAACCCCTTTGAAAATTTCGAAAAATGCGCCCAGAATTCCGAGAAGGCTAACCCCTTTGAAAATTTCGAAAAATGCGCCCAGAATTCCGAGAAGTCTCACCCCTTTGAAAATTTCGAAAAATGCGCCCAGAATTCCGAGGAGGCTAACCCCTTTGAAAATTTCGAAAAATGCGCCCAGAATTCCGAGAAGGCTAACCACTTTAAAAATTTCGAAAAATGCGCCCAGAATTCCGAGAAGGCTAACCCCTTTGAAAATTTCAAAAAATGCGCCCAGAATTCCGAGAAGGCTAACCCCTTTGAAAATTTCGAAAAATGCTCCCAGAATTCCGAGAAGGCTAACGCCTTTGAAAATTTCGAAAAATGCGCCCAGAATTCCGAGAAGGCTAACCCCTTTGAAAATTTCGAAAAATGCGCCCAGAATTCCGAGAAGGCTAACCCCTTTGAAAATTTCGAAAAATGAGCACAGAATGCCGAGAAGGCTAACCCCTTTGAAAATTTCGAAAAATGAGCCCAGAATGCCATAAAGTCTAACCCCTTTGAAAAAATCGAAAAATGCGCCCAGAATTCCGAGAAGGCTAACACCTTTGAAAATTTCGAAAAATGCGCCCAGAATTCCGAGAAGGCTAACACCTTTGAAAATTTCGAAAAATGCGCACAGAATTCCGAGAAGGCTAACCCCTTTGAAAATTGCGAAAAATGCGCCCAGAATTCCGAGAAGGCTAACCCCATTGAAAATTTCGAAAAATGCGCCCAGAATTCCGAGAAGGCTAACCCCTTTGAAAATTTCGAAAAATGCGCCCAGAATTCCGAGAAGGCCCCTTTGATAATTTCGAAAAATGCGGCCAGAATGCCGAGAAGTCTAACCCCTTTAACAAATTTCGAATAATGCGACCAGAATTCCGAAAAGGCTAACCCTTTTGAAAATTTCGAAAAATGCGCCCAGAATTCCGAGAAGGCTAACCCCTTTGAAAATTTCGAAAAATGCGCCAAGAATTCCGAGAAGGCTAACCCCTTTGAAAATTTCGAAAAATGCGCCCAGAATACCGAGAAGGCTAACCCCTTTGAAAATGTCGAAAATTGCGCCCAGAATTCCGAGAGGGCCAACCCCTTTGAAAATTTCGAAAAATGCGCCCAGAATTCCGAGGAGGCTAACCCTTTTGAAAATTTCGAAAAATGCGCCCAGAATTCCGAGAAGGCTAACCCCTTTGAAAATTTCGAAAAATGCGCCCAGAATTCCGAGAAGGCTAACCCCTTTGAAAATTTCGAAAAATGCGCCCAGAATTCCGAGAAGACTAACCCCTTTGAAAATTTCGCAAATTGCGCCCAGAATTCCGAGAAGGCTAACCCCTTTGAAAATTTCGAGAAATGCGCCTAGAATTCCGAGAAGGCTAACCCCTTTGAAAATTTCGAAAAATGCGCCCAGAATTCCGAGAAGGCTAACCCCTTTGAAAATTTCGAAAAATGAGCTCAGAATGCCGAGAAGGCTAACCCCTTTGAAAATTTCGAAAAATGCGCCCAGAATTCCGAGAAGGCTAACCCGTATGAAAATTTCGAAAAATGCGCCCAGAATGCCGAGAAGTCTCACCCCTTTGAAAATTTCGAAAAATGCGCCCAGAATTCCGAGGAGGCTAACCCCTTTGAAAATTTCGAAAAATGCGCCCAGAATTCCGAGAAGGCTAACCACTTTGAAAATTTCGAAAAATGCGCCCAGAATTCCGAGAAGGCTAACCCCCTTTGAAAATTTCAAAAAATGCGCCCAGAATTCCGAGAAGGCTAACCCCTTTGAAAATTTCGAAAAATGCGCCCAGAATTCCGAGAAGGCTAACGCCTTTGAAAATTTCGAAAAATGCGCCCAGAATTCCGAGAAGGCTAACCCCTTTGAAAATTTCGAAAAATGCGCCCAGAATTCCGAGAAGGCTAACCACTTTGGAAATTTCGAAAAATGAGCACAGAATGCCGAGAAGGCTAACCCCTTTGAAAATTTCGAAAAATGAGCCCAGAATGCCATGAATGCCCTTTGAAAAAATCGAAAAATGCGCCCAGAATTCCGAGAAGGCTAAACCCTTTGATAATTTTGAAAAATGCGCCCAGAATTCCGAGAAGGCCAACCCCTTTGAAAATTTCGAAAAATGCGCCCAGAATTCCGAGAAGGCTAACACCTTTGAAAATTTCGAAAAATGCGCCCAGAATTCCGAGAAGACTAACCCCTTTGAAAATTTCGAAAAATGCGCCCAGAATGCCGAGAAGTCCCACCCCTTTGAAAATTTCGAAAAATGAGCCCAGAATTCCGAGAAGGCCCCTTTGATAATTTCGAAAAATGCGCCCAGAATGCCGAGAAGTCTAAACCCTTTAACAAATTTCGAATAATGCGACCAGAATTCCGAGAAGGCTAACCCTTTTGAAAATTTCGAAAAATGCGCCCAGAATTCCGAGAAGGCTAACCCCTTTGAAAATTTCGAAAAATGCGCCCAGAATTCCGAGAAGGCTAACCCCTTTGAAAATTTCGAAAAATGTGCCCAGAATTCCGAGAAGGCTAACCCCTTTGAAAATGTCGAAAATTGCGCCCAGAATTCCGAGAGGGCCAACCCCTTTGAAAATTTCGAAAAATGTGCCCAGAAATCCGAGAAGGCTAACCCCTTTGAAAATTTCGAAAAATGCGCCCAGAATTCCGAGAAGGCTAACCCCTTTGAAAATTCCGAAAAATGCGCCCAGAATTCCGAGAAGACTAACCCCTTTGAAAATTTCGAAAATTGCGCCCAGAATTCCGAGAAGGCTAACCCCTTTGAAAATTTCGAAAAATGCGCCCAGAATTCCGAGAAGACTAACCCCTTTGAAAATTTCGAAAATTGCGCCCAGAATTCCGAGAAGGCTAACCCCTTTGAAAATTTCGAAAAATGCGCCTAGAATTCCGAGAAGGCTAACCCCTTTGAAAATTTCGAAAAATGCGCCTAGAATTCCGAGAAGGCTAACCCCTTTGAAAATTTCGAAAAATGCGCCCAGAATTCCGAGAAGGCTAACACCTTTGAAAATTTCGAAAAATGCGCACAGAATTCCGAGAAGGCTAACCCCTTTGAAAATTGCGAAAAATGCGCCCAGAATTCCGAGAAGGCTAACCCCATTGAAAATTTCGAAAAATGCGCCCAGAATTCCGAGAAGGCTAACCCCTTTGAAAATTTCGAAAAATGCGCCCAGAATTCCGAGAAGGCTAACCCCTTTGAAAATTTCGAAAAATGCGCCCAGAATTCCGAGAAGGCTAACCCCTTTGAAAATTTCGAAAAATGCGCCCAGAATTCCGAGAAGGCTAACCCCTTTGAAAATTTCGAAAAATTCGCCCAGAATTCCGAGAAGGCTAACCCCTTTGAAAATTTCGAAAAACGCGCCCAGGATTCCGAGAAGGCTAACCCCTTTGAAAATTTCGGAAAATGCGCCCAGAATTCCGAGAAGGCTAACCCCTTTGAAAATTTCGAAAAATGCGCCCAGAATTCCGAGAAGGCTAACCCCTTTGAAAATTTCGAAAAATGCGCCCAGAATTCCGAGAAGGCTAACCCCTTTGAAAATTTCGAAAAATGCGCCCAGAATTCCGAGAAGGCTAACGCCTTTGAAAATTTCGAAAAATGCGCCCAGAATTCCTAGAAGGCTAACCCCTTTGAAAATTTCGAAAAATGCGCCCAGAATTCCGAGAAGGCTAACCACTTTCAAAATTTCGAAAAATGAGCACAGAATGCCGAGAAGGCTAACCCCTTTGAAAATTTCGAAAAATGAGCCCAGAATGCCATGAATGCCCTTTGAAAAAATCGAAAAATGCGCCCAGAATTCCGAGAAGGCTAAACCCTTTGAAAATTTTGAAAAATGCGCCCAGAATTCCGAGAAGGCTAACCCCTTTGAAAATTTCGAAAAATGCCCCCAGAATTCCGAGAAGGCTAACCCCTTTGAAAATTTCGAAAAATGAGCTCAGAATGCCGAGAAGGCTAACCCCTTTGAAAATTTCGAAAAATGCGCCCAGAATTCCGAGAAGTCTAACCCCTTTGAAAATTTCGAAAAATGCGCCCAGAATTCCGAGAAGTCTCACCCCTTTGAAAATTTCGAAAAATGCGCCCAGAATTCCGAGGAGGCTAACCCCTTTGAAAATTTCGAAAAATGCGCCCAGAATTCCGAGAAGGCTAACCACTTTAAAAATTTCGAAAAATGCGCCCAGAATTCCGAGAAGGCTAACCCCTTTGAAAATTTCAAAAAATGCGCCCAGAATTCCGAGAAGGCTAACCCCTTTGAAAATTTCGAAAAATGCTCCCAGAATTCCGAGAAGGCTAACGCCTTTGAAAATTTCGAAAAATGCGCCCAGAATTCCGAGAAGGCTAACCCCTTTGAAAATTTCGAAAAATGCGCCCAGAATTCCGAGAAGGCTAACCCCTTTGAAAATTTCGAAAAATGAGCACAGAATGCCGAGAAGGCTAACCCCTTTGAAAATTTCGAAAAATGAGCCCAGAATGCCATAAAGTCTAACCCCTTTGAAAAAATCGAAAAATGCGCCCAGAATTCCGAGAAGGCTAACACCTTTGAAAATTTCGAAAAATGCGCCCAGAATTCCGAGAAGGCTAACACCTTTGAAAATTTCGAAAAATGCGCACAGAATTCCGAGAAGGCTAACCCCTTTGAAAATTGCGAAAAATGCGCCCAGAATTCCGAGAAGGCTAACCCCATTGAAAATTTCGAAAAATGCGCCCAGAATTCCGAGAAGGCTAACCCCTTTGAAAATTTCGAAAAATGCGCCCAGAATTCCGAGAAGGCTAACCACTTTGAAAATTTCGAAAAATGCGCCCAGAATTCCGAGAAGGCTAACCCCTTTGAAAATTTCGAAAAATGCGCCCAGAATTCCGAGAAGGCTAACCCCTTTGAAAATTTCGAAAAATTCGCCCAGAATTCCGAGAAGGCTAACCCCTTTGAAAATTTCGAAAAACGCGCCCAGGATTCCGAGAAGGCTAACCCCTTTGAAAATTTCGGAAAATGCGCCCAGAATTCCGAGAAGGCTAACCCCTTTGAAAATTTCGAAAAATGCGCCCAGAATTCCGAGAAGGCTAACCCCTTTGAAAATTTCGAAAAATGCGCCCAGAATTCCGAGAAGGCTAACCCCTTTGAAAATTTCGAAAATGAGTTCAGAATGCCGAGATGGCTAACCCCTCTGAAAATTTCGAAAAATGCGCCCAGAATTCCGAGAAGGCTAACCCCTTTGAAAATTTCGAAAAATGCGCCCAGAATGCCGAGAAGTCCCACTCCTTTGGAAATTTCGAAAAATGCGCCCAGAATTCCGAGAAGGCCCCTTTGATAATTTCGAAAAATGCTGCCAGAATGCCGAGAAGTCTAACCCCTTTAACAAATTTCGAATAATGCGACCAGAATTCCGAAAAGGCTAACCCTTTTGAAAATTTCGAAAAATGCGCCCAGAATTCCGAGAAGGCTAACCCCTTTGAAAATTTCGAAAAATGCGCCAAGAATTCCGAGAAGGCTAACCCCTTTGAAAATTTCGAAAAATGCGCCCAGAATACCGAGAAGGCTAACCCCTTTGAAAATGTCGAAAATTGCGCCCAGAATTCCGAGAGGGCCAACCCCTTTGAAAATTTCGAAAAATGCGCCCAGAATTCCGAGGAGGCTAACCCTTTTGAAAATTTCGAAAAATGCGCCCAGAATTCCGAGAAGGCTAACCCCTTTGAAAATTTCGAAAAATGCGCCCAGAATTCCGAGAAGGCTAACCCCTTTGAAAATTTCGAAAAATGCGCCCAGAATTCCGAGAAGACTAACCCCTTTGAAAATTTCGCAAATTGCGCCCAGAATTCCGAGAAGGCTAACCCCTTTGAAAATTTCGAGAAATGCGCCTAGAATTCCGAGAAGGCTAACCCCTTTGAAAATTTCGAAAAATGCGCCCAGAATTCCGAGAAGGCTAACCCCTTTGAAAATTTCGAAAAATGAGCTCAGAATGCCGAGAAGGCTAACCCCTTTGAAAATTTCGAAAAATGCGCCCAGAATTCCGAGAAGGCTAACCCGTATGAAAATTTCGAAAAATGCGCCCAGAATGCCGAGAAGTCTCACCCCTTTGAAAATTTCGAAAAATGCGCCCAGAATTCCGAGGAGGCTAACCCCTTTGAAAATTTCGAAAAATGCGCCCAGAATTCCGAGAAGGCTAACCACTTTGAAAATTTCGAAAAATGCGCCCAGAATTCCGAGAAGGCTAACCCCTTTGAAAATTTCAAAAAATGCGCCCAGAATTCCGAGAAGGCTAACCCCTTTGAAAATTTCGAAAAATGCGCCCAGAATTCCGAGAAGGCTAACGCCTTTGAAAATTTCGAAAAATGCGCCCAGAATTCCGAGAAGGCTAACCCCTTTGAAAATTTCGAAAAATGCGCCCAGAATTCCGAGAAGGCTAACCACTTTGGAAATTTCGAAAAATGAGCACAGAATGCCGAGAAGGCTAACCCCTTTGAAAATTTCGAAAAATGAGCCCAGAATGCCATGAATGCCCTTTGAAAAAATCGAAAAATGCGCCCAGAATTCCGAGAAGGCTAAACCCTTTGATAATTTTGAAAAATGCGCCCAGAATTCCGAGAAGGCCAACCCCTTTGAAAATTTCGAAAAATGCGCCCAGAATTCCGAGAAGGCTAACACCTTTGAAAATTTCGAAAAATGCGCCCAGAATTCCGAGAAGACTAACCCCTTTGAAAATTTCGAAAAATGCGCCCAGAATGCCGAGAAGTCCCACCCCTTTGAAAATTTCGAAAAATGAGCCCAGAATTCCGAGAAGGCCCCTTTGATAATTTCGAAAAATGCGCCCAGAATGCCGAGAAGTCTAACCCCTTTAACAAATTTCGAATAATGCGACCAGAATTCCGAGAAGGCTAACCCTTTTGAAAATTTCGAAAAATGCGCCCAGAATTCCGAGAAGGCTAACCCCTTTGAAAATTTCGAAAAATGCGCCCAGAATTCCGAGAAGGCTAACCCCTTTGAAAATTTCGAAAAATGTGCCCAGAATTCCGAGAAGGCTAACCCCTTTGAAAATGTCGAAAATTGCGCCCAGAATTCCGAGAGGGCCAACCCCTTTGAAAATTTCGAAAAATGCGCCCAGAAATCCGAGAAGGCTAACCCCTTTGAAAATTTCGAAAAATGCGCCCAGAATTCCGAGAAGGCTAACCCCTTTGAAAATTCCGAAAAATGCGCCCAGAATTCCGAGAAGACTAACCCCTTTGAAAATTTCGAAAATTGCGCCCAGAATTCCGAGAAGGCTAACCCCTTTGAAAATTTCGAAAAATGCGCCCAGAATTCCGAGAAGACTAACCCCTTTGAAAATTTCGAAAATTGCGCCCAGAATTCCGAGAAGGCTAACCCCTTTGAAAATTTCGAAAAATGCGCCTAGAATTCCGAGAAGGCTAACCCCTTTGAAAATTTCGAAAAATGCGCCCAGAATTCCGAGAAGGCTAACCCCTTTGAAAATTTCGAAAAATGAGCTCAGAATGCCGAGAAGGCTAACCCCTTTGAAAATTTCGAAAAATGCGCCCAGAATTCCGAGAAGGCTAACCCCTTTGAAAATTTCGAAAAATGCGCCCAGAATTCCGAGAAGTCTCACCCCTTTGAAAATTTCGAAAAATGCGCCCAGAATTCCGAGGAGGCTAACCCCTTTGAAAATTTCGAAAAATGCGCCCAGAATTCCGAGAAGGCTAACCACTTTAAAAATTTCGAAAAATGCGCCCAGAATTCCGAGAAGGCTAACCCCTTTGAAAATTTCAAAAAATGCGCCCAGAATTCCGAGAAGGCTAACACCTTTGAAAATTTCGAAAAATGCTCCCAGAATTCCGAGAAGGCTAACGCCTTTGAAAATTTCGAAAAATGCGCCCAGAATTCCGAGAAGGCTAACCCCTTTGAAAATTTCGAAAAATGCGCCCAGAATTCCGAGAAGGCTAACCCCTTTGAAAATTTCGAAAAATGAGCACAGAATGCCGAGAAGGCTAACCCCTTTGAAAATTTCGAAAAATGAGCCCAGAATGCCATAAAGTCTAACCCCTTTGAAAAAATCGAAAAATGCGCCCAGAATTCCGAGAAGGCTAAACCCTTTGAAAATTTTGAAAAATGCGCCCAGAATTCCGAGAAGGCTAACCCCTTTGAAAATTTCGAAAAATGCGCCCAGAATTCCGAGAAGGCTAACCCCTTTGAAAATTTCGAAAAATTCGCCCAGAATTCCGAGAAGTCTCACCCCTTTGAAAATTTCGAAAAATGCGCCCAGAATTCCGAGGAGGCTAACCCCTTTGAAAATTTCGAAAAATGCGCCCAGAATTCCGAGAAGGCTAACCACTTTAAAAATTTCGAAAAATGCGCCCAGAATTCCGAGAAGGCTAACCCCTTTGAAAATTTCAAAAAATGCGCCCAGAATTCCGAGAAGGCTAACCCCTTTGAAAATTTCGAAAAATGCTCCCAGAATTCCGAGAAGGCTAACGCCTTTGAAAATTTCGAAAAATGCGCCCAGAATTCCGAGAAGGCTAACCCCTTTGAAAATTTCGAAAAATGCGCCCAGAATTCCGAGAAGGCTAACCCCTTTGAAAATTTCGAAAAATGAGCACAGAATGCCGAGAAGGCTAACCCCTTTGAAAATTTCGAAAAATGAGCCCAGAATGCCATAAAGTCTAACCCCTTTGAAAAAATCGAAAAATGCGCCCAGAATTCCGAGAAGGCTAACACCTTTGAAAATTTCGAAAAATGCGCCCAGAATTCCGAGAAGGCTAACACCTTTGAAAATTTCGAAAAATGCGCACAGAATTCCGAGAAGGCTAACCCCTTTGAAAATTGCGAAAAATGCGCCCAGAATTCCGAGAAGGCTAACCCCATTGAAAATTTCGAAAAATGCGCCCAGAATTCCGAGAAGGCTAACCCCTTTGAAAATTTCGAAAAATGCGCCCAGAATTCCGAGAAGGCTAACCACTTTGAAAATTTCGAAAAATGCGCCCAGAATTCCGAGAAGGCTAACCCCTTTGAAAATTTCGAAAAATGCGCCCAGAATTCCGAGAAGGCTAACCCCTTTGAAAATTTCGAAAAATGCGCCCAGAATTCCGAGAAGGCTAACCCCTTTGAAAATTTCGAAAAATTCGCCCAGAATTCCGAGAAGGCTAACCCCTTTGAAAATTTCGAAAAACGCGCCCAGGATTCCGAGAAGGCTAACCCCTTTGAAAATTTCGGAAAATGCGCCCAGAATTCCGAGAAGGCTAACCCCTTTGAAAATTTCGAAAAATGCGCCCAGAATTCCGAGAAGGCTAACCCCTTTGAAAATTTCGAAAAATGCGCCCAGAATTCCGAGAAGGCTAACCCCTTTGAAAATTTCGAAAATGAGTTCAGAATGCCGAGATGGCTAACCCCTCTGAAAATTTCGAAAAATGCGCCCAGAATTCCGAGAAGGCTAACCCCTTTGAAAATTTCGAAAAATGCGCCCAGAATGCCGAGAAGTCCCACTCCTTTGGAAATTTCGAAAAATGCGCCCAGAATTCCGAGAAGGCCCCTTTGATAATTTCGAAAAATGCGGCCAGAATGCCGAGAAGTCTAACCCCTTTAACAAATTTCGAATAATGCGACCAGAATTCCGAAAAGGCTAACCCTTTTGAAAATTTCGAAAAATGCGCCCAGAATTCCGAGAAGGCTAACCCCTTTGAAAATTTCGAAAAATGCGCCAAGAATTCCGAGAAGGCTAACCCCTTTGAAAATTTCGAAAAATGCGCCCAGAATACCGAGAAGGCTAACCCCTTTGAAAATGTCGAAAATTGCGCCCAGAATTCCGAGAGGGCCAACCCCTTTGAAAATTTCGAAAAATGCGCCCAGAATTCCGAGGAGGCTAACCCTTTTGAAAATTTCGAAAAATGCGCCCAGAATTCCGAGAAGGCTAACCCCTTTGAAAATTTCGAAAAATGCGCCCAGAATTCCGAGAAGGCTAACCCCTTTGAAAATTTCGAAAAATGCGCCCAGAATTCCGAGAAGACTAACCCCTTTGAAAATTTCGCAAATTGCGCCCAGAATTCCGAGAAGGCTAACCCCTTTGAAAATTTCGAGAAATGCGCCTAGAATTCCGAGAAGGCTAACCCCTTTGAAAATTTCGAAAAATGCGCCCAGAATTCCGAGAAGGCTAACCCCTTTGAAAATTTCGAAAAATGAGCTCAGAATGCCGAGAAGGCTAACCCCTTTGAAAATTTCGAAAAATGCGCCCAGAATTCCGAGAAGGCTAACCCGTATGAAAATTTCGAAAAATGCGCCCAGAATGCCGAGAAGTCTCACCCCTTTGAAAATTTCGAAAAATGCGCCCAGAATTCCGAGGAGGCTAACCCCTTTGAAAATTTCGAAAAATGCGCCCAGAATTCCGAGAAGGCTAACCACTTTGAAAATTTCGAAAAATGCGCCCAGAATTCCGAGAAGGCTAACCCCTTTGAAAATTTCAAAAAATGCGCCCAGAATTCCGAGAAGGCTAACCCCTTTGAAAATTTCGAAAAATGCGCCCAGAATTCCGAGAAGGCTAACGCCTTTGAAAATTTCGAAAAATGCGCCCAGAATTCCGAGAAGGCTAACCCCTTTGAAAATTTCGAAAAATGCGCCCAGAATTCCGAGAAGGCTAACCACTTTGGAAATTTCGAAAAATGAGCACAGAATGCCGAGAAGGCTAACCCCTTTGAAAATTTCGAAAAATGAGCCCAGAATGCCATGAATGCCCTTTGAAAAAATCGAAAAATGCGCCCAGAATTCCGAGAAGGCTAAACCCTTTGATAATTTTGAAAAATGCGCCCAGAATTCCGAGAAGGCCAACCCCTTTGAAAATTTCGATAAATGCGCCCAGAATTCCGAGAAGGCTAACACCTTTGAAAATTTCGAAAAATGCGCCCAGAATTCCGAGAAGACTAACCCCTTTGAAAATTTCGAAAAATGCGCCCAGAATGCCGAGAAGTCCCACCCCTTTGAAAATTTCGAAAAATGAGCCCAGAATTCCGAGAAGGCCCCTTTGATAATTTCGAAAAATGCGCCCAGAATGCCGAGAAGTCTAACCCCTTTAACAAATTTCGAATAATGCGACCAGAATTCCGAGAAGGCTAACCCTTTTGAAAATTTCGAAAAATGCGCCCAGAATTCCGAGAAGGCTAACCCCTTTGAAAATTTCGAAAAATGCGCCCAGAATTCCGAGAAGGCTAACCCCTTTGAAAATTTCGAAAAATGTGCCCAGAATTCCGAGAAGGCTAACCCCTTTGAAAATGTCGAAAATTGCGCCCAGAATTCCGAGAGGGCCAACCCCTTTGAAAATTTCGAAAAATGCGCCCAGAAATCCGAGAAGGCTAACCCCTTTGAAAATTTCGAAAAATGCGCCCAGAATTCCGAGAAGGCTAACCCCTTTGAAAATTCCGAAAAATGCGCCCAGAATTCCGAGAAGACTAACCCCTTTGAAAATTTCGAAAATTGCGCCCAGAATTCCGAGAAGGCTAACCCCTTTGAAAATTTCGAAAAATGCGCCCAGAATTCCGAGAAGACTAACCCCTTTGAAAATTTCGAAAATTGCGCCCAGAATTCCGAGAAGGCTAACCCCTTTGAAAATTTCGAAAAATGCGCCCAGAATTCCGAGAAGGCTAACCCCTTTGAAAATTTCGAAAAATGCGCCCAGAATTCCGAGAAGGCTAACCCCTTTGAAAATTTCGAAAAATGCGCCCAGAATTCCGAGGAGGCTAACCCCTTTGAAAATTTCGAAAAATGCGCCCAGAATTCCGAGAAGGCTAACCACTTTAAAAATTTCGAAAAATGCGCCCAGAATTCCGAGAAGGCTAACCCCTTTGAAAATTTCAAAAAATGCGCCCAGAATTCCGAGAAGGCTAACACCTTTGAAAATTTCGAAAAATGCTCCCAGAATTCCGAGAAGGCTAACGCCTTTGAAAATTTCGAAAAATGCGCCCAGAATTCCGAGAAGGCTAACCCCTTTGAAAATTTCGAAAAATGCGCCCAGAATTCCGAGAAGGCTAACCCCTTTGAAAATTTCGAAAAATGAGCACAGAATGCCGAGAAGGCTAACCCCTTTGAAAATTTCGAAAAATGAGCCCAGAATGCCATAAAGTCTAACCCCTTTGAAAAAATCGAAAAATGCGCCCAGAATTCCGAGAAGGCTAAACCCTTTGAAAATTTTGAAAAATGCGCCCAGAATTCCGAGAAGGCTAACCCCTTTGAAAATTTCGAAAAATGCGCCCAGAATTCCGAGAAGGCTAACCCCTTTGAACATTTCGAAAAATGCGCCCAGAATTCCGAGAAGGCCAACCATTTTGAAAATTTCGAAAAATGAGCCCAGAATTCCGAGAAGGCCCCTTTGATAATTTCGAAAAATGCGCCCAGAATGCCGAGAAGTCTAACCCCTTTAACAAATTTCGAATAATGCGACCAGAATTCCGAGAAGGCTAACCCTTTTGAAAATTTCGAAAAATGCGCCCAGAATTCCGAGAAGGCTAACCCCTTTGAAAATTTCGAAAAATGCGCCCAGAATTCCGAGAAGGCTAACCCCTTTGAAAATTTCGAAAAATGTGCCCAGAATTCCGAGAAGGCTCCCCCCTTTGAAAATGTCGAAAATTGCGCCCAGAGTTCCGAGAGGGCCAACCCCTTTGTAAATTTCGAAAAATGCGCCCAGAAATCCGAGAAGGCTAACCCCTTTGAAAATTTCGAAAAATGTGCCCAGAATTCCGAGAAGGCTAACCCCTTTGAAAATTTCGAAAAATGCGCCCAGAATTCCGAGAAGACTAACCCCTTTGAAAATTTCGAAAATTGCGCCCAGAATTCCGAGAAGGCTAACCCCTTTGAAAATTTCGAAAAATGCGCCCAGAATTCCGAGAAGACTAACCCCTTTGAAAATTTCGAAAATTGCGCCCAGAATTCCGAGAAGGCTAACCCCTTTGAAAATTTCGAAAAATGCGCCTAGAATTCCGAGAAGGCTAACCCCTTTGAAAATTTCGAAAAATGCGCCCAGAATTCCGAGAAGGCTAACCCCTTTGAAAATTTCGAAAAATGAGCTCAGAATGCCGAGAAGGCTAACCCTTTTGAAAATTTCGAAAAATGCGCCCAGAATTCCGAGAAGGCTTACCCCTTTGAAAATTTCGAAAAATGCGCCCAGAATTCCGAGAAGTCTCACCCCTTTGAAAATTTCGAAAAATGCGCCCAGAATTCCGAGAAGGCTAACCCCTTTGAAAATTTCGAAAAATGCGCCCAGAATGCCGAGAAGTCCCACCCCTTTGAAAATTTCGAAAAATGCGCCCAGAATTCCGAGAAGGCCCCTTTGATAATTTCGAAAAATGCGGCCAGAAAGCCGAGAAGTCTAACCCCTTTAACAAATTTCGAATAATGCGACCAGAATTCCGAAAAGGCTAACCCTTTTGCAAATTTCGAAAAATGCGCCCAGAATTCCGAGAAGGCTAACCCCTTTGAAAATTTCGAAAAATGCGCCAAGAATTCCGAGAAGGCTAACCCCTTTGAAAATTTCGAAAAATGCGCCCAGAATTCCGAAAAGGCTAACCCCTTTGAAAATGTCGAAAATTGCGCCCAGAATTTCGAGAGGGCCAACCCCTTTGAAAATTTCGAAAAATGCGCCCAGAATTCCGAGAAGGCTAACCCCTTTGAAAATTTCGAAAAATGCGCCCAGAATTCCGAGAAGGCTAACCCCTTTGAAAATTTCGAAAAATGCGCCCAGAATTCCGAGAAGGCTAACCCCTTTGAAAATTTCGAAAAATGCGCCCAGAATTCCGAGAAGACTAACCCCTTTGAAAATTTCGAGAAATGCGCCTAGAATTCCGAGAAGGCTAACCCCTTTGAAAATTTCGAAAAATGCGGCCAGAATTCCGATTAGGCTAACCCCTTTGAAAATTTCGAAAAATGAGCTCAGAATGCCGAGAAGGCTAACCCCTTTGAAAATTTCGAAAAATGCGCCCAGAATTCCGAGAAGGCTAACCCCTTTGAAAATTTCGAAAAATGTGCCCAGAATGCCGAGAAGTCTCACCCCTTTGAAAATTTCGAAAAATGCGCCCAGAATTCCGAGGAGGCTAACCCCTTTGAAAATTTCGAAAAATGCGCCCAGAATTCCGAGAAGGCTAACCCCTTTGAAAATTTCGAAAAATGCGCCCAGAATTCCGAGAAGGCTAACGCCTTTGAAAATTTCGAAAAATGCGCCCAGAATTCCGAGAAGGCTAACCCCTTTGAAAATTTCGAAAAATGCGCCCAGAATTCCGAGAAGGCTAACCACTTTGGAAATTTCGAAAAATGAGCACAGAATGCCGAGAAGGCTAACCCCTTTGAAAATTTCGAAAAATGAGCCCAGAATGCCATGAATGCCCTTTGAAAAAATCGAAAAATGCGCCCAGAATTCCGAGAAGGCTAAACCCTTTGATAATTTTGAAAAATGCGCCCAGAATTCCGAGAAGGCCAACCCCTTTGAAAATTTCGAAAAATGCGCCCAGAATTCCGAGAAGGCTAACACCTTTGAAAATTTCGAAAAATGCGCCCAGAATTCCGAGAAGACTAACCCCTTTGAAAATTTCGAAAAATGCGCCCAGAATGCCGAGAAGTCCCACCCCTTTGAAAATTTCGAAAAATGAGCCCAGAATTCCGAGGAGGCTAACCCCTTTGAAAATTTCAAAAAATGCGCCCAGAATTCCGAGAAGGCTAACCCCTTTGAAAATTTCGAAAAATGCGCCCAGAATTCCGAGAAGGCTAACGCCTTTGAAAATTTCGAAAAATGCGCCCAGAATTCCGAGAAGGCTAACCCCTTTGAAAATTTCGAAAAATGCGCCCAGAATTCCGAGAAGGCTAACCACTTTGGAAATTTCGAAAAATGAGCACAGAATGCCGAAAAGGCTAACCCCTTTGAAAATTTCGAAAAATGAGCCCAGAATGCCATGAATGCCCTTTGAAAAAATCGAAAAATGCGCCCAGAATTCCGAGAAGGCTAAACCCTTTGATAATTTTGAAAAATGCGCCCAGAATTCCGAGAAGGCCAACCCCTTTGAAAATTTCGAAAAATGCGCCCAGAATTCCGAGAAGGCTAACACCTTTGAAAATTTCGAAAAATGCGCCCAGAATTCCGAGAAGACTAACCCCTTTGAAAATTTCGAAAAATGCGCCCAGAATGCCGAGAAGTCCCACCCCTTTGAAAATTTCGAAAAATGAGCCCAGAATTCCGAGAAGGCCCCTTTGATAATTTCGAAAAATGCCCCCAGAATGCCGAGAAGTCTAACCCCTTTTAACAAATTTCGAATAATGCGACCAGAATTCCGAGAAGGCTAACCCTTTTGAAAATTTCGAAAAATGCGCCCAGAATTCCGAGAAGGCTAACCCCTTTGAAAATTTCGAAAAATGCGCCCAGAATTCCGAGAAGGCTAACCCCTTTGAAAATTTCGAAAAATGTGCCCAGAATTCCGAGAAGGCTAACCCCTTTGAAAATGTCGAAAATTGCGCCCAGAATTCCGAGAGGGCCAACCCCTTTGAAAATTTCGAAAAATGCGCCCAGAAATCCGAGAAGGCTAACCCCTTTGAAAATTTCGAAAAATGCGCCCAGAATTCCGAGAAGGCTAACCCCTTTGAAAATTTCGAAAAATGCGCCCAGAATTCCGAGAAGGCTAACCCCTTTGAAAATTTCGAAAAATGCGCCCAGAATTCCGAGAAGGCTAACCCCTTTGAAAATTTCGAAAAATTCGCCCAGAATTCCGAGAAGGCTAACCCCTTTGAAAATTTCGAAAAACGCGCCCAGGATTCCGAGAAGGCTAACCCCTTTGAAAATTTCGGAAAATGCGCCCAGAATTCCGAGAAGGCTAACCCCTTTGAAAATTTCGAAAAATGCGCCCAGAATTCCGAGAAGGCTAACCCCTTTGAAAATTTCGAAAAATGCGCCCAGAATTCCGAGAAGGCTAACCCCTTTGAAAATTTCGAAAATGAGTTCAGAATGCCGAGATGGCTAACCCCTCTGAAAATTTCGAAAAATGCGCCCAGAATTCCGAGAAGGCTAACCCCTTTGAAAATTTCGAAAAATGCGCCCAGAATGCCGAGAAGTCCCACCCCTTTGAAAATTTCGAAAAATGCGCCCAGAATTCCGAGAAGGCCCCTTTGATAATTTCGAAAAATGCGGCCAGAATGCCGAGAAGTCTAACCCCTTTAACAAATTTCGAATAATGCGACCAGAATTCCGAAAAGGCTAACCCTTTTGAAAATTTCGAAAAATGCGCCCAGAATTCCGAGAAGGCTAACCCCTTTGAAAATTTCGAAAAATGCGCCAAGAATTCCGAGAAGGCTAACCCCTTTGAAAATTTCGAAAAATGCGCCCAGAATACCGAGAAGGCTAACCCCTTTGAAAATGTCGAAAATTGCGCCCAGAATTCCGAGAGGGCTTACCCCTTTGAAAATTTCGAAAATTGCGCCCAGAATTCCGAGAAGGCTAACCCCTTTGAAAATTTCGAGAAATGCGCCTAGAATTCCGAGAAGGCTAACCCCTTTGAAAATTTCGAAAAATGCGCCCAGAATTCCGAGAAGGCTAACCCCTTTGAAAATTTCGAAAAATGAGCTCAGAATGCCGAGAAGGCTAACCCCTTTGAAAATTTCGAAAAATGCGCCCAGAATTCCGAGAAGGCTAACCCGTATGAAAATTTCGAAAAATGCGCCCAGAATGCCGAGAAGTCTCACCCCTTTGAAAATTTCGAAAAATGCGCCCAGAATTCCGAGGAGGCTAACCCCTTTGAAAATTTCGAAAAATGCGCCCAGAATTCCGAGAAGGCTAACCACTTTGAAAATTTCGAAAAATGCGCCCAGAATTCCGAGAAGGCTAACCCCTTTGAAAATTTCGAAAAATGCGCCCAGAATTCCGAGAAGGCTAACGCCTTTGAAAATTTCGAAAAATGCGCCCAGAATTCCGAGAAGGCTAACCCCTTTGAAAATTTCGAAAAATGCGCCCAGAATTCCGAGAAGGCTAACCACTTTGGAAATTTCGAAAAATGAGCACAGAATGCCGAGAAGGCTAACCCCTTTGAAAATTTCGAAAAATGAGCCCAGAATGCCATGAATGCCCTTTGAAAAAATCGAAAAATGCGCCCAGAATTCCGAGAAGGCTAAACCCTTTGATAATTTTGAAAAATGCGCCCAGAATTCCGAGAAGGCCAACCCCTTTGAAAATTTCGAAAAATGCGCCCAGAATTCCGAGAAGGCTAACCCCTTTGAAAATTTCGAAAAATGCGCCCAGAATTCCGAGAAGGCTAACCCCTTTGAAAATTCCGAAAAATGCGCCCAGAATTCCGAGAAGACTAACCCCTTTGAAAATTTCGAAAATTGCGCCCAGAATTCCGAGAAGGCTAACCCCTTTGAAAATTTCGAAAAATGCGCCCAGAATTCCGAGAAGACTAACCCCTTTGAAAATTTCGAAAATTGCGCCCAGAATTCCGAGAAGGCTAACCCCTTTGAAAATTTCGAAAAATGCGCCTAGAATTCCGAGAAGGCTAACCCCTTTGAAAATTTCGAAAAATGCGCCCAGAATTCCGAGAAGGCTAACCCCTTTGAAAATTTCGAAAAATGAGCCCAGAATTCCGAGAAGGCCCCTTTGATAATTTCGAAAAATGCGCCCAGAATGCCGAGAAGTCTCACCCCCTTTGAAAATTTCGAAAAATGCGCCCAGAATTCCGAGGAGGCTAACCCCTTTGAAAATTTCGAAAAATGCGCCCAGAATTCCGAGAAGGCTAAACCCTTTGAAAATTTTGAAAAATGCGCCCAGAATTCCGAGAAGGCTAACCCCTTTGAAAATTTCGAAAAATGCGCCCAGAATTCCGAGAAGGCTAACCCCTTTGAAAATTTCGAAAAATGCGCCCAGAATTCCGAGAAGGCTAACCCCTTTGAAAATTTCGAAAAATGCGCCCAGAATTCCGAGAAGGCTAACCCCTTTGAAAATTTCGAAAAATGAGCCCAGAATGCCATAAAGTCTAACCCCTTTGAAATAATCGAAAAATGCGCCCAGAATTCCGAGAAGGCTAAACCCTTTGAAAATTTTGAAAAATGCGCCCAGAATTCCGAGAAGGCTAACCCCTTTGAAAATTTAGAAAAATGCGCCCAGAATTCCGAGAAGGCTAACCCCTTTGAAAATTTCGAAAAATGCGCCCAGAATTCCGAGAAGGCTAACCCCTTTGAAAATTTCGAAAAGAGCGCCCAGAATTCCGAGAAGGCTAACCCCGTTGAAAATTTCGAAAAATGCGCACAGAATTCCGAGAAGGCTAACCCCTTTGAAAATTGCGAAAAATGCGCCCAGAATTCCGAGAAGGCTAACCCCATTGAAAATTTCGAAAAATGCGCCCAGAATTCCGAGAAGGCTAACCCCTTTGAAAATTTCGAAAAATGCGCCCAGAATTCCGAGAAGGCTAACCCCTTTGAAAATTTCGAAAAATGAGCCCAGAATTCCGAGAAGGCCCCTTTGATAATTTCGAAAAATGCGCCCAGAATGAAGAGAAGTCTAACCCCTTTAACAAATTTCGAATAATGCGACCAGAATTCCGAGAAGGCTAACCCTTTTGAAAATTTCGAAAGATGCGCCCAGAATTCGGAGAAGGCTAACCCCTTTGAAAATTTCGAAAAATGCGCCCAGAATTCCGAGAAGGCTAACCCCTTTGAAAATTTCGAAAAATGTGCCCAGAATTCCGAGAAGGCTAACCCCTTTGAAAATGTCGAAAACTGCGCCCAGAATTCCGAGAGGGCCAACCCCTTTGAAAATTTCGAAAAATGCGCCCAGAAATCCGAGAAGGCTAACCCCTTTGAAAATTTCGAAAAATGCGCCCAGAATTCCGAGAAGGCTAACCCCTTTGAAAATTTCGAAAAATGCGCCCAGAATTCCGAGAAAACTAACCCCTTTGAAAATTTCGAAAATTGCGCCCAGAATTCCGAGAAGGCTAACCCCTTTGAAAATTTCGAAAAATGCGCCCTGAATTCCGAGAAGACTAACCCCTTTGAAAATTTCGAAAATTGCGCCCAGAATTCCGAGAAGGCTAACCCCTTTGAAAATTTCGAAAAATGCGCCTAGAATTCCGAGAAGGCTAACCCCTTTGAAAATTTCGAAAAATGCGCCCAGAATTCCGAGAAGGCTAACCCCTTTGAAAATTTCGAAAAATGAGCTCAGAATGCCGAGAAGGCTAACCCCTTTGAAAATTTCGAAAAATGCGCCCAGAATTCCGAGAAGACTAACCCCTTTGAAAATTTCGAAAATTGCGCCCAGAATTCCGAGAAGGCTAACCCCTTTGAAAATTTCGAAAAATGCGCCCAGAATTCCGAGAAGGCTAACCCCTTTGAAAATTTCGAAAAACGCGCCCAGGATTCCGAGAAGGCTAACCCCTTTGAAAATTTTGGAAAATGCGCCCAGAATTCCGAGAAGGCTAACCCCTTTGAAAATTTCGAAAAATGCGCCCAGAATTCCGAGAAGGCTAACCCCTTTGAAAATTTCGAAAAATGCGCCCAGAATTCCGAGAAGGCTAACCCCTTTGAAAATTTCGAAAATGAGTTCAGAATGCCGAGATGGCTAACCCCTCTGAAAATTTCGAAAAATGCGCCCAGAATTCCGAGAAGGCTAACCCCTTTGAAAATTTCGAAAAATGCGCCCAGAATGCCGAGAAGTCCCACCCCTTTGAAAATTTCGAAAAATGCGCCCAGAATTCCGAGAAGGCCCCTTTGATAATTTCGAAAAATGCGGCCAGAATGCCGAGAAGTCTAACCCCTTTAACAAATTTCGAATAATGCGACCAGAATTCCGAAAAGGCTAACCCCTTTGAAAATTTCGAAAAATGCGCCCAGAATTCCGAGAAGGCTAACCCCTTTGAAAATTTCGAAAAATGCGCCAAGAATTCCGAGAAGACTAACCCCTTTGAAAATTTCGAAAATTGCGCCCAGAATTCCGAGAAGGCTAACCCCTTTGAAAATTTCGAAAAATGCGCCCAGAATTCCGAGAAGGCTAACCCCTTTGAAAATTTCAAAAAATGCGCCCAGAATTCCGAGAAGGCTAACCCCTTTGAAAATTTCGAAAAATGCGCCCAGAATTCCGAGAAGGCTAACGCCTTTGAAAATTTCGAAAAATGCGCCCAGAATTCCGAGAAGGCTAACCCCTTTGAAAATTTCGAAAAATGCGCCCAGAATTCCGAGAAGGCTAACCACTTTGAAAATTTCGAAAAATGAGCACAGAATGCCGAGAAGGCTAACCCCTTTGAAAATTTCGAAAAATGAGCCCAGAATGCCATGAATGCCCTTTGAAAAAATCGAAAAATGCGCCCAGAATTCCGAGAAGGCTAAACCCTTTGAAAATTTTGAAAAATGCGCCCAGAATTCCGAGAAGGCTAACCCCTTTAAAATTTCGAAAAATGCCCCCAGAATTCCGAGAAGGCTAACCCCTTTGAAAATTTCGAAAAATGAGCTCAGAATGCCGAGAAGGCTAACCCCTTTGAAAATTTCGAAAAATGCGCCCAGAATTCCGAGAAGGCTAACCCCTTTGAAAATTTCGAAAAATGCGCCCAGAATTCCGAGAAGTCTCACCCCTTTGAAAATTTCGAAAAATGCGCCCAGAATTCCGAGGAGGCTAACCCCTTTGAAAATTTCGAAAAATGCGCCCAGAATTCCGAGAAGGCTAACCACTTTAAAAATTTCGAAAAATGCGCCCAGAATTCCGAGAAGGCTAACCCCTTTGAAAATTTCAAAAAATGCGCCCAGAATTATGAGAAGGCTAACCCCTTTGAAAATTTCGAAAAATGCTCCCAGAATTCCGAGAAGGCTAACGCCTTTGAAAATTTCGAAAAATGCGCCCAGAATTCCGAGAAGGCTAACCCCTTTGAAAATTTCGAAAAATGCGCCCAGAATTCCGAGAAGGCTAACCCCTTTGAAAATTTCGAAAAATGAGCACAGAATGCCGAGAAGGCTAACCCCTTTGAAAATTTCGAAAAATGAGCCCAGAATGCCATAAAGTCTAACCCCTTTGAAAAAATCGAAAAATGCGCCCAGAATTCCGAGAAGGCTAAACCCTTTGAAAATTTTGAAAAATGCGCCCAGAATTCCGAGAAGGCTAACCCCTTTGAAAATTTCGAAAAATGCGCCCAGAATTCCGAGAAAGCTAACACCTTTGAAAATTTCGAAAAATGCGCCCAGAATTCCGAGAAGGCTAACCCCTTTGAAAATTTCGAAAAATGCGCCCAGAATTCCGAGAAGGCTAACACCTTTGAAAATTTCGAAAAATGCGCACAGAATTCCGAGAAGGCTAACCCCTTTGAAAATTGCGAAAAATGCGCCCAGAATTCCGAGAAGGCTAACCCCATTGAAAATTTCGAAAAATGCGCCCAGAATTCCGAGAAGGCTAACCCCTTTGAAAATTTCGAAAAATGAGCTCAGAATGCCGAGAAGGCTAACCCCTTTGAAAATTTCGAAAAATGCGCCCAGAATTCCGAGAAGGCTAACCCCTTTGAAAATTTCGAAAAAAGCGCCCAGAATTCCGAGAAGTCTCACCCCCTTTGAAAATTTCGAAAAATGCGCCCAGAATTCCGAGGAGGCTAACCCCTTTGAAAATTTCGAAAAATGCGCCCAGAATTCCGAGAAGGCTAACCACTTAGAAAATTTCGAAAAATGCGCCCAGAATTCCGAGAAGGCTAACCCCTTTGAAAATTTCAAAAAATGCGCCCAGAATTCCGAGAAGGCTAAACCCTTTGAAAATTTTGAAAAATGCGCCCAGAATTCCGAGAAGGCTAACCCCTTTGAAAATTTCGAAAAATGCGCCCAGAATTCCGAGAAGGCTAACCCCTTTGAAAATTTCGAAAAATGCGCCCAGAATTCCGAGAAGGCCAACCACTTTGAAAATTTCGAAAAATGTGCCCAGAATTCCGAGAAGGCTAACACCTTTGAAAATTTCGAAAAATGCGCACAGAATTCCGAGAAGGCCAACCCCTTTGAAAAAATGGAAAAATGCGCCCAGAATTCCGAGAAGGCTATCACCTTTGAAAATTTCGAAAAATGCGCCCAGAATTCCGAGAAGGTTAACCCCTTTGAAAATTTCGAAAAATGCGCCCAGAATTCCGAGAAGGCTAAACCCTTTGAAAATATTGAAAAATGCGCCCAGAATTCCGAGAAGGCTAACCCCTTTGAAAATTTCGAAAAATGCGCCCAGAATTCCGAGAAGGCTAACCCCTTTGAAAATTTCGAAAAATGCGCCCAGAATTCCGAGAAGGCCAACCACTTTGAAAATTTCGAAAAATACGCCCAGAATTCCGAGAAGGCTAACCCCTTTGAAAATTTCGAAAAATGAGCACAGAATGCCGAGAAGGCTAACCCCTTTGAAAATTTCGAAAAATGAGCCCAGAATGCCATGAAGTCTAACCCCTTTGAAAAAATCGAAAAATGCGCCCAGAATTCCGAGAAGGCTAAACCCTTTGAAAATTTCGAAAAATGCGCCCAGAATTCCGAGAAGGCTAACCCCTTTGAAAATGTCGAAAATTGCGCCCAGAATTCCGAGAGGGCCAACACCTTTGAAAATTTCGAAAAATGCGCCCAGAATTCCGAGAAGGCTAACCCCTTTGAAAATTTCGAAAAATGCGCCCAGAATTCCGAGAAGGCTAACCCCTTTGAAAATTTCGAAAAATGCGCCCAGAATTCCGAGAAGGCTAACCCCTTTGAAAATTTCGAAAAATGCGCCCAGAATTCCGAGAAGGCTAACCCCTTTGAAAATTGCGAAAAATGCGCCCAGAATTCCGAGAAGGCTAACCCCATTGAAAATTTCGAAAAATGCGCCCAGAATTCCGAGAAGGCTAACCCCTTTGAAAATTTCGAAAAATGCGCCCAGAATTCCGAGAAGGCTAACCCCTTTGAAAATTTCGAAAAACGCGCCCAGGATTCCGAGAAGGCTAACCCCTTTGAAAATTTCGGAAAATGCGCCCAGAATTCCGAGAAGGCTAACCCCTTTGAAAATTTCGAAAAATGCGCCCAGAATTCCGAGAAGGCTAACCCCTTTGAAAATTTGGAAAAATGCGCCCAGAATTCCGAGAAGGCTAACCCCTTTGAAAATTTCGAAAATGAGTTCAGAATGCCGAGATGGCTAACCCCTCTGAAAATTTCGAAAAATGCGCCCAGAATTCCGAGAAGGCTAACCCCTTTGAAAATTTCGAAAAATGCGCCCAGAATGCCGAGAAGTCCCACCCCTTTGAAAATTTCGAAAAATGCGCCCAGAATTCCGAGAAGGCCCCTTTGATAATTTCGAAAAATGCGGCCAGAATGCCGAGAAGTCTAACCCCTTTAACAAATTTCGAATAATGCGACCAGAATTCCGAAAAGGCTAACCCTTTTGAAAATTTCGAAAAATGCGCCCAGAATTCCGAGAAGGCTAACCCCTTTGAAAATTTCGAAAAATGCGCCAAGAATTCCGAGAAGACTAACCCCTTTGAAAATTTCGAAAATTGCGCCCAGAATTCCGAGAAGGCTAACCCCTTTGAAAATTTCGAAAAATGCGCCCAGAATTCCGAGAAGGCTAACCCCTTTGAAAATTTCAAAAAATGCGCCCAGAATTCCGAGAAGGCTAACCCCTTTGAAAATTTCGAAAAATGCGCCCAGAATTCCGAGAAGGCTAACGCCTTTGAAAATTTCGAAAAATGCGCCCAGAATTCCGAGAAGGCTAACCACTTTGAAAATTTCGAAAAATGAGCACAGAATGCCGAGAAGGCTAACCCCTTTGAAAATTTCGAAAAATGAGCCCAGAATGCCATGAATGCCCTTTGAAAAAATCGAAAAATGCGCCCAGAATTCCGAGAAGGCTAAACCCTTTGAAAATTTTGAAAAATGCGCCCAGAATTCCGAGAAGGCTAACCCCTTTGAAAATTTCGAAAAATGCCCCCAGAATTCCGAGAAGGCTAACCCCTTTGAAAATTTCGAAAAATGAGCTCAGAATGCCGAGAAGGCTAACCCCTTTGAAAATTTCGAAAAATGCGCCCAGAATTCCGAGAAGGCTAACCCCTTTGAAAATTTCGAAAAATGCGCCCAGAATTCCGAGAAGTCTCACCCCTTTGAAAATTTCGAAAAATGCGCCCAGAATTCCGAGGAGGCTAACCCCTTTGAAAATTTCGAAAAATGCGCCCAGAATTCCGAGAAGGCTAACCACTTTAAAAATTTCGAAAAATGCGCCCAGAATTCCGAGAAGGCTAACCCCTTTGAAAATTTCAAAAAATGCGCCCAGAATTCCGAGAAGGCTAACCCCTTTGAAAATTTCGAAAAATGCTCCCAGAATTCCGAGAAGGCTAACGCCTTTGAAAATTTCGAAAAATGCGCCCAGAATTCCGAGAAGGCTAACCCCTTTGAAAATTTCAAAAAATGCGCCCAGAATTCCGAGAAGGCTAACCCCTTTGAAAATTTCGAAAAATGCGCCCAGAATTCCGAGAAGGCTAACGCCTTTGAAAATTTCGAAAAATGCGCCCAGAATTCCGAGAAGGCTAACCACTTTGAAAATTTCGAAAAATGAGCACAGAATGCCGAGAAGGCTAACCCCTTTGAAAATTTCGAAAAATGAGCCCAGAATGCCATGAATGCCCTTTGAAAAAATCGAAAAATGCGCCCAGAATTCCGAGAAGGCTAAACCCTTTGAAAATTTTGAAAAATGCGCCCAGAATTCCGAGAAGGCTAACCCCTTTGAAAATTTCGAAAAATGCCCCCAGAATTCCGAGAAGGCTAACCCCTTTGAAAATTTCGAAAAATGAGCTCAGAATGCCGAGAAGGCTAACCCCTTTGAAAATTTCGAAAAATGCGCCCAGAATTCCGAGAAGGCTAACCCCTTTGAAAATTTCGAAAAATGCGCCCAGAATTCCGAGAAGTCTCACCCCTTTGAAAATTTCGAAAAATGCGCCCAGAATTCCGAGGAGGCTAACCCCTTTGAAAATTTCGAAAAATGCGCCCAGAATTCCGAGAAGGCTAACCACTTTAAAAATTTCGAAAAATGCGCCCAGAATTCCGAGAAGGCTAACCCCTTTGAAAATTTCAAAAAATGCGCCCAGAATTCCGAGAAGGCTAACCCCTTTGAAAATTTCGAAAAATGCTCCCAGAATTCCGAGAAGGCTAACGCCTTTGAAAATTTCGAAAAATGCGCCCAGAATTCCGAGAAGGCTAACCCCTTTGAAAATTTCGAAAAATGCGCCCAGAATTCCGAGAAGGCTAACCCCTTTGAAAATTTCGAAAAATGAGCACAGAATGCCGAGAAGGCTAACCCCTTTGAAAATTTCGAAAAATGAGCCCAGAATGCCATAAAGTCTAACCCCTTTGAAAAAATCGAAAAATGCGCCCAGAATTCCGAGAAGGCTAAACCCTTTGAAAATTTTGAAAAATGCGCCCAGAATTCCGAGAAGGCTAACCCCTTTGAAAATTTCGAAAAATGCGCCCAGAATTCCGAGAAAGCTAACACCTTTGAAAATTTCGAAAAATGCGCCCAGAATTCCGAGAAGGCTAACCCCTTTGAAAATTTCGAAAAATGCGCCCAGAATTCCGAGAAGGCTAACACCTTTGAAAATTTCGAAAAATGCGCACAGAATTCCGAGAAGGCTAACCCCTTTGAAAATTGCGAAAAATGCGCCCAGAATTCCGAGAAGGCTAACCCCATTGAAAATTTCGAAAAATGCGCCCAGATTTCCGAGAAGGCTAACCCCTTTGAAAATTTCGAAAAATGCGCCCAGAATTCCGAGAAGGCTAACCCCTTTGAAAATTTCGAAAAATGCGCCCAGAATTCCGAGAAGGCTAACCCCTTTGAAAATTTCGAAAAATGCGCCCAGAATTCCGAGAAGGCTAACCCCTTTGAAAATTTCGAAAAATGCGCCCAGAATTCCGAGAAGGCTAACCCCTTTGAAAATTTCGAAAAATTCGCCCAGAATTCCGAGAAGGCTAACCCCTTTGAAAATTTCGAAAAACGCGCCCAGGATTCCGAGAAGGCTAACCCCTTTGAAAATTTCGGAAAATGCGCCCAGAATTCCGAGAAGGCTAACCCCTTTGAAAATTTCGAAAAATGCGCCCAGAATTCCGAGAAGGCTAACCCCTTTGAAAATTTCGAAAAATGCGCCCAGAATTCCGAGAAGGCTAACCCCTTTGAAAATTTCGAAAATGAGTTCAGAATGCCGAGATGGCTAACCCCTCTGAAAATTTCGAAAAATGCGCCCAGAATTCCGAGAAGGCTAACCCCTTTGAAAATTTCGAAAAATGCGCCCAGAATGCCGAGAAGTCCCACCCCTTTGAAAATTTCGAAAAATGCGCCCAGAATTCCGAGAAGGCCCCTTTGATAATTTCGAAAAATGCGGCCAGAATGCCGAGAAGTCTAACCCCTTTAACAAATTTCGAATAATGCGACCAGAATTCCGAAAAGGCTAACCCTTTTGAAAATTTCGAAAAATGCGCCCAGAATTCCGAGAAGGCTAACCCCTTTGAAAATTTCGAAAAATGCGCCAAGAATTCCGAGAAGACTAACCCCTTTGAAAATTTCGAAAATTGCGCCCAGAATTCCGAGAAGGCTAACCCCTTTGAAAATTTCGAAAAATGCGCCCAGAATTCCGAGAAGGCTAACCCCTTTGAAAATTTCAAAAAATGCGCCCAGAATTCCGAGAAGGCTAACCCCTTTGAAAATTTCGAAAAATGCGCCCAGAATTCCGAGAAGGCTAACGCCTTTGAAAATTTAGAAAAATGCGCCCAGAATTCCGAGAAGGCTAACCACTTTGAAAATTTCGAAAAATGAGCACAGAATGCCGAGAAGGCTAACCCCTTTGAAAATTTCGAAAAATGAGCCCAGAATGCCATGAATGCCCTTTGAAAAAATCGAAAAATGCGCCCAGAATTCCGAGAAGGCTAAACCCTTTGAAAATTTTGAAAAATGCGCCCAGAATTCCGAGAAGGCTAACCCCTTTGAAAATTTCGAAAAATGCCCCCAGAATTCCGAGAAGGCTAACCCCTTTGAAAATTTCGAAAAATGAGCTCAGAATGCCGAGAAGGCTAACCCCTTTGAAAATTTCGAAAAATGCGCCCAGAATTCCGAGAAGGCTAACCCCTTTGAAAATTTCGAAAAATGCGCCCAGAATTCCGAGAAGTCTCACCCCTTTGAAAATTTCGAAAAATGCGCCCAGAATTCCGAGGAGGCTAACCCCTTTGAAAATTTCGAAAAATGCGCCCAGAATTCCGAGAAGGCTAACCACTTTAAAAATTTCGAAAAATGCGCCCAGAATTCCGAGAAGGCTAACCCCTTTGAAAATTTCAAAAAATGCGCCCAGAATTCCGAGAAGGCTAACCCCTTTGAAAATTTCGAAAAATGCTCCCAGAATTCCGAGAAGGCTAACGCCTTTGAAAATTTCGAAAAATGCGCCCAGAATTCCGAGAAGGCTAACCCCTTTGAAAATTTCGAAAAATGCGCCCAGAATTCCGAGAAGGCTAACCCCTTTGAAAATTTCGAAAAATGAGCACAGAATGCCGAGAAGGCTAACCCCTTTGAAAATTTCGAAAAATGAGCCCAGAATGCCATAAAGTCTAACCCCTTTGAAAAAATCGAAAAATGCGCCCAGAATTCCGAGAAGGCTAAACCCATTGAAAATTTTGAAAAATGCGCCCAGAATTCCGAGAAGGCTAACCCCTTTGAAAATTTCGAAAAATGCGCCCAGAATTCCGAGAAAGCTAACACCTTTGAAAATTTCGAAAAATGCGCCCAGAATTCCGAGAAGGCTAACCCCTTTGAAAATTTCGAAAAATGCGCCCAGAATTCCGAGAAGGCTAACACCTTTGAAAATTTCGAAAAATGCGCACAGAATTCCGAGAAGGCTAACCCCTTTGAAAATTGCGAAAAATGCGCCCAGAATTCCGAGAAGGCTAACCCCATTGAAAATTTCGAAAAATGCGCCCAGATTTCCGAGAAGGCTAACCCCTTTGAAAATTTCGAAAAATGCGCCCAGAATTCCGAGAAGGCTAACCCCTTTGAAAATTTCGAAAAATGCGCCCAGAATTCCGAGAAGGCTAACCCCTTTGAAAATTTCGAAAAATGCGCCCAGAATTCCGAGAAGGCTAACCCCTTTGAAAATTTCGAAAAATGCGCCCAGAATTCCGAGAAGGCTAACCCCTTTGAAAATTTCGAAAAATTCGCCCAGAATTCCGAGAAGGCTAACCCCTTTGAAAATTTCGAAAAACGCGCCCAGGATTCCGAGAAGGCTAACCCCTTTGAAAATTTCGGAAAATGCGCCCAGAATTCCGAGAAGGCTAACCCCTTTGAAAATTTCGAAAAATGCGCCCAGAATTCCGAGAAGGCTAACCCCTTTGAAAATTTCGAAAAATGCGCCCAGAATTCCGAGAAGGCTAACCCCTTTGAAAATTTCGAAAATGAGTTCAGAATGCCGAGATGGCTAACCCCTCTGAAAATTTCAAAAAATGCGCCCAGAATTCCGAGAAGGCTAACCCCTTTGAAAATTTCGAAAAATGCGCCCAGAATGCCGAGAAGTCCCACCCCTTTGAAAATTTCGAAAAATGCGCCCAGAATTCCGAGAAGGCCCCTTTGATAATTTCGAAAAATGCGGCCAGAATGCCGAGAAGTCTAACCCCTTTAACAAATTTCGAATAATGCGACCAGAATTCCGAAAAGGCTAACCCTTTTGAAAATTTCGAAAAATGCGCCCAGAATTCCGAGAAGGCTAACCCCTTTGAAAATTTCGAAAAATGCGCCAAGAATTCCGAGAAGGCTAACCCCTTTGAAAATTTCGAAAAATGCGCCCAGAATACCGAGAAGGCTAACCCCTTTGAAAATGTCGAAAATTGCGCCCAGAATTCCGAGAGGGCCAACCCCTTTGAAAATTTCGAAAAATGCGCCCAGAATTCCGAGAAGGCTAACCCCTTTGAAAATTTCGAAAAATGCGCCCAGAATTCCGAGAAGGCTAACCCCTTTGAAAATTTCGAAAAATGCGCCCAGAATTCCGAGAAGGCTAACCCCTTTGAAAATTTCGAAAAATGCGCCCAGAATTCCGAGAAGTCTCACCCCTTTGAAAATTTCGAAAAATGCGCCCAGAATTCCGAGCAGGCTAACCCCTTTGAAAATTTCGAAAAATGCGCCCAGAATTCCGAGAAGGCTAACCACTTTGAAAATTTCGAAAAATGCGCCCAGAATTCCGAGAAGGCTAACCCCTTTGAAAATTTCAAAAAATGCGCCCAGAATTCCGAGAAGGCTAACCCCTT
This sequence comes from Ectobius pallidus, assembly GCA_964059195.1. Taxonomy (NCBI): domain Eukaryota; kingdom Metazoa; phylum Arthropoda; class Insecta; order Blattodea; family Ectobiidae; genus Ectobius; species Ectobius pallidus. The sequence continues at coordinate 82,433,110 of CAXKWD010000002.1, read as the reverse complement.
TGAAAATTTCGAAAAATGCGCCCAGAATTCCGAGAAGGCTAACGCCTTTGAAAATTTCGAAAAATGCTCCCAGAATTCCGAGAAGGCTAACCCCTTTGAAAATTTCGAAAAACGCGCCCAGGATTCCGAGAAGGCTAACCCCTTTGAAAATTTCGGAAAATGCGCCCAGAATTCCGAGAAGGCTAACCCCTTTGAAAATTTCGAAAAATGCGCCCAGAATTCCGAGAAGGCTAACCCCTTTGAAAATTTCGAAAAATGCGCCCAGAATTCCGAGAAGGCTAACCACTTTGAAAATTTCAAAAAATGAGCACAGAATGCCGAGAAGGCTAACCCCTTTGAAAATTTCGAAAAATGAGCCCAGAATGCCATGAATGCCCTTTGAAAAAATCGAAAAATGCGCCCAGAATTCCGAGAAGGCTAAACCCTTTGAAAATTTTGAAAAATGCGCCCAGAATTCCGAGAAGGCTAACCCCTTTGAAAATTTCGAAAAATGCCCCCAGAATTCCGAGAAGGCTAACCCCTTTGAAAATTTCGAAAAATGAGCTCAGAATGCCGAGAAGGCTAACCCCTTTGAAAATTTCGAAAAATGCGCCCAGAATTCCGAGAAGGCTAACCCCTTTGAAAATTTCGAAAAATGCGCCCAGAATTCCGAGAAGTCTCACCCCTTTGAAAATTTAGAAAAATGCGCCCAGAATTCCGAGGAGGCTAACCCCTTTGAAAATTTCGAAAAATGCGCCCAGAATTCCGAGAAGGCTAACCACTTTGAAAATTTCGAAAAATGCTCCCAGAATTCCGAGAAGGCTAACGCCTTTGAAAATTTCGAAAAATGCGCCCAGAATTCCGAGAAGGCTAACCCCTTTGAAAATTTCGAAAAATGCGCCCAGAATTCCGAGAAGGCTAACCCCTTTGAAAATTTCGAAAAATGAGCACAGAATGCCGAGAAGGCTAACCCCTTTGAAAATTTCGAAAAATGAGCCCAGAATGCCATAAAGTCTAACCCCTTTGAAAAAATCGAAAAATGCGCCCAGAATTCCGAGAAGGCTAAACCCTTTGAAAATTTTGAAAAATGCGCCCAGAATTCCGAGAAGGCTAACCCCTTTGAAAATTTCGAAAAATGCGCCCAGAATTCCGAGAAAGCTAACACCTTTGAAAATTTCGAAAAATGCGCCCAGAATTCCGAGAAGGCTAACCCCTTTGAAAATTTCGAAAAATGCGCCCAGAATTCCGAGAAGGCTAACACCTTTGAAAATTTCGAAAAATGCGCACAGAATTCCGAGAAGGCTAACCCCTTTGAAAATTGCGAAAAATGCGCCCAGAATTCCGAGAAGGCTAACCCCATTGAAAATTTCGAAAAATGCGCCCAGAATTCCGAGAAGGCTAACCCCTTTGAAAATTTCGAAAAATGCGCCCAGAATTCCGAGAAGGCTAACCCCTTTGAAAATTTCGAAAAATGCGCCCAGAATTCCGAGAAGGCTAACCCCTTTGAAAATTTCGAAAAATGCGCCCAGAATTCCGAGAAGGCTAACCCCTTTGAAAATTTCGAAAAATGCGCCCAGAATTCCGAGAAGGCTAACCCCTTTGAAAATTTCGAAAAATTCGCCCAGAATTCCGAGAAGGCTAACCCCTTTGAAAATTTCGAAAAACGCGCCCAGGATTCCGAGAAGGCTAACCCCTTTGAAAATTTCGGAAAATGCGCCCAGAATTCCGAGAAGGCTAACCCCTTTGAAAATTTCGAAAAATGCGCCCAGAATTCCGAGAAGGCTAACCCCTTTGAAAATTTCGAAAAATGCGCCCAGAATTCCGAGAAGGCTAACCCCTTTGAAAATTTCGAAAAATGCGCCCAGAATTCCGAGAAGGCTAACGCCTTTGAAAATTTCGAAAAATGCGCCCAGAATTCCTAGAAGGCTAACCCCTTTGAAAATTTCGAAAAATGCGCCCAGAATTCCGAGAAGGCCAACGCCTTTGAAAATTTCGAAAAATGCGCCCAGAATTCCTAGAAGGCTAACCCCTTTGAAAATTTCGAAAAATGCGCCCAGAATTCCGAGAAGGCTAACCCCTTTGAAAATTTCGAAAAATGCGCCCAGAATTCCGAGAAGGCTAACCCCTTTGAAAATTTCGAAAAATGCGCCCAGAATTCCGAGAAGGCTAACCCCTTTGAAAATTTCAAAAAATGCGCCCAGAATTCCGAGAAGGCTAACCCCTTTGAAAATTTCGAAAAATGCGCCCAGAATTCCGAGAAGGCCAACGCCTTTGAAAATTTCGAAAAATGCGCCCAAAATTCCTAGAAGGCTAACCCCTTTGAAAATTTCGAAAAATGCGCCCAGAATTCCGAGAAGGCTAACCACTTTAAAAATTTCGAAAAATGCGCCCAGAATTCCGAGAAGGCTAACCCCTTTGAAAATTTCAAAAAATGCGCCCAGAATTCCGAGAAGGCTAACCCCTTTGAAAATTTCGAAAAATGCGCCCAGAATTCCGAGAAGGCTAACCCCTTTGAAAATTTCGAAAAATGCGCCCAGAATTCCGAGAAGGCTAACCCCTTTGAAAATTTCGAAAAATGAGCACAGAATGCCGAGAAGGCTAACCCCTTTGAAAATTTCGAAAAATGAGCCCAGAATGCCATAAAGTCTAACCCCTTTGAAAAAATCGAAAAATGCGCCCAGAATTCCGAGAAGGCTAAACCCTTTGAAAATTTTGAAAAATGCGCCCAGAATTCCGAGAAGGCTAACCCCTTTGAAAATTTCGAAAAATGCGCCCAGAATTCCGAGAAAGCTAACACCTTTGAAAATTTCGAAAAATGCGCCCAGAATTCCGAGAAGGCTAACCCCTTTGAAAATTTCGAAAAATGCGCCCAGAATTCCGAGAAGGCTAACACCTTTGAAAATTTCGAAAAATGCGCACAGAATTCCGAGAAGGCTAACCCCTTTGAAAATTGCGAAAAATGCGCCCAGAATTCCGAGAAGGCTAACCCCATTGAAAATTTCGAAAAATGCGCCCAGAATTCCGAGAAGGCTAACCCCTTTGAAAATTTCGAAAAATGCGCCCAGAATTCCGAGAAGGCTAACCCCTTTGAAAATTTCGAAAAATGCGCCCAGAATTCCGAGAAGGCTAACCCCTTTGAAAATTTCGAAAAATGCGCCCAGAATTCCGAGAAGGCTAACCCCTTTGAAAATTTCGAAAAATGCGCCCAGAATTCCGAGAAGGCTAACCCCTTTGAAAATTTCGAAAAATTCGCCCAGAATTCCGAGAAGGCTAACCCCTTTGAAAATTTCGAAAAACGCGCCCAGGATTCCGAGAAGGCTAACCCCTTTGAAAATTTCGGAAAATGCGCCCAGAATTCCGAGAAGGCTAACCCCTTTGAAAATTTCGAAAAATGCGCCCAGAATTCCGAGAAGGCTAACCCCTTTGAAAATTTCGAAAAATGCGCCCAGAATTCCGAGAAGGCTAACCCCTTTGAAAATTTCGAAAAATGCGCCCAGAATTCCGAGAAGGCTAACGCCTTTGAAAATTTCGAAAAATGCGCCCAGAATTCCTAGAAGGCTAACCCCTTTGAAAATTTCGAAAAATGCGCCCAGAATTCCGAGAAGGCTAACCACTTTGAAAATTTCGAAAAATGAGCACAGAATGCCGAGAAGGCTAACCCCTTTGAAAATTTCGAAAAATGAGCCCAGAATGCCATGAATGCCCTTTGAAAAAATCGAAAAATGCGCCCAGAATTCCGAGAAGGCTAAACCCTTTGAAAATTTTGAAAAATGCGCCCAGAATTCCGAGAAGGCTAACCCCTTTGAAAATTTCGAAAAATGCCCCCAGAATTCCGAGAAGGCTAACCCCTTTGAAAATTTCGAAAAATGAGCTCAGAATGCCGAGAAGGCTAACCCCTTTGAAAATTTCGAAAAATGCGCCCAGAATTCCGAGAAGGCTAACCCCTTTGAAAATTTCGAAAAATGCGCCCAGAATTCCGAGAAGTCTCACCCCTTTGAAAATTTCGAAAAATGCGCCCAGAATTCCGAGGAGGCTAACCCCTTTGAAAATTTCGAAAAATGCGCCCAGAATTCCGAGAAGGCTAACCACTTTAAAAATTTCGAAAAATGCGCCCAGAATTCCGAGAAGGCTAACCCCTTTGAAAATTTCAAAAAATGCGCCCAGAATTCCGAGAAGGCTAACCCCTTTGAAAATTTCGAAAAATGCTCCCAGAATTCCGAGAAGGCTAACCCCTTTGAAAATTTCGAAAAATGCGCCCAGAATTCCGAGAAGGCTAACCCCTTTGAAAATTTCGAAAAATGCGCCCAGAATTCCGAGAAGGCTAACCCCTTTGAAAATTTCGAAAAATGAGCACAGAATGCCGAGAAGGCTAACCCCTTTGAAAATTTCGAAAAATGAGCCCAGAATGCCATAAAGTCTAACCCCTTTGAAAAAATCGAAAAATGCGCCCAGAATTCCGAGAAGGCTAACCCCTTTGAAAATTTCGAAAAATGCGCCCAGAATTCCGAGAAGTCTCACCCCTTTGAAAATTTCGAAAAATGCGCCCAGAATTCCGAGGAGGCTAACCCCTTTGAAAATTTCGAAAAATGCGCCCAGAATTCCGAGAAGGCTAACCACTTTAAAAATTTCGAAAAATGCGCCCAGAATTCCGAGAAGGCTAACCCCTTTGAAAATTTCAAAAAATGCGCCCAGAATTCCGAGAAGGCTAACCCCTTTGAAAATTTCGAAAAATGCTCCCAGAATTCCGAGAAGGCTAACGCCTTTGAAAATTTCGAAAAATGCGCCCAGAATTCCGAGAAGGCTAACCCCTTTGAAAATTTCGAAAAATGCGCCCAGAATTCCGAGAAGGCTAACCCCTTTGAAAATTTCGAAAAATGAGCACAGAATGCCGAGAAGGCTAACCCCTTTGAAAATTTCGAAAAATGAGCCCAGAATGCCATAAAGTCTAACCCCTTTGAAAAAATCGAAAAATGCGCCCAGAATTCCGAGAAGGCTAACACCTTTGAAAATTTCGAAAAATGCGCCCAGAATTCCGAGAAGGCTAACACCTTTGAAAATTTCGAAAAATGCGCACAGAATTCCGAGAAGGCTAACCCCTTTGAAAATTGCGAAAAATGCGCCCAGAATTCCGAGAAGGCTAACCCCATTGAAAATTTCGAAAAATGCGCCCAGAATTCCGAGAAGGCTAACCCCTTTGAAAATTTCGAAAAATGCGCCCAGAATTCCGAGAAGGCTAACCACTTTGAAAATTTCGAAAAATGCGCCCAAAATTCCGAGAAGGCTAACCCCTTTGAAAATTTCGAAAAATGCGCCCAGAATTCCGAGAAGGCTAACCCCTTTGAAAATTTCGAAAAATGCGCCCAGAATTCCGAGAAGGCTAACCCCTTTGAAAATTTCGAAAAATTCGCCCAGAATTCCGAGAAGGCTAACCCCTTTGAAAATTTCGAAAAACGCGCCCAGGATTCCGAGAAGGCTAACCCCTTTGAAAATTTCGGAAAATGCGCCCAGAATTCCGAGAAGGCTAACCCCTTTGAAAATTTCGAAAAATGCGCCCAGAATTCCGAGAAGGCTAACCCCTTTGAAAATTTCGAAAAATGCGCCCAGAATTCCGAGAAGGCTAACCCCTTTGAAAATTTCGAAAATGAGTTCAGAATGCCGAGATGGCTAACCCCTCTGAAAATTTCGAAAAATGCGCCCAGAATTCCGAGAAGGCTAACCCCTTTGAAAATTTCGAAAAATGCGCCCAGAATGCCGAGAAGTCCCACTCCTTTGAAAATTTCGAAAAATGCGCCCAGAATTCCGAGAAGGCCCCTTTGATAATTTCGAAAAATGCGGCCAGAATGCCGAGAAGTCTAACCCCTTTAACAAATTTCGAATAATGCGACCAGAATTCCGAAAAGGCTAACCCTTTTGAAAATTTCGAAAAATGCGCCCAGAATTCCGAGAAGGCTAACCCCTTTGAAAATTTCGAAAAATGCGCCAAGAATTCCGAGAAGGCTAACCCCTTTGAAAATTTCGAAAAATGCGCCCAGAATACCGAGAAGGCTAACCCCTTTGAAAATGTCGAAAATTGCGCCCAGAATTCCGAGAGGGCCAACCCCTTTGAAAATTTCGAAAAATGCGCCCAGAATTCCGAGGAGGCTAACCCCTTTGAAAATTTCGAAAAATGCGCCCAGAATTCCGAGAAGGCTAACCCCTTTGAAAATTTCGAAAAATGCGCCCAGAATTCCGAGAAGGCTAACCCCTTTGAAAATTTCGAAAAATGCGCCCAGAATTCCGAGAAGACTAACCCCTTTGAAAATTTCGCAAATTGCGCCCAGAATTCCGAGAAGGCTAACCCCTTTGAAAATTTCGAGAAATGCGCCTAGAATTCCGAGAAGGCTAACCCCTTTGAAAATTTCGAAAAATGCGCCCAGAATTCCGAGAAGGCTAACCCCTTTGAAAATTTCGAAAAATGAGCTCAGAATGCCGAGAAGGCTAACCCCTTTGAAAATTTCGAAAAATGCGCCCAGAATTCCGAGAAGGCTAACCCGTATGAAAATTTCGAAAAATGCGCCCAGAATGCCGAGAAGTCTCACCCCTTTGAAAATTTCGAAAAATGCGCCCAGAATTCCGAGGAGGCTAACCCCTTTGAAAATTTCGAAAAATGCGCCCAGAATTCCGAGAAGGCTAACCACTTTGAAAATTTCGAAAAATGCGCCCAGAATTCCGAGAAGGCTAACCCCTTTGAAAATTTCAAAAAATGCGCCCAGAATTCCGAGAAGGCTAACCCCTTTGAAAATTTCGAAAAATGCGCCCAGAATTCCGAGAAGGCTAACGCCTTTGAAAATTTCGAAAAATGCGCCCAGAATTCCGAGAAGGCTAACCCCTTTGAAAATTTCGAAAAATGCGCCCAGAATTCCGAGAAGGCTAACCACTTTGGAAATTTCGAAAAATGAGCACAGAATGCCGAGAAGGCTAACCCCTTTGAAAATTTCGAAAAATGAGCCCAGAATGCCATGAATGCCCTTTGAAAAAATCGAAAAATGCGCCCAGAATTCCGAGAAGGCTAAACCCTTTGATAATTTTGAAAAATGCGCCCAGAATTCCGAGAAGGCCAACCCCTTTGAAAATTTCGAAAAATGCGCCCAGAATTCCGAGAAGGCTAACACCTTTGAAAATTTCGAAAAATGCGCCCAGAATTCCGAGAAGACTAACCCCTTTGAAAATTTCGAAAAATGCGCCCAGAATGCCGAAAAGTCCCACCCCTTTGAAAATTTCGAAAAATGAGCCCAGAATTCCGAGAAGGCCCCTTTGATAATTTCGAAAAATGCGCCCAGAATGCCGAGAAGTCTAACCCCTTTAACAAATTTCGAATAATGCGACCAGAATTCCGAGAAGGCTAACCCTTTTGAAAATTTCGAAAAATGCGCCCAGAATTCCGAGAAGGCTAACCCCTTTGAAAATTTCGAAAAATGCGCCCAGAATTCCGAGAAGGCTAACCCCTTTGAAAATTTCGAAAAATGTGCCCAGAATTCCGAGAAGGCTAACCCCTTTGAAAATGTCGAAAATTGCGCCCAGAATTCCGAGAGGGCCAACCCCTTTGAAAATTTCGAAAAATGCGCCCAGAAATCCGAGAAGGCTAACCCCTTTGAAAATTTCGAAAAATGCGCCCAGAATTCCGAGAAGGCTAACCCCTTTGAAAATTCCGAAAAATGCGCCCAGAATTCCGAGAAGACTAACCCCTTTGAAAATTTCGAAAATTGCGCCCAGAATTCCGAGAAGGCTAACCCCTTTGAAAATTTCGAAAAATGCGCCCAGAATTCCGAGAAGGCTAACCCCTTTGAAAATTTCGAAAAATGCGCCCAGAATTCCGAGAAGGCCAACCATTTTGAAAATTTCGAAAAATGAGCCCAGAATTCCGAGAAGGCCCCTTTGATAATTTCGAAAAATGCGCCCAGAATGCCGAGAAGTCTAACCCCTTTAACAAATTTCGAATAATGCGACCAGAATTCCGAGAAGGCTAACCCTTTTGAAAATTTCGAAAAATGCGCCCAGAATTCCGAGAAGGCTAACCCCTTTGAAAATTTCGAAAAATGCGCCCAGAATTCCGAGAAGGCTAACCCCTTTGAAAATTTCGAAAAATGTGCCCAGAATTCCGAGAAGGCTCCCCCCTTTGAAAATGTCGAAAATTGCGCCCAGAGTTCCGAGAGGGCCAACCCCTTTGTAAATTTCGAAAAATGCGCCCAGAAATCCGAGAAGGCTAACCCCTTTGAAAATTTCGAAAAATGTGCCCAGAATTCCGAGAAGGCTAACCCCTTTGAAAATTTCGAAAAATGCGCCCAGAATTCCGAGAAGACTAACCCCTTTGAAAATTTCGAAAATTGCGCCCAGAATTCCGAGAAGGCTAACCCCTTTGAAAATTTCGAAAAATGCGCCTAGAATTCCGAGAAGGCTAACCCCTTTGAAAATTTCGAAAAATGCGCCCAGAATTCCGAGAAGGCTAACCCCTTTGAAAATTTCGAAAAATGAGCTCAGAATGCCGAGAAGGCTAACCCTTTTGAAAATTTCGAAAAATGCGCCCAGAATTCCGAGAAGGCTTACCCCTTTGAAAATTTCGAAAAATGCGCCCAGAATTCCGAGAAGTCTCACCCCTTTGAAAATTTCGAAAAATGCGCCCAGAATTCCGAGAAGGCTAACCCCTTTGAAAATTTCGAAAAATGCGCCCAGAATGCCGAGAAGTCCCACCCCTTTGAAAATTTCGAAAAATGCGCCCAGAATTCCGAGAAGGCCCCTTTGATAATTTCGAAAAATGCGGCCAGAAAGCCGAGAAGTCTAACCCCTTTAACAAATTTCGAATAATGCGACCAGAATTCCGAAAAGGCTAACCCTTTTGCAAATTTCGAAAAATGCGCCCAGAATTCCGAGAAGGCTAACCCCTTTGAAAATTTCGAAAAATGCGCCAAGAATTCCGAGAAGGCTAACCCCTTTGAAAATTTCGAAAAATGCGCCCAGAATTCCGAAAAGGCTAACCCCTTTGAAAATGTCGAAAATTGCGCCCAGAATTTCGAGAGGGCCAACCCCTTTGAAAATTTCGAAAAATGCGCCCAGAATTCCGAGAAGGCTAACCCCTTTGAAAATTTCGAAAAATGCGCCCAGAATTCCGAGAAGGCTAACCCCTTTGAAAATTTCGAAAAATGCGCCCAGAATTCCGAGAAGGCTAACCCCTTTGAAAATTTCGAAAAATGCGCCCAGAATTCCGAGAAGACTAACCCCTTTGAAAATTTCGAGAAATGCGCCTAGAATTCCGAGAAGGCTAACCCCTTTGAAAATTTCGAAAAATGCGGCCAGAATTCCGATTAGGCTAACCCCTTTGAAAATTTCGAAAAATGAGCTCAGAATGCCGAGAAGGCTAACCCCTTTGAAAATTTCGAAAAATGCGCCCAGAATTCCGAGAAGGCTAACCCCTTTGAAAATTTCGAAAAATGTGCCCAGAATGCCGAGAAGTCTCACCCCTTTGAAAATTTCGAAAAATGCGCCCAGAATTCCGAGGAGGCTAACCCCTTTGAAAATTTCGAAAAATGCGCCCAGAATTCCGAGAAGGCTAACCCCTTTGAAAATTTCGAAAAATGCGCCCAGAATTCCGAGAAGGCTAACGCCTTTGAAAATTTCGAAAAATGCGCCCAGAATTCCGAGAAGGCTAACCCCTTTGAAAATTTCGAAAAATGCGCCCAGAATTCCGAGAAGGCTAACCACTTTGGAAATTTCGAAAAATGAGCACAGAATGCCGAGAAGGCTAACCCCTTTGAAAATTTCGAAAAATGAGCCCAGAATGCCATGAATGCCCTTTGAAAAAATCGAAAAATGCGCCCAGAATTCCGAGAAGGCTAAACCCTTTGATAATTTTGAAAAATGCGCCCAGAATTCCGAGAAGGCCAACCCCTTTGAAAATTTCGAAAAATGCGCCCAGAATTCCGAGAAGGCTAACACCTTTGAAAATTTCGAAAAATGCGCCCAGAATTCCGAGAAGACTAACCCCTTTGAAAATTTCGAAAAATGCGCCCAGAATGCCGAGAAGTCCCACCCCTTTGAAAATTTCGAAAAATGAGCCCAGAATTCCGAGGAGGCTAACCCCTTTGAAAATTTCAAAAAATGCGCCCAGAATTCCGAGAAGGCTAACCCCTTTGAAAATTTCGAAAAATGCGCCCAGAATTCCGAGAAGGCTAACGCCTTTGAAAATTTCGAAAAATGCGCCCAGAATTCCGAGAAGGCTAACCCCTTTGAAAATTTCGAAAAATGCGCCCAGAATTCCGAGAAGGCTAACCACTTTGGAAATTTCGAAAAATGAGCACAGAATGCCGAAAAGGCTAACCCCTTTGAAAATTTCGAAAAATGAGCCCAGAATGCCATGAATGCCCTTTGAAAAAATCGAAAAATGCGCCCAGAATTCCGAGAAGGCTAAACCCTTTGATAATTTTGAAAAATGCGCCCAGAATTCCGAGAAGGCCAACCCCTTTGAAAATTTCGAAAAATGCGCCCAGAATTCCGAGAAGGCTAACACCTTTGAAAATTTCGAAAAATGCGCCCAGAATTCCGAGAAGACTAACCCCTTTGAAAATTTCGAAAAATGCGCCCAGAATGCCGAGAAGTCCCACCCCTTTGAAAATTTCGAAAAATGAGCCCAGAATTCCGAGAAGGCCCCTTTGATAATTTCGAAAAATGCGCCCAGAATGCCGAGAAGTCTAACCCCTTTTAACAAATTTCGAATAATGCGACCAGAATTCCGAGAAGGCTAACCCTTTTGAAAATTTCGAAAAATGCGCCCAGAATTCCGAGAAGGCTAACCCCTTTGAAAATTTCGAAAAATGCGCCCAGAATTCCGAGAAGGCTAACCCCTTTGAAAATTTCGAAAAATGTGCCCAGAATTCCGAGAAGGCTAACCCCTTTGAAAATGTCGAAAATTGCGCCCAGAATTCCGAGAGGGCCAACCCCTTTGAAAATTTCGAAAAATGCGCCCAGAAATCCGAGAAGGCTAACCCCTTTGAAAATTTCGAAAAATGCGCCCAGAATTCCGAGAAGGCTAACCCCTTTGAAAATTTCGAAAAATGCGCCCAGAATTCCGAGAAGGCTAACCCCTTTGAAAATTTCGAAAAATGCGCCCAGAATTCCGAGAAGGCTAACCCCTTTGAAAATTTCGAAAAATTCGCCCAGAATTCCGAGAAGGCTAACCCCTTTGAAAATTTCGAAAAACGCGCCCAGGATTCCGAGAAGGCTAACCCCTTTGAAAATTTCGGAAAATGCGCCCAGAATTCCGAGAAGGCTAACCCCTTTGAAAATTTCGAAAAATGCGCCCAGAATTCCGAGAAGGCTAACCCCTTTGAAAATTTCGAAAAATGCGCCCAGAATTCCGAGAAGGCTAACCCCTTTGAAAATTTCGAAAATGAGTTCAGAATGCCGAGATGGCTAACCCCTCTGAAAATTTCGAAAAATGCGCCCAGAATTCCGAGAAGGCTAACCCCTTTGAAAATTTCGAAAAATGCGCCCAGAATGCCGAGAAGTCCCACCCCTTTGAAAATTTCGAAAAATGCGCCCAGAATTCCGAGAAGGCCCCTTTGATAATTTCGAAAAATGCGGCCAGAATGCCGAGAAGTCTAACCCCTTTAACAAATTTCGAATAATGCGACCAGAATTCCGAAAAGGCTAACCCTTTTGAAAATTTCGAAAAATGCGCCCAGAATTCCGAGAAGGCTAACCCCTTTGAAAATTTCGAAAAATGCGCCAAGAATTCCGAGAAGGCTAACCCCTTTGAAAATTTCGAAAAATGCGCCCAGAATACCGAGAAGGCTAACCCCTTTGAAAATGTCGAAAATTGCGCCCAGAATTCCGAGAGGGCCAACCCCTTTGAAAATTTCGAAAAATGCGCCCAGAATTCCGAGGAGGCTAACCCCTTTGAAAATTTCGAAAAATGCGCCCAGAATTCCGAGAAGGCTAACCCCTTTGAAAATTTCGAAAAATGCGCCCAGAATTCCGAGAAGGCTAACCCCTTTGAAAATTTCGAAAAATGCGCCCAGAATTCCGAGAAGACTAACCCCTTTGAAAATTTCGAAAATTGCGCCCAGAATTCCGAGAAGGCTAACCCCTTTGAAAATTTCGAGAAATGCGCCTAGAATTCCGAGAAGGCTAACCCCTTTGAAAATTTCGAAAAATGCGCCCAGAATTCCGAGAAGGCTAACCCCTTTGAAAATTTCGAAAAATGAGCTCAGAATGCCGAGAAGGCTAACCCCTTTGAAAATTTCGAAAAATGCGCCCAGAATTCCGAGAAGGCTAACCCGTATGAAAATTTCGAAAAATGCGCCCAGAATGCCGAGAAGTCTCACCCCTTTGAAAATTTCGAAAAATGCGCCCAGAATTCCGAGGAGGCTAACCCCTTTGAAAATTTCGAAAAATGCGCCCAGAATTCCGAGAAGGCTAACCACTTTGAAAATTTCGAAAAATGCGCCCAGAATTCCGAGAAGGCTAACCCCTTTGAAAATTTCAAAAAATGCGCCCAGAATTCCGAGAAGGCTAACCCCTTTGAAAATTTCGAAAAATGCGCCCAGAATTCCGAGAAGGCTAACGCCTTTGAAAATTTCGAAAAATGCGCCCAGAATTCCGAGAAGGCTAACCCCTTTGAAAATTTCGAAAAATGCGCCCAGAATTCCGAGAAGGCTAACCACTTTGGAAATTTCGAAAAATGAGCACAGAATGCCGAGAAGGCTAACCCCTTTGAAAATTTCGAAAAATGAGCCCAGAATGCCATGAATGCCCTTTGAAAAAATCGAAAAATGCGCCCAGAATTCCGAGAAGGCTAAACCCTTTGATAATTTTGAAAAATGCGCCCAGAATTCCGAGAAGGCCAACCCCTTTGAAAATTTCGAAAAATGCGCCCAGAATTCCGAGAAGGCTAACCCCTTTGAAAATTTCGAAAAATGCGCCCAGAATTCCGAGAAGGCTAACCCCTTTGAAAATTCCGAAAAATGCGCCCAGAATTCCGAGAAGACTAACCCCTTTGAAAATTTCGAAAATTGCGCCCAGAATTCCGAGAAGGCTAACCCCTTTGAAAATTTCGAAAAATGCGCCCAGAATTCCGAGAAGACTAACCCCTTTGAAAATTTCGAAAATTGCGCCCAGAATTCCGAGAAGGCTAACCCCTTTGAAAATTTCGAAAATTGCGCCTAGAATTCCGAGAAGGCTAACCCCTTTGAAAATTTCGAAAAATGCGCCCAGAATTCCGAGAAGGCTAACCCCTTTGAAAATTTCGAAAAATGAGCTCAGAATGCCGAGAAGGCTAACCCCTTTGAAAATTTCGAAAAATGCGCCCAGAATTCCGAGAAGGCTAACCCCTTTGAAAATTTCGAAAAATGCGCCCAGAATTCCGAGAAGTCTCACCCCTTTGAAAATTTCGAAAAATGCGCCCAGAATTCCGAGGAGGCTAACCCCTTTGAAAATTTCGAAAAATGCGCCCAGAATTCCGAGAAGGCTAACCACTTTAAAAATTTCGAAAAATGCGCCCAGAATTCCGAGAAGGCTAACCCCTTTGAAAATTTCAAAAAATGCGCCCAGAATTCCGAGAAGGCTAACCCCTTTGAAAATTTCGAAAAATGCTCCCAGAATTCCGAGAAGGCTAACGCCTTTGAAAATTTCGAAAAATGCGCCCAGAATTCCGAGAAGGCTAACCCCTTTGAAAATTTCGAAAAATGCGCCCAGAATTCCGAGAAGGCTAACCCCTTTGAAAATTTCGAAAAATGAGCACAGAATGCCGAGAAGGCTAACCCCTTTGAAAATTTCGAAAAATGAGCCCAGAATGCCATAAAGTCTAACCCCTTTGAAAAAATCGAAAAATGCGCCCAGGATTCCGAGAAGGCTAAACCCTTTGAAAATTTTGAAAAATGCGCCCAGAATTCCGAGAAGGCTAACCCCTTTGAAAATTTCGAAAAATGCGCCCAGAATTCCGAGAAGGCTAACCCCTTTGAAAATTTCGAAAAATGCGCCCAGAATTCCGAGAAGGCCAACCACTTTGAAAATTTCGAAAAATGAGCCCAGAATTCCGAGAAGGCCCCTTTGATAATTTCGAAAAATGCGCCCAGAATGCCGAGAAGTCTAACCCCTTTAACAAATTTCGAATAATGCGACCAGAATTCCGAGAAGGCTAACCCTTTTGAAAATTTCGAAAAATGCGCCCAGAATTCCGAGAAGGCTAACCCCTTTGAAAATTTCGAAAAATGCGCCCAGAATTCCGAGAAGGCTAACCCCTTTGAAAATTTCGAAAAATGTGCCCAGAATTCCGAGAAGGCTCCCCCCTTTGAAAATGTCGAAAATTGCGCCCAGAGTTCCGAGAGGGCCAACCCCTTTGTAAATTTCGAAAAATGCGCCCAGAAATCCGAGAAGGCTAACCCCTTTGAAAATTTCGAAAAATGTGCCCAGAATTCCGAGAAGGCTAACCCCTTTGAAAATTTCGAAAAATGCGCCCAGAATTCCGAGAAGACTAACCCCTTTGAAAATTTCGAAAATTGCGCCCAGAATTCCGAGAAGGCTAACCCCTTTGAAAATTTCGAAAAATGCGCCCAGAATTCCGAGAAGACTAACCCCTTTGAAAATTTCGAAAATTGCGCCCAGAATTCCGAGAAGGCTAACCCCTTTGAAAATTTCGAAAAATGCGCCTAGAATTCCGAGAAGGCTAACCCCTTTGAAAATTTCGAAAAATGCGCCCAGAATTCCGAGAAGGCTAACCCCTTTGAAAATTTCGAAAAATGAGCTCAGAATGCCGAGAAGGCTAACCCCTTTGAAAATTTCGAAAAATGCGCCCAGAATTCAGAGAAGGCTTACCCCTTTGAAAATTTCGAAAAATGCGCCCAGAATTCCGAGAAGTCTCACCCCTTTGAAAATTTCGAAAAATGCGCCCAGAATTCCGAGAAGGCTAACCCCTTTGAAAATTTCGAAAAATGCGCCCAGAATGCCGAGAAGTCCCACCCCTTTGAAAATTTCGAAAAATGCGCCCAGAATTCCGAGAAGGCCCCTTTGATAATTTCGAAAAATGCGGCCAGAAAGCCGAGAAGTCTAACCCCTTTAACAAATTTCGAATAATGCGACCAGAATTCCGAAAAGGCTAACCCTTTTGCAAATTTCGAAAAATGCGCCCAGAATTCCGAGAAGGCTAACCCCTTTGAAAATTTCGAAAAATGCGCCAAGAATTCCGAGAAGGCTAACCCCTTTGAAAATTTCGAAAAATGCGCCCAGAATTCCGAGAAGGCTAACCCCTTTGAAAATGTCGAAAATTGCGCCCAGAATTTCGAGAGGGCCAACCCCTTTGAAAATTTCGAAAAATGCGCCCAGAATTCCGAGAAGGCTAACCCCTTTGAAAATTTCGAAAAATGCGCCCAGAATTCCGAGAAGGCTAACCCCTTTGAAAATTTCGAAAAATGCGCCCAGAATTCCGAGAAGGCTAACCCCTTTGAAAATTTCGAAAAATGCGCCCAGAATTCCGAGAAGACTAACCCCTTTGAAAATTTCGAGAAATGCGCCTAGAATTCCGAGAAGGCTAACCCCTTTGAAAATTTCGAAAAATGCGGCCAGAATTCCGATTAGGCTAACCCCTTTGAAAATTTCGAAAAATGAGCTCAGAATGCCGAGAAGGCTAACCCCTTTGAAAATTTCGAAAAATGCGCCCAGAATTCCGAGAAGGCTAACCCCTTTGAAAATTTCGAAAAATGTGCCCAGAATGCCGAGAAGTCTCACCCCTTTGAAAATTTCGAAAAATGCGCCCAGAATTCCGAGGAGGCTAACCCCTTTGAAAATTTCGAAAAATGCGCCCAGAATTCCGAGAAGGCTAACGCCTTTGAAAATTTCGAAAAATGCGCCCAGAATTCCGAGAAGGCTAACCCCTTTGAAAATTTCGAAAAATGCGCCCAGAATTCCGAGAAGGCTAACCACTTTGGAAATTTCGAAAAATGAGCACAGAATGCCGAGAAGGCTAACCCCTTTGAAAATTTCGAAAAATGAGCCCAGAATGCCATGAATGCCCTTTGAAAAAATCGAAAAATGCGCCCAGAATTCCGAGAAGGCTAAACCCTTTGATAATTTTGAAAAATGCGCCCAGAATTCCGAGAAGGCCAACCCCTTTGAAAATTTCGAAAAATGCGCCCAGAATTCCGAGAAGGCTAACACCTTTGAAAATTTCGAAAAATGCGCCCAGAATTCCGAGAAGACTAACCCCTTTGAAAATTTCGAAAAATGCGCCCAGAATGCCGAGAAGTCCCACCCCTTTGAAAATTTCGAAAAATGAGCCCAGAATTCCGAGGAGGCTAACCCCTTTGAAAATTTCAAAAAATGCGCCCAGAATTCCGAGAAGGCTAACCCCTTTGAAAATTTCGAAAAATGCGCCCAGAATTCCGAGAAGGCTAACCACTTTGGAAATTTCGAAAAATGAGCACAGAATGCCGAGAAGGCTAACCCCTTTGAAAATTTCGAAAAATGAGCCCAGAATGCCATGAATGCCCTTTGAAAAAATCGAAAAATGCGCCCAGAATTCCGAGAAGGCTAAACCCTTTGATAATTTTGAAAAATGCGCCCAGAATTCCGAGAAGGCCAACCCCTTTGAAAATTTCGAAAAATGCGCCCAGAATTCCGAGAAGGCTAACCCCTTTGAAAATTTCGAAAAATGCGCCCAGAATTCCGAGAAGGCTAACCCCTTTGAAAATTTCGAAAAATGAGCACAGAATGCCGAGAAGGCTAACCCCTTTGAAAATTTCGAAAAATGAGCCCAGAATGCCATAAAGTCTAACCCCTTTGAAAAAATCGAAAAATGCGCCCAGAATTCCGAGAAGGCTAAACCCTTTGAAAATTTTGAAAAATGCGCCCAGAATTCCGAGAAGGCTAACCCCTTTGAAAATTTCGAAAAATGCGCCCAGAATTCCGAGAAGGCTAACCCCTTTGAAAATTTCGAAAAATGCGCCCAGAATTCCGAGAAGGCCAACCACTTTGAAAATTTCGAAAAATGAGCCCAGAATTCCGAGAAGGCCCCTTTGATAATTTCGAAAAATGCGCCCAGAATGCCGAGAAGTCTAACCCCTTTAACAAATTTCGAATAATGCGACCAGAATTCCGAGAAGGCTAACCCTTTTGAAAATTTCGAAAAATGCGCCCAGAATTCCGAGAAGGCTAACCCCTTTGAAAATTTCGAAAAATGCGCCCAGAATTCCGAGAAGGCTAACCCCTTTGAAAATTTCGAAAAATGTGCCCAGAATTCCGAGAAGGCTCCCCCCTTTGAAAATGTCGAAAATTGCGCCCAGAGTTCCGAGAGGGCCAACCCCTTTGTAAATTTCGAAAAATGCGCCCAGAAATCCGAGAAGGCTAACCCCTTTGAAAATTTCGAAAAATGTGCCCAGAATTCCGAGAAGGCTAACCCCTTTGAAAATTTCGAAAAATGCGCCCAGAATTCCGAGAAGACTAACCCCTTTGAAAATTTCGAAAATTGCGCCCAGAATTCCGAGAAGGCTAACCCCTTTGAAAATTTCGAAAAATGCGCCCAGAATTCCGAGAAGACTAACCCCTTTGAAAATTTCGAAAATTGCGCCCAGAATTCCGAGAAGGCTAACCCCTTTGAAAATTTCGAAAAATGCGCCTAGAATTCCGAGAAGGCTAACCCCTTTGAAAATTTCGAAAAATGCGCCCAGAATTCCGAGAAGGCTAACCCCTTTGAAAATTTCGAAAAATGAGCTCAGAATGCCGAGAAGGCTAACCCCTTTGAAAATTTCGAAAAATGCGCCCAGAATTCCGAGAAGGCTTACCCCTTTGAAAATTTCGAAAAATGCGCCCAGAATTCCGAGAAGTCTCACCCCTTTGAAAATTTCGAAAAATGCGCCCAGAATTCCGAGAAGGCTAACCCCTTTGAAAATTTCGAAAAATGCGCCCAGAATGCCGAGAAGTCCCACCCCTTTGAAAATTTCGAAAAATGCGCCCAGAATTCCGAGAAGGCCCCTTTGATAATTTCGAAAAATGCGGCCAGAAAGCCGAGAAGTCTAACCCCTTTAACAAATTTCGAATAATGCGACCAGAATTCCGAAAAGGCTAACCCTTTTGCAAATTTCGAAAAATGCGCCCAGAATTCCGAGAAGGCTAACCCCTTTGAAAATTTCGAAAAATGCGCCAAGAATTCCGAGAAGGCTAACCCCTTTGAAAATTTCGAAAAATGCGCCCAGAATTCCGAGAAGGCTAACCCCTTTGAAAATGTCGAAAATTGCGCCCAGAATTTCGAGAGGGCCAACCCCTTTGAAAATTTCGAAAAATGCGCCCAGAATTCCGAGAAGGCTAACCCCTTTGAAAATTTCGAAAAATGCGCCCAGAATTCCGAGAAGGCTAACCCCTTTGAAAATTTCGAAAAATGCGCCCAGAATTCCGAGAAGGCTAACCCCTTTGAAAATTTCGAAAAATGCGCCCAGAATTCCGAGAAGACTAACCCCTTTGAAAATTTCGAGAAATGCGCCTAGAATTCCGAGAAGGCTAACCCCTTTGAAAATTTCGAAAAATGCGGCCAGAATTCCGATTAGGCTAACCCCTTTGAAAATTTCGAAAAATGAGCTCAGAATGCCGAGAAGGCTAACCCCTTTGAAAATTTGGAAAAATGCGCCCAGAATTCCGAGAAGGCTAACCCCTTTGAAAATTTCGAAAAATGTGCCCAGAATGCCGAGAAGTCTCACCCCTTTGAAAATTTCGAAAAATGCGCCCAGAATTCCGAGGAGGCTAACCCCTTTGAAAATTTCGAAAAATGCGCCCAGAATTCCGAGAAGGCTAACCCCTTTGAAAATTTCGAAAAATGCGCCCAGAATTCCGAGAAGGCTAACGCCTTTGAAAATTTCGAAAAATGCGCCCAGAATTCCGAGAAGGCTAACCCCTTTGAAAATTTCGAAAAATGCGCCCAGAATTCCGAGAAGGCTAACCACTTTGGAAATTTCGAAAAATGAGCACAGAATGCCGAGAAGGCTAACCCCTTTGAAAATTTCGAAAAATGAGCCCAGAATGCCATGAATGCCCTTTGAAAAAATCGAAAAATGCGCCCAGAATTCCGAGAAGGCTAAACCCATTGATAATTTTGAAAAATGCGCCCAGAATTCCGAGAAGGCCAACCCCTTTGAAAATTTCGAAAAATGCGCCCAGAATTCCGAGAAGGCTAACACCTTTGAAAATTTCGAAAAATGCGCCCAGAATTCCGAGAAGACTAACCCCTTTGAAAATTTCGAAAAATGCGCCCAGAATGCCGAGAAGTCCCACCCCTTTGAAAATTTCGAAAAATGAGCCCAGAATTCCGAGGAGGCTAACCCCTTTGAAAATTTCAAAAAATGCGCCCAGAATTCCGAGAAGGCTAACCCCTTTGAAAATTTCGAAAAATGCGCCCAGAATTCCGAGAAGGCTAACGCCTTTGAAAATTTCGAAAAATGCGCCCAGAATTCCGAGAAGGCTATCCCCTTTGAAAATTTCGAAAAATGCGCCCAGAATTCCGAGAAGGCTAACCACTTTGGAAATTTCGAAAAATGAGCACAGAATGCCGAGAAGGCTAACCCCTTTAAAAATTTCGAAAAATGAGCCCAGAATGCCATGAATGCCCTTTGAAAAAATCGAAAAATGCGCCCAGAATTCCGAGAAGGCTAAACCCTTTGATAATTTTGAAAAATGCGCCCAGAATTCCGAGAAGGCCAACCCCTTTGAAAATTTCGAAAAATGCGCCCAGAATTCCGAGAAGGCTAACACCTTTGAAAATTTCGAAAAATGCGCCCAGAATTCCGAGAAGACTAACCCCTTTGAAAATTTCGAAAAATGCGCCCAGAATGCCGAGAAGTCCCACCCCTTTGAAAATTTCGAAAAATGAGCCCAGAATTCCGAGAAGGCCCCTTTGATAATTTCGAAAAATGCGCCCAGAATGCCGAGAAGTCTAACCCCTTTAACAAATTTCGAATAATGCGACCAGAATTCCGAGAAGGCTAACCCTTTTGAAAATTTCGAAAAATGCGCCCAGAATTCCGAGAAGGCTAACCCCTTTGAAAATTTCGAAAAATGCGCCCAGAATTCCGAGAAGGCTAACCCCTTTGAAAATTTCGAAAAATGTGCCCAGAATTCCGAGAAGGCTAACCCCTTTGAAAATGTCGAAAATTGCGCCCAGAATTCCGAGAGGGCCAACCCCTTTGAAAATTTCAAAAAATGCGCCCAGAAATCCCAGAAGGCTAACCCCTTTGAAAATTTCGAAAAATGCGCCCAGAATTCCGAGAAGGCTAACCCCTTTGAAAATTTCGAAAAATGCGCCCAGAATTCCGAGAAGACTAACCCCTTTGAAAATTTCGAAAATTGCGCCCAGAATTCCGAGAAGGCTAACCCCTTTGAAAATTTCGAAAAATGCGCCCAGAAATCCGAGAAGACTAACCCCTTTGAAAATTTCGAAAATTGCGCCCAGAATTCCGAGAAGGCTAACCCCTTTGAAAATTTCGAAAAATGCGCCTAGAATTCCGAGAAGGCTAACCCCTTTGAAAATTTCGAAAAATGCGCCCAGAATTCCGAGAAGGCTAACCCCTTTGAAAATTTCGAAAAATGAGCTTAGAATGCCGAGAAGGCTAACCCCTTTGAAAATTTCGAAAAATGCGCCCAGAATTCCGAGAAGTCTCACCCCTTTGAAAATTTCGAAAAATGCGCCCAGAATTCCGAGGAGGCTAACCCCTTTGAAAATTTCGAAAAATGCGCCCAGAATTCCGAGAAGGCTAACCACTTTAAAAATTTCGAAAAATGCGCCCAGAATTCCGAGAAGGCTAACCCCTTTGAAAATTTCAAAAAATGCGCCCAGAATTCCGAGAAGGCTAACCCCTTTGAAAATTTCGAAAAATGCTCCCAGAATTCCGAGAAGGCTAACGCCTTTGAAAATTTCGAAAAATACGCCCAGAATTCCGAGAAGGCTAACCCCTTTGAAAATTTCGAAAAATGCGCCCAGAATTCCGAGAAGGCTAACCCCTTTGAAAATTTCGAAAAATGAGCACAGAATGCCGAGAAGGCTAACCCCTTTGAAAATTTCGAAAAATGAGCCCAGAATGCCATAAAGTCTAACCCCTTTGAAAAAATCGAAAAATGCGCCCAGAATTCCGAGAAGGCTAAACCCTTTGAAAATTTTGAAAAATGCGCCCAGAATTCCGAGAAGGCTAACCCCTTTGAAAATTTCGAAAAATGCGCCCAGAATTCCGAGAAGGCTAACCCCTTTGAAAATTTCGAAAAATGCGCCCAGAATTCCGAGAAGGCCAACCACTTTGAAAATTTCGAAAAATGAGCCCAGAATTCCGAGAAGGCCCCTTTGATAATTTCGAAAAATGCGCCCAGAATGCCGAGAAGTCTAACCCCTTTAACAAATTTCGAATAATGCGACCAGAATTCCGAGAAGGCTAACCCTTTTGAAAATTTCGAAAAATGCGCCCAGAATTCCGAGAAGGCTAACCCCTTTGAAAATTTCGAAAAATGCGCCCAGAATTCCGAGAAGGCTAACCCCTTTGAAAATTTCGAAAAATGTGCCCAGAATTCCGAGAAGGCTCCCCCCTTTGAAAATGTCGAAAATTGCGCCCAGAGTTCCGAGAGGGCCAACCCCTTTGTAAATTTCGAAAAATGCGCCCAGAAATCCGAGAAGGCTAACCCCTTTGAAAATTTCGAAAAATGCGCCCAGAATTCCGAGAAGGCTAACCCCTTTGAAAATTTCGAAAAATGCGCCCAGAATTCCGAGAAGACTAACCCCTTTGAAAATTTCGAAAATTGCGCCCAGAATTCCGAGAAGGCTAACCCCTTTGAAAATTTCGAAAAATGCGCCCAGAATTCCGAGAAGACTAACCCCTTTGAAAATTTCGAAAATTGCGCCCAGAATTCCGAGAAGGCTAACCCCTTTGAAAATTTCGAAAAATGCGCCTAGAATTCCGAGAAGGCTAACCCCTTTGAAAATTTCGAAAAATGCGCCCAGAATTCCGAGAAGGCTAACCCCTTTGAAAATTTCGAAAAATGAGCTCAGAATGCCGAGAAGGCTAACCCCTTTGAAAATTTCGAAAAATGCGCCCAGAATTCCGAGAAGGCTAACCCCTTTGAAAATTTCGAAAAATGCGCCCAGAATTCCGAGAAGTCTCACCCCTTTGAAAATTTCGAAAAATGCGCCCAGAATTCCGAGAAGGCTAACCCCTTTGAAAATTTCGAAAAATGCGCCCAGAATGCCGAGAAGTCCCACCCCTTTGAAAATTTCGAAAAATGCGCCCAGAATTCCGAGAAGGCCCCTTTGATAATTTCGAAAAATGCGGCCAGAATGCCGAGAAGTCTAACCCCTTTGAAGAAGGCTAACCCCTTTGAAAATTTCGAAAAATGCGCCCAGAATTCCGAGAAAGCTAACACTTTTGAAAATTTCGAAAAATGCGCCCAGAATTCCGAGAAGGCTAACCACTTTGAAAATTTCGAAAAATGCGCCCAGAATTCCGAGAAGGCTAACCCCTTTGAAAATTTCAAAAAATGCGCCCATTATTCCGAGAAGGCTAACCCCTTTGAAAATTTCGAAAAATGCGCCCAGAATTCCGAGAAGGCTAACGCCTTTGAAAATTTCGAAAAATGCGCCCAGAATTACGAGAAGGCTAACCCCTTTGAAAATTTCGAAAAATGCGCCCAGAATTCCGAAAAGGCTAACACCTTTGAAAATTTCGAAAAATTCACCCAGAATTCCGAGAAGGCTAACCCCTTTGAAAATTTCGAAAAATGCGCCCAGAATTCCGAGAAGGCTAACCCCTTTGAAAATTTCAAAAAATGCGCCCAGAATTCCGAGAAGGCTAACGAAAATTTCGTAAAATGCGCACAGAATTCCGAGAAGGCTAACCCCTTTGAAAATTTCGAAAAATGCGCCCAGAATTCCGAGAAGGCTAACCCCATTGAAATTTCGAAAAATGCGCCCAGAATTCCGAGAAGGCTAACCCCTTTGAAAATTTCGAAAAATGCGCCCAGAATTCCGAGAAGGCTAACCCCTTTGAAAATTTCGAAAAATGCGCCCAGAATTCCGAGAAGGCTAACCCCTTTGAAAATTTCGAAAAGAGCGCCCAGAATTCCGAGAAGGCTAACCCCGTTGAAAATTTCGAAAAATGCGCACAGAATTCCGAGAAGGCTAACCCCTTTGAAAATTGCGAAAAATGCGCCCAGAATTCCGAGAAGGCTAACCCCATTGAAAATTTCCAAAAATGCGCCCAGAATTCCGAGAAGGCTAACCCCTTTGAAAATTTCGAAAAATGCGCCCAGAATTCCGAGAAGGCTAACCCCTTTGAAAATTTCGAAAAATGCGCCCAGAATCCCGAGAAGGCTAACCCCTTTGAAAATTTCGAAAAATGCGCCCACAATGCCGAGAAGTCCCACCCCTTTGAAAATTTCGAAAAATGCGCCCAGAATTCCGAGAAGGCCCCTTTGATAATTTCGAAAAATGCGGCCAGAATGCCGAGAAGTCTAACCCCTTTAACAAATTTCGAATAATGCGACCAGAATTCCGAAAAGGCTAACCCTTTTGAAAATTTCGAAAAATGCGCCCAGAATTCCGAGAAGGCTAACCCCTTTGAAAATTTCGAAAAATGCGCCCAGAATTCCGAGAAGGCTAACCCCTTTGAAAATGTCGAAAATTGCGCCCAGAATTCCGAGAGGGCCAACCCCTCTGAAAATTTCGAAAAATGCGCCCAGAATTCCGAGAAGGCTAACCCCTTTGAAAATTTCGAAAAATGCGCCCAGAATTCCGAGAAGGCTAACTCTTTTGAAAATTTCGAGAAATGCGCCTAGAATTCCGAGAAGGCTAACCCCTTTGAAAATTTCGAAAAATGCGCCCAGAATTCCGAGAAGGCTAACCCCTTTGAAAATTTCGAAAAATGAGCTCAGAATGCCGAGAAGGCTAACCCCTTTGAAAATTTCGAAAAATGCGCCCAGAATTCCGAGAAGGCTAACCCCATTGAAAATTTCGAAAAATGCGCCCAGAATGCCGAGAAGTCTCACCCCTTTGAAAATTTCGAAAAATGCGCCCAGAATTCCGAGGAGGCTAACCCCTTTGAAAATTTCGAAAAATGCGCCCAGAATTCCGAGAAGGCTAACCACTTTGAAAATTTCGAAAAATGCGCCCAGAATTCCGAGAAGGCTAACCCCTATGAAAATTTCGAAAAATGCGCCCAGAATTCCGAGAAGGCTAACCCCTTTGAAAATTTCGAAAAATGCGCCCAGAATTCCGAGAAGGCTAACCACTTTGAAAATGTCGAAAAATGAGCACAGAATGCCGAGAAGGCTAACCCCTTTGAAAATTTCGAAAAATGAGCCCACAATGCCATGAAGTCTAACCCCTTTGAAAAAATCGAAAAATGCGCCCAGAATTCCGAGAAGGCTAAACCCTTTGAAAATTTTGAAAAATGGGCCCAGAATTCCGAGAAGGCTAACCCCTTTGAAAATTTCGAATAATGCGCCCAGAATTCCGAGAAGGCTAACCCCTTTGAAAATTTCGAAAAATGCGCCCAGAATTCCGAGAAGGCTAACACCTTTGAAAATTTCGAAAAATGCACCCAGAATTCCGAGAAGGCTAACCCCTTTGAAAATTTCGAAAAATGCGCCCAGAATTCCGAGAAGGCTAACCCCTTTGAAAACGTCAAAAAATGCGCCCAGAATTCCGAGAAAGCTAACCCCTTTGAAAATTTCAAAAAATGCGCCCAGAATTCCGAGAAGGCTAACCCCTTTGAAAATTTCGAAAAATGCGCCCAGAATTCCGAGAAGGCTAAACCCTTTGAAAATTTCGAAAAATGCGCCCAGAATTCCGAGAAGGCTAACCCCTTTGAAAACGTCAAAAAATGCGCCCAGAATTCCGAGAAAGCTAACCCCTTTGAAAATTTCAAAAAATGCGCCCAGAATTCCGAGAAGGCTAACCCCTTTAAAAATTTCGAAAAATGCGCCCAGAATTCCGAGAAGGCTAACCCCTTTGAAAATTTCGAAAAATGCGCCCAGAATTCCGAGAACGCTAACCCCTTCGAAAATTTCGAAAAATGAGCACAGTATGCCGAGAAGGCTAACCCCTTTGAAAATTTCGAAAAATGAGCCCAGAATGCCATGAAGTCTAACCCCTTTGAAAAAATCGAAAAATGCGCCCAGAATTCCTAGAAGGCTAAACCCTTTGAAAATTTTGAAAAATGCGCCCAGAATTCCGAGAAGGCTAACCCCTTTGAAAATTTCGAAAAATGCGCCCAGAATTCCGAGAAAGCTAACACTTTTGAAAATTTCGAAAAATGCGCCCAGAATTCCGAGAAGGCTAACCACTTTGAAAATTTCGAAAAATGCGCCCAGAATTCCGAGAAGGCTAACCCCTTTGAAAATTTCAAAAAATGCGCCCATTATTCCGAGAAGGCTAACCCCTTTGAAAATTTCGAAAAATGCGCCCAGAATTCCGAGAAGGCTAACGCCTTTGAAAATTTCGAAAAATGCGCCCAGAATTCCGAGAAGGCTAACCCCTTTGAAAATTTCGAAAAATGCGCCCAGAATTCCGAGAAGGCTAACCACTTTGAAAATTTCGAAAAATGAGCACAGAATTCCGAGAAGGCTAACCCCTTTGAAAATTTCGAAAAATGAGCCCAGAATTCCGAGAAGGCTAAACCCTTTGAAAATTTTGAAAAATGGGCCCAGAATTCCGAGAAGGCTAACCCCTTTGAAAATTTCGAAAAATGCGCCCAGAATTCCGAGAAGGCTAACGAAAATTTCGAAAAATGCGCACAGAATTCCGAGAAGGCTAACCCCTTTGAAAATTTCGAAAAATGCGCCCAGAATTCCGAGAAGGCTAACCACTTTGAAAATTTCGAAAAATGAGCACAGAATGCCGAGAAGGCTAACCCCTTTGAAAATTTCGAAAAATGAGCCCAGAATGCCATGAAGTCTAACCCCTTTGAAAAAATCAAAAAATGCGCCCAGAATTCCGAGAAGGCTAACACCTTTGAAAATTTCGAAAAATGCACCCAGAATTCCGAGAAGGCTAACCCCTTTGAAAATTTCGAAAAATGCGCCCAGAATTCCGAGAAGGCTAACCCCTTTGAAAATTTCAAAAAATGCGCCCAGAATTCCGAGAAGGCTAACGAAAATTTCGAAAAATGCGCACAGAATTCCGAGAAGGCTAACCCCTTTGAAAATTTCGAAAAATGCGCCCAGAATTCCGAGAAGGCTAACCACTTTGAAAATTTCGAAAAATGAGCACAGAATGCCGAGAAGGCTAACCCCTTTGAAAATTTCGAAAAATGAGCCCAGAATGCCATGAAGTCTAACCCCTTTGAAAAAATCGAAAAATGCGCCCAGAATTCCGAGAAGGCTAAACCCTTTGAAAATTTTGAAAAATGGGCCCAGAATTCCGAGAAGGCTAACCCCTTTGAAAATTTCGAAAAATGCGCCCAGAATTCCGAGAAGGCTAACCCCTTTGAAAATTTCGAAAAATGCGCCCAGAATTCCGAGAACGCTAACACCTTTGAAAATTTCGAAAAATGCACCCAGAATTCCGAGAAGGCTAACCCCTTTGAAAATTTCGAAAAATGCGCCCAGAATTCCGAGAAGGCTAACCCCTTTGAAAATTTCAAAAAATGCGCCCAGAATTCCGAGAAGGCTAACGAAAATTTCGAAAAATGCGCACAGAATTCCGAGAAGGCTAACCCCTTTGAAAATTGCGAAAAATGCGCCCAGAATTCCGAGAAGGCTAACCCCATTGAAAATTTCGAAAAATGCGCCCAGAATTCCGAGAAGGCTAACCCCTTTGAAAATTTCGAAAAATGCGCCCAGAATTCCGAGAAGGCTAACCCCTTTGAAAATTTCGAAAAATGCGCCCAGAATTCCGAGAAGGCTAACCCCTTTGAAAATTTCAAAAAATGCGCCCAGAATTCCGAGAAGGCTAACGAAAATTTCGAAAAATGCGCACAGAATTCCGAGAAGGCTAACCCCTTTGAAAATTTCGAAAAATGCGCCCAGAATTCCGAGAAGGCTAACCACTTTGAAAATTTCGAAAAATGAGCACAGAATGCCGAGAAGGCTAACCCCTTTGAAAATTTCGAAAAATGAGCCCAGAATGCCATGAAGTCTAACCCCTTTGAAAAAATCGAAAAATGCGCCCAGAATTCCGAGAAGGCTAAACCCTTTGAAAATTTTGAAAAATGGGCCCAGAATTCCGAGAAGGCTAACCCCTTTGAAAATTTCGAAAAATGCGCCCAGAATTCCGAGAAGGCTAACCCCTTTGAAAATTTCGAAAAATGCGCCCAGAATTCCGAGAAGGCTAACACCTTTGAAAATTTCGAAAAATGCACCCAGAATTCCGAGAAGGCTAACCCCTTTGAAAATTTCGAAAAATGCGCCCAGAATTCCGAGAAGGCTAACCCCTTTGAAAATTTCAAAAAATGCGCCCAGAATTCCGAGAAGGCTAACGAAAATTTCGAAAAATGCGCACAGAATTCCGAGAAGGCTAACCCCTTTGAAAATTGCGAAAAATGCGCGGAGAATTCCGAGAAGGCTAACCCCATTGAAAATTTCGAAAAATGCGCCCAGAATTCCGAGAAGGCTAACCCCTTTGAAAATTTTGAAAAATGCGCCCAGAATTCCGAGAAGGCTAACCCCTTTGAAAATTTCGAAAAATGCGCCCAGAAATCCGAGAAGGCTAACCCCTTTGAAAATTTCGAAAAGAGCGCCCAGAATTCCGAGAAGGCTAACCCCGTTGAAAATTTCGAAAAATGCGCACAGAATTCCGAGAAGGCTAACCCCTTTGAAAATTGCGAAAAATGCGCCCAGAATTCCGAGAAGGCTAACCCCATTGAAAATTTCGAAAAATGCGCCCAGAATTCCGAGAAGGCTAACCCCTTTGAAAATTTCGAAAAATGCGCCCAGAATTCCGAGAAGGCTAACCCCTTTGAAAATTTCGAAAAATGCGCCCAGAATCCCGAGAAGGCTAACCCCTTTGAAAATTTCGAATAATGCGACCAGAATTCCGAAAAGGCTAACCCTTTTGAAAATTTCGAAAAATGCGCCCAGAATTCCGAGAAGGCTAACCCCTTTGAAAATTTCGAAAAATGCGCCCAGAATTCCGAGAAGGCTAACCCCTTTGAAAATGTCGAAAATTGCGCCCAGAATTCCGAGAGGGCCAACCCCTCTGAAAATTTCGAAAAATGCGCCCAGAATTCCGAGAAGGCTAACCCCTTTGAAAATTTCGAAAAATGCGCCCAGAATTCCGAGAAGGCTAACCCCTTTGAAAATTTCGAAAAATGGGCCCAGAATTCCGAGAAGGCTAACCCCTTTGAAAATTTCGAAAAATGCGCCCAGAATTCCGAGAAGACTAACCCCTTTGAAAATTTCGAAAATTGCGCCCAGAATCCTGAGAAGGCTAACTCTTTTGAAAATTTCGAGAAATGCGCCTAGAATTCCGAGAAGGCTAACCCCTTTGAAAATTTCGAAAAATGCGCCCAGAATTCCGAGAAGGCTAACCCCTTTGAAAATTTCGAAAAATGAGCTCAGAATGCCGAGAAGGCTAACCCCTTTGAAAATTTCGAAAAATGCGCCCAGAATTCCGAGAAGGCTAACCCCTTTGAAAATTTCGAAAAATGCGCCCAGAATGCCGAGAAGTCTCACCCCTTTGAAAATTTCGAAAAATGCGCCCAGAATTCCGAGGAGGCTAACCCCTTTGAAAATTTCGAAAAATGCGCCCAGAATTCCGAGAAGGCTAACCCCTTTGAAAATTTCGAAAAATGCGCCCAGAATTCCGAGAAGGCTAACCCCTTTGAAAATTTCGAAAAATGCGCCCAGAATTCCGAGAAGGCTAACCCCTTTGAAAATTTCGAAAAATGCGCCCAGAATTCCGAGAAGGCTAACCACTTTGAAAATGTCGAAAAATGAGCACAGAATGCCGAGAAGGCTAACCCCTTTGAAAATTTCGAAAAATGAGCCCACAATGCCATGAAGTCTAACCCCTTTGAAAAAATCGAAAAATGCGCCCAGAATTCCGAGAAGGCTAAACCCTTTGAAAATTTTGAAAAATGGGCCCAGAATTCCGAGAAGGCTAACCCCTTTGAAAATTTCGAATAATGCGCCCAGAATTCCGAGAAGGCTAACCCCTTTGAAAATTTCGAAAAATGCGCCCAGAATTCCGAGAAGGCTAACACCTTTGAAAATTTCGAAAAATGCACCCAGAATTCCGAGAAGGCTAACCCCTTTGAAAATTTCGAAAAATGCGCCCAGAATTCCGAGAAGGATAACCCCTTTGAAAATTTCGAAAAATGCGCCGAGAATTCCGAGAAGGCTAACACCTTTGAAAATTTCGAAAAATGCGCACAGAATTCCGAGAAGGCTAACCCCTTTGAAAATTGCGAAAAATGCGCCCAGAATTCCGAGAAGGCTAACCCCATTGAAAATTTCGAAAAATGCGCCCAGAATTCCGAGAAGGCTAACCCCTTTGAAAATTTCGAAAAATGCGCCCAGAATTCCGAGAAGGCTAACCCCTTTGAAAATTTCGAAAAATGCGCCCAGAATTCCGAGAAGGCTAACCCCTTTGAAAATTTCGAAAAATGAGCTCAGAATGCCGAGAAGGCTAACCCCTTTGAAAATTTCGAAAAATGCGCCCAGAATTCCGAGAAGGCTAACCCCTTTGAAAATTTCGAAAAATGCGCCCAGAATGCCGAGAAGTCTCACCCCTTTGAAAATTTCGAAAAATGCGCTCAGAATTCCGAGGAGGCTAACCCCTTTGAAAATTTCGAAAAATGCGCCCAGAATTCCGAGAAGGCTAACCACTTTGAAAATTTCGAAAAATGCGCCCAGAATTCCGAGAAGGCTAACCCCTTTGAAAATTTCGAAAAATGCGCCCAGAATTCCGAGAAGGCTAACCCCTTTGAAAATTTCGAAAAATGCGCCCAGAATTCCGAGAAGGCTAACCACTTTGAAAATTTCGAAAAATGAGCACAGAATGCCGAGAAGGCTAACCCCTTTGAAAATTTCGAAAAATGAGCCCACAATGCCATGAAGTCTAACCCCTTTGAAAAAATCGAAAAATGCGCCCAGAATTCCGAGAAGGCTAAACCCTTTGAAAATTTTGAAAAATGGGCCCAGAATTCCGAGAAGGCTAACCCCTTTGAAAATTTCGAATAATGCGCCCAGAATTCCGAGAAGGCTAACCCCTTTGAAAATTTCGAAAAATGCGCCCAGAATTCCGAGAAGGCTAACCCCTTTGAAAATTTCGAAAAATGCGCCCAGAATTCCGAGAAGGATAACCCCTTTGAAAATTTCGAAAAATGCGCCCAGAATTCCGAGAAGGCTAACACCTTTGAAAATTTCGAAAAATGCGCACAGAATTCCGAGAAGGCTAACCCCTTTGAAAATTGCGAAAAATGCGCCCAGAATTCCGAGAAGGCTAACCCCATTGAAAATTTCGAAAAATGCGCCCAGAATTCCGAGAAGGCTAACCCCTTTGAAAATTTCGAAAAATGCGCCCAGAATTCCGAGAAGGCTAACCCCTTTGAAAATTTCGAAAAATGCGCCCAGAATTCCGAGAAGGCTAACCCCTTTGAAAATTTCGAAAAGAGCGCCCAGAATTCCGAGAAGGCTAACCCCGTTGAAAATTTCGAAAAATGCGCCCAGAATGCCGAGAAGTCCCACCCCTTTGAAAATTTCGAAAAATGAGCCCAGAATTTCGAGAAGGCCCCTTTGATAATTTCGAAAAATGCGCCCAGAATGCCGAGAAGTTTAACCCCTTTAACAAATTTCGAATAATGCGACCAGAATTCCGAGAAGGCTAACCCTTTTGAAAATTTCGAAAAATGCGCCCAGAATTCCGAGAAGGCTAACCCCTTTGAAAATTTCGAAAAATGCGCCCAGAATTCCGAGAAGGCTAACCCCTTTGAAAATTTCGAAAAATGTGCCCAGAATTCCGAGAAGGCTAACCCCTTTGAAAATGTCGAAAATTGCGCCCAGAATTCCGAGAGGGCCAACCCCTTTGAAAATTTCGAAAAATACGCCCAGAAATCCGAGAAGGCTAACCCCTTTGAAAATTTCGAAAAATGCGCTCAGAATTCCGAGAAGGCTAACCCCTTTGAAAATTTCGAAAAATGCGCCCAGAATTCCGAGAAGGCTAACACCTTTGAAAATTTCGAAAAATGCGCCCAGAATTCCGAGAAGGCTAACCCCTTTGAAAATTTCGAAAAGCGTTCAGAATTCCGAGAAGGCTAACCCCTTTCAAAATTTCGAAAAATGCGCCTAGAATTCCGAGAAGGCTAACCCCTTTGAAAATTTCGAAAAATGCGCCCAGAATTCCGAGAAGGCTAACCCCTTTGAAAATTTCGAAAAATGAGCTCAGAATGCCGAGAAGGCTAACCCCTTTGAAAATTTCGGAAAATGCGCCCAGAATTCCGAGAAGGCTAACCCCTTTGAAAATTTCGAAAAATGAGCACAGAATGCCGAGAAGGCTAACCCCTTTGAAAATTTCGAAAAATGAGCCCAGAATGCCATGAAGTCTAACCCCTTTGAAAAAATCGAAAAATGCGCCCAGAATTCCGAGAAGGCTAACCACTTTGAAAATTTCGAAAAATGCGCCCAGAATTCCGAGAAGGCTAACACCTTTTAAAATTTCGAAAATTGCGCCCAGAATTCCGAGAAGGCTAACCCCTTTGAAAATTTCGAAAAATGCGCCCAGAATTCCGAGAAGGCTAACCCCTTTGAAAATTTCGAAAAATGCGCCCAGAATTCCGAGAAGGCTAACACCTTTGAAAATTTCGAAAAATGCGCACAGAATTCCGAGAAGGCTAACCCCTTTGAAAATTGCGAAAAATGCGCCCAGAATTCCGAGAAGGCTAACCCCATTGAAAATTTCGAAAAATGCGCCCAGAATTCCGAGAAGACTAACCCCTTTGAAAATTTCGAAAATTGCGCCCAGAATTCCGAGAAGGCTAACCCCTTTGAAAATTTCGAAAAATGCGCCCAGAATTCCGAGAAGGCCAACCACTTTGAAAATTTCGAAAAATGCGCCCAGAATTCCGAGAAGGCTAACACCTTTGAAAATTTCGAAAAATGCGCACAGAATTCCGAGAAGGCTAACCCCTTTGAAAAATTGGAAAAATGCGCCCAGAATTCCGAGAAGGCTAACACCTTTGAAAATTTCGAAAAATGCGCCCAGAATTCCGAGAAGGCTAACCCCTTTGAAAATTTCGAAAAGCGTTCAGAATTCCGAGAAGGCTAACCCCTTTCAAAATTTCGAAAAATGCGCCTAGAATTCCGAGAAGGCTAACCCCTTTGAAAATTTCGAAAAATGCGCCCAGAATTCCGAGAAGGCTAACCCCTTTGAAAATTTCGAAAAATGAGCTCAGAATGCCGAGAAGGCTAACCCCTTTGAAAATTTCGGAAAATGCGCCCAGAATTCCGAGAAGGCTAACCCCTTTGAAAATTTCGAAAAATGAGCACAGAATGCCGAGAAGGCTAACCCCTTTGAAAATTTCGAAAAATGAGCCCAGAATGCCATGAAGTCTAACCCCTTTGAAAAAATCGAAAAATGCGCCCAGAATTCCGAGAAGGCTAACCACTTTGAAAATTTCGAAAAATGCGCCCAGAATTCCGAGAAGGCTAACACCTTTTAAAATTTCGAAAATTGCGCCCAGAATTCCGAGAAGGCTAACCCCTTTGAAAATTTCGAAAAATGCGCCCAGAATTCCGAGAAGGCTAACCCCTTTGAAAATTTCGAAAAATGCGCCCAGAATTCCGAGAAGGCTAACACCTTTGAAAATTTCGAAAAATGCGCACAGAATTCCGAGAAGGCTAACCCCTTTGAAAATTGCGAAAAATGCGCCCAGAATTCCGAGAAGGCTAACCCCATTGAAAATTTCGAAAAATGCGCCCAGAATTCCGAGAAGGCTAACCCCTTTGAAAATTTCGAAAAATGCGCCCAGAATTCCGAGAAGGCTAACCCCTTTGAAAATTTCGAAAAATGCGCCCAGAATTCCGAGAAGGCTAACCCCTTTGAAAATTTCGAAAAGAGCGCCCAGAATTCCGAGAAGGCTAACCCCGTTGAAAATTTCGAAAAATGAGCCCAGAATTCCGAGAAGGCCCCTTTGATAATTTCGAAAAATGCGCCCAGAATGCCGAGAAGTTTAACCCCTTTAACAAATTTCGAATAATGCGACCAGAATTCCGAGAAGGCTAACCCTTTTGAAAATTTCGAAAAATGCGCCCAGAATTCCGAGAAGGCTAACCCCTTTGAAAATTTCGAAAAATGCGCCCAGAATTCCGAGAAGGCTAACCCCTTTGAAAATTTCGAAAAATGTGCCCAGAATTCCGAGAAGGCTAACCCCTTTGAAAATGTCGAAAATTGCGCCCAGAATTCCGAGAGGGCCAACCCCTTTGAAAATTTCGAAAAATACGCCCAGAAATCCGAGAAGGCTAACCCCTTTGAAAATTTCGAAAAATGCGCTCAGAATTCCGAGAAGGCTAACCCCTTTGAAAATTTCGAAAAATGCGCCCAGAATTCCGAGAAGACTAACCCCTTTGAAAATTTCGAAAATTGCGCCCAGAATTCCGAGAAGGCTAACCCCTTTGAAAATTTCGAAAAATGCGCCCAGAATTCCGAGAAGGCCAACCACTTTGAAAATTTCGAAAAATGCGCCCAGAATTCCGAGAAGGCTAACACCTTTGAAAATTTCGAAAAATGCGCACAGAATTCCGAGAAGGCTAACCCCTTTGAAAAAATGGAAAAATGCGCCCAGAATTCCGAGAAGGCTAACACCTTTGAAAATTTCGAAAAATGCGCCCAGAATTCCGAGAAGGCTAACCCCTTTGAAAATTTCGAAAAGCGTTCAGAATTCCGAGAAGGCTAACCCCTTTCAAAATTTCGAAAAATGCGCCTAGAATTCCGAGAAGGCTAACCCCTTTGAAAATTTCGAAAAATGCGCCCAGAATTCCGAGAAGGCTAACCCCTTTGAAAATTTCGAAAAATGAGCTCAGAATGCCGAGAAGGCTAACCCCTTTGAAAATTTCGGAAAATGCGCCCAGAATTCCGAGAAGGCTAACCCCTTTGAAAATTTCGAAAAATGAGCACAGAATGCCGAGAAGGCTAACCCCTTTGAAAATTTCGAAAAATGAGCCCAGAATGCCATGAAGTCTAACCCCTTTGAAAAAATCGAAAAATGCGCCCAGAATTCCGAGAAGGCTAACCACTTTGAAAATTTCGAAAAATGCGCCCAGAATTCCGAGAAGGCTAACACCTTTGAAAATTTCGAAAATTGCGCCCAGAATTCCGAGAAGGCTAACCCCTTTGAAAATTTCGAAAAATGCGCCCAGAATTCCGAGAAGGCTAACCCCTTTGAAAATTTCGAAAAATGCGCCCAGAATTCCGAGAAGGCTAACCACTTTGAAAATTTCGAAAAATGCGCCCAGAATTCCGAGAAGGCTAACCCCTTTGAAAATTTCAAAAAATGCGCCCAGAATTCCGAGAAGGCTAACCCCTTTGAAAATTTCGAAAAATGCGCCCAGAATTCCGAGAAGGCTAACCCCTTTGAAAATTTCGAAAAATGCGCCCAGAATTCCGAGAAGGCTAACGCCTTTGAAAATTTCGAAAAATGCGCCCAGAATTCCGAGAAGGCTAACCCCTTTGAAAATTTCGAAAAATGCGCCCAGAATTCCGAGAAGGCTAACCACTTTGAAAATTTCGAAAAATGCGCCCAGAATTCCGAGAAGGCTAACACCTTTGAAAATTTCGAAAAATGCACCCAGAATTCCGAGAAGGCTAACCCCTTTGAAAATTTCGAAAAATGCGCCCAGAATTCCGAGAAGGCTAACCCCTTTGAAAATTTCAAAAAATGCGCCCAGAATTCCGAGAAGGCTAACGAAAATTTCGAAAAATGCGCACAGAATTCCGAGAAGGCTAACCCCTTTGAAAATTTCGAAAAATGCGCCCAGAATTCCGAGAAGGCTAACCACTTTGAAAATTTCGAAAAATGAGCACAGAATGCCGAGAAGGCTAACCCCTTTGAAAATTTCGAAAAATGAGCCCAGAATGCCATGAAGTCTAACCCCTTTGAAAAAATCGAAAAATGCGCCCAGAATTCCGAGAAGGCTAAACCCTTTGAAAATTTTGAAAAATGGGCCCAGAATTCCGAGAAGGCTAACCCCTTTGAAAATTTCGAAAAATGCGCCCAGAATTCCGAGAAGGCTAACCCCTTTGAAAATTTCGAAAAATGCGCCCAGAATTCCGAGAAGGCTAACACCTTTGAAAATTTCGAAAAATGCACCCAGAATTCCGAGAAGGCTAACCCCTTTGAAAATTTCGAAAAATGCGCCCAGAATTCCGAGAAGGCTAACCCCTTTGAAAATTTCAAAAAATGCGCCCAGAATTCCGAGAAGGCTAACGAAAATTTCGAAAAATGCGCACAGAATTCCGAGAAGGCTAACCCCTTTGAAAATTGCGAAAAATGCGCCCAGAATTCCGAGAAGGCTAACCCCATTGAAAATTTCGAAAAATGCGCCCAGAATTCCGAGAAGGCTAACCCCTTTGAAAATTTCGAAAAATGCGCCCAGAATTCCGAGAAGGCTAACCCCTTTGAAAATTTCGAAAAATGCGCCCAGAATTCCGAGAAGGCTAACCCCTTTGAAAATTTCAAAAAATGCGCCCAGAATTCCGAGAAGGCTAACGAAAATTTCGAAAAATGCGCACATTATTCCGAGAAGGCTAACCCCTTTGAAAATTTCGAAAAATGCGCCCAGAATTCCGAGAAGGCTAACCACTTTGAAAATTTCGAAAAATGAGCACAGAATGCCGAGAAGGCTAACCCCTTTGAAAATTTCGAAAAATGAGCCCAGAATGCCATGAAGTCTAACCCCTTTGAAAAAATCGAAAAATGCGCCCAGAATTCCGGGAAGGCTAAACCCTTTGAAAATTTTGAAAAATGGGCCCAGAATTCCGAGAAGGCTAACCCCTTTGAAAATTTCGAAAAATGCGCCCAGAATTCCGAGAAGGCTAACCCCTTTGAAAATTTCGAAAAATGCGCCCAGAATTCCGAGAAGGCTAACACCTTTGAAAATTTCGAAAAATGCACCCAGAATTCCGAGAAGGCTAACCCCTTTGAAAATTTCGAAAAATGCGCCCAGAATTCCGAGAAGGCTAACCCCTTTGAAAATTTCAAAAAATGCGCCCAGAATTCCGAGAAGGCTAACGAAAATTTCGAAAAATGCGCACAGAATTCCGAGAAGGCTAACCCCTTTGAAAATTGCGAAAAATGCGCGGAGAATTCCGAGAAGGCTAACCCCATTGAAAATTTCGAAAAATGCGCCCAGAATTCCGAGAAGGCTAACCCCTTTGAAAATTTTGAAAAATGCGCCCAGAATTCCGAGAAGGCTAACCCCTTTGAAAATTTCGAAAAATGCGCCCAGAATTCCGAGAAGGCTAACCCCTTTGAAAATTTCGAAAAGAGCGCCCAGAATTCCGAGAAGGCTAACCCCGTTGAAAATTTCGAAAAATGCGCACAGAATTCCGAGAAGGCTAACCCCATTGAAAATTTCGAAAAATGCGCCCAGAATTCCGAGAAGGCTAACCCCTTTGAAAATTTCGAAAAATGCGCCCAGAATTCCGAGAAGGCTAACCCCTTTGAAAATTTCGAAAAATGCGCCCAGAATCCCGAGAAGGCTAACACCTTTGAAAATTTCGAATAATGCGCCCACAATGCCGAGAAGTCCCACCCCTTTGAAAATTTCGAAAAATGCGCCCAGAATTCCGAGAAGGCCCCTTTGATAATTTCGAAAAATGCGGCCAGAATGCCGAGAAGTCTAACCCCTTTAACAAATTTCGAATAATGCGACCAGAATTCCGAAAAGGCTAACCCTTTTGAAAATTTCGAAAAATGCGCCCAGAATTCCGAGAAGGCTAACCCCTTTGAAAATTTCGAAAAATGCGCCCAGAATTCCGAGAAGGCTAACCCCTTTGAAAATGTCGAAAATTGCGCCCAGAATTCCGAGAGGGCCAACCCCTCTGAAAATTTCGAAAAAAGCGCCCAGAATTCCGAGAAGGCTAACCCCTTTGAAAATTTCGAAAAATGCGCCCAGAATTCCGAGAAGGCTAACCCCTTTGAAAATTTCGAAAAATGCGCCCAGAATTCCGAGAAGGCTAACCCCTTTGAAAATTTCGAAAAATGCGCCCAGAATTCCGAGAAGACTAACCCCTTTGAAAATTTCGAAAATTGCGCCCAGAATCCTGAGAAGGCTAACTCTTTTGAAAATTTCGAGAAATGCGCCTAGAATTCCGAGAAGGCTAACCCCTTTGAAAATTTCGAAAAATGCGCCCAGAATTCCGAGAAGGCTAACCCCTTTGAAAATTTCGAAAAATGAGCTCAGAATGCCGAGAAGGCTAACCCCTTTGAAAATTTCGAAAAATGCGCCCAGAATTCCGAGAAGGCTAACCCCTTTGAAAATTTCGAAAAATGCGCCCAGAATGCCGAGAAGTCTCACCCCTTTGAAAATTTCGAAAAATGCGCCCAGAATTCCGAGGAGGCTAACCCCTTTGAAAATTTCGAAAAATGCGCCCAGAATTCCGAGAAGGCTAACCCCTTTGAAAATTTCGAAAAATGCGCCCAGAATTCCGAGAAGGCTAACCCCTTTGAAAATTTCGAAAAATGCGCCCAGAATTCCGAGAAGGCTAACCCCTTTGAAAATTTCGAAAAATGCGCCCAGAATTCCGAGAAGGCTAACCACTTTGAAAATTTCGAAAAATGAGCACAGAATGCCGAGAAGGCTAACCCCTTTGAAAATTTCGAAAAATGAGCCCACAATGCCATGAAGTCTAACCCCTTTGAAAAAATCGAAAAATGCGCCCAGAATTCCGAGAAGGTTAAACCCTTTGAAAATTTTGAAAAATGGGCCCAGAATTCCGAGAAGGCTAACCCCTTTGAAAATTTCGAATAATGCGCCCAGAATTCCGAGAAGGCTAACCCCTTTGAAAATTTCGAAAAATGCGCCCAGAATTCCGAGAAGGCTAACACCTTTGAAAATTTCGAAAAATGCTCCCAGAATTCCGAGAAGGCTAACCCCTTTGAAAATTTCGAAAAATGCGCCCAGAATTCCGAGAAGGATAACCCCTTTGAAAATTTCGAAAAATGCGCCGAGAATTCCGAGAAGGCTAACACCTTTGAAAATTTCGAAAAATGCGCACAGAATTCCGAGAAGGCTAACCCCTTTGAAAATTGCGAAAAATGCGCCCAGAATTCCGAGAAGGCTAACCCCATTGAAAATTTCGAAAAATGCGCCCAGAATTCCGAGAAGGCTAACCCCTTTGAAAATTTCGAAAAATGCGCCCAGAATTCCGAGAAGGCTAACCCCTTTGAAAATTTCGAAAAATGCGCCCAGAATTCCGAGAAGGCTAACCCCTTTGAAAATTTCGAAAAATGAGCTCAGAATGCCGAGAAGGCTAACCCCTTTGAAAATTTCGAAAAATGCGCCCAGAATTCCGAGAAGGCTAACCCCTTTGAAAATTTCGAAAAATGCGCCCAGAATGCCGAGAAGTCTCACCCCTTTGAAAATTTCGAAAAATGCGCTCAGAATTCCGAGGAGGCTAACCCCTTTGAAAATTTCGAAAAATGCGCCCAGAATTCCGAGAAGGCTAACCACTTTGAAAATTTCGAAAAATGCGCCCAGAATTCCGAGAAGGCTAACCCCTTTGAAAATTTCGAAAAATGCGCCCAGAATTCCGAGAAGGCTAACCCCTTTGAAAATTTCGAAAAATGCGCCCAGAATTCCGAGAAGGCTAACCACTTTGAAAATTTCGAAAAATGAGCACAGAATGCCGAGAAGGCTAACCCCTTTGAAAATTTCGAAAAATGAGCCCACAATGCCATGAAGTCTAACCCCTTTGAAAAAATCGAAAAATGCGCCCAGAATTCCGAGAAGGCTAAACCCTTTGAAAATTTTGAAAAATGGGCCCAGAATTCCGAGAAGGCTAACCCCTTTGAAAATTTCGAATAATGCGCCCAGAATTCCGAGAAGGCTAACCCCTTTGAAAATTTCGAAAAATGCGCCCAGAATTCCGAGAAGGCTAACCCCTTTGAAAATTTCGAAAAATGCGCCCAGAATTCCGAGAAGGATAACCCCTTTGAAAATTTCGAAAAATGCGCCCAGAATTCCGAGAAGGCTAACACCTTTGAAAATTTCGAAAAATGCGCACAGAATTCCGAGAAGGCTAACCCCTTTGAAAATTGCGAAAAATGCGCCCAGAATTCCGAGAAGGCTAACCCCATTGAAAATTTCGAAAAATGCGCCCAGAATTCCGAGAAGGCTAACCCCTTTGAAAATTTCGAAAAATGCGCCCAGAATTCCGAGAAGGCTAACCCCTTTGAAAATTTCGAAAAATGCGCCCAGAATTCCGAGAAGGCTAACCCCTTTGAAAATTTCGAAAAGAGCGCCCAGAATTCCGAGAAGGCTAACCCCGTTGAAAATTTCGAAAAATGCGCCCAGAATGCCGAGAAGTCCCACCCCTTTGAAAATTTCGAAAAATGAGCCCAGAATTCCGAGAAGGCCCCTTTGATAATTTCGAAAAATGCGCCCAGAATGCCGAGAAGTTTAACCCCTTTAACAAATTTCGAATAATGCGACCAGAATTCCGAGAAGGCTAACCCTTTTGAAAATTTCGAAAAATGCGCCCAGAATTCCGAGAAGGCTAACCCCTTTGAAAATTTCGAAAAATGCGCCCAGAATTCCGAGAAGGCTAACCCCTTTGAAAATTTCGAAAAATGTGCCCAGAATTCCGAGAAGGCTAACCCCTTTGAAAATGTCGAAAATTGCGCCCAGAATTCCGAGAGGGCCAACCCCTTTGAAAATTTCGAAAAATACGCCCAGAAATCCGAGAAGGCTAACCCCTTTGAAAATTTCG
The DNA here is from genome assembly GCA_964059195.1 of Ectobius pallidus. NCBI lineage: Eukaryota > Metazoa > Arthropoda > Insecta > Blattodea > Ectobiidae > Ectobius > Ectobius pallidus. Next base: position 82,393,221 of record CAXKWD010000002.1, on the reverse strand, counting down.
AAAAATGCGCTCAGAATTCCGAGAAGGCTAACCCCTTTGAAAATTTCGAAAAATGCGCCCAGAATTCCGAGAAGACTAACCCCTTTGAAAATTTCGAAAATTGCGCCCAGAATTCCGAGAAGGCTAACCCCTTTGAAAATTTCGAAAAATGCGCCCAGAATTCCGAGAAGGCCAACCACTTTGAAAATTTCGAAAAATGCGCCCAGAATTCCGAGAAGGCTAACACATTTGAAAATTTCGAAAAATGCGCACAGAATTCCGAGAAGGCTAACCCCTTTGAAAAAATGGAAAAATGCGCCCAGAATTCCGAGAAGGCTAACACCTTTGAAAATTTCGAAAAATGCGCCCAGAATTCCGAGAAGGCTAACCCCTTTGAAAATTTCGAAAAGCGTTCAGAATTCCGAGAAGGCTAACCCCTTTCAAAATTTCGAAAAATGCGCCTAGAATTCCGAGAAGGCTAACCCCTTTGAAAATTTCGAAAAATGCGCCCACAATGCCGAGAAGTCCCACCCCTTTGAAAATTTCGAAAAATGCGCCCAGAATTCCGAGAAGGCCCCTTTGATAATTTCGAAAAATGCGGCCAGAATGCCGAGAAGTCTAACCCCTTTAACAAATTTCGAATAATGCGACCAGAATTCCGAAAAGGCTAACCCTTTTGAAAATTTCGAAAAATGCGCCCAGAATTCCGAGAAGGCTAACCCCTTTGAAAATTTCGAAAAATGCGCCCAGAATTCCGAGAAGGCTAACCCCTTTGAAAATGTCGAAAATTGCGCCCAGAATTCCGAGAGGGCCAACCCCTCTGAAAATTTCGAAAAATGCGCCCAGAATTCCGAGAAGGCTAACCCCTTTGAAAATTTCGAAAAATGCGCCCAGAATTCCGAGAAGGCTAACCCCTTTGAAAATTTCGAAAAATGCGCCCAGAATTCCGAGAAGGCTAACCCCTTTGAAAATTTCGAAAAATGCGCCCAGAATTCCGAGAAGACTAACCCCTTTGAAAATTTCGAAAATTGCGCCCAGAATCCTGAGAAGGCTAACTCTTTTGAAAATTTCGAGAAATGCGCCTAGAATTCCGAGAAGGCTAACCCCTTTGAAAATTTCGAAAAATGCGCCCAGAATTCCGAGAAGGCTAACCCCTTTGAAAATTTCGAAAAATGAGCTCAGAATGCCGAGAAGGCTAACCCCTTTGAAAATTTCGAAAAATGCGCCCAGAATTCCGAGAAGGCTAACCCCTTTGAAAATTTCGAAAAATGCGCCCAGAATGCCGAGAAGTCTCACCCCTTTGAAAATTTCGAAAAATGCGCCCAGAATTCCGAGGAGGCTAACCCCTTTGAAAATTTCGAAAAATGCGCCCAGAATTCCGAGAAGGCTAACCCCTTTGAAAATTTCGAAAAATGCGCCCAGAATTCCGAGAAGGCTAACCCCTTTGAAAATTTCGAAAAATGCGCCCAGAATTCCGAGAAGGCTAACCCCTTTGAAAATTTCGAAAAATGCGCCCAGAATTCCGAGAAGGCTAACCACTTTGAAAATTTCGAAAAATGAGCACAGAATGCCGAGAAGGCTAACCCCTTTGAAAATTTCGAAAAATGAGCCCACAATGCCATGAAGTCTAACCCCTTTGAAAAAATCGAAAAATGCGCCCAGAATTCCGAGAAGGCTAAACCCTTTGAAAATTTTGAAAAATGGGCCCAGAATTCCGAGAAGGCTAACCCCTTTGAAAATTTCGAATAATGCGCCCAGAATTCCGAGAAGGCTAACCCCTTTGAAAATTTCGAAAAATGCGCCCAGAATTCCGAGAAGGCTAACACCTTTGAAAATTTCGAAAAATGCACCCAGAATTCCGAGAAGGCTAACCCCTTTGAAAATTTCGAAAAATGCGCCCAGAATTCCGAGAAGGATAACCCCTTTGAAAATTTCGAAAAATGCGCCGAGAATTCCGAGAAGGCTAACACCTTTGTAAATTTCGAAAAATGCGCACAGAATTACGAGAAGGCTAACCCCTTTGAAAATTGCGAAAAATGCGCCCAGAATTCCGAGAAGGCTAACCCCATTGAAAATTTCGAAAAATGCGCCCAGAATTCCGAGAAGGCTAACCCCTTTGAAAATTTCGAAAAATGCGCCCAGAATTCCGAGAAGGCTAACCCCTTTGAAAATTTCGAAAAATGCGCCCAGAATTCCGAGAAGGCTAACCCCTTTGAAAATTTCGAAAAATGAGCTCAGAATGCCGAGAAGGCTAACCCCTTTGAAAATTTCGAAAAATGCGCCCAGAATTCCGAGAAGGCTAACCCCTTTGAAAATTTCGAAAAATGCGCCCAGAATGCCGAGAAGTCTCACCCCTTTGAAAATTTCGAAAAATGCGCTCAGAATTCCGAGGAGGCTAACCCCTTTGAAAATTTCGAAAAATGCGCCCAGAATTCCGAGAAGGCTAACCACTTTGAAAATTTCGAAAAATGCGCCCAGAATTCCGAGAAGGCTAACCCCTTTGAAAATTTCGAAAAATGCGCCCAGAATTCCGAGAAGGCTAACCCCTTTGAAAATTTCGAAAAATGCGCCCAGAATTCCGAGAAGGCTAACCACTTTGAAAATTTCGAAAAATGAGCACAGAATGCCGAGAAGGCTAACCCCTTTGAAAATTTCGAAAAATGAGCCCACAATGCCATGAAGTCTAACCCCTTTGAAAAAATCGAAAAATGCGCCCAGAATTCCGAGAAGGCTAAACCCTTTGAAAATTTTGAAAAATGGGCCCAGAATTCCGAGAAGGCTAACCCCTTTGAAAATTTCGAATAATGCGCCCAGAATTCCGAGAAGGCTAACCCCTTTGAAAATTTCGAAAAATGCGCCCAGAATTCCGAGAAGGCTAACCCCTTTGAAAATTTCGAAAAATGCGCCCAGAATTCCGAGAAGGATAACCCCTTTGAAAATTTCGAAAAATGCGCCCAGAATTCCGAGAAGGCTAACACCTTTGAAAATTTCGAAAAATGCGCACAGAATTCCGAGAAGGCTAACCCCTTTGAAAATTGCGAAAAATGCGCCCAGAATTCCGAGAAGGCTAACCCCATTGAAAATTTCGAAAAATGCGCCCAGAATTCCGAGAAGGCTAACCCCTTTGAAAATTTCGAAAAATGCGCCCAGAATTCCGAGAAGGCTAACCCCTTTGAAAATTTCGAAAAATGCGCCCAGAATTCCGAGAAGGCTAACCCCTTTGAAAATTTCGAAAAGAGCGCCCAGAATTCCGAGAAGGCTAACCCCGTTGAAAATTTCGAAAAATGCGCCCAGAATGCCGAGAAGTCCCACCCCTTTGAAAATTTCGAAAAATGAGCCCAGAATTCCGAGAAGGCCCCTTTGATAATTTCGAAAAATGCGCCCAGAATGCCGAGAAGTTTAACCCCTTTAACAAATTTCGAATAATGCGACCAGAATTCCGAGAAGGCTAACCCTTTTGAAAATTTCGAAAAATGCGCCCAGAATTCCGAGAAGGCTAACCCCTTTGAAAATTTCGAAAAATGCGCCCAGAATTCCGAGAAGGCTAACCCCTTTGAAAATTTCGAAAAATGTGCCCAGAATTCCGAGAAGGCTAACCCCTTTGAAAATGTCGAAAATTGCGCCCAGAATTCCGAGAGGGCCAACCCCTTTGAAAATTTCGAAAAATACGCCCAGAAATCCGAGAAGGCTAACCCCTTTGAAAATTTCGAAAAATGCGCTCAGAATTCCGAGAAGGCTAACCCCTTTGAAAATTTCGAAAAATGCGCCCAGAATTCCGAGAAGACTAACCCCTTTGAAAATTTCGAAAATTGCGCCCAGAATTCCGAGAAGGCTAACCCCTTTGAAAATTTCGAAAAATGCGCCCAGAATTCCGAGAAGGCCAACCACTTTGAAAATTTCGAAAAATGCGCCCAGAATTCCGAGAAGGCTAACACCTTTGAAAATTTCGAAAAATGCGCACAGAATTCCGAGAAGGCTAACCCCTTTGAAAAAATGGAAAAATGCGCCCAGAATTCCGAGAAGGCTAACACCTTTGAAAATTTCGAAAAATGCGCCCAGAATTCCGAGAAGGCTAACCCCTTTGAAAATTTCGAAAAGCGTTCAGAATTCCGAGAAGGCTAACCCCTTTCAAAATTTCGAAAAATGCGCCTAGAATTCCGAGAAGGCTAACCCCTTTGAAAATTTCGAAAAATGCGCCCAGAATTCCGAGAAGGCTAACCCCTTTGAAAATTTCGAAAAATGAGCTCAGAATGCCGAGAAGGCTAACCCCTTTGAAAATTTCGGAAAATGCGCCCAGAATTCCGAGAAGGCTAACCCCTTTGAAAATTTCGAAAAATGAGCACAGAATGCCGAGAAGGCTAACCCCTTTGAAAATTTCGAAAAATGAGCCCAGAATGCCATGAAGTCTAACCCCTTTGAAAAAATCGAAAAATGCGCCCAGAATTCCGAGAAGGCTAACCACTTTGAAAATTTCGAAAAATGCGCCCAGAATTCCGAGAAGGCTAACACCTTTGAAAATTTCGAAAATTGCGCCCAGAATTCCGAGAAGGCTAACCCCTTTGAAAATTTCGAAAAATGCGCCCAGAATTCCGAGAAGGCTAACCCCTTTGAAAATTTCGAAAAATGCGCCCAGAATTCCGAGAAGGCTAACCACTTTGAAAATTTCGAAAAATGCGCCCAGAATTCCGAGAAGGCTAACCCCTTTGAAAATTTCAAAAAATGCGCCCAGAATTCCGAGAAGGCTAACCCCTTTGAAAATTTCGAAAAATGCGCCCAGAATTCCGAGGAGGCTGACGCCTTTGAAAATTTCGAAAAATGCGCCCAGAATTCCGAGAAGGCTAACCCCTTTGAAAATTTCGAAAAATGCGCCCAGAATTCCGAGAAGGCTAACCACTTTGAAAATTTCGAAAAATGAGCACAGAATGCCATGAAGTCTAACCCCTTTGAAAAAATCGAAAAATGCGCCCAGAATTCCGAGAAGGCTAAACCCTTTGAAAATTTTGAAAAATGCGCCCAGAATTCCGAGAAGGCTAACCCCTTTGAAAATTTCGAAAAATGCGCCCAGAATTCCGAGAAGGCTAACGCCTTTGAAAATTTCGAAAAATGCGTCCAGAATTCCGAGAAGGCTAACCCCTTTGAAAATTTCGAAAAATGCGCCCAGAATTCCGAGAAGGCTAACCCCTTTGAACATTTCGAAAAATGCGCCCAGAATCCCGAGAAGGCTAACCCCTTTGAAAATTTCGAAAAATGCGCCCAGAATGCCGAGAAGTCCCACCCCTCTGAAAATTTCGAAAAATGAGCCCAGAATTCCGAGAAGGCCCCTTTGATAATTTCGAAAAATGCGCCCAGAATGCCGAGAAGTCTAACTCCTTTAACAAATTTCGAATAATGCGACCAGAATTCCGAGAAGGCTAACCCTTTTGAAAATTTCGAAAAATGCGCCCAGAATTCCGAGAAGGCTAACCCCTTTGAAAATTCCGAAAAATGCGCCCAGAATTCCGAGAAGGCTAACCCCTTTGAAAATTTCGAAAAATGTGCCCAGAATTCCGAGAAGGCTAACCCCTTTGAAAATGTCGAAAATTGCGCCCAGAATTCCGAGAGGGCCAACCCCTTTGAAAATTTCGAAAAATGCGCCCAGAAATCCGAGAAGGCTAACCCCTTTCAAAATTTCGAAAAAAGCGCCCAGAATTCCGAGAAGGCTAACCCCTTTGAAAATTTCGAAAAATGCGCCCAGAATTCCGAGAAGACTAACCCCTTTGAAAATTTCGAAAATTGCGCCCAGAATTCCGAGAAGGCTAACCCCTTTGAAAATTTCGAAAAATGCGCCCAGAATTCCGAGGAGGCTAACCCCTTTGAAAATTTCGAAAAATGCGCCCAGAATTCCGAGAAGGCTAACCACTTTGAAAATTTCGAAAAATACGCCCAGAATTCCGAGAAGGCTAATCCCTTTGAAAATTTCAAAAAATGCGCCCAGAATTCCGAGAAGGCTAACCCCTTTGAAAATTTCGAAAAATGCGCCCAGAATTCCGAGAAGGCTAACGCCTTTGAAAATTTCGAAAAATGCGCCCAGAATTCCGAGAAGGCTAACCCCTTTGAAAATTTCGAAAAATTAGCACAGAATGCCGAGAAGGCTAACCCCTTTGAAAATTTCGAAAAATGAGCCCAGAATGCCATGAAGTCTAACCCCTTTGAAAAAATCGAAAAATGCGCCCAGAATTCCGAGAAGGCTAAACCCTTTGAAAATTTTGAAAAATGCGCCCAGAATTCCGAGAAGGCTAACCCCTTTGAAAATTTCGAAAAATGCGCCCAGAATTCCGAGAAGGCTAACCCCTTTGAAAATTTCGAAAAATGCGCCCAGAATTCCGAGAAGGCCAACCACTTTGAAAATTTCGAAAAATGCGCCCAGAATTCCGAGAAGGCTAACACCTTTGAAAATTTCGAAAAATGCGCACAGAATTCAGAGAAGGCTAACCCCTTTGAAAAAATGGAAAAATGCGCCCAGAATTCCGAGAAGGCTAACACCTTTGAAAATTTCGAAAAATGCGCCCAGAATTCCGAGAAGGCTAACCTTTTTTGAAAATTTCGAAAAATGCGCCCAGAATTCCGAGGAGGCTAACCCCTTTGAAAATTTCGAAAAATGCGCCTAGAATTCCGAGAAGGCTAACCCCTTTGAAAATTTCGAAAAATGCGCCCAGAATTCCGAGAAGGCTAACCCCTTTGAAAATTTCGAAAAATGAGCTCAGAATGCCGAGAAGGCTAACCCCTTTGAAAATTTCGGAAAATGCGCCCAGAATTCCGAGAAGGCTAACCCCTTTGATAATTTCGAAAAATGCGCCCAGAATTCCGAGGAGGCTAACCCCTTTGAAAATTTCGAAAAATGCGCCCAGAATTCCGAGAAGGCTAACCACTTTGAAAATTTCGAAAAATGCGCCCAGAATTCCGAGAAGGCTAACCCCTTTGAAAATTTCGGAAAATGCGCCCAGAATTCCGAGAAGGCTAACCCCTTTGAAAATTTCGAAAAATGCGCCCAGAATTCCGAGAAGGCTAACCCCTTTGAAAATTTCGAAAAATACGCCCAGAATTCCGAGAAGTCCCACCCCTTTGAAAATTTCGAAAAATGCTCCCAGAATTCCGAGGAGGCTACCCCTTCGAAAATTTCGAAAAATGGGCCCAGAATTCCGAGAAGGCTAACCCCTTTGAAAATGTCGAAAATTGCGCCCAGAATTCCGAGAGGGCCAACCCCTTTGAAAATTTCGACAAATGCGCCCAGAAATCCGAGAAGGCTAACCCCTTTGAAAATTTCGAAAAATGCGCCCAGAATTCCGAGAAGACTAACCCCTTTGAAAATTTCGAAAATTGCGCCCAGAATTCCGAGAAGGCTAACCCCTTTGAAAATTTCGAAAAATGCGCCCAGAATTCCGAGAAGGCTAACCCCCTTTGAAATTTCGAAAAATGAGCTCAGAATGCCGAGAAGGCTAACCCCTTTGAAAATTTCGAAAAATGCGCCCAGAATTCCGAGAAGGCTTAACCCTTTTGAGAATTTCGAAAAATGCGCCCAGAATGCCGAGAAGTCTCACCCCTTTGAAAATTTCGAAAAATGCGCCCAGAATTCCGAGGAGGCTAACCCCTTTGAAAATTTCGAAAAATGCGCCCAGAATTCCGAGAAGGCTAACCACTTTGAAAATTTCGAAAAATGAGCACAGAATGCCGAGAAGGCTAACCCCTTTGAAAATTTCGAAAAATGAGCCCAGAATGCCATGAAGTCTAACCCCTTTGAAAAAATCGAAAAATGCGCCCAGAATTCCGAGAAGGCTAAACCCTTTGAAAATTTTGAAAAATGCGCCCAGAATTCCGAGAAGGCTGACCCCTTTGAAAATTTCGAAAAATGCGCCCAGAATTCCGAGAAGTCTAACCCCTTTGAAAATTTCGAAAAATGCGCCCAGAATTCCGAGAAGGCTAACACCTTTGAAAATTTCGAAAAATGCGCCCAGAATTCCGAGAAGGCTAACACCTTTGAAAATTTCGAAAAATGCGCACAGAATTCCGAGAAGGCTAACCCCTTTGAAAATTGCGAAAAATGCGCCCAGAATTCCGAGAAGGCTAACCCCATTGAAAATTTCGAAAAATGCGCCCAGAATTCCGAGGAGGCTAACCCCATTGAAAATTTCGAAAAATGCGCCCAGAATTCCGAGAAGGCTAACCCCTTTGAAAATTTCGAAAAATGCGCCCAGAATTCCGAGAAGGCTAACCCCTTTGAAAATTTCGAAAAATGCGCCCAGAATCCCGAGAAGGCTAACCCCTTTGAAAATTTCGAAAAATGCGCCCACAATGCCGAGAAGTCCCACCCCTTTGAAAATTTCGAAAAATGCGCCCAGAATTCCGAGAAGGCCCCTTTGATAATTTCGAAAAATGCGGCCAGAATGCCGAGAAGTCTAACCCCTTTAACAAATTTCGAATAATGCGACCAGAATTCCGAAAAGGCTAACCCTTTTGAAAATTTCGAAAAATGCGCCCAGAATTCCGAGAAGGCTAACCCCTTTGAAAATTTCGAAAAATGCGCCCAGAATTCCGAGAAGGCTAACCCCTTTGAAAATGTCGAAAATTGCGCCCAGAATTCCGAGAGGGCCAACCCCTCTGAAAATTTCGAAAAATGCGCCCAGAATTCCGAGAAGGCTAACCCCTTTGAAAATTTCGAAAAATGCGCCCAGAATTCCGAGAAGGCTAACCCCTTTGAAAATTTCGAAAAATGCGCCCAGAATTCCGAGAAGGCTAACCCCTTTGAAAATTTCGAAAAATGCGCCCAGAATTCCGAGAAGACTAACCCCTTTGAAAATTTCGAAAATTGCGCCCAGAATCCTGAGAAGGCTAACTCTTTTGAAAATTTCGAGAAATGCGCCTAGAATTCCGAGAAGGCTAACCCCTTTGAAAATTTCGAAAAATGCGCCCAGAATTCCGAGAAGGCTATCCCCTTTGAAAATTTCGAAAAATGAGCTCAGAATGCCGAGAAGGCTAACCCCTTTGAAAATTTCGAAAAATGCGCCCAGAATTCCGAGAAGGCTAACCCCTTTGAAAATTTCGAAAAATGCGCCCAGAATGCCGAGAAGTCTCACCCCTTTGAAAATTTCGAAAAATGCGCCCAGAATTCCGAGGAGGCTAACCCCTTTGAAAATTTCGAAAAATGCGCCCAGAATTCCGAGAAGGCTAACCCCTTTGAAAATTTCGAAAAATGCGCCCAGAATTCCGAGAAGGCTAACCCCTTTGAAAATTTCGAAAAATGCGCCCAGAATTCCGAGAAGGCTAACCCCTTTGAAAATTTCGAAAAATGCGCCCAGAATTCCGAGAAGGCTAACCACTTTGAAAATTTCGAAAAATGAGCACAGAATGCCGAGAAGGCTAACCCCTTTGAAAATTTCGAAAAATGAGCCCACAATGCCATGAAGTCTAACCCCTTTGAAAAAATCGAAAAATGCGCCCAGAATTCCGAGAAGGCTAAACCCTTTGAAAATTTTGAAAAATGGGCCCAGAATTCCGAGAAGGCTAACCCCTTTGAAAATTTCGAATAATGCGCCCAGAATTCCGAGAAGGCTAACCCCTTTGAAAATTTCGAAAAATGCGCCCAGAATTCCGAGAAGGCTAACACCTTTGAAAATTTCGAAAAATGCACCCAGAATTCCGAGAAGGCTAACCCCTTTGAAAATTTCGAAAAATGCGCCCAGAATTCCGAGAAGGATAACCCCTTTGAAAATTTCGAAAAATGCGCCGAGAATTCCGAGAAGGCTAACACCTTTGAAAATTTCGAAAAATGCGCACAGAATTCCGAGAAGGCTAACCCCTTTGAAAATTGCGAAAAATGCGCCCAGAATTCCGAGAAGGCTAACCCCATTGAAAATTTCGAAAAATGCGCCCAGAATTCCGAGAAGGCTAACCCCTTTGAAAATTTCGAAAAATGCGCCCAGAATTCCGAGAAGGCTAACCCCTTTGAAAATTTCGAAAAATGCGCCCAGAATTCCGAGAAGGCTAACCCCTTTGAAAATTTCGAAAAATGAGCTCAGAATGCCGAGAAGGCTAACCCCTTTGAAAATTTCGAAAAATGCGCCCAGAATTCCGAGAAGGCTAACCCCTTTGAAAATTTCGAAAAATGCGCCCAGAATGCCGAGAAGTCTCACCCCTTTGAAAATTTCGAAAAATGCGCCCAGAATTCCGAGAAGGCTAACCCCTTTGAAAATTTCGAAAAATGCGCCCAGAATTCCGAGAAGGCTAACCCCTTTGAAAATTTCGAAAAATGCGCCCAGAATTCCGAGAAGGCTAACCCCTTTGAAAATTTCGAAAAATGCGCCCAGAATTCCGAGAAGGCTAACCCCTTTGAAAATTTCGAAAAATGCGCCCAGAATTCCGAGAAGGCTAACCCCTTTGAAAATTTCGAAAAATGAGCTCAGAATGCCGAGAAGGCTAACCCCTTTGAAAATTTCGAAAAATGCGCCCAGAATTCCGAGAAGGCTAACCCCTTTGAAAATTTCGAAAAATGCGCCCAGAATTCCGAGAAGGCTAACCCCTTTGAAAATTTCGAAAAATGCGCCCAGAATTCCGAGAAGACTAACCCCTTTGAAAATTTCGAAAATTGCGCCCAGAATCCTGAGAAGGCTAACTCTTTTGAAAATTTCGAGAAATGCGCCTAGAATTCCCAGAAGGCTAACCCCTTTGAAAATTTCGAAAAATGCGCCCAGAATTCCGAGAAGGCTAACCCCTTTGAAAATTTCGAAAAATGAGCTCAGAATGCCGAGAAGGCTAACCCCTTTGAAAATTTCGAAAAATGCGCCCAGAATTCCGAGAAGGCTAACCCCTTTGAAAATTTCGAAAAATGCGCCCAGAATGCCGAGAAGTCTCACCCCTTTGAAAATTTCGAAAAATGCGCCCAGAATTCCGAGGAGGCTAACCCCTTTGAAAATTTCGAAAAATGCGCCCAGAATTCCGAGAAGGCTAACCCCTTTGAAAATTTCGAAAAATGCGCCCAGAATTCCGAGAAGGCTAACCCCTTTGAAAATTTCGAAAAATGCGCCCAGAATGCCGAGAAGTCTCACCCCTTTGAAAATTTCGAAAAATGCGCCCAGAATTCCGAGGAGGCTAACCCCTTTGAAAATTTCGAAAAATGCGCCCAGAATTCCGAGAAGGCTAACCCCTTTGAAAATTTCGAAAAATGCGCCCAGAATTCCGAGAAGGCTAACCCCTTTGAAAATTTCGAAAAATGCGCCCAGAATTCCGAGAAGGCTAACCCCTTTGAAAATTTCGAAAAATGCGCCCAGAATTCCGAGAAGGCTAACCACTTTGAAAATTTCGAAAAATGAGCACAGAATGCCGAGAAGGCTAACCCCTTTGAAAATTTCGAAAAATGAGCCCACAATGCCATGAAGTCTAACCCCTTTGAAAAAATCGAAAAATGCGCCCAGAATTCCGAGAAGGCTAAACCCTTTGAAAATTTTGAAAAATGGGCCCAGAATTCCGAGAAGGCTAACCCCTTTGAAAATTTCGAATAATGCGCCCAGAATTCCGAGAAGGCTAACCCCTTTGAAAATTTCGAAAAATGCGCCCAGAATTCCGAGAAGGCTAACACCTTTGAAAATTTCGAAAAATGCACCCAGAATTCCGAGAAGGCTAACCCCTTTGAAAATTTCGAAAAATGCGCCCAGAATTCCGAGAAGGATAACCCCTTTGAAAATTTCGAAAAATGCGCCGAGAATTCCGAGAAGGCTAACACCTTTGAAAATTTCGAAAAATGCGCACAGAATTCCGAGAAGGCTAACCCCTTTGAAAATTGCGAAAAATGCGCCCAGAATTCCGAGAAGGCTAACCCCTTTGAAAATTTCGAAAAATGCGCCCAGAATTCCGAGAAGGCTAACCCCTTTGAAAATTTCGAAAAATGCGCCCAGAATTCCGAGAAGGCTAACCCCTTTGAAAATTTCGAAAAATGCGCCCAGAATTCCGAGAAGGCTAACCCCTTTGAAAATTTCGAAAAATGAGCTCAGAATGCCGAGAAGGCTAACCCCTTTGAAAATTTCGAAAAATGCGCCCAGAATTCCGAGAAGGCTAACCCCTTTGAAAATTTCGAAAAATGCGCCCAGAATGCCGAGAAGTCTCACCCCTTTGAAAATTTCGAAAAATGCGCTCAGAATTCCGAGGAGGCTAACCCCTTTGAAAATTTCGAAAAATGCGCCCAGAATTCCGAGAAGGCTAACCACTTTGAAAATTTCGAAAAATGCGCCCAGAATTCCGAGAAGGCTAACCCCTTTGAAAATTTCGAAAAATGCGCCCAGAATTCCGAGAAGGCTAACCCCTTTGAAAATTGCGAAAAATGCGCCCAGAATTCCGAGAAGGCTAACCACTTTGAAAATTTCGAAAAATGAGCACAGAATGCCGAGAAGGCTAACCCCTTTGAAAATTTCGAAAAATGAGCCCACAATGCCATGAAGTCTAACCCCTTTGAAAAAATCGAAAAATGCGCCCAGAATTCCGAGAAGGCTAAACCCTTTGAAAATTTTGAAAAATGGGCCCAGAATTCCGAGAAGGCTAACCCCTTTGAAAATTTCGAATAATGCGCCCAGAATTCCGAGAAGGCTAACCCCTTTGAAAATTTCGAAAAATGCGCCCAGAATTCCGAGAAGGCTAACCCCTTTGAAAATTTCGAAAAATGCGCCCAGAATTCCGAGAAGGATAACCCCTTTGAAAATTTCGAAAAATGCGCCCAGAATTCCGAGAAGGCTAACACCTTTGAAAATTTCGAAAAATGCGCACAGAATTCCGAGAAGGCTAACCCCTTTGAAAATTGCGAAAAATGCGCCCAGAATTCCGAGAAGGCTAACCCCATTGAAAATTTCGAAAAATGCGCCCAGAATTCCGAGAAGGCTAACCCCTTTGAAAATTTCGAAAAATGCGCCCAGAATTCCGAGAAGGCTAACCCCTTTGAAAATTTCGAAAAATGCGCCCAGAATTCCGAGAAGGCTAACCCCTTTGAAAGTTTCGAAAAGAGCGCCCAGAATTCCGAGAAGGCTAACCCCGTTGAAAATTTCGAAAAATGCGCCCAGAATGCCGAGAAGTCCCACCCCTTTGAAAATTTCGAAAAATGAGCCCAGAATTCCGAGAAGGCCCCTTTGATAATTTCGAAAAATGCTCCCAGAATTCCGAGGAGGCTACCCCTTCGAAAATTTCGAAAAATGGGCCCAGAATTCCGAGAAGGCTAACCCCTTTGAAAATGTCGAAAATTGCGCCCAGAATTCCGAGAGGGCCAACCCCTTTGAAAATTTCGACAAATGCGCCCAGAAATCCGAGAAGGCTAACCCCTTTGAAAATTTCGAAAAATGCGCCCAGAATTCCGAGAAGACTAACCCCTTTGAAAATTTCGAAAATTGCGCCCAGAATTCCGAGAAGGCTAACCCCTTTGAAAATTTCGAAAAATGCGCCCAGAATTCCGAGAAGGCTAACCCCCTTTGAAATTTCGAAAAATGAGCTCAGAATGCCGAGAAGGCTAACCCCTTTGAAAATTTCGAAAAATGCGCCCAGAATTCCGAGAAGGCTTAACCCTTTTGAAAATTTCGAAAAATGCGCCCAGAATGCCGAGAAGTCTCACCCCTTTGAAAATTTCGAAAAATGCGCCCAGAATTCCGAGGAGGCTAACCCCTTTGAAAATTTCGAAAAATGCGCCCAGAATTCCGAGAAGGCTAACCACTTTGAAAATTTCGAAAAATGAGCACAGAATGCCGAGAAGGCTAACCCCTTTGAAAATTTCGAAAAATGAGCCCAGAATGCCATGAAGTCTAACCCCTTTGAAAAAATCGAAAAATGCGCCCAGAATTCCGAGAAGGCTAAACCCTTTGAAAATTTTGAAAAATGCGCCCAGAATTCCGAGAAGGCTGACCCCTTTGAAAATTTCGAAAAATGCGCCCAGAATTCCGAGAAGGCTAACCCCTTTGAAAATTTCGAAAAATGCGCCCAGAATTCCGAGAAGGCTAACACCTTTGAAAATTTCGAAAAATGCGCCCAGAATTCCGAGAAGGCTAACACCTTTGAAAATTTCGGAAAATGCGCACAGAATTCCGAGAAGGCTAACCCCTTTGAAAATTGCGAAAAATGCGCCCAGAATTCCGAGAAGGCTAACCCCATTGAAAATTTCGAAAAATGCGCCCAGAATTCCGAGGAGGCTAACCCCATTGAAAATTTCGAAAAATGCGCCCAGAATTCCGAGAAGGCTAACCCCTTTGAAAATTTCGAAAAATGCGCCCAGAATTCCGAGAAGGCTAACCCCTTTGAAAATTTCGAAAAATGCGCCCAGAATCCCGAGAAGGCTAACCCCTTTGAAAATTTCGAATAATGCGCCCACAATGCCGAGAAGTCCCACCCCTTTGAAAATTTCGAAAAATGCGCCCAGAATTCCGAGAAGGCCCCTTTGATAATTTCGAAAAATGCGGCCAGAATGCCGAGAAGTCTAACCCCTTTAACAAATTTCGAATAATGCGACCAGAATTCCGAAAAGGCTAACCCTTTTGAAAATTTCGAAAAATGCGCCCAGAATTCCGAGAAGGCTAACCCCTTTGAAAATTTCGAAAAATGCGCCCAGAATTCCGAGAAGGCTAACCCCTTTGAAAATGTCGAAAATTGCGCCCAGAATTCCGAGAGGGCTAACCCCTTTGAAAATTTCGAAAAATGCGCCCAGAATTCCGAGAAGGCTAACCCCTTTGAAAATTTCGAAAAATGCGCCCAGAATTCCGAGAAGACTAACCCCTTTGAAAATTTCGAAAATTGCGCCCAGAATCCTGAGAAGGCTAACTCTTTTGAAAATTTCGAGAAATGCGCCTAGAATTCCGAGAAGGCTAACCCCTTTGAAAATTTCGAAAAATGCGCCCAGAATTCCGAGAAGGCTAACCCCTTTGAAAATTTCGAAAAATGAGCTCAGAATGCCGAGAAGGCTAACCCCTTTGAAAATTTCGAAAAATGCGCCCAGAATTCCGAGAAGGCTAACCCCTTTGAAAATTTCGAAAAATGCGCCCAGAATGCCGAGAAGTCTCACCCCTTTGAAAATTTCGAAAAATGCGCCCAGAATTCCGAGAAGGCTAAACCCTTTGAAAATTTTGAAAAATGCGCCCAGAATTCCGAGAAGGCTAACCCCTTTGAAAATTTCGAAAATTGCGCCCAGAATTCCGAGAAGGCTAACCCCTTTGAAAATTTCGAAAAATGCGCCCAGAATTCCGAGAAGGCTAACACCTTTGAAAATTTCGAAAAATGCGCCCAGAATTCCGAGAAGGCTAACACCTTTGAAAATTTCGAAAAATGCGCACTGAATTCCGAGAAGGCTAACCCCTTTGAAAATTGCGAAAAATGCGCCCAGAATTCCGAGAAGGCTAACCCCATTGAAAATTTCGAAAAATGCGCCCAGAATTCCGAGAAGGCTAACCCCTTTGAAAATTTCGAAAAATGCGCCCAGAATTCCGAGAAGGCTAACGCCTTTGAAAATTTCGAAAAATGCGTCCAGAATTCCGAGAAGGCTAACCCCTTTGAAAATTTCGAAAAATGCGCCCAGAATTCCGAGAAGGCTAACCCCTTTGAACATTTCGAAAAATGCGCCCAGAATCCCGAGAAGGCTAACCCCTTTGAAAATTTCGAAAAATGCGCCCAGAATGCCGAGAAGTCCCACCCCTTTGAAAATTTCGAAAAATGAGCCCAGAATTCCGAGAAGGCCCCTTTGATAATTTCGAAAAATGCGCCCAGAATGCCGAGAAGTCTAACTCCTTTAACAAATTTCGAATAATGCGACCAGAATTCCGAGAAGGCTAACCCTTTTGAAAATTTCGAAAAATGCGCCCAGAATTCCGAGAAGGCTAACCCCTTTGAAAATTCCGAAAAATGCGCCCAGAATTCCGAGAAGGCTAACCCCTTTGAAAATTTCGAAAAATGTGCCCAGAATTCCGAGAAGGCTAACCCCTTTGAAAATGTCGAAAATTGCGCCCAGAATTCCGAGAGGGCCAACCCCTTTGAAAATTTCGAAAAATGCGCCCAGAAATCCGAGAAGGCTAACCCCTTTCAAAATTTCGAAAAAAGCGCCCAGAATTCCGAGAAGGCTAACCCCTTTGAAAATTTCGAAAAATGCGCCCAGAATTCCGAGAAGACTAACCCCTTTGAAAATTTCGAAAATTGCGCCCAGAATTCCGAGAAGGCTAACCCCTTTGAAAATTTCGAAAAATGCGCCCAGAATTCCGAGGAGGCTAACCCCTTTGAAAATTTCGAAAAATGCGCCCAGAATTCCGAGAAGGCTAACCACTTTGAAAATTTCGAAAAATACGCCCAGAATTCCGAGAAGGCTAATCCCTTTGAAAATTTCAAAAAATGCGCCCAGAATTCCGAGAAGGCTAACCCCTTTGAAAATTTCGAAAAATGCGCCCAGAATTCCGAGAAGGCTAACGCCTTTGAAAATTTCGAAAAATGCGCCCAGAATTCCGAGAAGGCTAACCCCTTTGAAAATTTCGAAAAATTAGCACAGAATGCCGAGAAGGCTAACCCCTTTGAAAATTTCGAAAAATGAGCCCAGAATGCCATGAAGTCTAACCCCTTTGAAAAAATCGAAAAATGCGCCCAGAATTCCGAGAAGGCTAAACCCTTTGAAAATTTTGAAAAATGCGCCCAGAATTCCGAGAAGGCTAACCCCTTTGAAAATTTCGAAAAATGCGCCCAGAATTCCGAGAAGGCTAACCCCTTTGAAAATTTCGAAAAATGCGCCCAGAATTCCGAGAAGGCCAACCACTTTGAAAATTTCGAAAAATGCGCCCAGAATTCCGAGAAGGCTAACACCTTTGAAAATTTCGAAAAATGCGCACAGAATTCAGAGAAGGCTAACCCCTTTGAAAAAATGGAAAAATGCGCCCAGAATTCCGAGAAGGCTAACACCTTTGAAAATTTCGAAAAATGCGCCCAGAATTCCGAGAAGGCTAACCTTTTTTGAAAATTTCGAAAAATGCGCCCAGAATTCCGAGGAGGCTAACCCCTTTGAAAATTTCGAAAAATGCGCCTAGAATTCCGAGAAGGCTAACCCCTTTGAAAATTTCGAAAAATGCGCCCAGAATTCCGAGAAGGCTAACCCCTTTGAAAATTTCGAAAAATGAGCTCAGAATGCCGAGAAGGCTAACCCCTTTGAAAATTTCGGAAAATGCGCCCAGAATTCCGAGAAGGCTAACCCCTTTGATAATTTCGAAAAATGCGCCCAGAATTCCGAGAAGTCTCACCCCTTTGAAAATTTCGAAAAATGCGCCCAGAATTCCGAGGAGGCTAACCCCTTTGAAAATTTCGAAAAATGCGCCCAGAATTCCGAGAAGGCTAACCACTTTGAAAATTTCGAAAAATGCGCCCAGAATTCCGAGAAGGCTAACCCCTTTGAAAATTTCGGAAAATGCGCCCAGAATTCCGAGAAGGCTAACCCCTTTGAAAATTTCGAAAAATGCGCCCAGAATTCCGAGAAGGCTAACCCCTTTGAAAATTTCGAAAAATACGCCCAGAATTCCGAGAAGTCCCACCCCTTTGAAAATTTCGAAAAATGCTCCCAGAATTCCGAGGAGGCTACCCCTTCGAAAATTTCGAAAAATGGGCCCAGAATTCCGAGAAGGCTAACCCCTTTGAAAATGTCGAAAATTGCGCCCAGAATTCCGAGAGGGCCAACCCCTTTGAAAATTTCGACAAATGCGCCCAGAAATCCGAGAAGGCTAACCCCTTTGAAAATTTCGAAAAATGCGCCCAGAATTCCGAGAAGACTAACCCCTTTGAAAATTTCGAAAATTGCGCCCAGAATTCCGAGAAGGCTAACCCCTTTGAAAATTTCGAAAAATGCGCCCAGAATTCCGAGAAGGCTAACCCCCTTTGAAATTTCGAAAAATGAGCTCAGAATGCCGAGAAGGCTAACCCCTTTGAAAATTTCGAAAAATGCGCCCAGAATTCCGAGAAGGCTTAACCCTTTTGAAAATTTCGAAAAATGCGCCCAGAATGCCGAGAAGTCTCACCCCTTTGAAAATTTCGAAAAATGCGCCCAGAATTCCGAGGAGGCTAACCCCTTTGAAAATTTCGAAAAATGCGCCCAGAATTCCGAGAAGGCTAACCACTTTGAAAATTTCGAAAAATGAGCACAGAATGCCGAGAAGGCTAACCCCTTTGAAAATTTCGAAAAATGAGCCCAGAATGCCATGAAGTCTAACCCCTTTGAAAAAATCGAAAAATGCGCCCAGAATTCCGAGAAGGCTAAACCCTTTGAAAATTTTGAAAAATGCGCCCAGAATTCCGAGAAGGCTGACCCCTTTGAAAATTTCGAAAAATGCGCCCAGAATTCCGAGAAGGCTAACCCCTTTGAAAATTTCGAAAAATGCGCCCAGAATTCCGAGAAGGCTAACACCTTTGAAAATTTCGAAAAATGCGCCCAGAATTCCGAGAAGGCTAACACCTTTGAAAATTTCGAAAAATGCGCACAGAATTCCGAGAAGGCTAACCCCTTTGAAAATTGCGAAAAATGCGCCCAGAATTCCGAGAAGGCTAACCCCATTGAAAATTTCGAAAAATGCGCCCAGAATTCCGAGGAGGCTAACCCCATTGAAAATTTCGAAAAATGCGCCCAGAATTCCGAGAAGGCTAACCCCTTTGAAAATTTCGAAAAATGCGCCCAGAATTCCGAGAAGGCTAACCCCTTTGAAAATTTCGAAAAATGCGCCCAGAATCCCGAGAAGGCTAACCCCTTTGAAAATTTCGAAAAATGCGCCCACAATGCCGAGAAGTCCCACCCCTTTGAAAATTTCGAAAAATGCGCCCAGAATTCCGAGAAGGCCCCTTTGATAATTTCGAAAAATGCGGCCAGAATGCCGAGAAGTCTAACCCCTTTAACAAATTTCGAATAATGCGACCAGAATTCCGAAAAGGCTAACCCTTTTGAAAATTTCGAAAAATGCGCCCAGAATTCCGAGAAGGCTAACCCCTTTGAAAATTTCGAAAAATGCGCCCAGAATTCCGAGAAGGCTAACCCCTTTGAAAATGTCGAAAATTGCGCCCAGAATTCCGAGAGGGCCAACCCCTCTGAAAATTTCGAAAAATGCGCCCAGAATTCCGAGAAGGCTAACCCCTTTGAAAATTTCGAAAAATGCGCCCAGAATTCCGAGAAGGCTAACCCCTTTGAAAATTTCGAAAAATGCGCCCAGAATTCCGAGAAGGCTAACCCCTTTGAAAATTTCGAAAAATGCGCCCAGAATTCCGAGAAGACTAACCCCTTTGAAAATTTCGAAAATTGCGCCCAGAATCCTGAGAAGGCTAACTCTTTTGAAAATTTCGAGAAATGCGCCTAGAATTCCGAGAAGGCTAACCCCTTTGAAAATTTCGAAAAATGCGCCCAGAATTCCGAGAAGGCTAACCCCTTTGAAAATTTCGAAAAATGAGCTCAGAATGCCGAGAAGGCTAACCCCTTTGAAAATTTCGAAAAATGCGCCCAGAATTCCGAGAAGGCTAACCCCTTTGAAAATTTCGAAAAATGCGCCCAGAATGCCGAGAAGTCTCACCCCTTTGAAAATTTCGAAAAATGCGCCCAGAATTCCGAGGAGGCTAACCCCTTTGAAAATTTCGAAAAATGCGCCCAGAATTCCGAGAAGGCTAACCCCTTTGAAAATTTCGAAAAATGCGCCCAGAATTCCGAGAAGGCTAACCCCTTTGAAAATTTCGAAAAATGCGCCCAGAATTCCGAGAAGGCTAACCCCTTTGAAAATTTCGAAAAATGCGCCCAGAATTCCGAGAAGGCTAACCACTTTGAAAATTTCGAAAAATGAGCACAGAATGCCGAGAAGGCTAACCCCTTTGAAAATTTCGAAAAATGAGCCCACAATGCCATGAAGTCTAACCCCTTTGAAAAAATCGAAAAATGCGCCCAGAATTCCGAGAAGGCTAAACCCTTTGAAAATTTTGAAAAATGGGCCCAGAATTCCGAGAAGGCTAACCCCTTTGAAAATTTCGAATAATGCGCCCAGAATTCCGAGAAGGCTAACCCCTTTGAAAATTTCGAAAAATGCGCCCAGAATTCCGAGAAGGCTAACACCTTTGAAAATTTCGAAAAATGCACCCAGAATTCCGAGAAGGCTAACCCCTTTGAAAATTTCGAAAAATGCGCCCAGAATTCCGAGAAGGATAACCCCTTTGAAAATTTCGAAAAATGCGCCGAGAATTCCGAGAAGGCTAACACCTTTGAAAATTTCGAAAAATGCGCACAGAATTCCGAGAAGGCTAACCCCTTTGAAAATTGCGAAAAATGCGCCCAGAATTCCGAGAAGGCTAACCCCATTGAAAATTTCGAAAAATGCGCCCAGAATTCCGAGAAGGCTAACCCCTTTGAAAATTTCGAAAAATGCGCCCAGAATTCCGAGAAGGCTAACCCCTTTGAAAATTTCGAAAAATGCGCCCAGAATTCCGAGAAGGCTAACCCCTTTGAAAATTTCGAAAAATGAGCTCAGAATGCCGAGAAGGCTAACCCCTTTGAAAATTTCGAAAAATGCGCCCAGAATTCCGAGAAGGCTAACCCCTTTGAAAATTTCGAAAAATGCGCCCAGAATGCCGAGAAGTCTCACCCCTTTGAAAATTTCGAAAAATGCGCCCAGAATTCCGAGAAGGCTAACCCCTTTGAAAATTTCGAAAAATGCGCCCAGAATTCCGAGAAGGCTAACCCCTTTGAAAATTTCGAAAAATGCGCCCAGAATTCCGAGAAGGCTAACCCCTTTGAAAATTTCGAAAAATGCGCCCAGAATTCCGAGAAGACTAACCCCTTTGAAAATTTCGAAAATTGCGCCCAGAATCCTGAGAAGGCTAACTCTTTTGAAAATTTCGAGAAATGCGCCTAGAATTCCCAGAAGGCTAACCCCTTTGAAAATTTCGAAAAATGCGCCCAGAATTCCGAGAAGGCTAACCCCTTTGAAAATTTCGAAAAATGAGCTCAGAATGCCGAGAAGGCTAACCCCTTTGAAAATTTCGAAAAATGCGCCCAGAATTCCGAGAAGGCTAACCCCTTTGAAAATTTCGAAAAATGCGCCCAGAATGCCGAGAAGTCTCACCCCTTTGAAAATTTCGAAAAATGCGCCCAGAATTCCGAGGAGGCTAACCCCTTTGAAAATTTCGAAAAATGCGCCCAGAATTCCGAGAAGGCTAACCCCTTTGAAAATTTCGAAAAATGCGCCCAGAATTCCGAGAAGGCTAACCCCTTTGAAAATTTCGAAAAATGCGCCCAGAATGCCGAGAAGTCTCACCCCTTTGAAAATTTCGAAAAATGCGCCCAGAATTCCGAGGAGGCTAACCCCTTTGAAAATTTCGAAAAATGCGCCCAGAATTCCGAGAAGGCTAACCCCTTTGAAAATTTCGAAAAATGCGCCCAGAATTCCGAGAAGGCTAACCCCTTTGAAAATTTCGAAAAATGCGCCCAGAATTCCGAGAAGGCTAACCCCTTTGAAAATTTCGAAAAATGCGCCCAGAATTCCGAGAAGGCTAACCACTTTGAAAATTTCGAAAAATGAGCACAGAATGCCGAGAAGGCTAACCCCTTTGAAAATTTCGAAAAATGAGCCCACAATGCCATGAAGTCTAACCCCTTTGAAAAAATCGAAAAATGCGCCCAGAATTCCGAGAAGGCTAAACCCTTTGAAAATTTTGAAAAATGGGCCCAGAATTCCGAGAAGGCTAACCCCTTTGAAAATTTCGAATAATGCGCCCAGAATTCCGAGAAGGCTAACCCCTTTGAAAATTTCGAAAAATGCGCCCAGAATTCCGAGAAGGCTAACACCTTTGAAAATTTCGAAAAATGCACCCAGAATTCCGAGAAGGCTAACCCCTTTGAAAATTTCGAAAAATGCGCCCAGAATTCCGAGAAGGATAACCCCTTTGAAAATTTCGAAAAATGCGCCGAGAATTCCGAGAAGGCTAACACCTTTGAAAATTTCGAAAAATGCGCCCAGAATTCCGAGAAGGCCCCTTTGATAATTTCGAAAAATGCGGCCAGAATGCCGAGAAGTCTAACCCCTTTAACAAATTTCGAATAATGCGACCAGAATTCCGAAAAGGCTAACCCTTTTGAAAATTTCGAAAAATGCGCCCAGAATTCCGAGAAGGCTAACCCCTTTGAAAATTTCGAAAAATGCGCCCAGAATTCCGAGAAGGCTAACCCCTTTGAAAATGTCGAAAATTGCGCCCAGAATTCCGAGAGGGCTAACCCCTTTGAAAATTTCGAAAAATGCGCCCAGAATTCCGAGAAGGCTAACGCCTTTGAAAATTTCGAAAAATGCGCCCAGAATTCCGAGAAGGCTAACCCCTTTGAAAATTTCGAAAAATTAGCACAGAATGCCGAGAAGGCTAACCCCTTTGAAAATTTCGAAAAATGAGCCCAGAATGCCATGAAGTCTAACCCCTTTGAAAAAATCGAAAAATGCGCCCAGAATTCCGAGAAGGCTAAACCCTTTGAAAATTTTGAAAAATGCGCCCAGAATTCCGAGAAGGCTAACCCCTTTGAAAATTTCGAAAAATGCGCCCAGAATTCCGAGAAGGCTAACCCCTTTGAAAATTTCGAAAAATGCGCCCAGAATTCCGAGAAGGCCAACCACTTTGAAAATTTCGAAAAATGCGCCCAGAATTCCGAGAAGGCTAACACCTTTGAAAATTTCGAAAAATGCGCACAGAATTCAGAGAAGGCTAACCCCTTTGAAAAAATGGAAAAATGCGCCCAGAATTCCGAGAAGGCTAACACCTTTGAAAATTTCGAAAAATGCGCCCAGAATTCCGAGAAGGCTAACCTTTTTTGAAAATTTCGAAAAATGCGCCCAGAATTCCGAGGAGGCTAACCCCTTTGAAAATTTCGAAAAATGCGCCTAGAATTCCGAGAAGGCTAACCCCTTTGAAAATTTCGAAAAATGCGCCCAGAATTCCGAGAAGGCTAACCCCTTTGAAAATTTCGAAAAATGAGCTCAGAATGCCGAGAAGGCTAACCCCTTTGAAAATTTCGGAAAATGCGCCCAGAATTCCGAGAAGGCTAACCCCTTTGATAATTTCGAAAAATGCGCCCAGAATTCCGAGAAGTCTCACCCCTTTGAAAATTTCGAAAAATGCGCCCAGAATTCCGAGGAGGCTAACCCCTTTGAAAATTTCGAAAAATGCGCCCAGAATTCCGAGAAGGCTAACCACTTTGAAAATTTCGAAAAATGCGCCCAGAATTCCGAGAAGGCTAACCCCTTTGAAAATTTCGGAAAATGCGCCCAGAATTCCGAGAAGGCTAACCCCTTTGAAAATTTCGAAAAATGCGCCCAGAATTCCGAGAAGGCTAACCCCTTTGAAAATTTCGAAAAATACGCCCAGAATTCCGAGAAGTCCCACCCCTTTGAAAATTTCGAAAAATGCTCCCAGAATTCCGAGGAGGCTACCCCTTCGAAAATTTCGAAAAATGGGCCCAGAATTCCGAGAAGGCTAACCCCTTTGAAAATGTCGAAAATTGCGCCCAGAATTCCGAGAGGGCCAACCCCTTTGAAAATTTCGACAAATGCGCCCAGAAATCCGAGAAGGCTAACCCCTTTGAAAATTTCGAAAAATGCGCCCAGAATTCCGAGAAGACTAACCCCTTTGAAAATTTCGAAAATTGCGCCCAGAATTCCGAGAAGGCTAACCCCTTTGAAAATTTCGAAAAATGCGCCCAGAATTCCGAGAAGGCTAACCCCCTTTGAAATTTCGAAAAATGAGCTCAGAATGCCGAGAAGGCTAACCCCTTTGAAAATTTCGAAAAATGCGCCCAGAATTCCGAGAAGGCTTAACCCTTTTGAAAATTTCGAAAAATGCGCCCAGAATGCCGAGAAGTCTCACCCCTTTGAAAATTTCGAAAAATGCGCCCAGAATTCCGAGGAGGCTAACCCCTTTGAAAATTTCGAAAAATGCGCCCAGAATTCCGAGAAGGCTAACCACTTTGAAAATTTCGAAAAATGAGCACAGAATGCCGAGAAGGCTAACCCCTTTGAAAATTTCGAAAAATGAGCCCAGAATGCCATGAAGTCTAACCCCTTTGAAAAAATCGAAAAATGCGCCCAGAATTCCGAGAAGGCTAAACCCTTTGAAAATTTTGAAAAATGCGCCCAGAATTCCGAGAAGGCTGACCCCTTTGAAAATTTCGAAAAATGCGCCCAGAATTCCGAGAAGGCTAACCCCTTTGAAAATTTCGAAAAATGCGCCCAGAATTCCGAGAAGGCTAACACCTTTGAAAATTTCGAAAAATGCGCCCAGAATTCCGAGAAGGCTAACACCTTTGAAAATTTCGAAAAATGCGCACAGAATTCCGAGAAGGCTAACCCCTTTGAAAATTGCGAAAAATGCGCCCAGAATTCCGAGAAGGCTAACCCCATTGAAAATTTCGAAAAATGCGCCCAGAATTCCGAGGAGGCTAACCCCATTGAAAATTTCGAAAAATGCGCCCAGAATTCCGAGAAGGCTAACCCCTTTGAAAATTTCGAAAAATGCGCCCAGAATTCCGAGAAGGCTAACCCCTTTGAAAATTTCGAAAAATGCGCCCAGAATCCCGAGAAGGCTAACCCCTTTGAAAATTTCGAAAAATGCGCCCACAATGCCGAGAAGTCCCACCCCTTTGAAAATTTCGAAAAATGCGCCCAGAATTCCGAGAAGGCCCCTTTGATAATTTCGAAAAATGCGGCCAGAATGCCGAGAAGTCTAACCCCTTTAACAAATTTCGAATAATGCGACCAGAATTCCGAAAAGGCTAACCCTTTTGAAAATTTCGAAAAATGCGCCCAGAATTCCGAGAAGGCTAACCCCTTTGAAAATTTCGAAAAATGCGCCCAGAATTCCGAGAAGGCTAACCCCTTTGAAAATGTCGAAAATTGCGCCCAGAATTCCGAGAGGGCCAACCCCTCTGAAAATTTCGAAAAATGCGCCCAGAATTCCGAGAAGGCTAACCCCTTTGAAAATTTCGAAAAATGCGCCCAGAATTCCGAGAAGGCTAACCCCTTTGAAAATTTCGAAAAATGCGCCCAGAATTCCGAGAAGGCTAACCCCTTTGAAAATTTCGAAAAATGCGCCCAGAATTCCGAGAAGACTAACCCCTTTGAAAATTTCGAAAATTGCGCCCAGAATCCTGAGAAGGCTAACTCTTTTGAAAATTTCGAGAAATGCGCCTAGAATTCCGAGAAGGCTAACCCCTTTGAAAATTTCGAAAAATGCGCCCAGAATTCCGAGAAGGCTAACCCCTTTGAAAATTTCGAAAAATGAGCTCAGAATGCCGAGAAGGCTAACCCCTTTGAAAATTTCGAAAAATGCGCCCAGAATTCCGAGAAGGCTAACCCCTTTGAAAATTTCGAAAAATGCGCCCAGAATGCCGAGAAGTCTCACCCCTTTGAAAATTTCGAAAAATGCGCCCAGAATTCCGAGGAGGCTAACCCCTTTGAAAATTTCGAAAAATGCGCCCAGAATTCCGAGAAGGCTAACCCCTTTGAAAATTTCGAAAAATGCGCCCAGAATTCCGAGAAGGCTAACCCCTTTGAAAATTTCGAAAAATGCGCCCAGAATTCCGAGAAGGCTAACCCCTTTGAAAATTTCGAAAAATGCGCCCAGAATTCCGAGAAGGCTAACCACTTTGAAAATTTCGAAAAATGAGCACAGAATGCCGAGAAGGCTAACCCCTTTGAAAATTTCGAAAAATGAGCCCACAATGCCATGAAGTCTAACCCCTTTGAAAAAATCGAAAAATGCGCCCAGAATTCCGAGAAGGCTAAACCCTTTGAAAATTTTGAAAAATGGGCCCAGAATTCCGAGAAGGCTAACCCCTTTGAAAATTTCGAATAATGCGCCCAGAATTCCGAGAAGGCTAACCCCTTTGAAAATTTCGAAAAATGCGCCCAGAATTCCGAGAAGGCTAACACCTTTGAAAATTTCGAAAAATGCACCCAGAATTCCGAGAAGGCTAACCCCTTTGAAAATTTCGAAAAATGCGCCCAGAATTCCGAGAAGGATAACCCCTTTGAAAATTTCGAAAAATGCGCCGAGAATTCCGAGAAGGCTAACACCTTTGAAAATTTCGAAAAATGCGCACAGAATTCCGAGAAGGCTAACCCCTTTGAAAATTGCGAAAAATGCGCCCAGAATTCCGAGAAGGCTAACCCCATTGAAAATTTCGAAAAATGCGCCCAGAATTCCGAGAAGGCTAACCCCTTTGAAAATTTCGAAAAATGCGCCCAGAATTCCGAGAAGGCTAACCCCTTTGAAAATTTCGAAAAATGCGCCCAGAATTCCGAGAAGGCTAACCCCTTTGAAAATTTCGAAAAATGAGCTCAGAATGCCGAGAAGGCTAACCCCTTTGAAAATTTCGAAAAATGCGCCCAGAATTCCGAGAAGGCTAACCCCTTTGAAAATTTCGAAAAATGCGCCCAGAATGCCGAGAAGTCTCACCCCTTTGAAAATTTCGAAAAATGCGCCCAGAATTCCGAGAAGGCTAACCCCTTTGAAAATTTCGAAAAATGCGCCCAGAATTCCGAGAAGGCTAACCCCTTTGAAAATTTCGAAAAATGCGCCCAGAATTCCGAGAAGGCTAACCCCTTTGAAAATTTCGAAAAATGCGCCCAGAATTCCGAGAAGACTAACCCCTTTGAAAATTTCGAAAATTGCGCCCAGAATCCTGAGAAGGCTAACTCTTTTGAAAATTTCGAGAAATGCGCCTAGAATTCCCAGAAGGCTAACCCCTTTGAAAATTTCGAAAAATGCGCCCAGAATTCCGAGAAGGCTAACCCCTTTGAAAATTTCGAAAAATGAGCTCAGAATGCCGAGAAGGCTAACCCCTTTGAAAATTTCGAAAAATGCGCCCAGAATTCCGAGAAGGCTAACCCCTTTGAAAATTTCGAAAAATGCGCCCAGAATGCCGAGAAGTCTCACCCCTTTGAAAATTTCGAAAAATGCGCCCAGAATTCCGAGGAGGCTAACCCCTTTGAAAATTTCGAAAAATGCGCCCAGAATTCCGAGAAGGCTAACCCCTTTGAAAATTTCGAAAAATGCGCCCAGAATTCCGAGAAGGCTAACCCCTTTGAAAATTTCGAAAAATGCGCCCAGAATGCCGAGAAGTCTCACCCCTTTGAAAATTTCGAAAAATGCGCCCAGAATTCCGAGGAGGCTAACCCCTTTGAAAATTTCGAAAAATGCGCCCAGAATTCCGAGAAGGCTAACCCCTTTGAAAATTTCGAAAAATGCGCCCAGAATTCCGAGAAGGCTAACCCCTTTGAAAATTTCGAAAAATGCGCCCAGAATTCCGAGAAGGCTAACCCCTTTGAAAATTTCGAAAAATGCGCCCAGAATTCCGAGAAGGCTAACCACTTTGAAAATTTCGAAAAATGAGCACAGAATGCCGAGAAGGCTAACCCCTTTGAAAATTTCGAAAAATGAGCCCACAATGCCATGAAGTCTAACCCCTTTGAAAAAATCGAAAAATGCGCCCAGAATTCCGAGAAGGCTAAACCCTTTGAAAATTTTGAAAAATGGGCCCAGAATTCCGAGAAGGCTAACCCCTTTGAAAATTTCGAATAATGCGCCCAGAATTCCGAGAAGGCTAACCCCTTTGAAAATTTCGAAAAATGCGCCCAGAATTCCGAGAAGGCTAACACCTTTGAAAATTTCGAAAAATGCACCCAGAATTCCGAGAAGGCTAACCCCTTTGAAAATTTCGAAAAATGCGCCCAGAATTCCGAGAAGGATAACCCCTTTGAAAATTTCGAAAAATGCGCCGAGAATTCCGAGAAGGCTAACACCTTTGAAAATTTCGAAAAATGCGCCCAGAATTCCGAGAAGGCCCCTTTGATAATTTCGAAAAATGCGGCCAGAATGCCGAGAAGTCTAACCCCTTTAACAAATTTCGAATAATGCGACCAGAATTCCGAAAAGGCTAACCCTTTTGAAAATTTCGAAAAATGCGCCCAGAATTCCGAGAAGGCTAACCCCTTTGAAAATTTCGAAAAATGCGCCCAGAATTCCGAGAAGGCTAACCCCTTTGAAAATGTCGAAAATTGCGCCCAGAATTCCGAGAGGGCTAACCCCTTTGAAAATTTCGAAAAATGCGCCCAGAATTCCGAGAAGGCTAACCCCTTTGAAAATTTCGAAAAATGCGCCCAGAATTCCGAGAAGACTAACCCCTTTGAAAATTTCGAAAATTGCGCCCAGAATCCTGAGAAGGCTAACTCTTTTGAAAATTTCGAGAAATGCGCCTAGAATTCCGAGAAGGCTAACCCCTTTGAAAATTTCGAAAAATGCGCCCAGAATTCCGAGAAGGCTAACCCCTTTGAAAATTTCGAAAAATGAGCTCAGAATGCCGAGAAGGCTAACCCCTTTGAAAATTTCGAAAAATGCGCCCAGAATTCCGAGAAGGCTAACCCCTTTGAAAATTTCGAAAAATGCGCCCAGAATGCCGAGAAGTCTCACCCCTTTGAAAATTTCGAAAAATGCGCCCAGAATTCCGAGAAGGCTAAACCCTTTGAAAATTTTGAAAAATGCGCCCAGAATTCCGAGAAGGCTAACCCCTTTGAAAATTTCGAAAATTGCGCCCAGAATTCCGAGAAGGCTAACCCCTTTGAAAATTTCGAAAAATGCGCCCAGAATTCCGAGAAGGCTAACACCTTTGAAAATTTCGAAAAATGCGCCCAGAATTCCGAGAAGGCTAACACCTTTGAAAATTTCGAAAAATGCGCACTGAATTCCGAGAAGGCTAACCCCTTTGAAAATTGCGAAAAATGCGCCCAGAATTCCGAGAAGGCTAACCCCATTGAAAATTTCGAAAAATGCGCCCAGAATTCCGAGAAGGCTAACCCCTTTGAAAATTTCGAAAAATGCGCCCAGAATTCCGAGAAGGCTAACGCCTTTGAAAATTTCGAAAAATGCGTCCAGAATTCCGAGAAGGCTAACCCCTTTGAAAATTTCGAAAAATGCGCCCAGAATTCCGAGAAGGCTAACCCCTTTGAACATTTCGAAAAATGCGCCCAGAATCCCGAGAAGGCTAACCCCTTTGAAAATTTCGAAAAATGCGCCCAGAATGCCGAGAAGTCCCACCCCTTTGAAAATTTCGAAAAATGAGCCCAGAATTCCGAGAAGGCCCCTTTGATAATTTCGAAAAATGCGCCCAGAATGCCGAGAAGTCTAACTCCTTTAACAAATTTCGAATAATGCGACCAGAATTCCGAGAAGGCTAACCCTTTTGAAAATTTCGAAAAATGCGCCCAGAATTCCGAGAAGGCTAACCCCTTTGAAAATTCCGAAAAATGCGCCCAGAATTCCGAGAAGGCTAACCCCTTTGAAAATTTCGAAAAATGTGCCCAGAATTCCGAGAAGGCTAACCCCTTTGAAAATGTCGAAAATTGCGCCCAGAATTCCGAGAGGGCCAACCCCTTTGAAAATTTCGAAAAATGCGCCCAGAAATCCGAGAAGGCTAACCCCTTTCAAAATTTCGAAAAAAGCGCCCAGAATTCCGAGAAGGCTAACCCCTTTGAAAATTTCGAAAAATGCGCCCAGAATTCCGAGAAGACTAACCCCTTTGAAAATTTCGAAAATTGCGCCCAGAATTCCGAGAAGGCTAACCCCTTTGAAAATTTCGAAAAATGCGCCCAGAATTCCGAGGAGGCTAACCCCTTTGAAAATTTCGAAAAATGCGCCCAGAATTCCGAGAAGGCTAACCACTTTGAAAATTTCGAAAAATACGCCCAGAATTCCGAGAAGGCTAATCCCTTTGAAAATTTCAAAAAATGCGCCCAGAATTCCGAGAAGGCTAACCCCTTTGAAAATTTCGAAAAATGCGCCCAGAATTCCGAGAAGGCTAACGCCTTTGAAAATTTCGAAAAATGCGCCCAGAATTCCGAGAAGGCTAACCCCTTTGAAAATTTCGAAAAATTAGCACAGAATGCCGAGAAGGCTAACCCCTTTGAAAATTTCGAAAAATGAGCCCAGAATGCCATGAAGTCTAACCCCTTTGAAAAAATCGAAAAATGCGCCCAGAATTCCGAGAAGGCTAAACCCTTTGAAAATTTTGAAAAATGCGCCCAGAATTCCGAGAAGGCTAACCCCTTTGAAAATTTCGAAAAATGCGCCCAGAATTCCGAGAAGGCTAACCCCTTTGAAAATTTCGAAAAATGCGCCCAGAATTCCGAGAAGGCCAACCACTTTGAAAATTTCGAAAAATGCGCCCAGAATTCCGAGAAGGCTAACACCTTTGAAAATTTCGAAAAATGCGCACAGAATTCAGAGAAGGCTAACCCCTTTGAAAAAATGGAAAAATGCGCCCAGAATTCCGAGAAGGCTAACACCTTTGAAAATTTCGAAAAATGCGCCCAGAATTCCGAGAAGGCTAACCTTTTTTGAAAATTTCGAAAAATGCGCCCAGAATTCCGAGGAGGCTAACCCCTTTGAAAATTTCGAAAAATGCGCCTAGAATTCCGAGAAGGCTAACCCCTTTGAAAATTTCGAAAAATGCGCCCAGAATTCCGAGAAGGCTAACCCCTTTGAAAATTTCGAAAAATGAGCTCAGAATGCCGAGAAGGCTAACCCCTTTGAAAATTTCGGAAAATGCGCCCAGAATTCCGAGAAGGCTAACCCCTTTGATAATTTCGAAAAATGCGCCCAGAATTCCGAGAAGTCTCACCCCTTTGAAAATTTCGAAAAATGCGCCCAGAATTCCGAGGAGGCTAACCCCTTTGAAAATTTCGAAAAATGCGCCCAGAATTCCGAGAAGGCTAACCACTTTGAAAATTTCGAAAAATGCGCCCAGAATTCCGAGAAGGCTAACCCCTTTGAAAATTTCGGAAAATGCGCCCAGAATTCCGAGAAGGCTAACCCCTTTGAAAATTTCGAAAAATGCGCCCAGAATTCCGAGAAGGCTAACCCCTTTGAAAATTTCGAAAAATACGCCCAGAATTCCGAGAAGTCCCACCCCTTTGAAAATTTCGAAAAATGCTCCCAGAATTCCGAGGAGGCTACCCCTTCGAAAATTTCGAAAAATGGGCCCAGAATTCCGAGAAGGCTAACCCCTTTGAAAATGTCGAAAATTGCGCCCAGAATTCCGAGAGGGCCAACCCCTTTGAAAATTTCGACAAATGCGCCCAGAAATCCGAGAAGGCTAACCCCTTTGAAAATTTCGAAAAATGCGCCCAGAATTCCGAGAAGACTAACCCCTTTGAAAATTTCGAAAATTGCGCCCAGAATTCCGAGAAGGCTAACCCCTTTGAAAATTTCGAAAAATGCGCCCAGAATTCCGAGAAGGCTAACCCCCTTTGAAATTTCGAAAAATGAGCTCAGAATGCCGAGAAGGCTAACCCCTTTGAAAATTTCGAAAAATGCGCCCAGAATTCCGAGAAGGCTTAACCCTTTTGAAAATTTCGAAAAATGCGCCCAGAATGCCGAGAAGTCTCACCCCTTTGAAAATTTCGAAAAATGCGCCCAGAATTCCGAGGAGGCTAACCCCTTTGAAAATTTCGAAAAATGCGCCCAGAATTCCGAGAAGGCTAACCACTTTGAAAATTTCGAAAAATGAGCACAGAATGCCGAGAAGGCTAACCCCTTTGAAAATTTCGAAAAATGAGCCCAGAATGCCATGAAGTCTAACCCCTTTGAAAAAATCGAAAAATGCGCCCAGAATTCCGAGAAGGCTAAACCCTTTGAAAATTTTGAAAAATGCGCCCAGAATTCCGAGAAGGCTGACCCCTTTGAAAATTTCGAAAAATGCGCCCAGAATTCCGAGAAGGCTAACCCCTTTGAAAATTTCGAAAAATGCGCCCAGAATTCCGAGAAGGCTAACACCTTTGAAAATTTCGAAAAATGCGCCCAGAATTCCGAGAAGGCTAACACCTTTGAAAATTTCGAAAAATGCGCACAGAATTCCGAGAAGGCTAACCCCTTTGAAAATTGCGAAAAATGCGCCCAGAATTCCGAGAAGGCTAACCCCATTGAAAATTTCGAAAAATGCGCCCAGAATTCCGAGGAGGCTAACCCCATTGAAAATTTCGAAAAATGCGCCCAGAATTCCGAGAAGGCTAACCCCTTTGAAAATTTCGAAAAATGCGCCCAGAATTTCGAGAAGGCTAACCCCTTTGAAAATTTCGAAAAATGCGCCCAGAATCCCGAGAAGGCTAACCCCTTTGAAAATTTCGAAAAATGCGCCCACAATGCCGAGAAGTCCCACCCCTTTGAAAATTTCGAAAAATGCGCCCAGAATTCCGAGAAGGCCCCTTTGATAATTTCGAAAAATGCGGCCAGAATGCCGAGAAGTCTAACCCCTTTAACAAATTTCGAATAATGCGACCAGAATTCCGAAAAGGCTAACCCTTTTGAAAATTTCGAAAAATGCGCCCAGAATTCCGAGAAGGCTAACCCCTTTGAAAATTTCGAAAAATGCGCCCAGAATTCCGAGAAGGCTAACCCCTTTGAAAATGTCGAAAATTGCGCCCAGTATTCCGAGAGGGCCAACCCCTCTGAAAATTTCGAAAAATGCGCCCAGAATTCCGAGAAGGCTAACCCCTTTGAAAATTTCGAAAAATGCGCCCAGAATTCCGAGAAGGCTAACCCCTTTGAAAATTTCGAAAAATGCGCCCAGAATTCCGAGAAGGCTAACCCCTTTGAAAATTTCGAAAAATGCGCCCAGAATTCCGAGAAGACTAACCCCTTTGAAAATTTCGAAAATTGCGCCCAGAATCCTGAGAAGGCTAACTCTTTTGAAAATTTCGAGAAATGCGCCTAGAATTCCGAGAAGGCTAACCCCTTTGAAAATTTCGAAAAATGCGCCCAGAATTCCGAGAAGGCTAACCCCTTTGAAAATTTCGAAAAATGAGCTCAGAATGAAAAGAAGGCTAACCCCTTTGAAAATTTCGAAAAATGCGCCCAGAATTCCGAGAAGGCTAACCCCTTTGAAAATTTCGAAAAATGCGCCCAGAATGCCGAGAAGTCTCACCCCTTTGAAAATTTCGAAAAATGCGCCCAGAATTCCGAGGAGGCTAACCCCTTTGAAAATTTCGAAAAATGCGCCCAGAATTCCGAGAAGGCTAACCCCTTTGAAAATTTCGAAAAATGCGCCCAGAATTCCGAGAAGGCTAACCCCTTTGAAAATTTCGAAAAATGCGCCCAGAATTCCGAGAAGGCTAACCCCTTTGAAAATTTCGAAAAATGCGCCCAGAATTCCGAGAAGGCTAACCACTTTGAAAATTTCGAAAAATGAGCACAGAATGCCGAGAAGGCTAACCCCTTTGAAAATTTCGAAAAATGAGCCCACAATGCCATGAAGTCTAACCCCTTTGAAAAAATCGAAAAATGCGCCCAGAATTCCGAGAAGGCTAAACCCTTTGAAAATTTTGAAAAATGGGCCCAGAATTCCGAGAAGGCTAACCCCTTTGAAAATTTCGAATAATGCGCCCAGAATTCCGAGAAGGCTAACCCCTTTGAAAATTTCGAAAAATGCGCCCAGAATTCCGAGAAGGCTAACACCTTTGAAAATTTCGAAAAATGCACCCAGAATTCCGAGAAGGCTAACCCCTTTGAAAATTTCGAAAAATGCGCCCAGAATTCCGAGAAGGATAACCCCTTTGAAAATTTCGAAAAATGCGCCGAGAATTCCGAGAAGGCTAACACCTTTGAAAATTTCGAAAAATGCGCACAGAATTCCGAGAAGGCTAACCCCTTTGAAAATTGCGAAAAATGCGCCCAGAATTCCGAGAAGGCTAACCCCATTGAAAATTTCGAAAAATGCGCCCAGAATTCCGAGAAGGCTAACCCCTTTGAAAATTTCGAAAAATGCGCCCAGAATTCCGAGAAGGCTAACCCCTTTGAAAATTTCGAAAAATGCGCCCAGAATTCCGAGAAGGCTAACCCCTTTGAAAATTTCGAAAAATGAGCTCAGAATGCCGAGAAGGCTAACCCCTTTGAAAATTTCGAAAAATGCGCCCAGAATTCCGAGAAGGCTAACCCCTTTGAAAATTTCGAAAAATGCGCCCAGAATGCCGAGAAGTCTCACCCCTTTGAAAATTTCGAAAAATGCGCCCAGAATTCCGAGAAGGCTAACCCCTTTGAAAATTTCGAAAAATGCGCCCAGAATTCCGAGAAGGCTAACCCCTTTGAAAATTTCGAAAAATGCGCCCAGAATTCCGAGAAGGCTAACCCCTTTGAAAATTTCGAAAAATGCGCCCAGAATTCCGAGAAGACTAACCCCTTTGAAAATTTCGAAAATTGCGCCCAGAATCCTGAGAAGGCTAACTCTTTTGAAAATTTCGAGAAATGCGCCTAGAATTCCCAGAAGGCTAACCCCTTTGAAAATTTCGAAAAATGCGCCCAGAATTCCGAGAAGGCTAACCCCTTTGAAAATTTCGAAAAATGAGCTCAGAATGCCGAGAAGGCTAACCCCTTTGAAAATTTCGAAAAATGCGCCCAGAATTCCGAGAAGGCTAACCCCTTTGAAAATTTCGAAAAATGCGCCCAGAATGCCGAGAAGTCTCACCCCTTTGAAAATTTCGAAAAATGCGCCCAGAATTCCGAGGAGGCTAACCCCTTTGAAAATTTCGAAAAATGCGCCCAGAATTCCGAGAAGGCTAACCCCTTTGAAAATTTCGAAAAATGCGCCCAGAATTCCGAGAAGGCTAACCCCTTTGAAAATTTCGAAAAATGCGCCCAGAATGCCGAGAAGTCTCACCCCTTTGAAAATTTCGAAAAATGCGCCCAGAATTCCGAGGAGGCTAACCCCTTTGAAAATTTCGAAAAATGCGCCCAGAATTCCGAGAAGGCTAACCCCTTTGAAAATTTCGAAAAATGCGCCCAGAATTCCGAGAAGGCTAACCCCTTTGAAAATTTCGAAAAATGCGCCCAGAATTCCGAGAAGGCTAACCCCTTTGAAAATTTCGAAAAATGCGCCCAGAATTCCGAGAAGGCTAACCACTTTGAAAATTTCGAAAAATGAGCACAGAATGCCGAGAAGGCTAACCCCTTTGAAAATTTCGAAAAATGAGCCCACAATGCCATGAAGTCTAACCCCTTTGAAAAAATCGAAAAATGCGCCCAGAATTCCGAGAAGGCTAAACCCTTTGAAAATTTTGAAAAATGGGCCCAGAATTCCGAGAAGGCTAACCCCTTTGAAAATTTCGAATAATGCGCCCAGAATTCCGAGAAGGCTAACCCCTTTGAAAATTTCGAAAAATGCGCCCAGAATTCCGAGAAGGCTAACACCTTTGAAAATTTCGAAAAATGCACCCAGAATTCCGAGAAGGCTAACCCCTTTGAAAATTTCGAAAAATGCGCCCAGAATTCCGAGAAGGATAACCCCTTTGAAAATTTCGAAAAATGCGCCGAGAATTCCGAGAAGGCTAACACCTTTGAAAATTTCGAAAAATGCGCACAGAATTCCGAGAAGGCTAACCCCTTTGAAAATTGCGAAAAATGCGCCCAGAATTCCGAGAAGGCTAACCCCTTTGAAAATTTCGAAAAATGCGCCCAGAATTCCGAGAAGGCTAACCCCTTTGAAAATTTCGAAAAATGCGCCCAGAATTCCGAGAAGGCTAACCCCTTTGAAAATTTCGAAAAATGCGCCCAGAATTCCGAGAAGGCTAACCCCTTTGAAAATTTCGAAAAATGAGCTCAGAATGCCGAGAAGGCTAACCCCTTTGAAAATTTCGAAAAATGCGCCCAGAATTCCGAGAAGGCTAACCCCTTTGAAAATTTCGAAAAATGCGCCCAGAATGCCGAGAAGTCTCACCCCTTTGAAAATTTCGAAAAATGCGCTCAGAATTCCGAGGAGGCTAACCCCTTTGAAAATTTCGAAAAATGCGCCCAGAATTCCGAGAAGGCTAACCACTTTGAAAATTTCGAAAAATGCGCCCAGAATTCCGAGAAGGCTAACCCCTTTGAAAATTTCGAAAAATGCGCCCAGAATTCCGAGAAGGCTAACCCCTTTGAAAATTGCGAAAAATGCGCCCAGAATTCCGAGAAGGCTAACCACTTTGAAAATTTCGAAAAATGAGCACAGAATGCCGAGAAGGCTAACCCCTTTGAAAATTTCGAAAAATGAGCCCACAATGCCATGAAGTCTAACCCCTTTGAAAAAATCGAAAAATGCGCCCAGAATTCCGAGAAGGCTAAACCCTTTGAAAATTTTGAAAAATGGGCCCAGAATTCCGAGAAGGCTAACCCCTTTGAAAATTTCGAATAATGCGCCCAGAATTCCGAGAAGGCTAACCCCTTTGAAAATTTCGAAAAATGCGCCCAGAATTCCGAGAAGGCTAACCCCTTTGAAAATTTCGAAAAATGCGCCCAGAATTCCGAGAAGGATAACCCCTTTGAAAATTTCGAAAAATGCGCCCAGAATTCCGAGAAGGCTAACACCTTTGAAAATTTCGAAAAATGCGCACAGAATTCCGAGAAGGCTAACCCCTTTGAAAATTGCGAAAAATGCGCCCAGAATTCCGAGAAGGCTAACCCCATTGAAAATTTCGAAAAATGCGCCCAGAATTCCGAGAAGGCTAACCCCTTTGAAAATTTCGAAAAATGCGCCCAGAATTCCGAGAAGGCTAACCCCTTTGAAAATTTCGAAAAATGCGCCCAGAATTCCGAGAAGGCTAACCCCTTTGAAAATTTCGAAAAGAGCGCCCAGAATTCCGAGAAGGCTAACCCCGTTGAAAATTTCGAAAAATGCGCCCAGAATGCCGAGAAGTCCCACCCCTTTGAAAATTTCGAAAAATGAGCCCAGAATTCCGAGAAGGCCCATTTGATAATTTCGAAAAATGCTCCCAGAATTCCGAGGAGGCTACCCCTTCGAAAATTTCGAAAAATGGGCCCAGAATTCCGAGAAGGCTAACCCCTTTGAAAATGTCGAAAATTGCGCCCAGAATTCCGAGAGGGCCAACCCCTTTGAAAATTTCGACAAATGCGCCCAGAAATCCGAGAAGGCTAACCCCTTTGAAAATTTCGAAAAATGCGCCCAGAATTCCGAGAAGACTAACCCCTTTGAAAATTTCGAAAATTGCGCCCAGAATTCCGAGAAGGCTAACCCCTTTGAAAATTTCGAAAAATGCGCCCAGAATTCCGAGAAGGCTAACCCCCTTTGAAATTTCGAAAAATGAGCTCAGAATGCCGAGAAGGCTAACCCCTTTGAAAATTTCGAAAAATGCGCCCAGAATTCCGAGAAGGCTTAACCCTTTTGAAAATTTCGAAAAATGCGCCCAGAATGCCGAGAAGTCTCACCCCTTTGAAAATTTCGAAAAATGCGCCCAGAATTCCGAGGAGGCTAACCCCTTTGAAAATTTCGAAAAATGCGCCCAGAATTCCGAGAAGGCTAACCACTTTGAAAATTTCGAAAAATGAGCACAGAATGCCGAGAAGGCTAACCCCTTTGAAAATTTCGAAAAATGAGCCCAGAATGCCATGAAGTCTAACCCCTTTGAAAAAATCGAAAAATGCGCCCAGAATTCCGAGAAGGCTAAACCCTTTGAAAATTTTGAAAAATGCGCCCAGAATTCCGAGAAGGCTGACCCCTTTGAAAATTTCGAAAAATGCGCCCAGAATTCCGAGAAGGCTAACCCCTTTGAAAATTTCGAAAAATGCGCCCAGAATTCCGAGAAGGCTAACACCTTTGAAAATTTCGAAAAATGCGCCCAGAATTCCGAGAAGGCTAACACCTTTGAAAATTTCGGAAAATGCGCACAGAATTCCGAGAAGGCTAACCCCTTTGAAAATTGCGAAAAATGCGCCCAGAATTCCGAGAAGGCTAACCCCATTGAAAATTTCGAAAAATGCGCCCAGAATTCCGAGGAGGCTAACCCCATTGAAAATTTCGAAAAATGCGCCCAGAATTCCGAGAAGGCTAACCCCTTTGAAAATTTCGAAAAATGCGCCCAGAATTCCGAGAAGGCTAACCCCTTTGAAAATTTCGAAAATGCGCCCAGAATCCCGAGAAGGCTAACCCCTTTGAAAATTTCGAAAAATGCGCCCACAATGCCGAGAAGTCCCACCCCTTTGAAAATTTCGAAAAATGCGCCCAGAATTCCGAGAAGGCCCCTTTGATAATTTCGAAAAATGCGGCCAGAATGCCGAGAAGTCTAACCCCTTTAACAAATTTCGAATAATGCGACCAGAATTCCGAAAAGGCTAACCCTTTTGAAAATTTCGAAAAATGCGCCCAGAATTCCGAGAAGGCTAACCCCTTTGAAAATTTCGAAAAATGCGCCCAGAATTCCGAGAAGGCTAACCCCTTTGAAAATGTCGAAAATTGCGCCCAGAATTCCGAGAGGGCTAACCCCTTTGAAAATTTCGAAAAATGCGCCCAGAATTCCGAGAAGGCTAACCCCTTTGAAAATTTCGAAAAATGCGCCCAGAATTCCGAGAAGACTAACCCTTTGAAAATTTCGAAAATTGCGCCAGAATCCTGAGAAGGCTAACTCTTTTGAAAATTTCGAGAAATGCGCCTAGAATTCCGAGAAGGCTAACCCCTTTGAAAATTTCGAAAAATGCGCCCAGAATTCCGAGAAGGCTAACCCCTTTGAAAATTTCGAAAAATGAGCTCAGAATACGAGAAGGCTAACCCCTTTGAAAATTTCGAAAAATGCGCCCAGAATTCCGAGAAGGCTAACCCCTTTGAAAATTTCGAAAAATGCGCCCAGAATGCCGAGAAGTCTCACCCCTTTGAAAATTTCGAAAAATGCGCCCAGAATTCCGAGGAGGCTAACCCCTTTGAAAATTTCGAAAAATGCGCCCAGAATTCCGAGAAGGCTAACCCTTTGAAAATTTCGAAAAATGCGCCCAGAATTCCGAGAAGGCTAACCCCTTTGAAAATTTCGAAAAATGCGCCCAGAATTCCGAGAAGGCTAACCCTTTGAAAATTTCGAAAAATGCGCCAGAATTCCGAGAAGGCTAACCACTTTGAAAATTTCGAAAAATGAGCACAGAATGCCGAGAAGGCTAACCCCTTTGAAAATTTCGAAAAATGAGCCCACAATGCCATGAAGTCTAACCCCTTTGAAAAAATCGAAAAATGCGCCCAGAATTCCGAGAAGGCTAAACCCTTTGAAAATTTGAAAAATGGGCCCAGAATTCCGAGAAGGCTAACCCCTTTGAAAATTTCGAATAATGCGCCCAGAATTCCGAGAAGGCTAACCCCTTTGAAAATTTCGAAAAATGCGCCCAGAATTCCGAGAAGGCTAACAACTTTGAAAATTTCGAAAAATGCACCCAGAATTCCGAGAAGGCTAACCCTTTGAAAATTTCGAAAATGCGCCCAGAATTCCGAGAAGGATAACCCCTTTGAAAATTTCGAAAAATGCGCCGAGAATTCCGAGAAGGCTAACACCTTTGAAAATTTCGAAAAATGCGCACAGAATTCCGAGAAGGCTAACCCCTTTGAAAATTTCGAAAAATGCGCCCAGAATTCCGAGAAGGCTAACCCCTTGAAAATTTCGAAAAATGCGCCCAGAATTCCGAGAAGGCTAACCCCTTTGAAAATTTCGAAAAATGCGCCCAGAATTCCGAGAAGACTAACCCCTTTGAAAATTTCGAAAATTGCGCCAGAATCCTGAGAAGG
This sequence comes from Ectobius pallidus, assembly GCA_964059195.1. Taxonomy (NCBI): domain Eukaryota; kingdom Metazoa; phylum Arthropoda; class Insecta; order Blattodea; family Ectobiidae; genus Ectobius; species Ectobius pallidus. The sequence continues at coordinate 82,353,653 of CAXKWD010000002.1, read as the reverse complement.
CTAACTCTTTTGAAAATTTCGAGAAATGCGCCTAGAATTCCGAGAAGGCTAACCCCTTTGAAAATTTCGAAAAATGCGCCCAGAATTCCGAGAAGGCTAACCCCTTTGAAAATTTCGAAAAATGAGCTCAGAATGCCGAGAAGGCTAACCCCTTGAAAATTTCGAAAAATGCGCCCAGAATTCCGAGAAGGCTAACCCCTTTGAAAATTTCGAAAATGCGCCCCAGAATGCCGAGAAGTCTCACCCCTTTGAAAATTTCGAAAATGCGCCCAGAATTCCGAGGAGGCTAACCCCTTTGAAAATTTCGAAAAATGAGCTCAGAATGCCGAGAAGGCTAACCCCTTTGAAAATTTCGAAAAATGCGCCCAGAATTCCGAGAAGGCTAACCCCTTTGAAAATTTCGAAAAATGCGCCAGAATGCCGAGAAGTCTCACCCCTTTGAAAATTCGAAAATGCGCCCAGAATTCCGAGAAGGCTAACCCCTTTGAAAATTTCGAAAAATGCGCCCAGAATTCCGAGAAGGCTAACCCCTTTGAAAATTTCGAAAAATGCGCCCAGAATTCCGAGAAGGCTAACCCTTTGAAAATTTCGAAAAATGCGCCCAGAATTCCGAGAAGACTAACCCCTTTGAAAATTTCGAAAATTGCGCCCAGAATCCTGAGAAGGCTAAACTCTTTTGAAAATTTCGAGAAATGCGCCTAGAATTCCGAGAAGGCTAACCCCTTTGAAAATTTCGAAAAATGCGCCCAGAATTCCGAGAAGGCTAACCCCTTTGAAAATTTCGAAAAATGAGCTCAGAATGCCGAGAAGGCTAACCCCTTTGAAAATTTCGAAAATGCGCCCAGAATCCGAGAAGGCTAACCCCTTTGAAAATTTCGAAAAATGCGCCCAGAATGCCGAGAAGTCTCACCCCTTTGAAAATTTCGAAAATGCGCCCAGAATTCCGAGGAGGCTAACCCCTTTGAAAATTTCGAAAAATGCGCCCAGAATTCCGAGAAGGCTAACCCCTTTGAAAATTTCGAAAAATGCGCCCAGAATTCCGAGAAGGCTAACCCTTGAAAATTTCGAAAATGCGCCCAGAATTCCGAGAAGGCTAACCCCTTTGAAAATTTCGAAAATGCGCCCAGAATCCGAGAAGGCTAACACTTTGAAAATTTCGAAAAATGAGCACAGAATGCCGAGAAGGCTAACCCCTTTGAAAATTTCGAAAAATGAGCCCACAATGCCATGAAGTCTAACCCCTTTGAAAAAATCGAAAAATGCGCCAGAATTCCGAGAAGGCTAAACCCTTTGAAAATTTTGAAAAATGGGCCCAGAATTCCGAGAAGGCTAACCCCTTTGAAAATTTCGAATAATGCGCCCAGAATTCCGAGAAGGCTAACCCCTTTGAAAATTTCGAAAAATGCGCCCAGAATTCCGAGAAGGCTAACACCTTTGAAAATTTCGAAAAATGCACCCAGAATTCCGAGAAGGCTAACCCCTTTGAAAATTTCGAAAAATGCGCCCAGAATTCCGAGAAGGATAACCCCTTTGAAAATTTCGAAAAATGCGCCGAGAATTCCGAGAAGGCTAACACCTTTGAAAATTTCGAAAAATGCGCACAGAATTCCGAGAAGGCTAACCCCTTTGAAAATTGCGAAAAATGCGCCCAGAATTCCGAGAAGGCTAACCCCATTGAAAATTTCGAAAAATGCGCCCAGAATTCCGAGAAGGCTAACCCCTTTGAAAATTTCGAAAAATGCGCCCAGAATTCCGAGAAGGCTAACCCCTTTGAAAATTTCGAAAAATGCGCCCAGAATTCCGAGAAGGCTAACCCCTTTGAAAATTTCGAAAAATGAGCTCAGAATGCCGAGAAGGCTAACCCCTTTGAAAATTTCGAAAAATGCGCCCAGAATTCCGAGAAGGCTAACCCCTTTGAAAATTTCGAAAAATGCGCCCAGAATGCCGAGAAGTCTCACCCCTTTGAAAATTTCGAAAATGCGCTCAGAATTCCGAGGAGGCTAACCCCTTTGAAAATTTCGAAAAATGCGCCCAGAATTCCGAGAAGGCTAACCACTTTGAAAATTTCGAAAAATGCGCCCAGAATTCCGAGAAGGCTAACCCCTTTGAAAATTTCGAAAAATGCGCCCAGAATCCGAGAAGGCTAACCCCTTTGAAAATTTCGAAAAATGCGCCCAGAATTCCGAGAAGGCTAACCACTTTGAAAATTTCGAAAAATGAGCACAGAATGCCGAGAAGGCTAACCCCTTTGAAAATTTCGAAAAATGAGCCCACAATGCCATGAAGTCTAACCCCTTTGAAAAAATCGAAAAATGCGCCCAGAATTCCGAGAAGGCTAAACCCTTTGAAAATTTTGAAAAATGGGCCCAGAATTCCGAGAAGGCTAACCCCTTTGAAAATTTCGAATAATGCGCCCAGAATTCCGAGAAGGCTAACCCCTTTGAAAATTTCGAAAAATGCGCCCAGAATTCCGAGAAGGCTAACCCCTTTGAAAATTTCGAAAAATGCGCCCAGAATTCCGAGAAGGATAACCCCTTTGAAAATTGCGAAAAATGCGCCCAGAATTCCGAGAAGGCTAACCCCATTGAAAATTTCGAAATATGCGCCCAGAATTCCGAGAAGGCTAACCCCTTTGAAAATTTCGAAAAATGCGCCCAGAATTCCGAGAAGGCTAACCCCTTTGAAAATTTCGAAAAATGCGCCCAGAATTCCGAGAAGGCTAACCCCTTTGAAAATTTCGAAAAGAGCGCCCAGAATTCCGAGAAGGCTAACCCCGTTGAAAATTTCGAAAAATGCGCCCAGAATGCCGAGAAGTCCCACCCCTTTGAAAATTTCGAAAAATGAGCCCAGAATTCCGAGAAGGCCCCTTTGATAATTTCGAAAAATGCGCCCAGAATGCCGAGAAGTTTAACCCCTTTAACAAATTTCGAATAATGCGACCAGAATTCCGAGAAGGCTAACCCTTTTGAAAATTTCGAAAAATGCGCCCAGAATTCCGAGAAGGCTAACCCCTTTGAAAATTTCGAAAAATGCGCCCAGAATTCCGAGAAGGCTAACCCCTTTGAAAATTTCGAAAAATGTGCCCAGAATTCCGAGAAGGCTAACCCCTTTGAAAATGTCGAAAATTGCGCCCAGAATTCCGAGAGGGCCAACCCCTTTGAAAATTTCGAAAAATACGCCCAGAAATCCGAGAAGGCTAACCCCTTTGAAAATTTCGAAAAATGCGCTCAGAATTCCGAGAAGGCTAACCCCTTTGAAAATTTCGAAAAATGCGCCCAGAATTCCGAGAAGACTAACCCCTTTGAAAATTTCGAAAATTGCGCCCAGAATTCCGAGAAGGCTAACCCCTTTGAAAATTTCGAAAAATGCGCCCAGAATTCCGAGAAGGCCAACCACTTTGAAAATTTCGAAAAATGCGCCCAGAATTCCGAGAAGGCTAACACCTTTGAAAATTTCGAAAAATGCGCACAGAATTCCGAGAAGGCTAACCCCTTTGAAAAAATGGAAAAATGCGCCCAGAATTCCGAGAAGGCTAACACCTTTGAAAATTTCGAAAAATGCGCCCAGAATTCCGAGAAGGCTAACCCCTTTGAAAATTTCGAAAAGCGTTCAGAATTCCGAGAAGGCTAACCCCTTTCAAAATTTCGAAAAATGCGCCTAGAATTCCGAGAAGGCTAACCCCTTTGAAAATTTCGAAAAATGCGCCCAGAATTCCGAGAAGGCTAACCCCTTTGAAAATTTCGAAAAATGAGCTCAGAATGCCGAGAAGGCTAACCCCTTTGAAAATTTCGGAAAATGCGCCCAGAATTCCGAGAAGGCTAACCCCTTTGAAAATTTCGAAAAATGAGCACAGAATGCCGAGAAGGCTAACCCCTTTGAAAATTTCGAAAAATGAGCCCAGAATGCCATGAAGTCTAACCCCTTTGAAAAAATCGAAAAATGCGCCCAGAATTCCGAGAAGGCTAACCACTTTGAAAATTTCGAAAAATGCGCCCAGAATTCCGAGAAGGCTAACACCTTTGAAAATTTCGAAAATTGCGCCCAGAATTCCGAGAAGGCTAACCCTTTTGAAAATTTCGAAAAATGCGCCCAGAATTCCGAGAAGGCTAACCCCTTTGAAAATTTCGAAAAATGCGCCCAGAATTCCGAGAAGGCTAACCACTTTGAAAATTTCGAAAAATGCGCCCAGAATTCCGAGAAGGCTAACCCCTTTGAAAATTTCAAAAAATGCGCCCAGAATTCCGAGAAGGCTAACCCCTTTGAAAATTTCGAAAAATGCGCCCCGAATTCCGAGGAGGCTGACGCCTTTGAAAATTTCGAAAAATGCGCCCAGAATTCCGAGAAGGCTAACCCCTTTGAAAATTTCGAAAAATGCGCCCAGAATTCCGAGAAGGCTAACCACTTTGAAAATTTCGAAAAATGAGCACAGAATGCCGAGAAGGCTAACCCCTTTGAAAATTTCGAAAAATGAGCCCAGAATGCCATGAAGTCTAACCCCTTTGAAAAAATCGAAAAATGCGCCCAGAATTCCGAGAAGGCTAAACCCTTTGAAAATTTTGAAAAATGCGCCCAGAATTCCGAGAAGGCTAACCCCTTTGAAAATTTCGAAAATTGCGCCCAGAATTCCGAGAAGGCTAACCCCTTTGAAAATTTCGAAAAATGCGCCCAGAATTCCGAGAAGGCTAACACCTTTGAAAATTTCGAAAAATGCGCCCAGAATTCCGAGAAGGCTAACACCTTTGAAAATTTCGAAAAATGCGCACAGAATTCCGAGAAGGCTAACCCCTTTGAAAATTGCGAAAAATGCGCCCAGAATTCCGAGAAGGCTAACCCCATTGAAAATTTCGAAAAATGCGCCCAGAATTCCGAGAAGGCTAACCCCATTGAAAATTTCGAAAAATGCGCCCAGAATTCCGAGAAAGCTAACGCCTTTGAAAATTTCGAAAAATGCGTCCAGAATTCCGAGAAGGCTAACCCCTTTGAAAATTTCGAAAAATGCGCCCAGAATTCCGAGAAGGCTAACCCCTTTGAACATTTCGAAAAATGCGCCCAGAATCCCGAGAAGGCTAACCCCTTTGAAAATTTCGAAAAATGCGCCCAGAATGCCGAGAAGTCCCACCCCTTTGAAAATTTCGAAAAATGAGCCCAGAATTCCGAGAAGGCCCCTTTGATAATTTCGAAAAATGCGCCCAGAATGCCGAGAAGTCTAACTCCTTTAACAAATTTCGAATAATGCGACCAGAATTCCGAGAAGGCTAACCCTTTTGAAAATTTCGAAAAATGCGCCCAGAATTCCGAGAAGGCTAACCCCTTTGAAAATTCCGAAAAATGCGCCCAGAATTCCGAGAAGGCTAACCCCTTTGAAAATTTCGAAAAATGTGCCCAGAATTCCGAGAAGGCTAACCCTTTTGAAAATGTCGAAAATTGCGCCCAGAATTCCGAGAGGGCCAACCCCTTTGAAAATTTCGAAAAATGCGCCCAGAAATCCGAGAAGGCTAACCCCTTTCAAAATTTCGAAAAAAGCGCCCAGAATTCCGAGAAGGCTAACCCCTTTGAAAATTTCGAAAAATGCGCCCAGAATTCCGAGAAGACTAACCCCTTTGAAAATTTCGAAAATTGCGCCCAGAATTCCGAGAAGGCTAACCCCTTTGAAAATTTCGAAAAATGCGCCCAGAATTCCGAGGAGGCTAACCCCTTTGAAAATTTCGAAAAATGCGCCCAGAATTCCGAGAAGGCTAACCACTTTGAAAATTTCGAAAAATACGCCCAGAATTCCGAGAAGGCTAATCCCTTTGAAAATTTCAAAAAATGCGCCCAGAATTCCGAGAAGGCTAACCCCTTTGAAAATTTCGAAAAATGCGCCCAGAATTCCGAGAAGGCTAACGCCTTTGAAAATTTCGAAAAATGCGCCCAGAATTCCGAGAAGGCTAACCCCTTTGAAAATTTCGAAAAATGCGCCCAGAATTCCGAGAAGGCTAACCCCTTTGAAAATTTCGAAAAATTAGCACAGAATGCCGAGAAGGCTAACCCCTTTGAAAATTTCGAAAAATGAGCCCAGAATGCCATGAAGTCTAACCCCTTTGAAAAAATCGAAAAATGCGCCCAGAATTCCGAGAAGGCTAAACCCTTTGAAAATTTTGAAAAATGCGCCCAGAATTCCGAGAAGGCTAACCCCTTTGAAAATTTCGAAAAATGCGCCCAGAATTCCGAGAAGGCTAACCACTTTGAAAATTTCGAAAAATGCGCCCAGAATGCCGAGAAGTCTAACTCCTTTAACAAATTTCGAAAAATGCGCCCAGAATTCCGAGAAGGCTAACACCTTTGAAAATTTCGAAAAATGCGCACAGAATTCAGAGAAGGCTAACCCCTTTGAAAAAATGGAAAAATGCGCCCAGAATTCCGAGAAGGCTAACACCTTTGAAAATTTCGAAAAATGCGCCCAGAATTCCGAGAAGGCTAACCTTTTTTGAAAATTTCGAAAAATGCGCCCAGAATTCCGAGGAGGCTAACCCCTTTGAAAATTTCGAAAAATGCGCCTAGAATTCCGAGAAGGCTAACCCCTTTGAAAATTTCGAAAAATGCGCCCAGAATTCCGAGAAGGCTAACCCCTTTGAAAATTTCGAAAAATGAGCTCAGAATGCCGAGAAGGCTAACCCCTTTGAAAATTTCGGAAAATGCGCCCAGAATTCCGAGAAGGCTAACCCCTTTGATAATTTCGAAAAATGCGCCCAGAATTCCGAGAAGTCTCACCCCTTTGAAAATTTCGAAAAATGCGCCCAGAATTCCGAGGAGGCTAACCCCTTTGAAAATTTCGAAAAATGCGCCCAGAATTCCGAGAAGGCTAACCACTTTGAAAATTTCGAAAAATGCGCCCAGAATTCCGAGAAGGCTAACCCCTTTGAAAATTTCGGAAAATGCGCCCAGAATTCCGAGAAGGCTAACCCCTTTGAAAATTTCGAAAAATGCGCCCAGAATTCCGAGAAGGCTAACCCCTTTGAAAATTTCGAAAAATACGCCCAGAATTCCGAGAAGTCCCACCCCTTTGAAAATTTCGAAAAATGCTCCCAGAATTCCGAGGAGGCTACCCCTTCGAAAATTTCGAAAAATGGGCCCAGAATTCCGAGAAGGCTAACCCCTTTGAAAATGTCGAAAATTGCGCCCAGAATTCCGAGAGGGCCAACCCCTTTGAAAATTTCGACAAATGCGCCCAGAAATCCGAGAAGGCTAACCCCTTTGAAAATTTCGAAAAATGCGCCCAGAATTCCGAGAAGACTAACCCCTTTGAAAATTTCGAAAATTGCGCCCAGAATTCCGAGAAGGCTAACCCCTTTGAAAATTTCGAAAAATGCGCCCAGAATTCCGAGAAGGCTAACCCCCTTTGAAATTTCGAAAAATGAGCTCAGAATGCCGAGAAGGCTAACCCCTTTGAAAATTTCGAAAAATGCGCCCAGAATTCCGAGAAGGCTTAACCCTTTTGAAAATTTCGAAAAATGCGCCCAGAATGCCGAGAAGTCTCACCCCTTTGAAAATTTCGAAAAATGCGCCCAGAATTCCGAGGAGGCTAACCCCTTTGAAAATTTCGAAAAATGCGCCCAGAATTCCGAGAAGGCTAACCACTTTGAAAATTTCGAAAAATGAGCACAGAATGCCGAGAAGGCTAACCCCTTTGAAAATTTCGAAAAATGAGCCCAGAATGCCATGAAGTCTAACCCCTTTGAAAAAATCGAAAAATGCGCCCAGAATTCCGAGAAGGCTAAACCCTTTGAAAATTTTGAAAAATGCGCCCAGAATTCCGAGAAGGCTGACCCCTTTGAAAATTTCGAAAAATGCGCCCAGAATTCCGAGAAGGCTAACCCCTTTGAAAATTTCGAAAAATGCGCCCAGAATTCCGAGAAGGCTAACACCTTTGAAAATTTCGAAAAATGCGCCCAGAATTCCGAGAAGGCTAACACCTTTGAAAATTTCGAAAAATGCGCACAGAATTCCGAGAAGGCTAACCCCTTTGAAAATTGCGAAAAATGCGCCCAGAATTCCGAGAAGGCTAACCCCATTGAAAATTTCGAAAAATGCGCCCAGAATTCCGAGAAGGCTAACCCCATTGAAAATTTCGAAAAATGCGCCCAGAATTCCGAGAAGGCTAACGCCTTTGAAAATTTCGAAAAATGCGTCCAGAATTCCGAGAAGGCTAACCCCTTTGAAAATTTCGAAAAATGGGCCCAGAATTCCGAGAAGGCTAACCCCTTTGAAAATTTCGAAAAATGCGCCCAGAATCCCGAGAAGGCTAACCCCTTTGAAAATTTCGAAAAATGCGCCCAGAATGCCGAGAAGTCCCACCCCTTTGAAAATTTCGAAAAATGAGCCCAGAATTCCGAGAAGGCCCCTTTGATAATTTCGAAAAATGCGCCCAGAATGCCGAGAAGTCTAACCCCTTTAACAAATTTCGAATAATGCGACCAGAAATCCGAGAAGGCTAACCCTTTTGAAAATTTCGAAAAATGCGCCCAGAATTCCGAGAAGGCTAACCCCTTTGAAAATTTCGAAAAATGCGCCCAGAATTCCGAGAAGGCTAACCCCTTTGAAAATTTCGAAAAATGTGCCCAGAATTCCGAGAAGGCTAACCCCTTTGAAAATGTCGAAAATTGCGCCCAGAATTCCGAGAGGGCCAACCCCTTTGAAAATTTCGAAAAATGCGCCCAGAAATCCGAGAAGGCTAACCCCTTTGAAAATTTCGAAAAATGCGCCCAGAATTCCGAGGAGGCTAACCCCTTTGAAAATTTCGAAAAATGCGCCCAGAAATCCGAGAAGGCTAACCCCTTTGAAAATTTCGAAAAATGCGCCCAGAATTCCGAGGAGGCTAACCCCTTTGAAAATTTCGAAAAATGCGCCCAGAATTCCGAGAAGGCTAACGCCATTGAAAATTTCGAAAAATGCGCCCAGAATTCCGAGAAGGCTAACCCCTTTGAAAATTTCGAAAAATGCGCCCAGAATTCCGAGAAGGCTAACCCCTTTGAAAATTTCGAAATTTAGCACAGAATGCCGAGAAGGCTAACCCCTTTGAAAATTTCGAAAAATGAGCCCAGAATGCCATGAAGTCTAACCCCTTTGAAAAAATCGAAAAATGCGCCCAGAATTCCGAGAAGGCTAAACCCTTTGAAAATTTTGAAAAATGCGCCCAGAATTCCGAGAAGGCTAACCCCTTTGAAAATTTCGAAAAATGCGCCCAGAGTTCCGAGAAGGCTAACCCCTTTGAAAATTTCGAAAAATGCGCCCAGAATTCCGAGAAGGCCAACCACTTTGAAAATTTCGAAAAATGCGCCCAGAATTCCGAGAAGGCTAACACCTTTGAAAATTTCGAAAAATGCGCACAGAATTCCGAGAAGGCTAACCCCTTTGAAAAAATGGAAAAATGCGCCCAGAATTCCGAGAAGGCTAACACCTTTGAAAATTTCGAAAAATGCGCCCAGAATTCCGAGAAGGCTAACCTTTTTTGAAAATTTCGAAAAATGCGCTCAGAATTCCGAGGAGGCTAACCCCTTCGAAAATTTCGAAAAATGCGCCTAGAATTCCGAGAAGGCTAACCCCTTTGAAAATTTCGAAAAATGCGCCCAGAATTCCGAGAAGGCTAACCCCTTTGAAAATTTCGAAAAATGAGCTCAGAATGCCGAGAAGGCTAACCCCTTTGAAAATTTCGGAAAATGCGCCCAGAATTCCGAGAAGGCTAACCCCTTTGAAAATTTCGAAAAATGCGCCCAGAATTCCGAGAAGTCTCACCCCTTTGAAAATTTCGAAAAATGCGCCCAGAATTCCGAGAAGGCTAACCCCTTTGAAAATTTCGAAAAATTAGCACAGAATGCCGAGAAGGCTAACCCCTTTGAAAATTTCGAAAAATGAGCCCAGAATGCCATGAAGTCTAACCCCTTTGAAAAAATCGAAAAATGCGCCCAGAATTCCGAGAAGGCTAAACCCTTTGAAAATTTTGAAAAATGCGCTAAGAATTCCGAGAAGGCTAACACCTTTGAAAATTTCGAAAAATGCGCCCAGAATTCCGAGAAGGCTAACACCTTTGAAAATTTCGAAAAATGCGCACAGAATTCCGAGAAGGCTAACCCCTTTGAAAAAATTGAAAAATGCGCCCAGAATTCCGAGAAGGCTAACCCCTTTGAAAATTTCGAAAAATGCGCCCAGAATCCCGAGAAGGCTAACCCCTTTCAATATTGCGAAAAATGCGCCCAGAATTCCGAGAAGGCTAACCCCATTGACAATTTCGAAAAATGCGCCCAGAATTCCGAGAAGGCTAACCCCTTTGAAAATGTCGAAAAATGCGCCCAGAATTCCGAGAAGGCTAACCCCTTTGAAAATTTCGAAAAATGCGCCCAGAATTCCGAGAAGGCTAACACCTTTGAAAATTTCGAAAATTGCGCCCAGAATTCCGAGAAGGCTAACCCCTTTGAAAATTTCGAAAAATGCGCCCAGAATTCCGAGAAGGCTAACCCCTTTGAAAATGTCGAAAAATGCGCCCAGAATTCCGAGAAGGCTAACCCCATTGAAAATTTCGAAAAATGCGCACAGAATTCCGAGAAGGCACCTTTGAAAATTTCGAAAAATGAGCCCAGAATGCCATGAACCCCTTTGAAAAAATCGAAAAATGCGCCAAGAATTCCGAGAAGGCTAACCCCTTTGAAAATTTCGCAAAATGAGCCCAGAATGCCATGAAGTCTAACCATTTTGAAAAAATTGAAAAATGCGCCAAGAATTCCGAGAAGGCTAACCCCTTTGAAAATTTCGAAAAATGCGCCCAGAATGCCGAGAAGTCTCACCCCTTTGAAAATTTCGAAAAATGCGCCCAGAATTCCGAGGAGGCTAACCCCTTTGAAAATTTCGAAAAATGCGCCCAGAATTCCGAGAAGGCTAACCACTTTGAAAATTTCGAAAATTGCGCCCAGAATTCCGAGAAAGCTAACACCTTTGAAAATTTCGAAAAATGCGCCCAGAATTCCGAGAAGGCTAACCCCTTTGAAAATTTCGAAAAATGCGCACAGAATTCCGAGAAGGCTAACCCCTTTGAAAATTTCGAAAAATGCGCCCAGAATTCCGAGAAGGCTAACCCCTTTGAAAATTTCGAAAAATGCGACAGAATTCCGAGAAGGCTAACACCTTTGAAAATTTCGAAAAATGCGCACAGAATTCCGAGAAGGCTAACCCCTTTGAAAATTGCGAAAAATGCGCCCAGAATTCCGAGAAGGCTAACCCCATTGAAAATTTCGAAAAATGCGCCCAGAATTCCGAGAAGGCTAACCCCTTTAAAAATTTCGAAAAATGCGCCCAGAATTCCCAGGATGCTAACCCCTTTGAAAATTTCGAAAAATGCGCCCAGAATTCCGAGAAGGCTAACCCCTTTGAAAATTTCGAAAAATGCGGCCAGAATTCCGAGAAGGCTAACCCCGTTTAAAATTTCGAAAAATGCGCACAGAATTCCGAGAAGGCTAACCCCTTTGAAAATTGCGAAAAATGCGGCCAGAATTCCGAGAAGGCTAACGCCTTTGAAAATTTCGAAAAATGCGCCCAGAATTCCGAGAAGGCTAACCCCTTTGAAAATTTCGAAAAATGCGCCCAGAATTCCGAGAAGGCTAACCCCTTTGAAAATTTCGAAAAATGCGCCCAGAATGCCGAGAAGTCCCACCCCTTTGAAAATTTCGAAAAATGCGCCCAGAATGCCGAGAAGTCTAACCCCTTTAACAAATTTCGTATAATGCGACCAGAATTCCGAGAAGGGTAACCCTTTGGAAAATTTCGAAAAATGCGCCCAGAATTCCGAGAAGGCTAACCCCTTTGAAAATTTCGAAAAATGCGCCCAGAATTCCGAGAAGGCTAACCCCTTTGAAAATTTCGAAAAATGCGCCCAGAATTCCGAGAAGGCTAACCCCTTTGAAAATTTCGAAAAATGTGCCCAGAATTCCGAAAAGGCTAACCCCTTTGAAAATGTCGAAAATTGCGCCCAGAATTCCGAGAGGGCCAACCCCTTTGAAAATTTCGAAAAATGCGCCCAGAAATCCGAGAAGGCTAACACCTTTGAAAATTTCGAAAAATGCGCCCAGAATTCTGAGAAGGCTAACCCCTTTGAAAATTTCGAAAAATGCGCCCAGAATTCCGAGAAGACTAACCCCTTTGAAAATTTCGAAAATTGCGCCCAGAATTCCGAGAAGGCTAACCCCTTTGAAAATTTCGAAAAATGCGCCCAGAATTCCGAGAAGGCTAACGCCTTTGAAAATTTCGAAAAATGCGCCCAGAATTCCGAGAAGGCTAACCCCTTTGAAAATTTCGAAAAATGCGCCCAGAATTCCGAGAAGGCTAACCCCTTTGAAAATTTCGAAAAATGAGCACAGAATGCCGAGAAGGCTAACCCCTTTGAAAATTTCGAAAAATGAGCCCAGAATGCCATGAAGTCTAACCCCTTTGAAAAAATCGAAAAATGCGCCCAGAATTCCGAGAAGGCTAAACCCTTTGAAAATTTTGAAAAATGCGCCCAGAATTCCGAGAAGGCTAACCCCTTTGAAAATTTCGAAAAATGCGCCCAGAATTCCGAGAAGGCTAACCACTTTGAAAATTTCGAAAAATGCGCCCAGAATTCCGAGAAGGCTAACCCCTTTGAAAATTTCGAAAAATGCGCCCAGAATTCCGAGAAGACTAACCCCTTTGAAAATTTCGAAAAATGCGCCCAGAATTCCGAGAAGGCTAACCCCTTTGAAAATTTCGAAAAATGAGCTCAGAATACCGAGAAGGCTAACCCCTTTGAAAATTTCGAAAAATGCGCCCAGAATTCCGAGAAGTCTAACCCCTTTGAAAATTTCGAAAAATGCGCCCAGAATTCCGAGAAGGCTAACCCCTTTGAAAATTTCGAAAAATGAGCTCAGAATGCAGAGAAGGCTAACCCCTTTGAAAATTTCGGAAAATGCGCCCAGAATTCCGAGAAGGCTAACCCCTTTGAAAATTTCGAAAAATGCGCCCAGAATTCCAAGAAGCTTCACCCCTTTGAAAATTTCGAAAAATGCGCCCAGAATTCCGAGGAGGCTAACCCCTTTGAAAATTTCGAAAAATGCGCCCAGAATTCCGAGAAGACTAACCACTTTGAAAATTTCGAAAAATGCGCCCAGAATTCCGAGAAGGCTAATCCCTTTGAAAATTTCAAAAAATGCGCCCAGAATTCCGAGAAGGCTAACCCCTTTGAAAATTTCGAAAAATGCGCCCAGAATTCCGAGAAGGCTAACGCCTTTGAAAATTTCGAAAAATGCGCCCAGAATTCCGAGAAGGCTAACCCCTTTGAAAATTTCGAAAAATGCGCCCAGAATTCCGAGAAGGCTAACCCCTTTGAAAATTTCGAAAAATGAGCACAGAATGCCGAGAAGGCTAACCCCTTTGAAAATTTCGAAAAATGAGCCCAGAATGCCATGAAGTCTAACCCCTTTGAAAAAATCGAAAAATGCGCCCAGAATTCCGAGAAGGCTAAACCCTTTGAAAATTTTGAAAAATGCGCCCAGAATTCCGAGAAGGCTAACCCCTTTGAAAAATTCGAAAAATGCGCCCAGAATTCCGAGAAGGCTAACCCCTTTGAAAATTTCGAAAAATGCGCCCAGAATTCCGAGAAGGCTAACCACTTTGAAAATTTGGAAAAATGCGCCCAGAATTCCGAGAAGGCTAACACCTTTGAAAATTTCGAAAAATGCGCACAGAATTCCGAGAAGGCTAACCCCTTTGAAAAAATTGAAAAATGCGCCCAGAATTCCGAGAAGGCTAACACCTTTGAAAATTTCGAAAAATGCCCCAGAATTCCGAGAAGGCTAACCCCTTTGAAAATTTCGAAAAATGCGCCCAGAATTCCGAGAAGGCTAACCCCTTTGAAAATTGCGAAAAATGCGCCCAGAATTCCGAGAAGGCTAACCCCATTGAAAATTTCGAAAAATGCGCCCAGAATTCCGAGAAGGCTAACCCCTTTGAAAATTTCGAAAAATGCGCCCAGAATTCCCAGGATGCTAACCCCTTTGAAAATTTCGAAAAATGCGCCCAGAATTCCGAGAAGGCTAACCCCTTTGAAAATTTCGAAAAATGCGCCCAGAATTCCGAGAAGTCCCACCCCTTTGAAAATTTCGAAAAATGCGCCCAGAATGCCGAGAAGTCTAACCCCTTTAACAAATTTCGTATAATGCGACCAGAATTCCGAGAAGGCTAACCCTTTGGAAAATTTCGAAAAATGCGCCCAGAATTCCGAGAAGGCTAACCCCTTTGAAAATTTCGAAAAATGCGCCCAGAATTCCGAGAAGGCTAACTCCTTTGAAAATTTCGAAAAATGCGCCCAGAATTCCGAGAAGGCTAACCCCTTTGAAAATTTCGAAAAATGTGCCCAGAATTCCGAGAAGGCTAACCCCTTTGAAAATTTCGAAAAATGCGCCCAGAATTCCGAGAAGGCTAACCCCTTTGAAAATTTCGAAAAATGCGCCCAGAATTCCGAGAAGACTAACCCCTTTGAAAATTTCGAAAAATGCGCCCAGAATTCCGAGAAGGCTAACGCCTTTGAAAATTTCGAAAAATGCGCCCAGAATTCCGAGAAGGCTAACCCCTTTGAAAATTTCGAAAAATGCGCCCAGAATTCCGAGAAGGCTAACCCCTTTGAAAATTTCGAAAAATGAGCACAGAATGCCGAGAAGGCTAACTCCTTTGAAAATTTCGAAAAATGAGCCCAGAATGCCATGAAGTCTAACCCCTTTGAAAAAATCGAAAAATGCGCCCAGAATTCCGAGAAGGCTAAACCCTTTGAAAATTTTGAAAAATGCGCCCAGAATTCCGAGAAGGCTAACCCCTTTGAAAATTTCGAAAAATGCGCCCAGAATTCCGAGAAGGCTAACCCCTTTGAAAATTTCGGATAATGCGCCCAGAATTCCGAGAAGGCTAACCACTTTGAAAATTTCGAAAAATGCGCCCAGAATTCCGAGAAGGCTAACCGCTTTGAAAATTTCGAAAATGTGCCCAGAATTCCGAGAAGGCTAACCCCTTTGAAAATTTCGAAAAATGCGCCCAGAATTCCGAAAAGGCTAACCCCTTTGAAAATTACGAAAAATGCGCCCAGAATTCCGAGAAGGCTAACCCCTTTGAAAATTTCGAAAAGCGTTCAGAATTCCGAGAAGGCTAACCCCTTTGAAAATTTCGAAAAATGCGCCCAGAATTCCGAGAAGGCTAACCCCTTTGAAAATTTCGAAAAATGCACCCATAATTCCGAGAGGGCTAACCCGTTTGAAACTTTCGAAAAATGCGCCCAGAATTCCGAGAAGGCTAACCCCTTTGAAAATTTCGAAAAATGCGCCCAGAATTCCGAGAAGACTAACCCCTTTGAAAATTTCGAAAATTGCGCCCAGAATTCAGAGAAGGCTAACCCCTTTGAAAATTTCGAGAAATGCGCCTAGAATTCCGAGAAGGCTAACCCCTTTGAAAATTTCGAAAAATGCGCACAGAATTCCGAGAAGGCTAACCCCTTTGAAAATTTCGAAAAATGAGCTCAGAATACCGAGAAGGCTAACCCCTTTGAAAATTTCGAAAAATGCGCCCAGAATTCCGAGAAGTCTAACCCCTTTGAAAATTTCGAAAAATGCGCCCAGAATTCCGAGAAGGCTAACCCCTTTGAAAATTTCGAAAAATGAGCTCAGAATGCCGAGAAGGCTAACCCCTTTGAAAATTTCGGAAAATGCGCCCAGAATTCCGAGAAGGCTAACCCCTTTGAAAATTTCGAAAAATACGCCCAGAATTCCGAGAAGTCTCACCCCTTTGAAAATTTCGAAAAATGCGCCCAGAATTCCGAGGAGGCTAACCCCTTTGAAAATTTTGAAAAATGCGCCCAGAATTCCGAGAAGGCTAACCACTTTGAAAATTTCGAAAAATGCGCCCAGAATTCCGAGAAGGCTAAACCCTTTGAAAATTTCGAAAAATGCGCCCAGAATTCCGAGAAGGCTAACCCCTTTGAAAATTTCGAAAAATGCACCCATAATTAGGAGAGGGCTAACCCCTTTGAAAATTTCGAAAAATGCGCCCAGAATTCCGAGAAGGCTAACCCCTTTGAAAATTTCGAAAAATGCGCCAAGAATTCCGAGAAGGCTAAACGCTTTGAAAATTTCGAAAAATGCGCCCAGAATTCCGAGAAGGCTAACCCCTTTGAAAATTTCGAAAAATGCGCTCAGAATTCCGAGAAGGCTAACCCCTTTGAAAATTTCGAATAATGCGCCCAGAATTCCGAGAAGGCTAACCCCTTTGAAAATTTCGAAAAACGAGCCCAGAATACCGAGAAGGCCAACCCCTTTGAAAATTTCGAAAAATGAGCCCAGAATGCCATGAAGTCTAACCCCTTTGAAAATTTCGACAAATGCGCCCAGAATTCCGAGAAGGCTAACCCCTTAGAAAATTTCGAAAAATGCGCCCAGAATTGCGATGACGCTAACCCCTTTGAAAATTTCAAAAAATGCGCCCAGAATTCCGAGAAGGCTAACCCCTTTGAAAATTTCGAATAATGCGCCCAGAATTCCGAGAAGGCTAACCCCTTTGAAAATTTCGAAAAACGAGCCCAGAATACCGAGAAGGCCAACCCCTTTGAAAATTTCGAAAAATGAGCCCAGAATGCCATGAAGTCTAACCCCTTTGAAAATTTCGAAAAATGCACCCAGATTTCCGAGAAGGCTAACCCCTTTGAAAATTTCAAAAAATGCGCCCAGAATTCCGAGAAGGCTAACCCCTTTGAAAATTTCGAAAAATGCACCCAGATTTCCGAGAAGGCTAACCACTTTGAAAATTTCGAAAAATGCACCCAGAATTCCGAGAAGGCTAACCCATTTGAAAATTTCGAAAAATGCACCCAGAATTCCGAGAAGGCTAACCGCTTTGAAAATTTCGAAAAATGCACCCAGAAT
Source organism: Ectobius pallidus (assembly GCA_964059195.1). Classification (NCBI taxonomy): domain Eukaryota; kingdom Metazoa; phylum Arthropoda; class Insecta; order Blattodea; family Ectobiidae; genus Ectobius; species Ectobius pallidus. The sequence continues at coordinate 82,336,710 of CAXKWD010000002.1, read as the reverse complement.
TCCCAGAGGGCTAACCCCTTTGAAAATTTCGAAAAATGCGCCCAGAATTCCGAGAAGGCTAACCCCTTTGAAAAATTCGAAAAATGCCCCCAGAATTCCGAGAAGGCTAACCCCTTCGAAAATATCGAAAAATGCGCCCAGAATTCCGAGAAGGCTAACCCCTTTGAAAATTTCGAAAAATGCGCCCAGAATTCCGAGAAAGCTAACCCCTTTGAAAATTTCGAAAAATGCGCCCAGAATTCCGAGAAGGCTAACCCCTTTGAAAATGTCGAAAAATGCGCCCAGAATTCCAATAAGGCCCCTTTAAAAATGTCGAAAAATGCACCCAGAATTCCGAGAAGGCTAACCCCTTTGAAAATTTCGAAAAATGCACCCAGAATCCCGAGAAGGCTAACCCCTTTGAAAATTTCAACAAATGCACCAAGAATTCCGAGAGGGCTAACCCTTTTCAAAATTTCGAAAAATGCTCCCAGAATTCCGAGAAGGCTAACCCCTTTGAAAATTTCGAAAAATGCAAACAGAATTCCGAGAAGGCTAACCCCTTTGAAAATTTCGAAAAATGCACCCATAATTAGGAGAGGGCTAACCCCTTTGAAAATTTCGAAAAAAGGGCCCAGAATTCCGAGAAGGCTAACCCCTTTGAAAATGTCGAAAAATGCGCCCAGAATTCCGAGAAGGCTAACCCCTTTGAAAAATCCGAAAAATGCGCCCAGAATTCCGAGAAGGCTAACACCTTTGAAAATTTCGAAAAATGCGCCCAGAATTCCGAGAAGGCTAGCCCCTTTGAAAATTTCGAAAAATGAGCTCAGAATGCCGAGAAGGCTAACCCTTTGAAAATTTCGAAAAATGCGCCCAGAATGCAAAGAAGTCTCACCCCCTTTGAAAATTTCGAAAAATGCGCCCAGAATTCCGAGGAGGCTAACCCCTTTGAAAATTTCGAAAAATGCGCCCAGAATTCCGAGAAGGCAAACCCCTTTGAAAATTTCAAAAAATGCGCCCAGAATTCCGAGAAGGCTAACACCTTTGAAAATTTCGAAAAATGCGCCCAGAATTCCGAGAAGGCTAACCCCTTTGAAAATTTCGAAAAATGCGCCCAGAATTCCGAGAAGGCTAACCCTTTTGAAAATTTCGAAAACTGAGCACAGAATGCCGAGAAGGCTAACCCCTTTGAAAATTTCGAAAAATGAGCCCAGAATGCCATGAAGTCTAACCCCTTTGAAAAAATCGAAAAATGCGCCCAGAATTCCGAGCCCTTTGAAAATTTCAAAAAATGCGCCCAGAATTCCGAGAAGGCTAACCCATTTGAAAATTTCGAAAAATGCGCCCAGAATTCCGAGAAGGCTAACACCTTTGAAAATTTCGAAAAATGCGCCCAGAATTCCGAGAAGGCCCCTTTGATAATTTCGAAAAATGCGCCCAGAATGCCGAGAAGTCTAACCCCTTTGAAAATTTCGAAAAATGCGCCCAGAATTCCGAGAAGGCTAACCCCTTTGAAAATTTCGAAAAATGCGCCCAGAATTCCGAGAAGGCTAACTTCTTTGAAAATTTCGAAAAATGCGCCCAGAATTTCGAGAAGGCTAACCCCTTTGAAAATTTCGAAAAATGCGCCCAGAATTCCGAGAAGGCTAACCCCTTTGAAAATGTCGAAAATTGCGCCCAGAATTCCGAGAAGGCTAACTAACCCCTTTGAAAATTACGAAAAATGCGCCCAGAAATCCGAGAAGGCTAACCCCTTTGAAAATTTCGAAAAATGCGCCCAGAATTCCGAGAAGGCTAACCCCTTTGAAAATTTCGAAAAATGCGCCCAGAATTCCGAGGAGGCTAACCCCTTTGAAAATTTCGAAAAATGCGCCCAGAATTCCGAGGAGGCTAACCCCTTTGAAAATGTCGAAAAATGCGCCCAGAATTGCGATGACGCTAACCCCTTTGAAAATTTCAAAAAATGCGCCCAGAATTCCGAGGAGGCTAACCCCTTTGAAAATTTCGAAAAATGCGCCCAGAATTCCGAGGAGGCTAACCCCTTTGAAAATTTCGAAAAATGCGCCCAGAATTGCGAGGAGGCTAACCCCTTTGAAAATTTCGAAAAATGCGCCCAGAATTCCGAGAAGGCTAACCCCTTTGAAAATTTCGAATAATGCGCCCAGAATTCCGAGAAGGCTAACCCCTTTGAAAATTTCGAAAAACGAGCCCAGAATACCGAGAAGGCCAACCCCTTTGAAAATTTCGAAAAATGAGCCCAGAATGCCATGAAGTCTAACCCCTTTGAAAAAATCGAAAAATGCGCCCAGAATTCCGAGAAGGCTAAACCCTTTGAAAATTTCGAAAAATGCGCCCAGAATTGCGATGACGCTAACCCCTTTGAAAATTTCAAAAAATGCGCCCAGAATTCCGAGAAGGCTAACCCCTTTGAAAATTTCGAAAAACGAGCCCAGAATACCGAGAAGGCCAACCTTTTTGAAAATTTCGAAAAATGAGCCCAGAATGCCATGAAGTCTAACCCCTTTGAAAAAATCGAAAAATGCGCCCAGAATTGCGAGGAGGCTAACCCCTTTGAAAATTTCGAATAATGCGCCCAGAATTCCGAGAAGGCTAACCCCTTTGAAAATTTCGAAAAATGCGCCCAGAATTCCGAAAAGGCTAACCCCTTTGAAAATTTCGAAAAATGCGCCCAGAATTCTGAGAAGGCTAACCCCTTTGAAAATTTCGAAAAATGCGCCCAGAATTCCAAGAAGGCTAACCCCTTTGAAAATTTCGAAAAATGCGCCCAGAATTCCGAGAAGGCTATCCCCTTTGAAAATTTCGAAAAATGCGCCCAGAATTCCGAGAAGGCTAACCCCTTTGAAAATTACGAAAAATGCGCCCAGAATTCCGAGAAGGCTAACCCCTTTGAAAATTTCGAAAATTGCGCCCAGAATTCCGAGAAGGCTAACCCCTTTGAAAATTTCGAAAAATGCGTCCAGAATTCCGAGAAGGCTAACCCCTTTGAAAATTTCGAAAAATGCGCCCAGAATTCCGAAAAGGCTAACCCCTTTGAAAATTTCGAAAAATGCGTTTAGAATTCCGAGAAGGCTAACCCCTTTGAAAATTTCGAAAAATGCGCCCAGAATTCCGAGAAGGCTAACCCCTCAGAAAATTTCGAAAAATGCGCCCAGAATTCGAGAAGGCTAACCCCTTTGAAAATTTCGAAAAATGCGTCCAGAGTTCAGAGAAGGGTAACCCCTTTGAAAATTTAGAAAAATGCGCCCAGAGTTCAGAGAAGGCTAACCCCTTTGAAAATTTCGAAAAATGCGCCAGAATTCCGAGAAGGCTAACCCCATTGAAAATTTCGAAAAATGCGCCCAGAATTCCGAGAAGGCTAACCCCTTTGAAAATTTCGAAAAATGCGCCCAGAATTCCGAGAAGGCTAACCCCTTTCAAAATTTCGAAAAACGCGCCCAGAAAATTTCGAAAAATGCGCCCAGAATTCCGTAAGGCTAACCCCTTTGAAAATTTCGAAAAATGCCCCCAGAATTCCGAGAAGGCTAACCCCTTTGAAAATTTCGAAAAATGGGCCCAGAATTCCGAGAAGGCTAACCCCTTTGAAAATTTCGAAAAATGCGCCCAGAATTCCGAGAAGGCTAACCCCTTTGAAAATTTCGAAAAATGCGCCCAGAATTCCGCGAAGGCTAACCCCTTTGAAAATTTCGAAAAATGCGCCCAGAATTCCGAGAAAGCTAACCCATTTGAAAATTTCGAAAAATGCGCCCAGAATTCCGAGAAGGCTAACCTCTTTGAAAATTTCGAAAAATGCACCCAAAATTCTGAGAAGGCTAACCGCTTTGAAAATTTCGAAAAATGCACCCAGAATTCCGAGAAGGCTAACCCCTTTGAAAATTTCGAAAAATGCGCCCAGAATTCCGAAAAGGCTAACCCCTTTGAAAATTACGAAAAATGCGCCCAGAATTCCGAGAAAGCTAACCCCTTTGAAAATTTCGAAAAGCGTTCAGAATTCCGAGAAGGCTAACCCCTTTGAAAATTTCGAAAAATGCGCCCAGAATTCCGAGAATGCTAACCCCTTTGAAAATTTCGAAAAATGCACCCATAATTCCGAGAGGGCTAACCCGTTTGAAAATTTCGAAAAATGCGCCCAGAATTCCGAGAAGGCTAACCCCTTTGAAAATTTCGAAAAATGCACCCAGAATTCTGAGAAGGCTAACCCCTGAGATTAAGCCTTCTGAGATTAAGCCTTCTCGGAATTCTGAACCCCTTTGAAAATTTCGAAAAATGCACCCAGAATTCCGAGAAGGCTAACCCCTTTGAAAATTTCGAAAAATGCACCCAGATTTCCGAGAAGGCTAACCACTTTGAAAATTTCGAAAAATGCACCCAGAATTCCGAGAAAGCTAACCCCTTTGAAAATGTCGAAAAATGCACCCAGAATTCCGAGAAGGCTAAACCCTTTGAAAATTTCGAAAAATGCACCCAGAATCCCGAGAAGGCTAACCCCTTTGAAAATTTCAACAAATGCACCAAGAATTCCGAGAGGGCTAACCCCTTTGAAAATTTCGAAAAATGCTCCCAGAATTCCGAGAAGGCTAACCCCTTTGAAAATTTCGAAAAATGCGCGCCCAGAATTCCGAGAAGGCTAACCCCTTTGAAAATTTCGAAAAATGCGCCCAGAATTCCGAGAAGGCTAACCCCTTTGAAAATTTCGAAAAATGCGCCCAGAATGCAAAGAAGTCTCACCCCCTTTGAAAATTTTGAAAAATGCGCCCAGAATAACGAGGAGGCTAACCCCTTTGAAAATTTCGAAAAATGCGACCAGAATTCCGAGAAGGCAAACCCCTTTGAAAATTTCAAAAAATGCGCCCAGAATTCCGAGAAGGCTAACACCTTTGAAAATTTCGAAAAATGCGCCCAGAATTTTCCGGAAGGCTAACCCCTTTGAAAAAATCGAAAAATGCGCCCAGAATTCCGAGAAGGCTAAACCCTTTGAAAAAAATGAAAATTGCACCCAGAATTCGAAGAAGGCTAACCCCTTTGAAAAAAATGAAAATTGCACCCAGAATTTGAAGAAGGCTAACCCCTTTGAAAAAAATGAAAATTGCACCCTGAATTCGAAGAAGGCTAACCCCTTTGAAAAAAATGAAAATTGCACCCAGAATTCGAAGAAGGCTAACTAATCCCTTTGAAAAAAATGAAAATTGCACCCAGAATTCGAAGAAGGGTAACCCCTTTGAAAATAATGAAAAATGCACCCAGAATTCGTAGAAGGCCTACCCCTTTGAAAAAAATGAAAAATGCATTTTTTAACTGGGTTTAGGTTTTTCTGGGTGCATTTTTTACTGGGCTTAGCTTCTTTACTGGGCTTAGGTTTTTTCTGGGTGTTTTTTTACTGGACTCAGGTTTTTCTGGGTGCTTTTTTTACTGGGCTTAGGTTTTTTCTGTGTGCATTTTTTTACTGGACTTACGTTTTTCTGGGTGCTTTTTTTACTGGGCTTAGCGTTTATTCTGGGTGAATTTTTTTACTGGGCTTTGGAGTTTTCTGGGTGCATTTTTTTAATGGGCTTAGGTTTCTTCCAATAGAATTTTTTTAAAAGCCAATTTTCGGATGATTTTTTTTAAAGTCAATTTTCGAAAATGGAAGTTTTTAAAAAGTCAATTTTTGAAAATAAAACTTTTGTAAAAGACAATTTTCAAAAATGGAATATTTTGAAAGAGCCAATTTTGGAAAATGGAATATTTTTAAATGGCCAATTTGCGAAAATGGAATACTTTTAATAGGCTTATTTTCGAAAATGGAATATTTTTAAGAAGCCAATGTTTGAAAATGGATTATTTGTACAAAGAATATTTATGTGTTTGTAATTTTTGGAGTTTTGTAATTTTTTGGAGGTGTTTGGAATTCTTTGGAGTTTGAATTTTTGAGGAGCATGGAATTTTTTGGAAGAGTTTACAATTTTTTGGAAGAGTTTGGATTTTATTGGAGGAGTCTGGAGGTAAGATGTGAAATTTCTTAACTTGGGAGTAAAAAGTAATTTCTCATCTTAGTGAAATGACCCATAATCTCGTGAATAGATTTTGAAATTGGGATCTTTCTTGACAAGATTACATTGCCACATGGAATGAGAGTAGAGCTAATTTTTGAACTAAGTGATGTATAATGTTAATGATCACTCCATGCGTAATTCTTGTAACAGGTGAAACATGGTTTTATTTACATGGCCATGTTCTGTAGTCTATATGTGGTTATTGTCTAGTTATAAATATGTGCATATATTTAAGGAGTATGAATATCCGTGTCTACTGGCAAGCAATGAGTTTCCTGCTGCCAAACAAATCCCAAATGCGAACAAATTTTATTATACTCATGTGACTTTTAAAGGAAAAAAAATACGTCACTATTAATATATAAATCTGTGCAAAATACCAGTAAAATAATATACCACTTCCCACCAAAATAAAATTATAGAAACAGATTCCAAAATATGGCACACATTTGAGATCATATAGCAGAACTGCACAATTTTATGCATTTATGTGGAAACTTGTTGAACAGACAAGTTTTTTGTTACTGAGATAAAAGTATTTTTGTAATAGTTTACTGAATTGTCTACATACGTACAACACTCAACTTTTCTCACTTCCTGTTTCTTGAAGCTTCTGTCTATTCTGTCGAAGTATTCTGAGCTCGTTCTCTATGGCTTGTATCTGAGGAACAAAGCACAAATTACGGAAATAAGACATGACACATCAAAGGAAGAGAAGATGAATGAAGAAAACGGCACTGGAAGTGGTTCTAATTCCTATCAAACAGCAAGTGCAGTATTAGTTTCGGATTTTCTCAGGGGGATTCAGTTGCAATTCAGCTTCAATTTTGTTTGTGTTTGTTTTGTTGTATTTGAAAAACCCATAACACATTACTAGGGACCATATTTTTTGGTAACAGCGATAAGCCCGAAATTTTAACAGCTTTCTTTGCTATAATTAGCTTTGTACATGCGTAAAATACCAATATTAAAGGAGTATATCCAGCTACAGTGTATGAAAAATTTGCAGATTTCAGTATTTTTTCCTCAGCTTCTAATATGTATACCAGATTAAAAGTTTGCATGTTCTATAATAATTGGCTTCCTGATCAGGATTTACTATGTGTCATTAAAATTAAGAAAATTACTGTGTGCTTTGCATATTAATTATGTTGAAAAATTCCGCTCACGATTGCACTTCCCCCTCTAGCATCCATAAATTATGGTACATAAGAATGATTTTTGCTTTGTTACGTATTTAAATAACAGAGGGACCACGTGAATCAACCCCTTTTAAGAATTTGCATTGTAATATTTATACAACGTCCACCTCTGTGGGTGAGTTGGTAGCACACCTGCCTTCCACTCCGGCGGCCCGGGTTCGATTCCCGGCCGGGTCGGGAATTTTTCAGTACTGAAAAATTCCTTTCCCGGGTTCAGGACTGGGTGTGTGTGTGTCCTTAGGTTTAAGAAGGTAGGGGACTGGTGCACCCCGGTAACAAATACGCTGAGAATATCCCCTTACGGGATCACCAGGGGTCGCTCGCGAACCTGAGGAATAACTTTTTTTATTTATACAACAATGTTTCTGAATAACAATATTTTTTAATAAATTTAGAATTACGTTGTTTTTTTTTAATTATTGTACTATCTCTATAGCTAAATCATTAATTCAATTTGTAGAACACAACAAAATAAACTGTTTGGGATTTAGCGCGCCTATTGAAGGTTAAATGCTTGGCATGTGCGCGCAGTCCTTCCTCGCGGCAGCCATTTTAGTTGTTCGCCCACTTCTACGGTGTTCAGGTGGAAGTTGGGTGCTGCTCAGTTTTGTTATTAAAACTTGTATGTTTGTGTTGGGCTAATGATAATAAAGTTACAGTCCACTATTCTTCGTATATTATTTGTCCCAGTGCATACACATTTTGGTCGCCTCCGTGCCTGATGGACTAATAAAACGTGTTATAATTCGCCATGTGCACATATCTATGGTTCCCGCGAACGCAGACATTATGGTTATATGAACTATGAGAACTGTGAAAGTGTGTTGATGGTTCTATTGGTGTTGTTCCTGTTATAAATGTCTACAACTATTCTTCGAAGTCATCAAGTATTGAAATCCAGTTTATGTTAAAAATGGAAGAATTTAATGAAAAATTAGCAATAAAGAAAAGAGCTATTGCTAAAAGGACATTAACCTACGTCGACAAGTTTCTAAAGAAGTATACTGAACAAGTTAGTGTAAATGGAAGTTCGTTCATGTTTGAGTTCCTTGCCTGATATTTTGAATCAATATGTGAAAGTTCAAGATGAAATTGAATTAAATTGTGAAGATCCTGCAGGTCATTATGCAGACATAGAAAAGTTCATAGAGGATTACCACAGAATAAAAGCAGCTCTGGAAGGAATTATTGATAAAGAAGTTAAAGTGCCTTCCCCCCCTGCATCTGAAATATCGAATAATAGTGATTCCTTGGTAAAATTGCCCACTGTTGATATTCCTACATTTGATGGAAATGTTAGGACATGGTTGCAATTTCACGACATATTTTCAAGCTTAATACTAAACAATGAATCATTAAATGACATACAGAAATTTCATTATCTAATTTTGTCGTTGAGAGGAGAAGCTAAAGGTCTTCTAGAAAGTTTAACCATTAGTGCAGACAATTTTCCAACTGCTTGGAAGTTGCTTTATGACAGATACAATAATAACAAAGTAATTGCTGCCAACTATGTAAAATCTATCTACAGTGAAAACAGGTTCCAGTAATGAATACAGATCGCTAGTAAATAATGCAACAAGTAATAAAAGGGCATTAGAATCATTGAAACCTAATGTACCACTGCATGATGTGATATTAGTTGAAATCATTCTTGAAAAATTAAGGAAACAAGACAGACAAGAGTGGGAATTGAAAACAGCAAATGATCAGTTCAGTTCTCTACAAGATCTCATTACATTCATTGAAATAAAAGCTCAAGCTTTAGAAATCATTGAGTACAGAAATAATCCTAGTGATCAAAGGGTTAAGTCATCTATATCTTCAAGTAAGGCTCTGACTGTTAATGTAAATTCTGTCAGTTGTATATTTTGCAACAGAAATAGCCATTCACTGCATGATTGTAGAGATTTTAAAGCTGTTTCTCTTGTGGAAAAAAGAAGATTTCTTCAAGAAAATAAACTTTGTTTTTCATGTTTAAAAGGATCCCATGTGTTTGCTAAGTGTAAAGCCAGCTGTGCCATTTGTAGCAAAAGACATCATAAACTATTACATATTGATAATGCTATTAACAATGCTAATGCCACTTCTAATGTTAGCAATGTATCTAGCTATACTTCGTCAAAAGGTCAGAACATAGCCAACCCAAAAGCACTACTGCCAACTGTAGCTGTATATGTTGAAGCCAAGAATGGTGATCTTGTTGGGTGTCGAGCTTTAATGGATTCTGGAAGCCAAATGTCTTTCATATCAACTGATTTAGTGAAGAAGTTGCATCTACCATTGGTCAAGAATAAATTCTCTGTTAGTGGAATTAACGATGTTTGTGCTGCAAAGGTTGTGCACACCTGTTCAGTTAATGTACATTCCAGAATTAGCAACTACGAGTTTAATGTGAATTGTGCTGTTCTTGACAATGTTACTGGTCTTGTACCTAGTGCTCCTGTTCAATATGAAGATTGGTCATTGCCAACTAACATTTCATTGGCTGATCCTGAATTTTATATTCCAGCAAAAATTGATTTATTGCTTGGAGCTGATGTTTTCTTCGATCTTGTGATTGGTGAAACCTTTAAGTGCAAAGGTCATCCCACGTTGATAAACACTCATCTGGGTTATGTGTTATCTGGCAAAATGCCACTGCATTCTATTCGTCATACTAACAATGAGGTTATGAGTTGTTTAAGCAGAAATGATATGCTTGATAATCAACTTCGAAAGTTTTGGGAATTAGAGGATATAAACCACATTCCTCAAACAAAGGAAGATAAATATTGTGAACAACATTTCTTAGAAAATACTTCGAGAACTTCTGATGGTCGATTTATAGTTCGACTTCCTGTTCGCCTAGAAGTTTCTATTGGGGATTCCTTCGGACAAGCTAGAAAGAGAATGAATCTGCTTGAAAGGAAATTTGAATCTAATGAAAAACTGCATCATGATTATGCACAATTTATGAAGGAGTATGAGGACTTAGGTCATATGGATTTGTGTGACATGTCTGATGAATCTACTCAATTCTTCATTCCTCATCATGCTGTTTTTAAACCTAATAGCTCCACAACTAAGATTAGAGTTGTTTTTGATGGTTCTGCCAAATCTTCCAATAATTACTCATTGAATGATTTACTGTGTGTTGGTCCTGCTGTTCAGGAGGAGTTGTACTCCATTGTTCTTCGATTCAGAAAGTATCCAGTAGCAATGACTGCGGATATTGCAAAAATGTATAGACAAGTGCTCGTTGATCCTAGAGACCGATGCCTACAGAAAATTTTATGGAGAAGTAATATAGAAGAGGAGTTAAAATGTTATAAGTTGTTCACTGTAACGTATGGGACGAGTCCTGCTAGCTTTCTGGCAACTAGATGTCTCAAACAACTTGCTGATGAGAATAAAGAAATATGTCCTGCTGCTGCTGAAGCCCTAAGATCTGATTACTATGTGGATGATTATCTAGGTGGTGTTTCTACAGTTGAAGAAGCCAATAGGTTGCAGACTCAGCTTATTGATTTACTCGCTTCTGCTGGATTTCCATTGAGAAAATGGTCATCAAACTGTGATGAAGTACTGCAAAATGTAACTCCGGAATTTCAAGAAAGGCCAGCTAACTACAAGATCATTGGAGATCATACTGTGGAAGCCTTAGAAATTACATGAAAATGATTGTTTTCAATTTAAGTTTGATGTCAAGCCAATAACAAAGGTGACAAAGAGAAATGTGTTTTCTGTCATATCTTCAATTTTCGATCCCTTGGGTCTCTTGGCTCCTGCTGTTATTAAGTGTAAAATATTCATACAAAGATTATGGATTTTGAAGACAAGTTGGGATGAGATACTACCTACTTCAGTCCAAGATGAATGGAACAAGATATATGGTAGTCTACATTGTCTGAATGACATAACTGTTGACAGGAAAATAATTCCTTCTGCAAATCTCCAGAGAATTGAATTACATGGATTCAGTGATGCTTCGGAACAAGCTTATGGTGCTTGTATCTACCTGCGATCCATATCTGATAATAATTCTGTTTCTGTTTCACTAGTTACTTCTAAATCTAGAGTGTCTCCTATCAAGACACAGTCTGTACCTAGATTAGAGCTCTGTGGAGCATTGTTGTTGTCTAGATTGTTGAAAAAGGTATTGTCATCATTGAAATTAAGTAGATTAGATCAAATATATCTATGGTCTGATTCTACTATTGTTTTATGTTGGTTGAAATCTACTCCAGCCAAGCTGAAGTCCTTCGTTGCAAATAGGGTCTCTGAAATACAAGATGACACAGACATCAATTGCTGGCATCATATTTCAACTGAAGAGAATGCTGCTGACTGCCTTACCCGTGGTGTATATCCAGATCAGTTATCTACATTGAAGCTATGGTGGAGAGGTCCAACATTCTTATGGGAAGTGAATGCTACTTCATCTCCTACATCTGTTAATGAAATGCAATTACCAAATGAAATATCTGATGTAAAATCTTCTAAAGAAGAAGTTGTTGCTTGTGCTGCGAATGTCAAACATTCTTCAGGTTTAAATGATCTCATCAAAAAATTCTCTTCCATCGATAAACTAAAAAGAATCTTCTCTTACATTTTGAGATTTATTCATAACTCAAGAGCTGTTCCTGAAAAAAGGAGAAGTGAGCATCTTACTGTTGAAGAAACTGATGCATCATTCATCACTATAATATCTCTAGTACAACAGGAAGATTATCCTGAGGAACTGTCTTGTTTGATGAAACACAAGTGCATTTCTAATTCAAGTAAGCTAAGGCCATTATGTCCATTCCTCGATAAAGATGGGTTGTTATGAGTCGGTGGTCGACTTAACAATTCTGATTTGCCTTATGAAGCTAAACATCAAATAATTGTTCCAGCGAAACATCACATCACTGAACTTTTGATTAGAAATGAGCATATAAAGCTTCTGCATGGAGGTACTCAATCTGTGCTGTCCTCATTGAGAAGAAATATTTGGATTCCTGCTGGAAGGAGTGTTGTCAGAAAGGTGTTACGAAGTTGCATTCCTTGCTTTAAAGTAAACGCTTCCAGCAATAATCAGCTTATGGGACAACTTCCGTGGAATAGAGTACGACCTGCTCATCCTTTTGAGTACACTGGTGTTGATTATGCTGGTCCTGTTCATCTTAAAGTTGGATTAAGTCGCAGCAAGACTATTATCAAAGCTTACGTCGCATTTTTCATTTGCTTGGTAACCAAAGCTGTTCATTTAGAATTGGTATCTCAACTTACCACTGATGCATTTTTAGCTGCTCTGAAAAGATTCATCGCAAGAAGAGGAAGATGCAGAGAAATAATGAGTGACAATGGTACGAATTTTGTGGGTGCAGCTGCTGAATTGAAAGGATTCTTACAAGACCCTGACATTCAAAATACCTTATACAAGTATGGAGTTTCTGAAGGCTTTAATTGGAAATTCATTCCTCCAAGATCTCCACACTTCGGAGGTATATGGGAGTCTGGTATCAAATCAATGAAGTCTCATTTGAAGAAAGTAATAGGAAACACTGTGCTGACATTTGAAGAATATGCTACAATTCTTTCACAAGTAGAGGCATGTCTGAATTCTCGACCTCTATCTCCTTTAACTGATAATCCACAATGCTTGAATCCTATTACTCCAGGGCATTTCCTTATTGGTCGTCTTTTGCAGTGCCTTCCTGAACCTTCTATGTTGCCTATCCCCACTGGCAAACTTTCCCGGTGGCAGCATCTGCAGCAGATGATGGAGCACTTCTGGAAGCGATGGTCTACTGAGTGCCTGACAGAACTTCAACGTCGTCCTAAGTGGTTGGACATCCGTTCTAGTCTTGACATTGGTGATCTAGTTTTAATAAAGGAAAACAATGTTCCTCCATTGTGTTAGAAATCTGGAAAGGTTGTTGAAGTGTTTCCCGGTAAAGACGGTTTGATTAGAGTAGTAAAGTTAAAAACTGCTACTGGTGAAATCCAAAGACCTATTGTAAAACTCTGCCTGTTTCCTTCTAAAGTGAATGTTTAAATGTAATTGTGTTTTCTATTGTTGGATAAATCAAGGGTGGGAGTTATTGATTCATTAAATTGTGTGTTGATCTAGACAGATCAAGGGTGGGAGTATGTTTGGGATTTAGCGCGCCTATTGAAGGTTAAATGCTTGGCATGCGCGTGCAGTACTTCCTCGCGGCAGCCATTTTAGTTGTTCGCCCGCTTCTACGGTGTTCAGGTGGAAGTTGGGTGCTGCTCAGTTTTGTTATTAAAACTTGTATGTTTGTGTTGGGCTAATGATAATAAAGTTACAGTACACTATTCTTTGTATATTATTTGTCCCAGTGCAAACATAAACTTACAAACAAAATTATATGTAAATATCTTGAAAACTAAGGAAATGGTTTCTGAAAACATGAGTTACTGGAAATGAGCAACAAACTTACAGTTGTAGGACTGTGGTGGACAACATGTAAATACAAAAATGAAACAGGATCAAAGGAAGTAGGTGTCATTACCTGTTACCAAAGAGACATAAAAAAGAAGCAATACAGTTACAGCAGCAAATACAATATACCATATGAAGATTTCTTTCATGCAGAGATGAGCTATGATTGAATTGCATTGTGACACCAGCCATTTAAATTACATTTGTGGATATAACTCAGAAAATATTGAAGATAAGGACAATTTTTTCACAGAATTAGAGAGATGTGTTTACTCTAGTAATATTTAGAACAAAAAAAAAATTTTTTGGACCACTGTAGCTACAGATTCTTAAGCAAATTGAATCCTGTGCTGTAGAAAAAATAGTGTATGATATACGTTCTTAAAGAAGGCTTTAATTTTTTTTTGAGTCCGTGGACAAATACATATTTAGTCCCATACCATAAATAACTATTATTTTACACAAAAACATCATAACATTTATTTTTAGTTCTACTTATAATAGGTTTGTGAATTTTGTTTTCTAAATGTTAAGGTAAAAACAACCATCGGTAAATTCTTGTACATTTACCTACTCCGAGATGTCTTCATTCGTAAATAAGAAAACTACAGTACATGTTGCAAATTCCATTATCATGACAACATGAGAAAATTAGAAAAGGCAATTATACCTGCTATTCAGATATTATTGTATTATCTTACTGATATGTCTTCAAGAGATCATGCTTCTTAAATGTATCTCCAGTTTGTAACAAAGCATGCAATGCTGTAACATATCCAATTCAAATTTTTCAGAAATAGGCTACTATATTTTTGCAAAAACCATGCTTGGTAGATCTATTACCAGCAGAGGCGTAACGAGGGGGGGGGGTGTTCCCATTGATTAAAAAAAGGAAAATTGTACAATTTTTTTAAGTCTGATTATAAATTACTTAATACGAGTATAAAACGTGGGAAGCTTAAAACTCGTTATTGTGTATCTTACTTTTTAAAATTTTCCAGGGGAATACCCCCCTCTCCCTGGGGGGTATTCCATACCCCCATATGGTCGGCCTGGTTACGCCTACGATTACCAGTTTTAATTAATGCACTTATACCCATCCACCCTGAAGATATAATAAAAAATGAAGGTTTAAGAACCATACCTTGTGGGACTCCATGTTTTACCAATTCATATCTAGGTATAAAACAGTATTATAGGGTAATGACTGATATCTGCTAGAAAGATATGATTTTGTTTAAAGCATTAACATTTTAATCTGAATATTTTTGCATTTATCGAGTTTTGAAAATACACTCCTCAATATTCCTCAACAGAATATAGTAACAAACTCTCACTCACAATTATTAGTGAAAATAATGGTCAATTTTAGTCACAATATAAATAGCTATCATCACTTACTTTTTGTGAATGAGCTTTCTGCACATGTTGAGGGGCTTTATTCTTATATCCACTGGTTGTGCGAATCTTGTTTAACTTTTCCAACTCATTCTTCAGCTTCATCTCTCTCTTATTCACCTCAGAGTCCTCTTGTGCTACAAGCTGTAGGGGAAAAAAACTGGATTTACTCAAAATGATCTTTGAAAAATAAATTCCTGCTGAGCATATACTTAAGTTTACAAAAATTCACCAACAATAGCTATTTATGTATCAAGTATGCAAAATAACGCTTTAGCGAACGAATCTAGTATAGTAGCCGAGGCTGAAATACTGGATGAGTCCGCTAAAGTTTTTGCGTACATGGTGCGTATAATATTTTTTAGTAAAAGCTCTATAAATTATATGAAATAAAACAAAAATACCATATAATTAATTATAATGAAAGGCAGTCAGCCATTTGTTAAAGTTATATTTGCGAAAAATCCTGGTAAAGTTTCTGATTACCATAAAGAAATGTGTTGGCTTAAATTTGTTGTTTTATGACCAATTACTTGTGTAAATCCATGTTAAAGTTGGTGTGACTGGTCAATGCCATCTGAGTTTTGTTTATAGATTGCCATGACGACTTTAAAGGACAAGGCCAATAAAAGTGCATTTTGAATGCAGTTTGAATGCACTTTTATGCAATTTTAGCGGCCTTGGTTGCTAAAATGCAATTTTTCGGCGTGTTACCAGTCTGATAAGCAGCTGTTTTAGAGAGCGTGTACTAAAAAAAATGTTATTTTACATAATAAAATCAGGTAAACTGATAAAACAAAGTGACAGATGGAGTTAATCTATATTAATAAAAGGAAGTGTCTGTCCTCCGTCTGTCTGTCTTCCGTCTGTCCTCCGTCTGTCTGTCTTCTGTCTGTCCTCCGTCTGTCCGCGATGCCCAGCGAAATCTACTCAACGCAAAGATCTGAAATTTTATACATAGGCGGACTAAAGGGTCGGAATGTGCACCTCGAAGCCGGAATTTTAATTTTCGCTTTAGTTCGTGAGTTATGAGTGAAAAACGGGCAGAAAACGTGTATTTATTCCGTTTTCGAAGCATGAGTTTTCAGTAATACAAATCAATTACACTAGGCTTTGGCTATTTTTATCATTCCTTCGACATAAAAGCATCGCGATCTCTTGAATATTGTAGCTCATGCTGGTCGATTCATTTGTTTTTAATGTCAAGGCACGCAAACATAATGTGAAATTTTCAACCTACACCGAAGAGGATTATTATTATTATTATAGGGATAATCAATATTAGCCTAAATATGGTCAAACGTTGTTCGATTTGGACGAAACTCACTATACAGGGGTTTTCCGGGCCTAGGAACTCGAATCTGAGGTCGCTTTTACCAGGTGACGCTATCTAATCGTGATATGTAGTCCACATGATTTAGGTGGTAATATAATGATTAACTATTATGCTCTTAATTTTAAATTTTTGAAATAATTATCGCGGGCGAAGCCGCGGTGCTCATGCTATCTTAAAATAATAAAAGGACGTGTTTGTCTGTCTGTCCACAATGCCCAGCGAAATCTACTGAACGCAGAGATCTGAAATTTTAAACATAGATGGGCTGAAAGGTGGGCGAATGCGCATCGAAGCCGGATTTTTAATTTTAGCTTTCGTTCGCGAGTTGTGAGTGAAAAACTGGCAGAAAACGTGATTTTAGTGCTGTCGAAGCATCAGATTTCATTAATACATTTCAATGTCAAATCAATTGCAGTTGGCTTTGGCTATTTTTGTCATACTGTGGTAATAAAAGCATCGCGATCGCTAGAATGTTCTAAGCCCACGCTGGTCGATTCATTTGTTTAGAATGTCAAGGCTCGTAGACATATGAAATTTTCGACCTACACGGAAGAGGGATAATCAATATAGGCCTAAATATGGTCAACCATCGTTCGATTTGGACGAAACTGACTGTATAGGGGTATTCTGGGCCAAGGAACTCGAATCTGAGGTCGCTTTTACCAGGGGACGCTACCTAATCGTGGAATGCACTCCACGTGATTTAGGTGTTAACAATTATAATGATTTAATTATGCTCTTAATTTTTAGTTTTTAATTTTTGAAATAATTATCGCGGGGGAAGCCGCGGGCACATGCGGGCACATGCTGTTTGTCTGTCTGTCCACGATGCCCATCGAAATCTACTGAACGCAGAGATCTGAAATTTTAAAGATAGATGGACTGAAAGGTGGGCGAATGCACCTCGAAGCCGAATTTATAATTTTAGCTTTCGTTCGCGAGTTATGAGTGAAAAACTGGCAGAAAACGTGATTCGCGCTGTCGAAGCATCAGATTTCAGTAATACATTTCAATGTCAAATCAATTGCAGTTGTCTTTGGCTATTTTTGTCATACCGTGGAAATAAAAGCATCGCGATCGCTTGAATGTTGTAAGCCCACGCTGGTCGATTCATTTGTTTAGAATGTTAAGGCCCGTAGACATATTAAATTTTCAACCAACACGGAAGAGAGATAATCAATATAGGCCTAAATACTGTATGGTGAAACATTGTTTGATTTGAACGAAACTATACCAGGGTTTTCTGGGCCAAGCAACTCGAATCTGAGGTCGCTTTTACCAGGCGACGTATCTAATCATGGTATGTAGTCCACGTGATTTAGGTGTTAATAATTATAATGATTTAACTATTATGCTCTTAATTTTTAATTTTTTAAATAATTATCGCAGGCGAAGCCGCGGGCACATGCTAGTACACCATATTTCAGAAACTATTGAGTTTTAGACCACGGTTTCTAAAGAAAGATTGATCAGCATATGTGAAGGAACAAGTGGGATAACTAGAATATTACCAGTAACAGAACGAATTAACAACAAATTTCTCAACAACATTCCTTTGTTTTTTTCAAAACATCTGAATGCATACAAATAGGCAGTCATAACAATCAAAGTGTTTTCCCCCTTTTGGAAGGAAAGGAATTAAAAATTAGAACTTTTCCCATAGGTCGTAGACTAAAAACTATAAGCTTGCCAAATTTCAAGTTTCTAGAGCTCATGTGGAAGAGGTAAACAGCAATATTAATGAGTGGATGATCTAGTCTGCTATAGATGCGATTGACATAATGGCTATCCAGTCAGTTTTTCTATACTCATAGGGCAGCTAGAAACACCAAATTTTGCATGCTTATGGCGATTGGATGTGCCAATATTCATGCCAAACTTTATGATTCTAGCTGTCTATATTACATAATGTGAGGGAAATATACAACATTTACTTAAAATAAAAAAAATTGAACTCTAGCTAAGGTATAACCAACGGAGATATGACAAAAAGTAATAGGACCCAACTTGTAGATCTTTCAAAATCGGTTACTGTTGGTGCAATCGGTTTTTTGACGACTTGCCGTTGGTCTGCACAGACCTTAAGTTGCATCTGCCATTTTGAATGTTTTTCAGGAATAAATAAATAAAAATCAGAAATTTTTGGAATTTTTCCGTCAGTTACAGGTTTTAGGCTACAAGTTTTTCAAATTTCTAGTCTGTGGCTCAACTGGAAGTGGGCAAACAATTATGTCAGTGAATTGAGTTAGCCATGCGGCTTTGCAGTTTAGTCGTGTTTTTTAAAAAACATTTGACTGTTAATTGGTTGATTCTCTGATACTGATCAACTGATTCGGTCCAAAATTAATAGCATTAGTCCTATGGATGTTATATGTGCATATACATGCAAGTTTCATGAAAATCTGGTAAAGCGTATCTGAGTTATTGTGCGTACAAACACACAGATACAGATGGACAGACATTTTTCCCATCGAATATTCAATCTTAGAAAATACCATACTGGCACTTAAATTTAATTCTTAATGATACCCTATATATAAACATTCATACACAAATAGCTATAAAACGTGAAAAGTGCCTAGCATTTCTGGGTCTCAATAAACCAGGGAGTGAGGCAAGGTTGTGGTCTTTCAACCTCCTTTTTGTAATATACCTGAATCATGTTATCAAAAGATGGAGAAGTTATGTGGGGTTCAAACCACGGACTTATCTAGACACCCCACTCTTTGCATATAACCAAGTTATATGCTGCAACTACATCTGAAGATGACCTTGAACTTGTAGCACATAGTCTACAAAATGTAGCTTCAAAATTTGGCCTGGTAATTTTTATTGGCAAAACTAACATTTTTGGGGGAAAACTGTGTATAAAGTAATATCTGCAATAATAAGACTTTAATTCGGCAAGTTAATTTGTTCAATTTTCTACTGACGAAGATATGACAAATGACAAAATCTCAAGATTTATTAAAATAATCTAAACCATCAAAAGTGCCAAAACATACCAAACTTAAAATTTACCAAGATGCTTGCCATACAAGTTCTAACATACAGCATGAGGCATAATCAATAAGATAGATGAGAAGAGATTGACTGTAATAGAAATGAGATGTGAGGAAAACTGCAGGATATTCACTTCTTGGCCATCAAAGAAATGAAGATATCCTTATGAACTTAAAACTGATCCAATAGTTAATAATGTACAACAATACATAGAAAATAGAAATTACATGTTGAAAGAATGACCTACAATGCAATACCCAAACAAATTATAAAATACGAGTATGCTCCATGTGGACACAGGGAATTGAGAAGACCATTGAAACGATGGCAGGAGGCAATAACAGTTCCACCAGGACCTAATGCTTAATTGTATAAGAAACGGTCAATGCAGAAAGGGTGCATGCTATGTATGAATTTCAAACTTAACAGGAGAGGTGGAAAATCAGTTCAAATTTAGGGTTACTAGATTCTTTTAATGAAATGTAGGACTAAAGAGTTTAAAATGCAGGACATTACAAAAAAATGTAGGACATTGCAGAAAAATATTAATTGTAGAAAAATTAAACTCCAAAACTAAATTATTACTCAAACATGCATGCGTAAGTTGCATAGGTTTTATATTTTCTTTACACATAATTTTGCTAAGTTATTCAGTAAATTAACATTTTCTCTTTAGCACTTAGCAAATGTCTTACAAATAAATGACTAATATTACCGTATTGGCCCGAATATAAGACAATGTTTTTTCTCTGAAAATGTGCTTTTAAAAACTATACTCGTCTTATACACACAGCCTAAGACTCAACAACTCTCGTATCCATGGAAGAAGCTGTGCATGTGTGTAGCGGGTATTCCCACGCAAATGACGTGCGTCCGACCCAAGGTCAAAGTCGCGTGGAAATTCACCGAACTTTACCAAACTTAATTTTTCCCAAATTCATGCTTCTGCTTGTACTGTGCCAGGACCATCTGATCCTGACTGCACTGTTACTTGCTTGGCGTCTCTATTCTCTACACGTAAAGCTTTTGTTTGACCACCAGTCATGGCAGACCATGTGGAAAAGAAAGCATCTTCATTGTCTCAATGCGTAAATAAAGGCGAGAGAAGAAGTTACGACATGAACTTCAAACTTCTATTTCTATGTAGTTTTGCTATTGTTGCTGTTTACTTTGGATAATCACTGGACTGTTGCAACATCTTTAATTATGGCAAATTGCGCGAAATATTTTTCTAATCTTTCCTGGTTGCTAATCCATTCAAAATTAATGAATGTTTACATTCCTCAAAACTTAGGATATTCCAGATTTTTCAGAAATTATGTCTCTTTTCTGCAGGGTTTCATATTTCCAGAGCCCTGTTTCTCATATTAGAATAAATGTAGGACTTTACCTTCCTGTACAGATTATAAAGGCAAGCCCATAAAATGCATCCAAGACAACTTATTTATTGCAAAATTTCGTACAATTACCCTTTCTGCATTGAGTGTATATTATGACTATGGGGCGGATTTCTATGACCTAAAAAATAGGATATATGCATGCATTTATGACCTAAAAAACATCAAAATATGACCAATAAAATTTAAAATATGACTTTACCACTTACACATTGTGTATATTTTTTTTAAGTTTCATTACAATTCATTTTATTAAAATATAATGTTAATTATTTAAATATCTGTAAATTCTCAAAAAGTATCAGTATAATGCAAAATTCACAAAATATGATATGAAACTTCAAAATTTCTTTAATATGCACACAAATATGCCAAAAATATGATCTAAATATGCATATTCATACTAAATATGCCATAATAGTTGAAATTTCCTAAATATGCAGTTATATGCACAATAAAAGCCGTCGATTTTCACCAGGATGCTTGGAATCGGGTTTAAATTAGTCGGAAACCTGAAATAACGCAAAGGGAAAAATATGACATGTCATAGAAATCCGCCCCCTAATTATGACAGTAATCCCCTATAATCTGAACAAATGCTAACTTAATAAATTAAGAATTATTTTTAAAAGTACCCAAACATATTTCCAATCTGAAGTTGGTTTTTGTATAAGGTAGGGTGCCCAATATCTGTCCCCCTTAGGGTTTTTCGATTATATCTTTTAAATGGTTGGAGACTGAAATGTGGAATTAAGCATGTAGATAAACACAATGTTAACATACAAGATGTGATGGGCTAAGTTTTTTTAAATATCATAAAAATAGCTGGAAGTCGAAATTACAAAACAGATGCATTTTTTATTATTTCCAAAAACCGTTCCTAATTCCGTCCCCTTCTTCACTTGACAAACAAATAGTAGAAATAATTGACAAAAATATATTTGAAACTAAACAATTATAAGGATCATTCTTAACAGCTATAATAAGATCTTTCAAATTACAAATACCATATTTATGTGTAATTGTTTCAGTTCCAAAGTAAAAAAGTTCAGCCTTCCAAACAAATATCACAGACAAACATAGGTCTGTCACTTTCAGATGAACACATCTCATGGCACCATAGATAACATTTTGTGCACTTGATCCACTTTTGTCCCAACCTGTCCGCTGAATACGGCTTCCCGCACATGGGGCAGTCCACATCATCGTCGCTGTCTTCATTGTCTGTTGATACATAAGGAACTTCATCATCATCGTTGTCACTTTCACTGTCTGTGGAGTCTGCGCAGGAATTCGTCTTTTTCTTGTTCAGTTTCCTTCTCTCAGATGAGCTTATGGATGCAGACGACTGTCCAGGTTTCAAAGCAGATGTTTTGGAACGATGACCTGAGGGTCCAGGTTTGGAACAAGCCGAAGAGGTTGACTTTTTAGGCTGAGGAAGTAGTGATGGATCGTCAAGCTGGAGCCTCTTCCGAGCCTTTGACTCATCTTCCTTTTGCTTCTTTCGATCTGATGCATCTAGAACTTTCAGTTTATGTGGCGTGCCTGTTATTAATGCTGCTGATCCACGCCTGTTTGAACTGGTCGGCTCTATTGCGGGAACTTCTCTTATGTCTTTTGGGCTCACAACAGCAGAGTTCGAGTGAGCTTCGGTCTCCTCTTGGCGGTTGTTGTGCTGTCTGTGGGAGATGAAATCTTCGTCTGGAAAGATATGTGGCTGAAATGGAAGAATTCCTGACTTCCTGAAACCTTTCACAGCTGTCTCCATTGTTGCAGCTTTCATATAAGCCTCTCCAAAAAGGGAAGCTACTTGGAGCTTTCGTACTATGCGGCCTGGGTGATTATTCAACCAGCTTTCGATGGCTTGTGCATAGTATGCCTTCAAAGGGAACATGAAGGCTACATCTAGAGGCTGCATCCTATCTGTGGAGTGGGGAGGAAGACACACGATGGAAATGCCAGTGTCCCGAGCCCTGTCGATAACCTCGATGTTTCGGGTGTGGGAATAGTGCCCGTCCAAAATGAGAACTACAGGAGTCTCCTTTGATGGCCTTACAATGGAGATGAAGTTCTCCAGCCACTTACTGAACAAGGGACCCGTAATCCAACCTGAATCACTAACCCCACCTATGGAACCTGGAGGTGCACCATCAAGAAGCTCTTGTTCCCACCTTCTCTGAGGGAATATCAGCAACGGAGGTATGTACTGGCCGGCTGCGGACATACAGGTAACAGCAGTTATCGTGGCCCCTCTTTCTGCTGAACTCAGCCTATGGACATTCTTTTTCCCCTTGGCTGTCACAATTCTACAGTGTGTCCCACGCAAGAGTTGGCCAATGACGCGGGATCCTGCGGCGCGGCGGGCACAGCTCCAACTCCCGAGCGATCGGGTGAAATATCTACGCTAATGAAGCCGCGATCGGTGTTTTGATTCAGGTTCTCACATTTACAGTTAATATTACAATAAAAATAAACACGTACCTCATCACAAGAGATGTTGGAAATGTTCTCCTCTCGCATCCACACAACACTGACACCATTTTAGGAAATTTTCTTTCACGCGCATAAGTTCAGCTTCCGAGACAGAGTTCATTTCTCTTGTGATAGGCCTATGTGATATTGTCTTTAAGTTCTTCTAACAGTATGTGAATATTATTTATGGAGAAACTTGAAAAATAAAGTGTATAGGTCAACTTCCCGTACATTAAAAAGGAAACGGGTGAAATATCTACGCTAATAAAGCCCGCTGTTGGTGTAATGGTTCAGGTTCTCACAAAGAAAAACATATGTGATTTATTACATCATCTTGCAAGGACGCAAGACGTCGGTTTTTAGCAAAATTCCCAGGTGTACGTCCTCCAAGCAGAGAAGCCTTGCGAAAACTTGTAAGCAAACTTCGGGAAACGGGTTCGATTCTCGATAGTAAACGAGGGACCAAGCGGCGCGTACTTACTGAACAGAAATTAGATCAAACCCACACACATTAGAAGAACTTCAAGACAATATCAGAAGAGAAATTAATTCTATCTCGGAAGCTGAACTTATGCACGTGAAAGAAAATTTCTTAAAAAGGTTCCAATGTTGTGTGGATGCAAGAGGAGGACATTTCCAACATCTCTTATGATGAGGTACATGGTTATTTTCATTGTAATTCCAACTGTAAATGTGAGAACCTGAATCATACCACCGATCGCGGCTTCATTAGCGTAGATATTTCACCCGATCGCTCGGGAGTTGGAGCTGTGCCCGCCGCGCCGCAGGAACCCGCGTCATTGGCCAACTCTTGCGTGGGACACACTGTAGTTGCCTTGTGTTGAACTACGGAAATGCCGGTTTCATCAACGTTATAAACCCTTGTCTGATCGAAGTTCACTTTTTCGAGCTCGGGTTTTAGGATAGAGTAAAACTTAGCAACACTTTCTTTTGTGAAGCCTTGGATTCTCGCCATTGATAAATTTTGAGGTTTTCTCAAACTGAGTTCTGCGTGCCTTTTGAAAAATAGCCTCTTCCAATTTAGCCCCGCTTTTCCTGATGTCTTATTAAAAGGATGAGGTACATTGTTCCTTATAGCTAGCTGGTATGCCATTCGCCGCAAATCACAGAGAGTTAGACCATAATAACTTTTTTCCATCTCCAAACAATACTCGACCAACAGTTTTTCCATAGCAGGAGATAGTGTCGGCTTTCTTCCGACAGTTTGTGCCACACACTCTTCAGGTGACAGTGCTGACTTCACATAATCTTTTAGAGTAGCCCTTGGAACATGATACAGGCGGGCAGCAGCCTTATATCCCATTTTATTTTTTCTTACAGCATCCACTGCCTCTAACATTTCTTCTTTTAACCACTGTTTCCGTTTCCCCATCTGAAAACCAGGAATTAACTATTTCACCCCAACATACGGCTTTATTAAACTGAGTTCGCAATTCCGTCCCCGGGACGAAGATTGGCACGCTGAGGGGGGCGAATATAGGACCAGTGATGCTAACAAGCGTTACTACGCCTATGAGTACACGTGTTAGACAAAGTTTCCTAAAACTAATATATCTCATTAATATACATCCTAAGCTATATGTAAATATAAATAGACGTTAAATAAACATACCTTGAATGACAATACAGCACCCAAAAGTCGGTAGTAAAACAGATGTTAAACAAAGAAAAAAATTTAAAATTGAATAGCTCCACACACGTACACAACAGCCGCACGACTGACCGGCAAGCTCCCTAACGTGTCCTTGGTCACAACTTCCGATGTTTGCCACCAGTGTGCACCACACAGCAAGCTGGAAATCAAGGGGGACGGAATTGGGCGTGGGGACGAACATCGGGCCTATGACCTTATACATATTTCATTACTTAGTACATGTTTCTTAGGCTGCTGCACATATTTCCAGCTAATATCAGAAGTAAGAATGTTTCAAATTTGTGATGTTATGATTCACATTCTCAACATTTTTAGTTTCCTTACCAGTACCACAGGTACTATAAATTGAGGAAGTAGCCTATTGCATTCGACCCTGTAATTCGATGAGTTTTCATCCATAAATGCACAATATGAGGTCCCCTGAACTCATAAATGCTTTCAGAAACATGTCTTGTATGTGTAAGTGTATGTGTGTATTTCTGACCAGTGTTCCCAGAATTAAAAAACAACAAAAAATCTGAAGTGATGCCCCCACATAACTTTCTATACTATAAGCAGGGCCGCCACATGGGAGGCTGCCAGACTCAAGGGATCTGGGCCCGGCTGGGTCCTGGTGATGTGATATAATTTTATGGAAAACTGTTACACGAGTAACGAGAAAGAAGCTCCATGGAGAAGGGAAGAGACAACTGAATGAGGATGGTTGGCGGAAGGTGAGGGGCCCGCGACCAGTACTTGGTCCTGGGCCGAATCCTGAGATGTGGTGGCCCTTACTATAACCACAGATCAAAATGGCAAATTTTCTGATAGAATAAGGCCGGTATTCATAGTTGCAATAAGTCGTACTTATATCCAAGTCGAACTTTAATCTCGTCTTAAGTTGACTTTCTAACACAAACGAGTCGGACTTATGACGTATTTACTTTATAAAGTCAGACTTGACAAAGTCGAGCTTCTTGCTATTCATAGTCACTAAAGTACAACTTATTTGTCGAAATAAGTCGTACTTTATCAAGTCAAGGGTCGCCCTGACTTATTTCAGTTCAAGCCAGAACCATGGATAGTTATTTTGAGGATCTGGACGAGGTATTAGAAGAAACTCGCACCCTAAAACGTTATTTGAGAAAGATGATGAATCCATTCAAATTCTACAGTGACAATGAATTTAAAAAGAGATTTAGTTTCAAAAAGACACAATTTTGGAAATATCAATCGCCTATCTTTCATCAGTATTTCTCTCTGCTGGCATTTCATATCAGCCCAAAGCTTCCTAAGCTGTTTTGAATCTCTCTAAAACAATAATTAATATCGAAATAATTAAGAACTAAATAATAACATAAACATACCGGTATTGATTCTGAACCATCTCCAAGCTAATATATACACAGAATATTGTAAAGAAACTATTGATCAGCTTATTTACATGCTGCATAATATGACTGGATGAATTGAATTCTCTGTTTACAATGCACAGCGCTGTCTGTATTTTTATATCACAATAGCGAAATACGTAACCAGATGGCTTTGCGTTACACGAAATCTGAAAAAATCTTGAATGCAATTGGCTAATTCAATTGTTACGAACGTGCAGTTTCTCATATTATCATGTTCGACTTTAATATGTAGAATAAGTAGAGCTTTATGAAGTCAGACTTAAGAAAGTACGACTTTAAAGAGGACTATGAATACGAAAAACATATAAGTCGACTTGTCAAATAAGTTCAGCTTTATAAAGTCGGTTCTTAAGTCACCGACTATGAATACCGGCCTAAGAGGTTGAATTGTGGAGATTGTGTACACACTTGTTTCAGCCTCATACAAGGAAGTATTGTTTGCCATGCAAGACTTAAAGTCAGTCACTGTTTGTACAAACTCAGGCGAACAATACATCTTTGCATGAGAACAAAGTACTGCATGAATCATTTGTAGCAGTGCACACAGTGGCGCCAACTTATAATGGGCCCGTGGGGCTCAAGCCCACCCAATAATTTGCTGTGTATCATTACCATAACTATTTATTGCCAATACTAAAAATCATGTTTCATTGTTGAATCGCTCTAAAACAAAAATCAGGCTATTGTTGGCATTCATCCTAAGGTCTTTTATTACTTATTCGCTCATGATCATTTGAAATCATTCCTAAGTTTATTAATTTACTTACGGTTTACTCTGTCAATGTAATTTCCTAAGATACTGGCGAAATAATATATTTTACAATTTTAAAAAAATATATACTTTTAAAGGAAAAAAAACTTAATCACATTGCTGTTATAAATATGCAAAAAGAGAGCCCGGAAAAGTTCGATTTAGAATTTGGATGATACTTGTGATTAAGAAAAAATGACAGGAAGGATATTAATTCACAAAATAAAGAATTGTGAAATAAGCCAAGAGTACAAGATATCAGCGAGTGGAAAAACAAAATCAAAGTGAAACGAACAAATAGAAAGAATGAATCAAAAAAGATCTGTTAAATCAGCAAGAGACAATAAACCAGAGGGAAGAACGAAATAAGGGGCGGGAGTATGATAATTTTAAAATCTTTGAGCCCACCCAATATTTTTCAGAACTTGGCGCCCCTGAGTGTACAGACAATTTTTTCATTTATTCTTTTCCTCCAATTACATTTGAAAGTGCTACTTTTACTCAACTGGTCAGAAATAATTGATAACATTCATCTGTAGGCGGGTACAGCAAGTTAGTGTTAATTTAATCAGATGCATCATACCTTAACAATGAGGTGTACCATTGTTGTGGGACCCACTGCCATGACTAGAGGGCTGCTTGGATCAACATCTCTTGAAGATATCACAATGTTCTGGCATCCTGAGAGGGATCCAATAGTCATAGCATGTTCCTTGTACAGATCCCTGTCATCCGTTGTTATGTGCACTGCCAAACATTTAAAAAATAGAGTTAAGTTTACTAGTAACTCAAAAAAATCTTGACGTAACTTTAATTTTTAGATAAGCAACAGGGATAGCCAATGTCTATGGGCTCATGGATGTTGCCTTATTTTTACTAATTGATATGTCTATTATAAATAATAGTAAATAATAATAAAGTAGGTCTACTGTTTGTGTGTATTCTGAATGATACCCGATTTGGTGAATCCACTGGGGTGATTTTTCCCCCCACTTGCGTCACTTGCTAACCAATGTCTTGGTAATACCGGAGTTGACGGGTCCCTGTACGCAGCAAGCCATGTTGCCTTCACTCTGGCAGCGGTCCGTAAGGACAACTCCAACCGCCGCCGCCGCCAAATTCGAATGTGTTATATTCAGAATCCACAACGCCGATTTTGAGTGGTTAAAGATTTAATATTAAAAATAGCGCAAATGCCCGTTCTTCTCACAGGTGCTCCCGGGTGATAGTTGAAATTGTCGTAGGGACTAGTACTTAAAGGTTTAATATTAAAACAACCGCAAGAGCCTGTTCTATTCACAGGTGACAGTTAAAAAACCCCGTTCTGCTCGCGGGTGACAGATTAAGTTTACATAGGGACTAGTAGTTAAAGTTTAATATTAAAGCGAGCGAAAGAGCCCGTTCTACTCACAGGTTACACTTACCTAACCCCGTTCTGCTCGCGGGTGATAGTTTAAATTGGCGTAGGGACTAGTAGCCTACTTAAAGGTTTAATATTAAAACGAGCGCAAGAGCCCGTTCTATTCACAGGTGACACCCCGTTCTGCTCACGGGTCACTCTGTATATATTTTTATTATTTCCTAGCCGGTGGTCCTTGTGTTATAAAATCTGCACACGGCTTTTTCTACTCGGTAACTTTTTTACCATTTTTAACTAACTCATATTTATTTCTGCAGAGCAAAAAATGAATGAACGTATTATGTATTTTTCTTTGAGAACATCTCGTTTGTTGCCATAACTTGTACAAAGCCTACAGCATATTTTACCGACTTCTTGCATGTACCTAATAAGCCTATTCAGATTTTTCGGATATTTTGTTTGTTTAAAATTATCGTACGTAATAATAAAGGTTCTTACCCTGACTTTACGACATGGAAATCACACCGATTAAAGAAAAATTCATTATATGGAGGGAAATTTATTCTCATACTTGAGTTATATCTGTACCTTATAATTCGACCCTTCTGAACACGAATATAACAGTAAAATTAACCAGTTCCTTCCGTACTTCGAGAAACTTCCGATTTTCCATTAGTGTGACCCAGTCAACGCAGAAAGAGTATGGACGATTAAAAAGAAAAATTCATTCCATCGAGGAAAAATTTTTTCCCTACACGAGTTACATGTTTCATCTATAATCCGACCCATCTGATCTCGAATATATCAATAATTATAACCATTTCCTTCCGCGCTTCGAGAAAATTGAGATTTTCCATTAATGTTAGACATTTCTCGCAGAAGAAGGAGGAAGAATTCAAAGAAAAACTTCATTATATGGAGGGAAATTTTTTCTCCGACTTGAGTTATATCTGTTCCTTATAATTCGACCCTTCTGAACACGAATATAACAGTAATATTAACCAGTTCCTTCCGTACTTCGAGAAAATTCCGATTTTCCATTAGTGTGACTCAGTCTACGCAGAAAGAGTATGGACGATTAAAAAGAAAAATTCATTCCATCGAGGAAAACTTTTTTCCCAACACGAGTTACATGTTTCATCTATAATCCGACCCATCTGATCTCGAATATATCAATAATAATAACCATTTGCTTCCGCGCTTCGAGAAAATTGAGATTTTCCATTAATGTTAGACATTTCTCGCAGAAGAAGGAGGAACAATTCAAAGAAAAAATTCATTATATGGAGGGAAATTTTTTCTTCGACTTGAGTTATATCTGTTCCTTATAATTCGACCCTTCGGAACACGAATATAACAGTAATATTAACCAGTTCCTTCCGTACCTTGAGAAAATTCCGATTTTCCATTAGTGTGACCCAGTTAACGCAGAAAGAGTATGGACGATTAAAAAAAAAAAATTCATTCCATCGAGGAAAAATTTTTTCCCGACACGAGTTACATGTTTCATCTATAATCCGACCCATCTGATCTCGAATATATCAATAATAATAACCAGATAAGACGGCAACCCAGTGGTACAGACATTTCAGGGACATCTGTTCCCAGTGGCTGTTAGCCTATCCGGTTAGACTGGATGGACCTGGAGTAATCGTACAGGTGGACGAAAGCGTAATTGCTAAGAGGAAACATAACATAGGTCGTGATGTTCCTCAGCAATGGATTTTCGGCATCTACGACTGCAACAGGAGACTTGACTATCTACAACTGGTACCTAACAGAATGCAAGCCACTCTCCTGCCTATCATTCAGGATCGTGTTCTTCCAGGGACAATGATTCACAGTGACCAGCATCGGTCCTATAACGGCATCCGAAATCTTCCCGTCATTCCACCTTATGGTCATCAAACTGTGAATCATACTCGTAACTTTGTGGATCCAGTGACAGGGGCTAACACAAACAGCGTTGAATGTTTCTGGAAGAATGCTAAAATGGAATTTAAGAATATGTCAGGCACCTCCCAACACCATAGACAATCTTATTTGGATGAGTTTATGTGGCGACAGTTTAATGGGAAGAAAACAATTGAAGCATTTGAAAATCTCCTGTTACAAATTGCGGAATTCTACCCAGTTTAAATGGCGCTGCATAAATTCACTTTTCCTCT
This sequence comes from Ectobius pallidus, assembly GCA_964059195.1. Taxonomy (NCBI): domain Eukaryota; kingdom Metazoa; phylum Arthropoda; class Insecta; order Blattodea; family Ectobiidae; genus Ectobius; species Ectobius pallidus. The sequence continues at coordinate 82,306,092 of CAXKWD010000002.1, read as the reverse complement.
CTGCTAATCTTTCTCTTCCTCTTTCCTCATCATCTTTTTTCTTTTTCCTTCCTCTTCTTCTTTCCTCTTTGAAGCCCTTGTGGATTAAAAACGGCTCTTTTAAGAGCCAACAAAAAACACAAAAAACAAAGAAGCTTTGGAAATGAAAGTGTCTATCGGTCTTGCTTGTGTCCTTCTTGCACGCACTTTCATCACTGTCCAAACCCGGTACCCAAACCCTCGGAACGCAGTCTCTTCCGAGGAACAATAAACCTTTGGATCAGGTTGAAACCACTGAATACGCACTCTTTGCAATACGCCCATTTCACCCTATAGGGGTTGATTTATTTAAAAAATAAGAAATACATGATGAAATATTATGTTTTTTAGAGTAACTTACCTTTACCAAATTTGAAGTTCAATAGAATCTTTATAAATAATATTTCTAAGTGTAAACATTGAATCTCTCTATGACCCCATATTGTTTATTAATCCTTTAGGGTCTAAATTTTGGGAAATGTTGAAGTAAGTTTTTCATTATTTGTGTTGTAAAGTTTTTAAGTAGGCCTACCACAGAGAGAATTATAGGCCTAGAGCTTATTGCTTAAAATTTATTTTTTCAGTTTATTTTCACAGTATTTTAAGTCATACTTACGAAATCTGTAGTCCATACTTTACTAAAAATTGTATCTATACAGGTATGATTTTAATTCACCATTTGTATTTAGCCTGTCTTTATGACAAGTTTTCAATATGTATTTACATATCTTACAATAGCCTATTAGTTCTTCCGCTAAATAAAAGGGTGTGATTATATGATGATTGCACTGTAAGATGTATTTCGTATGAGAGAAAGTGGATGTAATTGTGGGATACACTGGACAACAAAACTGACCTTCAAAAAATTTTTTTACACAAAACATATCATTTCTTATGTATTTTGATGTGCTGAGTTCAAATATGGCCTTCGTTTTTGTCTAGCACCCTCAGTTTTTTAGTAAATCGTGTACTTACACTTCTAGTCGTTTATAAATAAAACGTAAAGTCACCGTAATATCAAAGACTAACTGGTAATATTTTTTTACACAAAACATATCATTTCTTATGTATTTTGATGTGCTGAGTTTAAATATGACCTTTGTTTTTGTCTAACACCCTCAGTTTTTTTAGTAAATCGTGTACTTACACTTCTAGTCGTTTATAAATAAAATGTAAAGTCACCGTAATATCAAAGACTAACTGGTAATATTTTTTTACACAAAACATATAATTTCTTATGTACTTTGATGTGCTGAGTTCAAATATGGCTTTTGGTTTTGTCAAGCACCCTCAGTTTTTTAGTAAATCGTGTACTTACACTTCTAGTCGTTTATAAATAAAGCGTAAAGTCACCGTAATATCAAAGACTAACTGGTAATATTCATATGTAGAAGAATCCTTCATAATAAAATTATATTTAATTTTGTAAAAGTAACCAATTAACATACCTGAAAACATTGCCAGCTCGTTTTCAAGTCCATCCTCTACTGCTGACAGTTGAATTTCTGCCGTTTGCTGCTTCTTCTGTACTTTCCTGTGGTTTCTCTTTTGAGGCTCCAGCAGTAGGCTAATCTGCAAGCATATTGGGTTTCCATCTTCCTTGATACCTTTTCTCCATTTCGGAAATATCTTGGTGGAATCTTTCTCCATGTTCATCACTAACTTGTCCTAGATTTGCAGTGAAAAAGTCCAAATGGGCATGTAGGAAGTGAATTTTGAGAGACATGTTGCAACCTACGTAGATTTCTATAGGTTCCTAGTAATTTCTCAATTGATTGTTCGTAATTTTGTGCTCTAGTATTATTTAAGAACTGTTCGCAAGTGGTCTTGAATGATATCCATGCTTTAAGTTCCACATGATTCAATTTACTTTCAAACAGCTGATCTTTCATTAGTTCTCGAATCTGAGGCCCAACAAAAATGCCTTCCTTCAACTTAGAAGCACTGATTCTTGGAAATTTTTCTTCTAGGTATTTGAAACCTGCTCCAGATTTGTCTAATGCCTTGAAAAAATTCTTCATTAGGTCTAATTTTATATGAAGTGGAGGCAATCAAATTATTGATCTATCAAATAATGGTTCAGCTGAGATATTCTTTTCTCCAGGGACAAAATTCGTCCGGGGAGGCCATATTTTAGTATCGTAATGTTTGGATTTATCACGGCTATCCCATTCGCACAAAAAGCAGCAATATTTCGTATATCCACTTTGCAATCCTAACAGTATTCCAATCATTTTGAAATCGCCACAGATGGACCAGTTGTACTTGTCAAACTGCACTTTTTGTAATATTAGCTGGGTATTTTTGTAACTTTATTTCATTTGAACTGCATGACCAATTACACTGGGCAACAAAAAAGAAACTTTTTTTTGTCTCAGAAAGAAAAATATGTGATTCTGATAGCATTTCTTCTCCTGAATTCAAATATGATATCGGTTTTTCTCCATCACGCAAGGTTTTCGAGAGACAGGCATTTATAATTTCAAACACTTTAATATTTTCTACATTCTTAAATACACAATATCCGAACATTCGGACTCACCTAGAAAGTAAGAAATGACGATTTTCTGCTATATTTCTCCTGTGGAGCATCCCTCTTGATGGTCCAACAATAATCGGCCAGCATATTAGGATTCCATTTGCCTTGATATCTCTTTTCTATACTGAAATCTCCTGATGAAAGCGTTCCCCGTGCTCATCGCTCACTGCGCCAAGATTTTCCGGGAAGAAATCTAGGTGCGAGTGCAGGAAGTGAATTTTTAAGGACATATTACAGCCCAAATTTTTATAAGATGTTATAAGATCATTGACAATATCACGGTAATTTTCCGCCTTTCGATTTCCCAAAAAAACTGTGAGTTACTTTTTTGAATGCTTGCCAAGCTGCTTTCTCCAGTGGATTCAATAGTTCCTCAAACTTCTCATCATGCATTAGTGATCGTATTTGTGGACCCACAAATATCCCTTCTTTAATTTTTGCTTCACTAATTTTAGGAAACTTCTGTTTTAAGTACATGAAACCAGGAGTATTGCCCATGGCTTTCACGAAATTCTTCATCAATCGTAGTTTGATATGTAAGGGAAGTAGATACCGTACACATTTTTAGGATTACACAATGCGTCATGTTTCACATTTTTCTGTCCAGGAATGAATGATTCGCGTTTAGGCCATTCTTTTCTCATGTAATGGTTTTTTCTGTCCCTACTATCCCAAAGACACAAGAAGCAACAGTACTTTGTGTAACCAAGCTGCAGACCAAGAATAAGTGCAATTACCTTCAAATCACCACGAATATTCCATTCATACACTGCATATTGAAGCTTTGCCAATATAAATTGAAAGTTTTCATGTTTCTTTCATACTAGCAGAGTGAGCCACAGGTATTGATGGGAATTTTCTTCAGAAAAATAGCCTTTAAATTGAGAATGACGACTACGATAAGTACATATCTTTGTATTCTTTTGAAGAAGATTCCATCCTTTTAGCCGGGAACCAAGCATTTCAGACTGGTTTTTGGATAATTTTAAATCTCGTATGAGATCGTTAAGATCTTCTTGAGTCAATAAATGAGGCTCAGATGAACAGCTTTGTTCAAAGTTGTATCACCAAAATCTGTTTCTTCTTCTTCCTTACTTCCATCGGAATCTGAGCTCTCTTCATCTAATGTCACATGTTCTGGAGGCTTTGGTATGGGCAATTCTTCGCTGTGTGGAACTGGTCTCATTGCAGATTGCAAGTCAGGGTACACCACTGTATGTTTTGATTTTGACGTAATCCATGTAATGTTTGTTAAGCAGAAATAACAGTCAGAGGAGTGATCTTTGGGTTCCCACCCAAATCATAGGGATAGCAAATGGCATGTGGCGTGTGCCATTCTTCCATGCAGTGAGAAGCCTACTACACGATAAACAACAGATATGTGGGGTCCAGGTCCTTGTTTGGTCCCCCACTTTACACCCAAAATAAAGTTCATAACACTTTTTTACTAATGGAGTAAGGTTTCGCCTTTGGGACTTGAGCGTCACTTCACCACAACAAAAGTTGTTAGGATGATTTAAACAAGCTCTAGGCATTTTGTAACTAACAACAAATTAAAAGAAATAAATTTGTAAATATGTAATATACAATATGCAATAATCCAGACACAATGCACTCACAATTACTGGTTCACTGCTCTCTCACAACTGACATCGTTGTAATGAATGCATACATGATCATGTTTGTGCCTGTCTGTACAGTGTGAACTTGCACAATAGTAGCAACGGTACCATTTGAGTTAGCTCATTTGGTTCCATCACATTTACAATGCTCTAGGAGTTTTTATTTTACAATGGACAAATGACCGTTTATTAAAAAAATATATTAAAATCCATTAATTGAAATTGAAATAAAAAAAAAACTGTGGGTGATGGAGAAATTCCGAATACATATTTGAAAACATGATAAAAAACTGCATTAAGTACAACTATTGATACTCATGAGACAAAAATCATGTTGACCAGTGTTATCATAACACCACGGTCCTTACTAATTAAAGCAGTAAAATAATAATAAATAAATGTTATTATCGCTATTAGGTCTTGTTTACTATGTCAATCACTACAACAGAAATTTAAGCATTTACAGTCAGTGCTAATTCAGAAAACAGGCTTTCTTTTTGAAACTGAGGGTGCCAGAGAAAAACGGTTTGCATAATTGAATTCAGCGCTAAAATCCACATGATAAACGCCCAATTTCATGCAAAACATTTTTTGGCTGTTGTCCAGTGGGATATAAGACAATGAATTACACCCCAGTGTACATTGTGTGCTTTTCTATTTTATTATTATATCTTACAATAGTTAGCCTAATCTGTCACTGCGCATAGGCTTCATACATGTGGTACTACACACTAATGGAAAATCGGAATTTTCTCGAAGTACGGAAGGAACGGGTTAATATTACTGTTATATTCGTGTTCAGAAGGGTCGAATTATAAGGAACAGATATAACTCAAGTTGGAGAAAAAATTTCCCTCCATATAATGAATTTTTTCTTTGCATTGTTCCTCCTTCTGCGAGAAATGTCTAACATTAATGGAAAATCTCAATTTTCAAAAAGCGCGGAAGGAAATGGTTATTATTGTTGATATATTCGAGATCAGATGGGTCGGATTACAGATGAAACATCTAACTCGTGTCGGGAAAATGTTTTTCTCTTTTTCCTCTTTTTAATCGTCCATACTCTTTCTGCGTTGACTGGGTCACACTAATGGAAAAACGGAATTTTTTCGAAGTACGGAAGGAACTGGTTAATATTACTGTTATATTCGTGTTCAGAAGGGTCGAATTATAAGGAACAGATATAACTCAAGTCGGAGAAAAAATTTCCCTCCATATAATGAATTTTTTCTTTGAATTGTTCCTCCTTCTTCTGCGAGAAATGTCTAACATTAATGGAAAATCTCAATTTTCTCGAAGCGCGGAAGGAAATGGTTATTATTATTGATATATTCGAGATTAGATGGGTCGGATTATAGATGAAACATGTAACTCGTGTCGGGAAAAAATTTTTCCACGATGGAATGAATTTTTCTTTTTAATCGTCCATACTCTTTCTGCGTTAACTGGGTCACACTAATGGAAAATCGGAATTTTCTCAAGGTACGGAAGGAACTGGTTAATATTACTGTTATATTCGTGTTCAGAAGGGTCGAATTATAAGGAACAGATATAACTCAAGTCGGAGAAAAAATTTCCCTCCATATAATGAATTTTCTCTTTGAATTGTTCCTCCTTCTTCTGCGAGAAATGTGTAACATTAATGGAAAATCTCAATTTTCTCGAAGCGCGGAAGGAACTGGTTATTATTATTGATACATTCGAGATCAGATGGGTCGGATTATAGATGAAACATGTAACTCGTGTCGGGAAAAAATTTTTCCTCGATGGAATGAATTTTAATTTTTAATCGTCCATACTCTTTCTGCGTTGACTGGGTAACACTAATGGAAAATCGGAATTTTCTCGAAGTACGGAAGGAACTGGTTAATATTACTGTTATATTCGTGTTCAGAAGGGTTGAATTATAAGGAACAGATATAACTCAAGTCGGAGAAAAAATTTCCCTCCATATAATGAATTTTTTCTTTGAATTGTTCCTCCTTCTTCTGCGAGAAATGTCTAACATTAATGGAAAATCTCAATTTTCTCTAAGCGCGGAAGGAAATGGTTATTATTATTGATATATTCGAGATCAGATGGGTCGGATTATAGATGAAACAAGTAACTCGTGTCGGGAAAAAAGGTTTCCTCGATGGATTGAATTTTTCTTTTTAATCGTCCATACTCTTTCTGCGTTGACTGGGTCACACTAAAGGAAAATCGGAATTTTTTCGAAGTACGGAAGGAACTGTATCCCCCATATAATGATTTTTTTTCTTTGAATTGTTCCTCCTTCTTCTGCGAGAAATGTCTAACATTAATGGAAAATCTCAATTTTCTCGAAGCGCGGAAGGAAATGGTTATTATTATTGATATATTCGAGATTAGATGGGTCGGAATATAGATGAAACATGTAACTCGAGTCGGGAAAAAATTTTTCCTCGATGGAATGAATTTTTCTTTTTAATCGTCCATACTCTTTCTGCGTTGACTGGGTCACACTAATGGAAAATCGGAATTTTCTCGAAGTACGGAAGGAACTGGTTAATATTACTGTTATATTCGTGTTCAGAAGGGTCGAATTATAAGGAACAGATATAACTCAAGTCGGAGAAAAAATTTCCCTCCATATAATGAATTTTTATTTAATCGGTGTATTTTCCATGTCGTAAAGTCAAGGTAAGAACCTTTATTATTACGTACGATAATTTTAAACAAACAAAATATCCGAAAAATCTGAATAGGCTTATTAGGTACATGCAAGAAGTCGGTAAAATATGCTGTAAGCTTTGTACAAGTTATGGCAACAAACGAGATGTTCACAAAGAAAAATACATAATACGTTCATTCATTCTTTGCTCTGCAGAAAGAAATATGAGTTAGTTAAAAATGGTAAAAAATATACCGAGTCGAAAAAGCCGTGTGCAGATTTTATAACACTAGGACCACCGGCTAGGAAATAATAAAAATATATACAGAGTGACCCGTGAGTAGAACGGGGTGTCACCTGTGAATAGAACGGGCTCTTGCGCTCGTTTTAATATTAAACCTTTAAGTAGGCTACTAGTCCCTACGCCAATTTAAACTATCACCCGCGAGCAGAACGGGGTTATTTAAGTGTCACCTGTGAGTAGAACGGGCTCTTTCGCTCGCTTTAATATTAAACTTTAACTACTAGTCCCTATGCAAACTCAATCTGTCACCCGCGAGCAGAACGGGGTTATTTAACTGTCACCAGTGAATAGAACGGGCTCATGTGGTCGTTTTAATAATAAACCTTTAAGTACTAGTCTCTACGCCAATTTAAACTATCACCCGCGAGCAGAACGGGATTATTTAAATGTCACCTGTGAGTAGAACGGGCTCTTTCGCTCGCTTTAATATTAAACTTTAACTACTAGTCCCTATGCAAACTTAACCTGTCACCCGCGAGCAGAACGGGGTTATTTAACTGTCACCTGTGAATAGAATGGCCTCTTGTGGTCATTTTAATAATAAACCTTCAAGTACTAGTCTCTACGCCAATTTAAACTCTCACCCGCGAGCAGAACGGGGTTATTTAAGTGTCACCTGTGAGTAGAACGGGCTCTTTCGCTCGCTTTAATATTAAACTTTAACTACTAGTCCCTATGCAAACTTAATCTGTCACCCGCGAGCAGAACGGGGTTATTTAACTATCACCTGTGAATAGAACGGGCTCTTGTGGTCGTTTTAATAATAAACCTTTAAGTACTAGTCTCTACGCCAATTTAAACTATCACCCGCGAGCAGAACGGGATTATTTAAGTGTCACCTGTGAGTAGAACGGGCTCTTTCGCTCGCTTTAATATTAAACTTTAACTACTAGTCCCTATGTAAACTTAATCTGTCACCCGCGAGCAGAACGGGGTTATTTAACTGTCACCTGTGAATAGAACGGGCTCTTGCGGTCGTTTTAATATTAAACCTTTAAGTACTAGTCCCTACGCCAATTTCAACTATCACCCGAGAGCACCTGTGAGAAGAACGGGCTTTTGCGCTATTTTTAATATTAAATCTTTAACCACTCAAAATCGGCGTTGTGGATTCTGAATATAACACATTCGAATTTGGCGGCGGCGGCGGTTGGAGTTGTCCTTACGGACCGCTGCCAGAGTGAAGGTAACATGGCTTGCTGCGTACAGGGACCCGTCAACTCCGGTATTACCAATGTCTTTTGGCTACTCAGCGCTCAGTTTAGATCAAGCCATCAGCCTTGTTAAAAATCATGTTCGATCACTTGTAAACACTAAAACTAAAGCATAGTATTAGTTTGAAGATTAAACCGTTTGGATTTGATAGTAAAATCTTTTTCTTGAAGTTCTCAAATACACTCCAAGCTGGCACAATACATTTTTGCACAAATTGTCTGTTGCAGGACAGTAAGTTAATTTGGAGACAGAAAAGTCTTTGAAAATTTCTGAGGATTAAACAGTTTAGCTATGGATAAACTGAATTTGTAAAGGTGATGCCCCTCTCAAGTCAATATGTTCACAGTAAGGCAAGGCATTTAATGACCATAAAATAGTGAAAAAAATGCAAAATAAAAAATGCATTTATGACCAAAAAATAGTGAAAAAATGACCTAAATCTTAAAATAATGACCTATAAATTTACCATTATTACTTATAATTAGTTTTTTCTTAAGTAATGAATTACTAAATACAGTTTATGACGATGCTTTATATAAATGAATTTACAATATAAATCACACTTATATCGTTACTAAAGAAATCAGTAAATTTATACTACAGTACTTGGACACCCTTAGCGAAAAATAAATTCTTTCTGAACTGGCATGCCCATCAAATTGCCCCTAGCAAATATGTGCCATTTAAAAAGAAAGAAAAATATATTTATTGCTAAAATGCCAAAAATTATCTAAAATGCTGAAAATGACCTAAAATGTCCTAAAAATTGCCAAAAAAATGACCTATCTCTTGAAAAATGACGAAATATGCAAAATAAAGGAAAATAATGCAAAAACAAATTGCCCTTATTTAATCAATTATTTAATGATATACATTTATATACATTGGAGCTATCTTTTAACCTTCATATTAAAAAGATGCAAAATCATCAAATTCCTTGCCCTAGTTCACAGTAATAAATGTTGTTCCATTGAACTAATACACACATAAAAGTTATTTCCAGCATCAATTTTTGGCATAAACAAATATAAGAAACAAAGTGCCATTTATGCCATTTTGCTCAAAAACAAATTAAATGTGAATGGAAATGATTCTGACAATTTATAAAATTCAATGAAATCATGTAAACTGACATAACAAAATGTCGGATGGAGTTAATAGGCCATTTCAGAAACTACTGAGTTTAAGACCACGATTTCTTGAAAAAGTTTGATAAGCATATGTGAAGAAATAAGTAAGATAACTAGAATATTAATAGAAGGAATTTACAAAAAATTCTTCATGTCAACAACAGCCCTATTCCTTTATTTTTGTCAAAACATCTGAAATTGTACAAATATACAATAAAAAAATTTCAAAGTTTGTTTTGGAGGGGGAAAATTATAAGTCAGAACTTTCTTGAATATTTCCGAACAAGTTCTATGACAAAGGTGAACAATACTTTAAAGAATGTTGATAATAAGTCATCATTTCAATATGTTAAAATGTCAACTTGCTTCTTTTGTTGATACTTAAAAATAGCCACATCTTTTTCAGGCACTTGTACCCACCTTCAGTGAATATGAAGGAGCTTGTTTTATAATCTCGATTAATGCAAGAAAAATAAATAGAGTTAAACACCATTAGCACAATACTTAACTTTACATCATCTGATATGTGTCATGTGTATAAGTTCCCGAATTCAATAAATTATATTTATAGTTGTGATTATTTTTGTTTCATATCAAACAACTGGTCTTATTGGTTTTAGCAGATAAGACATTCTAACCAAATTTGGAAATATGAGAGAAATTTCTAGTCATCTATTTAAAAAAAATAGATTTCATGCATAGTATACCTCCCGACATAACACACAATAAACCATATGTAAGACAAAATATTCCTCTATATGAATTAATCAAATTCACAAAATAGTCAGAGTGAAATCTTGTTTATTATTACCTGTTGGTTTTTCCTTGGTGCTACACTTTGATTTGAGATGCCTGATAGCAGAGATTGTGTTTATCACAGTCTGAATCTCTTCTTGAACTTCCAAATCTTTCCAATGTTGCCACTATGAAAAATATGAAACACAAAAATATTAAAAAAGGATGGCTAAAATTAGAAAACTGATAGCATCTGTACAAGATTTATTTGGCTTATATCTCAAACCCAAACTATGGGTCGTGACCCACTGGTAGGTCGCAGGAGCAATTTCGGTGGGTCGCAAAAAGGGCGAGAAAAACTAAACGTGTTTTCAATTTAAGGATAGAGTGTTTAATTTAATTTAATTTGTAAATAAAAAAACAACAGTTTCACAAATCTCATTATTTTTTACAAATAAAATGTACTAGTTGGACAATGTTCTTTATTGAAATAACATTTGAATCGGTCATTTAAGAAAGGGCTTAATGACAGAAAAGATAATTTTTCAGTAGAAAGAAAAAACTGTTTATTTACAGAAACATTGACAGTTAGTAAATTCTTGCATATGCAATGTCTTATTATAGGTGTTTTTAGGATCTCTACATTTGAAACAGAAATATAGTGTGCTTACATGATGTATTATAGTAATTCAAAGTAATGGAATTGAGCCCTTTCAAAAGTATATCCCTCACACTTAACATTAAAATTGTGCAAAAATACATAAAATCAACTATTATGATTGATTTATGTAGCATTAAAATATGATATATGAACAACTTAATATCTTGAATACTAAATACAGTCCTACATCAATGAAAACATACAGTAAGTGTAAAATACTTTCTTCAGCTTCTTGGTGCAAGTAGTCCATGCAAGAATATCTACAAAGAAATGCTTATGTTCTTCTGGTATATGTTATAACACATTAGTTTTGACAAATGTTGCTTGGTGTAAACGGGAACATTATTTACATAAGCTCACTTTTCAGGAAGTTTCACAGTTGATGTTGCAGATATTTCACATCAGAGGTGTGGCTGATATATATCCCTAATGTATGTTGAAGCACAAATTTGTACTTGGTTCTTTGAATCATACTCACATTCATTAAAAAACTTAGGTTTCAGTCTTTTTATAATAATTTTGCTACTATGTTGAGACTTGTAGAATGTCATCAGCCAATACCAATAAAACTGTAAATCTGCCTTGTTTTGCTGAGTTCACAATGATTTGTACATACTGTATTCCCTATAGAAAGAATTCTATCTAGCTTATAGATACATCTCTTGATTAAACCAAAATCAAGGAACAATGACCATAAGTCTTACTTTCAACGCTAGGTATCAGGAAGGTTCAGTATTGAAAGGACTCCATTCCTGGAGTTGAGGCATTTCTAAACTGAATGGTATATTCAAGCTGCTGTAGAACTAACTTTAGTAGGTGGAATTGGGTCTTTCTTTAACAGAATCATGCATCTACCCCTGGTGAATCCATTTATCTCATAACATCCATTTTGGAAAAAAGTGTCATTGAGCCCTTTCATAAATGACCGATTCATTTACCATTTTTATTTCAACTGTGTTTTCTCAGCAGAGCACTTGAACACAATAAAACTATTGAAAGGCATATGAAAAAACATGTGCTGCATTTTATATAGCCTATATTGGTTACCGTTATGTAGTAGTGGGTTGCGAAAAAAATTTCTAGATGAAGGTGGGTCCCAGGGCAAAAAAGTTTGGGAACCGCTGTCTCAAAACAATCAGCAAGTATTAGAAGGCATCTAGAAACAGTATATTTAATTATAAGACTCTTGATTTTCCGAATAATACCAAGCCTGTAATTTCTACAGGCTTATTATAATATCTTATTAAAAAACACAGCTTGCAAATTGAATGGCTAAGTTACATTCACTGCCTTCTAAACTGTATTATTCACTCGTGTACACACTGCCTATCCTATACGGCTAATTTTGTGTATGCGGCGACATTACAGATGGCAGCACCTTTCACACCCTGCTACTACAATACCCTTTACATTACCGTATGCTATAAAAGTATAAACTCTGAAGTATAAACTCGGAAACTGAAATATGCTGGAATTTCATGCTATCTGGATGTGAACTGTGTCGCCTCTACTGGAGAAATTAGGCAATTTAACAATACTCTGAACTCCATGTTAAAATTAAGCATGGACAAGCAGTGTAATTCTCGAGACGGCGGTGGTTACATTATATATAGTAACATGTTTTATCATCAGATGGCACTTTAAATCACTCTTCAACAATCTAGGAAGCAAAGGAAATACTTATTACCTCTACGGAAACAGCTGACTGTAGATGCAAAAATGATTAACAAACAATTAAATTACTTTTGATTGCAGAGGACAAGATAGAAACTCAGATAATGAAATTCATGGTTTGGGGATACTAATGTTGGGTTAATAATTTTGAGAATTCATACTTTTAATTGGGTTAATACCGTAATTTTGAGAATTCATACTTTTAATCGAGTAATAAATAAATTGAAATTACCTTAACATTTTTTATTGTGCACTAGTTCATAACTGTTTAATGATTAAAGATGAAAAAGCCTTTCCCGATGGCTGTGAAAAAGACTTTAATACAATGCCCCACTTCAATTACTGTGATATCCTGCTTACAGACCTGAGCTCTAACTTATTCCAAATCCTACAATATGTTCATAATATGATTGTGCGATTGCTTCATTTGTAATTTAAGTCTGTTCGATCAAGTATTGCCTTCCTTCAAAATGTTGTCACTGTCTTTTCTCCTCTTCAAAATTCTTTATACGTCGTCACTATATCTATCTAGTCACTTCCCTAACTTCTCCTCTCATCATACCCTAAACACATGCTCAGAATATAGGCATGTACTCTCTATCCCTTTACAGCGATCATCATCCTATTCATCCTCATTCACTGTACCTGTTGTTCACCTCTGGAATTCCATCCCTTGCAAAGTCTTGAGATTGACAAATGTAAATGAATTTCAGAGAGAAATCAGTAAGTTAATTCTTTTTTTTTTCTCTCTCTCATTATAATAACCATATACCATCCAACTAAAGAATGAAGTAGACGTAAGCAAAACCATGTGAATACAGGATCTATTTTCTGAATTCCCATTTGCAGTGATTGGTTCTTGAACGTTTCACAATTTTCACCATCTCAGGTTGCATTCTCCGCATACTATAACAATCACCTGTTAAATTCAGAAAATATATTTTAATTCCTAGTTAAGCAACTGTTCATAATAACATAATGCAATGCAATAATATAACATGGTGAATGTATTACGTAACAATTACACATCATAACGTTTGGTTATCAAGTAAGTCATATTCCTCTGGGAATAGAATATTACATAACATTGGCTAAATATTTTTACATTGGAAGACTTGTTTTAGGTACACTATAAAGAAGAGTCTTAGCCACATGGTAGGTGGAGTGATACATTTCACTTTGTTTACATCTACTTAATTCTTTAATTGGATGGTGTGTATCTGTCTTCACGCACACACTTTTAGTAATTTGAGACCCTTAACTTAAGTCTATTGTAACTCTCAATTTCTCTTTTTAGTACTTCATGACATAATAAGTGTAATTTTTAGTATTTTCTTTCAATAATTTTGCAATTTCCAACATTTTTATAGTAATTTAGAAGTGGACCTTAAAGTTATATTAGAAATTTGATATAAACTTTTAGAATATTTACATGTATTTTAATAGTAATTTGAGATTTTGTATTTATATAGTAAGTAAATAATATAGTTTTTGCCTGCTAGAGCGGAAGAGAAGGCCAAAATGGCCTTAGCTCTGCTAGAATAAATAAACAGAATAAATAACAAGTGAATCTTGCAAAAAAGGGCTCATTTGGTAGTAACCGTATGAATAAATGTAAATAATGGATCTGGAAAGTAAAGTAAGTACAGGTTGACATTAAAAAATTGGGCCATCGGAAATATGGTTTCTTCAGATTTTCAATATGGATTTCGGAGCAAATTTTCAAATTTACTGTTTTGGTGCACGACTCTTTATGTTTTGATGGCACTGTACTCCAGAACCAGCTGTTGGGTGTTTCCTGCATTGTCTAACAGGCATTCCTGCTTGTTCCTTCTCATTTTATAATTTATTTGCTGCTGTATAGCCCCACTGTGGATTCAGCAAAGATAAGAGGTGGCAAAAAACATAAATACTGTACACTGTTCATCGCAGGGAAAATGGAAATTCTAAAAAAACTTGATAGCAATGGGTCTGTACGAACCATTTGTGAAATCTGGCATTTTTTTAAAATCCGGTATTCCTCAGGTCCGGATTGTTTAATGTGAACTGTTAGTTTACACACCTGTTCAGAGAGAGGGTATGGTGCAACCATAATGCTGTCACAATAATGATGCCCTACAGGACGAGGTAAATGGTGATACAGTTCCTCAGACAAAAAAGGCATGAAGGGACTGAGAGCATGAAGTGCTGTATCCAGGACGAGAAGTAATGTCCTGCATGATGCTATGGCAGCCTTTGAATTTGGATTCTTCAATGTTAGCTTCGTGGTTTCCTGGAAAAGTAATACAGAAAATTTGACATTATCCCTTGTATTTGTATGAATTAAATTTAAAACCGATGTCCCACGATCCAATTTTTGGTCCAAATGTCTACAAACTGTCAGATTGAATATATGTGACATGGATGACTGCTATTGCACACAATTTCGTCCTATATTTCCTATCCAATTGTATTGCATGCAATGGAATATAATGTTTCTAATTTTCTACCCAAAAATATGAAATCAACCAATGAGCGTAATTCTCTCCCCGCGTGACCCGCATGACACAGAAACATGGCAGCTTCTTCAGTACAGCTGATTCTCTGTGCTGCCAGTGCTCGTCAGCAAACATTAACGAAAAAGATAAAATTATGTATTAGAATAAAAGTTGAGAAGAATAACAGAATCTAAGGCCGACTTTGAATTTACAACAATACCAACTAAAACCATTCCATTATTACAACCGGCGTAAATGTTGAGATACTCTAGAGGTGAAAAAGATTCCATAAAAAATGTTACCAGAGAAATATAGTCATCAATAATTGTTTTGATGGAAATTGCGACTAAAGATCATTCAATATGGTTAAAAGATGAGTAGGTAACAATTTTTCGATAGTAATGGTTGTCGATTTTCATTTTGGGAGAATAGCTGATACATAAATTGGATCAAAACTCATTCTTGTGTGTATAGCCAGTAGTAATTGTATAGAATTGTATAACTGTATAGAAAGAGTAAAATATGTAATTACTGTATATAGATATCACAACTCTACTAATGATAATACGTCTACCTTATTTAAATAGCCTAATGATAGATGGTATACAGAAACACATCTACAAAAGAAGTAGGTCTACTCTGTAACATAGTCTATGTGAACAAATTGTCTACAATTGTCTACAGCTGACATCAACAATGACTTTTCAAAATTGGATAAAATATTAGACTATACGAAAGATGCTGGACTTCTAATATCCATAGACAGCAACTCCAGATCGACAACGTGGCATGACGTTATCACCAACGCGAGAGGCAGGAACGTAGATGAATATATTAGTTCCAAACAACTTTACATACTGAATGAAACAAGTGAATACACCACATTCGAAAGCACCACAGGCAAAAGCAACATAGATCTGACAATCACAAACGGCAAACTAGTATCCTTGATTAAAGACTGGCAGTGTGGAGTAGAGGAAAGTTGCTCTGATCACCATTATATTACATTTAAAATATGTGAACAACAAAACTATAATGTAGAGCAGATAGGAATAAAGTACATGATTAATGCCCGGTTTCTACAAACTTGTGAATTACCTATGGGTAAATTACCCATGGATAAATTAGTTCCATTTAACCTACAATGGTATAATGAGCAAGGCCTTGGAGTTGTACAGATAATTTAATTCAGAAGGCTTTGATTCTCATTGTTATTGATCCTATGAAAGGTTAAATTTTATCCAGCCATCCATGAAAGGACAAATTAACCCAAAGATTTACCCTTGGACAGATCTAGCCCGAGTTTGTACTGAACATTTTTTCTGTCATTTTCATATTTACCTAGAGGACATTTATCTAGAAACTCGCCACAAGTGTAAGTGATTGCTATCTTTAAATTATTTGTGTTTGTGTGGTGTTATTCTTGTGTAAATTGTGTAAATTCTGTGCATTAGATAATTTACCCATAGGTAATTCGCGGGTTTATAGAAACCGGCCATAAGGATGAGAAATTAAATGAATTCAATAGTAATTTAATAAGAGAAATATCAAACAGAATATCTGATAAAACAAAAATTAACACTCCCGAAGACCTGGATACGGAACTGGTTAGTACAGTTCACGAAGAAACTAATATAGAGACTCTCGTAAGAGACTACGATGAAGCCGTCTCTGCGGCATGCAAAAAAACATTCAGGATATCAAGCTCAAACCGAAAGCAACATCCTAAGAAATCCGTACCTTGGTGGACAGACGAACTAACGATCTTACGGAAGAGAACAAATGCAACAAGACGACGATACCAGAAAACCAAACATAACCAGGCATTAAGAGAGCAACGAAGAAACAGCTATCTAGAAGCTAAACGGGAATACGAAAACAGAATAAACAGTGAGAAAGTAAGATCGTGGAAGGAATACTGTACTCTAACATCGTCTGGTAACCCATGGAATGCAGCGTACAAAATAGCATCCGGGAAAACAAAGAAACCTACACCACTAACAACCTTGAAAAAAACTGACGGATCCTTTACCTCCGGCCTACATGAAACACTACAACTCATGATAGATTACTTCGTACCACAAGATGAGACAGAAAATGATAATACCTACCATAAACAAGTAAGAGCAGAAATTAAAGAACCAATCACAACAAAAGACGACTCTGAGTTCACGCAACAAGAAATCAGACAAATCATTGAACAAATGGACCCTAACAAAACTCCTGGAGACGATGGAATAACAAGTAAGATCTTACTTCAAGTAATCAGACTACTGCCAGGATACGTTACAGCAATATACAACAAATGCCTCAATAGTGCTTATTTCCCACAACAATGGAAGAAAGCGAGACTTCTCCCAATAATAAAGCCAGGGAAAGACTCAAGTACAGACGTTAACAAATACAGACCAATCAGCCTGTTACGCACAAGCGGAAAGATACTCGAAAAACTCATGATTGACAGGATAATGCATTACATCAACACGAACTCTTTGTTAAATGATAATCAATTTGGATTTACCCCACAACGAGGCACGGTAGATGCAGCAATGGCATTGAAAGAATTTGTAGATGAAATCATACAACAAAATCAGTACTTGGTGCTCGTTAGCCTAGATATCCAAGGAGCCTTTGACTCGGCATGGTGGCCGAGCATTATGAAAACTCTGCGGGAATTCCAGTGCCCTAGAAATCTATATAGCCTTGCAGATAGCTATTTCAGTGAGAGATCAGCAGTACTCACAGTAAACAACATTCAACTGCAGAAGAACGTAACCAAAGGCTGCCCTCAAGGATCTTGTTGCGGCCCTGGCTTTTGGAATATCCACTATGACTCTCTACTCGGACTAGAATACACCAATAAAACTAAAGTTATAGCCTTCGCCGATGACCTCATAGTACTCACAAAAGGCAACACTGTACTCGAAGCTGAAAATTATATCAACATTGAACTCCAAAAGATAGCCACCTGGGCTAAGAACAGCAAAACCAGATTTAACGAACAAAAGTCAAAAGCAATGTTAATTACACGAAGGAAACGTCGGGAAAATAGAGACATACACGTCTACCTCGACCACAGAAAACTAGAACAAGTCGACAAAATTAAATATCTGGGCATCGTCATGGATAAAAGGTTTACATTCAACGAACACATTACTTATATAGCAGAAAGGTGCATAAGCCTGGTGAACGCTCTTTCCAGAACTGCAAAAATAAATTGGGGACTAACTGACAAAGCATTAAGGACTATTTATAAAGGCGCGATCCTTCCACTGCTAACGTATGGAGCTCCGGTCTGGTCGAGAGCTTTGGAAAAAAATTACAACCTTCAGAAACTCAAACGGGTACAACGATTGATAAACATTAGAGTAGCAAGATCTTTTCGCACTGCATCATATGAAGCACTATGCATTGTTACAGGACTTACTCCTATTGCCCTCAAGATACAGGAAGCTGTGAGTTTGTACTTTGTAAAAAAAACGCATAGACACGGAGACCTTAACACTGACCACATCACACAGTATAAGAATTGGACACACCCGGCTGAACTTGTGGAAATCATAGACACCAGAGAAAACATACAGTACGCATATGAAATCTACACAGACGGAAGTAAGAGCGAGATAGGTGCTGGAGCAGGAATAGTAGTATTCAGTGGCGACAAAATATCCCAAGAATTACAATTCAAACTATTGCCTGGCTGCTCAAATAATCAGGCAGAACAACTTGCCATCATGAAAGCCATAGAATATATGAAAGAACTCAATCATATCACACCAGCGGACGAAAGAACCATAGCCATATATACAGACAGCAGAATCACCCTCGATTCCTTAAGGAACGGACGCAACCATAACAATCTCATAGACGACATCAGAAAGAAACTGCGACTACTGCAAAATGACGGCTGGCATGTAAACTTCAGCTGGGTGAAGGCACATGTCGGGAACTATGGGAACGAGATGGCAGACCGACTGGCGAAGCAGGCAGCGAGTAACGCTGACCTACAGATTAGTTACGCAAACATTCCATTAAGTGCAGTAAAGAAACAACTAGCAGCCATCTCTGAAGAAAGATGGAAAGTAGAATGGGAATCTACTACTAAAGGGCTCCATACCAAGTCATTCTTCCATAGCGTCCAAGACAGACTAAAATGCAAACTACGGATGACACCTAACTTAACCACCCTGTTAACCGGACATGGAAGAATCAACAGCTACTTCTACCGCTTCAAAATTAAGGACAGTGCAACGTGCGTGTGTGGAACTGGGGACCAAACAGTTGACCACGTAATATATGTATGTGACAAATTACAAGCTCAAAGAAAGAAGTTGATAGCGTGTGTAAATAATAAAGGTGGAAAGTGGCCAGTTTCGAAGGCCGAACTAGGAGTGAAATACATAAAATACTTAACAACGTTTGCAAGCACCATAGACTTAGACTCACTGCAATAAGAACAATATAACACGACTAATAATGGTAAACTATAACAAATAGTATCAGGTAAAGAACATTAGCTACCAAATATTATAATTACTAAGGAAAAGAAGTCAAATTAAGCATGTAGTATTACTTAACTTAGTAATGGAACATGCTGTATTCTATAAAAAAAAAAAAAAAAAAAAAAAAAAAAAAAAAATTGTCTACAAATAATGGCTCAAGATGTAGGTTTACTTTTAGGTTTATTAATACAGTAGAGCCACGGTTATCTGAGCCCTGACTAACAGAGTTCTGGGTTAACCGAGGTATTATATTTTTATTTCTACGTCAGTTTTTCATTTGAT
Source organism: Ectobius pallidus (assembly GCA_964059195.1). NCBI lineage: Eukaryota > Metazoa > Arthropoda > Insecta > Blattodea > Ectobiidae > Ectobius > Ectobius pallidus. Next base: position 82,286,301 of record CAXKWD010000002.1, on the reverse strand, counting down.
AATGCAGTAGATGCTTTTTTTTGTATGTACAGTACGTCTTTTTATCATTTTGTATTTGTATTTTATTTTTATTTGCATGTTAGTTTTTCATTTGATAATTACAGTAGATGCCTTTTTGCACAACTTTGACAAAATTTTCATTCATTTCACCAGCTTACCATATGTTTCCCTCTCAATTTTTGACAGAGTCTGTGTTATCCGAGTTTTCGCTTATCCGAGGTACCCTTGGTCCACATTACTTCGGATAATCGAGGCTCTACTGTAAAACTATAGGTATTAACAGATGGAAACAAATTTATTTCATTTTATTACGAAAATATTACCACAGTAGTAGAAAGAACTTTAAAATTAATAAAACAGATTATATTACGTCTCATTTTCATTCTCATCATGTAGATTAAGAGTTCTTGGATAAATTCTGATTTCACCCCTGTACACTTCATAATTATTTCTTTGTATTTGCAACTGATTTGTTTGGTATGACTTTGTAGTGGTTGTTTTACATTACATGGTATGCCGAAATCTGAGTGAATTTCATTGTCTGATCTTTCTTGATGTGATCAAGGAATTTCAACATAATGAACATAATATTATTACCAAGAAAGCAATTCTTTTGATTATTTTGAGTTGCTGGTAGTATTATGCAGTAGATAGGCCTAATATGATTTAGATATTTGTGTAGTAGACATTAGTATATAGTACTGTCCTTAGAATTTTTTGAAGTAGACTTATTTCCTATTAGACCTTCCTTTTCTTAGACATAAGATCAGTAGATCTAATGTTCTGATATCGTTACCTACAGTCATGTCAATGAAAGTTGCTTATACTGATGCTGAAAGGTTGTTTGATAACCGTGCAAGTTCTACATAAGCAGTGTGCAAATTGTTCACCATGCAGCTGGTAAACCTTACTCAAGCTTTTCATGTACCATACAATTGAAACATCACAGATACTTCATTAGTTTCTTGCCCAAGGCAAAGAAGGAAGATAATGTGATGGTACTCTTTAGTGGCATCTATGAATGGACAACTGAATCAACAGTATGTCGTGAAAAAATCTAGTTTTATTATTTCGTTAAATTGACTTCAGAAAACTGTAATCATGGGTAAATTTAAGAAAAGAAGGTCTGTAAACAAGGAACAATGTTGTTAACAATTCTGTAAAAGTAGCTAACAATGTTTCTTACCAAACTGTCTTAAAATGGATGAATAACATCATAATTCTAGCCAAGCAACCAGCTATTACAGATATTGACCATCTTTATTACTTACATAAACTTTAAACAAGCAGTAAAAATTGTGTGAAACTTGCCGATATTGAATTAAACACATTCAGTTGTTTACGTACGAATTATCAGTAACATTTTCATCCTCGGTTGTTCAATCTCGGTACAAATGTTACAAATAAATTGTTTGTTAGTAAGGCTGCTGATGTGGATAGTTGGAGGACTGGTTTTTATGCAACTATGACACGATTTTCACTTATTACGTTTCATTTTACATATAACATAGATGCCAAGAATATTGTACAAGAAATTGTTAAAATAAATATGACACCAATATGAAGCTTGTGAATTAGTAAATGGAATGGCACAATATTGTTGAAGCCAATAATGATTTTAGGAAGTGTACAGCCTGTAAGAAATGTGAAAAGAACTTGGAAAAAATTATACTGCATCAGCCAGCAAAACTCTGGTCCACCAAAGGAAAATATTGCGTCTTTTTAATATTGTGAACTCTCTTTCTTCAGATGAACACTACCAAGGAAATTATTCAGAGTAACTAAAGTAATTACCAGATAGAAGTCGCATAGTTCATTGTATAAGAATGTTCGCAAAGAAGTGGCTGCTATATGGAAATCTGCTTGGTGAAGACCTCTGTTTACTTCTGAAGTCATGTGGGCTAAGCGACTAAGTGCCCATCGGTCCAGTTTGTTCACATCTGCTTGCCACTCATCCATTCTAAGGTCCAGAACATTTGGAATTCTGTCTACACACAGTCGAGCATACCTGCATGCCTGCCAGATTTTGTTGCAGAATAGACTGTTTGAATGGCACTGTTGTATATCAAAACTGTTGAAATGATCTGGAAATTTAAGCAATTTGTTCTTAATTTTTCCTGGTACACCATTATTAGTCATGCAGTTTACTATTTTATCAAGTACTAGCTTAAGGGATGATTAAAGTGTTGAGAATGATTTTCTAACTATTTGAATTAGAAACTTGAAATTTTGCGCAAATAATTAAACCTAAAATAAATTTAAGTTTAGAATCTGATAGCAATAACTCAATTTCTTTCCAAGATATTAATTAGAATAATTAATTTTTTTAAATAGGAATTGAAATTAACCTCCACTCACAAATATTAAAATATGTACCTGCATTTTTATTTGGCATTCTTTGGTGCTTGCTTTATAGCATTTCTGATGGATCTTTTAATATTATTTTTGCTTCTTGGGTTAAAACCTGATGTATGATTACACTGAATATCATTAACAATTTCATTCTTCTTCTTCTTCTTCTATGGCGCTACAGCCCGATGTCGGGACTTGGCCTCCCGTAATAAACCTCTCCATTCTTGTCTATCCAGGGCTGTCCTCCTCCAATTTCTGAGTCCCATAAGTTGTCTCACATCCCTCTCCACTGCATCCAGCCATCTATTTTTCGGTTTTCCTGCTGGTCTCCTGCCCCCAAATTCATTCTGCATGATTTTAAGTGGTATCCGTTCCTTTCCCATGCGAATTACATGTCCAACCAACTGCAGTCTTTTGAATTTAATCGTTGTTGAGATGCAGGGCTCCTTAAACCTGTCATAAACTTCTTTATTATACCTGAGCCTCCATATTCCATTTTCATTTATTGGTCCTAAAATGCGTCTTAAGATCTTTAACAATTTCATTACCCGCCCTATATTTTCTACCTGTACCTAGAACCAGGCAATTTTAGTGATTTTCAAAAAAAAAATTCCTCTCAATGGATTTTAACTAATGATATTCCATTAGATAGGTGGTATCTTCTACATTTACATCCCTTTTAATGCATTCAAATACTTTGAACAGTGCACAAATAATGCTATATTTTTTATCTCCAGTAAACTGAAATAATTAAAATTAATTTCAATTTATTTACTCTCCAAGTTATGGATTGTCCAATTTATTACAACACACACACTTCAAACAGACCAGTGGAATTCCTCAATCCATCAGTTTATGTTTCAATATACTCTGTGTCATGTGGGTGAAAGTAACATTGAAAAAATAGCAACAGCTCATAAGTTCACTGTCTCATCAGTTGGTGTGCTGTAAGCGCTGAAATCTTAGAATTTTCCATGGCCTCGGTTACTAGTCATTTATTTATGTTTGAAAACATATGACAGCAATGCAGAAAAAAAACATATGAACTCTTCCATAATATCTGGGCTTTTACAGCGATTTGTGTGTATTAGTGTTTTGAGGAGGTGGAAATATAATTAACATATTATCAAGATGTCGAGTACTGTTACAGCAAAGATAAGTTAAATACCGTTAACCACTTAACACAATCTTGGGTTCATATTTTTTTCATTTTCTTCTACGAAGGCAAGCCATCTAGCCCCAAAAGCCATCATTTGGCAACTTGATGTAGGAGCATAAGTCTTGAGCATATCTACCTTATGAATAACAATTAACATACACTTCACAATGTTTTCCCTATTAATTTAATCAAAATTAAATACCTACTCACTTTTGACATTCATTGTGCAGAGAGTAAACCTAAGTGCGTCTGCTCCACACTCAGGGACTCCTTTGGGAAATAGCTTTTTTTGTCCATCCAGAGCTTTCTCCCGTTCAGCTTTAGACAGAAGACCAGCTTCAAAATTACTATACACCTGCTTATGTAAGTCCTAAAACAAAGTAGGAACGTTAATCATAGAAATGGGTTCAGACGTATTTTATAAGGAAATCAATTCCTACAAAACTGCTTACTGACTTACAACTAAGTTCATTATAATCTCAGTTTTCATTACAATAATATAATTATGTACGAAAGAAGATGCTTCAGTATTAGCGTTGCCACCTGTCCCGAATTTGGCGGGACATCCCGCATTTTAAGAACATTTTCAGTGTCCCGAATTATGCCTAATGCCTGTTGCTCACGGTCAAAATTTTCGTTAAATTTATTGCACAACTAATTTTGTCAAGCACGTTGTCAAACGCGTCCCTTGTCAACGATCAAATGATTCACGAAATTCGAATTATGTTCCCTCTAGTGGGTAAATTTCACACCACCATTGATTTACCCTGCCACCTGGTGTTAAATTCTTGTACTCCATCTTAACCTCCCACCTGGTGGCTGATTCTTGAACTGGACTCTGTGTACTAAAGTGAAAAATTTGTTTAGTATGCCTCCAGTAAAGAAATCGGGGCTTATAATTGCTGTTGCTGCAATTCTTGCTTGTGTAGCAATTAAAAAAAGAAAAGAAAAACTAGGAAGAGTTGGACATGCGAATGGATTATGAGAAGAAGCCAAGGAAGAGGGGTATTGTCTCTTGTGCAGACAGAATTGAGGTTAGAGGACCCCAATTCATACAATAATTTCTTGAGAATGGGGAAAGCACTTTACCACGGCTGCAATTTTACTTTCTGCTTCCCTTCGCGCGTTCCGATTATGGTAGAGAGGCATCTTGACCTCATACAAACAGGGGTTCTTCTGGTATTCGTCTAGCAAGACGCATACCGCTTCCTTAGTCCAACCTGCACCAGCCATTTTGGAAGAGCATGCAGGAGGCTTCGCTTTCCTCAGTTACCGGCAGATGGAGCGGAAGTTGCGCTAGACGCTGATTGGGCGCGGGGTGTTCACGTTCGTTGCGCTGATTGGCTTTTGACAGCTTATTTGCTAGAATTAGAACAAGTCCTATATGCTGACGCGAATAACCAAACGCTTGACAAAAGGCTAATTTGATCGTTAGCAATACCAATTTGTTGAAAAGTGATAGTTGTGCAATAAATTTAAAGAAAAATTTGACCGTGAGCAACAGGCATTAGAGGGACACATTATATATTTTTTTATTATTTTGCTAGCCTTTTCTTTTCTAATGTTAGTGTTACTGTTACATAGCCTAGGCCTATTCAGTTTTGGCTTTGTAACGAATAAATAATTAATACGAATTATTAACGATTTATTAATAAATTGTTCCATGCACAAATTTAGGTATGAAGATCGGCTATATGCATATATTCGAGAAGTGTCCCTCCTTAGCTTTACCAAAAAGTGGCAACCCTATTCAGTATTGACTTATGCAAAGACCATCTTCTCCGAACAAGTATTTTTAGTTATGGCAGTGAATGGTGTGCCAAGTGTTGAGAGTTTTCCCTTTAGCATATACAACATTGATTAATTTAATGGAAGGTAGAAGAGTTTGTCAGATTAACCATGCACAAATATTGACTTTATGACTTTCTCTATTGAACAATTCAAACGATACTGCATAGTCTTTGATAGCCTCAATTCTGGCATACATTGATTTACCATTAAATCTAGTTCTAAAGATCTATGTGTATGTGTTTAATCCTGAAAACTAAACTGGAAAATAATATTTGTCTATAAACTAAAAGGCCAAACAAATAAAAACTTACAGCAATCTAAATTATAAATTCATTAAAAAGAGGTTTAGTGTAATCTAGCATGGACTTTTTTTTTAACAACACTTAGTATATGCAGAACAGAGGAATACCAGCTTCCATGTTTTTATTTAAGACTCCATGACTAAAATGTCATGGATCACTGTTGACTGAAAGAAGGCAAAATGCTTAGTAGGTAATTATTAGCAATTAAAAATAGAAAAGATCTCCCATTTTCCAGTACTAATTGTTGTTAAGATGAGATGATGAATTGCCAATACGTATACAGTAGAACTTGGTTATAGCAATTTCAGTCTGTGCAACAACTCATCTTTAACGTCAATTATTCAATGGTACCAATTAATAATTAATACATATAAATGTATTTACCAAGCGTATAATATCACTGAATGCATTTTTTCCCCCTCTCAATTTCCAAGAATTGCACCACTATTATGTTTGGCAAGGATGCGAATTCTTTTTTAATAGAGTCAAGTATTCTATTGTCCAGATAAAAGGTGTGGCAGTGTAGAGGAATACCAGATTCCATGCAGCCAAGATTTCTTTCATCAATAACCCTTTACAGACAATAGTGAACAGTCAAGTTAGCAACTGAAGGGTTAAACAGCCTGGCAAAACTTTTCTGGGAACTTTATTGTGCATACAGCAGTTATATTCATAATGGAACAAAATTAAGACTTTTTAAAAGAAGACCGTCTGTCGCGAACTTCATTTAGTAATATAAATATTAGATGGAAATTTACAGTGAAGTGTTCAAATCTGTAGCAAGATTGAGATCGGAAATATACACACAAAACTTCACTAAAAAGGTATATTTACCCAGAATGATCATTTCAACGGGTCTTCCCGCCATCATCAGCTGATTCCGACTGAATCGGAATCAGCTGATGATGGCGGGAAGACCCATTGAAATGATCATTCTGGGTAAATATACCTTTTTAGTGAAGTTTTGTGTGTATATTTCCGATCTCAATCTTGCTACAGATTCATTTAGTAAATTTGCAAACAGTGCAAACTACTTTGAAAACAGAGATAAAATTATGTATTAAACTTTAGAACATTCTACTTCAAATACTTTTTCTAAGTGAAAACTTAACAAATTAGAACATACGTTTTGATGGGTTCTCCATCATTATCAGCTGATCTCTACTGACAAGTTGTCTTCTCCATCCACCGATGTCCTCCAGGTTGTATGAATTTTGAAATGAGGTCAATGCATTTTAGATGCAAAATTTTGCTAATGGGAAGCAAAAAATTACAGATGTCTCCAGCCCCAGTTCATAATTTGAGAACTGTATTTGTTTCAATTATTGAATATTAATTTATTGAGTGTATTAACTTCTTATCATAGTACAGTATGTTTTTAATTCAGTACTTTTATTTCTCAATAAAGTTGTAGCACTATAATTACTGATGAAATACCAAATTAAGCTATAGTACTATTTAGAATATGCATAAATATAATATGAAATTATTTCTTCTTTAATTTTCACCTTCAGTTTTTTCTTCTTCTTCTTTTATTTTCATTTTTATAGTGATACTTGTACATAACACAATTTTCCTGGTCCCTAGGATGTCACTATAACCAAGTTCTACTATAATTTGTTTCCTATTATCTAAATACACTTTTAAAAGCAATAATACTCTTCCACTTATAACATAAGACCTTATAACATAATTTATTCAGTAAGACCTATTATCAATGTGTAGACCAAAGCTTTGATAAGATCGTCAGAAAATTGGGGTTTTCACATACTTGAAAGGAAAACACCAGTAGATAATGGATAATGGTTTCTTCCAACTGGATGAGTAAGAGTACTGACTCCAAGCTTTTGGCAGCTAGCACTGCTGTCATTTCCCAGGAGAAGTAGCCTAACTGGGAGAAAAGGTCTGTACTATATAGGAGAGAGGAAAATAATAAGTGGGGTAGGGGTGCAAAAGGAAAACCGGGAAGTGGAACAAATATACAAACAGCTCTGGCTGGTTGGGAAGAAAGATAAGTTCAAACTATTCTTTCTGTCATCCTTATAGCTACACCTGTCCCTTTCCTGGTTTTGGAATGGCTTATTTGCTGGTTTCATCACATTAGTATGCAATATAGTCAGTGGCATATTAGAAAATCTATGTGATTTCATTTTTGCTTACCTTATTCTTTATACAATACCCTGAGAATCTAAAGAGTATGGAATTCACTTACTCTAGACTGGAGATCAATTAAAAAAAAAGTCATACCTCTAGCGTGATGCCAGTTATTATATCGTCAGGAAGAATTACATTTCCCAGACTCTTAGACATCTTCCTGCCTTGGGCATCACAGATTATTCCATGAAGCAGAATATTCTGGAACAAACAATTTTTTTCCCAATAAAGAGAAACCATACATACCCAAATAATACCAGCACCCAAATTTTTCGAAAGAAAATTTGGGAAAAAAAAATCTATACGCCTCAATTTAAAATTATTTAGCCAGGTTTATTCTTAATCAAACAGTTACAATTAACATTACATATCATAAAAGAATTAAATATGGTAGGCTAAAATGTAATTATAAAAATACATGGTAACAGCGAGCCAGAAATCTCGTTGTCTTATACGCACTGCGTCACTTTAAACAACAACAACACTCTCCAGCTGTTCAGCGGGAACCACATGTGATGACGTACGTCCGACTGGTCCGATCCAAGGTCAAAGTCGTGTGGAAATTCACCGAACTTTACCGAATTTTTCCCAAATTAATGCTTCTGCTTGTACTGTACTGTACTGTTACTTGGTTGGCTTCTCTATATGCAAAGCTTTGTTTCGCCGCCAGTCATGGCAGACCATGTGCATAAGAAAGCATTTTCTTTGTATAATTTTCCTTTCATTACAGCTTCGCTACTGTTATACTATACTATACTGTGATACTATGGTACAAAATGTCGAAATTCAGATACGAGAGGAGACCAGTATTCAAAGAATGCCCGCACCACAGTTTTTCACTCGCGATTTTTGAAAAAAAAAAATGTGGGTAGTATTCGAGTATATACAGTACTTTGTACATATTATAGATATGAGCAGTTAAGGAGAAATTTTAGTAAATACCTCTTTTATGCAGCTTCTCTGCATTACATTAAAATAAAATAATTAAGTTATAGGAAAGATTCATAAAAGTATAAAATATATATATTTTTTTTATTTTTTAGTAACAAAAGTAGTTTACAGCAAATATGAATTTTTTAAAAAGACACGAGTTAACAATGACCAGACTTCCTTGCCGTTATGTGCTCTCTTTTCTTTTTTATAATGTTGAAAATTGGACTCCAAGAGACGTATCAGTAAAAATAAAAGATTTTGAGATATGGCTCTAACAGGAAATGCTGAATATACCACAGCAGATTGTTTGAATTACCCAGAGACTGGAGACTGGAGGGAGGGAGAATAAACAACGGTTATTCTACATGACAAAGTACCAGGCAATGAAGTGCTAGGAGGAAGAAAACTTCTTGGATTAAAAAATCTCATAACTTGGACATCTAAGGCTACTTCAGAACTATTCTGAACAGCAGTCAATATAGAGGGGAAAAAAAGCTGAAATTTGAAATTGATGGGAACTAATAGAAAATATCGCCAAGGAACAGCTGTATGATTGTTTACTGTTACATAAGCACTGTGTAATTTTGTTAATTATTTCAATTTCTTACTGGAGATGTAAATGCTTATCATACCTTGAAAGGAAGGTGTCCAGTGAGCTGTGTCCCCAGCATAACCATGCGAGCTACCCAGAAGAATAAGATATCATGCCCAGTCTCCATCAGTGTCAGAGGATAGAATTTTTCAGTCTGAAAAAAAAAAAAAAATCACATAAAATAAATAAATATTTGTATTAATTGAAGGGAAAGGAAATAGACATTAAATCCATGTCTGGGATATTAATACAAGTAAGAATCAGTTTGAAAAATTTTTTATATCATAACCGGGATTTGAACACGGATCATCGGCTTAACGCGCCGATGCTCTACCATTGAGCTACCATGACAACATGCCAGTATGTCATCAAATTCCTCAACTGATTCAGAAGGCAAGGCAGACCACGGGAGGTTTCTCCATTGAGAACACACATCCAATGGCGTCCTACATTTGTAGGTACTTTGAAGCCAAGTTATTATTTATATATAAATAATAATAACTTATATATAATTTATATATAAATAATAACTTGGCTTCAAGTTATTATTTATATATAAATAATAACTTATATATAATTTATATATAAATAATAACTTGGCTTCAAAGTACCTACAAATGTAGGATGCCATTGGATGTGTGTTCTCAATGGAGAAACCTCCCGTGGTCTGCCGTGCCTTCTGAATCAGTTGAGGAATTTGATGACATACTGGCATGTTGTCATGGTAGCTCGGCGCGTTAAGCCGATGATCCGTGTTCAAATCCCGGTTATGATATAAAAACATTTTCAATCTGATTCTTACTTGTATAAATATTTGTATATTAATGCTTATTTTATTAGAGGAGGGGGCAGAGTTTACTTGATACTGAAACAATTTCGTTTTAGAGTCCCTACCATGGTTGTCTTCTTGATCAACTGCAAAGAGATCTACATTTCAGAAAGTTAATGCAAAAAGTTTATCTCAACATCTCATAATAATATTGTATTCCTGAAGGGCCTTTTATGACTGCTTAAACATAAAAGCTTTGCAGGTTGAACTGTAAAGGCGAAAGCAGTGAATACTTAAAAAAAATGTTTTTTGAAGATTTCCCATACTTTAAATTTGCAGTATAAATTCACATAATACACAAGATCTCAAAATTTTACATTTTAGAGGTTTTATTTGTATTTACTAATACTGACATACAGTAAAATTTTTGTGCTATAATATGATATCTAATTGTCTTGTCTATTTAGAATTGGGCATTCTACAATCTGACTATTAATTTTTGCTGGTACCTTACAACTTTCAGACTTATAAAATTCAGATAAACTGAACAAATAAATTTTAAAAAAATAATGAGTGACAGGCCTATGCACTCCCCCAGGATTGCTCCTGGCAGTCATTTGCTATTAGAGGCTGAGTTGACCCCAAAGCCATAGCGCCACCAAAAAATAACTTTATAGTGGCTATATTCTAGTTTTGAGTTACCAGTATGGTGTTCTACCTTCTTTTCCTAATAAAGCCATAGGTTACAACAACAACACATTGTACAGGTAATGCTTAATGTATAGTCTAAAAACCACCAGGCACATATTATGTTATCCCTACCAACTATTCTTTCTTTCTTTCTTTCTTTCTTTCTTTCTTTCTTTCTTTCTTTCTTCAGCTCCTATTTTAAGCCAATTTTTCACACTTGGTGTGATATAATACACCTAACATTTAGTAGTAAGACCTGTACTTTTAAGGGAAACTATGATACTATTGGTGTACACACTTAAAAAATGACATGTTTGCTATGCATGGGTAAAAATGGTTATGAAGTTATAACAGAGCACCAAAGGAAGGAATGTACTTCTCATTTCTTGAAAAAAATTAAATCACTTAAAAATTCAATATTTTTAGCCCAAATTAAATATGTTTAGAAGAATTTTATGAAACTGAGAAATAAATTAGGGGAAGTATAAATCATGACAACTTAATCATAACAAAGACTCTAGCCTTAAATGTGTACACATAAAATGTAAAATGAAATAATATAGTAAACTTTTTATCATGATAAAATGGAAAAAAAAATGTAGATGAAAATACATACACTTTTAGGCCAACCCAGAGCAGAAAAAGGGAAGAGAGCAGAGGAGAACCATGTGTCAAGTACATCTTCATCCCTGACAACACTTGTAATATCTGTAATATTAATGCTCATCTTAGCTGCAGCTCGATGTATTGCATCTTTTTCATCTCGGGCAGCGACCCAAATGCTGGAGCCTGATTTGCTGTGACATTCATATGCTGGGATCTGATGACCCCACCATAACTGTCGAGATATGCACCAATCTCTGTAACAAATTATATAATTAATTATTTAAAATGCTTTATTAACCCTCTGTCAAATGAAGCATAAAAGATAAAGTAACAACATTCATAACTTACATGTAAAGATATATAAGCTTTCATGAACCACAGATTATTGTCTCTGTTGGACATTACATGAGAATATTATAGGAGAAAAATTCCTCCGACACTGGGACTTGAACCCAGGACCTTTGGCTATTCGCGCCAATGCTCTACCAACTGAGCTAAGCCGGAGTTCAATTCACAGCGCCGGATGGAACCTCTCTCCTATGACTCTCTCCTATCTGTGAGGTAGACCATTAGGGCAATCAGTCATAGGAGAGAGGTTCCATCCGGCGCTGTGAATTGAACTCCGGCTTAGCTCAGTTGGTAGAGCATTGGCGCGAATAGCCAAAGGTCCTGGGTTCAAGTCCCAGTGTCGGAGGAATTTTTCTCCTATAATATTCTTACATGTAAAGGTTCCAAGGGATACTCTAATTCAAACTGGTATAGTGTGTATAAATATATTTCTTTTACTTTAATTAACAATAGTTCTTCAGATTACAAAATAAGAATCTGACTTCTACACTTGTATCTTTACATTAAAATTCTCTAATGAAATCTTTACAGAGATTAAGATTCACACTGCTTCTCAAGTACAAATTGCCATTTCAGAGTAACAAGCATTTCATTAAACACTTGAGTGGTAGTATGCTTGAAACGTTTCCCTACTCTTGGAGGGACATTTAAACCGAAGTGTTTCTTTCACAGTGGGCAAGTGCTTGAAGTTGAAAACATGGCTTCTCTTTTAAACGACTATAGTTTACAGTAAAAACACTTTATGGTATAATGAATGGAATAAAAAACTGCCTTGAAATTTACTTCTTTGTTTCATCTATAATTATATCTTAAAATGTATTTCAACGTAAAGTAGATATTTCCAATATTAATTATTACAGGAAGTTAGTAACAGTGAAGTTTTTCTAATATAGTAATATAAGAATTGAGTCAATTTTTGTGACACTTACTTCACTTGAGTCCTCTATTTGGAGACTAGTTTCGGGAAGTTATTCCTCCCATATTCATTCCATTTTGACTGCTGCCTGCTGCTACTTGACTGCCCTCTGGTTTCTTTAAGATGAATTTATTGAACAGGTCATTGGAGGCGGGGATTTCAAAATTCATGGCTTTGTCTTGATGTTTGAGGATGAAGATTCTTTCCCAATTGATTAATTCTGTATGTCCTCTTGCAGATTTTAACAGTTTTGCTTCTGGTTTAAAGTCATGGTTTTTTATCCAAAAATGGGCTGCAACTGCCGATTTATCTATTTCATGGTTCTTTATGTTCCTGAAGTGCTCTTTTGTCCTGATTTTTAAATTTCTTTTAGTCTTTCCGATGTAAACCTGGTTGCAATCCTTGCACTCTATTTGGTATATTCCTGATTTGTTGGAATTAGGTATTCTGTCTTTTAGTGAGGAGTTTAGTAAATTTCCAATACTATGTTTGTTTTGTGGTGCCAAAATTATGTTTTGTTCTTTGAAAATTTTCTTGAAACTATTGTTAGCCAAAGGGTGGTAAGTGAATTTTTTGAATTCAAATTCAAAAAATTCACTTACCACCCTTTGGCTAACAATAGTTTCAAGAAAATTTTCAAAGAACAAAACATAATTTTGGCACCACAAAACAAACATAGTATTGGAAATTTACTAAACTCCTCACTAAAAGACAGAATACCTAATTCCAACAAATCAGGAATATACCAAATAGAGTGCAAGGATTGCAACCAGGTTTACATCGGAAAGACTAAAAGAAATTTAAAAATCAGGACAAAAGAGCACTTCAGGAACATAAAGAACCATGAAATAGATAAATCGGCAGTTGCAGCCCATTTTTGGATAAAAAACCATGACTTTAAACCAGAAGCAAAACTGTTAAAATCTGCAAGAGGACATACAGAATTAATCAATTGGGAAAGAATCTTCATCCTCAAACATCAAGACAAAGCCATGAATTTTGAAATCCCCGCCTCCAATGACCTGTTCAATAAATTCATCTTAAAGAAACCAGAGGGCAGTCAAGTAGCAGCAGGCAGCAGTCAAAATGGAATGAATATGGGAGGAATAACTTCCCGAAACTAGTCTCCAAATAGAGGACTCAAGTGAAGTAAGTGTCACAAAAATTGACTCAATTCTTATATTACTATATTAGATATTTCCAGTTTGTAACAATTTTAATTTTTTTATAAGAAATATTGGAAACATGCCACTGACACTTTTACTGTAGAAAATGAAAGTGCGACACTGGATGTTTCTGAGTAAAAATGTCTTCACATGATGTCATATTTACAACACAGGCCCCAATACAGAACATTAGCCACTTCAGTGTTAAATGAAGGGTGGCTTTCTTCACTTAAAACCACCGCCGTCTCGAGAATTACACTGCCTGTCCTATGCTTTATTTTAACATGGAGTTCAGAGTATTGTTAAATTGCCTAATTTATCCAGTAGAGGCGACACAGTTCACATCCAGATTGCAGCAATCACTAATCAAAATAAGCATTAAACAGACACAGATACTTGTGTTATTTGTTTAGAACGTAATATTATTCCAGTATATGACACTTACCTTGAAATGGAATTTTGGAGCAATAATTAAAATAAATGTAAATTAATTAGACGCATTGATAGACTATATTATGAGCACCGCCGTCTCGAGGAGTAATACAGTTTAGAAGGCAGTGATTATGAGACGGCGGTGACAGCACTACATAATCAACAATGTCGTAGCAAAAAACAAGAAGCAGTCTGGGTGTGAAAGGTGCTGCCATCTGTAATGTCGCCGAGTACGCAAAATTAGCCGTATAGGACAGGCAGTGTATACACGATTAATACAGTTTAGAAGGCAGTGCTTAAAACATTCCTAGGTCTTATTAGAAAGAGAAAGATAAACTCTCCAGCAAGACGATGTTGGCTTCTCTTATGGGGATATTCATCACAATCTATAGAAACCATACACACTGAGCCAGTTTTAATTATAATTTAACAAATTCCCAACTAATAATGCATTGATTATAATATACACCTGCATTAATTGTCATTGGCGTTTTCTATAATAGTTCAACGCCGTCAAATATTCTGAATAATTGCAAACCTCACATATCAGAAAAAGTGCTTGCAACACTATTCAGAGGTTATTAAACTTCTCATCTCCTCCAAGCTGTTTTGCTTCACACTCAGCAACTCACAGCTGTAAATATGTTCCAAGATTTTTTAAAGAAGATTTTTTTAAAGTTGTCCTTCAGATGTACAGCTCATGAACAAAAACACCAAACTGAAAGTAAACAAATTACGTGTGGGATTATCCAGTTTGTTGGTATAAGGTGGACAAGTTCTACTTTGTAGGCCTATATTAATTCATTATTATGGCCGTCTGCCATCCTGTTCACAATAACAAAACAATCAGCTCCAAAGGCAACTAAAGCAATGAGGTAAATGACTTGGTGTAATGTAATCCTCAGATTATTTTTACTTAATATTACTATGGAAAGCAACCATGGATTTTAAGAAGCTAATCTAAGGTACAACTGTTTCATTAACAAGCTTATAATTCTGCGGTTAAAATGCAGGAAGTGGACCTATCAGATAAATTGTGCCTGATGGAAGGTAAAATACAATGGTAGTGTACAGTAATTATTCAATGCTGTGTTTTGTGAACTATTACACAGTATAAGCCAAAACATGAAAAAAATGAAGTGTTTTTATTCATGTTTCCTCTCAGTTAAAACAACTCAGTTGTCACTGACTTTAGATTGGAATTTGGCAACATTTAGGTTTTACACATTAATTATTTTGACAGATTTTACACCCCTTTAATTCATCACCCTAGTGATTTAATTATAGTACACCAGTAGTGAAGCTGTAATGAAAGGAAAATGAGACAAAGAAGATGCTTTCTTATCCACATGGTCTGCCATAACTGGTGGTGAAACAAAGCTTTATGCATAGACACACCACGCACATAACAGTGCAGTACAAGCAGAAGCACTAATTCGGGAAAAGTTCAGTAAAGTTCAGTGAATTTCCACATGACTTTGACCTTGGGTCGGATGCATGTCATCACGTGTGGATTCCCGCTGCACAGCTGGATTCATGAATGGAGAGTGTTATTGAAAGTGTTAGGCTGCGCATAAGACGGTGAGATTTCGGCTGGCTGTTACCATGTGTGTTATTTTTATAATTAAAATTTAGCCTACCATATTTAATTAATTATAATTATAACTGATAATTATAACTGTTTGATTATGAATAAAGCTGGCAAAATAATTTTATATAAGGGCCTATAGATTTATTTTATTTTTCAAATTTCCTTTCCAAAAATTTGGGTTTGAGTATTATTTAGGGGTGGGTAGTGTTTGGGTATATACGATATTTGTTTGTGAATAAAATTCTAATAATTTACTGAACACAGAATAACCTCATAATACCTAATGATGGGAAGACAATAATACTGAAGAAAGATATTTGTTTTTGATGCATGCTATAAAAGAATCAAAAGAAAAATACATTTCATTGACCAACAATGAGTTAATATAACCTGCCTGATCTTGATGAGAGTCAATTTAAATTGACACAAGTGGAGTTAAAAGTGTTTTTATTTTCGACTTTCATCAAGATTCAGCATGCTCCACTGTTTACACTACTTCGTTTTAATTTGTTCTAACCTGCCTGATGTTAACAAATGTCATCTTTTTGCAACAAAACAAGTTAAATGTTATGTCGGTAGTAGTACAAATGTTGTACTGCTTAGCACAGAAATAAAACAGGATTTAATCTTTGGTTTAAGGTTAATCAGGCTTCTTGTACCTAGAATTAGGAAACTAAATAAACAAAATCAAATGAAACTTCTCAGTGTATGTCTGACTTTGCTATATTAATTGTAGGACCATTTATTCATAATAAATTTGCAAAACGCATTCACAATACAGTAAAACCTCGTTAACAAGAACTCGCTTACGACGAACACTCTGTTAACAAGAACAAAGATTTGGTCCCGGCAAAGATGTATTGTTTCTTATGAAAGTTTTGTCGGTTAGCACGAATTTCGGTTACCACGAACTGCGAACTGTTTTTCTGTCCCTTGAATCTTGAAATGTCAATTAACACAAACTTCCAAAGCTTTTCAAATTGTTATTTCCTGTTCTTCCTTCGCTAGGTATGCAAGAAATGAAATTAAACGTAAACCTTTATTAAATTCCCGGTTACTTATGTGAAGGGCTACGAGTAATTGGATTAACATCAACGCTGGCTGGTGCAATCGCTCGACAATCGGGAGTTGTTATTGTTATCCTATGCCAGTACAGCTGGTCTACAGGATTGCTAAATAAATAAATAAAGCATCGTGCCGCCAACAATCGGGTTATAACGTTTCTTATTTTATTTTTCTGTTCATTCAAACATAACCAGTACGATTTCATCATACGTTGCATTAAAACTTGTAACCCACCTGCCAGGAAGTGTTTGCCGCCATAGCCACTTTAGAACGTTTTGCTGCAACATCCGAATCATCTGCTGGGTTTACTGAAGCTGTGAATACAATTGGCCGTGGAGTTTCCAGGCACTTTCATTCCCATCAGTGACAGCGCAACTTACTTGAATTTTTCAACAGGGAATGATCTTTTTTAAAAGGTAGGCCTAATTACATAGCCTACTTTTGCATGTAACAGTATTTTCTACGATAGCGTATTAAAAAAAAAATTAGTCCCCGGTTAGCATGAATTTTTTTAACACGAACCCCTCATTTTTCGGTCCCTTGGAATTTGTGTTAACGAGGTTTTACTGTATATTCATTTATTTAATTAATATTCTTTAGAAAAATGGGTCCCTTTTCAATTTTATAGCTAAATAACAGAGCACTGTATATCCAAAATAAAAAATCAAAGGTTAACCTGTTAGCCTACTATATTTTCCTAGGTAAAAGATTCTACCTTGCATTCGCTCAACTTGTTTACTTTTTTATTCTTCACTGTCGTTAATTTAAAGAATATGGAATAATCAGTCACCTGATTTCACTGAGCCATGTGTACCAGGTCCTCTCAAAGCTTGCAGGGTCGATTTTCAACTCTCCAGTTTGGACTGCAGACAGTGCTTTCTCAGCCATGTTTTTACAACTCACAAACCTGGAACAAATGAAAAACAGATCTTAAAGAACATAAGAAATTAATGTATTAAGCCTGATAATTACTCTTTTATAGATATCGAGAACTTTTAAATATTATAAACATCAGCATAGATTCTTTGCAAAATGAAATAATCAGATATTGATTTCGATTCATAAATTTTCTTGTAATTGTTTATTGTCCTTTGTGTTAAAACACACTTGTTCATGTTATTAATATGAACATAGTAAATGCACTATAGAATTCATACATTTCTATAATTAAGAGCATTTTTTGTTTGAGACAACCCCTTTTTTTAAGGAAAAAAAATTCAGTCACCCTGAATTTAATTAAAAAGGGACTTTACTGTAAGTGTAACTGTAAATCATCAGGCTGTTTCTCAATACTGGCTACTGCATAATTTTGTCTGTCACAGAATCCAAATGATTATAATACTATGAGAAACAACAGGGTGTCCACCAAGTATTGCTGATGAAATTCCCAACTTATACCCTGATTACCATTGATCATTTCAGAAATTCCCGACCAAAATATGATTATGAAGCACTTTCTAATAACTGTGTAAGAAATTTTATAGGATTATGCATACTTTAAACAATAAAAACTTTTAGTAACAAAAGTAATTGCAAACAATAATTACTTAGGCTATAACAGATACAAAAGTAAGGAACAGTAAAATAAATTAAATATAGGCCTATCTTCATATAGGCCTATTATTGTCTAGAAGTCTTTTTGATCCCACTTATTTTTTCTTCAGCAACTTAATTTGTTCGTCTAGAGCAGCTGCAGCTTTTTCTTTTCTTCTCTTCTAGTACTCTGACCAGAAAATTTGCTTTCCTTTTTTCTGCTTTAGCATTGTCTTCTTCTGTACGTTTCAACTTATTACTTTGAAGTGCGTATTTGTATCTTGCATTGGCATTTCTCATAGAGAGAATTATGCCTTTATTGATGGAAAGATGCTCTAAACCTCTTTCTTGAGCAACTGCATCATATACCAAGCGATGAGCAACTATGGATTCTTCTTTCAGATTTTCCACCAAAAGTCACTCTACACAGAGAAGCCACGTTCCACTGAAGCATTTCCATGTGAAATTTGAAGTAATAAACAAACTACCTTCCTTCCTAGTGTCACAATTATATCAAGCATTTTCGTCCAAATTTGCCCAACCTTGTGTTTTAAGAGTAAGATTTGAACTCAACTGCTGCAGTTTCCTTCGAAATAAGATCCCTATAGGCCTACTCATGATCTGCATTCTGAGCAATAGAGAGAGTAATCAATCTCGACTGAATCCAAATATCATTGTCGATACCATCTTTGAAACAGCCTCTTCTGGAGTGTAGACGATTTTGTCTGGACTCGTAAAAGACAAGCCCTGAGTTAAGGGGTACTTCAAAGGTGACTTCTCCATCAGCTTGTCAACAACACATTTCAGACAGTCTCTGCACTCCCTTCGAAACAATAACATGTCTAAATCCTTAAGTCCATGACCTTGTACCAAAACCAAGGTCAACATCTTGGGCTCTTAAATTTTCAATTTTGTTGTGGTCAATGTCTTGAAGACAAGCCAGTCTTTTGTAGAATGTCGTCTTTCACAACTCTTTCCATACACTTCTTGCTTTATGGCAAAATTTTCAATTGTTTATAAAACCTGTTAAACTGAAAAGTGGAAGATCTCCTTTCCTGGGAATGTAGTACTGTTTGGTACTGATCAACAGTAAAAAAATCAGAATTTTTGGGATTGGCATTTTAAAAAAATCTTGATTTATAAAAAAAAAATTCAGAAGGCTAAAACATGCATTTCCAAACTTAGGATATAATTTGAAGCAGAACATTATTATCTTTAAAATAAAAAAGAAACAAAATATCTTGAACCGTTCCAGAAATAGAGCACTTTAAAGTTTTTCTGAAAATCACACTCGAGAAATGGCATCTGAGATGCCATCTTTGGTGGCCTGTATCTCGGCCCAGGAATTTTTTGGGGCAAAGCAAAGAAAATGAGTTTCTTACTTTGTCCTGAATTTTAATATGTATTAAATTCAACTTCTGAGACTATGAAGGTAAGCCCCTGCCTGAATTGACATGGATTATGCCTCTGTACAATTTTCAGGAGGTCACCATGTGGGAAAGGGGTCATTGGAGTGTGGAGCTTGAAACTCTTTTAGAAATGGTTGTTAATCTTCTGCTAAAGATAAGAAGAAAGCAGCTTTTGGCAGGAGAAGTTTATCTTCAAGAGCAGCTGAGATTTTTTGGAAGCTAGTAGAAGATGAAATGGTATTCATTTTCACCTGTTTTATGTGGGCCACAAATTTTTTGAATTTTCCCGGATTTTTTAACAAATTCATTGACTTTTCCAGGATTTTCCCGACCATACGAAATTCCCGGCCTTTTCCCGGATTTTCCCGACCAGTGGTCACCCTGAACAATCAATTATCGCTTTATGTGAAACAATCCATTATTAACCATATTGATTGACGGTACCACAGTATAAGTAATAATACAGTACAGAAACTCAGTCTGTTTTTCTTCCAGATGAGCATGCGTGCGCATTTACTAGCGATCGTAGCGGCCATAAAGTAAGACTACAGAAACTACTCCGGGAAGTATGTAAATAAATAGGAGTGTTGTATTTATTAGAACACGCAATATTCGAAAGGACCTTATTATTCTGCTGTAAATTTCAGTAATAATAAAAGACAAAATCCTGAATTGCATTTCTTCACTTTCTTGAAACATCCAGAAAGGTAAGAACGAAAATAAGTAATATTTATTGTAGGTTTATACTTATTGCTGAGGATTATGAACCGTACTAATGAAAAGTAGTTCTATTGGTTGAATTTATTTGCATTTGTGGATTTTTGTAATCTGATCCCTGTTTGCAACTGTAGAATTGACATGTTTATGAAATAAGAGCCCTGGGGGTTGAAGTTTAGACAATCAGCACAAGGCTGCCTTTACTGCTAGAATTGCTCTTGATCTCATTTTTGTTAGAGTTGACCGCAGGACCATTCAGTCATTGAAAGAACTAGGTAAATTAAAAAATCCTAATGGCCTTATTGGGGACTGAACCTGCAATCTTGCGGCTTGTGGCAAAGTACCATAATTCCATAATGGACATCAATATTAATCTAACATACATATCAAAATATCCATATAATTTTGAACTTTTATTAAAAAATGTATTAAATCATAGTGCACAATTTTCAAGAGACAGCTCACCAAAGAACCTCCACTCTGTGTCCCCAAGCAATGACATACTTGGCAGAATTTCTTTAAACCTCATGTCATTGTTCGTAAGTTTAGTAAAATTTAGGTACACTAAGCAAGTATTTGTTTCTCTTTGTTCTCATGACTTTGCCATACTATGAGTAGATGTGAGCACAGGGGCGTATCCAAGATTTATTTTCGGGAGGGGCTGTGATAATCCTAACTTTACTGTCACTAGGGTTCAGAAGTTGATGATCTAAAAACGCCTAAAAATGACCTATAAATTACCTTAAATTTATGAAAATATGACATGAAAATTTTAAAATATGACAATATTTCTAAATATATACCTAAAAAAGGGAATATACAGTAGCATAGTAATATAATAATAAACAAAGGTGGACAATATTTTAAGTATGTTATTTGACTACTTTAATATTATGTTTACTATATTAATGAATTACGAGATTGATTTGTGTACAATGGTGGAAAAGTTCATTCTGAAGACAAAATAGGAAAAAAAAATCTGATGTGAAAGTCACATAACTTCCTCTGCCCAAATAAAAGTTTGCAGCATTTACGCTAATTATGCTATAAATATCTTATAGCCCCTTCTTTGAATGTTGCGACTAAAAACGCAGGCTATGGGGGAAAAAAAACAAGTGACTGCAAACGTTTATTGAACTTTCTGCTGTTAAGAATAATTTCCGAAATTTATCAAATATTCCCCTCAGACATTTATTTACTGTAAGCAAGGCCACCAGTACATTTTTCTCTCTTCACGTGCTTATATAGAATAAAATGCCTTAAATATCCGCGTATTGAGTTGTTCACCAGGCAAGTTGGTAGGTTACAACCACCCTTCAGAGAATGTTTTTGAAATGGTATAAGCAATCCATGTACAAAATTTAAAGGAAATTTTTAGAGCCGTTTATGAGAAAATAGCAAAAAACAAAATATTCTTCATGTAAAGTCCCCTTAAATATAAGAAAAGGTTGTAGTCAATCTTCACAGCCTCAGAAGGTACCTAACCCAAATACAAAATTTTGTTTTCGTTAGATTTACAAGAAGCCGTATTGCAAAAAGCACGTATTCACAGTGGGTAGCTTATAACTACCCTTCAGAGAATTTGTTCGAAAAAATGTTTCACATAAAAGTTTTAGCTCTTGGTACAAGCAATCCATGCGCAAAATTTAAAGAAAATCGTTAGAGCCGTTTTCGAGAAAATCGCGAAAAACGAAAATTTCTTCATGTAAAGTCCCCTTAAAAATAAGGGAAATTTGTTGCCAATCTTTGAATCACATCTTCAGAAGGTACCTGACCCAAATACGAAATTTTGTTTTCATACGATTCTCCGTTTCGGAGGTAGCCTGTTCACAAACTTCCACACAGACAGACACACACACAGACAGACACACACACAGACATGTTTCCAAAAATAGTATTTTTGGATTCAGGGGGCCTTGAAACGTGTATATATGCTAAAAACTCAACTTCGAATTTTAGGGTCGAAAACAATACTTCCCCTACCTATAGTACCTATGGTACGGGCAGAGGAAGTAATATAACGAACGATGAAAATTTCCTAAAAATGACTGGTAGAAAATAAAATGCAAAATATGAGTAAGGTATTATTGTTCGTTTTGACGGAAGACGAACCTAATCCTGCATTGTCTGTGATGTCTCAGAAAAGAGATGACATATTATCATCAACCTCTGAGCCCTAATTATCACACACAATTATACTGAACACGTTAGAACAGGGGAAGTCAACTACGTCTTGTGATGACGTTTGTGGAGCAAGAGCATGCGGATCCCTTGTGTGTGACGTCAGCAAGAGCGCACGGTAGTAGGGGTGTTTAGAGTACGCTAGAGCTAGGTTCTAGAGGACCTATTCACTTTAGCTCTGTGGGTAGAACAACTTCTGGTTGGAAATACGGAGCATTTTTCAAAGTTATTGCAAGTACGCGATCCTGATAGTGTTCTCTCTGCAGAACATGTGTTAGTTCTGCAAAACATTCTTCTTCAGTTCGAATCGAGGTTTCAGGATGTGGAAAACCTTTCTCCAATGTTTAAACTTTTTGCTACCCCATATTCAGTTAATGTCAAAGACGTTCCTTGCCGGTATCAGTTGGAACTGCTAAACTTACAATGCGACGATCTGTTAAAGGACAAATATGAACGTAAAGTGGTCTTGGGTAACTTTTACAGAAATTTCTCTGAAACCAGATTCCCGAGACTTGCCGCACGAATATTATGTAATTTTGGGTCGACATATGTGGCCGAACAATTTTTTTCACTAATGAAATGTGCAAAGCTCAAATCAAGAAGTACATTGTTAAATCACAACCTAAATGTAGTCTTCGATTAAATATTGCTCAAACATTACGTCCCAACATTGATAAACTTGTTAAAGAAAAAGAGACAGGAAAGTCAGAAAATTGTTACTGTAATCTTGTATCATCTAAGGTGCAGACGAGCTTGTATGGTAATTAATTCAGTTCATTTTTTTTATCATTTTTACTGTAGTGAATTATGTTAATTCAAATGATAGCCTATTGTCTATTTTTGTCAAAGAACATAGATTTTGTGGAAAGGCAATTGTTCTCACAGAATAGAAAAATAGAATTATTTATAATATGTTAAACTGCTGCGCTGTAATTAACCGATAAACTATCAAAAAAATCGATTGATATTTCATTAACTCGGAAACACGTATTACGTAAGTTCTAACCCCCTAAATTCCCGCTGCCCGCAATACTAATGCCCCTCTCTTCCCCCCTGTTCACTGATGCCTACATTTCACATGCTCCTCGCAGAGATATAACGCGAGCAGTCAGAGCAGAAAGCAGTGACGTCACAGAGCAAGCTTCTGTCTTCCCCTGCGTTAGAATAACGCATTTAATCTTTTATAAGTCAAAATGTGCAATTGAACTGTCTACTATCTGAAAAATTAATGTGCATATTAACATGACTTAAGGGTACGTAAATTATTTTGAAATTTATGTTTTTTTTTTTTTTTTTTTTTTTTTTTTTTTTGTTTTTTTTTTTGTTCATAGCACTAAAAAATTGTGCTGAATTTTCTGCATCCATTGATATATAGTTTATGTAGGTTTAGAAATTATTTGTGCCATTTAAATATGTTTACATGCTCTGAGCCACGCCCTTAGAAAGATCAAATGAGAAATTCACTATTAACTTAAAATTGAATTTCCCGGTAACTCTTATTTTACACACATATTGTTAGGTAGCTCCACAACCATTAGAGATAGAAGGCTGAAATTTTTTACACTAATTTTACATGCATATATGCATAAAGTAGACTACATTGATGCCCATAGGTATAAAATTAAAGAAAATGTCTAATGAAATATTGATCAAATTTCAAGATATTTTATATGCGATATATAAAAATTAATGGCATTAAAAATAATAACTTTAGCTGTATAAAAGTAGTCTACTTTGTAGAAAAATATGTTCATTATATGCATTAAAAAAATAAAAGGCGTCAGAGAAACCAGAAAAATGTTATACCTATAAGGAAGTGATAAGTGCATCTGAATTAATTTTTTTTCATGGTCCTATAAAACGTGTAATTTAAAATAAACTTGGTCAATTTTTTATACTTTTATCTGCTAGTTATGTTCTAGTAAGCCTTGTTATAGGATCCTGTAATTTTTGTCCACTTCTGAGTTCATTTTCTTGTAAAATTTTAATATTTTAGAACCTGCATTTTTTTTATCTTTTTGTGGTTGTTCACGTATATATACCCTTAACGTTTCGGGGGGGGCTGCAGCCCCCTCAGCCCCCCCCCCCTGAATACGCCCCTGTGTGAGCATGTGTGTAATGAATGTGGGAATGCTCAGGAAAAAAAACTCACCACTGTGGTTTCAGAAGCAACTCCACCACATCACCTGACCTGCTACATACAGGAACTTGCATAGAATGATCTTTCTTTCCTCTTAGCAGATTCATGGTTGTTAACTCCTCAGTTAATTGTTTCCTTGCATCAAAACGCTTGAAGTTCTACAAAAAATATAATAATTTCATGCTTAATTTAATAAAACACATGCTCAAGAAGTAAAATCCTTATATTTAAAAACACAGAGTTAGTTCTCAAATACAGTAATCTTGATAATAGTGGGCTAGTGACCACAAATATCCCAAAATCATGGTTAAAACAAAATATATTTCAGAAAGCAAAACGTATATTTCAAATTATAAATATACAGGGCTTTACTTCCTATATTTATACAGTATATAGGCCTACACATAATTATGATACACAGTACGGCACTGTTTAATAGAACTAAACTCCGTGGCGCTACATCCCTGAAGAGACTTGGCCTACCACCCGACCGCTTCGACATCTACCGTAGGCAGATGGCAGGATTGGGGGGCATGTGGTCAGCATGCCGACACCCACGGCCGTTAATGGTGGTTTTCATGACTGGAGCCGCTACTGCTCTATCAAGTAGCTCCTCAATTTGAATCACGAGGCTGAGTGCACCCCTACCAGACCTCCCTACCTCAGAAAAATCCGAGGAGGTACCGTGGATCGAACCTGGCCCGACGGATCTGTAGTCAGCGACACTAACCACAAGACCACGCCGACAGTCGCTGTTTAATAGAACTCGCTGATAATATTAGTTAATATTACTAGAACTCATAAAATTATTTATTAGTTAACAAAATCTTGTTCATAGAAATGTGTACACTCATAAAATCTTTTCACTAATTTTGGTTGGTTTCATCGTTATTTAACGAAGGACTATACTTAGGTCTGTGACTGTTTCTCAGAGTAAGAACTTGAATGACACCAAGATGATCTGTTTTTATACTTACAGAGAATTTGCCACAGTTAGAGTTGAGCTCTCCTTTCTCATTGATGACTGAAATTATTTCCAAACCATGTCTTTTGCAGACTTCGAAGTCAATACTGTTATGTGCAGGAGTTATCTTCACTGCTCCTGCAAATTAAACACCATTTTGTACTTTAACAGGGAAAGCCATAATTATTAAGCTGAAAAAAAGAAAGAAAGGAAAGAAAAAAGAGAAAAGGAAAAAAAAGGCAATTTTGTTATTTTATTCATGAGAAACTGAATTAATAACAACTTCTGGGAATTTGAATCATTACCAAAGAAATTCAATAGGCTACAAATGTATTAAAATCTTATAAGTCTCAATTAGTGTTCTGCAGAATCATTTATATACTGTTATCACTTAGATTTAAATTTTTTTGTATCTACAATTATTTTTTAATTCTGCTGTATTTCTATATTAATGTGTGTCTATATCCTACATTGCAAAAATTGTCTGTTGTGCACTGTTTTCCTGGCCTTATCTGTCAGCTCATGAACCCAGGCACACATTCTTTTTTGAAGCAAATAAAAAAAACAATTCATGGTCTACAATTTCCGGGCTGTTATGCCGTGGTCCTAGGTTTTTACGACCTGACGTTTCGCTCACGACTGCGGTGAGCATCCTCAGAGGCACTGCTGGAGCGACGTGCTTGTCTAGATGGCCGTTGACAGACTGAGCTCTGGTTCCTCCCATATTTATACCCTGGGCACTGTTTGGCGCGCAGTTTTCTGTGAGGTCCGTCTTCCTCTTTCCATGGAAAGGTGGCACCGTGGTTTTTCTTAGTACCGGGAACCACAACTTATTTACTCTTAAAGCTTCTTCTTTGCGGTTGAAATTATTCTTTTGATGTTTCATAATCTCTATGGCTTCTCTGTACAGCCGCGGATAGTACTGTGGTGTGGTGGAAAGGACTTGGGTCTCCTTGTATAGAATTTCATGATCGCCATCCTCTAAAATAGCGTGTTCAGCCACAGCCGATTTTTCCGGTTGAAGTAGCCGGCAATATCTCTTGTGTTCTTGTAGACGTGTGCTGATTTTTCGTTTGGTGGTCCCTATGTACACTAAGCCACAGCTACATGGAATTCTATACACTCCCTTTGCCGTAAGAGGGTCTCGGCTGTCCTTGGCAGATCTGAGACTAGCTTGGAGCTTTTTGGTCGGCTTAAAGATAGTGTCTATTTTATGTCGCTTCAGAATGTTTCCAATGCGATCTGTTATTCCTTTTATATACGGTAGAAAGGCCATACCAACTGTTTTCTTCGGTCCCTCCTGTGGGCCCTCATGTCCATTTTTAGGGCATATTGCTCGTCTGATTTCTTGTCTGCTATATCCATTATTTACCAACGTATTTTCCAAGTGTTCCATTTCCTCGTTCAAATGTGTTGGCCCTGAAATGGCCCGAGCGCGGTTAACCAATGTTTTTATCATAGCTCGTTTTTGCCTGGGATGATGGTTCGACATTTTATTCAGGTACCGGTCTGTATGCGTCGGCTTTCTGTACACCTTGTGGTCAATGGTGTTTTCAGATCTCATTACGAGCACATCCAGGAAAGCAAGCTGCTGGTTCTTTTCCATTTCCATGGTGAACTGGATACTGGTGTTGATGCTGTTTATGTGCATTAAATGTCGAACCATCATCCCAGGCAAAAACGAGCTATGATAAAAACATTGGTTAACCGGGCTCGGGCCATTTCAGGGCCAACACATTTGAACGAGGAAATGGAACACTTGGAAAATACGTTGGTAAATAATGGATATAGCAGACAAGAAATCAGACGAGCAATATGCCCTAAAAATGGACATGAGGCCCCACAGGAGGGACCGAAGAAAACAGTTGGTATGGCCTTTCTACCGTATATAAAAGGAATAACAGATCGCATTGGAAACATTCTGAAGCGACATAAAATAGACACTATCTTCAAGCCGACCAAAAAGCTCCAAGCTAGCCTCAGATCTGCCAAGGACAGCCGAGACCCTCTTACGGCAAAGGGAGTGTATAGAATTCCATGTAGCTGTGGCTTAGTGTACATAGGGACCACCAAACGAAAAATCAGCACACGTCTACAAGAACACAAGAAATATTGCCGGCTACTTCAACCGGAAAAATCGGCTGTGGCTGAACACGCTATTTTAGAGGATGGCGATCATGAAATTCTATACAAGGAGACCCAAGTCCTTTCCACCACACCACAGTACTATCCGCGGCTGTACAGAGAAGCCATAGAGATTATGAAACATCAAAAGAATAATTTCAACCGCAAAGAAGAAGCTTTAAGAGTAAATAAGTTGTGGTTCCCGGTACTAAGAAAAACCACGGTGCCACCTTTCCATGGAAAGAGGAAGACGGACCTCACAGAAAACTGCGCGCCAAACAGTGCCCAGGGTATAAATATGGGAGGAACCAGAGCTCAGTCTGTCAACGGCCATCTAGACAAGCACGTCGCTCCAGCAGTGCCTCTGAGGATGCTCACCGCAGTCGTGAGCGAAACGTCAGGTCGTAAAAACCTAGGACCACGGCATAACAGCCCGGAAATTGTAGACCATGATGACTCCGGCCGTGAAAGCTTACGTATGTTAAAAAAAACAATTATTTATACAATATAATTATAATATATTATATAACATAATTACATAGAAAGAGCTATACATGATCACCAAAAAGCAAACCATGCATCTTCCAAGCATGGTCATGTATTTTATAACAGTTACGGGTTATTTATAGATCAGTATCTTATGATATAAGAGTAGATACATCAGAATTTCATTTGATTTTTTTCAATTTAACAAATTAGTAACATTCTTTATTTTGAATCCATCAAAAGAAAATTCAACTTTACTTGCCACCCTATTTTATGAGCAAACAGAACTCACCAGTTCCTAGTTCAGGATCAACAAATTCATCACAGATGATAGGAATTGGTGCCTTGCGAAAAGGATGCCATACATGGGACCCATGTAGATTCTTATACCTTGGATCATCAGGATGTACAGCTACAGCAGTATCACCCAACAATGTTTCAACCCTTGTAGTGGACACCACAATCTCTCCATCTGCAAAAGTCCAAGAAGAATTGAAGCTAACCCATACAAACCTCATTTTACATGTTACATTTTTAAAGTTTGCTCAAATTTGCAAATCTTATTTTTATCTTCCATTTGGTACATGTTATGTTACTAACAAAACTTATTGACAGAATTAGCCTGTGCTCAGAAACATTGGAATAATCAGTGATTAAGAAAAGATATAAATAGTGCAACAATTTAAACTTACTTAAAAAAAAAAAGTTAGTACTATCTTCTGCCAACCCATTCAATTGAAGTACACAGGAGAAATTATCTTGAATTTTAGGGGGGGGGACTGATATGATACACTTTCTTTCTCAGCCATAAGAATAGGTAAAGTGATTTTATGGCTTCGCATTCCCACACAGAAGAAGTGCATTGTGGGATAAAGCACCAATTTTTTTAAAAAGTCTGTGAATAATTTACAACTACACTTTAGAGAATTTCCAGATGGAAAAAAATGTTTCAAAGAAATTGTTTACGTCTTTATATATGCAGGTACCATAAAAATTTTGACAAAATAGTTCCAGTCATTTTTGATAAAATTTCAAACACATAACTTTCTTCATATGTCATGTTCAGGAGCAGTGATTTGATAGAGAGAGGTAAAAAAATAATAATTAAACTTTTTAATTTAAATCCAAATCAGTCAATTTGAAAGTATACAACTATCAAAATATATGACATAAATGGAGTCAATATAAAATTAGATAAAAAAACAAAATACACAAATAAAAAATCAGGTCAACTGATGTAACAAAGTGCCAGTATGTTTTTGTTTAATCAGTTATGACTGCAATTATGATATGCAGAATATGTTTATTTTTAAATTGATTTCCAAGTTAAGCATCAGATTTATTCATTAAGCAGGGCTTACGGAAGAAGAAAGGTCTATCATCTCGGCCACCTGGGTCATTTTAACAGTCTAGTTGGATAAGCGCATGTAAATAAATAGTGTTTTTTGTCATAGCTACCTGTATTTTAATTTCCAAGGCCTTATAAGATCACAGTAAAACAATAGGCTATGTTGTCAAGATAACTGATTTTCATTTTTTTAAATAAATTCTTTCGAATACGTACATTACCATAAAATAGGCACTAAATTGAGAATTACTCCGAAACAGGTCAACCGATTTTATCCATTATGAATAGACGTCTTCCCAAGGACATTATAAATGTGTATACCAAGCTTCATAAAAATCCGGTAAAGCGTATTTGAGTATCCGCGTCTTTAAAATATATAGGCCTACTAAATTGGGTTTTACTCCGGTACCGGTCAACAGATTAGGTTCAAATTCAATAGGGCACTTCTCATGGATGTCATAAATGGGTATACCAAGTTTCATGGAAATCCGATACAGCGTATTTGAGTGATGGCGCCTTTCTATTAGAAAGGCACCATAATCTATTAAAATAGGCACTAAATTGGGCATTACTCCGGTACCGGTGAACCGATTTGGTTCAATATCAATAGGGTTCTTTCCATTGACATTATAAATGTGTTTTCCAAGTTTCATGAAATTCCGAAAAAGCGTATTTGACTTATGGCGCGTACAGACACACGGACAGACATTTTTCGTCCCCCACACAATCTCATAAAGTACCATACTGGCACTTAATAAATTGCAGCCATTTTCAATAAAGTTTCAAAAAACTTAATTTTCTTCATATGAAGAACACATCATCCCTGGAAGGATAAAATTTCATTTTTATACAGTCTGTTTGTTTCTGAACTATGCTGTCACAGACAGAGAGACAGACACACAGACATGTTTCCAAAATAGTATTTTTGGATACAGGGGTCTTCGAGAAAAGTATTAATGTTCCAAAGTTTCGAATTTCAGGGCCAACACAATACTTTCTCTACATAGTACCTACTGTTCGCGAGAAGACAGTAAATATCTGACTACACAGAAATCCTATTTCAAGCCTGGAGAATTCAAGTGCCTGTCGCCCTGGCTATGAAAATAAATTGAATTCTACACTAAATTTGAGAGGGCTAATTCTCCACTGTAATCATTACAATTACAGTGGCACCGTACCCTAAGGTACATAAAAGAATAGTCAGATAATCTGATTTAACTAACATAAGAAAATAGTTAAGTATACTAATGGAATTTTTATACAGACAAGCAATATACTATACTTACTGAACAAGTAGGTGGACATATAATACTTTATGACTTTACTAATTAAATTATTTACTGTAAATAGTGAAGTCTTCTCTATTTATATATTTACTGGTACCTTTATTATGGAGTTTGTATGCAAAATCAGTTAGAACTCCAAATTCCACAGGTTCTGAGTATCCTGGCACTTCCATTTTGGTTGCTCCAGACACTTCTTTCAGTTCAACTTCGATGTCTGAGATAGCAGACTGCAGTATACATGACCAGTTCACTAGTGAATTCGCTCGGTAAATGAGACCAGCATCAAACAGCTGAATGAAGGCCTCCATCACTGCTTTTGTTTGCACCTGAATAATAAATGGAATCCCAATTTAAATAATACCTTTAAATTCAGAGCATAAAGACTGTAATGTCAAAATGAACACCTGCTGAAAATACTAGATGTTTTTAGAACGTTTATACAGGGAAGTTTTTACTGTGAAAAAATAATACTGAGATGAGTTATATAGACTACTTCCCTCATTTTACATTTTGCCTGTGTTCAGGTTAGTAATTAAAACAAGGAACGTAATGTATATAACTCATCTCAATATTATTTTTTCATCTGCTGAAAAGTTTTCAAATGTAGCCCATTTAGCAAGCTTTGAATTGGAGGAAACAGAAATAAAATTGTCACATATAGACTATATTATTCAAAGCTGATACTAAATGATTATTACTGCCATCATCTGATGGTATAAGCCGTATAAGTTTAAAAAAGAAACTAACAAACAGTCTGCTGAATTTTCAAACTGTTCTCTATGTAAGAAAAAGAAATATAAATTCATTACTTTTTTTTTTTTTTTAAGTTACCCTTACCTCATCCATTGTGAATATTTGTCTGGACCAATCAAGAGAGACTCCAAGCCTCCGAAGCTGTTGGGTTATTATGGCACCCTTCTCTTCCTTCCACCTCCATACTTCTTGTATGAACTCATCACGACCTATGTCATGTCTTGTCAGTTTCTGTTCTTGCCACAACTTCTTCTCCACTACAACCTGAGTTGCTATTCCAGCATGATCCATACCAGGTATCCAAACCACAGGAGAACCCCTCATCCGATGCCTAAAATGAAAATAACATCAATTATGTGAATTCTTAAAAATTAGATTTCTACTTTCTCACATTAAACTTACATCATAGCGTTTGGAAGGAGAAAGTGAGATCACTAGTGGAGCTTCTATGGTCCGGCCGCAGCGTGGCGTTAGCATCTCTAGTTGTTGTGAAAATATACGCGTGAAATAGCAGAAATGGGGGAGAAACATCAGACAGACGTTCAGTTTCGAAATAAATATAAACTTATTTCAAATTATTACTATCATCTCAATGCCGTCCTCCATACCTCGTCAAGACCCTAGTACTAAATTGGCCTATAATTTGTTCTCTCTAGTACAGATTTAAATTTATGAAAATGAAAATTTTGCCAGGCTGTAGATCAAGTTCCACTCTTTTAGAATATATATTTATAGGTATATGTAATGTAGTTTTAGGATATTGCATTATTATTTTAAAAAGGGTTAAATTTTCGACTCCATATTATGTCAAACTTTACTTTTTGCAGTTTTAACGAATATTTCAGTAGCACAATATCTCTTCCGGATGTAAGGTCTTGGAATCTTGATGGACATGTCATATATATGGGTCATTCTCCAGAAAAGGGCAGATTTCAATGTTAGAATTTTTTTTTTTAAATATTTTTTATTTTGGATCATGTAATTTTTTTATGTAATATTTCCTTCTGCAGAGTACTACTGAGGTACTTGCCCTACTTACCGAGTGGTATTTTGCATTAAATTAACAAGGTTAGAAAATGGCGCATTCATGGAGGTGAGAAAATAGTATGAAATAGTAATTATAATAGAAGTTATGTGAGAATTAGAATTAATTTACTGTATTAAATGTTAACATGAAAATGAACAATATTTATTACCATACAAATGGATTAACACACAACTTTTTACTTATTTTTATCTATGTTGAAATAGATTATCACCTTAAAATCAAAACTTTAAATCAAAAC
This sequence comes from Ectobius pallidus, assembly GCA_964059195.1. NCBI lineage: Eukaryota > Metazoa > Arthropoda > Insecta > Blattodea > Ectobiidae > Ectobius > Ectobius pallidus. The sequence goes on along the minus strand of CAXKWD010000002.1, from coordinate 82,253,208 downwards.
ATGATATATTGTCATAAACTATTAGGCTATACCAGTATCTTCTTTAAACAAAAATAAAAAATGCAGACAGTTAATTATGTCATCAATTACAACATTAATTGCACCTCCATGGATAGGACTCGAGAGTAACAGTAACGGAGGTGAGGGTAACGGAGGTGAGATTTTTCTCTTATTTGTCAAACAGCTTGGGAACACTTGAGGTTAGAAAATCTCAGTTCTAGAGTTTAAGTTAGCATTCCTTATTATTATAATTTGTAGCAAAAGTAAATATAAAAACATACAACTTTACTGTTGGGTGTAGGTAACGGAGGTGAGGAAGTCCAATTACCAACTCTGCATTTAGCCCTTTTACACAAACAAAACAACACTTAAAATCACACTATACTCCATTTGAAACATCGGAGGAGCAAACATAAACACCCTCTCTGTGTCAGTAACCTTTTCTTCCTGGCTCTCATTGGTTGAGACAGTAACACACCCCTGCCAGCACGGTTTACAACCTTTCGCTTGTTCTTGTATTAGTTTGAAGTAAACGCAGTGTCTGGTGGTAGTGTATTTGCGACGTCTTGTTTTCTTTCAGAAGTGAATCTTTCCTTCTTACCGTTTATTATTATTATATTATTATTATTATATTATTATTATTATTATTATTATTATTATTATTATTATTATTATTATTATTATTATCGCCATCGTTATTTTTTTTACGGTACTGTTAATGTGATAGTGTTATATTTATCACTATTAGGAGTTGTGAGTGAACTAGAAATTAAGTAGTTGACTTGGTCTTGTGGTTAGCGTCACCCACTACAGATCCGTCGGTCTGGATTTGATCCGCGGTACCTGCTCGGATTTTTCTGAGGTAGGGAGGTTTGATAGGGGTGCACTCAGCCTCGTTCGTGATTCAAATTGAAGAGCTACTTGATAGAGAAATAGCGGCTCCAGTCATGGAAACCACCATTAACGGCCGTAGGTGTCGGCATGCTGACCATATGCCCCCAATCCTGCCGTCTGTCGTCTGCCTATGGTAGATGACGCAGCGGTTGGGTGGTAGGCCTTCAGGGGCACCGACTTATAAAAAATATTGGGGGGGGGCCCATACCGGGGTCCTGCCCCAGGAAATTTTCTAAATTTTAGATGAAAATTAGTGAGTTTTAAAGTTTTTATTAAGTATTTTAGAGTCATATGATCAACATTAGAACCCCAAAAAACTCGACTCTCTATAACTCCACACTCCGGGAAACTCGACAAGCCTGAAACACTTTTTGGCTTTGAAAAAAGAAACAAAACATAAACACGCACAGTATTTTCGTAAAAAGCTAATTTAATTTACAGTAATAATTATGCTTATAGACTATTACAGAGCAGTGAATATATAGCTCTGAAAAGACAAATTATATTTAAATAAATCCTAAACTATAATTAAAAGAATAAAACATAAAATATTGCTGTCGCACAGTAATAGCACTTTGATTAATAAGTGAAATAGCTAATTTAAGCTTACTTTGAATAAGGCTGAGGGTTCATTAAATAAAAACAATATCTCAAAGTTAATGCTTTAATACAGTTAATAAAGTTAATACAGTATGCCTAATACTTTCAGTCAAAAAGTATGTAAATAACGGACTTTAATTGGGTCTTACACCCTAAAAATATTTATTTGAAAATAACTAATACAGTACTATAGTAATATAGAAATACAGTACTAAACTAGTACTAATATTTCAAAACTGAAAATTTAACATTCTGTATGTATTTAATTCTCTATTTTATAAAGATTTTTAATATTGCTCTAAATACCATTATTAGGGCTAGAGTGTCTTTAGAAAGGTGCAAATGTCGAGCGTCTGACTGGATTACTGAATATGAAGTCGTTGATGACTGGTCGGATATCCAATTCATCCAAAACATCTCGGTGGGCTTGAAGAACAGCCAAGTTGTTCAATCATTTCTGTCCCATTGTTGATCGGAGATATGACTTCAGACATCTAAGGGCGCTAAATGACCGTTCTGCTTTTGCTGTCGTGATTGGAACTACTTGGAGAAGCTTAATGCACTTCACTACTTCACATAACATTTCTCCAACTGCAGGCTCTTGTGTAATGTACTTTCTCACATCACGCATGTTTTTTAAGACCAGTTGTTTTTTATTAGCGATATCGGATAACATATTCAAGTGTAAGCGCAGTCTCTCAATGTCTAGGTCATTTTTGAAAAACTCAGTTGATTTTTCAAAATTTGTTTCACCTCTGTTTACTAAAAGCAAGCACTCTTGTTCAACTGCAATGACCTGTGTGAGTCCAGTAATGCAAGATTGCACCGTTTCACAAACTTCAATGTAAGTAGCTTTGTAGTATTCCTTTGGGGTTTTGAAAGTGTGCGGTGAGCTGGCTTCGATGTTTTCATACTTCTTTGGTATATGTCGATTCCGAGGAAGCGAAGGATCATCAACTTGTGAAGGTTTTTCTTTTAAACACAATTCCCAAAAGTGTTCAAAACTATCACGCCTTCCATTCAATATACAAATCAAGCCCTCATATATTTTTTCCAGATCAGCAACACTTAGATGAGGGCATTGAATTTTTTCATTGACATCCTCTACTGGGTTCATTGCATGGCAATAAAGACGTAAAAAGAAATAAGTTTTGAATTGTAACATTGACTCAAGGTAGCCTGCACATTTGTAACCTGCCTCTGTTTTGTCCTCTGCAGAAAATGTTTCAAAAGACTCTAGAAGTTCTTCAAAGTTTTTCAATATTCTCAAGATACTAGAAGCTCGCATAGTCCATCGAGTCGGGCAAAGGAGTCGTAGACCAGCTTGGTCATTGGTGCTCTCACAGCGTATGCTTCTGAAAAGTCCCATCCTTTTGTTGGATTCCCTTACGGTGTTTATTAAGTCCTTGGCTAAGGCCATAATATCCCTCATAGACGTAAGATGGTGGAGACTGTCTACAACTGCCAAGTTTAAACTGTGAGCAATGCAGTGCACATAACGTGCTTTTGGTTGTATATCCAAAACTAACTTTTTTAGTCCTTTGAACTTACCTCTCATATTCGAGGCACCATCATAGCACTGTCCTCTTAAGATATCCATTGACAAATCAAGACGAGCAAATACGTCTTTTAAAATACTAAACAGAGTTTGTGATTCAGTGTTGGGGGTCTCGTATAAGCCAATAAAGTCTTCGTTGATAATTAAGGAATCATTGACAGTACGAATACAAAATGACACTTGTTCGTGAATCGAAGAATCACTTGTTTTGTCAACCATAATAGAAAAATGTTCATTCTTCTTGATTGAAGCCAATACTTTTCTCAACACAGACTTTCCTAGTAGATCAATGATCTCGTTTTGAATATCGTGGGACGTCCGCTTATACCCCGAACGCCCTAACCAATCTTTTAACTCAGGTACGTCATTCTTTCGGAGTTCCAACAATTGAAAAAAATTTGAGTTTACATCTTCGTGCCCTCTAATTGCTAGGCCTTGTCGGCATAGAAATTGCACGGTAGTAAAAATTGTCTCAAGAGCTAAACGGCCTTTCTTCATATCACTATCTAACTGTTCATTCAATTGGGAGGCCACACTTCGGTTAGTGATGGCATTTAGTTTCAGAACACCTTCTTTATGCGTAAACGTATTTTCATGAAGACGGAATTTTTCCAAAGCCTTTTTCCAGTTAGAAAACCCCACGGAAATAAATGCATCTTCTTTTTTTGAAGAAAATTGTAATAGATTTTTAGCATCTGCCTCTTTGCAGGTTTTGCAAAAAACTTTTTCGGTAGATGCTTCATATTCTAGCCATGTATATTTGATCAACCAAGACTTCTGAAATGATCTTCCCTTACCGGACTGTCCAGGTTTTGGCTGTGAACAGTTCTCGCCTGAAGACGACGAAGCAATTGACGACACAATTATTGTCGGAGGTTGACTTGCAGTCAAGCGCACCTTTTTGGTAACAAATTTATCTATTGCAAACTTAATTCACAATACACTAAGAGACTAAAGTAAACGAATAAAATATAGTCATATAAAAGAGTCCACTAAACACTAAAGTCGGAACGCTAAACATGTCTGCAGCATGCACTGAACGAAACTATCCACACTGAATGACTGCTCCAGCAGGGTGGGCTTAATATAGCCACGGCGTCGTAATGTCTCGAAGCGTCAAGGCGACGCGAGGTGGAGGGTTCCAGGCACTTCTGCTCCAGCCCTTTTGATGTCGCCGCGGCCGCAGCGCTGGCCCGCCAGACCTTACACTAACACTATCATGATTCACACCACTCGTTTTCAGTTAACCTGCTTACTACCGTAATAATTATTTGTTTTAACTCATTACTGAATGTATTTTAAAAGGTAACTATCGTCAAACAAGGAAAATAAAAAATACCAACATAATTTTGTGATTTTACAAAGCATAATATAACTAATAATTTTCTTAAATTATTGGGGGGCAGAGCCCCCAAACAAATTTTTGAGGGGGCTCGGGCCCCCTCAGGCCCCATGGAGTCGGCGCCACTGTAGGCCTTATCCTTTCTGGGATGTTAGCGCCATGGAGTTAAGTTTACTTGTGCTACTTTGCAAAATGGAGGATAATCCTCAACCTGGCAGCTCAAAGATGCAGTCACCGGTGAAAAAAAAACATCCACGATGTAAAGCATTAAGTAGTGGTGAAAAAATTCAAATAATCAATATGTACAGAACTGTACTGCATGATAATCCACATACATCGATTAGAGATATAGGAAATAAAGTTTCATCATCGACCTTATGCGTACAGGCATTCTAATACTACCACCTTCATGAATCTTTTAAACTTAATTTCGGCAATGGTAGGCTACTGTTCTATTCTTTTCATTATTATTATTATTATTATTATTATTATTATTATTATTATTGTTATTATTATTATTACAGCGTATCATGCTTATTATTATTGTTATTTATTATTATTGCGTATTATGGTTATTATTATTATTATTATCGTTCTTATTATTATTATTATAATTATTATCTTCATATTTTCGTGCTGTCCAAGTGTAAATTCTGTTTTAAAATTATTATACTAAAAATACTGCTTAATTTGTACAACTAATACGTAGACTTATAATGCACAAAAAAGATTTTAATTAAAGTGATTGAAATGTTACTGCGAAATATTGTGAGTTGAGAAGGATAATAAACATTGGGCATGGAGGAGTTAAGTAGGCTAGCAGAATCTCAATAATTGCATGGGAAAATGGCGTAAGTAGTGATGTGAGGTGAGAATATTCTCAACTAGAAAATTCTCCGGAGAATATTCTCCAAAACTGTTAATTGTAATGTGAGAATCAGTTTTACAACCCACATTTAAAACTTCAGGTAAATAATAACTTAATTCAAGTTTTAGAATGGTTTAAATTTAACTGTAAGACATATTTTATTTTATTTTTGATACTTATAGGTAGGCTTGTTCATATATTTTCAATGTGAATCAGATTGATTCCTTTACTAAACAAGTCTCCCTATATCAAATACTCTCAATAAGAATACTGCCCAGTCTACTCTATTCCCTTTGTTCAAAATGTCCACTAGCACAGAGGTGCCATCTGTTGAGTAGGAATGGGCAGCAGTCTCAGAAGCTACTGAATGAACCTACCCATATATAGCTGCAGAAATAAATTTGTTTTTCAAAGTCCTGATGACACAGTAACTTATTTTTGTGCTTGATAATGCAGGAATTAGGTCGGGAAATAACATAATTTACACTACCGCTAAAATAACTTAATTTAATGACGATAACGCTAATTTTTTAAGTAAAACTTCTTTAGCCGCAGTAGGGGTAAATCGAGAGCTTGTGTAACACTCAAAATCGTCACAAAATTAGTGAGGTGTGACGGAACGGACTGCACAGAAAACAATCAACTCAATGATTAGGCTTATCCAAAACTGAAAAAGTCCAAAAATAAAAAATTAAAAAATCCAAAATTTAAAAAATTAAATAATCCAAAATTAAAATATACAAAAAATAAAAAATCAAAGATCCAACATTTAAATAATCTAAAATTTCAAAATCAAAAAATTCAAAGAACCAAAATTAATAAGTCCAAAATTTAAAAAAACTAAAAATCCAAAATTAAAAAATCTTAATATCCAAAATATAAAAATCCAAAATTAAAAAAAAGAAATTAAAAAATACAAAACTAAAAAATTCACAATGATCTAAAATGTAAAAAAATTAAAAAATCCAAAATTAAAAGATCAGAAATTTAAAAAATCCAAAATCTAAAAAGTCCAAAAACCCAATATTAAAAAGTCAAACAATCCAAAATTTGAAAAATCCACTAATCCAAAATAAAAAAATAAAAAAAAGTTTCACTTCTGCCGCATGGCGTTCCACACACACTTTTTTTTTAATAAGTATCAAAACAAATTGTTTCACTTTAATCCATTTTCGTGAAAATCAGCTTTAAATTTTAATTCATACGATTTGCAAGATACTTTGTACAATATATAATTTTTTTTTTAATTTGAAATTTTTACATGTAAAACAATTCGGATGGTAAGCCAATGAACATCTGTATGAATCAGTCTTGTACACACTCTAATTAACGATTTTACTTATTTCACTCTCAAAATAATTATTACAACCATAGACGGCACATATCATGCCACCTACATAACCGGACATTTTCTTTAGGCCTATGTTGTATTTATTATTTTACTCAGGGGTGCCCACCCCCCAAAACTTCATTGCTCACCCCCAACCCAATTGCCTGTCGACAAAGGCGCCCATATGATATTTTCTAGGGTGGGCAATTTTTTTAATTAATTTATTTTTTGTCGCTTTAACTTCTTGGGCCACTTTGTATTTTATATTAATAATATAATAAGTAGCCAGAAAATAATTGCGGGGAGGGTCGGAAGTGCCGGGGGGGGTTTGGAATACCCCCCAAAAAAGGGGTCGGGGGTCCATCCCAGAAAATGTTTAAATATTGAACTAATGAAAATAACATTTTACGCTATTTTAGCACTCAAAAACTAGTTAAGAAATTTGTTTACTATACTCTAAGACATGCCAATGTAAACAAGAAAATGTTACCTAAGTCGGATGTCCATCCCGGGAAATTTTTAAATATTGAACTAATGAAAATCACATTTTACGCTATTTTAGCACTGAAAACTAGTTATGAAATTTGTTTACCATTCTCTAAGACATTTCAATGTACATAAGAAATCATTACCTAGGTGGGGGGTCCAGCCCCGGAAATTTTTTAAATATTGAATTAATGAAAATCACATTTTACGCTATTTTAGCACTAAAAAACTAGTTAGGAAATTTGTTTACCATACTCTAAGACATGCCAATGTAAACAAGAAAATGTTACCTAAGTCGGGTGTCCACCCCCAGGAAATTTTTAAATGTTGAACTAATGAAAATCATATTTTATGCTATTTTAGCACTGAAAAACTAGTTAGCAAATTTGTTTACTATACTCTAAGACATGGCAACTTAAACATGAAATTGTTACCTAAATTATAATACTTATTATTATTTATAAGAAAAGTTAAATAGCACATGGAACAGTGCACATAATAGGCCTACTCATTATGTTATGAAAAGAAAATAACTGCTATATCTTGACACACCAACAAATCTTGTTTAATTAAATAAATATATTTTTTAAATACAAATATAGAATTTTAGGTTTTGACTCTTGGGGGTCTGAACCCCCCTTTCCTAATCCACTGTAGATTCTGCTTCCATGTTGTCGATTTGGTAAAACTTCTGCAATTCAAATAATTGTCTTAAAAGAAAAACACCTGACTATAATAATTAATAATATACATTTTTTTCCTTGCGCACCCTCCCCATGGCTGTCGAAATTCTTCATCTTTATCTTTATAGAGAATTAAAAGAGACCTTTTGAAATTATAGAACTTGACCGTTTTTATTTTTAACATATAAAACTCTAATTTTGCAACAATTTTCAACCCCCGGCCAGAAAATTCATAACACGATAAAATCCCCCCCCCCCCAAGAAATTTCTGAACAAGTTTACCTGTGAATATATATACATTTTACTCATTTAAGCCATTTCCACTGCATTGAAACAAATATTCTCCTATTTTGAATGAAAATTCTCTAATATTCTCGGTAATCGAGAATATTCTCAAGAATATTCTCCAAAAGATTATTCTCGAGAATTTTACAACACTAGGCGTAAGTAAGGACAACTAAACTTAAACACTGCCATACCTTCTTCATTCGACATCTTGTAAACTACGCTTTTCGCTTCTTCCCTCCCGTGTTTATGTTTGCTCCTCCGACGTTTCAAATGGACTATAACAGCTTGGCTTTATATAAATGATAAGAAAACTACCAAAAGTTGGAGTCCAAGGAAAATAGAAAGACTACAGTGCCATATCTGTGGAAATAATTGAACTTTTATATTGTTTCACGGAGGTGAGGTCTCACCTTGGGACAAGCATGTTTAGTGCAAAAAATTGTCTTTACAAAATGATATATTTTATTTTCAGTTATTAATTACTTATTTTTTGAGCTGTTTGTTCTTGTTACAACACTAAAATGGAATAAAAATTAAAGCCTGTTGAATTATGAAAGAATGAAAATGACAAGCCAGGCATTGGGACATGACACGGAGGTGAGATCTCACATACTGTGCCCTAAAATGCAGAAAATTGTAACTTTTGTTTAAAAAGTGGAATATGGGATCAAATAGACCTTATTTCAATCTAACTTATCATAATAATTCATAATCCATAAGTACTTATTTTACACCAGAAAATCAACTGCGACATGAATCTGCCCTTTTCTGGAGAATAACCCATATAGTTTAGGAAACCTTGGTATGTCTTTGAAAAGAAGCCCCCTAAGGAGGAGAAAAAAATTAGTTTGCAGCACACTCTTGAAAGCAACAGTGAACGTTTAGATAGTTTAAGGGTGCCAAGGCTGTAATGGAGACGTTGTAAAGTACAACAAAGCATAAAAGTCGATACCTCAGAGATTATGTTTTGTGTCTGCCTTGATAAACTTTACCAAACCAAACTAAATTACTAAGTTATGTAACAGTAAATAAATTATTTATTCTTTTCCTTAGTTTTAATATAAAAATTAATATTATGTGTTAGATTTATATCTTATCTATTATGCAAACTGATTTTACGTTGAGAAAATTTTAACAAGGACTGTACGTACATGTTTGTAAATTGTTGAAGGACAAGGCCACATCGCCACCCTCAGGAACCACTGACAAGGGTATAATTTATAATAGCTCATAAAGAGTGTCCACAGTCTATTTAACAGGAGTGTCCATAGTGTACAGTTTTGTTTTGGCTATTCTATTTTTCGTTAGCGATGACATACATAATCAAATATAAATAAAATCAGGTAAACTGATGTAACAAAGTGCCAGTATGTTTTTGTTTAATCAGTTATGACTGCAATTATGATATGCAGAATATGTTTTTTTTAAATTGATTTTCAAGTTAAGCTCCAGATTTATTCATTAAGCAGGGCTTACGGAAGAAGAAAGGTCTACCATCTCGGCCACCTGGGTAATTTTAACGGTCTAGTTGGATAAGCGCATGTAAATCAATATGTTTTTTGTCATAGCTACCTGTATTTTAAATTCCAAGGCCTTATAACATCACAGTAAAACAATAGGCTATGTTGTCAAGATAACTGATTTTTTTTTTTTTATATAAATTCTTTCGAATACGTATATTACCATAAAATAGGCACTAAATTGAGCATTACTCCGAAACAGGTCAACCGATTTTATCCATTATGAATAGACGTCTTCCCATGGACATTATAAATGTGTATACCAAGTCTCATAAAAATCCGGTAAAGCGTATTTGAGTTACCGCGTCTTTAAAATATACACTAAATTGGGTTTTACTCCGGTACCAGTCTACCGATTTGGTCCAATATCAGTAGACGCCTTTCCACGTACATTATAAATGGGTATACAAAATTTCAGGAAAATCCAATAAAGCATATTTGAGTTATCGCGACTTCTTATATATTAACATAAAAAACACTAAATTGGGCATTATTCCGGTACTGGCCAACCGATTTGGTCCAATATCAATAAACGTCTTCCCATGGACATTATAAATGCGTATACGAAGTTTCATAAATATCCGATAAAGCGTATTTGAGTTATTGCGCCTTTAAAGTAGACACTAAATTGGGTTTTACTCCGGTACCGGTCAACAGATTAGGTTCAACTTCAATAGGGCACTTCTCATGGACGTCATAAATGGGTATACCAAGTTTCATGGAAATACGCCTATTAAAATAGGCACTAAATTGGGCATTACTCCGGTACCGGTGAACCGATTTGGTTCAATATCAATAGGGTTCTTCCCAAGGACATTATTAATGTGTTTTCCAAGTTTCATGAAAATCCGAAAAAGCGTATTTGAGTTATCGTGCGTACAGACACACGGACAGACAGACAGACGGACAGACATTTTTTCGTCCACCACACAATCTCATAAAGTACCATACTGGCACTTAATAAAATTTAGCTTTATGATCATCCAAGATTATACTGCAATGTTAAGGCTACATATCAGTCAAAGTTCCATCAAAATCCATTCGGTTCTAACAATTTTATAACCATTTGTGTAAAAAGTTAAAAACTGAAGGTTGGGTGTTTAAATCTCCTCCGTCCGCATGGTAGTAAGGCATTTCATTTAAATCCTATGCGTCATTGAGGGCTTTTTAAAAATATACTATGATAATATGAACACAAAAGTTACATGATTAAAAGTAATGAACTCACCTTGGTATGCTGTCAGCAGTTAGAAACCTTCGAAAATTTCCGAGATGACTTAGCTGACTTTCCACTTATCATTTCTCTTCGGATTTCTTTCGCACGAAAAAAGAAACGGCACTTTAAATATCTAAACACCAGCTTGCCTACAATGTCTAATGTGTGTTCATGGCAACATCCTATGCTATCTACTGAATGTATATTGATTTCCTCAATACTGTCTAGGCATTCATAAAATATATCACCCCACATGTCGCTAGATGAACGTAGTTTTGTGGCAATTACCATCTCTGCTTGTAACAGCACATGATAAACTCCATTTGAAGGATGCGTTAAATAGGCAGTGTCTTTAATTGTACCATAATCCTTTATTTTTGTCCACAGAGCAGCTGATGAAGTGTAGACATTATTATTTCTCAACATAACAGAGCAGGTGTCGCAATCAGTAATGTCAGTAGTTTTTCGAATAATGTAGCCTGCTAAGTAATAAACGAGACATTCTCTAGTAGCACCGGCCTTAATTTCAGGTAATTCTTCCCAGTCATGGCATCGCGCATCATTTAAAACTACTTTTTCCTTGATGTTGGCTTGTACTGATTTTGTTATTGCTTTGTTTTTATTCTCTACTTCTTTACACATCACACGTATTTGATTAACAAAAGAAGTAAGTGGGGACTCACTTTTTGGTTGGCAATTAGTTCCCGATGCCAAGGCAAGTTTAAGTGGAACATAGACAGATTGCAACATGTGTAGATGTGAGAAGTCGACTGTAGAAGGATGGTCATCACAAGTTAAAGAGCGCATAATTCCAAAGTGACGTTCTAAAGGATCTTGATTAAATTTAGCAGTGAGTACATATTTGAATTGTTTGCTCCACAAATAATTTGAAACTTCCAGAGTGCTTGTTAAGGTAACTCTCAGAGATTCTAGTGTTCTATCTGAGGCGAAAGTGTTTTTATTTTCTGAATTCAAAATTTCAAGAAATTTTAAGAGTGCCTTGTGAGATTTCGATTCTTTGTAGAGTCCCCTCTGCGGAATAGATGAGTTTAAAGCATCAGTAAGGTCATTCATTTCTCTAGTAAACTTTTCTGTTCTTTCACTTCCTACGAACACTTCAGATTTTGTCTCACGAAAAAACTTCATTCCATTAGCCATGCTATTACTAAATAATTGGAATGCCAATCTCGCATTCATACGTTGGAATGACGTAGGGTCGAGGTGAGCAGCTGTCAATTTTGGGCAGATCCTAAGTCCTGCAGACCCATCACTAGTGTCAAGTTTATATACTTTCCGAAAGAATTCATAATCGATAGGTTCACTGTTGTACAAGACAGACGCTGTGTCATGAAAGAAGTTTCTCACACATTTTAGTATATGGACAGCATCCGAAAATGCCCAGACTTTCCTGTTTTCGTCTGCTTAATTCTGAATGCTGCACTTAACTTTTCCTCTTTTCCCACAGATTCCTAAATTTGACCATGTCTTTTTATTGGACTGGCTGCCGTCTGAAGTAAAGCCAATTACTTTTGCTCCGGCCTGTTCCAACTGCAAGATAACTTGAATAAGGATTTTAGCAAGTAAGTCGCCGGGGGTTGCGTTTCTACTCGCATATACAGCGACAGGCTGTACCCAGTTAAATAATAAGGGTACGAACATAAACACAAGGGCATGATTGGCTAAAGAATTTTTCATGTTTTCAGGTGTTAAGTCTCCGAAATCTACAAATCCGTCAACTTTTAAGGAGGTTGCATTAAATTGGATTTCCTCTCTTAATTTTACCTCATCGAATATTAACACACCGAGGCGCCTGTTTTCATCACTTTCATTTTGAAAAAAATTAGATAAGGCATTTATGGCATTCGTATTCACCCCGTAAGGACATTTCAGACCTTTACACAATCTCTTCAAGTGAGATTCTGATGGAAAAGGGAGCAAACCGTGTTTGAGGCAATGCCTATATCCTTTAGGGGATTTAATTTTCAATAGCAAACTCTCCAGCACGATCTCATTTGAGTACCTCATTCCCTTGGAGTTTGACATGTTGCATTTTTTAATCATACCATCTACGATAATTTTCTGTTTCTTACTTAAATGCTTCATCCGGTTTTCATCAAATTCACATTCTTTCCTGGCTAGCTTCTTCTCTAAAACAAGAACTTTTGCTTTCTCGCACCGCAATTTATCTTTCATCCGTGTCAAATTACGATTTAAATTCTTTATCTTTCTCTTTAGTGACAGAATGTTATTGTTTTCTTGCTGTTTATTTTCGTGGTGCGAGCTTGTCTGAGGGTGGGGAGGACTCATTGTTGCCGTTATTGTTGAACTTGTTAAGCTGTTGTTGGAATTAACACTTTTTATTGGAATTTCTCTAGTTTTGGGCAATTTTCTATCTTTTTGAGGTTTTGATAAATAGCTAGGCAAAGTAGGAAATAGGTTTGGAACCGCATTGGGCTTTAAATTCCATCTTAGTCTTTGTATTTCAACTTTCTTTTCGTTCACAACAAATGAATCAACCTTTACAAGTAAATCGTCTGAAAAATGGACGTGACAAACATAAGATTTATGATTAAGAGACCTATCCTTTCTGGGGATTGCCCTCATCCATTTTGTAAATAGTTCTTCGTTCTTCGGGGGCCTGAAGAAATGTACATTTTTGTAAGAATCTTTGCCGTATCCGTTTCTACATCCTGGCACAAAACAGGACGGCATTTTAACTGATTTTGATTGCACACCAGTTATTATGTCCGTAATAATTAATAAATAATACCTACATTCAAAGATCAAGACTACTCACATTGTAACAAACACAATTCACAATTAAAAACACTGCAGGAAAAAGCTTTTCACGTGTTACCAATACGTAACCAGACTGAACTCACAACAACAAGCGATCATCACGCCAAGGTTTCCTTATTTTCCCGCAGTCCCATTCCCAGCAGGACCTTTAACACTGACCGCGCCAGAAGTGATCCCACTTTCTCCTATCTAAGCGCTATGCTTACATGTTTAAAGTAAGTGAAAAACAGGAGAAAATCAAAGTTGAGAATCTGTGATGTGACAACACTATTGTTGCTAACAAAATGCCACAATCCTAGGGAAGGAACATAGCTGGTCATTCTACTTCACACCATAACTAGTATTGGTGGACTCCGTGGGAATGAAGCAGATCTTAAGAACCATCTGGTAGTGACGTTTAGAATTATTTTAAGGGCTTGAGAAACCTACGTACAGTGGCTCACCACATCTAAGACTATCCACTCACTATTAATAATCCAGCATTTAGGGAATAACTATTTTTTAATTTACCAATAATTACACAACAAAACTGATGAAACAAATGTAACTCAACAGACATGGGAAATGAGATGATACAAAGTGAATGAATTTGCCAACTTTAAAATTTCTTTTATTGTTGCTTTATTGCCCTTTGTTTTTAAGCATACTTAATTAATTTAATGTGTTATTAATACAAATGTGTTAAGATACGTAACTTGTGGACCATACGTTTCTATATTTCAGTGCATTTTCTAGGGTGATAAGAGAGTGGAACACTGCCTAGTACAGTAGTGGTTCTAACGACTTCAAGGGAGAGGTATTCTTCTCTTCGTTAAAGGAAAATAACATTCAAACAAATGTAGTTCAGTACATTGTCTAACTTTGAATTTTCATGTAATTTTCAGGAATATACATTATATTACTTAGTATCACTGCAGTTTTATTGTAAGCTTAGTTTTTTAATTTTTTTTTTTACTTTCGGTGTTGGGTTAAACGGACTTTTGGATTATCGGGACACCACTGTAGTATTTTACATTTTGCGGATAATGTTCAAAATACTGGGAAAATGAGAGTGAAGATGTCACTTTTCTAACTCACAAATGACAGTCTCAGAACAGAAAATGGTGTTGGAAGGCAAGAATTACAACTGGCAGTGAGTTGCGGGGCCTGTAAACTTGATGGCGACGAACACTATCACTGTTCCTAACATAACAGCCAGCAACCTAGCTCTACATGTCACTAACACTAATATCACTATTTCTAAGCTAACTGCCACTTACCTAGAATCACAGGTAAATAGCATAGGAAACATGTGCTTTGAATCATGGCATAAAAAATGGAGTGAAATCGCTGATAACAGGACCAATGAGATGCTGGATCTATGTCAGCCAATCAAAGTAATTTACAGCAAGTTTAGCTCTGAAGCAAATTGATATGTTGTGTTATGTGAAGTGTGCAATGAACGGAACTGTCCACTCAATACCTCAGTGCCTCTAACACCAATTCTCGGAGGAAAGAAAATCAATCAGAGATTGTCCTAGAAATATCATGTGTACTGTCACTGATCAGCACATATGCAGAAAACGCAGTCATTCAGTGAAATTTGAAAAACACAGGTGAATAGCAAGGGAAACATGTGTTTTGAATCATGGCACAAAAAATGCAATTGGCAGCATCAATAATGGAAAACCACTGAGAAGCCGGATCCGAGTCAGCCAACACAAGTGATTTACAGCAAGCCATCACTCCAATACAACTTGATATGTAGTGAGATGTGAAACAAACCAGAAGAGTGACAACTTACGCTTACTTGATAATAATCCTCACATTTTACATAAAGCAAAACTCTATTAATCTTATAGCTCTGCTTTCATACAATTTTTTCAGGTGAAGAATTTATAAGTCAGTAGCAGTGGAAATGTTAAAGCCCCCTTTAAGGGAAAAATTCAATCCCTCTAAGATCTGTTAGGCCCATATTGTTATAACAGGCCGCAGTATTAATATCAAGAATATAACGTGTCAACTAACCCTTAATGCATTTCTGTACTTAATTTATCTGCATTTTAGGTAGATTTCGAAGAAAAATCTACCTATTGCAATGGATACCATGTCATGATTTTCGAAAAATTCTTTCATATCTTTACGTTTTATGCTCCCCTAAGTACGAAACCACCGCCCGTTCAAAAAAAAATGTTGTGATATTTATATATATATATCTTTACACGATAGCGGCCGTAATTTTGAAGATATTTGAACCAAATTTTAATATGTTATTTCTAGGCCCAATAGTTCGGACAAGTTCGTTAATGAGCAAAATTGGCCCAAGGGGGTGGTCGGGGGAGGGGGTTGAAATTTTAAAACATTTTTATCTCGGCCCCTATGAAGTATAGAGGGAAACTTTGTTTGAATAAATTAGAGTACTCCCTATGGAGTTCACAGTGACACCAACGATTCGGGGGTTCGAGTGAGGGTGGGGATGGAGGTGGGGGTGGGGGATGAAAATTCGAAACTTTTGAAACCACGTCTTGTGGGGTATCGTTGAAAAGCTCTTGATGAGTACTCTACAAATCAATAAATAGTTTCTTGATAGCTCTTATATGACGCGAGATTTTAATGTTTGAAAATAATAACACTTAAAAGAATTATTATAATATCATAATTTTGTCTTGTTTAGCGGCTTTGCTAATTTTATTCATTGCTGATCTTGCGCACGGCCTCCCAGAATATTATATCCTATTCTTGTTGTCAAAACAAATGATTGTAGGCTCTTCCTCTTTACCGAATTCAGTTCTTATTACTGCAGGTTTACCATGCCAAGGCTAAAGAAGATGAGTGCTATGCAGCGACAATAAATTAAACTAAAAGCACTTCGAAATCTACCTCCGCCTGTAGGCCTGCCTAAAGGGATTTTTTAAATGCATGTCATGATTTAGACCTGACATTCTTCACTTTAATAATTTATTACCCAAAGCGGCTGCTACTAAAAAGTAATTTTCAATACAAAATCTGGCTCATATTTAATCAAGCAGGGTGAAAACAAAAAATTAAACTTCAGGCCAGTTGGTTTACTGAAATTAATTAGGCCTAAACTATTCAATTCAATTCAATTCAATTTATTCACCAGAAGAATCTTGTTACAAAATTCATGGTTTCGTCACTTAAGTCTAATACAATATATGATACAACTTGTTAACACTGAGATATAAAATACTTATATTAGGATTAAGAGGAAATCTCTCCTTCAAAAAGCATAATTAAGCATAACTAAATTGGTAAGTCTACCATCTGTATATCAAGAAATTCATGGACAGAAAAGGGTTGATACAATAACAGGATTTTTTTAACTTTATTTTTAAAAGCATTGTTAGAAAGAGCTTTAAAACCATTGGGTAACTTATTATAAATATTTATTCCTTGATATGTTATACTATTTAGGCATTTTGTGAGCCTATGTTTATTTAGATGAAGATGATTAGCTATTCTGGTATTATAAGTATGATATTCAGAGTTTTTTGTGAAAGATTCTTTAATCTTATGTACGAAACATATAGTTTCTAAAATATAGATACTGGGTACTGGTAAAATTTTCAACTTTTTAAAAACTTCTCTACTAGGAGTGCGGACTGGCACTTTCAACATAATTTTTGCTATTTTCTTTTGTAATTTAAAAATGGTTCCTATTTTTGATGATGTACCCCAGATACAGATACCATAAGTAATTTGTGAGTATATAAGTCCAAAGTATACAGATTTAATAGTTTCGAGAGAGACTACTCTAGCAAGAATACGGAAGGCAAAGTAAAGTCTACTCAGTTTATTTGCTATGTAGTCTATATGCGTATTCCAAGAAAGATTTGATTCAAACCAAATTCCCAGAAATTTGGTATTTATACTTTCCTCAAGGGTTGTTCCGTTAATATGAATAGTAAAAGGGTTGTCAAGTTTCTTTTGGTGGAATCGCATTAGTATTGTTTTTTTTACGTTGAGGTGGAGTTTGTTATCTTTTAGCCATGACTGTAAGTGTGAAATTGTCAAATCCACTTTTTTTAGAAGTGTAGTTGAGTCAGCGTCATTAAAAACCAGGTTAGTGTCGTCTGCAAATAATATTGTATGAGCATGAGGTAATTCAGAAGGAAGATCATTTATGTATATTAAAAAAAGCAGAGGCCCTAGAATACTGCCTTGAGGAACTCCATCTTTGAGAAGCATGGCAGTTGACTTAGCTGATTTAATTTGAACAATTTGTGTTCTGTTTTGCAAATAAGATATAAACCAATTGTTTGCAACCCCTCTGATTCCATACCTGTCCAGTTTTTTACATAAAATTTTGTGGTTGACAACGTCGAAAGCCTTTGTCAGGTCAAGAAAAATGCCTAATGTTTCTTCTTTTTTATCTAAGGATTGTAGTATTTTATTTATAAAAGCAAAAAGTGCATCATTTATTGACTTATTTTTTTGAAATCCAAATTGTGAGGGGGAGATTATCTTATGGGTATTTAGGAAGGAAATAAGCCTATTGTACATGACTTTTTCTAAAATTTTTGAAAAGGAGGATAGAAGTGATATTGGTCTATAGTTTTCTACTTTGTTTTTATCTCCTTTTTTGAAAATAGGTTGGACTCTGGCTATTTTGAAACAGTCTGGAAATATTCCTACCGATAGTGAGCAGTTGCAGATATCAATTAGCGGTTCAAGAATATAAGAGTAACTGTTTTTTACGACAACGTCTGGTATTTCATCTATACCTTGCGAATATTTGTTTTTTAAATTGAGAATTATCTTCGTTATTTCATTTTTTGTTACTGGATTAAGAAAAATAGAATTTGGATTTGAATTTGAATTTGTTTGAGACATATTAATTAAAGTCACATTCTGGAGAGATTTACTCTTAAGATCCTCGATGACATTGACAAAGTATTCATTAAAAGTATCGGCGATGACTTGAGGGTTTTTTATGACATTTCCTGATTCTATAAGTTTTATATCATCTTGTTTTTTTATTTGACCAGTTTCTTTTTTTACTATCTCCCAAAGGGCTTTAGTTTTATTATCAGATTTATTAATATAATTATCATGGTGATTTTGTTTAGCTTTGGCTATAACTTTTTTTAGGATATTAGAGTACGTTTTGTAGTAAGCTTTGAAAGCATCACTAGATGTCATTCTGTAAACGTTATAAAGAGCTTTTTTTCTCTTACACGAGACCATAATTCCTGGTGTTATCCAGTTTTTCATAGTGCATTTAATGTTAGCATACTCGACTTTCGTTAGAGGAAATGCCACATTAAAGTAATATTGAAAACTTTCCAGAAAATTTGTTGTTTTTTTATGAATATCAGTTTCATGTATTACATTTAACCAGGTTTCCTTGCTTAATAGAAAATTTAGGTATTCTGTGTTCACTTGGTTATAAATTCGTTTCCAAGTTGTTTGCCTTCTTTTTTTTTTATTTCCCGCATTTTGGCTTGGTATAGTGATATGTATGAGGACAGCATTATGGTCAGATATTCCAAGGCTTTTGTTCTCGACATTGTATTCAAATGAAAAATCATTTATTATTATTTGATCCAAACATGTTTGAGAAGTATGAGTAATACGAGTAGGCGTGCTGATAAGTTTTTTTAGGTTATATTGATTTAGGAGCAAATTGAAATGGGGTACAGTTTTATCTCGTGCTAAGAAATTTATATTGAAATCCCCGCATATAACTAAAGGTATTCGTACATTTTTTTGCAAGAGTTTCACAAGGGTTTCAAATTTTTTTAGAAATATATCAGAATCACCAATGGGAGATCTATATAAACATACAATGTTAATTTTATAATTTTGATACGAAATTTGAGAGACGGCGTGTTCAAAATGTTTTTCTTCATTAAGGTATTCAGTGCTATTTATTACTATACTTTCTATACCATCTTTCACATATATTGCAGCACCTCCACCTTTATGCTTAGCTCGACAGAAACAACTAGAAAGCTTAAAATTATTAATACTATAGGACTTAATTTCTTCTTTCTCTAACCAGTGTTCTGTAAGACATAAAACGTTTGTGTTCTTCAAGTCATCATGAAGGTATACTTCTAGTTCAAGAATTTTGTTCCGTAGACTTTGTACATTTTGACATGAGAGAGAAATGGTGTTTACAATATTTTTAATCCTATAAGAATCACTACAACTAGTCTTATAGCTGTTATAACTACTGCTATCGCAATCACTGCTATTTCTCTTTATACTACAATTTTTAATTATAGGCCTATTTTCCTTAGGTATATTATTTCTGTTATTTACATAGTTTCCATTAATAATACTTTCAGTGATGATAGTAGATTCATTGACAGCGTTAGTCTTTACATTTGAAGCAAATTTTGTTCCTAAAGTTTCAAAAGTTACCCTTTGTTTAGTATCCCAGATCCTTTTAACGGACTGGGTACGTAGCATATTTCAGTTTCCCTGCTCTATATACTTAAGAGGAATTACTGAATTCATTGATATGCGCTGAGCATCAAGATCTTGTTTTATCATTTTACAGATCTTATTTCCAATAATGGCTTTACCTGATGCGTTGAAGTGCAAACCATGAGTTGTGAATTGATTTCTATCTAACTTACTAACGTCTAGCTCTTTCACATTGTTGAACATCCTGCATAAGGCTGATATTTTTTTGTTCGTAATGTCTATTTCTGCATTTACACATGAGTTTTGCATTAAGTCATACCTGTGAGGAATATTTGCAACGATCACTTTTTTGTCTGTTAGATTCGGTAACTTTTTCTTTAGTGTTCTGATAACATCAGCACCGTTATTCTTACTCATGTCATTCGTACCACCAATTATAATTATATGTTCACTTTTACTGGAAATGTTTGTTTCTCTCACGCATTTTGTCACCTCTGCTATAGGGGCCCCTGGCTTGACAAAACTCTGAACTGTTACATTTGAGAGTCCACATTTCACCTCATCTGCTAAGCCTCTTCCGTGACTATCAGAGAATATGGAAACTAGGTTAGTTAAAGAATTTGAAATAGGCTTAGGCTTAGAACGTACATTTTCACTTTTTTGCCCTTTTTTGTGAGATCCATGTTTTGATTCATTAGATGTTTTAACTTCGTCATATATATATATTACTATATATTTAATTCATGATACCTGTTTGCAAGATTACTAGTAGGCCTCCCAAAAAGTCTGAATTATTTTTAGCTGTTGCATGTAACTTACCATCTTGCTAATACATCCTGAATTGTGCATGTTAAAGCATGGCCAAGGTGTAACGTGCCAGTGACGTTTGGAGGAGGTAAAACCATGCTAAATACATCTCCTGTAGCTGCCGTGTTTGGCTTGAAGTAACCTTGTTTCTCCCACCAACTGTACCAGCTGCTTTCAACAGCTTTGGAATTGTATGCCGTTGCAAAACTTGACTTCTCATCTGGAAATAGAGAACCATGTAAAATACAAAACTAAACAGAAAAAAACAAGACCATCTCAACAGTAGGCTAATATACTTTGGCTGCGATATTCAAAAGTGATATTCATATTGTCAAACTTCTAATGCTTCTAGGACTTGCCAACAATCTAGGAATGCCACTGCTAAATGAATGTTGCTAAATTTGAGAATTTACTGACCAATGTGTTAGCTGGTTCATACTAATTGCTACCAAGTCTACAATGTCGTCTACATCACAAAATTGACGTGCAGAATGTGGAGTAGTCAAATTATAAATGAAATGTAGAAACAAATATTGAACAGATTTGGTGACTAGCAACAATAATAATTATTATCAATTTATTAATCTCAAAAAATCCTATCACGTCAGATCTTTTCCGTAGTGCCACTGTCAGTAGTAGTTAGGTTAATAACAGTAATCTTTATGAACAATTAATCTGCTGGATGGATTTCTGGAAGGTTAGGTTGAAGCCCGAAGAACTTTTAAGGTTTGTTTCCTGTTTTCCGTTCCTGGGAAATCTCATTATTGTGCTTTCCATGGCTTAGGATGGTGCGATGAATAGTTGCCGAATAAACCTCACTGTTCACTGCACTGGCATGTGCGTTCTCTAGCTGTTAACCTAACTGCGACTAGCTTAAAGTTATCACTGTCCCCCACTGGTGGTGTTAATAGCATAATGATGAATTACCAATGCTCTCGATAGTTGTGGTTTGTCATAGAATGAATATTTTGAATGGGAAAGTGCAGTTATTTTCAAATTTTTTGCTGTACAATTGTTTTTATGAAAATGTCAATTTTGTGCGATTGAATAATATAAGGTGCTCCGGGGTAACTGGGCCATGATTTTACAATACGACCTACAGTTACCTACATAAAGCAGTGATTTAGGACAAGTTATTAGCAATTTTTCACTGCAAAATATTGTATGATTATTTAGCAACAAACAGACAAACATATTACATACCATTTAAAGTAACTTTTTAATAGTATATATTTTTTTTATATATTTATAATAAATTTGTCCTATGGGCCCAGTTGCCCCGTGAATTTGGGGTAACTGGACCACCCCAGGCTACATTCTATAACAGCACTGCAGTAAATTTCTGGGGTAAATGGACCTATTGCTGTACATTCAATTGATTTAGAAAAAATATTGGTATGATCAATTGATCAATTCAAGTACATATTCCGGCCATTGTATCATGACCCTAGTAAGGTCGTAGGAAAAAAAGGGCAAAGAAAAACATCAGAATATTAGCAAAAAGTTATGCATTTATATATTTATTTAAGGAAACTTGTTTCTTACCAAGAAATTACACAAAATTTGCAGAATTACAAACATTTATCATAAAATGACAAAAAGGAAAAATTAATTACAAATTCATTCATTAAAAAATCAATTGGAGTTTAAACAATTACTATTTGAGTCTTTATACATTAGGAAAGTCTTAGTGGATGTTAGATTACTCAGGTCTGCTGCAAAAGCAATCATATTAAATCGAGCAGAACACCTGTTACAGGTTGTGGAAGTTTCCGTATGATGTCAAGCTCTCTAATGTAAGATTCTTCATTGGTTTCTTTAAATTTCATTGTATGAGAATGTCTTTTGTAAGAAGAACCATGTAACCTTCATCCTCTTTTTGTAGGCTACTACCTTGGCTATGTATAATCTGAAACTATTCTCTGTTTTGCCAAAAACTTTAGTGATGCAAAACTCATCAGATTCAAGTGTAAATTTTTCTTGGATAGAATAAGCATCACAATCATTTTCATCACTAGAAGAGTAGTTGTAATGAACCTCTTGTAATTTTGATTTTCCTTTTCCTTACTTTGCTTTTTTTCTCGTAACTTTTCTCTTTTCTTGCTTTTGCCTTTTCCTCTTTTTTATTTTATTTTATTTTTAACGTTTCCCTTCTTTTTACAATCAAAGCTTTTTCTTCCTCCTCTTCTTTTTCTTTCATTTCAAGGTATTTTGCAGTAGTTATTATTTCACAGTTGATAATTTTTGTCCTTTTCCTTTGCACCATATTCTACAACAGAACAAAAACAATCAGGTTAACTTAAAACTGTAAATATTTGAGGGAGTGTGTTGTGTGAGGTCACAGGTAACTTAAGTTAATTGTAATATTAAAAAAAAAAAAAAATTATTCAACATTATTAGACGAGCAGTCATGAGTACATGTCAAGACTTCAAGTAGCCTAAGTTAACTAGCTTTTGCCAAAGCAAAAAAATAAACACATAGTGGGCTCCATGGTAGTTTCTTTGTTATACTGGCTATGTTTTACATTATTGGGACAACTGGACACTTCTCGGGGTAACTGGGTCCCTCTGGCCCAGTTACCCCGATGGGATGGCCCAGTTACCCCTTTTTTGAAAATTTTTCGGGGTAACTGGGCCACCCCTGCCAGACAAAGAACAAGAAGCCAGGAGTGGTAAAGAGCACTATTTATGGACAAAATCATTCATTATGTTTATGCCTAACTAGTAAAAATGAAAAAGGTACTTACCAAGAAATGGTGGAAGCCCGTTAAACATTCAAAAACACGATGTTGTTTGAGAAAATTTCTTCTTGAAAATTACTGAACCTCTCACCATCACAAAATGGTTCAAAACAAAGTTGTTGTTGTTGTTCTAGAGAGAAACAAAGAAGATGAAGGTGTCCCAACCAAATTACATTTTAATTCCCACAGATGTGGATATGAATAACCCCTGGCCCAGTTACCCCCTGGGCCCAGAAACCCCGGAGCACCTTACTTGAATATACTTGAATATTGGACAAATGTAATTTATTATTAGTAACTTTTAATCATATATCAGTGTCTTGATTACCAATAAATTGAATAACTACAGGAATCTGCAGAGATTTATTCAGAGAAAATAGCCTATCACATCGTATGGTGTAGTGGATGGCATACTTCGATAGTCAAATTCTGTTCTGACGAGATTGTATAATCTCTATTATTATTATTTATTCATTCCACTGCTTTTACAGGTATTGAAACAATGTCATCGGCTATAAAAAACCAAAATTTCCTCCCGTTTACGTAGCGACGCCCGCAGAGTATGAAATCCCGAGAATGGATCGAAGTACACCACAGGGATACCACCTTTATGTTACGCGCCGAGGGTATGGAGGATGATTGTGCACAGAGTGGTTTTCCGAACGTGCACGGGAGCACGGCAGAGACCCCTTCCAGCATGGACAACGTATCAACATGCGTGTAAACTTTAGTTCACCTGAGGAAGGCCTGGAGGTCAGGCTGAAACGTAGTGACCGTTTTAAAGGTAAAATTTTATCCACTGTATATAAGTTTTAATAACAGTTTTAATCAATTTTATATCCATAACCGGTGGAAAGAGTTGGACCTGGGTTGTGAATTACCTGATATGTTGAAATGTCATCGGCTTTTAGCAAGATGACACCGTTAAATTTAAACAGAAATGTTTAGTATACTGCGGACTATGGATGTAGTACTCAAGATGACCGCTTTTTGCATACAATCCCTCACGTACTCTGTGATCTTCAAGTCTTCAGTCTCTTCGTTAGGGTCTTCGGTACAAGTCCTGTTGAGGAGATGACTAAAGGCAGTACAATGACTTTTTCTTGCCTCCAGAGTTGTCGAACCTCTTCAGCTAGGGGTAAATACTTGGTTACTTTTTCATTTTCACACTGCTCTAAATTGTATTTGGTATGCCAATGTCTATAAGATATGTGATCCGGTTGTTTTTATCTTTCAACACTATGTCTGGTCTATTGTGAGTTATTGATCTGTCAGTAAGTATGGATCTGTCCCAATATAATATAGGCCTATGTGAGTCATTTTCCAGAACCACATCGGGAATATATTGATTGTGCAGTGTCAAATATTCTTTCGCCACAAGCGCCTGGCAAGCACCCGTAACATGCTGGATTGTATCTGGGGCCTGATTGCAGGGCCGGCATGTATCGTTCTCCAGGTGTGCTTTTACTATATAGGCTATTTCAGGTAGTTTCTTGTCACAACTGTCTGATCCTGAATTGCCAATAAAAAAAACCCTCAGTCTCCATGAAGATATCTGCTCGACCAAGCCAAGCATTGGAAGCCTCCCGATCAATATGCAGGCGCTCCAGATCATGTGCATGGTGACCATGCAGTGGCTTCTCTGTCCATTGCTGTATAATAGTTGCAACATGGGCTGCATCTGTTTCTAAATCAACAATATTGGCATGACAGAGATCCAGTGGTGTAAACCGTTTGTCAGCTTCATTAACTGCCCAATGTAGAAGAGATTTCTGAGTAAGGAAATAATAATAGAGGCTTTGAATTAGCTTCTGACATATCCATGGTATGTCTATCAGACCTCGTCCTCCTTTATTACATGGCAGAATCAATCTTTCCACTGCCGACCTTGGATGATGCACACGATGTTTTTTCAGCAGCTTACGTGTAGATCTCATTATATTTTCCAGTTCAGTTTTAGACCACTTAATGATACCAAATGTATACATCAAGACAGTAAAGCGGATTTTATGGCATGGGTAATTCTTTAAACAATATAGTAATAGTAAATTATAGTAACAATTATATACATTTTTACTTTATGAATAATGTAACAATAGGGCCTATTACATGTTATTTTATATATTTTACTTCAATCATATTACATATTATTATAATACTCTGTGAGAATTGCTAGTAAAGGCTCCAAAACACTTGAACAAGAATGTTAAGTATTTGCATACTCAGACGTCTGGATATGTGGGAAGAAGGAAGTTTGGAATTCGTGGGAAAACTAAATTAAAATATGTGCTAAATACAAGGTATCATTTGATTGGCTGAGGGGTAAATTAAGACTACGTTTTAGCCAATCAAAGACCCAGTAAAAGGGAGGTGCCTACCACAAAATTAAGAAATCTGAATTTTCAAGCAAGCACGGACAACAGTCTCTTTTTGATATCATGGGAAGTGGCATGCGTAAAAATTGTCTTCATCCTTTACAGAATAGCCTTTACAGAGTTTAAAAAGTGTCGACCAAAAGAGAAGTTCTAGCATGTATACTACAAATCAGTGTAAGAAGAAGCAAAAAGAATTAACTAAGTGTCAAGTTGAAGGTTTATATTAAAAGTTATGTGTCCTCTAGTGTAATTTGTGGGGGAGAAGGATTTATCAATAAACCCCGGTGGATCTAAGAAAATTGTGTACATACTTAATTTTCTGGACAATTAGCCTACCTATCTCCGATTCGTCGCCCTGAGGAAGAACTCAAGCTCATCACTGCAAGCAGCCTAGGCAATAGGGGGAAATACAGCAAGACACAAGGTATGTAAAAGACACCTTGAGCGTTCAAAAACCACACACCCCCACCCAACTTTAAAACCCCTACAACAGGAATGGCAAAGGTGTTGATTGCCTTAAAGGTGTTCCTTCCATTTAGGCTAGAGTTTAAAATTGCTTTTAATCTCTGCAAAAAGACACCTGTAACCTGGTTATGGACTTCTTTATGGCTTCAAATGTCTCCGCAGCTTCTAGTGTAAAATTCATTAGCTGGACCTTTCCTCCTACAACACTGAGGGTCCTGCATTTGCTCATTCCGAATGACATTCGCACATCGGTGAAGAACGTTTCTGTGAGCAGAAGCAGGTTCTTCATTTGCCTGTCATTGGCTCCATATAATTTGATATCATCCATATACTTAAGATGAGACAGCGTGCAGTGCAAATTACCCATTCCCTTTATCTGGTATCCATATCCTGATTATTATTATTATTATTATTTATTCAGAGGAAATAAAGAAATGGGTGTCTGCAGTTTTTTGTTCAGTTTGTATACAAACTATCTTCATAAAAGTCGATGGTTTGAATTTTACATTTTTTAAAGATTCAAGTTTTACTTTTAAAGCTTAACTATTTGCTTGCAATGTCAAATTAAAATTTATTACAGTGACAAGCAGTGTAGCGACAGAAAAAAATAAAGTGGTAAGCCAATGTCATTGTAATGTCCAACCCTCCCCGTTTTTGACACAAGGTAATATGGTGAGCCTATTGCACAACTGGACAAAATAATTTCTTATTAGCATTCCAGCCAAAGTACGTTACTGTCAAAATGGTTTTATGAAAATGCAACGAATCTAGCGTTATCAATGTCCTAACCGCATATCGAATTACTGTTGCTCTCTACAGCCTACCGTTTCCCATGGTTTCTAACCTAACCGACTTTTTCACATATTTTTACTTTGTCTCTTAAAAATGCATATAATATACCTAATTTACCACTAACAGTAACTGCACAACATAATCTCTTGTCATAAGCATCACAGCCAAAGTAAATTATTGTCGCGATGGTCTTAAAAAACTAACCGATTACTGAAAGTGATTAGCCTATTTCATATTATGCTATTACAGTAGTAATAAGTAGGCTATTTTTCAGTACTTCCTGCACTTGTAGTAGCATGTGTGGGGAACTAAACCCCATTATCTACCTTACATAATAATATGCCCAATATATTAATGTGTGATGAATGTTCAATACCCGGCACGAAAATGTTAAGTTATAGAGGTTAGAACTCTGAACTGTAATGTACCTTTTGTACTAACATATCTTTTTGCTATAATCTGTATTGCACTATGGTGAACTCCGCATTTGCTTAACCGAATCACATATCTGTTTGAAAGTGATCTTTGTAAACTAGAAACATTATAGATCTTCCTCAGTTTGAACAGTGTGACATTTTGACGCATTTTGCACTGAATCAGTCATTTGTCTCCCTTTGCACTCTAATTTCACCACAGACCTATAGAGAACGCTGTTGAATGAAACAAGAACATGGCCGCTATGAGGATAGTCAAAATATGCGTTCGATCTTATCAAAACAGGAGTTTGTGTATTTACAAAACAACACAGACACATTTCTTGAACAAATATGGCTTAAGAAATATTAGGTTACTATCTACGCACAGACCTCCTAACTTGTCGAATTCAAGAAAAAGCAATACGTTGGTGTTTGGTCTTGTTGGTATTAGCATGGGAGCATTAGTTGGTGCCGGTTATTCGTATCATAAAATGAATAATCCTCAGTCTCCAGTTTTAAATAAGGATTTGGGAACTATAAGTGCCGTTCTACCAGAAATGCCAGCTGTCCAAATATCTAGAAAGGTGAGTTTAGAAATCAGCTGTCACTGCGGCTTACCTAGAGCTGTTTTGCAGAAATTAAGATTTAATGTTAGATTAATAAGATTACTTGGTTTATTTAAAGCATAAATATCACTAGCTTCTTATGCAATTTTCAGGTTGTGAATCCGTCTGATGATACTGGTTTGAATATTACATTGTTTCAATATCCCACATGTCCATTCTGTTGCAAAGTGAGAGCGTTTCTGGATTACTATGGATTTTCATACAATATCATTGAAGTAAATCCAGTATTACGGCAACAGATTAAGTGGACCGACTATAAGAAAGTCCCTATTGTCCTAGCACAAGTTGAAGATGGCTACCAGGTAATGACATTATGCATCTCATAAATGACTGAGTTACCACATTTATGTATGAGAGCACCTTTACAGTCATTATAATAACTAGGCCTGCTGATAGCAAGTCAGATTTATATTTGCTATATTTGTATAATTTTCCTTTTATTTTTTTCTTTTTACAGCAATTAAATGACAGTTCAATGATAATTTCTGCATTGACTTCATTTCTGCATGACCGAGATCAAGGTTTGAAGGAAGTTGTCAAATGCTACCCAAGTATATCATACCTTGATGACAATGGTGGCACAAAGAAAGAAATATTGAACCGTTATTTCCTGATGTATCAAGGAGATATTCCTGAAGACAAAAATAAAGAAATGATTGTGTAAGATGATTTTTATATTATCGTGTGTAGTAAATTTTAAGTTGTTAATGTAAAATGTCATTACCGGTAGGCTTACTATTTGCGTGCTTGTTAGATTTGTGTGTTATGTACTCCTAAGCTAAAGTTTATTGGATGTCTTAAACTTAAGACCTTGCAGCTCTTTCCAGTTTATAAGATTACCTTTGCTTCGTATTTACTTGTCTTTAAATCACCTGCTACCATGGCATGGAATAATTCGACAATTATAGAATGAGTTTATACCGGTAGTCTATAGGCTAAGCCTCAGGCCTATTCTGGGATTAGTTTTGATCACGTTGCCTTGTACTTACTCTTAACTAGGCCTGCAACTTTTTTTTGCAATAAAGTAGCCTTAGGTTAAATGTTAATTTGTATTTTAATGCTATTCATTACATTCTGTTTATTTTTGCAGAGAAGAGAGAAAATGGCGCAAATGGACAGATGATGTATTGGTTCATGTGCTCTCTCCAAATGTCTACCGAACTAGGAATGAGGCTATTCAAGCATTCAACTGGTTTTCAGAAGTAATTATTTCTTATGTTTTCATTAATTTACAGACATTAACAGAATAAAGTTTTTATTTTTATGTTAAAAAAAGTAAGTTAAAATTTTTCTAACAAAAGTATTAGTGATTAATCCTCAGGCATGCCCCATGACAAGATATTTCACCCAATCTTCAGAAACCTACTCCAGACTCAACTGGAGAGTTCCTGAAAGAATGTAGGATGTCCAAGCCTGCAAGGCATCATCCAGTCTGAGTGCATACTTTTAGAAAACCAAGCTGTTGTTCCTCATACAATAATACCACACAGTCCATGCTGTATGAAAATTATACTACTGGTTCTAATGTTTTTTAACATTCATTTTTAGTTCCTTTTCTTTTGTGGATTTTATTTTAGTCTTTTGTGCACATCAGCGACTGCTGAGTAATGGAATGAGTTAATGACATGCCAGTTTTTCGTGATAGTTATTGAGAAACATGAGAAAAGCTGTACAACTATGATAACTCTTTCTGCAGAATACTGTCAATGCCACATTAGGACTACAATACAATGTAGGGGTACCTCAGGGTTCAATTTTGGGCCCAATTTTATTTATTTTAGTTATCAACGACCTGCCAGATAATATCAGCCAGTCATTAACTACAATGTTTGCAGATGACACAACTTTCTTAAGCACCGGGTGTGATTTAGATACTCTATCACTAAATGTAGAGAACACCATGAACCAAGCTTGTGAGTGGTTTAAAGCAAATGGTCTGGTATTGAACCAAGGTAAAACACAAAACCTTCTTTGTACACTAAAGGGAGACGTAAATCACTATGTAAATATGGATACTGAACTTAAGATACTAGGAATAACTATAGACAATAAGTTAACATGGATCCCCCACATTGAATTAATGTGCACAAAATTATCCAAAATAATATTTCTACTTAAAAGCTTATCAGCTATGATATCACTAGATTATCTACGAATCACCTATTTTGCATTTTTTCAATCCGTAATTAGTTACGGTTTACTTCTCTGGGGAAATAGTAGCCATATAGAAAATATCCTTTTACTTCAAAAGAAAGCCTTAAGAATAATCACTAAATCACACAAAATAGCACATTGTAAGCCTCTTTTTGTAGAAACAAAGATTCTGACAGTGATCAACTTGTATATTTTTATCTGCCTACTGAATGTAAAGAAAAACGCTACCGCAGTTACAATGTTTAGTGATGTCCACAGTTATAACACACGGAATCAATCTTTAGCAATAGTTCCCTTCTGTAGATTGAGCAAGAGTACAAACAGTCATAGTATTATAGGATTAAAGCTCTACAATAAGCTAAATAATGAATCAAAGCTATTGCCATTTAAAATATTCAAGACAAAATTATATAACTGGCTAATTTTAAATCCTTTTTATAGTTTAAAAGAATATTTTAGTAAGGATAAGGTAGAATTTTAAACTATTCAAAAACATAATTTTAGATTTCCTTGACAATGTCTATTGCATTTCAGTAATGTTGAAAGACAACAAACGTACAATACAATACAATACAATACAATCATGGCCAGTTGTCAATACTCACATGACTGTAGTAGGAGGAGCAGGCATCTGCTAGGCCAGGTTACACTAGTCCTCTTCTGTTTTAGACAGCTAATCCAACACAGCATTGGTTAATAAGAGATCTGCCTGAACACGAGTCATTTTCTGCACTTGAGAACTCAGATATATATATATATGTATGTGCTTGCTAGGAGGCGACTCACAGTGAGAGTTCCGAAGCACTAGTGACTCCCACCAGCAAACAAAGCATGGTTCTGCACAGCTTCTTTTCTAGCTTGTAGACCTATAACAGAACACATATGTGTATCAACATAAACATTGTAATAATTCATATTATCCATCGCTGTCAATTGAAGAGCGTTTTTTCAAAAGCCGATATCTACATGGATTTCTCAGTGCAAGAGGTGACTAAGTGCCATAAAGAAAAGTGCTAATATTTGTGTGTATTGACCGCAAAGATCGTATTTTATCTACGCCAAACATGACTAGCAGCCATTACTGTGTCTGTAACTGATACAGCAAGGCTGTTTGTCATGTTTGGCTTAGATAGAATACGATCTTTGCTGGTCAATACACACAAATATTAGCACTTTTCTTGATGGCACTTAGTCACCTCTTGCACTGAGAAATCCATGTAGATATCGGCTTTTGAAAAATCGCTCCTCAATTGTTGAAGACAATACATTGTTCAAATCATCTACTTTTTGAGCATATTATCCACCTTGCTTTGTTCCTACTTCAATGGGCTGAGCTTAAGAATCTGATTAACTCCAGTGTTTCAAACACCTGATATTCAATTTACCAGCCTACATTGCTACTAACTAACTCTGTGGCACTGCATCCCTGAAGGGACTAGGCTACCATCCAACCACTTTGTCATCTACCATAGGCAGATGGTAGGATCTGGGGCATGTGGTCAGCTGTTAATTATGGTTTCCGTGACTGCAGCCGTGACTTCTTAATCAAGTACCTCATTTTGAATCACGAGGCTGACTGCACCCTGTTCCAGACCTTCCTACCATACCTCAGAAAAATTTGAGGTGGTACCGGGGATCGAACTCGGGTCTGCGGATCCATAGCCAGGGACGCTAATCACAAGACCACACAGGTGTATATACAGGGTGTTAATGAATAACACCGAAATATTTTACCTGTGTACAGAGGGGACATAGACAAGCAACTTTTATTAGGACATTTTTGCTCTATGACGTAAAATGTGTATGCTACAGGACATTAAAGTCCTTAAAATGTGGTGCTCATAAGTCAATAATGGAAGCGAAATAGGGTTAAAATTTTCATTAAATTGACTTCATGCCTTCCTAGTGATCGATAAAAACCTGATTCTTAATAATTCATCAACAGCTTACCATAATTTAGAATTTTTATAATCTGCAAAATTTACTGACTAATCACATGATTGCCCGCCACTGCATTATGTTTTTATTCCTAATTCGAGACCTAACAAAAATGTTTCGTTTGTCTTTTTTTCCCTCAGAGTTGTAAGATATCGATCGTCATTTTTTACAATTTTCCCGACCACTACACAATATTCACTGTTCCTTTGTTTCCCATCATTTCAAGTATTAGAAGTCAGTGGCGTGCATATTCTTGGGAGATTTTATGTTATAACAGGAAGAATTGAATCCATAGAGCAAAAATCTCCTAATAAAAGTTACTTGTCTATGTCCCCTCTATACACAGGTAAAATATTTCGGTGTTATTCATTAACACCCTGTATATATTATGATTACAATTATATCTTTCAGTCTTTACAGTGCCAAAAATAATTGTGTTGCAGGTTGGAGAGTGGGAAAAGCATTTTGCAGCTTGGGAAAGGTTCCTCATTACGTTTGTTGGCGCGCATGCAATGTGGGTAATAGGGAAGAGGCTCAAAAAGAGGTGAGATTTATTAGACTTACCTTACTATGCACTTATTTTAATTATTAACGGCTCCATATTTACATTCTGAAGCTAATAAAAGTGGACAAGTTCATAGAATATGTATATCTCAATGGTGTCAGCCAAAATGATATCTCTGTGTGGCTTTTCCATTTGCTTATAATGGAACGTTATTCATATTAAAATAATTTAAAAGAAAAATATTAATTTTAAAATATACTTACATGTTTTGGGAGATCAGTAATTTTTAATAATACTTAGTTAATAATTTAATGAACGATATCACACCAGAACGTCATGATTAAATCAAAATGATTGACTATAGGCTAAGGTTTGTGGACCAAATTCTTATGCATCCAAGGCAAGTTTAATATAAATGTTAGTTGTAGAAGAAATAGTAAAAATAAGATATGAAAGAGGGAGGAGAGAGTCAATTTGGTGTGAAAGATTCATTTTCACTTTCATATTGTAAACTACCCGTTGATGACATCAAGATGTATACAGTCTATGAAATTTCTTAAAATTGTTAGGGTGTACATTTACCACATTATGGTTTATAGGATACTGTAATAAATGTTTAAATTATGATTTATTTGAATAAATTTCAGGCACAATCTGAAAGACGATGTGAGAATTTCACTCTATGACACAGCTAATTTTTGGGTAAGATCAATTAATAAGAAGGGCACCAAGTTCATGGGAGGAGACAAACCTGACTTGTCAGATCTAGCAGTGTATGGAGCACTGAGCAGCATAGAAGGCTGTCTTGCATTCATGGATATGCTACAAAACACCAAAATAGGACCATGGTACAATGCAATGAAAGAAAAAGTAGAGAATCATTCTGGTGCTCTACATGCTTAAAGTAGTATTTTTAGTTCCTCAAAGCCTTTGTACACTTTCTATGTCAGTATCACTGCATTATTGCAATAAATACTCTCGTTTCTGTTACTTAAAATCTAGTTTAAGGTTTTTGTAACTACTATATAAGTATTTTTAATTCTGTGATCACAATATAGCAATAAATACGACATGCTCTAATAAGATGCTTTATTTTAAAGGTCAATTTTAACCTTATGTCATGATAATGGATTACAGATTTGATAACAATAATATGAATCCAAGGTTGTATCCCATTGCTAAAACTCAAGAGTAATTGCTTCACATCAATAATGGAACTTGAGATCATTTATAGTATTGTAAGCTAAATGATCAAATCAGTCTGTCTTGCTGGAGATATGTGGGTTGTCTGATTTTATTGCAAAGGATCACTGTAATCAGACTTACATTGTATGAGGCATTTTAGACCTTACAGATTTCTAAAAATCAATTTATCTTTTGTAAAGTGCTGTTTAGGAACATTAGGGATGGTTCTTTGAACTGTTGAAATTCTCCTGACCCAGAGCTACACTCGAATTTTGTGTACTGTATTTATATAGTCTTTTCACCTTCTGATTAACTTCATGAAAAGTTTATTTTCTTACTATTTGCAAGGTTATTTTTAAATCTTGGAAATCAATCGTTCACCTTGCAATATTCTCTGTAATTATTGTAAAAATATTTTTGTCGTTATTCTCTGAACGATGTCAGAAATGAATAATAGACAATTCTATCGCATTTCTAGATTCATATGCAGGAGAAATTGCGTTAATTGAAGATCAAGACTTACTTATTATCAACTTGCCAACCAATTTAAGACAGTTGCATTTAGGTAATATTGGCTGATATAAGTATGTCATATTATGTCTCAGGTTAAAATAATAAAGTTTGATTGTTAACTTGACTGGATATTGAAAAATACTGACGTAAGTTCATTATTATTATCATTATTATGAGCTGCTTCCAGAACACTTTGATGTTTAAATAATTGTGTATTATAATTTTACTGTTAAGTTCTGAGAATAAGATTGTTTGATTCTAATCATTTGAACAGATGAAACTTACTGTACATTAGAAATCGAAACAAAAAACTGTACATACCAATCAATACATTTGTGATAAGGAAATGTAGAAATACAAATTAATTTGTGATAAAGTATAAAAATAAAACATTCTCTAATTCAAAGCAAACATACTTATTTCCCTTATTTCCCAATATTGTTTTTACCATAACTTAAATGACACATCCTTTTCTTCTGAGAGTCGTGGAAACATTTTTTTTTATATATATAAATATATGGTTGGTCAAATTTACGCAAATTTAACCATGAAGCAGAATAATGAATTTTCAACTGTAAACACAAAAACATGTAATTTATCGTAACATTTTATAGGAAGTTGATATAGTGAAGTTATTAAGTCTTCATTAATGCTTGAGATGGATATTTAATATACAATATATAAATTAAATCTTAATCTCAAGCATTAATGCATATGTAACTTATCGCTTAATGAAAGTGTGTACTGTAGACATAAATATAAACTCTCTATAAATACTGTATAGTTCACATATAATTTTTTATTATGAAATAATGTTTATAAATTATTCTGTTCTATGTAATTTATACATATATACCATATATATATATATACACACACATTAGTAAACCTGTGCACAGCTTTCGCACTTCCCCCTCTTTGACAATATTGGAATCACATACTGTAAGAAATGTTTAAAAATGAGTTATATGCTGATTTCACAGAATGCACTGGCAATTAATGGTGTTTGTACATTATTCACCAAACATATAGGTATACCGAAGCTTTAGCATGACTACAGGTTATGACAGGAGTACAGCAGGCACATGGCACAGCTGAACAGGTGATTTGCCAAGTATTTTTTATGGAAATCATATGACCTATAATAGTTAATACTTCTAACAACAATAATAATACTATAAAAAAAGTCATAATAAATATGAAATAAAAACTTAACAACAATAATAGTGCAATAGTAACAACCTGGATTGTGAGATTCCATCACTGAAAACAATGTCTGGACTAAAGTATACACTAAACCTCCTATTGGATTCACTGTATTTGAAAGAACCACACGCTCCTCTAGCAGAACCTCTCAAAGCAATGTGTTTGTATTCAAAACTACGCAATAACCATGCCTACACCTGATCTGCCGTCAAAAGCAAACATGCCAGCATATCTTGCCTCAAATGAGTGAAGAAACTCGTAGAAAAACTGGCTTTATATTGAGGACACTGATTGATATGAATTAACTTGCTGACTCGAAACAAGTCATGAAGGTTTAGTTGTCATGGCAAACAAGGGGTACCTTACTTTCCCTCACTAGTCAAAAGATTCTTCTGAAGAGCAATGGCCAGCCACCTGAAATCGCCATCTACAAAACAGCATCGGCTGGGAAACAATACCAAGCAAAAGGCAACAAAATGTTCTTCTCCAGCTAATGGAAGGAGTTCAATATTCAGTTAATGCTGATGATTGAAATAGACTAAGTTATAAAAATTATAGAATCATTATAAACAACCGAATTAACCCTGAAAATTTCATATTGTGTAAGGAAGTAGGTGATTTGGCGATTCAAATGCTTCAGTGGAGAATAGTCACTGGAGTGTAGCTTCAATCTGTAAACTATCCATCAGCGAATACATTAATACCTGCACATAAGAAAGTAAGAAGAGTTTAAAATGAAATATACTCATATTAAAGTTTATTATGCTTTACAAGTATAATTATATAATTAAAGTAATATTTAGTTTACATAGGATTCAATAAATTCATTGAACAACCATAAAAATGTTAACAATTCAAATTTATTTTAATTTTTAAACATCTTTTAAATTTCATTGCTCACTCATTCAGAACAAATGCAAACGTAAGACACTTGGCAAGACCTTGTGTCAAATACCGTATATGGTTCACATAATCTTTCTATTTAATTTATACGTAAACTACCAACTTATGAATAAGTGTAAGCTTTCACGGCCAGGGTCCATATTATTAGAATTAAAAGCTTCTTTCAGGGTATTTTGTCATGGTTTCCTGTAGTAATATATCCAGATGTTTCATCTACTGCTATGGTGGACATCCTCAATGATCAGAGTTTTCTGTTTGAAAGTATCAATGTTCTGATGCGGCTGCTGGAGCTGTATTATACCAGTTGGGTCCCTCCCCGATTGGACAGGCGGTAAGGAGGCCAGTAAGGTGACATTACCTGCATATTAAAGAGTCTTCTTGTAAAATATCAACCTTCATTGGTTGG
This sequence comes from Ectobius pallidus, assembly GCA_964059195.1. Lineage (NCBI taxonomy): Eukaryota > Metazoa > Arthropoda > Insecta > Blattodea > Ectobiidae > Ectobius > Ectobius pallidus. The sequence continues at coordinate 82,216,217 of CAXKWD010000002.1, read as the reverse complement.
CCAGGGAGGGGCTGCAGCGTCAACACCAGACTCTCCGAGCATAAAAGGTCAATCTGACAAGTCTGCGATAGCTGAATGTGCGATCGGTGCAGAGGAGGAACACATTATCCAGTTTCAGGACACCAGCATTATTTCTTCTATTCCATATTACCATCTTCGGCTCCAGCTCGAAGCCACACACCCCTCCTATTAAGCTGCAGCCTATTCTTATTATTTTAAAAAATATACCGTATGTTGGTTCTGTTACTGACTGTACCTCCTTTCAGCTCATACATGCCACTACCTGCACTGGTATCAACACTTCTACTGACCAGTACAAACCCTAGCAACATCAGCAGAATCATTGACGATATGGTAGCACTAACTTGATAAATGGTAATTTCATAATAAAAAATGAATAAAACATCACACAGAATTTTTCTTCTTCTTTAAACAAAGATGAAAGTAAAGTTGTTTCCTAATACGTCAATTAGTTACAGTTGACTAGACATTATTGTCTTTTTCCTACCTGATTGTAACATTTCAAAGTGTAATAATGATGATGATGATGATGATGAGAGTTGTCATCTTCAGAGGAGACCTAAACATAATGTGGAATCTGAAAGAAGATGGGTCCCTTGTATCATTCATTTAACATGAATTGTCACAGGTGAAAGCAACTATCAACCTAGTGTTGCTTCACCTGGTGATCAAACTTAGATGTGGTAAGGGTAAATGCGGAATATTATAATAAATATATTTAGATGTGGTATGAAGATTCCACAGGAGAGAGAGCGAGAAAGTTATTACAACTTATTAAGTAAATATCTAGGGAACACTCACTACTTCACTATTAGCTGGTAACCTAGAACATTCTTCTCAGAGCTCTTTCCCCATCTTCAACTAGTTCAGCTAAGTTCCAACTAGCTGAAGATGAGGAAAAAGCACCTGAAACATGTTCTAGATAAGACATGAGCTAATAGTGAAGTAGTGGGTGTTTTCTAAATCTTTACTTATTAATTATATTTTTCTTCAGTGTGTTTGTGTGTGTGTGTGTGTGTTTTTTTTTTTTTTTTTTAACTGGGTGGGTTGGTCGAGGATAATAGTGTCACAAATGCACTTTTGGGAGGTTGCTGATTTAAATCACATGGCTGGCCAATCTGTGTGATTTTCAGGATTTTCCCCACTTGCACAGATTAATACCAGCTTACTCAACTTACTCAATTTCTCACAATACGAAAATTGCATAATGGCTGCCAGTAAGCCAAAATAACCCATCACCATTAAGATGCCTGTAAATATTAATAATCATATGAATATAGCATTTTTTTTTTTAATTTTATACTATAGGCCAGTGGCGGCTATTAAGGGGAAGTAGGTGAAGTAGCACATCACCAGTATTTTCCCTTTACAATATGTATTTTTAAAGTTTATTTTCCATATCACGAATTGGTTTTTACTATAAATGTATCTGTATTTTTTATTTGCCCGCCACGCCACCACCTGGTGTCAAAGCTAGGTGACACTGAGATCCTGAGAGCGCAGCGTGCTTCAAGTCGGCCGTGTGAAGGTGAACTGGATACCACTCCCTCCGTTGCATGGGTAGTCTGTTCAACTAAAAAATGAGGATGGCAAGCAGCAATTTTCTCGCTTATCCCACATCCACTTGGTGACGAGAACAGACTACCCATGAAGCAGTCCCCCTTGTTCAGGCATTTTCTTCGCCGTCAGCTCGGAGAAAGAGGTGGGCACGTTGGATCTTCCACGGTCTAACGCCGCCAAATTCGAATGTGTTAAATTCAGAAAAACCCGGATTCCACAACCCCGATTAAATATTCTGTCGCACTGGGAACACTACGCGACTTCCTCTACCTCGATCATTAAAAATACTATTTTCTCGTCTCTTATTCCATTTCGGGGAACTCTCACGCGTTTTTCCCTGCCATAATAATAATAATAATAATTAATATTATTATTATTGTTATTATTTTTTATTTTATTTTTTGCTATTTTCTCTCGTCACACAACTCACACAACTTTCAACGAGACGAGAGAAATTAGCGTAAAAATAATTAGGGTAGAGAAAATCGTGTGAGAGTTCCCAGAGATGGATTAAAAGACGACGAGTTTAGATAGGCCTACTAATAATTTTCAAAAATATTTTAAGTTTGCTGTATGAAATGGTATTTGCAGTACACCCTCGTTTTGAGCCACGAGCCGCTATTGGGTGAATTCCGTCATTAACATAAACATGTGGCATTTTTTTCTCTTCACCTAATTTTCCGGCCACGAGCCGCCACTGCTACAGGCCAATAATGTTGGCAGGAATTCTTGCGATAAATGACTGGAAAATCTTCCCAAAAAAATGGCATAGAATAATTGATAATATAAGAATTTGCTCCTACTTGCGGCTTCTGTTTTCACTATGCTATATCCCACTAGGAATTGGCAAGACCATGTGATCAACATAAACTATGTGGATGTGTTTGGTGTAGAGCAGAAGATGGGAAGTCACCTAGTATGACATCCAGGGATGTCTAGTGGAAAGTAGTGATGTGATATAAATTGCAAAAATTGTATGAGTTTGTATAACACGACTTTCTTGGGTGACTGGGGAAATGACCTTCTGATCAGTGCATGTGTTTATTTTATATCATATACAAGTGTTTTAACATCCAGTACAAAAATTAAACGAGGTACAACTTTCCTCACCTGAACATGAGAAATCCCATACAACACAGCTGTACTGCAAATCAAATAAAGCTGATTTTCGTCTCAGTTATCAAACCAGTAATAACCAGTGTCATATTATCGGCACGGAATTTGGCGATAATTCAAGCAGAAGCCTCTATTTTGATAGTCTTGATTTCCATTCATTAATTCACTTTCACTAGTTACAACTGTCAATACAAATGGTTTGGAACGGGCTAGAAGGAAAGAAACATAAATTGAGACATATCTTCTATATTAGTTATCAAATTTAAGAAACTATTGGTGAATTAATGCCTTTTTTACTCACAATATAGGTATGGTACTTACTTTGTTTTGTAGCAAAACCATTACCACAAAACCTGTCAGACGTTATGGGATCCCCATTTGGGAGAGTTGGATTTGGAATTACCACAAAGTCACTTGTGCACATATTTCCCGACTCTTCAGCTCCACCAGTTCCTGTAATAAAGAAACATTAATTTTTTCAATTATGATCTACCAGCAGTGACAGCTCATAGCTAAAATTAGTGGGGGTGCTGCTCCAGAAAATGTATAGCTTTTGTTTTAAAATTGTGCAAAAGGAAACAAACATGTATAAAAAGAACATTTACACTTTATCACATTCAAGAATATGGTACACCGTTTTTTAAGCACAATACACGTGGAGTAAAAAAACTATTTTCCACCTGTACACAAGGATTGGCACTAGAGAAGCAACAGGGTTTTCGCTGCCTCGCATGCAGATTTCTATGAGCGCATGTGCACAACAGTCAAACATCACACTGCTGGAACTGTAAAATGTACAGTTCCATAAAAGATTTTTTGTATCTTTTTCATAAACTTAAGGATGGCTATTGACAATAAGCTTAAGGATAATATTGTAGAAGTATAAAGAAAGAATTAAAAAAAAGGACTCATTATAATAAATGTTATTGATAATTAGTTAATATCAAGTGGAAATAGGGGTGCTGCAGTTCCACAGTGCCCATACGTGAGCTGCCATTGTCTACCAGTTTGCTCACTGTGTTTGAATATTGATACATTCCATAATATGAATATTCGAGTTCTAAGTAAGCAGTGGTAAAGAGCAGACGCAGGTAGGAGGTGCTGTGTGGATATATGTAAAAGTGACACAAGGGTCATGGCTATCGAAATTGAAGCATACAGGATGAGGATAGGCACATTTGGGGTTAAAAAAAGAGCATGGAACAAGGGAACATCGGGAGAAGATTTAACTAATGTGGCGACCTGGGCCCTGGTGATAATAGTGCTACTGGTAATTGGAGGGGTGGAATTGAACCCAGGTCCAAATAGCGGGAAAGGCTGCTCAGAAGAGGTCATAAAAAGCCTGGAAAGAATGGAAGAGAGATTAGTAAATAAAATAAATGGGGCTACAAAAGAAGTTAAACAAGAAATAAGAGAGGAGATAGCGAGAATGAAGACGGAAGTTGAACAACTGAAGACAAGAATTGAGAAAATCGAGAATGCAGACCGGCAGATGAACTTAGTTTTCCACGGAATAGAAGAAAGAAAAGGTATCAGTGCTCTTCAGGAAGTCCATGAGCTATTGGAAAACAAATTAGAAGTTCAGATAATGGGATGGGAGTTCCTTACGGCACACAGAGTCGGGAAGATTCCGGGGAAAAGAACAATTATAGCCAAATGCGCGTCCACACAAGTTGTCTTTGCTACACTTAGGAGAACAAAAAATTTGAAAGGGACTGCGATATACATTAACAGGGATCTATCTCCGACGGAGAGAGCAACAAGGAAGAAACTAGTGGAACGAATGAAGCTGGAACGTAGCAATGGGAAGAAGGCTATTGTACGAAACTTACAACTATATGTCGATGGGAGGAAGACAGACCTAAGTAGCAGCACGGTAGCAAGCACCAGGAAAGCTTTGACCTCGTCAGCAACGGACGAAGGGGATGCCGCGTGTCAGGTTAATGAACGTAGGCTCAGAATGCGTGCAACGACGTCATCAACTGGAGTTAACCGCCAAGAAGGACAGCTGAGAGAAGCAGCTAGCACGTCATCGGCTACGCGTTTCCAGATTCCTCACGGACCTTGGAGCAAGGACGAGTCATATGCTGCTGCAAGCGGAACCACTGATGACTCAACGATAACCACGAGAAGCCGTACTAGATTATTAAGTTTCAAACAATAGAACTTAGCCGGGAGTTTTTCAAATAGTAACTTGTGATGAAGTGTTAATTTAAATAGATTAAGGTTCATTATGAGTGAATTGCCAAGGAGTATAGGGAGAAAGTAGAATAGTTTAAATCATTATTGTAAGAGTAGGATCAATAATAATTTAGTGTCTAGTATCACATCCATCACACGTCTCCAGCGTCCATGATAGCGTGTGCCCTATGAAGATGTACGATCGGCAGTTCAATAAAGGTAGTGTTTAAGTACGAAAACTAATGTGATTGATGACGTTGAACTATCTGCCGTGTGTTAATTATGTATGTATATATTATCTGGAAAAGGACCTGCCAGAAACCGGAAGGTAGGTACGGCTCCTTTTCGAAAGTGTATAATTTAAGGGCCAGTGTAAAGTGTCTTAGAACAAATAAATCATATCATATCATATCATATCATAATATGAATAAATAAATAAATGAATGCTTTACGGAACTTATGAGTGCCATACAGCACATCTCCCACCATTTTAGAAAAACAGCTAATTGATGGTCATACCTCCTAACCCAGCAGGTTTTTGTAGATGGACAATCGCTCAGGTCCTCAAAGATCCCTTCCAGTTTCTCAGTGCCAGTGAGTGCTATTCTATCAGCTTAGCAGGTATGATACTCATAGCATCACTGAACTGATTATCATCACAGGAATTTTCCCTTCCCAACATTCCCACGCAGCACGATATGTATAATATACGTATATTTTAGAGCTGCATATATATCTTAAGTTTGGTCAAAGTCAAAACGTAAATTATACGTATATTTTATGTCCAATATATACATGTATAAAAACTGTTGTAATTTAATCCTGCTTTATATTCATAATATATCAAAATTAAAGTTACTGTTACATAAGTAGGATTAAATATAAAACAAAATCGATTTGATTGTTCATTTGTAACATCAAAATTACGTACCAACTATACGTAAATTTTACGTCTAGAATTGGACATTGTAAACACCGGTTTATTGTGTTTTACTCTAGTAAATCGATTTGGTTAAATTAAGGGAACGCAATAAAATTTACTCACGCTAATCAGAAATTAATTTAAAAAATGGTTTAAAATGATTACATCCGTACATTCAGTAGGACTATTTTTTATGACTGGCGGCCATCTTGTCTGTGACGTCAGCAATGTAGATCTGCTGATTCAAGGTTGTATCTGTTGGCTCTTGGTGGTTGTGTATAAGTTTCTCTTTTATAGTGTTTTATTAACAAGAAATTGTGTGTGGAGAGAATTGCACTGTTCTGTTGCAACTACTCCCTATGTATATAACATAGAAACGAAGAATAAATGTAGGCCTACATGTGTGTGTATTTAAAGCTGACGAAATATTATGCAACGTGCAGTGATCTGTAGGGTAATACCCTAGAATTCATTTCCTAATTTAGGCCAACCTGAATGTTTGTGAAGACCTGGTCCTTCATGTAGAAGATTAAATGAGGCAGAAGAAAAACATTTACACATAAAACAGTACTGGTAAGTCCCTGTGCAAGATTTGTTTCACATAGGCCTACATAAATTGGCCTATCATAACCTCAACGACTTGCAAACTGATTTATAATACAGATGCTGTGGTAATTAGCTCTGATCATAATAATTTACGATAACGCTGCTAAAGTATTTCTTAATTGTTTCAGGAATTCACAATGCCTAGGTGCTGTAGTGTTGCTGGCTGTAAAGTAACTACAAGTCACAACATGAAAGTGTTAGTACATTTTCTTTACCAAAAGACGAAGAACTTAAGAAGACATGGCATAGAAAGATTCCTACAGACTTTACAGGGGTAAGCAAGCCTGTTATTTGTGTGAAGCATTTTCCTGAAGAGAGTGTGATAAGAACAGAGACATTTGTAGTTAACAGTGAAATAAAAACATTTCCTAGAACTTGCCCTAAACTGAAACTTGGTGCAGTACCATCAATATTTCCTAATCTGCCTGAATACTTGTCAAGACTAGGTCCATCATGCAGAAGATTAATTGATGCAGAAGAAGAAAATTTAAACCAAGCAGTTGCAGAAAGCTTAAAAGAACTTAAAAGTTATGCTGAATGACAAGCTCTGCATTGTTTGGAAGATGTGATGCAGTACTTCCTAAGTGTAACAGAAGGACTTAAAGGGCAGTGGATTAGCATAATGGCAGTAGAAAGGCTAGTGCTATGCTTAATGGATGTTAATGATGATGTTCCGAAGATTCTTGATTCAGTGTGTGTTATGAGCGATCTCAGTGTTTTGCTTACAATAAATAATTGCAAAATACCTCAGCAAGAAGTCCCAAAAAACTGCAAGATAGTAAGCACAAAAAGTGTTCTTGATGACATTTTTAGTTATTGATATCTCATGTATTGATAGTATATGTAAAATGTATGTGAGCAGTGTACATTTATGAACCAAAGGCCCTATATAGGCTACATAAATTATATATAAAATATACGTTTGATAGATCATCTTGACATATTTTTTACGTATAGATATTGTACATCAATAGTATGTATGCGATTGTACGTATAATTGATATATATTAAATGTCTGTATTGACATGAATAGACGTACGATATACATCAAAAAGTGGGACATTTGAGCGTATATTATACGTAGATTTTATTTAACCAATATGTGTGATATACATTACCTAGATCTAGGGATAATGCAATTTTTACATATATTTTATGTATGTGTGCTGAGTGGGTTGCTTGGCCAGTGCAATCAGCTGCCTGACAGAGTCAAACCTCTAATGTGGGAACACAAAGGACTTGAAAACTCACTCCTATCTCAAAATGATTTTGTGAAGTTGAATGCCTTAAAGTTTAATGTATAATTTTGACACTTCACAGTGTTTTCCTGATTAATTTAATCAAAAGTCATTCAGATGTTGGTGACATTGTATGGGTCTACTGCAGAGCAATCAAAATGGCACTGGGGTCCTGGGGTCATTGCATTCTCCACTAGTAACTAGTTAATATAATATGTTTCTTATTTCTTTGTGTGTAAAATGAACTTACCAAGCAGATCTGAGGCCAGTCCCCCTGTGTCTCCTGACACGGTGAATGAATATGGATCATTTGAATTTTGACTCCATTCAATTCCACAAAAATTTGGCAGCATTCGAATGCAGACTCCATAGTTTAGATTGGAAAGTTCTCTGGTCCAGGGGACATCTGAGAAAAATCATGGTTAAACTTAATATGATAACCGGCTACCCACAAAAACCCCGGGACCTAACAAGATCATTGTTAAGTTTGTAAATAGGTGGAAGAAAGAAGAGTTGATAACTGCTAGAATTAAGAACAAAATACCTATTACTACACAGGACCTTGGTTTTGATGGCTCACCCCAAAGGATTTACATCAACGACCACCTCTCACCTGCAAACGAATTGCTTGCAAAAAAATGTCGAGAACTTAGACAAGCGGGAACCATCTGGGCAACATGGACTAGGGACTGTAAAGTATTTATCCGTGAACGACAAGATGGCCCAAGCACCCTAATAAAAAATGATTCAGCACTCCGAGAACTTACATTGAGACATACTTAGGTCAATGTCCAGTTTTCTTTTTTAAGCTTACGACTGTTAATTTCTCATTATGGATAATTCTTTTATAAGAGAAAATTGTAGTGATGTGCAATGTGATAGTGTGGATGATTACTCTGTGAAGTTTAATGTTAAGAAGAGATACAAACTTTAGATATTATACTTAAATGTTCGAAGTTTAAGAAATAAGTTAGAGGATATTGAGTTAATCTTACAAAAAGTAGTCAATGTTGATATTATCATATTGGCAGAAAGTTGGTTGTCTAAAGGAGAAGAGAAATACTATCATATAAAAGATTATATACCATATCATATTGTTAGGGAACAGATAGGAGGAGGTCTATCAATATACATAAAAGAATACCTGAAAGTAAATAATGTTAATTCTATAAATAGACAACATAGCATATTACATATGAGTATAATAAAGGGTATTACAGAATATAATATCATAGGGGCATACAATCCACATATCAGTAATGCAATTAATTTCCTAGATGATTTTGAAAGCATTCTAGTAAAAAAAAATGGAAGTAATACCATTATAATTGGTGATCTCAACTTTAACTTATATGAGAGTAATAATCCTATAATAAAGAACTATATAAGGACTGCCCAATGTTACAATCTTGCAGTCTGTAATCAACTTCCAACACGCTTAAGCAATATGTCTTCGACACTAATAGATCATGTACTCACTGATGACAAGCTACTAAAATATGATACAGCAAACATAATCAGTGATATTAGTGATCATAATGTTTTAGTTGTACATATTAGTCAACCAAATGATGTACCATTATATGATCCTGAACTACCTACTACTAAAATAAATAGATTAAATTATAATACACTAAACGCACTACTAGCTCAGACAGAGCCAAATATAAATACTCTTACAGATGTAGATGACTATTATCACCTGTTCAATAATTATGTCAATAAAGCAATTTCATCTTCAACCAAGACAATAACAAAAAATAATATAGCAACTCGTAAACCTTGGGTTACTGATGATCTACTATTATTTATCAAGCGAAGGGATGTACTATTTGCTAAAACAAAGAGGCCATTTGCTTCTGAAAATACCATTCAAGATTATAAAAATATTTCAAAACAAGTTACCAAAATGAAAAGAAATTTAAAAAAAACATATTATAGTTCACTTTTTAAGAACCTCCAAGACCAAAGGAAAGCTTGGAAAGCAGCAAATGAAATTTTAAATTGTAAGAAACAGTTATATGAACAAGATATAAAACTAATTCGAAATGGTGTGGACATAAGCAATACGGTGGAGGTGTGCAACATTTTTAATAGCTACTTCACTAATGTTGCCATGCAACTTATCAAAGACACTGGAATTGTACATGCAGGTGAAGGTAATTTTCACTTAATTGATAGAAACATTAACTCTATGTTCTTAACTCCAACTACATTATATGAAGTGAATAAAATAATAAAAAGTCTTAAACCTAATAATAACAATACTGATGGTAATGCAAGTAGTAACGTCTATAAAAACTGCACTAAATATCTAGGCCCACACATTGTTAATTTAATAAATCTATCTTTTGAACAGGGAAAGTTTCCAAAAAACTGTAAAGTTGCCAAAATAATCCCAATTTATAAAGGAGGTAAAAAGAATGAAGTAGGTAATTATAGACCTATCAGTATCTTACCTGCGATTTCAAAAATTATTGAAAAGGTGGTCAAACATAGATTATTGAATTTCATAAATAACCCTAAAAAAAGACTACTATGCAAAAATCAATATGGATTTATTAAAAACACAAGTACGTTAAATGCTGTAGTTGATGCAATGATCACAGTGCAGAATGACTTAGACTCGGGTCTTAGGTCTGCTGGACTCTTCATTGACCTAAGAAAAGCATTTGATACAGTGAAACATAGTTTTCTATTAGAAAAAATGGAAAGAATGGGAATAAGAGGCATTACTCTAAATTGGTTCAGGAGTTATCTTTCGGATAGAAACCAATTTGTCTGTGTAAATGGAGGGCAATCAGACTCAATGACTGTCACCTGTGGTGTTCCGCAAGGGTCAGTACTAGGACCTATACTATTTTTATTGTTCATAAATGATGTTGCTAAATTACAGTTTCAAGGTAGGCTAATAATATTTGCAGATGATATGTCACTATTTTATACAGGAAATTCTGAAGAAGATATAATAACTGCCATGCAAGCCGATGTTATTATACTTCAAAATTGGCTTATCCATAACCATTTAATATTAAACGTAGATAAGACCAAATATATATTCTTCAGAAAAAACAGCTATAAATCACAGACAACTACACCCCTAAAAATTAATAATAAAATTATACAAAATGTTGATTCATTAAATTTTCTAGGCATAACCCTCGATTCTAAACTAAGTTGGAATTATCATCTAAATAATATAAAAAAAAAAATGATAATGACAACTGGCGTATTTGTAAGACTAAGAAACTCTGGTCTGCCAAGTGCCATGCTAAGAAATATTTACTATGCACTAATACACAGTCATTTAAACTACATGAATATAATTTGGCAAGGATGTACTAAAACACAATTACAAGAAATAATAATACTACAGAAAAGAGCAATTAAAGTTATATTTGGTCTAAGTTATTACACTCCAACTAAAGATGTATATTATATATCAGGGATTGAACCATTAACAGTCACCTTAAAATTATCCACAGTAAATTTTGCTTATAAAGTAATAAATAACATTTATGCCAGCAATCTAAATCTGTGCATAAACAAAGAAATGCATGATCACCTGACAAGAAACAAACTCATTTTAACTTATTCAACCAATACCACCAAATATGGTTTGAAGGGAATTCTTAAAATGATTGTTACAGAATACAATAACTTACCAAATAAGATAAAAGAAAGCGTTTCTCTAACTACGTTTAAAAAAATGTCCAAAAAACACCTCCTTGATGACTTTTTTAATAATTAATTTTTCATTTTAGTGTGTCAAATTGTACTATATATAGTTATTTATTATGTAAATTATGATAAATTGCCTTTATATTATGCTACTTAAATTAGTTGGGATTATTATTTAAACTTATCTTTTATGTGTATTAATATGGTAGTTTTTTTGTGTATTACTGTATTTATGATGTTTATTATGTATCATACTTAAGCTGCTGTTGCCATTTTCTCTGTATTAAAAAATTTTTTTTTGTATTGTCCCTCCTACGAGCCATTGGCTCTTTGGGATCTTTTTTGTCAAATAAATAAAAATAAAAAAATAATAAATAAATAAAACCTACCACTGCATCTTCCAAACATTGTAAAGAAGTGGGCTGTAAAATGAGGCAGTATGAAAATACAAGCAGCTGTGTTCAGAGAGAGGGTGCAGAATTATCTGTACACTCACCAAATAAACCTCCATTCAAAAAGAATTGTACCATGGTCATCAAATTAATACAGCACAATTCACATTAAATAATTGCAGAAAATCTTGTATTTTAAGAGGTATCTTTTGCTCACTCAGTCTAGTTTGGTGTGTCGAAAAGCCAATATTATCTTTGATAAATTTTCAGTTATATGTTATTGAAAAGATTTGCATTGTATTCTGTAATGGAAAGTTTTCTTGGGCAGGAATAAAATTAAAGACCACTTGGCCAACGAACTGTAGATGCTTATGGACTTCATTACACAATACCGTATATCTGCTGTTAGGTGAGGCTGTGCTAATACAAGGGGAAATAGGCAGCTGCAAAAGACATATTTAAGGGGGATGCAGACCCCCCCCCCCAGATATGAGATTTTTAAAGCATTGGTTAGAAAAGAAATAAATGTTTTGTGTCACTCAGGAAAGGAAGCTGTCAGTATTTATGGAACAATCAGTAAAGGACCCCCAGAACTAATTTCTAAAGATGGGCTTGGCAGCTGCCTGGGTCTTCCATGCTTAAAACAAACAACTTCCTCATTAAAAAATGAACACTTGTAATTAAATGCTATTTTCATTCAGTTACAGGCAATTTAAATATTAGAACATTCACAAAAAATATGTCTGCCGCCATGGATGAGTTGGTAGCGTGACTACTGCCTCCTGGGTAGCCTGGGTTCGATTCCCGGCCGGGTCAGGGATTTTACAGGGATGTAAAGTTTCCTTCCTGTGTCAGGACTGGGTGTTGTGTTCTCATTCCCATCCTGCGAAAGGACCCATGCGGTATCATCAGGCCTAGTGTCCCTCAGTCAGGCTGAGGGCCTCCCCCCCCCCCCCCCACGGCTCTATTCCAAGACAGAACCGGCCTCCAAGCCGAACACTTCATCATCATCATCACAAAAAATATAGCGAAAATAGATGCTGGTCATTGCCAATGATGAAGTATGTTAACTTCACCCCATCCCATAGAGTTCTGAATGTTCTAATATTTCTGTCTGCTAATTCAGTAAATTCAGCATTCAGATTAACGTTAAAATCAACATTTCCTTTCAATATGGCTAACAGGGTCTCTTTTTCTTCATGATGTACTAATTCTTAGTAATAAGGAGATCAGCATCAGCTTGTTTGCCCTGTAGAAATATAAGCATCACTTGGGTTAGATGACAGTTACCTAAAGGCTCAGAAAAACAATCAACAGCTCATAGAAAGCATGTTGGAAACACAGAAAATTAAACAAATGCATGAAGAAAAAGTGATGCTTGACATTTTGGAAAGAATTATTGTCATACCAATAGTTAAACTATTGAGTTTAAAGGGGTCACGAGAAATGTCTGGCCACATTGGGATTGATGATAGTAATATTACTATTTCAGAAAGGACTTCAAAAATGAGCTTAGCCTATGGCAGTGATCTTCAGCCTTTTTAAAATAATGTTAATGTTAATGAAAGGGTTGCAGAACACACTTATTTTTTAATAATTATGATGGTTAACACAAATTAGCTATAGCCAAGCAAAACTTTTGCACATCAACCTACCCTCCCCTTCTTAAAAAAGATGTAATCCTTCCTCAGTTAATACAAAGCCTACAGCAATGAATAAGGTAGACCTAGCAGTGGAAAGGATTTTTTGCCAATTCTGCATAACATAGCCAGTTAACGTTAAAACATATAGTTTGTTTAAAATGTTCATATATAGCATATAATTTCTGATGTCAACATCCATTTTTATCAGCTAATACAAAACCCACTACAATAAGTAAGGTATCAGAGGATAAGATTTTGGATTTTTATCACTATTATTGATTTATAGGGGTGAATTCTACTGATAGCCTCTGTAATTCAATCGATTATATCAAATCCCAGTATCATGCAATTTCCCAAACCAAGCTGTGTACACTACAACCAATAGTTGTTGTTGTGGAGACCGTACATTGGCTAGATTACCATGCATTTGGTGAGTTCAGTTTAGTGTAAGATTTTGTAACATTTTATTAATATTTCAAACAAACCATGTGTTTCAACTTAAACTGAGTGTATGCTATGTCAGAAGTATGTAAAATATCCTGTCCACTCATATCTTCTTCTTTACAGTAGACTTTGTGTTAGCTGAGAAAAAAAAGATGTGATAATATTCGTAGCTTCTTCCTTTGTTTTATCAACCTTCACCTAGATGGTATGCATGTATCTATAGTGGAGTCTATAGGACTCTAGAAACATTGAAAATGGGACTGCATACATCTTTGGAGAATCAAATGATTTGCTTTATTCTGTAGAATAAAACCATTTTATAGTCGAAAAGGAGTTTACAACTTGCATGAAGTGAATCTAGTGCAATATGTTTAACTAATAATTAAATAAATAATTAATTAATTATTGTAGTATACAAGATATAATTACCTAAACCTCTCCCTGCAGAATTATAGTTGAAGCTCATCACCTTCCCAGAGCTGGCAGTGTGGTACATCAGGCAGCCAGTTGGAGCTTAAAAGAATAAACTACTGTGAAAAATTATCTTGATTTCATTTATATATTATCAGGGTGAGAATTAAACGTTTTGTCGAGGGGGGAATTAAATGTGGGTCTAATGTACTAACATAATTATATTTAAACTCAATATGAAAATAATGTAATAATATCAGACAGCTGAAAACTTTTGTTCTATTTCTGTTACACCATGCATGTCAAATGCTTGGTAGATAAATTTTGTTGCTGCTCATTGAGCTGGTGATAAGTTACATTAAAAACAGCATTATGAAGAAACATAAGTGCATATTTCCGCTAATTGTATTGGAATTTTAAACCAAAATTTATTAAATGTAGAAAAACATATTTCTAGAAAGGAAGGAATTTTTATTAGATGAGCTGAGGAAATTTTTTGACAAAGGGGAAATCCCCCCAACCTCCCTGTTAATTTGAACCCTGTACGTTATACTCCCAAGTATCTGAATGTGGGTTATGGACATTCTGTAATAACCATGAATGCATAATTTCATCTGGACAAGTATTGATCAATAAATAAAAAAGTAGCTGTCAGAACTTTAATACAGTAACTACCTTGACACTTCAACTGAAAATAGTAGGCCTACATTGAGAAAAATTTAGAAAGATGACTTAAGTAATGTCCTGCTGTTATCAAGGGAAGGGGCTAAATTAAATTTAGTAAGAAGGCATGAAAGTTTATTTATGCTTAGTTCTTTGGCATGAAACAAATTACCAATATGTTATAGAAGTAAAACATACCCAACTGTTTATGTTAAAACACAGGGGTGTATCCAGAGGGGGCTACAGCCCTCCCCCAAAACGTTAAGTCATGCTGATATGCTGAACATATGAAAATTTCTCAGATAGACGTTTAATTGCCCATCCTGACTCATGAAATGAGAAAGGCGAAATGTGAAATAGAAATACCGTTACTGCTTTGTGTAAGCATGTACAAAATTCAGTCTAACATATTTTTTACCTAACCAGCTCAAGCTGGAATGAATGCATAGCTAGCTCGCTTAGCTACTAACAGCTGATCAAGCTGGCAGTACTGCCCCTCAGGTAGATATAGTGGCAAAGTGAGTAGTGCTTTATAAATTTTCCAATAGTGGGAAAGCAAGAAAACTTAATATTGTTCTAGCCTATGACCGAATAGCTTTAATGCCTCTTTACCTTAGTTGGATTAAGGTGTGACTGTGATGTACACATCAAGAAATAAATCTGCTTACTTTGTGAGTATCGTTGTATAGTTATGTAATTCTAATGTGTGAAGATTCAATATAATTGTGTGTGATAATAATGTTTGATTTATCATAGCCCCTCCCGTTTTAATACCCCTGTTAAAACACACATCACAATTTAAGGCTAAATAAACAATATGCAGAGTAGGTTAAAAGGAGGACTTTAGGATTATATGTGTTTCTAGATTATTCTTATTTTTATTAAATTCATAAGTTCAAATAGGAGTAATAGCTTAAGTGCAGGACTTCTAAAAGCTTGTAATTTCAATATTTAACACTTTTAAGATGGCTGAACTCAAAATATTACCGGTACTAATTCATTCTGAGTTTGTTTCAGGAAATACATTTTCATCACATCCATGAGCTAGTAAAAATTGCATTACTTGAAGCAACTGAGATGAGAAACGTCCAAGGTTTGAATCAAACATTTTGACAAGGGGGGAAATTATGTGGGGCCAAATTTATCAATTTTATTGGCCAGGACATCCACTCTCTGTAAAAGACAGGCTCTCTTACTTGACAGACTTACCATGGAACACCAATCACTACTGCACTCATTGTCATAGCAAAGATTCAAATGTTCCCCCTTTTTTGTAGTTCCTATTGGCCATTGTATTTTATGCTACATTAATAAAAGCTGCAACAGTGAAGGCCAAGCAAATTATACCAAATAAATTAAGTGTGCATGAAACAAAGGTAAATTTTAAACATTCACTAACTTTTGAGGATGAAATTTTTGTGCCCTTTTTTTCTTAATTATCCCAGATTTCTCCCCAAAATTTTTAAAATGTCACATTTTTATATAAACATCATATGGAATGTAGCCTACAAGAAAAATAGCATGCTGATAGGTTAAATGCCAGTACCACAAAATAAATAAGTAAAACCAGAACATAAAGATTTGTTAGTATAGGAAGACATAAGAAAGTTGTGTCCTACCTCTATCAGCACTCTTGCATTCTATTTGTGTAATCTGTATGTTCCATTTGCGATTGCTGGTCACTGCAGCATTGGTGCTCACAGAAATCTGAATAGGGCTGTTGTCTGCTGGGAAATCTACGTACACTTTAAAATAAGGGAAATAAAAAGTAGTTTTATTAGTGTGTAGGAGTGGTATAAATAGAACACCAAATTTTTAAAGAATGTGCCATAAATCACTGAAGGATTTAAAAAGCTTATAATGTAAGTACTGGAATATGATAATGTTTTTATCTTGTGAAACCTTACATGGTATGGCATTTAAATAGCTTTGCGTTCAGCAATGGCAATACTACCAGTGTGTGCTAGCCTGAGTTTAAGAATTTATTGTAAGAAAATTATCTGCGTTATCGACATAGAGGTTGTGGAATTTGAAAGATCAACACTTATAGATAAACTGGTGAAAAGTAGAGCATAGTAGGGTAGCAGGCTAATGTGTTGTGACAGTAAGTACCTCATATTTTTCAATAGAATTTTTGGTTTATTATTATTATTATTATTCACTTGTAAAAAAATTTAGAATTTGTTGTAGAAAAATATAATGGATACAATTTTTTAAAGAACCTGTTAAAACCTTGCTCTAACAGTCAGGCTACAAAAGGTAGGAGCTGTTAAAATCCTTTCAGGATTTATGACAAGGAACCCAGAAGCTTCATGACCCACAAAATCATGAAAAAGTTACATATGAAAAGAAAAAATATAATTAAAATGTTCCTAATTTCTTTGAAATACATTTTCTACTTCAGTTATTAAAAATTAAATACAAAGTACTTCACAATAATTAAATCTGATGGTATCAGTTGCTATAAGCCATAAGTAAGTAACACATGTAAAATTTCAATAGTTTGTCCTTATGTTATTAAATGTGAAATTAATTTTCTAAATACGTATAACTTAGTGATCCTTTGATTCTTTGATTCTAGTTCTTGCAAACAAACATGGCTTTAGCATTACAAACAACGTAGTTAACCAAGAGCAAGTGAGTAACACAGAAATGTTAAGCAAAGAAGGAATAAGGGCAATCTTTACCATGCTGTCCCGTGTTTTCTCCACAAATGCGAGGAACAAGGGAGGCACCTCCTGTTACTTCCAGACTATCATCCACACAGTTCCCATTTGCATCTGGTTGAGCCAGTGTGAAGTCCAGGAAATCAAGTCTAAGCTGAGAATATAGATTAATTAATGCAACACATTAATAGTACCGGTACTTATTTTCATCATATATAATGAGAAGTAGCATTCTACTTTTTGTAGTAAGTCCCTGAAGAACATTAGGCTTAGGGATTAAGTCTAACACAAAAAATGGGGGGACACACCTAAAAAAAATGCCATAAGCAGGAAATACAGATATAGATTTTTCTCTATAGTTTGGTTATCTTCAACTTTTACCTATCCGAGATATTGGGCTGGTCATCATCAAATTTAGTTCCCTTTGGAGCACCTGGACCAAGTTTTGATTCAAGGTTTTTCTTTGGCCCATTAAAATGATCTGCTATACTGCGTTTCTCCAGCATCATAAATATTTTTCTATTTTATTGAGGGTTGCTGGGTACCCACTAACCATGTGTTCCTAACTTCCCTCCCTCAAAACACCACAGTCCAAACTGTTGCTTATACCCTTAGAGAGCAAACAATAATTTTATTTTATTTTTTTAAACTTCATATATATAACTTTTTTATTATATATGTTATTTATAATTTTTTTGTAATATTGATTCTTATAATTTTTATTTAATTAGCTCTATTTATATTTAGCACAAAAATGTGGTAATAAGGGGACTTTGTTCCCCTCTGAAATAAGTGGAGGATGGCCATTGCCCCTCCACTAAGGCCCTGGTTAGGCTAATTATGTAAGTTAATGCAAACTATATCAGTTTGTAAAGAACAGATTGTGCCAATTATTAAATCATTTCCCTACTACTAATCCCCTCATTATTTAAATTGCAAGCAATATTGTCCAGCACAGTGTGTGTCCAATTGCAACTGAAAGTTGCCTATAATATTGATAGCCTTTTTTTCCTCTAAACTGATAAGGTATCTTGAAAGTTTATCTGAAACAATCAGGACAGGGGTGATTTTGGACAAGCAGATTTTCAGATAACCCAATCCAATCACACATTAAAGAATACACCATAATTCTTCATTCAGTCCACAGTTTTTCTCCTAATTCGTCGGTTCCCAGAAATTCTTCTCTCCAATCCAGATGTCCCTAGCTGCACCAGCTCAAAAAGAATCTCATCTAGTCCTTACATTTAATTCTCCTTGATAATGGAGCCTCAGATCAGTTCCAATGTCGAAATTCATCAAAGTAACCACCTGATTAGAACCCCCCCCCCCCAAAAAAAAAAATTCTATATTACGTGCACTAGTTAAAGTTCTGTTTTGGAGGCTTTTCTGGAGGCATTTGTCTGTTTTGAAGGCTTTAAGTACAGGTCTACCAAAAAGAAATTCCTCAAAGATAGAAATTTTTTCAAGTTCTGTTTTTTTTTTAAATTTCTTTCTGTTAAAAAAAATCATAAAAAAATAGAAAATAAAATCAACTCTGGTTAACCTGGGTTTCTGTAGATGGAAATTCGAATAAGTGATGTTCTACTGTTTAATCCCCATTTCTATGTAGTTATCATATTAATTAGATTTCAGTTACATTTGAACTCATTTCTTAAAACCAAAATACTGGACTAGAACAGGGAATATATTTAAATATTTTTTGGTAATTCTTCTTCTTCTTCTTCTTCTTCTTCTTCTTCTTCGTCTTCGTCTTCTTCTTCTTCTTCTTCTTCTTCTTCATAATCATCATGATCATCATCATCATCAAAGTCATCATCTTATAATTTCTTTCATGATACCCTTCTCCAAGCTTGAAGTCACAGCGTCATGGTATTTTGGGGGATTTTGTTGGGAAGGTTTGTACTATTGAGAGTTTAAATTTTCATTTTGCAGTTTGTAAGGTGTTTGTATAATACAGTATATGGCTCATGTGTGTTTCATTATCTTGATAAGTGACGTATCGTAATAGTCGATGGTCGTGTACCTTCGTATTTATGAAGATGGTAATAAAGTTTATCTGTTTGTTGTTTGAATAAACTACATCCAAAAAATATACGATTAAGGTCCCCTATTTCCCAGCAATCACAGGGTAATTAGTTGCATCTGTGCTGAGACAATCGGCCACAATAAATTTCACCATCTACAAACAACATAGGGACTGTAATGAATGCAGTTTCATTCATGGTAAGAGTATCGTAACCTGGCAGCAATTTTAAGTTAGCGAAAATTTTCAAAATCTGTAACACCAAACAGAAAGACAGGCTTCTGGTTTTTCATACTCTATGAATCTAAAATGAAAAAGATACAGAAACTTCTTTCAAGAACAACGTTTACCTGACATATGTTGTCATTGCATTTGCTGACACTTATGGTACAGCGCCCACTCTCGGTGTGAAGACCTGGATAGTTAGTATTGCCAAAATAAGTATTATTAAGATGTGTTGAGTCTCCACATGTTCTCTGAACTGGAAAGAAAGGATATATGACATTTAAAATAATTTTATAATGTTAATTAAATGAGATGGTTGACATTTAAACGCTTTAAGACTTCAATTTTACTTACATTTTTGCAGAACGTATGTTTCATGGGCTTTGCCCATGTTTTCAACTGCCAGTCAATTCAATGAAAATGTGGGCAAAGCCCACAAAACATACATTCTACAAAAATGTAACTAAAAGTTAAGTCTAAAGTGTTTAAATGTCAACCTTCTCATTTAATTAATATAGTATATTGCTTCACTGTATAAAAGTTCCATTATTATATGGCGTTTTATAATTTTGAAAACTTTGGGAAAATAACTTGCCACATACTTCTTAGCTATCTAAAACAATACAGCAATTATATCTCTTTCATCATTACTAGCTGCCAAGAAGATAAAGTACAAAATTTCATTATATAACATGATGTATAAAATAGCATGATAGTAGTTTTTTAATCATTTGCAAAATGACAATTGCAATTACCAGTAACTGAAATATATTAATATTTTGATGTTTTGTTCAAAATTGACTATATAGGTGATCATTCATAGAGTAATACATAAAGCAGTTTCCTCAGTTTTATTGTTTGGAAGAAATCAACCACAAAAGAGGGACTGTTCCTCTAGCATGTACTAACGTACCCACCACTGAGATGCTGGATCATGAATTTTCTAATAAACCCCTGAATATCAGTACTTGACATTTGTAAATAAGAAATAACTGACACTTACTTATACAGCATGTGCCCCAGCCTCTAGCACAGCTCCCTGATGCTATTCCATTAAGTTGAGCACACTCTCTTCTGGCAAAACAAGTACCATGGAAATTGTTAGTACTAATGCACTGTACGTTCTTGAACCGGATCACATTGAAGAAGGAGAAAACTGGCAACAAAAATGTTTTAGTCATATTAGCATAATCTTTGAAATTTATTTAATAACTCTTTCATGTAGTAGAGCCCTGATATGAGTGGGGGTTTCATGTGAAACCCCCTTATGAATAGATTCTCCAGTTTCTGTGGTCTCTACCAGGAAAGTAAATTGAAATTTGTTCATTAACACACTGGACCTAATAGAAACAAGTGGATCTAACAGAAACAAGATTCTTTTAGGATTTCCAGCAACTATATTTTAATTTGTAAGTATAGACGTTACGTTTTTAGCAATAGTTATTGTTTTTGATGAAAGGTTCAAAATATAATTTGCTTTGGCCAACAATCATACCGCTGATGATTTATGTATAGCGTTAGAGCTTTATCACTGGTACTCACTACTAAATTGCGGTATTTTGTTACCTGTTGGAGCGCTTTCAACCGCATGGAGCGGCCATCTTCAGCAACTGACTTCCGTGGTGTTGTTGTTGTTGTTGTTGTTGCTCTACGCTATACATAAATCATTAAGATTATCGCTACAGAATGGACAAAACTCAAGAATCATACTGCACACCTTAGGAGTTCAAATCGTTGATCTTACTTCTCATGCATCTTCTCTGACCATAATGCCTATACTTAAAGGGTAATGAGCATAGCCTCTTTCACATTGCTATAATTTCTTTTGTTTTAATAATGAGATCACTTCAGATGCACAAAAATCAAATATTTAGACAGCCAGAAAAAGTTAGTTTTCTGAAAGAATTTACGGTAGTTTAAACAAGAGTGATGAATGTCTTCCTAGCTGGCTAGCTCTCTACTTTATAGTTCAGTTAGATTACCTTTGATCAGGATAGATTGATCCAAAGAAACTGTAATAAAGTAACTCACTTATAATACTATAAAAGCCATTATTCATTACTCTCTTTTTCACCTTAAGCATGGATTTTGTAATTTCCTTGGTTCATGCTTCAGTATAGAGTACTGATCCCCCTAGCTGGAGTTTGCTTTTTTCTATCACCCTGCAGATATGATTGCAAGCTCATAACGACCCTTCAAACAATTGAAAACATTTTTCAGATGAATAGTCTGGGTCACAATACAACAGGTATTGTACATAATTTAAACATAGTTATTAAACACATTTTTTAAAAACATAAAAACATTTTTGAAGCTAGGGGTTTATTTTAAAATATGGATATGTTAATCCTCTAAGCGTTTCCACAATATCTTTACTTTCTCTGCTTATACCAAATATAACCTGCTGAACCTGAATTTTGATATTAATTTTTAACAAACATACACTCTTTTTAAAGAATAGAATAAAATAGAATTTATTTCATCCTCTGAACATGTATATGTTATGTAAAATTATAGCCTACATTTGGTGTTAAAATTATTCATCATAGATTTGAGGTTCCTTGACTATTAAAAATGCACCCCTTAGCATAAAAATGCTTTTATGATCAAAACAACAACTTTAAATTATGTAGGCCTACTGGTACAATATTTGTTTGTATTGCAACCCAGACTATTCATCTGAAGAAAAGTTTTAAGGATGGTTATGAGCCTGCAGTCACATCCACAGAATAGTAGCAAAAACCGCACTCCAGCTAGCAAAACGTGATGCAAGAATATCATAAAATTCATGCTTAGGGTGAAAAACACGTTTGCTTGAGACTCCATAGAATGTGCTAATTACTCATCAGGAGGGCCCGGAAGTTGGAAAAATTCCTTTTCCATCTGGGTGGTTACTAGTATATTAAAGAGTTAAATAGAGATAAACACGTTTCCGAACATTTAGAGTTGGTAGGGTCAGTTTTTATCTTGCCTTTTTGGCTTCTGTTGCCTGTTTTAAGGTTTAAAGCTTTTTTTTGCCTGTTGTGGATCATTAGGCTTTTTTCTGTGATAAAATGTGAAAAAATGTTACACAAATAATGAAATAACACATTCTCAACACAAAAATATTTATTGAGGATCTTGTTCGTATAAATGCATTTATTTGTTTCAAGCAGTCGAAAACTTACCTTCTCAAATGATTCAGTAATTGAGTTCTTTAACTGATAAATTAACAACAAATAATGATTACGGTATGAAAAATATGGGAATATTTGAAGATCAGCATGGGAGTCGGGATAATCCAGAAAATAACCTTAAAATGCAGGAGAGCCCAGGAAATATGGAAAAGTTGATAATCCTTAATGGATCAGTATATTAGAACCTATATAGAATCCTGATGTATACATTGTATTAGTGCTGCCGAAGATTTAATAATGAAATATTAAAAACAAATTGGTACTTGTAATCACATGACTTACATTTAGGATCTCTTTCTGTTTCATTGAAATGATTCTCGATGCCCCACTTGTCATATCCTAGCACAGGTGTGCATAGAAGCAGTGCAAGCCACGCAGAAGACATCTTCACACTGAACTTCTGTCATAGGGTTAAAACTGTCCATGCTTTTCTGCTAATTGTCCTAACTAAGTCTTGTTTACAATCATAACTGTATTCTTCAAGTCTTCCTGGTGTCCTCATTTTGGTATTTTCAACCTGTATAAATAAAAGAATAACATTTGCGTGTCATTTTAAGCATTCGTATTATGATGGGTGCATATTTGCATATATGTTCTGGGTTCAATTCCCGGTCCAGCTAAGGGGACTAGCTTATTATTATATTATTGACTAGCTTAAAAGACCCGGCATCGCCCAGGTTTTTTATTTTGTAATTGGAAATTAACTTATGAAGGACTTTCGATTTTTAAATTCTAGGTCCTTATATAGGTATTTAAAATTTGAAATAGGAAGAATGACTTATTACACTCAAACTATTCCCTCAGAAAATGCTTGATATAGTTTTTTATGGCTCATAGAGGATGTAGAATTTTGCATCCCATCGCTTGTACAGTGCACAGGAAGCCTGGTAGAGGTTCAAATAAGAAGAAACAGAAATTCCTGTAACTTAAAATTGTAATATCGAGGCGGAAAATTTTATTTCTCACTCTCATGTTACCATAAAACTGTTTTGGGGATGAAATTAAACAGAAATGCAGTTTTCATACTTATCTTCCCAAAACATATTACCTTATCTTCCCTCGTATTGTTTTCTCTATTTCCAGGTTAGAGAAAGTTATGTGACTGCATTATTTTCGTGAATTTAATTCTTTAATATTTATTTATAACATTATTATATTGATAGCTTTTCTAAATTGTCAAAGTCATGTTTCATCACTGCCTTCTAGACTGTATTACTCGTGCACTTCATTTATTTCCAAACCCATCTGAGACCAGTGGCAACAATACACTGTTGTGATTTGGATTTGATAATTCTGTGTAAAAAGGGATTAAGTATACTCAAAAACATTTGATTTTTGGCATTTAAAATAAAAAATTTTCAAAATCCTTTCTTAGTGAGCATCTACTTTTTGAAAAATTCCAAGTCTCTACCTGTTATAGTTTAGGCTCTACATTGATTCCTGTCAGTCAGTCAGTCAGTCAGGACAAAGCCTTTTATATATATATATATAGAGATAGGCCTACATTACCCAGGCTGACATGGTACTGTTATTTGATAAGGCTTTAGGTTTAAGGATTCCCCCCACCATGTTCATATCATCGTCTTCACCATCATCTCTACCTAAAAGGTGTTTCAAGTAGAGAAATGGGCTACATTTCTGCCAAAAGCTAAGGGAGAATACCAGAAACCCTACCGGGGTAGTGGTGGCATTTGATAATCTTTTTAATCTAGTGAAATCAGCCATTTTATTTCATCATACAATCAGGCTTCTAATATTACACACCACATTGAGTCTGAGAATATGACATTCAGTCAGTTATATTCTATTTGGCCTCAGATTTGATTTTGCCTCTGTTTTATAGTAATTTAATTAGCCATGATAGTGTAACCTATGTTTTATCAATTTGTGTATTAACTTATATGTATGTATATCTACATGTCTATATTAATTCTATTGTATACTGTATTTTGTTACATGTATGTATAACCCATTGACGTTGTTTATAGCTGATAAGCTCCATGGCAATAAAATATTATTATTATTATTATTATTATTATTATTATGTATTTCATGAGTAAGACAAAGGCTTAAACCGTAAAGGTTGCAGTTGGCTAATGAGGATTTATACTCCGTAAGTATGTCAATGCTGAAAACAGATTGCCAGTAAAAATGTTACAGTCAAATGTAAAAGAGTTACAGGTGACACAGGTTGTTTTGAGGATGGGGTAGGGGACTGTAATTGCAATGGAGGACATTATACTTTGGAGAGTCTAAACAAAACATTATAGAATAACTGAACCCTTCCCAGCACTTCCAGTACACAATAAAATTTTAATTCTCATATTAGCAATGGTTTCAGAGTCAGCAACTATCAGAGGAGTTTCTGAATTTATTTTTCATTCACTATTCTCACATAAAATGTAATAAAATTCAGAAAAGAAGTCAATAAAATTACTAACTTCAATACAATCCTTAGTTGTTGTTCCTAAGAAATACATTTATATACCAAACTGAACGAGACTATAGATCAACTAGGTACCCATGTAATTCAAAATACTTTTAAAATACGTTGCACTTACCTGAAGGATGAGATGTCCACATGGATCTTGCCAATCCTATATCTTTTTGCATTTACCTTGCCAACACAAAAAAATAGCCCCACTAATAATTAACAGCTACAGAAGATTTATTATAAGTACCAGAATATTTATTATTCTACATCTACTATCATTACTAATTATTCTACTTTACTTCAGTTATTCACACATACTAAAATACCATAGGATTCAGAAATTGTCCATGCCAAATAATACACATAGGGATTCTATTAAAAGACTTCCAAGATGAACTACAAATATTATAAGTGTACGGGCAAGCTGAGAGCAAGCGGACTGTACACAAGATTCATAGGACGTAGCACTTCTTGAGATAGAGACTTAAACTATAAATAGATAAGCCAAACTTGCCCAATACATTTTAGATAGATTTCTCTGGTATGTAACAATTTATTGTCACAAACAACAATACATAAATCATGCTCAGTTTATAAATTCTGGATTCCTTGGACGTATATAATATTATTATTCATAAACACTGATGAAATTGTAGATATCACAATGTTTAATACAAATTCCTTAGTTAAAGGTCATAAATATCTTTGAGATGGCTTAATCAGTTCGATCAAAACCACACGTATATTAGTTCAATGATGAACTTACGTCCAAATTGTTCTTCAAATAAATTAAGTAGTAAATGACGTACCTTTGAGTTAATTAAATACCACCTTTTGATAGTTGTTAAAGATGTTAGCTTGAGATCTTGCGACGCCAACCCCAAAAAGAAGAAGACTCGACGAATCACACGATGGGTGATAATAGTATTTAGATCGTTAGTAGTCTTCAGAATCAATAAGGCATATGAAACCTTAATGTGAATCGAAGAGCTGATTGCTTCAGCTATTGAAAGTGAACCACCAGATCTATCTGATAGGTAAAGATAGGCATTGATAAGCCAAGAAGAAAACTCATGTCTTTATGAGTAGTAGTTGAATTGATTATGAAGAAGAATAGGCATTTAAAGCCTAGAAGAACTAATGTCTTAATGAGACACAGTTGACTTGAATTGATGAAGAAAAAGAATGAAGCCTTATTGGCTATCAAAACAATATGATAAAATATCCAGTCTCTGATTGGATGTAAGACACAAAAAGAATATAATTTTGATATTACAATACCCATAAATAAAAAATATTTGAAATTCATTTGTTCAATTATAAATAAAAAACAAGATAGCAAGCAAGGCCTGCTAAAAACGAATTACAGAAGCATGACCTACTACGAACTAAAACATAACGGAACATATTGCCCGCAAATTATGACACTTGTGGCATAATTTAAAAAAAAAAATTACATGTGGAGTTATGTCACTTAAAAATAAATTAAAGAAGAGAGGAAAAGAATAAAAAATAAAAAAAACATGAGAACAAATAATTAAAATGAATTGAAAAATATATGAACAAATGCAGAGAATGACTAAGCTATTTGTCATCTTCTGAGAATGGCATTGGTGCCAAATTGACAATTGGTTGCACATAAAGATTCGTGGCAGTACGAACCTTTGCAACTTGAACCAGACTGACCCCACTAGGGTGAATTTGTCATGGTGTTTGAAGTCCTTAACGCTGGGTGGTAAGTTTTGATGTAGTCGGAATTCACGTTGGAAACCTGACCAACGGATTCCATATGTCCCAATTTCAAGTGTTTGGACATAGAATTCCTGTAAGCCTTAGCTAATACAGGATTAGAAAGAGAACGTCTCTTAAGAGACGTCAATCTTGAACTCGCTTGGCGAGATGCATTAGAAACCCTTTGCAGGTTTGAATTTACTAAGGCTGAATAATGCATATCTAAGGTATTAGATTGGCAGGATAAATCATTAGGAAGTCCATTGCTAAGATCCTTAGATTTATGAAGTGTAAGTTTGTTGGACCTACGAACAAACAACCTAGGAGAAGAAGGTTGGGGCAGCTTGCCCGCAAAGTACCAACCCAGTTGAGAGTTATGAATGATGGGTAGGTTAGGAGCAGAAATGTTACCCACACAATCGATTTGCGAGAAAACCTCAACACCCAACACCAAATCTACAGAGTTAGGTGTGTTGAAGTCGGGATTGGCCAGTTGAAGGTTAGGCGGAATATTCCAGTTAGCGACATTAATTGGAAACCTTGGAAGCTTCGATTCTGAAATCTCCGGAACAACAATGGCAGCAGTGTTACAAGACCATCGAGTTGTTCGGGACCTGATTTCTATAGAAGCAAGCTTATGTGTGCTTACTTTAGACGACAATATTCCAGTCAGCCTTGCTTGCTGCTGACAAGGAGATAGTTTTAAATGTTTAAATAGCCTTTCACTGATTAAGTTACAATCAGAGCCGCTATCTAAGAGGGCAGTGGCCTCTACGGGTTGACCATTCTTGTTTATCACAAACACATTTGCAGTAGGAAGTAAGCAGCCTTGATGATTATGAGAGGCTGACATAATCCCTGCAGTATTAGATATTTGTGACTCGTTCTGAGCACTATAATCGTGAAGAAGAGTACTATGTTTCTCTCCGCACACTCTGCAGGAGAACGTGCTGCAAGCCTTGGTATGACCTCTTGAAGAGTAACATACTCGACATAAATGGTTAGTCCTAACAAAATTGCTACGGCTTGCAAGACTCATTGCTTTGAAAACATCACATTGGTAGACTTGATGCGAATCTTTTTTGCAACAAATACATTTGTTGACAAACTGAGCTGATTTGCTCTCAGCCGATATAGGTTGCGAATTCTGTGAAGTTGAAGGCTGATTTTTTAGAGCTGAATCCGTCATTTGCAAGACCCGGACTCTAGTCTCCAGGAACTTAAGTAGTTCCTTGAGTTCAGGCAATCTGTCTGACTTCAGCGATGATTCCCATTCTCTAATAATATGAACTGGGAGTTTGTCTAAGATCATTTTAGAAATAATTAAGTCGGATAAATCGACATTAGTATTTAAGGAGTGCAACGCATGCACCGTGCTTATGAAATGATCTATAAATCTTTGCAGAGAGTCTGCAGAATTCTTTTCAAGAGAAGGTGGTGAAAATAATTTGTCAATGTGACTATTAGCAATCAGACGATTGTTGTCAAATCTTTCTGACAACGTTTCCCAGGCTACATCAAATGTAGCTGAGGATACAGGAATATTCTGTATTACAGTCATGACTTCTGGCGATAAGCATGATTTTAGATATTGGAACTTGTCCATGTTAGAAATATGCTTGTGTTGAATGACAAGGGAATAAAATGTATCCCTGAATTCAATCCACAAGGCAGGATCGCCTGTGAATTGAGGAAGACGGATCTCGGGAAGTTTTGGCAGTGAAGGAGTCAATTCTGTAGATGACTGGTGTACTACAGAAGTTGAGACCTGATCAGGGTCATAGAACTGTTTACCTTTAGCAATAGAACCATTTAGAAGACCTATTGCCTTATGAAAAGTAGTTTCAACTTCTTTCCTCTGAAGTTTAATTACTTCAGTCACTTCTTGCGGACTGATATTAGAATATTTGCTCTTATATTCATTAAATATGGCTTCAAATGCATTACGCATACTAATAGCTTCGAAATATGAAACCTTGTCTCGTATAACTAACGTTTGAATAGCTTCAACGTAATCATAGAACTGAGCTGCTACAATATCAATAGAAGCTAGTTTGTCCCTAGATTCTGTCTCTGCTAATTCTAGCCTAGTCCTAGCTTCTGCTTCTGCAATTTCTAGTCTAGTCCTAGCTTCTGCTTCTGCAATTTCTAGTCTAGTCCTAGCTTCTGCTTCTTGTTTAAGTTTAGCCTCATAGGCTACAATTAAAGAGTCTACATGAGATATGGCTGCAAAGACAGATTGCTCAATATCTTCTCTATAATCTGCTTCAGCTTCTGAATACTCGACTTGGTCAATCAGAGACTGAATATCTTCGTATTTGATCAGAACTTCATTAAACTTAGCCTTACGGGCTATAATTTCTTTATGCGATTTATCATCAAGATCAGTGAATGATAGAAAGGTATTGACGTGGCGAGTGATCTGAGCCTTTATAGGAATTCTCTTGGCTTTAAGAGCATTAATGTTTAACTCCTGATTAGCCATCTCTTTAGATTTACAGCTCAGATTACAATGAATATCAATAATTGCCTGCTCTTAGGGCCAAAATGACAATAAATACAATGCCCGATTACGGGTTAAGACAAATCAGTACATAAACGTCCAATGCAATGGACGTTGAAACAATACAATATCAGGTGTGATATGTGTACTAGTGTAAGTGTTGCTGTCTGTGTAGGTTTTACATACATGTAAACTTATAACACTAGTTTAACAATAGATCCTCCAGCCTTCACCTCAAACATGCAGAAGACATGGAGGTAGTAACAATATTAATTATTGTTTAGTTATTGTTATGATGAGAACAATTCTGGTATATATTACAGTTCAATTCACCAGATAATAGTCCAGTTATGATTCAAGATTCAGCAATAGGAGTCCAATAAAATGGTCCGGAAATGATTCAATTATCCGGAAACCGGAGGACCAGTAAAATGGTCCGGAAATGATTCAATTATCCGGAAACCGGAGGACCAGTAAAATGTACGGGCAAGCTGAGAGCAAGCGGACTGTACACAAGATTCATAGGACGTAGCACTTCTTGAGATAGAGACTTAAACTATAAATAGATAAGCCAAACTTGCCCAATACATTTTAGATAGATTTCTCTGGTATGTAACAATTTATTGTCACAAACAACAATACATAAATCATGCTCAGTTTATAAATTCTGGATTCCTTGGACGTATATAATATTATTATTCATAAACACTGATGAAATTGTAGATATCACAATGTTTAATACAAATTCCTTAGTTAAAGGTCATAAATATCTTTGAGATGGCTTAATCAGTTCGATCAAAACCACACGTATATTAGTTCAATGATGAACTTACGTCCAAATTGTTCTTCAAATAAATTAAGTAGTAAATGACGTACCTTTGAGTTAATTAAATACCACCTTTTGATAGTTGTTAAAGATGTTAGCTTGAGATCTTGCGACGCCAACACCAAAAGGAAGAAGACTCGACGAATCACACGATGGGTGATAATAGTATTTAGATCGTTAGTAGTCTTCAGAATCAATAAGGCATATGAAACCTTAATGTGAATCGAAGAGCTGATTGCTTCAGCTATTGAAAGTGAACCACCAGATCTATCTGATAGGTAAAGATAGGCATTGATAAGCCAAGAAGAAAACTCATGTCTTTATGAGTAGTAGTTGAATTGATTATGAAGAAGAATAGGCATTTAAAGCCTAGAAGAACTAATGTCTTAATGAGACACAGTTGACTTGAATTGATGAAGAAAAAGAATGAAGCTAAAGTAAAGCCTTATTGGCTATCAAAACAATATGATAAAATATCCAGTCTCTGATTGGATGCAAGACACAAAAAGAATATAATTTTGATATTACAATACCCATAAATAAAAAATATTTGAAATTCATTTGTTCAATTATAAATAAAAAACAAGATAGCAAGCAAGGCCTGCTAAAAACGAATTACAGAAGCATGACCTACTACGAACTAAAACATAACGGAACAATAAGTTTTTTTTTTTTTTTTCCATTTTAAGAAAAGAGGGAATAAATATCAAACCATGTATTTCTCTAACAGACCAGAAAGAATAACAAGATCTTATGATATAAGCTACAGTAATAATCTCAGAAGACTGTTCGTATGTGATTGTTCTTTGAAGGGGACATGCTCATATCCAATTCTCATGATGCCTAGAGTCCTAGTTAGAGTCTTCTTGGGTTCCTGAGGTACTATCCGGGGCATATTCTGCTGTGAAAAATATCCTTATAGAAGATTTTGCAGAATGCACTTTGCAGAAAATTAAATTACAAATAAAACATCAGTAGAAATATTATAAAGAAGAGTATTTCCAAAAGGACTAAAGGAGTGGTTAGCAAGCAGTGAATGTCTTGTTTGCTCTAAGTATTAGTCACTAGACTTTAACTTGGTAGAGAAGAGTTGACCTGACAATGAGTGTTAATGCCAGGGCCGTGGAAAGAAAGCAAGGGCCCCAGGTACAAATTTTCCCGGGCCCCAGTAAAATATTAAATTCACTACCCAATTCGCCCTTTATATTGTATGCAACAAAAAATTATGTAATCATATTACATAATTATTAAGTGCCAAAATGGTACCGGTACTTTATGAAAATATCTATCCGTCTGACTGTCTGTCTGTCCGAGTGTCTGTAAGCGCGGTAACTCAAATACGCTTTATCGGATTTTCATAAAACTTTGTATACCATTTATAACGTCCATGGGACGAAGCCTATTGTTTTTGGACCAAATTGGGCACGAAACGGAAGAAATACATTAAAATGTTCTCATTAGGAACATTTTATCTGTATGTACCAGTTCAATCTTTTGGAAATTATGATTTTAAATGCCGAACGTTAGTGATTTCTGTTACTACTTTTTCAAAAATAGCAATTTTCCTTCAAGAATAATCCGTTTCAGATTAACTGATTAAATCCATGTCACCGTTATACTACAGGATAATGCAGATAAAATAAACACGTAAAACATAACTTAAGCTGTTTATTGACTAATAACCAATTTTATTTTAGAGTAAAATTAGAAAGTAAAAAATAAAACCTGGTCGGCCGGGCCCCCTTTTGAGACCCGGGCCCTGGGGCTGCAGCACCGGCTGCCCCTCCCTCTCATCAGGCCTGGTTAATGCAGTAGGCAGGGTAGGTCTTCCAAGTCCTTTGTGAGTTCCCACTAGAGTGTATCTATGCTTGGTGATCTCTGCCAGGCACAGGTCATGACACTAGGGTGGCCATTTCTAAAATGTCAGAAAGGAGGACACATAACTTCGGTAATCTAGTATAGTATAACTTCGGGTATAGACGGCTAATTTTACTTAATAACTGCATTTATATAAAATAAATGATTATGCACTGCAGAAAGGGATTTTCATCTCTATTTATGAATGTACAATACAAATGGAGACTTTAACAACAGTCAACAGTACGGTCAACGCCACGTAGTGCACCAAACAAATGATAGTACGCTATCATCATATGGACAAGTGTGCCAACCTTAGGAATAGATTCCTTGGCAGGAACGTACGGGAAAATACAGATTTTATTAATACGCTTTACCGATCCATCAGAGTCTCAAAAAGGAGGACAAATCAACGTCCGGCATAAAGCCGCGCCGGATGGAGGACTGCTTAGCCAAAAGCCTTACAGTCCGGCCAAAAGCCGGACGTCTGGCCACCCTACATGACACCCAAGCAATATTGGGAAGAGGACAATTCCCCATGATTTATGTATAGCGTAGAGCTTTAACACTGGTACTCACTACTAAATTGCGGTATTTTGTTACCTGTTGGAGCGCTTTCAACCGCATGGAGCGGCCATCTTCAGCAACTGACTTCCGTGGTGTTGTTGTTGTTGTTGGGAAGACATTTCTGGATAACTGTATCGTACAGCGCGTGCGATTTGAATTGTAACTGTTCGTTTAGGATGTTGGTGTTGTCTTGTGTGGTGTGTCTGTATATTTCATATTGTTCGAGTGTGTTGAGTGTGTGACCTTTGTGGTTAATGTGTAGGATTTCCATGTCTGTATTGATGTCTGCGTATTCGTGTCCTGTGGTTATTATATGGTTTGCATAGGCAGAGTCTGTGTTTTGTTTGAGAGCTCGTATGTGTTCTGTGTATCGTGTTTTGAAACTTCGGCCTGTTTGTCCTATGTAGAATTTTGGGCAGTCGTTGCATTTTAGTTTGTAGACTCCTGGGTTATTGTATTTGTTTGTGTGTTGTTTGTTGTCTGTGGGTTGTATTTTGTTGATTGTTTTGTTCTTTGTTCTGAATGCTATTTTGTATCCTTGTTTTCTGAATTGTTGGGCGATTACATCACACTCACATACTTCAACACACATACACAGAAAATCGCCCAACAATTCAGAAAACAAGGATACAAAATAGCATTCAGAACAAAGAACAAAACAATCAACAAAATACAACCCACAGACAACAAACAACACACAAACAAATACAATAACCCAGGAGTCTACAAACTAAAATGCAACGACTGCCCAAAATTCTACATAGGACAAACAGGCCGAAGTTTCAAAACACGATACACAGAACACATACGAGCTCTCAAACAAAACACAGACTCTGCCTATGCAAACCATATAATAACCACAGGACACGAATACGCAGACATCAATACAGACATGGAAATCCTACACATTAACCACAAAGGTCACACACTCAACACACTCGAACAATATGAAATATACAGACACACCACACAAGACAACACCAACATCCTAAACGAACAGTTACAATTCAAATCGCACGCGCTGTACGATACAGTTATCCAGAAATGTCTTCCCAACAACAACAACAACACCACGGAAGTCAGTTGCTGAAGATGGCCGCTCCATGCGGTTGAAAGCGCTCCAACAGGTAACAAAATACCGCAATTTAGTAGTGAGTACCAGTGTTAAAGCTCTACGCTATACATAAATCATTAAGATTATCGCTACAGAATGGACAAAACTCAACAATTCCCCAGTTTACCACTGTTACTGTACTGGCTATGTTGATACAGAATCACTAACTCACTAATTGCTCCACTAAAGGTAATTGAATATTTAATGGCACATGGAAAGCACTGCTGTGTATGTGGCCACCAATCACTGCACTGCTTATAGACGTATTGAACCATTGCGTAAGGCGGGTAACATAGCCTGTGGAGCCAATTGGCGTGCTTGCATGTGTCCACAGCAAGATGAGAAGAGTGGGGGCGGCAAGAAGACTTCGGGAGAGGAAAGAGGAAGACTATAGACAATATTTCCAAGTGAAAGTGTAGAATGTGAAATTACATTATAGTAGGAGTAGAAATTTTCATTTAACTAGAGTAGAAGCTGGAGCACACCGATGAACAAACATTGAAATGTAAATTTAAATGAATACCGGTGAGCTTCAGCTGTAGTGTTAGTAAAATAGCTCTAGAAGCAGTAGTTTTATATTTTATTTCATTTATAGTGTAGTATAGTGTAGTTAAGTTCCGACTACTGGTCTCCAGTAGAAGGAACAAGTAGAGTAGGTTTTTATTATTATTATTATTATTTTTATTTATTTTTTCTTCTTCTTCTTCTTCTTCTTTTTTTTTTCTTCTCTCTTAATAAAAGGACATGTAGAAAACATAGAATACTGTTAAAGCATAGAAAAATTTGTCCTTAATATATAATTGTAAAATGAATATTTGTATAAAGGCAATTAATAAAAGCCATGCGAGTAAGTCCTGACTTTTATTAAAGATGCCAGGATAAAAGAAATAAAGGACGACTATTATATTATATATGTGTCATGGTATTTTTCAACCCGCATAGTGAGGTATCTTGGAAAATCTCTGGGGCTTTGATTACCTGTTCACCTACAGATCCCTACGAAGTAACTTGGCAGTATGGCCATACAACCGAGGAACTCCTTCCAGAGGAGATCCACATCTGATTTCATTCTAGGGTTGCCAACTTTTAAAGGTGAAAATAAGGGAGATTTTGCAATTGATATAATTCCACTATACAGTTGAACACTAGCAAAATTGTTAAGTCGACTGTGACTGTGAAACTGTGTTTATGCAACACATATTTATAAGTATGAACAATATAGCACATATACAAATTCTTATTTTCAGTAAAATTTTCTTTATATTTATCAACAGATTTTCATTAATTTTAAATGTTTCCTTCTGTTTTCACACAATTGAAAAAAAAAATCAAGAATAATTTGAAATAGACTATAATGCACATCTGCACATCTGATTTGGTCAATTAAAACTGTTCCTATTTCTTACAGTTGTCTATTTGTGTTCATTAAAAAGAAAATTCTCTCTGTGTCTGCATTTGACCTTTGTTATCAACCCATACAAAACCAAACATGGAAACAATTTATAACAATTTACAGCCAACCAATTAGGCCTATATCAAAGTAACCTAGGCTAAAGGAAGTATGTCCAACAATCTTAAAGTAAAATATTGTTTAACTATGATAATATGCAAAACTTCATTTTCAAATATTTTAGTGCAAAAAACGTAATCACTTAGAATTGTTTTAGAAAATACAAGAAAATATAGTTTTCAATTAAAAAAATTATAGGCCTATATGGGAGCAGGCAGAGTAAACAAAATGGGGGCAAAATACGGGAAAATACAGGAAATAAGGAAGAGTTGCCAACACCATTTCATTCACTCATTTGTTCGTAACATGTAACATACCGGTAGTTGAACTTAAACCATTGAACTGAAACATAACTACTGGACAAGGGTTAAAATAATGAATTGAAGTCATATAAGTTTTATAACTACAAGTACAAGTTTTATAACTACTGGAGTTCGCAGTGCAGCACAGAAAGTCTCCTGCCGAAGTTTCCGGGCGAGACTATTCAAAAAAAGTGGCCTCACTTCTTGATACAAGGGAATGCCTGTAGTGCGAAGTCCAGTTATATTTGAGGTCAGCGACTTAACCAATCTGCATGCAAACCCATGCAGAACCATTTTCCAATTCTACTCACAAATGCACTACACACTACACACTACACAGGAGGACAAAGGAAAAGATTACACAATAAAGGAATATTAAAATAATAACTATATTTGTAAAACAATTTACTATTTAAATATATATTTTCTGTACATTAAACACAATATTAGGTATATAATTCGTTAGCATAGTCTAGCAAAACTACTTAGAAAGTTGACACAGAACACTCGCACTTTATAGAAACCAATCACAAGAGAAAGGCCCAAGAAAAAAAAAAGAACAACAAAATACCTGGAAAGCCTATTACTAGATGCCAAATTTTAAGATTTCTGCCAGAACACAAACTAACACAACTAATAAATAAAAAGTATATTCAGAAAAATGTTGAGCATACAACAGAAATAAATAAACTAAAAAAAAACAGAATATACGAAGATGAATGTTGAAGCTTAGATCTTTCATAATTAGGAGAAAAGAATCTTTTACACTTTTAATTTGCACAGTGGGCCTTTTGCTTTGCAAATTCATTTTTCTTCATTTATAAAATATTAAAGCATTTCAAAGGTTTTTATTCATTATTCCTGGCATTATTTAAAAAAAAAATCAGAACATTATGTTTGAACGTGAGGAATTTATTTCAGGTTAGGTAACCTGCTGTTTATGATAATTCCTCTTTAGGTTTCTGTAGCAAGATTGAGATAGGAAATATACACACTAAACTTCACTAAAAGGTATATTTACCCAGGATGATCATTTCAATGGGTCTTCCCCCCACCATCATCAGCTGACCCATTGAAATGATCATCCTGGGTAAATATAGCCTACCTTTTAGTGAAGTTTAGTGTGTATATTTCCGATCTCAATCTTGCTACAGATATCAACACTTCACTGTAGATTTCCATCTAATATTAATATTGTCCTTTAGGTTTGTTTCTCCAGCGAGTTTAAAACCTTTTGTGACATCACCAAACTGCAGGATATCAACTGTACATGCTATGCCCTGGACAGTACTACACCTTTTCAACCTCAATTTCGGAAAAAGTAATTTCAATTTCGGAAAAAGTAATTCCAATTTCGGAAAAAGTAATTTCAATTTCGGAAAAGGTAATTTCAATTTCGGGTAACAAATTATTGTTTGCAGTTTTTCCACTGAAAGAATTGTTCTATTTGTACCTTGATATTTTTTGTTTAAAATAATTGTTATTTGATTGTTATCAGTCTATCGCAGTAACATACAATTCACCATCAATTAAAGGTATTACTGGTGATCAAATTTTAAGTCATCAAACATAAAATTATAAAACAAAATAATGTTAGATTTTTAATTTTATGAAAATTAATTTACGCAATAATAGGAAGATAAGGAACCAAGCAAATAACTTCAGTAGTGCCAATTTAGACCGAAACAATTAAATATGAAGACGGTTTTCACGAGTTAATGTAGATATATATCTAAATATATTATGTTACTATACTTATTCATGATAATCAATTTTAGCCTACTTGCCAAACAGTCTATGTTTACCACTGATGTAGGAATCCTAATATGACTACATGCATCATTGGCACTTCCAGTTTCCAAGAGTTTGTGGTTTTATACGACTAATTTGATTGGTTTTGAATAATTAAGATACAGTTTCACAACTAGCACAAATGCACTGCCCCTAGTTGAAAACTGCTAAAGCTTACAAAGTCACTGCTCGAACAATAGATTACTTGTGATGTGCGCAAGATACTGTGTGATTGTTAGAGACCAATGTTGATACAAACCTACTAGCATCAGTCAATTCAAAAGGGAATTATTATCATTTTAGTAAACTCCCTAATTATGAAAGATAAAAGCCATGAAGATGGTTTTAGACTCTATAAAGCTTCAGTCACAGACAGATTCAAGAGAATTCACTATTGGAATGCAGCACTCTGCAGTGTTGCCACAGCATAAGTTTCACTATTCCAACAATTCACCGTTTCTTTACTTCCCAGTACCAAAGTAACCATTCCAAAAAATGTATACCCTATATTCATTAATAATAATAATTATATCTCACTATTCAAGATTTCATCACATTTTAAACCTGAGCCTTGGGTGCAAAAGCACCCTACAAACAACTACAAAACAAAACACAATCCAAAGGAACACTGATATACTTTTAGGAAGGTACAACCTCATGGACTAGGAAGAACTAAAAGCTACAGAAACTGAATTGAAGGTACTTAGCAGAAAGACAAACTGCTGGAAACAAACAAATGAAATAAACATATTTTCATAAATTCTGATCTTCCCAAAAACATTCTCAACATTTTATTGTATTTCATAAGCTTCTTCCAGCAGCGTGACTATCTTATTGTCCAATATACGAGCAATAAAAACTACAAGTTTCTGGTCCAACCATAATGTAACTAAACATATATTGCTACATACATAAAAGCTAAACTATGAATCAAAATATGAGGCAGAATCATTTTTATAATTTGATATTTTTCAATAAAAATGCCAGAATAATTTTTAAATAAAATTATTATATTGAAATAAATTTGGTGAAGGAAACTAATATCAGTGATTTTCAGTGTTTGAACGAAAAATGCACCAATAAAAATTTCTTATTAATATCCTTTTATTAAATTAATCTTGTTCACTGCATGTTATTTAATAGTTACTGTATAGTCAAGTGAAATAGGCATTAAGGAATTATGCTATAAAATGGATTTTGAAATATCTATTAATTTTACAAATATGAGTTTATTGCAGAATTAATTTCTGCCACAGCCTTCTACACAAGTCTGTGAATTAGTTGACAAAAAAATTATATATGCAATAAATTGTTAAATCTGTATTAGCCTCATATTTTGACAAGATGAGATTTTCTTAGTATAGCTACTACTTTGATACAACCTAAATTATTACGATCAATTGAAGCTAGAATATTACTAAATACTTAAAAATAAAAAAGTTATTGATACTGTCTTTGTTCACAACCTGTGGGTGGGCATGTGTCTATGTGGTACGAACCAACCACCGGATCTTATATAATACTGGACCTGTACACCATGTGTCTGATAGTTCGTTTCACACCATAAGCATTTTCTTGAACATAGTTTTTGTGAATTTAATTTTTTTTAATTAAAGGAATTTTTTCATAGTGTGGTAATTTTGTTGGAAGGATAAAAATATCCTAGTTTGAATTTCCCCGTTTAACAAGTAAAACCAGGTAGCTTGTTCATGCAGTAATGTATTAAAAACATCTTCTAATACAATACTAATGAAAATACGTTTCAATATATAACTTGTTGAAATTTTCTTACTATATTATGATTGTAGTCATACTGCATGCTTACAGTTAAAATTATCTACAGAAACATGGCTATATAACAGAAGTTTAAACTTCTTTGAATGAAAACTTATTTTTAATGCTTGTAGATGCACCACTAGATAAACTTTCAATAGTAATCAGAGGCACCAAGTCATAAATTGCAAATTTTAAAGCTGCTTTTATAAAAATATACCTTCTAGGAAAACAAATACATTATAGGCTTCATGAAAATATCAATATTCTCTGAGCTTGTACACTTATCACATAAACAGCTTGCTAGACTGAAAAATATTGACTCTTGTACTAAATGCTGTAAATTGTTTATATGTGCAGATTAAAATTTAATTTACGTAGTTTTATTTGAAGGAATTAACATACATCATAGAAGACAAAATATTACTATTCATCTAATTTGCATATTGCAAAAAATATTTTTCTTATAAATATGTTTAACCCCTCAAGCTGGATATTTAAATGTCGTGGAGCCAACGGTGGGTTTACCCTCCACCAGTATTTAAATGCCCCACATGCAGCTGTAATGCAAATTTTGCCTTAAAACTTTATTATTACTCAATCAAAATTTTACCATGATAATACCTTGGGTCATCCTCAATATCAAGTGCATCAGTCATGGATAAGCTGCACTCAATATCTGACCAAAATAAAGCTTAATTTGTAAGTTTTCAATGGTTCTTGGAAGCAGGTATCAATACAGGATCCCACTTCTCAGTCAGGATACCTATATGTATCCTGTTTCCTTTTACTTTTTTATGTTTTCGAGAAGTATTTATTTATATGAAATGTCTCTCTGTAATGGGGTTGTGTGGAAGATTTATGGATGGCAAACCTTGTTTGCAAGAGTTTACTGCCCTCCCATATTTAATGAAAAGGGAAGTAATCAGCTGGATTCTGAACAAGTGGCTTGCTGACTTAGACCAAGAATTTCCTCTGTGTTGCGACCCATTCCTCCCCATAAATTTACATTTAGCAGAACAAAAGATATTTCAGCTAATGGAACGAGAGTAAGACTACATTGCTCAATGAGTTCATGGAACGTATAACCGCCATATGAGTAGACAAATCCGCTGCATGCTTATCACATAAAACCAACTCTAAGGGTTAAGAAACTTATTTCTTATTTCCAGTATTTTAAAATTATTAGTTCAAGAAAAATAAAAATGTTTACAGCATACAGTATTTGAATCACAAAATCTTCGATCAGTTGTAGTTGTATGAAGAAACCAATAAATATGTTTTATGTTCATATTGTGTATTTAAGTAGTTAATTACCTTAATGGCCATGTGCACCAATTTCAATCAAAATTTTACCCTGATAATGTTCACGTATTACTCTGGCTCATCCTCAATAACCAGTGCATCAGTCATGGTTAAGCTGCACTCAATAGCTGACCAATATAAAGCTTAATTTTTCACCATGGAGTGATCATCTGGAATTGATCAGGTTGAAATTCGAGGGGGAAAAATGCATTCCGATGCTCTTGATGAAATAAAAAAGACATCATGTACCTTGATAATAACCTTATCAGAAACCAACCGTTAGACAATGTTCTTGAAATCCTTGGATACTGCTTTTTTTTTTTTTAATCGAGATTGGTGTACATGGCTACAAAAGTAACTTTGTTTTTTTTTTCTCTTGTCTTCGTTTTGACAGGTTAATATTACATCATAATTTCTATGATCAATTACATCAGACAAAAGGCTGAATATAGATTTTTTCATATTACCATTACTGATCTGAGTGTGTGACAACAACCTTGAAAAATGATCATGGTTATCCTTAGACCTGGGATTTTAAGGCAAATGCCTATTTTGTTCCTTATAAAATGGTATGAAAATTTTTCAATATGTTGACATTTCATGATAAATCACTTACATTTATAGAGTTTTATAGTGCCCTAAAATGCCTATTTGGACCTTTGGAGCCTATTTTTACTATTTTAGTGCCTAAAATGCCTATTTTGTACATTTAAAATAAAATTTAACTTCTGTAACTTTTAAAATCATTTAGTGGACAACCCTGAATGAAGAGCAGAACAGCAGAGGGTGGGTTTTTCAAAGAAACTTGATTTTCCCAATCATATGTCGCCAAAGGAATGCTGACTGACGGGGTAGGGTTAGCTCAAAACAACAAGTAGCAGGTATATAGTAAGAAGGGACATATTGTGTCAATTTTTCATATAATCCAAAAGTATTTTTGTTAAATGTATTTTGAATTCTGTCTTAATTTTGAAATTATTCTGTTAACAATAGGTATACCACGTTTTTTTACAGTAAAAAAAGATCACGTTACAGTTGAAGAGCATATTGCAATATTTTAAAGTCTATTTTCTGCCTATTTACAAATTTTTAAAGCTTATTTTAAGTGCCTATTTTCTCTTTTCAAAGCCTATTTACTTGTTTTAAAAGCCTATTTTAGGTGCCTAAAACTAACTTTTTTAGAGCCTAAAATCCCAGGTGTAGTTATCATATTCAAGACACCTGTAGATACTGTGTACATGCATATGTTGAAGTGGCCAGGAATTACCACAGGCACAAATGGTATTCGAATGGAATAGGACACTGGGTTTATATACGTCTCTGTCTTTCATATCGGTACTGGATAATACTATTATGCTTTAAATTTACTGATTTTTTGTCTACAATGTAATTATAATTTTTATCATTTTGAGTTCCATCTCAATATGAGACAAAAACAGTAAATACCATTTCATAGCATTCAATTAAAATTTTGTTGAAAAAAATGACAAAAGAGGAAGTCTATGGCATTTTATGTATAAAATGAAATTGTTTCAGTTTGTTTGACTTGCAGAATTTATTTTATTTTATTTTATTTTTTCTATTTCTAAAGAATTGAAAGATCTGAACACATTTGCTACTTATTATTTATACTTTCGGAAGGACAGCTCCTTTTGCCTCTAAAGCACAGAATACAAATATACAAATTTGATATAGACATGTTGTAGAATACATTTTTGGATGTTTAATATGAAATCAATGAAGCTTATACTTTGAATCTTATAAATTATTTAATATAGAATCAATAAGGAACCTTTCAGCGCTGATATGACTATTTCTCTTATGAAATCTTAAGTGAAAATAAGTGAAATTTGTTTCCGATCCAGCAATTGATTCAAAGTTAAATTGTTATTGATGAAATGGATTAGGAGTATCATAGTGTTTGAGTAAGCTTGACAATAACAAGGTGACATCAACGACAGCAAATTGACAACACCTCTTACTTATATTTTAATGTAATGAAAATAAAATTTTAACATCCTCAATTCAATAATCACCTTTAATTCCATAATAATGCCAAACAAAAAATATAAAAAAGTTCCAATAACAATTTTAATTAAATACGAACTTTATTTTGTTTCTTGTTCAAGGCATCAAATTTATGGATGCACATCAAGGAAATTCCTGGCCATGTTTGAAGGTTTTTGTAGTTATTGAATGTATGAACATGTATAAAATAAACAACTGCATGTCACACATTATTTCAGGTACATGTTCAAGCATAACAAGCGAGGTAAACTTTACAACTATGTCACCAGATCCTGCAGCTAGTTCCTGGAGATGTGCTATTAACTTACTTATAAATCTTTTATTCTCATTAGCATCATCTTCAAGAAAAAATGATTTGTGGTTCATACGATTTCACACAATTTATAAATACTACTAATAACGTTTACTGCACAAGCAATACTCTCAATATAAAATAAAAAATAAAGTGTTCCCTATTACAGGCCATGAAGGCCCAGAGGGTTCCAGGAGGTTAAGGCTCGCAGATTTTAGACATTCAGCATGTGAAGGTGGTAAGGTTGTCAGTCTTATGCACTGGCCACCTTTACCCCCTGGATTGCTCCTGGTACTCATTTCTGTTAGAGGCTGAGTCGACCTCAGGGCCATAATGCCACTAGAAGGATTAGGCCAATTGAAAAACTCCAATCTCATCGGGGATCGATCCCGCAACCTTCTGGTTTGTAGTGCAGTGCCTCAACCATCATTCTATGACATACCTCATATAAAATATAAGCTGTCAGTAAAAATGTTGCAGGGTAGTATATTTGTGTTAAATATGTTTGTGTTCTATTAATTTCATATGCTGGTGTAGTTTTTTGCTGCATGTGGTTATTGTTCACAACATCAGAAAAATATGTTAACATCTGATATCCCAGTGACCATTTTATTTTGTGTTCTTCCAGATAATAACTTCATAATGAGCTTTATCAAACAGTAATTGACAGTTTGAAAATGAATTGTTAATCTATCTGTTACTTTTGTTATAACTAGCTAAAACTGAAATTATTTCTTAATTTATTTTTAGTCATATAGAGTCAATTCATTCTACTTTTAGTAAAAATATATTAACCTTTGTCTCAGATTAATAGCAAGCCTCTTAAATCATAATCATGCAAAGATATTAATCACAGAAGTTGCCGAAAATGCCTTTACATCCACAAAGTATTCTTGAATTTTGTTCAAATTGTAGTGATGCAAATTTTTAACTTGTGTTAAACTTTTATAGTGATGCTCACATTACGTTTGCTAATGTGAATTACCTTGTTGGAACACTTTCTACTGCATGTGCCAACCATCTTCAGCAGTTGAAGATGGCTGCCAGAAAAAGCAGAAAATCTTAAACAACAAATTGTTTATGTCACCACCACTGTTGTAAAATGAGACCAAATGAACGGCGTTCTAGCTTTAATTTGTAAATGAAATGTATTTTAACTAACAATGACCTATAACCATATAGCTTGATTTAAAGTTAATCCTAGCTGATTAAAGTTGCCTATGTTACGGTGGTACATTTTATTGCCCATGTCAGTACATTACAACCATAACCGAGGAAATAAACACATATAACGGTTAAAGGCGTTTATGATTGTAATGTTATAGGTT
This sequence comes from Ectobius pallidus, assembly GCA_964059195.1. NCBI lineage: Eukaryota > Metazoa > Arthropoda > Insecta > Blattodea > Ectobiidae > Ectobius > Ectobius pallidus. The sequence goes on along the minus strand of CAXKWD010000002.1, from coordinate 82,171,888 downwards.
ATAATTATGTTGATTCAAGCATTAACAGCACATTTCCAGGGCATCTGACTCACTTTTTCTCCTACCCTGTCCCCCCCTAATTTGTGAACAATTTACATTTAATGCTTTCGTAATTGCTACTAAACTACATCACAAAAATAACAATGTATAATCATCCAGCACTCAATGTCCTAACATCGTAATACACAGGTACATCCACTATGAGCATTTTCTATTAAAAACTAGTATTTAAAATTTTTTACAGAGGCAAAGTTTTTGCCATCTGTCACAACTTTTCACATTAAAATATACAAATATTAGGCATTGAAATATCAAGTTAAAAGTTCTTTAACTTCATTTCATTGCCTTAGTTCTATTTTTAAATTCTCATAAAAATTATTTACTACTTATCTAATATGTAAAATACGAGTAATGCACTTTTTTCTGTACGTTTCACTAGATATTCCAAATATAGGCCTAACAATACTCATGTGTGATATACTGTACCTACCTTCTTTAGCACCATTTTGCCTTTTCAGTAATAAATTACTGTAGACTGCTTGGCTCTCAATGCAGGAACTTGACCACTGAGAAATTCTAGATGGTTATAGTTAACATCTTCCTTGTTTTGTTCCAGGATATGAACCATAACCTCTCATTTCACTACTTCGTAGCGAGTATATGCCCTACCTTGCTGTAGTATTTGTCTAACTAAAACTTAGCACTACAAGCAAGGGTAAATACATAACAATTTCCAACATCATGTGGAAAAAAGTCTCTACACCTCTGTAGGATGCATTCAGAAATCTTCTTTACAGTAAACCAAGAATTCTAAATAAGCATTTTAATGAAATATGTGAATATAAAATTTCGTTAAATAAAATATTAGCAAATGATACAGGCTGAAATTCAGAAAAAGAATAAATATTATTCTTTTCTGAATATTTTTTTGCTAATTATATTTTATTTTATATTCAACATCTCAAATAAGTATTGGTGTTAGCTATTACTACTGGTGAAATAATAACATATTTCTTACTTCATGAAGAAGAAGACTGTAGCTCCCTTTCACCAATGTCTTGCTTCCTTTCTTGAGTCTTGATGAATATTGCTAGAACCACCTCGTGGTCAAAATCTTAGACTCAGGAAGCAGCAGCTTTGTCTTTTTACTTCTGCGTTCTACTGAAGTGGGATCATTTTTGGCCAAATGTTTGTATAATTTCTTCCATGCTTACCAGTGTACCTGTAATGAAGCCCAAAACTCCGAACAAGATAATGAACAAGTTCTTCCACAGTATCCAATAGCAGGCACCCAATCCAGGAGATTCCCAGAAAGTGACAAGTTCGATGATGGCTGGGAACATGAGACCCAGGGTGGATAGACAAACAGCTCCAACCAATGAAATGAAGGGACCCAGCTGGGGAATGGCTATGGCAATACCAACTGTAACAAACAAAACAGTAATTTGAGAAGTTTATTTAATCACTTACCTGAAGGGATTAGTGTTAAGTTCCGTTTCCTTTAAAAAACATATTAAATCTATTTTGTTGGCAAACCCTTTTTAGAGTGTAAGGAATTTTATGACTTGCATTTTTAGTGTGTATACATTTGTTGTAAATGTCCTGACAATAAAGTATATTCTATTCATTGTCTAAAGTTCTCTTAGAAGAAAATTCTTCAATATAGCACAATATAATTATGAAAATAAATTGTGTCATATTTTACAAAAATGTAGAAACAGTTTTACCAGTATAATCTTTCAGAACTTCTATTGATTTCAGTCTATGAAAGAGATTACTATAGTTTAATTTCTTTACAATACCACCGTTTTTTGCTATGATTGTACTGTTCCACATTACTAGTGAATAATATAACAAATAGAAAGTGAAGTATTCATAATTAATTTAATAAAAGGTGGTCATGCCCTAATTTCCCTAGAAACATTTTACTATACTAAATATAATAGAATTCTTGAAAGTAATGATAAGGAAAGCCGCAAAGTCGCAAAGTTAAAAAGCATACCTGTTGCAATCACAAGGAATGTTCGGATGGAATATTCTGCAGTGAGTTTCTTGGCTCCAAACATATGGCCAATAGACTTCCAGATGATTTCCATGGGCACATAGAATTGCAGACCATATGTGAGGAAGATGGCCACAGCTATCATCACTTTTACAGACTGAGCCATTCTGTAAAAAATAAACATAAATTTGTTAGGAATATGTATACAATAGTAAGTTCTGTGTATCATTCAGCAACCAAGAGCCAGGCATGTCTTTTATGTGCAAGTTAAAGTTATCAAGTGGAGGAGACTGTATTGTGAAGGATTTTTTTTTTCTGTGATGAAACTTTTACAAGATCAAATTATATAATTTAATGGAACATTTTATTTTTTAGTGATAAAAAGTAACATAAAATTTTAATTAAACATGCATATTTGGAAATAGCTGTTAAGAATTAAAAAAAAAAAAAAAATCTTCCTTTATCTAAGGCAACGAGCAGCAGGTGGCACAATTACTCCAGATGCATGCCTGTTAAGGGGTGGGAAAGACAGTTAAGATGTTAAATAAATAAATAAAACTATAAATAACTTAAATGCCATCTGAAATCATCTTCAGTGAGGAATGTAATGCCAAATACCCCACCAAATTTTGCACAGTAATTAAAATACATTTTATTAAATTTTTTTTTATTATTATTATTATTATGTATCAGTATCGTAGGAGCTGACTTGTAAAATTTATTGGGGGATGGTCTCTCAGAATTGGAACATTAAATTCAACTAGTTTGGTATAATTTATGTGAAGTCCTTTTTCATTACAATAGATTACATTGTTAATTTATTGATAAACATAAGCACTCTGTTTGTAGTCTGTTCAATCAATAATTACTGCAATATTAATGACACTACTCCTTTTCTTTAGGATTCATAAAATCTTGACTCTGTTCAGAGTTAGTGGAGGGTGGACAAATTTACAAGTATGGTCATTTAAAAAAAAGTAGCATGCTGTTCTAATAGTATTATTACTCACACTTCAGTTACAGGAAGATTAAGTGTGATGCTGCCCATGGTATCATCTCCATATCTCAGGAAGCCAAAGAAGCCTACAGCAGTGTATAGTGTCACAACTGCACCCATTCCAAAATTGAGAACTCCTGGACACCCAATAAAATGCTGTGGGGTCTTCATGTTGTTCTCCAGAGGCATCACCTACATAAAAATGTTAAAACAAAGTTTCAAAATACAGAAACAATTTTAATGCCTGCTCTTACAAAATAGTACATTAGTACAAATAGTAGAATCACCAATTACTTTCTCAGAAGTTTTAGGTTTAGTATAAAAAAGTAGTTCCTAGTATTAAAAAATGATTCAATGGATGTTTTCATGTAATACAATAATGTAAATAAATATTCTGAGCTAAGCTCCATGTTCGGCCTGGTTACGCCTATGAATAAATATACTGGATGCAAACAAGAATTTATTGTAATCTAATTTCATTCGTTTTAATTATTTGAAAATAAACCTGTTATGACAGGACAGTTTATCAAAACAATTTTAGAAAATATTGTTCTCACTGTTAAAATTATAAGAAATACGAAATGCTGGTATGTTATAATGTTAGCTTATAAACTCTATCAAAATCTCTACCACAATAATAAATAATTCATTATAATGATAAGAAAGTTACATACTGTAATTCTGATTTCTTCTGGAATAAGTAAATGCAAAAATTATTGCATACAAACAGAATTAAAAAGTCGTTAAAATATACTTAATAATAAAGAGGAGAAATAAAGCAATTTGATACTTGAGAACACATAGGGCTTAAGAAGTTCATAAAATGTGTTGAGAAATATTCTTCACTCTTCACTTACCACACCGATTCCTTCCAGAGCAAAGATAGCAGTGCCGAAGAACAGTGGAAGATCATGAAATGATGCAAACTGAGGTCTTGTGTCAACAGATGGGAGATCTCGGAAGATGTAGTAAAATGTAATACCCACACCAGCAGCCATAAGCATGTTGGCAATCATGGAGAATGGAGCTAGCCACTTGAGATTGCGAATCATGTTGAGCAGGATGAGAGGGATAAGCAACATCACCATATACAGTCGTAAGTCCCAATTACTGTCTGAATAGAAGTCCACAACCTGTGGAAATACTAATTTTCAAATTACATTCACCGGAGCTAGGTTTTTAATATCATTTATAAAGTTGCAAGTTTGTATGTATGATGTATGTATATGTATGTATGTATGTATGTATGTTTGTTTTAACTTAGTTCGCAGGCTTCCACAGCTGGTGTTATAAATAAACTATTAGTAATTGTTATCCGGGTTGGGCCGCGTCATGTTTTTAGTGTCTTCTGACGTTTCGGACATCATATCGTGTCCTTCTGAGAAAGAATCGCAATAAAAATAATAACACGACGCAACCCAACCCGGATAGCAATTACTATCAGTTTATTTGTTTGTTTGTTTGTTCCCTATATAAATCTACATGCTTTGAGCAATTTGCTTAAAATTTTGGACACATACATGCTTCAACCAGGAAATATACATAGGCTACATTAAAATTCGAACAAACCACCCTTGTAAAATTACATATTTTATGAAAATATTACACTGAATTCACCATAAAAAATCACACTGCATGTGCAGTTCCCAAGACAACAGTATTGTTTCCTGTGTTCACAGGCAGCTTCGATACTGGGATTTGATAGGTTAGAGAGGCTATCGATATAATTCATTTTTGTAAATCAATAATGGAGAGTGAAATCCACATAAATAAATATCAGGCGTGATGCATCACATAACTTTCTCTATGTTGAATTGGCCAGTCTGGCATCTCTGGGCAATTACGCTACGGAGCCTGTGCTCGGCCTATGGTAGCATGCGTGTTATGGCAAATCACCAGAGGAGCAAATTTACAATAGAGGCTGTTGCTCAGAAGAACATAGGCTAATCTGTTAATTTAAAAACCTTTCACAACTGGCATTCAAAATTAGGGATTGGGAAACTATGTGAATATTAATGTATTTAATTATTTGAAATTGATTTTCAATTGATAACACTCAAATACTGCTACTTGCATTGTAAATGATCACTTGAATTTGGATTAACTCATTGAGAATTTAACTCACAGTACAGTTGTTTAATTTACTGTCGTACTATCACTATTATTGTCCACAAAGTAAATTAAATCTCAATATTGTGTATAGACTACTGTCTAGTTTAGCCTGATAAGTAAGAATCATTGTGTTTGGACTTATGTACAGTACAGTTGTTTAATTTACTGTTCGTACTATCACTATTATTGTCCACAAAGTAAATTAAATCTCAATATTGTGTATAGACTACTGTCTAGTTTAGCCTGATAAGTAAGAATCATTGTGTTTGGACTTATGTTGAGTTTGCCCCCTCCCCCCCATTAATAAAATTCCTGGTGACGCCCCTGGGTATAGTATATATATTTACATACTTTAAGTACTGGTATTAGGCCTATATCTATTTATAGTATTCTATTTCCACATACATTATAATATTGTATACTCAAAATCATGTATTACCATCCAAAATACACTCCAATTTCAATAATACTGAAATGTGCTTATGTGAAATTTCAACAAAAGGAGCATATACATTTCCAACTACAAACATATTCTAATTCATAAATAATTTTTAGACTTTCTTATTATTTTTTTGTAACAACTCTTCTGGAAAGTTTCATTTTATTGCCTGTTTGTAGTACCATCAGTTATGTGTCTTTAGTTGAAATGTCTCTTCATGATGTTTAACAATCCAAGTGAAAATATATTTCGTAACAATTTCGTAATACAGAACTTTTTGAGAAGAATATATTAAACCTTGAGAAAAGAGTAAAAACTTTAATTAGGCAAGTAAAATAATAATGATGATATGTTGAAAGATTTGCATTGTAACATGCTCCCTACAGAATATGTTTCCTTAAAAGTTATTGGACAAACATGGAGAAGAATACTTAGATGCCTGTTATGGTGTCTTATTAATGTCATACAAGAATAACTGAATACTATCTTACCTGTTTAATATTCGTTGCCACAAATACTATATAGACACAACAGCAGCCTAATAGATCCACACATAAGAAGAGATTTATTGTTGCCCTGAAAGTAGAAAATCCAGTTTTAATCATTTGAATTTTTAATTTAAGCATTTGGATTCAAAAGGAATGGTTGTGAATATTAATTTAATTAAAAATGGTTCATACTCATCCATAGGCGTAACCAGGCCAACCATATGGGGGGGTTATAATATCCGCGGGGTCTGTGGGGTATGGAATACCCCCCAGGGAGAGGGGGGGGTCCGGGGGTCCTCCCCCTGAAACATTTTTAAAATTAAGATGCAAAATAACGAGTTTTAAGCTTCCAGGGTCTTCCCCGGAAAATTTTAAAAACTAAGACGCAAAATAACAATTTTTAAGCTTCCAGGGGTCCTCCCCCGGAAAATGTTAAAAACTAAGACGCAAAATAACGAGTTTTAAGCTTCCGGGGTTCCCCGGAAAATTTTAAAAATTAAGACGCAAAATAACGAGTTTTAAGCTTCCCACGCTTTATACTTGTATTAAGTAATTTATAGGCAGACTTAGAAAAATTATACAATTTTCCTTTTTTTAATCAATGGGGGGGTTCAAACCCCCAAACCCCCCCCCCTCGGTACGCCTATGTACTCATCTGTATATGCATAAATACATCTGTCTTCAGTGGGATAAATGTTGTTAAAATTCAAACCGTCATGACCCAAAAGAAGAGTAAGTATTTTTCTGTTGTTCTGTAATTTCATCGCTTTTCCAAGACAATCTCCTATATAAAATTTCCCACGTTCTCTAGAATTTCAAGTTTTCACGTATCAGTATTTGTGTTAATTATTTAGATTCTATATAAAAGGCAATGTCCCTTACAGACTAAAAATCTATTGGGCCGAATTATGTGCAGTTTTTTTTGCAAAAGATCCGCTTTGTCCAGAGAAGGTTTAAAGTCATTGAATTTCTAGATTGAATTGCAATACACTGGGCTTTGACAAAACTTGACATACCAGCAATAGAAATCATTTCCATAGATCAATAGTGGAGAATGAAATCCATGTAAATAAATAACACATCTTTCTCTCCCCTGGGCATGGACAATATCATTTTCTCACTTCACATTTTGATTTAGAATAAGGGGTCATACTGCAGGGACAGCATTTTCAGTTGTTTCAGCCAGAGTTTGTGCCAATGATGGGTAGCGAGTATGGTATTTTAGAAGTCGGTAAAAAAATCCTATCCACTGATGTAGGCTGTGTATCAGTTAAGAAGTGGTGATGTTTATTGTAAGCCCTAATTATGCAAAGAGAGACAAAATAGATGGAACACTTTCAGTCCTATGTGCGCAGTAAATTACTGTGTCCCAGATCTTTGGGCAAAAATGTGTGAAAGTGATATTGATTTTCTTTTGATTTTAGCCCCAAAATGGTTGTATGGCAACATGAAAATGTAAAATAAAATATCCTGTAAAGACAGTAAAATGGAAAATAAAATATCCTGTAAAGACAGTAAAATGCTATGTTGCCAGAATTTCTGTTTCTTCTTATTTCTTATTTTATTACCAGGCTGGTAATGGGTTGAAAAATTCTAAGTCAAGTATGAGTGATAAAAGCCATATCTATCATTTTCTGAGGGAACAGTTTGATTGTGATAAGTTATTCCTCTTCGCTTAAAACTCTTCCATTATTTAGTTTTGAATTGCACCCAAAATACAAAACCCAGGAGACATCAGGCCTTTTAAGCTTGTTAATTTCTTTCTTTCTTTACTTGCCCAAAGTGTTATACAATACAGATGGCATCATCATAGAATACATCAATAAAGACATGAATTTATGTTGTTAAACATTGTAAGAAATGACTGACATTTATGTGCCTTTAAATAAACCCTTGCGTAAATTATTGTAAAATACCTAAGTCCATATTTTTATATTACTATACTCGTTAACTTTACAAGAAGCTATGTACCATAATATAATATAACGCTGATGCTTCTATTTATGCTTTTTTACTACCAGTACTGTTCTTTTCATATTTGTAATTTTTTACTAAATATGTACAGACTATCCTTTGGTGTTAATACCATAATAAGCACTTTATAAGCATGATAATTTGTTTACATCTTGTTAAGAAGAAAATAACATCACGATGATCTCATAGTTTTATTAGCTCCTAGAGAGGATGAACTATAAAAGATCATTACCTTGCTATTCCTGAGAATTTATGAACTGCTGTGGGGCCAGCTAAGAAAGCTGCTTCAGCCAGCTCAGCAAACCCCAAAGAGGGAACTTGTGTTCTTCGACATATTATGTGTGAGCACTTCACCTACAAGACAAAGAAAAACAATTAGACAAAGAAAAACAATTAAGACAAGTCAACAAAAAACTCACTGAATTTGATTCACAAGCTTCATAAAATAATATGTAAAGTAATGCAATTGCTACGTTTAATTTGAGTATTTAGCTCGCGAATCAGTGACCAATTGCACATAAAAAAACGGAATTTCAAACAATCCTATGCATCTATGGTCATATTTATGTTGTTTAATTTTTACCACATTCATTTTGTCGCACATACGTGCACTTGGTTTAATCATAATCATAATCTCTATTCACCAATAGTAGATATTGCCACAGATAGTAATTGATGACATGAACAAGATATCCAAATATTTGTTTTTACTCAGAAGGTTATCGATTTAATTTCAACTTCCAGCAACTCCTATTTATTTTTGTTCCTTACACTTTAGCTGCTCGCTACTGTAGCATAACACACTTTGTGTTTAGCTATTATTTGCTACAGCACAAAAGCAGGTTGAAATACCTGCTAAATAATCAATTTTAACAATTTTTTACAAATTAGTTGGTGGCTTCAGAAAAAATTATAGCGTTTATTAGGTATTTAATATGGAAGGTACATCAGTTGTGACAGTAGAATCAAGATTGCTTATAGGAGCCAATTGACAAGTGGTACTTCAGAGCAAGAAGAGAGTGACATAAAGACAGAGTACATTTTTAAATGTACCATAATATTGTAACCCGAAGTATGATATTTAAAATAGATATAGGCAGTGGCAGCCCCAGAATTTTTTCTGTGGATGGGCCAGGAGAATGTAAAGGGGACCATAGTGAATGTATTTGTAATCAAATCGACATATCTAAATTTATAAATAATTCAATTAAATGTGTGCTAACCTAATATATATGTTAAATATTTTGAATTGTAATATGGTCGAATAAACAATTTAAAAATTTTAACAAGAACTCTGGTCTTGGATTCAATTCCAGTAATTATTCCCCCTTCAATTTTTCTAAATGTGAAGCGTTACTAGCTCTTTAGCTTTTCTCATTCCGAAATGCAGTAACTTTTGAAACATACGCAGGTGAAAGTGACAAGGGGAATGACTTCAGTCAAGTTCATTTTAAATATTTATTTTCTTTTATTTCATTTTATTCTCTAATCTTATACTATCCGTTTTATAAATGGCAAGAGGTTGGTCCAGCATTTTTGGGTGAACCAGGGCTATTACCTTCTAGATTTGACATTTCTTGGTCTACTCCAATGCCTATTGTTCAGCAAATGAATAGACCTCTTTACAGCTCTTGTGATCACGTTTATATTCAGCTAGGGAATTCATTCGAGTGAGGTCATCCAAGGATGGTAGTAAAAGCACTGACATACAATTCATTATGTATCAATTCACTTGTAAACCCCAACATTTGCTTCTAAGTGAATAGATTGCTATGATGAAGACTATATCTTCAACTTACCAAGATATGTACACAGTATGTGCAGACGAAGCCAACAATAAATGTAGCTACTACACCAAACATTAGCCCAGCATTTTTGAATGCCATGGGCATAGCTAGAATTCCAGATCCTAAGCTGCCTTTCAATAAATGTATCAAAGTATCCATATCACTGCAAAATAAAGAAATTCATATTTGTCTGAGAAGAGAAGGAAAACTCTATCAGCATCATTAACTAAAGTAAAATAAATATTAAAAAAAGTCTTGATAACAACTAAAAATGAAAATATATAATTTGGTAGCCTACATGTTTTCATTTCATCTTATTTATCCAACCAAACTGTAAAATCTTATGACTGTGCTCAGTGGCGTACCAAGGCTACTTGGCGCCCAAGGCTAATTAGATGATAGTCGCCCCCTAGCACTAAAAGGTTCAAGGTTCAATGAGTTTAATTTAAACACAGTTTAATGTTCACAATTATTTATTTTTAATAAGTAGAAAATATGAATGAAATACAACTGTAAGTGATTTATGTATAGCGTAGAGCTTTATCACTGGTACTCACTACTAAATTGCGGTATTTTTACCTGTTGGAGCGCTTTCAACCGCATGGAGCGGCCATCTTCAGCAACTGAAGCAACTTCAGCGGTTGAAAGCGCTCCAACAGGTAAAAATACCGCAATTTAGTAGTGAGTACCAGTGATAAAGCTCTACGCTATACATAAATCATTAAGATTATCGCTACAGAATGGACAAAACTCAAGAAAACTGTAAGTATTATAAGGTTAGTTTGTTTGAAAAAAAAATAGATAAAATTGCTAAATTACATCGTAAACTTTTTCTGTGTGCTCGGCGCCCACGACCTATTTCGTATTGTCTATAAATAGTTTAAAACAAAAGTTTATTTAATTTCTAAATAACATTACTGCAGTATTTAATAAAGTAATAAAGAAAATTTAACCAATAAAACCTTATATTTTGCCTGAAAAATTATTTTTTCTTAAACTAAAAAAATATGTTTTTCAATTTTGGCACCCCCTTCTTTACGGCGCCCGGTGCAGCCGCCCCGTTCGCAACCCCCTTGGTACGCCACTGACTGTGCTTCATTTGTACTTACTAGATCAGTTTTTGCTTAGATTAAGGGATTTTTAAACCAAAAATTAAATATAAGATATATTCATTGCTCTTTGCATTTATTATTATCAGTATAGTTCCACAGTTTTTGAAGTATGGAATCTGATCCTATGTGACTACACTTTAAAAAATAAATGTATTTCGATGAATATAAACAAATTAACAGTCATCATACCTTATGCTGTAAAACTGTAACAAGTATGTATGACAAAGTTTGTTGAATGAAATAATGTTGTAAAACTGCAGAAGAAACATCTACATACCTTGTGGGATGTGAGAGCTTGCGGTGCTCAAAGGGGTTGTACCCCCCAGTCTCCTCATCAAGAGGTGGTTTCTCCACCAGTGGTGTCGTTGAACCAGCAACGATTGCAACTGGGACTCCATTTTTTTCACACTTGTACCTAGAAGCCAATATCAATAGTCTTTAAGTACCGGCACTTAACTCTAAAAGCAAATGTAGACTCCACTGTTATATGCTGAAGATATTATACAGATCTACCATTCTAATTATTATTTATAATACTGTGATTATTACTCATCACCTTTGTGAAATGTTGTGATTTGAAACAAATAGAAAAATGTAAATAAAATGTTAAATACATGAGAATTATGCGATTTTGTATGGAGTAGCTGTTGTTTCTACTAACCACTGATAAGGGGGTCAGGTTTACATTTTTCATTTTTTAATAATTTTATTAAATGTTGAGATATTCTGAAAAGTAATCATTATTTAGATATTTGAAAGCAAAGTATAAAATATACAAAGTTAAATACCATATATAAGTGTGATGATGATAATGATGGATATGTACCGGTATGTAAAACTTAAGATAAACAATCGCATCCTTACAACTTGTAGGAATGTATCTAAGCACAAAATATATTTATACCCTTAGCAATCAGTGATGGCGTTTGGGGCCAGGTAGGTTCCTTCACCAGCAGGCACCCTTACGTTTACAAGCACAGAAAATTAGGACCCACCGTAATTTCAGCCCCATGAGTCACCTAGTCTACTTCAATCAATCTATCTTAGATTTTTTTAATATGTAATTTTATCTTAAAATGTTTGTTATATTTCAATTCTACACATAATGCAGGGCCGCCACATCTTGGGGTCGGGCCCAGGATCAGTACTGGTCGCGGGTCCCTCACCGACCGCCGACCAACCTAATTTAGTTTTCTCTTCCCTTCTCCGTGGAGCTTCCTTCTCGTTACTCGTGTAACAGAACATTTTATCAAACTATTCCAGTTTTCCATAAAATTATACCACATCACCGGGATCCATCGGGCCTAGGACTGTACCGATTGATCGATTAATCGGCTCGATTAATCGATTAAACATTTAATCGTCGATCAATTACATTTTCCGATTAATCGGTTTAGTCGAATTCTGAAAAACGTTTTTCGAGAAATGGGTCAAATGACCAAACTCCTTTCTTTCGCTTCTCCGGCCTTGGCACATCATGTGTCATTCAGCCTATTGTGTCCAAAAAATTCCCGTTATTCAGAAACCTGGAGGGTAGTTTAGTCGACAAACTCGTGTGTCTCAAGTCTGGCTGAAAAAGTAACCGGAAATGTAAGTTTTATATATATTTTTTCACTAGTTAACTAACAATTAATTCATTAATTCACGATTTCTTCTGATTATCTGTAGTGTAGTAGTTATTAAACGTGTAAAAAATATTAAATGCACACTTTGGTTTCGTTTAAAATACCGACCCGTTTGTCGATTAATCGATTGAAGTCAAGCGTTAACTCTATTAGAAATTTTAATCGACTTTCAGCCCTAATCGGGCCCCTTCGGCCCTGACATAATGACAAGAAAAATGACACCAAACAATGTATCATTTACTTTATTAGGAACATTTCTAACAAATGATGTAGTAAGTCACTATAAAATTTCATCATTTGTTAGAAATGTTCCTATTAAAGTAAATTATACATTGTTTGGTGTCATTTTTCTTGTCATTATGTGTAGAATTGAAATATAACAAACATTTTAAGATAAAATGACATATTAAAAAAATCTAAGATTGATTGATTGAAGTAGACTAGGTGACTCATGGGACGGAAATTACGGTCGGCCTTAATTCCCTGCGCTTGTAAATGTAAGGGTGTCTGCGGGTGAAGGAACCTACCTGGCCCCAAACGCCATCACTGTTTGCTAAGGGTATAATTCATATAAGTACTTTCAATTGATTTTAAATATTAAATTAAATTAAATTAAAATTCCTGTTATTTTTGTTTTACGAAAACATTGTAAATTATAAAGTAGGCTTACAACTTAAATTTCTATATGACTAAAAGTGAAATTTCCCTTAGTTACCGCTACTTATGAACAGTGTATATTACAGCCAAACAAGTTATTCGTTTCAAGAAATTTCATCGAGTTTTTAAATACACAAGCAATAAATTGCTGTTTTGCAGCTTTTGCTCCAATTCTGGCTTTTGTAGTTTTACAGAAAATATGACCTAGTCGAATTTTACAGAAAGTCATAATCGTGTTGGAACTCAACCATTCAGCATGTGGCATGTGTGACCGGTTCCTCGTTGCTAGGATGAAGAAAATGTATGGTACATTACTATTGATCTACATCAACCTTTCCCGTTCTAAATTCCATCAGCGAATTTACATTTTGGTTAAAATTGTCATTTTCCGAGACTAATCACACTATTAAAATAGTTTCCAATCTACATACTCAGATATAAGACATAGCCTAATTGTAAAAAACCTCAGTTTTCTCATAATACTGTTCGAAATTTATCCAACCTCATTTCTAATGTTATCTAATCCATGATTCACGTATACTTACTTAGTGAGGACCAGATCTGTTCTTGTGGCATTCTTTTTTGGATCATACTCCGTTACAATCGGCCTCAGATTTGTAGCCTGTAACACACAAACGAAACAGTAGTTTTAAATTAATTTATATTATGATTCATAATAAGTATGTCACAAATTATAAGTAACAAATCCACTCTTGGCAAGTTCTAGATGTTACTTTCTCAATAATTATGTAAACAACTCAAAAGGTCGTGAACAATCACCCTGTTATTATCTTGTATTGGTTTCGAAAAAGTTAAATACATGCCATTTCTATAGGCCTGACCGATAGGTTCACAGTTATTTCGCTACAAGTGGACCTGCATGTCAGTATAAAAATGTGAGCCGTTTTGTAATTCCTCGGGAGCTGACAACTCTTTGTTTATTTTGAAGACTACTGTCATATTTCATCCAGTTCGGTAGTAGGGGCTCTTTGAATGTTCTGAGAGATTTATATGTTCAGTTCAACTTTATTTTTTCTCGTGGTACGAGTAAATGAGTTTTTATTGTTAAAAATGACTAAAGTGGAGATTCACGAACTGTGTTGAAATGTAAAACGTGTGTATACAGTTACAGGAGCTGACTTGTAAAATTTATTGGGGGTGATCGTTCAGAAAAGGAAAATACATTCAAGTTTAGTTGAAATCCTTCATTACAACAAACGAAATTATTAATTAATAAATATAAAAACTTTGTTCATAGTCTGTTTAATCAATAATATTGCATTACGAACAACACTATGAGCTTACTTGAGGATTAATAAAATCTTAACATATTGTGCCTAAGAAGGGTGGGCTTTTTTTTTTTGCGAATTATGTTTTCATTGTAAATGTCGGCCTGCGAATTAAATTTCTAGTGATGAACTCATTTGCTATTTCATCCAAATCTAAATGTGAAGCTTCTTCTCTGTGGAAGTGAATGATTGCTATATGGTTCATTCTCTGTCTACGTATTGTGGACCTAGTGTAGGATAAGTGTAAGGAGAGAGGAGAATGATCGGTTAGCAGTGGAAGTCGATACTGGTATTGTAAAAATTCGTCTCATGAACAACTTCTAATAATGATTGATAAATTTCATCTTCAGTGTCTTTGAGGGAGAATTTTACAAAGTATAAGAGTTATTTTTCGCCTTATACCCTTAAGGGTACTTTGTAAAGTTCTAATAATATGTCACGAAGAGAAATTCCTTTCTGAAGATACTGGAAATGATGTAAGTTATATAAATATTATTGGGAGTGCCGAGCATTTTTCCATAAAATTGAAAATTCATTGAAACATACACTTATCCTAAGCTAGCATATGGCTGGTTGTTACAAAGATATATCGAATGGAAACTTTCCTCTATAAGAATGCATGCGATCATTCACAACTTATTTGTGTAAACCATAGTTTAAAATAATTGTAATTGATCTGCAAATATCCTTAGGAGCATGTGAAACAGCGTGAGTTAATGAATTGATATTCGGTACATAATTATGAAGGTAAACCGGTTGAATTGTGGTGTGAAAACGTTTCTCTAATTGCATAACATGTGCATTAATTTTCTAAAGCAGTTATATATGTTTATTAATAAGTCCATCGACAGTCTATTTAGTAGCCTCCCTACTTAGATCAAGGGTTATCTAATCTCATCCTGATCCCCATTTTCTCGACGCTCATTAAAAAAAAGTACCGTATTTCAAAATAGTCAAACAAAGCAAGAAATTTAGTTTACAGTTTTTCTTAGTAAAAGGTTTATCGGATTATTTATAATAATGAGCCCTTTTGTCCTTACAAGTTAAATAAGATCATTAACTTTTATTATGAACATGACCCTGGTGTTTACAACTGAGCAAACTTTCCTGCCAGGCCTCTAAGAAAACTGTTCAATCAAGATCTTCTCTTCAAGGTCTTTAATGGTGAAGGAATGATCCATTCCCTATCAGTGGACACAGAAGGTGAAGGAATAGGTGAAAGCATCAAACTACTGATAATTTTGCCAGAAATAGCTAGTACTGAGATATGATACCACAACGTGTCGTAAATGGATGACAGGGCTTTACTTTCCTTCCGAACTAATGAAGCATGTAAATCCCTCATCTACTGGTAGTGATTTACGGTATCTAAAAACCAAATTACATTCCAAACTGACAATTCAATTAAATACATAATGAAATTCCATTCTAGGCTTAATTATGACCTTCCATAAAGTGTAATATCCGATGGTAGGAGAAAAGAATAGTGGTTTTAGTTTAGGTGAAGGCCGTGCCTGGCCGCCGACACTTGTTGCAAACGACCTAACCAGTCTTGGAAAGCTGCAAGTTGTAAATTTTGGATTGAAATGAAGAGCAAAAAGAGCAGCAAGTTTCTGTCAAGGACAACGTATTCGGTTCGCACTCTACTTCCTTTCATTTCAATAGGGGCCCGCTTCTTCAAGGGGGCGGACTTTTATTTGCTGAAAACCTGGAGCACTTGAGCATCTTAAGCCTTTGATAAGACTTTTCCTTTAAGGAGTTTGCATTGAACCTATACTTTATCTACGGTTCTTTAGTCTATACAGTGTGATAACGATTTTTATGGATAATTAATGGATACAGGAATTTAGCCTTTACTTTCGTCATTTTTTACCGTTCTTCTATCACAACATAGGCTACCAAGCATAATATATTTCGCTGTTCTGCCGTAAAGTCAAACAAACATCGGAGTTAGCCGATTCCTCTATAGTATGCGAGTTTTATCCACAATTAAATCTTACGAATAGACCTCGGAATTTTAGGTTCTTATAGCTTATAAATAATGCACCAAACTATAACAGTGTGTTTACATTCTTCTTTTGTCTTGGCTATTGTCCAAAGTCCAATTCAGGGCTAGTTCTTTGTAATTTACTTGTCCATCGACTAAGTCATTTAGAAACCCGAACGTGTTGATGATGAAATTATGGAACACCATAAAAAGCTCAGTCGGTTTCAGTCTATTGCGAAATCTGGAGGGCTCGAAATTTGCTTTTATATGGCTTTAAGAGCAATCAACGGGTAGCCTATTTCAAGCTACCTCAAGCTAGAAGATTTGTTTCAGCCAACACCATTCCCATGACTTTAATTATATAATAATTATCTGTTATTTCCTTTTTATCGTATAAAAAGAATTATAACACCATCAAGAGTCGTTATGATGAGGCACTGATTTTTTGCCGACGGAAAGACCCCATAGGAGGGAATGACCAGTAATGTTGCCCACAGATCCAGCCTTGCAGATTCTCACTTTGGAAAAGACGTTATGTTGCGAATTTTGGCACCAGAAATTCCCACTTTCTCACACGGATCTGAGCCCTCTAATTTGGTTCCAGTATCGAATAGAATTTACAATCTATGCTATCACTTTATAAAATAAGAA
Organism: Ectobius pallidus; assembly: GCA_964059195.1. NCBI lineage: Eukaryota > Metazoa > Arthropoda > Insecta > Blattodea > Ectobiidae > Ectobius > Ectobius pallidus. Next base: position 82,154,768 of record CAXKWD010000002.1, on the reverse strand, counting down.
AACACAGCGTATTCAAGTGCAAGGAGACAACTTAATTTGCATAAATGTAGATAATAACAGTAACTGTACTTCATAAAGTATGTGGTAATAGTCCTTAATACAATTATTTCCTGCATATTTATCTTTTAGCAAAGATCATGGTCAACAGGCTTTCTGCACTCCACAAGGTCGAACAGGCAATTGGTCCATGGGCTGGAAAGGTTTACTGACAATGCATTCAACTTCTTATGGAAGGAGTGGTTTGATTATGTAATGGCGAAAGAGAGGAGCCAGTTCTAAAAATAGAAGTATCCCAGTCTTATTAACATGAAAGAGCGTGACTTTATATGCAGCGATACGAAGAAGGTACAGTCTGTTCGTAATAGGAAACAGAACACGCAAACAGGACGAAGTCAAAATTGAGGAATGGGCCAGGAAATTTTTTCTTCGACTCGAGCTGAGTTTTAAGATAAGGCACTACGGCAAATTGCGGTGTATAGGATGAGGTGAATTTTTTGTTAATGAGTTGTGCATTGTTTTTTGATACAGTAGAAATTGGTTTATACAGGGTGTTAAAAAATTACGTTTACAACGTTTCAGGGATGATAGAGGAGGTAAAAACAAACATTTTCTTTCTGTGACAAAACTTTGGCATATGCTCCGTTTTGCCGCTGGATGGACTTCAGGGTAGATGGCTTAACTGCCGTTACAACATGCACCGATTAGTTTTGTTTGTACTGCTTTGATCGTCGTGTCTGGAACAATCTAAATGATACATTCCCCAATCGTTGGATCGGCAGGGGTGGGGCGGTACCGTGGTGGCCACCTCGATCACCGGACCTATCTCCATTGGATTTCTTTTTGTGGGGAGACATGAAACGTCCTGTGTATGAGACACCGATCGATACGGCAGAAAAATTAGTTGCTCGCATTGTTGAAGCTTCACATGTTATTTGAGACAATGTTGGCCTTTTTGAGCGTTGCAGACAGTCCATCGCATGAAGATACCAGTTGTGCAATGCCTTCAATGAACGGCAGTTTGGACACCACCTCTAAAACGACCATTGACCTCGTTCCTTCTGGATAATACGAACAAAATTCGAATGTTGCAATGAACACTTATGTAGGCCTACACAATAAACGGCGCATTTGCCAAAGTTTTGTCACATAAATAAAATGTTTGTTTCTACCTTCTCTATCATCCCTGAAACGGTGTAAACGTAATTTTTTAACACTCTGTATATTTGAAGATTACAAATAAAACAATCAAAGGTGACTTTTCACAAAAATCGAGTTATGGGTACATTATCAGTATAAGCATAGTATACTACTATTCTAATGCCAATTCACGGAAATATCATTCTAAGTCCACGTAAAGTTAACTTCAAAATAAAGTATGCAATGGAAGATTAACCAAAGTCCCACGATTGTAAGTAAAATCAGTCAAGAGTCCACAGAGTCATAGTGCATTTTCTGAGGGTTTTCTAAACTTCAATTGTTCATTACCATTCACAGGAAGCCCACATGATATTCTTACAACAGTAATTCATTAATAGAACTGTGCATGTTACAGTTCCAAGTATTTAATACTATATTATTCTTTTCTGTGTTTGTGTGTGAAAATTTTGAACATTTACTCCGTCTAACCGATGCCTCATCTACTTTTATCATTATCAGTATTGGTAACATGTGGTCAGCATACCGACTTTCATGGCCGTAATTCATATTTTCTTGAAGTGAGTCGCTAGGTTGCCATTCATTTATCAGTTGTCCTCATAAGGGTGAGTACACCCCGTCCCGGAACTCCTTAACCCAGAAACATCCGAGAAGGTACCGGAGATAGAATCCAGGTCTACAGATCCGTATTCAGCAACAGACCGCACAGGCGGCCAATGTTGCATCTATAACGACTATTTCAAAATAAATTGCAAATTAATATGGAACGAAACAGTAGATACAATATGTAAATAGTGTAATTTGTTTGATATTATCAAGGGATATAGGTAGCTGAGAGCAGTCAAATTTTTACATCAATCGACAAATACAGGCTATAATGTGTTAAGACATTTCTCCCCACATAGTAACTTCATAATAAATCAGATCTAAATGTTGCATAAATAACTTTCAAATTATACTTCATATGAATAGGCTATGCAATTACAAATACAGGTACACTATTTTTGAATTTCAGATAAAGCTCTTCAACTTCTGTGACATGTTAGATTAGGCTCAACGGACAAACATTTTTTGCTGCAAATCGATCGATGTAGGCTTATTTGCAACCGGAAATGATAAATAAATAAAAGGATGTCATAATTACTTAGCGATAAAGAAAGATGGCGGGAGTTATCGAAATAGAGCACCAAGATTAACATTTTAAAACAAATTTTTACACTCAATTGGCCCAAAACAAATTATAAAATAAGAGCGTAATTCTCAATAGATTCTTTAAGATATTCTCCAAATACACAGATTTGGAGTTGCTATGAAAATTCTGGGTACCGTCAATATAATTACTGTACATAATAAAAAACAAATTATAGGTTAGGTTTCTGCAATTGTTAGTAAGGACCTCTAGTGCTGTTTCAAAGAGGTTCGCTGAACTCCTCCTTTTCAAAATCCGTAATCTCATAAGGATTTGGGGTTTACAGATACAGTACGGTATAATTATAATGAAGACGTGTGTTATCCACGATATGCATGATAGGTATTAATAAGTTACTAACGAATCAAAAGGATCAACTTCGCAATTGGAGGGATCATGCTCTCGAAGGCAGTTATTTTTATAGCAATCAATTAGCCGATGGCGTGATGGCATGTGAAGAGCTGCCTTAATGGTCCAGACGGAGCGGCCTTAAAGGTCGCCGGAGTCCAGTCTCTTGCTCTCGGAAGGAAAGTGTCCTTCAGCCTCCTAACGGAGCCTAATTCACCTTCAAGCTACCAGATGGCGCAGAATGCACTGGCCTTTCGCAACTACTCGGGTGGCTAACAAACTTATAATAATAATAATAATAATAATAATAATAATAATAGTAATAATAATAATAATTGTCATTGAACTACACAGTTATAGACAAGAACAATATCAAACATTGCACTTTAGACTAAACAGAAATACAATGATTAAACTATAACACTTTAAGACTCTATAACAGTGCCACATTCAAAGAATTCCGTTATAGAATAGAAAGGTGACTTAAGTAACTAATTACACATTTTATATTGAAATACATTTGATGGTAAATCTATAACATTAATGGTAATTATTAAACATTTTAATTTCTAAAATTTAAAACTATTCAAAGATTTAGTTAGTCTCTAAAGAGGTACATAAATTCTTCTACCACTCCTAATATTCTATGTGTGCACTTCTTGTCTATAGTGCGGTATAAATATACAAGTTGTTAAACATCGTAATCTGATAAACAATTGCTTACAGTGTCCTAATCTATCTGCATCTGTAATTATCCTAACAACCTTTTTTTCGCAACAACAAAATTTTTGTGAATATAACTACTAAAGTAAAATTCCACAAGAAATTACAGTTTGGAAAAAAAGGCAAAATATGCCTATCTCATATAACCAATAGGTACAACATATTAAGATTTCTTACTAAATAAATTACCCTTGATAACGTTTTAGAAATATAATTAACATGATGCTCCCAAGTTAATTTACAATCTGCGTGCACATGCTAATGCAATATTCTCGAAATCATGGATATTTTTAGATTACATCCAAATAAAATTACCGAACTTGCGAAAGCAAAATCATAAATGTCACTTCACTTGCCACTACAAATTTTACTTCTTAATAATTTGAAATATACGAAAGTATTCATAAATTAAACAAGAAGACACAAAAATAGATGAGGGGAAATGGAAAAAATAATAGGAACAAGGCCAAATGAAACAGATCTATACGAACAAGAAATAATACAGACCCAACAGTATAAATGGACACAAAAATGATCATTATAATGATTATTGAGTTTTAAGTTACTTTCTATGTTCTAATGACTATGGTATAAACTTGACATGTCTTTTTTATAATTTGAAAAATGGCTAGAAGAGAATAGCAGACTCAGGCTAAAGAGTAGAGATTATAATGTTTAATAGCCTATAAATAATATACAATAATACAAGTTATATATTTTAGTAGATTTTAAGCTTGTACGTGATTCCACTGTTTAAATTGCGAGAGTAGCCTATCTTAATATATATTTAGAGTTAAATTTATGGATATAAGCATTCATCTACTAAAGTCGCTAGTGGGTTATAAGTTTGAAATCAACCACGGATGACAATTTTAAGAAATGGATAAATATCTACATATTTAAAGATAAAGCAATTTCTGTGGTGACACATATGTGCATCAGTAGCAGTGAAGAGTTATAATAGTATGGCATAGTATGTATACTGTGGTAGTACTAGTAATAGCAAAGCTTGTAATACTAGGTAGTAAGTCCATAATAGTAGGTTTAAAGAAAGGGCGGATCCAGAACTTACTGAAGGAGGACCGACATAAACGAAAGTTTGCAATTACTGATGGGTTTGGGATGGAATGTCCCCCCAAAAGCAGGGGGTCTGGGGGTCCTCCCCAGAAAAAAAAAAATGAAGTGCAAAATGACGAGTTTTTAGGCCCTCTGAGTGATTCCTCCACATTTCTCAGCAGACTAAAACTTTTTGCCCAAAGTTTTAGTTCTGTTGAGAAATTTGTCTTTTTATAGTTCTCAGGTTGAAATAGGGCGAGTATATAAATGATTTTATTTTATTTCTCATCTCAGCAAACCCTAACAACAAGGAACTAAATCTACCAATAATTAATTGAACCAGTCCTTATTGCTGCATCAGTATAATTTTACGTCTGACCTAATACAATGCATGGAAAATAAAACTTTGCACACTTATCGATGCAATACGAACTCTGTAAATAAATAAATAAAGGTAAATAAAGAATGAAAGAGTGAATGAATTAATGAAAAAGTCGGGTGGGCTTTATAGGGGGCACAGCCATAGGGTACATGTAACATCTTGAGTGTAATTATCGTCTGAGTTTTTTCTTTTTTTTTTCATCTGGGCCCATCAATTATTCGAAAAAAATATGTATCTTAATGCCTGATACCATTTGATCACGTGGAGACTGATGCAATGTTTTCGTTATATGAAATGCGGATTTTGCAAGTGATCCTCATATAGACCGATTTTAAAGACTTTTTCAAGACAAAATAAATAAACAAAAATTAAGGAAGAAAAGAAGAGAGAAAACAAGGAAAAAGAGTAAAGAAAGACTAGAAAAGGAAGGAAAAATAAAAGTATGGCTATAAAAATCTTCTTTAACAAATTATTGAGAACATGGGGGTTGAGGCACTAGATAGAAATTGGCACTTGCGAATTTTAGCAAACATGACTCCTATTCTAGGTAACTGCTCTCGCTGAAGGGCACGGTGAGTAGCATCACTTGCAGGCGAAGTCTGAATATTTTCAGCTGTACACATGTGTGATTTATGTGAAAGAGCTAGCAAACAAATTGAGACAGTGTGTGAACGTATGACCGACCCAGGCATTAAACTCCTCACACTTCATGCTTTTATCGTCATGCTTGTTTAACGTGTTAAATTTACACTTCTTACGTTCATAGCGCCTGTCAAATGCTCTGAGGATCATATGTTAGTTTGAATCAACGGTTTTGTGTATTTGATTTACCTGTGGCATCAATTAGTTATTTTGTATTTTCATTTCCTAATTTATATTTTGGGAATGATCACTGATTAGCATTTGAAATGGGATAAACATATTTCTTTGATTATGTAATAAAATAAGAAAAACAATTGCCCTATATAAATTTGTAAACTTCAGTAATTGTGTGGCCATTAACACCCTAGTAATAGTTTATTTCGGCGTAGTAGTATCCTTTATTCAGTTTGGTATTAGGCTTACTCCATTAACTTTATTACAAAAATGCATAATTAACTCTGTTTAAAAAAAAAAAAAGCCTTGACTATCCAACTGAACTAATCTATTCCGAGATTAATGTTTTTAACATTGACCAGATTTATAGATACTCCTTATTATACTCGTAATTCTTTTCTTTTTCTTTCTTTATCGTAGTTTCACCTCTCCCTTTTAGGATTTAAGCGACCCAAGCCGCCCGGGCCTTACAGGGCCGCGACCTGTCGGGAGAGGGATTATCTTTGGATCACATACATACTTTTTTGACCAGACAAGGACATGGAGGGCCTCCCCGGATGAGTGATCAGCCCAATGCCGGGGCCACCTCCGAGACAACACGAACACATAGGACGAGACACACCATTCACACACCATTCACACACACACTCACTCCAAACAAGGCGAGGATGGGATGAAGATGATAATGACGGCCAGATGATATCTGGGGACCACAAGGGCCTAAAGTTACCCGACATTTGTCTCAAAGGTGAGGAAAAACCCCAGAATAAACCCCACCTAGGTAACTTGTCCCGACCAGGAATCGAACCCGGGCCAGCTGCGTGAGAGGATTGAACGCATCCCCTGAGCCACAGCGGTGGACATACTCGTAATTCTAACCATAAAAATAAACAAAATTCATCTAAGCTTTTTCATTTTCCCCTAGTACTTTCTCATGGTATTTATCTATTTATTTGTGTTTAAACAGTTAGGTCAACATTGTACTCCTGTTGAAAAACATAGCTTATATAAATATAACGCTGGAAGTGGAACTGCCCCCGAGCACGAGCTCCTGTTCTTTCGGGGTTTCAGGATTAACCCATATATCATTTATATAATTGTTATTGTTTAAAAACAAAATTAATAAAATTATGCAGCAAATGTAGCCTACCTATTTTCTTTTATTGTGTTTAAACTCACAGAACTTTATAACTCAGTGTAATTAGGACGTAGAAAAGTTACTGTGGACACGGTAGCTCTATGTCGGTGAGGTTTCCAAGAACTAAATGAGCATACGCTGTCACTATTGTGCATGCACAGTATATTGCAAATGTAAGTCTCGTGGAAAATTTGACAATATAACATCGACTTTTGGGCGTGGCCCAGGCTGTGAGATGATGTATCCCAGCAAGTCAAATGTTTGTATGGACTCTGCAGTCTAGACCAGAAGGGCAACAGAAATATAAAAAGGCCCTCCCTAAAAATCCTGAGACAAGAACCATCTTTCTTTACTGAAACTTTAGGTAGTTGATAAATATCTAGTTTCCAAAATAATGGATCTTGGTAGCGTGAGGTCTTCACCTGGAGTTATAATGATAAGGTTGAGGACTCGGAAGTCTACTAAATTATTGTAAAAGAGTGAAGTAAGGATGCAAACTATTCGTCATAATGAGGGCTTCGAATGTTTATACTGGGACTGAAGACTCAAAATTTAGTATGACATGTAGGGCCTACATGACGTCACTGTATATGGACAGTCACTCCACAGCATAAGCAGTGCGCGCCTCGAGTGCATCTACTGCAGTCTACATGAAGATGATAAACGGACAGTTTATGTACATTCATAAACATCACTGGTCACCATTCGGGGGTAATTTTTTGATTATGCCTTAGTTTTAAAAACAATTCGGAACGTTTTCGCTTTTTATATCTGCCTGATTATACTTGAACGGATTTTTGTTTTCATCGCGTGATACACTCCCCCACCTCTTCGTATAGAACATGCTAACCGTTCCTTGTATGAACATTCGAAGACAGGCCATAACAAACCGAATCTTCATTCTGGATGATATGTATAGCCTACTACGGATGATGACAATCATAACGATGATAATAACAGTTCCATGGATTAAGAATGTACAGGTACATGCATGATGACAAGGGTGGGCGTGCTCTATATGAATCTGGTTGCGTCACCACACGCTACACAAGTGTCCACTTTCTACAGTCCGGTTTTAACCGGTTGTTGCAGTCAGGAATGCAGTACCACGTGCTCGCGTACAGGGCAATGTCTCCGGGCGAATTCGCGTCCATAGGGGCCACCTGGGTTGTCAAGGGGCGCTTAATCCGCTGTCCCGTTTCAGAATCTTCGCATTACATGCTTCTGTTCTTCAGAAAGAATGAAACGTTCTGAACTTCAAATCCCAAATTTGTATGTTGTATGGTTACTTAACGATTGGGATGTACTGCAACTTAGGCTTGTGACCGTCGCCGGTGTGCGGGAATTTTGTTTCGCAGGAGTTCTTTTGCATGCCTGTAAATATACAGACATCCGCCAGTCACATGCATGCATAAATGCCATCTACCTGGGCCGAATCCGTAACCTTGGGTACATAAAGTCAGCGCGATACTGCGCCACCTAGGCATCCATAAAATTTGTATGTGCTCTCTTATCCTTATGAGGAAATACGTGATCATACGATATTTTCCTAAACAGTAAAGACACAGCACCCAAATTTAACTTCTATCACAGACAAAATAATCCTATGCAAACTGGAATTGCTAGCCTATAGTGTAGTCTAAATCTCCGTTAACCACCGGCATCCTTTGAGGATTAAGCCATTGTCCGATCCTAATGGAAAAGAACGGGAAAACGGCAATAGTCTCGTGATAAACAGACAGAGTGGAGTCAAAGCTTAATGTCAAAAATTAAGACATGTATCCTCATTGGTTTTGAATGAAATTCTATTGGTTCTAAAAGAAAGTTCTAACTGTTCTAAGTGTGAACGTCGAAAACTTTGATCAGGAAGGGAACACGTTATAGGTTGATTAAATTGTTTTATTTACTAACTGTACCGAGCTGTGTTTTGACTTGGATGTAATGATGACCATAACTTTCTCTCTGATATTGCAAACAGCAAGCATTCTATAATAAATTCTAGTTAAATTCAGATGTTGAATGTCCAAACTTCTATCACTTAACAGCACCCTACATTTACCAAGTGCCAAGAAGGCCTATGCCACCACCCATAGAAGTTGATTGGTATCACTTTATACAATCACCAATGAAATAACTTCTTGCATTTACCCACTACGATTAAAATCTGCAATTGGTCGCCACCAGCCTCCATGGTCTAATGCAGACTATTAACCTAGAAATGGAGGCTCAAGTACGATGCCCAGAACATCTTCTTCTGATTTTCCTGAGGAATGGAAGTCTGGGACCGGATGCACTCAGCATCAGACAACTTTGGAACAACATGCTTGACAAGGCTGAGGAACCACACACTTGGTAAGGATGATGCGACTGCAGCCAAAAAAAAAAAAAAAAAAAATAAAAAAATAATTTCGGCCTTATGAGTCTGCATGCAGATCGTATGTCTCTGCCTGCCATTGCCAATGGAGATAATAGGTGTCAGTGCATGACGCAGTGGTTGGAAGGTAATCTCAGTCCCTCCTTAGGATGTAGCATCACTGATTTTAGTTTGTTTTAATTGGTTGCCACCAAGCGACTTCCGCAGTATTTATAGTTTTCTCTTGGTGTAAAATTTACTTATGATATACCGGAATGTAGTTTGTGCAAAAATTGCAATGACATTCAAATATATTCATGTTTTCCTGCTTCGTATGGAAACTCATTTTGAACTCACGGAGATAGGACGAACAGGATGATCATGCAATAAGGCTATATGTAAAAATACATAATCATAAAGATTTCTTCATGTCCTACAAAAATGGGTGGAAAAAATATAACAGGTAGGCCTATCAAGATTTTCTTAAGTAGAATAGAAGTCCAAAGAGGCTGACGAAATGTCCAAAAACTAAAATCTTGTTTAACATGCTGTAGAAGTAACCTTCCAGAGAAGTCAAAGTTATTTCATCATCCGCATTTAGACTAAATGAATCTACACTCGCATGCCATTTAATAGCACGCATAAATTTTAAAGACAAGGACCTTAAGATATAATTTGGCAAAAGTCAAGAATGAAATCGAGAGCATTATTTTGTGCATTGACTTATATAATGTGTTTGCACACAAAATTGGAGCTTGTCCAGGTTTTAACTTTCTGTTTGTAAACATCCTCTCACCCTCAAGGTGAATCCAGTTCCATATTTCTGCTCTTGCACCATCTTCCAAAACAATCACTCGGAATGACTCAGCAGTTTGTTTTTAAGTTATTATTCAAGTGCATTACAGATTTGAGAAAGTCACGCCAGCTGGAATCATTACAGAAGTGGGGTTGTGCTTCCTGGTAAGTCTAGAATTTTGAATTCGTAACAGAGTGAATTGCATGATGTGTTAATTGCTCGGTTTTATCCGATTAAATTCGTAAATTCGAATAGTATTTATTTAGACTATTTCATGATTAAAAAGTAGGCCTAACACGTGAACAATGATTGCCACGGTCCGGATGTTTATCACTTTAAAAGGTCAGGAATATGCAAGACAATATGAGCAAAATGGACCAAAAAGTCAAAATATGACCAAACTATTTAATGAATTACACAAAATATCTACAGTGTTGACAAATAATTATCTTTTCAGAATTGCAGTATATTACCAGGTGAATCTTCAAATTCTCAAAGAGGAATTTTCTCCGGTTGTGAGTCAAAATAGACTTGAATCATGAAATTTAAATATTCGTAAGTTTTCAAGTTACTTTCATGAGAATATTTGTTAAAAGATTGCTCTTGGGAAGGGCTTGCTGAAATATGCAGAAGACCACAAAAGTATAGAAGAAGTATAGAATGATAGAAGAAATTACAAAATATTCTGTCCTCACCGGGTTTATGCCGGTAAAATTGATTTTCGTAATTCATACTGTAAATTTGGAGAAGATCTGTTTAAGGTGAACAGAATAGAAGGTATAGCAGGTGCGAGGGTACTTTCTACACTTGACCATCGAGTCAAGCTACTACTTGACGACGAAACTTGCGCAAGATATGTGGGACCAGAATAGAAGCGCCTCGGGCCACGATGCGACTGGCCCGCACTTTACTACAGTATGTGGGGCAGCTTCTGGAGCAAGGGCTACTCAACATAGAGAAGTGGAGTCACATGCTAGTTTCTTGTTTAATAAGATCTCGTATACAGAAATACTCACCTAGAATAAGTTGGAACCATTTCTATCTTATATTTTTTTTTATCATTTTAATAAGAATACTATATTTATAAGTAGGCATATTGGCTAACGATTTCTTATTAGAAATTAATTCTAGTGACAGCTTTGCCCCCCCCCCCAAAAAGAAATGCAGAATTCATTTTCCTTAAAACTTTTTACCTTGATTCTTAGAGTATAAACAATTAATCAATCATATTACGCTTGGGAGTAGGCTAATTGAGGAGCGTTTTTTTTTTTCAAAATGTAGATAAAATAATAGGTGCTACCAGCATAGTTTTTCAGAAACTGTGTTTTTATTTAACACCTAGAACCAGTAGGCCTATTCATTCCACGCCTTTCACTTACAGAAACACCTGTCAAAGGTATTACTAATTTAGGGGTACTAACACAATAAGCAATTCATTTAATAATTTGCTGTTATTTCGTTGTAAATTCTGTTAGTTTTTCAAAACTATATAAATGCTCATTATAGGGCCAAGTGTTTGCATTATTTTCTACATTTTCTGTGACTATTTTCTTACATTAAATGCTGAATATTCTGGCTTTTTAAAACATGTTCAGCAATACATAGCATATTAAACAATACACAGCATATTAAGCAAATATTGCATATTAAGTAATTACACATACCGTATTTAAATTTAATTTATATATGTTTACTGTTGAATTATTATTGAAATAATATTATATTATGTGGTAAGTAGGGTCATACAGTTTTACCTACACCAATATTTATGCAATAAACCCTTATTATTGGAGGATGTCTTCATACAATTCCTTTGATTCTATTGGTACTTGAAAATATTTCAGTAGATTGGAGACATCTTTTTTCTTTTCTTTGCTAACCGTGTCCTTTTTTGCATCACTGTGGCTTCTATCATGACTCTGTTGATACGCTGTTTCTTCTTGAGCTGTGAGCACTTCTACATTTTTCTTCGTACTAACTTCTCTTTTGTTTCTTTGTCTTCATTCTACATTTTCGACCACCACAACTGTAGTGTAGTATCTTCAGATCCAGACATGCTCTATTATTAAGTGCCAGTATGGCACTTTATGAGATTGTGTGGGGGACGAAAAAATGTCTGTCCGTCTGTCTGTCTGTCTGTCCGTGCGTCTGTACGCACCATAACTCAAGTACGCTTTTTCGGATTTTCATAAAACTTGGTATAAACATTCATAATGTCGATGGGAAGAACCCTATTGATATTGAACCAAATCGGTTCACCGGTACCGGAGTAATGCCCAATTTAGTGCCTATTTTAATGGATTATGGCGCCTTTCTCATAGAAAGGCGCCATCACTCAAATACGCTGTAACGGATTTCCATGAAACTTGGTATACCCATTTATGACGTCCATGAAAAGTGCCCTATTGAATTTGAACCTAATCTGTTGTCCGGTACCGGAGTAAAACCCAATTTAGTGTATATTTTAAAGACGCGGTAACTCAAATACGCTTTACCGGATTTTTATGAAACTTGGTATACACATTTACAATGTCCGTGGGAAGACGTCTATTCATAATGGATAAAATCGGTTGATCTGTTTCGGAGTATTGCTCAATTTAGTGCCTATTTTATGGCAATATACGTATTCGAAAGAATTTATAAAAAAAAATGAAAATCAGTTATCTTGACAACATAGCCTATTGTTTTACTGTGATCTTATAAGGCCTTGGAAATTAAAATACAGGTATCTATGACAAAAAACACGATTGTCTTACATGCGCTTATCCAACTAGACCGTTAAAATGACCCAGGTGGCCGAGATGGTAGACCTTTGTTCTTCCGTAAGCCCTGCTTAATGAATAAATCTGGAGCTTAACTTGGAAATCAATTTAAAAAAAAAACATTCTGCATATCATAATTGCAGTCATAACTGATTAAACAAAAACATACTGGCACTTTTTTACATCAGTTTACCTGATTTTATTTTATTTACAACTATAAAAACTACTTTTCATGCTGCATCTATCGAGTTTGAAATAACCTCTCATGTTTCACATCACCTACATCTTGCAAGAATCGACTTATGAGAAATATGACGTCACAGATGAATGGAGAGGGGGTCAGAGTTGTACCGATTTGATATATAACTACATTTCGATTAGAATTGAATTTATCGACTTTTGAAGGAAAAAAAGCCCCTCAATTGTATTGGGTTATAATCAAATTTAAAATAATAAATATTTTCTAATGAAATTATATCACAGCGCAGCCATATATAGAATAGTTGAACTTCTAGCCACTTCCAATAAGGATTTGAATCAGATAAGAAATTATTCGAATGAGACACGCTAGAAATCGCGAAAAACTAAATTTTCTTCACGTCAAGTCCCCTTAAAAATAAGATAAAGTTTTCGCCAATCTTCGATTAACATCCTCAGAAGATACCTAAACCAAATAATTTTTTTAAAACGATTTTCCGTTCTGGAACTGGGCTGTTGACAGACACGCACACACACACACACACACACACACACACACACACACGTTTCCGAAAATAGTATTTTTGGATTCAGGGGACCTCTAAACATTTATTTATGTTAAAAACTCAACTTCGACTTTGTGGATCGAAAACAACTCCTCTATCTGTTCTACTTATAGTACGGGCAGAGGAAGTAAATGTAAGACCTTAATATTATGTCTTATCCCATCACCATTGCACAACCAAATGAAATCTTACCTGAAGGTCAGTAGTAGCTTTGAAGATGCTGGGTTTCTTGTAGTAAGGACTCGTCAGAGGCATGGACCTGCTCTGCTCGTGTGTAGAAAGTGCCTGCACAGTGCGTCAACTATTCAGAATACTTTCATTCCAAAATATTAACAATTAAGCTTTGGTTTCAGTGTGATATTGGCAAAACTTTTAATTCTCAGCGGTAGCAAAAAAGCCCATGAATTTGAAGTCCCATACAGCATTAAGATTTAAATATGTCCATAGACACGGTCATGGCAGTTTTCATTAACATAGTCTGATCTATGAGAGGTAAAGTGTTGATTATAATGAATATGATAATGAAATGATAATGCACTGAACATGAAATAATAATTATTATTTTATCAGTCAAAACAAGCCCTTACACACGGTCTACTGTATACCCATGAATTCTAACACGCTATATCTGTGGCTTGGTTCTATAAGGGCCAATGTCATAAATAGGGGCGGATTTCTATGACCTAAAAAATAGGATATATGCATGCATTTATGACCTAAAAACGTTAAAATATGACTAATAAAATTTAAAATATGACTTTACCACTTACACATTATGTATATATTTTTAAGTTTCATTACAATACATTTTATTAAAATATAGTGTTAATTATTTAAAATATCTGTAAATTCTCAAAAAGTATCATTATAATGCAAAATTTACAAAATATGATATGAATCTTCACACAATATGCACACAAATATGCCAAAAATATGAATTAAATATGAATATTCATACTAAATATGCTACAATAGTTGAACATTTCCTAAATATGCAGTTATATGCACAATAAAAGCCGTTCCATTTTCACCAGGATGCTTGGAATCGGGTTTAAATTAGTCGGAAACCAGAAATAATGCAAAGGGGAAAAATATGACATGTCATAGAAATCCGCCCCCTAGTCATAAAACTTGCTTTTGAGATAACTGACTTTGAAACCTTTATAGAAGTAACATTCTTTTGCTGAAAACTTCCGACATTGGCCTCTATGGTTTCTGTATTATGTCTATTAATAGCAACAAACAATGGCACTTTTAGTATACGAAAGATAAAGACTAGCCGAGCTCAATAATGCATAAATATCATTTTTGCAAGAAATTGACATTGGCCCTTTTAGAACCAAGTCACAGATTATGATCTCTATAGTTAATACGTTTATAAATAAAGCGGAAATTAAGTAGAATGTGCAGACATTAGGAGCTTTGACAAGTTTGTTACAAAAATTACAACAGCTTCCGTATGTCTGACCTATTTCAACTTCGTACTAATACAGTAAGTGAATTATCTGATTAATACCAGCTGCAGCGAAATATGTTTCAGTATTAATTAACTTCATTTTCAGATAAGGGTTAAAATATTAAAAACTTGATAAAAAATTCAACCCTTAACTAAACCTTAATTTTTATCAAGTTTTTAACTTCTTATACAGTCGTCTTTATTACAATACATGTTCAACACCGTTGAGCTCGATCAATGTAATAAAGTAACTCAACTGCTCAAAGATATATTTTTGTGATCTGTCGCCTAGGCCTTTCGGTGTCTCTACACCATCTTCAGGGCACCTGAAATTACAATGTTTTGAACTTATAGTATTTATGAGCATGTTCTGTATAGTATGCATATGTCTTGTTTATAATAGGACTGAACACCGAACACCGAAAGACATAACCAACAGATCACAAAAATATATCTTAATTGAGCAAATGGTATCTTATTTATTTTATTACATTTCTTATAGTCTGTTTGCAGACGAAGGATGAAACTGTGATTGCGATTAATTTAAGGAATATACTACTGTATTATCTATGCAAAAACTTAATATGAACGAACTATTGTCTCTGTCACACACGCTGAAAAGTCTAACCTTGTTGGAGGTCCTGCATTTCTCTGCAACTGCTTATACACATAATGTTTTCTTGCATAATAATAGCTCAAAGAATGTGCTTATAATGTATAGTATGGTTGATGGTACTTCAAGATAATATATTATTTTAACAGGGAACCTAATAATCAGGCTAATTTTGTGATTCAAGGACTTCGCTATAACCTATGGGGAGGAGTGGTGACCATACAAACCATTCACATTAGAAACCGGGCCTGAAACCCCTTTATTGGGTAGTTACAGGCCTAAATATATGCCAGTCGGTCTACCTAAGTATCGTTGCCTTACTTCACATAACATTTAAAATATATAGTATATTAATTTTTGTACAATATGATATAAAATGCCTATTCAAGAGTATACTTAACACATTTGGATATTTCTTTCTAATATGCATAACCACCAAGTCGGAAATTTGGTATATTTTCTTATGTCAGCGATCTGAGTCACCTTCAAGGCAAAGGCAAACTTGGGTCCAGTTTAATTAACCTCCATACAGTGCGGTGATATCGATCAAGGTTTCATTTCCATTCCATCTGTTACTTCCGAATATCGGGCGTAAACAATAGCACGAGGAAGTGAGCAGTTATCCTGATCTCTTTAGTACGAAATGAAGAAAGAAACAATTTTCTTGACTGATTTTTGTATTTCGGAAGTCTGGATTTTAAATTCAATTAAATAATTTGTTTATTTTTTATTTATTCCCTACGAACATTTAACTATAAGTAATTTATTTAATAGATTTAATATTCCAGAAGTGATTTTTATTTTTCAAATTCATACAGTTGTTTTTTAACTTCTTACACATTTTTGGCATGCAAGTTAGGCGATATAGTCTAATGTTCTGATTATTTTGATGGGTGATACGGTCACTTGAATAACAGCAAAGTAAAAACCCTAGCGGTTTAAAAATAATTTTAACACATTTTCTATTTGTTCTTTTTTGTGATGAAAAAACTGAAGTTTTCGCATAATAGGATCGTTAAAATCCAAGATTTGCCTTATTTCTTACAATAAATTTAGGTATGATAAAACTTAGACCGGATCACTTTTGTTAGCATTATTATTATTATTATTATTATTATTATTATTATTATTATTATTATTATTATTTTTCTTTCGATTAGGCCAGCTTAGGACCACGTGAAACAGTTGTCTTCTTCTTGTCTTCCCAAAACTTCTTCATCCTTTCGCGATGTTGCTGTTTCCGTTCTTCCGTCCATTTACTTCCCGTTTTCTTCTTAGGTTTCTCTGGAAATTCGCCATCAAATATAGCTTTCCTAAACTTTTCTCTGTTTGCAATATCCTCCTTTTTGATGTTGAGTAATTTCAAATCTTCTTCAACTTCCTTGAAAAATGTGGGTTTAGTTTTTTTTTACTTACATAGTGATAAAAAATTTTGTTTGGTAAGTCTGTCTCTTTCCATTCTGAAAATATGACCATAGAATCTTAATATTCTTTTCCTGAAAGCATGGCTTATTTTTTCTGTTTGTTTGCCCCTTTTCTGGTCTCAGTTTGTATATGTTATTCTCTCAAATTGGTCCCATAATTTTCCTTAAGATTCTCTTCTCTGTTTTGCTTATTCTTCTATCTGAGAAGGTGTTTATACACTCTGTTGCATACAGAGCTTCTGGTAAGATTACAGTTTTATAATGTCTCAATTTAGCATTTATTATTATTATTATTATTATTATTATTATTATTATTATTTGACCATACTGCATCTTCATTCTCACTGATCATTATGATTTTAATGATAAATAAATTTAAAAATAAATAAATAAGTTTTGTTTCTTAATAATAATAATAATAATAATAATAATAATAATAATAATAATAATTCCGTCGTTGCATGTATTGTAGTATCTGTATCTGGTACCCTATGATCCCCAGGTGGGGCGAAGGGGCCTCCAATGGAGGTTTCATTACCTATACTAATTTTGATATGATGTATTGTAGTAGGTTACTAATATGTTTCATTAAGAAATTGAAGTCAGCTGGTTTGTTTGGGTTTTTCACTATGTTAATATATAACGTTAGAAAATACAAGAGAAACATAATCGTGTCATAAAACAAAACAAACGAGTGTTGTTTGTAAACCACACGAGACTCAGTTTCTGCTTCTGCTGACCTAGTTAACGTAATACAGTCAGCAACATGAGCTGCTACAAACTGCAAATCCAGACACCACAGTCTGCAACTTTTGCGTGTGAAGGTGGGGGCTTAACAGATGTGGCAGATTCCGCAAACTCATAAGCAGGCTTTAAAACTTAGTGCCCGATCGAATATGTTAACAGCAACCGTACCGTACAGACTTTGCTCGGCGTATGCCCTAGCTACCATATGCTAGTTCACGTGATAGTAAACAAACCGAAATACAGATATAGGAAGACCACAAAATAACTTCTCATTATCTAAACTCACATTACAAGCATGCAAAACGATATTTTCTCCTGTTTGTGTATAATAGTCCCTCCCAAATGTTTCAATATATGTTTGCGTTTTAGAACACTTTACTTTCGGCATGCCGAACACGTATAAACACGCACAATGACAAGGTACACTGTTGACCAATTTGAGAGGCACCGTACCACAAGCGCATTCACTTCTCAGTACTGCTATCAGCTACTGTCTTATCAGCCTACGCAATCAACCCCCACCCCCTATACTCAGGTTGTTGGTAACCGGAATAAACTCCCTCTGTGTGTTCGGGCACTAAGTTTTAAAGCCTGCTCATAAGTTAAAGAAGCTTCATTAATCAGATGGATTCTGCAGTTTCTTCATTCCTTCAAGACCTGTACTGACAAAAAATCAGTAGGCCTACATCACCTCTGGATCGAAAGAAGAGACCAATAACTGGTGATGCATGAAAGATTATTGCCCAGGGATCCTCTGTTTCTGGGATCTTTAACAGACGACTTGACTTATTTCGACGGAAAGCATGTTGAAAGTTTATGCCAAAAGAATCCACAACAATCTTGGTTTAATGGCATAGAAAAAGGACGCGTAATTTCGGCATTGTTTCACACAAGATGCTCCTAATGAAGCTCATGTATACAAACCCAGTTGCCATTGTTAGATTGTCTATCTCTAACATAAAAACACTATCATCACGTCCCAGGAATGGAAGTAGGAAAATTGTTTTGTAAAGTACGGCAAATCGTAGCTGACATTGTGGTGTTCAATTCAAGTCATAAATGATTTTCTAGAACCTGAAATCCTTAAAGACAGGTCAAAATCGTCATCACAGAGCCGTGCTAAACGCTATCTTACAGCACGCAATGCTTGTGTAGAAATAGAGGTAGTCCATGGAGGGTAGGTTACAATATCAGTTAAAGTACAGAGTCTAGCTAACCATAACACAGATAACACACGTATAAAATATGAAGAAATAAATAAATTACATACCGTACTCTGCTAATTTATTTTATCATTGGTTAATATAATA
Source organism: Ectobius pallidus (assembly GCA_964059195.1). Lineage (NCBI taxonomy): Eukaryota > Metazoa > Arthropoda > Insecta > Blattodea > Ectobiidae > Ectobius > Ectobius pallidus. The sequence continues at coordinate 82,135,736 of CAXKWD010000002.1, read as the reverse complement.
ATGTATTTTGCGCCAATAAGACACATACCTGTATTATAATTGTTGGCCATAAATATATAAATGTAACACATTTTGAATAGCGCTCTAACTAGTTTTGAAACAACCGCTCTCGAAGGAATAACGGAACTACAACATCGCACTGATTAAAGAGATCTTACTAGTGGAGAAAATGTAATGGCATTCTGTTATAAGCACTGCACAACCGACACTAGTCAAAATGGGATCGGCGGCATCTTCTGGTGGCCACTTTTAATCTCATCGAGTCAAGACTCAAGTCCTAGACAGACGCAGTTGGGATTTTGTTTTGTTTTTCTCTCGTTTTCCGAATTCCATTCTATTAACATCCTTGAATCTCTTAACCTCCCCCTTTCTTTCATGTCAATATTGCCTCTGTCATTTCAACTTCATCAAACTGCGAATCCCACACCCAACTTTCTGATGAAGTCCTGAGCCATTATTGGCTTGTTTGGCCAGTGCGGCGAACTCTGCTGGGCGGGATAGGATCCGTTGTTCGGGATCTAGAAGTTAGAGGGGCAATCTGTTTTAAAACAATGGATAATACAATCAATACGGCTTGAGGAGGGGTTAAGGGGTGATCCTGACATGTCCGATGATACTGGATAAATTATTATCTCAAACCCAATTAGGAGATCAGTGCTAAGCCCAGAAGTCGTCGTTCCTCACTCTGCCTATCATTAAAGCTGACTTTCTTAGGCCATGGGTTAAGTTTTTTTATTAGTCCATCGGATCAGATTTCGGAGGAATACTTGAAACTGATAATGTTTTGTCAAGTCATCAGCAAGTAGGCTATCTCTGCAGTGCTCCATACCCAGGGAGCGAAGCGGACCTGTTTCAAGATCGGCTTAAGTATTAAGTCAAATTTCTGCAAAGCGAACAATGTATCTACTAAACTTAATTGTAATATTCATTAAATAAAATACACTGATGGCCTACAGAGAATGGAAATTGTAAAACGCATCTGAATTACACGGATTACGTCATTTGAGGAATGTAGTTGAGTCACATGTCTTCACGAACGAGGTGTTTATAAACAGAAGATGAAAATAGAATTTGTTGTAGAAGGAAAGGTCAGTTCCCATAGTAACCAGTCGGGCGGGCAGACAATGTAATGTCTGGCAAGATCACTATCACTCCATGCCTCCAGCAATACTTTCTAAGCGGCACACCTTTCAAATGTCTATGGAGGTAATGTGATGTAGGGATGCATCAGTACATGTGCATTGTTCCAAATTAGGCAGCGGGAACGACTTCGTTTAGTTTATACATCAGTGGAACAATGGTCGTCTGTAGGTAAAGTTTTCGTTCAGGTACCCATACTTCGCATCGGTGAAAGCGATACTGATGATTAAGAGCCGGAAGTTAATGCTCCATCAGAAGTTGAGATATACATGAATATTTGCTCTAAAATTAGTAAAATATGATCCAGAACCAATAAAGTATTCTGTACCATTTGAGTAATTTTAATACTTTACGTTAGCTCAATGACAACATATTTTTTTTAAAAGTTGTTCAAATTACAATACAAAACTTAAAAAAGGTAACTGAAACAAATTTTAGTAAATTTAAAACCAAGAAGTGAAACGTCGTTTTAGTATTATATAGTCAGTTCCGGAAAAATTAGGCTATGTACTGTCAATTAATGTACAGTCTCAAAACATTCACTTTGACGAATATGCTGTAAATGTTTGAATTAACAGAGATATGCAGAATATTTAAAATCTGTCAGAAATATACCGCCAGAAATGGGATAAAATAATAAAATATGCACAAAAATTTTAATATCAAGAAGATATAAATAATGCATTATCGCAAAACTAACTGAACATGCAACAATATGCAAACAATATGCTATTTCTTTCGTGTCTTGTACACATTTTTGCACTAGTATATAATAATACGATTTTTCATAATCTTCCGGGGCCTACCGACGATACAGAGTTCTGAATTAAGCTGTACGTGCAATTTATCAGAAAAAGTAAGGAATTTTTCCTTAAATAAATGCTAAATTTCAAATGCCGATGGAAAATACAAAATAACAATTTAAAGTCATAATGTAAACTCTATACTGATTTGAAATAATATAGATTTACTTAAAGGCCGAGGTGGAAGATAAAGGCCAATTGAGACATTCCGATAAAAAGTGCAGTGGATATTATAATTATTATTATAGGCTATTAAATACATATAATTCATATGCTCCTATTTTTAACAACACACTACGCCTAAGTTAAAAATTCCACTTACCCGACCTCTAAACCTGACAATAGATAACATATACCTAAATTATATTTAACTTAAAGGTTAAGTTGTAGCCTCATCAATCCCGATGGCGTAGTAGGCTAGGAGGGCGTAGAAGGAACCGAGAAAAAACGGCCAAAAATAGCTAAAAGCTCATCAAACAGCGAATTAGAATGGACCATAGATAAAAGTCGACGTTATGCACCATCTTAGCCAGTCGCTTAGATTAAGAAATAAATAAGTAAATAAAATACTAGCCAGTTTATACCGTTGTCTTTCCTGCGTTTGTGTAAAAGAAAACTAAAAAGAGCAGTTTGATTAACTACTGAACACAGCCATTTGAGGAAGCGTACCACAGACCAGTATTCTTTTAAGGAGATTCATTTGCAGTCTGTGGAAATAGCAGATTGAACCGTTAAGCGCAATTCTCTAACTTGAGTATATGGCATTAGAAAGTAGGAGATTCTTGCAGGTCTACTCTTTTTAGCCTCACAAATGGCGTAGTACTTCATACGGCAATATAGCATCTTGAGCTTCCTAACATGAAAGAGCTGGATTTTTTCAGCTGTATTCATACTCCTTTTAGCTACGAGGTCATATCAAGTGTTCGGGATCTGTGTCTATACAGTATGGTAGGCCAAGGAACTATTGATTACCAATTATTTTCTATTGTTAGTGTATTTTATGGAGTAAATTTCAACTAAGATTAATTTAAATGGATAAGATATAAAATGAAATAGCGAGGATGATTCATGGTATGTAAATATCCAATTCGGCATTTGCCTTTACGACTGGAGAAACCATGATAAGACCCATGTCAAATTGGCCGGCCACGGGATTTGAACCTGGGACCTCCCGAATGCGAGTCCAAGAAGTTTTGTTATCCAGTAGCCCTAATTATAATTACTTTGAATTCAGAATACGCTAACGACGTCAACAGCTTCGCATATCAAGTTCAATGGTGTATCACAAGTTAACACGAACAAACTATTAAATGACCCAATCATGTCACAAAGCATCAACATCACACTACCATCCAAAATGTGTTACATGAGTATTCTGAGTATTCATCTCTATCGATGCATGATCACTTGTTCCCGCGTATTTAAACAATCACTCGTGTGACAGCCAGAAGGAAATGAATTGACAATAGTTTACAACTAGTAAACACGTATTGCTCCCGTCCCTTCATATGACTCTAGTAACATTTGTACAAAAACAAAATGAAACAATCAAATTATGAAATCAACAGAACTACCAAGAGTAGACTTCACTTCATTCTTTACACAATTAACTGAAATGGCAAGAACTTTTCCATGTTAATACGATTTATACCGTTTTAACAAAAGTCTGCTTCATTATTAAGTTTTCTAAACAGCATAGAAATAGGCTTACTTTATGAAGCTTAAAATGTTTAGGCTGTCAATATAGGTCAGTTACAATAAGAAAACTGGTTTTAAATGTACCGGTATTCAAATATATTTAAGTCAATTAAAATTAAAACTACATGCAATAAGCACGTTTGTTTACCAACTTTAATTGGCAAAAAAACCCTGAAAACCTTTTATAACCTTCCATAATTAACCTTACATCCTTATTTCACTCATTTACAGTCAAGCTAGGAAGAAATAACAATTAATTTGTCAAGTTTAGGATAGGAGAAAAAATACAGAGCAGCTCTGATTGGGTAAACATTAGTTATGTTAGCATACTCAAGAATTAAAAAATGAGGACTAGAAGAGGGTAAGAAAGGAGGGATGGAGAAGGAGGAAGGAGAGACGGGCAGAATCGGACAGTCCCTGATCACCAATGCCACTTCAGGGTCTTCTGTACTAAACTCTATTTGTGAGATGAGATGAAGGTGCACTGTGATATCTGGTAGCATGCAGACCAGTCCAAACCACCAATTTACTGACTACTTTTAACGAAAATTTATAATATACTGAAGTAAAAAAATAGGTTAGTTCCAAGTTCAATGTAAGTTAAATTAGGCGTAAACCTTTGTTTCTGATAGGTTTAATTTAATTATATTTAATGTCAGTAATTGGTAGAGCTAAATTTTAAAATGTGTTTGGTGCAATTTTTTAATCTTCAATCATAATTAATAAATCATTGCTCTCTGTTGGCACAGTATATGGAAAAGAAGTTATAAACACTACTTCTTTACTAATATCATGGATTGTATCCTATATTTCAGTGAAACAAAAAGTGCTGCCTGAATGAAAATGGAATTCTCTGTATTAAAATTTACACAATATTTTTCATTATTTTAATGGTAGCTTTTACTTTGCTTTATTTGAGAATTCGTGTTAGGGAATGCCCTTATGCATCCTTTGTACTCTCGTGTGATCATCACCTTTCTCGTAAAAACCATTATTGTGACTACAGTCGAAAAAGGAGCCAAGATCGTGTAGGCGGAACGATTTGTGGAGACAGCCTTCAATCATCCCAGACTCATTTTTTCATACAATTGACAAGTTCCTGTCGAGTTGCGTAAGTTTGTTATCAGGTACGACACGATACCATATCGCACGTGTCAGTAGTTTGATACCATCCTTGGCAGATGGCGTGGAAGAACGTTTCCTGTCAAATGCCAACTATAGAGAAGGCATACATGACAAAATTTACACAAGAACTTGGAGTATAAGAGTTTGCATTTCAGTATTACATGGTAAAGCAATGTTTGAACTGTACGCTCTTAAATCGTTATTAATGTGGAATAAGTTACATTAAAATATGTCGTAGAATAATTTTTACTAATTTATTTAAGTGAGCATACCTGGTTGTTTACAGCCTGTTTCCAAAATTTATTAAAAGGAAACTTTCTAAAGACGTGGAGAAGTCAAAACATGTTTTTAGCCTATTCTGTAACACAGACTCCATTTGCTGAAAGTCCTTCTATCGTCTCTAAAATTCCAATCCCACTTGGACAAATTTATCTTGCTGAGGTTTCCTGAATAGTAATATCAAATATATCGAATTATTTCTTTGGCATTGGAACCTCGGCTTCATTCGCGGTCATCCCACCCCATTATAAACGTGGAAGGAATTACGAATCCAATAATGGTATACATCCCCTCCTAAATCTTAGTGGCTTCCGTGATGTTCTTATTCGTATGGAAGGGGGGGAAGAAAGACAATGAGAGGAGAGAAAGAGAGGAACGATATTAAGAGAGATAAAGAGAAAGGGAAAAAATTGGGAGTGTGAGAGGGAGGGCGAGAGAGAGAACGAACAAGTAAGCTGATAGGCATGCTTATAAGTAGGGCAAGGCATTTAATGACCATAAAATAGTAAAAAAAATGCAAAATAAAAAAATGCATTTATGACCTAAAATAGTTACAAAATGACACAAAATTTAAAAAAAATGACCAATAAATTTTCCACATTACTTATATTTAGTGTTTTAAAGTAATGAATAGCTAAAAGCAATTTAACAGGTGAGTTTACAATATAAAACACCCTTATTTCATTGCTAAAAAAGTAAGTGAATCTATACTACTTGGACAACCTTAGCGTAAAGTTTGCAATAAACGTGAATTAAAATTAAATATAATTAACTTAGCGGATGTTCTCAAATAAAAACGTTTGTCTATTGTCTGAAAGTAACGATTCGTACATAGAAAAATGCCCCTTTCTACCTCCACCGAAACATGACCTAAAAACGCCGAAAATGACCTAAAATGCAGAAAATGACCTAAAAGTTGCCAAAAGAAGACCTATCTCTTGAAAATGACGAAAAATGCAAAATAAAGCAAAAAAAATGCAAAAACAAATAGCCCTTATTTAATCAATTATTTCATGATACACGCTTATTTATATTCGAGCTATCTTTTAACCTTCATATAAAAAAGATGCAAAATCATCAAATGCCTTGCCCTACTTATAAGATAGACTGTCCACGCTTCTTTTGATCATGCTTATGAAATACCCTCTCAGAGCGATCTCCAGATAAGGTGCAGCGGTAATGCTAATGGTAAGACAGAAACCGTGTCGAATTGAAGCCTACTTTACCAAGAACTGACACGATACAGCACACAATCCTCACATAAAAATTCGTCCTGAGCCGAAATCAAACCAAGTTAAGCAAGGGTTTTCAACCTTACATACGGATAGTCTATTACTCTATTCAAGTACGTCAAAATCTTCCTATAACCCCTAAGACCTAAATCTCAGCTTTGAGATACTTACTTACTTACTCAATAGACAATTCCTCAGCAAGCTAATGGAATATTAATGTCTTGAGTTTTGTCCATTCTGTAGCGATAATCTTAATGATTTATGTATAGCGTAGAGCTTTATCACTGGTACTCACTACTAAATTGCGGTATTTTGTTACCTGTTGGAGCGCTTTCAACCGCATGGAGCGGCCATCTTCAGCAACTGACAACAACACCACGGAAGTCAGTTGCTGAAGATGGCCGCTCCATGCGGTTGAAAGCGCTCCAACAGGTAACAAAATACCGCAATTTAGTAGTGAGTACCAGTGATAAAGCTCTACGCTATACATAAATCATGAATATTAATGGTTCATTGCCGCGCTTACCTGAGTCCGCCATTCAACCCTATTCTCCTTATCTTTCGAATACTGAATTTTTCCATTTATTTTCTAATCGTGAAATTCACTTCAAAGCCGGATTTATAGCTGTTTCATTAATTAGGCCTATCAATCGTTTAGTTTACACCTATGAATGTTTCGCGTGCAAAGTGTTAATAAATATAATATTTTAATTATTTTGCTCTTAATTGTTAATCTTTCGATTAATTATCGTGGGCGAAGCTATAATAAGCTATAGCCTATCTAACGTTTTCTGAGGGAATAGTTTGTGTGTGATAAGTCGTTCTTCCCCATTTCAAATTCTAAATACCTATATAAAGACCTTAAAGACCTAGAGTTTGAAAATCGAAAGTCTTTCATATGTTATTTTCGCATTTACAAAATACATAACCCGAGCGACGCCGGGCCTTTTAATCTAGTAGTCTTATAAATCTTAATTTTTAGATTTCTGGACAGAAGACCATACTGCATAATAACAAGCATTTCCTGATTTGAGTCGAGACTAACTTCTTCCTTAATATTATTTGTGTCTGTAATTATTGTTTCCAGATATTTGTATTCCTCCACTTGTTCGAACGATTTACCGGCTATTCTAGTAACTTGTAGAGCATTATTTTGACATCCATGATCATATACTTAGTTTTTTTCTGTATTAATTTCCAATCCAACATTCCTGCAGATATCGAAAAGACTTTCAGCATTTCTCTCGATTGTGTTTACGTTATCGCCCAACAAGCAAACGTCATCTGCATAAGCTAAAATCGGGCGACTGCCATAACTTCAAATAAATTTTCTATTAACGTAATTTATTCAATAACATTATTGAACACTTTAGGTTGTTTCTTGCAGTGGTTTCTGACAGTCACAGAAAATCATGCGCTTGCGCACACAACTAATATAATGACACGAAGTTAGCTGTGAGTATTCGCGTGACTCATTATTGTTGGAAACCTATTCAGAAAACACCTAATATTATGCTAATCCAAGCTAATAAAATGGAAAAATTAACCAAAAATGGATTCAGCAATGTTCTCCACCGTCTGCGTATTAACTTTTTTTTTTAACAGCTGTTTACCAAAGGCAAGAACTCTGTTTGTAACCGCTGCAAGATTTTAACCAAGTGTAACGTTGTTTGCTATACAAACATCGCACTAGATCCCTTATATTTGCATTACCACACCTCTACCTCAGAAGGAGTTACAATGCAAATAGTTTCAAAAAAGCCAGTCATATTTTAAGACTGCAGAATTTAACACGTTCTCAAGGTTTTCTGCTCGGTACCTTAATAGCGGTCCTATTTACCCTGATTCTTTTATAGGTCTAAAGACATAGTAAGCTTAATATACAGATTAGTTATACAGTACATACTGTAATCTGTACATTATCCATACAAACATAAAAATGTTTGTTTTTTCTAGCCCGATGTATTTAGATTTTCTTGATAATCACCCATATACCTGGTAAGGTTTTATGTCAATGAAAGTATAAAAAAAATATATCTACACATGTAGAAAACAATAAAGCAGGCGGTAATACTTACATTATATGGGCATCTAAACTCCAACACTACCTACCTTACATTTCTGTTTTCAAAATCATAAACGGTATCAATGTTTAAGCGCAATTTAATCGGGAACCCATTTAATCATGTTAGTGTATAGTTCCCCTAATATCGTGTGTACTGTATATTTGTAAAAAAGCCCTCATACTGATACTAACAAGTATATTTTTGGAATTGTCAGTACTTATAGTCAACATTGTATTAATTTATTTTAATTTAATGTATTAATTAGTTTTTATTGTGTACTTTAGTTCATTTGTATTCTCTATTATAATTAGGTTGTATAATTCTTGTATTTCATACATTCCCCTGCCTGAGTGATAGAGAAAGCCTGATGGCCTTAACTCTACAAAGTTAAAAAATAAATACATAAAATAAATAATGAAGTTCCTGGGGAGAAATCGCACTGATGTACAGAGAAATAAATGGCATTGATAGTTATTATTATTGCAATTATAGTAGATGATTCTAAATGGCTTCTAGCTAGGGCCTAATAATTTTTTATTTGAAACGTGGAAAATAAAAATTTTCCAACCCAGCTAGAAACGAATTTTCTTCATTATCAACGTCAAGAAGATCTCATAAGTCATGTTTTTCATCATTATCATCACAACATTATAATCATCACCATCACCAATAACATCGTATTTTTTCTTATAAGATACAGTTCACTATAACAATAATAATATCAGTGAATAAGAAAACTTAACATAAACCGGCAACATAAATTTAAGTGTGAAGCTAAATACGTTACCGGTGCTGAACCAGAAAGGTGAAATAATTGTAAATGAGAAACATCTCACACAAATATTATAAAAACAAGTGCACATAAATAATACAAAATTAAATTACGTTTATGTGAACACTGTAGATTTATTAAAACCTGGGATGTTTAAAATACTTTCAAATTCAGACATTTTGCTGCGAAAAATATATTTTATAATTTTTAGTCTTATGGCGATGAAAATTATGATGATTATGCGACTGTTACACTTATCCTCGTCATTATTATCATCATTCATGACAATCGTTCATCACCTCCGTAGTATTAAAATTAATTTACAAATATTAGTAAACGCTATTTTAACAGAAGCTGTGCTTTAGTACTAACATTAACAAAATTTATCTTGCATTTCGTAAAAATACTGGTGTGCATAATGCAATTACTTATCTTATCAGAACCAACTCCGATAAGTCAACATTTTCCCCCCACACAGCCATTTCAATCGAAGTTTTTTTTTTTAAAATTTATTCTGCAGATTTACAATCTGTTCAAATATGATCATTCAGTAAATGGTATAAATGACACAGTAATGATGTGAGAGCTGTAAAATAACACTCTTTAAGGTAAGTCATTGAATAACAACTCTTTAAGGTAAGTCACTGAATCGGAATGCCAAGTCTAAAATCTTATGTTGATGTAAACGGTTGATTGAGGAACTATTGTCCAATAGATTGATGGCTAGGGAATTGGGATGATTGTTTAGGCGTTGCTGGTATCGAATGCTGTACAAGGTGATTTCTTCTTTAATAGTAGGGATGTCCAGGTCGTGGTGTAATGTAGCATTGGAAACATACCACGGTGCGTTAGCAAGTCGGCGAAGAGATTTGGATTCAAATCTTCTTAAGATGTCAATATTGGAATTGCTGGCAGTGCCCCAAAGCTGAAGTCCATAATGGGTCAATCCATTAGAAATGAACCAAATTTAATAAAATTTGTTGCTCGACATTTTTGATTCTCCTAATTTTTTTACCAGTTATTTCCCAACTAAAGGTGAGTTCAAAACTATGGTAAAAAAAATTTTTGGCTCATACTTTTTTTTTGGCGGCCATTTTAAGTTTGCTTTTTAACCATATTTCAGTCGAAAACATGTTTTGCACAAATGTATGTAACTCCGTTAATTTTATAGATAACAAGACAAAATAAACACCAAAATTATCAGAATGAAATGCTCTACATTTTTGTTTTAACACAATATTACCTAAATAGTGAGGAAAGTGAAGAAAAAAATTCAAAACTACAAATTGAAAATTGACTCAAAACGGGAGTTTTAGTGCCGCAAAATTATTAGAAGGAAGAAAGACTCGCCCTTAATTTTTTTTTCTGGTGTAGATCTACTATAGGACTACTCGCTGTAGAAGTTTAAAGCTTGAGAACTTTGCGGTTTTTTTTACACAATTTTTCAAAAATGCCCAAAACCGTATTTTGGCAATATTTGAAGTAGAATATCTCAAAAGGGACTGAGTGAAAAATTATGAAATTTATACAGATAACCCCTCTTTATAATATAAAGATGTGATAAAAATTTGGTGACAGACTCAACTGGTTCCCGAGTTACAGTGCATCGAATTTGGCCAAAACTTGCGTTATAGGCACACGAAATTTAATAGTAAAAATTCACTTTGTAATTTTAAATATAAAATTTTTGTGAGCCTAAGTTTGTTACACAATAGAGTTGTACATGTAGGCTACATTTCATCAGTTAGCATGACAAATATTTGGTTTCCTCAAAGCTTTGAAGAGTGTTGATATTTCGGTGCATAGTTTGCAGTTATGGCCAACTTCGATGCACTATAACTCGGGAACCAGTTGAGTCTCAGTCACCAAATTTTTAACACATCTTTATATTATAAAGAGGGGTTATCTGTATAAATTTCATAATTTTTCACTCAGTCCCTTTTGAGATATTCTACTTCAAATATTGCCAAAATACGGTTTTGGGCATTTTTGAAAAATTTTATAAAAACAACCGCGAAGTTCTCAAGCTTTAAACTTCTACAGCGAGTAGTCCTGTAGTAGATCTACACCAGAAAACAAAATTAAGGGCGAGTCTTTCTTCCTTCTAATAATTTTGTGGCACCAAAACTCCCGTTTTAAGTCAATTTTCAATTTGTAGCTTTGATATTTTTTCTTCACTTTCCTCACTACTTAGGTAATATTGTGTTAAAACAAAAATGTAGAGCATTTCATTCTGATAATTTTGGTGTTTATTTTGTCTTGTTATCTATAAAATTAACGGAGTTACATACATTTGTGCAAAACATGTTTTCGACTGAAATATGGTTAAAAAGCAAACTTAAAATGGCCGCCAAAAAAAAGGTATGAGCCCCAAAATTTTTTTACCATAGTTTTGGACTCACCTTTAGTTGGGAAATAACTGGTAAAAAAATTAGGAAAATCAAAAATGTCGAGCAACTTGGCCTGGTTCATTTCTAATGGATTGACCCTAATATGTCCATATTGGCCTTATTATGGTCTTGTAAAGTATAACTTTATTATACAGGGATACAGGGTTGCCAGATCAGAAACGTAGAATAGTCGTACCAGTATCCGAAAATAGTCGTATGCTAGTTAAACCAGTCGTATGCTTTGTGATTTTTCAGTGTAATGAACGTATTGCGTTAATAATAATAATAAAAATAATAATAATAATAATTATTATTATTATTATTATTATTATTTATTATTATTATTATTATTATTATTATTATTATTATTATTATTATTATACCGATTATAATCGGTATTTTGCATCTTATACGTATAAGCCATGTAATTGTTAATAAATCATATTATTTGTAAATGATTAGGCGTGTTTCGTTATCTTCCGATGTGATAAATTTGATTAAATACAATAAAATTAAATAAACAGTAGTTGCCACATTGCTGTAACTTAAATGTTGCAAAAGGCACAGGACTGCTTTCCAATCATATTGATAACATGCTTACAACAAAACCATGAGAAAACAAATTTAAAATTCGTCAGTAGATTGACTAAAAAGATATAAAACTCCATGTTAAAATAGTCGTACAAATAGGCGTACGACTCATCATTGCGTCGTACGTCGTACAAATCTATGAATTAGTCGTATGTGTACGACTATAGTCGTACGTATGGCAACCCTGCAGGGATAGATGAGATTGCTTATTTAATAACCAGTACAATTGTTGAAACTTTAGTTTGGCTTCTTTGCTTTTCGTAATAATGTGATGTCTCCAGGTAATCGAAGATCTAACCACAACTTTATATCCCTATACAACTGTTTATATTAATACAGGTAGCCACCGGGAAATATTATTTAATCCTTTGAGAGTTCATTTTATGCACTTATATAAGTAATCATCAAGTGAAAACATCAGTGGGCTCTAAGTTTTAAATCCATGAATAAAATTTTAGTAGAAGAACTGGTCTCTATAGATGACCATCGTAATACGCGGTTAAAAATCTCCACGTTTTAAATAAAGCAATACTCTGTTAATCTTATATCCTGCTTTTATATAATCCTTTGATGTGACGAATTTATTGCAGTAAAAGTGAAGAGGTTTAGCAACGTTTAGAGGGTAGCATAATTCACATTGTAGGCGTTTGTTCGTTTCGCTAGCAATACGTTTATGTGTTAGCTGGGGTTCCTAACATTATTCTTTTGACGTCCACTTTTGAGGTATGTCAGGTCACTAGCCCCTTACCATTTTTCAATATCTTGAAGGGCAGAATGCAAACTAAGAGAACATAACAAGCACATCATGTTTAAATAAACAAACATTTTTACAAACATAATATTAAATAAACTAGTGAAAACAATGATTAATTATGTCACATTGTTTATGAACCAAGTTTAGTACTAAGTCATTATTATTATTATTATGTCAATGAGACGATCGACACTGTTTTGCCTTGATTAGTCCTCGTATGTTTGGTTTCAAATTTGACACTGCACAACGGAGTTCACTCGCGACATCTAGCCGACAACGCAGTTAGCCTATGACACAAAAATCCAAAAGTTTTGAAATGTATTTTCCTCTTGAATCGCACTTTAGTTCTATGACTTCTTCCTGCAATACATATATGTCAACCGCAAAGGGATTTCTTGTTAACACCAGGACCATCATGAGATGAAATATCAGGGAGTAGAGGTTGAATCTTTCTGCCAAAAATAAAAATGTGACAGAATTTGTGTTGTAAGTTCATTCTGATCACATTCCTTGTCAGGAAGAATTTCATTCAGGCGGTGAAAGGATGAAAAATTGTTGAATTCAACTCGTCATTTCCATAACTGCAGTTTCTTTTTAAGTTTTAAAAGAATGTAAAATTTTTTCGAGCTTGTACACAAACATTTTACAAATTCCAAATCTTTTGGCGACCCCTAAGACTGTTAAACGCCCCCAGGTTGAGAACCACTGTGTTAGACTGACCATTCTTATCAATAGCAAAGGCACTTCGTAAAAAGTATGCATTTTACGGATTTTGAACAATATTTCATGCAAAATAAGTGCATTTAGTGATATCAATAATGTAACGCTTTCCTTCCTGATATGAAAATGGTAAACAATAGACTGTAACTTATATCAGTCTGTGAAATAACATCGTCAACCTGGTCATATCGTACAAGTGGCGGAAGTTGCGAACATTAAATTAAGGTCAAGGTTTGTAACAAAAATCAGATTATTCTATATCAGTAACTAAGATTATTTAACTGCGCAGATGTACAAGGCAATGCAATGGTGCATGCAGAGTTCATTAAAAAAATATAACATTATACTAAACATCATTTAAAAATCAAAGGAATGTTGAAAATATACTTATCGAAATACTCAAATTCTTCGAATCGATTGGTATAAATCATAGGTTCCACTAACTTATATTAAGGGCACTCGCTGGGAAAAGAGGCATACTCGCGTACAACTGTTTATATTGATACAGGTAATATCTTGGAAGAAAAAATTACAATTCTAAACCGAAAGGAATACGTAGTAAATCTTTATTTAATCCTTTCAGAGTTCAATTTATGCACTTATATAAGTAATCATCAGGTGAAAACATCTGTGGACTCTAAGTTTTAAATCGATGAGGAAAATTTCAGTAGCACAACTGGTCTCCATAAAAGACCATCGTAACACGTGGTTAAAAATACCCATGTTTTACATAAAGCAATACTCTGTTAATCTGTTATGTACATCTTATATTTATATCGTCATTCTATTTTCATAGACGAAGTACGATTGTGCAACCGTTGCCTGCTTGCCGATTTTGTCCCGCACGAATTCTCTAACATGCCTATAAATCTAAAGACATGGGCCTGTCGCATTTACACACACAAATGCCGTCAACCTGGGCCAGGATCGAACCCGCGACCTCGGACACAGAAAGTCAGCGCCATACAGACTATGTCATCCAGTTGTGCGGAAGGCATATAAAACAAGGAATGTGGCTGTATTCAGTATAGCCTACCTTATACATACATAACAGATTCAAATCTACAGGAAATTGTCCTCTATCATTTTATACAATATCCTACCTCATTAACTCTATCTAAGAAACTTTTATAATAGGCTCGTTAGAGGAATCGTTATAATTAGTTTTAAGTCGCTTAAAATGAGGTATTCGAGAAAAAAATTATGACCACTATTGAATTTGATTAAAAGTGAAGATAGGATGGTAAGTATGTTGTAAAAGTGTAGTGGGAAATTTGGAAACTTGCCATTCTCGTAGGTTTCTATTACACTGGCACCTTAGAAACCTAACAACCTAATAAGAGTTCCTCAAATATGTTTAAAGTCAATTTTAACTATTTTAATGAACTTAACACAAGTTTGAAAAGTACACACAAATTACTAATCGTTATTTATACTATTATGCCTATCAATAATCTAAACTCAAGAGCGTCAGTAGGCCTACAGCATTAATTCAAAATAACTGAAAAGTTGCATTACAACATTTTTATACTTTAACAAGTAAAACGGCAGCTAAGAAGTGTAGTCAAGTGCTTGAAAGTGGCTAGCACATTTTCGCCTTATCTAGCAGATAACAGGAATATGTGAACACACCTCTCTTTGTGTACGTCACTGGCACTATTCAGAAGTTTTAGAGAAAAAGGAGAAAAAACGAATGTTGTTATGTATGCGTCTAACACGAGATAGAAGGATTTCGCATGGTAGAATGCAATCTTTTTGCTCTAAATCTTGTATTGCAATTTTAGTTATTTGTTTTATAGTTAAGGGCGTTGCTAAACTCATTACAGAAATACCTACATGTGCATGGAATTTTCAGATGACTTGAGCATTAATACTGCAGGAAAATTCGGGGATCTAAAATCACAACCACGCACCTCTACAGTCATTGATTTAAGAACGACGTTGAGTTTTCACACAGCATCTTAGTTGAGGAACAACTGTTAAAGAGTAGGCCTATTACAAGATAACCAATTACATGTACATGTAGGTAACTAATCAAAAAATTGTTTGACTCATAGAGGGTAGGAAATTTGAAAATTTTAAAAATGAGTGTGGTATACCAGAAAAACCGACCTAATGATAGGCCTACAAATTAAATAATCAAAGTTAATTAATTTCATTCAAGTAGAGGGTTGGTACTACCGGTAGGCCTATTATTGTTTTCATATACAGGGTGCGGCAAAACATCCTCCCTATTTTAAATTTCAAATAAAAAACAGATGGATCAAAATAAAGAAAGTGCATTAATATTAATGATATCTACACAGTGGGAATTTAGGGTTTTCAGTATATTACATTAGTTTACCTCACTGCTAAGTATAAATAGACCTTAATCCTGTCTCTGTGCTCTTATAGCATGGTTCACTATCTCATTAGGCACTATATCCACGCCGCAACATTCGCACAAGATGGGAGTAGCAGTCAACTTGTGTTGTCATAACGACAGAAAAAAAAAGTGATAAACAGTAAACAAAAATTGAAAAGGATATTGAAATCGCGGAATTTACATTCAATACAGTATCCAACCATGCCGTGGACGGGAAAAGAACGTGCCTACGCTGTGGAATCATTTCTGGTAAACGGGTATTCCGTTGTCGCTGTACAGCGTGCTTTCCGGATTCGCTTCCAAATTCCCCCTCGTGTTGCAGTTCCAGATCGGAAAAGCAATTGCTTATGGGTGTCAAACTTTAGAGCAAGTGGTAACATGATTAAAAAGGGAGGGGGAAGACCACGCAGCTTCGAATTCCAGAAAACATTAAACTTCCCACTGTGTAGAATCATTTATGTTAATATAGCTTCTTTATTTTGATCCGTCTGTTTTTTATTTGAACTTTAAAATAGGTAGGATGTTTTGCCGCACCCTGTACAACCTTTGAAAACTAAAATTAGCTTATGTGTAAGTAACATAGGCTTCATATATGAATTCAATACACTCTCAGCAATGTTAAGTGCAAATATATATAAACTGCACCCTAAGGGCTGATGATGGCATGATACATGCCGAAATGCATAGGCTACCCTGCAGTGAATACAACGAGGGACAACGATTTTTATACTTTTAATTATCATAGTATTTTTGTGTTACTGATGCATAATCTAATGTATAATAATTATGTAGTATAATGTAGTATGTATAATATGTAGTATATGTATAATATAATGTTTTGTATAATAATATAATGTAGCAGCCTAAGTTTTATGCAATGTACAGGTAGACTGTAAATTTTATTAATTAAGACAGTTTTTTATGTACAAGAGTATAAGGTTGTATATGAAAACAATAAATACGATTAAAGGTCTTTCTGCTTTGCATTCAAACTTGTCCTACTATCATGGAGTGTCCAATTAAAGTTAGTCCAGCAGATCTTTTCTATACTTGTAAGGTATCGTGATAGAAAATAAAATGCTTAATCTTTTGTTTTACTATGGAGTTCTTTTCTACCCAGAAAACATGAGTTAAATAATATTTTAAAAAATGAAAGCAGCTGGAATTTTGAATATGACAGACCTGAATAGTCACTTCCATAAAAACCCAAAAAACATTGACATAAACTTACCCTACAATCTTCATACTTGTTCGAAATCGTTATTAGGCATATTTTGGTAAAATAATTTAGCTACTGCTTAATTCAAATTGTACATTCAGGAAACAGCAATATTAAACACCGTACAGTCGAGTGCACGGAATCTTTCCGATAAAAAGCGTACTGTTGCGTGTTGGTAAGATAATTCTAAACCGGCTCCGCCATGCCCACTCCCCACCCCTGCGCCACCCTTTTAATTCCCGATGGCTTTACAGTCATTCAAATGAAACTTCACCCCCTTTCACCCCTCACCTAGGCCTGAGCGTTGTTTATAGGCTAACACATGTGGTCGGACTTGAACTCAAAGTAATAAAAGATTAATTCACCTAAAGCTGGTATGGAACACAAATGATAAGGAGATTAAAAGTCAGCTTTAAATACAGAAAACACTAGAAGAAATCAAAAGCATCAGAAAGTTTCCGTTTGTGCATAAATGTCGGAGTGTTGTAAAAGTAAAGGAAAAGTTCAGTAACAGCTGAAAGGGGAAGAATATGTAAATTTCTGTAGAAGTTAGCTAGATACCACGAGGTAATCGCTAAGTACATTCCCTATAATAGAATTCGGAAATTGAGAAGTCTTGTAATTGCACTACTTATCGTGGTCACGTTCCCTACGCATGCGCATCAACTACCAAGGCCAGACAAGACCTAAAATAACGCGGAATGGAATAGTACAATACCGGATGCTTCGATTTCAAAACCACAGCCATCGATACACTGCAATAAGACCCCAAAAAAGAAAGAAATAAAAAATCAAGCACCGCATCGTTAACGTTCCGACGCAAATTCATTGAACGTGCAAATGATAAAGACCTTGAAATTTGTCGCTTATTATAGTCTATGTCCATAAAAACTGCTTTAAAATATTTTACGGTCATTCGGATGGTGATAAGTTTCCGCAAAGTGACCTTCAAAACAAGAAAATAATAGCATAGCTCAAACAAGATAATAACGTCAATGTTTAAAGGATAAAGCATAAAAAAGAATATATAGAATTAGCTATTGTTATAAGTTACATTATTGTTTGGTATCTGGTTTTCGGACTATTATTCTCCTTGTTTCAGAATAGGTTCCCAGAAGAAAATATGTCGTCCTTATTGTCTCTTAAATATTTGTTCTTCCATATTTGCTAAAAAGGTATATTAGGTGTTTGAATGGGTATTTTTTTAACTATGCATAGCTTATGTGTTGATAGATTACTGCAAGAGACTTAGGCATACTTCAAATTTTACGCCCAAGATCTCGGTTGAATGTTCAGTTGCTATCAGCCGAACAGTGATCAATGATCATTCTATCAAAGTTGAACGTGTATTTTTATTCTAATCATCGCAGTTTTATATCCTAAGGGTACTGATGTTTATATATAGGTAATGTAACTAGAGGTCCGGATTTTATCGATAAATGTATGAGGTGAAACGTTCAATACTGCGACGAAATTAAATTTAAAATATTTCGTCGTATTATTGAACGTTTCACGTTTGAATCGGGACCCTAAGATGAATGTTGACAAAGAAATATACAATAATTACAATACAACCACCTCGAAAGCAAGTTCAGTATACTTAAAAATCCTAGTTATAAATTTAGGCCAATTTTTTACAGTTTTATATAAATTGTGATTTTTAACTTCGAGTGCAACTTCAGGGGTGGCACATTCCGTCTGAACAGACAACAGTTAATATAATATGTAGTATAGGTAGAGGAAAGGAAGCACAGTCATGTTCTATCGAGAAATTCGAATTAGAGTTTTTATTATTAATGCACGTTTGGAGATCCCTTTAATCCCAAAATAGACATTTCAGAAGCGTGTCCAAATGCATGTCTGTGGACAGCATAGCTCGAGAATGAAAAATCGTATAGAATCAAAATTTTATATTTGTGCTTTAGATACTATATATATATATATATATACTATACTATATATATGGTATATATATACTATAGTATATATAGACTATAGTATATATATACTATACTATATATAGTATATATATATAGGCCTATGTATTTTGGGGATGTGAAACGAAAGAAGGCTACGACTATCCTATACTGCCACTTTACATTATTAAAATTTCATTTTCCGCGATTTTATCGAAAATGGATTTTACTGATTTGTTCTAAACTAGTACGTTGAAAATGTGCTTATACCAAGTTTTAAAACTTTTATGTGAAGCATTTTTTGTTTGTTTTAAAATCCTTTGAAGGGCAGTTGTAAGACAGCCACTGCTTGTATAAAGTCAGTTGAACTGACCAGTCACTTCGATCGACCCCAGCTGTAATTATTGTTACTAAAACTTAAGCAAATGTTTGTGATCCTCCCTGTAGACAACCACAAAAACTTTCTCGCTTCACTTAAGTGCCTCATTTATCGCTGATTGTAAAACGTTTCACAGAGCTCAAGTAAAAGTAAAACACTGCCATAAAACCATCTGCCTTCTATCACTTGCACCTGCCCTTGTAAGCTATGCCATGTGAAGTCCGGTTACATATATAAAGTGAACTTCTTCAGTGGCGTGTGTTAGGCGGGTTTATTAATCCATCGATAGGCCTATAATGAATTATCAATTCCATCGATTGTTCACTGATTTTGTTAAGTTATATATTTTATATATTCTCTGACGGTTTCAAGAAAAGCTATTAATAAAATAACTACTTACTGTTCATAAGTTATTATCGTATTCCGAGACAGCCACTTGTTGAATATATATATTTATAACTTATATATAGGGTTAGGATTTTTAGGTGCGCACCTTTTCTCGTAGGGTAAATTAAAGCTCTTCGGAAAGATACCACAGTGTGAGATTTTATCTATAGTCGAGAATGGAGACATTTTTGTAGCACCTTTTTTCCCTTTTTTGGTACCTTTTACCCCTTTTTTCTCAACAGTGCCCATAATCCCCTTTCTTCCCCTTTTTCATATACTGTAGCTTATCAATATTCTTCTAGAGTGCATTTTATCATTATAAAGCGTTATGAATGACTTGTGAGTTTCATTCCATTTTACTTCCAGTAAAAGCGGGACTGAAAGCACACCTGCAACAACAGAAAATGATACGTGTGTGCATGCAAACCCTCTTTCTCTCACTTTGCCGAAACAAATAGCTCCCTACAATGGAAATGCATATTTCATTCCATCAACAATAATATTGTGTGTGCGCGCAAATCCTCTTTCACTTTGCCGAAACAAATAGCTTGCTACAATGGAAATGCGTATTTCATCCCACCAAATTATAATTTATTATAAAAAAAAATATTGTGTATACGCAAATCCTCTTTCTCTCACTTCCATCTTCTTGACTTCACCAGTCAGTAGTCTGTTGATCGTGAGTGCAAATCTGTGATTAAATGAGTGTATTTTTGCCATGCCTAAGGTGTCCAGAGCCCGGTTATTTTCTCTGTCTCAGGAATTCAAACAAGATTCCGTAGAAACAGATGGAACTGTAATACGGTGTAGCATTTGCGATTCAGGAATTTTGTTAGGTGAAAAACACCAGCGAGACCGCATCAAACAACACATTTCCACTTCTAAGCATCAAAAGAACAAGACACTTCAAGCAATTAATCGCGACAACCTTTATTACGGAATGCGATTGAACAGTGTTCATCGAAAACTCAAAATTTGAAGAAATTCAACATTGATTTATGTGCTGCTCTTACACAAGCGGGAATTCCACTCAATAAGGTAAACCATCCGACTTTCAAAGGATTCCTTGAAAAATACACAAAGATGTCAGTGCCTGATGAGAGTACTATAAGAAGAAACTACATGGAGCCTGTTTACCAAGAAACCATAAAAACCATGAAGGAGAAAGTGACTGATTGTGATGTGGGAATCATATTGGATGAAACTACAGACTCAATGGAACGATATGTTTTGAACATTTTAGTTTTCCCCTATCAGGGGAGAACGTTAAGCCCATGTTGTTTAAAATGTACGAACTGGAGAAAGCCAACGCCAGTACAGTAATGCAATCAATCATGGACTGTCAAAACCTGTGGCCAAGTGGTATCGCATTTTAAAAACTTCTTCTGGTGGTTACAGACCAGGCTCCATACATGGTTTCAGCAATTAACCAATTGAAACCTTTGTTCCCTAAGTTAAAGCATGTGACAGGCCTAGTCCATGCCCTTCACAGGGTTTGTGAATCCATAAGGAATGAATACGACATTGCAAATGAATACATCTCTGCCCTGAAGAAGATTCTACAGAAAGCTCCGAGTCGTGTTGGTGCCTACAAGGAAATCACTGGCCTCCCCCTTCCAAAATTCCCGGTCATTACTCGCTGGGGATCATGGATTCAGTGTGCTGTTATGTTGTGTGAGAATTTTGACAAGATTAAGGATTTTGTGCTTTCATTGGATCCAGCAGACGCAGGTGCCATTTCCAAGGCCCAACAACTTCTGCTACCGGAAAAAATACAGAATTTGGAGACAGAACTATTTTGTGTCCATGGTTACAAGTACTTGACTGCAGCTATCAAACAATTGGAAGAACAAGGTCTCGAAAAGGAAAAACAATGCGATATTTTCACTTCAGTGACGGACCAGTTAGAGGGCTTTGCTAAAGACAAACTTGAGTCTAGTCTTCAGAAAAATCCGGATGTTGAGGAATTTGCCACATGTGTAGAGTTGCCATTCCGAGTGAATACAAAGTTTGCCCCACTGGTTTCTGTGGATGTCGAAAGAAGCTTTAGCATGTACAAAGACATTCTATGTCCTAATAGAAACAGGCTTATTTTTAAAAATGTAGAGATGCTCAATGTCTTGAAGTACAACAGCTTCCTGTATTTTACTGTTTCTGGTGAGTGATGATTTGATGTGTTTTTTCGCAACTCAATAACTGTTAATAGAAGATAGATTTTTTTTGAATTACTTGAGTAAAATAGCACCTTTTTGTCCCCTTTTTTACCTTATTTTAGCACCTTTTCCCTTCCTTTTTTCATATAAAATTTGCACCTAAAAATCCTAACCCTGCTTATATATATATATATATATACATACCCATATATATTTATATATATACATACACATATATATTTATATATATATATATACACAAATAAATTTATAAAATAAATACATACATATATATCCTTATAGGTTATATATTTATATGTGGTAAAATTATGTAAACCCTTGCGAAGATCCCCTCGAAAGAAAATCTGTAGTATTTTCTCAACTAATACGAATCTACACCGATAAATAAGGTATCAGTGGATAGCATTTTATTACAGACTTCTGACATAACATACTAACTCCCCATCGTTTAAATAAACTCAGGCTTTAAATCTTGCCTTTGCGTGAGCTGTGAAAACTGAATTCGCACTCCCCGCAATACGGCCTCATACTATATATGTAAAAATATGAAGTGAGAAAATCATATTCTCCTTGCCCAAGGTACAGAAAGTTGTATGGGTGCATCATATAAGACTTTGATTGACATGGATTCGCTATATTATTGATATGTAAGAATTACTTCTATCGATAGCGCAGCTCCAATTTGACTACGGTAGTTACGTGAAATCGCAGTATCAAGCGATTTTCCAAGCAAGCTATGTACAATGCAAAGAATAGTCTTGTCATGGAAACAGCACATTGGGTTCATTATCGTGTAGTGTGAATTCCATGTGGTGAGTTCAGTGGAAGACATTCTATTGTATCCTACATATGGCAATTTTAAATTAGAAGTTGTTAAAAAATTCTATTCACTGATATCTTATTCATATGTGCCTTTGTAATAAACTTAGTTGAGAAAAAGGGATGTTAACAGAAATAACATACACGATTTTTAATTTATTCCGTTCCCACACCTCTTTCACGTCATTAGGAAGTAACTTCTTAAGCTTATTTATAGAAAAGATGTATTAATTTTCCACGTTGTGATAATGACAGCAACGAATGTACGTCAGTCTGTGTTTGAACAAGTGCGAACCGCAATACCTTAATTACTATGCAGAGTTCCACGTTTTACCTAGACGTGGCTATGTCGCCTTCCACATGAACGTAGGAATGATTGGACAGAGTTCGCATTAATGACCGAATAAACAAATTATATACAACATATAAATAAAGAAGGGCTCCTTTCAAGAACATTGTCAACATGTCAACATTTTTTATTCTTTGGAGGCTCAGAAGTTTATATTTTAATTCTTACAGGGTTTGGAATAATTTCTGAAATTATATATATTTATTTATATATATAATGTATATATATGTATATAATGTATATTTATATATATAATGTATGTATTTATATATATATATTTATATTTCATATATATTTATACATATATATATGTGTGTGTGTGTTTGTAAATAATTGTTATGACTGAATATGGTATGGGCAGGCTATATGGGCATAATATAGGTGAGTAAATTGTCATGATTAAATATGGTTCTAATATTATGACGGTAGATTGATTCTCGTATACAACACCAATTGATTCTGGAAATGCAGAATTTACTTGTAAACTAAATATTGCCGGTTGCTATTACTTACAAGTTTTGGCTGTGTATAGGCTCTTAAGATAAGACGATTATGTTAACATTATTTAAATTTATGGTATATATGGTATTTATATTTTAAAGCAGCCAGGCGTTTTATAAACAGAACATACATGAACATTTGTCAAATATATATATATCCCCTAGATTGCACTTAGCGATTCAAAATGCAGAAACAGTTAGTGAAAAGAGTGAACAAGTTGTCCTATATACATAGTTAAAACGTATATATATTCGTATGTAGAATTTTGAGGAGTAGAAGGAAATCAAGTTGAAAAGTGGTCATTGTATAAAAATCTTAAATTTAGCATTCCAGGTAGACAGCCTTAGAAGCTTTGATAACGGAAGTATTCGAAGTACATTACATTAGTGATTCCGTCACTACAGGTTTTCACAATTAGAGGACATCAATTCGTGCATATTTTTAAAACAGCATATTTTTAAAGTAGCATATTTTATTATAAGTGTAACATATTTTTGTATAAAATTTAATTAAATTATCACAGGCATTTTCGAGAAAATTGCGATACATTTTTCTCTCTCTAAATATGACAGTATGGTGAGAAAAAGTCGTCGATATGCTTCTTGTCAAATACATGGAATATATCTACCAAATTCGAAAAAATAATTTTCGTTTTGATACATATTTTCACTCTACGCACAATAATCTAAACAGTCACAAAGTCCCACAGACCTTTTTATGATGATTGTTAGTTCTTGACTAAGGGTGCCTCAAAATTTTAGGGTCGGGATTCGTGGTGAAAAAAAAAAAAAACTTTTCAGGCAACTTCCTAAAAAATAAAATAAATTCATTTGAAAGAAAATATTATATTACAATCTTCTTTTTGTTAGTATATTTAAAATCAGTTCGGCAAAATGAAAGGTTTTAGTTCTGTAATGTTACACTGATTTAGCCGTTATGAATGATGTTATAATCTATCAGAAAACGAAGATGAAACCAAAGCTTAAATGTCAACATCTTCACAACTGTAATAATACTTAATTTAATTTTTAACTTATTGCATTTTTATTAATAGTTTGATGATAAGCCGATGTTTTTGAGAGATAAGTTCGATATTACTACTAGTTGGTTGGTCCATATAAATATGAATAATTATATTAATCATACGTAAACATCGGCTTAGCATCACCTCTAGTCTGACATGCCTCTTGCGTTCAATTAATCTTACTTCTATATGAAAAATGGGCCACAAAACCTAGTAAGTAGGAAAAATTAGTTTCATTCCCAACTCTATAATATTGATTTTTAGAGAACAATCAACTTTCCTGATAAAGATGAAACAATATCAAGAACATGTAAAATGTTATATAAACTAGTAAAATCCTTTCCTGGATTAATTTGGAAGGCAAAGATTTCTTAAATTAAAAATTCCAAACAGCATTTTCGTGGAAAACCATCCTTCTAGTTCACATATACAAATGCGAAGAAATCATAGGAGAAGTATGTTCAGATTCAAGAAAAGTGGACACTGGCGTAGGCCTATTACAGTACAAAGCAAAAGATTCTTATAACGGTACTGAATTTCCAATTATTAGTGGGTTAAGGTTACAACACTCATTAGGTAAAAAGAAAAAAAATGGATTGACTATGAATAAATTTGTAAAATATGTAGCATGGTATAACAAAAACGTATTATTATTATTATTAAATGTCCCAAAATGCTGACAATATAAGGCTTATAATATAGGCCTAACAAAAAGTTTTGTTTTGTATAAATTTTGTTATAATTAGTGGGTGATGTTAATAGCTGTTTAATTTTATTACCATTATTTTACCACGTAAAAACACAAGAATTCGTCTAGAAGTGCATATAGAATCAAAACACGTTCAGTATAAGCACGTATTGCAACGTATGCAAGTTTCTGCCACGACATATAGTGGAATGTGCAATTATGCATTCAATGAGTTGAACATTGTAAAAAACAATGTTATAAAGAAGTTTAATATTTTTCTTTAAAACTTTGTAATTGGGAGATTTTTGTTGGTCTAGTAGGCCGATACTGGCCTTCCTTAAGAGAATTGCTAGCATATAAATTCGGTCTTGGAATACAGTATATTGCTACATGTTGTGAATACTTACATTGTCTTGGGCAGTTTTGTGAGAAAATGATTCCGCGATAACTTACATAGTATCATCAAATCTTGCAATTTTTAATCATATTTATCTTTCGCACTGAATAATACATGGATGAAACTAATTTTTCCTTTGCAATTAAAAATCACAATAACATACGTTCACACTTGATGCACTTCTGACACTTTTTTTCTTCTTCTAATTTCCATGGAGTAGTGTTGCGAACTTTACATCCCAGAAAAAAATAAAAATATAATATCATTTGCAAGCGGTATATGCAATAATATGGTCCAGAAATTTTACAAATAGCCTTAGACATAATATTTGGAATTTAGAATATTTTGTTTCCTTTCAATTTTCATCGTAATAAATTATTTAATTTTACTTAATCAAACATATATATATATATTTAATTTTACTTAATCAAACATATATATATATATATATATATATATATATATATATATATATTTAATTTTACTTAATCAAACATATATATATATATATATATATATGTTTGATTAAGTAAAATTAAATAATTTATATATATATTTATTTATAAATTATATATATATGTTTGATTAAGTAAAATTAAATAATTTATTACGATGAAATATATATATATATATATATATATATATATATAATTATTTCTCTATGTGCATATTCAGGGCAAAGAAATGTAAACGATTAGTCAGTAAGATAAATAAAGTAAATAATTAAAATGTTAATTTTACAATATATGAGAGGCAAGTAATATGTATGGTAATTTATTTGGAATTTTTATACAGTAGAGTAACGTTAATATGGACTAGATGGGACCGGACCTGTACGAATCACAGAAAGTTAGGATTAAACGGAACTTGTCTTAAAATAGCCTACACGTGCTTTAATGTAATACAAGTTTTAGATGAGTAAAACCATAAAAATCGACGTTTTTCTTCATAAATATAACTTTTCTTACAACTTAATATCAGTTTTAATACTGCTGTATACGTAGACCTAAGTCCTTAACCTACAAACTGATGTATTAATAAAACAAAGATCGTTTCAAAATTCATTTTTCAAAATACCGTCCGGATTAACCGGATGTGCGGACGAGCGGGTTCCGGATTAGCGGAACTCTACTGTATTTATGTAATTTTATTTTACGGGTTTGAAACCATATGTTTAATATCCTGACTAAGCACATAAACACACTTAAGGAAACAAAATGTTATATATTTCTTTATTTTATTGTTTAAGAAATACATAAAATCAATAATATAATTTTCTTTCAGAAAATGCAAATGTGATAATCTAATTTTCTGAGAGTATTGTTGTCACTGCACCAAGGAAACACAAATAACGAACGCATTAGTGCGCAGACTCACCACTTCTAGAGAGAACATGTTGACTACGCGCGACTCACACCTGAAATGCGGCCGGCTCGCTTAGGCACCACGGTATACATACGCATTCAAGTTTACTCGCGCGTTACGTCATCAAGCACCCATGACGCGCCTTCTTTGAATCGCTCATCACGCTTTTCACTATCTCCAGTGTCTGATACTGTATCTTTTACAAGCAAGTCACTAACCTATCATGCAGAAGTACACATGGCATTCATTAAAGTTACCCAATCTAAATAATATGATGAATCGATGACGCTCATGATTACAAAGTTTGTTTTTACTCCACGCAATATATTATATAATCATTCATATTGCTTAGTAATATAATAATTTTATTTATTAATATTTTTATTAATTAATTTTATTAATATAATAATTTTATTATATATTATTAATATATAATTTTATTATTATCATTATTATTAAATAATTTTTTCTAAAAATTTTCAGTTGCATGTTATTGATAAAATTTTCCCGATTTTTGCTCATGTCAAATAATATTATGCCCAAAGTCTTTTTCTACAAACGATGAACATGTTCCATACATGAGTGAACAGGCTTTTCTTTACTACTACAATACTATTACACTATAATTTATTGCTGTTCTGAAAGCTGGTTGTTGTAGGTCTACCATGCATTTATTGGAAATGTAATTATTATTATTATTATTATTATTATTATTATTATTATTATTATTATTATTAATACCATAACTATTACAGTATTACTTCTCCAACTACCATTATTATTGAAACTACTCTTACTACTTGGGCGTTGTAGGCTACTTTAACTCTTGTGGAAGTTCCTTCATAATAATAATAATAATAATAATAATAATAATAATACTTAATATTATTACTATTACTCACATTCGAATTATTAAATTTACTAGTGGTCTAACGAATAAGGGATATATAATTCATGCACTAAACGTCTGTCGTCAGATGTTGATCAGTTGTAGTGCGAATTTTCAGGCTAATCGCTGTCTGCTATTCACTATCCACTATATGACTTAATAGAGTGAAGTACGCTGATTTCTTCCCGTTGTTCAGATTTCCCTTGAAATATACGTCCTGACAACAGTAATAACTACAATGATCTTCAACCACAATACAAGTACCGTACTGGGATCTTCCCAGTCTTCAACATCTCCGATTATTCCTGAAATATCCTACAATAAGACGAATAGAAGGATTAGCAGGAGGAAGAAAAAATCAATTGTCAGGCCTATGGGTAAATGTATATGGTGGAAAATCTCTCAGCTGGATAAAAACCTCAATTTTTTTCTGAAAAAAATGGGTCAATTAGGTATTGTATAATAAGTTTCAATGGATAAGCTAGGAAGTAATAATGATAATATTATCAAAATAACCAGAGTGGTAGCAGGAGCGAGCTAATAATGACATGCCTTAAACTTTTAGGTAAAGGAATTCTTTTTATGTCTCATTATGATAATTTTTATTTGTACAGTATCTATTTAAGTATAATTAGTTTGCACTTTCTGCACACTGAACCTGAAAACCAAGGTCGTAATAATAATTTACACTGTAATGTCCGCTAAGTAAAAATATCCTCCGCAACTGCTTCTGGTTTTTTCCTTTAACGAGGCATTTATTTAATTAGAACTAACTGTAAATTTAAACATATGAATAGTACTAATTTGCATTTGACCAATGTTCATGTATGTTCTGTTTATAATACGAACGGCTGCTTTAAAATACATTCTACGCCATTATACCATAAATTTAAATTGTGTTAACATAATTATCTTAAGAGCCTATACACAGCCAAAACTTGTAAGTAATAGTAACCGACAAGTAAATAATGAATTTCCAGAATCAGTTGGTGTTCTATACGCGAATCAGTCTACCGTCAGAATATTAGAACCATACTCAATCATGACAGTTTACTCACCTACCCATATATTATGCCCATGAAGCCTACCTATACCATTTTCAGCCATAAAAATTTACCCACATTTTAGCCCTGCATTATATCAGAGGAAATATCTTGCCACTTAAGTTACTTGGGAAGGAACTAAGTTTGAGGCTAATTGGGCATAGTAAACAACTCTTTTTTCGTAGGGATTCTGTTTTTTTAATTCTTTTTTTTTAAACGAGGTAAGGAGTCTCGAACTTGGTACAGAGCCATGCCGTTGAAACTCTCCTGTAACCCCCTGGTCAGTTATATTAACAGGAAGCCTAACCTAAAAGAGAAACAAGTACAAATATTTCAACCATCCATGTTATTTTTTTTAATCGGTTTTCGGTTTTTTAACAGTCATCTATCTGTATGAAGCAGTTATAGGCCTACAGCTTATACAGCTGTTATACAGCTTAACTTTTCCTTATTCCCATTAACCATAACGCCCCTGAATCCATCTTTCCTTAATCGAAATTCTTTAAACTGTTAATTCGTATTGCCGAAAATGTAGATTTTCGTATTTTCTTATAATTTGTATCTTCCTTCCACATACAACCTGAGTTGTGTTATTTCCATTAATAGTACCAAATTATACTGTTAAAATATATTATTTACATTGTTTGATGGGTGAAGAAAACATCATTTTGATACATAAAGCTGCTTGTTTTAGAACAGGAAATGAATAATTGGTAGCGAGATATGAACCATATCAGCCTCTGAGAGTCAACTCGCCCGAGTTAGTTTCGCGGTAACTTCCAAAGGATGCATTGATAAAACTTCCCCCGCGAAAGGAAGCAGCATTTTCAAGATTGGACTTGCTGTCTTAATGCACTCAATAGAGACAACTGTAATACAAGTAAAAGACAGCCAACATTGTAAACAAGGGCGGCTTGGTCCGCGTAAATGTGCCTACAAGGGGAAACAAGGAAACAAGAAGGTTAATACATATTAGTAACATTGTTTTAGTGAAGGTTTTTTCGAAACGTAGTGAACTTTAAACTAGGGTGACCAAACGTCCCGTTTTTAACGGGATTGTCCCTTTTTTGACTGACTGGTCCCGTTGTCCCAATAAATTTTTAACGGGATGCAAAATGCCCATTTTTAAAATAAATTTCTTAATATCCTGTTTTCACGCAACGTTTTCTGTGTGGTCAGTTGAGAACAGGCTTATGTTGAAACTATTACATCTATGGTTATGGTCATAAATATTTCCTTGATGTATCTTTACCCGTAAGTTTGTATAATATTCTGTTAGTATACCCAAAAAATTTGCAGGAAATAAATAACTTACAGGAATACCAAAGAAAAACTGGTTCAGATCCCGGATGGAGTGAAGTGTAACTAAGATTTTGCCTAAGAAACTTCAATTAAGCCAAGACTTAGGAAAGGATTTAATAAGGTAAAAGTATTTTTGGAATCTACTCATCAAACTCTGACGCAAACTCTGTCACAAGAACCTCTCCAAAAACTAAAAGCAAAGGGAAACGAGATCATAATAAGAACATTGAATGTAAGATCGCTTAGTACAATAGAAAGAGAGGAAGAACTAGACCACGCATTAGCTGATGTCAAATTTGAAATTCTAGGCCTGAGTGAGGTGAAGAGAGAGGGGGAAGCTATAATCGAGAAGAAAAATGGTGATATACTATACTACAAAGGAAATACCCCGGGCCAAAAAGGAGTTGGATTTATAATAAAGAGGCACATAAAACACATGATACAAGCCATTGTAGGAATATCAGAAAGGATAGCTGTCCTAAAATTGAATTCGAAAGATTGCCCAACAACAATAATTCAAGTATATGCCCCAACAGGGAACAGCAGTGAAGAAGAGTGCGAGGAATTCTACACTGCCCTAGAAAACACTCTAGAAATGCACAGAGCATCAAGAACCATAATTATAGGCGATTTTAACAGCAAAATAGGAAAGAGAATCTATGAAGAGAAAACAGTAGGCCCCCACGGATATGGACAAAGGAACAAAAGAGGCGAAAGATTGGTCCATTTCACACAGGAACACGAACTAAAAGTGGCCAATAGCTTCTTTAGAAAACCCCCACACATGAAGTGGACATGGCGTACACCGGATGGCTATAAAAAAACGAAATTGACTTTGTGATTACCAATAAAATTCAGGAAGTAAGAGATATCCAAATAAGCCAAAGCATAAAATTCAGTACAGACCACAGACTAGTAAGAGCAACAATAAGACTGAAAAAAAGACAGAGGAAAAGCAAAAACTCACAAAAATTGAGAGCGAACCTCTTAGACAGGGAGGAAATACACAAAGCATTACAATATAAAATATCTCAGATGAACCTAGGACCAGACAAAAACACACAGGAACAATATAACATATTAGAGCAAACACTGAAGGAGGCAAGCACGACCTCCGAAAGGCAAACAGAACCAAGGTCGCACAAAACGAAACTATCTCAAAACACCCTACAACTAATTGAACTCAGAGCAAGACTACAACCAAACAGAGACAAATCTGAAGCCACCAAACAGGAATATGCAGAACTAGATAAAGAAGTAAAGAGAGAAATTAGAAAAGATGTAAGACTATATCGCTCAGAACTAACTAGACAAACATTAGAGGAGACAAGATCAGTCAGGAAAGCAAGGAGAAATCTGCAGAAGGGAAAATAGTGGATACTAAGCACCAAAGACCAGGCGGGCCACAACTTAACCACAAGACGAGAGATAATCAACGCAGCCACAGACTTTTATAGATCACTCTACGAGAGCTCCATAGACAAATCCACAAAAGACCTAAGATACAATCATATAACGAAACACTACAACGATACCTTCATCCCCAAAATATTACACAGTGAGATCAGAACTGCAATCAATGAACTGAAGAACGGCAAATCGCCGGGCGAAGACGGGATACAAAACGAACTAATTAAAATAGGAGCAAACCAACTGATCCCATTAATATCCACAGTCTTCAACAAAATACTAGAAACGGAAGAGATACCAGAACAATGGAAAACCAACACAATCATACTATTACATAAGAAAGGTACGAAAGATGACATAAATAATTACCGACCCATAAGCCTGATGTCTAATATCTACAAGCTTTTCACCAAAATTCTGACGAAGAGGCTAACAAGAATCCTAGACGAGAATCAGCCATCCGAACAGGCAGGTTTCCGCAATAAATACAGCACGGCGGACCACATACAGACGATAACCCAAATAGTTGAGACATACAATGAATTCCACATGACAGTATACCTTGGATTTGTGGACTATAGCAAAGCCTTTGACTCCGTAGAACACATTAGCATACTCAAAGCACTTTACTCACAGGGGATAGAAGCAAAATATATACGGATCTTATACAATATATACAATCAAAGTATGGGTAAAGTGAAGACAGAAGAGGAAGGACAAACGTTTAAACTAGAAAAGGGAGTAAGACAAGGGGACCCAATATCCCCCAAGATTTTTACAAGTGTCTTAGAGGATGTTTTCAGAAATATCAGATGGAACGCGAGGTATGGTATAAACCTGGACGGAAAAAGACTGACTAACCTGCGATTCGCAGACGATGTAGTTATATTCGGGAAATCACCAAAAGAATTGCAATCAATGCTTCAGGAACTAAACGTAAGAAGTAAATCAGTGGGCCTCTCCATGAACATGACTAAAACCAAAGTGATGACTAATGGCCCCCATACTCCGATCACAATCGAGGGAACGCAAATACCATATGTAAATGAATACATATACCTAGGCCAAATAATATCCTTTGATAACGGCATGGACAGGGAAGTACACAGACGAATCACACAGGCATGGAGAGCGTTCTGGTCCCTCAAATTTGTGCTTATGGATAAAAAACTCAGCAGGACACTAAGAATAGAAGCTCTACAATCCTGCATCTATCCGGTGATACTCTATGGCTGTCAAACATGGGCGCTGACATCGACACAGAAAAAGTTACTACAGGTAAGCCAGAGGAAAATGTTAAGAAAAGTCCTAGGCATCACATTGAGGGACAGAATCCCCAATACTACACTAATCCAGTCAGCAAAAACGACAGATATCGCTCACCTAGCAGAAAGCACGAAAGGGAGATGGGGTGGCCATGTTTCAAGGTTGGTGGACGATAGATGGACATACAGGAGTACCATATGGGACCCCAGACAAGGAAGAAGGCTGCGCGGAAGACCAAAAAGAAGATGGGAGGACCTTTTCAAGGATAAAGTGGGCCAACAATGGACCAGGGTAGCCAAAAGAAGAAACGAGTGGAAAGAACTGGGGAAAACCCTGAACAATACGCAAGACTAAGTGCTCAAGACCAAGTGTTAAAGTTCAAGTGTACATGACGCTCAAAATCAAGAACAACTTCACTAGCGCGGAGTAGCTCGCCGTGCTAGATAAGAGGAGCTAAACCCTTCTTAGGAGGCCTTTGCCCTACATGGGACACGATAGGCTTATTTTATTTTATTTATTTATTATACTTATAAGGTTAACGGTAGGCCTACCACATATATATTTTTGGAATAAGTTCGACAGTGACTGTAGTGGTGATGAAGTGTAAAGTTAAGAACGGTTCATTTTATTTTTTTAAATTAAAATATAATCTTAGATAGAATAATTAACATTTACCTAATTGTGGGTTATGTTTTCTGATAATCCGCCCGACGCGCCTGAGTGTCCCATTTTTTTTTTCATTTTAAAAATATGATCACTTCACTTAAAACTGCATGGACGTTAATAGTGAGTAAGTCGGACTCGATGTTACATTATTACATCTTTGCAATTAGTTGTTACATTGCATTGCTCGTCTTTTCAAACTAATTACGATTGCATCAAGTAGGAAAAACATATATGACGAATTACACGATCAGCTAAAGAAGATAAAGAAAGATATATGAGTAATAAATGTTTGATCAAATGAATACAAAACTACATTTAAATTTATAAGCTTGTATTTAAGTACCTTGTGAGATAATATCAGAAGATGAAGATAACCTTCATTGTGCAATCAGAACCTTCTACGCGTCATTGTATAGTACATTGTGTTTAAATGTCGTAAACTCTTAAAGTAACAATATAGAAGTATCAATCCAGGTTGGTTAAAATGGCATATAAATAAAGTACGAGTCATAAGCTTGTAGAAGCGTACACACAATATGACCGAAATGCATGGTTTATGATCTTGCCCAGATGATCAGCTTGATTCAAAGCAACTAATAGGAATAATTGGGCCTTCTGTTTCATAGCAGGATTTTCATTTAGCTCTTCGCCCTATAGGCCTATCACAAGAAAATAGGGGATTACTGATTCCGCGGTCACATTTACTTTCTCTTCTCATACCTCAACTATACAGGGTGTTTCAAAAATACTTTTATAAACTTCGGGTATGGGTTCCTTACACCAAAAGAAGGAAAAAAGTTCATATGAACATAAGTCCCATAATCCTTGTTTTCTCGTTAGGAACTGTTCAACACATTGGTACACTCATAACACGTCAACACACAAAACTCATAACAAATGCTCGAAATGTCCACCTCTTGCTTCTAGGCATGCATATGCACTCTTCGAATCATGGACTGTCGCACTCTGTCAAATACTCCGGGATGGTGTCGAATGGTTTCGCAGGCTTCCATGACACGTAGATGAAAGGTTTCTTCATCCGAGAAAACAAGGATTATGGGACATATGTTCATATGAATTTTTTTCCTTCTTTTGGTGTAAGGAACCCATGCCTGAAATTTGTAAAAATATTTTTTTTAAACACTCTGTATATAAATAAATACAAAATAATATATAAAATTTACCCAACTATGAGCTCCGATAAAAGGGTATTAGGACATATGCTTTAAGAAAACTAGACTGAATTTAAAAAACTTCATTATTTTTTACCCCAATGAAATGACGCTTAATCTGCTAGGCTACTATACAGATGCACTTGGACACGAAACGAGATGCAGAGTAGAAAGAGAGTATCGACATAACATAAAGCACAGGGAAGACGAGGAACTACCAAAATTGAAGAAAATGTATAATGTAATAGGAAAAAAACTGTGCGCGGAACGCCACGCGACAGAAGTGAAACTTGTTTTAATTTTTGGATTATTTCGATTTTGGATTATTGGATTTTTTCAATTTTGGATTATTGGACTTTTTAATATTGGGATTTTGGACTTTTTAATATTGGGATTTTAAACTTTTTC
Organism: Ectobius pallidus; assembly: GCA_964059195.1. NCBI lineage: Eukaryota > Metazoa > Arthropoda > Insecta > Blattodea > Ectobiidae > Ectobius > Ectobius pallidus. The sequence goes on along the minus strand of CAXKWD010000002.1, from coordinate 82,100,427 downwards.
AATTTTGGATTTTTTAATTTTTTCATTTTAATTTTTTTTATTTTTTTTATTTTTTAACTTTGGATTTTTTTATTTTAAAATTTTGGATTTTTATTTTTTAAATTTTGGATTTTTGACTTTTCAATTTTGATTTTTTTAATTTTTAATTTTAGATATTTGGATTTTTTTATTTTTTGAATTTTGGATTTTTGGACTTTTTAATTTTGGATCTTTGAATGTTTTAATTTTGGAATTTTGGATTCTTTAATTTTGGATTTTTTAAATTTTGGATCTTTTTATTATATTTTTTTGGATTTATTAATTTTCAAAATTTGGATTTTTTAAATTTTTAATAAGCCTAACATTGAGTTAATTGTTTTCTGTGCAGTCCGCTCCGTCACACCTCACTAATTTCGTGACGATTTTGAGCGTTACACAAGCTCTCGATTTACCCCTACCGCGGCTAAAGAAGTTTCACTTCAAAATAACGATTGTCTGCTACGATATACAAATGACACATTTGCAAGAAACTTGCCAAGTATGTTGTGAATTATTGTGTACCTAGTACAGGCAACTCTGTTACGTCAGAAAATAATGTAGGTCGGGAGGAGACGTGTGAGCCAAACGGCAAAGGCGCCAAACATGTGACACTGGCAAAATTGACACAAACTGACAATTATATGAAAACGAGAGAGCACAGAGGCATTATAATTATTGTAAATTTGTGCAGTTCGCGTGTCGCTGGTCTACAGCAAGGAACTCTTGTTTCAGCCTCTTCATGAAATATGGAGGCCTATTAGTTTTCATAATATCGTGTGGGTTGTATAACATTCATTCAACTCCGTCTTTATGAGTTTATTTTTCTTACACATCAAAAATAACGAAAACGGGATTTTAGGAAAGAGACTGTATACAGCAAGTAAAGTAAAAAAAAAAAAAAAAAAAAAAAAACTTTGGGGAAACATTCTATGTATATAGAGAGTGGAATTGTGTTAGGCCTATATGAACATGGGTCACAAAATGTCTTATTTCCTGGTTAGAGCCGTTTGTCTACAGCTCTGGGCCAGCATTATTGGTGACTGCTTAGTGAGACCGTATGCACTGCCACATTGTCATAATGGACGAAGGTACAGAACGTTCTTTAAAAAATCAAAATTACATGTCCTGTTAGAACATGTGCTGTTGCAAATATGAAATATGCATTTTATCTACGATTGAGTTCCTGCTCATTTCAGCCTCTCTGTTCGTCAGTTTCTTAATAGTATGTTCCGTTAAAAATTGATGGAAAGAAGTGAACCAATTCCTTGGCCTCCATGCTCGCCTGATCTGAATCCACTAGATTTTGATACGTGGGAGCATTTAAAAATTCTTGTGTATGCTTTTGTGCACGATGTAGAGAGTCTGTGTGCTAGTATTCTGCAAGGCTACCACATAATACGTGATACTCCATACTCCATAGTACGGTCAAGTACTGTGTCAGTGAAAATGTTTAATTATCTTCCAGTTGCTACTAGAAATTAACTTTTAAACATTTTAAAGGCTTAGTACTGATGAAATTAAAACAAATCTGCTTCTACAATACTGATGAATTTTTTGAGGCAGCCAAAAACTTTAAATAATCTTTCAGAACCTACTGTATTGCCTACTTGACACATTGCACTTTATAATTTATTGTTTTTGTAGTGTTGTAATGTTTTTTGATCCTGAATTTCTTTGTATTCTTTGTATTGTATGTATTTCTGGTATTATTCTTGCACCATTGTACCGCTCGTGCGACGACATATGCTTCAAGTGCCTCCCACATCTGCCATACTTGCCAGGTTAGGCACCGTCAGATTTCCACATTTTTAGTGCATTAAAGGAGCTCCTTGGAGGGCAGAATTTCAAGTATGATGAAGACATCCAATCGGTGGTGCATGAGTGCCTACAGTGTCAACCAGAATAATTTTTCTCATGCGGAATCAAAGCACTTCCTATCTGATGGCATAAGTGCAATGAACTGGGAGGAATAATGTACAAGCAAACATTCTTCCTGCAGAAAAATAGTGAAAAAAAAAATTAATTGTGGTTTTCATTTGATTCTCCCTCGTACTAATAGACATCTACATTCAGAGATGCCAACCTTGAGAGTTGGTTATCAGTAGTGTGAGACCTCCACGTTTAACCGAAAAATCACAATTATATGTTTCACAAAATACGTGATTCGGTGAAATTTTTGAAGGTCCGAGGCAAGGAAACTCTTCCGTATACTGCTTTCGAAACTGCTGATTTGCCGCAGTTCGTTTTTGTCCATCAGACTCATCACTGATTTTACGTTTACACGACATATTTTCTCAATATTCTACTTCCACTGCAACACTCAATAAAACTTCTAGCAAGCAACGGCGTCGGCAGTCGTCAGCGGCATTACAGTGATAATAAAAAAGAGGAAATATGTTAATACCAAAGATGTTATAACTACAATTATGTTATAACTGTAAGATATAACATCTTTGGTTAACACACACTCACGTCAAAGATTGTAGTATCCAATGTCGCCAACACAATGGAGTTTTTTTTACAAACTATTTCTCATGATAACAGTTGGCATCTCTGCTGACACATTAACTTTTTTTTATGTTCGCGGGAGAAATGAAACATTTTAAAAATAGATATTGGGATTCGTAAAATCCGTATTAATATTCAGTACAATTTCCGTAATGCCGTAGCAAATTCAAGAAAATCGTAGAAACTACGGAAATTCCGTAGCAGTTGGCATCTCTGTACAATGATTAGAAAATGATTTTTCATCCTCGCTTCAGGGTATGAAAGCGATGGTCACAGATAGACTGTAAAGCGTATTAAAACTAATGAAGAGTACTTACAGTTACTTAATCTCACCATATCTTAAAAGCAAGATATCCTTGAACAAATAGATTGCTCCGTTCTAAATCACTCAGACCTATTTACAATATAACTGAAGATCAATGTAATACTGGGATTGTATTTTGAAAAGATAACTGGTATTAGTTGGAAGTTCGGAGATTCAGAAGTTAATATATAAAAACTAATTCTAACGAAAAGTTAATTCTAATGAAATCAGAATGGCTTCTTTTTAAATACAACTTATGTGAATATATTTTGGTTTGGCATTGAGTAATTAAATAAATAAGTAAGTAATAGTTTCTATGGTATGCGTAGAGAAAGTTAAAACATAATGATGTATTTAATTATCAGAAAACATGATATTAACTTAATAGGTTAGTTCGCCTAAAATTAAAACAAGAGTGTTAAGTATTATACATTAGTAGTTCACTACCAGCAGTGGATTGTAAAGGCTGATGTTGATTTAATATTCACTCTTAGAGGACTTACGTAAATGAAGACATGAATTATTCAAGCGTTTCACGCAGTTATTCGTTTTTAATTATCCGGAATGCTATTTATATTCGTCGTCGGTACGGCAGTCGCATTTGCAAACAAAGGCCATGTCTCGATACTGACAAGAAGGGACTTAGATATTCTGACCACACAACAAACAGAATGTATCAATGCATTTAACTTCGAGCGTTTAATGAGACCTAGTAGTCACGTCATTAATAATATTGTCATAGAAAATCACGGCTTACGTTCTGCCACAAAGCGAGTAAAATAATGAAAACAAAAAACTTATACTAGTCGGTGCGTTATTCGAAATATGTTAGCAAAGTAGTGTTCGCTCAGATTATTTTAAAGTATAATTAAAAATTGAACAGATTTGTTCCGTTATAGTAAGCCTACATTATGCAATGAGCCTATAATTGCATTTGTTAAGATACGAGTATGTTTATGAAACGAGCCAAGTGAGTTTCGTAATTTTCATGCCAGTAAGCCTATCTTAATTACTATCATGTGCAATTGCATACGACTGTTTTTGTTTTGAGTTTTTAGATCCATTAAAAGAACGAAATCACTAACTGCGGCAATAAGCTGTTAGCAAGTTCTCGTAGTTTTTGTCTTCTGCGATAGACGGCAATTGTGACGTACGGTCAAGTCGAAGCTTGTTCTTGGCCGTTTTCTTGAAACGAACGGATTTTTACAAGATGAAATTAACTAAATTTAGTATAACAGTAAAATTAACACGAACAAAATTGATTTCATTTTAAATACAGGTTGTTTATTGCCGTTTCCTCTGATAGTTTTAAGATAGTTCTGTGTTCGATAGTAATCGATACCAATGAAAATTTACATCGAAATGGATATCTCCCTTCCCTTCCGCCGGACATCAGGGGTAGTCGGAGCCTAGAGATTTTTAGGTCAAAGTCAATCAAGTATCTCGCTGATAACTAGAATGAATGTCTCGTTGTCTAGCCTAGGTAAATTTATATTGTACACAATTTTCATGGCACTTAGCCTATATTGCTTTTATTTGTTAATTTCTTAGTTTTAAGTTTCAATTTTTGTGTATATTATAGTATAATATTATAATTATACACACATCCAATTATAATATAATTCTTTAATTCAATTTGTTTTCTCGGCATATTATTGGACGCATTTTTGTTTTATGTTTTAATATAGGTACTCCAATATTGTATTATTATTTTATTTTTAACATTTTGTATTATGTATGATATCTATTGTATTTGTTTTTTGTAAATTCCTTTTAATGTATTTTATCTTTATCCTGGTTGAGTGGAAGATAAGGCCCTATGGCCTTAACTCTGCCAGGCAAAATAAAACATTTTTATTATTATTATTATTATTATTATTATTATTATTATTATGACAACGCTACGTCACATATAGTAAACGTATTATAGTATGGTGGAACAAAATTATTTCCGGTAGTCTATAGAATCCTGGTCAGGATAGTTGAAAAAAAGGTTTGGGCCGGCGATTTTATACTTCGATGTCTTTACTTTAATAGTTTGGATTGTAATGTCTATAATAATGCAGTTACAGACAGAAAACCCCGAAGATTCATGTTTAGAGTAGAACACAACAGATAACTATATCATATTTTATCTGGCCGAACCATAGGCCTCATAGGTATAAGAAGTAGGCCTATTATAATCTAATCTGAAATTTGGAAGAGCGTTTTCGCCATAAAAACAAGTAGCCTATCATTTCAGAGAAAAGGGGCATGTCTTTTATGTGCTGGATGCGAATGAAATTCATATTAAAACTATATTTCATATTCGACACAGACACCTTTCGAAAATATGATAATCGATCTCTACGACTATCTCGTAGGCCTTACCGTAATTAATTTTTCTTTCTAAAAAATTGTTTTCGTGATTTTATAGAAAAAGCTCTGACGATTTTCGTTTCAATTACGTACAATTGTTGCTTGTATTTAGAACAAGGGCTTCCTTTAAATATTTTGCAGTCTTTGAAATCAATTTACGAGCTAGCTCTCTCATCCACAACCACGAATATTTTAACAACATAGCCTACGTTCGCAAGAGAGAGCTATTCCTTGTTATACAACAATTTATTTTCAAGTTCATTGTAATTAATGTCGTAATATACACCGCAAACAGCCTACGTAGGATTGAATAACAACGAGCAATCTGTCCTTGCATGAGAGGGTTAAAAGCAGAATGAACACTCCTGTTAGATTAACGTAAACCTGGGCCGGATTGAGGTACATTGGATATTGGATATTGGTGTGCAAGTCCGAATTAATTGGGCTATTCACTGTTCTGCTCAGATGTGAAAATGCAAGTTGGAGTCTTAATTCGTGATTTTCTGACGCACCCATCGATTTTACTTTCTCGCATATACGTAGTATAGAGAAAGTATTGTGATCGTGACAAAAAATCGAAGTCGAGATAACACCGGGAGAGCATGTTTCATGAAGCCTAGAAACCGAAAAAAGTATTTTTGGAATGACGTCTGTCCGTCTGTCTGTCCGTCTGTCCGTCTGTCCGTCTGTCCGTCTGTGGACAAGCACAGCGGGTAAACGGTTCATTGTATTTACTTCATTTTTTGAATTAAGCACTTTTTCGAAATTTTGTCGAACCGCCCAGAAATTTAGTTTTATAACTGAAATATTAAGGGGACTTTTCATGAAAACTTTAAAAAAAAAAATTGATTTGTGAAAAAATGGCTCTAACGATTTTAATAAAAATTTAAAATTGGAAACTCTTATCTATGACTAATAAAATGGCTATATCCGTATTTCTGCAAAAATGACTTAAGGGGTACTTTACTCATATCCATTTTCAATTTTTCTAGATTATATCCATTACAGTAGGCGATACATGAAAACCTACCACAGTAAAGTTGTAGAGAAATTTAAAATGAACATTTTTTGTTTAACACATTTCTTTGTACATGTAGTAGATATCAAGATAAAAACGAAATAAGGACAGCTTAAATGCGAATTTCAGAACATAAATGTCAATTTAAATATGAATGACATTATGTTGCCCCTAGTAACAAGAAAACTATAGGCCTAATGTACTTATTGTTGTGAAATGCAATCAGTTTAGCTCAGTCGAAATGAACACACCAAAACCAATTACAGCGAGGTGGTATAGGCAAACAGGGAAGTGGTCCTGAGTTCAAATCAAACCTCGTGGCCGCCCAAATTGACTTGGGTTTTTCAGGGTTTCCTCGTTCGCAAAGGCGAACGCCGAGTTTGTAGGACTTGCTTATTTTCTATAACTCATCGCCGCTATGTCACTGGATATTATAATCGTTTAAACGGAATACCGCATAAAAAGACATCACTAAACAATAGAAACATGACGCGAATTAGTTGTTAATATAGACCAGCGTTTCTCAACCTATGGTCCGCAGACATAATTAATTTAAAACTATCATAAAGCAAGTGGGAAGTAAAGAAGTAGAAATTTTTCACATAAAATGGACACTAGATGTCAAAGTTTTTAAAATTTTCGAAAATACAGGTCATATTGCAAGTTTTCTTACTTTTGCAGTTAAGGACCACAGTTTTAAACCCCTGATGCACTGCACAGTCTAAAAAATAAGACTTCGTCGGAATTTTGTTATTAGAGGCGCCATGCAGTTTTCAACAACCTATCTTTGTGAGAAGGGATTTTCATCGCTCGTTTAACTGAAAACATAATACAGAAACCGACTTAATGTATCTGCTGATCTTCGACTAAATTTGACAATAATGAGCCAAATATCCAGGAACTCTGCAAGAGGTGACAAGCTCAACCGTCTCATTAAAAGTGAGTAATAACATAATTCCTAATTATATTATAAAATTGGTAATACATATTAAAGTCTGTTCCAAATATAATTTTACTGTCAATAGTTTCATTCCAATTCAATAACTGTGTTTCCGTCGGATTAAAAAAAATGTATTTCGTTATAACGACCTATATTTTAATACCCCAAATATTAAGAATATAGGCCTACATATAGCCTACTTTTAACACTGTTATGTAAAATTAGGGGTCCGTAAAGTTTTTTAAACATTTTAGAGGTCCTCGGGTTCAAAAAGGTTAAGAAACGCTGGTATAGACTAATGGTTCACGCAAACATACTAAACACGTGATATGACCTACATGCAGTTAAAGCGTGCAATATAACCTAAGTAGTAGTAGTAGTAGTAGTAGTGGCGAAATTCAAAGATAAGTCGCCCCTTAAGCTCCCCCATTCGATATTCACATTTGCACGGACTGTGTGATGTATTTTGTTTCTGAGCGAAGCAGAGTGACCAACTGCCCTTGTATATTGTCGCAAGTGTCTTGTATCCACCTCAACATATAGCTAAATAATGCATAACACTAACCACATAGTTAAGTGCTCGAAGCGGAGGCGGCAGCCGTAGCGAAGCGCCCTTGCATTTTCGAATAATGTACGATACACTCTTTGTAGGTTTCGAAAATGTGGCATATTATATCTCCCGCAAGGTTTGTCAGCCAGCCACCTCTCGTCTAGCGGTAAGACGTCACACCTCCAACGTCCAATCACGAGTTTCTTCATAATACTAAAATTTAATTGTCTTTTTAATTTAATTTTTTCTGTGCTAGCCTTTAACACGTATATGTGAGAAAGTTTGTGCAACGTACTTTTGCACCATTTATTTAATTTAACTGATGCTTTACAGCAAAATGGCACTGATAAATAATGGAGATAGAAAATTAATGTCCACGCAAATTATATGCTCCAATTAATTTGTCTCCTAAAATATCCTTGTGTAGCCTATTACTGAATACAAACAATATTCTATGGTTTCATAAGTACATATCTGAACTAAATGTTACTGTGCCGATCACAAAATCACTAAATTAGTGTCCCTTACAATACTGTATATGGCAGAAATTTCTTTCAGAGAGGTAAACCATTACGGGTAATCAATTCTGTGGCTTGGTTCTAAAGGGCCAATGTCATAAATCTTGCTTTTGAGATAACTGACTTTGAAGCCTTTATAGAAGTAACATTTTCCTCTAAGGTTTCTGTATTATGTTTATTAATAGCAACAGACATTGGCACTTTTAGTATAGGAAAGATAAAGACTAGCCGAGCTCAATAATGCATGCGTCTCATTTTTTGTTCCGTTATGTTTTAGTTTAGTAGGTCATGCTTCTGTAATTCGTTTTTAGCAGGCCTTGCTTGCTATCTTGTTTTTTTTTTTTTATTTATAATTGAACAAATGAATTTCAAATAGTTGTTATTTATGGGTATTGTAATATCAAAATTATTCTTTTTGTGTCTTGCATGCAATCAGAGACTGGACATTTTATTATATTGTTTTGATAGCCAATAAGGTTTATCTTTAGCTTCGTTCTTTTTCTTCATCGACTCAAGTCAACTGTGTCTCATAAGACATTAGTTTTTCTAGGCTTTAAATGCCTATTCTTTTTCCTTCATCGATTCAAGTCAACTGTGTCTCATAAAGACATTAGTTTTTCTAGGCTTTAAATGCCTATTCTTCGTCATAATCAATTCAATTACTACTCATAAGGACATGAGTTTTCTTCTTGGCTTATCAATGCCAATCTTTACCTATCAGATAGATCTGGTGGTTTACTTTCAATAGCTGAAGCAATCAGCTCTTCGATTCACATTAAGGTTTCATATGCCTTATTGATTCTGAAGATTACTAATGATCTAAGGACTATTATCACCCATCGTGTGATTCATCGGGTCTTCTTCATTTTGGTGTTGGCGTTGCAAGATCTCAGGCTAACATCTTTAACAACTATCAAAAGGTGGTATTTAATCAATTCAAAGGTACGTCATTTACTACCTAATTTATTTGAGGAACAATTTGGACGTAATTTCGTCATTGAACTAATATATGTGTGGTTTTGATCAAACTGATTAAGCCATCTCAAGGATATTTACGACCTTTAACTAAGGAATTTGTATTAAACATTGTGATATCTACAATTTCATCAGTGTTTATGAATAATAATATTATAGACGTCCAAGGAATCCAGAATTTATGAACTGAGCATGATTTATGTATTGTTGTTGTGACAATAAATTGTTACATACCAGAGAAAATTATCTAAAATGTATTGGGCAAGTTTGGCTTATCTATTTATAGTCTAAGTCTCAATCTCAAGAAGTGCTACGTCCTATGAATCTTGTAATACAGTCCGTTTGCTCTCAGCTTGCCCGTACATTTTTGCAAGAAATTTACATTGGCCCTTTTAGAACTAAGCCACAGAATTATAGCAGAAAGTTTCCAGCTAGCGCTGTGAATCGGCACAAAAAGCCGATGATCATGTGTTCGAATCCGAGCGTCAGAGGAATTTTTCTCCTAAAATATTATCATTCAATGTTAAACAGAAACAATATTGTGGTTTCATGAATCTATGTCTACATCCAAGTACGAAGTATATTAAAAGAATATTCTGGGTGCACGATCCACGAACTTCCACGATAAGCCCTCTAGCAGTGCCAAATGGACGCACAGGTAAGAACTAGGACTAGATTTACCTACAGCCGGAACCAAGTTTACCACATTTTGTGTGCCCGGGATTCATTCTGCTTACTCTTTGTCGTGCTGTGAAGCGTAAAAACCAAACCGGCGAGAGAATTATTTTCATGTTGTACTTAGCCCATACTTCGAATACATTCTTTGTCATCTACAGATGTGAACAGAGAAAGATCAACTACCCAACATGACATTAAGTAATCAATGTATTGCTTCCTAGGACAAGAATTGCAGCAGAGCAAATTTCCCCCCATATAAATGACAGGAGTACAGTGCATGAACGCAATTGAATCTTAGCGAATTGAGCACATATAAAGTTAATTACGTCAATAATATAGCATAGTAACTGTGGTATTACCATCACCCTCCATCTTAGGTGTGTATGAATCAGTGAACTAAGTAATACACTTTCGGATACATAACTTAAAGATCTTAACTATACACATGTGCTGGAAAACTGCAGGTTGATAATAGAAAAAATCAGGAACTTTGAAAAAATTACCTTAATTGGCCTTTTTGATTACTTTCTAGCTTCACATATATATGAAAATTATTCTGTAAACCTTTTTGTTGATCTGAGTACAATTATGCCAAGTTAATTTCTGAAAATTTAATCTTCTTCAATTTTGCTTCGGAAACCGTATCACAATTTCTTCCCTTTATAATTTTGCGATAGTATTATGTCCTAAGACACTAATTCCATTCACTTATTCTGAAAATTCTCTCTGAAATATGAAGCTAACACTTCCATCCTTTCCATATAATATTACCTCCTAGAAACTCAAGCTATTCTGGATTTCCAGAAATACCCATAATATCGTCAGTGAGCGGCCGGGTATAATCAGAAGTACAATGTAGAAGGAATTACGACTGAAGCTTAGGAATTTATGTTTCAATAAACATTTTCAAAGTTTTCAAGAATTAATGTCGTTATTCATTATTCCATTAGTTCCTGGTCGTTTATCACCGTCCAGAAACTGAGTAATTATGGATTTCCAGAAGTACCCATAAAATTTCATTAGTGCATGACCGAGTCCAAAGTATAATTTACGAGGAGTTACGGCTGAAGGTTAAGGATTTATGTTTAAATATATATTTTTTCTCATAAAATAATGTCCGTTATTTGTACAGTAACGCAATGCATATTTTAAACTCGTCTGTTATAGAAGAAGTTTATACTATTTCATACTTCAAAGCAGAAGCCTCAGAGTCACTATTCTTTATGTCCGGTAGATATTAATTCTGTTCAGAGTTTTATAAAAAGAATGCCTTCTTAAAGCTTACCGAGACGTAATAATATATACAAATAGAGAAGGGAACCAGTTATTTACTAACATTAAATGGTGCTATTTGAATAATTCAAATTTCCCTCCTGGACACTAAATACCCATCATTCCTTAAAGATAAATCTGTAAAAAGATTATTACATAAATATGTTAAAGAATTTTGTTCAGGATTTTAAAAATCAAGTATCTTGTGTTTTTACTATAAAATTTGACCGTTTGATTTATAAAAGTTAAGCATTTTATTAAAATAAAAATGTAAAATAAAACAAATGCCAGGATATTCCAGCATAATAATAATAATAGTAATAAATAAAACTTGGATTCAGTTTTTCCTCATGTATGATGTGATATAGGCCATATATGACAAAATAAGAAAAAATAATCAGTTGTTCAGATACAAAACGGATATCTTTTCTTCCAATATGTGATTTGCAATAACTTGAGGGCTTTGTGATCTGTGCAATTGCAACTTGGATCTGTGTGATATGAGTTCTATATTGGTAGATCTACATAGGTTAAATTTGATATAAAAATTTAGAACCGCAAGTATTCAGTTATAGCTTCTCTCTTGAAACACTCTTCTCTGGTACAACATTCAGCATGATTTACACAAATATGTAAAGTGAAATGCAAACAGTTTCGTTTACATGAGGCGAAGAGTAGTTTACTGTTAGTTCATTCATCGCATTGGGATAGCACACTTTTCCTCGCAGAGAGAAGAGTGGAAGAGAGTTATTTGGAAGTGCGCTAAATGGAATCCAAGGACTAACATGTGCGGTCCCCCTGCCAATTACACCTCCCGTCACACACAGGAAGAAAACAATACCCTCGTGTCTTGTGCCAGTCAGTAGCAATTCCACTCACTAAACTTGAAGTCACTGCAAATTTATGTTTATGAAACTGATTTAATAGAATATAAAATATTTTCACTGGAATTTAATAAAATTTAATAAAATTTAAGTAAGTATATATATATTTTTTTTTGCGTGAATGGGTACCGACCCTTCGCACAACAGAAGGAGCCAGAATATGCCCACTCTATGACAAGGATGAGACAGCACAGCATATTCTCTCTGAATGTGAAGTCACTGAGATGCTTAGGCAACAATATCTGCCAGACTCTTTTGTTGTCTCTAGAAGAGGTCAGATGGCGATATTCGAGCTGTTGAGTGATACAAAATTCTCCGACGGGGTGGGGAAATTCATGTCTAAAGTCCGACAACTCAGGGTAGAAAAGGATGGGAGGGAGGGGCAGGGGGAGTAATCTTTGTCTGTGTATTATTATGTATTATATTGTATTATTATTGTCATATCTTTTCTGTCATTAGTACTTTTTTTCTTTCTTTCTTTCTTTTCTTAATCTTTTTTTTTATAGCAGTACTATATTATAAGTTTTCGTATTATATTGTTCTGTATTATTAGTGTTACATTTTTTCTTTGTCCTGTGCATAGTAAAAGCACGAACGGCCGTCTAGGCCCGTGCGTTGGATTTATTCTATGGATAATGTATTTAATATGTATATAAGAATAAAGATGCACCTTACCATACCATACCTAAATCTCCAACCCGGAGGACCAGGATTTTCTGTTCTTGCCTTAGTTGATTGTATTTCAAACTAACGACTATCATCTTCCCGGAGTTTTATTTCGGAAACATCCTTTCTTAGAGATTGAACACAGGGAAATGTTTGGTGAATTTTCTTTGGTATTTTATTCAGTTAATTTTATTCTTGTTCATCTGTCTGTTGTCGCGAGGGCTGAGTCTCGATCAGGTATCCACTTGGTAGAATGAGGGAAACCCCGTGAAAACTTCACTCGGTTGCTGCGAGATTATCCCGCAGTTTCCGAGGCAAGTCTTGGGCAATCTGCCATACCTTATATGTCTTGCTCGGTAGGGCATCCGGGATCTGAGCATTCCCCTAAGGCGGATTCGCTTAAAATTCTTAAAGTTTTTGTTCCTTCCTGCTTTCTATTACGTTAATGAATTTCATTTTGGACCAATGAGGGTAGATGTGGCCTACGTGATTAGGGTCGTTCCCAACCCGCCACTGCCCCTACGCGGGGAGAACTTAGAATGGAATGGAATGGAATAGAATAGCATAGTATAGAATGAGAGTATAATAGAGTAATAGTATACTTTTGAAGTATCCTTTTGAAAGCACCTTATATCCTCATTCATTTGTGAAATGAAACTAGAAGAAAGTGAAAATAAAAGACACAAAGATAAGTAAAATTGAAATGCTTATTTCTTAGATATCAAAAACCTTTATACTAATATCCCAATAAAAGACACAATGGAAATACTGCGTGATACATTAGACAAAACCAATGAAAATCCGCTTGTAACAAAACAAATTATTGGTAGCTCCTTCACCCTACCTCGAGAAGTTAAGGTACAATGCATAAACAAAGAAGAAGTAAACTCATACAAACTTGGCCAGCGAAATTGGAAGGTTGATCGCATGATTTCCAGTAATTCCATTGCCATCTACAGATGAAGGTCAAAGATGAAGGTATATGACGCAGCGGTGGAACGATAGGCCCTATCCCTCCTTAACATGACGCGCTAAGAGGGTTCGTTTTGGTTTGGCATATTACACAATACCAATGTAAAATGCATGTATCTGTAACATTAAAAATCAGACTTCTGACCTGAGTGCAAGACATTGACAGCTGTGTGCATCGGCCGGGACAGATAGAGGAAGGCTGTGTAATATATTCATAGACAATCTAAGATAGGAAGAAATGTTGCCTTTAAGCTGTTCTTGTCCATTATGAGCATGGAGTGACATCAATAACGCAGGACATGACAGATATTGATGAGATTCTAAAATAAAAGTCTGTCTCAACATGGCAGTCTGACATTTTATGTTGGCAGCGATTTCTGCAGTATGACTATGAGTGCACGTTTTCATTGTTTTCATATCTTATTATTCCAAAATTTAAAGCCCTTTCATTTGTCACGTAAGTAGATCACATTGTTTATTAATTTTTAGATAAGAGAAACCAATAAATTTCGTTACTTTGTAAATATAAATTATATACCATTCTAAATACAGCGTTTACGAATTGCACGCGGAGAGGGGTTATTTCCCCCCTGGATTGCTTGCTATGGCTATCTAGGAAGTGTCCGATTTGCGTGCCAAGAAAAAGGTAAACATTTCCTTCCTATTTTACAGACTATTCTATGCTATAACATAATGTTCATTACTTTTTAAAGTAAGCTTTACAAAGTCTCTTGCAACACACCCACCCTTTTTTAATATCATTTAATGCCTCTTGGAAATAAAGTTTGAAATCGATGATGAATAGCTTCCTACTTTTCTCACTCATCATAATAGCTATAGTTTGTTCCTTAGTCCCTCGTTGAATACGTAAAAATAAAACAAATTTCTTTAGGTACTGGAAGTCAAAAGAATTATTATTCCGTAAACTGTTGAAAATTTATTACTTGACTAACACTAATTCTCATGATAGACCTAAATATAATTATCTACTTGGATGTTTAATTGATAAAAATAATGTATAAATAATACATTTTTCAATTATATAAATGCCTGCTGGTAGGCTAACTTAAAGTTATGTCATGTATGTAGAGGCTACACTGCATGAAATAAATTGCATTACTTTGAATTTAATTTTATTCACGAAAAATCTTTAAATTTAATTATAATTACATTCAATGTAATGATTTTGTATGGTTATTGCTGAATTTTATACTACTTAAAGGTAGATTGTGTCACTCGCTTTGTCCTCTTGCAATATTGAAGAGACCACTAAGTAGTTTGATGTGTTATTTATCAACCTTCAGTACATTTTTCGTAGCCTGGTTCTTTCTCGAATATTGATACTTCCAAGGGCACGGCGACATGCAATTAAAGTGTGCGTTTAGAAATCCAGCATGCAATTAAATGTCTACTTTTCTGCCCGCACTGATCGCGCATGTGATTGGAGTTCTCCCCCCTGAAAATCTTTCCCATAAATTAAGTATTATAAGTGAAAAAAATAATTTATTGCGGCATAAGGGCCAATCCTTTCATTGGAAAATTTTCAGCATGTAAATAATACGTTACATGCAATTAACTTCAATTATTTCAAAACTTTCACCCTAATTATAATTTCTTTCTTTCTTTTTCGTAGTTTTACCTCTCCCTTTTAGGATTTAAGCGACCCAAGCCGCCCGGGCCTTACAGGGCCGCGACCTGTCGGGAGAGGGATTACCTTTGGATCACATACATACTTTTTTGACCAGACAAGGACATGGAGGGCCTCCCCGGATGAGTGATCAGCCCAATGCCGGGGCCACCTCCGAGACAACACGAACACATAGGACGATACACACCATTCACACACACACTCACTCAGAACAAGGCGAGGATGAGGATGAAGATGATAATGACGGCCAGATGATATCCGGGGACCACAAGGGCCTAAAGTTACCTGACATTTGTCTCATAGGTGAGGGAAAACCCCGGAAAAAACCTCACCTAGGTAACTTGTCCCGACCAGGAATCGAACCCGGGCCCGCTGCGTGAGAGGATTGGACGCATCCCCTGAGCCACAGCGGTGGACCCTAATTATAATTAAGTGCCTATAAATGTGATGTCCAATTATTCCCACAGAATTTTTCGTAATACCTTCTACAAAAATAAATAAAATTAAATGCGCGTCAGATATATGTAGCATTCGTAAATTCGAGCACATCAGTCAGGCACTAGAATGCTTCAATGGGTACCTGAACGAAGATATTTCCACTGCCTCATTTTGCTCTACAGAATTCTGCATACCGGTACCTCAACACTAGCTATTTTTCCAGTTCGTTTTCATTACCTATCATCCTACCAGAACTTGAGGACGCGCTCTCACCTTGATCCCTTACCTTCCATACCTCTGTACAGAACCTCACACTATTCGTATTCCTTTACAGCAACACCTATTCGATTCACTGCTTAACTATCTCAGGAGCTTCCAAGCGATATCACAATTCAAGCTAAATTTAATCAAGTTAGTATACAGGAAAACCTAGCAGGATATTAATAAATAATACGTAAATATTTTAGAAATTGTTGCTTATGGTTAATATTGTATTAATTTATTTTAATTTAATGCATTATTTAGTTGTTTCATTTCTTTTGTATTTTAGTTCAATTTTATCACCTTTATAATAAGTTGCATAATTATTGTATTCCATGCAATTTCATTGTATTTCATGTTTTTCATATCATGAATTTCCCTGAAAGAGTGGTAAAGAATGGCTTATGGCCTTAAGTCCGCCAGGTTAAATAAATAAATAAATAAATAACGTTGGTCAACGATGTCGGATAAGCCCAATCGTTCAAATTCACTTTATGAAACTTGAAAGAAAACATAAAATAATATTAACGAGGGGAAATCATGTAACTTATTAAAACGAACAGATTACAGACTTAATTATTAAGCAAGTGTATAGACTAACTAGATGTAAATTTTGAATTTAGACAAACAGTAATTTTTTACATATTACCGGTAATTTCTTATCGTAATGAATTTATAGTAAAAGTAATGTACAAATAAAGGTAGCATCAATGTTACATCGATTTTAAGATAATAATCAGGGGAAAGATTTATTATTAACACTCATAAAACATGTAAATATATATGTAGTTATTTTTAACTGAATATGCATTCAAACATTAAAAAAAAAAATTACAACCACTTAACTTATCTCACCTGGTCACAATTAGCTCAGTTGCTGAAACTGTTCAGCGTTTAAACAAATATTATAGATAACATTAAAGCGCTTGGTGCTCCGACTCATCTTTGTCTAATAATATCCACATCCTATTATTTTTATTATCTCAAGAAAGGCAAGGCGAAACTTCCCCGAATATAGTTTCCAAGCACAGGCGGTCATGGCAAATCGAGTGTGCTCTCGTATGGCGTATCAAGGACATGAGAATCCTAAGGAGATATTCTTAACTTATTTATTGGAGCCACGGTCCTAAACGATATGAACACATGGGTGATGTGTGATTTAGAAGGTCACTAAACCGAAGAAACGAAAAACAAACAATTCGGGTTGATCAATTCAGCTGTCGACAATTTAACACTTCGCCTTCCAATTTATATTTGTGTGTCTTTCGCAAGCTAATTCGCACGATGGAATGACATTTGACGCAACAATATAACATAAATTATAGGGTCAGGGACAAATCAAGACTCTGTGTCAAATTTATCAGTGAGCTTTACGGGACCAACGATTCTTAGTGCAAGATAGCACGAAATACAGCATAGGCTATGGATTACTAATAAACCCGTGCGAGGCCTTCGTACTTTGCCCCGTTTGAAGATGCAAAAAAAATTGGACATATAGCTAGGTAATTTGGTAAACTCTATATAATCGTACACAGTCACATACGGAATCCTTAAATAAATAAATATATATATATATATACATAGGCGTAACCAGGCCGACCATATGGAGGGGTTATAACATGCGCGGGGTCTGGGAAAGGGGGGTCCGGGGGTCCTCCCCCGGAAAATTTTAAAAATCAAGATGCAAAATAACGAGTTTTAAGCTTCCGGGGGTCCTTCCCCGGAAAATTTTAAAAATTAAGACGCAAAATAACGAGTTTTAAGCTTCCCACGCTTTATACTTGTATTAAGTAATTTATGGGCAGACTTAAAAAAATTATACAATTTGCCTTTTTTTAATCAATGGGGGGGGGGTTCAAACCCCCAAAACCCCCCCCTCGGTACGCCTATGTATATATATATATATGTATATACGAACATAGAACAATGTACTTAAAAAAGCTTACAAAAACTCTTTATCGTCTGCTTATATTATTTCTGACGTGAAGATCTCAAACTACGCGAAAAATGAGTAATTGTTTGTGAATGAGGCATCAATCAAAATGTATTTCCATAAATATTATTTCAGTGAATGTATTGATAAACTAACTTTCATTTACTAATGAAAAATAATCTCACAGCTATCTCGAAGCTGGTGCAAACGATTTATCTGTTACAATATTGTGTGTTAACTGTTTGAATTAAATAAAGCATTTAATCTGCATTAAAAAAGTATTGGCTATTCATTTTTTCTTTAAATGAATTTAATTATTGCAATTTTATTAGATTTCAATTATTGTTTGTAGGGATAGTTAGTAATTCCGTATGCGTACAGCAGAAGTCCTGCTTCGAGAGCAGCTTTGTCTTTGACAGAGAAGTCTGGTGTCGTCAGATCCGGAGATCTTGGTATCCACAGATTCTTGGAAATTATCCGGTCGTCAAATAAGCTTGTAATTAACGCCATAGAGTCATCTTGTTGATAGTAACCAGCTCGATATCATCCAGTTGCTCAACAAACTCCATGAAAATCCTTCAGTACACTGCAGTGTCCACAATCTGATCTGCACACGAACCCTCGATTTTAACTGGGTACAGCACTGACCCAACAGCATGAGTTCTGTGAGTTCACACAGCTGCACAAATGGAACCATGCTTCATCCGTGAATCATATGATGGACAATATGCCTGGATTTTGCAGAACGAACGCAATATTTTACTCGTTTATAGTTTTTATTACAGGCACAAAATAGCGAAACACCTGCGCCATCACATGACACGGAATCAAAATTCCAGAAGATCCCACTCGATTTGACACTAAAATCAGGGCACTGGGCGAATTTCTAGCTGAATAAATAAATAAAAAATGTTAGCTCTATATTAATCACTTTGTATCAGTACAGCTAGGATTATCCAGGGCTCTTGCTGTAGCAGATGTATTAATATAGTTAAAGTCACAGGTCGTTCAGACTAAGCTTTTCACTGTGGTCTCAGAGGTTCAATCCTGGGAACTCCTGCTTCGGTACAATAGGGCGACTTATTGCTGTCTTACGGCATCATTTCGACATACAGTACTTTTGAACAGGGGACAATATTTGGGTCATTTTGCATTTGAGAAATGTAAGATTGAGCATTTATTTGATCAGAGCTAAATGTATTGAAAATTTAATTTTGATAAATGGGGTTTTTCAGCAATATTTTTTTTTTACAAACAGTTCGTTTGTTTGACTCTAACTCGGCATCATTACTTAGGCTATTGGTTGCGAACTTTGTTAATATTTACACTTCTCTCGTAATTTTTGGTAAATCTATTTTAATAGCATTGTAATTTTTAATAGTTCACATTTTGTGAACCAACGTTAAATGCATAGAGATATGAATGAAAGGCTGGTCCCTGATCTTCCCGAACAGAAGGCCGCATGGGGGAACTTGCAGCAGCAAGGCTATGCAGGAGAACTTTCACACGATCAGTCGCAGAGGATCTTCGTGTGGCCTTCACGTTTGGTGTACCCACCCGCGAATTATCCATTGTTCACAGGGCGTTCAGAAAATCTACGCCATTTCCACGCCCGAAGTGCGGATTAAGTACGTACTGTGTTTCATAATCACAATGTGTCTCTCATACGAAACTGGAGTTCACATCAACTGAAATACCTGGTCAAAGTACTTCTTAATTTGAACTTTCTTTTCCTCGTCTTTTATCCTTTCCCTTCTTCTCCTCGCCTTTTCATTTTATGTTGGTATGTTTGCCATCTTCGCATTAGTATATACGCAGATAGAAGATCCTAATATCTAGTAATACCATTTTCTGGTATTCATATACTGATTATACTGGCTATCCGGGTTGGGTCGCATCGTGTTTTAGCGTCTAACTTTTCGGACATCCTATCGTGTGAATCTTTCTCCGAAGAAGGACTCGATTGGATGTCCGAAACGTTAGACGCTAAAAACACGACGCGCCCAACCCGGATAGCCAGGACAATCAGTTTATGTATGACACCGTCCGTGGAAGCTTATGAACTAATTTTCTGGTATTGTTGATATTGCAGCCATCACCTAAATCAAGGTGAATTTAAGAAGGTGCAATGTATTCTAAATGACCGCCTGCGTAGTCTCGTGGTTTGCCACGCTGGCTACGAATCCGCTGGTCTGGGTTCGAACGCCGGTACCTCCTCGGATTTTTCTGAGGTAGGGAAGTCTAGAACTGGGTGCACTCAGCATCGTGATTCGAACTGAGAAGTTTCTTTGTAGAAAAGTAGGGGCTCTGGTCACAGAGACCATAATTGCCATAAATATGCTAGCCACATGCCCCTAGTCCTGCCCTCTCCCTATGGTAGACGATGCAGCTGTCGGATGATAGGCCTTGTCCCTTCAGGGATGCAGAGCCACGGAGTTTAGTTTTTTTTAAAATATATTCTAAGTCAAATATGCCACAGCAGAAGAAAAATCTGGAGCACAAATGCACGGATTTATATACTCCTAACCTCTTACATTTTTGGACTACGGAGTTCAGGCATGTTATGTATATCAGGTAAATATTCAACATAGAATTTCTACTTAGGAACGGTACAGGCAGAGAAATACCCAAAACAAATACATTACCTTGTAGGCTATATATAGACCTGCAGTACTTAAACGTATAGGCACTTCATTTTTCTGATGATGGGATAATTTATAAATAAGAATATATGAAAAGCAACCTCATTCCCTCAATCATATACTAAAAGACAGACTAATTTTTGACGGTATAAATAACATGAAGGACACATATACTGTACAGATAAAATTTAAGTTGAGGTTAGTCTCTCTTTTAGGATATATTGAGGGAATACGTTTGCTTATCATATATTCATATTTATTCAATACTTAAATTAATAAATTTCATTCCGTTAGTACTAATCTTAATAAAATAAATTAGTTACTAATACTACTAATAGACTACTAATAGAATTCACAAATTGTGAATTCTGTTACTACGATTCAAGTGAACATTGTAATCAACGTTTCCAGCATTCAGATTTTCTTATAGGTAACATACTAGTGCTTTTAGGCTGAACATTTTAAACTATTTTATACAGTACTTGTTTGCTCCTTGGGGCTACGCTCCCAAATTCCCCAGAGGAGTTCTCTGAAAAAGCTTTTTTATGGACTGACCCTGTATCGGAGGTATTTAGACTGTCGTAGACTTGTCGTTTAGACACAATAAACCTCCAAAAAGTCTGCAAATACTTTATAAGACTTTTTTGGGGGTATAATATTAACAATTTGAACTTTTTGAAATTTTCTCATCGCGGGCAGACCAAATTTCTAACTCATCTGGAATCGGGTAAACATTAATGTCAGTGAATTAGAAAAAAACCTTTCAAAGTTTTTTTTTTTTTTTCGGAGGTAGAATCCAAAATTTTGAACATTGGAATTTTCCCGTCGGTTACAGATTAAAAGCGCAAGTGTACCAAATTTAAAATGCTCATCTGGAAGTGGGAAAACATTAATGCCAATGAGTGAGAGAAACCTTTTAAAAAAAATCGGGATAAAGTACTAAAAATGGAAACTCTTTGGAATTTTCCAGTCGGTTATAGGTATGGCTATAGGCCTAAAGTATAGGCCTAATGATGTGATATATAATTTTGAAATGTAAAATGTTTGATTGTAATATCACAACTGAATGACTGCTCCAAATATATATAAAGTTAATAGTGTTAGTGTAGACCACTTGATCTTCACTTCAACAAATTAGCATTTTACTTTATTCCAAAGAAAAGGTGTACAGGGCCTACGCACGAAAGTGTGGAGGATGTTCCTCAGAAAGATCGGTGAAGTTGCCAACCTGTGGAATGGAAAGTTACTGGGACCGAAAGGAGGAAATTCAAGTAGAATGAAAAGAGGTCATCTCTCTATCAGCAAATGCCTCACATCTCTCAGAAATGTGAATATTGATGAGCCTAGCAATCTTCAATAACCAGTGTCGTTAAAATATCACCAGGTAGAAAAGCTTCTTCGGATATAGGCCTATGCATATCTCCCATTCGAAGTCCTCGGTTAACAATCGATTCACAAAAGAAATTAGATGGAATTTTGATGTTTTTCTTATGTTTGTAGTATATCCTGCAGTTTTACTTATACATGCACGTTCACACAAAAACGTATTCTAAGCATTTTCCAGTAAGATCTGAACCTCCAAAAAGAATTAATATACAAGATTTAATGTACAGTAGGACATTGAAGTACCTTACTTAAGTAAACAAGTTTCTCACCAAAATCGTTGGATTTTTTTCGGTTTCGCTAAGCATTAGGAAGTCATCAACAATAAGTTGTGGATTTCACGTCAAGGGAATATATGACTCCAAATAGTAGTTCATAAAAATAATAAATCTGTATTTTTAAAAATCCATTCATTACATCTAGAAGTAATCAATATGTACAGAGCAAAAAATAAATAAAACTGTTTAATAACTTATAGTACTCTAATTTTCCACAATATTTTTTTTCATAAACCTGCTTTAAATGCGTTTTTATATTCGGAAGACGAATATGACAAGCATCCGTTTATGGCAAGTGTTAAAAACATTACAATGATAGAATTTTATAACAAAATTGTAATTTATTAGAATTAGCAAACAAACTTATAACTTAACGATTTAATATACATAACACTGTAGATACTTTGTATATAATTAATATTTGTAATGAAGACATAGCATGTAGTACTGCAAACACTTAAGCAATGGAACATGATGTTTTAAATAAATAAATAAGGTATAGAAATATTTAACATACCTTCTTATACTGAATTGAACAGCCATGTGGTAGGAATGTATTGTACGACATAACCACACTGCACTGCACGAGTTGATTACTTTGTCTCAAGCCTTGAACTTCTACAGAATTGCTCACAGATTGTAAAACACAATGTCAATGATAACGGCAAATGTCAATCCCTAACTGAACTCTTCGAACTCTGACCTGAGTCAATTCCATTGCCAGAAATTCCATTCTGTTCTTATCATTGCTCCTACTCTGCATTATCATGTTATCAAACATATGAGAACATCTTCCTAAAATTTTTCGCGCCTTAGCGGTGTTTATCATGGTTACTGAACAAGGACTTTAAATAAAATCCACCGTGAATGCTTTTACCACAATCCTTCTTTTTCATAGTGATCGTACATTTCTTCCATTCACCGTAGTGCAGAGGAGGCGGGTAATTGCAGATATTGTAACGAATAATTTGAACAAAGGAGATACTCTTTGACAGGATTTCTTTAATGCAAATAAATACTATGGTCACAGGGAAAGATCTTCCTTTCCTTCCAGAAAACGTCAGGCTGCGGGTTGGATGGAAGATTAGTCCGTATTATCCTAGCCAGAATCGAACAGCCAATCTTGGAATTTAGTGGTAAGTTAACAATTGGATTTCTGGGTATGCTTCAGTTATATTTTCTAGTTTTCCTAAATTATAATAATAATAATAATAATAATAATAATAATAATAATTATTATTATTATTATTATTATTATTATTAGTATTATTATCATCATCATCATCGTTATCGTTATTACTACCTTGACTGTTATTGTTCCCATTGTTATGTCTTGTTGCTGCTTCTGTACCCCTTGGTACTAGCAGAAATTAGTATATATATTTAACAAAAAATTAATATTCCAGGGAGGTACGCCGTAGCGTAGTGGTTGAGGCGCTGCGCTACAAACCGAAAGTTCGCGGGTTCGATTCCCGATGAAGTCAACTGGCCTAATCCTTCTGGTGGCACTATGACCCTGGGGTCGACTCAGCCTCTAACAGAAATGAATACCAGGAGCAATCCGGGGCGTAAAGGCGGCCAGTGCGTAAGGCTGACAACCTTACCACCTTCATGTGCCGAATGTCCAATAATCTGGGAGCCTCAACCTCCTTGAACCCTCTTGGCCTCCATGGCCTGTATAGGGATCACTTTACTTTACTTTAATATTCCAGGAGATGAAAAACTGATTTGATAAATCAAAGTAAGCTGTAGCTTATACAACGACCTTTTCGTATTCATTGATTCGGTGCTCATATTAAACATTACAGGTCTTCTATACTCTACCACGAATGCTTTACTGATTCCCATTCCGATTTTCGCCTTCCAAAGAGTTTGTATTGAGATAATGGCGATAAATTAAAATTAAGCTCTTCCAAAGAATATGCCGTTACATTTTACGGAAATATTCCATGAGATGTTGCCGTTAACTTAGGAGACTATTCCAAAGATCATAGTTCAATTCAGTAAACTATTATACTCCAGGAGCTTATCGTTTGTTTTAAACAATAAAATTTGTATGGTTTATTGTTTTGCCGTGCTCGAACCGAACCTTTTATGAACTGGAAACAATATTACTAACATGTTATCATAAAATAATAGTTAAAAATATATTAATCGCAAATTTTGTGGCAACTTCTCTTTCATACTTTGGTAGTTTCAAAAATTTATTATAATACAGGATTTAGTTGAATACGGTCCAAAAAAGAACTGCAATAGTTGACGTATAAAAGTATTGGTAAACTTTTCTAGAATGGCTCACAGAATTTAACTATAATATGCTGTTCCTAGAAGAGTTCACAAACGTAGCGGCGACAGTTCCTGGGATCGGTGAGATGAACACAGACATTTTCTTGGAATTATGAAACAAGTAAAAAAATATTAATGGTAATACCGGTAACAGTGATAACAACTACAATAATAATAAGTTACGAATATTGCAATGTTGTGACGTCCTTTTATTAATCTGTTATTAAGTTTGAAATGAGTATAAGCAATTGTAACTTTTTTCCAAGGTGGTGATCATAAACATAAAACATAAAATACAAGACTATTCGTATTTCCCATTAACTTGTACATGTCGGAACTTGCAGACCACACACACGTGGGCTTGCACGGTTTTATTCAGACATTCCCCGACATCCGAGGTCAACTTGAACCTTGAATGGATGAGAAAAAAACCAAAGATAAAATCTACGACCACTCCAGACTAGATTCATTTTCAATTTGCAAAGCATTTTCTCACATAGCTGCCTCCTTTGTGTGAAGCTGACCTGCCTGTTCTGAATGCTCATTGTTCACGTTCACACAAGTTACAACTTGTTAAGTGATATCCACAGGGTGATCTAAATAAAAGTACGAATCTCAATATTTCTGGTACAATAAGAATGACGGGTGGGAAAGGTGTAGTATACTTCGTAGCAATACAACAAGGGTTATTAAATAAATAAATAAATATATAAATATAATAATTAAAGACATGAATTTTTAAAAAATGAATTCTATCACCAAACATTCTGAAGCAATGGATGGACACGGATGAGCTACTGGAAAACACTCATCTGAAGTTAAGTTCGAAAACAATCACAAAAATTCACCAAAAAAGCTAGTTTTCGTAAATGACAATTCTTACACGTGGATAAAAATCCTCACATTTTAAATAAACTCTTTTAAATAACTCTTAATCTTATATGTCAGGTTGTACATTATTCATTGTGATGCATTTATACGTTGGTAGCAGTGCAAACATTAAAATATAATTATCATGTATAGATATATAATCAGAACGTTCTAATTATTATTCATATTTACAAATATATTATACATGTCCATATAATATAAAATATAATAGAATATAAAATATAATAAAATATAAAATATAATATAAATAATATTATATAATATACATCATATAATATAATATATAATATTATATATATAATTTAATACATAAAATATTACAATATAATATAATATAACCTGAACTTTTAAAAATATTTAAGCCCAGTGGTGACCTTAAAAATCATATGGAAACACGTTAAGGCGTTTTTTGTTTTGTGTAAGTCTAATCAAGGCTGTAAGGTTTAATTTCTTTCAGAGCTCTTCTCGTAGAAACTTTTAGTACACTGCATTTCATGAAATTGCTAAATAATTTTATTATGTTGTCATGAATTGCTATGATTTCCCAAGTAAGTCTGAACAGATAATTTTCGTAATAAGTGTATAAATCTAAATTGATATGTTTCTCTAGTAAGTATGAGCAGATAATTTTTCATACTAAATGTATAAATCTAAATTTATTTCGAGTAGGTTAGCTGTGCAAACTGACGATAGTTACTGAACTTGTTATATTGCAAACGTGTAACCATTTTTAGTCGCAGGTTGACATCATAAAAGTTCTGTTCGAATTGTTACTTCTATGCATAATGAGCGAGGCGTCATCCTTCAACTTGTGGCTCGCAAGGTTGTCAATGGAAAATCTCCAGGAGGCAGAGTAAGCATACGTAATGATGACGACTATTGTCTCGAGTGTGAACTGTCTCCGTGAGTGCCCTGCCCTCCCATGATGCAATGCTTCACCGTTACCTAAATATTGTAATTCACACTCTCTGACACGACTATTTATAAATACAGCGAACTTTCAGTCTGCTATTTCTACATTTATTTATACACATCTGAGATGATATTTTTCAATAATTTTTTTACACCCTTTTGACCATGGAAGTCATATCACATATCAAGTTTTGTATGCATACAAGTAGGCCATGTAACTATTGGTGTGCAACTTCTTTCTATTGTTGAGGTGTTTATGGCGTCTGTTAATTTCAACCGATATTAATTTAAATTAATATGATACAGGATGAAATAGGGATGAGCCAAGGTAAATAAATATCCAATTCGGCATATGCCTTTACGACTGGGGAACCAATGGAAAAAAAAAACCAAGTCAAATTGCGGCCACGGGGTTTGAACCATGAGAACATTGAGGACGGTATTTCACAGCAATACTTGTTCATTAGTATAATGCACAGTAATCTCACATGGGCAGTTCTTAGTTTAAGCACGTTACAATACCCTGCTATTAGTGGGCAGTTTCTGACAAGTGCTCTGACGAGATTTGTATTTAAGTTTAGTTTTTGGTAGGATCCGGCCGGTAAGAAGCATGATGTATGAAAATATATTAAGTTAAACTCTGCAAGACTTAAATCGGCTGTTTTTTTTTCTTTTTTATCAACTATCAACTTTTTTATCTACCGGTAGATGACGCAGCGGTCGGATGGTAGGGCTAGACCCTTCAGGGATACAGAGCCACGGAATTTTGTTTAGTTTTAGACTTCTGACTGTAACACGACAAAACGACGACACAGAAAGAACTGTTGGATACTGTATTTTTCTGCAATTACGCCTTTGCGTCATATGCTTACAGAGCATCACATGGCCAAATGCATATATACCTTGAGGAAGGTGACGCGGAAATTTCACACAACATATGGCGCGTACAAGGCGCCAGTAATTAGTACGATACATACGCATCTTATCTTACATACACAAACAACAACACATACACTCCTTTCTGTTATCACTGGCTCATCAAATATTTCCTTAACTTACCGTATTTTATACATTATGTTGCATAATTCAACCTCTGGAATTTGCTTAATTAATGCAAATACGTCATGAAGATAGAGTTAGGAATTGGATTTCGCTCCAATTTCTAGATAACAGGATCTTGCTTCAGCGATTCAGGAAACCACAAGCTGAGTTAAGCATTCCAAGTGTATCGTAAAGGCAAGCCCTGAATGAGATACAATATGTGCTGTTCGAAATAGTCAATGGAATTATTGTGTTAGTTCTCAATAATAATAATAATAAATATAATAATAATAATAATAATATTAGTAATAATATAATAAATAACAATTATGAATAATAATAAATTTATGTATATAAAAAGTACAATGATAACATCTTTCAGTGCCTAAAGTCTTATTTTTCTTTCCTCCATTCGTCTCTGTCAATGCAATCCATATATTGTAGCTGTTTTTCTTTCATTCCTAAACTGATCTCCTGCATCCATGAGTTTCGAAGCCTACCTCTGGTTCTACTTCCAAGTGGACACCATTCCCGTACCCTTCTTGGTAGCATTTCTTATTCCAGCGTTTCTCAACCTTTTTGAACCCGAGGACCTCTAAAATGCCTAAAACATTTTATGGACCCCTAATTTTACATCCCATTTTTAAAAGGCCTATATTCTTAATATTTGGGGTATTAATTATAGGTCATTATAACGAAATATGTTAAAAATTTTACTTCTTTACTTTCCACTTGCATTATATTTATTAATTATTATTTCTGCGGACCATCTGCACCATCTTCGCGGACCACCAGTGGTCCGCGGACCATAGGTTGAGAAACGCTGTCTTATTCCATACTTCTTACATATCCGTACCAAATTAATTACAAAGTCTAAAATGGAATTTTACTTTCCCTAATTTTGAATGTCTTGCTGACCGCTGTAAGAAGTCCATAATAATAATAATAATAATAATAATAATAATTCAATATACAATTTTTCTCTGCTTCCATATATTTTGTTCCACACGTTTCAACGCTCTACGTACTGCAAAATCTCAAGAAGAATAATTAGACCAGAACAAGATGTGAATATGAATTCATATTATAGGGTTTCATGATATTATGATTATGTAATGCTTGTTTTTTTTAATTTTCACTGCAAACCACAGATATTAGAAACTAGCATTCATTCACAAAAGTAGAATGCTGGTAACTTCGTTCGATCAGCAATAATATAAATGAATGAACAGTCTATGCAACGACTCGATGAATCTATTTGAGTTATCAATGCTACCAAATAGCGCGTCTCACAAGATCGAGATCATCGTCGTAGATTGTTAACATCAAAACGCAATAAAAGCACACGAACCAGCTTGCACTGAATCGAAATTGTTTATTTATTTAATGCACATTTACATTATAATTTGACTTTCTAACCAAG
Organism: Ectobius pallidus; assembly: GCA_964059195.1. NCBI lineage: Eukaryota > Metazoa > Arthropoda > Insecta > Blattodea > Ectobiidae > Ectobius > Ectobius pallidus. Next base: position 82,071,630 of record CAXKWD010000002.1, on the reverse strand, counting down.
TTACGCTGTATAACAATGTGTTTTCATCAGTGGCGGCTCGTGACCGGAAAATTAGGTGAAGAGGAAAAAAATGCCACATGCTTATGCTAATAACTGAATTCACCTGTGTCTTGTATACCAAAACAATCCTTCGGTAGCCCTTTAAGGCTGCAAACTTTTCGGTGATATCATCATAGAATGGCTGCTTTTCTTCTAGCTGCAGTAGAAGTTCTTTCTGAATTGAAATATTCGCTAAACAGATACTTGTCAGATTAGTATCTGGCAACATTTTTTTATTCTTCATTTAGTAGGCCTATGTCGTGATCTGACAGCTGGCACAATGATGATATGATTTAAACAATGCGGATAAGAATATAGTTATTATTTATAAAATCTGATACATTTTATTCATGGAATACTCTTAATACCTAAATCCCACTCGGAATTATGAGTTTCATGAGATAAATTCGATCCTGCTTCTCCGCCGCGAATCTATCGATGTTTATCGTAATTATTATTCTCGTAATCGGATTATTCAGAATATTCCATTCATGCGATGCGGACTTGGTATTGACTAATAATCTATTCGACCAATGACTGTTGTTTATCTTATAAGTTAATATGCTTGCGAGGGTCGGAAAGATGCAATTTTATCTGATGAACTTCAGCTCGTTACTGGATACTTCAAAGGCATCAATATGCCGTGTTTAATATGTCCCATGTCGTACGATTACCTATGAAAAAATATGCATTGTAGGAATGAAACGTCATGATCCACGTTCTCTTCGGAGTATAAACTGGCAAATGGATTGGGATTAGAAGAACAATTACAGTGTAATTGTATTTGTAGTGTTCAACGCATTAACATCAAGGCTGTGATGGATAATATATGTGCTTTATGAGCCCTGTATTAAAGTGCAAACGTGACCACCTGTCTCTCCGAGCTCACAGTGTGAGGCTACTGGCGAAGAATACTCCTTATTCTGTGATCTCAGTGTCTCCTCTAGCTTTGACACCAGGTGTTGGGGTGGCGGGCATTTCAAAAATACAGAACTACATTTATAGTAAAAACCAACATTCGTGATATGGAAAATACACTTTAAAAAATACGTATTGTAAAGGAAAAATACTGGTGAAGTGCTACTTCACCTACTTCCCCTGAATAGCCGCCACTGGTTTTCATTCTGTTCACTGGGAGTATGTGACGTATTAACCGCTGCACATTTGATGCCTCAGATAAAATTGCATGATTGCGGCCTTAGAAAGTGTATTATAAGATAAATAATAGCTTTTTTGTCTATATCCGAGGAATTGCTAACAAGCGGCGTATGTATGAATGGAATAGTCTAGAAAAACAACTATCACTGTCTACATGTAATTCCTCGAGTTCTAACATTTGTATGGAACTACTAGCAGAATGTTATCAGTTATCACGTTTTAATAATAGAGTAACCTAAGTTAGTATTGAGAGTTTCAGAACAAGAAATCAGCCAACACATGCAACAAGTACGAAAAAGTAAACCATTTAAATGTAGCCTTAATATATTTTTCAAATAAAACCTTAGCTTTTTGTTTAATAGCCTATACCATAATGTAGGAGTATTGTATTATGCAATTTGTGTAAAACATTTAAACAAAATCGTTACGGAAGTAAAGTGGTTGTGAAAATGAAGATACATTTACACACAACCGAAACCATATACGATAAAATGCACTCATTCTTTACCCTGAACATGGGCAATACAACTCAATTCACATTATGATATTGATATACGAGAATATGAGACCATATTGCAAGGTGAGTGGATTCATTTGTCTCATCCTTAGCTTGTATTGTTCGCCACGTAAGACTTAGTGCCTGACTTATAACTAACATTCAGAGAATTTTTACGAAAAATGTTTCAAATAAAAGTTTTAGCTCTTAGTATGTGCATCTTGTGTGAAAAATTTAAACAACATTGCAAGAGTCGTTTTCGATAAAATCGCAAAAAATAACACTTTCTTCATGTAAAGTGGCCTTAAAATTAACAGAAAGTCGTCGCAAATCTTCGTCCCAAAAGATATTTACAAATACAACATATACAACAAATATGATTTCCACTATTTATTTCTCGAGTTACGTTGTTCACAGACACACAAATAAACGTATTTCTGAAAATATCATTTCTGGGATAAGAGGATCACAAAACATATATTTATATTGAAAAGTAGACTCAAATTTCGGGCTCGAGCACAATAGGCTTACTTCCTCTAGGTCTACCCATAGTACCGTACTTCCTCAAGCTATAGTACCTGTGACACGGATAGATAAAAAAAAAGTGTTGCTTGAATTAGCAAGCCTCGTAACTCCACTTCTGGTCGATTTGTAGATGTTACTTCCATCTGGTGCCTAAGGAAGTCTCGAACACACTATGAATACCTCGTGTCTCGCAAAAAATCCTTTTAGCAGTCTAGTCTGATTTTACAGGTCTCATAACCCCATCATTGTGTTTGTGTGTTAGAATATTTTTACTGCCTCTTGTTAAGTTCGTTTTTTGGAGTTACGAAGTTTGCTACTTAAACCGACGAATTATTTATTCAACATGTGATAGAACAATAATATTATGTAATAATATTACGCAACGAAGCCACTTATAATTGTTTTACCTACCAAAAATTGCAAAGGTAACCCGTGTCGACAAAAAGAAAATGTTCCTTCGCGTTTGAAAATAAAATGTAAGCGGCATTAATAGACATGACTTGAGTTTTCCCTGGAGTACAGTAAGAATGTTATTCTTCCAGGGTTTGTAGCCAGTTGAGAAGTTTGGCATTCACCAGAGATTCATAGGTCGACGCCATCAGGGATGCTGAAGTAAAACCCTTCCTCTGGAAACCTGGAGTATGCCAAACTTCTCAACTGGTCGCAAGCCCGAGAAAAATTTATTCCTATATTTTAGATCTTAAAAGTAGGCACAGCACAGTTCGAGTGTATAGATTTTAAAGATTGCAACATATGTTGTAAGAAGCATTATTATTTCCACTATTTATGATGACGAAGCAGAAGAGATGAATGAGATGACGTAGTGAATTCTTACGCCTTGGACTATTCATACCTACAACTACTGTAATCTCACTCAGTAAACAATTTCTTCTATTCGTATGTATGTGTATACTTCATTTGTGTACCATGTACTTTAAGGCATTACTTCACAAGTCACTATTGAACAACCGTGTGCTATAAGCTCAAGATAACTTTTGGTTACGACATTAATAACAAGATTATTTTGAAGTCAATAAGATTTCCGCTTCAGCCGTTCACTGGACTATAAGACACCGTGCAATTTTCTAGTAAACCTGTGCGAAGCTTTCCCACTTTTCCTCTTTTGACAGAAGCTCAGGAAAACTGGACATGAAGCTAAGAAATAAAATTCACTCTAATACAGTTGTATATGCAACCTTTTCACTGCTACTGACGTATATATTCGTCACATTAATTTTAAAAAATTACTAATAGAATATTGATTAATGTTAAAATGTGAGGATTTGTATTGGGGTCTCATAATTGTCATTTAAGGAAATCAGCTACAATTTACTGATGATTGCTAATATTAATACGAAAATAGGAAAATAGGAAAACATAATGAATATTTCACAGGATATACACTGCTATCTGCTACTTAATGATATTCCAATATGATTCGGTGACATGTAGGTTATAGCTTGAGAATTGCCGTACACATTAGGAATGGAGTCTAACGGAACAACTTCAAACTGAAGAAAATTCGTCAGAGAATACATTACTTGCACATAAATAGCCAAGAGTGTTTAACGTGAAAAAAGTACTCACTTTATAGTTATTTACGATGTAAGACTGTTATAATGAACGAGGTTAACAAAAAGAGCGCTAGAGAGTTTTACTATTCGTGTGAGTCTGTTAAGTTCTTGTAACAGTCGAACATTGTACGATTTATGGTACTCGTAAATTAAAAAAAGAAATAATTTCAGTTCGCTTGTGCTTAGAACAGTAATCAAAATATTTTTGGGTAATTTCGTACGTAGGCTTAGCGGAATTCAGCCTCTTTTGGTTGACAATTTGTTTGGAACAAATGACATATGAAGACAAATGAACATAGCTTCTACATTTGTTGCTGATTCTAAAGTACTCTTGGACTTTGAACTTATTCCAGATATACTTGCGAAGTAGAAGTAGCAATCTATTATATGGTTCAGGAAATATTTTTCCTTTAATTAGCAAGTTTAGCACCCTACGCTAATTACATGAAAACAGCCTTTTTAATACTGTATTACAAAACATTGGTGAGTGATGGAACATTTGTCTTCATTTTTGGATTTTGTAAATACAAATACATAAAAATTAGCTGAAATTATGTATTTAACATTTACATTGTTGACCAGTGTAATAAGTATGGTCGGCTATATGGTGCGTTCTAAGATAGCGTGTTCTGTCATTTTGAGGTTTTCTTCATTGTCCTATAAATTTGAGTTCGAATATCTGTCCGAATACTTAATTATCGAGCATTCTTAATCTGTTCTCCTAATGAAGTGTCGAAGATAATGTATCGCTTCTGTAAAGGGTTGCTAATGCCGGTTGTCGACCAAGAGCTAAGCTAAGTTAGTTTCATATGTAGTTGTGCCGACAAAACTACATATGAAATCCGGCACAACTATACATGAAATCCCGTATGTGAGCTAAGCTAAAGTAACTTAGCTTAGCTCTTGGTCGACAACCGGTATAAAAGTATATTGTTCTATTTGCAAATAAGCCGGTGATAGAATAGACTGTGTAGAGCGAAAAAGCATAGGCCTAGGTCTCTTAAATATGAGTGATTTTAATGTCCATTTTTATCTGGAATCTGTTTTGTTCTAAACGAAACTAAAGTATTTTCAAAAGTATAGCCACAGTATAGTATAAATACTGTGGTATAGCTGTCTATTTGCCCTTCTTTTTTGCTTTTTACGGAGATCTTGTTATTAAAAAACAGACTTCAATTCAATCCGAGTTTCCTTGTTTTTTTATGCCCAACAGCATGCCATAGTCTAATACAAGGTACACAAACGATCCTTCATTGAGGATTAAGGCGATATCCCATTCCAACCTGCCTAAATCTTATCTCCCACACATTATGGTAGGCTACTAAGAAGTAAGGTATTTTTCTTCGCCAAAATCTTTATACTTTCAATGGACCCGACTTACACTTATTCTAAAAATTTCCAATATGGGCTAAAAGAAAATCACAATTTTGAAAGTGTAACATTAATTTCAGAAATAAAATAATATACAACAATTATTTTTAAAGTTAATTTTGACATCAAAATAAAAATTTGGTCACGAAAGGGTTAAATGACGATTATTTAACTAAAAACTTCGTCTTAATATGTAGGCCTACTTCATTACTATAGTCTAACAACTGTATTTCCACTTTTACTCGTGAGATTCCGGATTAAGAAGCGAGAACATAGCAAGTTCCAATCAATCCTAAAGAAAGTGGTACGAATGTCTCATATTTCAATTTTTTAAGTACGGTAACTTTTCAGATTTGCGTTTGTCTTATCGAAGTCACTATTACATACCATCAAACCGTGTAACGTTTGCAATAAAACACATAAAATATCCCGGAAATGTGCTGAAGAGGTGAACACTCAATGGTCTCGTGAACTGTCAAATCTTATCAGTCAGCTTTTAATACACATTCATCTATATTACTCACACCCACTTGAGTTACAACGTTTAGCTTAGTGAATGTTAGTTACTGGTATTTAAATAATAAACTGTATTTAATAATGTTCTTATTTTAATGAATGAGCTTATTGCATGATTAATTACTTACTTATTCCGTTTATCTTTGGTCTAAAGAGCAATATTTTCATTTTATAATTTTTTTATTAATGAAATAATACATTCCTACCTGTGTGCACTTACCAGTATAAAAGGGTATTTTAAATTTTTGGGTAAATTTCGTGTAAAATTCTTTGTTGAAAGTCTACAGGGTAGGGGTAACAAAGTCTTAGAAAGGTCAATGCAAATCAAGTTACGATTCCGATAAGTCAGCTATTATTGAGAAATCTTGTTAAAGAAGTTACCTAATGCGTACATAATATCAGCCACGCCCATTCATTTATTGACAGTTTATCTTCTGAGATACAACAGATATCCAAGAAATCACAAAATAAACATTGATAAAAGATAAACAGATAAATAAGTAATAAACTATCGAAATGCTATTTTAACAAATCTTAGTTTCTAGGTTAACGATGTATAACAATTTAAGTCTGAAATAAATAAATCCAGTATTTGGATGAAACACTATTCAAATAATACTTCCAGTCTTAGGGCAGTGCTAGGCTGACCATACGTACCATTTTGAACGGGACAGTACCGTTATTTTCATATTTTTGATCGTCCCATCGTTTTAATCAAAATATAAATGTTGTACTGTTTTTAATAATAATAATTCAATTCAGGGAAAAAACTACATCGTGTGGTGTAGTGAACAGCGTACTTGGATATCAAAATTCTGTTCTGCACATTGTGCGGATTTCAACTAATTATTATTAGTATTAGTAATAGCCCATAGAGTCCTCGTGAGGCACGGGCCTCTCTCCTGAGAGAGGTGGCTTGATTGTAGCCATCCCGGGATCTTCCTAATGTTGCTTCTATTTATTCAAAGAAAAAAAAAATACATGTTTGCAACAGTTGCGTTTTCATCGTTAATGCGTTTGCTCAGTATGAATACAAACAGTTGGCTTTGTTATTGAACGTCGATGGTTTTGAATTTCACAATTATTGAAATTCAAAGTTTTATTTTTAAAGCCATAAGTGTATACTTCCAACGTACGTAATTATGATCTCCACAAAGAATTCAAATCTATTACAGTGGACAAACAGTGTTGTGATGGAACGAAAGTGGCACATCAACATTATAATGTCCATTTTTCCATAGCCTTGTTTTTAACATCCCAATGTCGTATTTTTTACTCAAAGTAATATGGTCAGCCTAAGCAGGGTTCACCAACACCCATAATCTATTTTATTTTCGTTTTGGGGCTTTATAACTGAGATATCTTTCAATTTATAATTTTGTTTCACGGTTTTCCAGAACTATCCCAGATTATGCTTTTGCCGACGAAAGGCAAACAGGATTAACCAGACTATTGCTATAGCCCTAAGCTATCAAAATGGCGTGTAGGCTATTGGAACATCTTGTCAACCTAGATGGTTACAATGTCCAGGTATGAGGGTAAGAAAATAGGTATCCGCATTTTTTGTTTAATCTTTTGTAGGTTGGTTGTGCAGTTCTGTGCTTGCGCACGTCGACATGTTGTTCATTTATCTCCATTCTGGAATGTTTGACCGTTATGACTCCACTGAGTGTTGCGCTGTTGCACATAAAACGTGGCTGCACCGCTCAGCACTTGCACCAAAAAAGAATAGCGTGCAGTGATCAGTTTTTTTTCTTTTGAAGGTGTGCCAGGAGCCGAAATCCACCGAAAAAAATTCCGCACAATACGGGGGCAATGTTTTACCACGGCGAAGCTTGTACGAGTGGATTGAAAAGTTGTTGCATAAAAATGCGCGCACTCATGCTGCCGCCTACACTGCTCAAACTATTGCGAAACTGGGTTTTGAGGTGTTAGAGCATCCTGCATCAGTCCCGATCTCGCCCCGTCAGATTTCCATCTTTTCGGCCCACTTGTCGATTCACCACAGACCAAGAACTGAAGAAAGCGGTGCATTCGTGGCTTGCTACTCAGCCGAAAACTTTTTTTCTGAGTGCATCAGGAAACTTATGAACGATGGATCAACTGTATTGAGAAGCAAGGAGGCTATGTTGAAAAATGGGGTAGTTGAAACTTGTGTATTGTGGTAATAAATTTTTAAAAAATAGGGCGGATACTTATTAACTTTTCCTCGTACATATGACAGAATATAAAATAAAGCGATCTTGTTAATATAATAAGGTTGCTATTGACGTGGGAAATTATAGCGTAACAGGTAACGATTATTGTTCCATGAAATAAATGATAATTATGACTAATTTATGTTTACATTATTTGTTTTGTACCAACAAACGCGAATCCGTAAGTAGTTAATACAGGATGATTGGATCAACTTTTCAAAATAATTTGTTTCATTTTGTCATTTTATAAATAACAGGGTTGGGTGAGTAACTTTCCTATAAGTTTTTTACGCTAAAATACATTAAAAATATTTAATAACCATTTTTAATTCACTAATAAATCTTGAATTTATTAATTACGGTCACCTGACAGAATTTTTGGCAGAGTTGGCAACAGTGTGGGCTGTATCGCGTTGCTTTTCTGCATCTGCGGCTGTTCGTAGAAGTCCCGCTTTCTATGCTTAAGCATCCTGAGCTGCATCGCAGTAGCAACATGCGGTATAGCTTTCAGGCTCTTTGCCAGACCTGAACAATCTTGTCCCTGGCTAATTGCCATCACCTGACATCTGTAAAACAGCATTCTTGTATCCACTTGTCCATGAACCACCCTCACTACTTAACTTAGCACAGTTTGAGTCACCAAGTCAGGTTTCACGCTTCTCCTTCATTAAAGTCTCTTTAACGACGTCTCTTATGTGAAGAACAACCTGCATAAAACGGTTTTACTGCACGATATTCGGAACTGCAGCATCCATAAATTCACATAACTTACTGGCTGACGAATATGGAAATGTTTCCCCACTTGGATATGTTGACTCATCCATATCATTACTATTCAATGACGCTTGGCTATTACCAATCGGACCTAAGGCTTTCTGATGATAAATTAAACAAGGGCAAGCATAACAATGCAAAGTCACCTACTTCTTGGTGTCCTTTAGTGTTCTGTGTAAACAGAGGAGAGCATGGTTTACCAGTAAAAATTAAAGCTGAAATCTACTAAATTATATAGTCTTCTACATAGTATAAGCAGTCAGGTCTTGTTTGAATAATGGAAGAGAAACGTTTAGCCTATCACACATTCATTATAGTGAATTTTTCATATTCATAATAGTCTCCTCGTTGAAAATCCATTGGTTTATTTTAAAAATCTCCCCAATCTTTTCACTGGCAAGTGTATACATTTTATTGTAAACAAAATGCATGTAGAACGTTATTTATTATTGTATTATTATTATTGCCATTACTGTTGTTGTTATTATTATTATTATTATTATTATTATTATCATCATCATCATCATCACTACTGTAATCGTTATCATCATAGGTGGGACAATATTTTCTCGAATAATTGAACAATTTAAAAAAATGGAAGATTTTCGTCCATTCATTTGTTTCATACAACATATGACTGTTGACTGTTGATTGTAGATACCACATCGTTAATTCTCCAGTTATAGCGATATCCCTGGGAACTTTTCATTGCGGTGAACATCTGAGTTGTAAACCTGTCTGCTTTCAGTTTCAATAAACAACGTCACAATGAAAAATACGAGAGCGTTCTCTCTTCTATATTTTACTTGCTACTAGAATCAACTATCTTCTGTCAGTGTAGGCTACATTTATTGCTTGACGACAGAAACATAGAGGTGCTTAATGATTTTGGGTCACTATAGTTCTATGCCTTTTCTTTCCTCTGATGAATCATGACGATATGTTGCCAATTGAATGTAGATAAATGGCTATCTATATTTCAGGTAGTTCAGATAGGATCATTGAGGGGTTAATTAGTCTAAAATTTTAAAACATTCCTATATTTTTGTGGGACTCATAACCAATAGCCCATGTATCATCCATCTGGTCTTCCAGTACTTTCATCTGATACTCATCATTCTGGAGAAAACAACTACTTTTATCTTCCTCCTTGACCCAGTTTAGTAAGTTACATTTTAAAAAACATACTTGATTTCAATCAATCACAGAAACAGTTATAAACGGGTACATTTTCCATTCACTGTATCACAATGCCAGGTCACTACAGTACATTATGAAGACCGAAGGATGCTAAAAGGAAACCCCATACTCTTAGCCAATGAGAGGAATTACCTTAGAAAGCATAATCCTTCTGCTTTATATAAACACAGGGAGTACCGTAATAAAATTTACGCGATAGTTCGTCTTTCGTAATAATGACAAAGATTCGTCATAAAAGTATCATTGCAATGCCCGTTTGCACGTCCCCATTTAATTATTTTCTCCCTTGGTACTTTTTTTGCTGAAGCGTTGGTATAGGCCTAACAGTTGCTGGTGTTTCTGGAGATATAAAAGAAAGATGCAAGTTCAAAGTTATTCTTTATCTTTACCCATTGTTGAGAAGTGTGTATTTGAATGTTAGAAAAGGGAAGAAAATCTTCAGGCATTGGCGTACCAAGTGGGGTGCGGGAGGGGCCCTTGAACATAGGCCCCAAAATTGTATATAATTTATCACTGGCGGCTCGTGGCCGAAAAATTAGGTGAAGAGAAAAAATGTCACATGCTTATGTTAAAAACTGAACTCACCTATGTCTTTTATGCACGTTTTCATTGTACTGTGCCGTGTACAATCTGGCATTTTTCTGCAGAGCTTCTGAAATTGTATTTAGATTTTTCTCTAAAGTTTTCAAATCTACCTGACACTTTATGTGCTCTGCCGAATCTGAGTGTTTACGTAACAATCATGTCATATTCAATAAGCCAGCATATCCTTCTCTATTCCAAACGTTGCTTTTATTGCTAAGAAGCAAGCATGGCCAACAAAACAATTTCCGCAGAGCTGGAGAAGAGCACAACCATGGAAATTCTTTAAACCACGAAGGTTTGAAAGTAATATTGTAGCATTTACCTATATTTTTCACTTCTTTTGTACCACGTAACCCTAGAATTTCGGTGGGACGTCCACATTTTAAAAGTTCCTTTTTGTCAGGTTCCTTAAATCGACAAAATGGCGTCTCCAATAACACGCACACGATATCATATTGAGGATTCATGGCCGAAACAGTTGTTCCTCAAAGCCACGGTGTGGGATACTGCCAACCAGGGTTGCCAGATCAGAAACGTCGAACAGTCGTACCAATGTTCGAAAATAGTCGTATGCTAGTTAAAACTGTCGTATATTTTGTGATTTTTCAGTGTAATGAACGTATTGCGTTAATAATAACAATAATAATAATAACAATAATTATAATTAATCGATATTATACACCTTAAATAGCCATGTAATTGTTAATAAATCTTTTTTGTAAATGATTAGGCGTGTTTTATTATCTACCGATGTGCCAAATTTGATTAAATACAATAAAATGAAATAAACAGTAGTTGCCACAGTGTTGTAATTATTGCAAAAAGGCACAGGACTGCTTTCCAATCATATTGATTTTAACAGCATGCTAACAACAAAAACCATGAGAAAACAAAAAGCTAGATACATATCAAAATTTAAAATTCGTCGGTAGATTGATTAAAAAAATATAAAATGCTATCTTAAAAATATGACTCATGATTGCGTCGTACGTCGTACAAATATATGAAATAGTCGTATGTGTACGACTATAGTCGTACGTCTGGCAACCCTGCTGCCAACGACAATGCCTGTACACGTGCGGCCTCTGAAAATATCACGTGACTTCTTTACAGAGAAGTCTGGTGGAGACTGAGATAACTGTTGGACAGCTTCACGGGTAGTCTGATCCCCTCAGCAAGAGGACAGTGGGATAAGCGAGAAAACTGCTGGTTTCCATGAGCCCACGCCCTCATTTTTAGTGGAACAGACTACCCATGCATCTGGTAAGGCTTCAGCTTCAATGCTAGGAGGACAGAGGACTTGGGAGCACACTGCCTCCTAGCGTTGACACCAGTCGTGGCGGGAAATTCAAAATTGTAGAAATACATTATAGTAAAAACGAACATTCGTGATATGGAAAATAAACTTTAAAAATACGTATTGTAAAGGAAAAATACTGGTGAAGTGCTACTTCACCTACTTCCCCTGAATAGCCGCCACTGTAATTTATTTATTTTTACCAGACCAGAGACGAGTCTTGGTTTGAGTGAATGAACACTTGTCTATTAAACAACATTATACATTTTTAAAGATGGAATTACATTTTTAAAAAAATATTAGAAACAACCACATCGGAAGTACCGTAGGCCTACTGTAATAAAAATAAAATCAGGTAAACTGATGTAACAAAGTACCAGTATGTTTTGTTTAATCAGTTATGATTGCAACTATGATATGAAGAATACAAGGAAAAGTCAAATTGGCCGGTTTCGAGATTTGAACCATGGAACTCCAGAATATGAGGCCAAAACGTTACCATCTCGGCCACCTGGGCTAGTTAACGGTCTAGTTGGATAAGCGCATGTAAAGCAATAGTGTTATTTGTCATAGCTAACTGTATTTTAATTTCCAAAGCCTTATAAGATCACAGTAAAACAATAGGCTATGTTGTCGTCATATCTGATTTGCATTTCAAAAATTCTTTCGAATACGTATATTGCCATAAAATAGGCACTAAATTGAGCATTACTCCGAAACAGGTCAACCGATTTTATCCAATATCAACAGACGACTTCCCATGGACATTATAAATGTGTATACCAAGTTTCATAAAAATCCGGTGAAGCGTATTTGAGTTACAGCGTCTTTAAAATATACACTAAATTAAATTTTACTCCGGTACCGGTCTACCGATTTGGTCCAATATCAGTAGACGTCTTCCCATGTACATTATAAATGGGTATACAAAGTTTAAGGAAAATCCAATAAAGCATATTTGAGTTATCGCAACTTCTTATATATTAACATAAAATGCACTAAATTGGGCATTATTCCGGCACTGGCCAACCGATTTGGTCGAATATCAATAGACGTCTTTCCATGGACATTACAAATGCGTATACGAAGTTTCATAAAAATCTGATAAAGCGTATTTGAGTTATTGCGCCTTTAAAATAGACACTAAATTGGGTTTTACTCCGGTACCGGTCAACAGATAAGGTTCAAATTCAATAGGGCACTTCTCTTGGACGTCATAAATGCGTATACCAAGTTTCATGGAAATCCGTATTTGAGTTATGGCGCCTTTCTAATATAATCTATTAAAATAGGCAATAAATTGGGCATTACTCCGGTACCGGTGAACCGATTTGGTTCAATATCACTAGGGTTCTTCCCATGGACATTATAAATGTGTTTTCCAAGTTTCGTGAATATACGAAAAGGCGTATTTGAGTTATGGCGCGTACAGACAGAAGGACAGACAGACGGACGGACAGACAGACAGACAGACAGACAGAGGGACAGACTTTTTCCGTCACCCACTCAATCTCATAAAGTTCCATACTGACACTTAATAATTAAGGAAAAAATACGACCTGTTTGCTGAGCAACATTAAGATTTTTATTAAAACCATAGAAACAGTTTCGGCGAAATTCATTTTTTTTTTTAAATTTATTCTGCAGATTTACAATCTGTTCAAATATGAACATTCAGTCATTGAATAACAACTCTTTAAGGTAAGTCACTGAATCGGAATGCCAAGTCTAAAATCTTATGTCGATGTAAACGATTGATTGAGGAACTATTGTCCAATAGATTGATGGCTAGGGAATTGGGATGACTGTTTAGGCGTTGCTGGTATCGAATGCTGTACAAGGTGATTTCTTCTTTAATAGTAGGGATGTCCAGGTCGTGGTGTAATGTAGCATTGGAAACATACCACGGTGCGTTAGCAAGTCGGTGGAGAGATTCAAATCTTCTTAAGATGTCAATATTGGAATTGCTGGCAGTGTCCCAAAGCTGAAGTCCATATGTCCATACTGGCCTTATTATGGTCTTGTAAAGTATAACTTTATTATACAGGGATAGCTGAGATTGCTTATTTAATAACCAGTACAATTGTTGAAACTTTAGTTTGGCTTCTTTGCTTTTCGTAATAATGTGATGTCTCCAGTTTAGATGTACATCTAAATGAAAACCAAGGTATTTTACATGCTCTACGACTGGAATTTCTTCGTTATTTATTTGTATTCTTGGGCATTTTTCTCGGCGTAAAGAAAAAGTGATATGCCGAGATTTTGAACTATTTACCTGAACTATGAGCCATTGATTTAGCGAGCGTTACTCAATGGAAGGCAAATTGATGTAACGGATGCCCTAAAAAGTCATGTATAAACTCCAATACTGGTGAGCTAGCTTGCTGTGCAGTATTGAAGTTCTGCTTTTAAAACTGGATAATTCAGAAGAAATATTCACGGCTCTGTGCTTAAGAGTATGGAGTCACGCTCATTCTTCACTGAACTATTCACAATGTGAACTAGTTTTAATTTACATTTTAATTTATGTTGCAGATATTCAGACGAAGACGAAGATTTCATCAATGTCAGTACCGAAACAGCGTCCCGGCGAAAGTCATGGACCCTAAAGATATCCGGAGGTGGGTCCATGGCGAGGAAGATAAGGCGACGCTGGACTAGGGAAGCTCCTCAGTACCGAAACGGCGTCGCCGAGGTCATGGACCCTGAAGATTTCCGGAAATGGGTCCATGGCGAGGAAGTTAAAGAGACGCTGGATTAGGGAAGCACCGTATATAATTCTATACTTGTGAGTCCATCGCTCTGGAGTCCATATGTTCTTCTTTTATATCTGAATAGTTCAAATGAGAAATTCTTGGCCTTATGCTGAAGAGTATGGTGTTGTGATCTTTCGCCAGTGAACTATTCAGATTGTGAAGTGGTTTTAATATAACTTTTTATAGGTTGCAGTTATCAGCCGAAGAGGGAGACTTCATCCGTCAGTACCGAAACAGCGTCGACGAGAAGGTCATGGACCCTGAAGATTTCCGGAGGTGGGTCCATGGCGAGGAAGAAAAGGCGACGCTGGACTAGGGAAGCTCCTCAGTACCGAAACGGCGTCGCCGAGGCCATGGACCCTGAAGATTTCCGGAAATGGGTCCATGGCGAGGAAGTTAAAGAGACGCTGGATTAGGGAAGCACCGTATATAATTCTATACTTGTGAGTTCCATTGCTCTGGAGTCCATATGTTTTTCTTTTATATCTGAATAGTTCAAATGAGAAATTCTTGGCCTTATGCTGAAGAGTATGGTGTCGTGATCTTTCTCCAGTGGTTTTATGTGAACTGGTTTTAATTTAACTTTTTATATGTTGCAGTTAACCGAAGAGGGAGACTTCATCCATCAGTATCGAAACAGTGTCGTCGAGAAGGTCATGGTCCCTGAAGATTTCCGGAGGTGGCTCCATGGCGAGGAAGATAAAGCGACGCTGGACTAGGGAAGCCCCTCAGTACCGAAACGGCGTCGCCGAGGTCATGGACCCTGAATATTTCCGGAGATGGGTCCATGGCGAGGAAGATAAGGCGACGCTGGACTAGGGAAGCTCCTCAGTACCGAAACGGCGTCGCCGAGGTCATGGACCCTGAAGATATCCGGAGGTGGGTCCATGGCGAGAAAGATAAAAGGGACGCTGTAGTAGGGAAGCACCGCATAACTTCAATACTGGTGAGTTGCATCGCTCTTGAGTTTTCATGTGCCACTTTTTTTCTGAATTGTTCAGGTGAGAAAATCATGGCGTCGAACTGAAGAGTATGGTGTCGTGATCTTTCTCCACTGGACTATTGAGAATGTGACTGGTATTAATTTCATTTTATATCATGTTACTAAGAACTGTATTTTTTGGTAACAACGATTTGAGCGAACTTCATCAAAGCAGCTTACCTTAACAAAATTTAACTAAGCTTAAAATAACCACAGTAAACAAATTAAATTAACGAAATATAACTACATTTTTCATTTCAAAATTTGATTTAAACTGTAAAATGTGTTGTTTTATCTTTCAACACTGAAACTATCATTTAATTTAATTGCTAAATAATTTTGACCCTACTTTTTAAATGCTATATTTGAGTGTTAAAACAGGCTTAATAAAATCAGGTAAACTTACGTAACAAAGTGCCAGTATGTTTTTGTTTAATCAGTTATGATCGCAATTATGATATGCAGAATAAAACGGGCAATTAAGTAAATGCTTTAACCCTATTATTAACTTTCTGGTAGCATCTTTTCTCTACCCCCACGATAATTACCCCTGAAAACCTAAACCCTGACAATAAGTGTGTTTTAATACAGAGGAGGTATATAGCAGACAGAATAGGTAAATTCAATTCGAAATGACATTGCCATGCAAATATAGAAGGCCTAATTATATTTGAATAAGTAGACTAGAAAAAGTTTCATGAGGCCTCTACAAAAAACATGCAAAATAATTATTAAAAATTGGCAAGTACCTATTTTATATTTAAATATAGGTTATTTGACAGCTGCTTTATAAAATAAACAACTAATATCGAATCTGAAGTAAAACAACATATCCTAATGATTTTGGCCTTGGAATTTAATCGTTATTCAAACAGATTAATTAAATGGTCTATTATAAAACAAATATCGTGTCACAAACTATAATCTTGTAGGAAGTTGTGTTTCTTAACCTAGTTACAGTAGATGTTTCAAGGAAATGTTTTTCTTTAGTGTCATAATCTATGCATTTCTCTCCTCTCTTCCTCGCAGAGTTCACCTTTTACGCCTCATTTCACGGTCATCTTTAAACCCTTTGATACAGGACGCTCTGTTGTTTATCTGCAACGTTCAGACACGGACATCGTAAACCGTACTGACCCATAAAATTCTTCCTGCCTTAATATCAAATTCCACGGCCTTGGTTCTAGTCTTCCCTTTATGCAAATAGTAGTCTGCTTTCTGTTTTATGGAAATGAAAACAGGTTTGGAATATCCAAGAGCGAGAGATCTTTGTATCCTTACTTAGTGAAAAATGTACTTGACTCTTTCCATTTCAAAATTAGGAATTTTTGTTGCGGTAACCTTATTACACTTACAGTACGTTAATAATAATCTATAATAAATCCTACGATTAAACAGACAGGCAACAAACTAGTGGAAATCCTGTTTAGAGAAACTGATAACGTTTCTTAAAGACAAAAAATATCCTAAATGTTCTTTTAAAGGCTATTCCACTCACAGGCCTACACCGCGTGTTAGACATTGACCAATAACGTTTAGCAATTCCTCGGACATAGATCAATCACGGCCGTTTATCTTACAATATTCTTGTAGGAATCGTGAGGATGCCGTTTTATCGGGTAAAATCGTCTGCTCGTTACTGGACACGTAAGCATCAGTGTGCAGTGATTAATACGTCACATGTTGCCAGTGAACACATTATTTTATATCATATAACTTGTTTGGAAATTAAAATAATATAAATGTAGGCCTACATTGATTAAAAACACAATTTCGATTCGGTGCAAGCCAGTTCGTGTCCTATTATTCTGTTCTGCTGTTAGCTTACCTGAATGAAGTTAACTATGCCTTATATGCACCATTCGTAGCACTAGTCAAATATGATAACACTGTCAAATATGATAACTCGAATCGATTCATGGATGGTTGTTTCATAGTATACCGTGATATCGCAGCTATTACTTTTGTTTTTATATAACAAAGCACGAAAGTAATTATTATTTGTATAATCAGTTACATTTTTATTCATGGAATAGTCTTAATAAATACAACTCGAGTTGACGAGTTTCATCGATAAACTCAACTCTCGGGGGATTACCTATGATAAATCTATGTTTTTAGTTATGGAAAAGTAGTAAAAGTAAGTAATTTAAAGATTACCTTGTGTGTTCCTTAAGCTACAAGCAAACATTGGTATACAAACTACTATACCCGAGACGACCTAAGAAGGAAACCTGAAGGAAACAAAACCCAGTACATTCTGTCTCATTCTTAGATCATACGAGTAATGTGCTAGAGTGAGACAGATGTACTGGTTTTTGTTTACTTCAGGGTTCCTTCTTAGAACGGTCAGACTTTAGATGTGATTTACGTTTAATCCGAAATATATACAAAGACACACACTGAACCATACGGAAATGACAACATTATAATCAAGTGACCTGGGCTGGAAAATGCTACTTTTTCATTTCTTTCTAAAGCTAAATGTGGCGTTCTCTACATTATAGACTAATCATTAATATATCTCGGATAGACTAATTTGCTTCTTTTAGTGATAACACTACTCACTGACTTTTATCTTACTGTTTTAACCAAGTAATTTGACTAACTACATAACTATAATTATTGATAAAATAATTATATAACTTGGGGTGGTATTTGATCGACATACACTTCCTCTTATCCAGGATAGGCTCCGCTGTTGTGAACTTAAGGGAAGCTAATCTAACTTCTTACAATAATCTATCTACAAATTAATTTATACAAAATGGAGGAAATTATACTATAGTCGAAGTTCACACAAAACTATTAGAATAGTAAAAATAATCAAATTAAATGGTTAGGGTAAGAGAACGTAAACGAAAAATTTCTCATAACAATCTTCACACATTAACACTGTCTTAATGCTTCTCTTAGTTGTCTTCTAGTATAATAATCTTATTTTAAGTTTTAAAATTAATTGATTTTTGATTGGTTACGTTATCCGTGCATGGAATATATCTCAGCCTTCTGACTAAGTGGCTAACCTACAAGTCGAGACTTCCCGTAACAATACGGAACCTTGACCAGTTTAGTTGCATCAGTGCAACAACTAGTAACTTAATATGTATTATGTTATATAAAACGAAGCCTTGAGTTTCGTGTAGGACATGAGGAAATAAGTTATCACAGCACTACAATAACTGCCACTTTATGTAACGTGATATGTAAATCATCAATAATGAATAGAGAAAGTCTTGATGGTTAAGTTTGCTTAATTTGGAAACACAGAGGTATGATTGGAGTGTTAAATCCTACCAGGTCCAAATTATCAACCATAATACAGGAGTGCTGGTAGTTTTACTTGTAAATTAATTTAACTTAACGAATGTTTGATGTCATGAGAAGAAACATGAATTTAAAAGGGAAATTAAGTTACCAAAGTATAACTTGGAACAAACTGTATTTGGCGCTAGATAATTGTACGCTAAAAAGACCACGTTGTGATTTTTCTGTAAAGCAAAGAATACAGGATAATAATTAACTAAAGACAGGATTTCCATGCACTATCGAATCTTAAAGTATGCATGAATTAATGCATTATCAAATGACAAATATGCACAATGAAGGGGAAAACACAACAAATTTGCACTATCAAAATTCAAAGTAGCACAAAGTACTACTAATAGCCTTTCCAAATGTTCAATAGTCAAGTTCATGCGTTTATCATGGGTAATCCCACGAGATATTACGAGTTTGTCGATAATTTGTCCGATGAAACTCGTAATCTCGAGTAAGATATATCAGGACAATTCCACGAATAAAATGTAACGGAAATATATAATTATTTTCTTACTTTGTTGTCAATATATTCTGCCCGCTGCGAGATCTGCTAATTGAATGAACAGTCTATGCATCGATTCGAGTTACCAATGCTACCAATATTGCGAGCCACAAGATGGAGAGCGTCAGCATCAGAACGCTTTAAAAGCACACGAACTGGCTTGCACCTAATCAAAATTATGTTTTTAATCAATGGGCATTTATATTATTTTAATTTCCATACAACTTACGTTGTATAAAATAATGTGTTTTTTATTCTGTTCACTGGCAACATGTGGCATATTAATCACTGCATGTCGATGCCTTACGTGTCCAGTAACGAACTGACGTTTTGTTATAGGTAATTCCACGAGAGATTACGAGCTTATCGATATATTTCCGAGAACGCAGATGTAACTCGTAATTTCGAGTAGGATTTATTGAGACTATTCCATGAATAAAATGTAACGATTTTAAATAATAGTTATTTTCTTACTTTGTTGTAAATATTCTTCCCGCTGCGAGATCACGGCAAACTAAATTAATGGACAGTCCATCCACTCGTGTTACCAATGCTACCAATAGAGCGTACCGTAAGATGGAGATCGACGTCGTAGGTTCGTAAAATCAGAACGCAATAAAAGCACACGAACTGGCTTGCACTGAATCGAAATTGTTTAAAATCTTTGGACATTTACATTATTTCAATTTCAAAACAAGCTATGTTGTTCACTGGCAATATGCGTCGTATTAATCACTGGACGTTTGATGCCTTATGTGTCCAGTAACGAGCTGACGTTTTATCAGATAAAATCTATCCTTGTGGCCCTAGGAAGCATATTATAAGATCGTGTTTGGTCTATACCCGAGGAATTGCTAAACATTATTGATCATTATCGAATGCGCGGCGAATGACTGGAATAATCTGTCAATATTGATCTTTCTACGTCACAAGAAGGGTCAGGTGCACACATAAATCATATTTAAGACAAAGTGAGGTCAAGTTCTTTTTCTTCAACATTTTCACCGCAAATTACTTTTTTTATGGAACAAATAAATCCATAATCAGGATTTCCATTGATAACTTTGTCCAGTTTATCTTTAGCTGCCAAACCCACATCCCACTATGCAGATCATACAAAGTTCTGAAAGTGTTCAGTAATCCCTAGAGCCTAATAAATCGACCAATAGGCTCACAGCCTCGATTTCGCAGAGGTAAACGGAAAACCATTGCAAAAATTACTATCAAATAAGAGTCATATATAACACTGTGCCTTAGGGCAAGGACTGAGGCGAGAAAGAAGAATATATCATTATAATAACTTATTTATATTACATTATATGAAGGTTACCATTGAAAGAGTGATAATTTGCAAATGTGAAGCATTATCCATAGTCACCATTTATCTTGTTATCAGGGGAGGTCGCTGTGTATTTTAATAACCATGTTAGCATCATTATGCATTAAGGAACAGAGTGGAGTGGCCTGCCTTGACTCAGCCTTGCACGAGCTACACATGATTGAGCAAATTCACCTACGCGCAGGGACATGATGTCAATAATAAACCAATAAAACATTAATTACATCGATCAATAATGTGTCAAAGGATATACCAAGCATGCACTTAAGCCTACACTATTAAAATTACAGCATAAATATATGTAGGTCACATTTTTTAGGTTTCAAAATGGTTCATTTAGATGTTTCTAATTTTTTTTTATTTCCACGATAATTTTAATCAATGCACTGATATTCATGAAACCCTTCATACTTTCATTAGATGATCAATTCTTCGGCTATGATTATTATACCGTAGTAGATGACATAATAACTTTCTCTTTCCACATTATGTTTTTTTTTCTCTTAGGGCCTACTCCTAATATTCCTAAGATCCTATGATCTTAGCTTGCGCCAGATTTAATAAAATTATAATTATAATTATTATAATTATAATTATAATTATAATTATAATTATTATTATAATTATTATTATTATTATAATTATAATTATAATTATAATTATTATTATTATTATTATTATTATTATTATTATTATTATTACAGACTGTAGTTTAGTAGGTGCCAACAATACTTTATCTTTGCAAAGGCCTATTAACAATAAACATTTTCACACTAAACTCAGCCAAATTAAAGTGCTTGTAATTTACATAAAAATTGCACTTAAAAATCGCTGCATTTCTGGGAACGTTCAATAGGTGTTGGAACTATTGTTTAGAAACATCTTATTACTGAAAAAAAGGGCCACACTTAAGTAGAAGAGCAGGCATTGGTTATTGTAACTATAAAAATAACAAAAAAGTAATTTTTTAACACTACCGTCTCTGGAATAGGTAGTGAAATAAAATAGTTTCTCGTTAAAACATTATTACTTTGCATCGCCTTTTAGGAATACTCTACTGACATTTTTACAATTTCACGGCAAAAATTAGTTTTATATCAATTTCATTTTGACTATTTATCTATTAATTGACTATATTAATCCTTTCATACCATCTAGTTTAAATTTCTACAACGTCTACAGATAGCTGAGGTGTTACACGCAGACAAAGAATTGTACTTGACCCTGCAATTCAATGTTAATTAAGTTTTAGCCATAAATAGATGTATTGTGGGGCATGAGTAGTAAAAGATAAAAAGTCAGTATGCGTCTGGGCATCTATGTGTTTACATTTTGACAAAGCTCAAATGGAAATATCGAACGAAAATAAAATCTTATACAGTAGAAGGTCAGTAATCCGAAGGTCTGTCATCCGAACCGTCATTATCCGATCGACCTCCATTAAGATGTGTAACTATATTGTTATTCATTTCAATTATACTTTTCTCAAAGTTTTAACGTGTTACTTTGCACATATTCGATAAACAGAACAAATTTAAAATCCGAACTAACCTCACTGATAACTGACGTTCACAGGATTAGATTTGGTCATCTTCCGAGGATAGACTATAACCGAAGCAAGTAAAGCGAGTTCTCTTAACTTTGTTGCCACTTCATTTGAAGACGACGAAAATGATACAATGGATTGTGTTTAAATTTTTCATATTACCTCTTTACACTGAATCTCTAATTCTTTTTTTTCATACCTTTTTTCCAGAAATTTGTCTGCACGGATTATAAGTTTTATGTATTAAGCCCAAAGCAAATACCGTGTCTAACATCGCCGTCGATTCTAACATGAGAGAAGAGACTGCAGAATGGACACTCCTACTAGGTGGCTGCTTGCTCGATGTCAGAATAGAGAGAAAATCGTTATCCATTCTTATTTAGATACTATGTTTTCAATAATTTTTCTGGCTGGTAGAATTGAATGTTATGATCATGAACAGTGGCTAAAATTGTAAGTGTGAAGAATCTGTACTAACTGTATAGCATCTTTTGTTTGATTCTTTTTTAATATTAAAAAGATAGAGAGTCCAGCAAAGTTTACTTTTTTTAAGATTGTGATGCGAAAAAACCTTCAAGAACCAATATTATAAAAAGTTATGCAATTTATGACACACATTCACAATCAGATGTAATTTTAACATTGTAAATTTACTGTAGATATCGATGTGTAAGTTATACTCTTAGCATGCCTTTGCTGGCAAAATAGGGGATAGGGAATTTAAAAGATTTGGAGTCTCAATAAATAAACAGTTTTGCGCCCTAGAGTTATAAATCCTAAAAGAATTTGAACTTATATTTGCGTGGAGTAAGAACCATAATTTATAAACAAAGCTATAGGGTTAACGTAGTTTTCATATCCTGAACTATCTACGCTAGCGCATTAAATAAAGGATTATGTTCCATAAGACGAATTAAAAATTAAGAGATATATCAAAGAAGGGAAAGTTTGACAGTAAACGTTTATAAACAGTATTTCCAATTTTAGTGGTTAAAATGCAGATTCATAAGCACAGTAACTACATAGTATCAAGCCCATGTGCAACTGACTTTATTTCTTCATTGCAGACATAACTTGTTTCATTGCGTCATACCGGAAACGCGTTTTCGTGCCCCATAAAATATTCCTTTTGTTACTACAAGGAGTAGTAAAGATTGCCTGGGAAAATCCATTTCTTCGTGGGAAATGTTAATGCACCATTGTTTCGATGTCAATAACAACACAAGTGGACGATGCGTTTGGCATGGATCATTTTATCAATTCTCTCACTTTACTAACGCGTAAAATTCATCGCCTCCAAAATGGTATAAAAGTAGAGATATAAGATTAAAATATTAATGATTTACGTTAGAATGTGAGGGTTTTTACCCAAATATTACGGTTGTCATTCATGGAAATCAGTAGCTCTGATTAAATTTTCCTCATCGATTTTAACAGTAGAGCCCACTAATGATTTCACTTGATGAACGCCTTATTACCAATGTATAAATTGAGCTGTGTAAAAATTAAATGCAAATACTTTCTATTCGTTATCTTAACTGTTTTTAGAAGCAAGTCTAATCAATCTAATAATATATTTTGGAATAGTATGACTTCATAGGAATAAGAACTTAATATTTATTAATTTTGTTCATTCTTAGCAACGTTAAAAAATCGCATAAAAAATTCTGTGAATGTCATGAAAAAATCGGGAATACTGCCTGCATGAATTTCGAAGTTCCACGCGCAGAGACGAGTAAAACTATATTTTTATAACCTGAAAATTATAATTGCCATCTTATAATTATTTGATGCATAATTTTAACAGACCTATGACCAATTTCCGAATGAATATTTGTCTTGTTTTTCTGTTTATATAGTTTTTATGTTTTCCTTTTCCTACTCATTCAAAAACACCTAAGCCAAGGTGGGATTCGAATCCCCAGCTTCCTTCACTATGGTTCCAAGGCTGCATGCCAGAGGTAACGCTGCTAAGGACTAAGGAGACCGGCGTGAGTGAGTGACTAACAAGATGAGAAAATTGGCCCGGAGCTTTGGTGCTTGGCATTAATTCGTTCATCCAAAATTTAGTATTCTGTCATTATCGTAATACAGTTTATCATAATTAGTTTCAAGTTGAAAGAAACAATAAAATAAGTCACAAGAAACCCATCGTAAAATTTATTCTTCATACAATTTTGTCCCGAAATATCTTGATACTTGAAAATAAAAGTATACACAACTTATTTATTTTTCTAAAAATTGTTCAATTATTTCATCACTTATCTTACGACAGTAATGTTGTGCGCTAATAGTTATAGATATTTAACGTCTAAGCTCTCGTTTGCAGTCTATTTGTTATGTTCTTTTATACATTAATTTTCATTTGTTAATACGACTGTTTCTCATTTTACATATTTTACTTCCACAGAGAATTCACGAATACAGAATCGAAATACTAGCTGCACTTTAAATATTATTGACTGTGGACTAGTAAAATGAATTAAACAACATGTAAATTAGGTTACATAACTACACAGTAGAAATGATATTTGATAGTAGAATTTTGGCATATACGGCATCTCTTTTACTTACAAGAAAATAGCGTCATGAGCTAATCATCTACTAAACATTCTGACGTTTGAATCTCTGATTTGGTCTTCTGAACTGGGAAAACCTAGTCCTAGATATTTACCTAGATAAACGTATCTCGATTATCCTGTTGCTAAACATGTGGGCATCGAATAATGATCAACCGATACCATAGAGATTCAACTTTCTAATAAATTTATATTGAAATTTTAAATGAATACCAGAAGAGGTATAAACATGATTCGGGCATAAACAATAATTAAATATATATAAACTTTTACAAGTCAAGAAGTTCCTATGCTTGCCAAACGAAACACAAGACGAGAGATCAACAAGCTGAAACTCACGGTTGTTTTGGAAGATTTCCATCTGCAGTATTTTTCTTTACTGTATACGTGTAACAGACTATACATACTGTGACACTTGGAACGTAGGCTACAAACGACGACATTGCAACATGAGGTTCAGAAAATGAATTACAAATGTACTGATGTATTCACAAATTTTGATATGTACTGAAAAATGAAAAAGTGAGACACTCATTGAATCTATATTGTACTGTGAACGAAAGCATAAAGAACCTTTTTACTACACGCTCCGCAAAGTGACTGTTTCGCGGACTGCTAAAACTCGCCGGAAAGTAGCACTTTACTATACAAGGCCGGTAAAGTAATTTTACCGTACAAGGCCGGTAAAGTTCTTACGCCTCGGCCGCAATACTAGAAACATGTGTATGCCGCAATACTAGATTCGTCTGCTAAAGCCTTATTTTGCGTACTTGATACATAAATAGCTATTTCCGAATTCGTTGGTTAGGCAGGGCATACCTATTATCAATATATGTAACAGTTGGTAATCCTTTCCCACCTGCACTCCAAATCTACCTCCTGAAATACAATAGACAGGGCATTAAAACATTCTAAAATGTGGATATTTTAAAATCGCCTTAATTTAAGCGTTAGATACAAAAATCAAGGAAACAGATAACAAAATTGAGATTATTTTTTCCTGCCATCTTGAAATACCGAACACTTGAATGCCACTAAGTTATTCAGTTAGTTCAGGATTTACGGAAACTTTTCTTTTCTTTCTTTCTTTACCTTAGTTTTACCTCTCCCTTTTAGGGACATTTAAGCGATCCACGCCGCCCGGGTCTTACAAGGCCGCGATCGGAAGAGGGATTACACTGTACAACATGAAAAATGTCCTTTAGATGAAAATATGTGTTTCTTGTATATTTTTGGCTGAAAATAACGAATCTGTAGGCTACATATTTTTGATTTAACACGCACCATTTTCCAAAAATCCACATTTTTGCTTTATACGTAAATATGAAAAGTGTGTGTCCTGCAAAAACGGTACGTGATGGACTATTTTGGCTTTGATATATGAATCAAGAACCTTTTGTTTATACAGAATCACATTGTTTCATATAAGGGACAGAAAAAGTTCAAATTTGTTATCACTGTACAACATGAAAAATGTCCTTTAAATGAAAATATGAAAATATGTGTTTATTGTATATTTTTAGTTGAAAATAACGAATCTGTAATTATTTTTTGCTTACCACGCACCATTTTCCCAAAAATCCACATTTTTGCTTTTTACGTAAATATAAGAAGTGTCTCCCCTACAAAAACGGTACGTAATGAACCATTTTTGTTTCGATATATGAATCTAGAACCTTTTGTATATAGAATCACACAGTTTTATATAAAGGTCAGAAAAAATGTTCAAATTTGTTGTACGGTGTTATCTATGGATCACATACATACTTTTTTGACCAGACAAGGACATGGAGGGCTTACCCGGATGAATAATCAGCCAGGGCCACCTTACTGGAACTATAATTTGATATTTTGTAAAAATTATACTCATGAACGCTCTATCTCCCCATCAGTCAAAATTTAAAACAATCCATTCATTCATTGCATGACATGTTTGAGTGTATTAGTGTAATACCTAAGGAGTGATATGAATCATTTTAAATTAAACCTAAAAAGAACTCATGCGTAATTTAAATAACAAACATGGCATAGTTGTTACATTATTGAATCCTCCGAGATAATGTAAAAAGCATGTTGCTTTAATCTTAATGACATAATGAGAGATAAGTTAATTGCACTGTGCAACATTTAAAAAGGTTAAAACACTTCAAAAGAGGACATGAATGGCCTGGTAGGAAGACAAATACAGAAAGGAAGTAGTACATTATTCAAAGAGTCTATAATGGCATTTATTAAGATACAAGTAGTCTATATAGGCCTATCACTTTGCTCATTTCATAAAAAAAATACGAGTATGTTAATTACCATTGTAGGGAAGTTGAATACGACTGTTTGACCACAGTTAAAAATTTTAAGTTTTGAGATTTTAGACACACTCAAACAATAGTTCTTGCCTATGCTTATAATTCGAGAATCGCACACCTGAATTCTATCCATTTTTTGTTGTTGCATTTTATATATTTAACTAGCTGACCCATCAATGCTTCGCATTGTTAGATTTATGTATATATAGGTTAAGTGAACGCAATTTAAAGTCGATTTGATGTACTTCTATAAATCATCAGCCCTCCAGCCGACACGGTGGACGTATTTATATTCCACATACTCCTTCATCCGTTGTTTACTCTGATTATGTCTTAAAAAATGTAATTGTTCTGTTTCAATTTTGGGAAACATACAGTAAATAGCTGGGCGTAAGGGATGCGTTCGCTCCTCTCACGCAGCGGGCTCCGGTTCGGATACTGGTCGGGACAAGTTACCTAGGTAGGGTTTTTTCCAGGATTTTTCCTCACCTGTGAGACAAATGTCTGGTAACTTTAGGCTCTGGTAACTTTAGGCCCTAGTGGTCCCCGGATATCATCTAGCAGCCATTATCATCCTCATCCCATCCTCGCCTTGTTCAGAGTGAGTGTGTAAATGGTGTATCTCGCCCTATGTGTTTGTGTTGTTTCGGAGGTGGCCCCGGCATTGGACTGATCACTCATCCGGGAGGCCCTCCATGTCCTTGTCTGGTCAAGAAAGTATGTATGTGATCCATATGAGGTAATCCCTCTCCCGACAGGTCGCGGCCCTGTAAGGCCCGGGCAACGTGGATCGCTTAAATGACCCCAAAAGGGAGAGGTAAAAACTAAGGTAAAGATAGAGAGATAATATGGCTAATATAAATTAATCAGGAAATTATATCTATTGATATTGTATGAACTATCTTTCGCAATACAGTCCTAGGCTAACTATAAGAAAAGAGTTCAACTCTTAAGAATAGAACCAAGGACCTTCTAAATTTACTTCGTGTCACAAAATAGTTGATAATCATTTATAGGAATACTCATAATTTTATATCTATTAGGTCTGCATGAAATCACAGTGTCATTCAAAGCCACCTGTGTAGTTAAAAAAAATAAATAAAAAATAAATGTTGCCATGGGGATTGTGTAAATGCAGTTTGAATTCCTTTTGGTGAATGTCATAACTTTACAACCCTATTTTGGCCCTTAGAGGCCCTTAGAGGCCCTTAGAGGCCAAAGATTTTAAAATCCTTTCTTAGTGCGCATCTAGAGCCTAGGAGCAATATGTGTATCAAGTTTCACGTTCCTAGGCTGTCTAGTTTTTTAGAAACTGTGATCAGTCAGTCAGTGAGTCAGTGGGTTTTGGCTTTTATATATAGAGACTAGCTGACCCATCAATGCTTCGCATTGTTAGATTTATGTATATATAGGTTAATAATTAAGGAATCGCGCACAATGTGCATTATCTTAACCTACTGACAAACACCCAGTCCTGAACCCGGGGAGGGGATCTTTCACTACTGAAAAATCCCCGACCCGGCCGGAAATCAAACCCGTGAACACAATTTAAAGTCGATTCGATGTACTTCTATAAATCATCAGCCGTCCAGCCAACACGGTGGACGTATTTATATTCCACATAACTTACTCCTTCACCCGTAGTTTAGCCTACTCTGATTATGTCTTAAAAAATTTAATCGTTGTTTCAATTTTGGCAAACATACAGTAAATAGCGGGCTCCGGTTCGAATACTGGTCAAGATAAGTTACCTAGGAAGGGTTTTCCCGGGAATTTTGCTCATGTGAGACAAATGTCTGGTAACTTTAGGCTCTGGTGGTCTCCGGATATAATCTGGCAGCCAGTATCATCATCATCCCATATTCGCCTTGTTCAGAGTGAGTGTGTGAATGGTGTATCTCGTCCTATATGTTTGTGTTGTCTCGGAGGTGGCCCCGGCATTTGGCTGATCACTCTTCCGGGAGGCCCTCCATGTCCTTGTCTGGTCAAGAAAGTATGCATGTGAGCCATAGGTAATCCCTCTCCCGACAGGTCGCGGCCCTGTAAGGCCCGGGCAACGTAGGTCGCTTAAATGACCCCAAAAGGGAGGGGTAAAAACTAAGGTAAAGATAGAGAGATAATATGGTGAATAGAAATGAATCATGAAATTATATCTATTGATACTGTATGAACTACCTGGGGGTAAAGGCGGTCGGTGCGTAACGCTGACAACCTTACCACCTTCACGTGCCGATTGTTTAAAAATCCGGGAGCCTACACTTCTTGGATCCCTCTGGGCCCCCATGGCCCGTAATAGGGAACACTTTACTTACTATCTTTTGCAATGCAGTCCTAGGCTAACTATAAGAAAATAGTTGAACTCTTAAGAATAGAACCCAGGACCTTCTAAATTTACTTCATGTCAAGAAAATAGTTGATAATCATTTATAGGAATTCTATTGATAGCTTTTCTCATAATTTTATATCTATTAGGCCTACATGAAATCACGGTGTGATGCCAAGCCACCTGTGTAGTTTAAAAAAAATAATGTTGTCATGGGGATTGTGTACATGCAGTATGAATTCCTTTTGGTGAATATCATAACTTTACAACCCTATTTTGGCCCTTAGAGGCCCTTAGAGGCCAAAGATTTTGAAATCCTTTCTTAGTGCGCATCTAGAGCCTATGAGCAATATGTGTACCAATTTTCACGTTCCTAGGCTGTATGGTTTTTTAGAAACTGTGATCAGTCAGTGAGTGAGTGAGTGGGTTTTGGCTTTTATATATAGAGATTAGTGCTAGGTAACATAAGGAATGCGCAGTGTCGTTTTTACTGAAGCAAGTTAATAAATCCGACCGAAAACAGCGTTTGTCGGTATACGCTGTCTAAAGATCTAGGCCTATTAATAGAATGTGTGTAATATTTGTTAGAAATGATATAATTTATTTTACAAAAAAATCTTTAACGCCACAGCCATTACGACAGTTTCCTTACACCTATAGCTGTTGTATGTTTTCATACAATAGTGGTAGGGTACTTTAGTACATCAATGATCAAACAAGGATGAAACCTGAAGTTAAAAAAAAGGTAAACTTTACATGATATCATGCGTATTAAAATCTGAGTATTTTTTTTAACATGTTTGCATTTAACTGAAATGTTAAAATCTTGCTTCCCATTCTTTTACATCTTTTACAGGACGATAGGAAATGGAAATGATGGAAATTTAATCTTGCTTGCCATTCTTTTACATCTTTTAAAGGAAGATTACGAAATGGAAGTGATGTAAATTTAATATAGACATCTTGCTACTGTTTTGAACAAAGTATACCTGAAAATTATACCTGGCAGCGATAGAGCAGGCTTGGTTCCACGAAATTATCATAGAAATTATACAGTTGTTTGAGCACGGGAATGGTCACGTGTGATGAATGTACTTTATGTACATTTTCTGACAGAGAGCCACGTTCGTAGCAGACAACACAATACATTGTCACTATAAATACATGCTCTCTATGGGCCGCGTGCCAGCTCTGGAGCAAAGGGCACCACACCTTCAAGCACTGTATTCCCATTACTCCTAACTTGGTGTAACATATATACAAGGAAACGCTAAATGTATGCAAATCAACATGTGGGTCGAAACTATGCAACATGCAGAATTAAAATTTTCCTAAGATGTCACTGGGGTATGAATTCATTCATACAGAGGGATGTAAGAGCTGAAAGATATAGGCGTACTGGTAAGTTATACCACATTCTTGGGGGAGATTTTCCAGTAGGCCTATAGCCCTTCTTGGGGATACTTTAAGTCGTGGTTTTGATAAGTCAGGTTCGGTAAAACTTTCAATCGAAATTCAGTGCTTCTGAGCAAAATATATCTTGCTTTTGTTCTATAATACTTTGTTTATTAAGTTTATTAATACTTTGTTTATAAGTTATACTTTGTTAAGTTTATTATTATATAACTACAGTACCAATCAAACATTCAAATACATTACATTACTGAATAGGGTTGTAAGATCGTCACTTGTTAAATATTGTTTAGAGAGGCTGGGTGAAGGGTGGGTGAGAGTATGAGTAGCAGAATGAGTGGATAATAAGGAACGAGGGGAGACAGAGAGAGAGAGAGAGAGAGAGAGAGAGAGAGAGAGAGAGAGAGAGAGAGAGAGAGAGAGAGAGAGAGAGAGAGAGAGGAAATGGGAGGGAGGGAGAAAAGTTTAGAAAAAATAATTGTTTGTTTTAGATCATTTAGTGACATCTTCGTACTGCTACTTAGGCCTATAATAAACGCCAGTGTGCTGAAATTTCGTCCCGCAGTTCTATAATTTTACCGACATAGACCGTCACATTTATGCATCCCTTAGGGTGGCGTGCACCAAACTCATGCCATTTACTCTTTTAGTAAGCCTTACTTCTTTAGTTCTAACTACTTTAGTAAGCTACTCTTTTAGTAACCGTACTCTTTTAGTAAGGACGGCGTGCACCAACCAGGAGTAAACTAAACTCGGCGGCTTTCAACATAGAGGAATGTACTAAAGAAGTAAAAATTTTATTTACTCCCAGAGTAAATGAACTTACTCCACAAGTGGTGGAGAGCACCAACACGGAGTACGTTACTAACGTAGTAAGTTGTGGAGTAAATAAGGCCAATATTTACTCCTACTCAGGGGGTGGAGTAAAGTTGTGGAGTAAGTGTGTTCTGTGGCATTTGCGTGAGTTATGAGTTACATATCACATTAAATGGATTACATAGTTAAACTGAGGATAAGTTATTGAGATGAAGAAGGTTGTATACCAAAAATGAGAGTTGTGGCAGGTGATTTAATAAATATTAAGCGAACCATACCTAGTAGGGCATTTAATAACGTAAATAATTAAGCTCATAAATCCTTACATGAAATTTTGGCGTTTGGAAGAAACGATGTCAGATTCTCACTAAATCCATGTGATTTCAGCCAGTCAAATGTGGAAATATCATTGCGGAGAGCGATCCAGCTAGGAAGACGTCCACCAAAGGTGAGGGGAAGAGTGAGTGGAAGGGACGTTTGCATTGCACGGTACAAGGAGCTCATGTGCTCTTAAATATCTTCCTAGCTGGATCGGCCTTTAGATGTTGCAGTTCTCCCTAACTTTGGGTCAGAAAACGACGATGTATTTCAAGCTAATCATATGGATACAGATATCGGCGAGGTATAGTACATTCCAATAAATGAAAGCCTCCGTTCTTGGAGCTACCCAGGAAACACTTCCCCCGGCTACTTAACCATAGAATTACTGAACAATAGGTGATTCTCATTGTTAAACGATTTAATGTAATTATTGTAAATTAATTTTATTACATTACACTTCTACACCTTAACTTAAAGCACAACATTGCGAATGCCAGATTATAATAATAATTATAAGAGCTGAAAGTTCAATAGTTGCACCCGCAGTGTTAGTGAATAATATGTCCTTTTTTCTAACCCAGGTGTAAAAATGTCCAAACAGGCCACATCGGAAGAAAATTTGACTGACTCTGGGATTAGCGTACATTGAGAAGGGGACACATTGTAAAACCATTCCTTAAAGACTCCCCAAGTCTCGAATGGTGGAGTGAGACGAGACTTTCATGTTTGGGAATAAACTATAACAGATGCTGCAGGTCTATAGTATGCTGCTAACTATTTAATTAACTCTGTGGACAGGAAAGTGAGAAGCATTATAAACTATGAGTGCTGTGCCGAAAGAAAATGAGTGCCGAAAGAAAATTTTAAGGAGGGGCCCGGAGGTTGAAGCTGCACAGGATCTAGAGATGTAGTCACTGAAATTATTTTTAAACACACAACCATCTACATAATTATTATTGGAGTTCATAGCTTCCGAAATATTGTACCGCCATTTTTTGTTTAAATATTACATTTCTCAGTTGTAATATTATTATTTTTATAAGGTAATATTTTTTAAGTAAATGTTCTGTGCATTTGTTAAAGGACAGAAACATAATGCCCCTTATTAGTTTTGTTATCCTTTTTATCCCCTCTTTTTCATGATTTTGTGTAATACTTCTTATTAATATTGTTAAACAGTCAATAAGTATTAATAATTCATTATAGTGAGATTTATGATAAACAACTGTAGAATAATTGATTTATCGTTTTTTGGGAAGAATATTTTAATATATTTTAGAAATTTATTATTATTATGAGAGAAATAATTATAATATTGACAGTGAATCAATTATGAAAATCAACTGGAAATTCCAATTGTTTGCATTATAATACAGAAATAGTTTGCACAAAAATTGTAATCACAGTACCCTAACGTAGGCTACTAAACTGAAAATATTCAATTGAAGGAATTAAAATTAGTAATGAATAAAACATTACTATTAGACCTATTTTAAAACATGAAGATTGTCATTGGTAATATTTGGAACAACCCAAATTCATATTCATTGTTTCAGCGAACCTTTCCTTTTCATTATCTGGCACTTGAATTATACCGGCAATTGAAATGCACGTGTTCTGCTGCGCTGCACTAATGTTTTGTGCTCTGTTCTGCGCAGAATTCGACTACTTCTTTAGTAAAAATCGTTTACTACTTTAGTTACAACTAAAGAAGTAACTATCAATTGAGCTCTCCAACACCAACTAAAAGAGTAAGTTACTAAAAGAGAAGCACTAAAGTAGTAAATCTAAGACGGGAACATGACGCAACAAAAACCGGTTTGTCTGTCTCACTCTAGCACATTACTAGTATGACTTAAAGAGTGAGACAGATGTACTGGTTCTTGTATACTCCAGGTCACCGTCTTAAATTTACTATTTTAGTAAGATTTACTCCTGGATGGTGCACGCCACCCTAAGTGTCCTCAATCAGCGCTGGGATGGAACCCACGAACTTTTTCTTACTTAGAATTACAACTAATTGAGTATATACTCAAATAAATTTTGATAATTCTACTCATTTCATTAGTGTGTTATTTTCCATACTTAAATATTGTTTGGATAACTGCAGAGTTTAGTGTAGTCTTTTTATAACTGTTTATTTTTTACATGAATAAAAAACTGTCATTTAAGCAATCAAAAGTAATTTTATAATCCTCTTTTTTTATCTACATCTAACTGGAATACCGTATTCTTATGATTTATTAACTATTATTAATATTAAATAGGCGAAAATCTTGTCTAATTATAAGCCTCACATTTATAAATCAGTAATAAAAAGATAAAATAAAAAACAAGGCTTCTACTCTGTATTTTTATTTATTAATTTATGGTGTGGAGGTACCGTGTCCGTCTCTAGATCTGAAGGTCGCGGGTTCAAACCCAGCCGCGGCTGACTGATTATTCAGGACGCAAAAATCCTGGGCACGGAGTCCTCCAGGAGGGATTTTAGGCTGGGAGTGTGTCGTAGAATTACGGCACTCTAAAGAACTCCGAGCTTAAATTAGAGCTTCTGCAGGGGTGCCCACCCCCCCAAACGTCATGACTCCCCCCCCAAAAAACATCATTGCTCACCCCCCAAACTTCATTGCTCACCCCCAACCCAATTGGCTGTCGACAAGGGCTCCCATATAATATTTTCATGGGGGGGGGGCAATTTTTTTAATTAATTGATTTTTTGTCACTTTAACTTCTTGGGCGACTTTGTAACATTATATTAATAATATAATAAGTGCAACAATGACGTAGCCAGAAAATAATTGCGGGGAGGGTCGGAAGTGCCGGGGGTCCATCCCCGGAAAATTTTTAAATATTGAACTAACGAAAATCACATTTTACGCTATTTTAGCACAGAAAAACTAGTTAGGAAATTTGTTTACCATACTCGAAGACATGCCAATGTAAATAAGAAATCATTACCTAAATGGGGGGTCCACCCCCGGAACATTTTTAAGTACTGAACTAATGAAAATCACATTTTACGCTATTTTAGCACTCAAAAACTAGTTAGGAAATTTGTTTACCATACTCTAAGACATGCCAATGTATATAAGAAATCATTGCCTAAGTGGGGGGGGGGGGGGGGGTCCACCCCCGGAAAATTTTTAAATATTGAATTAATGAAAATCACATTTTACGCTATTTTAGCGCTGAAAAACTAGTTAGGAAATTTGTTTACCATACGCTAAGACCTGCCAATGTAAACAAGAAAATGTTACCTAAGTCGGGTGTCCACCCCCGGGAAATTTTTAAATGTTGAACTAATGAAAATCACATTTTACGTTATTTTAGCACTGAAAAACTAGTTAGCAAATTTGTTTACTATACTCTAAGACATGGCAACTTAAACAAGAAATTGTTACCTAAGTTATAATACTTATTACTATTTATAAGAAAAACTGAATAACACATGGAACAGTGGACATAATAGGCCTACTCATTATGTTATGAAAAGAAAATAACTGCTATATCATATTTGACACACCAACAAATCTTGTTTAATGAAATATATATATTTTTTAAATACAAATATAGAATTTTAGGTTTTGACTTTTGGGGGTCTATACCCCCTGAACCCCCCTTCCTAATCCACTGTGAATTCTGCTTCCATGTTGTCGATTTGGTAAATCTTCTGCAATTCAAATAATTGTCTTAAAAGAAAAATACCTGACTATAATAATTATTAATATACATTTTTTTCCTTGCGCCCCCCCCCCCCCGGGTATGGGCGCCCATGACTGTCGAAATTCTTCATCTTTATCTTTATAAAGAATTAGAAGAGACCTTTTGAAGTTATAGAACTTGACTGTTTTTATTTTTAACATATAAAACTCTAATTTTGCAACAATTTTCAACCCCCCCCCCCAGAAAATTCGTAAATGATAATATTTCCCCCCCCCCAGAAATTTCAATGACGCAGTCTGCGTCTTAACCCCCCCCCTGTGGGCACCCCTGGCTTCTGGACAAAATCCCTTGACCCAGAGACGCTGCCTTTCAGAGTATAGGGGTTCTTTAACGTCCTATATATTTAACATTAGAGCAAAAGTTTTGCGCCCTTTTTAAAGGAAAACAAAGGGGATTTGCGCCCGAAAAATAGCTCTCGCGAACTTTTCGCTTAACAACACGCATGTCATCCACTTGATCACTAAGAGTACTGCACACACAAATATACACCAATACATGTGCAAAGAAGCAGTGTAATGTAATTTAATAAAAATAAACTAGATTATTATTTTCGTTCAGAATCTAGATTGAAGTCGTCCGGCATTTTTAATCGAGGCACTCAGAATACAAAGTCATGTAAGTATATAGAAAATGGGTTTGAGACATTTAATACAAGATTATTGTATATATCAACTGTAGTGGGAGTAAAATAGTTAAGCTTTAAATTATTGCATTCTTTCTTTGAAAACAACTTACTCTCACGAAAGTGTTAAGCCCTCATTTTAATGTTATTAAATGTTTGCATTTATACCACTACCCTAGGTATAACTACATTTTGAATGCCCCAATTATAGGTACCAACTTCTTGACGATAATAATAGTGGGCCGATGGAGAGTTGCGGATCACAGGGACGTGACCACACTTGGCAGGATATTTAACTAGGTAGCACAGAGCAATTGCAGTAATATATTATGTTTAAAAACGTGCGCCCTATTTCACTGGGAATGCAGTTGCAGTACAAAATAAGTTTGTCCCAATTGTTTGAAGAGAGTGAAGGTCTCGCCCCAAATATAAACCTTGATTTGTTTTGTTTAGATGTTGCTACGAAGTTTATACGGATTTTGACAGTACTCTTTCATCGCTCTATTTTTTTCCTTTGTAGATAGTCTGCCAAAAAACGTGCCAAAAACGAGTTGGTGCATTTTTCAATTGGCGAAGAGCAGAGAAAGTTGCACTGTATTGTAAGTTGGATAATAATCACTTTGTATTGTACGCAAGCAAAACGATTTCTTATTAAGCATTCAAGAGTAAGCAAAATAGTAAAAGGCTTTCATTTTTTGTTTTTATTATACAAATTATTAGTTAAATTCAACTTCTAATGAAAAATTCAATATTATTCTTAAAGCAATAATGCCTCCGAACTGTAAATATCTTCTACAATTTTCTTGACAGGAATTGTTTAGCCTATTTAAAGTGTCTCTTTCAGCCACATTATGTATGTAAAATATATTATATATATTGTATAAAGTATTTAATATTGTTATTATTTATTTATGCTGGCAAAATTAAGACCTTAAGACTTTATCTTCCATTCCACCAAAAACAAAACATATTTGATAGGAAGCTAAAAATAAAATTAATTTTCTATCACTAAAGATAATACTAATAAATTATGACAGTTTAGATTACAAATAATCACATTCTTATTTAGAGAGACGAAATCACAAAATATAATGTGAGAAAATAATGAAGTAAATTAGGCTACAGATACGTTTTGTATTTAGTTTTAATTACTGTATAATAAAATTAATATTTAATTAGTTCCTTTAGTTTAGCTATATTTTCGGATGATGCCAAACCCAAATATATAAATTGTTTTCATGCTTATTTTTGTTTTCGAGTTATCGTATGAGGCCTACTTTGAAGGATTGCGGCGAATGTTTGACACATTCGCAGACACGCAGATCATATTATCATTCATTCATGAAATGGAATTTCTAGTCACAGACCACCATAACAAAGAAACGTGCATTTTTGGAGAAAAATACAGTATTTCAAGTAGAGTATCTACATACGGCTAGGAAAATCAAATTAAAATATATTCAAATTTCAATCTGGTCCACAACATTATTATTAACTTATTATTACGAATAATACTAGTGATAATAAAATAATAATGTAGTTTTTAACAATCACAAGAACAATAGTAATAATGCAAAAAATAGTAAAAATAAGGAATAATAATATATTAATAATATCACAGAACATTTTAGTAAATACTGTAATCTTGTATGATAATATTGGTCTTTCGTACTTACTCAGAATTGTCCAGAAAAACAGAACTCAGACAGAATTGACACAATCAACTTTAGGTTCCACTTACCTGGAAAAAGAGGATACATACATTTTAAATAAAAAATTTAATTATTTAATTTGGGTAGAATTCATAATCAAAAGTAAATATTCAATTTCACAATTTAGCAAACTATTAAAAAAATTATACCATTGGTACACCATTGTTCTTACCACTGGTATTGGTCCCAGGAATGTTTTTGAGTAAACGATTATTAAATCATTTGAAAACTTATTAAATATTCTTCAGTTTAAAATAAATCTTACATAATCCTTAGTGGTTAAACCAATTAATGTCAAAAAAAAAAAAATCATGAACGTTCATTATTGCTCTGCGAAATATATAGGGAAATTATACTTAGTACTATATAACGAATTCATACTTTAATTATCATACGTGAATAGGTGTAGGTTTCAAATTTTTCAAGATGAGTTGGTTGCTTCTGTATCAACATTTGAAACTACGAGTATAAGCATAGGATTTCCAACAAAGATGTAAAACCAAGTAAACTGGTTTTATATTGTGTGGCAACGGACACTTTATTAAATGATACTATTTAAACATAATACATTAGAATTAAATTAAGAAACTGATATGTACCAAATTCAGTCCCAAAATAAGTTTACAAAGATAAATAATATTACAGGCATAGCTACTATGAATATAGTTTTTTTCACAAGTTTGTAGATGTAATTTAAATAAAATATTTTATGCCAACAAAATGCAATATCATTCATGGTATAGTTTTGTGTCTGAGTTAATGCACTATATCCCACAATGAAAAATCATTAAGAAAAAGAATCATACCAACATTATGTATCTAACTAAATTTTATCCAGCTGGAATTGCTACTTGAAATCAAATGTAATAGGCTACATCTGCTGCGCTGAAAAATGGCTATAGTTTAGGAAAACTATAGGGACTTAAGCTGGGGGGCCTGTTTCATAGATATACGGAACGTAAAAACAGACTCCAAGCCTAAATTAGAGCCTCTGGACAAAATTTCTCGGCCCTTTCACGTCCAAGTAATACCTTAGTTTCCTGAGGGGGTTGAGAGGCGATGGGCTTACC
The DNA here is from genome assembly GCA_964059195.1 of Ectobius pallidus. Classification (NCBI taxonomy): domain Eukaryota; kingdom Metazoa; phylum Arthropoda; class Insecta; order Blattodea; family Ectobiidae; genus Ectobius; species Ectobius pallidus. The sequence goes on along the minus strand of CAXKWD010000002.1, from coordinate 82,032,569 downwards.
ACCTGTCCCTCTGCCCTCTCTCGGAAATTCATATAGGTAACAGAAACCTCCACTTGGAAGCCCCTTCGCCCCAACAGGGTTCCAGGCAGGCAGGCAGACAGACAGACAGACAGACAGACAGACATACATACAGTAAGATATTTTTAAAAATCCAAATCCAAATAAAAATAATGAATACAGATTTAAAAACGGAATTATATATATATATATAGAATAATTATTGTAATAGTTATTTATGATCCAAGTGTTAAAAACGAGATTTTATTTACGGAGCAAAATAAAATCATTTTACCACGTGTGTCATAGACTATTTCTAGATAGTCATTAAAATTTGTGAAATAATAATAAATTTAGATTTATTGTAATGAATTACCCACTCTGGAGCGCACAGACAGCTGTTATTCATTTTCTGATACAGAGTTGCCAACGCTTTTCGCCCACCAAGGATGACGTTTTTGAAATCACCGTGATAAATATGTTTAAAAAGGCGTAGTGAATTTTAAAATTTCCAATCTTCACAAAACTCAGTCTGTTTAATAAATCATATGCGAATATTTTTAAGGAAAGAAAAATTTCTATTTGAAGCAATTAAAGTTGATTACCCTGATGTGTTATATTTTATATCACGGTGGCTGTAATTTTCTTCTTTATCTTCCGATAAAAGGGCTTCTTTTACCTTTGACTGTTTAAAAAATAATTTTGATTTATTTTTATAATTAAACTCGAACAGTCATGTGTATATGTTTTTTCTTGTGTTTTTATTATTTTGTTTTTAGAATTTTGTTGTGTGTGTTTTAGCTCTTTTTTATATTTTGCATTATTTTTTTATTATTTATTTATTTTAAATAAAATTAAACATTTTTGGAACTGAACTACACCCAAGCCGAAGCATTTTGCTCTTTCGGGTTAAGTCAATGATGTTAAACCTAAAACTTCTAAATATTATTACAATTGAATTGTACTTTGTATTCTTTGTATTGTACTTATTTCTCGTAAAATAAACATAAAGTGGTGATATGTACATACATACGTTATGACTTTACCATTATGTATAGTTCGCACGGTTTTGACGGCATATGAATTGAACTAATGCGTGCATTGAAATGAATTTCCAATAGTAGTTAGCAATTATGTTGCCTAGTTCGGATGCTCACCGGCACGATCGTGAGCATCCTATTTTTAAATCCCCCCAAAATACTATTGGAAATTCATTTTAATGCATATATTGGCTCAACTTGTATGCCTTCTAAAAGCGTACGGACTAAAGTAATATCGGATAGCTTGGATAGGCATCAGACGGAAGCTTTCAGTCTGTGTTAATGAACGCCGACTAGAGTATATCCCAAGTAAGTTTGACCCTGTTCAAAACAAAGGGGAGGAGAACTCACAGAGAGTTGGCGGAAAATTCGCATCATGTGACAAAATATGACTGGTTAATGTCATTAGCATGCGCCATTACCAGGGTGTGGCTTGCTAGTGGAGAAGTAGTGTTCGTAAGTTCATGCAACAATAATATCAACATTTACATATGAAATAAACTCACTGGCATCGTCATCATTATAGTATATCAATTAGGAAACAAAACATAAAGGATTCATTGTTCACGACGACCCTGCGGGTGAGTTGTACTTGGGATATAATATAGCTTTCCCCACTTCCTAGCTAAGGAAGTCGGCGATGGCACGAGTTTACAAATAACAATAATTTATTTTTATTTCAAGTGCATCATCAAGTACAGTGATCCAATTATTAATATACAATGGTGAGAATCCTAAATTTAAAAAATAGTTTTCCGATCAAGCTCTTTTCTCCATTTTTTTTTTCAGATTGGTTTTAACTGACGATTTTGTTGGGCCGTAACAAGATATTTTTATCTTGGGCAGTGTAGGTGGATGCTTGATCAGCAGGTTATCGTTTCTGCTCGTGACGAAACTGACACCATGTGGGTGGCAATGAAATGACATGTGTGGATAAGGACCAGGTGTATCACAGTGCCACGCGACAAGCTGACATTGCACCTTCTCATGTGTCTGCAGCTGTTACAAACTATGAATGAATGTTCCTCAGGAACCATGAATGAAGTACTAAATAGGCTGTAAATCATGTTTCGTGTATGGTAGGTTACAAATCCTTTAATCGATTTATAAGGAAAATAATTAAATCATATTTATTACCACTGACATCGCTTTTATATAAATTACATGAATTACTTAATTTTATTCTTAATTATATTGAATTATGTACGAAATATAAATAATTAAACGAATGAAACCCATCTTGTGCTACCATTTGGGCAAACAGATTCGAAATGAAATGATTAAAACGAACAACAGATTCATGAATCTTACCTGAATTATGCATGAACAATTAAACAATTAATCATTAAAAATCTAAAAGATAAACAGGGTTCGAGGTGCAATTCAGATTCTAGGGTGCCGCCTCAGATTCAAGTTTCCTGGCCTAAAAACCCCAGCATAGTCAGTTTCGTCCAAATCATTCAATGGTTTCCCATTTAGGCGTGCTTTCATCATCCCATTCTGTCTACCTATGTAAAAAAAATGGTTCTCTGCGTGTGGAAATATTATAAACAAATGAATCAATTAGAGGGGTTAACAAAATTGAAGCGATCGACAAAATTAATGTGTTATAACTTATAAGCCTATTGCTAAGAATCGATTTCAGCGATCTATTTTATCCCGGTTGTTATGGCAACCGAGCAAGGTCACCGTCAATTATTAATTTTAGAACTGAATACTGTCTACACGGAAACTCCAGCTCAAATATTATATTATATATTTTCAGTCAGAAATAAGTTTAAAATACAGAAAAGGCTAGATCTTACGGACACTACCATTAGTAGGTCTAAGTTATAGGCCTAACACTAGCGTATCCTGAGTGTTAATCCCAACTTTCACTTATCTGAACACTCCCCGTAAGTAGGAATTAACGAGTTTTATAAAAGTCGTTTAATGCTGTGCTGATATGCCAAGGACCGATCATTACATATTTCTTGATTGCCATCAGGAAGCTAGTCCTCAATAAAAGGTTGCACGCAATGAAGTTACGAGTCCGGTTCATTAGCAATCACTATGGTAGGCCGGGTTACATTATTGAGTGGGACTGACTGGATTTGAGACGGGACCAAATTAGGCTAGTATTGCACCTGCTGGCACACATTGTCTTACGCAAATTCAGAACATGTGGGAAGAGCTGACCTCATGTGAGGGCAGATCAACGATGTGATCAAAATCAATCAATTGGGTTGTACCGTGAGGTTTGAAAATGGAAATATGAATTAGAATAGACTATAATATCTGACATTTCCGAGGAAGTGTCAACTCGACTTCCATCTTCATGTTGGACTTCAATCCCCCGTGTCTCTTAAAAAGTACCCATTCATCGTTTACGGTCCAAAGTGTCCATCTATCATTTGATAAGAGTGTATAAAGAGAATCCAATTTATTAGGACTTACATCCTTCTTCAACTGTTGTAAGAAAAAAATGATGATTAGCCCTTTATTTTTCGACATTCGATTTCTTACACAATAGGCTATTTAAAGCTTAATCGGGCTGCGAAAAATATAATTTTCAAAATTATTAGTTTCGTAGTATATTTCTTGCACAACGTTCTATGCTATTTTTTTTAAAAATTACAAATAAAGGTAAAGACCTAGGCACGTAGGTGGGAGGGCAACATTAGGATAGATTTAAGAGAAAAAGGATTTGCGAGGGATGATTGGATGGAGTTAGCACAGAATATGTTTGAATGGCGGGCTCAGGTAAGCGCGGCAATGAACCTTCTGGTCCCATAAAATAGATAATATTCCTTTAGCTCGGTTAATATAGCTTTAGCTTGGTTAATATAATATTGAGCAAGAGAGTAAGTAAAGGTAAAATAACTGTATTCAAAAGGAAATATTACATCCATGTGTAAGGCCATGTTTGTGAAAACTATCACCATAAACAGGCCTCATGAGCATAGTGAGGTTAGAAGGAATCCTCTATCCAATGTTTCATGGAAAAAATTCGCCAATAGTATTATCCAATGAACCAGTCCCTTTCGTTGTTAGATATTAATTCTAGGCCAAGCCGCCATGATCACTTTTCATATAAATCAGAAGAACACTGATGTCTTCCCGTTCACTGTTTTTGCTCTAACCAATAATTCCAGATTTCTCGGGACTGTTCCCGTTTTGAATTAGGAAGGATATCACTTAATCACAGGAAGTCAATGAGGTGATCATGTGGCCAAAAGTGTTTGTGATCTGAGGCAGTGCTTGAAGCCATACGTAACTGACATGAAGAGTATAAACATCCTACAGCAAGAAAAATCTATTAAAATGTACTGAAATTAAAAGGTATTTTAAAAACCACGTGTTATTATCAATGCTTTAGCTTTTCGTACGGGCCTGTTACAATATTATTAGAAAGAAGACAGAAATTAGCTCACGACTGGTTTTAAATCAATAAGTCAATGAATGTTAGTCAATAAATTAAAATTCTTCACTTCCTCTGCCTTTTATGAACAGCTTCGAACTGAGCTGACAAATGTGCATTCAGATGAATCAAAGAATTTATTTGCAAATTTTTTGCTAAAATATTTCTTTGACAGACAAAATATACCAGCGAACATTAATGATTCTGACCTACTTGTTACCATCGCATTTTGTGTAGGGAATGTGAGTGCATTGAAAATACTTTCCTAATTGTATTACCATAACTTTTTAGAAAACTTAGATTATTAAACTTTTTTAGAGAGGCAGCTCCAAAGAACACGTCACTGATGTCTTTGACGGAGAGAAATTCAAAAGGCAATAAGGTAACATTTTTAAAATGTCAACCTATTAGCTTCAGCTTAGTTTCTCCACTGCTTTTAAAGGACCCTTCCTATACGTACATAAGAACTATTCTGGATAATGTTTAGCCAATAATTAAAGATCAGCTTACGCACGGTGCTAGGAATTTTCCATAAAACGGAACTGCTAACTGCAATCACTACTTCCTGAATATTTGGTTTAAATCATTGTCAGATGAAAAACTCCTAGGAAAAATCCATCAATAAAGACAAAAGTCATCACCCTGGTTATGTTGCATCACCTATATGGCTGCATTGGGTTTGTATAGATGAAATTTTTCACGATCGAGGAAGGAATACAATATATATATTTTTGTAACAAGTGAAACCTTGCGCATCTTTATTTTTGTGCCATAATCATCTTTAATAAATCCTGAGACAAGTGGAATTAATTTTTGTATACTTTCTGTGTTAACTGTTTGAAATACAAAGAAAGGAGCAAAAATGTTTGTAAGTTCCTTTTAATCCCCGTTAGCAGACTAACTGCCCGCCTCTAGATACGAAGGTCGCGGGATCAAACCCAGCCGCGGTCTTTGGATTTTTCAGGACATAAAAATCCTGGCACGGAGTCCTCCGGGAGGGACTTTAAGCTGAGGGGCCCGTGACGTAGATTTACGGCAAGTAAAAGAACTCCAAGCCTAAATTAGAGCCTCTGGACAAAACTTCACAGCCCTTTCACGTCCAAGTAATACCTTAGTTTCCGGAGGGGGGGTTGTGAGGCGATGGGCTTACTGTCTGTCCCTCTGCCCTCTCTAGGAAAATAAGCGTAACAAAATTCACATAGGTAAACAGCAACCTCCACTTGGAGGACCTTCGCCCCAACATGGGGACATAGGATGAGAGAGAGAGAGAGAGAGAGAGAGAGAGAGAGAGAGAGAGAGAACAGACTAATGGCCAAGTGCATCAACCATGATTAACGCAATCAGCGTTTATAATTTCTTTCTAAACTATGACTGAAAAGTTATGGACCATCCATCTCGATCAGTATCGAAATTACTGATTACCGTTGATAAAACTTAAACAGTCAAATTAAAGATAAACAATGATTAGCAGTTAAATAAAATGGCAGCCAGATTTGCAGACGGTGACTTTGAAGACATCGTTATATCTGGAATATGTTGAACTGAATGAAAATGAGCGTAGAAGTTTAATAGTGAAACGAGGAGACCCTTTCGAAGAACTTACGAGCATATAAGTTCCGGTTTCTGTGGCTTTAAAGGTGGAAATGGATTCGTCTAAAACGGCGGTCTTACGGGTTACACTTCTGGCGATCCCACGCGTTTACAGTAGAGTAAATTATTACAATTGTTTATTTTAACTTCTACACACTGGAGGCACAGACTCTGTGCCAGACCCGATTCTCTCTGTATGTATATTATTAGATCGGTCGTCGCACTGCACGCCAGCCTTTGTAAATAGTTCACACAAGCGACTGCGCCCGAAATCAACAATACGATGACTATTTAGCTCATGCGCCGTTCTTTCGATTTGATCCAATAACAGAAAGGATGAGTGAAATAGTCCAATCACAGGCGTCAATTCACTCTATCTTTATCGGAATTTGCTTATCACCTACAGAAGTGATAAAGGCGCCTATTTTCTTTAAATTCTAATCAGAAATCGAGACACATTACCATTTAAACTAACATTGACCAACAAATACTCCGTTGTTTTAGCAGTTAGCAGTGAATTTTCCTTCAAAAGACTAAGGCTTTAACAACACCCAATTGAAACATAAAAAATTCATATTTGTGTAGTGTCTAAGATGTTACGGGAATTGATTTTCTTAAATACATAATAATACTGTGCCAGAACAAATATACAAAACTGCTTATTATGATAAAAATTATTTCTATTTCTTTTATACATAGTATATTAGCTTGAAACACGAAACATGTTAAAATTTCACCAATTAAGAAATATATTTATTATTTCTTTGGTCAATATCTGCCACTATGTCAGTATTTTTTTTAATTTCTGGAAGAACAAGACCTAGAAAAAACGTAGGCCTACTGTTTGATAACTTATTTCTTGACAAGTAAATCAAGTTTATGCTGTATATATCGACCAAGAAATCTTTCTAAATTTATTTTTCGTGCATAGGCTATGTTATAAACTTATAACGTAGGTCTCTACAACACTTAAATGGAAAGGAAACCGTTTTCTCATTAAAATAGTGAAAGAAATGATAGCAAAATATTATTGAAAAACCTTTCTTCCGTCAAATCATCGTAAAATATCTGAAATAAAAAGTAATTGGAAGGTCGCGACGACCAAATAGAACTTTTAGGTGCCGTACCAATAAGCGGTATAAGCGGATGAGTTGAAATATGACTACATTAATTTTCACAATAAAATAGCGCATCAGAATTAACAAAAATGCATGCATAGAAATTATGCAATAACTTATGTAAGTTCAAGATTTAATTACATGTTTTCAAGTAGAGTTATAGGAACTGTAAACAATTACTATATTTATGACCTTCAAGGCTGTCAATGATAAAATGTTTTCGAAGCGTTTTTCCATTTTGATTTTAGCCTTGCAGCACTACTCAGTTATGTTATTGTTGTGAACTGTCTGCAACTATTATTTAGATGATAAAGTATTTGCAAGTTTATACTGAACAAGTAACCATATGGAAACATAAAATTTACTTGCATCACATTTCTAGAGAAGCTGTATCTTATACAGTTTCCGTTAGTAAGTTCATTGGATATTCTGTTTATCATCTTCAGTGCCATCTACAACTTCAGCTCAGTAGGTTTATTAAGAAAATAGTAAATCAATAATAATTCAAAAGAAAAAATATCATTACATTGATATGACGTAGGCCTAGTATTTATTAAAAATATACATGTGTTCCAAAATTCAGTGCCCAAACTGCTAGAAATGAGAGAGGACACCAAAACAAATGGTAGAGAAGAATGGGTCGAAAACTCATATTGATTCAGTATTGAACATGTGAAGATAGTAAGAGATGAGAGGAAGTTACTTTGAACATGTATCGTAAATGAACACCGCTTTTATAATAAAGTAATGATAAACATATGCCATTGTTTTATTCTCAGTCACACCCGATAACTTCCTCTCATCTCGTACTATCTGCACATGTTAGTTCTCAATCAGTATGAGTTTCCGACCAATGTCACCAATAGTTCGTTAACAAAATACGTTTGTTTTGATCTCCATTATCACTCCTATCAGTTTGGGTGTCGGATTTTGGAACACTCTGTATAACCTGCGCTCTTACCTGTTCGCAGGTCTCCCTCACTTTCTAACTCATCGTTTCCAACAGTCACAAACCGATTAGTCCATTCTGTTGGACATCGCCTACTGCCTTCATCTCAATGTATTTAAAAATACATCTGTTTCATCCGCTGCTTCTGTCAGTATTTTGCAAGGCTCATGCGAGCTCTTGCTAAATTGTTTTACTTATATTTTATTTGTTTTCTCAAACTTCTAATATCATATATTGCCGAATTTTATGCTATAATTACTTTCAATAATTATTATCCTTTTCTTGCTTCTTAGTAAGTACAGAGAGATTATTTTTGCGATGAGCCGAGAACGCACGATGCGGCGGCCTAGAAGCAAATCGTCAGCCGGTAAAGGCGCTCCAGCGGCACAACGCAAAAATAATGTCTCTGTTTATTAAGTCATTATTCTATGTGTATCATGCCTCATGGTATGAGCATTGCTGCTCTTTGGGTTTTATTCTTGGATATATGAATAAAATTCGTAAATTCACTCTGTTCAAACCCGAAAGCCTCGGTTTCCTTAGATGTATTTTCTTTACTTATTTACAAAAAGCTGTAGGCCTGCATGAAAGGAGATGACAGAGAAACAGTTAATAGCATCCGGCTGATCAATTTATTGCACGTGTTATACCATATACAGAGAATTGTGTCATTTAATACCCTATTTACGTAATAGGCCTATATAATAATAATTACTATTATACCGCATCTCCAAGGCTATGTAGACAACTACGTAGATTTCATTTTTAAGCAGAAGACAGCTAATAAAAGAGTCGTAAGTAATGTTCTATTTAACCTCATAACCATCAACCTGTCTGTTACGCGCAGACTGTGGGTGGAGCGATTGTAATTAATTCAAATCCGACATTTGAAACGAACAAGGGGCGAACAGACGAACGATTTTGGCTACTGAATAAGCCAACATTCACTTGATAGTACTGTTTAAAGTACGAACTAAAGACCACAATCATAATGAAATGGAGATGAGTTGGAAACATTTAATGTAACGAAAAAGACAGAAAAGAGGGGAAAGGGAAAGACTGAATACAAGGAAGGCGGAAGATAAGAGGTTTGTTCGCAAAGCAGTCAGAAACCAGGAACAAATCGTTCGCGCATGCGCTCTTTCTCCACACGCGTTCGCAAAGCGAGAATCCGTGATTCTGATTTCAATCTTCTGTTCGGAAAGCTCTCACGGACAGTTTCTGTACTGTAAGAAAAATTTGCAGGCTCTACCATGAATTGTTATCAGAGACATGCGCAGTAACCTATTTTCACGCGCCTGACTCCTCCCTCCAAATCCTTGCTCCAGATTTATAAGCATAGGCTACTTTTTTGTGTGAATAATGGAAGATAATTAAAATTTTCCCAAATATAGTTTATATTGCCGATGTATATTGCATGTGTAACATGTTAAAGGGAAATATATATTTTATTTGCATATCATATCGATTAAACGCAGAAACTATCGATTCCAAATTCTTCTAACCGTTCGCAAAGTGCAAATCGCGGGTAAGTTACAGACTGGACATGCGCAGTACAACCAATTCTCAAGCAGTCACGGATTTGCTTTGCGAACAAACCTAAGGAGATATAGAAAGAAAGAAAGCTCAACTGAAAGGGAGGGAGAAGAGTATGAAGACAAATAAAAGCCTCCATTCAAACTTACTATTTTAGTGGGGGATTTGTAATGCCATCAATCATTTACATAACTTTTTTTTTGTCAGTGGTTGTGTTCTTTGTCGGATGTGCAGTATTCGGATCTTTCATAAGTCCGGCTCTTCCTAACCACGTAAATGTAAATGGAAATAACGTTTCCTGCTAGGCAAATGTCGACGGGATACATCTAAAATACTGTACATGGTGCTCACGCGCTCACTCTAGAAATAGAGTGCAAAAGTAAAGAGGAAGGGTCAGCAAAACAGGATAAAAAAAGAGGAAGCAGAACAAGACAGAATCAGGGAAAGAAGAGTTATCGAAAAGTACAAAGTACAAAAATACATGTTTTGGCCTCCTCTATCATCCCTAGCAGTTTTGGCATTGAATTTTGAAACATCTCTATATTTTAACGGTTAATAGGCCTATTGTGTGTGTGTTTTGTAGGACTGTATGTAAGAGAGAGCGAGAGGTACAGAGAATATATATTTTCGCTACACTTTACATGTCCCAATTCATTTAATTTACCAATTCATTCCTTCTAAGTTGCGTTATAATTTAGTTTTATTTAAACACCAGAAATGTTTTGGAAAATGTTTTAAACGTTGTATTTGATTCAGAAGAAGTAATTTGCTTCAAATTAAAAGGCTATAAAGGAGTAAAATTGTCAGTTTACTAAAACAAACTGTTTCGTATGCAGTAATAGGACATTCGTGGGAAGAAGATCGCTCGTGTGTGGTATCCTACAAGAGTGGTTGTCATTATGTAAGCTATGTGCACGCTAGAGCTAAAATATTTAACAATAGTTGTTCAGAAATAGCAGCGTGGGTAGGATCAGCTTTCTGAGCGACAGACTAAGTATATAAGGAACACAATACAACCCAACGGATTCTCGTTTAATATTATGTTCTGGCTATACATACCCATGTTAGTTTCTGGTAATTATCGGAAGATAAAGACGCTTATTAACATTATACTTTTATTATTATTATTATTATTATTATTATTATTATTATCTTTATATTTGTTGGCATTATATTTATTAATATTCTTATTAAAATGATTATTATTGGAGTGAAGATGCCTTCCCCCAAAAATTGCCAATTAATCAAAACGTCACCTCGTGTAATTCGCTGAACCGGCATCTACAGAATGTTGCATAGACGAATAGGTTATAAAATAAAAAATAGAACTCAGATATACCTTAAAAGCTTGTGCCATAGATTCTATACTTAATATTAAGTTTTCATTGCAGTATAAACCCTTTTTTTTATTAGTTTGTTAAGAGGACTAAGTAATTTACTAGGTCGGTTTGTGTACTGTATGGACAAATTTAATAATTATTCTCATTCGCCTTAAGAAATCTGAAGTAGTCAATCCCAATAATTCGAATATTCGGTTGAACATGGGATACAGGCGGGGAAGAGTGTTAATTGCAAACAATAAATGTTTTATTCCTGAATGACATTCTTCTTCTTATGGTGAGGAATGATATGTACTGTAAATAGATTATTGGGCAACACTCACCAATGTTTGTTGATCCCTTTGTGAAGCCGTTGTCAATAGTTGCTTAATCTTGCGTGAAGCCTTCGTCTTCTTAATAAAATAATAAAACACACACATTATATAAAACGTAAACACTAAAAATTGTAACTTCACAACAGGAATCACATCACAACGTTTCACGAGACCAGAAAAACGACTCGCGTTTTCAAGTGAATATTAGCGACGAGATGTTCGGTCGCGAAGTCTTTGTGATCGTCTAATCTTGACTGTGACTGTTGGTGCATCATTTGAAGTTGAAAGTGGAGGGGGGTGGATGTTCTTATTCTTATTATTTTCCATGGTTGTTGATATAACTTTACCTTTGCTATTAGCCTCTTTAATTTCTTCGTCAACTAGTTTAAGATAAGCCTGATTTATTTCAGTAGACGGTTTAGATATTGGTGATGATTCCATGGCCATGAACAGAGATTCTGCTATATTTCTTTTTTTCCAATCCGTTTCTTTATAAACAATACATGATTTGTCCCAATTAATACTATATCCTGTTTCTAGTATATGTTCACATAATTTTGATCCATAGGGATCTTTGTTTTGTACTTTCTTTATGTGTTCTTCTATTCTTATGTTAACTGGCCTCGAGGTTTGTCCTATATAACTTCTTTCACATGAACATGGTATTAAGAGAAAACTGGAAAATGACAATACACTTTCAAAAAGAACAAAACTGCCGGTGAATACTATAATGGAACTGCTTAATGTATGTGTTTCATCCAACTACTTTCAGGTAGAAAACAATTTTTTTGAACAAACTAATGGTCTGGCAATGGGGGGGTGTCTTAAGCCCCATTTTAAGCAATTTGTTCATGGATGATTTCGAAGAAGAGGTTCTAAAAAAGAGTCCCATAAAACCCCGTCTCTGGCTCCGCTATGTTGATGATGTATTGTGTATCTGGGAAGGTTCTAAAAACGAGTTGTTGTCATTTAAAGAACTTCTAAATACCCAGTGTGACTCAATTAAATTCACACTTGAAATTGAAAAAGACAATAAATTACCATTCTTGGATGTTATGATCAAAAGAACATCGGGAGTTTGGTCCACGACTGTTTATAGAAAACCAACCAGCACTGGTCAATATTTGAATTTCAAATCTAATCATCCTGAACATGTTAAGTTAGGGGTAGCAATAGGCCTCATAAAACGAGCAAAAAAGATCTGCAGTGATGACACATCCTTCAAAGAGGAACTTGGGTTCATAAAAACCTATCTAACCAAGAGTGGTTATCCAAATAAAACTATTAATAGAGCCATAAATAGGGCTTCCAAGTCTCTTGAAGAGAATACAATAGATAGACCGAAACCATCAACCACTGTATGCATTCCATACATCAGAAATTTGTCTGAAAAGTTACGACGTATTAATAATAAATACATCAGAACTGTTTTCAAATCAAATAATACAATCAGAACTAAGGTTGTAAGAATAAAACCGGAAAATCTTGAACAGAAACAAAAAAATGTCGTTTATAAAATACCATGTTCATGTGAAAGAAGTTATATAGGACAAACCTCGAGGCCAGTTAACATAAGAATAGAAGAACACATAAAGAAAGTACAAAACAAAGATCCCTATGGATCAAAATTATGTGAACATATACTAGAAACAGGACATAGTATAAATTGGGACAAATCATGTATTGTTTATAAAGAAACGGATTGAAAAAAAGAAATATAGCAGAATCTCTGTTCATGGCCATGGAATCATCACCAATATCTAAACCGTCTATTGAAATAAATCAGGCTTATCTTAAACTAGTTGACGAAGAAATTAAAGAGGCTAATAGCAAAGGTAAAGTTATATCAACAACCATGGAAAAGAATAAGAATAAGAACATCCACCCCCCTACACTTTCAACTTCAAATGATGCACCAACAGTCACAGTCAAGATTAGACGATCACAAAGACTTCGCGACCGAACATCTCGTCGCTAATATTCACTTGAAAACGCGAGTCGTTTTTCTGGTCTCGTGAAACGTTGTGATGTGATTCCTGTTGTGAAGTTACAATTTTTAGTGTTTACGTTTTATATAATGTGTGTGTTTTATTATTTTATTAAGAAGACGAAGGCTTCACGCAAGATTAAGCAACTATTGACAACGGCTTCACAAAGGGATCAACAAACATTGGTGAGTGTTGCCCAATAATCTATTTACAGTACAATAAATGTTTTCTTATACCTTCCTAGAAGAGAGGTTAAGCCGCGTTCACACCTATGCAACGTTGCATGCGCACAAGAGGCTTGCGCCTGGCAGGTGGAGATGCAAGCCGGGGCATGCAACGGTGCAGGGTGAGGCATGCGTGGAATCTGTGCGCACGGACCTCCTTGCGCCGGTGTACGTAGGCGCAAGTAGCTCCCCATTTGAAACGGGGAGCTACGTGCAACAGTCGTGCGTCTTTCAAGGCTCTGCTCTGATTTTTCATTATGGCGGAGTGGTCTAATGAATAGAATATTGAGTTCGTGGAGGATTATCGCTCGTATCCGTGTTTGTGGATGGCTAGCTCCCCGGACTACAAGGACAGGACAAAAAGGAGCGATTCCTTACAGTTTCTAAGGGACAAATACGCTTTGGGAACAACGAAAGCGGTGCTAAATAAAATAAAAAGCCTCCGATCATACTTTCGTAGAGTCCAACAGAGTAGAGCAGTGGTATTATTTCAATGAATAGCCCTTTTTAGGCTTTTTAAACAAACGAGTTTAGCCGTCTTCATAAAGCATAATAATGGACACTAATATGACACCGAAAATTGTTTATAATTTTGACAGAGTTATTCTAGTTCTCCCCCCCCCCCAAAATAAGCAAGTAACTATTCCTTATATTGGCACTCGAAAAATAGCATAAACAATTGAGATATTTACCCTTTTTAATGATAGAATTATTCAATGCTCACTCAATTAACTTCCTATCTACTAAAATAAGTTGACTGAAATTGTTTCTATATATACATTTCAAAGTATTTCAGACTGCTCAAGTTTCATTTCCTGCGATAGTTACAATAAACAATAACACGTGTGAATTGATTCAACCGAGGGAAGAACTGAGGTCAATGATAACAACATTGCTTTTGTTTTGGAAAGCAGAAGCCAAGGCCGACTTGGTTACATCAGTTGACATAAACACTGACATAATGGTTTATTCCTTTGATGCCGCCTGCCCATGCAATGAATAGCTGCACTATACAAAGACAAACAACAAAGCGATATATAGCCTACATTATTAATTTCAGTGCGTTGTATAAATTTATTTGCATTACATCTTTTCTTAAAATGCACTAATTCACATTTATTAATTTTCTTTTGTATTAATTGGAAAATCTATTTAAAAATAGTGTTTTTTTCTGCAAAAGTCCTCTTTAGCCCCTAGTCTAGTGGTTGCTGACTATGGACCCGCAAGTCTGGGTTCGAACCCCGGTACCTCCTCAAATTTTTCTGAGGTAGGGCCAACTGGAACGGGGTGCATTCAGTCTCGTGACACCAACCGAGGAGCTAATTCATAAAGAAGTAGCGGCTTCGGTTCAGTAAGCTATCAACAACTGCAGTAGGATTCGGCATTCTGACCACATGCCCTAATCCTGCCAGCTACCTATTCAAAATGTGACAATTATTACGCTCATATTATTGGTAATTAATAATAAATAAAATTATATTTGGAAGAAAGCAGTTCGTTCGTTGAAAATGCCACTGTTCGAAATAGTACCTACTGGTGATCAGAGTTGTTCCTACTGCTTACATTTTCGAACGATATTCTGGAAATGAAAGATTGATTGCCATGACCAATTTTACTGCTGTTTGACTTTCATATTTTTGTGAAAGGTCAACTACATTGCCAACTTTGTGATTACAATACAATTGAATTTTCTTCTTACGGTTTCGTCTTTGTCGCAAAATAACAACAGCTGCAGCAGCAGCAGCTACGGCACCTAAATCCAAAGTGGGCATTTCATCTGCGCACTTCTAGCAGGTGTGAACAGAAAGAGGTATGCGCCTACAATAATGGAGCCGCAAGAGACTAGGTGCATGCGCAGATGCACTGGAGAGGCACGGCAACTAGGCGCAAGGCGCACAGGTGTGAACGCGGCTTTAGGAGAACAGGTGCAAAATGCTCTTTATATATTTATAGGCTATGCATTTGGTGGATTCATTACATGATGAACATCACTGGGAGAATGAGTTCAACATAAATTTTGTGAAGTATGCATGTAAAAGCATTGTGTAAAAATTCATTCAGAAACCCAGGTAACCCTTGTTGATAAGTGAAAGCTACTGATCCTTGGAAGCTACAGAGAGAACGTGTTTAATTAGAAAGAGAATGTGTGTACTTAGCAGTCTATTCCCATTCGATAGTGCGAGAACCTTCGGTTACCGGTAGTTAGGTGATTAGTCAGTTATTTAGTTAGTTAGCTGGTTAGTAAGTACTCCTATTTCTCCATGTCCCTCGGTATGAACATCGATTATTATACAAAGTTAATGGGATTTTAAAAGAAAACCTATTGTAAAAAATTGAGTCTTCGCTCCTATTTTGTCTGTTTGACTTAATTAGTTTATGGGAATCCAACCTATTTATCTTCTGTATTCTTCGCCAGATACTATTAAGCTACAAAAATGTTGCTTCTGAGTGTGCTTTTTATTAATGAAGTCATATTGGAGCCCCTTGCAGGCTTATGCAACAAAACCGAATCACACATCCTTGGCGTCATTTAACAAGGACAGTTTCTCCCCAATACACATCACTTGAAAAAGGAAATTCCATGGGAGTGTTCAGACGAATAATGACAAAATCCCATCGATAGAATCGTTGATTCCACAATGCCATTCGAGTCCCATGCTGAGAAGTCTTCACTTCTCACCATTTTCAGTTTAGTCTTTAATCGTAGTTCTATGTGTATTCCCGACGCCTATTATTTACAAAAATCTGCAGCTAGGCACGTTATGAGAACGATTTGTTTTCCATCGAGAATATAGATTTAAAAGCTTTGGTGAAAGCCCATTGCATATCATTTTACGAACTGGCTTTGACCATTTACACTACACTTCAGTTTCTGCGAATACAATTCTGATATTTAACAAAGAACTAAAGATTTTGTATTGTAGATATTGTTGTACACTGTAGTAAATTATAACTAGCATAACCATCTTTCAAAGTGTGTAAAAAATAAAATAAAATATACATGTACTACCATTGGCTCAAATTTTATAATATTATGAACATGTGGTTTACACTAACTTCATCTTACTTTTTAGACATAGAGACGTATTAATTATGTAATAGAGACATAGAGATGTATTGATTATTTAATATTTATAATAGGTTTATGTATTATATAAATAATGTATTATATATTATGTATTACGTATAATGTATTATATAAATGTTATAATAGATGTATTTATAATAGTATATTAATTTAATATTTATAATATATATTTAATATCATTTAATATAAATAATATTAATATTATTTAATATTGTGTGTCTTCTAGTCTTGTGATAACAATTAAAATATGTTAAAACCTTTAATATATGTTAATAAAACACTATCACACTTTGTTTCGTATCACCTGTGTTGTCTTCACCATTGAGTGAACTGTTTAGAAGACATTAGCCCTCTGATTTTAATTAATACAATATCTAAATATTTACAAAGCAAGAATGATGTCCGGAAGATGGTGAAAACACACCGAAAGCCCTAGATTACAAGAAATAAATAAAAAGTTAGCTAATGTTACCAACTGTTTATTTCCTTTTATTGATCGAGCTCAACGGTATCCTACAACATGCAAGTTATTATATTATTATGGAAGAATTTTTAAACAATAGTAAAAACGTATGCAGTTTTCTTGAGCAGTGAGTTGAAAGTTTTCTGGCAGGAAAAACTTAACCCCTTGGTAACAGTTATAAAATTGTACACTACACCATACTTATTACCGCATAAATCAAAACAACTGGCAGATTCATGCCTTAAGGGGACAGAGGTCTGCTCTTATAAAGATGCTCATTACTCCTGGCCAGATCATCGATGAGACTTTCAAAACTACCCATAAAATGAGGACAGTGAATTCTAGGTTTTATTTACTGGAAAGTAACACACCAACACATTTCTGCAAGTTCTAGTTATGCTTTCAAGTAAGAAGTACTTTTTTGGGGTATTTTTTTGGAAGAGGGCGCTGACTGTTCAGCGAGAAACTAAAATAACCAATTATTATCGAAGGCTGATGAGGGTTAGGTAACATTGTCATAAATAAAGCATTATGAATACTTACACTACATTTGAGATATCCTTTAAATAGTTTTGTACAAAAGGTTGAGTCCCATTTTCAAGGTAATAAAGACATCTTTTTTTTTTATCACGAAGCCGATACATTCAAACAGGTAAAAAGTACAGAATATCTTTGACAAATAAGTCCGCTTTGCATGCAATAGTATAAATAACCAAAGCAATGAATTATGTCCCAAAGCATCCACTAAAACCAGCCCGAAGATCTAGGCTACTCAGATTTTCTCGTCTTTAATTTTTCAGACTAATGTTATCACAAAGTGATAATTGATAGGATTAGCCTATATTACGTAAGAAAAAGACCGCTTTAGTTGACTTTGAATGAGTGCCAACTTAAGTGAATTGCGTTTTGGGATTACTCGGAATGAGGTCCTATTACTTGGCTAAAATGTAAATACAGTAATGGCATTTTCTACAAACAAATGACAGAATAGACGAATCGGTTAGCGTATAAATTTAATTTTCTGAATTTGTTTATGCAGCTTGCTGATTTTCAATTGATTACCAGCAATTTTAAAGAATTTATTGAAATGTATCTAATAGAGCTAAATAGTATATCTGCAGACAGAAATTAAAACATAAATTAAGTTTTCTAAAAGTAAAAATATGAGCTAAATAAAAATTATATATTATATGCGCTCGAGCCTTTTAGAAGCTATGCGACCAGCGGTATCCAAATTGGAGCGCACCGGCGCTAATTCTAAAAATAAGCTCTTCTCGTTCTTATTTTTGCCCTTTTGATTAATACTAAAGTTTAAAAATTTCAAATTTGTTTCTTTACAAGCAATACTAAACGAGTCTCAATACAACAAATCTATAATGATTTTCAGCGAAAAATTATAGTAATTATTCTGTATAATTAATGTACAATTTATCCAATTGAAATAACAATGCACATTTTTATTGGATAATTTGTGCTAATTATATAAATAGCGTAGTCCTATAATGAATAAATGTATCCTTGTTCAAGGTATGTATGTAGATATGCATAATATGTATCTATATACACATAGCCTATACACATGTATATTTCTACTTTATTTTCTTGTTAACATTTATGTTAAAGTTAGCTACATAATACTAAATAACTTTACTCAAAAAGTTTTTACTTTTTACTAGAGACTTTTAAATATAGAATTTAAGGATTACTCGAAAGTTTTCTGGTTCCTAACAGTTTATTACTGGGAGGGCTGATCTTTATTATGTGATTATTAATAAACAAATACCATAAGGATGGCTTAGTGTTAAGTGCAATTTTGGGGTTCACTATGTTAAATGAAATTTTGGAAGCTCCTCTCTTTATAGTTATGTGACAGTAAAAGAACAGAAGCTGAATGTATTCTCTGCAGGGGTAAAATGTGGTAAGTACTTTTCCCGGGTGCAAATGTGATAATTAGGTATTAAAATTAATTTATTAAAACTATATAATTGTAGCACTAAGCCACCGATATGGGCTTTAGGTGTGGTTATGCATATCTAAGTGAGCGTAGCTCTGAAAAATAGTATGTAGAGGCTGAAATACTGTACATTAGGGCAGACAAGGTACCTTTTAACCAATATTCTGCGCATGCATGATAAAAATAGTTAATAATGATTTTCGAAGCAACAAACAATGACACCTGTGTTTATTAATATTAATATCACCTTCAACTGTCAGCGCTCAAGTATGTATGTCAAAAATAGCGCTTTGAGCGATAATCTTTCATGTTATGTACATTCATCACACTGTTATTTTTATGCAGTATGCTTGCAGCAGTCGAAATCAAATACGCAGTTGTACTGTAACTGGTGCGCGTAAATTCCAAGCATTCATTATCATTATTATTATTATTATTATTATTATTATTATTATTATTATTATTGATATTATTATCATCAACATCTAGTCATCTCATGCTGCAATAATATTACAATCCCAATTATTAAGCATTATTAATATAAGCTAGGAAATTTAGGTGCAACATTTTGGTAAAAAAATGCAAAATATATAAAAGGTAAAGTGATCCCTATACAGGCCATGGAGGCCCAGAGGGTTCCAGGAGGTTGAGGCTCCCAGATTTTGGACATTCGGGGTTGTCAGCCTTACGCACCGGCCGCCTTTTACTAATTTCTGTTAGAGGCTGAGTCGACCCCAGGGTCATAGTGCCACCAGAAGGATTAGGCCAATTGAAAAATTCCAACGACCCCATCGGGAATTGAATAGGCGACCTTCCGGGCTGTAGCGCAGTGCCTCAACCACTACACTACGGCGTACCCCTGCAAAATATATACTTTAACATTTTAGTTGAAAAAAAGTGCAAGAAATTGCTCCTTCCTGGGCAGTATTCCTGCCGCAATGAAATAATCTCATCGACTAACTCCGCAAAAACTCACCAAGGGATGCTTTCAGAAATGTTAGCTCAGTGGGACGAAGAGATTGTGATAGAAACCTCGCTCTAGCATAAAGAAGAAAAATAACACACCCTAAATTCTAGAAGACATAGCTGGAACATATTGGTGACGGTTATTGGCGCACAAAAAAAAATTAACAGAAAAAATGTTAAACGCCCACATAACTTTCTTTACCCACAGCATGGGAAATTCAATTTTCTGAGTACACATTCTATTATAGAGTAAACTACGCGCTCGTATTGAAGAGAGTGCAGTCGTCTCAGCCTCGTCGAAAAGGTGTATTGTAGGCCATGCAAGACTTAAAACCAGATTAGTTCAAACGAAGGCTCTTTACAAATACTGTTCAGAGATTTGTTGTGAAAAAAATAATTGTTTCAGAATAACATAATTAGATCTTAGTGTAAGCATTTTGTGTATAAAAAATGAACAAAATAGTTTCAGCCACTAAGATGAAATCTTTGTGTCAATCCTCAGACGATATCTAATCCAAATATAACATTTTGTTTTATAAGATTTTTTTCGAGCTATGCTGTTTCTAAAAAACTGTATTTTTTAAATTGAAAGCCTCCACCACTGTGGCGCAGGAGATACGTTCGCTCTGGTCCGGGTTCGACAAGTTCCAGGTCGGGACAAGTTATCTAGGTGGGCTTTCTTTCCGAAGTTTTCCCTCACCATTGAGACAAATGTGGGGTAACTTTAGGTCCTTGTGATCTCCGGATATCATCTGGCCGTCATTATCACCTTAAGCTTTATTCGGAATAAGTGTGTAAGCTATGTGACTGGCGTGTCTCGTCCTATGTGTTGTCTCAGAGGAGGCCCTGGCATTGGACTGATCACTAATCTAAGGAGGCCCTCCATACCCTTGTCTTGTCAGAAAAATATATATGTGATCCATAGAAGCTCCCTCCCCGACGGGTCGCGGTCCTGTAAGTCCCTGACGGCATGGACGCGTAAATGCACCTACAAGGGCGAGGTTAAACCCAGGGAAAAAGAAGTAGACGATTGAGAGGACTTCAAAACATGTAATAATACTTGATATCGAATTTCACGGTCGAATACAATACTTCCTCTACTTACAATACCTATAGCGTGGGTGGAGAAATATTGTACACTAATATTAACTTTTACATTTTTGCAATAGGAAGATAAAATCGGCAAGATTTCGTCAGTTTATACGTTAAATCCGGTTTCAGAATTTCTTCACTCTGTTCTTCGTTCTGACAAGCGTAAACATTGCATACCTGATGTTCAAAGCACCGGTTCTAACTTGTTGCCAGAAAACAAAGTCTGCTGTGTTCCCTAGCTATGAATGAAGGACATTGAACTTTGCTTTTAATTAAAATCACCAGCGAATTAAATATAGATAAAAGGGTGTTTCATCATTATTATGATGACGTTTGTGGAATTACTGAGCACCAAATTTAAAATATTTTATCCAGTCAACTGTATACACTGGATAAGATTACAAGACTGCATAAGCCTACTACATATTTTACCCATTTCATGGATGAAAACGCATTTCCTCTTAAGATCGGTTGGTACTTCACTTTATAGGAAATGTAGGGCAAATATAGGAATAGATGTAAATACAGGGCAACTTCATGGAATACTGTAGGTATTACCCAGGACAGGAATGTCGCTGGGCAGAGAGGTCGATGTTTACGTCCGCATATAGGTTCTTGCAGGGAGTGAGAGGAGGAAAGGAAAAGTACCATCTGTGACAGAATGCTATTAACAGTAGTGTGCCGTGTTTTAGAAATTCTTGCAGTTTTGGTCTACCTTTTAATCCTGAATTGGAGCTATTGATCCCTTGAGTTACGTATGCTAACATTTAATGATGCTGTCCACAGCACGAAACAATGACAACTCGTCAGCTTATAAGTGGCTGATATAGTGTGATGAGTTTACTGCACAGTGCGATTACATCGCTGTTGAGAAAAATAGATCGTAAACACGACACCGGGAGAGATATTTGTCCTGAGTAATATTTCTCTTTATTCCTTGTAAGACGGAATAAAAATATATGCATGGTCTACATAAAAACTTTTTAAATTCGCTAGTTTAATGAATAATTCGTTTACTACAATGCCTGCTCTCTGTCAACCAATATTATTAGAGTAATAACATGAAAGCAGTCATAATTTTGTTTATATTTTATTGGGAATGTGTTCTTTTTCTTTTTCTTTACCTGAGTTTAACCTTCCCCTTACAGGACCGCGAGCTGCCTGAGAAAGGATTTCTATGGATCATATACTGTACATAGGTATTTTTATAACCAGACAAGGACATGAAGGGCCTCCGCGGACGAGTTATCAGCACAATGCCGGAGCTACGTCCGAGATCACATGAACACACAGGACGAGATACGCCACTTGCCCACACCAGTGATCTCAATATATAAACAGGATACACAACAGCTGTGCTTTGGAATTGCATAAATCGTGACGTTCACTTGTTAAGTTGGCTACTCCGTACGTATAGGTGAAGTGTGCTTCCTATGGTAAACATATATTTATGAATGTGTTTTTTTGTTATTTTTCATGACAAAATGGTCAAATATTGCGTGGCATATGGCTGCACAGAGCTCCAGAGAAATGGAAGTGGCCTTTTTTTAGACGTGCAATTAATAAATAAATAATATGCATTTTTTCATTTTATCATTGCATTTTGAGAAGCTGTTTTAAAAAGTTTCTGTTCGAAAAAAAATACTTTTACCTACATTAATGAGTTAAACACTTTAATGAAAATAAGGTTTTAGTACCTTGAAAGTCCAACACTTAGTTCATTTTCAAATTGAGGTTTAGGTTTTCTTTGATAATAACAGTGTTTTTATGTTAAAATAATAAAGAATTTTACAGAAATTTAAAGAAATTGTTCAGGGAGGGCGCAGATTTGTCCAACTCGCCAAGGGCGCAGAAGGACCTTGCTACGGCCCTGCTCCCACCATCTCCTTTCAAAACAGAATTGAGAAAGAACAAAAGGCTACAGATGACTGTCGCAAGAACAAGAAGATAAATAGCATGGCTAATTAATTTCAGATTTGAAGAAAAAGGAACTTCTAAGTAGGCCTACTGACTTAAAGTATTTTGAAATTTCATTTCAGTGGCTCCCATTTGCGCTAGTCTACAGGATTTTTTCCAGCATTTTCTATATTTCAAACAACTAAAACTTCTGAAAGAATAAAGATATTTGCAACTCTGTTTTTAAATTATGGGTAATAGACTACATTGTTGCATTTCTCCAAGCACCAAGAACTGAACAATTAAAAATGTGTAATTAAAAAAAAATAGTTAAAGACTGAAACTATTCTGAATTTGACCAAAATTAAAAAGTAAATCCAATTTTGAAACTGTTACCCTTAACAGAAGTGGTAGGGAAAAATCCCTTATAGATTGCAGATAGTTTCTGCAATACTTCTTACAGTTTGGGGCATAATTGCGGGAGCTGAACTCCTTAATTGAATATCTCAGTATGAATATCAACAAATGAATTTATTATAATCAAATAATGAAACGTTTTCATACAATAATGATGAAAATATGTTAGTTCAAAGGTTAAAAATAAATAAATTATCTAAATTGTATCCAGTACAGTAACGGTACAGTTGAAGGTCACGGTTTATACATTTCCAAAGCACTTAGCACAGATTTTGCCTATTCTCTTTATATATAGAAATCAATCATAATATCGCAAAATGTAGGCCTAATGTAAGTTATTCTAAAATTTTTAAATTACAACTGTTGACCAATGTACATTCACGTCTGATTCAGATTAAAGAAATGTTTTTACCAAACCATTACGATATGAAATTAGTTTTGTTATGTACTTAAAAAGCATCAAGTAGTTTATATTGAAACGTTTCATTTATAAAAGTGTTTTTAAAACGCCATTACATCTTCATAATTTCATTAATACACATGAGTTTGTTAGAAGGAGATACGGGATAGGAGCTCAAGTATACGTTCACTTTCATGGCGGACCGCGAATCCTGCCGTCACGATTATTCATCATGCAGTGATACCTCCAGTATGTAATAGAGCTCAATGGCCCACACACTCAAATTGCAGTGTTGCCAACTTAGCGGAGTTCCCGTTAAATTTGGTGGATTTTTAACGTTTTCAACGGGGAAAAATATGGTTTTAGCGGATAGCGGATTTTTTAGTGGATGTTGTACTTTGACGGAATATTAAAAACATCTAATATAATGCCATATTTTCAATTTTCTTTATTAAATTACCAATATTACTTTTGGCTAAAGAGATGTTTCCAGACGACGCACTGACAGAAATAAACTTCCAAATTTACAACTGTGGAATTGGGGGAAAAAATATATATAAGTGCATTTTTTTAATTAAATGAGAATTTATATGCAAGTGCTTTTAATCCTTTCAAAGAAATTTCGGAATTGCCCTTATGCTTTTATTGCTGCCATGGACAAATGCATATGGAATATGGAATGGTTGGTTACTGTCCGCCCTAGAACCGACCCCAAACTTCGTAAAAGTGAAAGAGACTTACTTGTTTACTTTGGGGCCGATTCTAGAGCGGAAGATATCTACTCATGTACCGTCTCAAGAGACTCTTACTAAAGTATAGCGTTTTCTATTAATTCTTAAGAGTACTTTTAAAAATAAGATGTGAGAGGATCTACGGTCCCAATGATCTTCTGGATAAGATGTCTTGATACTGCACTGTTACGATCATTTACTGTTATTTCAATTTTGGCCCACGAGACTTTATTTGAATACCCTTGAAATGCAGTGTATCTGGATTACGTGAAAGAGTTAGGTGAACGCAACGTCCGTCTGGCCGGGCAAGGACGGTCAGTTTCTCTCAATTAACAATAGAGGTCAGCACTCGGTTTGACAGGAAGTATTGTAAACATTCAAGGCGTTAGAAAGAATCGACAGGAAAGATGCTGTTTTTTGAAACATAAGAGCTCACTCATGGTCATCTCTTACTGTTTTTTCCTTACTTTCATTCTAGGTATTTGATTAGTGCAATTAAAGGATACACTTTTACACATACATACATACATACACACAAACAAGTACAAAATATTATAAATCGGGGTGGCAAGCTACCAGAGAATTGGGAGCCACATTTTGACGGAAGAATTTGGAAAGAGCCACACATATTTTTTAAGGTTAAATGCGATTTTTAAGGTCAAATATATATTATTATATAACGTCAAAAAGAATTATGTTTATCGACAGACTTAAATCTCATCACTGTTCATGTAGAACACTAATAAACATTGGTATAATATCCACAAATTACAAGAATTTTTGATAATATGAACTATTTCTTCTGCCCACTTTGCTTGCTTGAAATCTGATAGATGACAGTTACGGCGGTTGAATGTACCGTACATCCGTTAGAACTGCTCGATGCGCAAATAGGTTGTCCCAAAACTGGAAATAAGTTTTTTGAACAATATTTTATATTTGGATACTTTTGTTCAGAGACCTGTTTAAAAAATTCAACCACTGCACATCCTCTTTCTTTCAACTGATATCTAGCGACGAGTAGCAAAACTGTTTCGAGAAATCTGACAAGTACAGCGTAACTTTTTGTTCGTTAAGCAGTTAAAGGAAAATAAGTAAAAAAGATTTAAAAAAATTAAATAAAAGAAATAAAATCCCAAGCTAAAAATATTTATTAAATTTCAGTTCAGCCTCAGAATTTTTTTACTTGCCACACGAGAATGTTAAAAGAGCAGCTCGCGAACCAGGGTTTGGTCACCATGGTTAAGAAATAAGGAAATAACGCTATTCTCCAGGCACATATATCATTCCCCATTACTACTCTTTATTTATAGCCAACTACGTCAATGGCCGGAAATTTACGTAACAGATCAAAGAGCTTAGGGCAATCACTTCATATGAAATAAACACATTGCCTAGACAATGATGTGAATGGCCAGTTGTAATTGAGCAAAGTTGAAAAATTTAGGAAATAAACACATCTTCGTCTCAAAATATACTGTTTTCACAACACAAACTCCCATGACACTTTGAACGAAAAATAACATTCGTTACATTGACCAATGAAGCTTGTAAACCGTAGAAATTGCCCGGACAATGTTGTTATTATCAAAATCGCCCAACTATCTAGGACATTGCCGTTAATGACCGGTCATCGTTTTCACTACCCAATGTGCATTGTTAAAGACCGGCTAATGACGATATTTCTCCAATTGACTTAATTATCCGTATCTTAATACATATAATACTTATAACGTATTTATCTTCATATATCCGTATAAACTATGTGTAAACATACAGAATTATAAGCATATTTGAGACATATTGGGATCCGCCCAATTTTGAAAACTAATGTTATATTTATGTGGCAGGCCGAAAACGGTTTTTGCAGGTTCCTCCGATATATATCAGGGATTAAATTCATTTCAGTGGAACATTTATCTAGAAATATCTAATACTTACATGGCTATGACTTCTAACGTCAGAGCCTTTGTAGCCTATGTAGGCCTTGGAATAAGCGCTCCAGTTATTTCACCTAGTCATCACTAATTCTGTTTTCTTATCAATTACTAATGTAATTGGGACAATAGAATGAAATTTTGCAAATACAAGTAGGCCTATTTTACACCGATTAAAAACAAGACTTACAATCTTTCCTACAATACATATAGATATTTCAAATTTATATTTAGAAATTTAAAATCCATGGGAATAGTTAAGTTATCACAATCATATTTTTGTATGTCTTGAAATGATTAACTCGTTCATTTTCATATTAGTATATAGGTATATACAAATTCAAGTGCCGCACACATAAATTCAAAACAAACTACTATCAAAACTATTACTTCTTAAGATTGAAAAACTGAGATAGTGGTATGAACAAAACGGAGTCGTAACTCAGACTTGCATTCCTCCACAGTGAAGAGAAGATGTAGCCAAAGGTGATACAAGGGGCCGAAACTTGGCCTAAGTTTCCAAAGAGACCTAAGTGTTCCAAATGACTCAAAGTGACCAAAAATAACCCAAGGTGTCCGAAAGTTGAAGAAAGATCCGAAGTGACCCAGAAGTTACTCTGAAGTGACCCCGAAGTGACCCCGAAGTTACTCTGAAGTTACTCTGAAGTGACCCTGAAGTGACCCAGAAGTTACTCCGAATGACTCCGAAGCGATCGAAAAGTGAACCGGTAGCGAAAGTCTAAGAGGTTTAACATAAAAATATAAATTACAGAGGTTATCTTAATGTGGAACTCGGTCATATCTGTAGACGTTGTCAAGGCGTTTTTAATGTAGGTTTATTACAGATTCATGAGCGTATGTGCACGACTATCTCCAATATTCTTACTATAAACAGGGAGGAAATTATTATTGGCACCCCAAATCGTGACATATAAATTTCATATTTCGATTTTGGATTTAATTGCATACAGTAGTTATTTCTGATTGATTGCCATGGTGGAAATGAATAACTGAACGAAATACGAAAGAACATTTTTTTCGAAAGAACAATTCGAAATAAAGGTATTGATTCTTGAATCTAAGAAATTTCACAAAGACTAGGTAAAGCCAGAATCGATCAATATTCCCAGAGGGTGAGACGAATGAAGCAATTAGCCTATAAAGATACATTCAAAATGCTAACATTGTTTGAGACACCCTGTAATTGCTGGCACAGCTGTGTGCTGGTGTCGGGTGAAAATGCATGACCGTGTGGTCTAGGTCGAGATGCATTCAGTCACTTAACGCTATCACACAACATGTCAGTCTTACGAACTTCATTATCTGGCTAGAAAAAATTTCCTGCATGGGATTTAATAAATAGCTGCTGACAGCATGAGACAACGCTTTTGAACAATTTCTCATTTGACAGTTATTCAATGGCGGAATCTCATAATACAAAAAGATCATAGTCATCCATCCCAAAGAAACATTTTGTAAATTATAATATAGAGCTGATGTTTAAAAATAATGAAATTTTAAATTATTTTATTACGATAATGATGATTTTTTAACGTTTTGAAGTTATATATTTTATTTTAGCGTTCAGAAGAAAATGGACAATTACAGATAGAATGATTCTGTTTTTATTTTCAGTACTGGTGTAGAGACCTGTATACAGAGTAAAAGTAAATAAATGGTGCAAAATATGTTGAACAAACTTTTTCACATATAAGAGTTAAAACTTATATTACTTAGGGTTTTAAGCCGACGAAAGAAACCGTATGTACTATTCAAAAATTAATATACAACATGCAGGTTTAAATAGATTTAGGGAACTACTGAATTTATATAGCATTACATATTATATTAACTGGAAAGTAATTACTTCGTCCGTTTAGATTTTCGAGGTAAGAAGCTAAATAATTGAAGACAGTGCAAATTAAACCAATTCCATGGAATATTTGACATAGGGCCATTTCAGAAGCCTATTACTGTATATAAAGTGAGAATGTAAGAACCCATGTAGTCCAAAATATGAATACCGCTATTTTTGCATTCACATTTATTTAAGAAAATATAGTAAACTATTTTAAGCGTATTTTCTTTATTATTATTATTATTATTATTATTATTATTATTATTATTATTATTATCATCATTATTGTTATTGTTATTATTATTATTATTATTATTATTATTACTTACATTATTTTGCCCTTTAATGCATGTAGGTCATGTGTTTAGGATCTTTGGGTTTACAAGTTTCCTGTAATAATTTATTCGTGTGACCAGTGACCATGTTCTGTTATGACTCCAGTGATATTCAGTTTAAACGAATATATTGGGTGACATGGGGCCATAAGGAAGTACACATAGCCTAAAATACAGCGTTTGCTTTTGCGAATGAGACCGTGAACAACTCAAATTGGCCGTCCGCGTGATTTGAGATTTGAACCCGGGACCTCTGCCACTTTGTTTCGATTAGTTTTAGTGTGTGCATTAACACGGATATATTGCATTTCATAACAATAAATTAATCGTAGCTTGTTACAATGGTTTAAGAAACAAAATAATAGCATTTTTCAAAACTTCATGAAATGTGTTCTGATATTGTGCACTGAAGACATAATTATTTTGTTTCTATCTCTGTACCTATTAATTTTATAAACTAATATGTTTGACGAAAAATTTCATTTTAATAACTGTTTCAACAACTTTACTGTGCAAGCTTTTCATCTAACTTCTACCGTAGTTGAGATAGGTCAACTCATGACCTACATGCCTTGATAATTCGTACAAGTTAACGATCATGCGAGAAAGTAAAATAATAATAATAATAATAATAATGATAATAATAATGATAATAATAATAATAATAATAATAATAATAATAATTAACATAACAAAAGCACAAAAAACAAACAAACAAAAACAAATTCAAGATAACATTAGAAAATACATTCAACAGTAGGCTACCTTAAAGCTCAATAATAGGCCTATATCAGCGTTTCTCAACCTTTTTGAGCCCGAGGACCTCTAAAATGTCTAAAAAATGTTACGGACTAATTTTACATCCCATTTTTTTTTTAAATATTTGGGGTATTAAGTATAGGTCATTGTAACGAAATATATGAAAAAATTTACTTCTTTACTTTCCACT
Organism: Ectobius pallidus; assembly: GCA_964059195.1. NCBI lineage: Eukaryota > Metazoa > Arthropoda > Insecta > Blattodea > Ectobiidae > Ectobius > Ectobius pallidus. The sequence continues at coordinate 82,002,987 of CAXKWD010000002.1, read as the reverse complement.
TGCTTTATGACATTTTTAAATTATGTCTGAGGACCATCTGCACCATCTTCGCGGACCTCCAGTGGTCCGCGGACCATAAGTTGAGAAACGCTGGCCTATATGTATGAAACGACGAGATTGTTTCTCTCTGTCTAAGCAGGTTGTCGCGAGTAAACGGAGACTTTTATTGACTTCAAATTTAGAACTATGAATTGTTTTGCGCTTTTTGCACCGGTTCGAATTTTGTATCTATTCCTAAAATAATTTAGATATTAGTATTTATTTTTTATTTTCTACCCGTATCAGAAGTGCTATAGATAAAAGAAGTAGGCCTGTACATTAATTTATTTTGGACCCTAAAAATCTTTGCAGAGTTTTCTGCTTTTATACACTTTTGAGGTTCTAAAAGTACAATTTGGATTCAAAAGTATAATTTTCGGAATGTCTGTGTGTGTTTTTGCGAATAGCATAGTTCGAAAACGAAAAATAGAATTGGGAAGCCAGAAGGCTAATGCCAACCGTTCAAACGCCTGAGAATTAGATTAAATAAATAAATAAACGAACATGAGCAGCAAACAATTCAATAATAGCATTGGGCTTAAGCTGTTTCATAAGTTATAAATAATTTAGTTTATTCTGATATTATGTAATTAAATGCATAATTAATTATATATGTCTTTATATGATAGAACAATTCCAAGCCTAAATTAGAGCCTCTGGACAAAATTTCTCTTCCCTTTCACGTCCAAGTACTACCTTAGTTTCCGGAGAGGGGTTGAGAGGCGATGGGCTGTCCCTCTGCCCTCTCTCGGAAAATAAGGGTAACAAAATTCACATAGGTAACAGAAACCTCCACTTGGGGGACCTTCGCCCCAACATAGGGGATTTAGGTACTAGAAATATATGATAGATTTTTCTTCCACCCTGCTCTTCTATATCCCAGGCGTTGGTTTGTAATAAATATTATTTTGCGTTATTTATTTGTATGTGTGAAAATGAATAGGAAACATACTTGCTCATTCAGGTATTTAATTTTATGTGTCTCAAATAATGTATTTCACGTAAAACAATAATAAATAAATCTCTTATTTGGCCAGTCGGATATCTAACTATGGTGGAGTCACCAGAAGGATATACAAAATAATCCAACGTTGAAGTAATGTTTTATGCATTATTAGCATTAACCTGTTCTGCTGTACAAGTAATTATGTACACTTTTTGGTCACTAAATTTCTGGTCGCAATAGATATCGAGATGGTTATTTACATGTTAAGTCGATTTTTCCGTACGCCACAGGTAACCCAGGAATGCAACGCAATAAACTGTAGCCTATCTATCTCTCTCCCACTAAATTTCAGGCGCCACAATAATTTTACTCTACGACCTTATTCATAGCAATTGTTATTATTACATCTAGTAGACTGGTCAGACGGGTCAGACATTCATAAGAGCTCCCTTTCACAACAGCAGCAGGGGATGAAACCCTGGAATGTGTTTCAGGTGAAATCTCCCTAACTCGTCAACACAACTCAATCCAAACCCCATCCTGGCGCCAAACAACGCACACCATTCACTGAACAGCGCAGACTTAGTGAAGGGGTGAGGTGGGAATATTGGCCATGTGCTAGATCAAAAAGTAAACTACTGTATATACAAAAGGGTTCAATGAAGCAAACGAAAATAGGCTTTATTGCCTACTCCACTCTACGGGATTTCTGTGGCTGACAATTAACTTAAGTGATATGACAATGATGTTGGCTCATTCATACTATCCACCTCTGCTGGGTGGTGGGGTGGATCGAAATACAAATTGCATATTTCTGAATATCTCGCGAAGCATTGGGAAGAAAAATAAATAAATAATTTAATATGGTTTAATATCGTTTTCTGATGAAGCTGGTAATGTGGGCTTCTGGAAGAGGCCTTAGTGTTGCAAGTGCGATCCTTTGGCTCTTCTTTCATCTCTATAGTTCTGAGTGCTTGTAATAATGCTGGGTAGTACTGTTAAACTCGATAAAGTAATAATATAATACATTTCTTCTCAACTACGTTTATATCTTTTTTCCTAGGCCTTTCGGTTACATTCAACCATCTTCAGGGAGTCTTGCTTGTATAGTTACATCCAATAACAATAAATCGCTTCTTTACTGGCGTCATTTTAGTTAAAACTTCTAAAACTTGGACCGTAGCATTTTAAGGGTTAGAAATTTATAAGAAATTTTAGGATAAAATTATTTTTCACTCTGGTAAGGGAATGGTTTTTGGGAACCTAAAAAAGTATTTTGGAAAATTTCTTTAACAACATGCAACATAAAATTACAATAAATAGTAGGGGAGAATACCTAAAAATACTCTTTCTAAAAATACCCACATTTGTTGTGATGGAACGAAAATTATTTTCACACTCTAAAAATAAAGAATCATGAAATCAGGGGAAGATATGAATAATATTAGAGACTGATTCTTAACCTTGTAACTGCTGTAGCCGTCATTGTGACGGCGGAATATAATTTTTTAAATCACTGAGAAATATTTCAGTAAAATGACTGTGTTTCACGAGTGATATTTGTAAAACAAGAATAACGATTTACACTACTAACATAACGCAATTACTAGTCCATATTCTTAGTTCTTCCGTATATTCCGAATATTATCCGTTCTGGGGGAAAACGGCTGTGAAAACAGACAATTAATTTGACAGTCGATCTACAAAGGTCCCTTTTTTACTTGCAACGATACGCACCCTAGAGATAAAATATCACAACTAATTTACGAGGGTTGGAAGTTTAATAGTGGCAACGCATCTATAAAATCAAGGTAAATTACAAGAAGTTCAAATAGCTTTTGTTGGATGTTAGTTGGATACCCAGCATACTTCAAAGGAAATAGAAGCTTTCTATAACTACGAATGCCTTCACTGTAACCAGAAGAAATTGAGCTGGCTCTTTCAACCGATCTAAAATGAATTTTGGATCAGACAGAAGTACAATGATTTAAAAAAATAAATATCTTAAAATTATTCTTGATTCACAATAATTGCTACTGTTTCAAGATTGGTTAAAAAGTTTTACTCATGATGAATAACTGAGTGCAACACATGACTGAACCTCTGCTGGAAGGAAGTGAAGAACAGGCTTTGACCCTTTTTGCTCCATTATGTTATTGCATATTATTGTGAATCAAGAATAATTTTAAAGCATTGAATTATTTTTAATCGTTGACTTTCTGACAGATCCAAAATTCATTTTAGACCGGTTGATAGAGTCAGCTCAATTTCTTGTGGTTACTGTGAAGACATTCGTAGAGAAGGCTCCTATATGCTCTGAAGTATGCTGGATATCCAACCAACATCCAACAAAAGCGATTTGAACTTCCTGTAATTCATTCTAATTTTATAGATGTGTTGCCACTATTCAACTTCTATTAAACTTCCAACACTCGTACTAATATAGTCTAGTAGTCCGGGTCTAATGTATTCTTTGTGAACAAGGAGCTTATTATATCTGAGTGCTATTTGTTGTGTTCGTAATAGGTTTGAAGGTCAATATATTTTATTAAACCGATGTAAAAAAAGATATGTGTGCAAGTGCAAGTGCAAGTGTAACATATCAAATTTTAAGAGCCCTTACTGTAAGCGTAAGTAATAAATTTTTTAAAATTTGACATTGCCCATTTGTCTTTCACCCACTGAAGGAGCCGAACCTCGAATACCTACTCTTTTAAAAGTTACAGCCTACTATGAATTTTACTATATTTACAGGTATTTGTACTTACCTCTATTGGTAATAGTTTGAGAGGTGGCGTTTTCAGTCCTTTTTCACTCATAACGGAGAGGTCTTCTTTTAGTTCCTGAAAATTAAGAACGAGTATATCAGTACACAAGAAGTGAATTTGCTATCATCCCATTAGGAAATATAAAATACAGGAACAGTTAAATACTTATAGGCTTATACTGATTAACTTTTGTTAGTAACTAATTTTAGTAGTAACTAATATGGTACTCCTAATTATTAATCGTTTATAACAATTGTTTTCTACAATAAGCGTTATACAGAAGATACTATCAGAATGGGGGAAGCTGAAGGAGTTCATTGGATCAGTCTACAGACAAAATGCACTTTGTGAGTACAGTAGTTTATTATGACAAGGGGCGGATTTCTATAACCTAATAAATAGGATATATGTATGCATTTATGACCTAAAAACATTAAAATATGACCAATAAAATGTAAAATATGACTTTACCACTTACACATTGTGTACATTTTTAAAAAGTTTCATTAGAATACATTTTATTGAAATATAGTGTTAATTATTTAAAATATCTGTAAGTTCTCAAAAAGTATCATTATAATGCTAAATTTACAAAATATGATATGAAACTTCAAAATTACTTTAATATGCACACAAATATGCCAAAAATATGACCTAAGTATGCACATTCATACTAAATATGCTACAATAGTTGAAAATTTCCTAAATATGCAGTTACATGCACAATAAAAGTCATTCCATTTTCACCAGGATGCTTGGAATCGGGTTTAAATTAGTCGGAAACCTTAAATAATGCAAAGGGGAAAAATATGACATGTCATAAAAATCCGCCCCCTAATTATGACCTTCCCTGCAAACACATACACCCTACTACTCCCTAAACTCTGATATCATATGCTCCTCTACCGAGGCTGAAGAAAGAGGAAAGTGGATTGGAAATAATTAAATAAAATACTCTTGACTTCAAAACACCGTAATCAAAAGTCTAAACAATTAAATTCATAATAATGAAGTATATGCAATTTACTCTGTCACGAGGCAGTGGAATAACATGAAACAAAATTACGTAATACTTTACCATAAATAACGATAGGCCAAGTACCACTAAATTACTGCAAGACATTCAGCATTGCAATCGCCTACTGGACTAATGTCCAGTTATATGATTGTGTGGAATATATGTCCTAGTATACATGTCAAACTTAAAAAATAAAGCACCTATTTGCTATTTTATAGACCTGCTTGAGATATATAGCATAACTAAAAAAACACTACTCTAGCTTGATTATGAAACTTGGAATTCTTTTGCTTCACATTTCGGTATAGGCTAGGTAAGAAGTAGGCCTATTAACACCGCTGCAATCCCACTCATGCAAAGTTGAGTTACGAGAGAAGTGGGAATTAATGCATAAAGCGTAGCTGGCAATTTTTCAATATGAACACTATTTTTAAAAAATTAAACAAATGTAAAAAAAAATGCAAAATTGTACAGCACCGGCAAGAGAGAGTCCTCAACAACCTTCTGGAAAACAGTTTTTCATTTTGATATAATTTTTCTTTTTAGAGCTCTTCTGTTTATAGTAGAGAGAAGTAGCGGCTCCGGTCATGAAAACCACCATTAACGGCCGTGAGAGTCGGAATGCTGACCACATGCCCCAATCCTGCCATCTGCCTGTGGCAGATGACACTGCGGTTGGGTGGTAGGCCAAGTCCCTTCAGAGATGTAGCGCCATGAAGTTTAGTTTAGTTATATATATTTTTTAACAATGTCCAGAACTTCGGCCTACAGAGAAAATAGCACGGTAGAGCAGGATACAAGGGCCTGAAGATGAACTTAGAGTGGAATGCAATATCCACCTGTACTGTTTATTTTAAATTATGATGTATAAATACATTATTAACCGTCGACATGGAACTTTACTATAAAACGGAATAAACTGCTGCCACAATTTTATATTAGCTTTTAACTAAATTTCCTTAAAAACTACGGACGCACATGTACAGCACATGAGAGAACAGGTGGGCCTATCCTTCTACTGTAGGAAAGCAATATGAAAGTTATAAATTTTACCCGTAATTTGCGTACATAAGATCATTTTATCTACAAATATTTAATGTTTATTGTGCTTCATATTTCTTTCAAGGCAAGCATAGACTTGAAAAATCAATAGGCTATCACTCAATACCTACCCAACAATTCTGAAATTTTAACAGCATGCTAAAATCAGTTTTCACTATTATGGATAGAGTCATGAGCTACTTTAAACAGGGAGTTATTAAGTGCCAGTATGGTACTTTATGAGATTGTGTGGGGGACGAAAAATGTCTGTCCGTCTGTCCGTTCGTCCGTGTGTCTGTACGCGCTCTAACTCAAATACGCCTTATCGAATTTTAATGAAACTTGGTATACGCGTTTATAATGTCCATGGGAAGAACCCTATTGAAATTGGACCAAATCGGTTCACCGGTACCGGAGTAAAACCTAATTTAGTGTATATTTTAAAGGCGCCATAACTCACATACGCTTTATCGGATTTTCATGAAACTTGGAATACCTATTTATAATGTCCATGGGAAGATGTCTATTGATATTGGACCAGATCGGTTGAGCGGTACCGGAATAATGCCCAATTTAGTGCCTTTTTATGGTAATATATCACAAAGGCGTGGATAACTCAAATACGCTTTATCGGATTATCTTGAAACTTGGTATACGAATTTATGACGCTTTTGGGTACAAGCCTATTGAATTAGGGCCAAATCGGTTGATCGGTACCGAAGTAACGCGTATATCAATATTAATTTTGTAATCAATATTCTTTCAAGGCCCACAATGTAAGCTTATTAAAAAAACTTATTAAATTTCCAATCGTTTATTCATATTGTTAGCAGCCTTCATTGATTTTTTCTTCATAACGATGTCAATGTGGCTAAATAATAACTTAAATAAACGATTTATAACAACTAGCCGTTGACTATTGATATTATAATGTGTATTCTATGGTTATGTAGACTACCGATATTTACATTAGGCTATATTTTACTGTGAGTATTTTTCTTATCGTTCCTGTGCAGCAATATACCTAATGTAATTCCTGACAGATAGATTTCATATGCTTATTATTCATTCATAACCTTTAAGGCTGCTTTAAATTGAAACAGAGATATCAGCGAATCGTAGGTCTATTGTATCATTATTATTATTGCCGGCACATTTTGTTTTTGGAGTTAACTCGGACATTTTTCCAAAAATAACTTTTATGCATGGGCCTATCATAATTGCGTGTATCACTGATTAAAAAAACACATACTGGCACTTGGTTATATCAGTTTACCTGATTTTATTATTTTATGTGAAATAAATAATAAAACATCTCACCTCATAATATTAAATATGTAACAATGATATATGTAGTTGTGCTAATTCATAATAACAGAAAATAATTCATATTGTGGTTTCCACCTTTTTTGTTGAATGAAATTTTTTTAAAATCCGATCCATTTCTGTGCAATTTAATACTGGAACCATTCCACACATAGAAAATAGAGTTATGCACATATTTTTATCCACCTAAGCTTAACATGTTTTTATTTAGACAAATGAAGAATTGCATCACATGGCACTTCATAGCCAGGAAAAGGTGGGAAAATATATTTTTCGTCAAAATGGAATTTACGATATAATTCAAACAATGACATGATAATGCTCTATGAATATCCGCAAACAACAACAGAACAGGAAATGTCAAATTTTCAGCTGTATGACCAAATTTCAGACTACAGAAAGCCTGCTTTAATGGCATTTAAAAAGAAAGTGGCGGCAAACACAACAGGTTATTTATATTACTCAACCTAATTATATTCACTGTCATTGGAAAAATTATAAAATATTAATTTATTTTGACAAAATTTTGAAAATTATATTCATAGTAAAAATGGAAAGTAAAGTAGAATAAAATAAATAATGAAATGTAAATTGTACTGGCTAATCAATGTTGTAATCACAAATGGTAAAACGTAGAGAGAATGTAATTAGTAACCTATAAATCAAATCAAATCATAGAAAACAGGCTAAGAAACGGGAAATGTCAGTTGACAGGCTTAAATAAACCTAGTGTTTTGTATACTTAAAAAATTGAACACACGACCTAGGTATAGAGCTACAAAGGGAAATGCCCCTCTATAAAAAGAGATGTAACAAAGGGCAATTTTATATATTTTACGTACTTGGGGAGTAATGAAATATTTATGGGGAATGGTGAAATGCTTAAGGGAAATGATTGAAAATTGATGGAGAATGATACGGGGAATGATGAAATATTTATGGGGAATGATGAAATATTTATGGAGAATGGTGAAATATTTATGGGGAATGGTGAAATACTTAAGGAAAATTATTAAATATTAATGGAGAATTATGAAATATTTATGGAGAATGATATGGGGAACGATGAAATATTTATGGAGAGTGATAAAATATTTATGGGGAATGGTGAAATATTTATGGGGAATGGCAAAATACTTAAGGGAAATTATTAAATATTGATGTAGAATGACGAAATATTTAAGGGGAACGATAAAACATTTATGGAGAATGATATGGGGAATGATGATATATTTATGGAGAATGATGAAATATTTATGGGGAATGGTGAAATATTTATGGAGAATGATTAAATATTGATGGCATATTTATTATTGTTGTTGATATTATTATTAGGACAAAGTTTTGGGGAATGAGCAAAGAGAAGTGCAATGTCACATGTTGTTGATCAACACTGGACTCACTTGGAGTAGACGTCTTCGTGGTGGTGGCGCACAAGTAGGCAGTCACACTAACACGCTACACTGTCACCGCACAGCCTACAGCAATACCCTGCCCTCGAGCGCGGTCCGGACCACTTCCATCAAATCTCCCCTCTACACTTATTTTATTTTGGTTCCCCCCTCCACCACCGCCATCCCGACGTCACAGTCTCCCACCCACACTCACTCCCTTAAAATTAGATCGCCATCACTATCGGCAATCAGCATTCGCAAGTCACAACATTGCCTGAGTTTTGAACCAACAGTTTTCTGCCCCAGATGAAGATTTCCCTTCAAACAACGATTCTTCTTCTTTTTTCGTTTCCCTTCTCTTTATGAATTCTCTTCGAGTTAGTGGTTAACTAATTTCCTAGGTAATATTGATCACCTTACCATCGTGGATTGAGAAACTGATGATATGAATATAGCAGTCTTTGTTGATTGTGTGCCTAATATTCCTCACAGAAATACTGAAACTGTTTTGTAAATAATTTTACAGTTCAAAAATGAAAAACGGCTTTCCTGACTTCTACTCATAATGAAATAACACTTTTAAATTGAAAGGTCCATGAGAAAAACAATAAAAAATTGTGAAATCTGTTGGAGAAGGTTGAATACTATCTTTTGAACAGTAAGTCTATGGAAAGACGATCAAAATCCTAGTTTAGTCTGTTTTGAAGAGTGGAAAAAAATAATAATATAATTAAATACTTGAATAAAGTTCCGCCATAACCCTTAACATAAAACTTATCTGGATCCACTCAAAATCAGCATTTATAAGACAGACACAAATATAAAATATTGTTGTCAAATATAGGCCTAAAGGTCACAATTATGAAGATGAAAGCTAGTTTCTTCTGCGTAGAATCAAGATGCGTAACTACTTAAAAGATTAGTAGTGACGCCTCATTTCGTAATTTTTTCGCTTCTCATTCTGGCGTAAGAAAGTGGCCCCATTACTTGAACGCGCATTCAGTCGATTCAACCTCACACAAAACCGTGTGATTCGCGAAAAAGAACCTAAATAAATGGTGAAATTGATCTTATAACTATTTTCAGGACAAGAAAGAAAGAAAGAAAAAAAATATATACATTTTTTTAGATTTTAGAACGAGCCACTATAAATTATAATACTAATAAGAGTAATCTTCGGCATGATACGAGTTAATATTTTGGGAGATGCCCACAATTTTGATTGATGTAGTAGGCTATTTTGTTTTTATTTGTTATGCCGTTCAAAGAGACACACACACACACACACATAAAAACAATCATTTTGAAAATGATATTTTTGACCTCGAAACGTATAAAAACGCTGAAACCTCAGCATGATTTCAGGATCGAACACAGTATTTTTTCTACCAATAGTACCTGTAGTGAGGTAGAGAAAGCAAAAGAAATACTAGTTTGAAATTATTCCGCTCTAGATCGTTTGTTATAAATAAGATTAATTATACTACTGAGAAATTTATAGCAAATTGACAACTACTTCCATGGCGCTAAATCCCTTTGTCTCTCAATTATACAGACTTTGAATACAACAGAGACCTAAAACGATTTATTCTTTTAAATTTATTTACTTACCTTTATATTTGCATATCCTATCATTGCACAATATCTCTCGCAACGCGCCCTGTTATGGTGATCAGGTGAAAATCTAATGTCAGTAAGATAATTTTTCTTAACATAAACACTAACACTCTTCATCCTCCTATCCGTCCCGTTCTATATTCAATACCGCTAAATTCAAAATTTCCTTCCCATCCCGAAATTAAAAACCTTATGTGAAACATCTTGAGGACAGCAGGACAGCATGCAAACTTCACATCCATCTATCTCATGGAATCCTCAGCTATTGGTCAGGAACAAAACTTGGCAATGCAGACCGGTCTGGGTGTTAATTGTCAGCATCGATTATTATTATTATTATTATTATTATTATTATTATTATTATTATTATTATTATTACTACTACTATCATCATCATTATCTTATGCCGGAAGTACGGGGCAGGTATAATATGCTCAAATGGCTAAGGTACTGTCAAGTCGTTTAGTCTCATTACATTAAAACGTATTTTACTTCTTGAAATTTTCTTTTTATAATTTACATTTTTCCTAAAGATGTGTAAAATGTGAAACATTATCAAATGAAACTTTAAGGTGTAAATGTTAACCGGTAAATAATTTAACTGTAGAATGGAGTTGAGCATCGATAAATTGATTTCGAAAGAATATTCAGGGAAATCAGAAGACAAAAAAGTTTTAGTAAAATAAATAAGTAAAATAATGTAGGGGTATTCTAACAAGAGTATGACACATACGAAATTATTTAGTATGAAGGAATTAAAGCTGATGTAACATGCATATCTGAATAAGAGGTATGCTGCTACGTGCGCCTGAAAGTTACGACTAGACTACCCGCAAGACTGAAAAGTTGGAGAAGTGCTCGCCGATTGTAGGCGAACTATTTTATTTCTCCCTTGCATTTTTCTATCGGCACATTGATCTAGTAAACTCCGCGGGCTTTGCATCATAAGATAATAAATTGTATGAAACATTCTATGTTCGGTATCAGGCCACATATTAGAATATACTTACAGCAATTTAATTTTCTCTAAGAATTTGATCTTCCGTTGCTCGTTTTACTTTGCTCCATAGTAAACTCGCTCTTAAATTTAAGATATGTAATTGGAACACACTTGAAGTTCAGTAAGTGAACATTACATCTAAACACTATGGATATTGGATAAATACATGTATTTTACATATGACGAGGAATTAAATACTAATTACCAGGGCCCGGATTCTGATGACATGTCATCTTTCTATTGATGCTGCATAGACATTGCCAACTTGTGCCTAAATCCTAATCATGGCCTGTAGATTACAGAAATGAATTTTTATTAGGTCATTTTTTGTCATTTTTAGAAATTATATATTTTTAGGGCATTTATTTCAATTTTAGGTCATTATTTTGTCATTTTCGTGTCATTTCCTTCCTTATTTAGTCATTTTTATGTATTTACATAGAGTGTATTAACTTTTTTCCGTCGCTAGCGGTGCTGTCTTTGAAATGTTGTTTGTTTAATGCAAGAACGACACACCACCACAGTGTAAGTATTGGACACACTCTGTGTTGAAGTGTTGTCATGTCTTAGTCGGAAACGAGAATCAATGAAACGCCAAAATATTGTAAACTACTGTTTACCCTCAATAAACAATAATATAATCCGGCAGACCGCAAAAGGAAATGCCGAAGTTTGACTCGCCAGTTCCTCTGTGCCAGTATAAATTTCTGTGAGAAAAGAACATTCACAACATTACATTTACAGTTTTTACAATTATGTACATACTAGTCTATAACTTTGTGTGTACAATAATACTTTTTATAAATAACATATCAGTTTTTAGGGCATTCTTTATAATTATTAAGTAATTTCCTTTAGAATTTGGGGTCATTTTATGGGTCATTTTTCAAACATTTTTAGGTCATCAGAATCCGATCTCTGCTAATTACCTAATTTTCTTAACTCTGCGCAGAAGAATTCTTTCAATGCACAAATTACTTTCTATGTGGATTGTTCTCATTGAACTCATAACCTTCTACATTACATTAAAGATCTTAAATTGGACTTTAAGGAAAAAATTCGTTCCTACTTCACGTACTATGTTGAAATATAGGCCATTTTTTAATGTCTGGGAATTAAGGGTAAAGACAAAGGTTAAACACATTTCGCATTATAGGCAACCTCCAATGCCACCAAGTGGATATGTGTTGTGAAAATAAACCGAAGAGATTTACATATGTAATAACAAGGGAATTATCTGAAATCTTAACGGAAGTGAAGGTGTTCCAAAATATGCTTCACGAAGATCCTATAACATACGAATAATACAAGGACTGATTATGTAATTGCATACATTGAAACGTTTTTCCAAGAGTATTCCGTGTCAGAACTGTGACTCCAGAATTTCTACTTGCCTTTTAAAATAAAAATCAGGTAAACTGATGTAACAAAGTGCCAGTATGTTTTTGTTCAATCAGTTATGACTGTAATTATGATATGCAGAATATGTTTTTTTAATTGATTTCCAAGTTAAGCTCCAGATTTATTCATTAAGCAGGGCTTACGGAAGAACAAAGGTCTAGTTTTTTAATGAGATCAAAATCTTCCAGCATCAGCTGAACTGTACAGATTTATGATATCTTGACAATCGCACACTCACATAAAAATACGGAAAAAAAAAAATCAAATTGGCCGGTTTCGGGTTTTGAACCATGGACTCCAGAATGTGAGGTCAAGACGTTACCATCTTGGCCACCGGGGTCATTTTAACAGTCTAGTTGGATAAGCACATGTAAATTAATAGTGTTTTTTTGTCATAGCTACCTTTATTTTAATTTCCAAGGCCTTATAAGATCACAGTAAAACAATAGGCAGTGTTGTCAAGATAACTGATTTTAATTTTTTTAAATAAATTCTTTCGAATACGTATATTACCATAAAATAGGCACTAAATTGAGCATTATTCCGAAACAGGTCAACCGATTTTATCCATTATAAATAGACGTCTTCCCATGGACATTATAAATGCGTATACGAAGTTTCATACGATAAAGCGTATTTGAGTTATTGCGCCTTTAAAGTAGACACTAAATTGGGGTTTACTCCGGTACCGGTCAACAGATTAGGTTCAAATTCAATATGGCACTTTTCATGAACGTCATAAATGAGTATACCAAGTTTCATGGAAATCCGATACAGCGTATTGGAGTTATGGCGCCTTTCTATTAGAAAGGCGCCAAAATCTATTAAAATAGGCACTAATTGGGCATTACTCCGTACCGGTGAACCGATTTGATTCAATATCAATAGGGTTCTTCCCATGGACATTATAAATGTGTTTTCCAAGTTTCATTAAAATCCGAAAAAGTTGACTTATGGCGCGTACAGACACACGGACGGACAGACAGACGGACAGACATTTTTCGTCCCCACACACAATATCATAAAGTACCATACCCGAGTAATAACCCGAGTGCACCCACAAAAGAACTAACAGTTTGCAACCTTTGTACCTAAAATTCCTTGCATTGTCTCACTGAAATTTAAAACCCATTTCTTTGAAGAGCACAATAAACACCAGCAGATTTTAGTACAATAGCACATACCTTTTCAGATCCCCCAAAATTCTGTCATGAGAATAAAATTATTATTAGAAGAATGCAGTGCTGAGGCTAATTTTATGTCTTGCCTATAAGTACATGTACAGTACACAATTCCTTTGTGAATTGGCGTGTTTTATGGTGAACTGTGAAGTGTAAACAATTTGCAACCCAGTGCATATTTGTATGTTTTTCCCCTTCATGGTACATATTTGGTCATTTAAAGTGTATTAGATATTTAGAATATTACACTTGGTTTGCTTTTATTGATGTATTATTGATTTGAACTTTATGAAGAATTTAAGGTTTTTACTAAACTTGTCTCTGGTTGTAGGCCAATCTTCTCCGTTAAGAATGATGTCCTCTATTAGCTGTTTCATCTCCTGATTAAGATTTCTGCAACCATATACATTATATAAAATGTTCCAACAAATCCAAAACTGTTTTGGCAAGATCTTAATTTCGCGTGTCCTGAATCCTCATAGAAATACCCTTAACTCTGCAATTATAGGGATATTTAGTCGGAGTCTATTACCGACTGTGGGAAAGAAGGTTTCAGGTACTGCTCCATTGTTTGAGTTTGCTCATTTTAGGTAGATTTCGAAGAAAAATCTACCTATTGCAATGGATACCATGTCATGATTTTCGAAAAATTCTTTCATATCTTTACGTTTCATGCTCCCCTAAGTACGAAACCACCGCCCGTTAAAAAAAAAAAAAATTGTGATATTTATATATATATATCTCTTTACACGATAGCGGCCGTAATTTTGAAGATATTTGAACCAAATTTTAATATGTTATTTCTAGGCCCAATAGTTCGGACAAGTTCGTTAATGAGCAAAATTGGCCCAAGGGGGTGGTCGGGGGAGGGGGTTGAAATTTTTAAAAATGTATATCTCGGCCCCTATGAGGTATAGAGGGAAACTTTGTTTGAATAAATTAGAGTACTCCCTATGGAGTTCACAGTGGCACCAACGATTCGGGGGTTCGAGTGAGGGTGGGGGTGGGGGTGGGGGTGGGGGTGGAGGCGGGGGGATGAAAATTCGAACCTTTTGAAACCACGTCTTGTGGGGTATCGTTGAAAAGCTCTTGATGAGTACTCTACAAATCAATAACTAGTTTCTTGATAGCTCTCATATGATGCGGGATTTTAATGTTTGAAAATAATAACACTGAAAAGAATTATTATAATATCATAATTTTGTCTTCTTTAGCGGCTTTGCTAAATTTATTCATTGCTGATCTTGCGCACGGCCTCCCAGAATATTATATCCTATTCTTGTTGTCAAAACAAATGATTGTAGGCTCTTCCTCTTTACCGAATTTAGTTCTTATTACTGCGGGTTTGCCATGCCAAGGCTAAAAAAGAAGAGTGCTGCGCAGCGATAATAAATTAAACCAAAAGCACTTTGAAATCTACCTCAGCCTGTAGGCCTGCCTAAAGGGATTTTTTATTCTCATATGCGTTATTTTTTTTCTTTTGGTATTTTTTCATAACTACAGTATTTTCTTTTCTTTTGAACCTGCTTGTTTTGCGAGTCGATCTGCCAACTCGTTCCGTATAGGATCACATGAGCTCGAGATCCCTCGTCCCATATAATTCTCATCTTATCTAATTTTGTCAGTATTAATGATTAAGTAGTAATTATCGTAGACCTATGCAATAACATCTTGTATTTAGAAAGATTAGTACATTATGCAATAAGCCTATAATGGTATTCATTAAGACACATTATTTTTATGAAACGAGCAAATCAGGTTTCATAATTTTTATACGACTGTCTTAATTAGCCTACCATTAAAATTATGTTCATAATACTACATATTTTAATACGTATTCGGTTTATTTTTCTTACAGAAATATGTACATATTTCACACCTTGAGATTTCATAAAAATCTCTGCCCTGGTGTTTCACTACCGATCTCTGTAGGAGAGGGTTCAAGAAGCAGTTTGGGAATAAATTCTACTAGGCTACCGTGATTTTCTTTGTTTTAAAATTTTCAAGACATCTTACAATATTCTAATGTTTTTTACAAAATATTAAGAAGACATCCACGTCCCATTGCCATTCCGATATTCAAATTTACCTTGAATGAAAATAACTCGGTATTCTTAAACTATTCAGAACGTTAACATGCGGTACATCAAAGGCATGCAATATCATTATTGTTCTTCACCGCCTTGTCACTCGATAAGAATGCGCTATTATCAATGTAACTTAGCGCCCACAGATGAATTAATATACAAAGAATCATTAATATACTCCCTCTTAATAGTTTGCATGCACGGCCTAGAGATCTTGCAACTCTGCTGAAGTACTCACGCGGAGTTGACATGTAGCTGTCAAAATGCATGCTTAGATTCTGATTGGTTGAAATTCCTGAGGTAACAATCTAAATGGTGCGGCAGGAAATAAATAACATTGCTATTGCTATTATTAAATATCAAAGGTATTCCGCATGTTAAGCATTCCAGTCTCACACTAATAACAGCTGCTTGCGTTGTTCCTTAAATAAACCTCTTATGCCTATGTTTAACACATTCTTAACAAAAAATTCGGCTTCACATTTTATTGATTTGTACAATCTTGTACAAAAAATTAAGACAAATCTGTGACATAGCTTTCGACAATATTTCCAAACACAGAATGTAAGTTTTTCCAAATATAGGCTGACTAAAATAAAACAAAAAATACGATGATCCCAATATTGCCAAAAGTTTACTATTGATTTAAACTCGAGCACGAATATAACTTACATCAACCTTCATGGACAAAATAAACTGGTTGTTTTGACTATCCGTCGTATTGTTAATATCTAACATTAGGATCACATCACGACATCCTGTCACGTCCTTCTTCGGAGAGTGACTCATACTAAAACAAAGTGCCTGCGATGAAGTGTCAACCGTCGCAGCTGTTATGAAGGCAGTGGGCGCATTCTTGAAGGTTGTAATAGTGTCCCGCCAGATATCACTGAAGTTCCCTGTTTATGTTAACAGGATGCTTAATAATTTCTATGACTTCTGTAACTAGTCCCACGCAAGAGTTGGCCAATGACGCACGTTTCTGCGTCGCGGCAGGCACGGCTCCAACTCCCAAGCGTTCGGGTGAAATATCTACGCAAATAAAGCCGCGATCGGTGTAATGATTCAGGTTCTCACAGTTACAGTTGGAATTACAATGGAAATATCTCTTGTGATGAGGTACGTGGTTATTTCCATTGTAATTCCAACTGTAACTGTGAGAACCTGAGCCATTACACCGATCGCGGCTTTATTTGCGTAGATGTTTAACCCGATCGCTCGAGATGTGGAGCTGTGCTCGCCGTGACACAGAAACCCGCGTCATTGGCCAGCTCTTGCGTGGGGCTCTCTGCATTTTCTTGTTTCAGCAGTGTTATGTCATCAAAATGTATTTTGTGGCCCGCTTCGTCAGAATGAGATGCTATGGCGGAGTTGTCAGTGTTGTTTTGTTTCTGATGTCTGATGAGTTCTTTTCTTCTAGCATCCAGAGAGGGTCCCGTTTGTCCTATGTATACTTTTTCACACATACATGGAATTGACCCCCGCTTCATCTAAAATGTTGATTTAATATTTCTCTTTCTTCTTAAAATGCCTTCCAATTTGTTAGCAGAAGTAAAAATCGTGTCAATGCCATGTTAAAATCTTACGAAAATAAAAAATAAAATAATAATAATAATAAAAATATAAAAAATAATAATAAAAATAAATAAATATATAAACTAAAATAAAAAACCTGATCCGTGACTCCACCGATGTAGTGAAAATAGGCCTTGGACTTGGGCGGCAACTTTTCAGTAGGATTTGTTAGGTCTATTTGGTTTCTAGATACTAATCTGTGTTCCACTTTCTTGAAAATGTTTCGTATTTCTCGTGTTGGATAACCATTTCAGTGAAAGGCATTTGATAATGATAATGACTTGAGATCCTGTCGAATGTTTTCACTGCCACAGGTTTCAACAGCCCTTGAGATGAGGGTGTTTAATATCACTCTCTTAACTGATGGTGGATGATGTGAAGACCAGTTCAGATATCTATTCTATGTTAGTCGACTTTCTATGCACAGATAGATATCTGAGCTGGTCTTCGCATCATCCACCATCAGTTAAGAGAGGGCTGCTGAAACCTGTGACAGTGAAAACATTCGACAGGAACTCAACTCATTATCATTATAAATGACTTTCACTGAAATGGTTATCCAACACGAGAAATACGAAGAAGTATCAAGAATGTGGAACACAGATTATCTGGAAACCAAATAGGCCTAACAAATCCTACTGAAAAGTTGCCGCCCAAGTCCAAGGCCTATCTTCACTACATCGGTGGAGTCACGGACCAGGTTGTTAAAATTTTAAAGAAACATGACATTGACACGATTTTTACTCCTGCTAATAAATTGGAAGGAATTTTATGAAGAAAGAGAAATATTAAATCAACATTTTAGATAAAGCGGGGGTCTACTCAGTTCCATGTATGTGTGAAAAAGTATACACAGGACAAACGGGACCCTCTCTGGATGCTAGAAGAAAAGAACTCTTCAGAAACAAAACAACACTGACAACTCCACCATAGCATCTCATTCTGAAGAAGCGGACCACGAAATACATTTTGATGATAATAACACTGCTGAAACAAGAAAATGCAGTGAGCCCCACGCAAGAGTTGGCCAATGACGCACGTTTCTGCGTCGCGGCGGGCACAGCTCCAACTCCCGAGCGTTCGGGTGAAATATCTACGCAAATAAAGCCGCGATCGGTGTAATGATTCAGGTTCTCACAGTTACAGTTGGAATTACAATGGAAATAACCACGTACCTCATCACAAGAGATATTTCTATTGTAATTCCAACTGTAACTGTGAGAACCTGAATCATTACACCGATCGCGGCTTTATTTGCGTAGATATTTCACCCGAACGCTCGGGAGTTGGAACTGTGCCCGCCGCGACGCAGAAAAATGCGTCATAGGCCAACTCTTGCGTGGGACTCACTGTAGAAGATTCCCTAGAATTTATTAAGCATTCTGTTAACCTAAGCAGGGAAGACCAGTGATATCTGGCGGGAAACTCTATTAAAACCTTAAAGAATGCACCCACTGACTTCATAACAGCTGCGACGGTTGACACTTAATCACAGGCACTTCGTTTTAGTGTGAGTCACTCTTCGAAGAATGACACGACAAGATGTCCAAAACGTTATTAACAATACGACAGCCCGTCTCAGATACGGTTCATCAATACCATTAGAGTACATTACACCGAAGATGTCTAGGTGCATCCATTCACCACAAGGAACGAACTGGCGAAGGAAGGTTGTCGCCTTGTTGGCTCCTCCTCCTGGACCCATGCCCACGTTCTTGATGTCCACAGACCTGAACTTGCTGGCTTGGTTGGTGTAGGAGTCCCACAGAGGAAATCCCCACATCCTGTCATCTGTATGAACTCCAGCCATCCTAATCTGTTCTCACCGGAATCTGAGTTGGTTCAGACTCCCGTGGCAGCTGCACCATCCCTCGTCTCACGTCGTTAGTCAGGGTCCCAATATCCACTGTAAACCGCGGGCAGAAGTTATGTGAGTAACACAGCGTGTCTGCCAAGATTAGTCTTCCTTCGCAATCAATATTCCGGATCAAGATGTTCTTGCCATTCATTTCTGTGACGATGTCCCAGGGTTTGCACACCGGACATCCAGGCATGTTTTCGCATAGCGGGATGAGTCCTCAGTTGTTAATTGGTAACTGAAGATGTGTGAATGCTCTAGTTGTAGCCACAACACACGATGCTCCGGCCATGTCTCCCAACATATTTTCCATGTCGTATGGCTTTTTTCAGACAGACACCGCCGCTGTCGATTGCCTATTAATACAAGAGGTATTTCGTAGTACGACGCTCCATAACAACTGATCTCCAGGAATATGGGAGGCTCGTATGAACCCTTTGTATTTCTCAGGAATTCTGAATTTCCGCCCAACTTCGAACTTTCATTTTTACGTTGATGCCGGATTTACACAGTACTTACACAGCATTCTGTGCGAAATATGTAGGTGTCATTAAATTCGCAGGCGTATCTGTGAACTGCCGTGCGATATTCTGAGCTGCTGCCTTTTCTAAACCAATGTGCCATCCTGTATAGGCGCAACTTTTGCAAAGTTCGAGGTGTGGCATTTATATTTTCTTCTCCGGGCTCTTCAGTTCCTGATATACCCAAACACCAAGCACTGCTCCTTCCGCCGATGACTCGGCATGTCCATAATCTTCTAAATACACTCTCTGCATGTCTATCCTTTGGAATTCTTCTTGCCCACTCCAGCTTTACTCGTATGAACTCTTTTCTGTCCTCTCTTTCTTCTACATCATTATAACCTGCACATTCTGGCCCAAGGCCAACAACTGCAACTTCACCTAATTCTTTATCTAGGCCGTAAAATATTCTGAAATCTTCGTTATAAGGACATGGTCCAGAAAGTTTTAGAAGGTATTCCAGGCGACTTTCGGTGATATCAAGGTGTTTCCGTGAGTTGGGTCGGATCAAGCACAAGATCATCTCTGCGTTCGTAGTTACCAACTACCAGATTCTCTTATCTCCGCCACATTCTACGTCCTCTTCTTCATCCGGAGCAGCATTTTGAAAACTTACATACGAGTTATGTGCTGCACACTGGAATAACAGAAAACAAAACCTTAGTTTAAACTGTCTGCTCTTGTGAGGAAAAGCATCCTTTCACTTTTTCAGATATAGGCGTTATAATGTAACCATTCACTTTTTCTGTTATTGGATCAATAATATACTTTGTTGCAAAAAGCCCATGCTGTTCTTCCCGGTATCTTTGCAACTCTGTGGGCGATAGCAGCAGGTACAGAAATAAGCGTTCTTGCACTGCCTACATGAATAGTTACAGGGGCAATTGTTGTATCCATGCTTGCAGATTCTGCTCTAACCTAGTTCTGAGCATGATGTGAGCTAACAGGTGTAAAATAATTAATGTAGTCAGCAACCTTGCAGTACGACCATTACCATCGTAGTAAGGGTGAATTGTTACAAATTGATAATGCACGTTACCGTACGTACTTTTGTTTACTTTCTTCAGTGGTTCTCCTTATCTCTTTCTCAGCTTCATACTATCTTTCCTGTCAGATTAAAAATTGAATTGAACTAAAAATGTTGTTTGACACACTACTTTGAACATTTCCTGCGCTCATTTCCGTTTCATATTACAACAGTATTTAGCTGAATTAATTTGCTGTTAATTGCATCATTGGATGGTGGAAATTTATTTTTCTATATTATAGAGGCGGTATTAAAAAAGTAAGCATAAGATAGCTTTTATATTATTAATTTTGTAGTAGAGTTATGTGGGCAAATTATGAAAATTTATCTATTAATTCAGGAGTTTTATGGGTACGCTAGGGCAGATCGATATTACCGGAAACATAAAGTTCAGTATTTTTAATTTAGATGAAAAGTCTCAAGTAAACCAAGAATCTCAAGTACATAAGATCTCAGCAGAACTTTCGGCTTTTTGGAAAACTTATCTAACAAATGCAGCATGTTTATACTATTTAAACGTGTTTTTATACTAATCGGTAAAATATTAGGTGGGGCGTATGGATACTGAAGCAAATGTGAATGTACACTATGTAGGATTTATAAGGAGCAGTAGCTTTTCCTCTTAAATGTACTAACGTAATGACTAATGACTGTAAATAGTAATGATTGGATATCTTCATGGAGCAAACAAATGTGGAAGTCGTAGGTCAGGAAATGTTGATTACCTGCAGTGTTATTTCATAAGTTGCTCTTACACTTCGTACTAACTGTGTGCTTCTAACTAATAATGCGCGAATATAAAGTGCCATTTTTATATGTAGTTAAAATTCTGCGTGATGTCGAAATTTTGTTCGCAACGGTTTAAATCTTCTTCGGAATGGTTTGTATGGAAACAGAATGTTTGTGCTTATTATTGCAAATTCATTATTGCCGCGCCCAACATTTAACTGGTACTTATAATCAATTATATTCAAGGCCATCTTATTTCATACTGAATAGATTCTACTTGAAATAGCGAATTTATTTAATTACTTAATTAAGGATAAGACAAAAGTCAGCTTTCTGAATTAAGGGTTGCCCACAGGTGTATGCGATATTAGGTTAGTGATAATTAGAGCCCGGATTTAAAAGCAAAATAAAATCAGGTAAATTGACGTAACAAAGTGCCAGAATGCTTTGGTTTAATCAGTGATAATGGCAATTATGATATGCACAAAATAGGCAAAGTTATTTTTTTTATCTATCTCCGAGTTACGCTACAGATCGATTAATTAAGCAGGGCTTACGGAAGAACAAAGGTCTAAAGTCTGACACTTAACCTTAATTCAAACTCTTTATACACTGATATAAGAAATTCTTAAAATATGTCAACATTTCATAAAATTCACTGGCATAAAACTCCGCTAAATATTTCACACTAATATCCCTTCCGTATATAACAGTATCCATGTAGTATTCGTTTCAACTTGATCAACGAAATTAACAAACATCTGTCTTCATTGGAGCCAAAGCCCTCAAAAAAACATGTGACCTTTAATTAGTCGTTCCTCTGGTATCGTTAAACCGATTTGGTCCAAAATAAATATGCTTCTTGCCATGGAAATTTTAAATTCGTATACCAAGAGAATATTATAGGAGAAAAATTCCTCTGACACTGGGACTTGAACCCAGGACCTTTGGCTATTCGCGCCAATGCTCTACCAACTGAGCTAAGCCGGAGTTCAATTCACAGCGGCGGAAGGAACCTCTCCCATGACTGATTGCCCTAATGGTCTACCTCATGGTGAACTCCGGCTTAGCTCAGTTGGTAGAGCATTGGCGCGAATAGCCAAAGGTCCTGGGTTCAAGTCCCAGTGTCGGAGGAATTTTTCTCCTATAATATTCTCATGTGATGTCCAACAGAGACAATCTGTGGTTCATGAAAGCTTATATATCTATTTCGTATACCAAGTTTCATAAAAATATGATAAAGCGAATTTGAGTTATCGCACCTTTCTGATATATTACCATAACAAAGGCACTAAATTGGGCATTAATCCGGTACTGGTCAACCGATTTGGTCCAATATCAATAGGCTTCTTCCCATAGACATTATAAATGCGTATACCAAGTTTCATGAAAATCCGATAAAGCGTACTTTAGTTATCGCACGTACAGACAGACGGACAGATATTTCCCGTCTCCCACACAATATTATAAAATACCATACTGGCACTTAACAATGTTTTCCTCGTCCAATATAGACTAAAGTCTGACCGTCCTAAGAAGGAACCCTGAAGTAAACAAAAACCAGTACATCTGTCGTCTCACTCTAGCACAATACTAGAGTATGATCCAAGAGTGAGACAAACATATTAGTGTTTGTTTACTTCAGGATTCTTTCTTAGCTCATCTCGGGTAATAGATATATTCGTTTTCATATTTCTCTTTCCTTTTTCTGTCTCTCGCTTCCTTTTTTTCATCAAGCCCGGATTAACGCCCAGCTGAGTAGGCTGCAGCCTAGGGCAGAATTTTCCCCTCCCATACTCCTCACTCCATCACTCTTTTTTTTTTTTTAATTTTAAAATGAGTGTTGTATATTATAGTAATGGATAAGCTATAATGTGGGTGTTGTATGATGGACAATTGTAATGAAATATACTATCGCCAAGGTCCTACCGAGTGTGTGGCCACATTTCGATCCTATACAAGTGAGATTCATTTGTGAACTTCAGAGTTCAGTTTGCATTTTAATTTGTAAAATAATAAAATCATGTAAACTGATGTAACAAAGTGCCAGTATGTTTTTGTTTAATCAGTTATGACTGCAATTATGATATGCAGAATGTGTTTTTTTTTTTTCAATTGATTTCCAAGTTAAGCTCCAGATTTATTCATTAAGCAGCGCTTACGGAAGAAAAAAGGTCTAGTTTTTTAATGAGATTAAAATCTTCCAGCATCAGCTGAACTGTGCAGATTTGTGATATCTTGACAATCGCACACTCACATAAAAATAAAAATAAACGGACAGACGGACAGACATTTTTCGTCCCCCACACAATCTCATAACGTACCATACTGGCACTTAATAAATACTGACGAAAAATATGCAAATAGTGGCCAGGTTACTGTCATTAAATGCAAATATTACACACTTTTTACTATACGTAGATATGGTAACAACAATGTTCGGTACTTGGGATTAGCCGGACCTTGTATTTATAAGGGTGAAGATGTAAGACTCTCAAAATGAGAAGGCTTGTCCCCTCAGAATAAGAGTCTCGTAAAGTTATGCTTTACAGTTTTAATTAAAATAACTAACTCTACCGTCATGTACGAGTAAATGCCTTAATCTGCTTGAGTGGAAGAGAGGGCCTCAAGGCCTTAACTGTGCCGTATAAAAAAATATTATTACTGTTATTATTGTTATAATTATTATACGGGGTACGCCGTGACGCAGTTTTTTTTTTTTTATTGGCCTAAACTTTCTGGTGGCATATAGCTCTCAGCCCCAACAGAAATGAGTACAGGTACCAGAAATCTGACAGCCTCATTTTCCCGAACCCTAAGAGTCTTTATGGCCTGTATAGGAATCACTTTACTTCACTTTTAGCCTCACTAAAGTATAACTGTAAAGACAAACTTTACAAGTATATTGTTCTGAGGGGGCAAGCAATAAAACTCCCCTTGTTTTAAGAGGCTAAACCTTAACCACCATACATACAGTGAAATCTCGATACAACGATTTCGCAGGGACCAGAAAAAAATATTGTTGTAGAGAGAGATATTGTTATATCGAGAATTTACAAAAAATGTTCAAATATTGGTAGTATATGTAGGAAACAACTTCAATAATTGAAATGCTTTAAGTATTTAAGGAAATAAAGAATTTTTACACAAGAACTGCTATACTGAACTGTATTCACTCCACCCTTAAATTATTACACTAACTTATGAGCAAACACATTGTCTTTTCAGGAAGAAGCTGGTAAAACATCCCAGTCTCGTCAGCATTATAAATATCTTCTGGCAAATATTTCTCAGTAATTTTTTTTCATTTCATGACTGCACCAGAGATTTGCGTCATTTGTTGGTGCAGATTTCTCTTCCCATTGAATTAACTTAAAAGTTATGCCATGGCGGTCTCTAAAGCGGACAAGCCACCCATTGCTAGCCTTGAAGTCCTCCACACCAAGCATGGTAGCAAACTTCTTAGCTTGACTACAAATCAACGGTCCATTTATTGGAATGTTTAAAGTTCTTTTTTCATTGAAGCATTCCAAGGTTGCAGCATCCAAGTCAATAAATGTTGCCGTTTTCTAGTAGGATCCACGGCATTTGAATTGAGTTTTTCCTCGATCTCATTCCTTTTCTTTAAGAAAGTCGACACCGTAGATTCCGAAAGCCCGTACTTTTTCGATGTTGCAGTTTGTTTCATGCCTGCGTCAATGTCTTTAATTACAGCTAATTTCTGCTGCATACTAATTTGTTTGCGAGAAGCCATGCTGACAGAGAAGCACAACAATACGCGAACACCACCAAACAAACTTGCCGTGCAGTGCAGGCACTGACTGGCGACCAGGCAACTGGTTTACTCCATTGTGCACTTGAGCGAGGGTGAAGCACGATCAAGGTCAAGGAAGGCGATTCCACCCTTAAAACGAGGCGGGGGAGTTCATGATTTGGACTTTCACGATCTATTTTTATCGTTGTACCGAGGAAAATGTATTTACGGGGATTCTAAATGTAATCGTAGTGGGGAGGTTTATCGTTATTAAGAGTATCGTAAAACCGAGGGGAATTCTACATTATTTTAATGGAAAGTATGCCGGGACCAAAATATTTTAACGTTATAAAGAGTATTATCGTTATATCGGTAATCGTTGTACGGAGATTTCACTGTAGATCATTCAGGGAAAGTAACACCGTTAAGGTTTATACTTTATTAAAAAATATTTTATTATAATTATTATTATTATCATCATCGACGAGCTTCAGGACCTGTACGCTTCACTGGATTTAGTAAGGGTAATTAAATCGTGAAGGATGAAATGGGCTGAACATGTTGCACGCATGGGGAAGGAAAGACATCTCAAAAGTATTGACTGGGAGACCCGAAGGGAAAAGACCACGTGGAAGACCTAGACGCAGGTGGGATGACAATCTTAGAACGAATTTAAGGGAAGTAGGATTTGTGAGGATTATTGGATGGAGTTAGCACAGAATAGGGTTGAATGGCGGACTCAGGTAAGCGCGGCAATGAACCTTCGGATAATAGGAATAGATAATATTTCTTTAGCTTGCTTAGGAATTGTCTATTGCCATTGAGTGAGTGAGTAAATAAGTTAGTAAGTAAGTAAGTAAGTAAGAAAGTAAATAAATAAGTACGTAAATAAATAAGTAAGTAAATAAATAAGTAAGTAAGTAAATAAGTAAGTAAGTAAATAAATAAATAAGTAAGTAAGTAAGTAAGTATCATCATCGTATCTTTGGTAAGATCGTGCCAGGCCCTGGTTAAGGATGTCGCTCCGGGGCCCCCGCAATCAGGGGTCCCCGAAAACCCTTTAAAAACGCAAAGGTGGCTAAAAAAACAGAAAGATAAGATTGGAACATCAGTGTAAGAGTGTAGTGTTTATACATATTAAAGAAGATGATATTTAGCGTTTCAAACTTTAAAATTGAAATATCTCGGAATCTAGTGAAAATAGCATTCATCATTATTCCCCCAAAGTCTTCATAGGCCTAATGTTATTCAATGTTAAGAACAAATATATTTTTATTTATAATTCCTAATTTGATAATAGTCCTTTAACACTTTCAGGACTGATAGCATTTTGAATTACTAATAAATTCGATGATGAACGAGTCTTCACCGCAACTTCAAGAATCACTGTGAAGGAAACTTTCTTTTTAGGAAAACAAACCTACTCAGTTCGTTAAATAAAATTTATGTTAATGTGTATAAATATCTTGCGTCACGCTAGAACTTGGCAGCAAGGAGTCAAATGAATGCTCGAGGCGTGGAATATGCGATGATCGAGCTTGGTGCAGTAGGAACAGACACTGACCTCAATCGCTGCACTAATTAAAAACAGGACGTAATCTGAAGTTCCTAGTCTTGAGATACAATTGATATTCTGCACGAAAAAGAAGGGAAGCGAAGGAGACAGAAAGAGAGCGTGAGAAATGAAGGAAGGGCGAAAGACGGAAGGATAGATAATGAATGAGAAACCGGGAGAGTGTGAAATCATGTTAGAAATTGAGAGAACAATTTTAATTCTTGTCTTCGGTACTCACGATATAAGACACATACAGAACAATTTCAAAATAAATCAAAAACTAAAATACTATTTTTAATGGACGTAATCCAGAGTATTTTAACAAGAATTTAACAAACAAAAATACGATTGTGAACGTGAAAGTCGGCAATGTACGTACTGCTATAACAATTAAGATGCTTACAAGGGCCTTCGAGCCCAAAATAGTCACTTGACATTTTCATTATCGAATCTGATTGCTAAAACGAGTCTACGATGCTCTTTACACTAAAATCTCCCAGACAAGAGTAATAAATTAAGCGAATGAAATATGGGAAATGATAATGGAGAGAAGAAATTCAATAATGAAATGCTCATGCACCGTCTCTCGTCAAGTGGTTTGGTAAAAACTCACTACTGGTCCTGATTTATTAAGCACTGAAATATTGTAATATATTGTGGGGTGTTCATCTTGGATGTATGCCCGTTAATACTCTAATCTACCAAATAAAATTAATAGGTATGTATCGATTCTGGCACCTTTTATATTTTTAATTCTCCGTACAGATGCTTTCGACACAGAGCAAAATGCATTGTTTTCAAAACAAAATTTGAAAACAATAAATAAATTAAAATAGAGTATAATAAGATTTTTAGATTTTTTAGCTTTTTTTGTACTTTTAGGTTTTACACAGTAAGGTTCAATTTTGACCTGCTGGTATCTAATCATCAAATGTGACCAAAATTTGACGACATATTTCAAATAAAATATGCAAAACATCAACGAATTTCTTTATATTGTAATGCTACAAAGTAAATGCGAAATTATGCATTTAGTCTGCAAGAGTCTACAAGGAGTAATACCATAAGCCTACTGATTTTTCCTTTCCATCTTTTCGGACTCTCTTCATATCTACAAATATGGAACTATGTTCAATAATACAGCAAGATTATTTCTCAATACACATATCAAGTTCTCATTCTTTTATTTCCTGAATATTCTTTGAATTTCAATCAAATATTTGTTTTTCATATTTACTAATACCAACATATTGTTTTCATAAATTAAGAAATCGATTCTAATAAACAAGATGGCTGAACACATAGGATGTTAACACTATATTACTGCGAGTTATTTTACGTTATAATAAATCAGCATGGCAGAAATCGTATGCATATTGAAGTACGACTGCTTTTGGTATTTTCCAATGGAGACCATTTTTAGCTAGGGACTTTATTCAACAACGTATTCAACTTTTCCCCTGAAAAATTGCCACTATGTGAGTCAACAGGTAACAAAATAAGATAGGATTATTAATAAAAATGTTTCTTTTAGGTTTAATAGTATATTGCGATACAAGTGCCGTAAGGCACGTTTACGGCCCGTGTGTTGCATGCTATTTTTTGCACGACGGTTACTTATATCAATTTAATTATATTAATTGTGATATTACCTGAAAATATTATGTAAATACATTCTTGAAAATAGATGTTTATTTCAGAAAGTGATTCGCATGTGTTTGTTGTTATGGGAACCGAATATTTGTCCTGGGGGCCGTGCCCATAAAGGCTTGTATTATGAAGTGTATCATAATGAATTATGACGTAGCGCTTGGACCGTAAGTAATTTAACCTCATCGCAACCGTCCTTAGCAACAAGACTGTGTGGGAATGTCAACTTACGAGCCATATAAACAACGTTCGTAAGTACCACTTACTAGCTAAGGAGTGCAAAAAGTTCTTTAACGGATATTTAATTTCAGATTCGGGACTCAAGGCATAACGTATCTCTTGGACTTTCCTGAAGATTCTTTCAACCCCCTCCCCCCCCCCCCAAAATAGCCGTCTGCAAGTTTAGGCCTGCAACTCTTGGGTTCAGAAGATAGGACAGAACCACGTGTTTTAAGTTATTGTTGAGAACTTTTTGAAGAAGCGATAAAAAGTGAAATCTGTAAACATAATACTCGAAGTATTAAGCTAATTTCAGGCTTCCCAGATAGTTAATTAATGAATTATTTTAAGAAATATAACATACTTTTCGAAAAAAAAGTGTGTCTTTTTAGTCTGGACTGCTACTATCGCCGGAACGAGAGAAATTTTACTATCAGTAAAGCTATGTGCTACCCTAACCTCAATCAAGTGGGTAATGATGGATAGAGCCTTGGAGCGCAATCAGTGCCTACTAGATACATGCAGTTCATTTCCCGTGATGATTCATTTTCGTTTCATTTATTTATTCACACGTCATATTTTCAAGACTTGGCTCTGATATATTTGTTCATCAGGGACACGCTCACTTTTGTATAAATATCTACAGCTGACTTTGTAATACCTAATAATTGTTTTCAGCAATACAATTTTGGAAATATTACTCATACTACAATTAATTTAAATTAAAAGCCAGTATTGGGATGTCCCTTTAATTCTTCCCTCCAATTTACGTCAAATTTCTTAATATGAAAACGTAATGGACATATTATTTTGTTTAACCGTTTCACCGTAGTAGTTGACGAATAATCCATTTTTAATACAGGCAAACATTGTTTAATGATGCTTCTTTACTGTCTGTTATCGCTCTTTGTTGGTGAAACATTATCATATTCTGTCATATATTATTTATAATGCAGTTTTGTGTGGTATAACTTTTCAAAATGAATGTGAATTTGTAATTATATGCAAATTGAAACAACATATTTACCAGTTTAGTTTCTTTTTGCGATTCCTGCCTTTTATTTCTACTTTTGATTGGGGATTAAAGTTTTGCGCTAAAATAAAAAAAGTAGACAGAAAATATCGGAATGGAGATCTCAAAATGCGATGCAGTTATGAAATTCCTCCCGAACACCGGGTACAATACTAATATTATATTGTCAAACAATATTGTTAGGTCAACCTACATTAAGGCTTATTCTGCTTCTATGCGTATCTCGTACCTTCGTAGGTAAACCAAATTGACCTAACTCTGAAAAATAAATTTCTAGACTGAAAATCTGAATAGTACCACAATAAAATTAATGCGTATTCTAAAGCAAGAGTGACCTTCAGCACTGTACATCAAATTGCAAAAAAAAATATTTTACAAGAAATTACGGAAGTTACTTTTTCAACAAGGCTATAAGCTATCACGTGATCTGCGGTTGCCATGGTTGAAAGGAGTTTCCTTGATTGCTTTACTGGAACTATTTTAATGTAAAAAGATAATTGTTGCAATATAGAACATTTCAGTAGAACTATTGTTATTCAGTAATGGGACATGACCACCTTGTTTGCAGCACATTCAACAAGTGAACGCAGAGGGTGTATTGTCTTTTTTTTTTTTTTTTTTTTTTTTTTGCTGGTAAATAAGCAGGCATAATATTATATGTTTATCTTCATTCTATTAACATTGTTATTATTCTAAACGATGTGAAGACCAATGAGGGTTATGTTGAATTCTCTGTTTTACTTTTGTCTACCTTGTCAATATATATGAATGAAATGAGAAAGGTTCGCCCGAGTGGGCATTGAGTAACTGTTTCACTCTTTGCTATACTCGGTCAGAGATTTTGTTCTGTTTGGGCACGACGTAATATGGTATTTATCGCATCTCTGTTCACAAAGTTCACACACGCATCTGTCGTTTGGGTTGTGAAACGATTTATTCTTGCATATTTTGTGGTGAAAGCCGTGGATGGCTAGCCGTGTTACCACATGTCTCTGTTCCTGAAATTCCTTTGTCCAGTTTCTTTCAATCATTGCTCCTGTTGCATAAAATTCGGACCCGTCTTTCAATATATATACTTGTTTTGTCAATATATATACTAGCTAATTAGTTTCGTATACTTAATTACAAAATATTGCATTAGTTACGTATTGTCATTCGTATTTACATTGTTTCATACGATAAAAGTCTTGAATTAGTATGCCTATTTATTTATATAATCTAATATAATATATTATAATACAATATAATATAATATATTATAATATAATATATATAATATAATATATAATTAACATATAATATAAGTTAAAATATAATATAATATATTATATTATTATATTATATTTTATTTTATATTTTATATTATAATATAAGTTAATTAATAAATTACCTAGATACAATAATTTTATTGAGCAGTGGAAATTCCAAAGATTCTAACCGCCTTTTGAGAACTATTCAGGAGAGAGAAAATACTTCACAGTACTCTTATATCTGAGTCTGCTGTACTCTTTATCTGTGCAGGGGTGTAGTAGCTACTACAACAATAAACAACACATACAAGTAACATGGGTTATTGGCGTTGGCGCATGCAAAAACCATTCTTCCAAAAAATGGTATTTAGAACCTTTGCAATTTCCACTCCTCAATTATTAAAGTGTTATATTATGAATAACTATGCATAATTGACAGCGAGATTTTGGTTACTTAGTACGATAGCAGTAATGAACTTGCAATGGTTTCAAGCTTTCATTTGTTGTGCCTTTTTTCCTAAATCTAAGAACTGATTTTTGGTTCAGGCCCATTTTTGCATGGATTGGATGAAGTGCATGCACCGTTTCAGTCCTGAAAATATTTTTAACGTGATTAGGTGAGAAGTGATAACTAGAACCGTACATTAAGCACAAAAATTCAAAATAAGCATGCAAAAAAGCCCTAAAATCTTAAAAACAAGATCTCAAATAGGCATTAAATTAAATTTAATCTCCAGTCTTCTTTTTTCAGCTTTACCTCCCCCGTAGTATATTTGTTTATGCCTACTAGAAACATGAAGGAAACCAGAATATGAACTTAAATGTTTACGAAACGGAGTGGTAGTACAATGTATTCATAAAATGTCAATTTCTGTACATTCTAATGCAGTGCAATAGTCATTTCTAAAATCATAGGCACTTATGGGAAACTCGTAAATAGGCGAAAACTGGCAAAATTACCTTTGCTGTAAACAAATCTAATGTATGAACTTATAATTCATTTTAAAGATATCTGTATGACATTTTGCCTGACATCTTGTCTCTAGTGATAACGAATAATTCACATAAATTTTACCGATGCTGTTAATCTGAAAATCACCGTTCTCTCACTTTGCTATGTACTAATTCGTTTGACGGAAACTATATCAGAGTGGAAATGTTTTTTATTTACCCACGCATGACTACATTATTAACATATTTCAGGTCAATTGTATTAGGTGTTTACTGATTTTCGATGAGCCATTACAAAAATATATATATTTCCTCTTGAACCAAATTTAGTTGAAGGAAATTGTACAGAAAGGAATTTGAGAAAATGGAGGTGAATTTTTACTGAAAATTTGACAATATAGCACACCATTTATATGATGCAGGGAAACTTCTTCCCCCTTCGCAATTGTAACAGGAACAGGCATCGGCTCATACTCAGACTAATGAGCATGCCCTGCTCTGTGATCGGTTTAGAGCTGAAGTCATGGACGTGCTGAAATAATTCCTTGGTTCGGATGAGAATTCTAGTTCATGCTACTCGTATTCAATATAGCGTTCCATAGGATGGGAACCAAATAAAATTTCCTGTGGATTTGGACTTTATAATTTTATATATAATATAATATAATATATAACATAATATATAAATAATACACACATAAATTGCTTTTATTATTTGTATGGAGCAGCAACCAATTGATTACCTCGACGTTTCACAACTGTCCTAAAATGTTATTGGCATTTCTTACTATAGCACAGGTTATTAAGTGCTTATGGTACTTTATGAGATTGTATGGTGGATCGGAAATGTCTGTCCGTCAGGTTCTGTATGCGTGACAATTCCATTGGAGTTATATAGGATTTATAAGATTTTCACGAAATTTGGTATACGCATTTATAACGTCCATGGGAAAAGCCTATTGATTTTAGACCAAATTGGACCCCGGTACCGGAGTAACGACTAATTAACGGTCACATGCTTTTCAA
Organism: Ectobius pallidus; assembly: GCA_964059195.1. Classification (NCBI taxonomy): domain Eukaryota; kingdom Metazoa; phylum Arthropoda; class Insecta; order Blattodea; family Ectobiidae; genus Ectobius; species Ectobius pallidus. The sequence continues at coordinate 81,970,021 of CAXKWD010000002.1, read as the reverse complement.
ATGGCAAATCATCACTAAGATACAACAAATCTGCGTTGCTAGCCATAACTACGACCTCCCAGTTCTGTTAAGACGTCATAAACACTCCATTCATAGCACGGTGAATGCACGAGTCAGCCATTACATTATGTTGGATAAAAATTGTCTTTTTATTCAGAAATAGAGAAAATGCTTAATAAGTGTTGTGTTCTGGCTGTACTATAACAATAACAATGCTAAAGAAGAGTCTGTCCAAGTGATTAAATTTCCCACAAATGAATCAAGACGGCTTGAGAGAGAATTTTATACCTTCAGATAACTCATGGTAAGTAAACACACGGTAATGATAAACACTTGTTAGTATTTTGTTAAACCTATACGGTGGTAGTAATTATGATTTATAGTTTGTGAAGGGTATTTATTTACATTACTGCTAATTAGTTGCTTACCAAACGAATTATTGTATCATTTGAAAATGGTACTCTGTTAATAATAAACATTTATGTTTTAGGTAGGCCTGTATAACAACATTAATAGTACAAATTCTGTGTCATATATCAGAAGCATATGAAATATGGCCTATTAATTCCATCTGGTAGTTTGTTATATCAGTTTACTTGTACTTGTACTAGTACAAATTCTGTGCCATATATCAGAAGCATATGAAATATGGCCTATTACTCGTAATTCCATCTGGCAGTTTGTTATATCAGTTTACTTGATTTATTATTCTTATAAATATATCCTTGTATAAATAATGGAAAAGTGTACGTAACAGTATATTTTTGTTGTAGCAGTAATATACTATTTGCTATCTAATACTATACGCTATGCCTATCTTATAATATGTTATAATTGTACTAAGAGGTATTACTAAAAATAATTATAGTAATAATGTGGTATATATAATAGTGACAATCAAATTTTTGGGAGCAAAAATTCATATTATATATTGAATCATAGTAATGATAATTATTTATTACCTTACAAATGAGTTTGTCTGAAAAATAATTATAATCATCGAGCAAAATACTAAATTCTACAAGCTCAAATGCTTAACAGAACGGAAGAGTATCCAATAGGCACCTCCATGATACCAGTAAATATGTGGGCTGCATGTTGTTAAAGATTCGCAATGTTATTATAGCGACCTTGACAATGTAGAATACCACCACAATTTCTTGACCTATTTAGACCTTGCACTTTCATCATCCTCCCCCGCAAGTGGAATCGTGTTGGTTTGATTCTGAAAAGAAGGCAAGGGTTTCGGGCAGCCAATAAGAGGGATGCAGACTTCATGGCACCTGGCACTGGATCGACCGGGCCATACTTACGTCATAGCGATGACGTCTATCCTGTCAGAGCACAAAAATTAATAGTTATCCAAGTTTTTGTGATGGAACAAGGAAAGTATCGACCTAAGACTAAGCTCTAAGTTTGAAAACAAAATTCTGGGTGCTTGATTCTGTCTTTCATTGTAATAACTTAAGACCCAAAAGAATAAAATCAGGTAAACCGATGTAACAAAGTGCCAGAATGCTTTTTTTAACCAGTGATAATTGCAATTATGATAGGCCCATGCAGAAAAGAAGTTATGTTTGTAATAAATCTCCGAGTTAAATTCCAGATCGATTCATTAAAGCAGGGCTTACGGAAGAACAAAGGTCTAAAGTTTGATTCTTAACCTTAATTCATATTCGTATTCACTGATATAAAAAATCCTTAAAATATGTCAACATTTTACAAAAAGCACTGGCAATAATATTAATGATGTAATAGGCCTACGATTCGCTGACATGTTTGTTTCAAGTTTAAAGCAGCCGTATAGGTTATGAATGAATAAAAAGTCAATCTGAATTCTGTCAGGAATAACATTAGGTATATTGCTGCACAGGAGTGAATAAGAAAAATACTCACATTAAAGTATAATGTACATATCGGGTCATGCACAATATTATATCAATATTCAACGGCTAGTTGTGATTTAAATATTTTATTTACACTGATATCATTATGAATAAATGAATCAATAAAGGAGGGCTAACAATATCAATGATAGATTGGCAATTTGTTATGTTATGTTTAATATATTGTAGGCCATGTAATAATATTGTAGCGTCTTATATCCATTACAAAATTAATGTTTATATTAAATTGGAAATGAAAGCACGCTCTTTAATAAGTAAATTCGCCTATTATTTTTACTTACAGAAACTGATACATCTGAACGTGTCTCGTTTACATTAGTTACGGGAGCTCGGCCGCTGATTGGGTGTCCGCGAGCCAATCAAAATGCTTCGGATTGTTGGAGAACGAAGATTATATTATAATAGATGCGACTGTTAATTACTCGTTATTTCGGTACCGGCACTGCCTTCTTTATTTCTTACAAGCCATGCTGTTAAATCTGGCAACATCGCATCGGTAGTCCTATCGGCTATGAACATGTTGTAAATAAAGCAATGAACTTCATCAGAATCATCGAAAAATTAAGCATATTTCAGCTTAAAGTAATCCCAGTCATCGCCTATTGTTTAGAGAACATCTGGATACACCTGAAGAGCAACTGGAGAGCTTAGGGAAGGTAAAAACCGTGTACATAATGAGAGATTTATATAAACTGTCACCTCTAATTGAGTACACCAGAGAACAGTTTTTAATAGAAGAATTTCGTGTTCATCAGCTACAAACGAATACCAGAGTGAGGTACGGTATGATATTAGTGTCCTTAAGGAAGAATTGGCTGGTATTAAAGAAGAATTGAAGAGAAATAGAGTCGCTTTTACTGGTATGAACTTTTATCAAGCTGCTCACAGTAGGCCTAATTCATCTTAATGTGGCAGATGCCAAATCGTAGTATATGCAATCTCCTATCCTCCCAATATTACTACCAGCGTTTTCCTACAGTTTGGTGAAGGTAATGAACGGGATTCAAACCTTAACCTCAAATGTGCTGGCGAATCAACACAGTTCACCACCGGAGGATGAACGAATGAATGACTTGACAGCAAATAACGGAAAGCTGAGTGCTCCCAAGGAATTAGGCAAAGTTATTCTTTTCAGGGAGAGTCATGGGCGTAGTCTTCCACAAAGTGCATGTAACAAGAAAAGATATATCAGTATTCTAGGTTATATTAAACCTGGGACAACTAGCTCGGTGGTGGTACAAAATGACCCAGAGAAGTGTAGCAGCTTAATAAAATATGACTCTGTTGTGGGTCAAATAACAAAGCTCGTAGGCCTAACAGGATAAGTGAGGTTATTACCAATACAATAAGAAAAAACGCGACATCATAACGTATAATGAGACACTGAAAACTACGAATTCCTTCAGATATGTGGAGTCACCGCACGTTACGTTATTAAGCACATCACAAGTATAGGCTATGTAATATAGGCCTACTGATTTGGCCTAAATAAAGTCAGTATTTGTGATGAAGAAAATTATCTGCAATAAAAACGTATTCAAATGCTTCCCACAGACCACCACAGATAGGACTACCTCCTGTGTTGCCAGATTCCAAGCAGCATGGCTTGTAAGATATAGAAGGCAGTGGTACCGGGCAACCGATTTGGTCCAAATTCAATATGATTCTTCCCATGGACGTCATAAATGTATATACTAAGTTTCATGAAAATCCGGTAAAGCGCATTAGAGTTATCGCGCTTTCTTAATATATTACCATTAAAATAGGCATTAAATTGGGAATTACTCCGGAACCGGTCAACCGATTTGGTTCAATATCAATAGGCTTCCTTCCATGGACGTTATAAATGTGTATACCAAGTTTCGTGAAAATTCAATAAAGCGTATTTGAGTTATCGCGCGTACAGACACAAGGATAGACGAACGGACAGACAGACGGAGAGACATTTTCCTCGTCCCCACACACAATCTCATAAAGTACTATACTAGCACTTAATAATCATAGAACTTGTAAAACAGTATGCCTGAATTTCTAACGGGATTAAATAGTTTTGGATATGTTTCCCTATACCATTTGGTGTTAGATGCAAGCAGGCGTCATTCCTAACTCCGGGAGAATGTCTGGCGCACTGAAAAACGAAGCACGGTTAGTGTACTTTCTGATGATGTTTCTAGTTTAAAGCTAAAAATAGTGCAAAAAGCTTTTTGACCCGTACGAAGGAATGTAACCAACTAGTATATTATAATAATTTTGACACGATAATTTTTGCTTCAGGTGGCCTACATTTCTTGTAGGAAGAATATTTAAATAAAATGGTATTATAATAAGAGTTATATTAATGTGATGGATTAAGTGGTACCAAAAAATCGAAAAGGGGGAGTGAGACACGATGATTGAGAAACACAATGCGGCGACATCTTGTGAGATGCTGTAAATAAACTAAAACTATCTTATACGAGACGGTGGCGACACTGCTCGCTCATGCCTTGAACCGTTTGAAAATAAATTGTAGCATTATTGCTACCACACTACAATAGTACAAAAAGAAAGTAATTGGGCTGAATTACAATTACCTGAGAGACATTTTACTTAATTACAATTACAAATTACTTTTTCAAAAGTAATCAGTAAAATTACAATTACATTTACAATTACTTTACAAAATGGCTATACCTAAAAATTCCTTGTTGTTGGTTTGTTTTGGGCACAAGCCCAAATTATTAACGAACAAACAAAAATACACATCAATGAGAATATTTTTGGAAACACTGAGTAACTTTTGGTTAATATTAATATTAAAAAAAGTACTAATTACAAGTAAATTGGACCAAAAAAGGAATTGATACTGTAATCCGATTACTTTTATTCAATTACTTCCCATCACTGCTTTTAGGTTATACGTAAAGTTCCATTTTATGGGCTGAGCTCGTTAATGGTAAAGAGGTGCCAGAACTTTATTGCGATTATTCAGGACATCTCTTCCCTTCCGTACACATAAATAATTATAAAATTCCTTAATTTTAACCACTGCAAGTACTATTACTCCTACAACTATTAAATTATTATCGTGTATCTATTAATAATTACAATTCAAAATATCATAAATAACCATTTCGGCAATAAAATGTGGTCAATAAACTAGAAACCGACAGATAAATGTTTTTGACAAAACACAAACGTACACCAACACAATATTTAGTTCCGTTCAAAACATTAGTCTACTTACGACCTTCATTTATCCTCATTCATTCAAAATCTGCAATGCCTTATCGTAGCCAAGGATTTTTCAATAATAGTTCATGTGAGAGATACACCTTTCTTTAAAAATAGGTCTCTCTTTTACGAAAAAGTATCTGAGTTGTTCAATTGTTTCAAATAGTGATTTATTTCAAACTAATTATTGCCAACCAAAAGAGCCTGAATTCCGCTATATATAAAATTACCAAAAATGTTTTTGATTACTATTCTAAGTACAGGCGAAATGAATAATTTTCCTTTTAAAATTAACGATTCAAAATAGCATTCGTTATAAGAACTTAACAGGCTGGCACGAATAACAAAACTCACGAACACTGTTTTGTTAACTTCGTGCATGCCTGTTAAGTTCTATTTAGGCTAACGATATTATATCGTAAATAACTATAACGAGGTATATTGTTGCGCAAAATTATCATAACGAGAGGTCTGGAATTTATTTGGAGAAAATCCGGACCTGGAATTATATTTATCATGAATAAGAAGGCGGAATAATTAATATCCTACTTCCTTACTTTCTTTTATTATTACTAAATATTCATAACATTCGTTTTCAAAACGTTTAGAATTTCCTGCCATGAAAACCGAGCTCATTTTCGGGGGTTTTAGGGCTAAAAATTAAAAAAAAAAAAAACTTTTTTGGAATTTTCCTGTAGTTTACAGCCTAAAACCTATAAGTGTACCAAATTTCAAGTTTCTAGCTCATCTGGAAGTGGGCAAACATTAATGTCAGTGAGTGAGTGAGTGAGTGAGTGAGTGAGTGAGTGAGTCAGTCAGTCAGTCAGGTAGCCAGCCATGTGGTTTTATATTATATGGATGAATGTTTCATGTAACATTTTATTTCTAGGAGTCAACTCGAAAACACAGACATTGCATCTCCAAAATGCCTTTTATGAATTTCTGTCTTAAATAGTGATGAAGAATAGAGACCTCTGTATTTAGAGTCATCCTGTGGCAAGTATCGTATGAGCTGAACAACCCGTCAAGTGCATGGGGAAGGACAGACATGCATTGTCGCGAAATAATGTGAATGAAGGAGCGTCATTTTTAACAATTGTTACGCCACCAGGCTACGCTGGCACGCCTTCAACTGTCTCGCCATCACGTGGATCCCTACACGTGAAACTCATTCACATCCTACCGCCGATAAGTTACTTCAATCCTCAAGACGATCTATTCCTTATATATTTTTCGGAAATTTTGTTTTATTTAAAAGACAAAATCATTTACATTGATATGCAGTCCATCCATTCCATTAAGCTCAGTCGTTTTTATGCACATAACTCCTTTAATTTTATATTTTATACAGAAAACAGGATGCCGCTGGCAATATTAGTGGACTCATTTTACGTTTAACTTTCATTTACATAACAAGGGCCTAGACTTTCCAACCTTTAAGAGTTCTAATAATTCAGTCTGGAGTGTACAGGTAGGGGAAAAGAAAAGCGGACCGACTCTTGTAGCTGAACATAATATAATTTGTGTTAGTATTTTATAATAATATTAATAATTAATATATTCAGTTATAAAACAATACGATTAGAAACCATATTCTGAGTTTCGAAATGGACTAAGTCAACAGTCGACACTAGAAAAAATTTCAATACATTCCCTGCTATCCTGTGAATGCCGCTAGGCATGCGCAGTGGCTCATATCGGCAACTTAGATACTTTAGTCGGTCCGCTATTTTCCCCTACCTGTACATTTTTTAAAAGGATTTCCTAACTCTGTAGTACAATTACATCCTTTCTGTTAAAGTTATTTAGAAGTTTTTAATTGAAGGAGCGTCCTCAATTGAACTAAGAAAAATCTGACTCATCATAAATTATATTTTATCACATTTATTAATGCAATGTTCCTTGCTGAGACACAGCTTAGTTTCTTGGATGCTAAGTTTATATAATATTCAAGCATAGGTTTCCTTACACATGGCACATGGTATAGGTAGGCTTCTAAAAGAAATAGGAAAATTACTAAAAAATCCTGACAAGATATTTTCACTTTATGGGAAAAAAGATTTTATCGCATTTTGCAAGGCTTAATACTACTCTTTATTAAAAACGTAGATCAAACTTCAACTGTCATCTATTTTAGAGCTTCTGTACAACATTTCAATTCATCCACATGAACATCAGCGTTTGCTCGTTCGGTTAACATTTGTGTGTAAACTTGTATATTTGTGTGTATTTTAAGTAAATAATAATAACAATAACAACAACAATAATGATAATACTGAGCAAAATTGTATTTGAATTTAAAATATGAAATTCATTTCATTTCATTCAGACGGGCACGAGCTTTTCTCGCCAAAGAAATATAAATAAATCGAACTAATGTGCAAATTCACTCACAGATGTAACGTGTTAGAAAGATTAAATTCCTTTTTATCATATTGCATCCTTTAATTGACAAATTAGGATCAAATGTAAAGTTTTTTTCCATATTAGGATCAAATGTAAAGTTTTTTTCTATATTTTATTTACACTACAATTCCAACTAAAAATATAGATGAAATTGTAGTTGAGCACTGAATCGCAGTTGATGTTCTTTCAAAAAAGTAGCCTACCATTTGTATTTAAATGAGGGATTTAGCTCTTATATTTTAATAACTTTCTACATACTGCAAAAAGTCCTAATAAAAAGTTAAAACTTCTAACTTTCTTAAACGAAGACAAGAAAGAACAACAAAAACAAGAAACAATGTTTAGTGTATAAAAGTTACTTTGGAGTACAATTTCCATAACTGGCAATCATTTCTTTTAGATGAAGAAAATTATATTAAAAAAATAGGTTGAAAAACTAACTAATTGAAGATTTTAAATTTTAAATGTAATTTATGTTACTTTATAATTTGAAAATATTTGTATATTAAAGTATTGAAAATATTGTAAAATTAAATAATTTACTGCTAATAATTATGTTTTTATGCTCTGAGTTCCGTCTTTTTACTTCCGTATTCATTAATGTGTCTTATTTAATGTACAGGACATTAACATCTGTCTCTGGACGGGGAACATAAATAAGATCAGGAACAAATGAAATCGCAGCAGGATGTCTTAATGCTTCTAAATATCGCTGCACTTTCCTTAAGTCCGGTATGCCAAATTCTTGGCACGCTCATTTACAAAGTTCTCCATTCTTCATACACGGACTACATCAGAAATGTACAAACTATACATCAAACCCATGAAAACTTATAACAGGTGCTGTAAATGTAATCTGCGAATGCGAATTGGAACATTTCATGTTTAAATGTTTTTTAATCGTATAATTTTATAATACTTTGCTTCTTTTCTCTACGAACGGTCTTCTCCTAGGACCTAGGATAACACGAACTCATAGGACAAAAGACAAGAACACCTGCTTCCTACATGCGAGTCTCAGACGTTACTGCCTTGGCCACCTTACTTGGTATTTTTTATTATTAACAGACAAATTAATTAATTCCCAGGCACATAAATTCTTAAAGACGCTGATTTAGGTTAACGTATTTTATGCTTGTAATTTGTAATTATTTTCTTTTTCACTATTATGTTTTATATTGTGTAATTATATTTTTATTTACCCAAAGAAACTATTAACCAATTGAAAAATCAACTTCAAATACAACAGATATAATATGAATTTAGGAAATGAACCTACTATAGACATAATCTGAGTTTAGAAAATAAATCTCAAATACCACAGATATAATCTAAGTTATGAAAATTTATCAAATACTACAGATACTATATTCTAAGTTTAAGAGTTTTAAAACTGCTGATCATTTGTGTAAGCGTAAATTAGACCATTCTTCTATTAACATGAACACCATGCACTAATAATAAAGATAGGCCTATGTCTTTTCCAGGAGTGAATAATATTATTTCTCATCCTTATCATAGATATAGCTCAATAAAGTAATATTAAATTGACGTAACACAATACAGAATTTTTCAATTAAGGTTTGAACGAAGGCCTACTATAGGCGTACTTATATTTTGTAACAGCTTGTAAAACACACCTGCCAAACGTGCAGTAACTCCTTAAATTAAAACCACTCCCGATTTTTTAATTCACATATAGATTTTTATAACCCATAATTTAAAAAATGCAATTTATTAACGATCGAAAATATTTCAAAATTGTATTTTATTAACAATCGAAAATATTTACACATTCAACTGCATGCTTTCAATCATAGCGGAATTTGTAAATTAATTGATCCCTATTATATATTGAATGAATTAAATCCTGCTTCTTTCTAGGCAATAGGTTATTTAGATTTAGCTGACGACTGAGTAAATTTAATCACATTATTTGGACCGTTTATTTACATTATGCAAGAGAAAATGCGTGGACATCGACAAGATGACTCCTCCCAAAAAATCACTCTTATGAATAACCTGCAATAGTTCTATCTGGTGGTATTATAATCTTACTATTTTATCATACAAGTGGAATTGTACGAATTCCCAAACAATTTTTATAATAAGTTATGTTTTCTTATGCTCACTTATAAATCTGCATGCTATGAGTTCCCTTCAGAATTAAATGAAGCGCTGAAAATACAAGTAGACCAAGTCACAAAATCAATATTCTTAATAATCTAGGGTTAAAGTAATTACATTGTATGCGGATATGCATTTATTTTCTACACACAATTTACTGGTGCGGCGGTAAAACAGTCTTCTTTGTATATGTCTATTTGCATTTTGAAAGGGGGACGACTTGGAGAAAATATGAGGTGGATATATGCATTCATGAACCACAGATAACTGTCTCTGTTGGATACTTCATGGGAATATTATAGGAGATATTTTATTCTATAATATTCTCACAATATGTGAACTTTGTCTGATATTTATCGAGAATGGACTTCGTCTACTTGTATTAGCACTTCAAATGGCATCGCAAAATGGACGATAAAAAACGGATATAGGAATATTTTATGCGTCATTAATAAGATTCATGGCATGGACTCTACATGCAATTGTATTTTGTACGTTTCTATCAATTACAATGTCGTTACACATCCTTGCCTGCAAAAGGGCTACAATAAAGATTTGTTTACCATAATTAAAAAAAAGAGTACTTATATCGGAAATTACTTGAAGATAGAACGGCAAACAAGACAAAATTTAACTACGGTACCTAGGGCTTAAAGTAATCTATGAAAGCTACCAGTATACATAATTTTAGACCTGAAGCAAATGGATCTTTAACGTAACTGGAGAGTGCATGGTTGATACAAATACTTTGCCATACATCCACTGTAATTAGTATTTGATGTAATACTAACAAAAATCATATGATTTTTTTTATTACTGAAAAAAGTTGAGCGAAGAAAAGGATTTATTAAGACATTATAATATAATACAATAATTATTATTTTATTATTTATTATAATTATTATAGTTATAATTATATATATTAAATATAATTATAATTTATTATAATATTTATTATAATTATTTTATTATATTATAATAAATTCAAAAAGAGAATAAATGGTACAGTAGGCCTAATGGTAATATTGAAAATATTTTAAACCCCTTCCTGCGTTAAATTTCGCATGCGGACTACAGTTCCGGAACATTTTATTAGCAAATTAGTAAATTACAAACAGAAAAAGTTATAACCATTTGGTGAGCTATGTGATAAAGACATAAGAAAGCGCGTGCCTCTTGTGGACTGAGGGCTACACATTGTGCAACGCATGAAGAAACTAGACAATGTGCCAACACCGTGAGGCCGTGTTACATTAGACTGTTTTAGTGGGACTTATCTGCCCTAGGACATTAGTAGACTAATGGGCGCAAACAATTATAGTTGGGTAAAAATTAATCAGGAAAACAAATATAAATGATAACATAGCCCAACAGCCATTTTGATGCCCTAGAATTTATACTTATTCTTGGGTATATTTAGGTCGCTGATGCCAAATGTGCAATTACATATCATATTAATAAGGAGTTTTGATATGAATTCTGAAAGAAAAAATAAAGAAAATAAATATAAATAAATAAATAAATAAGGAAAGAAAAAGACAGACAAGCAAGTAGAGTAGAGTAGAAATGCTGAAAGCTCGACATTTTATACGGGCTGAATATTCCACAGCTAGTGTGAACTGGATTGGTAATTGAGTTTTAGTGTTCAAGGAATGGATCCCTTGGACCCTTCCAATTTATTTTTGTGGCTCATGGCATTTCCAGTGTAATTAGAAATATTAACATGTACACATTAAACTCATTAACAGATTAACACCTAATCGAGTAGATTATAGCCTAAGGCATAAGAGATAATGCGGTAGGCCTATGTCTCTCGTCTGCCCCTCCTCCTTTCAATATTCTTTTCAGAAGTACAGTAATTCATTTATTGCACTATGAATGTCCGTTGGTGTTTCTGCATTCGGGTTATGTATATGTGGTACAAACTTGTGTTGTGAATGTATAAGTTCAAACAAAAAGTAGCCTTAGGTGGCAGATTGCATTAATCACCAGGGCCCGGATTCTAATGACATGTCATCTTTTTATTGATGCTGCCTAGACATTGCCAACTTGTAGATAAATCCTAATCATGGCGTCTAGATTTTATAAATGCATTTTTACTAGGTCATTTTTTGTCATTTTATATTTTTAGGGCATTTATTTCAATTTTAGGTCAATATTTTGTAATTTTTGTGTCATTTGCTTCTTTATTTAGTCATTTTCATGTATTTACCTTGAGTGTATTAACTTTTTTTCGTCGCTAGTGGCGCTGTCTTTGAAGTGTTGTTAATTTAATACAAGAAGGAAAAATTCGGCGTTAAAGTGTTCACATGTCTCAGTCGGAAATGAGAATCAAAGAAATGACAAAATTTTGTATTACATTACTATTGTTATTAGATTGACTTGGCACCAGAGTCTGCCACCTGCTTGGATTTGAGAGTGCAAACTACTGTTTACCCTCAATAAACAATAATATAATCCGGCAGACCACAAAAGGAAATGCGGAATTTTGACACACCGCAGTGCCTCAGAGCCAGTATAAATTTCCGTGAGAAAAGAACAATCACAGTTATTTACAGTTTTTACAATTATTTACAAACTAGTCTTTAACTTTGTGTGTACAATAATAATTTTTTATAAATAAAATATCAGTTTTTAGGTTATTTTTTTATAATTATTAATTTAAGTCATTTTCTTTAAAATATAGGGTCATTTTGTAGGTCATTTTTCAAACAATTTTAGGTCATCAGAATCCGGGCCCTGTTAATTACTAATTTAAAGAAAAGAAATCGAAATTATGACAACGAAGATAAAGCGTGGACTGTTGTTAGTTTTTGTTCTGGTTAATGAAAGTTTAAGTTTATTTTCATGGTCAAAATATTCTGTTTTCCTAGGTTTCCTGAGGTCTGATTTATGAGACGAACATAATAATCAAGACGGCATCCCTTTGTAAAGTTTAAATGCACCCCCAAAGCACCAGAGTCTTCACTGGTTGTCGCTAATGACCAGGAATAATGGGGAAGTATTATTCATAAGGAGCATAACTCAATACTTGATTCTGTGAATGGATCATTATCACGCGTACAGCATCCTGCATGTTGTATTGAAGGGGTCGGGGGAAGAAAGTGCTAACCCACACAAACCTCATTTTAGATATTACATTTTTAAAGTTTGCTCAAAACTGCAGATCTTATTTTTTTTTATCATTTCTTGGCACGTATTATGTTACCAATAATACTTATTGGCAGAATTAGTCTATGATCAGAAACGTTAGAATAAACAGTGGCTAAGAAAGAATATATACAGTGCAACAATCTCTACTTTTACAAAAAGAGGGTTAGCACTATCTTCCTCCGTCCCCTTCAATTGTATTCTAATGTTCTGAGAGAATTTATTATTACAATTCATATAATCTTATAAGCCCGTCTTGCTAGGTGACAATTATTACAAATTCAGGACACTACAGTATTTATGATAATAAACTTGCTTTTTGTTTGATATACGGTACCTCTGTGGGTAGCATTGTCGACTACAGTTACGGGAAGAAAGTGTAGCGGGTAGTATAAATAAAACGACAAGGGGCCAACGGCTTCTGATCCAAGTCTGGACATTGAAAAAAGAATAGTATCGGCAGAAGTCACTAAGTCCAAAATCTTAGTTTTGAGTTACAGCTGTTTTAAAGTTTGAATAAACCGTCGGTGAAAATAGGAGTATTAGTTACTTGGAAATGGATCGGGTTATTAAATGAGTGAGTTCTACCTGCCTATAAAGCATCCTTTCAGCAATGTAGTAGAATATATAACTCAAAACGGTCATTTTTGGAGGTGGTAACTTATGCCTCTCTTCCATAAGCTAGGAATAATGTAATGTACTGATGTGTGCTGCATGGTTAGCAAAATCTTTTTACGATACTGTAAGTCCGTTTTAGCAGTGCTTTAGTTGGGCCGGTACGCACCGGTACTGCGTACCGGTATAAAATTATTTTCCTTCTACCATACCGGGAAAAAGATGTGCTCCGGTACGTCGTACTGGCAGTACAGGAACGATATTGTCCTAAAATACTTATTAAATGTCCAATTCAATAAGAGAGTGTATTTGTTAATAATGACAAACACTATTAAATTCGCAATAGATATGCGTTCTAATCTTCACCTTCGTGCGCATTTCTACAATAATTACTTTCTCTTTAGATTACATGTTGGCTATCCTGATAAGGTGCTCGTTTTTTTAAAACTCTTTTGTATGAGGCGATATTGAAAATTTTGAAGTAAGGTGAGTACCCCCATAAAATATTTTCCAACTAAAGCACTGCGTTTTAGTAACTATATTATTTACTTATTATTAAAAGGTAAAAGTAAATGACATGTTCTCATTCCATGCTTCTGGACAAGTCTGAACAATATGGTTTCAAGACAAATACAATATATAAGGAATGTTTTCAGGCCTTTTTCATGATGAAATTAAAATATTTGAGTGTAGTATGATATAACTTAATGTCTTACGGTTGTTCATACTTCTTTGTTGATAACAATAGCTACCGTACTTGTTAGTGAATGTGTAGTATGCCAAGTAGACTAATTAATTACTTTTCATATAATCATTTACTCCTTAATTCTCTTTCAATTCCGAGATTTGCCACAAATCTCCAAGTTCGAGTAGAAATGTTATGAATGTTCGAGTAGAAATGTTATGAATTTAACGGTGCCTATTGGCCCACAAATGGAGGAATACCTAGATATTGGTATTAAGTTCCTCAATATAAGTTACTCAACTTACAACTTTGATCATATGATAACAACAATAATAATATTAAGATTGATCAATAATAGGCTAAATAAATTAAGAAAGAAGACGAGGGCAGTTGTATTTCAAAGGGAGAGATATCGAAAATAAGAACAATCCATTTTTTGTGAAATACCATGACTGGGACTGAGTGAATACTACACTGGGATGTATATTGGTTGTTTCCTCCCATTTCCTCAAATATCTCACACATAAACATCTTACTTATACAGTATACTTGTGAGCACAACTTGAAGTAGTATAGTCCGGGATTCTCACGTGGGAGTTTAATCAGAAGACTGGCAGCTTTTACAAGTTTTGAAATGATATCAAACAGTGCTGACGGAAATGCCCAGAGTATATATTCTCTGAACCGTAAAGCAAAGATGCTGGGCAGTGGCTGACAAGGGGAAGGTTCGACCAGCCCCTGGCATAGGAAACACTTCTCCACGCTTTGATCGCGTGGGTATTGTATAATCTAGTGTAACTCGGCTCATCCTGACCCCCCGGGAAACCAAAAATAGTGAGTTACATTCTTGTGATGTTCGCCTTGGACTCTTCTTAATAATAGATCTTGTACTGCTCATGCGCCCACCAACCTACAAACAAAAACAAATTAGCAGTTCCCGTGTGTTTGTAGTGACATCCACAACGGCCTCCTATTTCACCCCCAAGTTGACGCCAAGTGCAGCCGAAACGGCGATCCAATACCGTCAGATTTCACCTCCAAGTGAAAGGTATGTCCGCCATTTTCATAACCATAACCTCTCTCATGTTAATTTTTAAGAAACCCTACAAAAGCCAGTCTCCATTAAATTCAAGTTACATGGCAGTGCTATACATGGTTCCTTAGTGAAAGCAACATCTGAGTCTTCCCTACTAAGTTTAAAAGAAAATCTGAGTACCGGCATACCGAATTTAATGCTAAGTGATGGTGGAGTTATTTGATATGAGACGGTTATGGGTGTAGATATACAAAGTACGGCCATCTTCTATTGAAAAAGAAATATAAGATGACTCTATCCCAAGTTCTTAAGGTTGATATTACCAAAATTTACGAAGACGTTTACGAAAAAGTTGCTAATAATTCCGTTAAAAAGAATGAAAATACTATCAAAAGTAAATTTAAATCAATGTACTGGTTCCTCTTTAAAAGCCTATGGCATAGCTAAAATAACAATAATAATAACAATAATATAAAAATATTCTAAACTACTGTGCATAAGTGATCAAATGGATGCACAAGAAAATGATACTCCAGTTATGTAAAACTTGCAGGAACATACAGGTATCAGGACTTGTGAGTATCATCAATAAGTTTGAGTTAAGGCTTAAAGGTTTGAATAGGTAAAATATGCACTTTGTCTATATTCAGGGAAATTATTGATATTATTATTATTATTATTATTATTTAAATCGTTCCGTAAGGTCAACTTTGGAAAATATGGTCATTCCTGTCCACCAGGTGGATAATGAAATGTCATATTGTGAAGTTCACTCCTGAAAATATTTTAGGTTACGATTCGTTGAAGAACAGTGAAGGATGGAGTTTATAAAGCCACGGAAAGTAGGGTTAAAATTTCTCCCTTAGTATAGACTTTAAGAAAAGATGACAAAAATCTGAATATTTCCGACAAGTTTTATACTTTTCAAAATCGCGGTAGGGTAAATATTTAATGAGGAGCGAAGGTCTGTATTTTAAAAGTTTATTAGCTATTAGAAATCTTGCTACTGTTTTGGTCTATGCTCCAGTTGCCACTGAAATTGCCCCCTAATTTATTTTATTTTCTTAAAATCCCCATACGCTCGAGGTATATCATAACAGCAACAGCTTGTATAATGTGCAAATATTATTACATAAAATGTCTAAATGGACTCTCTGAAATTAGATGGGATGAAAATTTCGGACATTTCTGATAATTGATCCTAAACTACTATATCTTTCCTATTTTTCCGTAACAACTCGAAGAAAATTGGGATCTTTTGGTGGGTGTTAGTAACATTTCATAAATATGGTTCATTGGATACATTATTTCGAACTATACTTTATATTATTATACAATTTTATTTGTATATTATTGTATTATTTCTTGTTATTCACACTAAAACTCTATATTTCATAGACAGAAGAAGATATGGATGTAAGTGGTTCTATTTCCTAATATTTCTCTCAGTTTAAAGAGAGCACATGTTTTTAGAAGTGGCAAGAGCACAAGTGTAACCCGAAATTTATGCACTACTAGACTGTATGTAAGTCGTGCTGCGCGCATTTATCAGTTGCCTTGTACACAATTCCAATTTTTGAGTTAATTTTATACCCCGAAGCACGTAAATTATTATCTATGTACAGTTGACTTTTATAAAATAAATAGTGATCCAAGTAGAGCATACTGTACATCCAGAAAAAGAACGCTCTATCTAATATTTGCCGAATTCGTGAGTACAGATTAATAAGCACGCCTATATGTCATAATATTTGCTCATAACTCGACTGCACATAATATGAAAGGACAGTTTACATTTACAAAATTAATTAATTCGCTGTAATTTTATGAATCGTCTACAACTTATCAGAAAAATGGGTTTCCTAGATATGAGTACCGCAACTTGGGTTCTGAATAAATTAAGTGGTTTTTATTTTAATTGCGTAAGTTAGTGTTGATGTAATGCAACTTTAGCTTCACGAATGCCAAAGGTATACTCCATTTAAATACCTTTGTTACACTTGAAGCCAATTAATTTCCCTCAAACAAAACTAGGTTAAATAATAAGGCAGGCTTTTTATTTTTATTCTCAAAATCTACTTTATATATTCAAATCATAATTAAATTAATATAAAACAGGGATTGTATAGATACACGTTCGAGAAGGCAATCTGTCTGTATGATTTGAATGCACTATTCGCACTTGACGTTTCTGAATTTACTATATCTAAAAACAATAGTTTATCTAAGATATTGTGAGTTTCGTGATAATTTTCAACACTAGGGGAGATGGCTTAGTAAGGTCTGACAATAAAATTAAATACAATAAATTAATGAATATTATAATAAGTAAATAAGAAAAAATATTTTTCACAATAAGTTTTGCAATAATATTACATCGTGATTTTATCTTGTGTAAATATTATGACATATTTGGAATTTAAAAAAAATCGATTTATTTATTTGGTGGAAATTCAAACTCCCTGAATTTATTTATTATCAGGAACTCAGACATTTATGTATCAGCTGTGAATTCTATTTCACTTTAATATGGTTGCACTATTTTGAAGAAAAAAAAAATAACGCAAATTGAAGGTGATAAAACCGGAAACATTTTAAATGAGGATATTGCTTAACTGATTGGTATTTATTTATATATAAACGATGAGCATATTAATGTAAAATATTCTCCTTTGTAAGGAATAAAACAGTGAAGGTAATGGCCCTTCACACCTGTCTTAAAATTTGTCAACACAAAAAAAAAACTGTATGTTGTGGCTTATACCTAGATTGTTTATTTACTTTCTGGGGTGAGTGTACCTTGCTACAGTGCCAAAAAATCAGAGCTCGTCTTCATCTTCTGAAACTATCGAGAGTCATTGTTGAGGACGTAAAATTAGATTCAGTCTGATGCAACGTTATGTGGGAGTCCGCCTGGCAGCTGTTCTTGATAATGTTATAATAAAAACAAAAAACTGGATGGAATTCCTCTTGAGCTTTTAGTTTTCGCTGTATAGTTTGATACAAACGTCACTTAGCCTAGAATCCTAACAACTGCTATTTTTTTTTTAACTTTTCCTCCTTAGGCTTTACCTTTGACTATATAGGTATACAAAGTATTGTGTTCGACCTTCAAATTCAAAGTCGAGTTTTCAGCAAAAGAGAGATCATACACCGCTATCGTTTATGTAAGACAACATTAATGAAAACAGTGATACATTCTGTACTATGTGAGATATTCAGACGAAAATTTGAACAATAATATTGCAATTAATGCTTTTTAATGTGATATGTAAAAAATGTAAACGTGTGTTTTATTAAACCCTGAAATAAAAGAATATAATATTTTCTACTTTCTGAATCAAATCATATCACGGAACACATACTTCGATAAAAACTACTAAGCTAATAAGCTTTATTTTATTTTTACTCTAGTAGGTAATATTTGGGCTAGAAGTTAAACCTCACTCAAATTATGTAGGTGCAATCAGATAACTTTCACAATTTGTTAACTTACATTAACAAAAAAAGGAACAAAGTATACAATTTCACTGCCTATACAGACTAAATGCTTATTTCACAATGAAATCTTTTTCTTTGTAGTTTAGGTTCTAAAGGAAGAGAGCCTGCAAAATTTCATGACAATTGGTCCAACAGTTTTAGAGTCATCATGTTCAATGTTGACAGCAAAACAGTTTTCGAGAAAATAGGCAAAAAATAAGTTTTTGAGAAAATAGAGTTAAAAATTAAACAGTAAATTAAAATAACCACACATTATCTGACATATATGTTTGTACATCTGCGAGATAACTAATTTTTTCTATAAAATTTTACAGATATGAAGAATAGAAATGCTCTTTTACATAAGCCAATACAAAAAAACATGCCTATAGCGGTGAATAATTCCTCTTAACGGTACGTTACAGGATCCTGAATAAAACATTCGATTTTCAGAAACATGTCAACTACTATTTCTTCAAGTATCTCATCGGACAACCTTACGAGCCTGAGCAGACATGTTTTAAACCTCCTTACCTCGAAAAAATCCAAGCAGCTGCCGGGATCAAACCTTAGCCTCCAGATCCAATACTTCAAGATCTATGGACCATGGAGGCGGCCTATATATCACACAAGTTATGTGTAAACATAACATCCGGTAAACAAAGTAAACCGGACTGCAATAAAATAATTTTTGTTTGACCATAATATAATACACTTATTATTAGGTAAAGTCATTTGATGATTTTACATCCTTTTTTTATGAAGTTTTAAAAGATAGCTCAAATATAAATAAATGTGTATCATGAAATAATTGATTAAATAAGGGCAATTTGTTTTTGCATTTTTTGGCTTTATTTTGCATTTTTCGACACTTTTAAGGGATAGGTCATTTTTAGGCAATTTTAGGTCATTTTCGGCATTTTAGGTCATTTTTGGCATTTTAGATCATTTTAAGCATTTTAGGTCATGTTTCAGTGGAGGTGCAGAGGAGCTTTTCTATGTACAAATCATTACTTTCAGACAACAGACAATCGTTTTTATTTGAGAATCTTCGCCAAGTGTTCATGGTACATTTTAATTTAGGTTTATTGTAAACACCATAGCAGTTTGTCTTGTAGCAATAAAGAATTTCTTCTTTCTTTTAAATGGCACATATTTGCTAGGGACAATTTGATGGGCATGCCATTTCATAAAGAATTTCTTTTTCGCTAAGGGTGTCCAAATACGAGGTATAAATTTACTTACTTTTAGCAATTCATTACTTTAAAAAGTAATTATAAGTAATAATGGTAAATTTATTGGTCATTTATTTAAACCTTTGGTCATTTTTTCACTATTTTTTAGGTCATACATGCATTTTTTATTTTTTCACTAGTTTATGGTCGTTAAATGCCTTCCCTACTTATTACAAGTGACGTAACGGTATCCGATACAGATTTTTATTATAAAGATGGTGTGGTAACGATTATTATTGTACACGGAATGATCTTGAAACCTTGAAAGTAGCAACTGAACTGTGTAATAAACAACCTGTATTTAAAATAAAATCAATTCTGTTAGTGTTAATTTTAATATTATACCAGACTATAGTAAAAAACCGCTGGCTTCAA
Organism: Ectobius pallidus; assembly: GCA_964059195.1. Lineage (NCBI taxonomy): Eukaryota > Metazoa > Arthropoda > Insecta > Blattodea > Ectobiidae > Ectobius > Ectobius pallidus. The sequence goes on along the minus strand of CAXKWD010000002.1, from coordinate 81,949,792 downwards.
GAAAACGAAAAAGAAGAAGCTTCGATTTGACCGGACGCCATTAGCTTCCATTTTTCGCTGAAGACAAGAACTAAGAGAACTGCTGATTGCGAAGGTCAGCTTTCTCCGTTTGTTTGAGTGAATCGAAAATCTCAAAACCTAAATATTTTATTATCGTCGAACAAAAACAGTCGTATGCAACATGCCTGTAATGGTAATTAAAATAGGTACACGTATGAAATTATGAAACGAGCGTATGTTAACGTATATTAATAAATGCAATTTTAATCTTGCTGCATAATGTACTATCTGTAATTATTACACTTTAGTGGAGTACAACAAAATTAAGTTTTAAACAATTTTCTAAATTCATTAGCAGGTTTTGTCAGCATGTACTTACAATTTTAGTGAGTGATCAAATGTGTTATGAATGTTGAGTTAAGCGCAACTTCCAGCCAACACTGAGGAAAAAGAACATCTAATAATGTTAAGTGTTTTATTATAGCGAGCTAATTGCAGATAATAGCCTCTCAACGCAGATTATTCGCTTCATTTGATGATAATGCGAAGAGTAAACAGCTATGTTTATGCGATAAAGGAACAAGATGCTTCGAGAAAGGCAAGCTTGTACAGTAGTTACAAAACATGTTTAATGGAATCATTAGAGTTTTATACTGCTACATTTTGTAAGCAATAATAAACAAAATGAAATAAAATGGCATGCTTAACCGAAGGAAATCCCGTGCAACTTGAACAGAGACTGGTTATTTCACAATGAAATAAATTAACTTTGTTCGCAGGCTTCCACGGCCAGAGTTATAATTAAAATTATAGAAATTGATATCCGGGTTAGGCCGCGTCGTGTTTATGGTGTCTTCTGACGTTTCGGACAACATATCGTGTCCTTCTTCTGAGAAAGAATTGCAAGAAAATAAGTGCCTTCGAGAAAGGCAAGCTTGTACAGTAGTTACAAAACAGGCACTTATTTTCTTGCAATTCTTTCTCAGAAGAAGGACACGATATGTTGTCCGAAACGTCAGAAGACACCATAAACACGACGCGGCCTAACCCGGATATCAATTTCTATAATTTTAATGAAATAAATTGTCGTTCTATGAACATTTAAAGTCATACAAGGGACTATTTTTTCTTTTGAAAATGTACGACCAATTTGAAAGTTTGAAAAGTACAAATGAAAGAGTAAGATATGGAATGTATAACTCATTCTTTTTCTTCTTCTTCCTTAATGGATCGGGTTGTACCCGTTCCGGTCTCACATCTGTTCTCTTCATCTCTTCCTTGGCCTTCCAACCAAGCTATATCCTGTAGGCTTGAACAGGGCCGCCACATGGGGGGGGGGGGACTGCCGGACCCAAGGGACCCGGGCCCAGACCCCAAAGGGGCCCGGCTCGGTTCCGGTGATATATAATTTTATGGAAATTTCTGGCTAAAAACTGAAAAAGTTATTTTGTATTATGTTTGTAGATATTATATTTGTAACCTCTTTAGCAAATAGGCCTACTTAAATATGGTTTCTGGTATCATTTGATAACTAACGATCAACGTAACATAAGTTTACAGTGTTTACACCAATTAATATGGCCAGAGCAAACTATCCTTTTTTTATTACTTAAATCAGAAAGCTGAATGAGAATGGTCGGCGGTCAGTGAGGGGCCCGCGAACAGTACGAAATAGTCCTGGGCCCGACCCCAAGATGTGGCGGCCCTGGGCTTGAAGTTCAAATTTATCTAGGACTCTTCTATCAGTCATTCGTAAGAAGTGGTCTATCCATTTTTGTCTACAGTCTTGTATTAGTTGACATAATAGTTTAACTCCTAACTCTTCTCTTATTTCTTCGTTGTGAATACGTTCTTCTCTTGAACATACTTTTACTGAGCGTAAAAATCTCGTTTCTGCTGCTTCGATATTACTTTATTCTTTTGCTTTTAGAGTCCGTGCTTCGTTTCCGTAAAGAATGTGATGATTTGGCATTTAAAAAGCGTGTGACCGTTGATTAGTAGTTTCTCCGTTTTTAACAACTGAATTTGGAAAAAAAATCATTAGACTTCTTCCCATGGACGTTATAAATGCATATGCCCAGTTTCATGAAAATTCGACGGACGGACGCACAGACATATCCCGTACACCATACAATCGCATAAGTATCATACTGACACAATAATATAATAACCTCCGGAATTAAAACAAAGACAATCTCGTTCAAAGGTAGATAAATAATAACAAAAATACTGACAGATGTCATTCTAATAGAACAAACAAAACACACCCAATATCTATGCTATGATTTGACGTAGGCTATAGGCTATAATGTATTTGTACTGCAGATTATGGGTACTAGATATAGATAGGGAAAAGTGTAGACGCCCATTCAAGACAGCATCGTGCCGCTAGAAAGTATTGCGGCGGTTGTAATGCACAGACGAAAGCACACACATCACCCTATGAACCCTCAAAGTTCGTTATGGAAAGGAATTATTTCCCAAAGCTTCCATCAACTCCTTGTCGCATTCTCTAGCGTTTCTCGCTCGAAGAATGGTTATTCTGACGTCAGAACGCTATGCACGTCCATTCTACAGGGCGGATGACTCACAATGAATTACCATCACCTCTGTGTGTATAACCGTATTATATATCACACTACCATCAAAAGATGTGTCCACGTATTACAGATGTCACATTTACCATTGACATACAACATGCCACGATACCATCACCTTTCTTTGAGGAAAAAATAGTTGCCATTACGTATTTCGAACTATATAAATTAAGTAAATGTTTCATGATAGTATGTTAAACCACGCTGACTGAGAAATTAAATAATTAATTAATAAAGAAATAATTAGATAACTATCATGAATTTAGAGAAACAGAAAAAAATATAGAATTATTTTAACAATGCAGCTTTTTGTATCGGGTACATCTCATAGTTGATTGGAAGTTATTGGAACAGAATTAGCACCTCCCTTAGAAATGAGGCCAGTATTGCACATCTTCATCCCGACCTAACTCAATCTTAGGTCTTTAGAGCAAGGCCGAACATTTGGCTCCGGAATGCGACACATTTAAACGCTATCTCCATTGTTTCTTGTCCAACAACATGTCAATTCATTTCATAGTGGTCAAATACCTTGCACTAAGAATGTGTGCTCATTTCGATAATATGGCTGCAAGAACCTTGAGTTGGGTTTCAAGAGCCATATCTTTGCTTTTGAAATACGTTTGTGACTTGCTGATGAACAGAATTTAATATAACTGCAGTTCTCGATGATTAAAACGACAACATGTACTTGTGAAAATATGTATACTAATTCTCAACTGTTCAAGTTGATTTCAAATATTACCAGCAGCAATAATTTGTTTACACCGGTAAAAAAAATCATGTCTGTGTTTATTGGGGGAAAAATATATTTATTTCCTTTAACAATTTTGGTTTTGAGCTAGATGTCAAAGATCGACTAAAATCGATAGAAATGCTAAAGAGCTTTTTACCCCGCGAATTTCGGCGTTCTTTCTTATTCAGTATGCTACATTGCAACAACTCGTAAGTCAGATCTCGTCTGGCCAACTGTACATGATAGAAGCTAAAATAAAACATGCAAGTGGAAAGCTACACGGTAATGTCTTCATGGGGTAATAATGCAGCAGTTAATACAATTAGCCCAGAGCACAGGAGTGAACAAATAATTTATTAAATCCACAGCAAAAGGAAGTTTATATGACTACTGAGATCAAGGAAGGTGAAAGGTTATGTAGATACTAACGTTGTGCTCATAGGGAAGCAGATTGACTGAATTAGGCTACTTTCACGGTAAATATAAATGTTCGCACAATATACAACAATTGTAAAACATATTGTTATCTGCGCTGCTATTTTAGAAGCATTTTCTCGTTGTAGCCTTTGTTTGTACGAGCGTATGTCCATGCCCAAATTGATGTATGATATTCGCGGAAAGAGACAGGCGGACAAGTAAGGAGAAACAGTGAAGAAGTGGGTTTTCGATTGAGGAAAGGGAGGAAATGTTTCAAACAAAACATTACGCGAACAAGCCATCTCAAATCAAATTTGAACCATATATTCACAGTAATTAATCCACAAAACACCATATGAAAAGCAAGTGAAAAAAAAAATTGATCGAATAGATATGTGACACAAAGTTCAATAAATGCAATTTTTGCTTGTACTGTCCTCAGTACTAGATATTAATAGATAGCAATGCGATTCTTTATTGCTAACGCTACTTAAAAATTGGGCGCTACTTTCCCTTAATGGACACGATCATCAATTATGCGCATAATCCGACATTCAGCTACAGCATAAATTACTGATTCGTGTCAAGGCAGTGGGGTCAAGATATCAGCAAGAATGAATTAAGACACCTCAAGGTCTGTTTCAATAATGAACAAATCTGAACGGGGGCTTGAATGCTCTGCAAAAGAGAGCATAGGTATTAAATTGTTCCTTTATTTCAATTTTCGCTTTCATATATATCTTATAAACTCCACTATAAAGTAATGTGACATTGTTAATAAAAAAATTGAAAATTTCCAAACATTCCGATTTCTAAATAAACACGTTAGACTTTCATTTGTCAGTTTTTTATTCAGAGTTCGCCAAATATAACTATAAGATACGCCTACTATATGAATATGCAGAAGATAACTGTAATGAAGTGAAAGAAAAACGATTGGGAAAGGAAGCAGAATCGTGAAATTATAAACTCGTATTTAGAGACTGTTTTATAAGCGAAATTAAAGAGTAAAATAAACAAACAAATAAGCATGAAGAATGTAAGAAATAAAAACCAAAACAAGAAATAACAATTGCACGGAAATGAAATAAATCATTAGTTTCGTAGAAATTCTATCTTATTCAGCTTATACAGCATGTAAAGAAACTTATCCACAGATTTTCTTGTTAGGTGTGAAGCTCCTGCTTCTATAAGTGAAGAACGATTTGCAAAGTGAAAATGTTCTTTTAACAACGTCACAGGTGCATGTGAAAAACAACAAAGTTTTTCTTCAATGATTTTCTCTTCAATATCTGTTTCTTCACCGTAATATATTCTAGAAATCTTACAATGTTTTATAACTACTGTTAGCCAACAAAAGAAAGGAAACCGGTGATAATGATGTCTAGGAGTAAAATACACGCTTTTAGTGTCACAGTTTTGAATAAAATATGCTGTTTTCATTTTTTTTAAAAATCAGCAATATAGCTTTTCTCTCAGAATAAGCAAAATAAGCAATAATAAATAAAGTTAAATTACCTGTCAAGACGTGTCTTATGAAATATAATATTACTGCTTATGTTTAGGAGTCTGAAAATAAATAAGTATTCTGCTTGTAAATCGCGGGCTGTACTCATACTAATGGTGAGAAAAATATCCAGTTTCTTATCGGTTAGATTAGGGAAAAGCATAAGCAAGGTTCTGTATACAGGATTCTACATGAGAGGATCTTTTAGAAAAAAATGATAATGCGGAAACATAATTTTCACCCATAATATCATTATCCTGTGAATTTGAAGCAATCAATGCAAAGTACGCAAAACTAAAGGAGACCGTGCACACAGCAAGATTGGTTAGTCCTATTAAAAAAATTTATATTTAGGTTAGGAATTTCGTAAATTTCTGGACTAAAAACTAAAAGAAAGAAAAAAGACTGTAAAGAAAAACAGCACGTATGCTTAGGCTCACCTGACGCACACCGGTAGTGACAAAATTCCGCCCGACAATTTTATTAGTTTGATAAATATTGTATTGCTAGGAATTGCTCGAGGATTGCTAAAAGAGCTTGTGTTGCTCTTTTGGCGAAATGAGTTTTCTTCAATTTTATGAACTGTTGCCATGTTCGTGTAAGTGAATCACATTTAGGGACTATGAAATTTCAGAAGAGCAGAAAATTACCCTTGTCAAAGCATATTATGCTGGAGTTAATCAACGTAGAACGAGAAATATTGTCTACTGGGACATAAACTAAATCAAAACATCTCAGGGGCAGTGAACGTGTGAAATGAAAACGTCACGCCTGGCCAAATACAGGACTGATGTTTCACGTTCATTTCTAATAGGTTTATCAAGAAAAAGGCAAATATCTTACGTATAGGCCTACTGACTGAATGCTTCCATATGAGATACGTATTAAGTTATATTATATCGCATATTGTGAGAAGTTAATATATTTCACAGTAATATTCTTTTATAATTATTATAATACACTAAATTTTTGTAAATCCGATTTTCACCCTGTCAAAGAAAAAAATACGGGGGATAGGGCACTAGTTATGGGAACTATCTTTTCTTTTGAAAGTGTGAGAAAATTTTAAATTGAATATGCATATCTGCAATGCAAATTATGGCTACTAGTTTTAGGATAGTGAAGAAAACATACGCCCATAAACATCCATACGTGACTGCATCGTGCCACTCTAATGTATTGCGGTAGTTGGAATCATAGAAGCATATATACCCACTCCATGATCCCTTAAGTTCGGTACGGATAGGCATTATTCCCCAATACTTCCATCAGCACCTTGTGGTATGCTTTTGTATTTCTTCCTCGGATAGTGATTATTTTGATGTAAGTAGGCCTATATTGTTCATATCTTGTCATATCTATTCTGCACGGTAGTAGACTAACAACTAAATTGCCATAGCCTCTGTTCTTACAATCGTACATCACAATGCGTACCAAATGATGTGTCCATACACTAGAGACGTCACACTCTCCCGTGACATACATCATCTCATGGTACTATCACCTTACTTTGAGAGAAAAAATAGTTTCCTTAGCTTAGCTTAACTCACATACAGTGAGGGATTTCATATATAGTTGTGCCGGATTTCATATGTAGTTTTGTTGGCACAACAACTATGAAATCCAGCACTGTATGTGAGCTAAGCTAAACTAACTTAGCTTAGCTCTTGGTCGACAAACGTCATTAGAGTGTAGTTGAAATCTGGGTGTTCAGCTAAGTAGGTACCTTTGACAACTTAGAATTTAGGTTTTGTTGAGAGCTTAATAGCGTTTCATGTGGGAAATAGATTATTAGTATATTCTATACAAGTTATGCAATAGACCCATAAATATTTAATGCCTAAAAGTGACAAGACAAAAATTAGTTATATACTTTAAGGAAAAATTCGTTTTTGGTGGTAATGAAAACCGAAATTTCTGTTTAACGAAATACGAGACTATTGAGACCATTGAACAACGCAGAATCTATCCAGATCAGTTTAAAATATTTTTTCTACATGCATGTAGGCTGTTATAGACATTCTCACGTTTACAATGTGGCAAAACACGAGTAGAAATCGAGGCCATTCGCTTCGCACCAAACGATAAAGGAGACTTGAAACAAAATAATGTATTAGAGTTAAAACTGACAATTGAGTTCAGAGCTCAGGCGCCTGCTAACGAGTCCCTATTCAATGGCACAATTCAAATCGAGGTAAATAAACGCACATGCTTCTCTGAAATGGTCAAACCACACGAGAATGTGACGCCATTAAAATTGCACGTATAAACAAGCTTATTTACATAAAATTTTCCACGAATTCCGTGCATATACAGACTATAGTATTATATAATATTACCTGATTTTATGAAGTAATATTGTATTGTCATTAGAACTCTTGAAATGTACAGGTAGGGAAAAAAAGCGGACCGACTCTTGTAGCTGATTTCAGAGCCTTGTGATACGTAAATAAATGTAAGAGATGTAACGGAAACGTTTGTTTTCACAAGCAATGCAAATTACGTGAAATTATTTCTCAGTTCAAGCAATTTATCGACACTAGAACAAATTTCAATACATTTCCTGCTATCCTATGAATGGCGCTAGGCATGCGCAGTGGCTCATATCGGCAACTTAGATATTTTAGTCGGTCCGCTTTTTTCCCCCTACCTGTACCACAGTTGTAGATTGAATCTGTTCCCCAATACCCTTAATGGCTGGCTCAGTTGTTACAGCAATTTTAAGCACTAAGGAAGTAATCAATTTAAAATTTTAAAATTTTGAGAATTCGTCCTGTACTAGTTGAACCGCGGGAAATCAACTTCAGTGGGCTGTAGCCTACCGCTAGCTAATTTTTCCCAGTCTTGCGGACGAAATCATTTCTCGGAGCTAGAACACGTCATGTTTGTGCACTATGCCTGTCGCTATGAATATTACTTTGTAACAATCAGAGTATTAAAGGGGGTAAGAAGCAAGTGCATTAGGTCAGATGATCCAACTTAGACTTATAGTTCTTTAACTAACGGTAGACCTAAGTGACTTTTGTTACATCAATATAGATTAGTATGAGATTCCACCCTAATGCATCACTGATTATGAATTAATTAATCCTTTATCCTTACTGTGAACTCTCTCTTTGAAGACATATTAAGTACAGTTAAATGAAAATAATAATGTGGATTTTTGGGGCACATTGGAAATGGTGCAAAAATAAATAAAATATTTATTAAATCGGCGAAAATCTTCTAATTCTCGCAGAGGGGGTAACACCCTTTTTCCACTTAAAATTTTTAGGCATTATTTAGAACAATTGGTTTCCACAACATATTGATTTCCTGCTCGACCGATAGGACTAAAACTTTATTTGCTCTTTCCGCTTTACTATTAGGCTATTATTTTTCAAAGATAGGCTCGTTTTGATGGATTTTATACGAGAACATATTTTCTCATCTTATGGTGGTATCAATTTTAGTACATATTTTAAAATTCAGTCCATAAAACAATAACTGTATTTCAATAGAGTAAAATTCAGAATCGCTTGGGGCTGTCCAACTACAAGTGCCCCAAGGACCGCTTTAAAAAAAAATGCTGTTTGGAGGGCCGCATTATAAAATACTTCGTATGCAACTTTATCAGTGAGTTTTAATAGGTACGGGATACAAAGAAAAAACGCGTTTGAATTGTTATTTTAATTTATTTAAAAAATATCAAATTACAAAAAAAATTAGTGGGAAATTTGAGGATGTTGGTTTTCACTAACTAATGCATCAATATTAACTTGAATATTTGTTGTTGATAAACGAAGCAACTGAGTAAGTGACTTACCAGAGAGGGAACATCTATATTTATTTTATCGTTAATGTAATAATTATGCATATTTCGTATTTGAGGGTAATTTATACATTAAGAGGCCTCGTATTGGACAGCCCTGGCTTAGATAGTAACCTACTTATTAACAGAATTCTATAGATTTGGAAAAAGTGTGTATTGGGGTATAAATATCCATGATTCTCATGATACAAGTGTATTATTATTTTCCTTGTATTATATCTAAGGAATAAGTAGTTCAAATGTGCATTGCTTCCACCGTGTTTGTTCCTGACGATTGCACGAGCCTCCACTGTTCAGACAAATTTCCATAGGAAGAAGTGCGGCAGATAAGAGCGAGCGCGACTTGATAACCTGCAACTGGATACAACCGGATAGGAGGATGTAAATGTGTTCCCAGATAACACCCATTAAGTGGTGTGTCGCAATCTGTGGCCCGTTTTAAGTTATGTAACACAATTGCTGGATTCACTACTTTATTTCATGGCATAATCATAAATTAGTAAGTGTTATAAAATGGAAAATCCTAACAATTTTAATTAAAATTAACCGAATAAGACTATTTCGTTATATAGGTTGTTTTCCAGCAGGTAGTCAAATTTACTTCTTAAGAATTCTGAATTTGTTTAGAACTTTTTATTTTTTATTTTTTTTATTAAGGAATATTCCACAATACAATGGTTTTCCTTCATCCCACAAACAATCTTTTGCCTCCATAAGTCCCTGTCCATAGCATCTTCTTTACTTAATCATTTTCTCGCCATACTCCTTTTCACCCCATCCAGCACTCTTTGGGCTTTTTCCTTCTACTTTCCAGTCCAAAATTTTCTTGGGTATTCTATCCTCTGCCATTCTGAGTACATGTCCATACCATTTCAAGCGTCTTTCTTCTACAATTTCCAAAATATTCTTTTCAACTTGCATTATTTCCCTCATTCTATTATTTCGAATTTTTTTCTTTCCTGGATTTTCTTGCAGAACGTCCCTGTAGTTACTTAGAAATGGATTTTTGGAGAACTTTTTATCAGTTTATTATTATTATTATTATTACTACTACTACTACTGAACACATTTTCACAACTTTTGTTGGTATTGATACTACTGAGATGAACTTCATCTTATTCAGCAGCTCAGAAACTTTCTCACAATGTGGCATGTTTGGAATAATGTTCCTCGTTGTATATTGCTGATTATCTTCACTGGAATTCCGATGTCTTGAATGTTCTTTGATAAAAATTTCGAGACCACACCTTCCACTGATATGGTATAATTTTTACGGTTTGAAGTTTCCAGATGCTTTTTATCTCTAATGCCAGGTTCTGGTATTTACTAACTTTGTGCATTTCTGTTTTTTTAATTCATGAGTGGATGGGGTACTGACATAAATTATAATTGCCTTAGAGCTCTATTTATATCTATCAATAGCAGGTCTGGTCGGTTATAGTCAACTGTTTTATCTGTTGTTATAACTCTAACCCAATATAACAGGGATATCAATAAACACAACAATGGGTTTTGGAGTTCATTTGTAATACTGCCTTTATTATTATTACTATATTATTATTACATTATTATTATTATTATTATTATTATTATTATTATTATTATTATTATTATTATTATTATTATTATTATTATTTGTAAAAATTGTTTGTAGCTTCTTTAAATAAATAATTGAATTGAATTGAATTGAATTGAATTATTATTATTATTATGCGTGATGTAAAGTGCATTGATAATATTAGTTAGTCTACTTTAAGTCATATAAGTACACTGTTACAAGTATGTTGCACTACTTTACATTGAATTACAACTATAGTTTGCCATTTACTTGTAATAATGTATTTAGAGTACTTAATGCATCAATGTACAATATAAACTATTTTATCCAATGTACACTTCATCGTATAGACGTGAACCTTAGGATACTTTAAGATTTTGGAACTACATCAGTATTAGTGACTTTACGTAAGTTAACCAATCAATTGCAAATAGGTCATATTATAGTGTAATAAATATATGCAGTTTGTTTCTTAGAAGTTCTCAGTATGTTAGATACTGATTTTGGTAAGATTAGTTCTTCTTTCCTTATACGGGGGCATAAGGAGAAAAATATTTTCAATACATACAGTACTACAATTATTCTATTAAGACAGAGTAACTAGGGAAATGGCCAGTGGCGGACGCAAGATTTTTTTCGGGGGGGGGGGATTTGAATAGGTAGAGAGAATACTAAAAAAATTCATTAACTTACACATATAATCAGTTTATAAAACTGGCCACTTCGAGTGCATATATAGCCTTTTTTCAATCCCCCCCTGCGTCCGCCACTGGAAATGGGTGTAACGTAAATGCAGTCAAAGTCATACGGGTCATATAAGATATTTTCTTTCTCTTCTGTAATACTGAAGTATTTGTGCTAAAATCACATTGTGAGTACGTGACCTTCAAGTGGAGAACTGCGCTGCTGGTCAAGATAGCCTACCACCTGTTGCTGATTATAATTCACAGGTCTTGTAAAACAATTGAGAACGATAACGTTAACGTAAACATCATCCGGTACTTGACATTTCAAACAATGCAGTATTAGTCAGAGGATGCTCAGTATCAATAGTCGATGAACTTGTGATGTCTACTTCTTTTAAAGCATTACGTCGAGAATTTCGTTGTTTAGGACGTCATCAGCTTATTTTTTACTTGGATCGGATGTGTTTTCTGACGTCATAGATTTGTTTAAAATGTAAATAATTTGCTTCTGCAGTAAATGAAATCAAATATTTTAACAGCTTCTTTATTGCCTATAAATAGGCAAACTGAACTAACTTAAAACCATAACTTTTGATTCCATTCTATATCTAAAACGCATATAAAAATATAATAATTCCATCCACCAAGATTTACCCATTAGCAATAACTATTAATGAAACAGATATTCCCCATTATATACTTTTAAGACTATACCAATTTATTTAGTTGGTCGATTTGGATATTGAACACATATATCAGTAGATTACCAATAGATCATGATAATATCACGATTGAATCCATCACGTCAACATTTCAAGAGCAAAAGTAAATCCATCTACTACTTGATGATTTTCAGATAATATAATTATATATTCTACATTATTGCTGCGGGCCATTCAATTTGCAACAGTTATTTTTTATCCTTTCTATATGGAAATAAATTGAAATAAAAATAATAGATGGTTTTATGCAACTGAATAATCTATGTCTTCTTAGTATGATTAAGAAGCTTAATTACTGGTACAGGTGAAAAAATGAGCAAATAACGGAAAATTTATTTTTAAACTGATTATGACCAAAACACAATTAAAGTTGACATTCATCCTGTCACATTTGAAGTGATAAGTTGTATTGTCTATTCTTATGGTAGTGTAAGGTATGTACAGGTAGGGAAAAAAACGGACCGTCTAAAATATCTAAGTTGCCGATATGAGCCACTGCGCATGCCTAGCGGCATTCACAGGATAGCAGGGAATGTATTGAAATTTATTCTAGTGTCGACTGTTGACTTATCCCATTTCGAAACCCATTAGAAAATAAGCTAGTAAAATTAATTTTCTGGGAATAATCCATTAATTAAGTTAAGTAGTTAAATATTCCCACTACTTTTCGATTGCCGCAATATTTAACTACTTAATTAACGGATTATTCCCAAAAAATGAATTTTACTAGCTTATTTTCTAATGGGTTTCGAAATGGGCTAAATCAACAGTCGACACTAGAACAAACTTCAATAAATTCCCTGCTATCCTGTGAATGCCGCTAGGCATGCGCAGTGGCTCATATCGGCAACTTAGATATTTTAGTCAGTCCTCCTTTTTCCCTTCCTGTACTTTTTTAGTCAGTCCACTTTCTTTTACCTACCTGTACTTATTAAGCAACATATTTTTAGAGCTTTTAAATGTTTCATTGATAATATGAAACAAGCACAAAATACGAAATGTCAAAATTTCATATCAAATACTGAGTTTTCAATCGATGGAAATTATGTCATTAAATCATCTTATTGGCTTATTGTTTAGATATAGAGGCGGATTGCCAGGAAATGGGGAACCCATGCCAGCGGAAAGACTGAACAGCGCCGCCATCTATGTCACTCATGTCAACTCTCATAAATGCGATAAGAGATTCCAGACAACCTCACAAGATCGCAGCACTTCTCACGTCCTGTTTTTAAGTCCTTCCCCGTTCTGTAATTTCAAGCTCGGATTTTTATGACGAATGGAAGTAAAACATAAATAATTTATTTTTAAATCTTTGTGTATTTCTACATATTATATTCTTGTTGTTTTTGCGACTTCAATACATTTCACATTCTGTATACAGTATAGAGCTATTTATGATAAAAGTGTTCAGAAGACCCGATTTAGCCGGGACAGTTCCGGTTTTTGGAGTCAAGTCCGTTTGACTCCATTGGGTTCTGCCGGGTCACCTTAATGTTGTGGTTTTTAGAAATCAAATCGAATTGCCGGTCACTTATACAGTTGAAAATATATTTGATTATATATGTATATGTATAATACCATACCACAACGCGCCATATTAGATAAGCGTTCACGCACCTGCTTGAAAATGCCTGATGCGCTCAAATATACTTGCACTGAGGTTGATATTACTGGGATAGATTTGCTTAAAAATGCTATGTTTTGGGTAAAAATGTCCAACGCTGAAAATATTTATAAGATTGTGGAATTTGTATTATAGCTTCCCGGTAAAAATAGCATACAGCAGTGGAACATGTGTTTTCTTTTATGAATAAGGCATGGACAGCTGAGAAAACTCAAATGAGAGTAAACACTTTGAACATAATACTGTTGGTGACAGTAAATTTGAAATACAGTTGTTCGGGAATCTATGACTTCTCAAAGGGAAGCAAATATCTCCTGAAACAAACTTAATTAATCACAGAAGTACGGGGGCATAGTGCCCTACGCTGTGCCCTGTGTAACTATTAAATGTACTACTATATAGTAGCCTACCTATGAAAGTGCCTATGATTTAGATTATGTTTATGTTTAACATTTCATTCTCTTCGTCGTAAGATTTAATCATAGGCTATAGAACAATTATTATTACTGTGCATTGTTCTATTCTTGGGAGGAGAGAAGTTATTCAATTACAAAATTCAATTAGGCCTACAATTACAAAAGCCCCAAATATATATTTTAAAAAAAAGTGAGCTGATTTCGAAAATGGTCCTGCTATATTAGAAGAAAAAAATTCGCTGTTGACACAAATAAATCTTTTAGTTGTAAGTTTCAATTGCTTCTATCCTGTTTTAATTTTCCTAATCTTATTTTTATTCTTTTTATTTATTCTGGCAGAGCTAAGGCCATTTGGCTGTAAATCACCATTTAACATTATTTGTAGCCTGCAATTTCAAAATCTCTGGGGAAAGATGTCGGGTTAAGCTCAACTGTACTAGTGTTTAGAGCGAATAGCAAACTAATTAAAAATAAGAAGGGATCTGACTCTTTGACTTGAGATAGTGTTCAGCTTTTAGAAAATTTAAATTGTATTGTTACTTCAAACATAGTAGTGATAATCACCGTAAACATAATTTTACAAATACGGGATGGAAGGGGGTATAACTATGTAGATTTAGGGTAAGAGGGTAAGATGGTACATTTTCGAACACTTCACAAATATTCTTATTTTACGAACACAATAAACATAAGATAAGTTCAACTCTATTTTATTCACAAAGTTAGCAATGTAGTTGACCCTTCCCAAAAATATGAAAGTCAAACAGCTGTAAAATTGGTCATGGCAATCAATCTTTCATTTCCAGAATATCGTTCGAAAATGTACCACAGTAGGTACAATTCTAAACACTAGTGGGAACTATTTCGAACAGTGGCATTTTCAACGAACGAACTGCTTTCTTCCAAATATTATTTTTTATTATCATTATTTATCAATAATATGATCGTAATAATGAAGAGTCACGTTTTGAATAGGCAGATGACAGGATTGGGGCATGTGGTCAGCATGCCGACTCCTACGACAGTTATTGATAGCTTACTGAACCGGAGCCGCTACTTCTTTATGAATTAGCTCTTCGGTTGGTGTCAGGAGGCTGAATGCACCCCGTTCCAGATCACCCTACCTCAGAAAAATCCGAGGAGGTACCGGTGATCGAACCCAGACTTGCGGGTCCGTAGTCAGGAACCACTAGACCAGACCATAAAGGCGGCCTGTCATAACATCAAGAGCAATAATAAAAATACTTAACAGCTGCATGCTATTCTGCATTGCATAAATTGCTGAGATGTAATAGGCCTGACAATGCAGAGGAAATGTAGTTCATATCTCTTAGTTGAAATAATACCACTGTTTGAAAGATGAATCAATGCCATCCTTTTATATTTGACTTGCACAGTTAATAATAATAAACATGCAGAATACTGTGATAGCAAAACAGCTTTTCCATGCAAGACTTAAGCGAGCTATAGCGGGTTAAAGTACTGTTGAAATTGTACCTAAAATCTGTTCGTATTTGTACCTCGAGCTACTTTTTGTAAATTACTACATTGTTGAAATTCCGCTCACGAATGACCATTGTTGTGCCACTGACTTGCGTATTAAATACTACGCTATTTGTTGATATGAGTCAAAAATTTGCCCTCAACAATGTATTCCAGTAACACAACGTGGAATTATAAGCAATTTTAGAACGTGCCATTTTTCAAGCATGGAGTTCTTACCTTCGATTGGAAAATAAATTTTTAACTCAAAACATCATTCTCGCGGATACAGGTCAACAAAACAATCAGTATGGATGCTATATAAATAAAAACAGCTTGGCCAACATTTGAAACCCAAAAGTGGATAAAAATCTTAGCCCGTTCAGAATTGTAACATGTTCGAAAATGTACCACCTTACCCTATCAGTTTTTTCCTTTAATAGAGAGAAACAAAAAAATTCAAATACTACATTCATCTCAGAAAAAAATAGTCAAACTTTCACCGTAATTCACTCGATAAGCAGCGGAGGAAAGAATGAGGAATAAATAATAAATTTCCCCTTTGCGGCTTTCAATCAAGTTGGTAGTTTTCGTGCGAATTAAATACAAAAATTGTTACCAGGGAAACAAAATTCCATGCAGTTTGGCAACATCACGGCAAGTAATTTCCGTGGGATCATATTAACCCCAATGAAACTATGAAGGTTAAAAATAGAACACATTACAGATTCTTAAAATCCGTTATTTGTCAGTTCGTAGATTACGCTTAACTAACTTACGGGTTTTAAATAAATAGCTTTAATATTATATATATATAAGTAAAGTGTTCCCTGTACAAATCATGGAGGCCCAGAGGGTTCCAGGAGGTTGAGGTTCCCAGATTTAGGACATTCAGCACATGAAGGTGGTAAGGTTGTCAGCCTTACGCACCGGCCGCCTTTACCTCCAGGATTGCTCCTGGTACTCATTTCTGTTAGAGGCTGAGTCGACCCCAGGGCCATAATGCCACCATAAGGATTATATATATATATATATATATATATATATATATATATATATATATATAATCAGTTAATTGTCAGTTCATGTAGATTAGGCTTAACTAACTTACGGGTTTTAAATAAATAGCTTTAATATTATATATATAAAAGTAAAGTGATCCCTATACAGGCCATGGAGACCCAGAGGGTCTATATATATATATATATATATATATATATATATATATATATATACCAAAAAGCTAAGACTCTTTCATTTTGAACCTTTCCCTTAATGAGTTCCCAGTTTTAACGCCATAACAGAAAATAATACTAGTGTTTCGATTTTTTTGGTATAGTTGTAATGGAGTTGTTATTGAATATGTTGGTCGCGAGGTCGGGTACGAAATGGTAATTAACCCGCGGTCGCGTCCCTGACGGTCTCACCAATTGATTCCAATCAGAGCAGCATCACTGATTTTTAAATTAGACATTAGAACTGCGTCTTGTGCAAGTCGTAATGCTGAACCACTGACACACTGCTTTATATCCTGAATACCGTACTAAGATTTCATCCAGTTTACCCAAGCCGACATATTTGATTTCTTCCAGATAAATTTTCTATCTCGGGATAATAAATTCCTCTTCACAGAAACATTCTGACCTATAGACAGTTATAGAACGACAGTGTGAAATGTAAATGTACTGTAACGAAATAAGGACAACAGTTTATTAAGTTTTTTTTATTTTTTTTATTTATTTTTTAATGGACTAAAATTAAGTAGCCGAAACGTATAAAAAAACGAACAATATTTTAGTATATTTACCTGAAATGAATAATATTTTATCCCAGTAACTTGACCAGTCTGGCATCTTTAAATGCAGGAGAATCTAACACAAAATATTAACTTCACTTCTTTTTTAGTATCCTTATGAGAACCAAGAAAAAGGTACGTAATTTAGTAGAAGATTGTTAGCATTTTTGCAGACTGTGTTAAAATTACTACTATTCTTTTTATTTGCTCCTATTTTGGGTATTTTCTCAAAATAAAGTTTGATATATTATAAATTATATATAATTACCGATACTATTAAACCTATTATTATATATTAATGTTCGGTGATTTTATGTCAGCGATAGCCCATTTGAGCTAATTTTCAGTCATTAACATATATACCCATATATACCCCTATGATCAAACACCGGCACTGAGAATTCATCACTACGAATAAGAAACCTCCGAAAAATCCTATTCACGTCAGATCGACCGACAGTAACTGATCCTTTCGGTTTGTAGCTGAGTGCCTCAACCAGCTGCACTACGGCATACTCCCGAAGAAAATATAGACATGATAAAGCAATTTACCCTTTAAGCATCGCCAAAAGAAATTCGTGTATAAGACGAAGGCACAACGAAGTTCAAATTCTGTCATCTTTTCATAAGTGTTCCAAATTAACTCTGACGATTTACACAACGTAGTTACAAATAAAATGCATATTACTGATTTCACTGTAGCTAGAACAAAGAATTAGTACCACAAGGACGAAAACAATTGTTAAAACCATACAGCCTGGGCGAACTAGGCATTAGGCAGCCGTCTAGGGCGGAACATTTTTAGAAACATTTAGGGGTTGCAACATTTATATTCTTAACAAAGCTGTGTTCCTTAATTTATGTCTGGCTCTTCAGGTTCTCTTGATCTCTGTGGCAAGCGCAGAAAGAAGTTTTTTTCTTCTTCCGAAACTAAAACTAATTAAAACATACCGGCGTAGGGGACGTACATTTCTTGTCTAAGAGTTTGCCAAAGTTATTGAATCTCCGTTTTATTTTACCCTATTTTTCACTGGAATGTTAGGGTTTTAGTTCTACAACACGTTTTACTTTATATATATATGCTTGCAATGCCTACATAAATGCATTGATTGCATTGAAAGTGATTACAACTTGCATATTGTATTTAAACTAGAAAAATACCTTTTAGGATTTTAAACCTTTATTCAATTCCTGTCTCCTGGAGGAAAGAAAACTTATATCTGATGTAGTTTCTTGTCCGTTTATTGTAAATATAAAACCTTTTGAATTAAATGTCTTCATAAGTCTTCATGAATACAAGCCTTTCTCAATCAAGTAAATTCAAATCAATTTTACTTAACCACTTACAGGCTAGAGAACGTGAAATTCCATGTTTAGCCTAATCAAATGGTAAAACATGGAATGATTGAGGTGGTAATTTAGGGGGTCGCCGAAATTATTTTTCGTCAATGGCGCCAAATTACTTAGAGTCGGCCCTAGTTAAAAGTAATCACAGCTTATATATAATTTATTACATAGGTATTCGAATGTAATTACGAAATACCTCTTTCTGAAATGTAGATTTCAAAATAAATATTGAAATCTTCACGCCAATGAAACTCTTGATAATGACACATCTTTACCTTCCACATGTGTGCAATATATACCGCTTACATTAATTGAGATGATATATAGGTTCATGACCTTGTATTGCTAAGTATGGAAAGGGATGCATAAAAAGCATTGGTCGGCATTTAACCTCTATTTGAAATTTCAATTAGTAGGCGGTCAGTGGCTGCAGTGGAAAGTTACCATCAGACACGACTCGCCACATCCAACTGTATCATAGCGATGTGGAATTATCTTGTCATCCCAGAATATTAGCCAATATCGTGATAATCCTTATAAGAGTTACCAAAACATTATGTAAGTTTGGGCTAGAATCATAACGCCTACTGTATGAAGAGCAGTTATATATTTAGTGGCCGAAGGGTGTAAGGCCAAAACAGCAATTAGAAGATTGAATCTGATTATAAGACAAACTATCAGAGCTAAAATAAATCAACAAAATGTATGTAAAAATACTTTTTTTTATATTATTTAAAATTATGCCTAGGTCTTGCAATATTCACTCTCTGATTTTTTAGGAATATTCTAAAAATGTATTAGCAAAGCAAGATTTTAATGGATTTTTAAATACATTATTTGCTTATTTATTTAAAATATGAAAATCTAAAGTTAAAATTATGTCCTAAACATGTGGTGAACATCAACTTAGGCAGAAATAAAGTTGAACAAGGCAGGTATTTCTGTAAAAACTATTGTATGAGTTCAGTGGTATTTCATAATAACTTATGTCATTTTTGACATTCTGTAAATAAATCCTATAAAAAGGAAAATTGTCTTATTTACTCATCTGTCACAGTAACACGTTGTAACATATATCTGAATATCTTTCCCTAAAAAATTCCTCATTAAATGAATGCGTACTTTATTTAGCTTTCTGTCCGAATTTGTTACTGCTGCATAAAATTAAGTGAAAATCTAGTGGAACTCGGCTTCAAAATAGATACGAAAACAGTTTTTTAAAAGGGATTGGAAGGACAAGGCAAGATTTGTACTAACTACTTTCTTAATTCTAGCGTCCTGATGAACGGGAATTTAATGTTGGTTTCATTGGAATTTTAGCACTAGTGCAATAATGCGTTACTTTTGTTTCGTGTCTCTTGTAAGTTTTTTTTTATTTTATTTTATTTTTAATTCAAGCTCTCTAACATTTTTATCTTCTTTGCTGCGGTATTATTTCTTCGAATACTTGATGACTCAATAGAGTGTCTTTATACAAATCCAATAATATTTCAATTATTTGTAATTTTAGGAAACTATACTCTGTTGGACACGTGAAGTCAGAATGAAAAATTCAATGCCATAGCCGGGATTTGAGCCAGGATCTTCGGCTCTCCGTGCCAATGCTCTAACCAACTGAGCTACCATGGCAACGTGTCGGTACAACATTAAATTCTCCAACTGACTCACAATCCCAGTATACCACCAGGCGTTCTCAATATGAGATACGAACCCAGTGGCAACTTACAACCTGTAAGTACTTTAAGACCCGGGCTTTATAGTAAACCACTAGTAGGTCACAGTGGAATGATAATTCTTTCACACTGGCCGTGTGTAGGCTAAGATGGACACGTGAAGTCAGAATGAAAAATTCAATGCCATAGCCGGGATTTGAACCAGGATCTTCGGCTCTCCGTGCCGATGCTCTAACCAACTATACTCTCTGTTGTTCTTGCATAAATACTATAAGTGTGGCATTGCTTATTATTGTAATTTCCATTAATTTAACAAGTGGATTGATGCAAATTGTCTTGATTAATTTTCTGGCAGCACTTCCTGCATAAATAAAGGACGAGGAATTTACAACTGTACTGTAGTTATTTTTAATTGCTTAACTGAGGATGAACTCCTACACTGCCTCAGGAGATTGTGTGTTAGCGAGGTCCGAGATGTAGGTAGACATCCTCATGCGTGTTGAGGTGCGTGTAGTGTAACCACTTAACGCTAACTTCTCTGTGAGAAGAAGAGTGAAATATGGGACGACACGTTAAAATTAATCTTAATGCTATAAAAAGGAGTTTAGTTTTCTCATGTTACCGGTGTTTTATTAATGCAGGTTGTGAGAATATTTTATAAGACTATTCCACTCATCCGTCGCGTGTTTGATATTGACCAATAACTTTTAGCAATTCCTCGGATATAGACCAATCCCGATCGTTTATCTTATAAAATGCTTGCTATTAATATAAGGAAGACATTTTATCTGATAAAATGGGCTGGTCATTACTGAACACGTAAGGCTCAGTATGCAGTGATTAAAACGTCGAATTTTGCCATAAAACAGCACGAAAACAGATTATTTTATGCAACATAACTTGATTGGAAATTGAAATAATATAAATGTACATCGATTAAAAACATAACTTTAATTCGGTGCAAGTCAGCTCGTATGCTTTCATTCTGTTCTGCTGTTAGCTTACCTGAATTAAGGTTACTATGTCTTATATGCACGATTGGTAGCACTGGTCATATGGTAACTCGAATCGTAGCACAACGATCAAGGACATGGACAAGGACATGGTAACTCGAATCGATTCATAATTGGTTGATTCATAGTATGCCGTGAACTCGCAGCTGTTAGTTTTGTTTTTATATAACAATTCATGAATGTAATTATTATTTGTATAATCCGTTACATTTTTATTCATGGAATAGTCTTAATAAATCCAACTCTCGTGGGATTACCTATGATAAATTCACACTTACACCGGGATTCGAACTTGTGATTTTGGGCTTTCCGGGCAAATGCTCTACCAACTAAGTTAGCCAAAGTTCGATTAACGGCTGCATATGTAATCTCTCTCATGTGATTGCCTTTAGTGATTGAGCTCATTGAAATACATTGACGACATATAGAACAATGTGAGGCACACTAATTTAGTAATTTTGTGATCTGGTTTCCACAGTAAACTGAAACAATATTCTGTGGTTTCATAAATACATATCTAATACTGTATATATTGTTTCTTGGAATTCAGCCACTTTGCAACAGTGTATAAATTTTATTTACCAAATTATTGTTTAATTAAATGTTATGAAATTCTTAAGTTCCAGATTCTTACGAGTTGTAGTTCTTTAAAAAGTCTACCTAAGTGTAGGTCTGGCTAAAGCCTATCTATTATTACTATTTACTATAAGTCAGACTACTGTGTAGGAAAAACGTATGAGAGGAAATAAGTTAGTAAAAATGTCGATTGGAAATTGAGTGTTGTATGTATAAATAGAAGCACTTAACAGGAGGCCTATGAAGTACGGATAATATTCTCTACTGAACAAATAGTTCGATACATAGTCACCAATACTTAATAGGCTTTTTGCCAAAAATTTAAACATTTTGTGTTAACTGAGTGTAAATTCTTAACGTTCAACTATTTACGTACCGGTAAGTCTAACATATTCTGATATTCCTTGCTTATTTTTGCTACATTAATAGGCTAATTACCTTTCGGAGGCCTTTAGCCTCATTTGGTTAACAAATTAAGAAAAGGAAACATTGTTTTAAAATAAAGTATTTTTATTTATGCTCTGCATAAACTATAAATTTTTGCTATGAAATCCAAAAATCTATTAGTTAAATATAATTACTTCGAAAATATTTTCTGCTTTAAAAATATTTTCACTGCAACCACCTGTTTAAAAATTCTCTAGTTTGTTTGTTTCGTTTAAGTTTTAAGGGTTCTGTGTAAGTTTTTCTAGTGTTATCCTCAACTTTTAAAACTGGAAACCTCTCCTGAAGATAATGCAAGTATGTGTTCCTTTTTTTTTCTTTCTTCATATTCCTATCCAGTCTTCAGAAATTAGGCATGTGTTGATCCTACTGTTCTTCAAATAAAAATATGTTTTTTAGTTGCCATAACATAGGTCCAGTCTTATTAAAAATACAAAAGTGATGTAGCCCTACCTTGTTGTTCTGCAGACGCCCCATCACGATGCCGTCGTAGATGCTCTATCACATTCACTTCACTGAAACAGATCACGACAGACACCAATTAAAATTCGATTTTGTCACCAAGTCGCTTAAATCCTGTAATAATTTGATAACTTGCCAATATAAAAATGTCATCTGGGGCCTTGACCTCTCCACAGTACCTCAGTCATATCAGAACCACGTGTTGAACTAGTCATGAACATTTCCACACAAATATTTTTTCCCCTTCTGAAGCTTCAGTTTATTTTGGTTGTTTAATGACATTGTTACTGCTGCTGAAGCTTGTATTCGAACCACAGGGGTTCTTGCACACACCTGTGAATCTATAGACATGGGACTGTAGATTTATAAACGCGTAAATACCATCGACCTGATACGGGATCAAAACCGCGAACCACAGAACAGAAACTCAGTGTCTTACCAACTGCTCCACCTAGCCCAACCTTTCTGAACACCTGGTTCTTCTTCTGACTTTTGGACTACTTGTTTTATCGCTTTTTCCTTTGTTTTTCAACAGTATATTATGATTAATGAATCCAATGACATTCAACAAGAAATAGGCAATAGGATTCAAAGTGCCAATAAATGTTACTTCGCAATGTTAAAATATTTTAGATCAAAATCTCTCACTCGAGCAACCAAAATTAAGCTATATAAAACATGAATTAAACCGGTGATAATGTACGGATGTGAAACCTGGACCTTGACAGAGGAGAGTGCCATGCAACTCAGTGTGATTGAAAGGAAGACTTTTAGGAAAATATATGGACCCATCCAAGAAAGGGGAGATATAATAAGGAATTATATGATATATAAAAATCACCAGATATCGTCACAGACATTAAAATAAGATGGGCACGCCATGTTCAAAGAATGGATAATAGCGAAATAGTTAAAAGGATAATGGGAAGTAAGCCAGAAGGAAGAAGAAGTGTGGGAAGACCCAAGTGTAGGTGGATGGATGGAGTGTTGGAAGATGTAAGAAGACTCAAAATTAGGAATTGGTGGACGGTTGCCAGAAATAGAGAAATAGAAAAATAAGAACTAATTTAAAGATAGCCTAAAGGTAAAAATCCCTTCCATGCCAAATTTGTTAATTTATCATATCGAAAACGCAAATAAATATAAATAAATATCATTAACGGGGCTCATACGCTAAAAGAATTGCAAAGTTGTTTCTCGCTTTCTTGTTACAAATGATAGCACAATGATATACAATAATAGCAAAATAATACTACAGTATACATTGCTAAATTTTCAGGTATAAACTTTACCTATCTGAAGGATTCAAATCAAACATTTGATGGGTCCAATGTACTAATATAATTTTATTTAATCTCATATGAAATAAATGTAGTAATACCATTCAGCTGAAAAGAAAACTTTTTGAAAGGATATAAATAATCTTAATAATTTTTAAATATAAATTATGTAGTCAGTTATTAGATGTGTTATTTACAAAAATAAGACAACTCTCAGGTAGACTGAGTTCGCAAAAATATTTAAAAATACTATTAAAATCTGTCCAGTCGAAGTCAATTATTATTCAAGATATTGTTTACTGTGGATTTACCTTTGTTGATTTTCCAACCGTTTGAAAGGTGATGGTTAGCCATAATGTTTAAAAGGGTACAACAATTTTTTTTAGTCATTAGGCAATGAAATATCTTATTACCCCCTAAAAAATCGGAACAATTTTTTTATGACATATGTAAGTGATTTTATAAGATTAAGATTTTTTAGGTAGATTTCGAAGAAAAATCTACCTATTGCAATGGATACCATGTCATGATTTTCGAAAAATTCTTTGATATCTTTACGTTTCATGCTCCCCTAAGTACGAAACCACCGCCCGTTCAAAAAAAAATTTTGTGATATTTATATATATACATATTTATATATATTTATATCTTTACACGATAGCGGCCGTAATTTTGAAGATATTTGAACCAAATTTTAATATGTTATTTCTAGGCCCAATAGTTCGGACAAGTTCGTTAATGAGCAAAATTGGCCCAAGGGGGTGGTCGGGGGAGGGGGTTGAAATTTTTAAAAATGTATATCTCGGCCCCTATGAAGTATAGAGGGAAACTTTGTTTGAATAAATTAGAGTACTCCCTATGGAGTTCACAGTGACACCAACGATTCGGGGGTTCGAGTGAGGGTGGGGGTGGGGGTGGGGGTGGGTGATGAAAATTCGAAACTTTTGAAACCACGTCTTGTGGGGTATCGTTGAAAAGCTCTTGATGAGTACTCTACAAATCAATAACTAGTTTCTTGATAGCTCTCATATGACGCGAGATTTTAATGTTTGAAAATAATATAACATAAAAGAATTATTATAATATCATAATTTTGTCTTGTTTAGCGGCTTTGCTAATTTTATTCATTGCTGATCTTGCGCACGGCCTCCCAGAATATTATATCCTATTCTTGTTGTCAAAACAAATGATTGTAGGCTCTTCCTCTTTACCGAATTCAGTTCTTATTACTGCGGGTTTGCCATGCCAAGGCTAAAAGAGAAGAGTGCTGCACAGCGATAATAAATTAAACCAAAAGCACTTTGAAATCTACCTCAGCCTGTAGGCCTGCCTAAAGGGATTTTTTTAAATTAAAACACCCTCGAAAAGTTAATAAAGTGGCAAGGAAACTCACCTTAATTAAGGGTCGAATGTAGTAATTTATTTGAACAGTAACTCCACACGAACTGGTCTCACTG
Source organism: Ectobius pallidus (assembly GCA_964059195.1). Taxonomy (NCBI): domain Eukaryota; kingdom Metazoa; phylum Arthropoda; class Insecta; order Blattodea; family Ectobiidae; genus Ectobius; species Ectobius pallidus. The sequence continues at coordinate 81,924,186 of CAXKWD010000002.1, read as the reverse complement.
AATGAAATAAGCTTAATGAAACTAATCACCACTGACGAGAATGATACAGCACTGATAATATTGCGCTTTGCATACTAAAGTGATAATTTTCACAACATGGAATATTTTATTATTCGCAGGAGGCAAAGGTCTTTACAATGAAGTAATATATTCTACATTTTCGAGGAAAAATATGATTGGATGTCTATGTAATTAGTTTTATTATCCTTCTCATGCAATATAATTGTAGGTATTAAAATTTAATGTTTAGCTTCTCACGGGTGATAAAGCTATCAATCAATGTTAGATGATCATACATACAATAATATCACGAGTGCTTTTTAACTGACTGATTTATGAAAAGTTGTAGCCTAGCTGTTAAGACTATTTCAGGAATAAAACAAGTTAACATAAACAATACCATAAAAATATAAATAACGAAGAAAACCCAAATTATCTATACAAATGAAAAATAAGGAATTAAAATACAAATTAATGAGAAAATTTACATAAAAATATTTGCAGGAGAGTTGAAAAATTCCTACACAAAAATGGATTTTCGTAAGCAAGCCAAGTAAGACGGTTTAATAATCGAGTTATTTAAAAAATCAGTATGAAGTAAAATACAGCGATTTTATAGTATTTAAAACATTTTATCACAACACGTACAGTTAATATTTTTTTAAGGATTCCAACATATATTGACTGTTATGGTCATTCATCCACAACCTTCTTGAATGAAGTATATGTGCATTTCTTTGTCATTGCATCACAAGATGCGCATCTCGCCGTTCAATTTTGTTTCGCACGTGTCCTATACTCACATTGAGTGATTAATGGAAAGCCAAGGTTAGGGCAGAGTAGAGGTAAACACTATCCCCCCCCCCCGACATTTCGACAATGAATCAAATGCAGTTCGCGCATTATCTTTTCCATTTCCACCCAAACCCATTGTGATTTTTTTTTAAATTTGAAGCAAGGATCGTTATCAGAAGTTTCCAGTTGTAGTGACATTCATGGCTCGTCAGAAAAATCACTAATTTACGATAAATCTTGGCTAAAAATGCAAAAATAAATCGTTTTCTTTTAGAGCTCCCCTGCAATTCAACATATCAATGGGTAATGGGTTAATTCTAACCTAAAAAAATATTATGTTAGCAATATTTTGAAGATTCTACGGTTACACTATTGATAATAGATGCTTTTAGCAGATTATTAAATGTAATCAATTCTTTATATTCCTGTGCTATAAAAAATACGACTTACTTTGTACTACAACACTTGTAGTTAGAGCCACTCATTACACTGCTTCTGAACGAAATTAAAGCAAAAATCTTCAGCTAAAAGGTATGGCATTACCTACACATTCGAATTTATTGAATTTTACTAAGGTTTATTGGATGTACGAGGGTTGGGAGTTTAATAGTGGCAACACATTTATAAAATCAGGGTGAATTACATGAAGTTCAAATCGCTTTTATTGGATGCTGGTTAGATATCCAGCATACTTCACAGCAATTAGGAGCCTTCTATGACTACGATTGCCTTCACAGTAACCAGAAGAAATCGAGCTGGCTCATCAAGTGGTCTAAAATGAATTTTGGATCTGACAGAAGGCCAATGATTAAAAATAATATTCAATACCTTAAAATTATTCTTGATTCACAATAACATGCAATGACATAATGAACTGTTTCAAGATTGGTTAAAAATGTTTACTCGTTATGATTATTATTGGCGGAGGTTCAATCATGTGTTACATTCAATCATTACATTATATGACTACTCCTATCAATTAAAATGAATATTAACGTATTACTGACTACATATACCACTCATTTTATTGTATTGTAGACCTACTTCTGTAAAATAGTATGTATAATAGTTCCTCATTTGAACTGATACGTGACCCTCGCATCTTAGCTATAGAAAAGAAAAGCATGTATAGGAGGGTCTACAAGAAAATAATAGAGCAGTGTGATCCAGGCTTCACTATCAGAGGTAAAGTTGTACATCCCTCTCTGTCTAAACTGAAAGTCATTCGTGGGAAAATTAAAATTACTCATTTGACATTCCTTACGCAGTATTTATTCTAGTAAATTATTTTCAATGCCATTTCTATTTTTAATAGCATTAAAAGGTGAAAAGTACTTTCATATACATATGTATTTTACTTTTACTGCAGGTAGCCTAGTATATAAATAATTGTAATTCACAGTTTTTAAACCTTGCATCGAAAATGATGTAAACACTCTACATCAGTGGTCTTCAACCCGCGGCCGCTTGCGGCCCGCCGTGTATATTTTTGTGGCCCGCCGAATGATTTTGTTTCCAAACAAATAGGAAAACATTGCAGCACTGAAGTTGGCCAATTGCTTCGGCCGTAGTAGGGAATTCGTTAAGTGGCAACCCTGATGCTCAAGGTCACTCGTAGCATCGCAACCCACGCCAGTGTCATTGTCTCAGTCTGTTTCACCTATTTCTATTGTCTGCCCGCAAGTGAATGTTAGTTTAAGTTTAGTGAATAATGGCTTCGTGTAGTAAGAAACGGAAGATTACCGATGAGTGCCGAGTGTTTCAAGAAAAGTGGATTGATCTATACTTTTTTGTAAATATAAAAAACAAACCAGTTTGTTTGGTTTGTAATGAGTCTGTCTCCGTAATGAAAGAGAACAATTTAAAGCGGCATTATGACACAAAGCACGCTTCCAAGATGGACGCAGTACAAGGTCAGTTTAGATTGGATAAGGTGCGAGATTTAAGGAAAAAACTTGAGAATCAACAATTTACGTTTACTCGGCAAAACGCCGAAAGTGAATCAAGTGTTAAAGTTAGCTATATCATTTCTGAACAAATTGCTAAGCAATCAAAGCCATTCACAGATGGTGAGTTTGTAAAGCAGTGTATGGAATTGGCAGCTGAAATCCTATGCCCAACACAAAAACATTTGTTTTCAAAGGTTAGTTTATCTGGGGTCACAGTTGCCAGAAGAATTGAGGAGCTATCTCAGGATATTGAAATCTCACTTAAAGACCGTGCTTCAAAGTTTGTTTTTTATTCAGTAGCACTTGATGAAAGCACTGATGTTACAGATACAGCTCAGTTAGCCATTTTTATTAGAGGAATCGATCAAAATTTCTCTATTACCGAGGAAATGGCAGCACTATTTCCAATGAAGGGCACTACTAAAGGCACTGATATTTACAAGGCTTTGACTTCAACTTTAAACCGGTTTGGCCTAAATCTGGATAACTTGAGCGGTGTTGTAACTGATGGGGCCCCAGCAATGACGGGAAAAAATGAAGGTGTTGTAGCTCTGATTAGAAAAGATGCAAGTGAAAATGAAAAGTTCATACAATATCATTGCATTATCCATCAAGAAAATTTGTGTGCAAAAAGTGTTTGTTTCAAAGATGTCATTAAAGATGTGACTAAAATCGTGAATTTTATCAGATCACAAGGACTGAACCACAGGGAATTCCAAACCTTCCTTAGTGAGATGAATGCAGAGTATGGTGATGTAATTTATTACACAGAGATTCGTTGGCTCAGTCGAGGAAAGTTTTTAAAAAGGGTTTTTGATTTGAAAGAAGAAATCTGCATGTTCATGGAGAGTAAAGGGAAGGCAGTTCACTACTTCAAAGATCCCAGTTGGATGGCTGATTTTGGGTACCTAACTGATATTTCAATACATCTCAATGACTTGAATATTAGGCTACAAGGGAAGAATGCTATGATACACAATCTCTTTGATCAAGTTGAGGCGTTTGAGAGGAAACTTAGTTTGTGGAAGAATCAAGTACAACAAGGCGACTTCACACATTTTCCAACACTGTCACAATGTGAAGTTCAAAACAAAGAAAAGTACAGCGAAGCACTCTCCATGTTACAGCAAGATTTTAGCAACAGGTTTTTAGACTTCAAGCAAAATAAAACTATGATGAAGCTTTTTTGTGCTCCTTTCAGTGTTAATGTGGAAGACTATTTCGGAAATATACAAATGGAACTTATTGACTTTCAGTGCAATAGCGATTTACAGGAGAAATTTAAAAACTTTGGACTTCTGGAGTTTTACTCATTGTATGTTGAAGGTGATCGATTTCCAGCAATCAGATCTCATGCTCTGGCCACAGCATCTCTTTTTGGCAGCACTTACATCTGTGAGCAGCTATTTTCAAGAATGAAGAACGTGAAATCGAAACTGAGAAACCGTATCTCTGACACTCATTTAGAGAACTCTCTTCGAATTGCCACATCTGACATAAAAGCTAATGTTGACAGATTAGTAAAAGATAAACAATGTCAAATTTCTCACTAAACTACAAAAGTCACAAATTTGATGTTTTCAGTTTAATTTTGAGTTTTATAACATGTTTAAATATATGTCAAGTAGACCTATATTGTTTTCAATATTGATGTTTAATACAGTTATCAACAAATATAAAATGTTATAACAAATTCATGTAAATTATTTTAACCTGAGACAAAATTCACACACATACATATATATATATGTATATATGTATATGTATATACACGCTTAATCAATGCGGCCCTCCAAGTCCTCCATGACAATAATTTGGCCCTTAATTAATAAAAGGTTGAAGACCACTGCTCTACATTAAAGTCAACTGATGTCAATTATTAAGTGCCAGTATGGTACTTTATAAGATTGTGTGGGGGACGAAAAAATGGCTGTCCGTCTGTCTGTCCGTCCGTCTGTCCGTGCGTCTGTACGCACCATAACTCAAGTACGCTTTTTCGGATTTTCATGAAACTTGGTATAAACATTCATAATGTCGATGGGAAGAACCCTATTGATATTGAACCAAATCGGTTCACCGGTACCGGAGTAATGCCCAATTTAGTGTCTATTTTAATAGATTATGGCGCCTTTCTCATCACTCAAATACGCTGTAACGGATTTTCATGAAACTTGGTACTGTATACCCATTTATGACGTCCATGAGAAGTGCCCTATTGAATTTGAACCTAATCTGTTGACCGGTACCGGAGTAAAACCCAATTTAGTGTATATTTTAAAGACGCGGTAACTCAAATACGCTTTACCGGATTTTTATGAAACTTGGTATACACATTTACAATGTCCATGGGAAGACGTCTATTCATAATGGATAAAATCGGTTGATCTGTTTCGGAGTAATGCTCAATTTAGTGCCTATTTTATGGCAATATACGTATTCGAAAGAATTTATAAAAAAAATGAAAATCAGTTATCTTGACAACATAGCCTATTGTTTTACTGTGATCTTATAAGGCCTTGGAAATTAAAATATAGGTAGCTATGACAAAAAACACTATTCTTTTACATGCGCTTATTTAACTAGACCGTTAAAATGACCCAGGTGGCCGAGATGGTAGACCTTTCTTCTTCCGTAAGCCCTGCTTAATGAATAAATCTGGAGCTTAACTTGGAAATCAATTAAAAAAAAAAACATATTCTGCATATCATAATTGCAGTCATAACTGATTAAACAAAAACATACTGGCACTTTTTTACATCAGTTTACCTGATTTTTATTTACAGTATTATGATATTAATAAAGGTAAAACTGTAGTTAGTGAAGGATTAAAGAAAAAATAACATTTCCTATTTATTTCGAATGACAATGATAGAACAGTCATGTCTCATTCATGGGCGTCCGCAGAAATTTTGGCAAAGGGGGCTAATGAACAAATTACCATCACCATGCTACTATTATTATTAATATCATTATTGCTATTTATATTATTATCATTATTATTATCATCGTTATTATTATTATTATTATTATTATTACTATTATTATTATTAGGCTATATAATCATCGTCTTTAATTTACTGTAGCTGGACCTATGACCAGGGATGCAAAGAAAACATCTGATGTAGGCTATACACTCACATGACTTTTTCCACGACTTAAAATTTCACAGGCATATATTCGTATAAAATATAAAATGCGATACTTTCTTGCCTTATCTTCATTAAAATAAAATGTTTGGCTATAAATGGTTTCAAGTTTAGGGGAAGTAATTATTCCTACATGCTCATATTTATTCAGCTGTTACAGATCGTTTTCATCAAAACAACGCTAACATACAACAGTATGTGGAAACTTAAACTTCACTTCACATTAGTTGCTTAGAGTCATTTAATTTAGAGGTTTTTGTGTAAACAAAATTTCCAGGGAGGGGCAGCGGCCCTACCCTGCCCCCCTTCCGGACGGCCATGGTCTCAATAAACTATAATACCTTAAATTAGCATACATCATCTGCAGACTCAATTTAAACCTCTAACAACAGCTTCAAAAGATACAATTTTGAAACCAAACAGTATGGTCATTTACAATTTCTCCCATATAGCTTAATAGAATAGTTATTATACTTGAGGTTGATAGGTATTAATACGATGTTTTTGAAGCTGATAGCTTCTTACTTAAAAGACCGTAAACAATATGTTGTTTTTAATCATTGTCCTTCCTTTGTTTATGATGTAAATTCTGGTGTACCACAGGGCTCTAATTTAGGGCCACTTTTTTTCCTAATCTTTATAAATGATTTACCAGATATTGTTAAAAATTCTAAATGCTTATTGTTTGCAGATGACTTAAAAATATATAAAGAGATACGTTTATTATCAGATGAATTGGAATTACAATTAACAATAGACAAGCTTTTTGAATGGAGTATCCAAAACAATTTGGCGTTTAATGTTAGAAAATGCTATTTCATGAGTTTTCACAGATTTTCACTTCACCCGATTATTCAATACAGTATGAATTCGGAAACGTTAACGAGAATATTTACCATTAAAGATTTAGGATTAATTATTACGCATAATTTAAATTTTAGAAAGCATATTGATAAAATAATAGATGAAGCTTATGGACAGTTAGGATTTATTTTTCGTAATTCCAAAAATATTAAAGACGAACGTGTCTTACAATTACTTTATAATAGTTTTGTACGCAGTAAGTTAGAATATGCATCAGTTATATGGTCACCATTGTATAAAACTCATATTAATGACATAGAAAAAATTCAGAAGAGTTTTCTTCGATATATGTATTTTAAAAAATATGATAGATCTGCTTTAATTGATAGAATTTCTTATAATACTTTATTAAATGAATTTAAATTTGTTACTTTAATTGGTAGAAGGTTGGTAGCGCAACAGTTATTCTTATATAAAATTATCAATGGTAAAATTGATAGTAATGAACTTTTAAAACGTATTAAATTTAATGTAGTGCAATTAAATTTAAGGAATAGGGAATTGTTATATATTCCTGTCATTAAATAAAAAATATTAGAATGTTCATCTTTCATCCAAATGTGTAAACGATATAATTCTCTATCACTTCAAAATGCTCTTCTGGATTTTGACTTGTCATTGAATCAGTACGTAGGACTTCTTCATAAACTGTTATATGTTCCATATGATTTGGCTTAATTTTTAGATTGTCTTGTTAAATTAATTGTAGTTATTGTAAATCATTTATGTATTTTTTTTCTTTATCCTCGCACATTCGTTCATTTATTGTATTGTATCTTTTTATAGTGTAAAACATGTATTGGCGAAACTACGCCAACTGTAATTGGGATTTATTCCTGTAGTTGGCACAATAAATTAAATTAAAATCTTACAACAACAGATACCTGCTGCCCATAATTATTTTTTTAACCAGTAGTTTTCCATTCACTCCTTTCGGGTGAGGGGTTGCCTCTCATCCACGTGACGTCAAAAGACAAAACCGCGCGGCTGGAGAGAGTTTGAAAACATGACCAGGTGGCACCCACGTGCCGTTTGACTACCTTGAACAATCACGTTTACCGCCAGGTTCTCGTTTCTAACTCGTGAAAAAACGAAAAAATTAAAATTCCAATTCTGATCTGCATTCAGCCTCCCACCCGTCCATCTATGTTAAGAATTGTCGTATCTCTGCGTGCAGTAGGTTTGGCTGGACATCGCACACAAACAAACAGACAAACACTTCCTCTCATTATATGGATTAATGGATATCTTTCACGGAAGCTCTACGACTGAACAATATTCCAAACCGTTCCAACTCACCCAGCTTTTCATTCAGTTTCCTTGAAGCATCTTTATAGTGATATTTTTCATTTGTAAAACTTCAAGGCATTCTTGATCTTATTCAACACGGTTCTGAGTGGAAGATATTAATTTCTAATAAATATCCATTGCTTTAGCCTGTCGAGTCAAAGTATTTCTCGGGTCGAGTTTAAAAATAGCAGCGCACATTAAAAGTCATGTCATTTAATTGCATTTATTGACCACATGAGTCACAATGATTGTGACCTCGTTCAAATTCGAATGGCCTTGATCATCATTTGTATCATTTGCATAAAGTGGTACAGTATTCGTACCCGAGAATCGCAATACGAAAAATGTGTTCCTTTCAGATATTATGGGAAAATTTCTGTTTATATTACTTATCCAAAGTAATCACAAGGGAAAAATAATAGAAATATTCCTACGAAGCGACCTGGAAAACACACTAATGGTTATATTATAACTTATGTATATTATTATCGAGTACTTTAGGAATATAAGCCCTATTAGAAGAATTCTACACTATTTATAAAATAAATATGAATACTTCATGCTAAAGAATAAAATAAAATAAAAATTAAATTTTACAGAAAAAAAATAATTATCCAACGTTTAATGAACTACATAATATAAATATGATTATTAAAAAAGGGGCCTTAGCAAGGTACTTAAGGATAGGAAATCCTGTTCTCCGGGTTCAAATTTCCTTGCTTACTTGCTTGCCTGATCGCTAGTTTGTTTTCTTGCTTTATTTCCTTCTTTCTTTTTCATCATTCCTGTCTCTCTTTCTTTCATTTTATGGTATTTTAATGTTTCTTTTATGCATAGAGGCATTTATTTCTACTTACATTTTTACTTATTTTATTCTCTGTTCTATTTTTTTATTTTTTATTTTCTCGACTACTATTTTTAAAGTTTTCTCCTTTATTTTTCCTTCATTCCCTGCCTTCCTCATGAATACAGTCCTCCTTCGTCTTTTAATATTTTGTTCCTTTGTCTCCATTTTATTTTCGATCGTACTTTTCTAATTTCTATTTGGTTATTTCTTACTCTCCTGTTTATTTAGTTTCTTTTATTTCCCTTTTTTCTTTAATTATTTTCTTCCTAATTCCTTCTTTCTGCCTTAATGATTTCTTTTTGTATCCTTGATCCATTATCCCTTCTCCTCTTACTGTCTTTCTTTCCTACTTTATTCCTTCCTTTTTTCATATTTATTTATTTATTTACTTATTTATTTATTTATTTAATACATTCTTTCCTTCCGTCTTAATTATTTCTTTTTCCTTTTCTATTTATTTATTTAATCAGTCATTTATGCCTGCCTGCTTTATAGTTCTTACTTTTCATTTTTGTTCGTTAATATTGTCTCTTGATAATTATTAATTTCTTAATATATATTTTCTTCTTTTTAAAAATTTATTTCTTCTTTCACTTTTCACTCCTTCCTTTATTTCATTTCTTCTTTTACTTCTTCTTTCCTTTCCTCTTTTTCTCCTTTATTCCTGCTATATTACCATCTTTCTTAACTTCTTTATTTCTTTACTTTCTTCCTTCTCGCTTTCTTTCTCCATCTCTCTCCCTCCCTCTCTTTCTTTCATTAATGCTTATTTATTGCTACTGACATTTATTGCTACTGCTGTTGTAATTGATTTACAGAATAGTTCTATCAGTTAAGTCATTAAGGCACATTTACCCAGCAAGGTATACATGTAACTAGTATTCAATACCTGGAGCCATGGCGTATCGAGCCACATTTGTTCGTTATCTCCCCAGTTTCACACGCACAATTATTTTTGTCTCCCACTTGCGTCTACTCTCTCTCTGTCAGTTTCGAAATTACGTATGGAAATATAAACACGTGTAATGTGGATAGCAATCAGGTGTTGTTAGTCATTTATAAAATTACGTATATAATTTCCTTACAATCATGGAGGTATTTTCCTACATAGAAAAACCTCTTAGTTTCATAGCAAAATCTTTGCTGTATCACAGCAATTGCTTGTAGAGAATATATGTGCTTGAAAGTATGACTGAGTGAGGGATGAAGGAAAGGCAGGGAAAGTAAATAAAATAAACACTTTGGACAGAATTGCTAACGTTTACCTCTTTGATAACTTCATGTGTTTGCTACTGTACAGCTGAGGGATTACCAAAATCTATGTTCCGCACCACTAATCTGAACTTATCATTCATAGCATCTTAATAAATAATAAAGGGACCCATGTCATTCCTTCATATATAGAACTGAACCACCCCCGAACACAAGCTCTGCTTCTTCGGGTGGTGTATCAACTTTTTATGTATATTTTTCGTGTAATTTTAAACAATAAATTGTAATTGTAAATTGTAATTGTAAATTTAAACCTAATTTTATCAGAGTAACTTTACACTGAGCTTTAAGGTAATTATTACAAAAAGATTAATTACTTCAATTCCAAAGCTTCTTCAGAATTCGGCGTAGAATGCACATTCTGTAAAATCGGCATCAGCAATGTTCCTCAGGTTCAAACTCAGCATCGCCAGTGCACAGTAGATCGAGTAAGGGAATGTAAATAGTACCAGGATTTAAAGAGCCCCTGTTTGAAGTAATGTCAATATTGAACTTCAGACAATAACCATAGAACCTGATCACTCTGTATAAAATGGCATATGGTCTTAAGTAAATACTCATCTGCATCTGAATAGTAGAAGTCATAGTGATATCTGCAAGTGACGTATTCACTGACAAAAGATCACCACTAATAGATCACGTGACTTTGAGTTTGGTCAGTGCTTCCTTGTATTACATCACATCCACTATATTAGCATTTAGACACTTTTTGTGATAATCTTTTTACAAATACACATTTCTCTAAATATGACGATAAATGAAAGACGTAATATTCTCTATTAAATTTCATCACATATAAAGATTGCGTTCCTGTAAAGTAACCCGGAAATATAATGGTATACGTCTGCAGTACTACAATAACGTTGATAAAATCTAGCTAAACGAATTGGTATATTAATTATTTCTAGAGCCCGGAAGTTCAGGCATTTATTTTGGTTATAATAGGCATGAAAAAATGGCATTAAAAATACCGAAAATAGGAGGTAATATAATCAAAAGAGGCATTAATTGGAAGTCAATACAGAAAGTAATCCCACTCTTTATTAATGGAAACAGCTATCTAAGATACTTTATAATTTATTTATCACATACAAGATGTCCGGCGTACACTGCTTTCCTTTCATAGGTTCTACTATTTAAAGAAGGTAAGTTTTCGCCTGCTTGAAAACAAATAAATGCATTTATAGGGAACAAGCTCAATACTTTTTTTGCGACGTGAATGTGTAATTTCATTGTTTGTATAAAATTTTTTTCACTTTCATACACCGAAATACTTTTTTCTGCTTTTTAAAATGTATAAATAATCACAGAAAAATTATAACGACACAAAACAGGCAAGAAAAGTCAAGTAATATCATACAGAAGCCAAAATAGGCAACAAAAGACAAAATAAAAACTGGCCCTACCGTCCCTGAATGTATGGAAACATGTTTATCTCTACTTAACTTTAATATGTCCACCCAAATAGAAAAGGCATTTTGCGTAACTTCCAGGCCCTAATTAATTATTGCAGTAGAGCCTCATTAATTCGGACTTCAGTAATTCGGAATTCGCTAAAATTTGGGCTGCTTTTTATCATTAATACCATGCCTTCAACTTCAAGCCACTTTGTCTGCTGCCAACAATAGCAATGTAGATTCATATGATAGCAGCGAATAACTGGTAAAGTAGCTTTCTACATTTTCCCTACGAAGTTCCAGTAGGTCCAAACAACGATGTCTAAAAATCCATCTGGTCCTACTGGTAAGAAGTCAAAATATTGACTCTAAAAAGAATGATAAATGTAGCCTACTGTAGTTGAAGGGCTCGGGGATGTATGATTTTTGGTACTTATAGCTCTTCTACGCTTCTTATTATAGTTTGAAGAAGAGAAGGATTTTTCCCTTTTTTTACTGAATGGGAAAATTCCGAAGCAAACTCATAGTTTTTCTATGAATTTTATCCCCAGAAACCGATGACAGAATTACACTGTATATTTCACCATGATTCTAAAACGAAAGGACTCCAGATCGAGCGGTTTCTAGAAACAATGCGAATAGAATAGTTACCTTTATACTTTACAAATGTAATTCATTATGCCACAATTAGTAAGTATGGAAGTTTTACAATGTACATAAAAGATAAGTGGAAATATTGAACTGAGTAAACCATATGGAATGAAATGATAGAAGGAAAACTACACCCATTAATATTAATCTGCACCCGATTCCTTACAACACAACTATCTCGCTTCAGCGTCACATTTAGTACTCTCGGCTGTAAAAATTTAGGGGTGCTGAAATAAAATGCGCATACACAGGAAAATTGTAAGCATTTCATTACACTGAACCCCCCCCCCCCCCAATCACAAGCTTTGCTTTTTCGGGTGCCATTAGAATTTACATTTCAGAAGATTTTGTATTCAAATTTTTAATATTTTATTATTAAACCCTTAACAGTAAGAAACTATTAGTCACTCTTTGTGTTAATATTAAGCATTGTGGACTACGCAGAACATTGCGAATATTCTCTGGAAGAATGTAATTGATCAAAAAGAGAATTTTTATTTCTGAAATTTCGTCATAAACAAAATTTTATTCATCTTAATTAAGAAAACTTAATCACTGACTAGTGACTATAATTTTGAAGATCTTGATTAGGAGAGAAATGAACTAATTTGAAACACTCGCTTGGCCTTTTATTTCCTAAGCACGTAGCCTAAACTGCGATTTCAGACATAAAATAAGTCGCCGCATTGTGGGAATGCCGTATTGTTGTCGTATTAGGCAAGACCTTAAGCCTGAGTTTGTGGACGAGATTACTTTAGCCCCACATAGACAATTTCATTATTACAAAAGAAAAGTTGTGTACATATTGTCGTGTCTAGTCACATCATCACATATTTAATCCGAATATAGGACTAATCTCTATATATATAAAAGGCTTTGTCCTGACTGACTGAATGAATGACTGATTGACTGAATGACAGGAATCAACGTACAGTCTAAACTATAACAGGTAGAGACTTGGAATTTTGACAGTACCTTCGTTTCATAATGTAGGTGCTCACTAGGAAAGGATTTTGAAAAATTCTGATTCTAAATGCCAAAAATTAAATGTTTTTGAAAATACTTAATCCCTTTTTACATAGAATTATCAATTCCAAATCACAGAATATATTGTTGCCAAATGGTATGGCTTGGAAAAAACAATTGAAATGCACTTTTGACAAATAAGAGAAGTTATCAAAATAATTCATGTTATAAATAAATATTACAGAATGAAATCCACTAAAATAATGGAATCACATAACTTTCTCTACCCTGGACATAGAGAAAACAAAACGAGGTATGGTAATGTGTATATTATTATATTATATCGCAGGTTTTTGGAGAGAAAAGTATGAAAGTGATAATGCTTTATGGTAACATAAGAGTGGGAAATTTCCCGCCTCGATATTACAATTTTATGTTACAGGAATTTCTGTTTCTTCTTATTTAAACCTCTACCAGGCTTGCTGTGTACTGTACAAGCGATGGGATGCAACATTCTAGATCCTCTATGAGCCATAAAAAACTATATCAAGCGTTTTCTGAGGGAATAGTTTGAGTGTAATAAGTCGTTCTTCCTATTTCAAATTATAAATGCCTATATAAGGACCTAGAATTTAAAATTGAAAATCCTTCATAAGCTAATTTCCAATTACAAAATACAAAACCCGAGCGACGCCGGGTCTTTTAAGCTAGTATAATATAAATTTGGTTTCCTACTTTCTCACCCATACACAAGCAGACAATTTTCAGAAGTTACACTATTTGACTTTACTAAACTAAACAAAACTGCGCGGCAAGGACAGCACCTACCACCTGACTTCTGAATCACCCACATCCATATTTCAATTTCATAGACAGATGGCTGAATTGGGGCACATGGTCAGCACTGGTCCCAAGAATAGATTTTTTCTTTAGTTTAAGTATACTGAATAAGCATGTTTTAATTTAGTTCTTTTTGTAATCCTGCCTCACCTTTGCGCACAAGGCTATGGTCCATCGCAGAAGTGGTACCGGTATTTTAAAGTTTTAATTGGGAAGTTATTTTTGCGCAGTTTTGAATACAGCTTTCGTTTCATAATATTGTGCATTAATGCGAATCCAGTAAATAAAGCATAATATACTAATACGAATCATTCACCTATATTTATTATAAATTCATCACTGGTGTGATCAAGCAACACTAGGGGTAAAAGTGATCCCTGGGCAGGCATGGAGGCCCTTAGAGTTCCGGGAGGTTGACTTTCCAAGATTTTGAGACATTGAGTGTTTCGGAACGCGAGACATCTGGCTAAAATTCGGAAATGATCCGAGATATTCGAGACGAATGACAACCTGATGCTATCTTAAAACAACCAGATCAGGTACAAAACATGAAAACGTAGTCAGTATGGGCTGTAGAATGCACTTTATACACAAATAACAAACGGTGATATCACTGCATAGTAAAAAAGTGATAACAAAAAAAGTTGAATATTTTAATTTTTGCAAGTCATAAAATCCTTTGTGATTCCGATTGCGTCATTTCCCATTGAAGCTTAATCGAGAAAAAAAAAATGTGGGAATACACGGGAAGAAATATAAGTAAACTAGAATCCAAACCTTGGGACAGTTTCATCCTACCTGTGTGACGTGAACGAGTTAATTTCATGTATATAACAGCGCGACTAGCACAATCACCGGCATTCCGCTGTTACTCACCTTTGAATACGCTTCGTTATTGTTTACACAACACTGGTGCTACTTTTAACAAATAGGGTCTACTTGTGTATTACTAAGACGTGAGTATGAATGGATTTGATTGTATCAGCTTCTGAAGGAAAAGAAACTAAAACTAATTCGTATAATAATATTGAGAATAATTAAAATAATAGACTTAAAAATGTCTATTAGTAATAGTAATATCCTAATAATAAGACAATAATAATTAAATAATAATAAAAAATAACAAAAAATATGCATTTAAAATAACGAAATAAATGGTCGATAATCCACACAATCTACTTACATAATATCGTCATCATAACCATCATTATCATCACCATTGGCTGAGCTGGATATAGACGCCAGTCCACATCAATGGAATTTTCTATGTTATCTAGGGAATCGGCTGGTCAAAGCCCACGAATTTCGTGAAAATGTTTTGATTTAGGTCTTTTGATCATAGAATGCTAATAGAATCTAATTCTGCAGGAGTAAGTAATTTTACTATAGCTTAAAGCATACGATTCTATTTATAAACAAAATTAATTTGAAGGATTTTAGTTTAATTTTACTTCGAGCCTTAATAATAATATTAGACTAATAATAAAAGGTGTAAATTTTATTGATCAGTTCAAAATTAAGAATTGTATAAAAGGTTTGAAGGGACTGAGTCTAGATCTAAATCAAGAGTAATAATAACCAATATTGATATTATTACCATCATTATTATTATCGCCATAAATATCGTAAAAATTTATATTAAACTATTATATTAATCATATTATATATTATATTATATTATATTAAACTATTTATATCAAACTATGTAGGAAAATAGCTCCATGATTGTAAGGAAAATAATATACGTAATTTTGTCACTCTTCAGTCCTAAATGACAAACACCACCTGATTGCCATCCACAGTATACGTGTTTATATTTCCAAATGTAATTTTCATAACTGTGCGTATGATATCAATATCTGATCAATCATTGTGTAATTTGTGTAAATACTTTTCAATGTATTTTATTATATTGACAATGTATTGTAATTTTTAGAAATGTTTATTACGCTGACATAAATGGTAAACATATATTGTAAACAAATGAATGATTCAAAATTTCTGGGGATTCTGGGGATTGTTATATACGTAATTATTATACAACATATTTCTCTCGTAGGTAAAAAATAGGCATGGTAACTCGCGCGTTCACACTCGCATGTGCATATACATACACACGCGCAGGTAAACGAATATTTTGTGTGAGAAAACCTTGAATTTTAAATAGAACAATGACTTGTAATTGTCAACAGGAAAATAATTTTTAAGAATGCTTAAATTGTAGGATGACTTATGATCATAATAGGTTTTTAAGAGTCTTGCTGGTGTCATGACTACTTCTCTTGATGAAGATCTTACACGAGCACCTGACCAAGTCCGGTAATATGGC
This sequence comes from Ectobius pallidus, assembly GCA_964059195.1. Taxonomy (NCBI): domain Eukaryota; kingdom Metazoa; phylum Arthropoda; class Insecta; order Blattodea; family Ectobiidae; genus Ectobius; species Ectobius pallidus. Next base: position 81,907,840 of record CAXKWD010000002.1, on the reverse strand, counting down.
TACTCCATAGTAGATGGACGATTTTAGAAATGTTTAGGTCTTCCTTTTTGTTGATAACTCAATGGAAGGATAAGTGAAATAGGCCTATGTAAGGTTTTGCACGCACAGTAAACCCATTCACAATCAATTTCTACATGTAAACGGAACATATATTATTTTGCTATTGATATATCTTTATTGACGAATCTTGTGTAATGATAATAAGCGGAAAAATTACCTTTTGTGCTAGTAGATTATAAGAGAAAGAAGAATCTTTCAATACGAGGGCTAGAAGTCTAGATATTAGATCATTAGCTTCAGGTCTTGCTGTGCACTAGTTAAGGGAATTATATGACTCTGCAACTCAGCTGGTCCACCATTGGCGTACGGGATGAGTTCTCTCTTTTCTCGCATTCGGGATAAGATTCGTAGATGGAGATTTTCCCGGAGGTTTTCCCTCAATAAGTGTTTAAAATAATTTTGTTCGGTCCTGTTGAGTCCAATGAGTAAGAAAGGTATTCCACATAATTATTTTACCTCAACTATAAGGCAAATGTTAAGAAGCTTTAGGACCCTGTGGTCCCCGGAAACATATGACCGTCATTATCACCATCATATCCGCCTGATTCAGAATGAGTGTGTGGGCGAATGGTGTGTGTTATCCTCCATGTTCGTGTTGTCTCGGAGATGGCCCGGTATCGGGCTGATCTCTCATCCGGGAAACCATTTATATTCTTGTCTGGTCTAAAAAGTACAGCGCGAGAGATAAAACTTATAAAACTCAGGGACAGAAAGAAAGAGGGTGTAATGTCATGTCAAAAACATCAAAGTTACTATCCAGAAAGAGACTGGTTACTGGTTAGAAAATTGTGATTGCGTTGTTTTATTTAGTAACTACATCAAGCAGTATTTTGATTAAAACAATGTACTGGCCTCTTGAACTCCTCCCCCGTTATTGCAACCATCGATATTTGGTACTGCACATTTTACTGCTTATTTTATGCGAAAGTAATGCCGGTTGTCGACCAAGAGCTAAGCTAAGTTAGTTTAGCTTAGCTCACATACAGTGCGGGATTTCATATATAGTTGTACCGACAATACTACATATGAAATCCGGCACAACTATATATGAAATCCAGATTTCATATGTAGTTTTGTCGGCACAACTACATATGAAATCCCTCACTGTATGTGAGCTAAGCTAAGCTAAGTTAGCTTAGCTCTTGGTCGACATCCGGCATAAAGGTTCTGCAGGTGCTGGTTTAATGCATTACATTACTTATTTATTCATTAATTAATTCACCCGATAATTAGTTGATGTTTTTTGCCTCCTACAAACTTTTCAAAGACACATAGGCCTACAGTTCATATAAATTTCTGGTTAACTGTTTTGATGCATGCCAGCATCATGGTCTGTATCATTATTACATAAATCGGTCCAGTTCTGCAAGGTCGCCAGTAGGAACTGGTATGAAAATTTTCCGAGACGCAACCTTGAAATTCAGTCGTGTCGCAATCGGAAATAAAATAAATGCAGATTTCAAGGTTTTACCCCATAAGATACTTCTCGGAATTTAAGTAGCCTTTATTCTCGAATTCCTCACAAAACAGTTTCTTTGTTGTAAAAGATTATAGGCTAGGATAAGAATAAATAAATTATGGATATGTGCCTGCACCTGGTCATTATAACCGGCATATGTACAGAACATGCTACAATTCTATAAAAATTGAAAAGAGTAAACTTGATATTAAGTAATCTCATAGAAGTTAGCGTATTTCTATAAATGTATAATTGTGTTAGGATATACATAAGCCTTTCCGTGCATTGGATTTTGCAGGTATGGAATGCCATATTAATTATATGTTTGTGTCTAAATAGTGCGAGTGTAAAAAGTACCCAAGAATGATGCGCACACAAGGTCTAGTCCAGAATATGAGCTCACTGATGTTCTGTCACCACTGAACTATTTCTCACTTCGAAGCAAGTTTAACTGCTGGCCATGATTGGCAACAGAGCCTTCTAACTTAAAAAAAGGTTGCTTCAGTATTGTGTTCGGGATCTTTGATGATCTTTTCTGTATCATAAGTACGTAAGTTAGTACAAAATATAGTGATCCTGAAAAAAATGAATTCGGAATAATATTGGAAAAAATGCTCCTTAATGCCAAGAACCCGAAATCTTATTTCATAGGAATGATTTGTATCCGTTTGCCTCTCCGTCTGAGGCAGACATGCTGTGAATAAACGCTCTTGTTAAATTGTTAAATTTCATAGGATTGATTTGTATCCGTTTGCCTCTCCGTCTGACGCAGACATGCTGTGAATAAACGCTCTTGTTAAATTGTTAAATTTCATAGGATTGATTTGTATCCGTTTGCCTCTCCGTCTGAGGCAGACAAGCTGTGAATAAACGCTCTTGTTAAATTGTTAAATTTCATAGGATTGATTTGTATCCGTTTGCCTCTCCGTCTGAGGCAGACATGCTGTGAATAAACGCTCTTGTTAAATTGTTAAATTTCATAGGATTGATTTGTATCCGTTTGCCTCTCCGTCTGAGGCAGACAAGCTGTGAATAAACGCTCTTGTTAAATTGTTAAATTTCATAGGATTGATTTGTATCCGTTTGCCTCTCCGTCTGAGGCAGACATGCTGCGAATAAACGCTCTTGTTAAATTGTTTCTTAAATGTTGAGTCATGAATTTAGTTTGCCAGTTTGTGCACTTTTAAGTTTGTCTTTAATACTAAAATGTTAAGAAACTCTTCACATTGTATATAAAATAATGAGTACAACGATTTTGAAAGAATTACTCTTTTATGTCTATAACTATGAGTAATAACAATACTATACTAGTTTTATCCATTTAAAACAATTTTGGGGGCGACATCCGCGTGTAAATTTATAAAATATTCAGCTATCTCGACTAAAGCAGAGGAAACAAGGAAATTTAGTGCAATCTCTATATATATAAAAGGCTTTGTCCTGACTGACTGAATGACAGGAATCAACGTACAGCCTAAACTATAACAGGTAGAGACTTGGAATTTTGACAGTACCTTCGTTTCATAATGTAGGTGCTCACTAAGAAAGGATTTTGAAAAATTCTGATTCTAAATGCCAAAAATTAAATGTTTTTGAAAATACTTAATCCCTTTTTACATAGAATTATCAATTCCAAATCACAGAATATATTGTTGCCAAATTTTATATGATGGGCTTGGAAAAAACAATTGAAATGCACTTTTGACAAATAAGAGAAGTTATCAAAATAATTCATGTTATAAATAAATATTACAGAATGAAATCCACTAAAATAATGGAATCACATAACTTTCTCTACCCTGGACATAGAGAAAACAAAACGAGGTATGGTAATGTGTATATTATTATATTATATCGCAGGTTTTTGGAGAGAAAAGTATGAAAGTGATAATGCTTTCTGTTTAATTTCATCCCCAAAACGACTTTATGGTAACATAAGAGTGGGAAATTTCCCGCCTCGATATTACAATTTTATGTTACAGAAATTTCTGTTTCTTCTCATTTAAACCTCTACCAGGCTTGCTGTGCACTGTACAAGCGATGGGATGCAAAATTCTAGATCCTCTATGAGCCATAAAAAACTATATCAAGCGTTTTATGAGGGAATAGTTTGAGTGTAATAAGTCGTTTTTCCTATTTCAAATTATAAATGCCTATATAAGGACCTAGAATTTAAAATTGAAAATCCTTCATAAGTTAATTTCCAATTACAAAATACAAAACCCGGGCGACGCCGGGTCTTTTAACCTAGTAAAGGTTATAAAGAAAATCGAAATGAATAACTTATATACAGGGCCGTAGCTAGGCGGTGGCGAGATGGGCCCCCACCAAGGGCGCAGGTACAGAGAGGGTGCAAAATTAACCATGAAAAATCTCGCCTTTTTTTTAGACTGGTGCAATTTATCAAGCAATAAAAATTCCACGTTAGTGCAAGAAATCTTTCAGGTTAATAAAAATTACTGCACGTGAACTATCTGTAGTATTATGCCGATTGTCTACAAACAAAAAGCAGTCTTTAATTAACACGTTTTTTATTGACAGAGTACATAGATCATGAACTGTACGGAATGATATAACAATAAAAATTAAAACGTGCGTTATTATTGAGATGAAAGTGGTTCAACTATTCGAAAAAAAATACTTTATCTATATTAATGTGTTATACATTTTAGTAGGCCTCAGGCCTATTATGTAATTTACTTTTTATACTAGATTTTATTATTTCTTTTTTAAGTAGTTCAATCGTCTGAAAATAAGGTTTTAGTACCATGAAAGTCCAACACTTAGTTCATTTTCAAATTGAGGTTTAGGTTTTCTTTGATAATAACAGTGTTTTTATATTAAAATAATAAACAAATTTACAGACATTTAAAAAAATTGTTCACACCCTCCAGTATTGGAAGGCGCAGATTTGTCAAACTCGCCAAGGGCGCAGAAGGGTCTTGCTACGGCCCTGCTTATATATAACACACATCAATGAAATATGCATATCTTCAATCTATAGCTTTTCGGAAGGAAACTTTTGAAAATATGAATTTTAGTATTATTTCTTTGTGGTATCGTCGTAACAAGAAGGCAATTTTGCATGCCTATAAATCTACCGAAATGGGTTTGTCGCATTTACGCACACATTGTCAACTACCTGGGCAATAATCTAATCCCCGAAATTGGGAACAGAAAGCCAATGGCATACTGATCTTTCAATTAGACCGACAGTAGGCTATTATGAAAACTTCTGCAAAGCCGAGATCAATATTTAGTTTTCCTTTCAGGTCGGATTTTATACTAACGTGAACCATGTAGCCTACATCTCAATAGCACAATGGGAATTGAATATTTCTTGATGTCCACTCTTAACCGGATTCTAGTTTTCTCTGGACAAACAAACACTGCACTGCTGATACACAAGTGTGAATGTTTCCACTCGTGGAGATTCGTTGCTAACAATGTGTATGCTCCAGAAGAGCCGCCTGATAATGGTGTCCGTTACAGTTCTGCAAATCTCAGTGTAAATATTGTGCTGGCTCTTCATATTGATCAGTTTGGAATTCTAAATTACGTCTTTATTTTAAAGGTACGTATTATACATCATTATTAAGTGCCAGTATGGTACTTTATGAAATTGTGTAGGGGACAGGGAAATGTCTGTCCGCTGTCTGTCTGTCCGTGTGTCTGTACGCGCCATAACTCAAATACGCTTTATCGGATTTTCATGAAATTTGGTATACTCATTCATAACGTCCATGGGATGAACCCTATTGATATTGAACCAAATCGGTGCACCGGTACCGGAGTAATGCCCAATTTAGTGCCTATTTTAATAGTATTATATTAGAAAGGCGCCATAACTCAAATACGCTTTAACGGAATTTCATGAAATTAGGCCTACATACATTAGGCTAAGGGGACTTCTTCGCCAGTGTATTTTGTGAAATGTTGACATATTTTAAGAATGTCTTATATCAGTGTATACTAGTTTGAATTAAGGTTAAGTATCAAACTTTAGACCTTTGTAGCCTACTTCCGTAAGTTCTGCTTAATGAATCGATCTGCAGCTCACTTCGGAAATCGATAACAAAAATAACTTATTCACTGCATATCATAAGCAATTAGCTTTTTACTGATTAAACAAAAGCATTTTGGCACTTTGTTACATCAGTTTAGCTGATTTTATTAAATGCCAGAATGGTGAACGGGAAAAATGTCTGTCCTTCCGTCCGCGTTTGTACACGCGAAAACTCGAATACGCTTTATCATATTTTCATGAAATTTAGTATACACATTAATTAGTCCTTAAGAAGAACCTTGTTGATTTTGGACCAAATTGGTTGATTTTTACTGGAGTAAAGACCAATTAACTATACACTTCGAACTGTACTTAACTGTAAATTTTTAATTTTTAACATAGGGTATTTTGTTTGTAACTTTGTTATGTGATTGTAATTTATTTTTAATATCTTTGTTCATGTATTTTATTTCATATAAGCAATCTTATTTATTTTTATTCTTATTTTTTGCCTAAAACTATAATATGTATGTTTTCTTTTTATATAATGTTCAAAATATAATTTTAGTATAACTGAACTGACCCCGAACACGAGCTATGCTCATGCGGGGTAAATAATGCTCTTTTGTAATTGTAATAATTTTGTTTATATTATTTATATTTGTATTTGTAATAATTTTGTATTAATTTGTATTTTCTAATTTGTAATTTGTAATTTGTAATTTTCATGGTAAATAATAAATAAATAAGTACTGAATTGACGAATTCCAATTTGGTTATTTAGAAAACATAATATCATGCAGTTTACCTAATTTAATTGAAATTTAAATCAAACTCAATACATATTTTTATTTCTGATTTATTTAAAGAGGTCCACATTGTAATTGTATTAATGCTTATGTAAAATACCGGTATTACGTATTTCGTTTTCTAGTGTGTAAAATGCATATTAAGACGTAAAAGTATTATTAGCTTCATAAGTAGTATTTTGACGTCTTTTCTTTTTCGCAGACAGGGCAGGAAACGCAATCTTACACATTGCTGCATAAAACGCAGCTATGGCTATAGTGTTATCTACGACTGTGAGATACTAGTGACATGCATTTGTAAAAAATTTGGCTCGGAACGCTTAGTTTCAATACATATTTTTAATAAAATAACAGTAATGATAATAATAATAATAATAATAATAATAATATGTATTGTCAAGCAGTTTGGCTATTTTACCGATAACTTACAGCAGTAGAATTTTAAAAAGCAAGTGTAAATAATGGCACAATACTGAGATTACGATGCGCTCTCAACGCCACAACTTAGCAACACCACTGATAGAATAGGTTGTATACAATCTCTATCATCACCACTAGAGTACATTATATGCAGTCTATTATGACTGTACAGACTGTATAAAACACGACAAATAATTTTCTATCAAGATTGTACAGCATTGCATAAAGTACAAAAATAACCTTAATCAAAATTAAAAATTAATTTTTACCAAACCGTATGTGATATCAGGATGAAATTGGAGATGGACACTCTCCTGGTCATGGGAAACGTATAGTAAAAATTGCAGATCTTAAGGTCAAAGGGTCTCGGAGGAATACATCTTAGGGCGCATTTAATCTAGTACAGATAGATGTTAATAATATATATTTCTTCTTTTGTTTAGTTGCCCTGTTCGAAGAAAACTGATTTATCTTCCAAGATGAGCCACGAGAACAAGGCCTTTATAGGAGCAGGGAAACCACAAGTACCAGCAGTAGCACCGGGAGGGGTGAGTATGATACACCGTTGTACCGATATTTACATACTTACTTGTACTGTTGGTTTAGCTTATTTAATGGGTGATTTAACAGGGTCCTAATTAAGATGACCTAAAAATATTTTAAAAACTAACTATAAAATGATTGCAAAAATACAAAAAAGGCACAAAACTAAAATAAAATAAAAATAAATAAATTAAAAAAAAGTTTGTACGAGAATGCTGGTTCATTCATCAGATTTGTGTCCATTTAGATTTACGAATTAAATCTGTTTCAACAACATGTCCTATGAGGTCTGGAGCAACAGTTCCAATTTTTATTGTTACCTGGCCTAAATATATAATCGGTAAATATGTAAGCTGCAAGTACACATCTATATTACGATCATCAATTAATATTCTGTCACTGTTTTAATAAACCATTTTGTAAAATAGCAAAGAAATAATTGCTTACTTATTTTAAAATTGCATGACTATTATTTTCCGATAGTACTTGGACATTTTTTTACTTTTCTTAAAGAGTCATACGCTGCGAGCAGCCATAGGTCAAAGATAGTTGGGTAAAAATACCACTGCCACAAAACACCGCAAAGATAGCGCGCGAGTGTATGTGTGTGTGTCTGTTAGAAACAAAAAAATAAATTGAAATCGAGTGCCATAAGTGGCCTAAAATTACCCATGAAGGGAATTTAGGAGAGAGATCCAAATGGGTAATAAATAAATAAATAATAAATTAGTAAAGCATCATGACGATAAGATGAACATCATGGTTTTGATTCCTGGAGTCAGGGAAACTTTTCTCATGTAATGTTAAGAGATAGGCCTTTCTGAAGAAAAAAATAGTGTAGTGTAGGCTACATAACATTTCTTTTTACTGTAGCCCATTCTCAGAGACATAATATTGTTTGTATGCTAGTAAGTGATAATGCTCGCAATTTTCGTTATACTGTTCGCATACACATCTTTCACTTGGTTTGTGCACATCCTACTGTTTGTACATTATGGCCAAAACTATATATAGTACTTTGAATGAGTAAGTGCCCTAACTGATACTCTTAACTGGTCCAGTTACGGTTAACCATAATTACTGTGCTATAAAATCCATTTCAGAACTTATTTCGACTGTTCTTAGAGCTGGTATTATCCTGATAAAAGTTAATTGGTTAACTGAACAAATAATTGCTCACACAACCATTATCTTTATCCAATTGACAGGATAGTATTTATCCAGATAATTGGATAATGACATCAATTTACAGGTCGCGACCCTGTAAGGCCCGAGCGGCTTGGGTCGCTTAAATCCTAAAAAAGGGAGAGGTAAAACTACGATAAAGAAAGAATGAAAGAAAGAATGAAAGAATGAAAGAAAGAAAGAAAGAAAGACATCAATTTAACCAATAATTCAATGGAGTTATCCAATGAACAGTTTAAAGGGAGTTTAGATAATGGCAAGTAGTCTGAACCATCGGTTGCAGTACCAAGAAGTTGCTGAAAACATTTCGTCGGTTTTAGAGTGGATGGTGAATCACGTGGTTGCTTCTGACGATTGTGTATGGGGTATTGTCCACATTACAAATACAGAGAAGCGTACAGTACATAGATCCAGAGAATAAGCAATAACTATAAAATTGTTCTTCTATCAGTAATCAATATAAAAATCCAGAAAACTTCAAATAATATCCAATTAACAATTAACTATAAAAATTAAATGCTTTATCTTCTTTGCAATTAATAATGTGTGCAGTTAAGCGTTAACCAGTTATTTTATTAACTCTACTTTTCATCACTATACTACAGCTCTTTGCAGCGTATGTCTCAATAAGGAAAGTCTCTTGTCATGACACTCATGGTACAGTCAGGATCGTGCACTTCGAAACTCATATTTTCCTAACAAAGTAAGAGCAGCCTACTGAATCTTTTAGAGCAGATTTCCGTCTATAATGTTAGTTTAAATATTGTGACACCCCTGTAATGCTTCTCATTGTTGGCACAGACAATAGGTAGAGGACGTTATGTAAGTGCCTGCCATAACAGTTCAATCGTTTTAATGAGGTAGTCCAGAAAATAAAGAGACCCGGAGGTAATTAAACGTTACGACGTCCATTTCACTCTGGGATCTTGCCAGTAACCATCTTATTGGCAGCGCATTCGCTTTCAGTTTATTTATTGTCTCTAACAGACAACAGTCACATGCATTGTTTACTATCTAATTTTATAGTTCACAGATATCAGTTGTTTGTTTGCTTCTTGTAATAATTATTACCAACTGTAGTAGAAAAGGAAAATCAAACAGCTTTCAAAAACAAAACAAACCATATTTCAGAAGGCATGTTTCATGAGCACTATAGAAAAATTATATGCATAGAATACGTGCCCGTAAGGTAAAATGTAGTGGTTTAACCATAAAAAAATTGCCAAAGACTATCCATAAATTAATGTTAAAAGTAAGAACTATTAAAAAGAATCAATTCAAAATAAGGAAATACATAAATATTATCGTACAAAACTTACGAGTTCACATTCGCAAATTGTCAGTCTGGCTACGGGTTTTCGGATTGTTTCTCACCTTGAAGGGCGAATTATTTATAGAAATTTAATTACAGTTCGTTGTCTTAACTTTGTAATGCCTTAGAATCTTCATCACCCTGAACAAACACTAGGTCGTACTGTCTTTAAGCAGACAACAATCCATGGATTGGTTAAGTGCTCTGGGAAAAATGACTTCCAAGATACATAAAAAGCTTGTTTAAATATGAAGATAAAAAATAACGTGCACAGGAAATAAGGAAGCGAAAATAAAGTAGAAGGCGTCTATATGAAAGCGACATAAGGCCATAATAAATGTTCATGGGGCATTTAAACTAATTTTGAAGGAATATTTTTTATGGCGGTTAACATAGCGAAAAATTGTTGCTCTACCTTATCATGATAAACATTCTTCCAAGCTATCATGCTCGTTGCATTTATTTGATGTCAATATCACGAGAAAATCATAGAACTTAGAAAAATTATTTAAAAATAGATTAATTCATACAAATAAAACATTTTTTGCTTAAATATTCCTGTAAAACTGAGGTTATGTTTACTTTCGGTGTTATTATGCGATTTCGCGATTCAGATGTGCTGTTTCTGGGGTGATAGGAAGCAGTAAAATGAAATTCTGCAAATATTTGTCGAAAAGAGAACGTTTCACGTTATCGCATATCGCGAATTACACGGACCTCTAATTATAGGTAAACAATGGAAAACTTTGTGTCCTATATTCAAACCTAAAATAATGGGAGGTGTTAAAGTTTCGGTGCAGTAAAAATAAGAGGTTACTGAGCCTAATTTCAGTTCAGTAATTCTGATAGTATTGTAACGAAATGCAGAGAGAAATCAGAAGAATAACTGGTTAGAACGAAAATAATCTTATTGCCCTTATCCTTGTAACCATATCGGTGTGAATTTGCAACCCATATTACATCAAAACTTCATAACCGGTAACGTTTTTTGAGAAACGTAGGCTAATAGGCCAAACTTACCGTTACATCAACACTACAGAGACGCCGCCTCCTCTCCACTGAGGTTGCTGGTCACAAGATTGTGAATTTCCAATTGAAACCAAACTTTCCGCGGCTTGATTTAATGATGGGATTTAACTAATGGAGTTTTAAGTTCCCTGTTATCTGAGATAAAACACAAGAAAGATGATTCACCGTTCACATTGTTTATAAACAATAAAAGTACAATAAACGAGACAAGGGTTCAGGAAGTACAGCTTTATATTCGTATTATATCAAAACATTCATAGTAATATTAATAATATTTATAATAATAATTATATTTATAATAATATCTATATAATATTATATAATATAATATACTTAATAATATATTATACTATATATATAATATAATATATTATATTATATATATTATATAATATATTATATATATAATATTTATAATAATAATATTTATAATATTAATGATAGTAAAAATATTAATAATAATAGTTGTAGTGTTAATAATAATAGGCGTAGCCAGACTGTTACGTCAGGGTGTGTCAACCACTATAAGAACCATTATTTTACACAAGTAGGAATAACATACAGGGCTACTAGGCTGCGAATGTTAATTCGATTTGTTTGAGGAATTTATGTAGGGCCTATCAATATAGAAAACTGCAAAACAATTACTGCATCGTAGGAATTGGATTTCATATTATTTGACTGTTTTCATTATAAACATAAACTACCGGTACTTATGCAAATCACACGACAACATAGGCTATTTGAATATAAAATTAATAGAAGTTAACCTATATTAATCTATATTAATAAAAATTAATTTACAAAAGGGTTGTTGCCGCATCACTTGAGAACGGCTAGACCGATTTGGCTGATTCTTTTTTTTGTTGTCCTCGTAATTGTCACGACAAGGTTTGTGTGAAAGAAAATTTTTGGAAAATCCACGGGAAAAGTCGGAAATGTGAAATGAGGCAAAATTAGAGTTTTCTGATGTCAATTGTTTACATAACGAAAGTATTGTTTACTATGTTTACATAGGGCTTTGGATACTATATTATAATACTGGGCTTTAACAAATGCTGATACTATCGAAGTATTTAATACATAATTGTGAAAATATTCTTGACGAATAAAATCCACGAAAATAAAGCAGTCACATAACTTTCTCTACCCTCGAAATGGAAAATACATTTCACATTTTGATGTAGAATAAGCGGTCGTATTGCAGGGACAACTTACGTGTTCGGAAGTCGGTAAAAAATCCTATCCACTGATACGTCACTCATAGCTGTAGGCTTTGCATTAGTTGAGAAATAGGCCTAGGGATGTTTTTCAGAGGCCCTATGCATCTAAAAGAAGACAAAAAAAAGGATGGAACATTTTTAGTCCTACGCGCGCAGTATATTATGTCCCAGGTTTTTGGGAAGGAAAGTATGAAAGTGATGTTGAATTTCTTTTTTACCTCAGCCCCGAAACTGTTGTATGGTAATATGAGAGTGAGAAATAAAATTTTCTGTCAAGACAATACAATCTTATGTAACCGGAATTTCTTTTTCTTCTTATTTTGCACTCCTCCCAGGCATGGTGTGTAGAAGCAATGGAATGCAAAATTCTACATCCTCTATGAGCCATAAAAAGCTATATCTAGCGTTTTCTGAGGGAATAGTCTGAGTGCCATATGTCGTTCTTCCTCATTTCGAATTCTACATACATGTTATATAAGGACATAGAGTTTCAACATCGAAAGTCCTCCATAAGTTAATTTCATATTACAAAATACCAAACCCGGGCGACGCCGGGCCATTTAAGCTAGTATCAAATAAATCTTAGTACATGCACTAAATCTCAACGAAAGATTCGAAGCGTCATTTATAGTGTTGAAAGCATTCTGCATTCGAAACAACGAATCAACATAAAACATAAAAAAACCATCGTGTGTTTCTCAAGTGAATAAATAATTAACAATGAGTTATTTAAAAGTGGCAAAGGTGTTACACGATTTATCAGTTTTGGAGGGTCGTCAGGGTGTGCCTATCATGATAATTGTGATAATAACAACAATGATAATAATAACTTCATTTTCACCAAGCCTTCTTCATCGAAGTTTTATCCTAATGGTCTTATCGTCTCAACCATCGCGAAATGTCATTAATATCGTCATTATCAATATTAACTAGGGATGGGTCCTCGATACTTTCGATACCTCGATACTCTCGATACTTGCATGGTATCGGCATCGAACGATACTTCAGAATACTCGCTCGATACTTTTTCGATACTTTTGTAATTCTGCAATTCTGCAATTAAGTGAGAATGCAAGTATTTTTTAACAAAAACTTGTAAGTGGACTGTTTAAAAAACTAATGTTAGTTTTAAAGTAGAGTTTAAAATAATTATAGGCTACTGATGATATTAAATTTTGTCTCATTAAATATGCAGACTTAATTAATTTAGCTGGTATTACAAAGTTCTCTCAAATTTTAATTTCCAATGTACCTATTTATTGAAACTGGAAATGTTGAAGGTATCGAGTATCGAAGTATCGAGTATCGAGGAAAAAATCATGTATCGGTATCGAGCATCGAGTATCGAGAAAATCTGGTATCGACCCATCCCTAATATTAACCTTATTTTACGATCATCTTCTTCTTCTACCTCTTCCTGCTACTCTTTATAATCATTGATTTCATTTAAAAACTTCACTTAAAAGAAGTCATTCTGGACATAATGCAAAAGAGCTGAAGTTTGTTTTAGATTAGACTTCCATATTTTGTTCATGTTATAAATATTTGTCTTATTTTTATTTGTATTATTGCTTCTAACAAAGAAATACTTTACATTTGGTCACATATTCTTCTGACGAAGAACCAACCGAACTAGACTGGCTAGGTGCAAGCATCTGGGATTCGCATTCCAAATGTCCCGGGTTCAAAAACCCATTGCCGGCTAATTTGACTTGGGAGGTTTTATATGGTTCCCCAGCCGTACAGGAAAATACCGGATTCATTGCCGCTATTCCGTCCTTTATTATATTCGTCAAAATTGAAAATCAGTTATCATAAACCATAATACAGCAACAACAGAAAACAAATGTACACGATGTTACAGGGTCTACTGATATACCGACAGAACCTCTCACGTGAAATGACCTCATTGATGAAACGTATATAAACAAGGTCGATATTTAAAAAAAATTAAAATTAAATTTTTTTTAAAAAACACTGAAAATTGAAGAGGAAGTTCATACATTGGGCTACTGAATTTACCTATAGTTGTAAAATTCCATTCGTGTTAATTAAATTAATATGTTCTAAAAAGGACAAATTGTATAACTTAAAATAAAAAGTAAATGATATAGGTTAACGAAATAATTTTATAATATAAACTGAAAAAATGGTTTTGTACTTTTATATTATTATTGATATTATTGATACTATTATTATTATTATTATTATTATTATTATTATTATTTAATTATTTCATGACGGTTCATTGCGTTTTTATGTCCAAATATCCTGCTTTTTTGCATGTTATTTACAGACAGATATTACAGTTGTTTAGAGGCAACTGTTGCTTTTTTGACACCTCGTAAGTGAATCGAACTGAAAAATCCTATGAACTTTATTAAGAGGAAATATGCAATACAGAGTTTATTTATAGGCCTATAGTGCCACTCTTCATTTCTAATTCTTTACATGGCGATGGTAATAAAAGATTATGTTTTAATAAAATACACTTAACATTTCCTTTCATATATTTTGCACATGTGCTGATACATAATATCTGTCGATTTTAATGTACCAGATTAACTTCTCTTTTGGTGTGTTGGGTATCATAGAATATTATCCTATTTGTGAAGAAATAGTGTCCTTCCTAAAATCATCAGTGAGTGGCACGAGTGTGCAGTATGAATGGCAAGATAAGAGTTCGCAAAAAACCGTGACGTAGTTTTTTAGGGCTGAAAGGTTAACACGGCCAGGATAGTGTCGCCTTCCTTAAGAGTGACATAGCGATCTTGATCAAGATGCGTCTTCTTGCAAAGCATTTGTCAGACTCGTAAAGAATAGACATTTATAATATAGCCTACTCTGAACTGGATTTTATTGTGCAAAATTTAACTTCTCTATTACTGTTTGCCTCCTGCCTTGGTCGAGAGTCAGATATGACTCTTCCACAATCCACCATTGAATTTATGTGATAGGTAGGGTGGGTCTTGGGATCTTCTAGCCCCTTCTATCTCTCCACAAAATGCATTCACATTTCCAGAGCCAGTTTAAGAAGGGGGAGGCGAGCCCCGAATAAGGTAGAAAAGAAAAGCTGCAATTTTTTTAAAATTTGTGGTAGTTACATTTTGTAAAATAATTAGATTCAGGCTATACTGTGTATTTCAGAACCAACAACACAAGACTGCAAAAGGAAAAGCAGCATATATTAAAATTAATTTAATGAATGGGATTTCGACTCTTTCTTATTAAGTCTTCAAAATCTGCACGCTAAAATTGTTCAGAATTTATTAAAATTAATATAATGAATGAGACTTCGACTCTTTCGCTAAAATCGTTCAGCATTTATTAAAATTAATATAATAAATGAGACTTCGACTCTTTCTTATTAAGTCTTCAAATTCTGCATGCTAAAATTGTTCTGTCACGTTGTTTTAGTAAGAATAGATTTGATTTGTAAAAATTATACACTATAAATCCTAGGAAACAATTACTCGTAGATTAAGATAATTCTAGATATTTTTTTCATTTTATTTTGCAGGGAAAATTCACGCCAGTACCAGGAAATGTCAATTTATAAAAATGTCATTGAGATATTGACTATAACTTTTAGTATGTAAAACAAAACTATCAACGGAACTTTACATAATATCTGCATCAGAAAATAATTAAGTTAGGCTCGATAAATCTGCAATAAACGTGAAGCAGCATTAACAGTAAATCTTGGAGGGGGCCCCGAGATTCCTTAAACCAGCCCTGCACACTTCTGTGGTTGTTCTCTGCAGGGCAGAGGTAGCGACACCCATGCAATATTAGAAAACCCGTAACCCGGCGACTCAAATCCCCTGGTACTTTACTCACTTAAGTCGGTGGAGTACTAATAAAACTGGTCGCTCCTACTGTCGAGGGCTTCTGGTTTCGGGTTACCTACATGACAACTGGACTCATGGAATAACTCCTAATATTAGGTCAGCGCACAATGTTTTCCGCTTTGAATTTGTCTACCGTTTCCGACTCAATGCCATGGGTACCGACCCTTCTAAGGCGATAGTAAACATCTGTCCGGTTACACCAGTGGTGATCCTGGTAAGGTTCCATTGAGTGGGCAACGTACCTATTGTCCTACAGTTCCTATATGGTCAAGAGGTTTAGCGGTTATGCTAAGATACTCCTAAATGGTAGATGTATGTCTTTCCTACCCTTTTCACTTTCTCTCTGTCTCTTTCCCTCTAACGTCCTAATGAAGACAGTTTTCATAACGGGTACCTTTTATCATAACTTCTTCATTAAAATAACATTTAAACCATTTTAATCCCAATAGACCACTCAATTCTTAGAATTAAGTCCACTATATAACTTAGTAATATCCGTTATATCGATATCCATCACTTTTATGTGCTGTTTTATGACTGATTGGATAGTCAATACCTGAAAAAATTTCACTGCTTCTATTATTTTAATCTCATATTATAGCTTCCTTGCACCCAATTCAAATGAATATACATACCAATCTGTAAGTTCACTGTTCCTAGTATTTGAAAATGTATTAATAACATACGGTATCTAATTTGAGTCTTGTATTGTCAAGTATTTAAGTGACTAGGCATTTCTGTTCTTTTCAATAAGGAATTTTGAGTATTTTACTTTAATACAGGCTTACTGTTCATTCATTTATTACCTGTGCTATGAAAGCATTACTTTTACTACCTTATATTTATTCTATTCAATTAAGATTAACCATTTCATTGCAGAATTTACGTATTGGTATAAGCAATCCAAGTAAATCAATACAAAAATATTTTGGGAGCTGTTGGTTTCCATGAATGACAGCCACAACATATGAATAAAACTAGTCATATTTTAAAGTACATTATTATTCTATTAATTTAATAATTTTGGGGGTGACGAATTTATACGTCACAAACAATGAAAAGGTTAAAATTGTTTGCAGGTCTAAATTCTACACTTCATTTGCTCAGCTGGTTAAAATCAGTTAGCTCCTCCCTTGAACTACTATATGAAGGTCACCAGAGTTTTGGGACTGACCCAATAAGAAATACTTTTTAAACTCTCTTTCCAGAATTACGCAATCACAAGGGTCATAGATTTCAATAGTAAGACACTAATTCCAAGATAGGAATTCAAGCATATCATGTGCCAAAATACTACCATAATGTATAAAATGAAGTATCTTAAATAAATCTACAGTATATCGAGCGAGGAAGCGAAGACTGCATCTTCGTGGACTCGCATTAAGGAAGTTGTAGGAGCAAATCTAATGGCCGGCCATGATGATTAAGGTTTTCCTCAATACGGGATTGTAATCCACTTTCCTTCATTTTTAAAAATATTTAATAATAATAAATATAATAAAACTATGCATAATAGTTCTTTATGCAATCTGGCAGAGTTATTATGTGTAATGAATGAAAAAAGCCCATTATCGGGAGGGTTGTAAACATAAATAAATAAGTAGATAAACACATAAATATGTTTAAAAAGTCCTTAACCTGGAAGAAAAGGATTTAACAATCTTTGTCTATCGTAGACTTTCGCACGTCAGTTTGTAGAATTCTTCGTCAAGTTTCCATCCATAATTCTGCATGAGAACTTGGAACAATTGCAAATAGAATTAAATAAAACATACAAATCGCATAAACATTGAAACATTGCTGTGTATGATATGCTTTCCTAATTTTTAAGAACCATATTTATATTTTAACCAATAGGAAGATAAAATTTCAAGAGTTCTCAGAAAAAATATATTTTTACCAAAAAGGGATGGATTATACTTTAATTCAGTAATTCCGAAGTTAAACGTCGTTATGTCATCTAAAAATTGTCATAAATTAGTCCTTTTTTTATTCGCTGTGCATTCATTAATACTTGCCGTTAGAGCTGGATTAAGAAATTAAAGAAATGATTAATTATGATGAAAAGATAAAGGTAAAGATAAACCTGTCTGGTATATAGGTTTAAGGTTCACACTCCTTATCTAACCAGTAAGTTAAAATGACTAACCTATTTACGTAAACTAAATTTGTGAACCTGTTCTATTCATAAAACATTATCATAGAAATTCTTAACATAACATGTTTACTCCCTTAATGTGAGAATGCCTTGAGTACTGATAAATCAAATCTATTTATTTATATTATGCTCTGTGTTCCAAACTGTGTCTAGAGATGTATATTTTCTTACAATAGAGTTCTCAAATTGCCCAGTTAGATTGTAGTTTGACATAAAGGAAAAATAAACGAAATTATGATCAATTTGAAATATTAAGAACTGTATACTGGAGAGTATTGGAACGTGTCAACCTCCAGATATCCCACGAAGAACACGTTGATGCTAGATTACTTAGCTAATTTTCGGTACTGTACAAACAGTTATCAGTTAATCAATCAAATAACCTATAAATTGATGCTAACAGCTATTTATGATGTGAGACGTTGAGAAGTTGTCTTAAAAAGAAGGCTTTGTAAAATCACGAATGGCGTATGTCAGAACCACCCGGTGAAATTGGCATGGCAACAAACTGGGATCTTCATAATAAATCTGTAACACATTGAACCGTAACTTCACACAAGAATTTGGCTTTAATCCCATTTTGAAGCTGGATTTTAAAAGTTCTGCCAATTGTTTGTTGAAAGGTATTTAGACATAAGAGAAAAAACAGCATATTGTACACCTTGACAAAGAATGGTCCCGAGAAACAAAGTAAATATAAGAATTCGATTTCTGTTATTCAACAACAGGGTGGAAGGAATATATTTGCACAGATTCACTGAGATTACAGATAACATTAACATAAATATGAATCCTATTATAAGTTTTGGGAGCACGTTTATGACATATGACAGATGTCGTCGAGTTCTGAGCAGTCCACTTTTGGAGCACAGTACTTAAGCGTCATGGGAGCAATGGAAAGAAGAGCAAAGGGGAAAATTTGAAACTGCGGGTCAGGTTTTGTCCTGTCGGGTAGTGTTCAAATAGATATTCGTATCGCAAAAGTACTCCCGTGCAATTACAGGAAGAGCCACTGAGTTTACAAACTGAGCTGCTGCTCAGCTTTCCTTGTGGTAGACGCTAACGAGAGTGGAACAGGTAAAGCCGGCTCCCTAGAGCTGGTACTGACGATGGCTGGATTATGAGATGTACTAATTAGTATATTTTTTGATAATGTATTTATGATTAAATGAAAAGTCTTTGAGAAAATCTAAATTATTCTTAATGATGCAGTTGTAGTGTACGAGTATATTAGGTACGCCAAATTTCAGTTCAATGGGTCACAAGGTTTCTGAAATAAAAATGTTAAAATTTACAGTAGCCAAGGTGTACCTCCCCCCCCCCCCTTAAATTTCATCTTTAACCTGTAAATGAATCCTCTAGATTCAAAACCCCCTAAACGCCATTAAAAAATAGTTGTTTTTGAAGCTGTGGGATAGAGGGGTTTTTAAACTTAACTCTGATTTTTAACATGGCTTTATATTGTACTTTAGGGGGTTTTGAACCTCAAATATAAATAAACCAATTTAAGCCATCCATACAAATCTGGTGATGTATAAAGTAAGAAAATATAATTTGGCGTTTAGGGGATTTTGAATCTAGAGGATTCAAATAATCCTTAAAGAACAATAAGTAATTTTTACAACAGGCCTATCTACTTTTGTTTTAATCAGGTCATGATTAATCAAGTAATTTTTACAGAACCTGCTATATGTTTCCATTAATGATAGGTTGGCCATCACTCATCAAATTCCCTTAAGAATTACACTTAATACATTAACTTGAAAGACAATATTTTTACATTTAAGTTCGATGAATGTAACAACACATTTATTTCACAAAGAAAGACGAAAATGATAGTTGAAAAATTAAATAGACTTATGAACAGAACTGGTGGCTAGAAGTGCTTAGCAGGTAACTGCCTTTTATGCTCTTTTTCTGAGTCATTGCGACATAGCATCCGAAAATATTCCATGTATTGCCTTGTGTATTAGTGTATGATTTGTATTTTGGCAAATTTTCACGCAAATCAAAGTAACTGGAAGCCGAAAGGGAGAAAAGGAGCACCATAGAAGTGCGGGTAATGCTGATGACGACTGAAGACATTGACACTGACAATGAACGTGCTGGTGGATGCTGGACTGAGAGGCGCCCGATCACGTGATGAACTCTGAACCCCGATAAGCCACCCTCCGGGTTGCGACCCAACTACATGTGCTATTCTATTTATACCATCCGATATTCAGATATAGGTGAACAAGATAAGCACATGGTCACTGCAAATAAACTGCGCAAAACGGTTTCAGTGCATATTGTAATACACGTTTTAGTGTTTGGTAATATTGTATTCTTCTGATGATTCTGATAAACATATGAACAATTTTAAATTTTAGAATAAATTAGAATTGAATCAAGGATCGTATTAAATATTATTCTGCTTCTTCTACAGTTTAATTTTCTAACATATGGATTTCCTATTTTAAGGGGTAGGAATGTTACTAACTTTTTCAGGTCTTTTAACACAAAAAAATGGCAACCTCTCTCTTTTAAGCCTACCTCACAGGTTAGCTGTGTATCTATGTAACTTATAAAATTAAGATTATGTTTACTGTACATTCAAAATCTAATGATTGTATGCTTATTGAAAGAATTTTGGGATATCTTTCTATGTTTTCGTTTCTCAAGTTGAATTTCAAATATGAAGAGTTTTAAAATTTTTGCTGCTAATAATAATGATAATAATAATAATATTTCCATGTTTTCGTTTCTACAAGTTGAATTTAAAATATAAAGAGTTTTAAAATTTTTGCTGCTAAATGCCTAATGTCTTTGGAATAAAATTCCCCTTTTACTCATTTAATCCCCTTTTACTCATTTAATCCAGTAGTTTATATATATAGATAGATATATCAAAGATATATATTTCTTAAAATCACAAAATATTTCAAAAAAATTAATTTACAAAACACGTTTCAAGTCATTTTTTGACTTGACCTGTTACACCTTAGAAATAAATAGAATAACCAGAAAATTTCGTAATAAAATCTATCAATACTATAATTCGAAGGCTAATTTTCTTTTACACAAATTACAACTTAAACACGGTAGACTCTTTCTTCTCAGTATAAAGTGTATTTTAAAATTAATCAGATACAGAAACATTGGATCAGCGGTTCATAAACTGTAATTCACAAAATTTGAAGACAAAATGAGAAGAAACACAGAGAAGTTGATAATATTTATATATTAAACGTTTTTTCCGCCCGAGCTTTATTCCTAATTCGTTAGACTACTGATAGAGATGTTCTGTGGTTCTATCAACGTCACTACATTGCATTGTCTAAATATGTTTAAAACTTTGGTGAATATTTTCCTCAGCAGTTATGGTTGCGAGACCCTTTCCTGCAATGGAACATGCCGCGCCGGTCTGCAAGACTTCTTTTCAGCGACGGGAAAAGAACTTAACTATCCTAAGACGAACTGTCAAATTAAGAAGTTTAAGAAAACATATTTGCCAGACTTATGGTTGCAAAGATAGTTTCCCCATATTGTTCACCGCTTCATAAATCTTATCATACAATGTTCAATAAGACAGCTATATGAGAGCCACACCCATTTCACTGAAAACTTTGATGATTTATAATATCTGAACACAAATTGAGGGTCTAAATTATCAATGATAGTTAATACTTTAAATTGAGGCTATCACCACTGGTGTTTCGTAAACTTTCATATAAACAGAGAATCCGATTGGTCGCTCTCTGCAAACTCCACCAGCTATAAAAAGGAGCCAGACACAGAACTAGCGCACTTCTCTCCCAGAAGATGGCTGCAGAGCTGATAGCAGCCGAAAGCTCGGAAGTAAACCATACTTTAACCCGGTTGGAAGCCCGAGAGACCATTATATATAGAGAATGCCTTGTTAATTTATTATTACTTCACAATACTTGCTACAGGTAAAACACTAGTTAGTTTGTTTTATTTTGGTGTGTCAAAAAATGCATTTTATTGACATCTTTCTTATTTTTTTACAATTTCCTACTTTACAGAGTAGACATAACCTGTCATTTAGAACAACTTCATCGTATGGGTTCATTAGATTTTTAGGCATCACTGAGGGGTACAATTTTTTTTTCTTTTAAGCTTGACAATCACTGCATTAGATCATATTAAATTATATTTCTTTTAATATTTTCCCTTGAATTACCATTTTTGTGTATTTTCAGTTTTGTATTGTGTTGTGAAATTAATGCACGTAAAGACATTTGTGGAAAAAAATTTGTGTGTATAACAAAGAAGATTGATAGGCCTAATTTATGCAGTACCATTTTACTCCTTTGTGAAAGAAATTATTTTATTAAAATAAAACTTCATAGATCTAAGTTCACGACGTTGTCTGTGAGTAACTGTATGTAGTGCCGGATGACCGTAAACACTAATTTAAAAAAAAGAATGCTTTTCAATATTCTACTTAATTAAATGTACAAATGTCATACAGATTAAGCTATCCGAACAGGTGAAAAATACACTGAAAAAGAGAAGCAAGGTACACAGTTTCCTTGATTTGCTTAAAGTAGATTATTTAATCGTAAGAGATGTACAATGGAGAGGAAAATTTATACATATGCAATTAGTAAAGTGATATTTCATGACCTTGAACTTATCCACTCCAAAGAGAAGATATCGAACTTTGTTCCTAGGTGTCGCAATGTAGAATTTCACAATATTAAAATGATGTAACAATGTTTATAAAAAAAAATCTTACAAAATAATAATCATCTACATACTATTACGAAATTAATTTAATCGGTCATTTGCGACTTTCAAGTTTAGGAAACAAAAATATTTATAAACAATTTCAAGTTAGATTCCTAAATTCATCATACTTTTTCTACCTCAGTTTTACTTCTGCCAGTGTAGGAACTGTTTATGCGGTCCACGCCGCCTGGGCCTTACAGGACACTTAATTTTTGACCGGACAAGGACATGGAAGGCCTTCCGGACAAGTGAGCAGTGCGATTCAGGGCAACCTCCGGTTACACCCATAATAATTAGACCTCGGAATTTTAGATTCTTAAAGCTTAGAATGCACCAAACTATAGGATTCTTCTTCTGTTTTAACTAGTGTTCAAGGTTCTATTCAGGGGTTGTTCTTTGTACTTCAATTGTCCATCGATTAAGCATAGTGTGATTTAGCAACAGGCAGAGAGAATTTAAGCTACAAGAACCTAAAAATCCGAGGTCTACTCATAATGAATATTATTAATCTTAGACAGGTTTTTATTACATTACTGCTAGCTCACAGTAATTGCTTTCAAGAAAAACCGTGGTGAAATAAGAATAAATACGTGGGTGAAGTAAGAACATAAACTTAACCTTCAGATTAAAGAATTATTACCTAGAAGAAACCAATATAAATTAGCAGATGACTCTGATTTTTTCTATAAATTATTCTAGAAGCCCGGAATTCTGCGACGGGCCCATCAAGGTAGTATTGCATAATTATGAACACTTAATGATGAAATTGTTAGGGTAAATTTTGATAATTCCGAAGAAAGCAATAGTGAGAAACCCGTAAAATTTCCTATCTAAGCTGTCGGAGTAATTAACTTAAGGAAATAAGACAAATATATGGAAATTGAAACCAAAATGATTACGTAAAATAGAGATGTACGGGAGACAATTTTTTAACCTGTGTCAAATATTTAGGACCTGGTTAGTTTGTACAACTTTTTTGCATATTATGATGGTATTATTCTCTGAACCCGTGTTGGTATTTTGCTGTTATTCAACGCTTCGTGACATTGTGGAACAATTTTCATGGGATTCCCTAGTGAATAATTCCTAAAACAAAGGCTAGAGATGTTTGGTGGGTCGGCTAGTATAATATCAATCCATTATTGAACTTTGGAAGTGGGGAAAACTCCCGGGGATTTGAAATGTGCGTAATATAAGTCTTCTTTGGAAGGAAAATGCAACCGTTGAGTCTATGTTTTTAATTTTCGAATCCTATACTTTTTAGGAGACGGCCCTAGAGCTAAATTACAGGACATTTGACTCCAACATATATATCCAACCATAGGCCGACACCTTATCACTAGAGACTCGATGGACTGAAAGAACTGTAGAATATCTGTGATATAAGGAATGTAAGCATGCCCTGCCTTGCCCATGTTAGTTTTCTATTTTCCAAGTGCACATTACTCAAAACTGAGTTGGGATATTAAAGAATGATCAAAATGTTGAGAGCGATTTTCTTCACTACTTTTCTCCTATAAACTATAACAGTTGCACACTTAATTACAATGGAAACATAAACCAATGTTTAAAATTTCATTCTAATATCTAATTTTTTTTAGATATTAATTAATTCAATTATTTTTAATGAACATTGAAAGTAATCCTCTCCAACAGGTATTAAAACATGAACCAATTTTTTATGTGAGATTCTTTGATTCTTTCTCTACATATTTACTGATGGATTTTGTTTATATTTTTGGTATAAATCACATGTGCACCCTTTGTAGTTCCTTCTAATTTCACAATTCATGAACAAAGCCGCTTGAATATTTGCTACTGTTGTGAATCTTTGCTCCTAATGCTATGGAAAATTTTGTCAGATTTTATTTATCAGTGTGGATAATGTATTGGGGCAATGAATCACGTTTCCCAAGCAATAATCATTTCAGCGTACGACTGAAAGTCTTATCAGTACTGTTCTGACAGTCAGATGAGTAAGTTTCCTTTCCAACCCCCCCCCTTCATGACATCATCATGATGTAGCTACGAACGAACACGTCACTGAACTGAAACTTCATTCATGAAAACCCACGTGTTTACGTACCGAAAGATTCCTTAAATCACGAATTATGTATCTTTATTTCTAACAACAAAGTGTTTTATGAAGTCAACTCCTCTATGTTATTTTGGGCGAAAGCCAAATACAAGGTGCACTTTAAGCTCCGCCCACTCTATTCACATTTTGTTTCTCAGCGAAGCAGGGTGACCAACTATCCTTGTATATTGTCGCCGACACTCCCGACCGTACCAAATATTAAAAATGCGAATGTGCCCCTTGTACAGAATAACTCTGTACAGATATCGCAATGGTTTAGAGCAAATAGCCTTCTTCTAAATGATACAAAAACACAAAATATAATCTTTACTCTGAATAATCATGTTTTGCCACAGCCTTGTACTGATATAAAGCTCCTAGGAATTCACATTGATAGATTTTTAACTTGGGAAACTCATATTAAATTCTTATGTAGAAAACTGTCCAGGGTTGTATATTTATTTAGAAATCTAGTTAACTGTGTCCCCTCTGAATATGTAAGGATTTCTTATTTTGCTTATTTCCAGAGTGTAATTAATTATGGAATTTTAATATGGGGAAATAGTTCTCATACACAAGATTTATTAATATTGCAGAAGAAAATTATTAGAATCATAGCTCAAATAAATGATAGAACACATTGCAAACCTTATTTTATAAAATATATAATACTGACAATAGTAAATTTGTATATATACACTGTATTGTTATTTATGAAGCAAAATCAACATATGTATAATGTAAGGTCAGAAATTCACAATCATAACACCAGAAACTGCCAGTTAATTGAAATTCCGCAGCACCGGCTTAATAAAACCATGCAGAGTTACTGTTATGTAGGCATTAAACTATTTAATAAGTTGCCACAAGTTTTAACTAATTTACCATATAAATTATTTTGCAAGAGATTACACTCTTGGCTGATCGCCAATCCATTTTATACTATGTGTGAATTTACTGATTTTAATTTTTCTGTTACTGTTATGTAACCAAATTATGTATTGGTCTTGCTCTTTATTGGATGTAATCAGTGTAATTTTACTTGTTGACTTTGTCTATTGCAGTTGTACAACTGTTTAACGACAATAAAATTAATTGAATTGAATTGAATTGAATACCAAATATTAAAAGTTCTAGAATGCCCCTTGTACCAAATATTAACAATGCGAGAGTAAGTGCCTTGTACCCACAGGTTTGCCTTGTACCCAACGGTTTGTCAGCCTGTTCATCCTCGAAGAATTCGCTAGATCGTGGTATAAAAGGAACTTCTTCACTGGGGGTGGGTTGGGGCGGATATGCTTCATGCGGAGGTGCACCTTATATTTGTTTTTTCCCTTATTTTGAATCGTAAACGTTGTTTAAGAGAGCTCTCTCCGGCGAAGTAAAGTTTCATTTTACGGTCCGAGCTCATTATGGTAAAAACTTGGTGCTAAACCGTTATAAGGATTAAAGATGATATCACCAGATGTCACTATCGTTCTCTTCCCTTCGTACAAATTAATAATTATTTTATTTTATTCATTTTAACGACTATAAATACTGCAATTCCTAATTCTACTATTTATCGTGCACCTATTAATCATTTACAATCCAAAATAACAGAAATATCCATTTCGGAAATATAAAATTGGTCCATAAACTAGATGGTTTTTGACAATGCACAATTTAAGTCAATTGATTGATTGATTGATTTGTCCCCTTAAGGGTGGAAGGCGGGTTGGGATGACCCTAAGCACTTCGGCCTTGCGGCCCATTGTGCCAACCTCCGGGAATGGAATGATGTGCAAGCCCAACGGCCCCTCGACAACAGACCCCACCGCGAGCCCCCACGGAACTCCCCTACATCCAACAGATACCTCTACCATGCCACGTGTGCCACTGCCTCGGTACCTCTTACAGAGCCCCCAGGTTGGCAGCACACCAGCCAGCAACTTCAGAACCACAAGCCACGGGGAGGACGGGAGAGGCCCACAGCAGGTGCTGGGGGCGAGGGTAAACCGGAAACCGGGAAAGGAAACGGGATGATTATGAGGGGGAGGTTTGAAGATGAAATGGAGAGTGTTGGTGGAATGAGAGGGGGAAACGGGAGGATCCCCGAGAAAAACCCCCAAAGGTCACGGCATCGTCCTCCACGAATGACACGCCCGCCAGGCCCGGGGTTTGAAACCGGGACCGCTAGCATGCCAGGCCCACGCGCTAAGCATGAGCCACCGTGACGGCTATTTAAGTCAATAAAATATAATGATAATAGTATCGTTAAAAAACATTACTTACGAAGTTAATTTCTCCCCTATTCATTCCAAGTCTGCAAGCTGGTGCTCGTTTTGTTAACTTCGTGCTTGCCTGTTAAGTTCTTTATAGCGGTTTTACATCGTAAATAACGAGTGAAAGTCGTTAAAGATTAAAGATCGATTAAGTTCCATGTGTCATCATCACTCCTTTCACTTGCCATTGCAATACTTTCAACTTGTTTAAAATAACTATTTAGCTCATAAATCAGTGGTCAATCCAATATATGAATATGTAGAATTTCAACCAATTGCAAATGTCTATCGTCAAAATTTCATTGTTTTATTTTTAGCACTTCCACTTTATCGCATCTACTTACACCTGCTTTTATGTAAATTCACAAGCACTGAACACTCAATCGAACCCGGGCCTGCCGCGAGAGAAAAGCAAACGCATCCCCTGTGCCACAATTAAAAAATATCACTGTTTCTTCCCCTTCAGGTTTTCCCCTTTTGATATTATATTAGTTTGTTTGGGGTATTCCTGGGATGACCACCTGAACCATACATTATGGTGACATCACCGTCCAGGCTGGAGAAAGTTCGAAAGAATATCCAACTCTACCCGACCAAGGTAGAAACAAATGGAAGGTCCTTGAGAAGGTGATTTTGCAAACTTGACTGTTGATTGATTCATTCAAATAGGCCCAGTCATCCCCCTGTTAGTCAGGCAGATTGGTAACTAGACAAAACGCCAGATAGATCATAATTGGATCCGTCGAGCATCACCCAAGCTTCAGAAAGGAAAAACTGAAATATTAGCAGCGTGTATTGACCAATGCACAAGGACGTGTGTAGTTGTCTTCAATAAGACATGCCCATGACTCTTAATGCCGGTTGTAGACCAAGAGCTAAATTAGTTTAGCTTAGCTCACATACAGTGCGGGATTTCATATGTAGTTGTGCCGACAAAACTACATATGAAATCCGGCACAACTATACACGAAATCCCTCACTGTATGTGAGCTAAGCTAAGTTAACTTAGCTCTTGGTCGACTACCGGCATAACAGAGCAAGAAGCTTTAAGAAGCAAGAAGTTTTAAGATAGAGCTGAATTTAGTAATGTTATAAATACGGGAATTATATTAGAAATGAATTTTCCAGAAAAGTATGATAATTTGTGAGATCACAGGAATTCGTATGATTGCTTTATACCAAAACGTCAGGAAGACAGTTTCTATGAAAGATAATAAATTCTAATATTCCGAGGAAAGAAAATCACGCTTGGCCAATTATTATGTAAATGAACAACTTTTCCCATTATGAATATTTCTTCTTCTCAGAAGAAAGATAACTCGACAAGTTTTGTAAATTCTTCTGGTCAGTAAATATTTACTTTATTCATATAATTGTTTATTATTATTTAGGCATATTCCTTCCGAAATAAATGTTACAATCCACATAGAAAAATAGTATTTGCAATATTATAAAAGTAAACTATATATATATACCTTATATATATATATTAACGCCAACTCTACGTACACTCAGACCGAAAAAAAATGTTTCTGCCTTTAGCACTGTTTTTAGAAAATAGGTAAATTCAGAGTTTTGATGATTATTTAAACTGAAATCATTGGCTGCAAAGAGATTTCCGTTTGATGGTTGAACTGGCTGCCATAAAAGTTTATGTTTACCAAGAACAAGACCAAATAAATGAAATATGAAATTTTATGTTATTGTTGTTATTACTTATATTATTAATATTATTACTATCATTATTAGACACCATATACCATTTCTACAATAAATTAATATTGTCCTTACGCAATATTCAATGAAAATGGTAAACGCAATAAATAAGCAGTGAAAAATAAAATAAAATGACACTCTCCTCCCAAAAACATAACAATAGGCTATATAAATCAATTATGGTAAATTACTAATGAAAAGTTTACTTAGCCTGGTCCTCCGCATACCCCTTCTCCACTTTACATTGATGATAGTAATAATAATAACTTAATTGTAATAATAAAGACAATAATAATGCTTTATTTTGTCTGGAAAAGAAAAGATCACTCAGCCACTTTATCTCTGGGTTACACCTTCATTTCTCATTTTAATTAAGAGTGTTGTCTCTCTTTCATTCATATAATTTTTTATCAGTAATTACTTCACAATCACAAGAAACAAAGATAATTAAAGTACCTTTCAAACATAGCTTTTCTTCTTTAAGAACATTTCCACAAAGCCAAACGGATATTTTCTGCAAAAATAATCTAGTAATTCATTCCATATCTCGGAATTTTCCAAGTTTAGATAACAAATCGTTAGAGTATTAATCGTACGAAAGTTCAGTCGTTTGTCAAAATTTGCCTACCTATTCATTCGTTGTTTACTTAATTGAATAAACATTTATCATCATGTACAAGTAAACATTTGCCCATCCAGTCTGTACATATTTAAGATAAATAGAACGGGGTAAAGGTATGGAAAAATTGTTAAAATTTGAGACGGCCTTTTCCGAACAGATAAGGAATACAAATATTTCCACTACACGAGAGTTCATTGTCTTAAGAACAGTTATGTTAATTAGTCATTCTGTTTATCCCAAATGGCGGTCAAGCAATGACTCGATTAATTGGGGAAGAGATGGATCATATGTTACCATATAAATGAGAAGGAAACGTAACATGCTGATTCTTGCCAGGACTGTAGCCCATAATGAAAGGTGTGTGTGAGCTATTATTACTGTAAGGGTGGCCGTGTGAGTGTTAGAAACTATGCATCGAAAATTTGCCAATCACAAGGAGGAACTACAGCCTCTGCTCTGGAAGAATTATAGAAAAATACTACACATTCTCTACTTGAAGGTAAAGTTGACTCCTGTGTTTTATAGTAATAATAATAATCAACAACATCCTGGTGATCAGGTTTATGCTTTATACGGGAATAAATTATGTTTTCACTTTTTATACTCGTAAATTAGTCTTTATTATGCGTTTTACTAATATTTTCACAATTTATTTCTTTTAAATATACCACTCTTTTGGCAATTCTGTACAAAAATTAGGCACTAAAATTTTAATGGGAATTATTTTTTGAAATCATCAGTAGTACTACGCCTTTCACTGCGCTACAAACCGGAAGGTTGCGGGTTCGATCCCCGACGAGGGCAGTGGGATTTTTCAATTAGCCTAATACTACTGGTGTCACTATGGCCCCGGGGTCGAGTCAGTCTCTAACATAATTAAGTACCACAATCAATCCTGGGGGTAAACGCGGCCGGTGCGTAAGGCTGACAACCTTACCACCTTCATGTGCCGAATATCTAAAATCTGGGAATTTCAAGCTCTTGGAACCCTTAGGGCCTTCACGGCCTGTATAGGGAACACTTTACTACACATTTAGTTCACTGGATTAATACTTAGAGAGGATTTTAGACAAATACAATATATTTCAAAATTCAAAGAATTAATGTCCAAAAAGCAGAAAATATAATTTCCTTTTTTAAATTATACAAATCGAGAATTGGATGAAAGAACAGTTAGACATAAAACAATTTAATTATAATTTAAAACGTGCTAATAGATAATCTTCAGTTCACTTCATAGCAACAAAAGCAGGACAACAATTAGATAATATACTTTAGATATACTGTAAAGTAATGTATACATAAATACATAATAGTCTGATCTTAATAGGCTGTATCATCTGCTAATCTCGGACAGGGCAGCTATAATCTTTATTAATTTCTCTCTTTCACAATTCACATAAGTTTTCTTTACTAAATTGCATAGTTTACAAATAACGCATTGAGTAATATGTTTTTGGTCTATTATTTTCAATTATGTTTTATTGTATTTTTAAACATTTCACATTTCTAGGCATTTACAAACAAAGATAAGGAAGCAGGTATAAGATGTGTAAAGTTCCGTTAGGCTTTTAATGCTTTTTATGCTTCTTTTATTGCTCTGAAGAGGATGATGATGATTATGATGATGATGACAGTGACGATGATAATGATTATGATGGTAATAATAATAATAATAATAATAATAATAATAATAATAATAATAATATATGGAGTTATAATATCACACAGGTATTTTAATCCCTTTATAAGGACAAATTATAAATCAGATTTAGTAAACGAGCAGAGGAGTAATGAAAGTATTAGAACACAATGTTTTGTACTAATAAAAGATAACTATAGCCTATTTTATAAGGCGAAGTAAGGCGATGGAGTTTGAATATTTTGGAGACAGCGATGACTGTTTTAAATTTATGTTTGTCTATACATTAATTTTAATAAGGGAATAATATCGCTACAATTGCGCACTAAGGAAACATGGAAATCAACAACTAGGCATGAAAAGATTAAAAGTTTTAGCTTTTTATCATTTTAAAGTATCCTGACTGTAATATCATTAACAAGTTTTGACACGTTATGTTATGTAAAACCTTTTGCCGTTTACAACACTATAAACTGCGTGACTAATTAAAGAAAATAATTATTCAGATCTGATTCATTTCGTATTGTGTTTAGGCAGTTTTCATCTTTATTTATTTATTTTTTATCTATCTATCAAAGCTATTTATTTATTTACATTAATATCATGAGTATCATGGACGAGGCTATCGTCTGAATTATATAAATAAACACAAATACAAAAGTACAGATGAATACATTAATACAGTATTTGACTGAAAACATCAGAATGCTATAGCCTACCTATTTCAGGTAGTTAAAGAAAGTCAATAATACAATAAAATTATATATTTTGAGAGTTAGTTATGTAAAACAATTTTAAATATATTTAGAGTATCATAATAAGGCTTAAACTGGTAATTTGTTGAACATGGTAAGTGCTGCAATATATAACCAGTATTTTCTTGTGTTAATCCTGCAAATGAATGGTTCATAAGATGGTTATTCCTAGTGTGATGTTTAAGTTCGTCGGTTCTGAGAGTAACAGAACCAAGATTTTTCTTAATATAGATCAGACATACGTATTGCTGATAAGACGTTTTCTTTAAGAAAAGGCTTGCAGTGCTCTTTGTAACCAAAGCATGTTGTTATACGTGTTCCCTTTTTTTGTAAGCCAAGAACTCTAGAAATGGCTGTGCAATTATCCTTTAGACCAGCGTTTCTCAACCTTTTTAACCCGAGGACCTCTAAAATGTCTAAAAAAAAATTACGGACCCCTAATTTTATATCCCATTTTTAATATTTGGGGTATTAATTATAGGTCATTATAACGAAATATGTGAAAAAATTTTACGTCTTTACTTTCCACTGCTTTATGATATTTTTTAATTATGTCTGCGGACCATCTGCACCATCTTCGCGGACCACCAGTGGTCCGCGGACCATAGTTTGAGAAACGCTGCTTTAGACGAATACCATAAGCGTAATGGTACTTTAAAAAGTTTATAAGCATTTTTAATACTAATCTAGGGACTAAATTTCTTAAATGGTGTAATCAGTAAATAAACTGATAAACTGGACATTCTAATAGAAACTGCATCAATATGCAGGAAATTTATCTCTGGGAAATTTATGTCATTTTTAGTAAAAGCAATATGGAATTAACAACAAAGAGTATTGATATACTGTTGACATTAATAAGTAAGTCATTTCTCAGTTGAATGTTTTTCTTAAGACTGTATCATTAAAGCAAGCACACCCAAATCATTAGCTCAGATTTTAATAAAAAGTCTAAAAAATGTTCACACATTAATATGTAGTCCTTTACATCACAACTACCGACACTTCATTTTATGGTTTTTCTTATTACTTTAACCCAGTGCTAACCAGCTGTTTTATCTTCAGAGGCCAGATTTCTTCTCCTTTATATAGTGAAGGTCAACATTATATTTCAAGTTATTAGGACATTGCTTTTGTCATGCTTCTTATATTTTTATTAAAACAGTATTATTATTATTATTATTATTATTATTATTATTATTACATTATTACTGACTTCAAGATGCTGCCAACCATTATCGGTGGCGGAATTTTAACTTCCTGCAAATGTCAAGATACGATAATCCCGCATTTACGCGCACACAAATACAATCGGCATGGGGCAAGATCGAACCTGCGAATTTTTGGGGCAAAACGTCAGTGCCTTGCTGATGGACTGACAATGGTGTATGGACTTGTTTTTAAAAAAGGATTGGCTAAAGCATAATCGTCCATAATTTGTGAGTACAGCCAAGGGTCAGTGAAGTAGACATAAAAACCTAATACGACCCGCGGGCCACCAGTTGGTTAACACTGGTTAACCTGTTAAACAGTTATCAAGGGTTAAGCACATAGGCTACATGATCTGTTGAATTTTTATTTAACCTTGTTCGTATACTTTTAAGCTACTATGAAACGGAATTAAGCATAATGATCACATTTTTATAATCAAAACAGATCTCCACATTGTTTACCTAGTAAAAAGTACAATACTTGGTAGTGACGAGATCACCGCGTCATGGCCCGTCACAGAAAACGCCAAGTGCTAACTTATACGAACTATATATATTCATATACACTCGTTCCTTTAAATATTGTCACGAAATTGTCATAATGAAGAATATATTTCGTTTCTTTCAGGATGCAGCGCATCGGCAAAGAACTGGGAGCATCCTCAAAGTTGATCCCAAGAAAAGACCTGGACTCACTCTCAACCTTACCGGTGCTACGTACGATCTCCAATCTAAGAGGTGCGTCCCTTGTGATGATTTAGGCTTAAATTAAGATTATGGGGTGCTTGTGTAATGAACCTCGCCTCTTTCAGTGTAATATTTCACCCATTTTTCATTCATACACTGAATAAGATCTATGTCCAGAAGAACTATGTACCATTCTTAACTGGCATGTATTTAAATTCCGAAACGCCTCGTGATCTTAAAATATGTACCTTTTTGTATAAAGAGCAATGTGTTTGTTATGAGTAAACTGTTACCATAAAGAAAAAGCCTTTATACCCTAACCTATATTGAAACTTGAGTGACCGTTACGGTATGTTCCAAAATACATTAAAACATAGCTGTTTGGCTCCCCCAGAATGCCTCGAAATAGGAAAATGGGGCAGGAAGCAAACAAAAATCCTGTTACCTGACTTGGTACCATAATTCCTATTACACCTTTTTTTATAATCAAATTCTAACCAAGCATTAATATATAGTCCTGCAAGTTAGAAAGAAACCAGCGTGGAACGAAGCTGTGATTGCTGCAGCAAGCAGAGCGCGGAAGTTTCTTTCTAACGTGTCGGACTATAGAATTTAATTAATTTAGATAGTAATGCTAGAGCCAGTTTTTCGTAAAAATTACAAATAAATCAGATTAAATTCGGAAATTATTACCCTTTCAGTAAGATCACGAAATAATTGACAAAATTATTTGAATTAAATTGGAAGCGATTTGAAGATGACTCAACCAGCAGGATGGTTTCGACAAGGAGTATTATTCACAAAATTTCAATATGATGAATTTCAAAATCCCATCCTGTTGAAAGCAGGTGCTTAAAATACGATATAACTTAAACTACAATCTAAGTGAAACCCAGCTTATAGTAAATACTAATTTATTTCCTTAGCGAAAAGACGGTCTTTTCGTCTTTAGAATATACCAGCAGATTCACGAACTCTAAGAGCTAATGTACCATAGAATTAAATAAGTAGCTGATTGCAGTCGCAAAATCATAAGTTTTAATCACCCAGTGCTCCTAATATTTATTATGTGATACTTCAATACACTGGTGACCCTGGCTTGAATGGTATGTTAGGGTTTTAAATGTTAACAATTAACACTAATAATGATCATTAACATAGAATCTTATAACTAATATTTTACAAACGGGAATGATCATAATTTACAAAACGTAGAAATCTGCTTTACATCATTCTCTTGAAAAAAACTGTTGGTAGTGCTTATAAAGCTACTAATATTAGGTATTAATCAATTTCCATATCCAGAAAGGTACAACTATGAAGAAAATTATAATGAATGCACGAGAAAAATGTAATAAAGGATCATCTTTCAATTTCATTTCTTATATTCAATTATTATTTTATATGATAACTTCTTGAACGTTTCCTTATATTTCAAAATGTCTTAAATTATCAAACCAATTGCTGCGACCAACATATATTTTAGTATTGCAGACCCTGATCTGCCCAGCCCCAGCCTCGTTTTAAGAAGACTTGTGGGGGGGGGGGGTGTTCTTAGGCCACCGTATGGGTTCATAATATTCAATGAATATTCATATTATATACAAATTTAAATAGTTATTTGTTATCTCAACATACAAGTCATTCATGAAAACGATTCATGTTATCAAACACTTCTTTAAAGACAACTGTAATCCCAATCATTAATTCAAATTTCAATCATCATCACCAATCTCAAATATCAGTTTTAACAATCAACTGTATTTTACTACTAATCAGAGGCTACTGTTTAAAAATGTATAACTTTTAGTTTCCCAATATCAGGTCAACCTAATTGTTTAATTCATGGATTATACTTTTTTAAACGGTAACTTTAGATTAGCAGGAAAACTGATGATTGAGATAGATGATGATTGCAATTCTAATTGATGTCTTTACAGAAGTATTTAATTAATAAAGATCGGTTTCTGTTTAATTATTGACTTTATTTTATTATAAGGATATGAAAGATTTAGTATAAGTTATATGAAAATGATGCACAGGATAGCCAAGCAAGCAAAGCCAGGCTTTCTTAAAGCGTAAAGTTCCCCAATGAAAAATTCGAACCACGTGTGTCCATTGTGGAAACGGTCAAGGATTTTATAAGAATACGACTTTTTAAAAACAATTTCACAACCTAACATTCAAGATAGAGGCATTATTAAAACATTTGTCTGCAAAAGTGCAATCCGTTTTGCACTGATTCTACAATTCCGTATACTTTTATAACCTACGTTTATCTCTGTTTCTAACTGACCTGTTTCTCAAGCTCAACTCCTTATTCCTCCAGAAAACACAAAACACAATGTCGTTTGATATTATGTAACCATATTTCACTTCATAAACTCAAAATGCCCCCCCCAAAAAAAGATTAAATTTAAAAAGTATATTTAGAGGCTCCATATCATAGGTGCAAGAAATATTGTATTGCACATAAAAGTCTTGAGAATAGAAATGAAAGCTTTCATTCAAGTTTTGTGATAAATGACAACCGTTCATAAGGTATCAGAAAAGGTTTTATTACAACATACCTTATTGATTTGTTTTCAGGTTTTCGTCGCCAGACATCAAGTTGAATACACCTCATCACGGTGGTGTGTTCAAGATAGATATTCCAGAGTCCAGAAAGGCGTCGAAACTGGAAGTGTATGAACCTCATGAGCACCGTAATGTCTCCCATCCAACAACGTGAGTGTTCGAACATATCTGTAGAAGTAAATTCAACTGTCAATATTGAAGCTCATACGAATAAAGTTACCAAAAAAAAAAACCTATTAATTATCTCAAAGTTCTATAATCCTTTTTCACCCTAAGGTACGTTAGGATTATAGATAATACATCCATAAAAACTTGAACATGAACAAAAATCAAAACAATAATTAAACCAAAGCAATGAGAATTTATAAATGTTTAAAAATATATTTACCAAATTTCAAGGACTTAAACGAACAATAACTTCTACAAAATATGCTAAATAAAGGTTTCTGAAAGGGGTTAATATGGAACGAGGCAGACCCGACGCCATGAGGCACAAGGGGAAAAGAAAGAGAAAGAAGAAGAAGAAAGGGGTTAATACAATTTTAAGGTGTTAATTTTCTTTATAAGGTGTTCTTTCAAAAACAGCACATTGAAAAGTAGGTATTCTATAGTTTTCCTATCTTCTGCACAGAATTATTGTGAACCTGATGTTGGAATTTTGAATCTTTCAAAATAGAAATTAAATTTACCGTGGCCTGAAAGAATCTGAGTTTGTAAAAATTTGCACGTCATATAACGACATTTCAGTTGATCACATACCGAGGAGAACACTCTTTAGAATTGATGCACTGTACCGGTTACTTTACCCAAAACTATTTTATAAGTTCCCAGATCCGTAGACTATGGAGGAAAACAGAACCGGAGAAAAATCAGTTATAATTAATAAATAATTAAAAGCACCAAAATACTTAACAGGGGTTTTTATTACCCAAAAAGACATTTAAATAGCAATAGGCTTCAATCAGTATGAATTCAATCACATTTACAACAATTCCATAATTATATTAAATAGGCCTACAGATAAAATATCTGATAAGAAAGGTACATACAATTTTACATAAAATTTAAGATAATTGCTTTGCCCTAAATATATATTTAAAGTGCAATATAGAATAGAATTGCACAAAGAAATTCAGATCACAATCTTACGTAAGGAGTAATGACTAGTAGCTATAAATAACTGAACCTTTGGTACGCTACATTCCTGCCGTGAGAAAACAATATGCCCTCCATCCTGTTCTGAGTGATCGCATCGGTAAAGAAATAACTTAACATCACGAAAACAGAAAACTAATCAAAAACGGAGCATAATGAAGTAGAGAATGAACAAAACTAATTAAAGAAAAACAAGAAAAATGTCCAAGTGGACACTTGCTTAAGGCTTAGAAAAATGTATTAATTCATCACTGTAACATTACTTACATGAAAAAGACAGAAGTCCGGAGTTGAATTCACTTATAGAAAAAACACTGCATATTCCTTATACTGTAGAGATCTCACTTTGTAAAGCAATTACGGGCGTTTGCCCGAAGATAACTGACTCGAAGCTAGCAGGCTTATTCTTCCGATCTGTCCATGGCGACGGCTGTCGGCGATCTCCTCGCTCGCAAAAACAATCCCGGAACACAACTCCCAAGGAAAAGAAAAAAATGGCGAACCGGAAATGATGCTTTCACTCAGAAAATTCGAGGCTATTACCAATATTACATCCAGAATATTACGAAAATTAAATACAAAATTAGTAAGTAAGAAAATAATAAATAGAATTTAAGAAAAATAAATAAACATTAATAAACAATAAAAGAAAGCAGAAATATATAACTATCAATCAGCTGAATTTAATATTTAAACGACCAATGGAAATATCTGGAAATTTTGTGAATAGTCAAACAACTGACGGTAATAATAATATTCGTACATGGAAATTTCTGAACAGTTAAAGTGAACCAATAGAAATATCTAAGAAGTTTGTGAATAGTTAAACAACTGAAAGTAGTAATACATAACCAAAACACAGTGAAGCTATTGAATTGAAGCTATTACTGAAGGTAATAATAATATAACCTAAAAACAGTGAAGGTAAACAAGGTAATTAATTAGAATAAATATATTAAATAATAATAATAAGAGAATATAAGAAATGGGCCACAAACAAGTGGCACAGCACTCTTTTTAAACTCAAAACCAGAATTATTTATTTTACATAATTAAAATCTTAGAATCAAAGTGTTCATGAACATGTTGTTGAGTAGCGTTGAGCTTCGATCTTAAAATATTTAAATGATACATTTCCTCAACTTGAATATTTTTCTTTGTCTAGGCCTTTCGGTGTTATTGCATGAACTTCATGTTTTGTCTTGTTGATTAGAGTTACGTAAATTAGTTAAAATATATATTTTTAAACGTGAAAAACCAAATATAAGGTGCATCGTCGCGTGAGACATAACCCGCCCTGACCCAAGATCAGTAAACTATACAGGTTGCGTATTCCGGGATAGACCAATCGCAGCACTTGAGTAGGGTTACCAGACCTAAAAATTGAAAACCAGGACTGAGACCTCAAAAATACTGACAAAAGCAGGACAACTTGTATCGGAAGCGAAAACGATCGAAGCCACTTATTCCTGAGTTAAGAGATGACATTTATGCAGTGTACTTTGTATATTAAGAGAAATGTTACTTAAAGCAATATTTAACACAGTAATTCAACTGGAAGCTCATTTATTTATTTTAGACAAATAGACTATATAAATTTGTTCATTTTGAGCGTTACATTAATTAAAAAAAATACTGTTCTTTTTCCATAGTTCTTCATCAGTGATAAGCCCTCAAAATGTCTGATAATTTTCACTATCACAACTCCTTAAATCACAATATTATACATGTCACATTTAAGCTATAAAAATGGTTAACATAACAGTGTTGTACATTATTGTAGGGCCTATCATACTTTTACTTTACCTTCATTTTAAAAAATGCTTATGTTTTATACTTTGCTGTTGATCCAACTGCCAACAAGAGATCCCTTTTTGTTATTATGAAATCATGAAACTGCTGGCATGTAAGTTCTTTAAGATTAAATTTCACAGCAACAATATTTTTCACTGATTCAATACATAACCTATTACGCTCTTTTGTCCACTGTGCATTAATTAGTGAGAAGATTCTCTCCACGTTTGCATTGTGTGACGGTATAGCAAAGAAGAACTGAGCTAACTGAAGAAGTTCTGTGCTGCATGAAATATTTACAGTAGTAAAGTAGTCAGCCCATTTCTTATGTGTAGGTATGCTCAGGAAATGCTCATCTTTTAACT
This sequence comes from Ectobius pallidus, assembly GCA_964059195.1. Lineage (NCBI taxonomy): Eukaryota > Metazoa > Arthropoda > Insecta > Blattodea > Ectobiidae > Ectobius > Ectobius pallidus. The sequence continues at coordinate 81,868,183 of CAXKWD010000002.1, read as the reverse complement.
GTTCTGATAGGTATTTAGTTAGATTTTCAAATTGGTCAAAGAGTTTAACATCATCGATGGGGATTCCTTTACTGGTTGCATAAGTTACTGTCTCTTCAACTTTGGGCCACAATGGTATCGAGGTTAAATCCATCCAGTCGAAATTGTTTTATACCTTGAATGATGCACTACTGTGTGATATGCTAATGTTGCCTCAGCAGCTTGAACTTTATTTTGAAGTTCTGTATCTCTCACAGAAAAATGACTCGTCAATTTAGACGTACCTGATGCGTTGCGGATGCTGTCTCTATGCTTCTGAGTATCAGTATGTTTCTGCAGATCTAACGAGCCACCGTTTGCAACTGAAATGTACGTCCCAGGTTTGCATATTAGACACTCGGCTTCTTCATCCGATCTTCCTCTTTTAAAACACTTAAATTTACTTCCCATCTTTGAAGAATATTTACACTTTCCCTTTACCGTGCTCAACATTGTGAACCGCGTGACACGAAGCACAAGCTACAATAAGCTACAACATTCAGCGTCGCGTCATACGGAAGTAGTACTACCAACTGTTGTATAGAAGTTCACCATTCCCCTACCCAAAGTACAAAATATACCGTACAAGAAAGTAAAATTTTAACCAGTTTTTGAAGTTAGTAAAAAGACGGACATTTCTCAAATTTTTATAAATAAGTACGGACGGCCGGACAGGACGTAAAAATACGGACTTGTCCTGCCAAATACGGACGTTTGGTAACCCTACACTTGAGTGTGTGACGTCACAAGATTCCAGATCTCGCAATTTTCAGATTTTACTCAGTCTAGAAAATCTTACACCGCGTGAATAAACTCGTAACCTTTAATTAACCCGTGGTCGGATTCCTGTGAAATTTATACAGAAATAATCTACACACATCAGCTCTACTGATGGTTAAAACAGAGCCTTAAAAAAGCGGACACAAATGTTTTTATTTCATTTTATAAACATCACCCGTTACACAAAATTCATGGAGGGAGAAGCAAATTTCACTATGCGACAATTTTTTGTATTTTTGTGTCCCGAAAAAACTTCAAGCGAGAAAGTTTTAGTGAAATAATTGAATTTTAATACAAATGAAGTTCCAGCCCCATATCTCGAATGGTTTACGAGTAATTGAGTGGTAATTATTCCAGGCGCTTCAGTGTAGGAGTGATTTGTGACGACCGTGAAATGTTCAGGAAGAAGCATATTTGACTATGCGACAATTTTTTTATTTCTGTGACCAGAAAATGATTCAAGCATGTGAGCTTATTTTATTTCTGTGACCAGAAAATGATTCAAGCATGTGAGCTTTAGGGAAATATTTGAATTTTATTATACATCAAGTACCACGTTTATATTTTGAATGGTTTACGAGTAATAGAGTGGTAATTACTCAAGGCGATAAAGCTATCGGAACGGTACAGAGGTCTTTTTTACTCTATAAAATAGGTCTACTAGCAATTACGTAAAAATCCTTAAATATTTTAATCGTGGACTCAATAATAAAGGATATTAACTGGCTACTTGTACCCATACTGAAAGATTGACCCGCTGGGGAAAAAGAATGAATTAAACTTTTTCCTAATCTTGTAAATCTGCACTACTGTTATTTAGATATTTGTTGAATTATATTTTATTTTTTGATCCTTTGTGCTAGTAACTTTTATTTCTAATTACCTTATCAAATGCCTTATTAGTTTAATATCTTGTTACGCCCTTTTCATATTTTAATATAATTTATCAACATGAAAACGTATTACAGTTAAAATTGAATTGCCGAGGCTTTAAGAGCATAGTTATAGTTAGGGCAAGACGATGATACTTTTTAATGAAAAATTCATGGAAATATCCTTTGAAATATTGTGTGATTTATGTAGAATGCATTGCGAAGCAATTTGTGTCCTTTTTTTATGTTGAGACGTCGATTTTAAAGATCCTGCGCCTCTTTTCGTTGTGCTGCTCATGAAAGTTTCCCTGCCCTGCAATTCACAAACCATCCCTTAGTTTATTAGGTCTATATTATCTCTGTCGTCACATAATTTGTATACAGATGTACACTTTTGGCCGTGTTTCACCAATCATTACCTACATAACTTACCCCATATAACCCGGAGAAAATTATTATTAATATAAATGTATCGCTTTGATTACAATATTAACACAAATTAATACTCTACAATAGTCTACGCAATGTAATAATAACATTAGTACTGTACATGTTAATATTGAAACATAAAAATTCCCGTAGTTGTTTTCTACCCTTATTATAAGGTACAATTTCTATACAAATATAGGATACATTCTTTAACAAATTTTCATCAAATTATACTAACATAACCTCTAGAATGAGGAATATTTTCTAGGCAACAAAATATTAGAACAAATCACCCTTTAGCTGTTATATAGGCCTACCTGTATTATATAATTTCTATTCAAATCTAGATCCTTTGGGAGATTTTTACAAGATTTGAAAGACAAATGCTGTAGAATCAGAAGAACATTTTAAGTAACTTGAATAACAGAACAGTTCACATCTTAGCTGTTTTCTACAATCTACAAAATTACTGTTACACACTGCCACAGCACATATCTGGCCCGGCATCAGCAGCGTCGCCAGGAATTTTACTAAGGGGGGGCAAAATCAATTTCGGACCTTAATTTCAAATGATTAGGCTAAACACATTAATATTCACTTAGTTAACCGGATCGTTATTTTGAACCCAAGCTGAATTTGACGAGGCTACAAAGTTTTTTTAAGTTAACAGAATACGCTCTTCTGAGCAATGGCCTTAGTGAATATTATTATAAATACATATTATAGTTATAATTAGTTAATACTTGCTAAACTCATTATAAAATAATTATTTTTTTTATTCTCCATTCTACAACTGTAGGTCGACAAAGAGTACCACAAATAAATGAATCCAAAAGGCAATCCAGAGGGGGGCAGCTGCCCCCCCTTGCCCCCCCATGCCGACGCCCATGCCCGGCATAATGGTTCAGTTAATTGCACTTTCTAAAGCACCTTCCATTTGTATTATTAAAAACAGTATGTACTGGTAATATCTATCCTAAAAGACTGCGGTCAAGCGGCCGAGACCAGTAGGTAGAAGCTTTGTCAGCAGCACCATGCTCTCTACTGTCGTGCTTGAAGCGCCAAATCATTCTGACACCTTGAAGCGCCCGGAATAATTACCACTCAATTACTCGTAAACCATTCGAGATATGGGGCTGGAACTTCATTTGTATTAAAATTCAATTATTTCACTAATACTTTCTCGCTTGAAGTTTTTTCGGGACACAAAAATACAAAAAATTGTCGCATAGTGAAATTTGCTTCTCCCTCCATGAATTTTGTGTAACGGGTGATGTTTATAAAATGAAATAAAAACATTTGTGTCCGCTTTTTTAAGGCTCTGTTTTAACCATCAGTAGGGCTGATGTGTGTAGATTATTTCTGTATAAATTTCACAGGAATCCGACCACGGGTTAATTAAAGGTTACGAGTTTAATCACGCGGTGTAAGATTTTCTAGACTGAGTAAAAACTGAAAATTGCGAGATCTGGAATCTTGTGACGTCACACACTCGCCTGCTCGCCGCAACCCCCTGTCCTATAAACTCGCCGGAATACGCTACCTCTGTAGTTTACAAGCCTTGGCCCTGACCTACCCCCAGTGAAGTACTTTCTTTTATACCACGATCTAGCGAATTCTTCGAGGATAAACAGGCTGACGAACCGTTGGGTACAAGGCAAACCTGTGGGTACTCTCGAATTTTTAATATTTGGTACAAGGGGCACTGTCGAATTTTTAATATTAGGTACAAGGGCCACTCTCGCAGTTTTAATATTTGTTACAAGGGGCACTCTCGCATTTTTAATATTTGGTATGGTCGGGAGTGTCGGCGACAATATACGAGGATAGTTTGGTCACCCCGTTCGCTGAGAAACAATATGTGAATATCGAGTGGACGGAGCCTAAACTGCACCTTGTATTTGTCTTTAGCCTTTTAATCTTCAGTCTAATCATAAAATCACTAAAAATTTATTGGTACTTAAAACACTAGATTAATCCACGGTTTCATTATTCTGTGATGATTGGCCTTCCACGTTAGTTGTTCTACTGTTTTTAAATACATTATAAGGTTTTCAGTGGATTTTAAGTTACAATGAAGATCAAATACATTTTAAATAATGTTTAATAACCACCAATCACAGAACATTCGAATAAGATGCCTTGCAGATCGTGCGATAATACTAAAAGACATGACAAAGGAAAATAAAGATTCAAGTAAAAATATGGTATCATTTGATTATTTTACTAAATACCATACTTTCAATCACTACTAAATCTATAACCAAAAGCATACATAATATACAGCAGAACTATCATGACTTCATTTACAAGTAATGTGAATATGTTTTCAGATATTTAAAAATATATGTATTACTAGAAAATCTAACAGCATCATCATCATCATCATCCTTACCATCACCGTTGATGTTGTCTCCATAAATAATTACTCATTACGGTACTCTAAATTAACTCCGCCATAAACATTTTAATGATTGATCATTCCAAAAAATTGTGATGTCAAGGTAATTATGATAAACCTAATTAATTTTGACTTATGTAAAATATTACAGCATTTTCTAATTAAAGGTTTCGTAAAGAGAATGAATACATAGGTTATCCAAATGTGTTTAATTATGTAAGCCATGGTGTCTAATGAAATTTAAGATGACAAATTGTTGCCAAGGTGACAATTGTCATATCACTAAGCTAAGTTCTGAACATTTCCAAGGTAGGATTGCCTTGCCGTCTAGTGCATTATTACTTATTAGGAATAATAAAGTCGCCTACAGATTCTAAGCGGGCTACATGCTCGCCACTTACGTCAGAGTAGTTGTAGAACGAAGAGGGTACTGTTAAGACCTATTTAAATAATGCATAATAATCTGTCCATTTTCCTATCGCGCTCAGTGGTAATGCATAATAATACAGCATGGATATTTTCTATTTTAAAAATGTTCTAAGATTTTAAAAATTATAATAAGGTTATGTGTAACGTTTAATTTTATTAATATCCGTTGTATTTATCTGTAAAGATGCTTCGGAAAAACAAATTAACAGTCGCCTTTATATTAGATAGCCCACAGAACATCTAAAGCAGTGAAGCTGGTGGCACAGTAGGGGTATAGAGTGGTGCTTCCAAAGCACCTTACGCAACCAAACTTACTGAGCTGTATGAATCCGTTACACCTTGTAATTTCAGAGCCATCTATTTAATATGATCCCAAAGTTACTACAAAATAACCCCAAAGTTACCTCAAATTGACCCCAAAGTTATCCTGTAGTTACCTCGAAGTTATCATAAAGTTACCCCGTTACTCTAAAATGACCCCAAAGTTACCCCAAAAATTACAACAACATTACTTCGGATCTACCCCAGAACGATCTCAATAAGTAAATAGATTTTATTTTGCTTAACACAAAATCAAATTTCATAAATAAAAAAGACATTATAGCAATCAGTATGTTATTCATTTGCTAGATGTATGCCCACAAACTTGTAATTAAAATAATAATGAAGGATTGTTTGAGGTTCGAACGTAGAACCAGTTTTTCTCACTCATTTCGCAGTTCTGCTATTTAACTTTGCTTCCTAACATGTCACAGCCATAATACGTGGCTATACTCGTATAATTTATTGTTGGCTCCAATGGATTTCGTGTTGCTCAACGATATACTTATTTAATTCTTCAGATAACCTAGTTTATCCAGAATTGACTCTCCAGAATTTATTTAGAGCAAATACCAGACTCCTATACGAAATGCAACTTCAAAGATTTAGTTACATGCTATCTTGTGTATGAAGGCGATGACAAGACGACGATGCACAATTTCCTGAATATGGAACTAAAAAAAGTTTATGCGGCCCAGTCTTTTTGCAGCCGGCTGTACATTCTTTATGACTTCATGAGATATTGAAAAGTGTATGGACTCGCTGTCAATTTAGCATAGTGAAAAAAAAGAACGGATCTCGTAGAATAGTCTGGTTAGTGATAGTAGCTACCCATGGGGGAGATTTGGCATGTCATAATGACTAAATGTCCATCCCCTCTGTGGGAGCAAGTAGGCGTGAGGCAAACAGTTTATTATTCTACATTCGGTATTGGCCCTTATCTTCGAATATCAGTAGTAAATAGCGTAAATCCGCATATATAATTGTATTGCCACTAATTAATTTTTGTATTTGTTTTTGCAGAAATACGGAGACAATGCTTCACTTACTGAAGGGAAGTTTAGGAACCGGGATCCTCGCTATGCCTAATGCTTTCTACCATGCGGGATACGTACTGGGAGCGGCAGGAACGCTTTTCATCGGCTTAATTTGCACCTATTGTATTCATCAATTGGTAAGTCACTGCCTGAATATTTGGGCTTTCACGTGTGCTGTAGCCTATACCATAGGTAAGGTCTATATTTTTTTGACAGAGCAATTGAAAATTGGGATACCTATTGTATGGGTAGGTTGATGAAATTATTCAGCACAAAATCGAATAAAATGAATATATACATTTTGGAAAAAAACTTTGAGTATTTTTTATAACCTCTGAATAGTAATAATAATAATAATAATAATAATAATAATAATAATAATGTCAGCCTATTTTTCTGACTGTGTGGCTATACTACATGCAAACAAACCTTTGCTAAAATTGCAGAACTATGTTAGTATCATTGAAAACTATGTTGCAAGTAGAGAATAAAATCAGTCCTCAAGAAACTATATCACTAAAATTCACACATAAGAAAAATGCTACCGCTCAGTCCTCAGATTGAATATGGCAGAAATACTTAGAGCAGATTCAATTATATACCCGGGCTTACCTTAGATTATAAATTACTTTGGTGCATGCACATCGAGAAAGCGATCGATTATGTTCGAAAGAGTATGTACCATTTAAAATTACTAATAAAATCATAATTTGTTTCACTTGACCTTAAAAAGCTCATTTAGATTTTTGTTGTCAGTAAACTACGATCACATGGATGTAAAATATTGGATTCAGCCTCATATTCTTAAATATTGAGAACTGCTTCTGATCACAATGCTTTCTAGAATATTTTCAATACAACACTTCTCTCTGTTGTACATGTAACTTACTTCAAACCTTCTGCATGCTTCAATAGCTGATGTAAATATCTTACTGTATTAAGCATCCAAATGCCATTTTCAATCAATTATCTCTTCAGATGGTAGCCTATCTCCAAAGAAATAAAGATAATATTATTAAAGCGCAAAAATCAACTGAATCTTTGAACTCGAAGTAACTTCTACGGGGAATTCCATTTGGAAACTATCTACATAAATAACTAATTACGTTTCTGGTTTTTTTGTTGTTCAACTTGTTAGCCTTTTCACATAAAATGACATGTTGTAAACAATAAAATTAACCACACTATTTTTTAAAGGTGGCCAGTTTGATAAAAGCCTTGGAGTCCACTAGGCCCTGGGATTTCCCTTTGATCATGCATCAAAATTGTTCACTAAGGAGCTCTCCATTAAAATCTTCCGACGTCTGTGTATGCCTAATGCGCGCGCATTGCGTAGTGTTAGCACGTGAGTGAATGAGGAACTGGAGGATTTTCTGCGTCAGACTGTTATTGGTCCTGACAGCTGATGCACTGCTCGTATAATTGGTAATTATAACACAAGGTCTAAACACTTAGCACAATACGATGTGCTTATTTTTATTCACTTCCAGGAAGTTCAATTCACTGTCACCTTGTCTGACAAACGTCTTAAAAAATATCAAGATAGAATTTAATTCTCATTTTAATGCCCCCATTTTCCAGGTCAAGTAACCGTGAAATTTGGAGTTAGTAAAGATCAGTAAAGATTGAAATTATATGAGAATATTTTAGGAGAAAATTCAACAGATGCGAAAATCTGTGGTTTCAAGAATATGTCTCTACATAATTTAAAGTTTTTAAAAATTGAAACAAACTCGTGCGATTCCCGGAAAATAAGAAGTAAACATTCAGTTTAAAATTTTTCTTCCTACGGATAAGCTTTTCATAAAATCCTGATCGTATAATTATATTGAACAATTAGATGTTTAATTAAGAATTTACTATCTTAGGCTACCGGAAAAGGAGACAACACAACGGTATTTGGGTATTAGTCGGACCTCGCTGTCTTGATATTCGGACCTCAACCTTTTGTTCAAGAAACTGAAATAATAGGAATGCATATACTTATACTTCAATGCCCTTAGGGAAGATTCAAATGTAACAGTCACATACATTTAAACAGGAAGTGTAGAGACTTCCGGTTTTGTGATCAGCACGACGCAAGGTGAAAACATAGGCAGGCAATGGTCAAGGGTAGATGTTAGGTAAAAGACAATTCAGCATTAGCCTTTGCGAGCAGAAATAACCCGAAAATCCTATACGTAGATTGGACGGCGTGAAGAATTGGTCCCTTCATCTCGTGAATGTGAATCCGCGACGTATCTCCTTGGACACGTCAATAGGATAATAATGGGTTTAAGGAATAAATTTAACAGAGGATTAAATAAATTTAAAAAAAAGCGTGCATGGAACGCCACGCGACAGAAGTGAAACTTGTTTGAATTTTTAGATTTTTAAAATTATGGATTGAATTTTTTCAATTTTGGATTGAATTTTTCAATTTTGGATTGAATTTTTTCAATTTTGGATTGAACTTTCATATTTTGGATTTGGGATTTTTAAATTTTTCATCTTTTGATTTTTTAATTTTTGATCTTTTATTTTTATATTTTGGAATTTAAATTTTGGATTTTTTAAATGTTGGATCTTTGAATTTTTTATTTATTGGATTTTTAAATTTTGTTTTAGATTTTTAAATTTTGGATTTTTGATTTATTATGTGGATTTTTTATTTTTAATTTTTGATTTTTTAATTTAAATTTTTTATTTTTAAAATTTTGGATTTTGGGATTTCTTAAATTTTGGCTCTTTGTATTCTGGAATTTTGGATTTTTAATTTTAGATTTTTAAATTTTGGATTTTTGAATTTTTTATTTTTTAAGTTTTAGAATTTGGATTTTTAATTAAGGATTTTTAGATTTTTAGATTTTTAAATTTTAGATTTTTAATTTTGGATTTTTTATTTTTCGTTTTGGATTTTTATTTTTTATTTTGGATTTTTAGATCTTTAAATCTTAAATTTTCAATTTTTTAATTTTGGATTTTTTATCTTTTATTTTTCAATTTAAATTTTTTATTTTTAAAATTTTGGATTTTTGGATTTCTTAAATTTTGGCTCTTTGTATTTTGGAATTTTGGATTTTTAATTTTAGATTTTTAAATTTTGGATTTTTTATTTTTTTATTTTTTAAGTTTTAGAATTTGGGTTTTTAATTAAGGATTTTTAGATTTTTAAATTTTAGATTTTTAATTTTGGATTTTTTATTTTTCATTTTGGATTTTAATTTTTTATTTTGGATTTTTAGATCTTTAAATTTTAAATTTTCAATTTTTAAATTTTGGATTTTTTATTTTTTATTTTGATTTTTTTTAATTCTGGATTTGTTTTTAATTTTGGATTTTTTATAATGGTGAAGGGCTCACTACGTCACTAGCTCGAAGCAATAATAGCCCCCACTCAATGCCTGATACCTTTCCTCCGCGCGCTCCCGTAATTTAAAAAAGAAAAAATATATATTTTTTTTTTATTTTGAATTTTTTTATTTTGTTATTTTAAATTTTTTGATTTTTTAATTTCGGATTTTCAGATTTTTAAATTTTGGATTTTTGGAACTTTTTTTAATCTTGGATAAGCCTAATCATTGAATTGATTGTTTTTTGTGCAGTCCGTTCCGTCACAGCCCCACTAATTTCGTGACGATTTTGTGCGTAACAATTTCGTGACGATTTTGTTCGTAACGCAAGTTTGGGTTAGCTCTCGATTTACTCCAAGCACGACTAAAGGAATTGCACTTAAAAAATGTATATTCTCAAAAGATGATAAAATCCGTACATCTTGTAGGTACAGTATTGCCTACCAGCCTAACAGCATCTTCAGATTGATTGCCTCGTGTCAAGGTCAACCTAATTTCGCTATCAAAAGCTCAGTCCTATTGTAATATCTGCCATACTCGTGAACTGTATTGCAATACTTGAGATGTAACAATGCACTACGGAAGTGACTATTCAGCCACAAGTGCTAATAAAGCGATCGTCACCCTTTCACACGAGCGTTACTTCAAATGGGAAGCACACGTGTGATTTGGTACGGATTTGGCACTACAGTCCTACTCATGTCAGCTCGAACTGGTCGCATGGTTGTTCAAAATTAAACAGAACCAAGGTCAAAACACTGTTGATAACGTAGAGCGAATCATGCATTGTTCCTTTGTTCTGTTTTGCATCACAGAGTGAAAACAAAGGCATTGGAAATAAACGTAGAATTCTGAGGTGTTTTTCTCTTAAGCCCAGAAACTAGAATCTTAAACCTAACTGTGATTTGACTAGTATTTACAATTAAATCTTACTGATTGTCATAGTTTTGCCTATTCCAGGTCAACCATTATGATTAATCAATCCATCTTGTTTTTAGAGCAATATGTAAGAGATGTTTTTTTAACTACAATACATGTACTGAGCTACTAATATTTCATGCAACATAACTTTTAGTCAATTCAAATAACTTTGGTATATTCTGTTTTTAACTAGTTCATTTCAAACTCGTGAATGTAATCGCCATTCTATATTAGTAATATGGCAAATGAACATTTTTAACAAACTTATATTTTACAAAAGTTGTAACTATTATTATATGTATGTTTTGCTAGTCCATAGTACAAGTCATAAGTAAAAGATATAGTCTGTTTAGGCTATATTCCAAGTCTCTCATATTTGGCATGAATATATACTAGTACAGAGGCGGAAAATTACTTAAAATTATTACTAGAATCTTAAATTCAGTGACATACTTGTTGAATATTTATAGAATATCTCAGCATATTCCACACTTTTTTTAATGCCAAACATCCCTGAAGTTGTAAATAGTTGTCCAGCGTGACGTCAAGAGAATCCTTTATAGTAACGATAGAAATGAACCTGTCGGTATCAGTCTGAAACAACACTTACAAAATAGAAGGAGTGGGTTTTAACAAAATTAGAATTATGATAAAGATTTAGAGTGTTATGGGGATTCTGCATCAGGATATAAAACTTTATTCTACATTTCCGCTGGGAAATTAGACTGTCGGTCGTCTTAGTTTGGAATCCTTCATTAAGATTTATTTTTTTACCAACATACTCTCGCTAAGTACGGTAATGCAGAGTATTGCTCGAAGAAAGGAAATATTTACGTTATAAATCCAATAACTAATTCTTGAACTACTAATATGAAAGTAATATTCATATTTATTTCTATTTGTTGAATTCCGAATTAAGAGATTGTGAATTTTATAGGAAATAAGTATTTTTAACTTTAGTAAACTAAGTATGTATGGAATCTTATTGGAGACCTAATTAAGTGAAGCCTCCAAAACGAAATGTTACTCTGATACAAGCTTTCGCCTTGAACGAGTCGAGTCGGCTACATTCATTTTGACGATGCTGATTTCCACGAATAGGAATTAATGATAGCACAGATGAAGTTGTAAGTGATGTTTTAATATTTCTAGCATGATTAAGTTAATTTTAAAACACAGATGCCACATGCAGCAAGTCAACAATTACGTATATTTTTTGCTCTACTCAAATCTTAACGAAACTTCAATACTATTTTTCAAGGTTGGAGAGCATACATTCGTTTAATGGCTTATTGTATCAAGAGATGAACGTTACATATTCTCCATATTGAGATAACCAGGAATTTTCACGGAGAATTAAAAAAATCAGAATCGTTTACCATATTAAAAACCTCATGAAAAATGTTATTCAGGTAGATAATGACTTAAGATACTAATACTACTGAAGTCATGGGAAAAGTACACACCTCAAGAAATAAAATAATTATTTCCATTTATTTGCAACCCTCGGGCACCAAACATACACCTCGAGGAAATCATGAGTTTTCCCCTTTCATATTATTGTCGTTTCTATTGATTTTGACTTTAATATAGAGATTTTATTGCTGATATACATCAAGCTAATGAAAAATACTTAATTTATGTACTTTTCCCAAAATCGAACACTAATGTATTAACTTCCAATCTGTCAGAAAATTGGACCATTCCATATGACTGAATGATTAACCAAGTTTGTATGCAGACCGTCATGCTGGGATAACAGAATCTATTTTATTGAAAATGCATTGTACCTTCAAATTATTTTATAATCCGACTTCACAACTTGTAGGGGAGTTACCTCCAAATCACTTTCTTTCCAACCATTTTTTACAACAAGCAACCAATATGAAGTCACGTATCATAATTAAATTAATTTAGAGACTAGATCATCTTCCGTAGCCAATGTTTTATCCGTTTACACTTCACTATCATTTTAAATAGGCCTATGAAGTTTTCATTTGAAAATGAGTGCGAATTATGAAGTACACTTTTATATTTTCTGTTTGTTGCCAAAACACGTTATCGATGACAGAGAATAAAGCTGCAACAGAAATTCCTTTTTCAGACATTTTTAAAATGAATTAATGCAAAGATTACATAACATAGACGAAGCTTAAAACTACGGACAGTGAGAGATATAAAGTAAATTTAGAACATACGAACAACTACGGGTACTAATAGCTTTACATTCCTCATTTCACTGCCATACTGTGTGCTCTTTGCATTTAATTGTGATTGCGCAGTTGTTTTTGTTACTAGTGAATGTCGTTTCACGGACATCAGCAGATGTCGATTATTATCCAACAATTACTCATTAATGACCACTCCTCTCATGAAGCATGACCTAGAAACATACTGTTTAACATACTCAAAAAGCTGGCTCATTACTCTACAAGACACGTGAAAGCGGAAACATAATCAATAGGATAGCTTACATTACATATTCCAAATTTCATTTTATGTAAGTGGAAACAATCATGTTCTCATAATGAAGAAAAGACCATGTTCAAATTATTAACCTCAGTTGGGGAAAATAATTCATTTTTCACCACGGTTAGTGTAAGTAAAACTCGAAAACAAACCAGATAAAATTTAAACCCTCTAAGCCAGGGATTTTCAAACAAATTAAAAATGCTACTTATTTTAAAGATTTTGGTTCATATGTGAATTATTTCTTTGCTGGGAACATGTTTTAACTGCAATAAATTAATTTTGCCCGTGTAAATTGTTTCAGGTGCAAATATTTTATTATGGTTGTAGTACGGTAATAAATTACAAAACTCCAAAAAATACACAGTTATTTGCTATAATATTGGTATTGAGTCAATATTTACCATGTTAAGTATGTATCTCTTGCCATTAGACTTAATAATTGAGGGAAAACAGTTTGAAACCACTGCTCTAAACTATGTTATGTATTTATTAATTGAAGAGGCTTTCAAAATATGTAACTACAATTAGGCCTATTTAATTTATATTACTGATACATTTATTAGATATTACAGGCTTATAGTTTTTTCCTGTTAGAACCCCATGTAATTATTATTGATAAATTTCATCTTGTCTTCGTTGAGGGGAAAATTCACAATGTAATTACTTTTGTTAAGCGACATATCTGGACATAGGTACTGTAAACAAATATTTTATGAAGTAATTTTCAATGGTAGCAGTAAGAAGTAATTTCAGCTAACTTACATTACATTTAAAAACGTATGAATAGAGTAATAAAATCTTCAGTAGGAGGAATCCAGTGCCAGCAAGCTTTGTAACAACTACAATTCAAACTGACATCCTTTCCCTCTATTCCCCTCTACTTATTTTAAAGGTTTTGGTTCATATGTGAATTATTTATTTGCTGGGAACATGTTTTAACTGCAATAAATTAATTTTGCCCTTGTAAATTGATTCAGGTGCAAATATGTTATTCTAGCAGTAGTAGGGTAGTAAATTACAAAACTACATAAACAATGCATAGTTATTTGCTATAATATTGGTTTTGAGTCAATATTTACAATGTTAAGTATGAATATCTCTTCCATTAGACTCAATAATCGAGGGAAAACTTTTGTTAAGCGACATATCTGGACATAGGTACTGTAAACAAATATTTTATGAAGTGATTTTCAATGGTAGCTGTAAGAAGTAATTTCAGCTAACTTACATTAAATTTAAAAACGTATGAATAGAGTAATAAAAACTTCAGTAGGAGGAATCCAGTGCCAGCTAGCTTTGTAACAACAACAATTTAGAACTGATATCCTTTCCATCTGTTGAGCTCATGTAAAAATAAATTCGCACCACAATTAAGTTGTGTGTTTATATGGGACTGTTTTTAAATGAATAAAAGATATTGGAAAGTCAGTGAAGTTCAAACATACAGGCAACCTGACACTTCCTCTAAGTGCTTTAGATATATTATTTTTAGGATTTCCAGTACAGTATTTAAGTTTGTACCTCATTTTCCTCCCAAAAGAATTGCATTCTTGAAAACAAACGTGTCGAAGTTATTAACTGGAAATGTCCACTTTCAGTTTTCGTTTGTTTACATATATATTTATGTATTTGTAGGTAAACTCTGAATTAGAACTATGTAAAAGGAGAAGGATAGCTAGTCTAAACTACCCAGACACGGCATCTTATGCCATGGAGGAGGGACCAACACTCTTCCAGAAATGCGCACCTTATGCAGGGTGAGTACTGATGCAACAAAATTCTCAACGTACATCAAATTGTTATCTTGAACACAAAGTACTTAAGATTCTTTGTAAGACATAAAAAATGTTTAATTCCGTATAAGTAGGCCTATGATAAATAGTTTGTGATTAAGTATAATTTAGTCAATGGAAATGTTGTGTCATTCCTTTTAAATGTTTTGAATTGTATAATTTTCATAGTCTGTATTTAAAGGCCTGTGATAAATAGTTTTTCATTAAGTATAATTTAGTCAATGGAAATGTTGTGTAATTCCTTTTAAATGTTTTGAATTGAATAATTTTTATATTTTTACAGGCATGTGGTGAACACCTTCTTAATATTGTATCAACTGGGAACATGCTGTGTGTACGTGGTGTTTGTAGCAAGTAATATTAAAGAGGTGAGTAAGAATTAACTAACCGATTGTCGTAGGAACCGGATTTTTGTGTTTAAAACACTGTTTTATGTCTTTCATTAAGTGAAAAATGTTTTTTAGGTTTTCTGGCCAAAACATTGTTTAGGTTGTAATAAGGGGTTTAATGAACGTTCAATGTACTACATAAAATTCAACACATATTACCTATTACAATTTAACTGAAAAATGTAGTTAAATTTGCTAAAACTTGTTTTAATACATTAATATAGAATTTAAGTACGAATGTCTCAACAATCAAACGAAGAGGTGATATGCTGTCGCAAATGATACTTATGCTCACATTTCACCTGTAAAATCAAAATAAACCACAAAACCCTGGAAAAGTTAAGCGCAAGAGGCCAAAATGGTTAATACTGTATCTATTAAACGCAAGCCTTTCCGGGATTCGAGCCCAATGCTTCTAATAGGATGAATAAAAAACTTTTTAAGGTTGGCTGTGGATAATTTGAAAATGATTGTTACAGATTGAACTATTTAAAAGGAATACGCCGGTAATGTTACTTTCATCCCTCTTCTATTAGCCTTCTCCATCGCAGACACCAATGGGTCTAACAATATTAATTTGAAAGGTGGTTTTACTTTCAACACAACAAAAGGGTTTTCTTCTGTCTCCGCAAAATATCGATAAAAAAATACTAATAAAATAGACCAAAAGCCAATTAGGCGTAAATTATGTCTTTTAGGTGTTTATACCCCATTTAGGCGTTTTTAGGTAGGCCTACTTAAATAATTAATGTGTGTGAATTCTATGGACATGTCTCGAGAACGTGTGTGTGCGTTTCTGGGTTTGGCAGTAAGGAAAAAAATAGATAAAACCCTAAAAATACGGTCCCTAAAAATACGTAAGTTCCAGAATTGTGATACAACTCTATCGGAAGTACAGGCATTGCTTAATATTTATTAGACAACTCTTCAATATACAAAAATAAGCATAAATGTCAATCTTGATTCTGAAATGGAGGCAAATGTATGTACGCTCGTCATTCTTGTCATAATAGTTATTTACGATAGAGATTTTATTTTGCGAATTAGGTGTGTTTGTAAAACGATCCCGTAAAACCGAGTGTAATAACTCTACGAGCAAAAAAAGTCATTTTTTCATTCTTATCATACACTATTTTTAGACAGCCGTTAATATTCTTTAAAAAATAATAATAAATATTAGTTTCACTCTAATAATTGAAACTGGGTAGCCATACTGCAGTGTCGAGCTGCTCTGCCATCTAAGCACAGACTGAGGTTATTGATAATTTTCTGGTGAATGGCTACCAACAACGACACTTTTCAGCTACCAAGTATGACGATTTTTGACACCACCGTGAGAAATTTTACATTTAAAATTTTAAATGCTTATCAAAGTGAGTCTATTTATTAACAATATAGAAATATACTTAACTAAATGAGTACTTTTAATGGGATTGAAATCAAACTTGTTCAAAATGGATATTTTAGCATTAGTTCCATATGTGCTAGTTTTACTTCGTGTGTCTTGTGTTAGAAGTTCTGTTTTTAATTCAAACTGTATTTTATTAAGGTAAGCAATTATCAGTCCTTTGTGTAGATAGCAAGTAAACTGAATAATTCAGATGATTTATAGTGAATGCTTCAACTTAACCCATCAAGACAACGATCTAAATGGCTAAAGGTTCACGTCCCTCAGTATGAACATTGTTAAGAGCAGTAAAACTGTCAAATTCAATGATATCCATACGAGTTTTAAAGAAACCATTATTTTTTATGCCTGAAATAAAGTCCTAATCCATTCCAATTCTGAGTTTTTCAGTTTCACTGAAAAGAGGACTTATTCCTTGAATTGCTTAATATTCAGATCCGATAGCTATTGTTTGCTAGGGTTAGTTAACAATTATTAATAGGTAGGTCTACTGCTATTTAGGCACGTAAACGTAGCCGATATGCCGGAATTTTGTCCCACAGCAGATCTTTTACATTCCTGTAAATATACAGACATGAAACAGTCCATATGCATATAGATATTAATGTCAAAAATCTTGACCGGTCGAACTCACGAACTTGAGAACAGAAAGCCAGTGCCTTCTACCCGGACCGATCGGCTACTGGGTTAATAATAGGGATGGGTCGATACCAGATTTTCTCGATACTCGATACCGATACATGATTTTTTCCTCAATACTCGATACCTTCATCATTTCCAGTTTGAATAAATAGGTACATTAAAAATTAAAATTTGAGAGAACTATGTAATAGCAACGAAATTAATTAAGTCTGCATATTTAATGAGACAAAATTTAATATCATCAGTAGCCTATAACTATTTTTAAACTCTACATTAAAACTAAAATTAGATTTTTAAACAGTCCACTTACAAGTTTTTGTTTAAAAAAATACTAGCCTTCTCACTTAATTGCAGAATTGCAGAATTACAAAAGTATCGAAAAAGTATCGAGCGAGTTTTCTGAAGTATCGTTCTATGCTGATACCATGCAAGTATCGAGAGTATCGAGGTATCGAGAGTATCGAGGTATCGAAAGTATCGAGGACCCACCCCAAGTTAATAACTTTGTTACACAGTGTAAATTGTTGTAAGATGTTAATAGAAGTGAGGTACTTTGTAAGAGCGATGACTTTCTACTTTGATATTATTATGTTACAGGTAGTGGACATCTACTGGGAACACAAACTTGACGTGAGAATCTACATGGTCATGCTGTTGCTCCCACTCATCTTGATCAACTGGGTTCGCAATCTCAAATATCTGGCGCCTTTCACAACTTTGGCCAACATTCTTACGTTCATCGGATTTGGCATCACTCTGTATTATATTTTCACTGACATTCCGTCTGTCTTTGATCGAGCCCCTATAGGGAAGCTCAAAGACATTCCTCTCTTCTTCGGCACTGTACTCTTCGCGCTGGAAGCGATCGGAGTGGTAAGTATTCTGACATGTTTTACAGTTGCCTGTGAATAATTCGTTTGTGCAGATTTAAATAGTGGAGAGTACAAAGGCATGGAATTAAAAAATGTTTATCTTGATAAGGATTTTTCTTAAAGTATGCATGACAAAAGAAAATTGGATTTTGATTACTATTTCTAAAAAAAATTAATAAGCAGAATTTTTAACGATAAACAGGGCTACAAATTTTCTAAGCCTATTAGTGATTAAATTTCTTTCATACTATAATTTTGGTTCCTTTAATCTTCTGGTTGACAATAAAATATTAAACTACTCTTTTTCGTAAAAACCGTATTTAGACTATACGAATTAGACTATATTTATAACCGAATTAGACTATACTTTGAGACCCGAGAAATACCTACGCAGTACCCAACTAATGTTTAATGAAAGGCCTAAGAAAT
The DNA here is from genome assembly GCA_964059195.1 of Ectobius pallidus. Taxonomy (NCBI): domain Eukaryota; kingdom Metazoa; phylum Arthropoda; class Insecta; order Blattodea; family Ectobiidae; genus Ectobius; species Ectobius pallidus. The sequence continues at coordinate 81,849,638 of CAXKWD010000002.1, read as the reverse complement.
TATTTCAAATTACTTATGATTATTACTTATTATAAGTAATAAGTTACATACCTTCCTCACATAAAAAAACGCCGTTAACTCTTATGATTTGAATAGACTTTTCAGCTAGTGTTTTGATATGAAGATCCGTAGGCAATCCAGTTGGAATAAAACGTATACTCTATCATAAACTACGATGGATTGAAAATTATTAATGAAATGAACTATCCGTTAAGATTCATTCTTTTGTAAATAATTGTCGGTATAATATATTTTGTCTGAATCTTAAAATGTAAGGCATTTCTAATTACTAATATGCAGAAAGATATCTGTGCAATCGCTGAAATTGTAAGAATCTTTCAACACGTCATCAAAAGGCTATGTAATATGTTTTTCCCCAACAGATCCTACCGCTGGAGAACAACATGAAAACCCCCAAAGACTTCGCAAAGCAATTCGGCGTCCTGAACATTGCAATGACGGTTATCATCACCATGTATGTGGGTATGGGTTTCTTCGGTTACATCAAGTATGGAAGTGAAGCTTTGGGCAGTATCACGCTCAATTTGCCACCAGAAGATGTGTAAGTATGCTTGTTCAAGTATAGTTTTTGAAGTAAAACTTCTTTAGTGGCGGTAGAGGGGAAATCGGGGAAATCAGTCACACTAAAACCGTCACGAAATCAGTTACAATCAGTCACACTAAAACCGACTTGTTTCGGTGCGGACTGCATAGAAAACAATCAACTCAATGATTAGGAGTAATCAAAGGAAATTTTTCAGACCATACTTCCTCAATGGCAATAGACAATTCCTAAGCAATCTAAAGGTATATTATCTATTTTATGGAACCCGGAGGTTCATTACCGCGCAAATCCAAAATTAAAAATCTAAAATTAAAAAATACAAATTTCCAAAATAAAATTTAAAAAAAATTAAAACATCCAAAAATCCAAAATTTAATAAATAATAAATTCCAAAATTTAAAAATTAAAAATTAAAACATCGAAAATACCAAAACTGAAAAAATCTAAAAATCCAAAATTAAAAAAACTAAAATACAAAATTAAAAAATTAAAAAATAAAAAATTCAAAGAATCAAAATTTAAAAAATCCAAAATTAAAAAATTCTAAGATCCAAAATTAAAAAATCCAAAAGTCCAAAATAAAAAAAATTAAAAATTAAAAAATACAAATTTCCAAAATTTTAAAAAACAAAATTGAAAATTATAACATTTAAAAATCCAAAATTTAATAAATAATAAAATAAAAATTTAAAAATCAAAAAATTAAAAAATTAAAAATCAAAAAATAAACAATTCAAAGATCGAAATTAAAAATTCAAAGACCCAAAATTAAAAAGTCCAAAATCCAAAATTAAAAAAGTCCAAAAACCCAATATTAAAAAGTCCAATAATGCAAAATTGAAAAAATCCAATAATAAAAAATTGAAAAAATAAAAAAATAAAAAAAAGTTTTACTTCTGTTGCGTGGCGTTCCACGCACTCTTTTTATTTTTTATTCTAAAACTTACTTTTCTATGAACCATATAATGTGGCTCGCACAAGTGAAGCATAACTCGAAAATGAACTACTATCGCCATCTACCTGCCTCAGTGTGGACCCCAAATGCGTCAGAGTAACGGGGTTGGCATTCGATACACGCTCTTTTCTATGAACTTCAATACAGTAAAACTTCTGTGTAACGAAGATCGATGTAATGATTTTTTTTCCATTTGTCTACAGATTGGCTCAAAGTGTACGTGTGATGCTAGCCCTCGCAATCTTTGTAACCCACGGTCTCCAGTGCTATGTGGCCGTGGATATCACTTGGAATCACTACCTCCTGCCCAAGATGGAGAAATACTCGCACAAGATCATCGTAGAGTACGTCGTCAGGACATGCTTAGTATTAGTAACATGTAAGTTGATCAGGAAGCTATTTTGTGATCTTTATTTACATATTTCCCATTTAATTTGTGGCACTTACTGAAATATGTACTCCACTCTCATTTTATTTCTCCTTATTCTAGGGTGTCCATATAATGTTTATATAAAAAGGGGACATTAAAAAAAATTGTAAAAAACCTGGGACAATTATGGAAAAAAGGGGATAAAATTAATTCATAAAATTTAGGGAATATTAACAATTTACCTTTGTCTCATGCTCACAAATTATCCCAAATGACTTCTTAAATTTCTTCTGCAGACTGGTGTAGATAATTTATGCCACAGAAACAGATGCCTCATTGTCGCTGTAGGCCTACATTTCTCTTTTGTGTATTCTACCAAGAAATGTGTTTTTTCTTATAATTGATTTTCACAATAAGCAAGACCTTCACTGTTGTAACTTTTATTAGTGTAGCGTAAAACACACTGGCCAATCACAATCACAAAAAAGGGATAATTGAGTGTCCCCAATTAAACTTTCGGACAGCGGGACATTTCGTAAAAAAAATGGACTGTCCCGGGAAAAACGGGATAAATGGACACCCTGCCTGATTGTATTCTTTCGCTATTTTTAAACTTATTTATTATATTTATTTATATTTTTCTTTCCTCCTTTCCCCCTTCCTTTTAATAGCTTTGAATCTGAGGTAAATAATTTACTTAATAATTTATCTTAATACTGTTAATTCGGCATTTATTTATTAATTTCATTTAGGTTATCGGTTAAGATGCAATAAACTTTCTTTCTGTCTTTCTTGCAGTCCTACTGGCGGTAGCTATCCCCAACCTGGAGCTGTTTATTTCCCTGTTCGGAGCTTTATGCTTGGCTGCCCTGGGCATCGCTTTCCCAGCAATCATTGAAACAGCTACATTCTGGTACAGCATCGACAGGAGCAGCAGTTTTTATAGCATGCTGGCAAGAAATACTTTCCTTGTCATCTTCAGCGTGTTTGGACTCGTCGTCGGCACTTACACCGCCATCTCAGACATCATCGAAGAGTTCTTTCACAAGTAAATCCTCTATTGTTTCGTAAAACCCAACTTCCACGTGCAAATCTGCCACTGGTTCGTGGGTTTGCGGGACCGGTAGAAGTGAAATATTGTACCTGAACTCCTCAGACATCTCACCTGATAGTAGAGATCAAAGTAGAGTTAAAATATTTAATGAAACTGGATATTGTTCAACTTCCTATTATGGATGTTATTCCATTGAGGGTTTGAACTTTTTGGTAAAAGTCTTCGCTGTTCCCATGTCTTAAATTCCTGATTTTTTCAAAATTAAATTATAGCCCCCCAAAATTTTGTAGTACAAACAAAATAATGTTTTTATCCTTCACTTGTCTCTTCAGAACTTATTAAAGGCAGAAATGTTTCGCGAGAATCTATTCAAACGACATCACTTCTGGAGCTCAGAAAGCAAACACAGAAACTAAACATCAATAATAATTGTAATATCTTTAAATTAACACAGCATCCCGTACCACTGCTCCATTCTTTGTAAAACGGGAGAGATGCTCAGAACAAAAATACTATAGTCTGGTTACTTATGTTTAAGTTACGTTAAAACCTTTAAGAAACTCGAAAGTTAAGAACAAAACTGATGCCCCAAGTTGATAATTGCTGTTATCTCAAATTATTTTACAAAACTGCTATTTCAAAATTTCATCGAGTTTTTAAATTTATGGTTAATTTTTTTATTATTTATAATAGCTTTTGATGACGAAATACCTTAAATAGTTGCATTAAACATATATCAATTTCAGGTCATCTTAAACCTTTACCAATTTGTCATAAAAATGAAATTATAGGTGGTATTATTACTACGATTAAACTTACGAGAAAGAGTGTCAATATGGGCATAATTCATGCAGCCGAACTTCACAAAGGTACTGATTTGTAAATTAAATATAGGTTTTTATACCTTTTCAGTCACAAGTTATTTGTAGACTTCAAACTGTTTACAGAAAATTGGTTTTAATGTAACATTGTATATTCGATGTAACCGGTGAATATGCGTTAACATAGTAATTTAGTTTATTAATAATGTATTTCAGCACGAAGAACCAAAAATAGATTTAACGCAGGACAGCGCATAATTTAAATGCAAATTTGATGGAAACTTTGTGTCTGGTGTAATAAAAGGAAACAAGCATAAATCGTTCGAGGTGTAGCGTGCTGAAGAGATGGTAGATTAGAGAGTCAAAGAGTCTGTGATCATCACTAGTTCACGGGTTTTTACTTGAAAAGGAAGAATGTTTAAAGGTAGTAGAGGTTCCAGTATGCAAGACTTAAATTACCCGTTCAACTTAGTCGTATTATGCATGTGAGTATCAGTAACTTAAGTCCTTTCTCCTTTTTTTATAAAAGACATTACTTCTAGTTGTGTTTTTGTGTAGAGTCATGCTTTCACAAATAAGTAATTTCCGACAGCCATTGGACTTCATCTTGAATTTGTTGGCATATTGCTGATATGTTTCATTAAATTTAAATCGTACTTTTCAAAGCTGCGATTTGAACCAAAAGTATTAGGCCTAAATTAAAGTTCTGTCGTATATATAATTTAAAATGTACACGGTGGAAGTACAGAAATTGTGCAGATTTCAACACCTTGTACCTTTGGCAGAAATTAGCAAAAAATTCAAGTATTTTCATTATATTTTTTCACAACAGCAAAGGATAGAATAAAGAATAAATTTTATCTTTGCAGTTTTTCAATAAAATTGACGGTTTTCTCGTAAATTAAATACAAAGATCAATCCCTGAATGGCATGCTCCATATCGACCTGGCAATGGGTTCGCCACGCAATGGGTTTGCTTTCATAAGACAGACAGGTCATTGCCACCGAAAGTGCGATCTGGCTGAGCGCTGTTGCCATTCTGTGGATACTATTAACCTAATTATGGACCTAATCTCAAATTCAAAATATATTTTACATTTGTTTTAATGTTATCTACTATCCCCTTTTATCTGCACAGTTTAGGTTATAGCACTTTCACCCTGTACAGGGCTTACAAAAAAAATTGTAAACTGTTCTGAGGGTAGAAACAAGGGATTGCAGGTACTTTGAATTTGCAGCTACACACCGCCTTTTTTTTCGGATTAAAACTTTATCTCTTGAATGCAATGGGTTACATATTGTCTTCATAAATCTATAAAAAAAAAGTTTAATACAAAACTATATTAAAATTATGTACATAAATAGTAGGGACTGTAGTCAGTTATGACTAATCTTAAAAATTCATAGTATAGTCTGCATAATTTCGAATACAATAATACTGTCTAAATAATTCAAGTCTCTTTTAATTTGAAACAGAGAAACTTGTACAATTGTTTCAAATTTGTTCTAAAGCATGCTGGTGAGTATAAAGCGGTATTGGGGTATCTGTAATCTCTTGTTCCTCAAGCTTTGAAATTGGATTCAGACCTAAGCATAATTTTGCTCTCTCATTATGTGTAAACGTATTTTCTCACTCTTTTCACCGTTTATTGACTAATCTGAAAGCGATGAACTTATTTTGAGACAACTTGAGTACAATATTGAATTAATTCATAGACTTGTAGATTTTGTAACTGTGAGCACAATGGTGTTTATGTACATATGAGAGATTACTATTGTAATCTGATTGCTTCAGAGTGGATTTGTTTTATGTTAAAACGATGCAACTTCATTATCTTCTCTTAAAGCAGTGATGCGAGAGATTGTTAATCAATTAAGTTAATACTATATGTATTATATATTTTAATATGTAGTATATTACATTATAAGTTATGCACATTTAAATGTATCCATTTCGGACACTTAAAAGGCACTTAGAAAATATCATATTTGAAAATCATTTTGGTATAAGAGTCAATATTATAGACTAAGATGCAACTTTGGGGGAACAGCATACATGGCGTACTGCTTTGAAATCACTTTGTGTCCCTTTCATACAGTACTTTATCATGACACTTTATATTGACACTATCATGAAAACGCTTGTAGTGACTGTGAATGAGATCTTATATTAATTTCTTCCTCATGTAGTCAAGTTGGTTGTGAAATCTTTTTGATGTATATGATATATTAACACATAGGAAGACTATAGGCCTAAAATATGTAGTATATAAAAGATGTTTAATATATTCTTTCCTTACGTCACTCTCTGTAAACATACATCTTATATGTAGGCAAACAATTTTAAAGCCGATAGCCTAATACATGTTCAAGTTCTTTAGCGTTTCAGATACAAAAAAAAGTTGGATGGCAAATCATATTTCGTGATTATTTGACAACTATAAGCATTTCAAAGAATTCATGGGTAGCAAAGCAGCAAGCTGAAGATGGCAGATAATTGCCAACTATTTAAAAGATAGGCTTTCAGATTAAGAGTTGAAATTTTGGAAAAATGCCATTACTCTTACATTGCAGTTGTATCCGCACTCTTATTTTAGAAAACCAAATTTTCCCAAAGATGTACTACGTTTGTTTCAATTATCCTCTCTTATATTGCCCATGTACTCTGATAAAAAATTTGATCAAATAGCTTTAACAGTGTAATATCGGCATAATTGAACACACTGAATTGAAAACTATATGCGGGCCCTTTACAATGCGAACAACAAAACCTACACATTTACAAAGACACAGGAATTCCTTTTCCTTCAAGTAAGTGTTCTCTACGGCAAATTTAGTAGGCTAAGTAAATTAACTTCAACTGTCCATTACATGGACTATATAGCTTGAATATAGCTACGACAAATTACAGTTCGCGTACTATGGAGACTCAGCTGGTGATATTAATTGTAAGCTGAGGTTTGTGATAAAAAATAAAGCTGTGATGACTCAGTATGGAATCTTGTGATAGTTTCAATATTATAAATAATTCAGCGGATAGATTATTTCATAATGGTACAAAATATATTATACCCTTCAAGGTTAGCATTGTTTAAATTATAAGTTATACTAAGCTTACTTGGCGAATTCGAAACTTTCTGAATCCTTGTTACGTAATGGGCAGGCTTAAGTAACAGGAATTCAGTTTCTATTAAGTCCGTTTGAATCTCAAATGCAAGAATAAATCGGTCCCATCCAACAATACAATACAACATTGCTATTCTCTCTTCCATGAAGATACCATGGAATACGTAATAAGAATGCCCATTATGTCAAGGATTCCTTTTTCATTAACTCTTACTATACGAAAATTTCCTTATAAACTTAATGTAAGCCTACTAACAGATGGGTATTTAAATCTATTTGAGTTTACCAAAGCCACTTAACAGTTTTATTTACAGTTGGTAAGAAATAAATTGTAACATATGTAATCAAAATAGCTGGTAATTTTATTAAAAATCATAAATTATTGTTAAATTGATTACGCTATCTTCCTATTTTAGTCCGCTCAAAACACAACTACAGCAAAACTTATGTAGGGACCAGAACGACAGTTTTAGATCGTGAGAAATGCAAATAATCATAAGGTACTAATTTCGTTGATAGCCTATATTTCTTTTTAGAATTGTCTTAATTTATACAGCCTATTTTACACAGTTATCCTCCATATTCAATTATAGGTCTACGTTACGAGTTAGTATGCTCTTCTTAACTCAAATGATTTAATTGTACAATCTAATATAAGGTTTTTATACTTTTTTCCCAAATTAGTCGTATATTTATCTGTAAGCTCTTTGCATATCTGTACAATTATTGTAACTCCTTCTATCGTTTATAAAAAAAGGTATTAACCCTTCTTTAGTCTAGCACCGAAGGTACTCTCCGGGTCAACAATTACTTCACCGCAGTTCTGCCATTGTGTGTATGAAAATGCCTAATTATGCCTAATTATGAAAATGTATAATTAAAGCTTGTAAATACTCATTTTTTAACGATGTGCGCTAACCCGGAGGAAATTTCTTGATAATCAGAATTTCAATTCAGACCTTTTTATTGCACACACGATATTCGTTGTTTTTAGATGTGCTGAAAATAATATCTGTACCTCAGAGCCAAAGGAACGTAACTCCAAATTTCATATTTTTTTTGTTTTTTTCATATTCTTTACTATCTTCTTGACCTCTATAGAACCAATTAATATTAAATCCATAATTTCATTAGAAACCAAGATATTGAGAGCCAAATAGTAGTAACTCCATTCCCCTTTATTGTTCATAATTTTGTTTTTCGCTCCTCCTGTAAAATTTAGTTTTTGGCAGTTACGCTCGTTTGGCTCTGAGGTACAGATATAATAAAGATTTAAGACGTTTAAATATGTAGGATTAACAAAAAATAAAAACTAACAATTTACATACTATTGCAAATGGCTATTATTCATTACTAGGGTACGGATGTTTATGACCTAAAAAAGTGGAAAATATGACTACAAATATGACCTTAAAAATGACTAAATATGACCTAAAAATCCTAAATATGACCTCATAAAAGAATGTATAAATTTTAAAAATAAATGTTCCAATTTAAAACGTTTAATGATACTGAATTATTACATCACATTATATCAATCATATAATCACTTTTAACAATTTTACAGGCGATTTACAGTTTTACTGTAAAGAACTGTTAATGTTTCAGATACCACTGCAAATGTGAACCGAAAATATTTTTAGAATATGTCTATTGGAAGTTGTTAACAACAAGTAGGAAGAGGTAATTGTGCTATTACTTGTTATTCACATTTCAGTTACAGTATAACCAAAATATTCGTGACTCTTTTCAGAAAAAAATTAAGTCGACAATTTAGTGCACAAAAGACCATGAAAATGACCAAAATATGACTTTATATGCAAAATAGGATAACAAATGTGCAATTCGTGTTTAATTTGTATTTGTGACGAGAATGGAGGTCAGGATAAAAATATGACATTTCGTAAACATCCGAACCCTATTCATTACTGAAACCCCAAGGAAATTCCTCCGTGACGCGACCATTAAAGGTACAGGCATTCACGCGACTACGGAAGGGTTGAATGTAATTGACCGAATATTTTCAGTGTAAAATAATAGTAGATTAATGAAGTTGTATTACTGACCTATTGTGTTGTGTCCTATACTTTTAATGATATCAGCAAATGAACTTGCTAATTATTTTAGCAGGAGACAGATCTAAAACTGTAAAAAATCCTCAGTTATTCTTGATAACCCAAACATCCCAAATGCATTCTTGCACCGGTATTTAAATACGATAATCCATCCATCGGTTTCTTCGTAGGTATTCATGAGTAAAGTATGTTCCCGACACCCACATTGTACGCATGAAACCATCATGTGTGTCTAGTTGCGCTGGTCGCATTGTTATTTATTCTTACTCGCGCTGTAAATATTATTCATTCTCACGTTTTTAGATGTTGTGCTAGGTTGTGTGTTTGTCCGTAAATAATATTTTAAATTCATTATGTGTTGTTCAGATTTTACTTTATTTATCCCTTTGTTATGTACAAATGAATGTGACATTTTATTCTGGGAAAATAAAATACTTGAACTATAAGTGCAGCTATTATTTTTTTTAGTCCTTCCTTTTTACCTTAGTTTAACAGTTCACTAGATAGGGGATAGAGATATTCATATGCATTCATGAACCACAGATTATTGTTTCTGTTGGACATTACATCAGAATATTATAGGAGAAAAATTCCTCTGACACTGGGATTTGAGCCCAGGACCTTTGGCTATCCGTGCCAATGCTCTACCAACTGAGCTAAGTCATAGTTCATTCAAAGCGCCAGATGGAACCTCTCTCGTATGACCTCTTGTCCTTAATGGTCTACCCCATTGACAGACAAGTTATGTCATATGCAGTAGCCTACTGTGAGACACACTAATTAGTGATTTTGTGACCGGGCTTCCACTGCTATTGTACAGTAACATTCAACATAGATATAATTGCATATTCATTCATGAACCATAGATTATTGCTTCTGTTGGACATTACATGATATAGTATAGGAGAAAAAATTTTCTCCTATAGTATTCTCATCCGCACAGACAGACAAACACTTCCTCTTATTATATAGGGCCTACGTAGGCCTACACTAGCTGGTGCCAACGGCTCCATCCGTGATAATTAATTCAAAATTTAAAAATTAAGAGCAAAATAATTAAAACATTACGTTTATTAACACTAACATGTGAAACTCTATCTATATCTATATCTATATCTATATCTCTCTCTATCTATATATATATATATATATATAAAAGGCTTTGTCCTGACTAACTGACTGATTTAATGACAGAGAATCAACGTAACAATATATATATATATAAGGCTTTGTCCTGACTGACTGACTGATTTAATGACAGAGAATCAACGTAGAGCCTAAACTATAATAGGTAGAGACTTGGAATTTTGACAGTACCTTCGTTTCATAATGTAAGTGCTCACTAAGAAAGGATTTTGCAAAATTTTGACTTTAAATTCCAAATTGAAATGTTTTTTTTAGAATACTTAATCCCTTTTTACACAGAATTATCAAATCCAAATCACAGTTCACATGACAACAGTGTATTGTTGGCAGTGGTATCAGGCAGGTTTGGAAATAAATGATACGGACTTTGGCAAATTAGAGAAGCTATCGATATAATTAATTTAATGCACAATGTGATGCAATCACATACCTTTCTCTACCCTGGACATAGGGAAAACTATACGAGTTATGGTAATATGTATATTATTATATCGAAGGTTTGTTGGAGAGGGAAATACGAAAGTGATATTGAATATCTTTTTAATTTCATCCCCGAACGGTTGTATGGTAACATGAGAGTGAGAAATAAAATATTCCGCAAAGACAATACAATTTTATGTTACTGGAATTTCTGTTTCTTCTTATTTGAACTCCTACCAGGCTTGGTGTGTACAAGCGATGCGATGCAAAATTCTCTATGAGCCATAAAAAGCTATATCAACCGTTTTCTGATGGAATAGTTTGAGTGTGATAAGTTGTTCTTCTTCGTTTCAAAATTTTAATACCTATATAAAGATCTAGAGTTTGAAAATCGGAAGTCCTTCATAAGTTAATTCCGAATTACAAAATACAAAACCCGAGCGACGCCGGGCCTTTTAAGCTAGTCATTCATAAACTAAACGATTAATAATTAAAATGAAACAGTTAAAAATCCGGCTTTGGAGTGCATTTCACGATTAGAAAGTGCCACCTGGGAGAAACGATCTCAGATTCGAGTTCCCTGGTCCAGAAAACCCCTGCAAAGTGTTCCGTGGTTCAGAAAATGCCTACGTAGTGAGTTCCGTCCAAATCGTTCAATATTTCCCCATTTAGGCTTACATTCATTATCCCCCTTCCGTCTATGTTGAAAATTTCAAATATCTGCGTGCCTTGACATTATAAACAAATGAATTGCCCAAGGTGGGCTTACAAATTCGAAGCGATCGATCATTTCATGCGATATGTTGAAAAAATCGTGATGCTTTTATTTTCAAGTTGTTAAGGCCAACAAAAAAAAAAAAAAAAAAAAAAAGCAAGGCCACCTGCAATTGATTTGACAATTGAAACGTAAATAGCGAAAACTAATTCTTCGATAGCACAAAAAAAATCACGTTTCTGTCAGAATTTCACTCATAACTCGCGAACGAAAGCGAAAATTAAAAATCCGGTTTCGGAGGTGCATTCCGTTTTCAGATCTCTGCGTGATGTAGATCGCGCACAGACAAACACTTGCGCCTCATTATATAGATTCTTTTTCAAGATGAAGGGTAGATCTTATTCGATTTTTTAGACGCGAGATCTACTGTTCACAGAACTACTACCGGTAGTTATAATTATGGTTTAAATCTTTAAATATAAGAGCTGTCTGAATAAATGTTTTACAAATAGTCAAATTAACGGCCATGGGACTACGAACTAACACTGCCTAGCGGACGTCAGGTCAAGAATAAGGAAAGTTCCCCACTACGCCTACTGGCATATCACTGTCAGACGACTTAAGTACCAGACCAGGAGGCCCCTTAATAAGTGTGATGTTCGCAAGCAACAGGAGTGGAGAGTTACTGCAGTCTGCTGTGAGCGAAGATTTGCATGAGGGGTGGACTAGCGGGAGCAGGCCCTCCGTGTCCGGAGGATCTCACAATCTCAGTGCCTAGTGACCAGTACTGACGTCTCCATGTATGGAGCTCAACAGGATTACCTTGGCAATTCTCTGAGGTAAGTCACAAATCACGAGGTATGCAATGTCAAAAGCATGTTCTCCACTTGTGCAGAAATGCACTTGGGATTATCTATGTTATTTTTACCTATGCTTTCCGGAAATGTAACAATATCAAAAATGTTGTAACTGGTATCTGGGATTCTTGTTATTTGTAAATACAGGTACTTTATTTGGTAAAAACTTTAGAATACGTACATATTGCCTTAAAACACAATGTCAGCTTTAAAGGGGAAACTCATTTTGTTATTACATTATTTAACTTTATAATGAAGTTTTTTTCTTTCATTTAGAGAAAATAAAACAATTGTTAACATAACTTCAAATATCATATTAAACACAATCGCACGCAATTAAGGTTGTCCCTTTAAGTTTTGTTGTGTCATGGTTAATTTCTAGAGTATTTAAATAATTTTCCAATTGAGCTGTGTGTATGTATATATATATATATATATGTATATATATATGTATATATATGTATATGTATATGTGTGTGTGTGTTAAAATACGTTTTCCACATATGCACATTTATAAAATATTAAATACGCAGCCTAATCTAAAAATACTCCATTGATAGATCACACAATTAACATAAGTTTCTAGATTATAGAACATATATACAAACAACAAGTTGTTCAAAACCACAACACTTTTTTAACTGTCAATTTAGACCACTATCTTCCTATTCAAGGGTGGAATGGAGATAAAAATCATCCGAGAATTATAAAAAAACTCTTAACAACACAACAAAGATGATAATAATAATATCAATAACAATAGCAATAATAACAATAATGAGAATATATACTTAGGTATATATTAGTGTCTATTCATTACACTAGTATGCCCTATCATATTACCATAGGCATATTGATTTCTTATAATGAATAATTATGTTTAAAATAAAATAATCATCCTTAGAACGCAAAGTCTGTTTGTTTGTCTGTCTTCCTGTGTTTTTCTGCATATATCATTGATCCAAATTGCATGCAGTCTTTAAAATTTATACAGTAGGTTTTGCTTATGTTTTTCTATGTGACATTAGAGATTAGAAATGTATCAAAGCTATGTGTGTAATATTTGTTACAAATGATATATTCAACAAAAATGTCACTCCCATTTTTATAAAATGTTGTATGTTTTGCATATATTAATGGTAATATTGTTTCAAATATTATTGGATGAAACCTGAAGAAAACAGGAATGTTAACTTTACACTAAATGACATGCATAGCCTATAAGAGTGAACTGAAATAAGAACTGTGGGCCAGCACACCAACACAGAGTTGTCCGTCAATATATCTGGTGGATATTGCATTCTACGATTACGCCTGGTGAATACTATTCATAAAACTAGTGTTTATTATTCGTACTTCGCCACATTTACCTCGCGGTTAATCAGTCATAATCACGTGGTGGAATCAAGGAAAGAAGACTGCGGTTATAAATTGAGCCCGGGAGTTCAAGCATTTATTTTGTTTAAAATAGGCAGGCAAAAAGGCACTTAATATAAAGAAAATAGGCAGTAATATAATTAAAATAGGCGTTTATTAAAAGTGAAAACAGAGAATAATCCCACTCTTTATTAACGGAAATAGCTATCTAAGATACTTAATAATTGATTTATCACATATAATATTCACTCTTATTTTTCTTGATTACAAGCAACAAGAAGATGTTTTTGTTAAGGTGTCAACTGTCATAGTCAGTCGTCTATCAGAGAGAATGTTTTCTATCATTTACAGGCAAGAAGATCTTCAATAAATATTTTTGTGACGTGAATGTGTCATTTCATTATTTGTGTAACACGTTTTTATATTTCAAACACTGGAATTCTTCACACTGTGATTTTTAAAATGTGTAAATATTCACAGAAAAAAGTCATAAAGTCATAACGTTCTAAAACAGGCAAAAAAGTTTAAACCTTAAAATAGGCAACAGAAGCCAAAATAGGCAAAAAAGGCTAAATAAAAACTAGCCCTAGAAAATAGAAAAGGCATTTTGCCTAACTTACGGGCTCTAGTTACGTGTATAACTCATCCCACGAACTGCTGACGGTAAGAGAAAATCGTGTAAGGTATTATCAGTGTGATTAATCATAATTTCCTTACTTACTCGTTGTAAATAAGTATTTCCTAAGCAAGCTAAAGGAATACTATCTATTTTACAGAATATGTAAACAGATGATTGCCGCTCTTACATGAGCCCGCCATTCAACCGTACTAAGTGCTAACTCCATCCAACCACCCCTCGCAAATCCAACTTCCCTTAAATCTATTCTAATATTGTCCTCCCACATACGTCTAGGACTTCCAAGTGGTATTTTTTAGATATGTCATTCCTACCCTGCACGCAACACATACTATATTTCAACCTACGTGACTTAATTACGCTTACTTTATTCCCTTATAGGAGGCCATTGCCCCTCATGGGATCAAATTGGCTTCATTCACTATATTCGGTGAAGAGTTTTCGAACACTCTGAGATTATGTTCTTTCCGAATAGTAAGCGACCATGTTTCACATCCATATATTAGAACCGGCAGGATAATTGCCTTATAAATTTTTATTTTTACATTTCTTGACAGAAGACGAGAAGATAAAAGTTTCAAAATTGCATAAAAGCAAGCACTTCCTGATATAACCGACACTTAACTTCTGCCTTAATATAATATATGTTTAGGAATAGTAATTATGAGAGTAGATAACTATTACAAAAGACGAAATGCAGGCAAAATAAACAGCGAAACAAAGCATGATTGTGACTTGCGAGAGAACACCCTGCAGACTCTCTATTCCAACGCGGTAGCCTCGACCTTGTGGTAATCACATAGTGAGAAAAGAAGAATGGTTATGACTTATGAAGTAGTTTCTTCTGGTAGCGTACTGGCTGATCGCATGGTAGAGCGAGTGGTTATATAGAAAAAACTGTCAGAAGTCGTTTCTTTCCTTGTGGCGACTGTGAAGAGGATGGAGAAGATCTCACTGTTTCAGTTGAAGTTGCTACCACCAGCAGCTGTAGTTCCTACAGCTTAAAGAACAAACAACAGTTGACGTCAAAGATTCTTCATTTAACGTGCACTGTAAGAGACATCGGCAGCGGTTAACATGCAAGTTTTGCTCCGACCGATCAACGCTTTACTCAATGATCAATTTGAGTTCAGCTTCTAGTCCACAGGAGATCCAGAAATATTTTCTAAAATTGAAAAATCTAAACTCTCGTCCTTCATTGTTTGGTTTGAAACACATTGCTATTTGCCTATAAAGCCCTTTCATTAACAACAATATACAGTAAATTTTGAGGAACCCTTCTATCTGGACACATTTGAAAGACAGTTTCCACTTCCCACAATCAAGTCAAGGCCTAGATGTTTGATGCCATTTATAGGAAGGACGATATGTTAAGGGGAAACGGCAATCTGATAATTAAGGGCACTGGCAGTGTGATGTGGGTGTGGGAAGCAGGTCAATGTCAATCACGATCTACTCTAACATACAATTTATTGGATAAACTGTGATATCAATCACATTCAATATCATAAACGGAAGGTATACTACGAGCGACCGGGAACTCCAGGGTAATGGTAGAGACCTCCTCCTATCATCTAACCTCCTTACTCTTCTTCTTCTTTTTTTATTTTTATTTATTATTTTTTTGCACGATCCTTCTTTTTGATTTTCTCTAATTTTATCCATTTTTTTCTATATTCTCTCTTTGTGGCTAAATTCCTTTTTCTCTCCACCATTCCTAAAATTTCTCCTCTTTCTCTAATACCTACTACTTCATCTTATCTCCCTCATCTTCTCTTCTCTCTTTCTTCCTCTTTTATCTGCCATTCTCACCTCCCTCTCCTCGCCGACTTCTTCTACCTTCTATTCTATATTCTCTCTTCTTTCCCGCCCTAATTCGTCTAGTTATACAATTTTTTAATCTTCATAGTTCGTCTCATTATATATATATATATATATATCTTACCACAGTGTACCTTATCTTTAAATCTATTCTGTTTTCTCTCTATGGTATAAAACATATCTCTTTTAAAATTTATGAAAAGAAAATTTCGGATCCGTGGGGCCCATAAGGAAAAAAAACCGTAGTAATATATAATATTATAATATAGCCCTAGCAGATAATTAATATTTTTATCATGCATGATATTACTTAATATTAAGTTACACTAATCAATGAAGAAAATAATCACAGATAACTTCGAAGGCTGAAATACTTTCTTTTAAAATAATCAATTTTAATCAAAACGAGTTAAGTTAACCTTCCACTGTAATACTTAATGGCAATCTTAGACTGGTCCCACATTGTAAAATATGGTTTTAAAAATTACTTTCAGTAAATTCAAAAATCATCAGGCCCTAAAGGTGAAGTTCTGTCTTCAACTGTTAAGCAAATTACAGCATTGTAACGTTAGCTTCCTATTGTATAAAAAGAAATAACATTTCCGTGCATTTATTTCCCTTTCTTGATCAGCGGAAAAGCTGCTGAAGTAGAATATAAGCAAAATATGATCGATGCTAATACCGTGCAATTACCGGGAGTTTACATATTACATCACACATGATTTGTTCAATCTATCGATTTATGTAAATTTCCTAGAGAGGTATTTCACGGGACGAGATTTGACACCCAAAAGCAAAGACCTTGACTATTTAATTCGAGTAAACATTTTCAGATAACTTCTTCAAACACTTAATGTGTTATTAACGAGATAAAATTAAGAGTTCAGCACAATACCGCAAACTAATAACATCTTATTAACCTGGATGCCACGAGATAACACTGATTAAATCAATCTGCAAAAACACTCGAGTTATAATCCCATTCCAAACAAACACCTAAACCTTATTCTCCTGACTAGTCTCGTGGCTAGCACGAGGCGATTCAATCTCAACTAACTTTTATAAGGACAACAACACTTAACAGTTTAAAATCTCGACAAAAATACAACCTTATACCTTTAAGTTTACCTTGTCTGAGTCCAGTACATACATCAGCATTTATAAATAAAATATTACACTATATAAATATATTAAAAACAATTCTGGTCACAATCTAAAGGCTAAAAATTACTTGTGCATGAAGATGGTGGTAAGTTCCACTCTTCTAAGATGGGGCTCAGACGTGTCGTATATTCACTAAAGAGCATTTCGGCACGTAAGTGGTGCCATCTTCAGGCGGAAAGAAGAGAGGCAGACCAAAAAAAGACAAGAAGGAGAAATCATCTTGAAAATCTATTGGAGGATAGAGAAGCTTGGAGACTGAGAATAAGAAAGATGTGACACCAGAAAAAATGAAGAGTCTATAGTGTACGTGACTTCTGTCGAAACTAATATGAACCTGATTGCTACGATTGTAACAGCCGCTGACGATGTGGGCCAATCTCCAGGGATGCTAGAGCGTGTGCGACAGTCCATGAGACGTCGTGTGAAGTTTTTCGTGATCATGGGATCGACATTTTGAACAATTACATTAAACAGCGTGTAATTCGGGTTGTAACAAAGGTAGTTACATTAGAAATGAAAGCAATGTAATTACTCGGTACTGAGCCACCGGAGACTATGGGTTCCTTATATGAAAAACACCCAAAAAACATCCCTGAACAACTTCTGAAAATTTGTCGGTAGAGTTCTGATCAGTGGCGACTCCTGGTGTTTTAGTTGTGTAGGATGGTGTGGAGAGAGCGAATTAACCCATTCACTGCTATTGACGTACATATGCGTCGCCGTAAAAAATGCATAAAGGCTGAGATGTAAATTTAATACAATAATGCTTTATCGTAAAATATGAAAATATTTAACCACGTATGAAAACCGTCGTTTGCGGAAATCAGCTATTCCGCTATAATTTTCGTAGTTGATATCAAACTTGATATTACTCTAGGAATACTCATATTGAAATATAAACAGCACTATAAAGTTTAAAAGTAGTTAGGCCTATAATATATACCAGGAAATGAAATAAATAAATATTAATAAAAATATGATCACTCCCCTCTTAGAAAACAAGCTTTCGAACGTGAGGAAGGACTGTACTTCCTTCCCGAGTGCTCTACAATAACGCTGTTTTGTCATTTTATTGTTTTAATTTTGACAATGAATGCTAGTAAACATTTATGTAGATGAATTATGAAGTGTAGGATGATCCTCACACCCTATATGGAATAATCGCCACTGGTTCTGATTCACCCTGTTTAACTGAAGATACCTATTATATTAATCTATAGAGGAAAATTTATCCTTGGTTGGAATCGTACCACAGAAAGTTTGGTTAGCATAAAACCTATAATTAATCTAGAAGTAGGTCTACATACATTTATAATTAATCTAGATCTACATAGATCTACAGTATAGCAAGGGCAATAAGGTTCGAGAAGAAGATTTGGAATGAAATCGCGTACGTCCTGTGGGAGCATATTGCTCTAGGTTTCAGCGAAAGAG
Organism: Ectobius pallidus; assembly: GCA_964059195.1. Classification (NCBI taxonomy): domain Eukaryota; kingdom Metazoa; phylum Arthropoda; class Insecta; order Blattodea; family Ectobiidae; genus Ectobius; species Ectobius pallidus. Next base: position 81,831,101 of record CAXKWD010000002.1, on the reverse strand, counting down.
CTGGAACTTATGTACGTATATTAAAAAACGTTTTAAGAATTTGAAATGCACAGTTTAAAAGTTTAGCAAACAGATATTTTATTTAAGGATTTTGTTGATCGAACCCAATGGTATCCCACAGCTTCGGTCAATAAAGTTTTATAAAGGCACATAAATCAGTAGATCAATACACGTAATATGAAGTCATTGTTTCATAATAAGATCTCTTACTACTGAATTGAAATACTTTCTGCATGAAGCACAATGAGTTTGAAACTTACGTGTCGATAAAACGAATTCATAGAGCAAGGTTACTGATAAGGTAGCTAAGCACTGCTGATCATATCACTGCTCAGTCACAACCTCAACGAGTTACCGGGATTCTGTTCAACCCGTAAGTACCCATAATATTTAGTCTGTATAACGTTTTATGTTAATGGTATGTTTTGGTATTCTGTTTCTAAACGCGATATAATCATCGTTAGGATTAAATGCTGATGACAAAAAGTAAAGAATAATCCCTCCAAAAAAATGTCGCTTTTTCAATCATTATAAGTTATCTTAAGTACCTTCGACAATGCGTAGCTACAGAAAATGTAATACAAATCCGAATTGATTTTTCTTTAAATAGCATAGATTCCTTGTCAATTTAAAATTATCATACGTAATGCCAAGAGGGACTCATGAAACTCAAATTCACAAACGGCGTAATTTGGTTAATGTTAAAATGCTATTAACATTACTTCGTAGTTTAAAGTAAGTATACATTTTACTCTGACATTTCTATTCATTTTAAAGACGATTTTACAAAAACGGAGATCATTTCGAGTCATAACAGTAATTATGACCTGTAAAACTAAATTTTACGCTATATATATATTTTTAGCAGGCAATCTATTAGGGTAAAAAACATAATTTCCGGCAAAACCTTTGTAAAAATGAATGAGTTATATCTCAGAAAGAGAAACTAAAACTATTGTTACTCTCTATTAAATCTCAATATGAGCGCCATTTATGGCGTGGTTTACATCCAGACAAAAATACCCCCTACTACATGCGTGAATAACTCTGACACAAATGATTCGGAGTCGTAAACATGCCATGTCTGCCACAGGTACATAATTATACACTCGATCCTTGACAAATCCTCACAAAAGCCCGGCGATCCGTCTCGGCCAGTCTGGGAGTTAGGAAATATTTCACCAAGAGAAATGCGTACGATGTTGGACTAAAGATGGGATTGAGGATGGGCGGCGTAGGGGCTATTTTCTTCAGCGAGCCTACAGTTAATGCTGTCATCTATCTGGACAAGCAGGAGCAGTATGCCTTCCGCAGGTACCATCATAAACCATTTTTCAATAGAACCAAGCTCCTCCACACTACTCCAACATAGTGTGCACTTCTTGACGAAATGTTTCCTGACTCCTGGATCTCCGATACGGACCTATACCATGGCCACCTAGATTGCTGGACTTGACCCCTCTAGACTTCTTTTTATGGGAATTTGTCAAAGATCGCGTGTAACATCCGCAGACTTGGCAGATTTACAACACCGAATCATTGAAGCGATAGCACTCTTGATTCCAGTGATGCTCTCACGCGTATGGCAGGATGTTAAGTTTCGTCTGGATGTAACCCGCGTCACAAATGGTGCTCATATGGAGACTGGATAGAGAATTTCTCTTTCTGAACGTGAAAACAGTGAAACAATAAATATATTAGTTTCTTAAACAAATTTAAATAGTTTTCTTAAGATTTTCCCCGACTCGTTGTACAATAAAGGTAATGAAGATTACACGAAATACAAAAACTAACTCCGGTAGAAAACAAGTTATTATAGTAAGCTAGAGTTTTTTACTGCATTTTCATTAAACAAGTTTGTACGATATTTTTCTGCGCGGATTTTACAGCACCCATCTCTTTTAGATATACAAGGGAGTGGATGGACGAAATTGAAATGTGACAAGTGGATCAGTAGTGAGACACCTTAATTTGGACAATTGCAGAGGTCAAGTGGAAATTGCGACTGACAAGAGTGACTAACTGCCTCTTCCTGGATTTTATGCATCTAACCCTCATACAGAGAAGTTGCTGTAATTGACTTCATAGGACCCCTGTCCTGTCACCATAAACCATATCACTCATATCACAATCATTATCGTCAACATACTAAGTTAATAATCTATGAATAATAGTCATCATCGCACCCATCTCCATCGCAATGATCGTCACCAGTGCTGTCCAATTTATTTAACAGAATGATTGACATGAGTACTTTAAAGTATCCAAGGATAAAGTTTCAGTAATTAAACCCTTGCATTCTTTATTACACAAGGTGGAGACAGGTGAACATTTGGTTATTTTGTATTATTATTATTATTATTATTATTAGTGCTATATTTTGATTAAATGTACCCTCATTCCCAGCTATGTTCTCATTCAATTCATTTCTGGCCTTAAATATTTAAAACAAATTTTATATAATTCAAAATTCAACTGATCCTTATATGAGTATCAATAATGACGTTACTTTTAAAGTGTAAATAATTTTTTTTCTGCTATAATTTTTTACGCATCTCCTTGATTTAAAAATGAAAATGCTTTTATATTTTTCATGCTATCAATATGTAAGTTTGTATGAATATTCAATATACTTGTTACCAACATCAGTGTATTAACTTTATGCCAAAAATTAATAATTCTTAAAACATAAACTGTTTTCTACTTTCCACCTGCATTATCATAATAGGCCTAAATGCTTGGTGTTTTGTTATGTACTTAAGATTATTTAACATATTTTTCATGTTCGGTAGATAAAATTTGGTGAGAATATTGAATAATATATATTAATTTTTAAGATACAAAGTACAAGACATACAGTATAAAGACGATACCTGGTATTATGTAGTCTGTATTCATGAATCGATATACATATTTGTAGAAGTTACCTGTTCTCTCTTAAATAAGAAGAAATAAAGCACAACTGCGAGAACATTTTCGTCTTAGAAGATTCAAAACAAAGAAGATATTTGGATATTCGCTTTATGACAGTTTCATAAAAAATATATTTTTACCTAAATTACTAAAGGCAAAAAGGATAACTTTCAAACTAAGGATAATACAGTCTTATAATGGTATTTAAAAACGATTTACCAGACATCTGTCGCAACTTTTCTATATTAAGTGTACCGTTACATCTTTTTTCCGCGTAATTACCATATTGAAACCAAAGTAATTGGATATTTAATCTATGAAAAAATCAAACATTTTGTGGTGATGAATTTATATGCCAGTAGGAGTGAAAAAAAAATTGAAAACAATGAAAACAAAAATGAAACTGAAGGAAACGTTACGTGAAAATATTTTAATATTTTGTAATTTTCATTACTATTTGCGATTTTATTCTTGTGCGACTCATTATCTGGTTGAAATATCGAGCCGTTTGGCTTATCACTAAGTTGCGAACATACAGTATATCTTATTATGTTCATATTAATTTGTTAAAACTTATTCCATCATCACTTTAACATTTTGCAATGTGTTTCTAAGGTAATTAATTAAAACTATTCAAACCATGTTGTAATATAAAATAATACTAATTGCTTTATTGCAACCAGGCTCATGTAAGCGCGGCAATGAACCTCCATAAAATATGAAATGTTCCTCCAGTTTGCTTAGGAATTGACTATTGCTATTTAGTAAGTAACTTTATGTAAGATTAAGTAGAGCTATGTTGGACTTGTCAGGCTTTATGTTTAAAGCTTAACTCTTGGTATGTTTTAGCACAAAGCCTGATAATTCCAACTTAATCAACATAATCATGGTTGGTTCATCATGGCTCTATTTTAATTTTTAAGTTAAATTTAATTGAGAATGAACACAAATTGGCCGAAATATATATGTGGGAAAATTTTAACATTTTTATATACTAGTAAAGTTGAATTTCCATATGTTAACTTGTGATTATTAATCCTTCATACTTTCAGAACTGAATTTGTACACTGTTAATAAGGCAATCATCAGATAAAATCATCAGGGGGCTCTAATTTTTAAATCGATGAGAAAAATTTCAATAGAATAGCTGGTTTACTTGAATGGCAAATTTAACATATGATTAAAACGGTCACATCTTTCATCTTATATCTCTGCTTTTAAACAGCTTTTGAAGCGACGTAGGCCTATCTATACGTCTGTACCAGTGGAAAGATTGAATTCATAATGTATCCTATGGGATGTTACAGTAGTTTGTTTTAATTTTTCATTAAATGTTAGAGAAGAAACTGAAATATTAATTTTAATTTAATTTAAAATTACAGAATGAGCTACCAGAACTAAACTATGAGCCTAGTAGGCATAACTGTTTAATTCTTTTATTTCCAGCCCAGTATTGGTTTGTAAATTGCGTAACTGGGTCTCGCTTATGGAAGGGTTAATACGTCAATACAGTTTTGTTTAATTAACATTGTGAAAAGTTAACAATTTGAAGAAAAAAAGTTATTCTTCTTCGGCAGTCAGTCGGAAGAATAGATTGTATTGGCAATCTCACAGATTATTTTCTCTTACACTATTACTTTGTGTAATAATAGGTGAACGTCCTTTTTGCGACTCGTTATTTGTATAAAAATATCAAGCCTTTTGGATATCACTATTCCAATAAAGTTGCGAATTGAAAGAATTTATCATTTTTGTCATTATTACCTTCGTCATCATGAGCCATTTAAAGGAAATTCCAGTTTAAAGTTCTACTGAATAAGACGGTTGTTTTAAGATCTGTATGTTCGTTTGTTGTCCATTTGAATGGAATAGAAATTCAATCGTCAAGTACATAGATTTTATTGAACTATCTTTAAAATACTTCAGACTAAGTTACAATCATTTATACTTTCATTCGTATGAGTGGCATCAGTACACTTGTAGTATTAACGTCAACTACTGACTTTCTGTTAAGATGATTTTAACGGCGTAGTTAAGGACTTAAACTACTGAACGACATATTACTACCCAACAGGGATGCACTAGAGTTCCTTGTTTACTCCTTACTTTCTTTACTTTATTTATCAGTTGTGAGTGATGAACTCAATCACCTTTAATTGACAGTGGCAGAAAACAGCTGATGGCTACCATAGCTTATGTGTTATGAGTCAATGTAAACAGGGAACAATTTTACAAATTGTACTGTTAAGTGTAACCCTGTAGGATCAATCATTATTTATTTTAATTTTAAGACAGAGAAGACCCAGCAAAACTGTAAACAAAAAATAATACCTTCACCATTTTCCGTCCCCATGGGTTCAGATTCCTGATAATACCTTCTGGATATACAGCGTGTCCGAGGCCACACGGCTCACATTGAGATGCCAGACCGCAGAGGCGCAGTTCTCATACAGCAGAAGGGAGAACATCATAATCACCGGGAGTGGAATTCTGAATGACACCCATAATTGCTACGTATATGGTGGCACATTTACACTCTTGCCTCATTCCCTGGGAGAAAGTAGGATCGAAACCTTTATGGACTTCCCCATCATAATACCACAAATACACTCCTTATTAACATCAGACGAACAAAGCTTGTTTCAGGAACCAGCAAAAATTCAACAGGTGATAAGTGACATCACCATAGGACGACAAAATGGAGCACCATTCACAGAACTGAAAAACCTAAAGCATACGGCAGCACTACTGAACCACGGCTGTGCACGAAAGAACTTTTTCATCACCATCGCAGCCAATAGTACAGTAATAATCTTGGTGATATCGTTAATTGCTTTTGAACAAAAACATTGCCTTGTGTTGTAGCTTAAGCAAGAAGTTACAAAAAGAAGAAACTAGACCTACTCCAATGGAGACAACTCTGTGATCACAGGAGACAACGGGAGGCACGATGCCTTGATATACTGCGAAACCAGAAATCACGGCCAAAAGCTTGTTCGTCGTGAGATGATGTCAACTAGTAAACCAGGGAAGAGGAGAGGAGAAAATGGAAAAAAGGGGGAAGGCGAGAAGAGGAGAGGAGAAAATGGACAAAAAATGGGAAGGCGAGAAGAGGGGAAAATGGCGTAAAAAAGCTAAGAAGAGGAAAACTACAGCACATCATGGAGACGTATTAATGTAAATTTCTATTCAAATTAGTGTATGACGTATTGGACAAAGAGTGGGTTGAATTTTTTTCTTTATGAATATATCCTTAATATATAATTCATCTTTAATGATGGGGGAGTGTAGATAGCACTGAACCCAGGACAGAAAGGAAATACAGTTACTCAATTCTACTGCAAAGTGATTGTAAAATATACAAGTAGTTGTCAGCTATCCCTATCTTCCTCAAGGTTGTAATGAGTAATTACTGTATACAAGTAAAATACAAGCATTGATTACAAGTAAAGGGTACCGTGCTTATGAAATATTACATAATTAACATAAACACTAGCAAAATAATAGTTATGACTTGGCCACCCACTTGAGAGTAAAATGTACTATATAACCCGATCGTATTAGGCGTTAAAACAGAACTGCATTCCCTATGGACTTTTGACATATCAGCCCTGTGGTCTGGTTATCTCAAGTTGGGGCTAATCTCCATCCAATCTCCGGTCCACGATGAGACTGTCTCAACCAACTTGTAAGTAGCTCACAATTCTTTGTTTTACTGGTCACCACTGCCAAAGTCTAGATAATATGTCATAAGTATTCATACCTGAATCTTAACTTATCTCACTTTAATGTTAAATTAATACAACCACTCAGTTCCTATTTTATATGTGATTTTTATAAATAAACCTTAATACTATTGTGTTAAACTTTCGTCTGCTTGATTTAGGATAACTGTTAGGACCGCTCCAATCCCGCTACCCAAATTATCCTTAATCCGGCACGACAACAGAGATAGTGATTATTTGATGTTTACATCCTAATCTAACGTCTATATAATCTGTTATTTAATTGGAGTTCAACTCCTGCTTATTTTAGATACTGTACGCCTTGTATATTTTCACCTTGTGCCCGCTGTTCATTGCGCGATAATCCGTTACCGGTCAACCGATTTGGTCCAAAATAAATAAGTTTCGTCCCATGGACGTTGTAAGTATGTATACCAGCTTTCATAAAAATATGATAAAGCGTATTGGAGTTAACGCGCGTACAGATACACTGACGGACAGACAGACAGACATTTTTCCCCTCCACCGTTCAATCTTAGAAAGTACCACTATGACACTTAATAATAATTAATGAGTAAAAAATTATGTATATTCCAATGTAAAAGTATCCTATACATACCAAACGGTATCATTTCTTTCATTTTCAATGACTTCTATGAATTCTTCTAATGAACGTATTCCTTATATATTGGACCAACCACCCGATATGAAGTTGGCTGTGCCCAAATAAATGAGGACGAGGTGGAAAAAAGATCGCTGTAAGAGCCACTTATCTCCTCCTTGAGTAATCTTTATAACATTCCTGAAGAAAACTGGCCGGTGCATAGTTTGCTGTTCGGCGCAAGAAACGGAATATGTGTACAAAAGATTGTTACGTTTTATTTTGAGGTGAAAATTTGGACAAAAATTATTATAGACATAAAACCATGACTGAATCGTACAGAATCCCATATACTTTGAATAAATCATTTGTTACGGATCTTCTGAATAGAAAATGTTTGAACTTGAAGCTTAATATTAATTTTCTATTATTTAATTCAATTCTGTTATGTAAAATGAAAATGTCAGAATAATGTACCCAAGAAAACAAACACTTGGATCTCTGCTCAATACATCATTAAACATTTTAACGTAACGATTAACGAAAAGATGATAAAAAGAACGTTTTCGGTGTATTGAGTAAGAATTTTTCTTTATGGATACCATTGGAGTATTTATCAATGTTTAAAATGTTTCGGGCGAATTTATCTGGACAGAAAGTCGATTTGAGTGAATTATCAGAATGTGAAATTAGAAAAATGTACTGGCCATGCTTTAAGTAAAGAAAGTTACTAGAATGTATTAAGAAGATTTATTAGGGTTATGTATCCTTCGAGATGCGATGTGACTATACAGACGATAAGAAATAAGTCACACGAAGAGGCTGAAAAACGGTTTTATTTTGTATTTTTCACATTTAATCAAATAAAAATTGTTTAGAGTTCACATGCATGATTACATCTCTGTCAATCCTCTTTCTAGTATCAGTTACCTTGTATCTAGACAGACACTTATATAGATATATAAGCTTTCATGAACCACAGATTATTGTCTCTGTTGGACATTACATGAGAATATTATAGGAGAAAAATTCCTCCGACACTGGGACTTGAACCCAGGACCTTTGGCTATTGGCGCGCGAATAGCCAAAGGTCCTGGGTTCAAGTCCCAGCGTCGGAGGAATTTTTCTCCTATAATATTCTCATGTAATGTCCAACAGAGACAATAATCTGTGGTTCATGAAAGCTTATATATCTATCTTGAATGTCAACTGTACAATAACAGTGGGAGCCCGGTCACAAAAATCACTAATTAGTGTGCCTCACAGTACTGCATGTGACATAACTTGTCTGTCTGTGAGGTAGACCATTAGGGCAATCAGTCATAGGAGAGAGGTTCCATCCGGCGCTGTGAGTTGAACTCCGGCTTAGCTCAGTTGGTAGAGCATTGGCGCGAATAGTCAAAGGTCCTGGGTTCAAGTCCCAGGGTCGGAGGAATTTTTCTCCTATAATATTCTCAGACACTTATATGTCATTTTCAGAGTGTTCCAAAAGAATGGAGCCAATAGAAGAGCATGTTTGAGTAGATTTAAATAAAATTTAATTTGGTAATATTCATTACACTTTGGACAATTTTCAATTTTGGCTCATTATGAATGATAGATATCATAAGATGAACATCAAAATCATTTCCCCGTGGTATCAAAATGCAGTTCTTGGGATTAAATGTTGAAGATTTTCCAAAAAAACTGGTGTATATGAAAAAAAAAAAGTGAAAATATGATTGAGGAAAATTGTTTTGGGTAACACTCTTTACTTGAATTGCTGTGTCACGTCTTTTGTAAACTATTTTCATTCGTCTCCAGCATTTAAAGACAAAGGTATTGCTACCTTACAACACCTCAGTTCATTTCTATTTAAAAAAGCTGAATACAAAACGTTGAAATATGACATGGAAAATGGTAACACTCATTACAAATTCAGTACGTTCCACCAACTTCAAAAACTCATATACAATCACAAAACGAGAAAACTCATAATTCCTATGCGGTTTCGTAAACTACAATAGTGGTATGATGCCAGTTGTTCAGAAAAACCGAAGTTGAATTTTCAAACTGGGGATCCTGTCGAGGAGGCAAAACGGCAATTTTTTTGAGAATGACTCAATGCCGAAATGGTTTGGACAGAAATTTACCAGGACAGAAAATTCATTTGACTCAAACATAGCATGGATTCTTTCATTTTTTGTTTGTTTGTTTTGTTTGTAATAGCTAGAAACGTACACAACATAGTACGAGTAGAATTTACCATGCGTTTCAGCTGCACAGAAATAACACTATATGTTGGGAAGTCTGTACACTGGGGTATACCAACGTATAAGGTTAAAGAGAAGATGATCATACGTAGACTGATGTCCTGAAATAGATCATCTTGAAGTAATGACAGACTCGCAATGGCCCTGACCGGCACAGCTGCCAAATGACGTAAAGGAATTGGCAAATCACAGGGGTAAACAGTACAATAATAAAAGTTCAAGTTCGACGCCTGGGCGGGGACAGACATTCGTCAATTAAACAACCTATTTGTTTACACTGTCACGGTGTCATTAATATGATATGAAGGGCAAGCAGTTTTTTTTAGATATACGTTACGGATAATTGTCTTAAAAATAAAAATGTATTTATTAAGACAATTATCCTACCGGTTGTACTATATTAGATGTGAGATATGGTCCCTCACACTTCGGGAAGAACATAAATCTCAGAGTGTTCGAAAACAGGGTAGCCTTCTTAGGAAAATATTTCTACCTAAGAGAGATGAAAACAGACTGGAGAAAACTGCACAATGACGAGTTTCATAACTTATACTCTTCACCGAATATAATGAGGATGAGGATGCGCGCATGGGGGAGAAAAGACATCTAAAAGACACTGGAAGACCCGAAGGGAAGAGACCAATTTGAAGACCTGAACTTAGGTGGGATGAGAATATTAGAATAGATATAAGAGAAGTTGGATTTGCGAGGGATTGTTGGATGGAATTAGCTCAGAATAGGGTCGAATGGCGGGCTCATGTAAGCGCGGCAATGAACCTCAGGGTTCCAAAAATATATATAATATTCCTTTAGCTTGCTTAAGAATTGTCTTTTGCCATTGAGTAAGGTAGTAAATAAATACCGGTAATTAATTTAATTTCCCATATGGCATTGGAATTTTGAAAACCCAATTTATTCCAGGAGTAGATAGTTCAGAAGTGACAGCAGGATATAAGCTTATCTCAATTTTGTTAAAGCATCCCCAGACTAAAATATATCTTATTTTCGACTGAAAAGGTAAATAAATCTATCGTCAGGTATGCAAGTGATTCAAATGGTGACTTACTAATAGAAACAAGCAGTCTTTGATAGGTTTGAGGTTCAAATTCCTTGGCTACCCAATCTGATAATCTTTTTGCGGTGTTCCCCACTCGTAGAGACTTTACTTTCCTCTATCTCGAACGTTTCCTTGTGAAGATTTTATAATTTAAAATATAATTAGGCCTACTCAAACTTAAAATTAAAATTGTATGTGTAAGAGAAGCAAATAACAAAACTAATATAAAAGATTATTTTTGCCTCATATTAATCTTATCAGTCATTATTAATAGCCAAAAATGCTAATATGCACGCGCATAACCCAATAGTTAAATTCACTTGTACAAAAGAGAACATCGGTGTAGATTACCATCCACGTGAACAAAGTCAAGAAAGCAGTCTAACCGGGAGCTTAACCTTCACGTATCTGCTGAGTAACAAGATACGCCGACCTAACCACAGTGCACATCATCCATCTTATGCAAAACTGTAGCATTAAGTCGCTTCGTCATCTGAATGCGATGTTTGAGTGGGTATCCTCAGCAAACTATACAACTAGCTTATTAAAACGTTCCTCTCAAATCTTCTGAAACTACATTCACACCACTTTCACTTACACAAATTAAACAATTTGGAAGTACATATTTATGTATAGAAAATAATCTACAGTACATGCCATCAAAGACATCTAATAAGCCCCCGTTTGTACATTTTTGTCGCCCTGGGTGGCAGTCAGTATCGCGCTGGCTTTCTGTGCCCAAGGCTGCGGGTTCGAACCCGGCCCAGGTCGATGGCATTTATGTGTGCATAAATGTGGCAAGCTCATGTCAGTAGATTTACTGGCATGTAAAAGAACTCCTGCGGGACAAAATTCCGGCACACCGGCGACGGTCAATGGCCTACGTTGCAGTACATCCCCGTCGTTAAATAACCATATACCAACCAACCTTTTGTGCATTTTAAAAAGTTTTGTACAGAAAACTGTTTATCGTGAAATTGTATAAGCTACACTATTCTATTTCAAGGAGTCTATGAATATAGAGTAAAAGTCATATGTGCTTCGCTGATGACTGAATACTCATTCAGCATCTTATTTCAGAAAAATTTGGCGCTTCCATTGGTGGCAGGCTTTATTAAAGGTGGTTGAAAACGCTACGTATAATACAAATTTATAAACTAAGAGAATTCTTCACGTTGTGAAGTTAAATTAGTTTCACAACATGATTCCTAATTGCAATAGAAATGTATTCACATGACGAAGTTGACAATCTTAGGTTTGTGCACATTCTAATACAAAGATTTTGAGGATTTCCAGATCCATTAATGTTACTGGAAACACAAATAGTGAAAATACTGATTGGTGTTTATGTAAGATTTAATTTCGTTAGGAAGGAATGTTCACTTATTCCTGTTTATTTGCGAACATGGAGTAGTTGACAAGGTTTGTATTGAATCCTCAGAAATTCCGATTAAACGAAACCGCACATCTTACTGACAGTTTCATGGCTGCGAAAACGACATAACAGAGTCTTGTAATTACCGGACAGTGTTCGCTGATTTGAAAAATCACAGCTCGTCTGTTACAGAGGGAGTTTCATACTTGGCACAAGGCTCTGCTCTGAGAGTGCCAATTAACATTTCTTCTCACATATTATGTGTCTGTTATACAGCTCAGCAAAGTCATGAGAATCCAAAATACAGAATCTTCCTGACAAACTTTGCGAAAAAAAAAAATTATAACTCCAATGTCTATCATAACTAATTTATTAGCCAATATTAAGAGAGTAGTGGGTGAAATATTTACCATTTTTGGATATTTTTTTTATTAAAATACTTTAATATAAGTTATACCATATTGTACAAGTTGGCTAAGCTTCAGAGCCCTCAAGCACTTTTAAGTCTCCCTATTAAACGATACACTATTTAAAGACCGCACTCGTAGAATGTTTTAATGTTTAAATCTTATTAATGGAAATAAACAACAATAAAAAAAATTAAACCGCCTTCAAAAGGTTATTCTTAAGATAAATTAAAATAATATTAAAGTTGACTTTTAAGAAGGCGTCTGTTATAGGTAATTCGCTACTTACGAGGTTATATGTACATATTTTTCATTTAAACGGCTTGCAAAATTTTAAAGTCATTTTCCAATACTTCTTATTTCTGCTGCATTTCTATACATTCAGAGCTAAATGGTTCTATTTTTTATTAAAATATATACTTTTTAAGTAAAGACCAATGAGTACATTAATCATGAATTTCTTTACTATGAAATTTAAGATATGCATTAGATATAATTTCTCTTCTTTTGTAGTTAATGTACAAAAAAATTAATGTGTTTTCGAAATGTGTAATCGGTCCTATTAAAAAATCAGACACTACGGAAAATTATGCGACAATTTTATTTTAAAATATGCTAATTTTTCTATCTTAATTTTCGAATAACTCAAAAGTAGTAAACCGACAGGAATGAAACTACTCAAAAACATTATAATATTAAACCATGAGTGGGCCTAAAACAAATAGCAAAATTATGCAAATAGCTTTAAACCTAAACATGGTTGTTTCATACCTTAAGGCAATTGAAATTAAAGTTTTAATGTAAGTCGAGAGCATAAAATAAACGTTAAGGCAAGTTTTGGGCCAAGTTTTATTAATGGTAGGATAAAGGAAGACGAAGGAAAGAAGGAAGGAAGGAAGGAAAGAAAGAAAGAGTGAAAAATAAGACATTTAAATACAGGACAGAACGCCTGAAGAACGCCTGATACCAAATTTAAGAAGTATGATGAATATACCTAGGTAATGTTGAAAACCAAAACTAATTATATCTTATAGAAAACTAAAATAAAATAAATTAAAAAGAAGGAAATAAAAACAGACAGTAATATACAGAAAGAAAGAGTTTGAAAGTTGATGTAAAATAGGCAATGAAAGATTAGATTTGTCATGAAAACCCAATGGATGTATTTACTTTGTGAAATGCAGTATAAATAAAATATATTTTGTGCAGTTGAGCCTAAAATCCTTATACTAATATGCAACCCGTCACTCCAGGTAGTTTTCCCCATTCATTGTACGACGGCTTGATGGACTGATGGAGTGAACGGATGGATTTTTGCTGGACTGGATATCCAGCAGACCCATCATTTCATGCCAAACGGACGGCAGCCTTCCCATTCATTATGAGATTTTGGAGTGACACCACTCCATTGGACGTTTGGAGCGATAGTGAATGGCCGTCTTTAAAGTTCCCCGAAGCTTCCACCAGCTCCTTGCGGTATTCTCTGGCATTTCTCCCTCGGATAGTGACTATTTTGACGTAAGAATGCGTTCGCATTTTGTCATATCCATTATACACGGCAGGTGACTCACAATTAAATTACCATCGCCTCTATTCGTACAACCTATCATCAAAATGCTATAAAATTATGTGTCCGTATACTAGAGATGCCGGTGACATACAACTCACCTTACTTTGAGAATAAAAATAGTTTTCATGGCGTAGAGTGGGATAGAGTATTGGGGATAGAAAAATTAAACTTATTATTCCATGCATCATCTGCAACAAGCTCCATCCCTATGAATGTTTTGAAAATAAGGAAAGGAATATTAATAAAAAAAAAATCACATTGCGAGAGTAAGGAAAAAGGATTTTAAAGAATAAATATATAAATAAACTGTCAAATAATTAAATAAGGCCCTATGAATAGGTAGCCAGAAGTCAGCATGAAAACGTAAATGGGCTGTAATAAAAAAGAGATGACAGCATTACAGTGAAATCCAGTCCTAAGAAACCCGATACAGCTTCATGGAGTGTGGGTTGAATTCGCTAATTCTGTTCTGGTTACTGCCTTGTTATTCAATTATGCGGTACACTGACTCTGTTGGGGGATAGAGTTTTTAACTTATTATTCCATGCAACATCTGCAATCTTTCAATATCGCAGATATTTCGGGAGGGGTTTCAACCCCCTCAACCCTCTCCCACGTACGCCCATGTTCTGCACTTGGTATACTAATGGATGTTTAAATTAAACGAATTTAAACATATGGCATTATTATAAGCATTATCGAGGTGATGGGGGTAGGATACATAGGCGTATCGAGGGGGGGTTTGGGGGTTTGAACCCCCCCCCCATTGATTAAGAAAAGGAAAATTGTATAATTTTTTTAATTCTGCCCATAAATTACTTAATACTAGTATAAAGCGTGGGAAGCTTAAAACTCGTTATTTTGCGTCTTAATTTTTAAAATTTTCCGGGGGACGACCCCCGGAAGCTTAAAACTCGTTAATTTGCATCTTCATTTTTTAAATTTTCCGGGGATGTTATAACCTCCCCCCCCCATATGGTCGGCCTGGTTACGCCTATGGTAGGATATGATCTGAGGAAGAGCATAGCTCGCCCTGGCTCCCCTCTGGCTAGGGGCTTGAAATTCGGCAAGGAGAGTAGCCTAATTTGTCTCTAACGTGCAAGAGACCGTCGCGCTTCAAGTCTGTAGCATTCAGTTCGAAAACCTGGTGTTGGCTTCGTTTAATCGTCTAAGCTTAACAGTACATTACAAATAACTTGATGCATCCAATAACAAAGAGACTTGTTTGATACCATTTACTGTACTGTAATTTTCCACTGGACAGTTAGAAGATCGCCCTGGGCAATGTTAGAACACATGGTAAACTGAAGCACGTGTGTAACTTATTTGCATATTATGTAATAGTTCTTTGACCTGCATTTAAACATCCTTATTCCGTAGTTTGTAGCCCAGTTGAAGATCATGACAAGTGACTTACAGGAAATGAACGTTGATTTTTGGTAGCTTTTATATGAATGATAATAAGAAAGTCAGTAAAGATTATATGTTATTTATTATGATTGTTATTATTAGATAATCATTATGCTAATATTATAAATATATTTAGTCAATTTAAAACAACTCTAAAATCGTTTTTCTCGTCCAGTTCCAAAATTTGACGACTTTCATCATTTCTCTGCTGAAGATCGCTACATGTTTCCTATATGCGTCGACTTCGGGGAGCAAGGTATTTTCTGCCACCCCAATATTTAACTTTATCATTTAAGGCCAATGTATAACTACTAAAAACCCAATTATTGCCTTCCCCAACTATATTTTCAAGTTGGTGCCTCAGCTTATAATAAATTACAAAATATTTTTTAATGTAGGCATTTTTCTTTCCGGAGATAGTCTACTTTTTTTTATACTAATGATCTTCTAAAGTTTATTCTTATTCGTCACCCTCGTACTTCTTCTTCTTCTCCTTCTTCTTCATAAACCTATTAAACTGAAGTTAAACTTACATTGTGAGCATATTGGTAAAGATGACAACCGTAATGTAAGTTTAAAAGTAAATCCAGCCTTAAAAATAATTTAAAAATGGTTAGATTCAAACTTATAATCTTTAAATATCTCAAAAACAACTTTTATAAGCTTTTCTTTGTATTCAGTAGTAAACAGTAGTAAACGCCAAACCCAACCCAGCTTTAAATATAAAATTGCATGAAACCATTTGAAATTCTAAGCAAATGTGTTTAAAGAATCTTCTGAAGTTAAATACTTAGGAATTATTATTGATAGACACCTCAAATGGGAGAAGCATATTGCATTTATCACAAATAAAATATTTACAAATTTGTTATTCTTCGAAATTTACTTCCAATTTCTACATTACGTGAATATATCTAGCACTAGTTGAATCGTTAATCCAATACGGAATTATTGGCTGGGGTAGCGTTTCTAAGACCATTTGTACAAAATTAATTTTAATTCAAGAGAGAATAGTAAAAATTTGTTTAAATAAACCTATTGATTACCCATCATGTCGAATTCAATGTTATGAAAATCGAACAGCTGTATAAGTTAAAATTATTAATATATTACCATAAAAAAAATTCTAAATTTATTTCCTATAGTCATTGTCAAAATACAAGAAGAAACGCCATCTTTCGTTTCGCTTAATCAAAATGTAAGACGACCAAGGGCAGTTACATGGTAAAAACTATGGTTGGAAATCCTATAACAATTTTATTGCTGAGTTCCCTGAATATGTAAATTACAATCTTAAACATTTTAAGAGGAAAATAAAAAAAAATATTATATAATATTAATAGCACAATTTTAATTTTGTTTGGTCTTTGAATGTTTTCAATATAATTCATTCTTTTTTTTTTTGCAAATGCTATTTTAAACCACTGGTTAATGCTGAAAAATTATTTTTATATACATTGTACTCATAAATTTAGAATTTTTCGTTTGTAGAATACTGTGTATTGATATGTAATTATATTTATATTAATCTATTATACCCCTATACACGAGCTTTGCTCATATAGGGGTATGTTTGGTTTTATTTGTTTTTACTTGTATTAAATGTGTAATAATAACAATGTAAGTAAGTAATGTTAATAAAAAAAATTAATAATAATGTTTAATTTAATAATTTTGAACTGTAGTACAGAGTATTTTCTTTCTATCACAACGAAAACAATAAACACTAAAATTCGTATAAAATGAAAAGTACAAAGAAATTAACCTAAATTCAGTTGACATGGGTCCTTTTTGCTTCCACGTTTCTACACATGAATGAATATAGGGTTCAAGGTCATGCCCTGAAGATGATTGTTTGAAACACACAGGAGGTAATTTTCGCCGTCCTTGTGGGCTGGGCTGACCCTGCCACTTGTTGATTGTTGAGGGCGTCACGAAGAGCATCGGGGCCTCATCTGTTCGGGGGAAGTCGCAAAAAGCGAGGGCTTAAACAGATTTTCATTATGTCATATTCGATGAGACTCGTTCGTCTGTCATATTGTTAAAAGTGGGGGAAAACAATGTTCTGCAATCCATATAATACCAATATTATTACGGATCTTGCTTCCTTCAAACTTCGGCCAAAGGTATTATTTAAAGTGTGGATAGTAGAAGTAGGGCAAAATAACTATAGTTAGTTAAAAAGCCTGTTGGCTAGTCTTACCGGAAAAAAGCTTCTTAAATTTTTTTTTTTCAAAATGGCGTCATTGATTACACAATGGAACAGAACAATATAATGTAATGTAATGTAAGTGTTTATTACAGTAATTAACTTTTTACAAATTTTAATGCAAACAATCGCATGAGTCCGCATGGACCGTACATACTGAACGCAAAAACACACACAAAAAAAGAACAAATAATATAAATACAACATAACACACACAAACTAAATCTATTCCTCACCCTCCACACCCGCATTGTGCGTGAGCCTGTGATACACGTAACAGTTTATAGGGGAAAATGTAAAAATACATAAAAATAGGTTTTATTTCGCGGATTATGGCGTTTGTGGTTTTATTTATGATATTCGCGTTATTTCGCGGCTTACATTTTGCCCGCAAACGGTACATAACATCTTAACTTATCAAGATAATATAATCATTTTATATTGGTTTTAATTTATATTGATTTCAGTCTAATTTTTTTAGCTGTCCTATAGACAACCCCGGATTTTCGGGGCCTTCTTTTATGATTCAACTATCGTCTTATCTGCGGAAATATACGATATTATTATTTGAAGAAACTCAATTTCCCACATAACAAAATACATATATTTTTTATAAATATATATTTTACAAATACAGGTAAACCCTTGTAAACTCACTCATATATCCAAAATATACATAAATAATTTAATGTTAATAACCACTTCTGACACTGGTGTCTTTACGAGATCTCACACGAGTGTGGAAACTGAATGAATGGATTTGCTAAATGCAGCCGGCAGTTTCAAATTCTGGGAATATGTGTGCTCAGTGCAACCTCTATCAGGAATGAAATATCTACTTTAGAATCAGCTAATTCAAGAGAATTCAAGATTCAAGGTATGGGTAGAGAAAGTGTTGAGAATTTCACATGTTAAATGTTTTAAATTACCCACCATTTTAATGTTGTTTTGAAAGAGTTAATCTGTCCAAAATATCATCTTGACATGAACAGATACATTTTCAGGGCCTACGACATTTTATATTCTTCCTGGATACTATTTCTTGCATTTCTATGTACCCTAGGGTTGAGTGATCAGTTACGTGCTTTTGTGAAATTATGTAGGTACATTAATTTACCCAATTTGTCCTTTAATTTACCATTAATTAATTGTCCTTAATTAATTTACCCAATTTACCAATTTGTCATTTAATTTACCCTTAATTAATTGTCCTTAATTAATTTACCCAATTTACCAATTTGTCCTTTAATTTACCCAAGTGCTAGTTCAAAGATCGGGCGATAAAGTGCTTATTTACATTAATAATTACCAGGATAAAGAAAAATAAATCACTTCATACCAAGAGACAAGACATAAAAGTAGAGGTGGTTAGTTCGTCGTAAACATCTTTTTTTGTGTGGAATTTTCTGGTAAACTCAATAATTCAATCATATCAGATATTAAAAATTCCACTTGTTAGTAGTAAGCCTTTAACTCACTGGCGTGCTATACGGTGGGAGTTCGATCGAATGACAATAGTTTTACTTTCACTATTATAGTGTCCAACTTTCGACAGTAGTTGCATAATAGGATATTAATAGTGTGGTTAGGTTTTGAAGACAATCTCAGCTCATATAAAATCAGTTCGGTGGTACGTGGATAGTGTGTGTTGGTTTCCAAACAGTAGTCAACTGTGAAGTGTGAGTTGATCAATTATCAATGGGATAAATTAATGTGTTATTCCGCATTTGAAGTAAAATTATGAGTAATCACAATGCTCCTTATTTAGTTATTTATCTGTACCGGAGTGAGAATACTGGATTTTACATTTTAAGTTTCCTAATTCTTCTGATATCTACAGTAAGTGAAATATTTTCTAAAATTCAGCTGTAAGTTTAAAAGTGTAATCTGTTTTCTAAATCGAGATCTGAGCCTTTTTTGTGAATCTGGTTTTAGAGCATGTGCTTGAATCCTATTGAAACAAATTAGTTAGATAAGGTTTACCGCAGGAAGTCTTTCCATCAACTGTCAACACATACGTAGGACATTTTTTCTAGCTCTACCTCTGATTATCTTTCTCGTGGAAGACAACAAAAAATAACAGTGAGTGATTATTTTCTGGTCATGCACGCAGAATATGTGTTAACAGAAAGTATGTATATCAAGAAACATTGGTGAATGTAATTAATGTTTTATTCATGTTAAAATGTATATTAGAGATTAATAAATTATCTTTCGATGCTAGAAGAGATATGATTTGGCACAAGTAAACCGAGAAATTCTTAGTACTTTAGTGTCATTTCCCGAGTTAGTGTTTCTAGTGCCATTTCTATGTTGAAATTCCGCTAAAATCTGCTATAGACTTATGTCATCAAACCTTTTCTTCTCATTTCACGTAATTGAAGTATATTTGGTTTTTACCATGATTAAGATTCCTCATTACCTTAAGGATCTGGCTAATGTAATAAACCTCTGTAAGTCTTCAACCCTTAACAGCGGCATCTTTAAAGGACAGCCTACCCTCATATACCCTCACGAGAACTACTAAGTTTAACGGTCGAAATGAACATAACTTAAACCTCAACAAGGAAAGGAGGAAGAAATAATTAAACAAAAAATAGTTTACATCCACTCATAGAGCCCAGCATGTTATTTTGTTGTCAAATAAGTTCCTTATGGTTTAAACACACCTGGTTTACAGGCTTTTAACATTCCTGTCCCACCTGTTATTGTCACATTGCTTTTCAATTTAAGCATTTTCAACCAAAAGAAGAAGGAAAGAATATTATACATGCAGCACAATTGCAAAACATAATATTTGCAGCTGACTTATAGTAGCAATAATGTTAAAGTAGGCCTATAATACAAATAACAATCATCATTATCATCATCATAATCGTCATCATCATTATCATCTATATCTTTATGACTGCTTAGAAAGAGATAAAAAATCTTATGTGAAACTCACATACTTCCTCTGCCCAAATAAAAGTTTGCCTCTTAGTAGCCTATAACATAGGCCTATTGTGTATGGCATTCTCTTCAAGTCAATTGGTTATAAAACGAAGAGAATGGCGTTACCACATCGTATCGCATCGCATCCCCGCAAAATCTGAATAATGCACTCACGTAACTTTCTTTACTCTAAGCCTGACCAGTAAGTTACAAACGTCTGACGTCACATTCTGATAATGGAATAAGAGGCCGTACTGCAAAGAGCTCGTATTCAATTGTTTCAACCTAATGCAAAGCTTTATTGTTCACCAGGTATGAGAGAGTTTCTACAAACAATGGGTGACAAAACTACCCATCAGATAATTTTTTCGAAAAATGTTTAGCTCTTGTTATAAGCACCCCATGTACAATATTTAAAGAAAATAATTGAGCTGTTTTCAAAAAAATCGTGAAAAACTAAATTTTCTTTATGAAAAGTCCTCTTAAAATAAAGATAAATTTGTCGCCAATCTTCGTGTCACTTTCTCAGAAGACATCTAACCCAAATACAAAATATTTTTTTCACACGATTTTCCGTTCTGGAGCTAGGCTATTCACAGACACACAGAGACGTGTTTCTGGAAACATTATTTTTGGATTCAGGGGACCTCAAAACATATATATACGGTTTGAGGTCCCCTGCATCCAAAAATAATGTAAATAATATATATATATATATATATATATATATATATTTATTGTACTAAGAATATTACAGGCTAATGCCCAATTACAATATTCTCGCTTATATTAATACACCAGATTCTAATATTAAATATTTAAAGTGATATTCAAAATGATTAAATTAATACTATAACTGTAAAAAACACACACAGAAAAGAAAAGCAGAAACACAAACAATATGACAATTACACAAGGGAACATATGAAAAACAAATAATAATATAAATAATAATTTAATAGTTTTGGAGGAAAATATATTATATCAGAAAGATTCAAATAAAGAAAATGACATGGAGCATATTTTAATAATTATTATATTAAAATTTTCAATTTTTTCACATGTATTTTTAAACCGGTTATTGTTAGTATTAAAAAAAATATCTATTTTGTCCATTTTGTGCAATTGATTGTATAGTCGGAGTACATTATAAAGAGGAGAATTATTATGAGAGTCAGTGTTTGCTTTTGGGATGAAAAATATATTTCTTTGAGAATATTAATATCATCTATTTCATTCATTATTAATTAATTTGTATAAAAACAATAATGCATGAATATTTCGTCTGTGTGATAATTCAAAGATATTGAAATATTGTAACATAGTTGAATATGATTCAAATTTAGGATAGTAGTTAAACTGTTTGAAATACGTATATTTTAGTAATTTATTTCGAATGGACTCTATCCATTTCCTGTATTTAATGGTAGTAGGATTCCAAATTAATTAGCAATATTATATATATATATATATATATGTGTGTGTGTGTGTGTTAAAAACTCAACTTCGAATTTCGGGGTCGAACACAATACTTTATCTATAGAACCTATGATACTGACAGAGGAAGTAAAAAGAAAATTAGAGGAAAATCTGGACTAGGCGTACATTAAACTATGCTGCCAATTATAAGATTCTAAATTAATCAACTTCATCCGGATTTTTTCTCCTTCTACATCTATCGAAAATATTTTCAAACAAAGCAACATTCAAAATCTAAAGCAAAATGACAAGTTCGATCATAATATAATGTTAACCACAGTTGAAGATACTTTCTCCATTCGTCCCATAAGTACAATGCATAGAGGAAATATTGTATTTGATCGTGAATATTATGTTGAATTTTCAGCATCAATACATGTTTTATGGTTGCCTGAAATTTATAATGCAGTTTTCATAAATGTATATCTGTGATTAGCATAACCCGAGAACGAAACATCATAGTAAAATAATATTACATTTGGGTTAAACATCCATGGGGGATGTGATACGAAGATCGCCGATAACTTTCACCTACTTCTATTACCACTTTACATAAATAAATTTAATTATTCGCAGCTTTCTCGAAAACGGCTCTAACGATTTTGTTTAAGCTGCTTATACTAAGGGCTAAAATTTTATTTGAAAACATTTTCGTAAAAATTGTCTGAAGGGTAGTAATAAGCCAGCCACCGTTTGAATAAATTCAGGCTTATATGTTTTGCTGGAGAACAATTATTTTCATCAGTGAACAAAAAATACATACGTACGTAATAGCCTTTTATTCTATTCCAGAATCCTAAGTGAGAAAGATGTACTATCCATATACTTAGAGCACAGAAAGCTATGTGCTTGATTCACTTAAGCTTTTTCCACTCCTTAGCTGATTGGGATTATAAATGTTGTAGTGATGTTCATAAATCCAGGCATATAAAATTTCTCATGCTGCATACTGGACGGTAATTGATAGTATCACTTAATCATCTCACTTCATTATCCATTCCTTTGTTTCAGAAGCCAAAACTAAGTGGACAGTCGCTGGAGTCGAGATATGCCAAAACTGGATGTGAATGTTCTAGAATATAGAAATTCAGGCAACATGGCTGGTAGTGAGAATCATACCTCTAACAAGTAAGTTGTAATGTAGCAATGAAAAGGGTGTGCTTTGGTCTATTAGTAATAATCATGATACTTTTCAGTGGCGTAGTATGTAGTTACAGAAAAATTATGTAGATTGGAAGAGAAATAACTGTGTGTACTTTCATAAATACCGTACAGAATGGGTTCTTAAATCGTGGATATTGTTTGTAAATTAACATGATGAAGGTGTAATGACTTTGCGAAATGAGAGTTGTTTTGTGAGTTAAAAAACTTCAAATCTTTAAAGTGTTATGTATGAGGACCGTCCACAAAGTAAACATGGAAATATTTAAGCAACAGATGTAGCAAGTGTTCAGCTATTTTCCAACATATTCGCCACAGGAATTGTGACATTTGTCATACCGTGGGACCAACTTTTGAACACTTGTGTCGTACAAGTCTGCCGCCTGGGATTTGAACCACTATGTGACAACCATCTCTCTGTCATTCTCTGTCATTTCTTGAGGTGTAGAAAAAGATGGAAATCACTGGGAGCGAGGCCCGGGCTGTAGGGTGGATGTTAAAACATCTCCTAGCCGAACGTTTGCAGGAGACTTGCAGGGAGGTGTTGAAGTCTTCACCCTACAGCTCGGACCGCACACTCAGAGATTTTTATCTTTTCCTACCCCCAAGAAATGACAGTGAATGATAGAAAATGGTAGTGCTTGGCAGAGAAACGGAGAAGGTTCAAATCCTAGGCGGCAGACTTCTATGGCACATGATCTCAAAAGTTAGTCCCACGTTATGACAAATGTCTCGATTACGGTGGCGAATATGTTAAAAAATAGCTGAACACTTGCTGTATCTGTTGCAATAAATATTTCCATTAAATTGAGTTTGTGTTGTGGAAAAGTTACTTTATGGACGCGCCTCTTAGATATGAAAACTGAGTGGGGGTATAGAATCACAATTATTCGCATGCAAGCATTTCTATTTTGTGACATGATCACATGTTCACTTTATATTCGTACACATAACATAGTTAATGTTACAGAGTTCCAGGAAAACAGAATTGAAGTGTTTACGATGCTGATCTCCCAAAAATTTATTTGAAATTTATAGAACAAAATTATCAATTTTACAACCTAAAAAAGTTCTAACACAAACAAACATACCAGCACATACGATCACATATGGAATGGTTTACTGACATTAAATAATGTTTCAAGAGATCTCTGTTGATGTATTATTAATAATGGAATATTTGTAATTATTTCAGATCTGGACAGATAAATGGAGACAGAAAAAGCAGCGGCATCGCAATGATAGCCTTGCCGACTCTTCCTCATCCTATAGGGTCACTGCCACCTGATGAATATAACCCTCACCATCATCGGCAAGTAGAAGTACCTACAACGTGAGTATTACCGTTTATTATGGAAAACTAATAACACAAGGGAAATATATTTAATGTTCCAGATAAAAAACTAATCGCTTCTCTTCCTATAAATTAACAGGGCAACAGCTGTCTAAGGCAGCCACATTTTCAAAGAACAGGGAAAAAGCAAGTGTTTTATATTTGTGGTTTTTCTTACAATTTGGAAAATTCAGTTTTATTAGTAGTGGTGTATTCTATGGTGTATGATAAATTAACTATAATATCATATAGTCTACAGTTCATAACTTTAGAGAGATATTACCATTTCCATGAGATCCTACAACATAGTTTTCTAGGTTGGACCACTATGGCACTTACATTTATTTCCAGTTCGAAAAAGATAAAGAATTTACTGGATTATTTACTGTTTACTTTTTAGATGAAATTAATTGTTTTAAGAAGAACTGGTTCGGATTATTTTTATTTAGTAGCTACAATGATTATTCTTTATTATATAATATAATATATATATATATATATATATATTCACATATTATGTGAACGATCTTCCTGCTGTAATTAACAAGGAATGTTTCATACCTCATATGTATGCTGATGATTTAGTTTTAACAGCTTATCATAGCAATGGAATTCTATTAAATACACGTTTAAATGAAATTAATGACACCATTGTTAGCTGGTACAATGCAAATAATCTTAATCTAAATCATAATTAAACTATTGATCTAAAAATGAGTATTAAACAGGAAAACCTGGACAACGCCATTAAAGTATTAGGTATTTATATGGAATCCGGACTTGGTTGGCAAACACACGTGAACCATGTGGCTAGCAAACTTAGCAAATCAATACTTGGACTTGAAAGGGCTGAGGAAATTTGTCCAGAGGCTCTAATTTAGGCTCGGATAAATGTATGTCTATTTGACTGTGAGCATAAACTGTAGTCTTATTAATTATTTTATTGTCATTTAATTACTGATGAAAAGCTGATAACTTTCATAAGGGACTCAATACTTGTTTTAATATACCTTTCAGGAATTCTGAGACGCTTATACATTTGCTGAAGGGCAGTTTGGGAACAGGAATCCTGGCTATGCCTAATGCGTTCCTAAAAGCTGGTCTTGCAGTTGGTTTCGTAGGCACGTTATTCATAGGCAGTCTATGTACATACTGTATACACGTTTTGGTAAGCAAATATTTAGCTATGTATTAAATAAAATATATTTTTTTATAAATAGTTTTTTGTTTCATAAATGTTACTGTTCTCCTTCCAAATGAAAAATACGTATATTTTTAAACCAATAGTTTTAAGAACAATGAACAGCCCTTAAGTTATATCAAAGCACGTTCGTGGGTATTTTTTGACTATTGCATATGTATGTTCGAATTTCATCCTTGATGACTTAGTTG
Source organism: Ectobius pallidus (assembly GCA_964059195.1). Lineage (NCBI taxonomy): Eukaryota > Metazoa > Arthropoda > Insecta > Blattodea > Ectobiidae > Ectobius > Ectobius pallidus. The sequence goes on along the minus strand of CAXKWD010000002.1, from coordinate 81,805,283 downwards.
AACTGGAAAACTATCGCAAGGGTTAATCGGAATAATTCCTAACCTTTTCTCGAACGTTAAACTTCTCAGTTTAAGGTAAGTCAACTTCATCAGATTTTTTTACATAATTTATTTCATCACATGTAACTCATGATTGATGAAAGTCAGTTTTGGGCTTACACTTCTTATTCTCATTAATGTGTGAACACAAAACTTAACTGTGCTTATACTTCTTCTCATTCTCTCTTCTCAAAAATTCACTGGGCATATACTTCTCATTCTCATTAATGTGTGAAAACAAAAATTAAGTGGGGTTATACTATTTATTCTCATTAATGTGTGAAAACATGTACTGACTTAACTGAAAATTAGTCTAACTAATATCCCAAACAATTAAAGAAGTAAATAAATCGCAAGAATAAATAATACAATTGTTCTACGGACAGCATGATGTTTACCTTGCTCCTTATTTCATATTCCTTTTATACTATTGTGATTTCTTGCAGGTTAGAACACAGTACGAGATGTGCAAGAATTTGCGAGTACCGATCCTCAGCTATCCACGAACTATGGAACTGGCACTGGAGCAGGGACCTCCACCTCTTAGGATATTTTCCCGAATGTCTGGGTAAGTTACATACAATGCATCTTCATTTCAAATAATTCACATTTTCGTTGAAAGATTATTAGTCGAATTGCAGTTTATTCAAGTGAAAATTATTGAATCTATCAACGTATATTATTTGGCGTGAGTGTTCCGTATTCAGCGAAAAAGAATAGGCTTTTATGAAGAGCTTTCATATTTTTTCACCATTCGGCGAAGTATCTGTCACAATTTAACACAACCCATTAAAAGGTAGAAATCTGACAATTCCATTCATATTTAGCTTACAGTTTAGCTTACTCTTAGATGTTAAGTTAATGAACTAGAAATCTCATAACCCTGATGTGTAATAAATACACGTATGCTATTATCTCTTGATATGAACAAAGTTGTGCATTTGCTTTAAAGCTGAGAAGAAACCGAAAAATGTGATTTCTCACGTCTGCACTTGCACTTAGTAACTTAGTATTATCTTGCTATCCATCTTAAAATGTATAAATCTGAAAACAATTTTATGGGCAAAGTAAGCAGACAGATAAGATGACTAAAAGCAAGTAATGGTCTTTTTAACCCGTTAATAGTAAATTAGCACTTATTTCTGATGAGAACAATTAGTTAAATCAAATAACTTACGATTTATGTGTCGACAATGGGGTTTGGTTTGTTAATTAGATTTATTGTATATTTGTTGTTGATTTAATTAGAAAAGAGCAAGGATTTTAAAAAGAATGTAGAAAAAATCTAAAATCGGCCTTTTTTTTAAAGTCCGCATTGTAATGGAATCCATTACAAATGTAAAGAATACAATTTAAATATTTTCACTGAGATTTAAATAATTAATTTATAGGTCTATATTGAAATTAACTCGTTAGACCTAGCTCACCTATCGAGTAACGCTCCGAGCTAACCCTGCTATTGGCGGGAGGCCTTTGCCCCTTTGGGATTAATGAGACATTTTTATTTATTTATTTATTATATTGGAACTATACTAGTAGGCTATAACTTAAAGTTTCTAATAATAACTTAGCCTTGGAATCAGATACGGGTATGGTGTATTCTAAGCACATTCCTATAATGTGTGTATGTGTGTGTGTGTGTGTGTGTTTGTGTTTGTGTGTGTGTGTGAATATCTATAGAAAAGCCTATGTTTGTGCGTAGTAGTTTTGAACCGACCTGGAAAGTTCCAATGTTAGATGTAATGTTTTAGAAATAGTTTTGTATACCTGTTATGCCGCAATTCAAGATATTATTCTAGAATATTATTAATTGTTTTTGTTCACAGTGGGATTGTGAACGGTTTCCTGATTTTGTATCAGCTAGGAATTTGTTGTGTTTACATTGTATTCGTAGCGACCAACATAAAACAGGTAAGCATGCAATGAAAAAATCTGTGCAGCCAATAGTATAAAGGCTACAATCCGTATAGCTTTATTTTGTTTAATTAAAAATAAATTTAAAAGTTATATAAATAATGTTCATACTTCATATTCATGACTCAATAGGGAATAAACTTTTTGGAAATAAAAAAAAACATTACTCTTACCACGAATTACTTTAAATTCATTTTGTATTGTACCTTTGAGCTTATCAAGAAAATAATGTTGTACTACCATTATTCTAAACTTTCTTTTACTTGTGTAGACCTTTCGTTTACATGGAATGTTTTATAAATGTTACAAGTTCATCTACATTAGGTGCTTTATAGTTTTAGTTGCTATATACAATTCTGTATTATATTCGGTTTTGTCAAAATACATTTTCCTATATTTCTATATTGTCATCAATTTAAAAATTATATTAGTTAATTAGGAATGTAATATGGTAAATAAACCGTAGATTTATATAAAGCACATAATATTGGTAAACTTGCAACACTTATAAAACATTATCTATATTAATAAAAATGAATTTACAAAAGGGTTGTTGCCGCATCACTTGAGAACGGCTGGACCGATTTGGCTGATTTTTCTTTTTTTTTTTGTGTTCGTAATTGTCAGGAGAAGGTTTGTATGAAAGAAAATTTTTGGAAAATCCACGGGAAAAGTCGGAAAAGTGAAATGAGGCACAGTTAGAGAATTCTGCTGTCAATTGTTTATATAACAAAACAGTTTCTTCTGTCAACCTAAAAACCTCACTAATTAAAATCTTAGCACGTATAATGTGAGAAAGTTTGTGCAACATATTTTGCACCATTTATTTACTTCAGCCCCGAAACGGTTGTATGGTAATATGAGAGTGAGAAATACAATTTTCTGTCAAGACAATATAATCTTATGTAACCGGAATTTCCTTTTCTTCTTATTTGCACACCTCCCAGGCATGGTGTGTAGAACCAATGGAATGTAACATTCGACATCCTCTATGAGCCATAAAAAGCTATATCTAGCGTTTTCTGAGGGAATAGTCTGAGTGACATATGTCGTTCTTCCTCATTTCGAATTCTACATACATATTATATAAGGACCTAGAGTTTCAACATCGAAAGTCCTCTATAAGTTAATTTCATATTACAAAATACAAAACCCGGGCGACGCCGGGTCTTTTAAGCTAGTAGATAATAAAAACAAATATTCGTAAATTACAGATACTCCGATGTTGGTTCTATGTAACTGAAAAGTATAATCAAATAAAAAAAGTTGAGAATAAAGGTATTAAAAATTATTTTAAGACCTTTTGTGCTAAAGGCACATATTAAGAAGTATGATAAGCACAGTAATATTACCTTTAACAAAATAATTTTCTATATTTGATTTTTCTTAATAATATAGTTATGTTATAGTTAATGTTATAGTTAAGTCACTTTGTTGTCTGTTGTCTATTTTTGTCTATTTCTCTCATTTTAATCATACAAACTTTTAGAGTTAGGTGTAGTTCATGCAAGGAAAGAACCATCCGTGCACTAAAATACAGGGCAAGCATAGAAGAATGGAAATAATTTGCATATTATTTTTGAAGACACTATTTATAATGGAAAAATATATGAGGCAACAATGTATTAAAAACTCTCAAAGCTTACAAAATTTAAGAAACATTCGTTTCAATATGGAAACTGCGTACAAGTTCTTTTCATACAAGGGCCAGCAAGTTCACATCTGTAGATGTGTAAGATAGAGAATAAGTAAACATTTGCAATAAAGTTAGGAGAGATTTTTATATTTTTCTTTGTAAACTATACTTCTTTTACATCTACGTTTTATGGAACCATCTATAAATTTTTACACTAATAATACTGTTCTTAACGAAACACCTCAAGTAATATTATGGTCCTTATAACCTGAAAATGTGGTGTCATTAATTGATGTGTCATCTCATTTGGATCTTGAAATTTGTCTATTTGGCCTATTTTATGTAGCGTCTTACGGATTAATATTGTAAATTCAACTTTATTATAATTTTTAACTTAATAATTTACGTTTTATTCACATTAATTTCTGAAATAACACAATTGGAAGATAAAAATAAACATCGAAATAAGGGGTTTTAGTTGTAAGCTTTAGTTGTAAGTGAACAAGAGGCCTAATGCTTCCATCATTAAAGTGAAATAGCTATAGGCTAAACAGCCCCAACAAAGGCCTATATAACTTCCCAACATGATCACAGTAACACGTTGCAGGTGGCAGATCACTACTGGCACGAGCTGGATGTGAGACTATACATGTTGATGTTGTTGCTGCCACTGATCCTTATCAACTGGATTCGCAACCTCAAGCTACTCGCCCCATTCTCCACTTTCGCCAACGTAGTTACCTTCGTGGGATTAGGCATCATTATGTATTATGTGTTCGATGGAATTCCCTCTCCATCAGAACGTAAATTAGCTGGCGACATATTTGATTTGCCACTCTTCATTGGTACGACACTCTTCGCCCTGGAGGCCGTCGGAGTGGTAAGTACAGTATATTATGATTTTATATATATTTGCATTATTAAGAAGTTGTGAATTACAGATGTTCAATTTAGATAAACTCAAGGATTACATTAGTACTCAAAGTGATATTTCGTTTCTGGAAATATAAAGGGCTATTGTTTTCGAAACGTGACAATTGTATTAGACAGTTTGCCAACTTTGCAAACTTGGTATTGAAACAGTAAATTCGAGAGACGAATCTGAAGCCTCAACTGGCCCCTGCTTACACGGGCGTTAAACAATTTCTTTGGTTGATCACTGCAAACTTCAGCATAAAGGGGTCTAAATTCTTAACTGATGACTCCCAAAAATCTTGAATCAAATTAGTGGTAACATACAAAGTCTTATTATAAAAATTTGTTTTCTGCTAATAGTTTAAAAAGTGAAAAGTGAAAATTTACTGTTTAGTTTGAAATATGAAGTTAGTATCGAATATTTTAAAATGCTTGGAATATCGAAATCTCTCTCAATGGGGAAAATCACATTAATGGAATATCCATTAAATTATTTAGAGTTGTATACTTTTTAAAAAGTTCTTTAAAAGTATACCGCATGTCTACGTCAGAATTGCATATTTCCTATACTTCTAGAGTATTATCAAGGACTTTTTATAATTACGGGGTAATATAAGATCTTTTCGATTCATAAAATAGCTATTACGACCTTAAATAAAATTTCGGTCCCAAAGAACATTGCAAATCTCTGTTTATTAAAGAGAAATTGTGACTCTGACTAGTTTATACGTACTAGAAGCCGTCTTGTGTGGTAAAGATAGTTCATTGGCAAGTAGAAATAATGTTCTAACATACAATGTTATAAGTTTGATCTCCCTAAATGCAGATTAACCATGAACGATCGCAATTTGTTTGCTCTGAAAGTATACAAGAAATTTCCACGTTGTATCGTCCACTTGGACAAAACAGTCCTAAACCGACTGGTCTGTTAGTGACTTATACAAAAGGTTTTCTACAGACCAATATAAATGAATTTTAAGATTTACAAAACATTACAACAAATTAACTTGATGTAGTATTTTAACTGTTTTTTATAGGCCGGGATCAAACCCGCGATCTTGGAACAAAAATCCAGAGTTTAAAACGTTTACTGTTTACAGATCATCGCCCTGGAGTACAATATGAAGAACCCCAATGACTTTGGGGGATACTGCGGAGTTTTTAACCGAGGCATGGGTATCATCGTCTTCCTGTACGTGTTCATTGGGTTCGTCGGTTACGTCAAATATGGCGAAGACGCTTTAGGAAGCATCACCCTTAACTTGCCTACTGATGAGATGTAAGTATGGGATTCAATACACTGTTTTACTGCAATTTTTTGTACATATTTAAAGCCATTATTAAAAATTTCCTCTCGTAATAACTGTTCTGAGAGGCAGACAATAGCCTATCTTTCGTATTATTTTTGTGGACCTGTTTAGTCAAAAGGGTTTCGAAGAATAAACATAATAAATCTAAAGCTCCGAAAGATAGAGGTATAGTATTGAGACCCCTGAAAAATATAAGAGATAATTATTTCTTCGCTAACTTGAATAGTTTAACGTTTTGTTCTCTTTCCGATTCATCCTTTATTTTCATCTTTTCATCATTCTGACTTCTTTTTCTATTTCTTCTTTTATTTTTCCTCTCTAGTTAAGATATTACTTATGTAACTTGCATGGACCTCATAGTTAAAGTAGGCCTACTGTAGCTTGATATTACGTTTTAAAAAGTTTAGAGGTTGTTTGCTTTATTAATTACTTTTAATTTATTTTATTTGTTGGTTATATGAAAGGACTGTACATTACGACAACATGAATGTTTATAAAATCCATTTAACAAAAATATGGCCACTTACAGTAAATTGTACGGACAAATTTTAAAATGCATATACTTTGTGATGTGTTCCAATCCGTCTCCTATTCTATTTCATTACGTTATTGATTATATCTGTTAAATTATGATAATTTCCTTCTGCCTCAAATTTAGTTGTAGAAATTTCAAGATTATGATTTCCCCCGCGGCGCCGGGTCTGATTGGCTAACCTTTATAACGAGCTGCCCGCTGGACTATAAGCAAAACATGGCTGTTTCCGTGTTGTTGAAATTAATAAAATTCTGAAAATAAAGTATTGTATTTGATAGAATCATACTTCCCTTAAATGAGACCTATTAGTTTCTTTAGTCAGTCTAATTATAGAAAGGAAAATAAAATAATCTCATAATGTTCGTTGTGTTCGTTATACGATCCTACTTAAAAATCATAACACACTATTTAAAACAGGGCTGTCCAACTGCAAGTGCCCCAAGGGCCGCATTATAAAATACTTCGTATGTAACTTTATCAGTGAGTTTTAATAGGTATGGTATACAAACAAAAACATTTTTATTATTATTTTAATTTATTCAAAAAATATCAAATTACAAAAATATTAGTGGGAAATTTGAGGATGTTGGTTTTCACTAACTAATGCATCAATATTAACTTTAATATTTGTTGTTGATAAACGAAACAACTGAGTACGTGACTTATCAGAGAGGGAACATCTATATTTTGACTTTATACATTTTGTATTTGAAGGTAATTTATTTAGAGGCCGAAAAAAGTGAGGTCGGGGGCCGCAAGCCGTACAGCCCTGATTTAAAACAATAACATTTTATTAACGTTAAAATACGAAACTATTTCGAAGGATCAAAACATACGATCCAACTTACTTCAAAACAGTTTGTAATACCTGAAAGATCTCCACACACTATTAAGATAGCCTAATTGACTTCCAGTTTTGAAGTCATATATGAAAACTCCTGTGTGTTTTTTTACAGATTAGCACAAAGCGTAAAACTCATGTTTGCCTTGGCCATATACATCACGTATGCTCTGCAATGTTACGTTCCGCTTGAGATCATCTGGAACACCTACCTGAAGGATAAGTTAGAGAATGTTTCTAGCGCGAAGACAATTTTCCTCGAGTATGTGATGAGAACTAGCATCGTCATCGGTACATGTAAGTATGTCCTTTAACTCTGTCGTATAAATGAAGACCTGAGAACCATGGCTTCCAGAATAAACTAAAACATTCTACTACTTAACTGTTGACAGCGTATCGTTGCACTTATTTTATTTTAATTAAAGTTTATTCCATTTTTATAATGATCTTTTCCGCAGTGGTCTTTTCCATCACTGAAGGCAGGAATAAAAATATTTCATGATTCGGGATCTTTCTTGCTTATGAACAAGATACCTGAACTGTTAAAATATCAATTGAAACCAAAGTGAAATTACACAATAAGTATTTAAAATATTACAACCGCTAACTATCGAAACACATGGGGCTATTCATACACCATAGTGCATTCAACAGGTAAATTCAATTACTGGGAAGGACTGGAGAGCATTACATTTTGTCATGCGTATCCTGAAAAAGGGTAATTGGAATACGCTAATTTAGTACGCCCGATTATGGAATACGGTGTAACTTGATGGGATCCGTACAGGGTAAATCAAATAGATTCTTTAGAAAAGGTTCAGATTCGGGCAGAAAAATTTGTCAAAAAGGGGTTGGAAAGAAGGGTCCAAAAAGTGACAGAACCACTAGTGGGATCCACTAGAAATTAGGAGGAAAAAGCATTTCTTAAATCCGACACGGGACTTACTGCATGGCATGGTATCTGATTACGATTAGAGGAACTATAATATTATGGGAAGAGTGATCATGCTTTCAAAATAAAGAGTAGAAAACGGAGAACGAATGTAGGTACATATTCATTTCTTAACCAGGGGTACAAATGAATGGAATCGTGTACCTGCTTCAGTCTTCGATGTACATCCTCTCACAAACGGAAGATTTAAATAAACTATTAATAAATGTACTTGGAGAGGTGAATAATTTTAGTTTTTCTTTATGGGTTAATACTTCTTTTCTTGTATTATTATTATTATTATTATTATTATTATTATTATTATTATTATCATTATTATTATTGTGTTTTTTATTCTGTTTATGTACCATGGTGAAAGATCATGTTTTTTTTGTTTTAATGTATTATTACTGTGTTTATGTACTATCAATATTCTGTTTATACATTCTACTGTATAAAACTGTAAAACTACCACCAGGCTACGGCCTATTTGTAGTTAAATAAACATGCATGAATTAAAATACCCTGATAAGAGAGGAGGCAAACATTTGTAGATCTAATTGGGTGTCAACGTACCCCAGGTGAGCAGTAATGATATCCAGATAATGGTGAGCAGCCTATGGTTAGCAAATTGCCGTTCTTCGTTAGAAATAACATTGAATATCATTGAAATGAAATAAGAAGTTTGTTGATACATACTGATACCGATATGTTACTCTGTGCTTTTTTCTGTTTCCAGTTTTACTGGCGGTGGCTATTCCTCGTCTGGAACTTTTTATCTCATTGTTCGGAGCACTCTGCCTATCCGCCCTTGGAATCGCCTTCCCTGGAATCATAGAGATGTGTATCCTCTGGCCTGAAAAGGAGTATGGCCGCTTCTACTGGGTTCTTGTCAAAGACATTCTTCTCATCATTTGTGGTTGCCTTGCCTTAATCATAGGAACATACACCAGTATCTCTAACATAGTATACTCATTCCTATGAGAGAACTTGTCAAATAGGGAACAGTTTAAATTATTCTGCTGGAAATACATTCTAAATATTCCCTTTTTCGATATTAAAATGGAATTTATTTTTATTTTACTAAGTTGTTCATTTGTTTAATACGATGAACAAAAACGAACTAATACGAAGCGTGAACCTATCTACCTAATAGCCCACAAAAATAAACTTTCATGATTTCACTTAAAATAAGTCAGAGTAAATATGTTCACAATTCAAGCAACGTAGAATGGATTGTTCTTATACCGATGCGGTTTTTATTAAGTTAATATTATATTTGCAGCGCTAAATGTTACACAAATTTTAGTCCTTTTTCAGTACCTTTAGACAAACCACCGAAATGCTTTGCTTTAACATAGTATGATTTAGTATAATTTCTGACATAGTAGGCCTATATGAGTGTTTATTAAAGTCAAACCTATGTTGCAATGAGATATTTATTTTACGGTGTTAATGCTCAGCAATTGTGATGTGTATATAATATAAACTATAGTTATATAGTCCCAAGCTTAAGCAGAAGCTAGTTTTCTAGAGATATAGGCTACTATTTCTACTTTTTTAAAAGTACAATCTAGCTTGTAGTTCAGATAAATTCTGATCCAATCCCCAGCAGTTAATAACTAATTCTATTTCTTGACTCGTGTGAAAAGGGAGAGGTGAAACTACGGTGAAGAAAGAAAGAAAGAAAGACTCGTGTGAAATTTTGTAACATAATTCCAAGTTAATGAGTGCAAAAACGATTTCCAGCGAGGTTCTTAATTTGAGCAGAAGTTACCCTGAAGTCTTGTAATTTCTGATGGGCAGTTTAATTCCCTACTCTGGTTACATAAACATCTCTACCTAGCATACTTTAAATATTAGAGTTAATATCCGTTTTGCTGTGTGTGTGTTAGAATGTGTAGCACAAAAATGGTGATTGATATTATGTCTCTCGAACTTTATCATAAATACACTCGCTTGGTGTAATTGTATTATTTGAAACTTAGTTTTAAATTAATTCTCAGCGTGTGTAGAAGTTAAAAGAAAGATTTAACACACATAGGAAGCTATAAATCTAAAAAAAATGGCATTCTCTTGTACGATCTATAATGAGAATTCACACGACTGTTTGAATCCTAGAAGGATAATTTAGATTACAGTATTTCTGGTTCGGTGGTTTCATCTTATACGATGTTTGGAGGACATAAACGGTGTAATATTTCTGGATTATCAACCAAGATCTATCAATCAAGGTGGAAAAATCCCATTAGAAAGTTGGTTCGCTTGTTTTATGGTTATTTAACGACGAGGATTCACTACAACTTAGGCCTGTGACCGTCGCCGGAATGCCGGAATTTTGTCCTACAGGTGTCTTTTTATATGCCTGTAAATCTCGACATGGATCTGGCAAATTTATGCACACATAAATGCCATCGATCTGGGCCGGGATGGAACCCAAAAACTTGGGCATAGGAAGCAAGCGCATTACAGACTGTGCCACCCATGGGGGCAAAGTCATTCGTATTATACACGTATGAAAAAAATACTTCGTATCGTGGTTCTTCTGTGGGTGTATTTAATTTTTATGTTGACTGTTGTAAGTGCATTAACCTCATTTGGTAAAGAAAATAGCTTCTTAGCTTAAAGGTAGGCTTGTAACTTACGATACTGTAATAAAGCAATGCACAGCTGGATTGGATCAGCTTATTACTTTGAGATATATACTACTTACAGACACTTACGGCTTCATCATCTGAATGCCTGTGAATATTATGTTGGTTTTTTAGAACTATATGTAGAAAGAATTACATAATCTGGTAGGTCTACTTGCTAATAACTTGTAAATTTAATGAAATTGTATAAACCATTCAATGGTACAAATCTACGAATGTCTTTCAGAAAAATAGATGTTATAGATACTAGGCTAGTTGTAGATTTAGTATGACAAAATAACTATAGTTTTATACGTTTTTAAAATAGCTACAGCTACTATATTCTTCAATATATTACGGACTTAGAAAACGTTAAACAGAGAACTCAAAATCAGACGACTTGCCATTTCAGTGTGAAGAATGAGGATTGTGTCTCCTTGCGTCAAATTAACGTGTTTAACTGTTTCATTTATGGTAATGCATTTATAATAATGGATGTAAGGTCATTTTCATGACTGACATTAAGTTTTACAAAAGACGGATGTCGGGAGTTCGTGATGTGAATGTGTGAAAAATACCATTGAAGTGTACGAAACTATTTCCAATATAAATTATATTGAAGTTATCAATTCAGAGGTTTAGATAATTTATTTAAGCAATAATGTATACCACCATTTTGGAGATAGAAGTATTGTAATCGTTTGCCTCTTCGAACACAAGTGTCATGAAATAATTATGACAATCATATTATCATAGGCTTTATCACTGCTGCCTTTAATGTAAGATTGACAACTTACTCAAAACCATTATATACAGGTGCAACAAAAAGGCATTTCAAAACTGTTGGGAAACTTTCCTTGCATATAGAGGGTGAATATTGAACATGGTTCCGAAAATGCTTGATTTTCCTGTTGAGCCCTTTCTCCACACCTGCACCACATAGCAGAATACTCGAAACAAGAACTGTGTAAAACAAAAAAATAATTTGAAATGGTACTAAAAAACAGAGCTGTGGGTAATAGAACGTCAAATGAAATGTTCAAAATGACGGACATCAGTCAACCCTAATGCGCTGATGGATGTCTGGAGCACCTTGTATTATCTGGCATCCTTGCAGAACACAAGCACGGAGACTCCTTATACATCTTGCACCGGTATTGTATACACAAGAATTTTTAAATGCTCCCACAAATAAAAAGTTTGTGGATTCAGATCAGGCGAGCATGGAGGCCAAGGAATTGGTCCGTTTTACCTATTAATTTATCATGGAACCTTCAATTCAGCAATTGACGAACATAGAGACAGAAGTGAGCAGAGCTCCATCGTGCATGAAGTAGCCTACATGTTTCTTCCTATTCGTAATGGCACATGTTCCAAACGAACAGGTAGCCTAATATGGCTTTTAAGGTAGCCTAATATGACTTTTTAAGAATTCTCTAATTTCGTCCACTGAGACGATGAGGCATACGGTCCCAGCCAACAGTCACCAATAATGCCAGCCCAGAATTGTAGGAAAAAAAAAAAAAACTCTAACCAGGAAATAAGACATATTCGGACTAATATTCCTATAACATAATTTCACCTTCTAAATGCAAGGAATGTTTACTTTTTTATACTCGCTGTATATAAAATTCAGTTCTAAATAGCTATTTACTTCTAAAAAAACTGTTTCAAATTTCAACTGAATTAAATTAAAATCAAGCGTTTTACAACTCAATCAATAAATCCATAAAGGAGTCTTGGCACTACGCACGTAACTTGGATATGAAAAAAAAAATCCTTATAGAAATGCACGTAACTTGGATAAGAAAAAAAATCCTTATAGAAATGTTAAAGAAGACATGAATGATAACGAAACACGTCTGTGATAAATTTACAGATTTCAGAAACCCTGTTATTTGAGGCGATTAGAGTGACTGTCATTAATTGAAGATTGTGAATTCTAAAGGAGCTGAGTAACAAAATTAATATTTCGACAAATTGCTCGGAAACACAAAATTCTTGATACTTAAAGATTGTTGAGATCGGAATTTGCACACGAACTTCACTTAATAGGTATATTTACCTCAGAATGCATTTCGATGGACAATTTCCACCATCATCAGCTGATCAGACTGTCACTCTGGCGGCGGGTGGATGAACTTTTCAATCAGGGTTCCTTGAACCCCCACTGTGGTGTCAAAGTTGATCATATTCTCGCGGTTCATCCACCCGCCGCCAGAGTGACAGTCGGATCAGCTGATGATGGTGGAAATCGTCCATCGAAATGCATTCTGAGGTAAATATACCTATTAAGTGAAGTTCGTGTGCAAATTCCGATCTCAACAAGCTTTAAGTTTGAAATCACTTCACTGTGTATCTTCCCAACTCAAATTATAGCAAAATTCTTGGATACGATGAATTCTACAAGCAAACATATAAAACGAAAGGGAGCATTTCTTTGTCTTAAGTGACCCCTGGAGTGAGAAACTAGATCCTACTGGAAGAATTTATGCTTTCTTTTTTAAAAATACGAAACTTAACCCATTTGAAAATAATGTCCTGTCTTCAAATCATTAAGTTGTCAAACATTATTGTTAACAGCTTAAGAATACGTTAATGCTCAGACTATGTTTTGTTCATTTACACACAGATTATTATAGTTAGAATTTTATTAATAAATGGAATTAGCACGACTCCAACTTTTAACACATTATTCAGTATTACTGTATATAGTTTAATTTTGTATTACTGTAGAAACCTGTGATAGCGTAAAAATTGCATTGATGTTGTTCTGTAATAAGAAATATCTAATGTTAAGTTTGTAAGTATTTGTTAATATTGATGTAATATTTTAAAGAAATATACAGATATATTTAATTTTAAATAATGCTGGTAATTTCTTCATAAAAAAAATGAGTTCAATCAGTATACGGTTCTGTACTTATAGCATTTATTATTCAAATTGTAAATAAATATAGTGAAATTTGTAATTGATATTATTTCGTATAAACTGATAATGTTCGACTTGGGTAGATCCCTTAAGTTCGAATGATGTCCATAACGTGTAAGTATAAAAGTTAAAATTCTGTATATAGAAAGGATGTTTTAAAGACTTAAGTAATTTTCTTCTCAATTAAGGCTTAATCGAAAAATAAATAAATATTCTGAAATATCTATTACTGTCATTAAAAAATCATTTCTGATAGTGGTCAATTTATCAGATATTACCCTATTCAATATGAATTTCGTTCCATTAGTGCTCAATACAATTGAATAGAAATGAGAGGTTCCGCCTTACAGCACTAGTAAATGTAACGATACCTTATATATGATTGGTTGCTGACTATGAAGATTAAACATTTAAAAAGTTTCAAAATATGTTAATATCATGAGTTTCAATATTAGGGCCTACATGGATACATGGAGAGTTAGTTATTAATATGTATTATTAATTGAAATGTAATATAATTGCACACCTTATAATTTTATCCGTTAAAACCTGAGTAAGATTAGAGGTATGTCATTAATTTACATTTAAAAAGTTTTCCATAATTAGACAATTATTTACATTTAATTACGCTTAAATATTATTGATGCCACTGGTATTGGTATTAATATTGTATAAAATTGTGAAGTTGTTAAAATTCGAATATTAGGTAAGGTAATTGTCAATAGTTTAATAAATAAAGCAGACTGATAACTGGATATCAGTTAAGTCTTAGTTATCTTAGGTTTATGTTGCACAGCTTGATTTAATTGGCACTGCTTTTTGTAATAATTATCATTTAATTCATACTTTGAAAAAAGCAAAATCTGAATTAACAATTAGAAATTTAATTATGGAAGTTAGTACTAATGAAATGGTCAGCTGATCGTTAGAAGTATTATACTCCATGCAGTACTACTTCAGGTAGTCAGGGACCAGTAAGCTCAAGTTTGTAAACTCAGCGTTGCGGACCACTGGAGAAGGCGAAAGTGGCTTATGGGCGTTTAAATCATAATAAAATCAAATAGATATTATATTAAATCCTATATAATATTATATTATATTAAATCATAAAGGTGTTATATATTTCTGGGACCTATAAGTTCAATAAGCGCCTGGTCAACTTGGTACACTCAGCATATGGACCTCTTTGGAAGACGGAAAGGAAGGTTTCTGGGTGTTTAATTATGAATCAAATTTTTAAAAAGTATAATATATGCATTTAATGGTGTATTTAGCTTCAGAAACGGTGAATTGCTTATTAAGGGTTGATTATATTTTCTGGACATATCTTTAAGTTTACGGGGTGGTGGGTCATCTTGGTAAACTCAGCATTACGTCACTAGGGAGGGCGAAGAGGGGCTGATGGATGTTTTCATAGTCCTTATGACATCGCTGGAATATTCATACTACCACAATACTTCATTCCAAAAGAATAATATAGGCTACCTTTGGTTATTGTGCACAAAGTACAGTACAGTCCCCTTTGTCAATATAAATTTTTTTTTAAATGACCTAACATTAAGCTGCACTCAGACACGGGCTATTTTGGAAACGCTAGTATTAACATTACCCACAAGATGGCACTACCGTACTGGTCACTGAGTTTTTTGTATCCATACAATAGCGCTACGAACGATGGAATGGCAGACTACATGAATATAAGCTAGTTTGAATAGTTTGTGTTGCCTACCTTACAGGTGCCACTATATGCGATTAGGTGACAGGCGTAAAGAGGGTCAAATACGGGCCCGTGCTGGCCAGGAGGGACATGGAGGTGTGTCCCTCTGTATCCATTGACGCCTCTTGGGTTATCCTTATGACTCCCCACAAATTATATTTGTAACTAAATTACTGTATACAAAAGTTTAGGTTAAAATATTTTTCTCTCTTTCGTAGTTTTACCTCTCCCTTGTAGGGACATTTATGCGGCCCGCGCCGCGACCTGTCGGGAGAGGAATGAACTACGGACACAACACAGACATACTTTATTGATCAGACAAGGACATGGAGGGCCTCCCCGGATGAGTGATCAGCCCAATGCCGGGGCCACCTCCGAGACAACACGAACACATATGACGAGACACACCATTCACACACTCACTCCGAACAAGGCGAGGATGGGGATGAAGATGATAATGACGGCCAGATTATATCCCCGACCAGGAATCAAACCCGGGACCGCTGCGTGAGAGGAGCGATAAAATATTTTTAAATTGTATAAATATTTTTCTTTACATTCTCATTTCGCTTTAACTTAAAAAAAAAAAAAGGCATGTACATTAGCCTAACAACATGCAATACTTCAAATTCTGGAATGTGAAACATTTTTCCTCTAATTTAAGAATGTTATTTCTCGTGACTGAAAGTGAAAGAAGAGGGTAGGTAAACGGTGTACATACTTCAACGTCCGCCCACCTCGTGTTTTGTTTCGTTGCACATTGAATTCAATTAAAACTTATTTCGTTATCCAGAGCCTGGATTTCTAAGCAAAATGCATGTTTATTTCCAGACCGAAAAACATAAGCAGAAAAGTAATATTTCTTAAGAAACTCCTTGACAAGCAATTTTAACTTTATTTGATAATGCTTATTTTGCTTATTCTGAGAGAAAAACTATTTTGCCTGTTTATTTCATGATTTTGGATTAAAATAACATATTTTACTCAAAACTGTCAGAGTAAAGTGCTTATTTCACTTCTAGACGTCATTATCACCGGTTTACTTTCTTTTGTCGGCTAAAAAAATTACTAAAAAATCAGGATTTCTATCAAATTTTCCGCTGTAAAACTAATTTTGAAGAGGAATTCATCTAAGAAGAATTTTGTTGCTTTTCACCTGCGCCTGTGGTGTCCTGCGACGTTGAAAGAACATTTTCACTTTAAAAATCCTTCTTCACTCTCAAATGCAGGAGTTTTGCACAACAAAATCTCTGGATGACCTATCTTGCATATTGTAACAGCCGCGACTAACTTAAGATATCTAAGAAAAACTAATAATTTATTCGATTTTCGTGTAATTTTCTTTGCTTAGTCTGGTGCTTATTTTTCTAATTTTTCGTGCTTATTTGCTTGTTTATTTTACTGTTTTATTTGCTTATAAATCCGGGCTCTGGTCATCAGCAAACTTTGTGAGCCAAGCTCTGAAACGAGATGGTTGTTACTTTTGTAATCAAACAAGGGTATTTTTTTTTAAGATTTGTGTAGGCCTATAGTTTAAATCAATATGTAGGCTGTACATAAATTACTAGCTACTAGTTAAAAAAAAGTTATTTTTTGGCTCAATATTTTTTAATTAAATCTCTTTAATGTAAAAATGCAAAACCTTAGAACCCTTTCAGAATACAAAATTATTGCAGATGGGCTGTAATATGAATTTATTCACAAAAGTATTTAGTCTATTTGACTTCAAATTAGTGGTAGGACTCTCTAAATTGGATACAGTATAAGGATACATAAAATTCCGGGAGTTCCGAGTTTCGAGCATTTAAAAGTTCCTAACTCGAACTTCAAGGACTTAAAATTCAGGTTTCTACTCATCTCTAATTCAAATACATAGTTGACTTGACGTAGTGAGTATAATTTAAAAATAAATTGCATTAATATTATTTCACTGCTTAGTGTACATTTCGTAATTTTGTTGTACAATATAATTAATAAGCATCATTAAGTAGGCCTATATAAAATCTTTACCCCAGCCATCCTGAGTCATACATCTACCGCCCTCTGAAAGGGTCCAACATGAGCCTGGTCAAATAAGAGTAGATACTCAAGGAGTCCAAAGTTTTAAGAATCAGAACCTCAGATTATAAGCCATGCTGTCAAAAGCCAAACCGATTAACTCCAATATTTTTAAAAATAATTTCCCTATTAATAGTTCTTAAGCTCACAGATGCGTCCACTCCCTGCAGCTACAATTATTCTCTCCAAAATTTGTTACTACCACTATAGGCGGAAGCACTCTACTTGGGCATAGAATTATGTTTAGTGATTTTTCAGAAGACTTACTCTATTTATAGCAAAGGAGTAAACTGGATAGATTCAAGATCTTCTTTATTGCTTCTTTATTGTACATTTCAAGTTGATAATGATGGATTGTTATGTCCTAATGTTTTCGGTCCTGTCAATGAGGTAGAATTTTTACGTGGAAAATTATATTGACAAACAAACAAACAAACAAACAAACAAAAAACATAGAAGTCGTATGTTGAAATGTGCGGAGTAGAGTTGCAGCAACACGAACTTTATGAACGAACCTCATTGTCCAACTTCTGCGGCTGCTTGAAAAATTTTAACTTTACATAATCCTGTACTACATTTTACGTTTGATAAGATAATTATATTTAGAGCATGTTGATCAACGTCATGTGATAACTGCCTTCTAGCAGTTTCTTCACCAGAACCGGCATCTCTTGGCTGCCCTTTTTGTAGAGTGTAGAGCTTATGTAGGCTACTTGCCTGTTCCTCACCTCCATTGTTCCTCGCCATTTCTTTGTGTTTTGAGCCTTATAGAGTTTGTAAGAAGTGTCTTTTTTTCGGCTTGTTTTTAATAAACGCTTGTATAACATAATTATATCCTTATTTAGTTGTATACACCAATCTTCTGCAATATTTCATGAGGTAGCTCACGTCATTTCGAAGGATATAAGAGTATTGTTACCGTACGTAGAACGGTCCAACTACCGGTGAGGGGGAGAGTAAGTGGAAGGGAAGTCTACATTGCATTGCACGGTAGCAAGTGAGCATGCGCGCTCAAACGTCTTCCTAGCTGGTCAGCTCTTTAATGCTTATCAATTGATCAGGCCAAGAAAGTTGAAAATCTCTAGTTGTATTTGTTATGAATATTTCCCAAATACAACAAACTGATATATAGATAATAAAGTAATAAATAAAACTCATCAAATTAAGTAATATTTCAAATAGACCTACAATAACCTATAACTTAATCTCACAACACTCGTGACTGAATCTACGATCGTTTAATATAATTTTTTATGAAATAAGTTAATAACGAAAGTGCTTCCTTTGATACTGCCTTGTTGAGTTAATGCCTGTTCAATTAGAAACATGATATATTTGTTGTGCGATAATTGTTTATTGTCCAGAACTATAGGACGTTTACCGGAATAGCCATAGGTAATTGTCCAGTACTATTCAAATTATATCGATATTTGTCAGAGCAACGAGTAGCATTTATAATGACTACTTCACTAAAAAATTGAGAATTAAAAATAAAGATATCACACAGAATATTATAAACAGCCTCCTCGTTCATATTAGGCTATATTAGCCTCAGCTCAGCGAGTCCGACATGTTGTACACATAGTCAAACTTTATAATCGATATTTCTGCGGTGTAATTAAGAGTGAAACGTCCGTTATACTTAGCATTATAATAATAATAATAATAATAATAATAATAATAATAATAATAATAATAATAATAATAATAATAATCTTTATTTAATCTGGCAGAGTTAAGGCCTTAGGGTCTTCTCTTACACTCAACCAGAGACAGAAAAGAAGAAACAAACAAATACACTAACATAGTTCTATAAGTAATAATAATACACTAGATACATACATATACAGTAGTGAATTTAGTCTATGTTACATGAAATAAAACTATTTTAGTAAAGTGTGTTATACTAGAGAGAGAAAAAAAAAGTAACTTATCTTAGATCTACAATATACAAGAAACAATAAAACGTAGATGATTTATACCTAAACAAAAGATTGGCGTTTTTTGGAGAGATATTCGTTTAGCCTAATTTTAAATGTTTTCAGCGTACAGCAGACCCTGATGCTGGAGGGGCCTAATGCAAGATACAACAGTTTATGTGTAAAAAAAATAACGAACACTTTCTCGGCGATTATTAGTAATAATTAATTTGTTGTTATTATTATTTGTTTTTAAAAAAATGTTTGTAGCATCTTTAAATAAATAAATGAAATGAAATTATTATTATTGTCACTATCATCAGGTGTGATCCTAACGAATAACATGGGCAGAAACATAGAAATGAGTATTTTAACTCCAGTAGATTTGAATATAGTATCTATATATATATATATATATATATATATATATATATATATATATAAAAATGAATGTATGTGTGTGTGTGTGTGTGTGTGTCCTTTATGCATTACTACACCATTCATCCGATCGCCATGAAACTTTGGGAAGTTGTTGGGTACATTCCCGGGAAGGTTTCTGTCACACTACATTTTTAATTTTAGCCTTCGTTCGCGAGTTATGAGTGAAAAACGGCAAGAAAACGTGCATTTTTTACGCTTTCGAAGCATCAGTTATTCATTTCAGTTGTCAAATCAA
The DNA here is from genome assembly GCA_964059195.1 of Ectobius pallidus. NCBI lineage: Eukaryota > Metazoa > Arthropoda > Insecta > Blattodea > Ectobiidae > Ectobius > Ectobius pallidus. The sequence goes on along the minus strand of CAXKWD010000002.1, from coordinate 81,785,227 downwards.
TTGCAGAAGGCTTTGTCTATTTTTGTCATACTTTGGAAACAATAGCATCGCGATCGCTTTGGAAGGCAATGGATATCTCATGTTATTATAAACGCCAGAGAAGTTAATGATAAGGTGATGATAAGGTAATATTAAATATTTATTTAACGTGGAATATGCTTCTTATGAAAGATGGTTTACAGAAAATTCCGGGGAAGTTGCTTAGTTCGGGGTCCAGGCTACAACATTTCTATATGTAATCATAAGTAAAATCTCTTATGTAGGGTCGTTAAATCTGCCTGAAATGTAACGGAATTATAAGTCTGGACAAATGAATATAGAAACTATGGCCTCAGTAGGCTTATTCTATTCTTCATCTATATAAATAAAAACGAATATATGTCTGTCTGTCAAATACATTTACACACATTTTTTTCATCGTGAGTTTAATCGATTTCAATTCTCATAATCTTCTGAGATTGCAGCAACGCTCGACGGGTAATCTATATAGATCTTCTATATAGCCTACATAAAAATGAATGTATGTGTGTCTGTCCTTTATGCATTACTATGCCATTCATCCGATCACCATGAAACTTTGGGAAGTTGTTGAATACATTCCCGCAAAGGCATGCTACATTTTTAATTTTAGCTTTCGTTCGCGAGTTATGAGTGAAAACGCTTTCGAAACATCAGTTTTCAGTTGTCAAATCAATTGCAGATGACTTTGCCTACTTTCGTCATACCTTGGAAATAAAAGCATCGCGATCGTTCGAATTTTGTAAGCCCACCATGGCCGGATCATTTGTTTATAATGTCAAGGCACGCAGACAGATGAAATTTTCACCCTAGACGGAAGAAGAATAGTGAATATAGCCCTAAATGGACAAACATTATGCAGGGTTTTTTTAGGCCAGGGAACTCGAATCTGAGGTTATTTTTCCCATGCTGCGCTTTCTAATCGTGGAATCCACTTCAAAGCCGGATTTACAGTTGTTTCATTAATTAGGCCTATCAATCGTTTAATTTAGACCTATGAATGTTTCGTGTGCAAAGTGTTAGTAAATATAATAGTTTAATTATTTTGCTCTTAATTTATAATCTTCCTATTAATTATTGTGGGCGAAGCCGCGGGGATCTGCTATAAGCTATAATAAGCTGTAGCTTATCTAGCGTTTTCTGAGGAAATAGTTTGTGTGAGATAAGTCGTTCTTCCCCATTTCAAATTCTAAATACCTATATAAAGACCAATCGAAAGTCCTTCATAAGTTATTTTCGCATTTACAAAATACAAAACCCGAGCGACGCCGGGCCTTTTAAGCTAGTAGGCTATAATAATGAACACGCATACTGCCTTCGTATTCAGATCTGAATTTACGATTACTGTCTTTATTCCGTGGTTCGATATTGTTCAATGGCTGAACATTTTGTTACAAATCGCTTGACATGCATATGATTGGAAGTTGTCAGTAAAAAGCAAGATATTAGAACAGCTCGGGAAAATATAGGAAAGAATTCACTTTAGAATAAAAAAAAAATGATGTAGACACAGAACTTTCTCTAGCCTAACTATATACAGTCCGATTCTCTTCTCACTTCACAATCTGATAGGCTATAGAATGCGATACTGTATTGGGAGTGCTTATTCACTTACCTCATCCTCAGTCTGTATTGCTTGCCATTCAAGACTTACAGCCTAAGTTTCTACGAATGGTGGCTGGCTTATAACCAGGCTTTAAAACTTAGTGCCCGATCGAATATGTTAACAGCAACCGTACCGTACAGACTTTGCTCGGCGTATGCCCTAGCTACCATATGCTAGTTCACGTGATAGTAAACAAACAGAAATACAGATATAGGAAGACCACAAAATAACTTCTCATTATCTAAACTCACATTACAAGCATGCAAAACGATACTTTCTCCTGTTTGTGTATAATAATCCCTCCCAAATGTTTCAATATGTGTTTGCGTTTTAGAACACTTTACTTTCGGCATGCCGAACACGTATAAACACGCACAATGACAAGGTACACTGTTGACCAATTTGAGAGGCACCGTACCACAAGCGCATTCACTTCTCAGTACTGCTATCAGCTACTGTCTTACCAGCCTACGCAATCAACCCCCACCCCCTATACTCAGGTTGTTGGTAACCGGAATCAACTCCCTCTGTGTGTTCGGGCACTAAGTTTTAAAGCCTGCTTATAACTAACTTTCAGAGATACTCGAAACTAGATTCTCGGTTGTACCGTATTTGAACCTGACTGACAAATAAGCCATTCGCAAATTAAAAGCAAACTCAACTCAGTTCATTATTGTTTCGGGTTCTAACCTAATCTGGTTCAAAAAAGGTTAAATAAATATAAAAAAGTATTGTTTATTGCTGGTACCGGTACTTCAAGTGGGCAGCTTTCCTGGTGTTGAGGAGGATTTGAAACGAACAGCTTCGCTTCAGTCAGTTTCCCGCCATATAAATTAACTTAAAATATATTAGCTTAAAAGGGAATTATAGAGCCTTTGTTTGAGACAAAACTTTTTCTGCTCCGTTCGTGCATACCCAATCACCAATTTTTTTTACGTCTCTGCTATGATTTAGCCTACTGTTCTATCATAGTATCCAAGATAGTTCAGACCTCCGATGCGCATAACTCACCTGTCTAAATTCCGGAACACAGGAGATTTTGAATACAATAGGTAATAAAATTATTACCTAAGCTTATGATTTTTTTTACAATACAAATCACATCTTTTATTCTTTATAGATGTCACAAACAAGACTACTATAGCATAAGGACCGTCAAGCTAAAAATGCTGGTGTGAGCAGTTTGCTTCCTTGTGTCATGTCTCTACTTCCTCATCCCCATTATTCTGCTGTGACATGGCCAAGTTCAACAGGTAGCATACAGTGGAGAGTTGACCGCGTGGACGAAAATACCCAAAGAGATGTAATGTAATGAAAAAGATGTAATGTTAGAGAAGGTTGGGAACGGGGACATATTGCTTTAAAGAATGATAAAACTTACATACCTAATTCAATAGTCAAAACTGAACCATAGTTGATAACATTCATTCCGTTTGTGGTGTTCTCATATAAAATTGTAAAGAAAAGTCATCCTTGTAGAGTACCACAAATATATATTTTTTAATATTTAGAAATTCAGAAAGTTCAATTTGGCATAAAGTATAGGCTAGTACTCGTTAAAATGTTGGAAGTACCTTCATTCACTGTATAGTGTTTCATATGTATGTAAATTAAAGTTGTTATTTACATGTATGCCACGAAACCCTAAACACCACCTTCCTAGGCGGGTCCCATTAGAGATTTGGTGGGAGAAGCCTAGTGCGCGGCATAAAACTATTTTTTCCCTAAAATTATTTCACATATATTCAATTTTGTATGTTAGGCTATAACTGTTTATTATAAAGCCTGTTAAAAATATGTCCTGACATTTAACTCAAGGAACTATATGTGGATGTAAACATCGACAGCAGCGCTTTGTGCTCAGCGGCATTCCCAAATGTCCGAGGTTTATTATGTGCCTTATTGTCATAGCCTAAATGCTGTGCTCCAGTGTTGTGCCTAATATGTTAAAAACGTGTGAATGAAGTATACGTTATTGAAGTCAATACAGAATTCACTTTTGATACTGATTGCTAAAATGCATAATTATTATAGACATGTTTAGTATAGTGGCATGTCACCATTATTTTGTACACCCCTATACGCACGATAAGGCAGTGAAGCTTGTGAACAGCAACTGCTATGTCCAATTCCGTCACCTATCCTTCCCTCACGTTTGCCCATAGCTAAGCTAAATGCAATCTTCTCTTAAATAAAAATAATTTCAAACTCTATGTCTAAAGAAATAAGTGAATTTTTAAAGCATGTGCCAGCGCAATGAGTACAGTATTCACAGTAAGTACTAATTTATCTATCTCCTGCTAAATATTTTTGTATAAGTAAATAATAATAATCAATTGAACTTCCGTTACTACAATATCTGCTAAATAACTATTCTACACAAGAACATGATCCATTTATCAATAATCGTCTGTACGTATTACGCACAAGAAAATAACCCGATATACCTTTACTCTTAACATGTGGAAAAAAAACCGTATTATATGGGTAAATTGAACACAATCCTAATTGAACCATAAAAGCAGTTGTTTCGTAATTCTGTCTTCATGTGAAAGTCTAGTAATCTAGTGTATACAAATGTACAGAAGTTTCTGTAAGTAATTACTGTTGGGGATGCTGTCTTCCTAAAGGCATTACATTCGTTCCGCATTTTATACAGTAAGGGCATTTTGGTGCTCTGTTGTATGCAATTACAGTACACACTGTTGGACGTTTCTATATCCAGGTAGATAATGTACGCAGGTTACACATAATTTACTTACTTGATAATTTTCCCAGGAATGAGAGCCAGCACATGACCATCCCGAATTGAAGGTTAGATAGATTTAACGACACACCCCCTAGTTTATCACAAGACGACCAAGGTTGCTTTACATCTTTGCACTCACTAATAGGTACACTCACACGACTCTTTGTTGATTTAATAGAACATTTTGGTTATATAGGTAACTGTACTGAAACACAGCACTTTATTAACTTCAATCTCAATTCACTCGACAGACACACGAACATTCCTTCCGATCCCTACCTATGCGCCGGCTAGAATTAAACAGGAAGTCTGTGCGGCGCGGCGTACGTACACGGAACAGGTATGGCAATATATAAAAAAACAAATTACCTCCTTTACATATTTGAGCTACGATAAACGATATCAGAATCAGACAGAAGGAAAGCATTTATCATAATTCATGTGTCAGGTTGAAGCAATGATAAAAGCGTCGATGAAAGATCAAAACGACGAGAATGAAATAATCCATTTTGTTTGCTCTTCTCACAGAAATGTAGGCGCATCGATTATCGATCTCTGTATAGTTTTCATAAAATGTATTCCTACAGCCATGTTATGTACTCGCAAGTACCACAACGGGTGCGCACATAGTCAGTTCACTGAAAAATGACGTGCGCATACGTCGCGTAGCGAAACTGCAAGCGTGGTGGTATCTGACAGTACATGACGTTGCTGCAGGAACATGCCTATAGTCATACACGAAACTACAAAATAGTTTAATTAATAATATTCCGCAGTAAATAAGAGTCATGGATGAGTTAATATTCTATATAACCGGGACAAATCATTGGCTCTAAGAAATTACTAGTATACCTATAGCACAGGCAAGCGAACGTTTCATTCGTAATGGCCGAAGTCATGGTTTTGATTTTTTTTTTTCTCGGGGATACTTCCGTATCTTCAATCTCCCCCTCATTTTAATCCCGTTTCCTTTCCCGGCTTTCGGGTCATCTCCCACTGCAACATATGCTGCGGCCTTTCTCGTCCTGCCCCACGCCTGTGGTTATGTAGGTTGCTGGTGGTGTGCCGCACACCTGGGGCTCTCTGTGTGCCATGACCCTACGGACTCTCTCTAAGGGAGCGTGATGCACGGACTGCCACGGGGGTCGTGGCGCACTTTGTTAGGTTTCGGGTTCTTCCGTGGGCTCGCAGTGAAATCTGCTTCAGGGAGGCCTTTGGGCATGCCAAATATCCCATTACCATTGGTTGGCGCAATGACCCCGAACTACATCTTAATGTCACTCTCAACCCTCCTCTTCCCCTTCCCGGGGTACCATACATACATGCATACCTACATGCGCATACCTCCATGACATTAACAGTGCAGATTCGAATTCCATGCATACTAAATAAATATTAATTAATAAAATATCCAATCTTCATCAGAGTTGGAAATTATCTCTATAAAATGTAGTAAGTATAATATAAAAAGTATATTATGCTTTGCTTGAGTAATTTTAGAGATTACAAAAGAAGTTAAATTAATTAATTCAGGGCTAATTTACATCCGCAGTGGGCCAGTGATCAGAAAAGTCGCCAGACCACTAAATTCGAGAGTTCAAATCTGAAACAGAGGGCAGCTTGCTTTTTTTGGTGACAATTAAAGCCATTAGGCCCATGTCTCAGACCTAATACAGAGATCCTATACTGCATGCAAGCAGGGATCCTATACCACGAGCAAAATTACGGTCATCTCAGAGCTAATCTCATTCTCTTCTTCCAAGTTATTTCACAAATCACCAACCCCTCATCACTTCAGCTTTTAAGGAAACGAAGGAATCACTCTGGTTGAGAAAGAGTCATTATAGCCCTGTGGTAAACTTCAGCTGTAAGCACACACTCACACATACGAATACATGGAATCACACCCTCCTAATTGTACGGTGCAAGGTTGGCCATACTGTACACTGCGGACAGGATTTAACTGGTATGTTTTGTTTACCTAATCCTTGTACTAAGGCCCTTGAATTGACTCAGCCTCATTCCCTAACAGAAAACTATACTAGGATAAACAAAGGGGAGAATAGCAACGGAATTATAAAACCGAATACTTACCACTTCATGTTGTGATTGTGTGTTAGTATCCAGCAAGTCCCATTTCTACAGGATCATCGAGGGAGTTATATATTTTACTTTCATTGCTGATTTCAGTTGCAGAAATACTATATGGAACTTTTATCTGCCCCCTTTCATTGCTTCTCTCTCATTCTCATTCTTTCTATCCCTCTTTCTATACTGTATATATCTCTATACCTCTATCTACCTCTAATAATATCACTCTATCTCTCTCTGATTTTACCTCTCTCTGGCTCTCTCCGTCTTTTCCACTCTATGTATCTGAGTTATCTGATTACATTTTTTGTTCCCAAAACTCGTTTTTGTCTATTCCATCTTTTTTCCAGAACTGATTCAAAGCAAAAGAAAAAGAATTCCCATAGAATGCATGAAAACACCTCATAATATAATAATACAGTAAACATTACATTATTCTCATCGAGTTCTTGAATCCATTAGAGTTTCCTTATAAATTAATACCTTTCCAAGAAGATATGCCAGAAAAGAAAACTAAAAATGCTTGATTTTAGGACAATACAATGTAGGGGACGTCAGCGTCAACAGATTATTGAATAATCAACTAAATATTCTCCCAGCCATCATGTCTATTAAAAAGCTCACATAGTATCAGTTTCCAAGTCATTCGATTCATCCAAATGAACCTCAGACCATGGCAACCGTATGCCCAATCACCACAGTCATGGATGGTTTAAATCAGTGTCCGGCAGATGCTGCAGTTGTGACGTAAGAGCCGATCATCTCGCAAGAGCTTGAGAGAGCGAGCAGTTGAGTTACATTCCTGTTAATACGCACTAGCGCAGTGGCGTTCAGTGCAGCAGTAGGGTAAAGGTGAGCCGTGATGGTACATTGAATTGCGTGCATTAACCATGACAAGGGTGCAGAGGTCAGTTAATCAGTGAAATGTATGGTAAATTTAGTGCATTCAGATTAATACTAGACTTACGGAAACGTCAGGTCACCCTCGGAGACACGCCACATTTTCCAAAGTTGTCTACAGTATGTCATTCAATTACAGACATTAATAATTATGTACAAATATTAGAAGAACTGGATCAGGATATTTTATTACAGATTTCAAGATTTTGCAAAACTCCAATCCGATATTTGCATATTTGCGACACCATTTTCTGTGGATGTTGACAGTGTTCCAACGTCATTGCAACTAGAAGTCATTGATTTGCAAAAGAATATTGAAATGAAAGACCGCTTTCAAAACAAAAAGGATCTATCTATATTTTATAGAAGATTTCCCCAGGCAACTACATAATATATTTGCTGCTAGAATGTTGAGTATATTTGTATTGATGTATGTATGTGAATAGTTCTTTTCTTGTATGAAGATCTGCAAACCACAACATGGAAACCGCCTATCTCATCAGAACATGAAAAATGTTCTCGTTTGTGTGTTAGCCAGACTATGTCTCCTAATATTGCAAAATTAGTGCGCGAGAAAAGAGGGAAAAAATCTCGACAATGCCTTGAGCTTGGGCACGATAGTGGCACAAAGTAAGGGTGTGTATCAAAAGTCTGAATAGGCCTATACTTGGCATAGTGCTCACAAAGGTGTATAGTTTAATTTGTATATTTTGTGTATTTTGTATATTTTGTATACTTTAACATTTTTCAGTTTCCGAGTAGACAAAGTTTTGCAGTACTCCTTAAAGTATTCTTATGTTTTATGTATTTGTATGTTTATAGTAGTTTCGGAGCCTCATTTAAATAACCTGACGCATCCGCACCTGGATGCATTTCAGATTAGTGTAAGTAGGGCCGATATTAAATTTCATTACAAACAAAACTGTTCTGTTACATTGATTTATCACAGTTGTACTAGTTTGTTTTCGTACAAATGCATTGTAATTGTGCTATTCCCATACTATCTACGAAGATCGGAGCGCACTCTGTCAATGCATAGGCGTCGTTCCGCCACTGGCCAGTTGAACCCTTCCTCCACGCTCAGTACGGAGATATTGCCGAGCAGAGAGCGCGGCTGCTCTGTAGTATGACGTCACAGAGCACGGAACATGCCGGTCACTGGTTTAAATCATATTATGAACCAGAGGTATGCCTACTCATCATAGCAATTCATGTGCACAATATAAGATTGTGTGTATGAAGATGAAGATTACAATACAATAATACAATCAAATTCGAAATTCCCATAAACAGAACACGGAAAACCATGGAAAATTCAATTTGGTCAATCAGCTTCAGAATTTGATAGCTGTTTTGCTACTAAGTAGACAAAAGATATGAATACTAGGGCAAGGTATTTGATGATTTTTCATCCTTTTTATATGACTAGCTTGAATATATACAAATACATTCCATGAATTAATTGATCAAAATCATAAAACACAGAAATTAAAACATTTATTGCAATGGATCACTCCGAAAAAGTTCTCATAGAACCATTGAAAGAATTTGGGACCACGCCGAAATAGGATACAAAGGTGATAATGTCGGGAATAACCACGTGGTAGGTTATGTGGGGATGGTCCACAGAACCACGGAAAAAAGAGGATTTCAGAAAGCATTCCGCAAACACGGCATGGCCACAGCATTTAAGACTGAAAGAACTATTGAAAGTATATTTTCGAATTTTAAGCGACTTGGTGACAAGAGGGATAAGCTGAAGATGCCAGGTGTATATTCCATTATGTGCCAGGAATGCGGTAAAATCTATGTGGGGAAGACGGGGAGATCATTTGAAATAAGAAGAGCGGAACATGAAAGAGACATAAAGGGAGGAAAACCCTCTACAGGCCTAAGCCAGCACATTATCGATACGGGACACCACATGGGGGAGATGGAAATCATTAAAATAGAGCGCGACAAGATCCGGAGGAAGGTTTGCGAGGCTAGGAAAATAATTGAGAGTGGAAGGAACAGTTTAAACAGATACGATGGCGATCTGGGTGAGGAATGGCTGAATATAATTAGAAGGGTCGCAAGCAAAGGGGACACGATAAAAGTTCCCCCCCCCCCCCGGTGGTTGTTGTTGGTGATGAGGTCGATTTAGATATCCCGAGTGTCTGGAAAAAGCAGTATGGCAGGACCATTGACTTCATACCTAGCGTAGAATACGATCAAGGGGGCTGTGATGGGAGCCGGGTGGAGAATTCTTGAACGAGGTCAATAAAAGGGGGGTGTGGTTTTGAACGTATAACCTAGAAGCAGTATTCAGTTGCATCTGAGGAAGACCCCGTGGTGGGGCTGAAACGTTATGAGAACTTTTTCGGAGTGATCCATTGCAATAAATGTTTTAATTTCTGTGTTTTATGATTCACGACGTAATGGAAAAAGGACCTGTTTTTAATATGTAATTGATCAAATAAGAGTAATTTGTTACGGCATGTTTTGCATTCTCATAGTTTTTAAGAAGTAGGTCATTTTTCAGTATTTTATGTTATTTTTGGCGTTTTTAATAGTTTTCAATGAAATGTTACATTAATGACTGTGAACTAAATCCAGAAGATATTACTTGTTTTCAATATGTACCAATTGATTCAGTGGAATTAGAGAGAATCATTTCCATAGATAACTCATTACTTTTAGACAGAAGAAAATAATTTTCATTTCAGAATCTCCACCAGTTTTCATCGATCATTTTAATTCACATTTACTGTATTTATTTTAAAAGGTGTGTACTCAAGTATCCCTAGATTTGTGGATATGTGGATATCTATGTATCCGCAAGGTCTTTTCCTTGCTCATTAGTAGCAAAATGAGTGTTTTATATTGTAAATTAAATATAATGCACTGTCATCCTTTAAATTGCTCTCTAAAGTAAACATTATAAAAGGAAATAAGGGATAATTTATTGTTTTATTAATTGTGTCATTTTTTAATATTCGTAAATAATAAATGAAATTTAAATTTGCATTTTTCACTATTTTTGGTTATTAAGTGTCTTGCCCTAATGATTACTGTCTTTCTGTTCAAACATTACATTTATGCTTTACAAGGTTGTTACTGACAACACAAGTGCACTATAATTCATTACATGAAAATGTGGGAAAGAGGAGTGTTGCGTTCCGAGATATCTCATAATAGCCGAGTTAAATATAACAACTTGTGTTGCTGTTTATTGATGAAGTATGCAAATATGTACAAACGCTTATGTTCTTAAAACAAAACAAAAAAAATCAGCCCTCCAAGTTCACAAGCGACTAGCACCATCATGCTTAAACCGAAAGTCGCACACCAACGAGAAGTGATCTGAAGGGTAACTGAATGAAGGCACCCGGCCTTCCCCTATATCTTCACCACTTGGGAAGTCCAACACAGCTTCCACTGAGAATTTGTCCTGTGAGTAAAATACATAGTCTATCGTGTGACACACCTCCCCTTCTTCTCTGATCTTCCAGGTTGTGTAGGGAGGCTCTCGGGTTATGCTTTCTCCTACGTCACAGGGCTCTTCCTCAGTGCTGGTGGCTGCGTAGGCACTGGCAAGACCGAGTGTTTTGTTGCTCAAGAGTGTGTGGTATACTGGTTCTGTAGGTTCGGCGTTGAAGTCGCCACAGACGACAACTGGACGGCCACCGCACTGTGCTGCCACAAAGTCTAGAAGGTCTTTTCCTTGCTCATTACGTAGTGTGGACAGAAGCGCTCCGTTACGTGCCTTCAAGTGTGTTGTGGCCACACAAATCTCCTGACCTGTTTCCCGCACTCGAAGTAATGTCATCAGTGCCACCTGAAATCAAGAGGAACATAATACTATGAAACCATCTGAATATAAAGACAAATATATTTGATTATTTATGAAACGTGTAAGTGAATCTTGACCATAAGTCGGAAAAATACGTTTCATGATTTGAATAGACTCAACTTCATCATAATGTTCTGAGCATTCTAAAAGAGTATTTTATAACTCTAGCTCAAAAATGATGTTTTATGACCTTTGAAACTTATTGTTCAAAAATATATAATTAATGGCTATTATTCTCCAAAGATATGGAACTTTTCCATGTTTATAACATCAATACTGTATAGTCGCCTCGCTCATAGCGTTGACGGGCAGCTTGCTTTGTTCTCATATTACAGTGTTTGTTGCTAGCATAAAAGGTTTTCTCAAAAGAAACCGCTGACTGAATTTGTGTTGCCAATTCTCTCATTGCTCATTGCCATTGTCACAAGTGTTTTGCTGCATCAATATCTTCCCGCTCTCTTTTCTAACGCTATGCAGTGTGGCAACTACGCCAAGCGACAAGGTCGGGCAGCAACTTCTTTGTTGTTAACTGTCAACGAAATGAGCGAGGCGACTATAACACCATGTTTGAATTGTGTCACATACTAACAGAATATCCAAACACATTACTACAGCAGAGTAAGTGTTTCTGTTGCCTGCATTTTTTTCACAAAAGTAACAAAGAAACATTTGGGACCATGTTAAATTTACATTGCAACTTATGGATGTGTTTCTAAAAGTGCAGACCTCTTTCCAAACTTAAAATCCTATGCTTGGTAATGCTGTCTTCCTTGACATGGTCACATATAACCTAAACCAGGAATACAATGTTAATAGTTGCACTGTGGTCCTATATGCGCGTACGACATACAATTAAATAAATGACTTGCCAGCTTTGAAAACCAGTTTAAGTTTAAGAAACCCAGTTCTATAGAAGAAAGTCACCGCCGTATTACATACATGATTCTGGATGGCTGCTGCTATAAACACGCATAAAGCATTACTGAATTTGCTTTCTATAAGCTTACTAGTGAGTCCGCAGGCCTAGATAAGATCCCAGGTATCTGTTCGTACTACTCTGAAACAGGGGTCTGGAACAGGGCAAACTCAGCCTTATGAGGACAACTGAGACGTAACTTGATAAAGAAGTAGCAGCTCTAATCAAGAAAACTGTCAATACCGGGTCTAAAGTACCAGCTTGGTGTATTAGAACTATAAAAAATTAGATATTTAAAAACAGGTTGTGGGAGTTGGCATCTGCCTCTGATGTCAAAAGATGAAGGTAGAGGTAGTCCCTCTTGGGATATAGTGCCACTCAAAGTTAGTTGAATAGCAATAGATTAAACATCACGACTAGTGCTAGAGACATTCTCATTTCCAAATGATGAATATAAGTTACAAATGTTCCATGTATCCTAGCTGAAATATTTAAGCACATTTTTCACATTATCCATTTTATCCATGGTATTTCATGATCAGAGCTTCTGGCTAGTAATCATGAGGTTCTGGGTTCAATTTCCAGTCAGATCACAGGTTATTTTATCTTTCGTACATAGGTTGCCCTGGCCACGAAGGTCTGGTTAATAAATAAAGGATTAGATTTACAGACCTCTCTCGCTACTAAATGGTTCTACAATTCCTGCAAGTCAGGGATGGTAACTAGAAAATCTAACAGGGCAATGGTGCCAGTGGGGGAAAAAAAAAAGGTTTGTCAGACTTGAAACTTATGTTCATATAATTATAAGAATGGATATCGCACGGGTCAAGAACGTTTACATTTCAACAAGGAAATTAGCATTTTGATAATTTCAATTTTTGTTTAGTTAAAATTTAAAAACACATTTAATTAAAAAGTTTGGAGATATTATGTCATGAATTGATTCATCAAATGTAAAATTACATGAACAACATAATTCAGCAGCCCCCTTCTTGATATAAAATCTCGAATGAAAGTATCAGTGTGGTGTATCTAGGTTTCAAATTGGAAATACAATCTTAACCGATCCTCATATGTTGCTTAAGAATAGACCTCCTAAATAACTCATTGTGATTGTCCATACTAAGAAGAGAACTCTATACCATACTGTATCTCCAAAAACTTATCTGCTGCACTCAATAAGAAAAAAGAAACCCAAAATGTATTTTTTAAACATTAAATTTTAATTACAAAAAGATGAAAATTCTCAAATAGAAGTAAAAAATCATAAATAAATGCACATTTAAAGAAAAATTGTCAAAAGGTTCTTGTGTGAAAAGAAATGGGATTCAAACAAGATAAAAACATGTTAAACAATTTTCTGTTTGATTTTTCAACTAGCTATTTCAGGACTTGAGAAGCTTAGGTTGATGTATACTTATATGCTTGGCAAATCCCGCGTTAAGTTATTAACTGTATATTCTATAGAAGCTACACATCTACAAGAATAACCGCTCACCTGATTGCTCTGAACTCTCCATACTTCCAGTATTCTGGAGTCTGTTTTCAGAAGCTCGAACTTGTCGTCTCGGAAGAAAATGGCACAGCCGTCTGGTCCGTTGTTACCCTTAATGTACAGACAAGGGGAATCGGGTTTGGGGAAAAACATGCCTGTGTAGCCTTGTGTTGCCAGCATAGACTTGAGGAAATTGAAGTGGTCCACCTCCTGAAATTAAAAACAGGCATTTAGTTGTAGAACTTGCAATACATGTCAAAATAGTTTTGTCTTAACTTTCCTTACACGGCCAGAATTTGGTAGAGAAGGGAAAGAGATAAAGATATTGGCTTGGAAATGTGATAAAAGTAAACAAGAAAAGACAAATTTGGAGGATTTTTAATTGAGTGAAACGAAGAAAATATACTGATAGGGGAAAGAGGATATTCCTGAACATCTAACCCAGGGGTGGCTAACTTCTTTACTTACAAGGTCCACCAATATAGCCTATGAAGTGTGTTGACGTTATGGGCTGCACATTTTTTTAATGCAGTCAAGTTATTATTAAAATTAAAATTATTATTCAATGAAATGCAGTATACATTAATGAAAGCAATTTTTTAAATGTAGAAAAATTATTTGATAAAATGCAGTATACCGGTACATGAATGAGAGAACTGTGGATGCTCGTGGGAAGTAACAGATTCACTAAAGTCCATTTCCAGATATATTGTTGATATTTTAACAAGTATGAAAATGCCTTTATTCCGCTAATTTATAAAATGTATCAAGATCAGTTTTGCAAAAATGGGATGTTCTGAGTAAGATAGTTTAGATTTTAGATTTTATATTACTTTTACACAAAGAATGTTGTTTGGAATACAGAAGCATCAGGATATTCGCGGCCAAAACAATCCATAATATAAAACTATAAATATTTTGTTAATTTGCTTTGTAGCGGGCCTCACAGAATAAGTCGAGGGCCACCAGTTGGCTATGCCTGATCTAACCCATATTTATGAAATTTTGCAGAAGAGGGGTGTTTGACATTGTGGTAATGGAATTTATATTCACTATTTGTTTTTGCGACGAATGGAAAACTGGAAACACCTTAATAAGAGAAGATCATGAGCAATTATGAAAATAAATGAACTGCAAAATCCTCAGTAAGTTCAATTAACCCACCAATAACAATCAATTCCTATATGAGCTATAAAAGAATAAATAATAAATGTATTCAAATCATGTTGTGTGCAAGCATATTGCTCATGGAGTCTTCTGAATGAATTTAATGTCAAAGAAAATTTTACCAAATTTTCTGACGATAATGTTACCAAATTTTCTGACAATAATGTTTTTCCATCTATTTTTATTAAGCTTTATTATATACTCCCTAGAACATCAACGTTATATCAGGTGTTCAAGTTCTGTAGGAAAACCAGAGTAGGCCATTTAACTATTAATGTGCAACTGTTTTCTACTGTTGAGGCATTTATAGCATTTGTCAATTTCAACTCATATTGTATTTTAAATTAATATGAAATGGAATGACATAGCAACAATAAGTCATGGTAAGTGAATATTCAATACGACCTTTATGACTGGAAAATCATGAAAAAACCCCAAGTCAAATTCGCTGGTCATGGGGTTTGAACCCGGGACCTCCTGAATGCAAGCCCAAAATGTTACCATCTCAGCCAACTCATCTAATTTTTGTTCATAATATCATGGTGGCAAAACCTAACCAACCTCAGTCTTTTTCTTCTTTGCAGCATAAATTTTGATATATTTATTATAGCAGATATGGAATATAATATTCATACTTGTTAGTTGAATTTTACCATTTCAAACTCAACTGCATTATATTTAATATTGAATTACGAACTAATTCATCCAGCAGCTAAGTATGGTGCGACTAGTTGCGATTGCACTAAAGTGATCGATGTATCGATCGCCACCGAGATTAAAACAGTACGCTTGCAATTTGACCACTATCTTGAACAGTTGTTAAGTTTAATTATAAGTTATATTTTTATTCTATTGTTATTATATGGTCGAAAAAATAGTTTGCAATACTCTTGCATTAAGTACATTGGAGAATCTCGGCTCGTCTATCAAACTCTTCCTCAATTCTCCAATGATGCACTTAATACTCTTGTATCGCAATATACTATTGTAAAACACGGTTACAATTTGCTCATCCGTGTGAAAAACAACAAAATACATTATTACGCTAGCTATAAAGAGACCTAAATACGGGGCAGGCCTACACCATACCTGGAGGCAGATGATATCAGGGCAGTATGAAACTATTTCTTCTATCATCTGATAGCGCCTATTCTGCCACTCCAACGCCTCATCCGGACAACAGACGAAGTTGTCATTCATCTGACCCAGGGCTGAAAAACAAACAAATTTTACTATAAATACTTCTGGCATTAATATCTTCGTTTGAAATAAAGAATTCCTTTATGTTTTTGGCTCTTGTCGGGCCTGTCTTCGCAAAGTATTCTTAAATCAGTTGCATTACCTAACATTTTCAATAGTTCATTTTACAAATACGTCAGTATTGTACAGGAATCGTTAACGAATCGTTAACGAATTCCTGTAATCTACACCTTATAGCCTAGATACTCACTCCACCAAACGAGCTATGTGACGAGGTATGGCGTTAATATGAGCCAAATTATTTTATAACATGAGTTATATACAGCATAAAAATTCACTGAGGTTGGCTGCTGGGAATTAAAAAACAGTGGGAGAGTACCTTCTGGGACTTAAAAATCTGAGAACTCTATCCTTGAGACTATAAATACATTAGATAGTCAGAAACTATATATTGACTAAGTAAATGGACAAGTATTTGAAGATATGATAAAAAAAATGGATTGATATTTCCTTATAACCAACGGATATTCGATTTAAGAGTGTGGAACGAAACCCTAGTACAAAAATCTTCCTGAATTAATTTATTGAAGAATCTTAAGTTATGTGAACAATGGGATCAGAATGGCACTACAACAACTATGCTGGTGAGAACACGTTGATTTATGAATAGATCATCTTCAGAACATTACTTAATTTTGTTATAAAAGAGAAAAATGTGTTCAGACGATTATTTAACTAATGTTTCAGCTTAATACACTGATGCCAAAATCCTCGTTTTCCCCATTTAGTAAAACTTCCCATTCCACATCTTCAGTGTAGTAAGGATGCATCTGACTTGGATGCTTAGTTTATTATAAAAAGAATATAAAAGTATGGCTCAAGAAGTCTATTGATTATTAATCAGATCTCTTGCATTCTAAATTCATTATATTCAAAATCCACCAACTTTACTATAATGTTTTATTAAATTACATTTAAGAAAATCGTAAAACATTTCCCCTTTTCTCCCATAAATTATAAATAATTATAAAACTAAAAGCTCTGATATAATGTGAATCATTGAACACAAAAGTTTAACAATTGAACCTCCAGTCATAATAGATTTTTGGCCCTAGGTTGTATAACAATATTATTTAAAAAAAATCCCGAATTTACAGCAGTTCAATAATTATAAATTCAAAAATAAAATTAAAAGTATTATCAAGAAAGAATTATAGTCGATTATTATTATTATTATTATTATTATTATTATTATTATTATTATTATTATTATTATTATTATTATTATATCGTAGGTTTATCAGTTATTGTAATTTGCATGTATGATTAAACCTTGTACTGAGGAATCCGCTCTTGAACACGAGAATTTCTCAGTCAAGGGTGTTGCTAGAATTTAAGTATTATTGTGTTACTACGTAACATATACGGTATTTTGCTAGCCAAAAACCACCGTCATTGTCATTATATGGAATGTTTAAGTTAATCAGTAATATCACTATAATCCGTTATATTTTATTAATGAAACAGTCTTAGAAATTACGAGTTTCAGCAGATAAATTCATAGTCTCTCGTGAGATTACCTGTATAAAAAAATGATACTACATTGAGATATAAAATTTCGGGTCCGAAAAGCTCAAATACACTGCCTTGTAAGAAAGCGATTTTGTAGAAATCCTTACAATAAAATAACCTTATAAATGTGGTTTATATTTTCATTATAAGGATGAGCTCTGGATATTATAAAATACTTCAACTAAAGAGGGCACCCGTTGTTCTAACACATTTTAATATGTCATTCATTATAATTATTATTATTATTATTATTATTATTATTATTATTATTATTATTATTATTATTATTATTATTATTATTATTATTATTATTACGAATGTAGGAAAATTGATTTTAAGAATATGACTCAACCAGGATTTGAAAGTGTGACTTTCCGAATATAAGTTCGCGACTTTACAGCTTTGCCAACTCGGCATAAGTATCGATTCGAAGAAGACAGATTGACAGAAACTTTTCTACCGAACTATTGGACGGTTCTCTCAATGTGTATTAAATCTAACATATTAAGAATACTTGACACTTTGTGTCATTGGAAATTATGGTATCGAATGCATGATACTAATCATATGTTAATTAGGTATAAGTTACTATTTGTTTTGTATCCTAAATTTTCAAGAAACTAACTAATTATGCTAATCGGTAAACTTAAATTGTTAAAATCTATCCAGCCTATCATGTATTGATAAGGGTGCGAAACTTAACACTTACCTTGTGAAAGGACATTCCACTGCAGGACTCTTATGTGGTAAGGACTAGAAACTGCATCACCGCAAACTGCAAATCACAAGAAAAGTGTTGGTAATCTTTCCTTCAAACCAAATGCATAAACAATTACTATATTACGCTCTCTCGATTACATAATCGCTTCCACGAAATTCGGTGCGAGTTGGGATTCATTGTAATTATTCATGCATGTGGGAGAAGAATTGGAGTTTACGCAAGTCTATTTTTTAAGAATAACATTGGTAGTATTGAAAAGTACCTCTGGATAGGACATTCCATTGCAGGACCCGCACACCAGAAGTAGTGTCACCGAACTGTTGGCTGATTCTCCGGAAGTTCCTCTTCACGAGGGGAGGAAGGCCCTCCCGCTGTTGGTGACATAGTTCCACAAGCTCATCTCTGCTCATAAGTTTCGGGCCCATCAGAACGTCCTCGTCTTGTGTGTCCTCGTTCAAGATCTTTGGTGCCGATGTGAAGCTGCCCATTCTGCAACAGAAAACACACTTGCTGTTACAGGGTTCTTCACAACTTGTCAGGGCTTCAAGGATTACAAAAAGATGTTTAACTTCAACAATGGTTACATTATGTACACATATATTGACCACGTAAGATGGCGTTTTCATCAGAAATGCAAATTCTGAAACTCCTCACCAAGTTAAAGAAAACCATTAGTCACTCAACCGTATGTTTATGTGCGTGCTTGTCTGTATGGCTTCCTGTGGATCTATGACATCATACTGGGAACCAAATACCCGGTGATTAACATTTGAGCAAATCGCCATAGCAATAGAGCAAATGAATATATTAATTTGAGCAAAGTAAAATATAGAAATGGTACTTCCATTTTTCCTCTAAACCAGATTTGGCAACACTTTGTGGTTTCATCGCCATTTGATGGGCATGTCCTGGTGACAATATCGAAATTACAGTGTTTGTGCTTTATATCTAGTTCCTATTAGCGTCACATATCTTAATAAATTAATATTTCCCGAAACATAATCGTCCCAGTTCTTAATAGCATAAAGTTGGTTAGTTTCAGACTTCTTATTTTTCCTTTGCTTCGGAGAAAGTTGCGATCGGATTGATATGTCCGTTTGAATTTGTGGTTCCTTTAAAACCTGTGTTAAAATATGTATCGATGGATGTGCATAGTAAAATTCCCTTTTGAAATGCCTGTGAAAGGCTCCATCGTACGGATAATTTAAAAGTATAATAGTCTGGCAGTTGAATGCGGCGTTGCCAAATCGTTGGAATACACGACTAATTTGAGCTTCGAGTGAAGTGGACATTTTTGCTTAAGTGAAGTAGATATTTTTGCTCAAGTGAAGTAGACATTTTTCCTCAAGTGAAGTAGACATTTTCCCTCAAGTGAAGTAGACATTTTTGCTCAAGTGGAGTAGACATTTTTGCTCAAGTGAAGTAGACATTTTTGCTCAAGTGAAGTAGACATTTTTGCTCAAGTGAAGTAGACATTTTTGCTCAAGTGAAGTAGGCATTTTCCCCTCATTTGCTGAAAGGTACGTCACCCAGGTCCCCCAAATACCTGCATCAAAAATTATATTTCATATTCAGGCTCGACACTTCTTGAAGATCACGTATTTCTATCAGCCTAATTGAATTTTTATTAATTTTACCATTTTCTTTTAAAAAGCAATCTGATGACTTTTTTTGCTTCTATAAAATAACACGCTTATATTAGTTAATTTATATTATTATTTAACCGTGGGGGTGTACCGCAAATGAGGCCTGTGGTCGTTGCCGATGTGCCGAAAGTTTGTCCCACAGGAGTTTTGTTACATGCTTGTAAGCCCACAGACATGGGCCTATCACATTTACGCACATATAAGTGCCTTCGTTCAGAGCCGGGATCGAATCCGTTACCTTCAGCACAGAAAATCAGCGCCATACTCATAGAAACATGAGTGAACTGAAAACCACAGGTTTTATTAGAATTTTTTTTCGTAAAAGCTATCTCGTGGATAGTTACTATTCAACTTTTAAAAAAAACATTGCCTGCCCTACGCACTTTTGCGTGAATTAGGAATGCTTCCTATTAAGCAGGTTTATCCTTCCCCGCTATGTAAGGATATATTAAGACAGTAGCAAAACTGGGTCCACCGTTTCATACTGTGGAATCTGTACTTCCCTTGACGAACCACTTCTTCACACTTCAGGCCTGGTTGCAAGGCTATTGATGTCAACATGTTGACGCTGTTCCAACGAGAAAATCTCAAAAACCATATGCAATAAACGACTAATTATAAATGTCTAAACAATGACTGTAGGTAAACAGCTGCATGCATTAATTTCGTTTCAGTATCTTACAAATTTGGCGAGTTAACACTAAAACGGGTCTGAATACGGGAAACGCACCTAACGTGGGTTTAAAGCGCTAAGTAAGTGTAAGTAAATGAGGCACTTACACATTTATGGTCGTAACTCGGAGTGTTCTTTCACAAATAATCAATCTTAACTTTTTTAATGATTTTTTTATCCTCAAACCTGTGTATCTCCATTAATTAACGCTGCTTCGTTGTATTTGTGCAAAAGTATTTTTTTTTCTGCAAGGAAAAACACAAGACACGTTGTTTTCGTAAACAGGTATCAAACCTATATAGCCTACCTTCAGTATCAAGTGTCACATGCAGAATATTACATGTATTTATTTTTATCTCTACAAAGAAAGTAATATAACCTGTATTGCAGATATGGAGTAAACATAGAGAGCAAAACAAAACTACCGGCATATCTGGTTTCGTCCTAAGCGACTTCATTCGTGAGATATCTTCTTCCGTAATACCATTCATTTTCCGACGTCAAAAGTAATAATTATGGTCAAGAATTTTCACTTTGTATACTTTTTTTACCCTATGCCTGTGACCGTGCAGACAAAACATTTTTCTATCATAGAAATACAGTTACTCCATAGACAAAGAGAATTAAATTTCTTTCCAATGGTACTGACGTATAAATGAATCACCTAAGAAAAAGTATAAAAACAGAGATATAGTATTAATATTATTAGAGTAATGCGTTATGTAAAGTATGGGGATTATTATCCACATATCACTATTGTCATGGTAGAGACAAGTTACCTAAGTTATATTTTATCCGGGGTTTTTCCTCACCTGGGAGATGAATGTCGTATAACTTAAGGATCCTGTGCCAGGACATCCTCTGGCCGTCATTTTCAACTTCATTTCATCTACACCTTGTTCGGCACGAGTTAATAGGGAGAGGTTCAACTAAGAGAAAGAAGAAGAAAAGGCTGTTTTTCACAACAAAATATTTATAACCACCTTCAGTTATCCTTTATGGATTAATAACTGACTGCCCATTATTAGTTTTACATACCGATGTCCAGAATCACAAATTGATATACACTGAGCAAATGTTCTCACTGATGAGTCTAGATTCAGTCTCGAACCTGATTCGAGAAGGAATCGCATCTGGAGCGAACCAGGGAAAATAGTTCAGCCAGAAAACAATGTTTCCTTGTATTGCAATAATTTATGTAGGCCTATGTGTTGCTTTATTCGTGAGTGACTTGGGACATTCATATACTTCATTCTGCAAAGCACGCTAGTGTTTCAAAACACATAATCGTACACAGAAGTCTATTTTACGTTTAATCATTGCGGCATGTTCGCTGAACTTTCGTTTTTATTATTAAAAAGAGTTGAAAGCCTAACCGGTACTGGGTAAGACTTGTATTGTATGAGTAAACATCACTAAGTAGGCCTACATCTCATACAGCCTACAGGGCAAAAGCCGAAAAGAACTGAGTAAATTAATATACTATTTATTATTAGGGTTTTAATACTGTATGCGTTTGTACAAAAATAGCGTTCATTCCCAAATTTGAGTAGATTACTTCAAGCTCTACCATGGTAGATGATGCAGCGGTCGGATGGTGGGCCTAGTCTCTTCAGGGATGTAGCGCAACGGATTAGTTACTTCAAGCTACTGTAACTAGTGATGAGCAAATACAAGACCAAGACCAAGACCAAGGCGGTCTTGGTCTTGGTCTTGGTCTTGCATAGGTAACCCTGGTCTTGGTCTTGGTCTCGGTCTTGCATCAGTGGTCTTGGTCTTGGTCTCGGTCTTGCATACTCGGTCTTGGTCTTGTTGCAAGAGTCTTGCAGTTTTCTTTTACGCATTTTACTGTGATCGATGGCATTTACATGATTTAAAGTTACACCGATTACATGTGTGTTATTGCTTTCGAAAGTAACGAAAGCTAATTGCTTTTAGTTCCTTTCACCATGTAAACAGTAATGTGATGTCACGCTGTTTGCCGAAACGTCCATGGTGATATAAGCTAGAACAGTAAATTTGGAGTGTAAATTTAAATATTCTCTGTTATCCTATTGCAGAACTTTAAACCCAAAATCCACGAGAAGCTATACCCTATTTGAGAGTGTAAAATTATGAATATTATATTGTAAAGTTTCAAATTTTTTTTAGTTCACAAAATTCCCTGACTTTCCCTGACCGTCTTCCAGTTCCCCGACTTTCCAGAATGTGGCACTCTGTAGAAAGTTAAAATCGTAGCAATGATCGTCCTCTACTTCGTAGAACGCTTCACTACTAAAAGTAAGTTAGCATACTAAAAATGCGAATGTGAGTTATAATAATTTTAGAAACCAGTTTACTTTGTGCCCAATTTGTCGATAGGTACCCACCGATACTTGAAAGCGCGCATCTGAGTGTTCTTGTACAATTTATTTCGCATTCACCCGAAAGCTTCCCATTGGAAAAAGACACAATCTCCTCTCTATTTCTGTTTTCGTTTAATTCTTCCTATCGATCCCAATCTCTGTCTCTGTCTCTCTGTCTCTCTCTCGCTTCTTTCTTATATTGATTTTTTATCATATTTCTGTCCTATCTCCTGTCCATATTATAAATCTCACTGTAATACCGCTTTGTGTCAGAACAGCTTCATTTTATACTAGTATCCAAATGTATAACGCTTTGCCAGGTTACGTCAAAGAAATATCTGTAATCCATAAATTTAAAAAGGGCTTACTATCTTTTTTGTTGGAACATTGCTTTTATACTACTAATGATTTTTTTGATTGCCAACATTTTACAACATAGAGTATTCAAACAGTGATCTTTGTTCCCTTGTTTCAGGTTCCCAAGACATCGGCCAGTTCTGCCGGGATTAATTAACCTATGTTAATCTAATGTTTTAGATAAAAATATTCTGATTATGTTGCTAATTGTATAATGCCATTCTGTTTTTAACTTCATTTTATAATTGTAAACACGTAATATATAATTCGTTTGTAATTGTTTTAGACGCGTCCCATAACGTGTACATGTTCAGATGGACTACATAAATCTTATCCGTTATTTATTTCTTTCCCCTTATATCTCCTATCTTCCTTTCCACACCCATAGCAAACAGGTGCCGAATCATGCGTGCCTTGGAGTCGACCAGACATTTATCTAGAGAAGTTCGAAAGTACGAGTTGCATTTCTATGACTTTATCACGAATAACATTAAATTATATAAAATGTATAACTGGTCTGATACCGTACAGGCCTAAGTAGGCCTAGAGCTGTCTAGTATTCGTGAGTGACGGGTTCCCAAATTGTGGTTTTTACCATTAATTAAGCGAATCTTTTGTTTTAAACACTTCTATGCCAAAATGTATTCGTTTTACACTCGCGAATTGAGTTTTTTCAAAATTTTAGTTTTTATTGCGAAATGTTTTCTTAAACGAAATTTCATTTTTTTAGGGAAATCTCGAGTTTTAGGAAGATCTCTTTTTATAAATGGACTCAAATATTTTAAGTATATCGAAATTCGATATGTGCTCATTAATAAAAACGAATAAACAATTTAAATGTTGAATTAGTAAGCAAGCCAATGGTATAATTGGTATAGAAATACCTAGCACAACAAATATGGTAGAAATTAGTTTCTGTAACTCGATTTTTTTCATACATAAAAATGGTTTTAGAATCTAATTTCCACAGCCTCTTTAATTCAGAAAAACATGCAACCTTCGTATTTGCATCTTATTTACAGAATTACATGAATGAAAGGTTGAGTGACTAAGAATGATGGATGAATACAAGCACTCCATTTATTTAAGTTTGCTTCGGTATGGTATCCTCTTGGAAACATAATACTAACCTACGATTGTAAGAAGACGCTTGACCTTGTAATCGTATTCAAGTTACAAGGACGACCATGCAAAATATTTCACGCATGGCTAACACGCTCTTTCAAAACCTGCATTTAAAAAAAGAAAATTCGAAATTTCGCGACTGGACTCTTCTTAGAAACCTAGTTATTTAGGCATATATGCTTATGGACAACAGCTGAATTAGTTTTTTAAAAAGCGAGACTGTCAATAACTCTTTTAAAATATTTGAGGGATTTAAGAGTTAGGTAGATCATAATTTATATAATTAACCTGACAGTTCTTTTCTTTTCTTAGTTTAAGTAATATTACAGGTGATTTAATTTATCATATTAATGGAACATGCAAATACCATTAGCACTTGAAAATACCCTGGTACGTAGCTCGTGGAAATATTTTAAAACATTTATTAATCCTACAAGTGACTCACGCTGATAAAATGTAGACTTGCAAGATTTGCAAGCAATTAAAAAAAATCCTAAAATTACTTCCCTTACAAATTCTTGCTCGAAATATTTGTATAGGCCTACTACAGTTAATAAAAGATCACAGAAAAACTTTTAATCCGAAGGATTAACAGCTAATAATTTTAAGTAAACAACAACAAATGAACATGACAGCTGTATCGTTATTATATTCTAGTATTACGAAAATACCTTGTAAGTTATAACATACCCACATCCTGAGGGAAGATTAGCACCCATTGCAGTCAGACATATAAAATACTATTTATATCTTCTGTTTTTTCACGAACAGCATGACGGCCGCATGTCAAATGCATAACTGGAGATAAACATTTGATCTGAGCTTACCTGTAAATTCTTCTTAACCCTATAGCTCCTTGTCGCACCAAATGCAACACACATGGACCCATTTCTCAGTGCACGCAAGCGCAGAATTGAAGATCGATATTCACGATTCACAAGGCCGGTTTCGGTTACAAAATTCATGCAATGACATCATGTTTTTAAACAAACCCTTCTGGTAGGAGAGGAAAGATTGTTTTAAATGATGAGAGCACCATATTAATGTGGTTACACTCTTCGCTTACATAATATGCTGTCGCTTTACCTGTTCAGTATCTCTGCGAATGAAACAGCTGACACGTTGCGGTCGTCAGTGGCGCTAGTATCGACATCATGTAGGCGTATGATCCTATATGCACTGACCAGGGATACTGTGACCTCATAATAACGAACAATGCCATGGTCGCGCACGCACAAACGACAGACGTCATTCCTTTCGCAAATCCGGATGAGACGTTTATCTTTGCATAAAATTGAGCAGATCCGGGAAAGTTTTATTTATTGCCGCAGCTTTCAAGTGAAAGCTTGAATTGCTCATTTGGTATTTGAGGTTATGAAGATCCTCTTCCCAGCGTCGATTTCAATGAACTGTAATTAGAAATTTCATGCAATTATTTAGCCGGTGTTTACCTTGTAATTTCCCATGAGAAATTATATAAGCCTGACTAGAAAAGCGTAAGGAAAATAACCATTTGCATTAAAAATTCATAAGCCATGGACTTATTTTCACGACTGTATTGGAATTAATAAATGTTTGCTTACACAAGTGAAAATATTATTTCCAGTTTATTTGCAGTAAAACGCAGTATTATTAGTTTATTATTATGCTTTGCTGCAAGCACATAATGTAACCGTAAAATGTGCAAAAACTAATACGTCTGTCCCATTCTTAGATCTAAAAGTAATGTGCAGATGGACTGGTTTTTATGATTAAGAGTAACTATTCAATTTCTATTTATTTCTCGTACTTTCTACAGATATGTAGATTGCCTGAATGGACAAAGTTTACCAGAAAAATGAACAGTACATTCATGATTCTATACAAAGAAAACTGCACAAATAATTTGTAGGGCATTATGGAGTTAATTTGCATTGGTTACATGGTGGAAAGATGATTTCTTAACTGAATGGAGCCTATAATATCTAACTTATATATAGTAATCGTGGCTATATCAAAATGAACTGATTTGGGGATGCTGATAGTCTATTAAATTTACTTGAAATTTTGTTATCGTTCCCCTGGCTATGATGAAAACCCCTCCAACTGTAATATTATTGACTCTACATATTTCTTTGAACTTTACCACATAGAGTGGAGAAATCCTAGAAAAACGAGGGGCTGTGATACTTAAGATTTCATTCATTATAACTTATGTCCGAAAAGTTGCCCACATAGAAAGGCTTCACATTTTCACAATAAATGAACTATTACATACACTGTTTCCACTTCCATTTACACTATTTATAATTTCAGATCTTCGCCAGTTTGTTCTTTTGTTTAATGCCCCATAAATTATAATAATAGTCATTTTTTTGAATGAGTAAAAACGAAATGACTTACGAGTCTTATCGTCCATTTATCACTTCCTTGTTAAGATTAGAAAGACGTAACAGTTAATTGGCGGTATATTCCTATCTGTCAGTACTTTAGTCCTGACCTTATAGGTCTGTCTAAAGAGAAGCACGAAAAAGTAGTTAGCGAAATATAGAAAGTTTGTGGATGAAAATGCAAAATTCTGCAGTAACATGACGTCTAACTAGAGTTAAAGCAGTCAATATATAGAGTGATGACTTTTGTGGAATGTAAGAAGTTTGCAGAAGAAAACGTAACAGTTATAAAGAATTCCACAGATAATCCCCCTATTATTCTGACTTGACGTGATTAATTCATTGTGATAACACGATAAGTAATCATGATTTATGGTTCCATTAATGAAAATGGAGACTTAATATAAAACAGTTAATACTGTATCAAAAGTTAATAGGATTCAATTTGTTCTAACAATCTATATTGCATTTAAAATACTTAGTATGTCGTTAGGTAATAGTCTCCTCTGGACTGCATAAATGAAATTAAATGATTCTAAATATAATTAACTTAAAATGCGATACTGAACACGTGTTAATAGTTCATATGAAACAAAGCTGAATACTAAGACATAGAAGACAAGGTAAAAAAATTGATACAGACATACGTTACATTTTAGATGTTTAATTACAGTCAATACTGTCATTTTGGGTCGTATAAATGATGACTTATGATAAATGAGCTCTTCAATGCCGATATGGCTATTTCTCTTATAAAGTCTGCAGTAAAATAGATTCACGGCAGAAGTTGGCAAAAATATTTATGAATGACGTCTCTTGTCCCTATCGTAATTCCCGTCAACTGGATTAAGGAAACCCTGTAGGCTACACTGACTTGAAATACTCCTCGGTTGGAATGCCGCATTTTTCAATATGAACTTCCTAAGGTTGATGTCCACCTACTTCAAATCTGATGTTCCGGTCAAAGATTAGAGCCTTTTGATATTTTCTATCAATACCATCATGTCCACTATTCTAATAACTCCTTCTTTGGTCAGACAGGTAAAACTGTACTATATTCAGTTGAAAAAGCATCTTAACCAGGTTACCCACAATCAGAAATTTAAATCGACCTTCATTTGTTTCTTTCTTTCTCTGCTATCTCTCTTTCTGTTAGTTTAACCTCTTCCGTTTGTAGGAACATTTATGCAACCACGCCAACCGAGCCTTGCAGGACCGCGACCTATGGGGAGAGGAATGACTTTTGGATCACAGGCATATTTTTTGACGAGAAAAGGGCATGGAGGGCCTCTCCGGATGGGTGATCAACCCAATGCTGGAGCTACCTCCGAACATATAAGACGGGTCACAACTTACAGTCTCACTCATTCCGAACGAGGCGCTGATGGAATGAAGATGATGACGGTCAGATGTTGTCCTAAAATTAGCCGACATTTGTGACAAAGGTGAGGAAGAACCCCGGAAACACCCCCCCCCCCCCCCAGGTAACTTGTCCCGAGCAGGAATGAAACGCATCCCCTGTGCCACACCGGTGGACCACCTTCGGTTGAAAAGCACAAAAACAAACAAATATGAACAGATATCTAGTGTGAAATGTGGCTTATGGTGGCTGCTATACGCATTGGATATAGCTACTATTTTATATTATCTTATATGCAGTGATTGCAATTTTAGCAGCAACGATATCATTAACGTTATTTGTCCCAAATGCAGACCGCTCATGTCATCTCTCCTTGCATTGCGTAAGAAAGTAAACTGAATGTGTCGTTACAGGCTTTACAATCACAGATTTTACGACCAAAACATGTTAGACTAAAATCCTTTAATCGGGTGCAACTGAAGATTAACAAAAGAAAAATGTATTAGTATGTGTATATTGTCAGAAAGAATGACGCAACTTTTTCTCGCATCTACATTGAAATGATAGCTTAAATGTTTTATGAATTAATGTCTACATTTAACACAATTTGTTTTATCCTGTTCCCGTTTAAAAAAAAGATCTGAAAGTTTATTTATAGAAAATATGCCGTATTTTCAAGATGCCATAACTCAGGTGTTAACAGTCAGATTTAGTTGAATTTTTTTATGCTTTGCATGCGCACTCAGTAGTTTAAAATAAGCAGAGAATGGTTGTTCTAGATATCACTGTTTGGTAGGAAAGAATTTTTTAACACATAGGTGACAATTTAGTTTTACGGTTTCTTCCCTTGACATAGGTACGCTTTTTTCCATTTCTGTAGCTTAGATTTTTGTGAAACTTTGGTAACTTACTAACAATGGGTACTGCTATTTACCCTACCTCAATCAGTCTAATATATACAATATTACTGCCTGAGAACTGCATGAAAACTTCACGACTACAAAAAAAGACTTTTTTTTTAAATAAAAATAGTTGTAAATTCTGTATATTCAAGACTTTTCCCAAAATTCTGGTAAGGGAGATTTGTCATCCATCCATAATGAATTCCTGAAAGTTTCATTATTTTAGCGTGAATAGTTTTTTAGAAAATGGTACCTGAAGTACAAAAAATGTAATTTTACAGGAGAGCGAAAAGAAAATTACATGCATGTTCTAACCTTATGGTATTTTATCCATCCAGGTCGCTCTGCTTGGCTTAATAAAAACGCAACATATAAGACCTATATATCAAGATGTTCAGAAAACTATGCTCTATTACATGAACCAAAGAAAAAAAAATCGATTTTTTTGACATTGGTAACTACCATCTCCCCTTATGTTTGAAATTACCATGAGAACTAGACATTGCGGTATTTAATAGTTAAAGTTTGCTATTAAATCTGAACTTTTAATTTAATCATACCACTAATAGTCTTTTAGACAAACATATAGGCATACCTTATACAGTTAAATAATATAAGCTATTGGAAGTAGTTTACTGCTGTTGAAACAATATTAAGGGAGATATTTCTTATTTTCCCTGCTACTCTGCATTCACTTACAGTCTAAATCTTTCCGAGGAGTATACAATTTCAGAATAATGAACTATTGTTAAATGATTCGCTTGATTCAAACCGTGACAGCAGACAGACAGAGAAGACAAGACAAGACAAGAAAAGAGAATGATAATTAGTTGTGAGATTTTTCACAAATAATAATCTTTGCTCCGATAATTTTTTTCAAGAGATAGTCGCAGTAACTCTTGGGGTTTCATTTATTCTTGTATAGTTTACATCAGTAGTCTCCAACAGTACGCCCCATGACGTCACTTTATGGACAATCTTATCTGGTGAACGGGAAACAGTTGGATCAATTAATTAGGGCACTGTGCGCAGGAGTGAGTGGGGGAATACACAGGCAATATTCGATGTACAGGTAGGGGGGAAAAAAGCGGACCGACTAAACTATCTAAGATGCCGATATGAGCCACTGCACGTCTAGCGGCATTCACAGGATAGCAGGGAATGTATTGAAATTTGTTGTAGTGTCGACTGTTGAATTAGCCCATTTCGAAACCCAGAATATGGTTTCTAATCGTATTGTTTTATAACTGAATATATTATTTATTAATATTATTATCAAATATTAAAACAAATTATATTATTTTCAGCTCCAAGAGTCGGTCCGCTTTCTTTCCTTACCTGTACATCCCCTCTCCAACGCGACTTGCCGCTTACTGTTTCCCCTAAATATTCTGCCCACATACACAACTCATGCCCTGATGTCATTAAATTGGCAGTTGACAAACGCTGGCACAGATTAAGCGACAACAACTTTTGTTTGAAATATCCTTACATATAAATAATTATTTTTGTAAGAAATTTCAAAAACCCGATTTTTGAATCTAATACAATTTTAATCCATTTATTTCAAAAGGAATTATTTACTTCAAGTTTTTGGACCTCACATATAAAGTAAAGGAGATGACTTATTTAATGTTTCTGTAAATGCTGAAAATTACTTAGTCTGTTTACAACATCTTTTCACAGCCAAGTACACAGTAAACAGTAAAACTTTAATTCGGATTTTTAAAATGAATATTGTACTTCTTAAACCCAATTTATAGATAATGTGAAACAAAATACACCATTAATGAAAACTGAATGTTTGTAGATTTCTTACATATGTTACCAGTCTACACAGGTGTCCAAAATAAGTTCTAAAACATTAATAAAGTAATGAAAATTATCTATAAAACTTTACATTCTAATGAAATTCAATCAGCACGAAGAATTACTAAATTCGTTTAACAAGCTACAATGATTTTTTTTAATTACTTTTCAGACTAATTCAGAAACTTATATTTGAATGCTCTGCTTTGGAAGTCCAAAGACAAAAAATTATTACTCCATTAGATTATTGCCAGAATAGATTTGAACAGCCTTTAACAAATATTTTGCATAAGAAATGCTGCTACAAGAAGTTATGTGAATTTTCAAATGTTATTTTTAAGAAACTTTAATTTAGTATTAGTATTTGATTGTTAACTAATTTTATACATATCTGCTATATTGTTAATATGCAAGTATAGAAATTAAGCAAACTGTAATTGGATGTAAATTGCATTAATTCTACTGTAACTGAAACCCTAGCATACCGAAAGGGGAAATAGGGTTAATAATACTTGGAGATTTAACAACAACAATGTATGAGAATATTATAGGAGAAAAATTCCTCCGACACTGGGACTTGAACCCAGGACCTTGGCTATTCGCGCCAATGCTCTACCAACTGAGCTAAGCCGGAGTTCAATTCATACTGCATATGACATAACTTGTCTGTCTGTGAGGTAGACCATAGGGCAATCAGTTATAGGAGAGAGGTTCTATCCGGCGCTGTGAATTGAACTCCGGCTTAGCTCAGTTGGTAGAGCATTGGCGCGAATAGCCAAAGGTCCTGGGTTCAAGTCCCAGTGTCGGAGGAATTTTTCTCCTATAATATTCTCATGTAATGTCCAACAGAGACAATAATCTGTGGTTCATGAAAGCTTATATATCTACCTTGAATGTCAACTGTACAATAACAGTGGGAGCCCAGTCACAAAAATCACTAATTAGTGTGCCTCACAGTACTGCATATGACATAACTTGTCTGTCTGTGAGGTAGACCATAGGGCAATCAGTCATAGGAGAGAGGTTCTATCCGGCGCTGTGAATTGAACTCCGGCTTAGCTCAGTTGGTAGAGCATTGGCGCGAATAGCCAAAGGTCCTGGGTTCAAGTCCCAGTGTCGGAGGAATTTTTCTCCTATAATATTCTCATGTAATGTCCAACAGAGACAATAATCTGTGGTTCATGAAAGCTTTTTATCTATCTTGAATGTCAACTGTACAATAACAGTGGGAGCCCAGTCACAAAAATCACTAATTAGTGTGCCTCACAATACTGCATATGACATAACTTGTCTGTCTGTGAGGTAGACCATAGGGCAATCAGTCATAGGAGAGAGGTTCTATCCGGCGCTGTGAATTGAACTCCGGCTTAGCTCAGTTGGTAGAGCATTGGCGCGAATAGCCAAAGGTCCTGGGTTCAAGTCCCAGTGTCGGAGGAATTTTTCTCCTATAATATTCTCATGTAATGTCCAACAGGGACAATAATCTGTGGTTCATGAAAGCTTATATATCTAACAACAATGTAGTAAATTCGGTGTATTATTAGTATAATCAAATAAAACTTAGATTTCGAGGAGTAATTTCTAAAGAAACTAAAATATGAACTAAAATATGAATATTAGAAAATATGTGTAATTCTTGGTAATAAAAGTTGATAATATACTATATTATTATTTTCTGTGTAGTCGTATCATTTTATGCAGTAAAAATAGTAAAAATAGTGTGTTTCTATATGCTTCGCTACTAAGTATTATTTTCTCCACGTCTCCAAAATAATTTTTGTACTCTGCCCTAAAATCCAAGGTTGAGTATTCATCAGAAATACATTCTCCGCGGTCTGGTGAGTAAAATGGAAAGGGGGGTCAGACTCTGTAGTTGATTAAACTACCAAGTTATTTCATACCAAATAAGTTTACATGTAAATACATTTCGCACGAGGAATATATTATGAAAAGAAATCCATGTTTACATTAGAAACTTCAGGGATATGACATGAAATATTCCTATTTTCTCCCATTCCAATTATTATTTTACATGAGAAATGTTTTTAGATTCTCACACAATCAATTGCTTAAACTACGTACAGAAACTTCCATTTTAATATTTTTTTTTTAAATTGATGAGTTTGTATAGCTCATATTTCTTTGTACTTAAAGAATACATTAGATTTTTTAAATTTTTAGTAAATGTAAGAAAACTACAAAGAACAAAGCTCGCCTTAAGGGGCTACACACAACATGACGTGCATTATTGAACATTATTGATTTCCTATTACGAATTACTCATAAATGTAGATAATAGGCAGGCTAAATTACATAGGCGTATAGATAATAGATAAGTACATAGGCGTATAAAACAAATTATTTGATTATAAGAACCACAAAATGAAGTGAAACATAGTGTCATAGGTAATGATAGACTAATAGTGATCAATATGCCTATATCTATTTATTAGTAGACTATACAAAAAACGTAATTGTTATTAAAATTTAAAAACAGTTTTATATGTGATTCAATTTCTTTGTAATTGAATCAATTCTTTTGTTTTTACGGTTGTTCATTATATGTTTCTATTAAGTCATATTTCAAAACCTTTGTTCCATATGTTATAGTCGTAGAGCGTGTCAGGTATAATGGTCAGTGAGAATATTATAGGAGCATATGGAACTGCCTTGTTCCATATATGTATTTGTTATATTCTAAGGAAAAATTTCTGTGGATGTTACCATGTATTACTCTGGACATGTGGGTAATAACATTTAGGCCTATAGTAATAAATGTAATGTGGATTTTCGTATTTATAGCTTGTAATGGCATTTACTTTAATTAAGGTGTCAAACGGCAGGATTTTCGATTGTTCATAAAGAAATTAGTTGGTGTCAAATAATGCTCCTAGTAAAATTCTGATTGCTCTACTCTGAACTACTCTCAATGATTACAAATCCGTTTTAAGAAAACGACCACAGCTAGATGTCATTTAAGTTATGTGAGACTGAATTAGTGAATAATATAAGGATCTCAAGTCAGAAGTTGACAATATTCCCAACGTTCTCCTAAATATTCCTAGAGAAATTTCGCTACATACATTGTCGTTGATGTTATAGCTTATCGGTTTCTTTTTCATAGGCCTACAAATGATTTAATAAATCCGAACTCACCGCTGGATGAGGAAGCGCTGAAGAGGATGGTTCTTGTTGGCCGGCTTATCTGTGGCGCAAGGCACAGCGCCATCGGGTCTCATGGTGAGAAACATGACTGCCGCGGAAATAGCCGTTCACTTATCCTGACACTTGTTATATACCTCTTCAGTGCGGAGTGCTTCCCCCACCACCATTGATCCGGCATCCCAGATAAACTAAACACTACGTACTACGAATTCGCAAATTTACACTGTTTCCTTTTATTTCAATTTTTGTTTATTCTACTCTTCCTCCCGGTTTACATTTGCTATCGTATATGCACTGTATAAATCACATGAAAATGAATTTTCAAAGGACATTCGATAATAACTGGTGGCATTTGTTTAGAAAAGTTATTGTTGGAATTTGCCCTCAAAACATTTGGTGGATAGGCCATACTACTAAACTGTTGAATATATATATTTTAATAATTCCATGTATATAGGCCTAATATGATAATTAAAGACAGGATTTCTAAGCACTATCAAATCTTAAAATATGCATGAATTCATGCATTAACAAATGAACAGATATGCACAATGAAGGGGAAAACACTAAAATATGCACCATCAAAATTTAAAGTTACATTTTATTTTCGAGTGGCACAGCGTACTATTAAGGGGAGGTTGTAAGCTGTATCTCTGCCATGTTAAATTATTGATTTTCATGTTCCTTTTTCTCAAAAAGTATTTGGTCAATTGAAACAAAATTTGGTAGACTTTTAGATCTGTATTATATAGTTAGATCACTGTTGCGCACAGTATAAGCGAGGGATATGCAAAAAAAAAGAAATATCTAATTTTTATGAATATATAGGCTATTTGGAAAATCATTGTTTTTTGTGCAAGATAACAATTTTTTTCATCATTCAGTTGGTAGATATGAAAGAATATGCTAAGCTGACGTCCGTGAAAAACATTTTGAACACACCGTAATTTTCAGTTGTAAATTTGTACATGGCATATTGTGCCATCTACTGGATTTCTAAGCACTATCAAATCATAAAATATGCATGAATTCATGCATTAACAAACGAGCAGATATGCACAATGAAGGGAAAAACACTAAAATATGCACCATCAAAATTTAAAGTTACATTTTATTTTCGAGTGGCACAGCGTACTATTAATAGCCTTTCCAAATTTTCGATAATCAAGTTGACTTGACTTGGTTTATTTAACGACGTTCCGCTCTGCTGCACCGCAGGGTACCAACAACTGAGATAGTCAAGTTAATGCGTTTATCATAGGTAATCCCACGAGAGTTGACGAGTTTATCGATAGATTCGCGACTGCGCAGCAGGAGCGAATTTATCTGATGAAACTCTTCAACTCAGGTTGGAAGTAGTAAGGCTATTCCATGAATAAAAATGTAGGGGATTATACAATTAATAATTCGTTTCGTGCTTTATTATATAAAAACAAAACTAACAGCTGCGAGTTCACGGCATAGGCCTACTATGAATCAACCATCCATGAATCGATTCGACTTACCATGTAACCAGTGCTACAAATTGTGCATATATACATAATTAACTTAATTCAGGTAAGCTAACAGCAGAACAGAATAAAAGCACACGAACTGGCTTGCACCTAATCGAAATTGTGTTTTAATCAATGTGCATTTCTATTATTTCAATTTCCAAACAAGTTATGTTGTATAAAATAATCTGTTTTCGTGTTGCTTATTGGCAGCTTTTGACGTATTGATTAGTGCACACTGATCCTTACGTGTCCAGTAACGAGCAGACGATTTTATCGATAAAACAGCATCCTCATATTAATAGCAAGCGTTTTAAAATATAAACGATCGTGATTGGTCTGTATCCGAGGAATTGCTAAAGTTATTGGTCAGTATCAAACACGCAGCGTAGGAGTGTAATAGTCATATGTAATCCTATGAGAGATCACGAGTTTAAAGATACTCGCATATTTGCAAGAACAAAATTTGAGCAAATTTATCTGACGAAATTCGTAATCTTGAGTAGGATTTATTAAAAATATTCCATGAATAAATGTAAGTGATTTTGTAAATAATAATAATTTTCTTACTTTGTTATCAGCCGGCGCGGTGGCTCATGCTGTAGCGCGTGAGCCTGGCATGCTTCCGGTCCTGAGTTCAAATCTCGGGGCCGGCGGGTTTGTCATTCGTGGTGGACGAAGCCGTGCTTTAGGGGTTTTTCTCGGGGTTCTCCCGTTTCCCCCTTTCATTCCACCAACACTCTCCACTTCATCTCACCTTTCCCCTTTTTCATCTTCATCCCGTTTCCACTTCTGGCATCGGGTCTGCTTCGGGAGTCAGAGCCCTTTGGGGGCCTCTCCCGTTCTCCCCGCTGCTTGTGGTCAAGAGGTTGTTGGTGGTGTGTGTCACGAACCTGTCGGGGCTCCCGGTTGGAGGTACCGCAGGGGGGGGCCGCACACGTGGCATGGTACTAGGCTTGTTGGATGTAGGGGAGTTCCGTGGGGGCCCACGGGGGGCTTTGCGGAACCGGGGCGGCCTGTGGGCACGCAACTCATTCCATCCCGGAGGTAGGTACAATAAGTCGGTAACGGCTGCAGTGCTTAGGGGCGTTCCCCCCCCCTCCCCGCCTTAAAGGGGCACAAAATAGAATAGAATAGAATAGAATAGAATACTTTGTTATCAACATTCAGTGTTGCCCGCAGTGAGATCACGGCATACTAAATGAATGAACAGTCCATGCATCGACCAGATGAATCGATTAGAGTTCCTAATGCTACAAATAGTGCGTTGTAAAACGCAAGATGGAGTGCGTCAGCATCAGAACTTTATAAAAGCACACGAAACTGGTTTGCATCGAATCGAAATTGTGTTTTAGTTCGACCATACTATAATACGCTTACTACGTGTAACGGTATCATAATGATACTCATTTCGAAAATTATTTTCATTATAACATTATAACATCGATTGTTACTGAACACTGAACGATCTTGAGATCTTGAAGGTAGCACCTAAAATCTGCGTAATAAAAAGTCTGTACTTTCAAATAAAATTAATTCTGTTCGTGTTAATTTTAATAACATACTACAATGAATTAATTTTAGCAACTTACTAATTTTTAATACTAAAATGAATTAATTTCGTGTGGTCGAAGTCCGTTGGTTCCATGAAAATGACGAAAAGGAAGCTTCGCCAGCCAGCCAGCATCTTTATTCTTTGTTCGTTTATACAGGTAGAAATCAAGCTTTCGCTTTTGACTCCTATACATGAAAATTGGCAACAGTGATTTTGGTCAGTTTCTTTGAGAGATGTTTCATTGAGTTACAAAATGCCTTGATTGATAAGATGTGGCTGGAATTTGTTCGCAGGAAAAAATAATCATTAATAAAGAGATCTCAAGAGCTCACCGACGACGTGAGCTACCATCTGTCATAGAAGACAAGAACTACTACTAGCTGGTGCGAATGTCATGGCAACGCTCGTTTCATAAACATACTCGTACCGTAATAAATGCCATTTTGGGCTTCTCGCATAATGTACTATTTCAATCAATATACATTTACATTATTTCAATTCCTTAACAAGCTATGTTGTATAAAATAATTTGTTTTCATTCTGTTCACTGGCAGTATGTGACGTATTAATCACGGCACGTTGATGCCTTACGTGTGCAGTAACGAGCTGACGTTTAATCAGATAAAATATTTTGTACGCTGAAAATAGCATTTCTACGTCAGAAGAAGTGACAAGTGCAAACTTAAATCGTATTTGATATAAAGAGAGTTCAAATTCTTTGTCTCCAACATTTTCACCGCATTTTTATAATAATTGTTATTATTTTAATGAACATGTAAATCCATAATCAGGATTTCCATCGATAACTTTGTCCAGTTTATATTACCCTCATTCCACTATGCAGACCAATAATCCCTTGGGAATAGACCAATGAAAGGCCCATAGCCTCCAACCTAGTTACTGTGGTAGGCAATTTTGCGAAGTTTGTCTAAACGTAAATTAAGTCGTGTTGTACTTTATTATCAAAACCGGCAGCTATTTTTTTTTTATGCGACCTTATTATGGTATTGTTTCTGTCATCAGTATTGAGTTCGATATACAAGCTTTGACACTTTCCCAGTACACCAAAAATGTTGTACGTGATTCTCATAGCTGCAAGAGGATATGTGGCGCTATAATAGGGATTGGTAAATAGTGTAAGAGGTCCTGTGTGCGGTTTTATTTCACTTCCCGCATTGAATTCAGCGCTGAATTCGTGATTCATTATCAAAAGGATTTGTCACAGTAGTGTTTACTTCCTATAACTGCTTATTACCACAGATAGTGAAGGGAAGTGTTGTGAGTCATGTCCGAACACCTATAATAATATGGTTTTAACATAATTTCGTGAATAATATTTATCACACTATCCTCAATTCTCGTATGCGGCGATAGCTGGTCGGAGTATTATTGCCTTGGAGGTTCAACGCGATGGGATATTCCCAATAAAACTATACAGTCCTTTGCTTTAAAAAAATAAATAACAGTTTGTATTCAGGATCTGCATCTTTTCCTTGTAAGATGTTCTAAATTGTATAATACTATCTTTTATTGGTTTAATTAAGCCACATTTTATTTGCATTTTATAAGCTATAATTTTATATGAGACACTCCCGGGTATGCTACTGCTTGTGATCGGGAGTGCATTTAATAAGTTAATAATATATCTAAACATTATTTATGTATTTATTTATTTAATCTGGCGGAGTTAAAGCCATAAGGCCTTCTCTAACATTCAGCCAGGACGAAAACATGAAATGCCTAATAATAATAATAAATGAAATACAAGAAATGATATACCTAAATATAAGAAACGTACATTAAATTATTAGTTTTAAAATATACATTTTTTTCAAATTTTTAAATTAAAAAAACTAAACTTCGTAGCGCTACATCCCTGAAGGGACAAGGCCTACCACCCGACCGCTGCGTTATCTACCATAGATTAGCCTATGTACAATATATATATTTTTATTGATGTATCTTATGAATTTGTAACAATTTTATATGCTTTCCTTACGTTTTTCACCTCTTTTTTTCCAATATGACAACACAAGGGGTGTGTGCCATCAATTTTCATACGCCCACAGACAAACGGGCGGACGTGCAGAAGCTGAGTGGAAGCAATAGGGTTCCGTAATAGTAAACCCTAAAAACAAATAGATGAAAAGGTTTCAGCCCTATACTGCTCGCTATGGCCGTTTTGCTAAAGTTTTGTTTGTATGTATATTGTGGGCTGTGCAGAAAATTTGCAAACAAGGTCTGCAGAGGTCGGGCGTGTCACAGCAGGCCAGGGACTAGCGTCTGGCTTTTGTTTGAAATGAGAACAACGAAGTTACTTCGCTTTTGTTGCAGAGAACAAAACATTTGATTGCGAGGCAGATTGAGTTTCAACGCACGTGTCTAATTTCCAGGGAAGAACTCAGCCTCCTCCAAAATATAAACAAAGCAGCGCCTTTATTACTTCCTCTGCCCGTAACGAATAGGTAGGGCACACACAAATCCGTTGGGAATAGCGGTATCTACACATGTACCGTATTTTACGGATTATAAGACGCACCTTGATTTTAGGATGGACATTTAAAGGAAAAGAAATTTAATGTGATTCTAAACGACAAATTTGAAAGGGAATAATATACTTCATTGCACTAACAAATTATAACCATGTACAGTACAATGGAATCAATGTAAATCACTTCTAACTTTAAACCTGCTTTGTGCGAAAATCTCTTCTGTATAGGTGGCATTGCGTAAATTTTAACTACCGAACTGATTTCTCATGAAAGACTGAAAATATTTTTACTCCCTCTAATCCTCAGTTCACCATAAGGTAAGTGTAACGGGACATGGCTGTTTAGAAGTCATTGCCTTCATTTAAACCACCCGACGGAGATAACTCCTTTCGTATAAAATAAATTTACATTCCTTTCTTTTCGCTTGTATACCTGGCTTACATTTACCCTCATTTTTTGATTGTGTCAAGTGCACTGATGTATAGCCTGCACCAAAATTTGTAACTATCTTATTGTTTATAACAACTTGTTTATAACTATGGTATTCAGGCAATATTTACCATAATCTTAATTTTTTGTGCATTCGACCACTAGACGCACCCAATTTTCAAGGTTCAGCTATTAAGGTAAAAAAGTACGTATTACGGTCGTAAACTACGGTATATACCCATACTTTTTTATGGAGTTGCTTTGCTTAGGAAAATAACAATATGTGAGATAGGAAAATGACTTCCTAGTTTGCAAACAACAAGTTCTCTACAATTCCGCCGGGGGCGCGGGCAGTTCACGTTCGTTGCGCTGATTGGTTAATTTCGTCAACGATTTGCTGGAATTAGAACATGTCCTATTTGCCAAATAGCTTAACCAAACTTTTTTACCAATATACTGTAGTTTAGCAATTCCTCGGATATAGAACAATCACGATCGCATCTTATAGTATGCTTCCTAGTGTCGCAAGGATGCAATTTTATCTGATAAAACGTCAACTCGTTACTGGACACGTAAGGCATCTAGTGTGGTGATTAATACTTCACAGTGAACAGATTGAAAACACATTATTTTATACAGCATAACTTATTTAGAAATTGAAATATGCGTATTGATTGAAAACACAATTTTGATTCGGTGCAAGCCAGTTCGTGTGTTTTATAGCCTTCGGAACCCGAATCTATTCTTCGACTGTCCATCCATTTATTAAGTGCCGTGATCTCACCGTTTGGCGAAGTATTGACAACAAATAAATAAATAATAATTAATTACAAAATTCGTTACTTTTTATTCATGGAATAATTTTAATAGCCTAAATCCTACACGAGATTACGAGTTTCATCAGATAATTTTGCGAGAACGAGCAAATATATTGAGAAATTCGTAATCTCCCGTGGGATTACCTATGGTAAGTTATTTTACACTTTCTGACGTTACATCACTAAGGTTTTAACTTGGAATTTGATATTGTAATGTAAGCATGTAACACTTAGAATTAGGCCTACTGTGTAACGGTACCTTTACGAAAATATGTTGAGGGTAAAAGGCGGAAAACAATATTTATTCAAGATAATATAACCCTCAATGAGAATGGAACATAATAAGTAGGGCAAGGCATTTGATGATTTTGAATCTTTTTTTTATATGAAGGTTAAAAGATAGCTCGAATATATATAAATGTGTATCAAGTAAATGATTAAATAAGGGTAATTTGTGTTTTTTTTATTTTTTGCTATATTTTACATTGTCCGTGATTTTCAAGAGATGGATCTTTTTTGGCAATTTTTAGGCCATTTTCGGCATTTTAGGTCATTTTCGGCATTTTAAGGCCTTTTTCGGCATTTTTAGGTCATGTTTCAGTAGAGGTAGAGAGGAGCTTTTCCATGTACAAATCTTTACTTTCAGACAACAGACAATCGTTTTTATTTGAGAATCTCCACCAAGTGTTCATAGTTAATTTTAATTCAGGTTTATTGTAAACACCATAGCAGTTTGTCTTGTAGCAACAAATAATTATTTTTTCTTTCTTTCTAAATGGCATATATTTTCTAGGGGTAATATGATGGGCATTCCAGTTCAGAATTTTTTTTCGCTAAGGGTGACCACGTAGTATAAATTCACTTCTTTAGTAACAAAATAAGTGTTTTATAATAACGCACTGATTATACGTAATAATGAAAAATTTATTGGTCATTTTTTTTAATTTTCGTGTCACGTTTTCACTATTTTTACGCCATAAATGCATTTTTTTATTTTACATTTTTTCACCATTTTATGGTCATTAAATGCCTTGCCCTAATAATAAGAAAAAGTAGAGGTCTAAATTCGTCTCCTAACGGAATAATTCCGCATTGAACATGGGTTCCCACGTTTTTCCCATGTACAGACATGTGCTCTATATGGGTGAGTAACTTATTCTATATACAGCTTATGCTATTTTTAACTCACGATGATTGTGCGTTTCAAACTGGGCAACTGTAGTGTATGGGCATTGTAAACATTACAGTGAAAGTCTTCCAAGCAGTTGACCTCCTGATTCTGCAATAAGGATGCACTTCCTTATTTGAAACTATAGACATTATAATCCATCAATAGTTTCAACCAGTTCCAATGTTTCTATTCCGTCACACAGCAAATGACAACTTTTAAAACTTCACTACTAGAAAAATTAATAACCGCATCAGATATTACTAGAGTACGGATTCTCAGGCTATACTATTTTGTTCCATTCTAGCTATAGTCGTCTCGCTATCATCGTCCCCAGCGGAGCTGTCTTTGAAGTGTTGGTTGGTTGGTTGGTTGGTGTATGGTTATTTAACGACGGAGATGTACTGCAACTTACGCCTGTGATCGTCGCCGGTGTGCCGAAATTTTGTCCCGCAGGAGTTCTTTCACATACCAGTAAATCTGCTGACATAGGCCTGTCACATTTATGCACACATAAAGGCCATCGACCTGGGCCGGGATCGAACCCGCAACCTTGGACAGTGCGCCACCCAGGCCAACTCTTTGAGGTGTTAGTTTGTTTAATACAAGAAGAACACAGGCCCGACGAGAGGGAGGGGCAGCTGGGGCTCAAAAGGGGGCCCGGCCGACCGGTTTTATTCTTTACTTTCTAAATTTATTCTAAAATAAAATTTGTTATAAGTCAATAAACAACTTAAGTTATGTTTTATGTGTTTATTTTTTGTCCTGTCGTATAACGATGACATG
Source organism: Ectobius pallidus (assembly GCA_964059195.1). Taxonomy (NCBI): domain Eukaryota; kingdom Metazoa; phylum Arthropoda; class Insecta; order Blattodea; family Ectobiidae; genus Ectobius; species Ectobius pallidus. Next base: position 81,742,465 of record CAXKWD010000002.1, on the reverse strand, counting down.
GAATTATTAGTTAATCTGAAACGGATTAATCTTGAAGAAAAATTGCTATTTTTGAAAAGTAGAAGCAGAAATCCTTTTGGACTCAGTAGTAGCCCTCACTAACGTGCACCTAATCTACACCTCCTTGGATTTGAGAGTGCAAAATACTGTTTACCCTCGATCAACAATAATATAATCTTGCAGACCGCAAAAGGTAATGCCGACGTTTAACACGCCGAGTGGGAACGATGAAAACGAGAGCACTACAACCGTTATATTTTAACTTAACGATCCGTTTCATTGTCATGGTAATCATATAGTTCAATCTTATAAAATCTAAAAATTGGCTAAATCTGTTTTATTAAAAAACGATAAAATACTTAATGAACTAATAATAAGTAGGCCTATTTAATTTAATAAATATAGCCTATTATGGTTTTGTTCCGGTAAAGGAAATCGCCAGTGAACCTGAATTCTCCGATTTATTTAGAAACAAATTAAAGACATCTTGATACTTACACTTGCAGTTTATTCACAGTTCTTGTTCCAGCAAGATACCAGAAGTTAAGTATTCCGTAAGTTGGGTGATTAATTGAAAAACGTTCTTGTTGGGCTTATGTGGTGGAGATGGAAATTGAAGAAGCAATTATAAAATTAATTGTGTTCTATATTGTGTTTAAAAACTAAGCAAAAAGTGTCCCTATAGTTTTGCGGTTCAGAGCCATAAAAATTGAAAGTAAAAATAAAATTAATATATTTGTTTCCATGTATTTATCGTACTTATTAAAGTGAAACTAAATAAAGTCTGAAAATGGTAAAACAACTAAAATAAAACCATTTTAATATGTTTAAAAACTAATACAGGCAGGCAGACTGATTGATTTGAAAATGATGAAAGCAAGAAAGAAAGAGATAAATAAATAAAGAAACAAAGAAAGAAAAAGAAAAAGAATGAATACATGAAGAAAGAATAGCCTAAAAACGTTGAGCCCTACGTGAATGCCTCTTTCACACATATTACGTCCTTCTTAGTCTACATCACCGTAAGTCATTTGAAAGACTAGATATTAGGGATGGGTCCTCGATACTTTCGATACCTCGATACTCTCGATACTTGCATGGTATCGGCATCGAACGATACTTCAGAAAACTCGCTCGATACTTTTGTAATTCTGCAATTAAGTGAGAATGCTAGTATTTTTTAACAAAAACTTTAAGTGGACTGTTTAAAAAACTAATTTTAGTTTTATTGTAGAGTTTAAAAATAATTATAGGCTACTGATGATCTTAAATTTTGTCTCATTAAATATGCAGACTTAATTAATTTAGTTGGTATTACACAGTTCTCTCTAATTTTAATTTTTAATGTACCTATTTATTGAAACTGGAAATGTTGAAGGTATCGAGTATCGAGGAAAATATCATGTATCGGCATCGAGTATCGAGAAAATCTGGTATCGACCCATCCCTAGTTACGTATCAAACTTTAGACCTTTGTTCTTCCTCAAGCCCTGCTTAATTAATTGATCTAAAGGTTAACTTGGATATAGATTACAAAAATAACTTATTTTCTGCATATCATAATATTGCAATTATCACTGATTAAACAAAAGCTTTCTGGTACTTTGTTACATCTGACTTTATTTATTTAGGTTTCTTTCAAGGTTGTAAACATAAACATTAATCACTCGTAATAAGACAGTCAAATGAAAACATTAGAGGGCTCTTAAGTTCAAAATAGACGAGAAAATTTTCAATGAAATTTCCTTGAATGACAAACTTGACACTTAAATGAAAATCCTCATGTTTCACTTAAAACGTAACTCCATTAATCTAATATTTCCTCTTTTACAGTTCTTGAGGCGTCCCACTTATACTGTACGTCAGTAGCAATGAACAGGTTAAAGTTTGTATTTCTTCAGTCTTGCGAATTCCCCCCCCCCCAAAAGTTAATGAAGAACTGCTGGGAAATTTGGCTTTAAGGCTTATTTCTTATTCTACCAGTATCTTACTAGAAGTACAACGTTTACATAGAGTTTCAGATTCCAATATTGTGTAAAAAGAATCATACTATTCAAATTTGCGTCCTCAATTCCTTAAACATAGTGGTAACATCAGGAATGACTAGGGCCTAAAATTGGCTCGGGAAGTATCAGCAAATAACAACAATATTGATCATAACAATGATGATGATAATAATAATAATAATAATAATGACGATAATAATTATAATAAAAGTGAATGTACATAGGAGTATATTTACTACGGTCCATTCACGCTTATCCTGATCAATTGAAGTAAATATAAGAAACCCCTGTATAGGCTATATAAAAATGAATTTTTATTTTTATTTTTTGTACGTTTTTTTTTTTTCTTGAGAACCACTCCCACTCTGATATTTATATTGTTTTTGTGCAATTTTTAGGTTTTAAGCATTACGCTAGGGAATTTACAGTGTAGAATTTACTGAAGTAAGCCAAGAAATTCGACCGTAAAGAGCTTTCTTCGGTATCGCTACCTAAATCCGTGAAAGATATATATGAGGGGAATATGTAAAAAAAAAAAAAAACATGTTCTCTGTGATACATCTGGGAAGATGAGGAAGAAGAAGCTATTTTAGTATTGGTGAGAATGTTTTTGGTACTTTGTGAAAAGTCTGAGAAGAAGAGGAGGAAGAAGCTATTTTAGTATTGGTGAGAATGTTTTTGGTACTTTGTTATATGTCTGAGAAGAAATGGAAGAAGATATTTTACTATTGGTCAGAATGTTTTTGGTACTTTGTGATTGGGTACATCTAGGAAAAAGAGGAAGAAGAAGCTATTTTACTATTAGTGAGAAATTTTTGTTCTATTGGCATTACTATGACCTATAGAAGAGGAAGAATATATTTTACTATTGGCATTACTATGGTGTCTAGTTAAAGGTTTGAGGTGGTGCATATTATATATTGGAATTGGTGTTGAGGTGTTGATCGGTCAGTGAATTGTAACATACCGCCCAAACCATCCGGGTCATACCGGCCTTATATAGCAAATTTCAACAACCAATCACAGCTCATCTTACTTTAACCAATCAAACTGCTTTAAACTGCTACTGCTTTCAGCCAATCACAGAGAAGGTTTAATTTCCGTTTTGATAACCAATCAAATCTTTCCTTCTAAACTTATAATATGACATCATGATTATTATATCAGTATTTTGTATTTATATTTTAATACAATTAACTATCAAAATATAATTTAATACTATATAAAAAAACAAAGCGAATTAATTATTTCAGGCAATCACTACTATTAACTATTGCAATCCAAAACCATAACAGTTTGGGCTTGACATGGTTGGTACCCTGATTCAAGTATCATAATTTAATAAATTCTAATTTAAACATCTCAATATACAGGAAATAAAGCGTACTTCTTGAAAATTAATCTCAAATTCTCATTTAATCAGAAATGGATATTCAAATTATATAATTAAACCACAAGGCTTACGAACCTTCAACTATAGCATAAAATGTGTGTACTTCTGTATTACATTTAAAATGTCCTATCATTTTGCATTAGCAAGGATAAGTTAAATTTATTCACAGATTAATTTTCAACGTGCAGAAAAAATGTAAATGTAAAATATTCAAACGTATAGGCCTAGTGCTAATGAAGTATAAAGTTATATAATGTAGCACGTTTAAAATACTCCATTCCATATTTTGTATTTAGAGGTTAATTTAGTAACTTTAAATTTTGATAATAAACGTTCTTGTATAATAACAAACACTGAACTGTGTAAGCAAATAAAACTAACAAACTAGCTAACAAAGCTGTATTATACTTTTAAAAAATGTTGCCTGAAGGAAAGTTAATATGAAACTACCAGAATGTTAATTTAACAGTTTGAATCAGATCCCATACAAACTATAATGTAGGCTTACATTGTACTCAACCTGTACTAGACTCATAACATAACCTCAAGCATGGCTGGTATTCCACATCATGTTTTCCGAAATTAAACGTTTAAGGATGGATAGGAATAGTATATACGAAACAAACATGATTACAGATTAACGAAGCACAGATTAGCTGTTTTTGGAAAGAGTCTGGGATAAAACTAACTTATACTATAAACTTCCCAATATATATAAAACCATTGAACGAATTAAATAGGTTATGAGAAAAAAAAACTTTTAAATTACCTTATAGAAAGATCATATTGATGAGTTCCTTAACGAACAGTAATTAGAGCACAAGACTGTAATGTAAATTATTATTTTAAATACGAACACTACATTCAATAAAAAGTTATATCTTATATTTTTATTGTCAGATATACTGTAAGCTATTCTTTCTACTACAACTGCTTTTAACAATGAAAGTTGTATATTATACTGTATTTAAGAAATTTGTTAACTCTGTTTGTAGTAGTGAAACATAGGTACTTTGTAAATATAACTATATTTAAGTTTCTGTACACTCAGAATTATTGTAATTGTGGCTTCTTATATGTAAGTTAAATTACGCGTCCAATATCAGTCTTGTATTGATTTACGGACAAAATAAATCTAAATCTGAACTAGCCTAAATAAAATAAGGCATAATGTGGGTTGCTCTCGTTAAAAACCAAGACCTATCTAAATCACTTCGCTCATTTATATTGGAAAGTTTCCGGTTCCTTTACAAGATGAAAGTTCGTGTTTCCACTCAAGGACAAAATACAGTAAATCTAATTTGAACCAAAAACACTAAAAAAACAGGGTCTGAGACTCGGAATTCTAAGAAGAACAAAGTACTAACCACTATTGAACTACTTGAGAAGCGTTTGTTCGAAATACCTAGCGTAATAGTGATTACAAACCATAACATCTCAAAAATATAACACATATTGTAACCACTAGTCAGAAATTACCTTCAACTCCAGCTTAGAGGCACGGATTCGATCCTCCATGTGCAACTACCAATTTACAACTGATAGAAATGCGCCACTTTAACGGAAAAACGCGCCCTAACACCGATTGACGTCAACGTGACATCAACTAAAAGCAGTTGAGGTGTTTGTAGACTTTAGTGCATTAGTGTCCCATGTGCAACCCGACGATAAAATGCCGGGTGCTAGTGATATCGTGGGTCTATGATGATACTTCATCTCGTAAGTAATCTCAAATGACCTCCCAGAAATATGATATATTGTAGATGTAGATACATTGTTTTGTGAACTTGTATAGACCTATTTGAAAGAATTTATCAAATGCAAATCAGTTATCTTGACATACTGTTTTACACTGTTCATATACTGCTTTTGAAGTTGCAATACAGTTACCCACAACATATTCCTAATCATATGGTTATGAAATTAATCAGATGTTTGTTTATTTCGTTGATCAAGTTGAAATGAGTAGCCTACTACATTAATACTGTTATATACACAAGTTATATTAGGGTGAAATAATTAGGCCTATATACATTAAGCGGAGTTCTTTGCTAGTGTATTCTGTGAAATGTTGACATATTTTAAGAAATTCTTATATCAGTGCATACGAGTTTGAATTAAGATTACGTATAGGGAAGGGCTCTCGATACTCTCGATACTTGCATGGTATCGGCATCGAACGATACTTCAGAAAACTCGCTCGATACTTTTCGATACTTTTGTAATTCTGCAATTAAGTGAGAATGCTAGTATTTTTTAACAAAAACTTGTAAGTGGACTGTTTAAAAAACTAATTTTAGTTTCATTGTAGAGTTTAAAAATAATTATAGGCTACTGATGATCTTAAATTTTGTCTCATTAAATATGCAGACTTAATTAGTTTAGTTGGTATTACACAATTCTCTCAAATTTTAATTTTTAATGTACCTATTTATTGAAACTGGAAATGTTGAAGGTATCGAGTATCGAAGTATCGAGTATCGAGGAAAAAATCATGTATCGGTATCGAGAAAATCTGGTATCGACCCATCCCTACTAGATATTAAATTAAAATACATTGCCTAAAAAATTAAAATCATGCTTGGATTTCAGTTAAATTGATTAGGAAAGATTCCTCACCTGGGGATCTTGAGCATTCTCTGAAAGGTTAAAGCAGGATTCCAGAGAGGGCGAGGGCACAGCAGTGAAGAGCACATCTGAGCGGCCTCCCGGTGCGGAACATCAAGATAGGGCACCCTCACCTTGCATGCACTGCGGCGCCCTAAGTCAATACAAGTAACTCAGCTTTTAATTCCTCACATTGAAATGTTCTGCCAACCATTGTCTGATGCACTCTTGGTTTGGAGCAAGAAATTGACAAGAAAGTAAGTAATGACTGAAAGAAGTAAGAAAGAAAACGTAAAAGAACAACAAACAAAAGAATGGAAGAAAGAAAGTTATAAATAAATAAGTAAATAGATAAAATAAAGGTAAAACCAAAATAAGGAAAATAAACTAAGGAATAAAAGAGAAATGATACTGAAGGAAGTGAAGGAAAATAGTGTCCATTAGAATTTCAAGCGTAAAACGAAATTCTTGAAAGAGGTAAAATGTAAAATGCACTGGAAAATTACGAAATGTGAATAATTAATGGAAATGAATTAAAAGAGAATCGTATCAATATTACACATCAAGTTAGGAAGACGGTAGTAGGTACAAGTGAGTGTAAGAGATGGGTGGCTTCAAACTACCTTTAGGACAAATACCATGAAAAAATGTTTCAATTAAAAAATGGATGCCTTAATATGAAATTGTATTATGCAAAAACCTAAACAGCATTATTAGAGCTGTTTTCGATAAAATATTTTCGATACTGTTTTGGTTTTCGAGCTATGTTTTTCTCAAACCGAAAGGCAAAGTCAAACACATACTCACGTTTTTATGAAATATTTTTTTCTGAGCTCAGAAAACCTCAAATCATGTACCTACGCTGAAAACTCTAAGTCGAATTTCAGGGTTGAACATATGCCCCAACCTACGGTATAACTGGGAAGGCGAGACAAGAAGCTTAGTTTGAAGATGCGCGGTAGCAAATTAAGTTTTTGGAGTAGCTTCGAAGCGGCATTCTCGTGCATTCATTTTCAATAATTAATCGCGCAAACCGAAACTGTTGAAACTATACGATAACAGAAGCATAAAAGTTCCAGGAAACATGATCCCAGAAGCCCTAGGACATGTAGACCAGAACCGAATAAACGAACTCATCACAAAAGGCGATTTGAATGAGGCAACAACAAGACTGGAACAAACAATACCCAGCGCAACACCACCCGTCAAAAAAATAAACAGAAGATCAAAGCCATCATTCAATCAGGAATGCTACCATGTCCAACGAGCTGCACTACACACAGCCACGAAGAACCTGATTCCACAGCAATTGAAGAGCTTTTAGCAAAAACAACCTTAGTCCAAAATTTTGAAAATTGAGTTTTCTGTGTCATTGGGTGCTACAACCTACTGGTCATTGTTTAAACTAGATGATATGGCAAAATCTGCCATAGTCCCTCAAATATAGGATTACAAAGTTTACCAACTTTAGCAAAAACAACCATTGTCCCTCCAGTTTTTTTGCAAATACAGCCATTGTCCATTCAGTTTTTTGCAAATACCTAGTGAATTTGCTTATAGAAGTTGACTATCATGCAGAAATCTGTTTCTTTAGAATCAGCTGTTTCATTGTTGTGTAAAGCATTGTCTCCTCTGATGATAACAGCAGTGGAATCGAGGATCCAGAAACATCCTAGCTCATGCAATAGCTAATATTGATATTTTTTTTAATATCATTAATAGTGTGACGTGTAATTAAGAATTTGAATAACATTTTTCTTGTTTATTATTAGATTTTATATTATTTCTTTGCGTTCTTAAACATTTCTTAAATAGTGGATTAAAATTTGTTGGCAAAAACAGCCATAGTCCATGTCTCTTCAGCTTTCAGGTCTGGTTTCAGGGCACTGAAGTTACATGTAAAGGAAAATTACTACATCAAAATATTTCTGTATATGTTTACTTAAATATACATTACATTTTAAATTCATGAAGTAATAACTGCCAAAGGGAGAAAGTTTTTTGCTTCTACTGAAAAATTTGGATTTTGGACTATGGTTGTTTTTGCTAAAAGCTCTTCAATTACATTCATACGCCATCAAAAGGAAGGAGTATAAAGAAAAGGACACCAAAAATAGACACCAAGAAGAAGAAGAAGAAGAAGAAGAAGAAGAAGCACGCCTAATCGAGGAAGTGGAACAGAACCCTTATAAGAGGCTGAACCCGAAACAACCCAAGTTTCCGAGGAATATTCCAATGGAAGTGTGGGAGAACCTCTTGAGCGCTATCCTCCAAGAACAAGACACTCGCCCCCTTAACCGACCATATGAACTCGCGGCCACAGGAAGAATATTGTTCACTGAGGAAGAAGTCGAGTCAGCAGTAAGGGTCTTCAATAACAAGAAGGCATGTGGACTCGACCTAGTGTACAATGACTACCTAAAAGGCATGCTGTATGTCTTGAGGAACACGATAAAAAAAATATTTCATGAATGCCTAAAACAAGGCAGTATTCCTCACAGTTGGAGAAAATCAACCGTGCAGAGTAGAATTATATGTGTCCGACTGATCGATCTAGTAGACAGTTCGGATGTAGATGAGTTAGATCCACGATACAGGCCATCCAATGTCTACAGTCAGAAATAACAGACGCCCTGATTCATGTCAAAACTCAGAAGGAGTCCACTGGACTCAAAATTTTGGAAACCACTGGTCTGTACGATAATCCGCTTGTGATGGTGTATTTCACTATTAGCTTATATAGGTAAAGTTTTCATTTCAGTGCAAAGATTTTCATTTATCATCGATCTTCCTGTCATAAATATGATTAATATCATACTTTTCACCTTACTTTCTTGAGGGCATAGCCTTCTCGTATCCACATCATTTAACGAAGTTCAAACTTCCTCGAGCAGTCTATCAATCATTTTGTCTTTAGAGGATACATAATTTTTGCACCATATTGTTTAATGAAAAAAGGTAATATGCAACAGATTGTACAATAACATAAGGGGGAATATGTAGGTTTGGGTGAAATTCATAAGTGGGAAATAGATTAAATTAATTTTTTCTCAGCAACCTCGCTTCACAACCTCGTAATATAATATACTTGCATGACTACGTCTACAATTGCATACTGTTTTCAAAATTTGCAAAACTATTACAGTTACGGAGAAGTAGTGGCTCCGGTCATGAAAACCACCATTAACGCCCTTGGTTGTCGGCATGCTGACCACATGCCCCCCAATCCTGCCATCTACCTACGGTAGATGACACAGCGGTCGGGTGGTAGGCCAAGACCCTCCAGGGATGTAACGCACGGAGTTTAGTTTTCGTTTTTTATTACAGTTACGGGTAATTATCATTACAAAATATCGGCCACGTTTCGTGCATCAAAATGCCTGAACAATGAATAACATTAAATGTATTAAGTAGAAGAAAATACAGAATACATGGCCATGATGGGAATTGTTCTGTCATAAATAAAAATCATCGTTCACAAAGAGCGTGTGAAGTTCACGTACAAAAATTGAAATAGAATACTATTAATTTACATTAAACCCTTGCAGTGTTTTCACAAACGTCTAATTAAATTTAAATAAGATTGAAGGGTTTGGTAATACATTTTCGATTTAATTCTACATTCGGTGTTTTAAACAGTTTCTTCTGAAATCTTCCTTTCGTATCGGTGAATTACAATCATTTGAACCATTATCGATTCCTAATGGGGTCACGGGTGTATTTTAAGAAGTGTATCACATCATCATGCATAGCTACAAGGCCATCTAAGAACAATAGGGCGTATGTTAGAACATAACAATACGCTTGCCAATGTTATTAATTTTTACATTGTTTTTATTTTGTCAAAGGACCTATTATAATATAATTTCCATACTCGATATGACGATATAGCCTACGTTGTCTGGTTCCATAAGTGAATGTAAAGTAGGAAGCAAGAAATGATTATATAACAATGATAAAAATAAAATTAATGTGATGAAGATTAACATCATCTAAAGAGCCGCTGTAACATTTAACCAGATAAGTCAAGGATTCTCAACATTCACCGTTCTTCATTTGGGTGAAGACGGCCTTGCAGGACCTTTCATTCCATTTCCACTACACCCAGTTTCCCTGTTTGTATCTAAACTCTGTATAAACACTGACACGAGACAAAAAATCACGTGCTTCTTATTATTAAGATTTGAGGATACAATATTGCTTAAGGAATTAGAAAGCTTTCGGATTTAGACCAGAATAATTGTCAGGTGTTCTCGTTGTTAGCTACGTACTTTTTGAAAAGGAAATAGACAATAAACGAGATTTGGCGATTGGCGATAAAATCTAGGAAGTAAAACATAAGCAGATTATTGTAACAATAAATAATGCTACTTGCTCAAATTATTACAGGATGATTATTAAATGTTATGTTTGTTTATTCGGTTATTATTATTATTATTATTATTATTATTATTATTAATATTGTTATTATTAGTATTATTATTATTATTATTATTACTTAGTTACTTACTTACTATCTATTATTAGTATTTAAATCACCGAGTACAAATGTCTTATTTTACAGTGTTGGAGATGTTTAAGTTTTTACAACCGAATATATACTGAAATGAACTTAATTACCACTGAATAAACAGTAGAGCACCAATTATCCAGATTAATTGGGAACGCATCCTATCCGCATAATAAAAAATTCGTATAATTGGATAAATCATGAAAAAAGGAATTTTCTTAAAAAAAACAAAATTGTACAGTACTGTACTTACATAAGTGTGACATCTTGAACATATCGCTCAGAACAATTTGTTTTGCTGAAAAACTTCGATTTTTTCGGCTAAAAGTGTTGCTTTTTTGCAAATAATAATCGGCCCTGAAAGAGGGTTTCCCTATTTACGCTGTTACAAAAACCACTTGAATACGGATAGTTGGAGTTCGGGTAATTGGAATTCTACTGTATTATTTGTACGCGAATGGAAGTTGGACACGAACTCCCTTTGTTGGAAGCTGGAATATAACTTAAGAACAACAGTAATTAAGACAAGCAGGTTCCTCCTGCTTGTGCCTATTGGAAAGTACATTTTAAAGAACTATGACTAATACACCAGACATGGCGCAAGTCCTTGACGAGTTATATGAATTACGACCAATCCTTATTCCACCTATATGAAACGTTGTATAAATTGAGCATGCTTGTCAGAGTGCCTGTTTAATGTCTATAATATTGATAAAGAATATAACAAAGTTTTGTGCCCGAAGCAAAACTTGAAATTGGGACTTTCCAAAATCAATGGGGGACGTCCACCAGGCAAAGAGTAAATAATTTTCACTTCTTCAAAATATCTATATCGTTATGAATATTATGTAGCTGTACATATAACTTGTGAAGATTGGAGCATAACTAATGGCAACTAATTTCTTCCTCAAAGTAAGACGACGATACCATGGCATCTCTAGTATATGGACACATCATCTGGTTGTGTTGTGGCGATGGTAATTTAGTTGTCAATCAGCCGCCGTGCAAATTGGATAAGACAAGATGTGAACAGCATTCTAAGGCCAAAGAAGTAATTTTCCGAGGATGAAATGCAAGAAAATACCACAAGGAGCTCATGAAAGCTTTGGGGAATAATTGCCCATCCGTACCGCATTTGAAGGGATCATGGAGTGATTATGTGTGCTTTCATGCTTCCAAATACTGCAACAGAATACAGTAGCACGACGCAATCGCGTTTGTGGGTATTTGTTTCCTTAACTATCCAATATCTAGTACCCATAATCTGCCTTATACAAGCATTCCATACCCTGCCCTTTCATTCGTATATTTCAAAATTGTAAAATGGTCCTACATTTTCAAAAGAAAAAATAGTTGCCATGGCTTATCCCCATGTAGTATCCTTTATAGTCTTTATTTATTTAAATCATAAGCTTTTAAAGGGGTTCCCTCTGTTTACATTTTTATCGAACACCTTAAAGAAACTGTAATTTAAAAATAAATATTGTTTTATGTTTAATTAATTATCTTCGCAGAAGTCATCTATACTATATAAGCTATTTCTCCTACCATAACGACATCATCCTATACTTTGTAGGGCTCTATGATTTTATCTTTTGTAAGAATTCACATTCTCTTGGTCTTTGTTTACTTTAGGTGCTAACTACTCATGCAAGCAAAGGAAGATCTTTGTTGGACCGTAAAGTTAAATAATTCAAGTCACGATGCTGGTTCAAAATCCAGGAACTTCAGTTCTAATTCCCACTGGCAGTACAACGACCTTGTGTTGCCTTCGTCTTTGTTTAATATGTATACAGAGTTCTTTAGCCAAGAAAAAGAACTTGTAACATCATATTATATGCACGTTCTGCATCAGGAACAGAGCTAAGGAAGGAAGGAGGAAAGAAGGAATAAAAACAAAAACAAAATAATAACAAAACTTGTCCAGCCGCGGGATTTGAACAGCAATTTCTTGACTGTGATTCCGCAACTGTCTTACCGTATGTAATAGAGTAAAAAATAATCCCATCTGTTAATAATGTATAGGCTTATCAATCTGTACCTCTGCCCGTACCATAGATAGTGTAGATAAGAGGACCCCCAAATTCGAAGTTGAGTTTTTAACATAAATACACCCTAAATCCAAAAATAGTATTTTCGGAAACGGTCTGTGTGTGCATGTCTTTGAACAGCCTAGCTTCAGAACGGAAAATTGTATTTGGGTTAGGTACCTTCTGAGGATGTGACACGAAGATCGACGACTATATGGTTTTTTGCGATTTTCTCGTAATCGGCGCCAATGACATTCTTTAAATTTTGTAAATGGGGTGCTTACACCAAGAGCTAAAACTGTTATTTCAAACTTTTTTTTTTAAATATCTGAAGGATAGTTATAAGCCACCCACTGTTTGGAGAAACTCATTCTTGCCTGGTGAACAATAAAGCTATGCATAAGGTTAAAGCAACTGAAAACGCGCTCTTTGCAATATGGCATCTTATTCAATATTAGAATGTGAAGCGAGAAAGATGTATTGGCCATGCTTAGAGTAAAGAAAGTTACGTGAATGCATTAATCAGATATGATTTTGGTTATGTATCCTTTGGGGATGCGATACGATATGGTAGCGACATTATCTTCATTTTTTCAACGAATTTACATGAAAATTATTTTATAATAAGAGGGAAATTATATTTGGGCAGAGGAAATTATGTGAGTTTCACATAAGTTTTTTTATAGTGACAATCTTTTAGAATCTGTACGTTTGTATTCTTTTCACCCTACCATTACATAATACCCGCGTACATGTAATGTATACGTATTATGGTCATTTAATTTACAAAAGAAATGTAATACTCTACAGTAGCAAAGGTATTAATACAGTATTCTCCTTAAAAGCTTATATGCATGCAAGAACGAATGGATCGTTGAACGGGATCCGAGGATCTCAGAGAGAAGAAAACCTTATACAGAGAAATAAATATCAAAATTAACAAGTATGAGAAAATTTACTACCGCAACTCCTAAAATAAGGTGCAGAAGGCCTATACACTTAAAAAGTCTCCTACTATGGAGCTCAATTTGTTTTATCTTATACATGTTTCTCTATGCTTGTTGGTGAATTAGATTAAATTATACGATACGATTATAACTTAGAAGTTGTTACAAGATTTCTTTCACAGCTATAATACTATTTCATACGACATTATCATAATCATATTTATCATGCTGCTATAACTGTCTTTAGATATAAATATTGTAAACGTAATTTTAATTTATATTTTTAAGTGGTGCACAATACTTTTTTCGAATAGCTGGTTAAAAGTGTATGTATATAATGACATTTATATAAATAAATGGATATGGGGTACGCCGTCGCTACAAACGGGAAGTCGCGGGTTTGTTTCCAGATGAGGTCGTTGGGATTTCTCAATTGGCCTAATCCTTCTGGTGGCACTATGGCCTAGGGTCGACTCAGCCTGGGATAAAGACTGTCGGTAGTAAAGACCTTACCACTCTCATGGCCCGAATATTTAGAAATCTGGGAGCTTTAACCTACTGGAACCCTAAGGCCTTCACGGCCTGTAAAGCGAACACTTTACTTTACATAAATTCGTATTAAATATGACGTTTTGTTTAACTACAATATCACTTTAAATTTCATTAAATGGATTTTGTATATTGTATATATTGTATTCCCATTCAATAGCAGAGAGTTTCTGAATCTTGCTGGAACAAACTTATTATAATCGTGACAAATGTCAAATAAATACCATCACAAGCACTACAATATTTTACGGGTCTTGCTTTCTGTAACATAATATATTATTGTCTTCCCATTACATCTCCTTCGCCTGCTTTATGAATTCTTTTAGTCCCTAGAGTTTTAAATCTAGCTTCAAAATATCAGCTATCTTTATTTTTGTAATATACTTTTTGTGTTGAGTACATAGGCGTACCGAGGGGAGGGGTTTGGGGGTTTGAACCCCCCCCCCCCCCCCCCATTGATAAAAAAAAAGGATAATTGTATAATTTTTTAAGTCTGCCCATAAATTACTTAATACAAGTATAAAGCGTGGGAAGCTTAAAACTCGTTATTTTACGTCTTAATTTTTAAAATATTCCGGGGAGGACCCCCGGAAGCATAAAACTCGTTATTTTGCGTCTTAATTTTTAAAATTTTCCGGGGGAGGACCCCCGGAGGCTTAAAACTCGTTATTTTGCGTCTTAATTTTCAAAATTTTCCGGGGGAGGACCCCCGGACCCCCTCTCCCTGGGGGTATTCCATACCCCCCAGACCCCGCGGATGTTATAACCCCCCATAAGGTAGGCCTGGTTACGCCTATGGTTGAGTAGACCAGTTGAATTTATTTATACAGTATACTGATTTTTCTTATCATATAACCAACCAATATGATCTTTTTTAATGAAAAGAAGGTATTTACCTACTATGTTTCACCAACCCGTTTATCATGGTACATTTACAGAGTTCCTTACAATTACAGTAGGCCTATCATTTTTCTATTCTTGAAGATAGTGGAAGATGTCCGACACATCTTTATGGCAATGGATTTAGGAATGTTCTTCGCTAGTTTACTTTCTTCTTTTATTTTATCCAAGTATAATGATCAAGGATTTATTTTCAGGTAGTTCCATGATCAAGAACATTACTCTACTCTTTTAGCAGCCTTAAAAACTGGAATAAGGGTGACACAATTGCCGTACAAATTGATCGCAAACATGAATAAAAATTATAATTTTGAGACAGTGACGGGAAATGATGCACAGTAAACCTTTATTATTCGAAAGTAATATTATTACTGTATATACTATATATATACTACGTTCCCGTATATACAGTATATACTTCGTATACGTGTGTATATATATATATACTTGTTTACAATGTTAGGCTACAGATCGGGAAGAGTTGCTGATAGATTTGCCGTAGTCATTGGTGAAAGACGGCCTTAACACGACCCTGACTGGCAAAGGCCCAGCTCACGAAGTAGGAAGTGGCCCAACACTTGCAATTTCCCTGCAAACGAGGAAGCAAACCCCATTCTTATTCAGATCTCGTAAATGCATGGAAATCTTCCCACGTTCTTTTCCCCAAGAGTGGTTATTTTCTAGTACTCCGATCCAAAATTTCTTTTTCATAACAGGAGTTTTAAAGGCAACCTTGCTACTCATTCGTCTAAACCATTTTTTTCTGTTCTATTGTTTGTTTTATTTTTCCAATATTGCTTTATGGTTCCTCATCGAGGTATGGTGGAAATTGAATACATAATCTCTCGCACAATATTCATACAAATATGGACCATTTGATAAAAGCTATTTTTACTTCGAAAGAGAATAATAAAAATCTTTTAAAAGGCCAATCGATTCTTTCGTATTGCAGAAACAGAATGATAGACTACTACTGATAAATACAAGTTCTAAATTATGGTTTGTTGAGAATCCTGATTTTATACAATACAGTGTCCACCAATCTAAGTTATAAATTTAAAAAATGTTTGCGTTGAAAACTCGATTTAGAATTTCGAACACAATACTTATTCTACATGTAGTAGCTTACCTATGGTATGGGTAGAGGAAGTAATAAAAAAAATCATAGAACTATGGAGAAATATACTTGATTCTTTAAAATTATCTATGTATAACTCATTGACAGATTTTACCTTAAAATAACTACTATATTTGTATTGTATTCACTATAAGTATTTGTACTGATCTCACTACATTTATTTCCTGAGATATGGCTCAGACTGATACATTAACAATGATTTGAATCGATAAGACACTTTTGCAGCGAACTCGTTAATTTTAAGGTCATCCATGACTTCGTTCTGTGTAATGAGGCGTGATATTTGTTCCTTACTGACCTGAAGACATTCAATGAAACGTAACTTCAGTTTACTTGCTTATGTAATTAAATTGCACAATGGGTGCTTCATAGCCAACATATAAATATTTTTAAAAATCAGGAAATATAAAAATTTTAAAAATCGGATATAGCCTATATTTTCTAAGTAAAAATTTTTAATACGATAATGTTCTTTTCATATATTTCCTCTTCATACTATCATAGTAGAGAATCAAAATTCCTGCACCCAGTGCCGATAACCTAACTTTCCTGTGTCTTTTTCCTACTTACATGACATATGTGTGTCACTTATATCATTATATTCAACTTTTGATAAACTTATTATTCCAGACATGGAATATAATCATATTTGTTAGTGGAATTAGATATTTTCACTTTTATTAATCACTAAATCGCTTTAGTAAAAAGGTAGTATAAAACACGCATAGGCCTACGTTAAGTGCATTGGAGAATCGAGGAATAGTTTAAAAGACGAGCTGAAGGCTCAATAAACACAACGAAACACAACTAAACTGGAGAAAGCGTGGAGTTCAAGACAGCGTTCTCAATAAACTTATACGTAACATAGGCATATTTGTCTTGAGAAAATCCAGACCTCAAACTGTATTTATTGGGATTATTTAGTTCTTGAATTACTGACCAATCCAGTGTAAAAAATATGTGGAATTTCAACCAACCGCAACTATGAGAAATTGTTTTTTAAGTAAATTCACAAAGATTGAACACTGAAACATCTTCATACTTGTTGCTTCTTTGTCAAAAGCAATTAACCATTTAGTATAATCATAAGTACAGTATTAATAACACTAGGTATTATTAGTGGCACTACTGGTACCAGAGAGTTTAATATAAAAAAATAAAATAAAACCAGTTTATCTTAACGGAAAGTGTTGGTACCGGTAATATCTGCGCACCAGGGCGAACAATGGGATGTATCGATTGGATCGCCATAGGCTATCTCGCTTACAATGACACAAACAGCGATATGTTTTTATTCAATTTGTGGTTTTGAGTTATTCATTACATGATTAATTATAATTACGTAATTTTTTATAAATAAGCAGAACAAATATAGCTCGAGGTCCGGATTCTCCCAAGATAAACTCACTCGTAACCAATTATTTAGCGAATAAAAAAAAAGGCGGAATCATTAACACCCTACTTGTTCTTGTAACAATAATAATAATAATAATAATAATAATAATAATAATAAATTAGAACTTTGAAAATTCCTACAACGGTAGATATAACACTAAGAGAAATAGAAAGATAATACTGCTTATTAAAGCAGTAAATTACTGTTTAGGGAGGGGGGCAGCGAAATGCGAACTCATGTTGGACAGCCGTTTATATTATATTTTTAATACCTGTATTTGAATAGAAAAAAAATACCAATCCAAGCTAATGTTGTGATTTGTGTACGAGTATCAGCTTTTAAACAAAATTCCATTTAATCAAATTAACAAAGCCAACCACAGGAACTGCAATAAACTGGAATCTTTACTGTCTGGATTGCCTCAACCGTTAATGACGTCAGCATGTGACCAATCATTTATGACAACAAGAAACAGGAAGTAGCTCTTTGATCTTCTGAGCAACATTTTTTTTATGTCGAACTTGGAAAGCACATATAAATGTTTGTCACATAAATACTTATAATCCTTACAGATACAACGCTCAGAGAAGTGTTAATCCGCTGATGTAATCTGCATTAAATCTCTTGTTTGTCGCGTCTGTGCAGCTTGTCATTATCCTTACATCATCGTCTGGCAGTTTAGTTTGCAATTGAAATAGGAGTTCCTAGTTCACGGTCGTGAACGTCATACTCTCGCTATTTAGGAAGTAATGCTCAGTAGGGAAAATCAACTCCCAAGTTTCGAATTGACTCCCGTTGCTTACTTTGCTTTATATTCGGGCAGACTGGCCATTTGTCCAGGACGGAAAATCTAGAGAGGGCGGCATATTTTTTTAGTGTAATTTTTTTTGTGATATTAACAAAAAATATTGTACAACAAAATATTTTATCTCAAGACTTTGGGCGCTGTGGTTTTACAATAATCGCAAAACAGCCCTTCGATACAAATGGACACGAAAAAAGATATAACTTGGAAAACTAATTGCAGATGAGTTTGCAAAGAGGAAATCCAGGAGAAAAATTAATATTAAAAATTTTGCCAGTTGAATTTAAAGGAATTAAACATGAAACAATGAAAAACGTTAAATTGAGCTTTAGCTTCTCATTGCAAAGTAGAAATAAGGCAATATTTCTTTTGTTCTAAAGTATTAATTTAATATCCTACCTGTAATATATATTTTTATGAACATAATTAAATATAATTTACCATACATATAGAACAGCAATTAACTTATATACTGAATCTACGCCATTAAACGTTTGTTTAATTTCAATGATTGACTATATTACATAATGCAAATATTTTTCGAGTTTTTAGGCATATTTTTATCAGTTAAACTACAATAGCAACGATGTATTTTTAGCCAAAAAATTATCCTGTATATATTATCCTGTATATCTGAATTGACTCCTCCATCCGAATCGGGTCCGAAGCGACTACATTGCATCAACTTGTATCCACAATAACTAATATAACTATTAGTAAAGCTTTTATGTTAAAAAGTACAGTTATCTTTGTGTTACAAACATCACTTGTAAAACACTGCTATTTTGTTGAAATTTTACATTTAGATTGTCAGTTTCCATGGTGTTTCTCAGTTGCGACTTGAACATTGTGGACACAGCACAGGAAATTTTAATAATATATTTCAAGAGTTCTTTTACGCGAGGATAGAAATCAAATTCTCATCCTAAGTAGCCTACATTATCCCCACACCGATCTCAATTTTCTTTTTCTGTTTTTTGTTTTGTTTTTACAAAACTTGTACCAAAGTTGGAATCAAATACAGATTCCTCCTCATTGGTACTCAAGTTAGCTGGAGAATTAAACCTGGCCAGATCTAGAAAGTAATAAGCGATTATGAGAATAAGCGATTAGCATTTAAATTTTCAATGACCAAGAGGAAACTAGGTATAATGTTACTGTGTTTAGAAAATCTTATTTTTATCTGAGACTACATATTAGCTGGGACTGTAATGGCAAAAATATATCCCTCGTGCAATATTTCTCGGCGTTATTGACAGTAAGATTAGCAGAACGAGGAATTGAGATGTTTGTTCAATTGCTCATCCTGGGATTTTGATTTCTTCTCCGAGTGAAGGCAGCAAGGTGCGTGAATCATGTTGATTATTATGTTATCAACGTTGAAAATTCAGTAAAAAATTGCGACTATAAGCCTATTACTTCTGCCGGGGCTTCCGGTCCCGATGGACCAACCCCGTCGGTGCGCCCCTGTAGTTCAGTAATTTTAATTGATTGCAGTGAATATTGAAGTAATTATTAAGTATTATTTATATTTTATTCTATTATTCTATATAATAAGAGGAAATGTTTGTCTGTTTGTCTATCTGTCTGTGGGCGATGGCCAGACAAATCTACTGCACGCAGAGGTCTGTAATTTTAAACTTAGATGGACTGAAGGGTGGCTGAATGGACTGAAGGGTGGCTGAATGAACATCGAAGCCGGATTTTTAATTTTCCCTTTTGTTTACGAGCTATAAGTGAAAAACTGACAGAAAACGTGAGTTTTTTTTTTTTTTTTTTTTTTTTTTTCGAAGCGTCAGATTTCGGTATTACATTTCAATTGTCAAATCCATTGCAGGAGGCTTCGCTCCTTTTTTTCTCTCTCTCTCTCTTTCTTTCTTTCTTTCTTTCTTTCTTTCTTTCATTCTTTCATAAGTTGGAAATAAAAGCATCGGATTTTTTCAACATAACGCATGGAATTATCTATCGTCTCGATTCTGTAAGCCCACCCAGGTCGATTCGTTTGTTTATAATGTCAAAGCACGCAGACGTCTGAAATTTTCAACATGGAAGAGGGATAATTATTGTAGGCTTAAAACGGGAAAACATTGATCAATTTGGACGGAACTCACTAGACAGGGGTTTTCCGGGCCAGGGAACTGGAATCTGAGGTAGTTTTTCCCAGGCGACGTCTTCTAATCGTGGAATGCACTCCAAAGCTGGATATTTAGCTGTTTAATTATAATTAGTAATCGTTTAGTGTACGAATGATTCCCTTGAAAGTGTTAATAAATAATATGTTTTTAATAATTTGGTCTTAATTTTTAATTTTTTAATTAATTATCGTCGGCGAAGCCACAGACACCTGCTAGTAAGAAGAAGCAGATGACACAACAATGCTCAATGTCTATATGACGCTAAATCTTTTCGAGATCTGAGACAGTTGTTTCAGCAGTGTGTAACCAGTCCAGTAAACATGAGACAAGTTAAAATAATAAATAACACATCAATAAAAGTTAAAACATAATTTACCATACAGGTTTAATTTACCATATTCATGATAAATTTATAAATTTAATAATAAATATGTACTCATTTAAGTTCTAGTACCTCTAGATCATAACGTTCAAGTGTTATTTTTTATCTTTGATATTGGCAAAACTGAATATTATGGCTGTCAAAGTAAAAGGAGAGGAAAGAGGAGAATGATACAACAAATCGTTGTTTAAAGATGTGATTGAAGTGTAACATCTGATTTCAACAGCCACGAGTTTTAAATAAACTTCTTTGTAAGTACCAAAATAATTATAAGGCATTAAATAGGCCTATACTATTTTATATATCAATCGGTTCAGTTATCTAATAGTAACATTAAAATTGCGTAATTTTTCTTTACACTTTATGACTTCAGCTTCGCATATGTTTTGAAAAATAATCACATTTTCATTATGACTTAGGCTGCTTTTTGTACTTTCATATTCAAGTTTATGAATGGGAAATGTGACATACGTTGATCTGATTTTTAATACAAAATGAATAGAAATCGTTGCCAGAAATATGCTCATGCTACAAATAAAAGCTTGGACACTAAAAAATAAAATTATTCATTAGAGGAATTCGATTCCGTGATTTGTATGGATTGCCTTGCATATCGACCGTCAAAAGTTTTGGCCAATTATAAGGCTAGCTTCCAGACCCTTTCAGGATAAAACTCTCAAGTTTCTGAATGAAAAAGCGCCATGGGGACCGCTCATAAAGAGAGCGATATTTTATTTAGTTATGTTGTTAAATTACACCAGATTTTCATGTATTATGCTATTTATAAATAAAAACAATATTATACGTTTGAGTTTTGTAAGGCCTACATGCACAATAAAATGTTATTATCTCCATAAAATAAATAAGTCTAAATAAATCTAGATAAGCAGATAGCATTCTATTATTGAAAGCGTGTAGTTTCTTCTCGTCTTTTTCCAATGTTTGGAATTGCCATAGGCCTAAGTTATTGTAAATATTATGTGTATCTGTAAAAGTTTAAAGTGAAAGTCACAAAACCACCATCATAGGTGTTATAATCAATATCCCGTCATCATCAACAAGACAAACAATAACAAGACGACAATTTGTATAGACACATAATTCTCATAACCGTAAAAGACATTTCAATTTATTCTTAAACTATACAAGGGAAGGATGATGTGTCTTTTCAACGTCGGCTAATCATACACACAGGTCTAAATCTGGTCTAGGTTGATACAGATACGATTCTTCCAGAATGCATTTTAAGCCTTAGATTTAAAACGCATTCTAAGAATTTAAAGCTTGAAAGTGAAAGCCTTGGAACAAAATATGTCTTTGGAATACCTCAGAAACCTTACTTCCTTAGCTCCATGGCAGGTGGTGAAAAGCCTTGGCCCTGTTAGAGAAACATTATCATAGGCAGGGCGCAATATAAATTGGCATTGAAGTTAGATCAGCTGAAGAATAAAACCTGGCCAGATGCAGAAGAGGCATTAGGGTGTAGTATTTTAATTAAATTCAATTAAAAATAAATGTAACTTATAGAGTCGAACTATTTTTTTTTATAAAATAGCATAGATAGATAGACAGGCATTTCTATAAAATTGTCATATTAATAATACCGTCAGAATATAAACGGAAGGGGATCAATAATCTACTTCCTATAATTTATTCTACCATCACAATAAATGTGATGTTGCGCTAACTTTCTCACATTTAGGTTTTATTATTTATTTTAGGTAGAAAATATAAATAACGTATCCTGAGATTTTACTATGTACGTGCGAATTCCGGTGCACTAGTAGCAGTGTAGAAATAACTAGAATGGAGAAGGGGTCCATAGATGAAATGTACAGAACCAGTATGGTGCCCTGTGCTATAGGACAACAGTGACATACTATGTAAAATCTCGAACCATTCACAACAATGTTAGCTTCCTTATTAATATCAATTCATAAACGAAATAATAGCATTATTATAACAAAATATTTTTATAGAAATAATGGTGTGCCTGCGTGGTCTAGTGATTAACGTTGAAGACTACGGATCTGCAGGTCTTGGTTCGATCCCCTGTACCACCTCCAGATTTTTCTGAGGTATGGAGGTCTGGATCGGGGTGCACGCACCAATTGAGGAGTTACTTGATAAAGAAGTGGCGTTTTCGGTCACGAAAACCATCAATAACGGTCATGGGGGTCGGCATACTGACCACTTGCTTCCATCCCATAATGAAACTCTATTGTGTACTCCACCACCATAAACAACACCATTGATTCCCTGTACTTACCGGACGAGATAGAGCAGAAGATGCTTCGGAGGGACATAGACGCCGGCACCAGACGCATTATCACCCATCTCCAGACTTCTAGCCGCAAGGCGTCTCTTAGCTCCTGGTGACGTCAGTAGACTAGCCTTGGCCAAACTTTCTGCCAGAGCCAAGGACTCGCGGATGTTCCCCAATGACGGCATCCCCCCATCCCAAGTATCCATCTCCTCGCCCATGATGAGTTCTACACTGGTAACCGAAAGGAACTTTACAGGCGAGAATGCACTATTACTGCATGAGTCAGTCAACACCTTCCAAAAACCAAATAAACGAAGAAAAGCCAAAGCAGATCTTCTTATAATACTTCTTTAAAATCCACTTGTGTTCCATTTACTGTTTCTCAACTCTGAATAACAATTCACAGTAAAGAGATTAATGATGTCACTACAGCACGAAATTATTTCTTCTCCTCTAACCAATATCCAGTTCAGTTTGCTGCACGGCAGTCTTTTATATATAAATTATGTCTTCACGGACGTCCTTAAACCTGAAATGATTAAGTAGTTTGCTTCCCCTTTCACTTTTGTTAGCTTACTAGACGTGTTTACTAGAAGCTTCGTATTTATGAATGGAGGATGACAATCATGATCAACAGCGTAGGGTCGTCCATTTTTACTCTGAAGTCTGTACACTTCTACGTTATCAAAAATCCTGTTGAGAAAATAAAGTTATGAAAACACTTTGCCAGAGTATAGCCATTTTAGTGCTATTCTAATTCCAAGAAGTAATATTTAACCCTGTTATTTTCATTTTCAGCGTCCTCAATTCTTGACCTTGGTACTTCTGCGTAAAATATTGTTAGCTATTTAAAAGTCTCCGTCACTGAAGTATTTAGGCCAATGTGAGGGAAACTTTGTGAGCCAAGTCATCTGTTTTATATCTAACAGTGTAGGACCTATTACTTATTCCATATAATATTTTAAGCTTTATTCCATTGAGGTTTAAGAAAGAATATCTGGGTTCTGGAGAAGAAAAACAGCTTTTAAATCAATCTTGATTCGATAGAACTAATTGACTTGTAAAGCATTTTATTCTTTCCTAAGTTTGTCATGTTTGCAAGATCAAAATGATCTGGAAAAACCAGAACAAAACAATGTTTTCTATATTTGACATCGGCATTGAAGTTTAGGATAACGTAACTAGCACGTAGACGTAAGCCTTGCAGATGATTTTAATTCTGTACATTTTGTAGACATACATTCTTATGATACTACAAAAAAATAATATACCCAGTATTTATGCAACAATGAGAACCTACCACTTTCGGAATGAAGAGTCTTTTAAACATTATCTTTTCACTATTTATACGTAGTATTATATTTATAAGCCGCTACCATAAGAAATGAAATATAAAAAGAAAATCTAGTAGTTTTAAGAAAAGGTTTTTAAAAATTTCTTTTCAAGAAAATCAATTAATTAGGAACTGTTTTTATACACAGTATATTGAATTTGTATTATTGTATATTGCCTCTTCATGCGAACTTTGCTTCTACAGATCCTTTTGACAGTAAAATAAAAAACAAAAAAATAATAATAATAAATTAGTAATACATATAAAACCGAGTCAATCATCATTAAATAAAAAAGTAACCAGTGGAAAAACCGTCGCAGGAAAAAAAAAGACAGTCGGGAAGAAAACCAGCTCAAAACTTGATCTACTAACTAGAATACCACTTTGTGGTCTAATTGGGAATATATTCTCAGAGGAGATAATACTTTCAATTATTGATTAAATGAATAGGTCCATTACTTTTTTGTTCTAATAAATAGTTTTAACAAAAAAGTGAAAAACAACTATAAAAGTAATAAAAATGACCACATTAAAACGTAAAAAAGACATAAAGAGTTAAATGTATTGCGAAAACAGATGTTAGTATGATACGGAAATTACTTGCATAATAAACGTAAGGTTCCCTGATATTAGTCATGGAGGTCAAGGTCACGAATTCTCTCTGTGCTAAAACCAGTAAGTGCGGTAGCCAGAGGCGAAATGGAAACGACATTGAATGGTCCAAAGAGGCTGCAGGAACTTTATATTACAGTACTACAATTTTTTTCCGATGAATAGATTTAAGGTGAAAGGCAGTATTTTAATTGATATGAAGATTCTACTGAAACAAATGTTTAAGGTCTTTTCAAAACAATTGATACAAATAGCCAGGATTTATTATCGATTAACTTTCGTTATAGACAGTATCTGTTCACAAGATTTTTACAACACTCTTGAGTTTCTCTTCATACATTACTATATCAGATTTTACTTTCGGTAACTTCAAGTACGAAAAGAGAGACTTTTATCAGTGATATTAAAGGAATTCATGTATTTCCGACAGTAGTGAATCATAAAGACATAATTCTAGGCACTTTAAACGACAAGGTAAGTGGAAGAATATCAGAAAACCAAGTCAAGTAAATTTTATATGATTAATAAAAAATTTTAAAAGCCAATAATCATTTATTGTATAATATTATAGCATAGCATACCTGCCACTGAACAGTATTGTTAATTATTTTTGTTAATTGTTATTTTTGATACTATTAACTTACTTTGCAATCCTTATTATTGATGTTGCAAATACTGTTTCAGCTACTTCATTTTTCTTACAGTAGTTAGAACATTATTTTTTCCTCGCAAATGCGATAAATGCATAAAATAAATATTGGAATTGTCCAAATTGAGTATAACTTGAAACAGAGAGTCATACAGATAGAACAGAGCCATATTGACTTGCAGAAATATGAAATGCGGTAACTCCGCCTTGTCAATATAAAAGTCAATATATAAAAATATTAAAAATCAAATAACTCTAAAATGCATTTTAAATAACTTGAAATGCATGTGGCGTTTTCTTATTGATTTAACGGGTGGTCAACTCATTGTACCTTCTAAACTAGTGGATTAGCAAGTAAATGGTTTTTTTATGTCAACAAAACTGTTAAAGGCTTATCATGGAATAAGAAGGCAGAGATAGTAGTAAGTTTTTAAGGGTGAGGCTCATCCTTAAATCAGGATGCAACACAAAAGATCGACAGAGCTGTTAGGTATTACATTATGATCTTTGAAAAAATTATAGATTTATTAATGAGCTAATAAGAGCACTGAGGAAATGTCCTCAAAGGTGCTGGGAGATTTTCACCGAGGAAGCAGACAAAATGTAGAATGATCGGCAAAAGTCCTGCCGATTTAATAAAGAATAAGGTTTCAATGTTCTGCGAAGATTGACAGAAGCGTTACTTAGAGAATGTCAATGAGCGACCAGTCAAAACTTTATAAATATTTTTGAAAACATTAAGGTTCCCAGAGAATACGTTTGCAAAAACATTAGTAAAAGAGTTAGATATTTACCATTTTTTTAATATTAAAAATAATCGTGGACTAGTGAAAGTAGAATATTAGAGATTCTTCAATGAAGTAGTAGGAAAATTTTGTTAAGAACATAAAAGAAAGGTGTAGAGACAAAATGTAAAGTAAAGTAAAGTGATCCCTATACAGGCCATGGTGGTCCAGAGGGTTCCAGGAGGTTGAGGCTCCCAGATTTTGGACATTCGGAACGTGAAGGTGGTAAGGTTGTCAGCCTTACGCACCGGCCGCCTTTACCCCCAGGATTGCTGCTGGTACTCATTTCTGTTAGAGGCTGAGTCGACCCTAGGGCCATAGTGCCACCAGAAGGATTAGGCCAATTGAAAAACTCCAACGACCTCATCGGGAATCGAACCCGCGACCTTCCGGTTTGTAGCGCAGAGCCTCAACCACTACGCTACGGCATTCCCCGAGAGACAAAATGTACTATTTACATTTTAACAATAATCGGTAAGATGCTGCAGCCTAATCAATGAATAAGGAAATAAAACGTTTGACAGATCGTCCGAAAGTCAAAGTATTTTTGATACCTAATGAGCAGTAAAAAGTTTTATAGGCCTACAATTGTTATTCAAAACGAAACAAAGCGACACACTACTTGCATATTCCCTCTACATTTCCGATAAGTAAATCTCAGTTAAATTAATACAGTAAATCTCAGAAAATTTAATACTATTACCTAATTTTAAAAATGTTTGAATGCCGTGTTTAATGTTATAGATTATTTTACTCTATACAAACAAGGACAAAAATCGAGTTGCTGAAAATGTACAGATCCCATGAGTATAAGCATGATTAAACTTTATTAATCGAGACATACCTGATCCGCGGGAGTGATGCTGGATACTGACGAGATTCAAGTAAGAGGTTCATGCCGCTTGCCTCGGTTTAAGTAGCCTTGCTGTTGGGACTGTATGAATGGCCTCACTCCGCATGGTCACGACCTTGCACCAAGTGTAACAGTACCCATTCTGTCTTCAACAATACACTATGTTTTTGCGCCCCATTTCCATTACAATTTGGAGTCTCTTTACCGGTATGGAAGGATAAGTAAGACGTCTTATAGTAGATCCCTGACAAGCGAAACTTAGGTTTTTACTTGTTAAGAAACGGCATCTCAAAACATTAGCTTACGTTATCTGATGACAAGAAAACAATTAGGTTTCCTGTTCCTTAAAGCAATTTTTGAAAGATCAATGAATCATCAATATCCGTACTTTTGAATCCTACACACGTAACAAATAAATAATAATAGAGTAGATCATAAAGTTTCTTTATGCTTTTGCTTTCTATCACCTAAGATAGGCTAATATTATTTGCTTAAGCAAAATTAGCGTACCTGGAGCTGCAATCAGTCACCGATAGAACTCGCAATGCATCCACTAAAACTGCTAAGGAGTAAAATTTAAAAAAAAAAAAAAAAAAAAAAAAAAAAAAAAAAAAAAAAAAAAAAAAAAAACTTAGGCTATGTGATACACATAACTCTCTCTACCCAATTAAAAGTATTGGCTCTTAATATAATACATTATAATATACTACGCATATTATGGAATTCATGCACGAAATTTAAACAAAAGAAAGTATTCAGTTGTTACAACCTGATGCAAATCATTACTGTTCACCAGGTAGCTTATAACTACCCTTCAGATCATTTTTACGAAAAAACTTTAAAACAAAGGGAACTGTAGATGTAGTGTTTTTAACATGCAAATAAAGTATTATTTAAAAAATTCCAACCCAGGTGTTGTTGGGAAAATATTTTACCGTGGTATTAGGAAAGGTTTAGGATAATTATTTACACGGTACCTTCTTAATATATTGCGATCATGGATGTGAAAAACTTGATAATGCTTCGGGAGACATAACTAAGGATAATATTGATTAAGGAATCGCGCGCATTGCACATTTTCTTCCTGGCAACACCCAGTCCTGAACCCGGGAAGATTCATGACTGAAAACCTCCACCCAGCCGGTATTCGAACCCAGATCGCCGGGGTGAAAGTTAGATACGCTAACGATACACCCATGGCGGCGGACTGTAATTAATGATAATTATATATGGGATTATATCCATGGGGAGGACATGACCTGCCATCCAACCTCTCTTCATGTAGGCCTACCTCTATTTTTGACAAATGACATATTATAGGTATAGTGAATATATTCGCTCCCTCGCTCGTTAATTAGCCTACGATTTTCTTGTATTTTACTCAAGTAGTTCCCCTTTTCAGAAGTCTCTACCTGAGAAATTTCCAATAGCTACCGGGCATCGAGCTCAGGTCTGGAGAGCCATTGTCAACAACACTGATCATTATGTGGTTATGTCACCATCCCATCCATACCGGGTACCCTGCAAATTGGTAACTAGGCAAACCTGAATTCTACACATTCGAAATGCAGGTGCTTACACCGCATTCCCCAGACCGTCCGATTAAGGCTACGATGTTGGTCTCTGTTTAATTGCTCTGCTAATGCAATGATTAACATGCCGGATTGTCACGCTGGAGAACCGGGTTCAAATCACGGCTGACCGAAATTGATATGACGCGACGCAGTGGACAGTGTTTACGACATAGCCTGTAAAACAAAAGCAAATGAGGCAGTCCTAGTTACTTTACTCCAATACTTAAACTTTTTCAATTCACTTTCGTTATTCCTAATTTTTTATTCCTAAGTCAATTTGACCTATAGGCTTAAAGTTAGAGCTGTCTTGACTTTTTTAAATTTCAGTTGTGTTTATACTCCTTTTAGCTTCGAGGAGTGTAGCTTCAGGAGTTCGGAATCTGTCTGTACAGTAGGGTAGGCCATGGAACTATTGCTTGTCAATTGTTTCTATTGTCTGTGTATTTTATGCAGTAAATTTCAACTGATATTAATTTAAATGGATATGATACAAAATGAAATGGTGAGGATGATTCATGGTATGTAAATATCCAAGTCGGCATTTGTCTTGACGACTGAGGAAACCATGAAAAAACCCATGTCAAATTGGCCGGCCACGGGATTGTAACCAGGGACCGCCCGAATGCGAGTCCAAGATGTTACCATCTCGGCCACCTCGCTCGGTTGTCTGGTTTTGTTCAACTTTCTTACTCTCATGTATAATATATCATAGCTGATAATGGATGATAATTTAGTAAGATGCAAGCTTATTAAATTTGCTACACACGTCTGTTAAATTTACTATTTTATGAAATGAAGACGGAACGCTCCCCATTACGATGCTCTTGATATTTTCTTGGTATTTTTTTTTTTTTGTATTTTTCTTTTGAGATAAAAAGTTATATAAAATATTTCGTTAAATATAGAAGATAATTTAAAATTGAATGAAATAGTCAAACTCTTAAATATTTAAACTTATCATGTTTTGAAAATATAAATTAAGGAGTTGAAATCTCCTATTAACTTTTACTCATTTACTCATAACAGAAAAAGAAATGTTAATTGACTTAGGGATAAGGAATGATAAATTAATGTTATATTAACATGAAGGTTTCTGTGCAGTCTTTGTGTGTTTGCGGAGGTCGAAACAGTAAAGGTGTACTGTAACAGGTTCTTTTCCAAACCCAGCTCTCTTTCGTTCACGAATTAGCGTACACCTTGCAGGAAGGTTGTAAAACTCTATAGCTGTCATGAAAACAGAAAGCTTTATTATAAGCTAAATTATTTGACATTGACGAAAGTTCTTTTGCGTATCGAGCGGTTAAATAGCATGGGAATTTATTTCCTTCTGTGAAAGAAAAAACAGATCTCGGAGTTATAATTTTTCGAATTATTGTTTACATCAACACAACTCACCTAATCAACAAGGACGTGACATAAACCACATAAAACGCGCGCGTTATCTGCCGCTG
The DNA here is from genome assembly GCA_964059195.1 of Ectobius pallidus. Taxonomy (NCBI): domain Eukaryota; kingdom Metazoa; phylum Arthropoda; class Insecta; order Blattodea; family Ectobiidae; genus Ectobius; species Ectobius pallidus. The sequence goes on along the minus strand of CAXKWD010000002.1, from coordinate 81,712,144 downwards.
TCATCGTGTTTTCAATGAGGAAGTTATCATAAGAATTGTGTTGGTAAACATGCCGGAAATCTCTTTGTTAAAGGCAAGTAAATAAAATTATAATACAAGCACTTTCCGATCCAATAAACATAATGTAGAAGGACAGGTCAATCACATGCATACGTTGATGCTCATCAGATTTCCTGTGAGAAAATCGTCGTAGAAATAAATGAAAACCTGGTTTTTCAACGCTCATTTTAATGGTCCGATACTCAGAGCAGCAAATATCAAACTTTTATTATGTGACAGCAAATTCAAGTTCAAATGCTTTCACTTTCTCCTTCAACAAATCAAGAACATCGTCAAATCTAACAGATCAAGTCGTATTGTGATAATCGCAATTAGGTCTGTAGTATGTTCTAATAAATGTTTTCTAAGTGAAGTTCACAACAAACCTCTGTATAACGGATATCTATATAACGATAAACCTACATACAGCAATATTTCTCTATGGGTCTGGCAAATTTCCTATCTTAACAATGCTAAATGTAACTGACTATAATGATGAAGCTATTTTAAAAATTCCCTTTTAAAATATTATTTTGAGGTTCAACTGTTATTGCAAACCAGTAGCTAGTAGGGTCTACTGTGCATGGTAGGCGGTATCAGATTAGAGTCATTTCAGCCACCTGTAACTTAACTGTTACGTTTCTTAGAAATTCCAGAAGAGAAAATGTTCAGTAGGGTAACTGAGGGTTAAAACATCCCTTATGAGTGCATAAACGTATGTTCTGCTGCTACTTCAACTTGCACAACACGCGCAGTTAAAACACCCTATTGAGAAAATTGAATATTCTATTCATTATGGCATTACCTTAGTTAAATATTTGGATTTGTGGTTCATTATTAGCTTCTTTGCGTTTTCATTTCGGATTAAATACATCTTTTTATCAGGAACACTAAATGGTGTTATATAACAAGAACAAACTAATATAACACGTATATTTCGATACTGTATAGGCATATGAGTTCTGGGAATCATAAGATGTTTATATATCAGTAAGTAAGGACAACAAAATATTTCGCAAATTGTAAAGAAAAACAAAGCAAAGTTCTCCCTATATAGGCCTTGAAAACTCTGAAGACTTCTGTAGATTGATGGTTCAGGATGTTTAGCCAGCCTATCTATCTCCCTATGTTTAGACAGTCTATCTATCTCGATACATTGAAGGTCGTAAGAAGATCCGTAGGGTTTCTGGAAAATTTTAGACAGCCGGTATATTAATGTGGTAAAGTGATCAGCCTTAATAACTGACCGTCTGTACACCAGGAATGCTCATATAGTATTATAGTATAGCTTAAGGTCACCGATTTGTCATTACAGCAAAATTGAAAAGGTGGAAAAATAGACCTAATACATGTACCGTCCTAAATAATTTAAGTATAAAATCTCTTATAAATTGGATTTTCTGCGACTTTTACCATTACAGTCATATAATTTTTTGAATCGAGTTGTTTATTGAGGAAATCTTACATGACAATTTTCTTCAGTAATTAAAAAAGCTGTAATGAGACACAAGATATGGTAATCTGACGAGACAGAAAACTCCTATATAATGATATTATCTTCAGTCTCAGAGAAAAACATGCAACTTAAAAGAATACTATGAGCAAGAACTTCTAGTAAATATTTTCAGTGTTAAGTTGTTTACTATAGGATACCTGTAAGAGATTTCACTTGTGACGTGCATTTATTAACTTTAGCAGAAGGAAAAAAAACTCGTGCAGGGTTTTATATCACGTCGTAATTGTAGAGTTGTTTTATATTCTAACGTAAAATAATTTATGTTTTTATAATTACAGAATTTGGCTTCTTTATTTTAATACAACCAGATAAACTCTGCTGACAAAATTGGTCCTATTTCTATCTTATTAATACTGGTCTGATATGCCAGGAAGCCAAAGGCACAACAGTACGCTCTCTAATGATCAAGCTGCATCACGGAACAATAACGTAACAGAAAGCCAATAGTTCCTGAATAATGGCCAGGGGCCTCGCATTGAGTTGTTGATAATATTGTAACGTCGTTTTACAATACCGGTATTGTTTTATTTTAATTATGGCCCATACAGACTTCTGCAGTTCTGCTATATCTCAGCCCATTGTTCTACCCCTACATATGGATGAGATGATATGAAAATACCTTAAGGAATCATGTGCAAGAACCACAAATATCTTCCAAATTCCCCGCTGGGCTATAATAGCGAACATCCGTAGCTTTCCGGCCTCGTCTACAGCTCATAGGTCCCAGATAAATGAACCCACCCCGCCCATAAGAGTTCGCTGCACCGATCGAATATGTGAACTCGATGATTTCGGATGATGTGGGTTTTGCACATAGACCTGCCAACCACAAGGAGTTTCAACTAAATCGCCAGTCAGATGATTTCTGGAATGGAATGAACAGGCACGGGAGGAGCAGAGTGAAGAATGAAATAAGGGAAACTTAAGAACCCCGAAAAACTTAAAGCCTTTGTCTATCATGAATACGGCTTAACCTCGCTAGGATTCGAACTCAGTTCCCTGGTCACCGGTACCCTGTACTCTGACATGGAGCCGTACTGAACCTCGAGCACCGATCAGCGAAGATGATGACCACCAGTTCACAAATATTTGTATTCCCACACATGAAATAGGATCCACTGATCTTATCCCAATGGGTTTCTTCCTCTGGTTAAAGACGAATTCTATGGAAGGATAATAGAACGGATATCTGTGAACTCTGGGGCAAGTTCACACAGTATTTCATCTCTGATGGCAAACTTCTCCGGCTTAAAGGGCTACATTGAGGATCTAAGGGGCTTCCCTTTTGTAAAACATATTGTAACACTTTAGAACTGAAGGGCAAGTTTACATAAAAATAGATTTTTGTACATATCCTCGTTTTTAATAAACTTATAAACTTATAATAAGTAAGATGTGTAGTGTAATCACCTGGTTTGGAGGCAATAAACTTCAAGGATTACTATTAAACAGTTCGTAATTTGTTTGACAACAGCTGCTTCTTACTATAGCGAGTGATATTTTCAGAATATTATCTTCCATGGACAGCAACTTTCGACAGTAATACATTAACTTAACTCTGAAGATGACACTAATTTTCTTGGAAATGAGGATGTAATCTTTTCTCAGCAAACAAGGCATTGACATGAAATTATCTTTTAATGAACTATTTTCTTGATGTTCTGGCCTTTAATGGCATATCAGGAAGTGGCTTTAGCTATACTGAATTATAGTAAACACTTCGATAAGCAAAAAATGTAATCCGTGATAGAGGAAAGATAGTAGTAATGTGATTTTATAGCTTCACATAAGAGATGTTGACTGAAATGAGTCACGTATCCCCTTTCAAAACAGCAACGACTTACGTATAAACCATATTATTTCCCGTTAAAAGCAACTATTAGTATAGCCAGAGGTGAGCAGTGTCTTAAATAGGTGGGAAAATATGTTAACTACGTCATTTCATTTTAGTCACCGTTTAACCTCGACTTTGTAATAGAACATGTGTTTCCTAATTCGACATAATGACCTGAATTTTGGAGTCAATTTTATCTTGTTGTAAAATAATAAAATATCGTTTCATCAACAGTTTTATTAAGGGGGGACATACAGCTTTCGGTGCTGAAAAATAGGTGAAGTTCTTTTTTTTTTTTCTCAGTAATGAATTGTTCTGTAACATTGTAATCTGGCAGGCTCTGTATTGACTAGTTCTACAATTGCATACTATTTTCAGAATTAATTTAACTATTACAAAAGGGCAGCCAAATGTTGTGCACTGAAGTGCCGTTTCCCTCATAACGCAAACATTTATTAAAATATTGCAGCGAATTCTGCATGCAAGTATATTTGATACTAGTGAACAACACTATCTAGAATCCTAGATGTAACTTTAATAATTTATTTTTTTTAAATATTTCTGATGTAAAAAATTGTAAAAAAAACAAGTGATTAATTATTTTTTAAAATATTATACTGCAGATAATTCAAAGAATCTAGATAGTGTTGTTCGTATAATATTTACAAATAGGTAGAAAAAAGAATCACTCAGAAATATTGGTATTTATTAAATTAATTTGCCGATATGCTTAGTGCCCAGTTCCAGGAAGTTGTTTAACACGAGTTGAAATGTCGTTTTGAAATATTTTTAATTTTCGAGCTAAGCCGGTACACATACAGATCTCCTTTTTGTCAAAAAACGGTATTTATGAATGTGTAATTTGAACCGGACAACACCACAACCAGTTCATAACGGTAATGAATAATATTAGACAGTACGATAGTTTTAAATGGTATTTACTTAATTGTGCGCCAATTGAACAAGATACTTTGTACAATATGGATAAATTACTTTTTTTAAATTAATACTCCTAGCTTCGAGAGGTCATGCGATCATAGGCGTAACCAGGCCGACCATATGGGGGGGGTTATAACATCCGCGGGGTCTGGCGAGTATGGAAGGAGAGGGGGGTCCGGGGGCCCTCCCCCGGAAAATTTTAAAAATTAAGATGCAAAATAACGAGTTTTAAGCTTCCGGGGGTTCTCCCACGGAAAATTTTAAAAATTAAGATGCAGAATAACAAGTTTTAAGCTTCCGGGGGTCCTTCCCCGGAAAATTTTAAAAATTAAGACGCAAAATAACGAGTTTTAAGCTTCCCACGCTTTATACTTGTATTAAGCAATTTATGGGCAGACTTAAAAAAATTATACAATTTTCCTTTTTTTAATCAATGGGGGGGTTCAAACCCCAACCCCCCCCCCTCGCTACGCCTATGCATGCGATACCATTTTATTTTATTACATTTGCATTTTCAATAGCCAAGGGCATGAAAATTCCAAACCTGCATTGGACTTGCCAAATTGCCTACAGATCCGCGATGTTACAGCCTTAGACCCCTCAATCGATGAAAAAGTGACAAATAATTTTATTTATTTATTTTATTCAGATTTAACATTTTGAGTGATCTGGCATGGTGCTGTTCTTTTGTCGATTTTTTCTAGTTTTCAAGTACAGTCTTACATAAGTTGCACTGTTTCGCTTCTAAATCATTTAGACATCCAAACACACCAAATTTGTGATTTTATTTATCTGTGAAATTTATGTGAAGGTTTTGTTAAATGGTCCTGCCAATTTAGTGCTGTGGAATATGGAATATGGAATTACTGTATCTTCTGTATCTTACTCAGCGGAAGATATATTGTACCAAAAAGCGTGCTACTAAAACGTGATATGTTCTCCTCTGCTGTGTTTTCGAAATGAAGCCCTCAAGCCGGGGAACAGGTAGACCTCGCAATCGTCATTTCCGGTAAAGACAGCCTTCATAACATGCGGTACCCCTTCACCAAAACAAAGATCTCTGTAAACATAACTATCACAAATTATAAGTATTAATAACTGTCAATTATGCTTGTATTTATTTTATTGTTATTAACTTCGTTATTGACGTTCACACAGGTTTTTTTTTGGGGGGGGGACTTTATTTAACAACATGCTCCATTACAATGTTCTGGTTTACATCGGTTTTTAAAGTGTTTATACTATTTACAGATATGTGCTTTGGTTCTTTTCTGGCTCTGTTTTGATTTAATCAATCATATTATTCGCAAAGTCAATCGTATTCACAAATTTACAGAAGTCTTTTAAGAATCTTTTCCTTAAGTCTCTTTCATCTGCCACACAGGGTTATGTTAACATATAATTTATTATCTATATTGTGTTTACTTCTTACATTTTCTACGGTAACAAGCATGAGAAAGTGTAATAAAATACAGATTGTTACAGCTATAGCCTAAGCTTACATTCATTTTATATGCAATTTATGAGTTATCTCTGCTAGTCTGGAATGTACATTTTAAAACCAGGTTGACAAAGGAGCTCTTTAATAAAGAATGTTTATAAATAGGGCCCGATTTTTAGGTTTTTATTAACCCTGTATTAGTTTTTAGAACATTTTAATGATTAAATTTATTTTACTTTCGTTTTTTTTACCATCTCAGATAGGTTTCACTACGTAAGTACATTAAACATATTGATCCAAATATATTTATTAGTTAGACTTTTACTTAGAATATTTCCATGGCTTTCAACCATAAAACTAATAAGAACACGTTTTGTTTACTTGTCAGCAGTTGATAGTTTACAGGACACAATTGACTGTAATTTCCATCTCCACCACATAAGCTCAACAAGAATGATTTCATGTAATAACGTCTTATTTAGCCATTTTTAGGTTTTGTAAAATTGAAATATGTGACAGTCGTGATAAAGAAACGAGTAATTACGCTAAAATATCACAGTTAGCTAGTAAGGAATAAAATAGTTTAAAACCTAACAATCCGGGCCGTATTCATAAAAGATGTTGGACAAGAAATATGACAGCATATTAACTGAACTGTTATAAAGAATCAAATTTATAAATCTACTTTTATCTTGGCACGACATCGTATCTAATACAGTATATAAAGTTAAAAGTGTGTGGGTATTTTTGTATATGTGTATGTTTACTCTCTATACAAATGTACATGCTTTGGCCAACTTGTACGAAATTTTGAACACCTACCCGCTTCAAACCAGGAAAAATGTAGGCTACATTAAAATTCGAACTAATGACCCCTTTCCTTATAAAATTGTACCTTCTTTCCCTGAGTTTTACCTTCCCCTTGCAGGTACAATAACGCTGCCCATGTCGCCTGGGCCTTACAGGGAGGGAATTTCTATGGATCATATAGGCCTACATACTTTCTTGATCGGACAAGAAAGATGAGGGCCTGAAGTTTTCCGACACTCGTCTCACACGTGAGGAAAAACACCCGAAAGAAACCCACCTAAGAAACTTGTCCCTACCTAGAATTGGACCCGGGTCCGCTGCTTGAGGAGAGCGAATGCATCTCCTACGCCACACCGGTGGAGTAAAATTATATAATTTTTGAAATATTACACCGAGCTTATCAATGCAATTCACACTGCATGTACAGTCCCCATAACAACACTATTGTTTGCAGTGTAGCCTACAGAGGTGACATTGGAAGTTGCTCGATACTGCGATTTGGCATAATCGATCAAATTAGAGAGGATATCGATAGCATTCGTTCCTATAAATCAATAACAGTGAATGAAATATACGTAAATAAAAATCTGATATGCAGTCTAATTTTATCTCCTCTGGGTATGGATAGAATTTTCTCACTTCACATTTTGATATAGAATAAGAGACCGCATTGCGGGACAGCGTATTCAATTGTCTCACCCTAAATTTGTGCCAATGATGGGTAGCGGGTATTCTATGTCAAAAGTTTGTAAAAAATCCTATTCACTGATACGTTATTAATTGCTGCAGGCTTTGTGTTAGAGTTGAAATAGGAATGTTTATCGTAAGAATTAAGCATGTAATGAAAAAAGAGACAAAATAGGATGGAACATTTTTAGTCCTACGTGAGCAGTAAATTACATCCCGAGTTTTTGGGGAGGAAAATGTGGAGGTGTTACTGATTTTTTATTTCATTTCAGCCCAGAAATGGTTGTATGAGAACATGTGAGTAGGATATTTAGCCTAATATCTCGTAAAAGTAGTAAAATTTTATTTTACCGGAATTTCTGGTATTTCTTGTTTCAACCCCTAATGGCATGGTCTAGAGAACGAACGGGTCGCAAAATAATTTTAAGTCCTCTATGAGCGATACAAATTGTCTCTATGAAAGGTTTTTAAATAATGTGATAATCAAAAATATATAACTCAAAAATCAAAGGTTCCAAAGTAAACAAAAAACTATTTTTCTACACATTTTAACTTTAGTTAAAACCGATTAGCTTTAACGTAAATGTGAAGAAACCCCATATTGTAGCCCATTTAATAACAAAGCAAAACAAAAAACAAAAAAGGTTGATCCGATCATTAGTAACACAGACAATGGCTGTTCTGTAAATAGTAACATTTTAACATTTGAGGGAGCTGAGGGGAAAGCTCCAGGGAGATTTTTGGAGACTTTTGTAAAAACGTTCTTCTGGTAGTAGTCTATCAGTGGGGTAAAATTCAGTGTTACCAGTACCCTAATTGTTTCCGAAGTTTGATGACTGGGCTCTTAATACAGGATCCGGCAAACAAAGCATCATTACCTGAAGATATCGAAAAGAATGCAGTTTAAAAATTTAAATTCGTGTAATTTTTCATGCTTGACAATCGTCTGATTTATGAGTGGTATTATAGTTTTTATGTAAATTTTCTTAGTAGTAATTTATTTAGAAAGGAGAGACAAAAATTTTCCAGTGTTTGTGAGATATAGCTATATAAATGAATAAATAGCCTTGATAAAAGCGCAGGCGCACATTTATGTCACAAGTATGGGCGGAGCGTTACTCCTCAGCTGGTAGGGCCGCCTTTAAAATCCCGAGCGTCAGGCCAGACTGCTGGAGAATATGCGCATGGGAGAGAACGTGCATCTGCACAGAACATTTATAAGTTATCTGTATCGTAATAAGTTATTAAACATGTTTAGAATAAAGTTTCTGATCGCATTAAGTAAATTAAGCTTTCCGCACTTGGTCTACTATAACCAGGCACTTAATTTAATTTTCCCACTTGCAAAATTTAAATATCTGTTGTAGATAATATGATTTTTTATTTCTAGGTAGTGGTGGATTTTGTTACTATCAAGCCTGAGTTATATAGGCCTACTCCAAAGATGGGGTAAAGCCTAGTCACATAAATGGCTGACGAAGATTGCTTCCTTGCTGAGGGACCATTACACCAGTTTCAGTGTGACAGCTGCAGGCTCATTACAGTGAGTTACATTCCTCAAAAAGACGCTGATAAAGTGCATACACACAAATCGTTACTGGCTAGCAAACTATGGCTAACAGAGTGAAAGAACCCAAAAGTATTTTGAAGAAATCAGATAGACATTCTGAAAGAAAAAGAAAGAGCACAACCTGGGATGAAATGAACATCATAGCGACTCTCCATCCAGCAGATAAAAACTATGGCTTCATGAAAGTAGACGAGGCCCCAACACCATACAACTATGATTACGAGGAAGGGGAAGAAACGCCTTTTGATCCAGGTCTTTTGGCTGAAAAACTAAAGAAGAGTATTAATGCCGAATCAAAACGTTCAATAATGATGCCTAATGATGACGAAGACCAACTGACTTCTGAAGAAAGAGAACAAAGGAAAATATTTGAGAACAAGAGGAAAGCTCACTATAATGAATATTATGCAGTGAAAGTTTCCCGCAAGAACAATGGATCACAAAAAGAAGCGCCCGTACCGTCTACTGGAATGGAGTACTGCGACTTTGACAAATGTCCTGGCCACCCTAAAGGTTCCAAAAAGAAATGCGACTTCGACATAAAGGGAAAGAGGCCTCCTCCTAAGAAGAAGCCAGTAAGACCATCTCGGAAATAGAAAAAAATATTTCTAACTCCAGAAATTGCAGGGAAAAGTTTGCATTTTGAATGAATATGACTCTTGCACGTTTGCATAGTACTTCATTAAAATTGTAGTGCCATCAATTAGAAAAATGATACTACATTGTTTATAAGATTGGATTCGTCTAGTATTTAAATATAAATTATTGGAAAGTAACTTTAGTGGGATAATTTGATATCATCACATATTATATTCCCGCGGGGACATACAGCTATGGGTGAAATTTACTTTTTTTCCTCAGCAATGAATTGCTCTACAACCTTGCAATCTGGTTTACTCTTTATTGACTACTACTATAATTGCATAGCCTACTATTTTCAAAATTAATCAACCTATTCAAATTACGGGTAATTATCGTTTCAAAATGGCCGCCACATTTCGTGCACTGAAATGCCATTTCCTTGATAATTTCCACAAATATCAAGATTTCTGAGTGGATATTTTTCTGTGTATTTGTTAATATCATATGAACAACACTATTTACAATCATTCATTTAATATTAATAGTTTATTTTTCAAAAATGTATACATTTTAATAAAAAAGAAAATCTAAAAAAAAAATATTTTTTATTTATTAAAAATACTTATACTGTAGACATTCCAAAGATTGTAGATGATAATGTTCATATGATGTTTGCAAAAAGATAGAAAAAAGAATCACTCAGAAATATTGCCATTTGTGGAAATCATCACGAAAACGGCATTTTAGTGCACGAAACGTGGCTGCCATTTTGTAATGATAATAATTACTCTTAACTATAACAGTTTAATTAATTCTGAAAATAGTATGTAATTGTAGAGGTAGAAAATAATATACAACCAAACATTCTTCCTGCAGTAAAATAGTGGGGAAAAAATAATTGCTGTTTTCATTTTGATTCTCCCTCGTATGTATGACTAGGGGTATAGCCACTGGCCCAGGAACCCTGGGTTAAATAAATGAGCAAATACAGAAAAGTGTACATAAGCCATCGTGGGTCTAACTATGATGATATGTTATAAAAATGTAAAAATCAGGAAATGGCACCTCTACTGTGTTAATTTAAACGTAACATTAGTTTCATTATTCCAAGGCTGGAAGCAGCAAATAAAACAATAGGCTTTGATCAAAAATATTACATTGATTTTTCGCTATATTGTCCACTCCGTTATGTTTTAATATTGAACATGGAAAATTGAAAAGATAAAATATCATTTATTTTATTTTTATTAGCTGTGGATCTATTGTATTGTATTGTCGCTTTCCTGATCCAGTGATCAAGACTATGGGCCTGAAGGTTCGGGCAAGTCCCCGACCTTTTTTATTTTCTGGAAGAAGCAGATCCGGAGAAGGTGTGAATGGCTTCGTGAAAACTTAAGGACTGTTTGAAGAAGGAAATATTGGCTCCGTTCAAAACGACCGTTATTTATAGACTTGAGAGTGGACATTCAAACCACGGGGCTCGCCATTCTGGAATACATAGGTATTTTACAGTAAAAATATTAAGAGGAATTGACATCTTTAAAACAATACGAATAAATTTTCAAAGCTTAAGAGAAAATTAGGGATGAGATCCTAGGATTCTTAGCTCAGTTTTTGTACACCTTACAACCTGATCAATTGAGAGCAGACTAAATTTGTGTTTCAATTTTATTTATGTATTCCAGCCCGTTTACTGTTCATTTTGTAATAAGAACAGGGTGTTCTAAACTACAAAATTTCATTTTGAGAGAAAGACACAACTAATTCCTAGTTCTTTCGAGTGTTCCTAAATTATGTAAAAATAGAATATTACGATGAAGATGACAGATATAAGGAAGTGAACACACGCCTTAAGGAAGTAACATTGGAAAGAGCGATATAATCAATCAACTGCTATCCCGGAAGTGCACGAAAACTCATCTGGCTGTCATTCACACGTGATTTGAATATGTTTGAACAGGTAACTCAATTAGCTCACATTAAACTTATCGCAACACATACAATTAAAGGCCATGGTTAGGGTATAATAGTAATATTTCCTCCATATAAGAAGTACAAAACATAAATGTGGAAAGACGAGCGAGGCTCTTTTTTACTCCGCGTTTGTTCGGACACAAGAAGACTAAACAGTAAAACAAGATAAGTTCCATTCCAAACAAAATCTTTCTTTCTTTATTTCTTTATCGTAGTTTTACCTCTCCCTTTTAGGATTTAAGCAACCCAAGACGCCCGGGCTTTACAGGGCCGCGACCTGTTGGGAGAGGGATTATCTCTGGATCACATACATACTTTTTTGACCAGACAAGGACATGGAGGACCTCCCCGGGACCACCTCCGAGACAACACTAACACATAGGACGAGACACACCATTCACACACACACACTCATTCCAAACAAGGCGAGGATGGAATGAAAATGATAATGACGGCAGATAATATCTGGGGACCACAAGGGCCTAAAGTTAGCCGACATTTGTCTCACAGGTGAGGAAAACCCAGAAAAAAACCCACCTAGGTAACTTGTCCCAACCTGGAATTGAACCCGGGCCCGCTGCATGAGAGGACACCAAACAAAATCTAAGGAGAAGAAAGTAATGTCTGGCTTCGTTCTCATTGAAAAGCTCAATATATATTTTGTACTTCGAATACAGTACCTTATCTATAATACTTTATTATAGTCTTTTCACATTCGCCAGAGGTTTCAAGGCCAAACGTAGCACGCCTATGATGCCCCCACTTACCGCACTCATAAGACATCATACCCCTCCAATGCCAGTCACATGACAAGCCAGTAGGGAGTTCCCCTTGGTGTCGTATAAGTGTGTGCGACAGCGCAGTTCCTCCGCGCAGAGGGGAATACTGTTGACTGATGATCAGTGGGGGCATATTAGACGTGAGAAGTTGTGGCCTTGAAACCTCTGGCGAATGTAAAGGCACTATAGCAGCAGATAGAGAGACCAGCTGAAGTGAAATAGTTGATTATACCCTGATGTGATATCAGAAATCATGATCGAAAGGCATATAAGGGCCGGCACACGAAGCACTGGAAGTGCGAAGTTACCCTCCTCCTCGTCCCCACTACTCTCTTTCAACAGAAGGCAGATACAACTAAACCGGTTGAATGAGTAGTGTGGCAGGCAGAAGGAAGGGGAGAATGTAGGGGTAGAGCATTTCGCACTTCCAGTGCCGCTTGTCCTGGTACATAGTTCAAAGCAATCAAGCCCTTAGCAGCTATCAATCGAGAATGCTTGGTTCATAGTAGACTAAACCATAGCAACATTGATAAATAATTTATAGACAAATGCAGTGACTGTAGTATACAAGTCGAAAGATCGCAGTGTAGCCTAGTTACTGGTCGTTCCGCTAATCCGGACTAGATGAGACTGAACCCTGTACGGATCACCAAAAGTCCGGATTAAACGGAATTTGCCTTACAATTCACAGGTGGGTAAAACTATAAAAATTGATTTTCATAAATATAACTTTTCCTAAAACTTAATTTTAGATGTAGTACTACTGTATACGTAGATCTAAGTTTAACCTCCGAATTGATGTAGGATTAACAAAACATTCTGCGATTAAAATTTAAAAATTATCAACTGTTCGACCGTCCGGACGAGCGGGTTGCGAAATAGTCTCTAGCAAATAGTTCACGACCTATGTCTAGTTTACTAACACAAGAAATAAATAAATGAATTTGTAACATTACGGTTTGGTTTTACGGTTATTTAACGACGGGGATGCACTGCAACTTAGGCCTGTGACTGTCATTAGTAGGGCCCGGGGGTTTTGCCACAAAAACATGACATACAGTTAGTGGCGAAACAAAATATATTTTCTAGTTAAACGAACAAAACACAAACATATGCATTAATAACTGTTAACATTATTCACAGTAAAAATGAAAAGGCAAATTATACATTACGTCTGTGCATACGCTTTGTTGCAATGAATGACAATATACATTTTTGAAGTTTTCAAAAGAAACAGATCTATTTTCCTCCAAACAAGATCTGAATTGGGAAAAGCTTCTACGTCGCATGACGTGACGGGGTCAAACCGTGCCACCAAGTGGAATAAGAAATCACAATGCTGTAATTTCCTTCCAATCAGACAACATGAGACATTATAGACTTCTTACGCATATGAAGAACTAAGCAAGTTAAACGTGCTAAAAAAATTCAAAACGTTAAGTAACCCAGGTTTTATTACACACTAGACACGGAAATGTCGCATCTTCCGCAATCAAGGACTATGTTCTTTATGTCACATCACCGCGTGAACTGCAGAAGGTCACGAACGATTACTGCGATATGAAGGTCGCCAACTAACACAAACCCCCCGAAACCTTCTGAAGAAGAGCAGTATGCCTTGGCCCATGGTTCACTGTTTTGCATGTGATTTAGCATTCAGCTTTCATTAATGTATCTGCAAATCTTATCTTCTAATGAGAAGGTGGTACAGGGACGTCGCGATCACTTTAACTACCTCAAAAGTGAAATGGAAGGAAGCAGAGGAATGGCGATAAGAGTGAAATAAGTATTTAATAAAGTTTCTTTTTATTTATTTATTTTTTAATATAAAACAAGTTACGGTGTGCATAGAAAATCTCATTTGTAGGCCTTGGACGATGAATTCAAGAAAACTATTACTGTGCTGTGAGAATAATAGATAACAGTATTGCGCATTAACAGTTGCATTATTATAACTTAATTTTAAATTGTTGAATTTGTTTAAAATTAAACGAATACAGGTATGTAAAATAATATTAGGCCTAGTACATTCGGGTACTGAAAATCTAACTGCACTGTATATTACAGAGCCATAGGAAATTTTTATCTAATATGTTATCGACAAGCCTATCTTTGTGATAAATTGTTGATAAATTGTTAATTTAATGTATATCCCATGTTTGTTGATCATGTGATTTAATGAATTATTATTAAAAGAAATTTATATTGTATTTGATGCAAATGAAAATTGTCCCTATTATATACTTGCCTGTATAGTACATCGTATTTATCATAGGTAATTCCACGAGAGTTGACAAGTTTATCGATAGATTCGCGACTGCGCAGCAGGAGTGAATTTATGTGATGAAACTCGTCAGCTCGAGGGGGATTTATTAAGACTATTCCGTGAATAAAAATCTAACGGATTATACTAATAATAATTACTTTCGTGCTTTGTTGTATACAAAAACTAAACCACCAGCTGCGAGATCACGGCATACTATGAATCAACCACCCATGAATCGATTCGAATTACCATGTTGTGACCAGTGATACCAATGGTGCATATAAGACATAGTTAGCTTCATTCAGGTAAGCTAACAGCAGAACAGAATAAAAGCACACCAATTGGCTTGCACCAAATCGAAATTGTGTTTTTAATCATTGTACATTTATATTATTTCAATTTCCTAACAAGTTATGTTGTATAAAATAATCTGTTTCCATGCTGCTTAATGGCAGCATGTGACGTATTAATCACTGCACACTGATGCTTACGTGTCCAGTAACGAGCAGACGTTTTAACAGATAAACGGCCGTGATTGGTCTATATTAGAGGAATTGCTAAACGTTATTGGTCAATATCAAACACGCGGCGTATGAGTGGAATAGTCATTGGAAGAGCATTGATAGATCAGAATTACCAGCAACCGCTAATATTTTACAAATCTGTTATTGGTTCCAATGCTGGCACTCCCAATAAATATCGCCTTGGCAAACGATTTTTTTTTAAATTCACCAGTCAACGTGAATAAATCAGGAAAATATGACAATCGGTGCAATCCATCACTCATTACCCTGATGAATTTATAAACTCACAGAGAGGGTGTGAAAGAGTGTGAAATGTTTGTTTTAATCACGAAGCTATTTTCTCAAGCTGAAAGAATTAAAAAACAAAACTTATCACGATCAAGTTCTTCCTGCACGGTTCAGATTTCATTGACATCCGTGTCAGAATCTGTGAATCGCCGTGAAGGTGTTCCGGTCACCCTGATGTAACGTTCAGTTTATGATTCAGGGTTACACAGAGGTCATTTTTCGTATTACATAATTCAAATCCGTAATTACTTCTTCTACTCCTGAAATAACTAACCGAAGGAACGTATTAAATTGTTTTTCCCTATGAGTTTTCTTTTTCTTTTTTCCTTCTAGTCTGAAAAAGTTAATTTTAGTTAAAAATATGTTTTTCTTCAACGAAGTGATTATATATTTCAAAACGGCTTGATTAAAAACCTATCTAAAACATTTTGAAAATTGGGTCCAAGGGACCGATGAATTCCAATAATTTTTAAATTTTAATATGTGGAAAAATGTGTTTCTAAGATCAAATAATATAAATTCTAGAGTGACAGGGAAAAAGCGAATAAGTCAGAAAACCAAATTTTCAAGAGAGACAAAAAAAATATTTCCACAGCATTGTAACAATATTTAGATCGGCCCATCCAGATATTTGTACATAGTATATTAAGATAGTATGTAAAACTATCTGGGTGGGCTGAACTAAATATTGTAACAATGCTGTGGAAATAAATTATTTTTTTGTCTCCCTTGAAACTTTGGTTCTCTGACTTATTCGCTTTTTCCCTATCACTCTAGAATTATTATATTATTTTTTAAATCTTAAAACTGATTTTTTTCTACTAAGTAAAAGTTTGGACATGAAAGGAACAAAGGGCTGTGATTTGAAATCATGCTCTGATCAGATTATCAATTTCAGGTATGCCGCGTTGGCCTCTTCTTCTATCTTTGTAATAGAAGTAAGATAGTTATATGGTGCTACTACTTACTGGTCTTATTATAGTCTCTATTCTGCTTTCACCAAGAGGTCACGAATCCACCCCGGATCTAACTTATCCTGTATTAGAATACAGTTTCCTCTTTGTGGCTCATGATTCTAATCTGTCGGAATTTTATTTTCACTACTGTCAAACCTAGAAGTTCAAATATCTGGGAGCAATAATTGCAGATACAAATAATATTAAGGCAGAAGTTAAGTGTCGACTCATATCAGAAAAAGCTTGCTTCTATGCAATTCAGAAATTTTTATCTTCTAGTCTTCTGTGAAGAAATCTAAAAAATAAAGAATTATTAGACAATTATCCTGCCGATTGCATTATACAGATGTGAGACACGGCCCCATATTCTTCGGCAATCTGAGAGTGTTCGAAAGCAGGGTGCTAAAGGAAAATATTCGAACCTAAGAGAGGTGAAAACGGGTTCTGGAGAAAAACTAAATATTGATGAACTTCATAATCTGTGCTCTTCACCGAATAAAATAAGGGTAATTAAATCACGGAGGATGAAATGGGCTGGACATGTTGCGCGCACTGGGGGAAGAAAGATATTTATCTAAAAAATATTGACTGGGAGACAATATTAGAATAGATTTAAGGAAAATAGGATTTCCTATGGATCGGTGGATATAATTAGCACAGAAAAGGTTAAATGGCGGACTCGGGTAAGAGTGGCAACGATCCTCCGGGTTCCATTTAATAGATAATATTCCTTTAACTTCCTTAGGGATTGTCTATTGCCATTAAGTAAGTATGGTAAACATAATATAACCGTTTTCTTTGAGCCGATTTAAGACAATAGTTTAACTTGTAAATGCTACTTCCACAAACACTCATTGAACGGATGCTCAGCCCTGAACGAAAGTAACGAGGCCAGGGCCAGAAGAGGAAAGTATCTGGAGTACCGGCTTCAAGAAACCACGGAAAAACAAATGTCCTCTGCAAGGGTTATCCAACTCTTACGCGTCTCACAATGCACTCCTTCACACATGACATAATAATCGAGGACATAAGCTCAGAGCCCCTGGCTGTTACAATATATTTAATCTTTCATTCAACCTGTCCTTCATCAATCATTATCCATTACCACCGCTTCTATAATAATTGTTTGTTTAACACCAGTCACCAGCATGTCCTGATCCCAACAGCAGTGTTACAGTTGTGAAAGGTTTGTAGTCATAAGACTGTGTTTCTACTTTATTTATTTCAATAAAGATATTTTAAATTTATTTAAGACCTATTTAAATACCCTAATATAAAATAATTCAATCATGCGTTACACTCAATCATTCATCAAAATGAGTAAAAAGTTTTAACCAATCTTGAAACAGTTCATTATATTATTGCATATTATTGTGGATCAAGAATAATTTTAAGGTATTGAATTATTTTTAATCGTTGGCTTTCTGTCAGATCCAAAACTTATTTTAGATCGGTAGATGGAGCCAGCTCAATTTCTTCTGGTTACTGTGAAGGCATTCGAAGTTATTGAAGGCTCCTATTTGCTCGGAAGTATGCTGAATATCCAACCAACATCCAACAAAAGCTATTTAAACTTTCCTGTAATTCACCTTGATTTTATAGATGTGTTGCCACTATTAAACTTCCAATCCTCGTATGCGCATTGTTGGTCAAAGCACCAACAAATAAATGAATAAATAAATAGTGGTCTAAAGAAACATACGAAATAAGGATGTAGGAAAATAATTAATTTTGCAATTTTATTGCCTGTGGTTCAGATGACTAAGCCAATATTCAGTCCTCGAACTGATCTGATTAAATAAGAACACAAACGTAACAACGCAGTAGATGTCCTTGTGCCACTTCCTATTACCCTTGCTCTTGGGCGCGCAAAAGATGGACTGCACTTCCTACAGAGCTGAGTGAAAGGGACATACATTTCCTTACTGCCTTTGAAGCCAGATCACACCTCTATGACAGATAGAATCGCCAACCTCAATTTAAACTTTGCTTTATCGATGTTTCGTTCAGAGTGTGTTGAATTAGGACTTTACTTTGTTTACCCGTAAAACAGGTAGGCCTACTGTAGATGGAAGAAGATTGTGGCTCGACAATTGACCCTGAAACTCGATTTCGGGTTTTCTGCAGAACTAAAATACCAGTTTCAGAAGTCAACAGTCTAAAATACCAGTTTCACCATAGTCAACATATTGTGAGAGAATCAATGGAAATTTACTTGAGTCAATATATAATATATCATATAGAGTATATCAATATATTAAGCCCTTAAAATATATGTTTTGTCATCATCCAATTTTACCACAATGACTAGTTTCGGTGTAGGCCTCTGATAATTGCCCAACATGAAATATAAAACCTATTCATTTATATGTATAGCCATAGTAAATTTAGCTAATATTAAATAATTGCGTAACTAATATTGTTTCAAGGTATCTTACAAGCAACAGAAATCAACCAGAACAGGGAAGTAGCCTGTAATTCTGACCAACTCGCACACACCAGAATACTTTACAGAATGAAGAAATCTCGATACTTTTTTAAAATATTTCCGTTGTAAGCGCTCAAAATTCTATCCAAGCAGAAAACTTTGGATAAACTGAAACTTTCGCTATTTTCAGTCCTTTTTTTTACATGCTGGCCGTTAAGGGCAAAAAAACTATTTGCCGAAATGCATATATTCAACCGTACGTGTGAAACAGCAACAATATATGACACTTCGACACACTGTTACATACATACAATTTTACTTAATTGTAGATACAATTCCTACATTAATTTTATCTTTTATTGTGTACCAAATGATGGTGTAAACGCAAATGTACAAAATAATATTTTGCTTTATGCAGTGATATATTATATCACTGCATAAAGCAATTACTGTACATATTATAATCTTGTAATGACTTGTATATTTTGATAGACGGTATAAAGTGTAGCATAGCCTAGTGTTATACTGTTCGGGTTATAAAAGGGGAACGAAATAAATCCCGGTAGGTCTACGATCTACGTCGTAATAAAATTATAATTCTATTATCATTTCTCTTGAAAATTTTAGTAAAAATTAATGCACGGCGATTAGATGTGGGTTAACACCTTCGTGCCCAAAAATGGATTGGAGCCACTGTGTCTGCGCAGACTAAACAGTTGAAGAAGTTCGTGCACTCGCGAAGGACTACTCATTAATGACCGGTCAGCATTTGGTTCTCCTTGCTGTTGTGTTGTGGTACCGAGGTCAACAAATCTTACGATGCAGATTATTAGTACGATTTCTTTGGCTCCGAACACGTGTAGTTCACAAGTGATCACGTGCACGTACTAATCGTTCAACTCGTATCCGGATTTCAAATATTACAAGGAGTTTTTTTAATTTATTTATTTTTTATTCAGCTGTGTTTATGCTCCTTTTAGCTAAGAGGCCATATCAGGAGTTCGGGATCTGTGTCTATACAGTAGGGTAGGCCATTGAGTTGATTGTTTTCAGTGCAGTCCGTCACAGCCCAGCCCCGCTACTTTCGTGACGTTTTTCTTCATAACGCAACTTTGGGTTAGCTCTCGATTTACTCCTAGCGCGCCTAAAGAAGTTTCACTTCAATAACCCTGTACTGTCCACGTAGAGAGATATCACGGTAACAAGCTTATTTACTCTCAATAAATTTCTGCAAGATTCCGAATTCGCAATAGGTCTATTATAGTCTATAAGATATTATAGTAGTACCAATTTAATCGTAAAAATATTTGCATAGCAACCGCACCGCACACCTCAATATGAAAGGAGATATCAATGGTAATACCAGGAGAGGTTGTGATTTTATCAACGAATTTACGAGCAACGTAGCTGTGGGGAAATTTATTTACGGAAAATGATATCCTCCAGATTGTTTAATATGTCTATTTCATGAATTGAAGGAAATCACAATTACAACAAAGAAATGAAATACACTGAATTACTTTATATTTATATTTAATACCATGTCTATCATTTCATTGATTCAAAGCAACTAGATCGTTTCGCTCCTCAGGCTAAATATGTCCTGGGTTCAAATCCCAGTGTCAGAGGAATTCTTCTCCTATAATATTATTATGTAATGTCCAACAGAGACAATAATCTGTGGTTCTTCATGAATGCTTATGTTTAATTGCGCCTGCCAAAGCAACCAGAGAGAAACAAATAACATCAGACAAATGCTACCGACGTGATATTTTATTGAGGTCAGATATGATTGGCTAAAATTTTAAATTTTATTATATTTCATTGGTCGAAAGTTGAATGACGTCATTAGGAATGAAACAATCACTATACATTAGTAAAAAATTCGTTGTAATGTGTCTTGACTGATAAAACTGATAAATCTCGTGTAGGTAATAAGCTACTCATTCTCATAATAACTTCATTGACAGAAATAGTACATCAATAGTGCGCAAATGTAATTGAAAAATCCATACGATTCAAAATCCATGGAGGTAAGACATGTTTAAAACAAATCCATGGAGGTAGATCCTACTTTCGCGTTATTCATTTCATAATCTGCTTGAAACTGCATTTTGCAGTAAGAATATAAAAGCCTGTTTGCATCAGAGCATACAGGATTTTGAAGGAATATATTAAACATAATTATTCTGTACACAATTCTGTATATACGAGTTTGTGGTTACTTGGCAAGCACAGGTGCATGGCGAGTTAAATAAAGCAGTTGCACGTGTTACCGTTTGCCAGCTGTTTGCCAAATATGAATCCACAACGTGTGTCAATCTTATGGGTTTTAACGTTGCAAATACGAGGGTTATTCATAAAGTAAGTTCCATTTTTTAAAATGGGTGGATTTACAGAATTTGTTTTACAATACTTCGCAACTGCACACTCTAATTTATTTTTCCACATAGTTTCCAGCCATTCTGGCTGTGAGTGCCCTTTTCAAATATACATATAATGACAAATGGTAGACTAAAAAAAAAAAAAAAAAGGATTGGAAATATCAAAATAGCCTAGGGGTTCTTTGTTAGTGTTAAACAGCAAGAAGTTTTATCGGTATGATTTTTTTTAACTATCTTGGTTTAATTTTGAAATTTCAGCTCCATTACAATCCCTATTTTACTTTCTGTCCCCGTATCGTAGGCACTATAGATAGAATATGCGTTGTGTCAGATCCTGAAATTTGATAACGTGTTTTCAGCTTTAATAAACATTTTTCGATCCTGTGAATAAGAAAGTACAACTAAAAACATTATATCTGAGTGTGTGTATAGCTCGAGAACGAAAAATCCAATTAACAAGTTTGTATTTGGGTTGGGTACGGGAATGTTACAAGAAGGTTATTGATTATTATCACTTACTTTTAAAATCACTTTATTTGAGGAAAATTTCATTTTTAGCTATTTTCTGGAAAACGGATCTAACGAGTTTGCTTAAATTGTCTACACTAGGGGCTAATAGAGATAAAACTTTAATTCACCCCCCCCCCCAAAAGTTCTCTGAAGGCATCGTGCCATCGTGCACAAACACAGGTTGTCTCGTATGACGATCAATGCTCCTCTGCGCGAAGCTGAGGAAACTGAATTTGTACACAATGCAATATAGCCTCTTGAACTATAATATCAGAGTGTGAAGTGAGAAAGTTATTTGCCCATTTATGCTAGAGAAAGTTATGAGGATATATTACATTAACATTTTATTATATTTATTACAACCCCTTTTCAACCCCAATATATTTTCCTTTTGCAAGAAAACACCATTAACATATAAGTGCCACCATTTTACATAATATTCTCAAAATGAGACAGGTAGCTTTTGATCAAAATAACGCTAGATTCGTCTTCTGCGGACGGATTGGGCACAGAAAGACAAATGAGCGATAGCGATAGAATTCCATAGCAGTATTTATGGAACCTTAAATATACAGATAGTCAGGAGAGGAACCTTGACATGTACTTTGAGACTATAAAAAAAGAAATCTGCGAAATGTAAACGCGATTTACTAAGACTTATCTGCTTTAATATTTGTTTCTGTGGCAAGAGACGGAATTTGGGTAGATTCCAGATGCGTAACGTAATTTTAAAATCAGGTCAGTGATAAATTAACTTCTTGCGTACAAATTGTTGTATGTTCATTTGCTGTGAACAGTTACGGAACATATGTTAAACACTCATTTCTTGTGTTTTGTTTAAGTCTGTCGTTTTATAGAAGCATATTCTTTCCGAAATTTGTGTAACTACTGAAATTAATTCGTCAGCTAAACTGATATCCTGAAACCGAGGAATTAAGATCGAAATTTGGGCTTTCCGTGTAATTTTATTGTCGACCCCATGAGTATGTTCGGATTATATTGAAATAGAGGTTACGTAATCCTACTGTATGTGGCAAATAATGTGTAAACCACACAGGAAACACAAAAGTCCTTTAAACCTACTTTAATTATAACTGACATCACAAAATCCTTAAATAACTTAAAACTCAAATTGTTCTCATATCATTAGGTCTCACAAACAATTTAGATAATTGTTTTAGGACATAGATAATAGATTGTCGTAGGTTTTATGTCCCTCTTTAATTCCAATATCCCATTATAATATCTCGTACAATCTATAAGTAATTTTCACAGTTTTACAGTGAGTCCCACGCAAGAGTTGGCCAATGACACGGGTTCCTGCGGCGCGGTGGGCACAGCTCCAACTCCCGAGCAATCGGGTGAAATATCTACGCTAATAAAGCCGCGATTGGTGTAATGATTCAGGTTCTCACATTTACAGTTAAAATTACAATGAAAATAACCACGTACCTCATCACAAGAGGTGTTGGAAATGTCTTCCTCTTGCATCCACACAACACTGGCACCTTTTTAGGAAATTTTGAGTGTGTAAGTGGTATAGCTAATAACAATGAAGTAATTCCTGACATATACACTTTATAATTCAAGTTTCCCCATAAATAATATTCATATGCTGTTAGAAGAGCTTAAAGACAATATCACATAGGCCTATCACAAGATAAATTAATTCTGAAACAATGTTTTTTTTTTGGGCCGCATTTACTTCGGCACATTATGTGTAATATAATAATACCTTGCACATTATTACTCTTATCGTAATCTTCAACTTGCTTTTCAATAGAGCTAGGATAGAGCAGTTTATATTTTTATTCAAGAGCACAAAGATAATCCACGCGCCAAATTGTTTATTAACTTTGTCTAAGAAGCTGAAAGAAAATTTCCTAATAAGGTGCCAGTATTGTGTGGATGCAAGAGGAGAACATTTCCAATATCTCTTGTGATGAGGTACGTGGTTATTTTCATTGTAATTTCAACTGTAACTGTGAGAACCTGAATCATTACACCGATCGCGGCTTTATTTGCGTAGATATTTCACCCGATCGCTCGGGAGTTGGAGCTGTGCCAGCCGCGACGCAGAAACCCCCGTCATTGACCAACTCTTGTGTGGGACTCACTGCACATTCTTCCATGTAATGCTTAAAACTGAATACAACAATTAAGAAAAGTCGACCTTTTCCAGTTCGTCCCTAATATCTCAGTTGATTGGCTTCTTATAAGAAGGCTCACATGTCATTGGCAAGTATCTGGTTGTTGGTTGAATCCGACACACAAGCCCCTGTCACGTGAGCCATGGGAGTGCACCCGTCTCTTATCGTTTGACCCCTTCAATAAGATAATCTTATTTGAGGAACATAGCTACATGATCTCCTCTCTCCCATAATCTGTACACACATACATGTTCAATACAATTACGTCACTTTTATTTTTGTTTTAGCTTTACCTCCCTCGTTGGAGGGAAAAATTACATATCAATAATAATTATTGATATGTAATTTGTCCCTCCGATTATTATAAGTGCTAAGGCATTCCACAAGGACAGTCCAATTCACCTACTAGCCAGCAGTGTATTTTTTCTTATTTTAAAAAGTAGATGATAAATTCGTGAATTTTGTAGCAATCTGTTCTGTCACCACCACTTCAATTTGGAGATGAATATTTTGTCAGCTTGTTAAGAAATGCACAACCGAAGGGGAAATGCAAATAAATTTCTCCGTGTGCAAAAAAGATCGGAATTGTCATGTTTGTAACACTCAGGCATGAGGGTTGCCTAGAAGCTAGGCGAAAACGAATGCTATCGGTTGTATGAAGCGGAACGAAGCACCTAGAACGTTTTTAATTTAATCTTATCCGGAAATCTATATATGAATTATCAACGTAAGGAAACACGTCCTGTTTGTTTTGTATGTAGAAGCAATAGGTTATTCCTGTAGTAATTTATTTTTAATTTCTTATGGTCGTATGACAAATAGCAGCAGGATTTAACTTCAAATTGTCATTTGAGGAATTTCATATTTCTCATAGCTGTCTGTATCCTTTGTTCTTATTTATTTGCACAATAGGCGCAATAAATCTAGTCAATGAACTTACTATCGCAAAACAATAGGTACCGTATAATGAATTATACATTTGAATGATATGATATATGGAATAAGAGTCCTCATTAAGAGTGTACGAATGTTTACAACGCGGTTTTGTTATTGAAGTTGCTAGTCCTTGACATTCGCGGCGATGAAAATAGTGGCAGTCAAAATATCCGAACTGTGACGAAACACTAGATGTAGTACCTTGTCAAAACTCTCGCTGGCAGCCAATCCAAACAAGTCAGCAACCGAAACTTTGAAAAGAAAAAAGCCTGTAAACATCGACTACCGTAATATATTCACTCCCTACACGAATTTTTCCCTGGTCAAGCTCATTGCATAATAAGAAATGCAATGAATAATTATTCGTAATATTATAATACTATAATAAATTAGATATATAGGTTGAACTCATTATATCGACTATTTTGTGAAAACTTATGCAAGAGCTACGTACCATACGTAAGTAGGCCTAATACGCAATACTATTTAGGACTATAATTGTTAATATGTAAGTTTTACTTGAATGAAGAGGTTCGGGTAATACGTTCTACAATGTAAGCTACATTTCAAAATCAAAATATTCATATGAAGAATTAAAAATAAATAAAATGCTGTTAACCATTTAAGCCAGAGTTCCGTTTTAGCTTTTCAACTAAATATTTAATAGAAAGGGCCTAGGCCTATCATTTGACCTAAGAAATATTTTTTACATATTTCAGTATTTCTACTTTTCGCGGAGTTTTTATCCCCCTTTTCAAATATTCTTTATGGAAATATCCAATTTATGCCCATTGGAAATATAAACGATCTGCTAAAAAAAAGTTTGCCAACATTTGCTTAAAACCCCCTTTGTATGTTGTTGCATGAGTGCATTATTGCTAGAGAAAGGGTTAAAGTAGCCATATAATATTAGCAAATATTTTATTTTTTAGAATAGTATATTTAAACAATAGGCCTACCGCCATCGCCGATTAACAGTCAAGGATTGGGTGAGGCTAGGCTAGGGCTTTTACCACCTGAGGATTTCACGTGAATTCCACTTGTACTTCCTGTACGTCTTTCCAAACATCTTTTCATTGTAGTACATGGAAATTCGGAGGAAACTCTTGCTCAGATACAGAATGATTGGAAAGACCAACTTTCACTCTCCTCTTGTGACTAAGGTGTCATTACAATTGTGATGATTCAGATCCGGATGTTGACAACCGTGTTACTATATATAGCGATTGTGAAATTACTTTTTACAACGAAGAATAAGTCCGACCTTCTTCCACTGTAGCCTATGGTCATTTAACTCCCCTTTTTATGTTCATGTGTGAGTCGGTGAGAATGCTTGGAATATGTTACAACTAGTATTCGCTAATTGAAGAGTGGTAATTTCAAACATGAAGTGTCTTTCACTAGGTTTTTTTTGTTTAGTTTTTATTTTTTTTTAACATACCAGAGTCATTTTTCGAGGATGTGCCAAGCCACATAATACTTGCGTGGCACTTAGAACGTTTGGAATTTCCACTCTTCAATTAATGCTTAGCATAAAGGGATCCCGTATTTACAATGGTGACAAATGACGTTCGTAAGTACGTAACATCCCCTTTGGGGGCTGATTACACATAACATATTTTTCTATGTTACTACTCTCTTGTTCAAAAAAGATTAAAAGTGGCATCACAGTGCTTTTGAAAATATTAAAATTTATAAATGACAGCTAAAAATGCAGCAGACCCCCAAAATTGTGGAACGTCCTCCTTTTATACTGCATGTAGTTATTACCAATTCTTTCCGTTAAGATCACCTATTTATTATTTTCTAGATTAAACTCTTTGGCTCCACCCATAATATATAGTGTTATTAATACTATATGTATTATTATTCGAGATTTATATTGCTACATCCCACATAAAATTGTATGTTTTTTTCATAAATTCTTTTGCTTGTTGACCTATGCAGCTTATAATTACATACCCAATCACTATGTTCAATGATTAACTTTTTTATCAAGGAAGCTACGTGTAGAAAGATGTTTCAGTGTTCAATCTCTGTGAATTTATATTTAAAAAACAAGTGAAAGTTGGTGCGGTAAAATTAAAGTGATAAAATTACACTAAAAAATTATGACGATAGACACTTGCGATTGGTTAGAATGCCACATGTTCTTCTACTGGATTGGCCACTGTTCCATGAGCTAAACAGTCAGAAAGAAATACGTACTATTTGAGCCTGTAACCTTAATCGGTGACCGAATTTTATCCCGCAGGAGTTTCTTCTATTTGCCTGTAAATTTGCAGTCTGGGCCGGGAGTCTAACCCATGAAGATCCGAGAAAAAGCCAGAGCCTTACCGACTCCTTAACACAATCTGACAATAATCGTATAACATGATTTTGTCTTCTCTTATGATAACTAATAAGCTTGAATGATTAGTACAGTATTTCAATCCAACATGATATAAGCTTATCCCTGCTATGATTGGACGCTTATAAAGTGAAGGGGGCATATATATTGTCTAGTGAAAGACGTCATTCATTTTATAGTAACATATTACTGCACTTTGCCCTCACGTTTTCAAGATTATTTCTTCAGTCAGGAATTTTCATGTGAGATTTGGTTCATAGCTTACAGCAGTTCAATCTAAATTTATAACACAATACTGCTATGAATAGCTAGACTGTTCACAGTACAAGGACATGAAATGAATGCCAAATAGCTATTCCGTACAGTTAGAATTTGACAGTTTATATAAATCATATATATATATATATATATTTATTAAGGACTATTCCACAATACAATGGTTTTCCTTCATCCCACAACAATCTTCTGCCTCCATAAGTCCCTGTCCATAGCAAAATCATGTTAACTTAATTTTTTTCTCTTTCCATATAGACAAAAGTTAATCATGAAATGGCTATAAATCGTATGAGGCCAATTATATCATATGTCAGTAATTTCTAGTGAGAAAATACGCATTGAATAATAAAAATCTTGCTTATAGGGAATGAAATAACTGTAACACTTTAGTTGGACTTTGGTCATAATTACTATACTCCATTTTAAACAATATGGGATCAAAATTATTAATCACTGGCTAGAAGAAATCAAAAGCGTAGTTTACAATCAGAAGAAATTCTCTGCATGTTTAATTTACAAGAGAAACAACACTGTTAATAACAATTATGAGATCAATAATAATAATAATAATAATAATAATAATAATAATAATAATAATAATAACAAAACCAAATCACTCAAGTCTGTCATATATCACTTAAAATGAATCCATTTATAGTATCAACTGACAAAAAGGTAAGCCAAGCTAAAGCGTATAAATCAGGCTCTCGAGGGTGTTTGACCAATGCACAATGCACTTTCTTAAGCAACTAATAGCTTATCATGTAATGATATTCCGCAATAAAAGAAAACTCATAAAATCCTTCAAATTTTACTTCAGGTTTTACTGAAACTACACGTTGACTGGTCCAAGTCTACGCCTGCGCAGACTATGTGTACAGAACACCGTAGAAATTCCACAAGCTACTGCAAATCGACATTAATATGCAATACAGTAATTATAATATGTGATATACAATATGTAGCCAGTAAGTACTGCCCTACCAAAATTAGTTTAATATTACCGATGTACACCAGAAGAAATAAGTATAGTGATTACTCTAATCACTTTCTACTGTTGACAAGTGAATACAGTATATCTGAATTGTCGGTAGCATTCTTGTACAAGGTTAGGTTCATTCAGTACATCAGAGAATTGAATGGAAAACTCCTCTCAGGAAATTGTACTCTTGCCAATACGTGAGATCGTCCTTGTGTAGTCCAAGTTTTCTAATTTAAAAAGAAAATACTGTTTTCATAGAGAATGGAACTAGATTGAATAGCATTTCTCACACAGATTTCAAAAGTTAATTTTGCAACGCCCGAGTAAAATTTGACAGATGACGCACACTCAATAATCTACAATATAAATTGTAATTCTTGTAGGAAATAGAGGTCACATGAAAGTTGCGATAAGACTGCTTCACTAGTGTTAAAGTTCTCGTAATTAATATGTTCATCAAGCTTCGAATGTCAATAAAAGGAACTGTTCATTCAGGATGTTCCATAGGAAGAGGTGGGGGAGTGTATCACGCGATGACAAGAATGCGCTAAGGTATATCCGGTAGAGATAAAAAGTGAGCACGTTCCATATTGCTTTTATAATAAAGGCATGACCAAATAAATTATCTCATATTTATATTATACACATAAATAGCGACCAGTGATGTTTATGAATGTAAATAAATTGTCCTTATATCATCTTCGTGTATACTACAGTAGATGCACTACATACGTAGACTGACTGTCCATACAAGTGACGTCATGCTGAGTAGACGTCACACTAAACTGGAGTCTTCAATCCCTGTATGAACATTCGAAGCCTAATTGCAATAATAAATATGCAATAAAAATTAAATTAATTTTTCTATTAAGTAGCAGCGTTATTTTTTACTCTATTATTTTTTGCACATGAAGTTACTATGCATTTGCTTAAATGAGAAGATCATACCTACATTTATTTACATTTTCTACCTCTATTTTATGGGGCTCTTAAAATCAATTTTAACTAACTAATGACCAATTTTCCTTTTTTTTTTTTTTTTTTACCGTAATGGTACATGAACATCCATGTCCGAGGCCGGATGGAATCTCCATCCTTTTTCACCATGGCCAGGTACCACGGTTTAAGGGAATGATAGAACAGTTTCAAAGATCTCGATCCAAGAACCACTAGTTTTGCTATGTGCTCCATGATATTTGGACGTTCCTATCGGGTGTAGATGGGGAATTTCGACCGCTCTAGCAATGAGCTAGAACCTTAGAATATTTGAAAGGAATATTTCAAACGTTGGAAATCACGAGACACCTTGGGTCTTGAGCTACGAGCTACGAGGTAGCCTACTTTGCAACCACGGCCCATAAAGCACTAGTTCGGCTAAGAGTTCCGTGAAATTTGGAACGAACACTAACCACTGCTAACAGAGGACCTAAAACTGATTCAGTAGATTTTTTTTTAATTTGAAAGCCACGAGCCATAGGCCTTGAACTACTAATTCGGCCACGAGTTTCCTGACATTTACAGACCCCTGCCAGAACTTGAGCCCGGAATTGCTAGTACCAGAGGCATAACAACGAGAGCCGGTAACTGAGGGCTTCATCTGCAGAGATACGATTTTTCCCCCTCTCAAAACCCCCTAATTGATTCATTCCATCCTAATATAGCCTAAGAACCAATAGACTATACCGGTAAGCAACAACACTCGATCCCATTCAAATCGGTAGGTAGGTTCAAAAGATATTTGCCCTGCAGAAGGAAATAATGTTCTACAACCATGTTCGGTATATGGTAGGCGTATATTTTGAATAATGCGTACTTACTTACTCAATGGCAATAGACAATTCCTAAGAAAGCTAAATTAATATTATCCATTTTATGGAACCCGGAGGTTCATTTCCGCGCTTACCTGAGCCCGCATTCAACCGTATTCTCTGCTAACTCCATCCAGTCATCCCTCGCAAATCCTGCTTCCCTTAAATCCATTCCAATATTGTCCTCCAACCTACAGTTAGGTCTTCCATGCGGTATTTTCCCTTCGGGTCTCACAGTCAATATTTTTTAGATATGTCTTTCCTCCCCCATGCGTGCAACATGTCCGGCCCATTTCATCCTCCGTGATTTAATTACCCTTAAGTTACTATATCCGGTGACGAGTTCAGGTTATGAAATTCCCGTTTTGTCCAGTCCCCGTTTTCCTTTCTCTTAGACCCTGTTTTCGAACACACTCAGATTATGTTCTACCCGAAGAGTAAAGAACCATGTCTCACATTCATATAATACCACCGGCAGGATAATGGTCTTATATATATATTAGGTTTCTGGACAGAAGACAAGATGATGTTTCTGAATTTTATGAAAACAAGCACTTCCTGACTTTAGTCGACACTTAACTACCGCTTTATTTTGAATAATGCATTTAGTAAATAAAACAATAATCATGTTTTACTCTAACCTAACCTGCAAGACTGGCCAGCATTGGAACGAGTCGTGCATAGGAAAAGCGGGCCTTGCAATTTTGGACCAGTTGGGCTAATTATTTCAAAAGCACGTACGTTTGGGTCGAGTCGTGAGATCCCTGTTTCAAGCATGAAAAAAAAAAATCAGGGTTAAAAGTCTTCACACTGAAAACGTTGTCTGCAGTCAAATACTAGGATTACGATACATTTATTTGGGTCAACATATTGACAGCAACAAATACAGTTCTATTTGAGATTAAATAAGGTCTGTTTTTCATACTGTAGATTTAAAAAGAAATGATCCATGAAAGTAACTAGTCAACGAAGATGATGAAGTGGGAGAGTTTGAAGATTTCGCTGAAATGATGTTAGAAGTTCACATGCCATGAGATTGCTTGATCTTAAGTTGAAAATCGAATTTAATTTGGAGTAAAATTAAATACATAATTATATTTAACGTACAGTAACAAGAAGTTAAGATAAGATGGACATGAAAAGTACACATAACTCAAGAAAGAATGACGAATGAAAAGTCAGAAGTGAATTAATGTAGGAAAGTAGACACAAAGTAGCAAAAAAGATAGATAGAATAGAAAGGGTACATAACGTAGGTAGCAATAAATTGCAAGAGTTCACATGCAAACTATCCAGATCACCAGACTACATAGTTTTCCTCAATTAAGAAAAAAATAGGTTAACAGCAATTTTGCAACATCACAGACGCACTGTTTTTGGAATCCATTCAACTTATTTCACAATGGTTGGCAGAACAGAAACATGTACAGTACATAAAATCAATTAAGAATTAAGCTACCAAGTAAAAGAACACACTATATTAAAAATAACATACTAATATGCTTACTAGGCCTATTGTATTTAAATACTTCCTTAGAGATTACCAACTGTCTTTAAGTACAGTATGGGTAATATCAAGTTAACAAACACTATCTTAAATTCTTAGTCATTATTATTAAACACATCTCAGTTTTACCCATAATGCAAAAGAGAGTGAACCACGTTCTCTCATACAGTTTATTCATTTTTAGATAGTAATTATTTACCGGCAATTAATTTTAAGGAATTTTAAGCTTGAGACAAACAAAAAATGTATTCAATTAGCCTATGGGTGTTTTATTATAACACTTTTTTTTATTGTATTAGCATACAGGTGTTTTATTTCAACGTGTTAATTTAGATAATGGTTTCTCGGGCTTCCAAGTGGGTGAGCAGGAGGATTGATTCCAGGCTAGGGAGAAATGCTACATAATGCAAACCTTTTCCCAATTAACTCACTTTTTCCAGAAGATGGCAGCGGAGGAAGCTGCCGAAAGCTCGTAATCAATCCTATTCATAAAGTCTCACCCGGTTGAAAGCTCGATAAAGCATTATCTGTTCTCAAAACCTAGAAGTCTCAAGTCATAACGATTGTTAATTCATTTAGATCTTATGTTTCAAACTTGTGTTAAGTGAACTAAGACAGCTATGATAGATGTCTTTGGTTGCAGTTTCAGATCTAGTGTCTGAATCAGACAGTTGCATTCTTGCATCATTTCTGTCTCTACAACCCCAGATCCTGTTTCATCAGTTCTGTAAACAAGTATCCTAACAGAACTATTTTTATTGCCCATCAAGCCTTCAAGATTACCGGCATTAAAGTTACTGTATATCAATTTTTCAAAATCGCTTCAGAGTTCAGCAGGACTTACTGTCGATCTCATTCTTGTTTGGTGTAACATGATACTTCGTAACATGTTTCCCTAAGAACAATCCTCTGGTAATGTATTTTTATTTTTGAATTTCAAATATGGACAGAAGTTTTAAAAAGGCATCTTGTAATAACTACAGTAGGCCTATGAAACATTCAAACCTATCCAGTTAGTGCCTTTGTTCTATGGATTCCGGGTACATTTAGGCATTTCAAACAAGAAGGAGTTTTCTTTTTTCATTCTCCCCAAAGAATAGTGATGAGGGGTTGTCCACCGCATACGAAACGACTCTAGCAGACGAGAAGGACGGTTGATAACAGTAGAGTAGTTATAGTCTACATCCGGCTTTATGTAGGACAGTCCGGTTTTGAGTTAGTTGTCCTCCATCTGGCAGTATCACCGGACGTTAAATTGTCCTCCCTTTGTAGGCTGAAGAACTATACAAAATGATTTAGTCTATAATGAAAGCAAAGCATAGCTTCTGATTTACAACAATTTCTCAAAGAGGGTTTATTACAAGTCTGATTGTTACCGGTAGTAATTTCATAAATACATACCGTGGTGCAGTACAATACAGTGTTACAATGTATGGTACACCATGACTTTACGGGCACATGGTATTATTCTGTCTGAAGCAATTTGAATTGAGGGTACAGTCTCAAGGCTAATTTGAAAAAAGTACCAATGCACAGTTAAGGAAAGCCAAAATTTCATCTTTAGTTAGGTTCTCATCACAAATGTGATCTTTGTATACACGTCCTTCAGTTTCAGGATTTGCAAGTGATTGGTCCCAAGGTCTCGGTGTCAGTAAAGCATAGATTTTCTGTCTTGGGCCTCGCGAACCAAGGGTATCGGCAACATTAGAATGGAATTATCTTAATTTAAATGAATAAATGGATAAACAGTACGTTATTAGGTTTATTGGACTGTCATTCCAAGTTGAATTTTAGATCTATTTCTGAACAAGAACGATTTAACAGGCATTTAAGAGAGAGAGAGAAAAGATGGGTAACTGTTAGGTTAGTCAATTCATTTCCAATTTTGTCCCTATTTCTTAGAACATCGTAATTCTGATAGTACAGTACAACATGTATTAATGTTGCAAATGACAGTGAAGCAAAGTGTTCCTTATCTTTTTATATACCGGTATTCAAATTTCCTTGACGACTCATACAAAATTCCTTGGCCTTAAGAGTAGTGAGATATTATGAGAGTACCGGTACTACAGCAGCACACATTATAAATAATAATTATATCCTTGTGACTCACCATCGCAGTACAGAGTTGCCAGCCTTGCTCTCATTTGGGTACAGCCTTATTCCAGGGACTAGTGGAAACTGCGCTCTGATGTTTACCTGTATCGGTATGTCACTGTATCATTGCACACTAGCCACAACTCAAACATAACCTCACTCACTACTATAGAGAGAAGGACTCCGCATTACGATGGGCGCCCGCTTGAGCCGCGAGTGAGAAAAGACTAGCTGCTGGCGTTATATCAGAGGTCGCCCACGACGTTCATGGGGTCATCACTCGAAGCTTGCCAAATTCAAATAACTTTTTTATCTTATATAACTTCAGCATTTGCATCTTTGTTGTTTTTTATAAGTATGCCAAACGTACAAATCCTTTATCTCTTGGGGTATGTGCGCATGCAACGATATATATTTTTTAAACTCATTTGAAGTACAGTTGCGTGCATAGCCTCTCATAGCCAGCTAGACGATAAGTTAACCGATTTATGAAGTCTTTAGCGAGTTACTAAGTATCGATAAAGAACTAAGAAACCGCCCACATATATTAGGCAAAATTTAAATACAAAATACCTGTTAGAGTTCACCATAGCCTAGATTTTCGTTTTCCTACAGAGAGACTAAAACAGTATGACACTCAGCACACTGCGTCTATTGCGCATGCTCCTCTAGGAACAGTACAAAACTATTTGAAAACAAAAAGAACATGATCAATGACTAGAAAAATACAGTGTTATTGTATCCAGATATAATAATTTTTTTTTGTATACCCATTAACTTCGTCAGCATTTACTTGTATCATGACAGATAATATAAAAAAAATAACTATTTACAATTTAATTAAACTGAATATTGGAAATATATATTTATATACAGGAATACAGTAGACTTACTGTGTAGATTTTAGCAGCTTGTTTCTTCCATAGAAACAAACAGAAAAAAATTCAAACACCGTATTTGTTCCAAGTGATTATTTCCTCAGAAAAAAAAAATTTTGCCTATGCACTTTAACCCTCTATGCTTTACTCGATAAGTATTATCCGTACTGCACCGTTCTAATTTGTTCACATCAGCAGAAGAAAAATTTTCCCTTTGAGTTTCTCAATTAAATTGGTAGTTTTTGCGAAAATTAAATGCAAATAATATTATTACATGGATCACAAATTCATGCGAAGTCTGGCAAAGTATACACAAATGTCTTCCATCACTTAATGTGTTTTGGAAAAGTGAAAGACAGGTCATTGGCACCAGTTCTGCATAGATTATAATCTAATTCTCTCTGTAACTATGGACTTAATAACAAAATGTAAAATAGATTTTATCTATATTTTAATTCAACTTGTAATTAAAATATAATAGACAAGATGAATGTCTGAAAACTTTAGGCCCTTGTGGTCCCCGGATATCATATAGCCGTCATTATCACAATCACATCCACGCCTTTGCAGCATTGGGCTGATCACTCATCCGGGGAGGCCCTTCATGTTCTTGACGCTCAAAAAAGTATGTATGTCAGCTATAGTAACTCCCTCCCCCAACAGATCTTAGTGGTGTGGACCATTTAGAGAAAGAAACTTTTAAATTAAGAAGTAAAGAGAATAAGATAAAAATATTTAGAGTAAATGTCATGAGATATTTATGGATCTCAGGGGCCCTTCATCAAATACTTGAGAAAAATGGCTTGGTAGAGTACGATTACTTCCACAAAGTCTCTTGATTTTTACATACATACCTTAGGAGCGAGTGTCACAGTTCCTAGAGTTACTGCCCAAGGGGTGGTAGGTGCACCCTGATTGGCCATCTCTTCTATCCCACTCAGCGTGTTGTCTGTCTGTCTCGCTGCGGCATTATCCTTCCACTCAACTATTATAGTATTTGTATTGCTAGCGCGATCTTCACTCTGTACTCAACAGTAGCTCACTGACCTATGCGCATGCGAGTCTGCACAAACTGTAACGAGAAGCTCGCTGGCTGGATCAAGTCTTCAAGGCCAGAGACTTTGTGGAAGTAATCGTACTCTAGCATAGGTACTGACTTGTAACATTTATTGGAGGGGCTCACTCAGAAAAAGAAAATCACATTCCAGTTTAATATAATACATACAACAACAAAAAATAGTTAAACACTTTGCTCCTAGTCTGTTTCATCAATAACTATTGCATTGGTAACACTAGAACTTTGGGATAATAAAATCTTGACATGATGTGCTACAGAACGGGGGCCTTTTTGCTAATTATGTTTACATTGCAAATGTCTTCTTTACATCATTAGTTTGGATAGTTGTAGTTTTAGAACCCCATTGCTGGATTAACCAAAGCAATGAAAATAAATTATTACTCTATGCTAATAGCTTCAACGAAGCTCGCAATTAATAGCAGTAAATTATGGCATACAAGCCATTCTCTGCACTTGATTGGTATACAGTTTAAAACAACAATTCTGATAGCTGCATCAGAAACGTCTTGCTCATAGCAACTAGGCTAGGGAACTGACCTGATAATGTGCAATTTTCTGCTGACTCAACATTATCTCCAAGTGGCCAGGAATGTAGTTAATTACTATTTAAGTTTGCAGAATGTACAACATTTTATTTGTTACATGTTGGCTTCATTTGTTTATTTCCTATCAGTGTGATATGTAGAGACGAGACTTTCATGCAAATGCATGTTTTTATGAGAACTTAGGACATAGCTCAAACTGAGTACTGACCCATGTCTTTACTTTCTGGTTCCAAATAT
Source organism: Ectobius pallidus (assembly GCA_964059195.1). NCBI lineage: Eukaryota > Metazoa > Arthropoda > Insecta > Blattodea > Ectobiidae > Ectobius > Ectobius pallidus. Next base: position 81,675,773 of record CAXKWD010000002.1, on the reverse strand, counting down.
GCATACTTTTTCCGTGCATGTTTGCATGTTTTGACCTTTTTGGAGGAAAAAACATGCATAAAGCATATTTAGGGCATTTTTGGCTAAATCATGCATATAATATATATTATATTCAGTTTAAATGCATGTTTTAATGGGTTTTCAAGAAAGTGACATCGTGGCAAAGTTTCCCTATCTTCGATTTTTACTACCGATTTTTACAGACGTTTGTGAAGTGGCGCGAGATGTGCGAAAAGGAATTTGACCTTGCCTTTGTCCACCCCCACCTATTTCCGGCCCGCACTTGGGGTGCATTGTACTTTGTCAGGGTTCGGGAAACCTGCAGTATATTTACAGTGTGTGCTGTGGTTAGTGTGATTGTCTGTTCTGTGATTTTACTATGCCTCCAGCTAAATGTTCCAAAAGCGATCTATTATAATTTCAGATAAAGTGTACTAAAAAAATTCATATTGGGCCATAAATGTTAGTGCATATTTTAGTGTATCTTTCCCTTGATAGTGCATGTTTCATGGTTTGATAATGCATGAATGCATGCAAATTTCGCAATTTTATAGTGCATGAAAGTCTCGTCTCTAGTGATATGTATCCCAATAAAAAAAAAATCTGATGTGAATGAAACAAATAAGTTTTGGCTCTTAGTTTAACATATAACATATAACCTACCATAATGATATTATAATCTCTCTCTGAAGGATGCGCAATGCAAATTAAATCTGATGTAATACATTCACATAACTTTCTTTACCCTAAACATGGGCAATACACCTTGCGTTCACTTCACATTCTGATACAGAATAAGAGGCCATGTTGCAAGGAGCATGTATTCAGTTGATTCAGCTTGATGCAAAGATTTATCATTGACTAGCAAGACTTGAGATTCTATAAACGGTGCCTGGCTTATAACTACCCTTCAGAGAAATTCTGTGAAAAAAAAAAAAAAAAAAGGTGTCAAAAGTTTTAGCTGTTAGGAAAAGCACATCATGTAAAAAATTTAAACAAAATTCTAAGGGACGTTTTTGAAAAAATCGCAAATAACATTTTCTTCATGTAAGTGGAATTAAAAATAAGAGAAAGTCGTTGCCAATCCCCAGAAGGAATTAGTTTTATTTCTCATACTTTCGGTGAAAAATCTTCTTCCAAACTGATTCTGGTACTGGCTAAATATCTTCTGTTGCTTAGAATTTCAATTTTCTTTGTGAATGTGAGGCACTTAATATAGGGTGCTTTACAGTCCCTCCCAATCCTGCATACTGAGTCAATCCACTATTTTATGTTTTTCAGTCCTGGTTTGTCTTTTAGAATTTTGCAAACAGTATGGAAGGAATCGTTCTCTTTCTTTCCCATTTTTGTCGATTCCAAACAATGTTATGTTGTTTCTTCTCTCTTCTAGCTCTATTTTTTCTAGTCTTGTTCTGGTTGCCTTTTCACTCATGTAAACATGATCCTCCATGATTTAATTGCACTCTTTGAGTTCATTATACCGTTTATTCTAGTTTACTGGTTAAAATTTGAAATTGTTCCTAAAGCCTTTAAAAATTGCTTGTATGTCGTTGGTGTCTTTGCAAAAAGCTTTGATTTCCTTTCCTTGTTCTAGTTTTGATAAAAAAAATATTCACACATTCCAGTTTCAGGTCTTGGGTTCAGTTCTATTTTTCCTATAACTAGTAGGACTGACAGAACAAGTCCAATAAATAACTAATAGATTCATTGTGCTTGATTTGTCGTTCTTGTGTATGTCTTTAGTTGTCTTCTCTACCCTAGCATTCCACCTCCTGATTTAGGCTCCATATAAATTTCATTTATCATTTCGCTGCTGATTCATCTACTGCCTCGTATGTCTGTTCACCTTCGTTGCTTGCACTCAACTGTGATATGTCCACATATCTGGAGGACTGCTCCCTATAATAGGTCTAGCTAGCACAGCTCCCTCTGCAAATACACATTTAAAGTCATCTTCAAAACTACTGTACATATTTCTCCACTCCTATTCCAAAACTGAAATATGAAACAGAAGCTGAAGCTAAAGCTGAAGTTACTACAAGTTTCTCAAAACAAAGTCAAAGAAAGTCTGTAAGGAATTCAGAACAATAAAATCCCATTCAATGTTAAGGGATAAAAGTTGAAGTCCCTGCATAGTTATCATATTACAGACTTCAAATGACAGCAGTACCTAGAGGATTTAAAATTTATCAAAATCAGATTAGACTCTTGATATAGTTACCACATTTAATGTGGGATTGAAATTAATCTGAATCCAATCACAACTCAATACATTCCCTGTTTACATGAAAAGTTTCTGGGGTGTATTGAGATTTTTGTAATATTGGCCAACTTAAATATGTATGGTTAATCTGTGTTTATTCCATTACTAAAAAGTAGGTGTTCTATTAATAATTTCTAGTTACCATAAACAAATTATGGGATTAAAGAGTAAATTTGTACATTTTTAAATTAAATTACGAGTGTATGTGTGCACCAGGACTGAGTTTGCTTAGAAATTAGTGTGTATATGGAATTGAATTAGACCTGACTTCTGCTTTTGATTTTTTCTGAGTGTTGTTTCATTCCCCACAGCACTAATGCACACTTGTTGATTTCAGTTATTAAATCAAAATGTGATAACATACTGTAAATTACATACAGTTCTGTAATTCAATGTACTTTTTGTTCGAGTTATATCCCGTTTAAGGAAAAACAATCATGAGTTCTGACCAAAAAAAAGTTTTACAGTATGTACTAGTTTAAAATACAATATACGAGTATAAAATTTTACTCACAGTGAATAGTTAAAAGAATGCTGCATTACGTTTCGAGTCTTTTCTTGACCCTTCCTCAGATGCCTCCTGAATCACACTGCTCACAAAGAGAGGAATCTTCCACACCCCCTGTTGGTTGGTGACTATCTCCCATAAACGTCGTACACCGAGCATACCTATTAGTAATTAAGATACTCAGTGGTGATAAAACGAACATTATTTTTCCCCCACCATCCAAGGTGGTTGAAAGGAGTGTTGATTTTGGAGTCCCAAATGAGTGGATCAATAGGTATGCTCGGTGTACGACGTTTATGGGAGATAGTCACCAACCAACAGGGACGGATTCCTCGTTTTGTGAGCAGTGTGATTCAGGAGGCATCTGAGGAAGGGTCGAGGAAAGACTCGAAACGTAATGCAGCATTCTTTTAACTATTCACTGTGAGTAAAATTTTATATATTGTACTTTAAACTAGTATATACATGAAGACAGTGGAATTCAAGGACCAAATATGACTAATTTTGAAGTTTTACAGTATGTTTATTGTATACATTTCACATCAGTGAGATTTGTAATTGAATGTAAATATAAAACAAGCAATACAAAATTATGTTGTAATGTTTGTATCAATGTACTGGTAATTTATTCACATTCTGATCCTTAAAATATACAGCTGTACAAATAGAAATTTCTATTACTCATTTCGTGCTAAGTTTCTTTAATTCCATGATTATATTTGAATGAAACAACATACACAATACGTGTAATCTGGCATTTTATCCCTCACAATTCTGCACAAAATATACCTCTCTATGCCAAATTAGTGAAAAAGTTTCTATTGTCCAAAATTATATTTTAATTGGTACAGTGCATATGCAAAGCTTTTATCTTCTATTTATAAAACAGAAAGATGTTTAAAGATAACAGGTTGGGATACAGAGGCATATTATATTTATTGCAGATTTTTTTTAATTACCTACAAAATTTAATTCTCAAGACAATTTCACATGAATTTTGGAAATGTGTATCTGTAATTGTATATTAAATTAGACAGAATTTAAAAGTTGAGTGAAATTATTTCTTTTATATGACTGCCACTGAATTGATGTACATAGGCAAAGCATAACATCACGTATATGCCAGAATTACAAAATGTGAAAAGATTCAGATTTTGACTTAATTGCATCACTGGCATCTAATTACAATAATCTTTGTTCTGATAAACCACAAATGTTGTATCTTCTATGAAAGTACAAGTTCTGCTTTATTTGTCATACTACAGTAACAAACGTGACACATTCCTTATTTTTATATTTTTGCACATTTGTGGTTCTGGCATATGGGTGACTATAAGATAGTACATTAAAGCATATTGATAAAATTTACTTGCCTAGCTTCAATCAGGATATAAAAAAAATATTAATTACCTGAAAGAAGATTGTTGCAGTGTATTTGCCATAATACAATTCAAAGTATTAATCAATAATTTTACAATAGTTTCGTAATCTGTTAATTCACATTTTAATTACGAAATAATCTTACTAAATATTACTCATGATTTTATCCTTCTCTGATAATTTCTCCTGTGCATTACTGCTTGAGAAATTATCATGGTACCAGGGCCGTAGCTAGGCGGTGGCGAGGTGCCCCCCCCCCCCCCCCCAAGGGCACAGGTACAAAAAGGGCGCAAAATTAACCATGAAAAATACCGCCTTTTTTAGACTGGTGCTATTTATCAAGCAATAAAGATTGCACGTTAATGGAAGAAATCTTTCAGGTTATTAAAATTACTGCACGTGAACTATCTACAAACAAAACGTTCTTTAATTAACATGTTCCTTATTGACAGTATGGAACGATTAACGACAATAAAAATTAAAATTTACGTTATTATTGAGATGAAAGTGGTTCAACTCAATCCCTTTCCAGCTGACTGTCCTTTTCAAATTGAGGTTTAGGTTTTCTTTGATAATGACAGTGTTTTTATATTAAAATAATAAACAATTTTACAGAGATTAAAAAAAAAAGTTCAGATCCCCAGTATTGGAGGGCGCAGATTTGTCAAACTCGCCAAGGGCGCAGAAAGACCTTGCTATGGCCCTGCATGGTACTACCTATAATGACACTGCTGTTCAAATTCAAGTCTTATCACATGCTGCCAACCTTACAAAAGAACTAATTCTGGCACTGTGATGTTTCAGTCTCATTCAATCATACAGTATTCCATGAAAGTAACAAAATGGATGGATGACTTCATCAACCAATTTTTTAAGTTTCTCAAGCATCCAGGATAGGCTATGTTTTACAGAAGTATATTAATTTACTATAGTGAAATGCAGTATACCTGTGTCACGGTGTAAACTTAAAATCAATCTGAGCGAGATGGCAGAGGTAAGAGGTCCCGGTGTTAAAACTCAAACCTCACAGCTAGTCAATTTCACTGTCTTTTTCATGGTTTCCTCATTTGCAAAGGCAAATGCCAGACTTGTAGACTATGTTTATTTTACATAACTCATCGCCTCTACATCACCCAATATAACAATAATTATTACTTATAATCATTTAAACTGAATATCAGTCATAAGATCACAGAACAATAGAAACAGATGCACACGAATAAATTATTACAAGGGTCTACTGGTAAACCCAAAGATCCTAAGTATATGATACGAGTGCTACATGCAGTTAAAGCATGCATAATAAGCTAAGAATAATAATAATACTATTAAAACAATCATAATGCTGATATTAATAATAAAGAAAATAGTAGTGAATTTATAAAATGCAAAGTTTTCAGATATTTACTACATGTTCAAAAAAATATTCCCATTTAAAAACATCAATTATTGAAGTCATTTAACACACTCTTTTATGATTTATGTATGACCTAAGAACTCCAAATAGTCTGATCAATTATTTATTTAGTTAATATACGTGAAGCTGTAAAGAGAATTTTACACATATGTAATATTCATTAAGATTCTCATTAACCAGGAGGTTATATAGAAATTTTTGAATGATACATACAGGTTTCTTTTGTAAAACTAGAAACCTCTGCAATTAATCTTAACATGCTGTATATGTGAGAAAGTATATGCAACATATTTTGAACCTTTTATTTATTCCTGATGTACTTTAAGTCCTAAAAAAAAAAGAATAGATTGCAATAGTTTTATTGAAAAAATAGTTATCCAGTCAAAAAATACCCTGACACACGAGTTCATAGAAATAATTAAGAAAAAAACAAAACAAACCTATTTATTAAGTGTGTGTGGTCTGCACTCACCAATGGTTATACTGCTGGAGGTTCATTTGTTTAGTTTACAATTATGAAACATATAGTAGTAATAATCCGTGTGCTTTAAAAACTTCCGGTATTTGTCCTGCCTCCTTTTGTGAGCACAACAGAAATGTGTATAAGAATATGCCTTTTAATATGAAATTTAATCTTTGTTAAAATCCAAAACAACTTTCGCTTTATTAATTAGTAATGATATTATTGTTAATATTAATTTAAATTTCTAAGAAACAAATAAAAACCATAAGTATATTTACTAAAATAATTGTTTATTAATTTTTCGGTAGTGAACTGACCTTTTATTTGTATTTTATGTGGTTTTATCATAATGCATATTGTAAAAGCTGCCAAATAACTGACTTATTACCAAGCGAAATCAGCATTATTTATTGGGATTGGAATCACTTAAATTTACTGAATAGCATAGTAGAATTGTGTCATTTCAGAACTTATCTGGAAGTTTATTAGAACTACAACTTTGTATTTTTAACTTTTCAATTATTTCTATGTTACAGTGAAGTGTTACTGTATTTTTCGGATCATAAGACACATTTCTTTATCTTGAAAACAGAGTCTTGAAAGTTGGGTGCATCTAACGGTCCAAAGTAAACTAAAAAGAATTAAAATTACTGTAAATATTGCCTATAATACCACCATCATAAAGAAGATGTTTTTTTAATTTACTTCGAACCATCAGAGGCACTGAACTTTCAAGACTCAGTTTTCAAGGTAAAAAAATGTGTCTTATGGTCCAAAAATGCCGTAGTTACTATTAAATGGTACATCACAAGCTAAATTCAGTTGAAAATGTAGACAGTATTTTTTGTTGTTGAAAACACTAAATTGCCTGGTTCTTGGATATAGGTACAAAGTACAGACCTGAAACTGAAATTTGGAACAAAATTAAAGTTTCTGCATCCATCCATATCATTACTTTTGCATGACATTTATCCTTTTATTCATTGTATATGGTTTGCTTACTTATTAAAGTCTGGCAATGAACTCTCTTTATACATAATCAAAAAATGGATGATACATAAAATGACACAAGATTATGAATTCCAACACGGAGATGAACGATAATGTAACAGTATGACTAGGTGCCATGCAAGTGCTAAGCAACAAATTAGGTTACTTTAATTATGTACACTTTCTCTACTGTAGAGTAATATCAATCATTAGAGGGAAAGGGAACATACATGGGATACATTTTCTCACAACACAGGTATATGTATTCATAAAAATAAGGTAGAAGGCATCCCTAAAAATCCCAGTCTTCAACAACATCTGCAAAAACGTTCAAAAGTTAGCATAATGACAGGCGACAGTCTCTGAGCTACACTAAAACAATATAAGTAGAATATCTTCTCACATAACAGCTGCTATTTAATGAAGCAAACTTGAAAAATGCTTCTTACAGAAGTCTATCAAGCACTCCACTTTATAACACACAACACTACTAATAAAAATAATAATTGAAATATTTATAAACTCTTTGCATGCAATAGTTAAGCACAGAATTGCAATATTATCCCTTAGTTGATACACATTTAACTTTCAGAAAGTCATTTTTACTCTACCTCCATCTAAAAGTATCTGATATACAAATGCAATACTTTGATGTGAATTTGACACCTGTGTATTGTTAAAATAATTACGATGAAATTTCAGGAAAAATTCCTATTATACAGATTCCAGCTCTGTACTATCATATTATTATTTATAAAACAAGAACACAGGATTTAGTTCAGAAGATTTCAGTACTAAAGGATGAAAATACTAAGACTGTCCCGTATTCTCTAATAATTTCATGTTTGTAGAGAACTAAGATTAAAATAACTCGACACTCTCAAGTTGAATGTAGGCTCAACATTAGTGCAACCACTTGGGTATGCCTTATACATTATTTTTAATTTAACTTCTATTAATTGCAATGGGATTTTGAGAGTAAAAATTTACTTCTACAAATAATGAAGTCCGTTCATTACTGTATTAAATTATAGATTGCTAAAATTATTCTAAACATTTTAATAATTAAAATATAAATAGAGTTGTGTGCACACATAGACGTCTACGAACATTACTCTTCTTCCTCTCAAATATTCACTTAAAATAAGATTCATGATTTGTAACAAATTCAGTAATAACTGAAAGTTCTAATAAGAACAGATTCACAAAACATTTGTAAATTCATCTAAAGAACATCAGCTTGCGATGAGTCCAGTAATACCTGCACAAACCATTTTAACACAGATTCCCACCCAGCACAAAATGCAATGCACTGCTCTGTCGGACAGTACGCTTTAACTCGTTAACTATTTTATAACCTTCGTCTCTTCAATTGAAGAGTACAGAGTTCGGGTCCTCATTGTCCATCTGCTTCACATGTCGTAACACATCCTTCTTTGTTATAACACCAAGCAAACGCCTTTAAAATACAAAAATAATCAGAGTTAATAAAATAAAGAAGAGCTAATTTTGAGTGTGTGTTCTTGAGGTAAGGCATGGATGTTGAGGAAGGTATAAAATTTCTTTGTCAGTTGGGTGCATTACCACTTTTGCCAAATAGATATATTACTGATAAGTTCAGAGAATTAAATTAAATATAATTTTATCATTTTCATAATGTAAAAAAAAAAGGAATGAATAAATGATCTATTAAATGCCAATTTTAGTTATTTGTTTCATTAATATTTATTATATCCGGGGTGCACGGGCAAAGAGAGTTAAGTCCACCATACTAAAAAATTGAGATATGTCCATAGAGTTATAGATAAAAATGTTCTCTACATTTGTGTTAAGTCCAGTAAGTCATATTCAAAATTGTACAGTAATTATGGATGTGTGCCTCATAGGTTTATCCATCTCTAAAGCTATGTTGGGCTGGTATAGTGTGTTAAGTCACTCTAATTCTCAGTAACAAGAAAGTGGACTTAACTCTCTATGCCCGCGCACCCCGGATATTATGTGGTTAAAAAAACACACCAACTATCACATTTCAAGGCAAGTAGAGACATATACCATGGATTACGAAGGCGACTGACAAGCATTTTAAGAGGGAAGGGGGTAATTGGTAAAACAGAAGAATCAGAATTTATTTTGACACTTCAGGTAAAGGTGAATTTTGAAGGTGATTAACTTGCCTTTAGCATGGAATGGGTAAAATATAGTTTAGAAAATAGTACCAGAAGACACCAGAGACATGTTTTAGCAAACCAGACATTCACGTTCACTAGACAAATTAAATAGGGATGAAGACCTTTATTTTCTGCTATAACCAAAAAATTATTAATTTTTAACTTGCTACAGCTAATATGTTTATAGTCCAGTCAATGAAAAGTTGTAGAGGGAAATGGAAGGAACACAATTTTTGACTTTGGGACATTGTTGGGACTAGTAAGGAGGTAAACATACTAAAAGTCCCCACTCCTAGGAGGTGAGCGGGGGGCAGGGGGGCCCCTAGAAGGTCCCTTTTTTCGGTTTTTCGCTTATATCTCAGAAAATATGGGTCCTAGCGTTAAGACCCTTCTATATAAAATTAAAGCTGACAAAATACCCCACAAGATTGATTCAGTTCATTTTTTCGCTATCTCGCCTAATTTCCGAGATATCCGTGCTCAAAAGTAGATGATTTTGAAAAAAAATAAAATTGCCTCGCGTTTTTTGCCTCATTTCGTTAGCTAATTCTTCGGACATTCGTCCAACAAAAAAGTTACAAGGAAAGAAGTCGTAGAGCATTAAATTTCCTTCAAGAATATATGTTACTTTACTTTTTATCTTCAACCGTTCAGAAGTTAGAGTAATTTTAACTTTATGTGTAAATTCCGGGATTTTGCAGAAAAACTTAACTTTCGTATTTCCGTTCTTCCACTGCTGAAACTCTATATAAATCCAAAATATACGTATTATATATATTTATATGTATAAATAGTATGTACTATATATATAAATGGCACATAAAGAAATTATGTGTATATATAAATATATATATGCTATGTATTTATAATATATTTTAAAGTATATATGGAGTTCTTCAAAGTAATATTGTTTGGTGTCGTTTAATACTAATTTCGAACCCCGAACCTAGTGGAACCACTTTGAGAGCTCCATCATTTACCCCACAGAAATACAATTACTATAATATATGATGGAAAGTTTTGATAATACTCAAAATTGACAATTTATCGAGGATCGCTGAATCTGTATTGTTATTTGGGAGCCATAATTGCCCTCTACATAGGCAATAATACTTGTATTCAATGTATATAATATATAATGTACAGTTAATATAATATATAGGCCTATATTAACTACACATTCGCTCCAAAAGGCATTGGGGTAGGATGATTCCAGAGTCAACAACAATTTGTATATAACTTTTTTTTTATTAACACATTAACTCGTGAATATTTTTTGAACCTGTGTTACATTCAATTTAATAATATATTTACACCTTATAGTACAATTGAACTATAAATTCCTGACTCTCTTGGAGCCGGAGGGTCCTTCCTCGTCATGGTAACTTGGTCCTGGATATTGTTCTGCTTCGTTTTCTTCTTCATCCATTGAGAAAGGGGATACATCTTCTAGGATAACTGGCAGAGGATCAATGTCGAGTTCTTCATCCTCATTGACCAAGAGGGGGCCTCCATTAAGACAGTTCCCGTGGCAGTTTTGGCACGCAGGGGAACACTTGAGAGATGCCTTTCTGCATCCGCATTTGGTGGTGGCAGAATCCTTTGTGCACCGACAAAAAAATTAATATTTCATCCGGTGCAGCCTGCTGCTCACTGTGCACCGGGGTTTGTTAGTTAACTCCCACCCGTACATCTGAGGAGGCGGCTCATGTCCCAATCACATCTCGACTTTGTCATATATCCTCAGAATGTTGCTTCGCTGCCCCCTCAGTTGGTGGGAGCCACGAGATGTCCGGCTTGATATTGGCTACCGATTTTACATAGAATTGGTAACGGTAAGCGTTTAGAGATTTCTCTTTAGGTGGGGCCCCGTACCACCTCAAAATACACTTTCCTCTACATCATCCTTGTTTGAGGAAGGGTCTGAGAAAACTGTAGCAGTTCCCTGGACATCTAGAGACTTCAAATGCAGTTTGATAAATCCCAGCTTACTCTTTCGGAAGGCTGCTGAGGTGGTATCGCACCCAGTGAAGGCATTCAGAAATAGTAAGTCTCGCAGCCCCTGGGTAGAAAACAATGTAGGTTTTATGTTTCCACGCCCAGGCTTGACGAAAATTATGTTCTGGCCACTAGGTGTTTTGGCCATCTACAGGACTATTAGGTCGACATCCTCACCAATAACTGCAACAGCGGTGGTATGTGACAACTCCATAGCCAATGTCTACAATGAGGACATCCGCAACATTCCGTGCTTGCAGGGTTCTGACTACATGCGCCTGTAGTGTGACTTTCAGCATGTTAATCAGCAGACTTTTTTTGTAGACATTTGACAGGAAGTCTTCCTGCTTCACAGTTATGACTGTCTCCTGATTGAAATGTATGTCCGCTGACTTACTGAGACGGTACCGCCTTTGCTGCTCAACGACCTTTATACTTGAGGATGAGCAAATGCCAGATATCGTGGAACCTCTTTGCCAAATAACTTTGTGCAGGAGAAGTCCTCCGTCCATAACAATGTCAAAGTGTGTCACACGTACATCTTTGATAGTTGGATTGAGCTCTTTCTAGAGAAAACTGACTTCGTCGATTTCCTCATCCCACCCTCATTGAAGAAGGCCAAAGGGAAAGGGGCTAATTCATATTGCAAATAAGTTTTCAAATCTTCGTCGGTTTTCTTACTTATGGATTTGCGCTGGAATAGCAAAAAAGGATCCACAGACACCCATTCGTCGTTAATCTTGATTTACGAGCTAACATTCGAAAGGGGGAGTGCTCGATCTTTCCGAGACAGTTTGATACTTATTTTCAAACTCTAGAAAAAATAGTTGTTATTCTTGAAAATTAATTTCCGATCACATTTCCGATTTTCCGATAGCGAAAAAGTGAAAGGAATCAGTCTTGATAGAACATTTTATCAGGTTTAATTTTGTATAGAGTGCTATAACGCTAGGACCCATAGTTTCCGAGATATAAGCGAAAAACCGAAAAAAGGGACCTTCTACGGGCCCCCCTGTCTCTCGCTCACCTCCTAGGAGTGGGGACTTTTAGTATGTTTAACTTCTAACTAGTCCAAAGAAAGTCCCAAAGTCAAAAACCGTGTTCCTTCCATTTCCCTCTATTCATCAATCATTGACTGGACTATACATAAGCATATATATTACTTGAAAATATATTACAAAATACATCACATATATACATATATATTGATTCATTTATGTACAACTTATATACAGTACATACTATACATATAAATACGTAATATTGGCTTTTATACAGAGTTAGAGCAGTGAAATCATAGAAAATACGAAAGTTAAGTTTTTATGCAAAATCCTGGAATTTACACATAAAGTTAAAATTGCTCTAACTTTTGAACGGTTGAAGATAAAGAAGTAAACTATGATATATTCTTAAAGGGAATTTAATGCTCTACAACTTCTTTCCTTATGACTTTTTCGTAGGACAAAGGGCCGAAAAGTTAGCTAACGGAATAAGGCAAAAAACGCGAGGCAGTTTTATTTTTTTTCAAAATTAGCTAATTTTGAGCGCAGATATCTCGAAAACTAGGTGAGATAGCGAAAACATGAATGGAATCAATCTTGTGGAGCATTTTGTCATCTTTAATTTTGTATAGAAAGATTTTATCGCTAGGACCCATAGTTTCCAAGATATAAGCGAAAAACCGAAAAAAGGGACATTCTAAGGGCCCCCCTGCCCCCCGCTCACCCCCTAGGAGTGGGGACTTTTAGTATGTTTACCTCCTTACTAGTCCAAACAAAGTCCCAAAGTCAAAAATTGTGTTCCTTCCATTTCCCTCTACACCTCTTTTTGAGCATTCATTGACTGGACTATTATGAATGAAATCAAGTACCGGTAATGGTCTCTTAAACCAATTACACCATTTTTCAGGATTCCTAACATTAGTTTAAAACAAAAAAGGTGTCTGTAAGAACCAAAATTTTTAAAGACATTTTCACTCTGAAATAAGCGTGTCTTACATACGCAGACAGTAAAAGAATATCTTACCCATTGTGCGTGACAAGTGTCTGGCGGAGACCTAGCTTCCGGAACATATCCACCACTGTTTCCATGGGAGTCTGATCAGTCATGGTAATTGGTGCCATGTCCAAAATCTTTTTAAGTTTCAGTGGTGGAGGGCCCGAGGCCTGAGGAGGAGCTGTGTTTGTGAAGAGGACAAGCGACTGTCCACAGATTCCTTCCTGCATTCGCTTTGCATTTGCTGAAACATCAAACAATGATAAAACAAAAAAAACCAAGGAATGGGCACTTTTGTTTTCTGTAGAAGAATAAGGATGATAGTTATGAAAACCGATGTAGTCTCTACTGTGTTTCAATACTGAAATATAAAATATACTGACTAGTCTTATCAGAAGCGTTTTCTACACAACCATGGTTTCTTTTTTTATGATGTTCAGTTTCTTTATTACTATTTATTAATGAATGGAATGGGAAGACAGGGAAACAAATTAATAAATAAAGCATAGAAGTCTTCTAGTTATCAAGAATATATAAGCATATACTATGACCAGAAGAATAATAATAACAGCTAATTTCAGTTATTTACTATAGCAAGATTGTGATTACGGCACAAAACAAAGCCGACCAGGTACTATGATTCTCTGGAAACTACTACAGGCACTTTTGTTTTTTTGTAGAAGAATAAGGATGAAAGGATTATAGTTATGAAAACTGATGTAGTCTCTACTGTGTTTCAATACTGAAATATAAAATATACTGACTAGTCTTATCAGAAGCGTTTTCTACATAATCATGGTTTCCCTTTTTATGATGTTCAGTTTCTTTATTACTATTTATTAATGAATGAAATGGAAAGACAGGGAAACAAATAAATAAAGCATAGAAGTCTTCTAGTTATCAAGAATATATAAGCATATATTATGACCAGAAGAAGAATAACAACAGCTAATTTCAGTTCCTTAACCATACCTATAGCAAGGTTGAGATCACGGCGTAAAACAAAGCCGACCAGGTACTGTGATTCTCTAGAAACTACTACAGGGAAGCCATTGTGTTCTGTTTCTTTCAGTAATGTCTCCACATCATCCACTGTCATAGAATCTTGGGTTATAACACTCAATGGCTCGTTATGCCTGGAACAAAAAGATTTCATTCACTATTGCTGCATTTAAAGAAGTATGAGATATTTACTAAGTACCAGTAAACTTTAAAAAATTATAATACTGAATACAATAAAAACTACTTTGAACTACAGTGCCCATAACACACCCACTTCACTCAGTTAACAATTAAAAAAATTTAAGACTGCTTCTCGGGTAAGAAAGCCATTGAATATTACTAATAATGCAGTGGTTACCCAAGAAGCGATCTTACATAATCAGCACCGTGAAAGCTTGGAATCTTATAAATTTAAAAAAATCTTACACTAGATTCCTTGCCTTCATAACAAGGTATTACCAAAGGAATATCCTCCTTGGAGAAAATCAATGAAACAAAGCTATCTTCTAGTTTCAAAGCATCTTAACATCCTGATCACTTTTTTTATGCTTTGTGTTGAGTTGTATTGTGTTGTATTGTATTGTGTAGAGTATTGTCAAATATTCCTTCATTGTTCTCAGGTTTGGTGACACCCATCCAAACAAAACAAGGATAAAATTAAAAGTACATGAGAGGATGTTAGAATTTTCCACAGAAAAGCAACAATACAGTTGTAGATATGTATTCATGGAACCACAGAATATATAAGCCTACATGCAGGGCCGTAGCAAGGTCCTTCTGTACCCTTGGCGAGTTTGACAAATCTGCGCCCTCCAATACTGGGGGTCTGAACATTTTTTTAAAATTTCTGTAAAATTGTTTATTATTTTAATACAAAAACACTGAATTATCAAAGAAAACCTAAACCTCAATTTGAAAATGAACTAGGTGTTGGATTTTCAAGGTACTAAAACCTATTTTCAGACGATTGAACTACTTAAAAAATAATTAAATCATAAAATCTAGAATTTTTATTGCTTGATAAATTGCACCAGTCTAAAGAAAGGTGGTATTTTTCATGGTTAATTTTGCGCTACCTTTATACCTGCGCCCTTGGCGGGGGCACATCTTGCCATCGCCTAGCTACCCTGCCTACATGAAAAGCTGTAATCAATTACTGCAGAAAGGTTAAATATAAGAAAACATATGTTGAACAAGTTCACTAGAAAATAGTTCTTGCAGGAAAAAAATTATCTTGCAGGAAAAAAATTATCTTGCAAGCTTCCTTCAGGGTTAAAGCACCAGTTGTGACTTGTCTTCTATTTCAGCTGATTCCAGAAGGAATTTCCATAGGACCCATGACCCATGTTCTCACATTCACTATAGTGAAATGTTTGGTGAAAAGGTGTTTTGAAACCAGCAAAGAAGAGAAACTATGGGTTTTTGCAATAGAGCAGGAAACAGTAACCAGTTCTGCTAACAATTTTTAAGATTTTCTTTCTTATTGTGGGGGCAATAATTAAATTACAATAAAAGAAATAACTACACACTGTAGCAAATTATTTATCTGATATGTTATAGGCCTAGTACTTACTTTGGTTGCATAACATCTGCAGCAAGGGAAGTATGTTCAAACTCTTCTTTGCTGTCAAGGAATGGGTAGCCATTCAGCTCAATGTGAGCATCATATATACCCTGGCGCCCCAGGGCATCTCCAACCCATTTGCTAGCCATCGCAGCTGCCATCAGTGGCACGATATATCGAACTCCACCAGTTAATTCAAACATTATTACAACCAAAGACACTGTTGATAAGAAAAATGCATATAAGCAGTCAGTCATTGATTGAGAACTCAATTTACTGCAGAGCAAAATTTGTAATGCTCTAAGCACTAAAATTTTTACTAAAATTAAATCATCCAACATTTCATACCTTATAATACTGAATAGGGATCAACTCAATTTCAGTATAATAAATTTTCACTTTCACAGGACATATTTTTCACAGACAATTTTCAATGTGCGAAATTTTGTCTCGCAGGAGTTCATTCACATGTCTGTAAATCTCCATACAAGGGCCTGTCACATTTATGCACACAAAAAGCCAGCAAGAAACTGACTGTGCCACTCAAGACACCTCTAACCCTATTCAATGTTAATGCTTCATTACTTCAGTGTGGTTCCCATAAGTAGTATTTGATTATTTCACATCTTAATATCTAACACTGTCTAGGAGAATGTCAGAAGGTTATTTCATGAACGAATTTGAGATTATCTTAAAGTTCATCTGATGATACAAAATCTTGAATGCCATGGCCTTAGTTTTCAATAACTGGTTAATACAAACTGACAACAAAGCAACAAACATAAACAGCCAGCTCCCAATTATCCTTATTAATTGGGACTGTGACATGCATGAATAATTCCGGGGTGCGCGGGCAAAGAGAGTTAAGTCCACTTTCTTGTTTCTGAGAATTAGAGTGACTTAACACACTATACCAGCCCAACACAGCTTTAGAGATGGATAAACCCATGAGGCACAACTCCATAACTACCGTACAATTTTGAATATGACTTACTGGACTTAACACAAATGTAGAGAACATTTTTATCTATAACTCTATGGACATATCTCAATTTTTTAGGATGGTGGACTTAACTCTCTTTGCCCGCGCACCCCAGAATTGAAAAACACGGATGATACAAACTGAGTACAAGATTTTGAATTTCCTGCACTTAATTTCAAATTACCTGCATTTTGTTGACATATTGTGTGTGATAAAATTAAGTGCGGGAAATTCAAAATGGTGTGGAAAATTCAAAATTAAGTGTAGGAAATTCAAATTTTTTATGTATGGATAATTCGTAAATCAGATAATGGCTGTACTGTTCACATGTGAGCTGAGCACAGAAGATTATTTTTACCCACATAATAAATAAATTTCAGCAAAAAAAAATATATATATATGAAGGGTACAGGGGAAGAAGGAGGAATGTCAAGAAAAATCGGAAATTTAGTTATCAAGCCCATCTGGTAGCTGACTGAGCACTCTTTTAGTGTTGCTTATGAAACCGGTGAAAAAAGTGTACGGTAAGGAGAAAATAGCAGTTTAAATTTCACCGTACAGGGGATGAAGGAGGAATGTCCATGCGTCACGGCGAAATAAGGCGGCGAGTCAGGAGACAATGGCACTCACTGTCCTCTAAACGCACCGATGCAGGCTATGAAATGTTGTTTCTTTAATACAAGAAGGACATACTCATCAATAGTCGCGTGCTGAAGTATATTTTCAAAACGTTGCCAAATGTCAGTCGGTAACGAGAGCAAAGAAACGCTGAAATTTCGTATTATATTACTATTGTTATTAGATTAATTTGGCAACAGAGTCTGCCATCTGCTTGGGTTTAAAAGTGCAAACTACTATTTACCCGCAATAAACAATAATATAATCCGACCAGACCGCAAATGGAAATGCCGACAGGAAAATGAGGTGACAGTTTGACGCGTTAATTTCTAGGTGGTGTAATGTTACGTTTTATCCAGATTCCATTATTAGTGAGTGTTGTCTGGCAATAGTAAAACAAACTAGAATTAAACTATTTTAATATGTTTAAAAAATTAACACAGGATTTTTAAAACCTGTCCGTCGCCGTGGGTGAGTTGGTAGCGTGACTGCCAGCCATTTGGGCGGCCTGGGTTCGATTCCCGGCCGGGTCGGGTATTTTTCAGTAGAGAAAAATGTCTTTCTCGGGTTCAGGACTGGGTGTGAGTGTGTCTCCTTAGGTTTAAGTAGGTAGGGGACTGGCGCACCCAGGTAATAAATCCGCTGTGAATATTCCCTTACGGGATCACCAGGGGTCGCTCGCGAACCTTAGGAATAACTTTTCTTTTTATAAAATCTAAAAATCGGACCCTAGTAATGATATTAAAAATTAATCATTGCCTTCGATTTTATGCGCCTAAGTGTTTCTATTTTACTAATGACACAACCCATTTTTGTTTACGTGTAGAAATATTTTTTCGTCCTTTTACTGCACAAAAAAAAATCAGTAATTCCTAACATTTTAAGGAAATGTTTTTTCTACTCCTTTAATTTTTATAAACCTAATCATTACCTGCTTTGCGTTTATTTTGTTTTAGATTTTATCCCACTTTCAAAGGAGAAGTACGCAGATGTAAACCATTTGACGAAATTTTGTTCCACACTGATCAGATGTTCTGTCAGTCAATTCCTCATAAGGAATAATTAATGTACGGCAAAAAATGTTTAATTGCAATTTTTAATAACTTAAAAGTTATTGAAAATTGTAGGCGATTACCACATAAAACATAACTATACCTTTTCACCTACTACCTCAAAATGTTTGTGCATTTCATTGCATTTAACGATTTTTTTACACGTTTGAGTTAATTTCAGAACTTGATATTCACACCACGTGTACAAAACACATTATTCTTACTGTAGAATTAAAATGTATTCATAATTGATTTCATACATCAGCGTTTAGAGTACTCAAACTTTAAAAATCGTATCCTGCAAAGCTTTGATTTATTGACATTCCGCCTTCTTCCCCTGTACCGTTGGACATTTTTTCGTATTTTCGATTTTTTTACATGTTTGAGTTAATTTCAGAACTTGATATTCACACCACGTGTACAAAACACATTATTCTTACTGTAGAACGAAAATGTATTCATAATTGATTTCATACGTCTGCGTTTAGAGTACTCAAACTTTAAAAATCGTTTCCTGCAAAACTTTGATTTACTGACATTCCGCCTTCTTCCCCTGTACCCTTCATATATTATTCAGACAATATTTCAACATTTTTAAGGAATATTTTAGTAATTTCTAATGGCCCCTCTTTGATTCTGTCTCAAATAAATGCACTGGCCATGTTACTATAGACTGATATTCCCTCATGGTACAATCTACACTCCAAAACAAACTGCTTACTTCAAAACATACAGCCAAGGAATGCACTGCATATTGCATCACAGAACTATCATAGTTCTGCTCTATAAATTTTTAAGTTCTATAGCATCCCTAATTTTTTCTGTATGATGATAAGTTTACTAAAAATTTGAAATGAAATTAACTAGAATAAATGAAAGTATAAGCAGAGGTACGGTAAGTTTAAATTAAGCTGACAACAAAAACAGCTGGTTTTTAGTAATCCATAATAATACTAATGGGTGGATTAAAAATGTGCTTATATACATCATATTTTAAAAATAAAACTACCAAATTAGTAAAAACATTGAAATACTGGAATTTTTAAAACAAATTTTCATTCAAAATAAAACAATTTTCATGGATTTCAACTTAATACATATTGTAGTTACCCGAATATAAGCTGCCCCTGCCTTTTTAACGCTAAAGTAAAGGGAAAAAATAAATTAACTCCAAAGTGAAACAATAAATTGTCTCTTTTTCATAACATTAAATAAAACTGACGGAAAAGAAAATAAAAATCAGTATTTTACACTTCATATGACTTTCAATGTTAAATTTTGCATAATTTTTCATAAATGCACTTTCAGTTACCAGTTTAAAATTACCATTATTTGCATTTCTTTACATCTGAGTAGCTCATAATACATGCATATTCTCCAATATCGCTGAATACACATCATAAAACTAATTCTGCTTGGTTATGCATTTTCTATGATGCTACAGTTAAAATTGATGTATTTCTGATCTTGAATTGATTAATACATAATATTCCTGCAGATTCGAGATAATCGACAGATGATGGACTTGGAAGAGGGGAATTGGCTGCAGCGGATCAACCGGTTATATTGTATGCATATTTATTATTATTACCTGAAACCACCTGTATGCAATTTTAAGCTGCAGGCATACTTCACTGGGCTTTATCTAGGCAAAAAAGTGCAGCTAACATTCAGATAAATATGATATACCAAAAGAAAGGTATGTACAAAATTTCAAATCTCCAGTCTAGTGGGAAAGAGAAATTTCATTCATCTCCTCTTTAAGAATTTGTATACCTGTCATTCGAGTGACTCCTCCCAACACTGCTGCTGCTCCAACCATGGCATACAAGCCTGGGGTGATACAGTCGTCTCCAGTGGAACACTCCCCACTGAATAGCCAGATATGTGGGTAGTTGTAAGCAAGCTGTTCCATGAAGATGCCCACAATGCGGCCCATGATAGCTCCCAGACACAAACTAGGGATGAACAGGCCACACGGAGCTTTGAAACCAAAAGTGAAAATGGTGGCTACCAACTTGAATATCAGGGCTAGCACCAATAACCACAATGCTTTGTACACTCCTGGGCCTGCAGCTGCTATCTCAATGGCAGAATTTACATCCGTGAAATTGCGGTTGTAGTCGCTGCAAATAAGAGGACAGATGTAAAACATCTCTACTCACTGTTAACATCACATACATAGGCACTGCTCTGCAATTTTGTGAAAAGGTTTTTGCACAAATTTATTTAAAAAACAAAGAAAACATGATAGCTTGTAGTATGTAAGGCTAGTTTAAGATGTCACTGGGGGGGGGGGGGGGGGGGGGTGATTTTTCTCCTAAAATATTCTCATGTAATATCCAACAGAGAAAATAATCAGTGGTGCATAAATACTTACAGTACATATATCCATCTTGAATGTTTCATAACTATTTTCATAAAAGTGATTTTGTGAAATTAATTACACCTATTTCCTTTCAAGTTCAAGTCATGGAAGTCCTACAAACACATTTGGACCACACAAAAATACCAGGATTTTCACAATGTCCTAACTTCCTCACTTCATTTTTAAAAAATGCAAACCAGATAAACATATTGAAACCCTCAAAACTCACTAGAGTTTTATGAAAAGTTGGTATCAGCTGAAACTGTGCAGTGTCATAACTCAATGAAAAGCCAGTGCATTTCATGCATATGCATTCAGGTATAAACAGTTGCAAAACTTAGCTATGAAAACTAATGATGTTGTGTAAACTAACTTTAAATAACAAAATAATTGGTAATATGAGTATTGATATTATGGAACTTACACAGTCAAGAGACAACATGATTTGGTTTCCAAGCTTTGTTGCTTCACTTACCATTGTTTTGGCAGAACATATATCAGGATCCTCTTCCTCATTTTCAACTCCACCGATGACAATGTTGAAAATGAGGAAAAGGAACCTGAAAAATGTCCTACCAATAAAGCAACAAACTCTGTATAGTCATAATAATTACAATGAGTTGAATTTAACATTAACCTTCACTTTGGTATAGTTCACCTGTACTAATTTCGGTGCCTTCACTACCATTGTCAATAGTTATACTTCAACTGCCTTGGCACCCTCCCACGGATGTGGTACAAATTTTGAGTTGAGGTCCTCATTGGTCGGGATATCGAAGTTTATCAACTAATGATGGTTTCACGGGCTATAAGCCGAGTAAAAGGATATATTGTATCCAAGCTTTCGGTCGCTGACATCTCTGCGGCCTTCCTCAAGGAAATGAGTGTAGAAAAGTGGGTGGAGAGAGCTTATATATGTTTGGAGTGAAAAAAGAAATTCTGTGATTGGAGGAATAGGGTTGGCGTGTATCGGCCAATCAGAATGCGGGAATTTTCTTTATAGTAAAAACATTGAAGAAGCAATCGGTCCATATCAGGACCAATGGGAGAAAAATAAAGATTAATAATGTGAGTCAGAGCAGAGTGGTTTAGGGGGATAATCGTTGTAAAATGTGAATAGAAATAATCGGTCCAAGTCAGGGCCAATGATTAAAAAGAAGAAGACATGGGGGTCTGGGAGTTTGGAGTCTTGCTACTGTTGGAGGTTTCTTGTGTTGAATCTCGATACAGCTTCAGGGATGGAGCCCAGGCGTTGCTGAGGAAGAGTCCACCTTCTCTGTTGAAATTGTTGGGATGAGACCTTATTTCTATTGCTTCTTTTATGACACGGTCCCAATAAGCTGTAGAGTTGTGCATGATTGTGGTTTTGTCGAACATGATTCTGTGGTCATTTTCTATGGCGTGTTGTGCCACAGCGGATTTATCTGGGTAGAATAGCCTCATGTTGCGTTGGTGTTCCTGCAATCTCTCCTGGACCGTCCTTCCAGTTTGCCCAATGTAGACGCTGCCAAATTCGCAGGGGATCTTATAGACTCCTGAAGTTCGTAGGCCTCGATGGTATTTCACTGGCCGTAGAAATCAAGTCTTACGAAGTTTATCAAGTCGAACAGGATATCTGAACATCAAGATGGAATTTGGATAGCCCAACCAATAAGGACCTCATCTCAAAATTTGTATCACGTCCACGGTAGGGTGCCATGATAGTTGAACTATAGCTGCCAACAATGGTAGCAACAAACTAGTACACGTAAACTATACCAAAAATGAAGATTAGTGTTAAATTCAACTAATTATATAATTATGTTATATAACTTCACTGTGTTAACTTCCAATCCCCACCAAAAAAAATTATGGTTTTATTCAAATGAATGCTGTTGAGAAGGCAGACAAGAAAAGAGGTCATGTTGCAAGTCATGTGTTACAGTGCAACCTAACAAAATTAGAACTTAGAGGAACCAGAAAGACAAACTGAGAGTTGAAAGTACTGTTGTACCAGCAATTATTAGTAGCATACTAGTAATTTCTTGAAAAATATACTAAAGCATAGTTTTGACTTTTTTCCTGGGTATATCTGCGAGCAGTGCACATACTGTTCCGGTACAAAAGCAAAATAGATGTGATTTTAACTTGAAGTTTATGAATCGTAACATACTTCAAATATAACTGGGTTTATAAACTATCAATTATGTAGGAATTGTCACTATAAATTAAGAACACTCACCAAAGGTTATCGGAGTTTGAAACTCCACACTGACTGAACAGCAGAAAGATGAGTTGACTTGTATTCATTCGTGTGTAAGGATTAGGATAAGCAATCACTGCTGTAACTACAGCCACGACTAGAACTTCAGTCACTGGATACTGTCCCAGTTTGGAAACCTTTCGATATCGGCACCAATACAAGTTTGCCTTGATGAACAAAGTTGCGACTATTCCCTGTAAATAAAAAGCCATAACTTTAAAAATTAGTTATAACAGAGATTTCTGAACAGACATTTTTTGACACTGTTCTGGACAATACTCTGCCATTTTCAAAACATTATACTCTGGATATTACAATTATACACATTTGGTGCAAAAAAAAAAAAAAAAAAAAAAAAACTACTACTTAAATTATGTCTAAGCCCCACATTTTTTTCCCTTCTTTCTTCTTAAAAGACCCACAGAAGGGTAGCCTGTATATAAGACATTGGCTGGGTGTACCAATTTTTTAATCAACAGCTGTCAACTTTCAATTTAATGTCAGGTAAAGTTTTGCTTCAACAGCACTTAACCATCATTAAAATATGCAAAACAGCTGTGAACTTCAACATTTCATTGCTGACTGGTTAAAGTTGATGTCTGTCAAGTCTACAAAGAACATAGGTATCTTTACATAGTAATACTTACACCAAGAATTCCCAGAGCAACAAATGGAACCAGCTCAAAAAATATCCAAGGCTTGTTGTATTCCACATAGAAGAGTACTGAGTGTTCATTGCCAAAAGGATTTATAGAACGAAGAATAAAAGCTGCCACAAGAGCACAGAAGAACGATCTCCACAGCGTCTTGAGGGGAAAATAGTAGCTCACCTGAGAGAAGAGATAAAAGTATTTATTTATTACAAGGAATTAAACTTAAAATTATTAAATAATAAAATAAAAGGTGCAAAATATGTTGCATAAACTTTCTTACATACGCATGTTAAAAACAAGCACAGAAAAAATTAAATTATAGAGAACAATTTTTTTTGTCCAATACATTTTTTATAACACTAACAGTGATGATCAAAATGAATTTTCAATTACTATGATTTTTATTTTGCTCCCAAAATAAAATCATTTCACCACGAGTATCATACACTATTTTTAGAGTGCTTTAATATTAGTGAAATAATAATATATTACATTATATTTATTTTGTCCTAGTGGTGATAGAATTACGAGGTCATGAGGTTTTCATATATCGCCTACTGTATTGGAGATAATTGAGAAAAATTGAAAATGGATAGAGTAAAGCAACCCCTATGTCATTTTTACAGAAAAATAAATATAGTCATTTATTAGCCATGGATATATATTAGTTTTATATTTTATTTTTATTAAAATCGTTACAGTCATTTTTTTAAACTAAATTTTAAGAAAAGTTTAAATGTAAAATCCCTTTAATATTTCAGTTATAAAAACCAAATTCTGGGTGGCTTGATAAAATTCCAAAAAAGTCCTTCGTTAAAAAAAATTAAGTACCTACATAGAACGAACCATTTACCTGCTGTAAAATGGACAGACAGACATCATTCCAGAAACACTTTTTTTTATTCCTAGGCATCGTTAATCTTGTTTTCCCGGTGTTATCTCAATTCGATTTTTAGTCATGAACACAATACTTTCTTTATACTACATAAATGCGAGAAAGTAAAAATATATATATATGTTAATGAATTCTGAAAACCAGCAAATCAGTTTGATCAGAAGGTACATCATACACCCCAAAAGGGACTACAAAGCATCCAGCTGGCAAAATTACTTAGGATGTGAGCCAACAAGTCCTAAGATATTAATACTTAAGTGAAGCTCTTTGTCTGTCATTTTAACGATAATTATTATACAACTAGTTGTTAATAGTACTTATAACATGCATCTGCAGACTTCTGACGACTTGACAGTTGAGAGAAAATAGTTTGTTATCGATATTTTATGTTGTAATGATATAATGACTGATGCTGATCAATTTATTGTCTTTAAATTTCTTACAGAAACTTGGGTCATGTTTTCTTTTCTTTTGTAACAAATTACACTATTTCTTAGTTGTGTTATTAATAAAAAATGTATTAAGTTACTGTAATTACACATTTTTATATCCAATGCATATTTTGTTAATTTGCCTTTTTAAGGCAAACCCCATACTTAAGGAAAAACATTGTTTTCCTGAGATTCAATAAAAAAGAGGTTTTATTGTAATTCAGGACATGTTATATTTGTAGAAGAAAAACCCAATGTTAAAGAGAAGTGTAAAAGCAGATAAATGGGAAATAACTTAAAGAATTAACTTATTTTGTTGTAAAAATCATTGGCTGACCAAATGCTGAGGATGGGAAAGATATGGATTTCCCAAAACTAGTCTAATAAAATTTTAAGTGCAGTAAGTGTTACAAATCCCGACTCATTATTATATTACCAAATACATTACTGCAGTAAATTTAACAACACAACAGGTGAATGTGTAGTGGAAAATGGTTTCGTGGGGTTGCTTACTATAATGGCATCAAAATACTGCGGAAAGTCATTAGTATTTAATATCATTATGTATAAATAATTTCCTAAAATACTAGTGAACAATATTGTCATAATTTGTGCATGAAATACCACTGCTTAACACTGTTATTCTGACTATCCCATTCATATGCCATGTGTTTGAAAATGACCAATAATGTTTAGCGATTCCTTGGATATCAACCAATCAAAATTGTTTATCTTATAATATGCTTCCTCAGCTCATCACTGGACATGTAAGGAATCAATGTGCGGTGATTAACACAGCACATTCTTCCAGTGAACAGAATGAAAACATATTATTTTATACAACATAACTTGTTTGGAAATTGAAATAATGCCCACTGATTAAAAACACAATTTTGATTTCGTGTTAGTCCCTACAATAGTCTTGTAGGAATCGTGAGGATGGATTTTATCGGGTAAAAACATCTGCTTGTTACTGGACACAACATAACTTGTTTGGAAATTGAAATAATATAAATGTAGATCGATTAAAAACACAATTTCAATTCGGTGCAAGCCATTTCATGTGCTTTTATTCTGTTCTGCTGTTAACTTACCTGAATGAAGTTAACTATGTCTTATATGAACAATTGGTAGCACTGGTCACAGCATGGACATGGTAACTTGAATCATAGCAATGATCATAACATGGACATGGTAACTCAAATCGATTCATGAATAATTTATTCATAGTATGCAGTGATCTCGGAGCTGTTAGTTTTGTTTTTATACAACAAAGCATGAAAGTAATTATTATTTGCATAATCTGTTACATTTTTATCCATGGAATAGTCTTAATAAATCCAACTCGAGTAGATGAGTTTCATCAGATAAATTCACTCCTGCTGTACAGTAGTGAATCTATCAATAAACTCGTCAACTCTCGTGGGATTGCCTATGATAATAACACCTTTAGATGACATTGGTCAAACAACAATAAATTTTAATTTTCCTCTGTACGTTGTATCTTATCTGACTGTTTCCTTCACAAGTGTTTACTCTGTTACTGATCTGCTGGTTATGGGTAAGATCCCCAGTAATCCTTTTTTATCAGAAGGATTACCATAATCTCTCAAAGAGTAAAGAGCTAAGAATAATGGATGAGGAAGTTGTCATGCTGAACAATTGACACCAATCACCTTTCAGAATAACTTTAGTACATGTGTGTTGTTGTGCCAGTGACATGACTGTTATTTAGGTATTTATAGTCCTATATGTATCAAAACAGATACTTTTACCTTAGCCTTACATTTTGTAAGGAGTGTTACTATAATGTCCATTGTCACCTACAGGTGACACTTATGTAATTATCTTTGAAAAGTGCACCAAAATATGTTTTTATGAAATATGAAAGGCATTCTTAACATTGAGTTGCATAAAAATATTTAAATGTGTCTGTGATGAGATTGGGTGTTT
Organism: Ectobius pallidus; assembly: GCA_964059195.1. Classification (NCBI taxonomy): domain Eukaryota; kingdom Metazoa; phylum Arthropoda; class Insecta; order Blattodea; family Ectobiidae; genus Ectobius; species Ectobius pallidus. The sequence continues at coordinate 81,648,831 of CAXKWD010000002.1, read as the reverse complement.
CACACAGCAATGGAAAAACCATCTCAATACATATTTCAAATGTTTAATGTTTTTATAAACTTATTACCTCCTCCAAGCTAAAAAGCACACCTCCGATGGGTGCTCCAAAAGCTACAGATACTCCAGCTGCAGCTGCTGCAGACAATATCTCCCTCTTCTTTGCTTCATTTCGACCATACTTCGGAAATAAATATGATAAAATGTTGCCTGTTGACACAAGAAATATACTTATAGAAAGTAAAGCCTGATCTGGTAGTAATTAGCAATATTATCGTAACATTTAGCTCACAGCAGTAATAGTTTTAACAACACTACTGGAAGGATTTGCCTGCTTTCTGAAATTACATCTTAAAAAGAATAGTGAATTGATCAAATCTATCTAGCAAATACACAGGAATCCTTTATGTATTGAAAATAACTATCTATTCATAATTTATGAGAGAAATTTCACACAGAAATAAAAAATGAAAGAAGGAAAGGAAGAAAGACAATTCACTGCTCCATTTATTGAGTCAATACTCACACACAAAAAGAACATATAACTAACGAATTTAAAGCTTAATATTTTCCAAAAATCAGCCACGAAAACAACAGTAATTTATGTAAAAAAAATTTTGGGCTCAGCACACATACATATTTAGATTTGTATTCATGCTTCCACAGAAGATTATTTCAGTTGTTATACATTCTCATCAACACTTACCAATGCAACAAGCGATGTGGACCATAGGTCCCTCTTTCCCTAGGCTGAGGCCTGCCGAAACAGCCAACATAATTCCTACAGACTTAATAATCAGAGTCCACTTTCCAAGGTAACCTCTGATGATAAAACCGCTCAGGATTGTTTTAATCTAGAACAGAACCAATAAAATGTATTATGAAACAAGTTAAAGATAAGTGTATTATAAAAATGCACAACTTTGTTAGTAGATGAAAGGTTTCTATACATGTAGTTAGTCATAAGCCACAAAACAATACTTTACTGAGCATTTCAGAAGTTATTGGCATAACATCTGTAATATTATTTTGCAGTTAGGAGGGAAAATTAAGCTTATTACAATATGTTTTCTATTTTATTAAAACCTTTTAAAATATGTATTATGATGCAATGTACCTTAAATTAATATTCGTGAATATTACCACTTCACAGTGTGATTCCCACTTACAAGTTATACATAATATTACTGTATTTATATTTACATTTCTTATTATTTTCCAATCCCATAATTTGAATGACATTTTTTAATTACACCACCTTATATTAAACAAAAGACCTGAAAAAGATTTTAAACTTTTCAATATTTCTGGCTGTTTAAATATGAAGAACTCAATCTGTGCATACCTTTTGTTTAAAAAATTGAATCTTTTACTTCTATTTAGGCACCAGCCATTTTGCTTTGAAAGTATGCAAGTATTTAAGTTTACAATTTCAGGTAATCATGACTGCAGTGTCTGCACTTTACCCCTTATAATATGTAATTTCCACAACAAAAACAGCACATACCAGTTTTAAATACTGTTACACTTGGCATTCCCCTAATAGCAAACTAAATGCAAAGGAAGACCTATCAATGGTATTGTTAGCCGCATTATGATTTTACAACCAGTATCTTGTTAAAAAGAAAATTTAACACAAAAAATTAGCTATAGCTCACAAAACTAAAAACACTCTTAAAATAATTCAGTCACGGAAAAACGAGTCAGAATAATAGTATCTTAATATAATGCAACCTCAAAGGAAGTTGGTACTCACTTGCAAAATTTGTTTTCAGCCTACTCAGACTATCAACCTAACCTTAATTATTATTAAAATAAATATTTTAGGAAACAAAATTTATCCTACACACAAATAAAGCTTCTACTTTAATATATAAACTGCCCAACATTTTGAACAAAGTTTTATTTATTTATAGCTACATTATCATGTTTTCCTGGCAAATAGTTTTAGCATCACCTTTAATAATATTTAAGCAGAACACAGATTTTAAAAATCACAGATCATTTGTACATTACGCCTACATATGAACAAAATAAGAGAAATAAAAGCAGGAACCTGACTCCATACAACAGATACTGTAAACTATAAGTTGCGTCAAATAATAAAGTGAAATTAAAATTCAACAACCTCTGTAAAACGATTGCTAGGGTTGCACTTTCAAGGTTAGAGGAGACATCGGTTTTTCAACCCCCACCACCAGCAAACTAGGGAAATCAAACAATCAAACAATCAAACCATGTCTAACCACATGTCTGGGTGTTGCCATTTAACAGATTTTAGCGCTTTTGGTTTTGGACAACAAAATGGAATTTCTTCCAACCACTCCAGTTCTAGTGGTGGCAAAACTCTCATAAGCTTGCATTTGTATTGCCGGGAAGACTGCAGCTTCTAAACTAGGCTGGCCCATATCAAAGTGTTCAACAGTAATGGTGAATCTCACATTGTCCCTACTACAAACATATCAAACATATGATTTTAAGAGAAAAGGATCTGTTGCATTTACAAAATATTGCAGGTTAAACAATCATTTTGTAGCTTATCTTAAGGAAGCATCACTTCCCTTGTTTCTAAGGTAGCTACACCCCTGTGATTACCAAAGGCATAGCTATTGGTGGAACAGTGAAAGGAAGACGTTGCAACAGTGCAATAATCATCCAAAGTGTGCTGGAGTAGACAACAACAGTAAGACTTCACTTCTATATTTAGTTAATTTTATAATTAGTCGTTCAATTGTAAGACATGTGCTACGATGCTGAAGAGAAAGTATAAGCTTACTGATGATTTAGCAAAGAGGTACCGGTATACAGAAAATATAAAACCTATGCAAACACGAGCTTTGCTCCTTTGGGGTAACTTATGTAACTCTTTCTGTAATAATTTAAAAGAGTAAATAAATAAAATAAATAAATAAATAAATAAATATGTTTGAGTAGTAAATTAGTTTTGGAGTTTACGTTTCTTACATTTAACATTTTTCTACAGTCCTATATTTTTGTGTAATGTCCAACATTTCAGATCACTAGTGTCTCACATTTCATTAAAAGAATCTGGTAACCCTATTACAGCAAACACCCAATTACCACAGATAATTATCTGTGCAAGATTCTTCCTCTCTTTTTAACCCTTTGAGAGTGGAATATAGAGAAGGCAAGCAGCATTCTCTATGCACAATATGGCAACATAAAGTGCGAGAAATTTGAAATTAAGTGAAGGAAATTCAAGATTTAGCACCCCGTTGTTTCCGTTATCTACTTGCAAATGGTTAAAATTATCACATTAGAATATAATATGTGTAGCCTACATCAACACTGTCTGTAGCTAGAATAGCAATAATTCTAACAATCGGATTATCGGGTTTTTCAATTATTTGTGCATGTCACACTCCCAATTAACATGGATAATTGAGTGTTTGCTGTCTATACCAAATTTCAAATTGTCAAGCAATTCTACACTTTTCCAGGGTACTCACCTCAGGAATACCAGAGCCACAAGCATATGGTGCAAACATTCTGACAAGAGCAGCAGCCAGTGCTGCAAACATCAGTGCCCACATAATGTAGAATAAGTATGAAATTATGTAAGGTCCAACTCCTTCCCTCGACTGGCTGAACACCTCAGGCCAGGTCCACCACTGTAACGAGGACAATCATGTTGTGTAAGACAAAGTAAAAGAATATGAGTTGGAACATAAACATGCTATCCCGCTGAAAGAATTTTAATTCACCTAACCTCCCAAAAGGTGTTTTAACTTTCTTAACATTATTAAAAAAGCCTAATTTATTGAAATTTGAATGAATAGCAATAGTGAGATTGATCAATACATAAGATTTATTACTGGTGTTGAAATCATAGAATACATAGCAATGTCAGAAACTACGAAGTCAATACATAAATCTGAAGCTACATACTAGAATTCATTCAAGGTGTAAACCTGAGTGGTTTAAAGTTTTAATAGAAGATTTTTGACTTATTCCAAAATACTTTCAGCACTTTATGACACTGCCCACTGGAACCTCAAATTAGCACAATCTTGATTTAATGTTTTCCTGCATTTTGTCAAATTTTGAAAACTCTAAACATTATCACATGTAACCAGCTTTTGACCGAACATGACATGTAAAACCCAAATTTAATATATAAAAGTTTACAAACTAGAAATTAAAATTTCTTCTAAAAATGAATTACTGAAGCCATTTTTGAGAAACTTAAAATGTTGAAATTTTATCTGGCTCAAGTACAGGATATTGAATTCTTCTGAGAGAAACTATCACAAAGCTCAGATAATCTTCCTGCAAATCCATTGAATGGTTTAAGCTACATTTCAATGCATATACAGACCCATTTCATCTCAGCTTACAGCTTAGTACCAAATGTGTCACCTTTGGATTTCAAAATCGGCTGAAAAAAATATATGTTAAAGGACCACATGACCTATGTTCAGAAATGAAATATTTTCCTTCTCACTTGATTTGTAACAATGTTACAGGCACACAAAGAATCGGGATTTTTGGTAAAAAGTTGTACGCAAGGAAAATATTGCAATTTTCAAAGCGCTATAAATCAGAAACCAAAAATTATGGAGACTTGAGGTTGTTTTATTTGAAAGCCTGTTCATAGTAGTTTTAAATCATGATATAGGAAGACATTTTTTAAATTCTCTTCAACTCTAAAATTCAACATGAAAATACAAAAAATTGAATTTTTCTCCAAAGTTCATGTATTTTTTTTGAAAATGTGAACAGTCGTAAGTCATGACTTTTACTGGGATAATATGGTATGAAAACTGAACTAATTATTAGCAATAAAATTTCTGCCCTAGCTTCTCACATTAAGTAGATAAATCTTTGTAAAAAGTGAAAAAACACATTTTTGACTGATTTTTAGAAACGATTTTCTCCAAAACACCCATCTCAAAAGTTTTGAAAATTACACAAAATATTCTTTGATGGTTGTTCTTATAGGTGGTACAACCACATTGGGGGATATTTGTGTGGAAAAACTGAGAGAATTTTTTCAAAACTACTCTACCTGTTCCATAATGTTGGACATTTAGTATATAATGTATTACATTGACAACACTGTTTTTGCAAAATGTTTTCAATGTACACAGTTCTATTAAATGAAATTGTATTGAAAGATCACACCATAGATGGTTGAGTCCATTTCCGGATTGGAAATCTTAGCACTAGAGGTTTTTGAGTCCAAATCAGCAAAGGGTATTGCTGGTTCTTTGTGAGAGTCCATCAGTTTCAGTTAATTATTAATATTGATCACTAGATTTAGACAAAGGTAGTAGAAAAACTACTTAAGGTAAAATATATGTTAACATATTATACAAATAATGAAATATCATTAGGCCTATATTTTTCACTTGTAACATCACACTGCTGAGAAGAGTTCTTCTGTCATCTTCATATGTTCCGCAATAAACTTATGAAGCTGGGCTGACTGTCCATGTGGAAAAGAATGATCCAGCTTGAGAAGCACATGGGAAATTTACTTCTAAATACTTTCCTATTAAAACATTTCTTTGTTTATTTTTATTTATCTTGAGATTATTATATTTAGTGTAGTGTTTTTCATGAATTGATTAATTAATTCAATATGTTTTGATCAAGCTATTTTTTTGGGTTGGCGAATATCTAATTATTTTAACCTTCTGTTTTTTTAATCACACTTCTTCAAAATGGATAGCTTCATCCACATTCCATTCACCTTTTCCAAGAGCAAGGAGTTCTTTTTCAACTTATTAAAGGTTTCTAGCATTTCAAGATATTGCTAATTTCGGGCGAAAGGCCTTTTTCTTCATTTTTATCATGGATTCAGTAATTCAACGACCATGAGGATTGCATCTAACACAATATTAAGAACCTCAAGGGCTTCTTTATGAAGATAATAAATCTTCATCAATCCTCAGGACATTCATACTAATCAAGGGGAAAATCCTTCATTTTGTGAGTAATTTCGTGAATCACATACCAAAGGTATATTTCACAGCATATTTGGACCAAGGATTAGTTAGCTTCGTGAGATTCGCAGTCTCAAAGAGAATTTAATGTAATTGTGATTGATAATAAATGTAGACATTTATCAATTAGCAAGTGTGTAAATCACTTAATTCAATGCAAATCCTCATTCTGAGCTTCAGATACTGTAAACATTCAAATTTTATCATTTCTACGAACATTAATATGCAAATATTCTAGCTAGTGAGAAGTATCAATGTCAATAAGCTAAATCTTTTTGCTACAATTATAGCTGGTCCTCCGATTGTATACAGTTCCAATACATTTACATGTGTATTCAATTAGCTTCATAAACATCAAGATTACGACGAACATTTCTTCAACCGCATGTTTATGTTATTCAAGTGACGTCAGTCCGGAAATGGACTCAACCATCTATGGTGTGATCTTTCAATACAATTTCATTTAATAGAACTGTGTACATTGAAAACATTTGGCAAAACAGTGTTGTCAATGTAATACATTATATACAAAATGACCAACATTATGGAACAGGTAGAGTAGTTTTGAAAAAATTCTCTCAGGTTTTCCACACAAATATCCCCCAATGTGATTGTACCACCTATAAGAACAACCATCAAAGAATATTTTGTGTAATTTTCAAAACTTTTGAGATGGGTGTTTTGGAGAAAATCGTTTCTAAAAATCAGTCAAAAATGTGTTTTTTTTTTCACTTTTTACAAAGATTTATCTACTTAATGTGAGAAGCTAGGGCAGAAATTTTATTGCTGATAATTAGTCCAGTTTCCATACCATATTATCCCAGTAAAAGTCATGACTTACGACTGTTCACATTTTAAAAAAAAATACATGAACTTTGGAGAAAAATTCAATTTTTTGTACTTTCATGTTGAATTTTAGAGTTGAAGAGAATTTAAAAAATGTCTTCCTATATCATAATTTGAAACTACTATGAACAGGCTTTCAAATAAAAAAAAAACCTCAAGTCTCCATAATTTTTGGTTTCTGATTTATAGCGCTTTGAAAATTGCAATATTTTCCTTGCGTACAACTTTTTACCAAAAATCCCGATTCTTTGTGTGCCTGTAACATTGTTACAAATCAAGTGAGAAGGAAAATATTTCATTTCTGAACATAGGTCATGTGGTCCTTTAACATATATTTTTTTCAGCAAAATCCATGATGTTGATGTGACACCCCCTGTATGATCTGAGATGAAATGGGTCTACATACATATTACTAGACCAGTAGTGTTCAACCCCTTTGATTTTGAAGATAACAGCTTGCAAGGTTGTTTTCACAAAGGGCAAATAATCCATTTAGAATTTAGCATAATGAACTTCTGAAGAATGGCACCTAAGTTCTGCCCATTTTACAAGGATGATATTAGCCCATACGGTATATTGCAACATCATAGGTTTCCTGAAGAAAGATTTGCAATTAATTTTCACCTATTTTACAAAGGATGATACTAATTCACAAGACACACTTCATAAGAGTGAAAACTCCATTTAGAACGTAGCATAATGCATTTATTTTATAAGGGGTTTTACACTACTGGTCTGGATAGATTCACAGAACTATAAGACTTGCTATTTTCATTTAAGGAATTGTAGTTTCTGCCAATCTCTCAAATTTCAAGTTACTTTCCTAATTACTAGCCTTTCTCATACATGAGAAAATTTAAGAGAAAACCAAAAAGGTCAGCCTGTGCAACTATATTTCTAGACAGGATATTTTCCCAAAAATTCAACCAATCTAGCATAGCCTACAATTAATTTACCTGTGAACAGTTTCCATTGTCGAATGTGGTTTCATTGGATGACCAACAACACTGTTCTCTGTTGAGCCAGAACGCATCAGGGCAGATACCATACTTTAAATCAGACATCCAACTAGCACCAATATCGATGACACCAGCCACGACGCCTGTAACAAGTCCCACGAAGAGGACACAAACCCAGCCAGACCAAGCATCGTGTGCTCCCTTTATTAAATCCCAGATAGAATCCCCTTTCTTCTTGATAATGTAGCGATGACGCATGCGATCACGAGCAATGTCTCGTTGCCAGTCGATTGTATGGAAGTCCTCATACTGGCCAATTCCAGGGATGTCATCTGAATCTCCTGAAACTGTCAGGCATCCATTTTCATGAAATTTTCATATCATCCTTTTTTGTGACACGATATGACAAATATTTACTTTTTGAGCTTCCAAGTTGGTTCAAAAATTGAATCCCTATTCAACTAGATTGTCCACTATAGGCTATGAGAAAAAGTGAGAAAACTGGCCAATATGGTGATAAGCATATACCCAACTTGAAACCCAGTATAGCTATTAACATCGAAGATGAAGGTTCAAAATGCAGTTGGATTGTAAATAATTTTTCCCAGCTAATATTCCTCCTGAACTCAATTAGGATGTACTTTGTTTTACTTACCCTTATTAACATTTTTATGTTCTTATTGGACATTCACTACATTCACTACATTCACTAGAACAATATCATCTATTAGGATTATGTGAAATTATTGTACCTACCATTGTAAAAAAATAAGGTCTATTTCTCCCCAGAAAAAGATGTTTGCTGGCTTTCTTAACTCTCAGTTTCCAAAAGTCTAACTTTTTTATAACACAGGTTCATATAAAGTTTCAATAATAAGGAACAAAGGATTACTGCAGTAATTTATCTTAATTATTTTAGTACAACTTATAAACTGGAAAAAAAGAGCTGTACTCAACAAAGTATGCACTTTGCATCGTCCTTCCTAATATACCTAAACGTAAAATAAGGGATGTAATCAAACAGCTGCAGCCACAACAAAACACAGTCTCTCGCACCAACTTATGCACCACAGCAGCAATTAAAATTTGGTATTTTTTTAACTTCAACCTTAACACACATTCAATTCTCTGCCACATCTGATGACAAAAAGTGTTCAAGACTACCTGTTCCATGAGTATAAATAAACTAATCCCTGAAGTGTTTATAAGAACTCAATTATGGAAAAAAGCCAGGAAGAATCATGACTGCAAGGTATTTAGAAGAGTTTTTTGTTTAAGACATGAATGTTTATTCTCTTCTTCTCATTACGGTTACTTATTAGTTATGGAAAACAAAATCATCATCACAAGAATATGAGCATAACGATACACAAAACACAAATGAAAAACCTGAAGCACAAGAAAAAAGTTGGGCACAGAGCAGGACTTCATATGGTCAATGTTGATGACCAGAGTTTGTGGTTTCAGGTTAGTACATTGCAAACAGGGTGTAACATATTGCATCATACAATCGGAATCTCACGAAGGGCAGAAAAAAAAGGAAGAAGTGCAACCAAAGACAAAACTAAAATTATTCCCAGTATCATGTTTTAACTCATTCTGAACTGTTAAAACTCATGTCCGTTGTATTGTTGAGCTCAATCCATAATAATTATTCAATACCCAAATCTCAACCTTATTTTTTTTATTTATTCAGTGTAAGACTTTCGGTCTCGAAAAACCAACTCCAGGGCATGTGTAATTACAGTTTTTTGTTTGTTTTGTGATCTACAGTGGTTTCAAGTTTACCTAAATCTCCATTTAAAACTGCTCTATAATAATATTTTACTTCATTCTGTCTTGTCAAGAAATAATAAGTACCGTATCTACAAGGTGTATAATGAGATAAATTTTAAAAATACAAATTGTATAGTCATTAATTTTAAAAATTGCAAGTTGTATATAATCATAAATTTACAAGATATATCTATAAAACTAAGAAACAGCAGAATATTTATTTTCTTTTTTTAGCTGAAACACATATTTCGTTTTGATTTTACTTATTTTGTACAGTTACATTTAAAAAGATGGTTGTATGAGACTGAAGGGTTGAGATTGAAATATTGAACAATTATCATTTTGAACTAGCAAACAAACTGACCATAGATTTTTGCACACAAAGTAAGGGGTGCCCCCACCCTGGTAGACCTCGTTCTCTGATCTTCTCTGGAATTTCTATGAATAGAAACAGCTGAAAGATCACACATATTTGAAGTTTGGTGAAGTGGAGTATTTCTTTGTGGATGATGCTCAATTTATCTGTGTTAGCTATTAAGTTTCAAAACTCAAAAGACTTGCCTCTACGAGACAAATTGGTGTTATTGCAAACAGTCATGCTGTACTAGCGACAATTTAATATAAGTCAATGTTTGTCAAACACAACTTGAGAAACTGTATGCTCTCTCTGCAGTACAACGCGCACAACTAAAATTATCAGAAGTAATGAAAGCTTCAAGTCATGCATGTAATTTATAGCCTTGCCTTCCACAAGTAGGTATCTATTTCAGTTCTGCCAACAGCAAAAAAGTGGTAATATATTGTCTATATTATATTTATATAATCTTTCAGTCTTTTTAAAATCTGTCTATTTTCATATTGCTTGAAAAATACTCTTAACTGATGAAACTCCAATTACATTTTAAAAAGGGGATTCAAGAGGATACAATGAAAAATACAAAGTAAATCTAAATCTCTCTTACATAACATACACTACATGACAGACAAACTCATTATGATTTCAATACAAGATTATAATTACCTAAAAAACTGTAGATCATTTTAATGGAGAACCCCCCTTTTTTTTAATTCAACAAACTGTAAAACAAAATAGGACTATTCAATATGACTGTCAGGGTTTTGAAAAATCGCTATTCTTAGTACAATTAAGGTAGGAATATGAAAGTTGACGGATATTTTAATGAAAAAGTAAACCAAAAACCTTGTGAGTCTTGAAAACTTTTCTTTATTAAGCCATAATTACACATGTAGGACCTACTGTAAATAAAAATTGTTTAGAAGCGTTTTTAATTTATTTTTGTCCTTTTTTTACCGCTCTGCAGATTCTCCATGGATTTTCTACTCCCAATTACAAAGGAAAAATCGAGAATCTATTGTATATAGTGAAGTCAACAAGCATAATGTCCGAACTTGGGAAATGGAAAATTCCCATCATTACACTGAACATCAGCATTGCTCAAGCAACTGAGTAGTGTTGATGTTTGCAGAGTGACCAATGATGCACACTGAACATTACAATAATATCGTCTGTAGGCATTATTATAACTGGCATTAACACTGAGGTGCTCTGGAAACTATGGAAAAGATTCGGCAGTGTATATGTATTGACCGTCAATTGTAGTAGCTATTGATTTTCGTTTCAGGTGAACAGCTGACGAACTATTGGACTAAAACGCACTCAGAAATAACTGTACAAAAATGATCTGTGAAACAACTTTTTGAACCAAAAATATGATCATGGAACATCAGCCTAAGCGTATTTCTACAAAATAAAACAAGTTTCAACTCACTGTACTAAGCATAGTGATTTTTGAAACCCCGACAGTCATTTTGAATAGCCCTGTATACCTTGAGATTTTTCTTAGCATCCTTAGTTAAGGAAGTCATAAGAAGAGGCCTGACTTCTTAACTCCTTACAAGTTTCTAGTTTCCATTAAGAAACCTCTCCATCCCCCCTTACTGTTCAGTGTCACTATATAAATCTAACAGCTTGCAACCTCGACATTCAATCCTTCAAAATGAAGCCACAGTTTTAAAATGTCAAATAAATAGCCTTACAGGAATCCAAAAAGTATTTTCTTCAAAAGAATCATAGCCCACATTTAATCAACTATTTTTTTTTATTTCTTTTTTCAACCATATTGATCTTAAATAGCAATACAATATTAAACTGCAACTGTAGGCCTGTCCCGTTTACCACTTAGAAGAAAGTTATTAGTTTCCTATGATGTTTATTAACACATTTAGTTTTGTCCTAGTAGGTCTATGTCGCAAAATCATGGAAGTAATCATTTTTTAAACTATTTTTCACTTCTCTTCAAAACCAACCATTTCTGTTGAATCAAATTCTCTTTTTAACTTTTCAGTCACTGCTACCTATCGGTAGTCTGCAACTTCGTTTGGCTGAAGGGAAGTTTTAACTCAGAAGTACTTTACATTCATATTCAAAACATAAATAAAAATATACTCTTAGTTTATGTTAATCAGACATGCTCTGTTAGTTACTTCCTCCACAAGCAAAAATGTGAAGTAATTGTGATTTTTCTTGCAAATATTAAAGCACAAATCAGCAAAAAGCAAAGTTCTATAAATTTATATTGTTACTGTATTAATATAAATGCATTAACTCACATGCACTAAAATAGTTAGCTGTTAAAGGCGTTGCTTATGAATCATCTCATGAAACACTTCCACACAGAGTTTAAGTTTATTCATGTTTACAGTAATGGTATGACTGTGGGTTATGTTCTTTCGTATTTCCCCGCTTTACCATGCTGACAATAACTGAATATAGATTTGTCCATTACATACATTATTTATTATAAAAAGGGAAGCCTCAATTCCAGTGGTTTTGAAGTAATAGACAAGAATAGCAAAAGTATTGCTGCTTAAACACAATAGTATAAAGACTTCTTTAATTTGACTGTCTTGTATGATTTCCTCAGAGTTCTAAATAGATTTTCTGTTCAAATTTATTCAGTTAATATGTGTGATGCTGTGAGGTAATATTGTATCAATTTGCCAACATAAAAAGGAATACAAAAAGTTTTCTAAGTTTCCTTGAAAGTCAGAATGAGAAATGAGAACATTCAGAAGAGGATGGGCATGAGTGGCATTATCACAGTAGAGAGAGAGAGAGAGAGAGAGACAAATGGAAATGGGGTGGCATATATAGATGATAGTTGTACCCTCTGCATTATGTAAGTAGGCTTAAAAAATATTTTATTCCAAATGTAGGCCTATGAAATGGTATATGCAGCACAGTCTCGTTTTAAGCCATGAGCCACGACTGATCAAAGCAACAACTGAAAGCACAGTAACTTTTTCAACAGTGCAATCTGTCAGTGGAAGTGCATGTCTCTCCCTCTTTCCACCAACAACCAGTTGTATTTTATGGAAATGGTCAGTCTCTGCTGTCTGCTAGCAGGGGAGAATATGTATGCTAAGAATCCTACCAAATTAGCAGGGATCATATTATAACTTATAAACACACTGCTTTGTAATTCAAGTGAAATTTGGAATTTTAACTGATGGTAGCAAAAGGGGGAAACAAATTGCATTTTGTACACGAAGTAGAAAATATCCAGTGCAAAATATCGGACCACAGATTTAACAAATTCCATAATATCTTATGCACACTAGTTTAATTGAAATGATATATTTTCTAAATAAAGTAGGAAATAAAATGTTATGATAAATAATCTAAACTCGGGTTAGTTTATAAAAATAACAAAACCCCTTTTTAGGGTACTAACCCATTTAGAATAAAATATTCTGTATGGTATCTCCAGAAAACGTTAAATTGGTTCTACTGTACTCAGTTCCGCCAAACACTTGTCCTCTTCCAGGTTACAACTGTTGTGTGCAGCAGAAAACAATACAGAATTTTCAGCTGTATTACCAACAATAAATACTTCAATTCAGAAACTGCAAGGAAAAGAAAACTTCCGGGAATATTTGGAGACCATAAAGTGATTACCTCAACAACCCTATATCAATTTTTGGATTAAGGAACAATGCTATTGCATTCTCTTGCAGAAAGAAGTCCTCTTAGCATGGCAAGGACAAGAGGTTTATTCCCGTGCACAAAGCAATCCACTGAAGGCTCATTCCATGGGAATTGTGTTACATTAATCCCCATGCTATGTAAATGTGCAGTTAAAATAATGCAATACAGTTAAAGCATGTGAAAAGCAAACCCAGTGTTTAAAGCTAGAAAAGTTTACAAACTGACTTACCTGGAAAACCAATGAATTTTACCCCACCTTGAAAAGAATAACAGAAAAACTAACAGCTAAAACAATTCATAAGCAGCATTTCCATTTAATATCTAACACTAAAACAAATAGTTTTCAAGAAGATAATAAAACATTAGCTTAGCATAGATATTAAACAAGAGGAGTTACAAATTCCATGTTTTCTAATAAAATTGAAGCATAAATATAAGGCAACAAGTAAAAAATGTAATGTAATGTGTATTACTTTCAGACTGAGATTAATGTTACAATGTGTCTGCATTATTTTTACTGATGACACTTCTTTTTTTCCTTGAATGTATTCTGTAACAGAGAAAAATTAAACTTGAGACTACTTAAGGCACATCTAGTTTCGCTGCTAAACAATGATATTATGAGAAAATAGTACATTATGCAACAAGTCTATATTGGCATTTATTATAATTATATTTATGAAACGAGCAAAGTAATGGTATCTTAATTAACGTTATAAGCAAGTTGAATAAGACTGTTTTTGTTAGACCATAATTAGTCTAAATGTTTAAATTTTGAGATTTTAGATTCACTCAAACAAACGCCTCTGCTGGTTGTTGTCTTTTACAACAGATGACAGTTTGCGGCATCGGTCAAATCGAAGCTTCCTTTTGCTTGTTTTCTTGAAACCAACAGATTTTCACAACACGAAATGAATTCAATTTAGTATGAAATTAAAATTAACCTGAACAGAATTTTATTACGCAGGCTATTTACTATGCAGTTTACAGCTGATACTCTCAAGGTCTCAAGAACATTCTGTGTTCGATAATAATTGATACCACATTGATGTCTTAATGAAAATCTGTTATCGTTACGGATATCATTATGATAACATTAAGTCACACGTAATAAACGTATCATAGTATGGTCGAACAAAAAGAAATTTCTAAAGAAGCTCCTTATATCTACTACATATAATGCAAATTTTAATGGACGTTATTTAATCCTTATTTACAAGCCGTCAAACCTATTAGTAAACACATTTTCTTTAATCAGGTGATTCATTTTGATACATTTAGTTCAACTACAGTTTCTTAAATGACCGGTTTTTTAAGTGTAAAATTTTCAGAACAATGATAATGCAAATATTCTTTTTTAATTATGCATTTGGATTTTGCTTAAAATTAAACTGGACTTCAGAACTATAAAGGACTCATGTCAATATATAATTATTAACAATACAGGTTAATTGCTGGGAGAAAAAACATGAATCTTAAAGGGATATTAATCTGTTTATAGTCTAATAGTTCAAATTAGCAGCAAAAATAGTTGCAAGTTTACAATTCTATCGATAGGTCTACCATGTTAAGGTAAGTGATCCAGCCCTTCTGAATAAAATGAGAATACCTCTACACGGTTATTTCAAATAGTTCAGCATTTTTTTCTACAGATGGCCTGAATTACTTTCATCATCCCATAAATAAGAAACATATCTCTCAGAACAGAGAATTTCTTAAGGAATTAGTGCAATAAAGTTTCTTCAAATAATTTAACCAAATTTCTGAAAAGGAAATTTCATATTTGGTCTACACAGAACTACTGCCTACCTGAAGTCAAAACTAAAATATGGATTTATTTGGAACTCCTCTTTTGGTTAATTAGTTTTTAACTAAGAATTGTAATTGTTTTATTTAGGCGATGCAAGGAATGTGAATCAGTGTTCTAGTGTTTCCAATATTATGAACACAAATCAAATGCATGTGTAATGCAGTCAATTAAAATACCTCTACATGGAATTTATTAGATTGTTAACTATAGAACCCGACTGCAGGAATGCACTCAAATCTAACTTGCCTTTTAGTAATCCAGTATGGGATATTTTAAGTGGTCAAAAAGAGAACCCATGTTCTACTATCCGTGTCATTGATTCTACAAGGAATATGATAAAAATAAACAAAGTGAACCTGCAGCAAAATATGGTGAATATAAACAAATAAAGTTCAAACATTGTTTCATAATCTGCTGAGGAAAGAGGTGCTACAAAGTAAGCATCACTTTTCATCAAATGAGAGAGATAAGCAATATGGAATATTTCAGAGCATCTGCATCTTAGTCCATCCCACACCCCTTTCTCTTTCATATCATTCTGATTTATAACCACTGATATATCACAGACTACTCTCATGAAGTTAATAAAGAGAACTCTACTATATAGTTACTAAATTCCAAAATGAAAAGGGATGGCAATTTTGTTACCAAAACACTGCAGTACAGAATTCTCATTATGCTGCACACTGGCCATGGACTGGCATAATCGTCTGCACAGGTACCCTCATATTTGTATCTACGGAAAGTTTGACACATGATTTGAGGTTTTCTGGCAATGTAGAAATACTTCTCGGGTCTGCAGCTATGTGAGAAGTTTGGCAACAGTCTCTAAAACATCAGAAAACGCCAAATTTCTCATCTGGTCGCAAACCCAAGGTTCACAGGAGGCTCCGACCATCCCTGAGGGTGGAGGCAGCTTAGCCTCTGAAATATGAGACAATGCCGAACTTCTCACCTGGCTGCAAACCCAAGAAGATTTTCTACATTGAGAAATTTGTTACTGCATTCATATTAGGTTGTTCTCAACCAGCTCTATTCTGTAAGAGTTTTGATTTAGATATAATGACTTCTTTAGACCCTGCTCTGTTTCTATAATCAGCAATATTTCTGTAGTGCAGACTTTGTTAATCGAATGTTTGGTGTCCAAACGTCTAGCCCTACTGCTCAGTAAAGGAAATGTTTTTGGCATTACTATAAAGAGAGGAATTTTCTTCCCTTTTGCACATTTCATTAGTGATAACGAAAGATATATTAATAGCATGTTGTTATCACAACAAGATATCAAAAGATAGAAGAATGATATTCAAGAATACCAGGTAGCTGATATTTATGTAAGGAATCATGTTTATCAACCTCTCGCAGCATGATTTTACAGTAAACAAACACTTAGCAAACAGAAGGGCCTACACTAACTCTCTTAAATTATGTTTGTAACTGAAACCTTCATAACAATAGAGTAGACCTAAGTAAGGGTACTATCAGTGAACAACAACTAAAATAAGAGTACATCAGATATTCCAACCACTTGATTTTTTCTCTCTCTTTGTGGTGAATGGCTAAGCTTCCTACAATTTAACTATAATAAAAACAGAATTAAAACAAGTTTATTAAGAAAATAAAGGGTGATGTTAAAAAGTAACAGATCTTCTTTTTCTGGTAAAAATTCAGTTTATCTTTACTGTTATGAGGTAAATTTTTACATTTTCTTACTCTTCATGATGTTTTCTCTCCCTTCAACTAAGTAATCATGTGCTCTTTGTTAAATAGTTCAGAACTAAAGGTAAACTGTACAATTTCATGAAATAGTGATGACTCATTCCATACTTCTCATTACTGAACACTGACTCACATCCTAATACTTTATTAAGAACTGTCATTAACATAGCTGGCATTCACATTGTTATATGCGTAATTTTTATCTATTTAATGCCTCTAGAAATAAAGCTCAATGCATAGGCTAATGTAATGTAAAAAAAAAAAGTGTTCACTTACCCCCAGGATGTCCAGAGTACTTTATAGACGTTACTTGAAAGAAAAAACGAGAAGACCACAATAAACAAAACAATACAAATAAAATAAGCTGTATCGTGCAAAGTCATGCTAAAACATAACCCACATAAAAACAGACGCTTATGGAATGGTGCAAGATATAACTGTTACATGCAATAACACAGTATGGGCACAAAGTCTGTTGTAAAAATATCATTCAATAAAATTATAATTAAAATGACAGGAAAACATGTCAGCCTTACCTGTGGATACTGAAGGTGTAGAAAAACAGTGCTCACTACTCCCAGACATTTTGTTATTCCACCAGGCAAGATCGCCAAGCTTTCCTGTCATCTCAATATTCCTATTCTATGCTAGCTCCTCTAGGATCTCCTGTTATTCTCATTGAAGAAAATTAGATGTCAGTAAGAACCTACTGACTTCCACAGGACAATACTACTTTTTACCATAAAATGATGCGTTATTTATTATGAAATGGATAGGCTAAAACAATCATCATAATAGATTAGTTTTAAACAGCTACAAAAAACTATGGTGACAGACAATACCACATTGACTTTAGAAAAAACTACACCATGATGAAAACTGCACCCAACTAAAGAGGGAAGAGGGGAAAATGAGATTGAGGGAGGTGAAGTAATAATTAGAACACATGAGTGGAGGTATTATACACTATACTTCACTAGATTTTACCACTGACCTGGACATGTTTCGGGATTCTGTCTTTATCCCATTGTCAACAAACTCCAACTGTTGGTGTCGACACCAACAGTTGGAGTTTGTTGACAATGGGATAAAGACAGAATCCCGAAACATGTCCAGGTCAGTGGTAAAATCTAGTGAAGTATAGTGTATAATACCTCCACTCATGTGTTCTAATTATTAACTTCACTGTGTAAACTTCCTACAATACTTAGATGAAGTAATAATGTTATTTCACACTACTTGGGAATCACTATAGCAGTGTTTCTCAACCTATGGTCCGCGGACCACTGGTGGTCCACAAAGATGGTGCAGAAGGTCCTCAGACATAATTAAAAAATATCATAAAGCAAGTGGAAAGAAGTATTTTTTTTTTTTACATATTTCGTTATAATGACCTATAATTAATACCCCGAATATTAAGAATATATCTTTTAAAGATGGGATGTAAAATTAGGGGTCCGTTAATTTTTTTAGACATTTTAGAGGTCCTCGGGTTCAAAAAGGTTGATAAACGCTGCACTATAGGATTACCTTTCAACTTAATCCCTTTTATTATGCACTATTCCAGTAAAGAACATCTCTAATGTACAGTAGAACCCCATTAGTCCGACCTCTGATGGTCCGACTCCTCGCTTAGTCCGACCATAACGCCATGAACGTCAACAATAGCACATCCAGATTGTTTTGTAATAATACATAGCATTTACAAACAGTTTATGGTTGTATGCTGATGTCTAAGTGTTTTGAAAAATAGTTTTCTGTGCTGTTTACAATTATGTAAATTATTAAGTACGTTTACTTTATAATATGTAATACAGTTCTGTCAACATAATTGATAATATAAAACACTGACTCTGTATCATATTTTTACAAAAATAAAAGTGTTCCTCTGATAATCCGACCTTTTCTGTGTTCCTACCATGCTCCTGGTCCCGTTTCGGTCGGACTAGCGGGGTTCTACTGTACTTAAACATTTTCAAGTCACCACTATTATCTGGAAATTCAACAGGACATGCTGTAATATGTAACAATGCTATATTTGAATCTGATGCTTGGATTCTACCTTATACAGTAAGATGCTCCTGCTATGTGCTATCCCATCTAAAAGGATCTTTTCTCTCCACCCCTTGAATTTCCTACATAAACTACATAAACTACTGTAAAAATTTTCAGCTAAAAGGTTACCGTTTAAAATGTTTTCCTGCATTAAGCACAGAGTTCTTAGCTTCTAGCAGAGAGAAACTCTGGTTAAGGCACTCATTTGTCCGAACATTTCATAACCAGGTCCCCCCCCCCCCCAGAAAACAGAGCAGATAAGCTATCTCTCAGCAGCATATGGGATAGATTTGTTAAGTTATATAGCAAGTGTATTTCAGGGATGCATTAGCAAGACAATGCAGTTTTAACCCTAAACTTTCTCCCATTAGGCATAGGGGGACAAAGGAAGGCACACCCATTCCAATATAATACAGTACAAAAGCTAGTGTAAGGTGATTACGCTCGAAAACGGTATTGTCTATTCTCACTGCCATCAACAGCAAAAAGATAGTTCGGATCTATAAAACCTAAATGAAAATAGTGACTGATAGTTACAGAAGTCATAGTAAATGTGATAGTGTATGAAAGAAATGGTTGTGTTATGGTAAAAAGAAAGAAAAAGGCATTTTCAGTGAGAAAATATGACTAAATTTATTGTAAAAACAATTCTTTAGGTCTTTCAGAAAATTATCCTCAACTTTGCAAAGCAATAATGTAATTTGCCTTTCTCATACCAGTAGAGTGTTTTTATGCTTGTTGCATGTACGCTAATGTTGTATTATGTATAGCCTACAGATAATTCAAAGTTCAAAGGCACAGTAGTTATTCTATTTCCTCCGTAATACCTTCAATGCTATAAAACATATTCATATTTGGTTGCTAAAAAGACATGCTACCAGATGTGATTTCCCAATAAGATGCTTTCCCACCTAAGACACACTTCTTGTTTGGTCTTTCCATGTGTAATTACTAATTAGTATGAATGTGACAGGTCATCATAAGGTTGCTTATGTATTTAAAACAGCACTAGAGCATTCCATTATTGATAAATTAATCTAAATAAGAGGGCAGCATATTCTGGGGCAAATGTGGTAACTAGATAAAGCAAAAACACTCAAAAGACACCAAAACAATCTTGTACAACTACATAAGTTCTGGGTTTTTTAAGCTTCTGAAAAAGATCTGGAGTTTTTGGTAAAAAATCACGGACACAGCACTTTTATAATACAAGTGCTGAAACATGTTTAAAAATTTCAATGTAGTATCGAAAATTACCATAAAATGATTTTGTTAAAATAGTTCTTACAAATTATATATATATATACCTTATTCATATAAGACAATGTTCTAGAATGTTGGCACATTCTACACACATAGTATTTTGTTATACTGCAGTAAAATTTTCTCTTTATTCCCTTATTTTTTATTTATTTTTAAATAGCTGTTGAAAGCTAGGAAGCAATCCTCCAACTCACCCGGTTGGAAGCCCGAGAAACAATAATATATTCTCAAAACCAGGAAAGCCTCAATTCATTGAAAACCGCAGGTATACACTTCCTCTTTCACATGCAAACTCACAGTGAACCAGGGTGTAAGATAACACAAGAGTGACTTCTAACTGTAGAACTGATTGTACAGCACATATCAGAAGTTTGGAACAGTATTTATGATGCGACTATGTACAATGATCCTATAGCATTACTTCAATATCGATACATCATTCAAAAGGAATCATCACTGCCATCAAAAGCCATTATTTACACCTTCTAACGGAAGCTTAAACTTTGTGACCATACAAACAAAAACACAAAGATTGTCTACATTGAGGTTTATGCTACCATGTCTCTGCACAAGAATACACCATTACGAACACTGGTACTGAGTTTTCCAAGTAAAGCTACATGCTACATTCATTTAATTATTCCCTTTAATATCCAACATATATATAGAGGATACAGTCCAGTTCTGATAACTGTAGCCGTTCTGGTGAAGCGTTATGTTTAGCAAAGGATGGGACAACTCTAGACGGTGAATACTACTGGCACTGAACCTGTTTACACAATACACGACAGACCCCTCAGAAATGGCTACAGCAATTAGAACTGAACTGTATAGCAACTGTTTCAAGTCCACTAAGTAAACTCAACAAGACACAAGAACATCAGTTCAGACATGGGATATGCATGCACCTCCACATAAGCGAAATTTGCTTAAAGCAGTAACATTTATAGGTAGCAGACATTTACAGACTGTGCTCAGTGGAACTGCTTGCAAAAGGTGACTTAAATAATCTTTAAAAATTTGTTTCTAGAAAGTAGGTTTTCAGTTTCTCTATTCATACCTTTGGTAATATAGGAAGGAAGAATATTGCTTTCAACCTTAAAATTATAGAGAAATTTTGACAAGACGAAGTATTAGAGCCTTTATGCTATGCCTGGATATATGTGAACATGATTAAGATGATTATGTGATGAGATATAAGGTTACTATTTATTTTTGTGACCTTTAACAGAAAACTAGAAAAATGTTCATTTACACGATAGGATGAGCCATTTTAAAAATTCAAAGTTCTAAACATTGGAACTTCCCTAACACAATATTGGTATTCTGTCCTTTTCCAATAGGGTACTAATTCAGTGTCAAGCTTTCTCTTATACCCAATGTAAACAATATTGCAGTTAGATCAAAGGTGTATAGCCAAGACCCTACGTCTCCTATACAAGAATTTATAAGTAGTAAATGGTCCATAATACTGTAGATTTATTGTTATTTACAAAAAATTCTTAAAAACAGACTTTAGTGAATAATGAGCTCGAAAAGGTAAAAGAAAGCTTCTCAAAAAAAAGGTCTAACAATTTTGTTACATTTTATTATTAACATCTGCATGTATTGAAGACTGTTTTCTTTGGGGGGGGGGGGTAGAAACTATCTTTGTCTTTACAGTTTACATTCAAGTAAGTTACAACGTAGCAATGGCTGTAAGTGTTGTTTGAATTACAAAAACAGAATATTTCTTCATCATTTCTACAAAGTTTTGCATTACTTTTGTGAATGTTAAGTGGTTAAATTACAGTGTTTTCATTTCACTGTAAAACTATATATCTTAACAATCCTAACAAAAACTAAAAAAATTTAAACTTTCTTCAGATACCAAAAAACAGGCAGAAAGCTCATTTTTCTCTACATAGGCAATAACCAAACCTGCACTACAACTATAAAAGAAGGTCAGTTATTTTTAACCAAATAAATGAACTCCTTGTAGGTGTAAGAAAAGAGAGTAATACAACTGGGAAGATACAGATCTACCAATAACATGTTGTTTCAGATATTACTAACCATACCCAGGCTGGTGCTATTACACTCACTGTGACTACTTAATTTAGTATTACCTGTATACTTCTCATATCCATAATCTGGCTTTTTCCTTGGAAACATGTTACACACTATGCTATTTCCTTATACTTAACCATCGCACTACACTGAATACAATTACTATCTCAACGTCAGCCGACACACTAGCAGATAACAGCAGGGAGTGGAGTGTCAATATTTGATAGCTAATATTTTATTGCGTTAACTCCCATGTAGAACAAAGTTCAGAGTTATAGCCCTATAAGATTAGCTCCAGATAGTATCTTCCTGCTGTATCATTACATGGGTGTGACATTAATTCAGTGGACTTTTAAGAAAAATAGTCTCTTCCAGCTGCACCATTACACAGGAGGCACATTAAACCAATGAACTTACAAGAATCTTGTGTTGTCCTGACCATTAAAGTAAGTACTTCACACAAAATATATCTTCAATACTTATACAGTAGAACCATTAATATTCTTAAAATCTACTATGAGAATGACCATTTACTTATTTGTTTATTTATTTATCTATTTTAACTTTTACTGGATCATCATGATATCATTTGAAGGCTGATCATATACAGGCTAACATTTGCATCATATGGTGGTTTTCAGATGACTAATTTCCATTAACAAGCTGACTGAATAGGACATGTTAACATGTTAACTGACTAACCTGTGGCTTCATCCACAATTATTTACTCAACTGTTAGAAGTTTTAATTAAATCATTTACTTAAGAGAAAAATAATTAAAGCATATTTATTAGCACTGGCATTGTTTTTACAAAAAACTGCATGAGTTATGTAATTTAGTTCTTAATTTCATTGTCTGACATTGTAAATATAAATAATTAAACGATTAAAATGAATCTTGTGCTGCCATATGGGCACACAGATTCAAAATGAAACGATGAAAACGAACCACCGATCCATGAACCTTACACAAACTTGCATAAACAATTAAAACTATATATAATTAAAAAGCTAAAAACATGGCTTCAAGGTGCATTTCATGATTAAAGTGCAGTGCCCAGGAAAAAACGACATCATGTTCAAGTTCCCTAGCCCAAAAAACCTCCCACAAAGTGAATTTCATGAAAATCATTGAATGTTGTCCCATTTAGGCATGCTTTAATGATCCCCTTCTGTTCACCTAAGTAAAAAAAAAATCAGATCTATACGTGTCATATCGTCATAAACAAATGAATCAAGTCGAGGGGGTTAAAGGTAACAAACTGATGTGTTTTATTGCAACAAATCAATTTCAGCGATGCTCTTTTTCTCACAGTTGCTACGGCAACCGAACAAGGTCATCTTCAATTCATTTCACCTATTCAAAGCACCTATTCAAAGAATAAGAATGTTTTGATGAACCAACTCGGTGCTGCACACTATCACATGGTAGATGCAGTATGAGCTGAATTCTTTGACACAATTTTGTCAATTTTCTCCTGAAAATACTGCAAATGGAATAACAGTCAAGATTAATCACAGTTAATACTTACAGTGTGATCCCTGCTCCTCGCCATGTATGGAGCGCTCTGTAATAGTGCCTGTAGTAGTTATGTCAATCATGTCGTCGTCTGAACTTAATGACACAGTGCGAATTTGTTGCTGCCCATTTTCAAGCTGCAATAGAATTAAACAATTTACAATTTAAAAGAACAGGCCACAAGTAGCACACAGCTTAATTCTACTCTATCTTCTAGTGTGCAATTACTGTAAATACAGTTTAACCCCAATTTTACATTTCACTGATGTAGAGCTTCCCTTCATTTAAGATGCCTTTATATCTAACGATACATCTTTGAGTTCACATTTCTCAATTTAAAACTTTCCACAATTAACAAAGAATCACAATCATTTCTCATATAATGTTTAGGAGCAGAATAGCACTCAAGGCACTCTGTACTCATAGGGAACAGCCAGAGGTAAAAGTTTTATCAAGGCCTTCATTTTACAAAAAGTTTCTATCAGTAAGCATGCACATGTAGATGTGGATGGCTTGTGCAGATTACATCAATTTTACTCTACCAAAAATGTTCTTTGTGTAAAAGATTGTGCAGCAAATCTTGTATATGTAAACAACATACAAACTGTGCACTCGAAATCGATAGGTTAATTTTTTTTTATTTTAGAAGCAATTACAGTAGAGTCTCGGATGCGACAGGATTAAGAAATAAAAAAATCTCATACCTCTGAAATGAGTCATTTTAGGTTATACTTCTGAAACATCCAGGGAAAAAAAAACTATGTTTCAGAAGCTTCGTATTCAAACAACAATCAATTTTGGAGCTACAATCAATTGTAATGTGAACTCAGAAGTAGCAAATTGTCAAATGAAGTGATGATTATTGTGAGATTATGTGTCTACTTTAAGTTTCAACGGATGCTTTAGGGGAGATGGAGCTAACTGTATTTTGATATCAGTGTTGTGTTTTTGAGAATACAGATCCAATGTTATAATTATTCACAGACTACATAATACGCATATGTGGTCTCCTCAGCCACTTTAGAGATAAGCCAGAGGCGATCATGAAGGACAACCTGCTATTTAGCCAATGGCATGACTTTGCTGCTCAAAAATGGAGTTCTTTAAAACAAAAGAAACTTGACAATTTTTATAAAATGAAGTGAGAAGTGTGTTTTTTTTTTGTTCTCGTCACAAGTGTAAGGCAACCTGTATGTAATTTTCTAAACTAGCTTACCAAGCTGTATTATTTAACATAAGGATTTTTCTCCTATACACAAGCTTTTTTTAACAATGTCATAAGTCTGAGATTTTTTTAGCTTGAGGTAATTTCGGTCCTGTCTACCTCAGATTACCGAGAATCTACTGTAATATATGTACGCTGTAGACAATTGAGTAACACTCTACAGTGATGTTTTGAAATGTTTTGGCATAAAAGTGGTTATTGTTTAGATTACTGTTTTGACATTTTTGTAAAGAGTTTATGTACAGGTAGGGGAAAAAAAACGGACCTACTAAAATATCTAAGTTGCCGATATGAGCCACTGTGCATGCCTAGAACCCACTAGGCAAGTGCAGTGGCTCATATCGGCAACTTAGTTTCCCCCCCCCCCCACCTGTACATAAACTCTACACAATAATCACTTTTATGCCAAAACATTCCAAAAAATCACTGTAGAGTGTTACTCAATTGTCTACAGCGTTTTGATTCTGATCCAAAGATGATGTACATAATCCTTGATCTCGAGTTCCAATTTTCAGTTCATATTCCTTCTTTCAAATTCTGTAGTTACTCTACACTATTAAAGGTCATGTCTTCTGTTCAAACTGTGAATTTCTTAAAGGAAGCATTGTATTGTCTTCAACATATTTTAAGGTAGAAATCTGCTGTGCTTAACCTATTAGATACTCTGAAGTCATATTCTGAATCCATAACAGAAAGAATACCATTTATTTTACAATGGTGTTGCTTGCCTTTCAGGCAAGTTGCCACATGACATGGCATACATTTCAAACTCTTTGAGGCATAAAAGAACACAAATTTTTACCAAAGCAGAATATATACATGTGGACAAATATAATTTACGCTGTAGTAGAGTATATGTGATGGTGGATTATACCTACTGAAATCGCAATAATACTCTCTTAACGAGAGTAACGTATGTAATGAGAAATAATGTAGGCCTATGTTTCCCCCCCCCCCCAAAAAAAAGGCTTAATAAAATATTTGCTGCAAGTGGATAAATTGCTCCTCTGGCACAATATTTAAGATGTTTCTTATTAATTAACACACAAAAACCAGAAGAGGTTTAAAATTAAAATTGACAATTAAAATAAAAGGTAAAATAAATGAGTGAAAATTAAAGACCCCCAAATGTAGGAAAACTTCTTATCTATTTCAATAAATGGAAGGTGTCTGTTGCATAACTCTTAAGTCAACTAATATCCCAATCTTCACAATCTAAACGAATTCTCTTTAAGGTGATATATGCTTTCTGCATATATATTTATGCATATTCAATTCCTCACATAGGAGTGTGTTATGATTATTTGATGAGGGTGTACTGCCTGTGCATTTAGACGTGAACACTTGCATGCGCCGCAGAGATAGAGCGGGACGGAAGGGGAGTGTGTTGCTAGTATGGATCACGTGAGACTGATACCACTGCGCATTGTGTTTACAGTATTCACGTCGAAATGCACAGACAATACTGCAACTTCAGCCTATGGGCTGGATATTCTCCAAGTAATTTAGTAATTTTTTTACATGTCTATACTATCTACCAGGATTGAACTCATGATATTGGACACAGAAAGATAGCGCCATACTAACTGCATATGTATATATATTTTATTTTCCTTTCATATCCATTTGTTGTTTTATTGTTACTACTATTGCTTTAAAGTAACATTTACAAACAATGTGTTGTCATTATTATTTATCATTATTATTATTGTTATTAATATTATTATTATATTTATTACGTGCCAGTAGGGCACTTCATGAGACTCTATGGTGGATGGCATCTGTGTGTCTGTACGTGCATTAACTTCAATATGCTTTATTGGATTTTCATGAAAATTGGTATAAACATTTATAACGTTCATGGGACGAATATTATTAATTTTGGATCAAATCGATTGACTGCTATCAGAGCAATGCACAATTTAGCACCTATTTTGTGATAATATATGACTGAATTTATCAAATTCTCTTTGACAAATAATACTACCCATATATTCTTTCACAAATGCTCATCAAACTCGAGACCTTTCTTCTTCTGTAAGCCCTGCTTAATGAACTGATCTGGAGCTTAACTCTGAGATCAATTACAAGAATTTCTTCTCTGGTTACTAAGATTGTATGGTAGACATGAAATGTCTGTCCATCCATCCATGTGTCTGTATGCATGATAACTTGAATATGCCTTATCAGATTTTTATGAAACTTCGTATGCACATTTATAACGTCCTTGGAAAGAAACCTATTGATTTTGGACAAAATCTGTTGACTGGTACTGGAGCAACGACTAAGTAATGGTCACATGAGTTAAATGGCAAATCATTATACTACAACAAAGCTGCACTGCTCCATAACCATGGCCTCCCAGCTCGGTTAAGCTGTCATATACACATCATTCATAGCAGCCTGAATGCATGAGTCAGCCATCACATCATGCTGGATGAAAATTATCTTTTTATACAGAAATAGTGAAAATGCCTAACAAGTGTTGTGTTCCTAGCTGTACTGTAGTAATAAGAATGCTAAAGGAGTCTGTCCAAGTGTTTAAATTTCCCAAAAATGAATCCAGACGACTTAAATGGATACCTACAATCCACAGAGGAAATTGTATAGCTCCAGAAAACTCATGGTGAATAATAAACATAATAAACATTTATGTTTTAGATAACATTAATAGTATAAAGTATGAACCATGTATATCAGAAGCATGTGAAATATGGGCTGTTAACTCAATCTGGCACTTTGTTGTATCAGTTTACCTGATTTTATGAGTTCTATTATGTTTTATTGTTTGTATTGTTATTGTTATTTTTACTTTATTGTAATTTTATTATTATTATTATTATTATTATTTTAGGAAACCCATCAAAATCTCACATGAACACTGGCCTCCAAAGAAACTTTGTTGCAAAGTAAGATGTGTGTAAACTAAAATTATTTCTAAAATGTATCGCAATTTATCTTATTTCATTTATATTCATTTAAATTAATAATAGTTTTCTGGACATTCTTTGATAGTTTAATCAATTTTTTTTGTGCATTTTAAGTTGTTTGTTGTCTTACAGAAGAAAGAGTAAACACACAAACTATATGTTTACAAAAATAGTGAATTTTACAGAACTAAATTTCAACCACATTATGCCAATGGGATACCATAAAAGTGCTTTGATTTCCCTAGAACATTTCCCAAAAATTACATAACTTTTTAACACTGCAGAAGTGTAAAAGAGGGGTTTTACTGTACATAAGAAGTCCTTTGTTTTACAGTACCGTATATAAGAAGTCCTTTTCCTCAAAGCCTTCCTCTTATGTTACTGACTTCAGCATTCAACCTAAATCTTATATTATAGTTTTCAGTAATGATCACTGTATTATGTACTAGCACTTACTGGAACATATCCTCTTTGCTTATGGACAATCCACATAGCTAGAGATCCAAACTCGGTCAGTTACATGAAAGGCATACAGGAATATGAAGACAGTTTTTCTGGTTGGGAAAAAAGAGGTATAATACAATCAGATTTTCATAACTAATGACAGTCAATAGCAAATAGTAGTCTGTAAAATAATGTATTCTGCCACCTTTGTTAGAATTATATTAAACTGTTAAGTAATTCTTAATTTAATGTTAGTAAATGAACACAGTGGGTAGGAATGTTTTAGTGCAGTTCTGAGTATAAGGAATGTAACCTAATACCATTCCAAGTTTACAACTTTTTATGCTGCTACTTCTCCTTTCAGGAAATACAGTAGCCTTGGTATTTTGAGACTCGATAGTTTGATATTTCCATAAATCTGAACTGAAAAATTTAAATTAACAATAAATCAGTTAATTAATCAATTAATCGTTAGTTTTCAGTGTGACAGTGCTTTATAACAGGCTGGAGACTGATAAGGATGCGACAGGATTAAGAAGACTGACCTCATACCTCCAAAATTAGCCATTTTAAGTTATAGTTTTAAAATTTTCAGAAAAACAGCTCTATATTTGTGGTGAAGCATCAAATGTGAACAATGATCGATTTTGGCACTATAATCAATTATAATGTGAATTCAGAAGTTGCAAATTGTCGAATTAAGTAATGATTATTGTGAGATCATGCGTCTACTCTAGTTTCAATCTAACTATCCTTGATATCAGTATTGTGTTATTCAGAGTACAGTTTCAACGTTATAATTAATGACAACCTTTAATAGATATTTTGGTCTCCTGAGAAGATGCAATTTCGAAGTTAAGCTTGAGACAACCTAGACAGACAACCTGCTGTTTAGACAGTTTTGTGACATTGCTACTCAGAGTTTTTTTTAATAGTTTCAGACGGTCTCAATCCTATCCACCTCGAATTACCAAAGACTCTGCTGTAGCTAAATAGAGAAACAGACATGCATGCTATGCACTGCAGAGTGTGTTTGAGGTCATTTTTCCAGCCTCCACCTGATGCTCCCACACTAAACAATTTGCAAAATAGGCTACATGCAATCTAATTATGAATTCTTCAAAAATCAATAAGGTGTTCCCTAGAACTTTAGGTTACAAGCCTGACTGCCAAGAATTTTCCAAGCAGACACGACCTTCAGTGCCTCTAAAAAGAATGTGCTAAAGAGCGATCATTAAAAGAATGAGCACAGATATGCCCAAGTTGGTAACAGGAATATTTTGCTTTACTTTCAACTCTGAAATTTGTCTAGATGTGAATGTGCTGCTCTCAAAATATAATGGTTCCTGAGGGAAAGACTTTTTTAGGGGAAATAATCACCAATTGGGTCCTGAAGATTTCAGCCTCTTAGGAAAGAACTTCATGACTAAATTAGAGGATCTAAATAAAAAATGTCATGTCTATTGTTTCTACAAAAAGTTTGTTACTAAAGTGATTAATCTACCCCTTTGGCACTGTCCTTGGTGCTAGAGTAATTGTAAGTAAATGTATTATACAGCTGAAGAAGGTCAATAGATCCTATCATTAGAACATTTTCTGGGCTTATAGGCTGTGGTGTCCAGTGGGGTTGACATTCCCAACATTTCATCAGAAACTGCATCCCCTAGGGATGCCAGTGGCAGTTCTTGGCAAAATGCTGGGAATGTCAAACCCAAATTGAACTACAGCCTATAAGCCCAGAAAATTGTTCTAATGATTCAAATGCCGGCCATGAAAGCCTAAGCCTAAAGTATTCAACAAATCCTGACTGTAATTAGTTTTGGTTAATCGTTTATATTATACTCTTATTAGTTATTGATTAGTATTTTTTACTGTCACCTCGATTACTGAGTGCTTCATGAACTGACTGCATGTCAAAACAGACTATTTTAAAAATGAGATGCACCAGTGAACATTGGAATCAGCATCATAAAAATACACGAGAATGGCTATGATTACTGAACAAACTTCAGAAAACCTGTCCTGATTTCTTCTGTCTACCATATTTCAAAATGGATTATTTGGAATTCAATCTCTGGTCACCAGAGAAGAAATTATTGCAACCGATCTCTGGACCAGCCCTAAACTTACCACCTACAGTGGGATTGACAATACCTTACATACAATAATCATTTCTTGAGATGAAAGAATTACTGATAGTTTTGCTAATAAATTTTAAAACCAACAACAGATAAATAATAATGTAGACTTAATTATATGAAAATAATTCTGTGAAATGTGGTATTATTTATAACATCACATCTTCATACATAACTTTATATGAATCCCAATTTTCCTACTTGCCTTTTCTACACATGCCCTCACAAACGAATATTCACATTCCTGTTCTGCTTTCTAACATGGAAAGGGACTTCTTTTTTAATTATAAAAAAACTTAATAAAACATTCCCCTATTATGCCATAAACAGAGTTATAAACTACTGAACCATCACCACTACAGTGAACATTTTTTTAAAATGGAAATAAAAACAAAAATCATTCCTCATGCAGGTGTCATACACTACACATAGTAATCTGACAGTCATTCCAATTTTAGTACTTCATACAGAGTTAAAAACACACAATTTCATCATAAGTTTCTTACAGTACACAAGTAACATCCGCAAAATCGGGAATGGTCTAACGCGTTGAATACTGAAGTGTAGGATTGTCTTAATTCACAAATGAAAAAACACATCATTCACCTAAGATGTCAAAAAAAATCTACATCTTTGTTATATAAGACACCCATTTTTAAGGCCTATTTTAAGGGTTAAGAAAGTTTGTCTTGTATACTGGAAAATTTGGTATATTGTACTGAATTCGGAAAATAGCTAATACCAAAAGATAATTTCACAAAAGTTTTATTACCGGTATATTAAAATTATTAGGATATTATCATTATAATTTTTTTCTCCACTAAAAACAAAAGCACTTTAAACTTTAGAATTGAAATAATACATCAGATCACATGTTTAAGCAAAATATTATTTGCCAGTACTAATAAAAAGAATATCAGCCTCATGGTGTAGAGGCTCGGTGACTAACTCTGGACTGAAATTCAACATGGTTGAAATTGATGGATTTTTCAGAATGTAAAAATCCTGGGTATGAAGACCTCCAGGAGGGACTATGTAACTTTAGCTATTTTATGGCCAGTAGGGTTTATTGGTCCCACAGTTGGTTAAGTTATACATGCCCATTAAAAGTTATTATGCATTTAGAAGTTACATATTTTCAGGGTATTTTTGCTTCAGCTAGCTTATGTAGAAACATAGAAACTCTGTACAAACACGGTGACTGGGACTTAACTAGAGTAGGTAGAAAAATAGAAGGAAGATGTGACACTGGGTGTACTGCTCTTAAGGATGAAAAGGAAAGTGTTAGTTATGAAATGGAATAGTTCTCGTGAATATTTTATCAGCACTTACGAAAACTTATTCTTTCAACAAAATTAAATGGATTGGTGTTCTGGAAAATTGGTATTTTATCTTATGACTTTTTCTCCATTTTACACACCATTTCCTACTTCTTTGATCTTTTCATGTCATGCGTATTTCTTCCACACTAATTCACTCAAATGTTCGATAGCTAAGGTAATGGTTTCATCCTTGTCCTTCCTTGCAATGACAAATTAATTCATGCTTGTGAAATGTAAAAAGTTAGGCCCATAAATTGTGTATATTGAACACTCTGTTCATTACACAAACATGTCTAGAGCTGTGGCCGCCCCAATGCAGAAACCCACATGACTGGCCAACTCGTACATGAAACACATGGTACTGGTATATATATATATATATATATTTATATTCAATATACCAGCACAAATTTGTGACAAAGGTCACATATACTTGTAAATGAAATCTGGAATCTGGGGGGGGGGGGGATAAAGAATAACAAAAGCTCCTTATTTGAATTGATGTTTCATAATTTTTCATATGAAATATGAACAAAGTGAGTTAGGTACGGTATTTTTTAATGCAAATTTTGAAATGTTATTGAATGGTTTTGTTCATACTTTGCAAAATATGCCATTTCATCCAATTTTATGACAAACTTTTCAGAAAACATTTATTCTGCATAAAAAAAAGGTTTTAAAAGAATTGTGTAAGTCAAACACAAACAAATCACATCCCTAAGTACAATAGGCCTACGTGTAAATAATTTTCTGGTGCTATACTTGGTGCTTACAAGAGTGCAAATCAGGCACATCACATAGATACATATACTGGTGACTATCCTTCCTTAGACTGCCTATGGCTTAGTGATTAGTGCGTTGGCCACAGAGATATAAAGCCCTGGTTCCGATCCCCCTACCTCCTTGAATTTTTCTGAGGTAGGGGGGACTGAAACAGGCACATCCTGCTCACGAGGACCTACTTGAATTAAGAAGTAGCCATTCCTATTATGAAGACATTCATTAACAGCCATGAAGTCTGTATGCTCATCTCATCCACTCAAATCTTGCTGTCTATCTGTGAAATTAAAAGACGCAGATAGATGATGTAATATACTACCAATATACTCTCTCGGGAGTTCATAAACTACCTATATAGAGGCCCTGATTTCAGGTACTTTGCATCCTGGGCAAAGCTTTGTTTAACCGACCCTTCAATTTTTTTTACTTTAACCATCCATCCATCTATCCACCCCAATATTATTGTTTTAGCGTTAAGTTTAAGTTTTACCCAAGTGTCAACTAATAGTATTAGGATTGCATTTTATTATAGCAATTAATCCGATCACTATCTAGGCTACACAACAAAAACATTTTTTTTAAATCTACAATTAAAATTTTAAAAAAGTTTTGGCAAAAAAGCCATAATTGCTATTATAATTTCATTTACAAAAAATTGCCTAAAAACTCAAAAATGTGTAATACATAATATAGGCAATCACTGAAATTATGTTCGAAAAGAAAAATGTGTATTAAATATATTTCATTTCTTTATTTCTACTTTACAATGAGATTATATTAAACTCAATCTGACTTTTTGATTGTTTAAAGTTTAATTATTTTATATTCAATTTGCATAAAGTTTATTAAAAAAAATCCCCCGCAAAAATTTGCCACCCTTTCTAGATTTGTCACCCTGGGTAAATGCCCAGTCTGCTTATTTATAAACCAGGGTCTGTCTATACAATGCAACAGATAGTACTGCATGTCAGTTCAAACTGTCCAAATCCAAACTGCCTCTTGTCAAATTCCTGGTATATTCTACAGCAAGAAGCAATTTCCTTTAAAACTAAGAGGTTATATTAATTTTATACATATTCGTCCGCTGCCGTGGGTGAGTCGGTAGCACGCCTGCCTTCCACTCCGGCGGCCCGGGTTCAATTGCTGGGTCGGGGATTTTTCAGTAGTGAAAGTTTTTCTCTGTTGATCACAACAATATCTGCACGTTTGATAGAGCCCTCCGTTGACTGGCATACCACCTCCTCAAACACTTCACAATCCCTTCTCTTCCTAAAGAGCTCTGCAATATTAGATCTCACTTTATGGTGCCTATTATTTCTGAGTAGCTCTCCCTTACGACAGTAACCAAGAATATGTGGTAAGGATTCTGTCTCGTTGCAATGACGGCAACAGATTTCCTGACTTCTGCCAGGGAGACTGTGCACTGCGATGGAGCTGCAGTTCATTTTAATGGCATTTGTCCATTGTGAGGAAGATAGGCCTTGTTTTGTAGAGATCCAGGCATTTGCCAGTCTTCAAATTGAGATACTCCTCTGCCTTGGTTGGGTAATGATTTCCACATTTCAAATTGTTGTTTTCAGAGCTTTTTACGGATTCTATGTGCTTTAGGACCTTCATCAGTAGGTAAACTGAGGTTGGACAAGCTTGTTTCAATTTCTTCTGAAAAGTTCCTTGTACGCACAAAGTGACGATCAGAAATAGATCGCAGTCGGCAGCAGATGTTAGTGTGCTGTATGTACGCCTCCCAAGAAGCTTTAATTAATCCTAGACCACACAGCCTCTTCGGTGAATATAACATCGAGTCGGGGACATCCATTGGCAAACCAATTATTTATCTTAAACTGCTTCTTAATAATTTGTCAACATCTTCAAGAAAACCTCTTCTAAGTTTATGAAGCGGAGCATACTGCAAAGGAAATATTAAGCTGGGCCAAATATATTGATTCAAAATGCTTAGTTTCTGGTCAGGTTTAAGAAATATTGAATCAACAAGCTTATTGATACTATTATTCAACTTTAACATATCTTTAACAAAGTTTCCGGTTAAGAAAAAGAGTTTTTTCTTTCATTCTGTTGAAATAAATTTTCAACATTTGCACACTCACAAGGAGATAGCATGCTCTTTACAACCAGTGATTTAACTGAGCTTTCCAAGCAGTTACAGGCGTAAATTGTTTAAGGTGCCAACCCCCTTCCTACTTTCAAGATAAGTACAGTGAAATCTCCTTATAATGACATTTGCGGGCACTAGTAAATCATATTGTTATATGAGGGTTATTGTTAAACCAAGAAGTATCTAAAGAAAAGTGCATGCAAAAAACTAATAATAATGTAGCCTATTTACGTATCAGAAGAATTTAAATCAGAAATATACAAACTGTAACATGCTACACAGCATCACTAAAGTAAGTTGTACTCCAATGTGCTTATTTAGCAAAAATCAGTAATATTTCTTTGCTTTTCTTTGCCACTAATTTTGTTTCAAGATTTAATGGTTTTTGTTGAGCGGACACCACAGCTACTTTTTGCCTGCACACTGAAAAATACTTTTCATGACTGGTTTCTGGTTAGCAGTCTAACATCACATATTATACATCAAAGAAAGTTCAGTCTCGTAAAGAGTGAAAAGAGGGAATAAAGAGAGGGAATAAAGAGAGCGAAGAAAGAAACAGAACAGAATTGCCTTATAACTTAGTCAAAACTGAAACATTTGCTCAGCATTGAACTTTAACTGCACATTCTTTGTGGATTAAACTAGCAAGTGGAATGGTTCTATATTTTAACACAATAAGGCAAATTAATTACCCTGGTCAGTGACCTTGTTCTCCACCCTCTAATAATAAATTCCTCTTTCGGAATTTCCAAAGATGGCTGACTGACAGGTCCACACCCTGAAGATAACAGATGGGTGGGGAAAAGGTTGTTATATTAATACTAGGCTGGAAAGGCAATGCTACTATTGGATACTCATAATTGTAAAAAGGTACTTATGAAATATCTTAATTGTTGTAATGACTGACATGCAATGTTATTAAGATAAGAAATTTTCCGAGACCACAGAAAAATATCGCCTAATGCTGGTTTATTGTTGTATCGATCTTCATTATAAGGAAGTTCAACTGTATTTAAATTGTGTCATTCAGGTTAACTGAAGTTTCTACTGTAGTGTAGCCCTACTGTGTTGTGAAAGATACCCATTCATAAAGCGTACAGATACCATTCTAGAAACCTGAGTTCTAAACCCAGAGCAATGCCTCCTGCCATCTTCAAAGGTCGAAGATAGATGATAAACTGGATAGGCTGTAGGCCTTGTCCCATCTTGGAATGAAGGTTAATTTAGCTTAAAATGTTTACATTAAGCCTCTGAACTTGTTAACATCAAATTTATAAATGGTATGAGGTGAAATTCAACTTTAAAAATGGACACTCCATCCTTTGATATCAGGCTTCACGTATCACTATCAATATTAACAGGTATTCCTATTTTTCCATGAGATCTAGCAACCCTGTATTACATGCATTCCATAAATTCTTTTCTTTCTTAATAAACTGTCTCTTGAAAGTCTGTAAATTATTGCAATTTTATCAATAAATACAAAATTAAATACTAGTTAAACATTTGTTCTGCGCAATTTCTTACATACTACAGAAAAAAATGAATTTATCTTTCTCACCTTAAAAAGCTTCGTACGTATGGGATACCGGTACATTCTGTGTTATTTACTGAACATGGGTTGGTAATGATGCAATCTAAGTTGAACAGGTGCCAAACTCCACAGAAGTTTTTAAATCCATTTTAAAACTACATTTTTCGTTTCAAAAGCACTCACTCCAAGCACATAACTACCACTCAAAATATTCTTGCTTTAGATGTGACTGTGAACCGTATGATATTTATGGCTCCGCCCCCTCGAAAAAGATATGCTGATACCATTACACATCTCACCATTCTCCTGTTTCATTTAATCTGTGTATTCCCAACTAGCAAACAGGAAGCATATAAAGGTCCAATCTGACTGACATGTAAATACACAGCTATAATCAAATGACAAAGGTATGTTTAATTAATCTTCTATCCAAACGCTCTATGCTTAGGGAGAGTACCAGTACATAAGCACACATACAGGCTATGCCTACAGACACTGACGAGTAATTATCAATAGCATGTCAAGAAATACAGTGTTTTAACTGCTGGAAATTTTAAAGAATATTCTGATCACACCACACAAGTAAGTTATTGTGCATTTGAAGGGCCATGTACAGCTTTAACTGGCGGCACAATTTTTTTTAAAGTATTTATTATGCAATTACTTTATTCCCCTCAATCCTTTGGCGATAAAACTTCGCCTGATGATTACACAATTCTTTTGCATCAGTCATGATTTTAAATATAAAATAATTTTAATGTAACTAGTATTAATGAAACACATGATACAAGACATGCTATTTTAATAAGGGTGGCTACAATCTTGTCCAGGGGAAAACAGTTTTGTTCATTGTTCTTACAGTTTTCAGTACCGGTATTTTAAAACTATATTTATACAAGTTAAGTTAGTTATTTATGTTATTTATATTAAGTTATTTATATAGGCCTAAATTAATTTATATAAGTGATAGAAGTGCACTTCCTAAGATTGTATGGTGGACAGGAAAAATGTCTGTCTGTCTGTATGCATGATAACTCTAATACACTTTATTAGATTTTCATGAAACTTAGTATACGCACTTATAATGTCCATAGGACGAATCCTATTGATTTTGGACAAAATCGGTTGACCGGTGTAGGAGTAATGATCAATGAACGGTTTAAAAATAGCAAATCATCACTATACTACAAAGTTGCGTGACATAATTGTTTGCCCACTTCCAGATTAGCCAGAAACTTGAAATTTGGCATGCTTATAAGTTATAGCTTATAGCTTATAACCGAGGTAAATTGTATTAAAAAACCGATTGCACCAACAGTAACGGATTTTGAGAGATCTACAAGTTTAGTCCCATTATTTTTTGTCACATCTCCATCGGTTAAACATTAGGATTACATTTCATTGCAATAAGTGCTATGGTTTGGAACAGTGGCACCAACTTATAAATTTATAATACCAAGCCCACCCGATAATTTGTCATGTTATTACTACCATAATTTATTTATTGCTATTACTAAAAATTGTGTTATATTGTTGAAAAGCTTGTAGGCTAAAGCAACAAGCTACTGATAGTATGTCCCAACTAGACAAATGGTGCTAAACTTCCATCAAACCTGGGGGGGAATACCACAAACCCAAACAGTGTAGTGGTGATATTGCATAAAAAATCACAGTATGGTCTCCTCTTGTTTCAATTCACTCACGATCATTTGAAATCGTTCCCCAATTCATTACATTTTTACATCTTACTCAATGCAGTTTCCACTGTCACTGCCAAAAGATTTTTCTACACTTCGAAAAGACTAAGGACATTTTACATGCTGCAAAAACTAAATCACATTGCTGTTCTGTATACGTAAGGAGAGCAGGGAAAAGTTAGATTTAGAATTTGGATGATGCTTGTGATTAATAAAGATCACTGGAAGGACATTAATGGATAAGACAAAGAATTGTGATACAAGGTAAGAGTGTGCAGTGCACAATATTGGCAACTGGTTAAAAACCAAGACAGAGTGAAATGAACATGTAGAAAGAATTATTTAAGAAATACTGGTTAAATCAACAAGAGATAATAAACCAGAGGGAAGAAGGAGCTGGGATCATCTATGAAAAAGATTGTGTGATAGGGAGACAGGCTACTGGTCTAAGGAAAGAAGAAGATATTGTAATGGTGGTGATGAAGCTGCTAATTGCAATGAATTTATTGGGAAAGCTCCGGTCAGGAGAAACATATTTTTGCAACATTCTGTGCTACACGATGGTGAGACCATTTGTGGATTTAGTTTATAGGCCTATTTTATTTTAGTTACCTAAAAACCAAGATATAAAAAAAGTTTATACGCCTATAACAATATAAAATCTAAAGAATTTCCGTTAACTAGGTTACATAACACTTTCCTGGTAGGCTAGCTGAATTACAAACTATGATTGTTATTACCAGGGCCCTGATTCTAATGACCTAAAATTTTTTGAAAAATTACCTATAAAATGACCATAAATTTTAAAGAAAATGACTTAATAATTATAAAAAATGACCTAAAAACTGATATTAAAATTTATAAAAAATTATTATTGTACACACGAAGTTATAGACTAGTTTGTACATAATTGTGAAAACTGTAAATAACTAATGATGTGAATGTTTTCTCACGGAAATTTATACTGGCACTGAGGCACTGGCAAGTCAAAATTCGGCATTTCCTTTTGTGGTCTGCTGGATTATATTGTTGTTTAATTGAGGGTAAACAGTAGTTTGAACTCTCAAATCCAAGCAGGTGGCAAATTCTGGTGCCAAGTGAATCTAATAACAATAGTAATATAATACAAAATAAAACTTTGTAGGTTCTCCCGACGAATACATTGTAAAAACTGCTCTCGGGTTTCCAGTCGGGTAGTTTTAGATGTGTACTCTAAGCTTTCGGCGACTGTCTGCGTCGTCATCTTCGGAGAAGTGAGATCCAGAGGTTGTGGTGTTGTATATATACCCAAGGCAGGACTAGTCAGATGCAGTCGTGGATCCTGATTGGTTGGTGGAAGTATACGATCTCTTCTTCCGTGATTGGAGCAGAGAAATAGCAGGTTGCCAGGAAGCGGCCAATTGGAACCCTCCGTCTCTATTGATGTTATTAGGGTTCAGTCTGATGTGAAAGGCTTCTTTGATGAGACGGTCCCATAATCCCGTGGTAGAAGCCAGTACCGCTGTGTTGAGGTAGTCCATCTCGTGGCCCATGTCGAGACAATGCTCGGCGATGGCGGACTTTTCAGGTTGCCCAAGACGGTAGTGCCGTTTGTGCTCCTCAATCCTGGTGGAAATGTGGCGTCCTGTCTGTCCAATATAAATCTTGCCACAACTGCAAGAAATTCCATCTTGCATCTAATGTAGTTGAAGAAATCCGACATGAAACTTGCCTGGCCCTGAAAAGGACCGTTCCCTTCAAGAACAACATTTCCCGAGCAGAGCGCACAGCTCTACGTGCATTACGCGAGGACACAGATATAGTTATTCTACCAGCCGACAAGGGGAATGCCACCGTCGTTCTCAAATCATCAGATTACGACATGAAAATCCAGGCTCTTCTCAATGACCCAGCCTACAAGATTTTAGCACGTGACCCAACACTGAAGATTGAAAAGTCCACTACGTCAATGATTAAATCGGCAAGGCTACCCGATGATGTGAAGAAGAGTCTGACACCTAGGTCATCCACAGCTCCTAGGCTCTACGGTCTCCCTAAAGTGCATAAACCAGACACTCCGCTGCGGCCGATTGTGAGCACTATTGGCTCACCTACTTATTACCTGGCTAAATATCTTACCAGACTTCTGTCTCCGTTAGTGGGGAACTGTGAACATCATGTCAAGAACTCCATGGAATTTGTTCGCACACTAGACAGCCTCCGAGTCCGTGACCAAGACCTCATGGTCAGCTTCGACGTGGTATCATTATTTACTAGAGTACCCCTGGAGGACACTCTTGAACTCCTCTCCCCCTTTTTTGATGCAGGAATTGTGAACCTCTTCAAGCACGTCCTCACATCTTCCTACTTCGTGTATGGTAGAAAGTACTATCAACAGACTGATGGCATGGCTATGGGGTCACCTTTGTCACCTGCCATAGCTGACCTCTATATGGAACATTTTGAACACCGTGCCTTAGAGACCGCCCCTCTGAAGCCTACAATCTTCGCCAGATATGTAGACGATACCTTCTTGATCTGGCCTCATGGTAGAGAGGCTCTGCAAGAGTTCCTTGACCATCTCAATGGGATCCACAATAACATCAAGTTTACTATGGATTTGGAAAAGGATGGCCGCCTGCCTTTCTTAGACATAATCATTTATCGACGTGCCGATGGAACTCTGGGGCATGGCGTTTATCGGAAACCTATGCATACAGACTTGTATCTGAGTGGACTCAGCTTTCATCATCCAGCACAGAAACAGGCTGTCCTCAACACCCTAGTACACCGAGCCAGAGCCATCTCCGATGCAGATAGCCTTAATGGGGAACTTCAACACCTCCGACGTACCTTCAGTGCTAACGGCTATTCAGACTTTAATATAACCCGGGCCCTTAAAAGGACTGTTTCTTCAGCACCGAGTGATAGAGACGAAAATGTTAAGCGGGCATTCATCCCGTACACTGGCCCTCTCTCCGGGAAGATCTCTCGACTGCTCGGCCGCCACGGAATCAAGACTGTACACCTACCTCCTACCAAAACCCGGCAACTACTAAGACCTGTGAAAGATGACCTTGGATTACAGAGACCCGGGGTTTATGGAATTTCTTGCAGTTGTGGCAAGATTTATATTGGACAGACAGGATGCCACATTTCCACCAGGATTGAGGAGCACAAACGGCACTACCGTCTTGGGCAACCTGAAAAGTCCGCCATCGCCGAGCATTGTCTCGACATGGGCCACGAGATGGACTACCTCAACACAGCGGTACTGGCTTCTACCACGGGATTATGGGACCGTCTCATCAAAGAAGCCTTTCACATCAGACTGAACCCTAATAACATCAATAGAGACGGAGGGTTCCAATTGGCCGCTTCCTGGCAACCTGCTAGTTCTCTGCTCCAATCACGGAAGGAGAGATCGTTTACTTCCACCGACTAATCAGGATCCACGACTGCATCTGACTAGTCCTGCCTTGGGTATATATACAACACCACAACCTCTGGATCTCACTTCTCCGAAGATGACGACGCAGACAGTCGCCGAAAGCTTAGAGTACACATCTATAACTACCCGACTGGAAACCCGAGAGCAGTTTTTACATAATACAAAATGTTGGCGTTTCTTTGATTCTCATTTCCGACTGAGACATGACAACACTTAATGCCGAACTTTTCCTGCTTGCATTAAACAAACATCACTTCAAAGGAAGCACCGCTAGAGACGAAGAAAACAAAAGTTAATACACTCAATGTTAATACATGTAAATGACTAAATAAGGAAGCAAATGACACGAAAATGACAAAATAATGACCTAAAATTGAAATAAATGCTCTAAAAATATAAAATTGCATAAAATGACCTAATAAAAATGTATTTCTATAATCTACAGGCCATGATTAGGATTTATCTACAAGTTGGCAATGTCTATGCAGCATCAATAAAAAGATGACATGTCATTAGAATCCGGGCCCTGGTTATTACTAACAATGAAATTGTTTCTTGTACAGTTCTATTTTTTTTTCATAACAATAATTATATTACATAAATCCATCTAATAAGGGTCGGTAGTATGAAAATTTTACAATCTTTGAGCCCACTCAATGTTTTGCAAAATTTGGCACCACTGGTTTGGAAAACACTGTTGTAACGTAACAAACTAATTTCTGGGCAATGGTGTATAGCTCTAAAATTGTTTTAAATCTGAAATAAACACTAGATTACACAAATCTCAATGAGATTTACAAATATCTTCTAATCAAAAATAAAAAGAACTTACGTCCATTATGGAGATTTCTTGTGTTCTAGCTACCAAGTCACTTTAAACAGTCATAAAATAAGTGTTATGATAAAGTTTCTTTATCTTCTAATGACTTGCCCACTACTTTCATTCTAGGAATTCATGCCCTTGCCACATAGCAGAGCCAGCATTGCACTTTTAACACTGCTGGAAGGCAGAGATTGATTCCAAAACAATGCACACAAAAGCCAAAATAGGAATAACAAGTAAGTAATGCATCAAGTTCTACAATCCTAAACTGTTAAAAAGTTCTAGGAAGTTAAAACAAAACATTATTTGTTTATTACTGGTAACATTTAAAAACCTCTTGATATCACTAATTCATTGAGGATTTTTTTTTTTTCATATTTATTTTAAAGACCAGCTGGGTGGTCTAGTGATTAGCGTTGCTGACTGCAGATCCGTAGGTCCAGGTTCGATGATCCCTGGTACCTCTTCGGATTTTTCTGATATAGGGTGGTTTGGAACAGGGTGCACTCAGCCTCGTGACATAAACTGAGGAGCTACTTGATGAAGTAGTGGCTCCGCTTCAATAAGCCATCCATAATGGCTGTAGGAGTCTGCATGTTTACCACATGCCCCCGAGTTCTGCAATCTGCCTATGGTAGATGGCACAGCGGTTGGATGGTAGGCATAGTTCCTCAAAGGGATGTAGCGCCATGGAGTTTAGTTTTGTTTTAGTTATTATAGCCTATTTATTATAAAGTCATGGGTAAGTGAATTTTAATCCAGTATTTGCCTCAGAGTGAGGCCATTTTCAGGTTTTAGTTTTGAAATATTCAGAAAAAAAAACAGTTCTATGTTTCTGGTGAAGCCCAATGATAGACTTTGGCACTACAGTCGATTGTATTGTGAACTCTTGAAGATTAAAATTATCAAACGAAGGCTTAATGACTTTGTTAGATCTCATATTGACCAGAAGGCCTACCCTATTTTCAGTGGATGTTTCAGGTGATGAGCTAATTGTATTTCGATCTCAGTGTTGTGTTATTGAGAATAAAGTACAGTTTCTTTATTATTGAAATCCTATAATTTATAATAATAGTTTTTTGGTCTCCTGAAATTTGCCATTTTGAAGATAAGCTCGATGCGATCATGATGGACAACCTGCTGTTTAGATGGTGGCGTGACAATGCTGCTCGAAAATGGCGCAGTCCGTTGAAACAGAAGACACTTGATAATTTTTTTAAACTGTAATGAAATGTGTGTTTTTGTTTTCATTCCTACTGAAATAGACTCTATCAATGCTCAAGGTATGTACCAGTAGTTTTACATTAAGTGTAAGGCATGTTTTTGCTGTCTAAACTTCCATCAAGTATTATTTAACATATAATGGAATTCTTTTCCGTGTAATATCAAGTCAGAGTTTATTCATATGTTGTTTGAGGCACTCTCTGTCCCATCCAACTCAAATTATTGAAATTACTACAAAGAAATTATTACTCTACTAGGTATATTGCTAACTTCCAGTACTTTGAAATGCTTCTTTTGAAGAAACTGTTACCGTACCTTATTTACTTTATTTATGGAGAATGACAAATGAAGAATGAATTGAAATCCAAGCAAGGAAACGGAAATGGAGGTGGATAGGTCATTCGCAGCCACATACGCAGTCATCCTCCACCCCCTCGGCGAGGTGCATAAAGGTGATTGTTGTTCCCTCGTCAGGAGGTTGGTGAAGGGAACAAT
This sequence comes from Ectobius pallidus, assembly GCA_964059195.1. Lineage (NCBI taxonomy): Eukaryota > Metazoa > Arthropoda > Insecta > Blattodea > Ectobiidae > Ectobius > Ectobius pallidus. Next base: position 81,604,708 of record CAXKWD010000002.1, on the reverse strand, counting down.
CATGCCAAAATTTCCCCCTGCTTACGTTGGGACGGCCGCGAAGTATGAAATTCCGAGCAAATGGATTGATGCGCATCGCAGGGACATCACCTTTATCCACTGTGCTGAGGGGATGGAGGATGACTGCATATGTGGCAGTTTTCTGAATGGAAATGGGAGGACGGCAGTCACATTTCACCTGAGGAAGGCCTGGTGGATAGGCTGAAACGCTGTGATTGTAAAAGTAACAATTATTCCTTTTTTGTCATCCACTATATTAAAGTTTTTAAATAGTAGACGCACCAGTCTTTGACAGTTTAGTGATGAAATTTCTTCATTTTCTATGTTGTCATTAACCAAACTCACTAAATTAAATAAGATCAGTACTGACTAATTGTTTGAGGTTTTGTGAGTACTGTATGGTAGTCTTAATTATGAATAACCTATATTAAATAAGTTATAATTTTTTTTCTAACACATGTTTTCTGTACCAGTCTTTGACACTCAAGATTTCAGCATGTACCAGTCTTTGACAGTGTCCATGCACCAGTCATTGACATTTATGTTTGGTCACTTTATAATCTATTAAACTTAGAAGATGATGATATAATGATAATATTAATTAACAAAATCGTTTAACCTTTAATTCTGTTCATTATAATGATACTGGTGAATGATTTTACAACTTTTAACAGAACAGCATTCTCATTCAAGGCGCAAACTGTAAGGGTTTTTAACATATGCAAAAGTATAAATTCTTGCACATACATTCTTTCTTCTTATGGTCATACAAACATGAAAATATGAAGCTAGGCTGATTACTGAAATTAAGTGGTTACCTCCACAATGAGTTAAGTTATAAAAAAACTTCAAAAATATCTACGGACTTAGAAAATTCAAACTTTGGTCTTGCTCCAGTGAGAAAGAGAACTGGAGCCTCGTGATTCAAATTGAGGAGCTACTTGATAGAGAAGTAGCGGCTCTGGTCATGCAAACCACCATTAACGGCCATGGGTGTCGGCATGCTGACCACATGCCCCTCAATCCTGCCATCTGCCTATGGTAGATGTTGCAGTGGTTGGGTGATAGGCCAAGTCCCTTCATGGAGTTTAGTTTAGTTTTAGTTTTCCAAGCCTCAGGTGTTGCTACAGAAGAAATTTTCTCCAAGTAATCTTTCATCTTTAGTGGATGTAGGCTCAGGCCAAAATAATATCCTTTTAAATGGTGAAGGTACATTTGACATCAGGGCAGGCTGTGTTGTAAATATAGGCATACCAGATGGTGTTATGGGAACAGTCAAAATAGAATGTGTTGAAGGCATAGGCACCAACATTGGGAGGACAAGGTATTTTCTGACCAATCCCAAACTTTTATTAAATTGTTATCATTGGTGCTATGGGAATAGTCAAAATAGAAGAATGTATTGAAGGCTTAGACACCGACTTTGGGGGGACAAGGTACTTTCTACCCCTCCCCAACTTTTAAATTGTTATCATATAAGGCCTATGTATAGGCTAACTAGTAAAATATAGTTCTTGCTCCCCAACAATATTGCACAAGTCAGCACCTCTGGTTGGTGGTGTAGGATGAGAATTTAAAAAGGGTACACTTAATGTTGAGAAAATTATCATGGGTGCAGCCAAATTAGACTGTGATGAGCACGAAGTAGTTGGATGACATATTTATATGCTTTCGATTAAAACAGTGAAAGGTCCAAACTTTTGGGCTCTTACCACTCGATTTCTAATACAATGTAACTCTAGGAACATCAAATGTTTTGGCAGCAGTAGCTGTAGGCTTGCCATCTCCACAGCCTTTATGGCCTTAGCTATTTGTTCAGAGGTGTACTTCCTCTTAGAAGTCATGCCTGAAACGTGTTCCAATTATTGACAGTTGGGTGTTCCAGTGATTGACACCCATGTCAAAGACTGGTAAAAAGGGTCATATGTTAATATTTTCTAGATAGGAATCCCTAATATTTTCAGCCTATGCAACTAATGAATAAATAATGCCAATTCAACATACCTATTGACCATTGTACCAGTCATTGACAGGGGATGTCTAAAACTGGATCATCAGATAATTTAACGTACCAGTAATTGACACACCTACTATAAATCAGTGATTGAGGTTAGTGTTAAGTTTTACATAATATATCTATTCTTTCATCATCATAGATCAGCCCTATATAATATTATTTATCAATAGGAATATAAAACTGTTGTTATTAACACACAAGGTAATGCCTCCCCGGCTAAAACCAAACATAAGGTGCCAAATAGGCTCCGCCCACTCGATATTCGCATTTTGTTTTTCGGCGTACAGGGTGACCAAACTATCCTTGTATATTGTCGCCGACACTCCCGACCATACCAAATATTAAAAATGCGAGTGTGCCCCTTGTACCAAATATTAAAACTGCGAGAGTAGCCCTTGTACCTAATATTAAAAATTCGAGAGTGCCCCTTGTACCAAATATTAAAAATTCGAGAGTACCCACAGGTTTGCCTTGTACCCAACGGTTGGTCAGCCTGCTTATCCTTGAAGAATTCGCTAGATCATGGTATAAAAGAAAGTGCTTCGCTGGGGGTGGGTTCGGGCGGGATATATCTCATGTGATGCTGCACCTTATATTTGGTTTTTCCCACCTCCCCTTAAGAGTTGTAGCAACGAAAATGAGAAAATCTGAAGAAATTGTGCTGCAATAATCTCACAAATTTTTTTCCTTCAAACCAAGAAAGAATTTAGCCTCAGATGCTCGTCACTAATGACACATGAACTGAACTAAATTTACATATATTTACAGTGGAAAAAATAAAATAATTCTCCTTAATATTTAAAAAAATTAGCATAAGTGTCAATGACTGGAGCACTGTCAAAGACTGGTGCGTTTACCTTAATAACTTCCTAGTAACATACAGAATTCAGCCTAGAAGTATGTAATTATTTGGGAGAGACAGTGAATAGAAACGTACCCTATCCAAATATAAACCCCATCCACTTGGCCACTCACCTAAATGCAAAACGTGCTCGTTAATAATGCGCTGCTCACACCACCATTTTAGATTAATTCTGTGTCCACTTCTTTGCAATTTTCTTCTATTTAGAATCTTCATACAACACAAATATAAAGTGCTTATGTACGGAATCTATAGGTTCTAAAGAATAGATAGACCTACTTAAGCCTCTAACGTTATATTTGGCCAGGGCACTTTATGTGCATCTAAAACATGTGGAAAATGTAGATGTAGGCCAAGGCTGGTATATGTAAGGTTGTCTCGTTCCCGTAAGAGCTGTGGGGAGAGTCCTACACTGCTGTGTGACGTCACCCCCAGCCCGCGCGAGAATTAAGCAACTACATACAATGGTATTGATGGGAAGAAGTAACACAAAAACACCATCGTTTTACCAACAGTAGGCCCCTAATACATGTTTCCGAGGTGAAGATAGAATGTATACGACCCTGCATATAAAGAGGATTTAACACAAATTAAAATAAATATTTAATACAGGTACAAATAAGAATAGTGCAGCTTTACAAAGTTTGTCTGACTCAGGAAAAAGTAGTCTAGTAGATATAGCTTAGATTATTGCGCCAATATTTTATTTTTAAACAGTTTTTTTTATCTCTTGGCGCACGGGATTTATTAATATAAATTTTGGGAGAAGAAGTCATTATGTAGGAGGCTTTGTCTTCTACTTGCTACTTTGATAAACATATTATAGTCGGCCCTGTAATAACAGATTGTTAATACGCTGTGTTGCGTCATATGTTTTGATTTAATGCAGGATGTCACGGACTGACAAATTGTCGTGGATTCTGTTGCGTTTTGTATCTATTGTTACTTGTGGTATGGGGAGACTTTGGTTCTCCTGCGATTGTGCAGTGTTTCCTTATTGTTTAGAATTCTGACGTAACAAAAAGGCTGGTTTTGTATAAATCACCGAGGCCAATGGTGCCTCGGTCTCACTCTCGTTTTACCTTTCATCGGCACTAGTTGGATCCTCCGTCTGAGGGTTCGTCTTCATCTATCGGGCAATGGACATCGACCTGGGACTTCTTGGTTCAGTTGGATGTGGCTTCAATCTCAATTAGGATTCCTTTTAGAGGTATGTACTTATCTTTGATTTATTCTCTCGGGAATTATGATATGGCTTTTATTTATTATTTTAGCCTATTATTTAGGCTTTCAGGCCGATATGTAGATGTGCTAGGCGGTGATCTCTAAAGTTGATGTCGTTCCGACTCAGTGTTTATAGTGGCCTTAATTAATGTTCTTTTCATTATCCTTGAACCATGTGTCCATGTCCGTTGTCCGAGGAGAGTGAGCCTTCTTCAACCACAACTCCGTGGATGGAGAAGCTGTTTTTCCTTCTTTCAAAAAATGTAAGTCACTAAAATTTATTATGTAAATTTTCATGTATAGAGAATCGCCATATTGAGTTTGTCTGTGTAACCTCTTTTTCAGGAACTGATTGTTCTTTAATTTATGTTCTTTTCAAAGGGTTATTATTTATTTTGAATTAAATTATATGTATGTATTCCAGGCCTTCAGCCCGTTCTGTAAAATAAACCCTTTTTCTTTTCTAAAACGCTTCCTTTATGTTTTCTGACTTTAAAAGAAAACATATTAAATGCGAAAGGCATCGAAACTTGTTTCGAGGCCTTTCGTTAAATATGTTGCCTCTTTCTCCGGTCCTTCTTTAGTCACATTTATTTAGATCCTCTGGGAATGGACCTGGCGTCGGTAGCAGAGAAAAGAAGTCCAGGTAATTAATGTTCGACTGGGTGACTCGCCGGAGGAGTGGTGCATTATGCTGAAAGATTTTTAATTTTACATTTCTAGGTATGTTTACTTATTTCAGGTAAATTATTCTGAATTATGGAAAGAGGCTTAAAAAGAATAGGCTTTGGTATACTTTGCAATATTCGTCTTGACTTAGAAAAATAAATTTCTCAATGAGATCGATGCACTGTTGTGTATTTTCTGTATTAATTTTACATGAAATTAATTTAAATTAAACGTCTATAAGATGAACGAAGTCACCTCTGATTGCAATGTACTTGTCACAATTTAATTACAAAGCTTATTATCATAGATACTAAGCAATTATTAAAACCAAAGAAGAATAGACAACATGGAATAATGCTTTCCAGAGGCAGAAAACTGGAAGATAAATAAAATCTGCGCACGGAATAACAATTATTATATTATAAACCAATCTGTATTCTGTTTGTAGAACACTTTGAAATAAACATTTACAAATGAATCAAAGTGATCATAAATATAACAGGTATATCTTTAAATGTATACCGACCGACAGCATTTAAATGGTAGAACAGTCCAAGACTCAATTTAGTCATGTTTACATGTAAATATAGATTTTAAGACGCGCTTATAATAAAATAATGAGTCAATAACTCACCTTCAGTAGGAAGTGGCTTCTTTTGCAGTTAACAACAGATCCATTGTTGAATATTCTTCCCCCCACCCCAGTGGGTGACCCCCAGTCAGGTTTATGGGTACATGTAGTTATTCAGTTTCTGACATGTTTTATTAGGGGAGTTCATAAATAAAATGTTGAAGGATTTTTACTTTAATACTGGTATATACTGGAAAAGAGGATTCCTAATTCCTCGAAGCGTTATTAAAACATTATAGTACTGTACAGGACACTAACTTTGTAATTATTTAAGCGGCATTAAAGCAGTAATGGAATTCAATAGTGAGCCACTCTTTAAAAAAACACACACTCTGGTACACTGACACTTGAGGTGATACAGTTATATATAGGCTATAAGAATTCCCCAACTATTAAATTCAGGCGATAATTATAGCACATATATGACGTAACTAATCAGAACTTTGAATCAATATTAACACAGAACTTGTGCACGACACTTGAAACTAGAGCTGTCTGACTGTTAACTGATGTTTTAAAGATTTTTAAAAGGGAGTCTTGCTTCACAATGTACATTTTTTGCATCTGAAGGGTAAAATCACATTTTCTAACCCTTAACCCATCTTTTTGAATAGAACATTTTTTTTGTCAAATATAGTGTAGGTGGTCAGCTCAGCAAGGAACATTTTCAATAGTCTGCTGCTGTCTATAAATAAAATGGACAGGCTCTTTAAGTCTCTGCTGGCAATGTGTATGAATGAAGAATTATTTACAAAAGGGCAAACTCCCCTCTGCATAAGACAAAAAAAAGTCGTATAGGCTACTTCCCATTTTCTGAGTCATAACCAGAGAGTTGTAAAAGTACCCCAGTAAATTTATAGAGAAATGTAAGATGTTTGTGCGTGTTCTTTATTTTGAGATCCACAGTATGTTTTACAGAAACCAGCAGCTTAAATATTTTGTTTCAAATGTCTCAATATATTTTGTTGCAGATTATTCATTTGAGGCCTGAGCACTCAGAAGTGGTCCCTCTATTAATCCATACCCCCTGTAAGATCATATGTAGTCTATCTTTACAGATACATGCATTATTTTAGTTAAAAATAAGTTTTATTCCCATCATTGCCATTGTATGTAGGTGTTTAAATCCTCCTGCAGGGCTATGGGCCACGTCACATCCCTCGTGCTCAATACGCATGCGCGTCGAACGAGGCAACCTTTCATATAGCAGCCTTGGATGTAGGCTACATGCAGTAGACTGTACTGCAAACAGGGTTACGGTATCAAACTTGCATTGAAAGGCAACACTGGTACCATACCTTAGTAAAGAGATTTGTTTTAACTCAAGAATCAGTCATTACATTTTCCTTATCCATTCAGAAACTGAAATTTAAAATACCTAATATTACAAAATTAAAAAATTCAGTCTGCATGTGCTTAAGCCATCCGACAAGTCATACAGTCATGCATTACAGCATTCCTCAATAAAGAAATCTCATTTCATTTACGTCTAGACTAAAGACTTAACATAGACACAAGCTCTAGGCTTTTATAATGTAATAGGCACACCACGTAATATGCGTTAAGATGCGGAACGCTTTGAAATACAAAGTTATTGAGAGAAAATCGTAAGCTGTTATTTTACCTGATCACCAACTGCTTGATACGATGCAGGATGGCTCATAGAAACAGAAGCATTTCCCCTCAGAGGATACTTCTCCATATTGTAGAACACAGGAAAATCTAAAACCAAATTGTTGTTTTAGTAGTTGAAATTAAACATACAAAAAAGAGGCAGGAACACACTTGTAATATCACCTCGACTAAAACTATGGCGTCAGATTTCACTTTGCAGACGACGTCAAGTCCGTCACTTGAAATACATAATCAAAATACTCAACTCACCATTTTTTCTTAATTGTTCTGCAAAATAAGAAAGGATAATCCTCAAACGGAAGCAGCGTCTTGCCCTGGCTGGTACGACAATTAATTTCTTTACTTATTTAATCCCCCTTAGATAACGCAGCAGTACCTGATCATATGTTACAGTTACATTCAAGTCAAATTAATTTTCTTTTTGTTTTATTCGACAACGAAATATTACATTACATTATTGGTTTTGTACAAATTTAAAACACAAGATATTACATTTTGTATTGAAATAAAACTATAGTACACAATATACTGTGTTTGCAATTTATTTCTTGTTAATGACAGATAGGAGTATGAATGACGTAGCAAGTAACAGGCGCATATTGGAAAGCAGCGCATGGCCGCACACATCGTGTAGAGCAGAATGAACGAAGAGTTCACATTTCCGACACCAGAGACCTCTTTTCAACCTTTTGCTTGTGCTTTACCATTCAGTTACCTTTGTTTACACACGGTAGTTGATAATTAATATTAGCATATTATGTAAAATTGTTTAATTTTAAATTTCAGAACCTAAATTTCAAGCTGTAAAAACTCGCATACGTTCGCATGTACATGCGAAAGTTCTTACTGTATAAGGTAACTTCTTCACTACACAATAAATCAAAGAAAGAACTTGACTTAGTAGCATCGTTATCGTTAGTTCAAAAAAGAGTGCGTGGAACGCCACGCGACAGAAGTAAAACTTTATTTATTTATGTATTTTCTTCAGTTTTCCTTTTCTTTGTCACTTTCATCCTCTCACGGTATCCTCTTGCTCTTTCTGCAAATGATTTCGGTTTTTTAAAGTCTGTGTGTGCCTTTTTATGAGAATTGTAGGTTGTATAAGGCAAAATAGATTTTACCATAGGTTCACACGTATCAGTTCTATCATGCACTTCACTTACTGATGCTTCACGAGCATTTTCTAATGCTATTCTTCGTGATCGGCTTTCTCTCTTGCGTTCTGCTGCAGTTTTGGCCGTTACACTTCATGTATTTTCTTCAATTTTCCTTTTCTTTGTCACTTTCATCCTCTCACTGTATCCTCTTGCTCTTTCTGCGATTGATTTCGGTTTTTTTAAAGTCTGTGTGTGCCTCTTTATGAGATTTATAGTTTGCATAAGGCAAAATAGATTTTAATATAGGTTCGTATCAGTTCTATCATGCACTTCATTTAAAATCGTATGCATTTTCTGCTACGACTTTGTTGATTATAGCACAGTATAGTATAACAGTAGCGAAGCTCCATACAGTTTTTTTCAACCGGCGCGACGGCAGCGCTCGTAGCGGTGAGCAAGATCCACACAATATGCATGCATTGTTGCTTATGTAAAATGTCAACAATATTTTATGGAAATGCTTGTGGTGCTAAAAATTGCACCAACAGCCAAAGGAATTCTCCCGATTTGTCTTTCTTCAGGTTCCCTAAAGATCCTGAGAGGTAAGCAAAAACAGTTATTTGTGAAATTAAATTGCAAATTTGTGATTATCATGCTTGCATCCATACTAGTGCATTTACTCCTATTTCTTTTAATTTTAGGAGCAGAAAATGGCTTGTAAATGCTATATACAATTAATTATTTTTATATGTATATCATAAATGAAAATCCTAACGATGCAAAGGTTTCTAAATATATAGGCCTCTTTACAAATACCCCACCTGACCCTACTAATTTTGAAAATGTTTTAACACGAGGTTATGTTAGGCCTATATAATTGAATTTAACAAAATTAAACTGTCGAGAATACAGATAACGTGTTTAATCCTTTACTTTTTAATAATTTATCGTGTTTAACAAAATTAAGAAAAAGACAAAAGTGTTTTGCTATTGCATCTGATACTGACCATAGGCCTATCGTGCTATATGCCTATAGAACTTTACTTTCCCCCCTAATTTCTGAACTAGTACTACTACATGCTTATTGAAATTATTAAGTTTTCTTATTTGTCAGAATTTTCAGTGTAAGTACAGTATATGTTAGTAGTAGGTCAATTAAATTCTTGAAGATGTAGGGATGTAGCTTATATGGTGGACGGAAACCGGTCTGATACTTTATAAGATATACAATGTCATCGATCTTGAAACTACAACTTCTTTACATTACCATAAAGTCTATGATTTGGTGAGTTCACCAGTATGCCTTTCCGGTAATAATCTCGTTCTGGTAATTTTAAAAATAAGAAGAAATACAGCCATATATTCGTATCTTTTCAATGCTGGAAATGGCTGTTTGCTAGTTCCGTCTTGCTGACCGCTTGGGGTGCTAGTGTCGCACGATCTGTCAAAAGGATGCATTTTCCTTTCATTAGAGCTTCGCTACTGTTATACTATACTGTGATTATAGTGCAGTTCAACTTTTTTTCAAAATGTACACAGTCAAACGAAAAGAAAGATGCAGTGTAATTCTCGAGAAGGCGGTGGCTAGTGCTGTTCAACTTTTTTCAAAATGTACACAGTCAAACGAAAAGAAAGATTCAGCGTAATTCTCGAGAAGGCGGTGGTTTTAACACACTTTACCAATGTCGGATAATTTATTTAAATTTTGGATAAGCTTAATCATTGAGTTTATTGTTTTAATTTTTTTAAGTTTTGGAAATTTATATTTTTTAATTTTGGATTTGCGCGGTAACCAACCTCCGGGTTCCATAAAATAGATAATATACCTTTAGATTGCTTAGGAATTGTCTACTGCCATTGAGGAAGTAATGTCTGAAAAATTTCCTTTGATTGCTCCTAATCATTGAGTTGATCGTTTTCTGTGCAGTCCGCTCCGAAACACGTAGTTTTGAGTGTGACTGATTTTGTGACTACCGCGAGAAAATAAGTTTTACTTCAATAATTAAAATTACTGAATTAGAGCATGTTTTAATATTTTTGTTATCACTTTACATAAATATGTAGGCCAATCTATTGTACGTACCGGAAGATGTATTGTTCATACGCCACCTAATGTAATGTTCCTAGTTTTTACGGTATAAGAAAATAAAGAATAGCAAATAATATATTGTATTTGAGAATAGTCAATAAGCAAGAGGAAATCGATCCGTAATAATATAACAATAACAAAGAACAATGTTAAACAGTATAAAATGTAATAAAAATGTCGATTCCATTCAAATCAATTGAAAAATAAATCACTTACGGTACATGTGGTGTATTAATGATCAAATAATAATTGTGAGTTTAACTCAATTCAAGAGTTGTGATAATGTGACTTAATTCAATTTTCAGTTAGACTGAGTATTTTGTGTAGCCTATAAAATGGGGTTTCCATAATTTATTATTGAAAAAACGGGACATTTGCATTTTTTACTTCAAAATCGGGATACGTTAGAAATGAGAAAAATACTTACATATGCTTCTGTTGGAAGCTTTATTTTGATTACCACTTTCGTGTTTTTACGATTCCACATGTTTGACTACGTCTGACCAACCTCCATGTGAAGTGAAATGGACAATTTAACACAGCATATTGTACAGTCCACGTTGTCGTCTAAACCTTTGATGAAAGGGTTTTCTCTTGTAATAATATCGTTAAATCTGCACTTAGGTGTTGGCATGTTATTAATTAATGTGCAACACAAGAGTAGCAACCAATCTACAATCTACTACTGTCGGGGGGGGGGGGGGGGGAACAGAGACTCAAGAGTGGCTCCTCCGATTACGTTGAAGTAAAGTTTAAACTGAAGCTATTTTAAAGCCATTTTATCTGATAATAATACAAATATTTTCGGTTAAGCGAAAAAAAAAATGTTAGGGATTAAAATCCGTCAAAATACTAGTTTTCTTAAAGGTCCGAACTAAAAATAAAGTTTAAACTTTTATTGTAAAAAAAACGCTAGTGCAATCGTTTTCAATTTAGTGTGACTGATTTTCCGATTTACCCCAACCGCGAGAAAATAAGTTTTACTTCAATAAATAAAATTACTGAATTAGAGCATGTTTTAATATTTCTGTTATCACTTTACATAAATATGTAGGCCAATCTATTGTACGTACCGGAAGATGTACTGTTCATACGCCACCTAATGTAATGTACCTAGTTTTTACGGTATAAGAAAATAAAGAATAGCAAATACTATATTGTATTTTAGAATAGTCAATAAGCAAGAGGAAATCGATCCGTAATAATATAACAATAACAAAGAACAATGTTAAACAGTATAAAATGTAATAAAAATGTCGATTCCATTCAAATCAATTGAAAAATAAATCACTTACGATACATGTGGTGTATTAATGATCAAAGAATAATTGTGAGTTTAACTCAATTCAAGAGTTGTGATAATGTGACTTAATTCAATTTTCAGTTAGACTGAGTATTTTGTGTAGCCTATAAAATGGAGTTTCCATAATTTATTATTGAAAAAACGGGACATTTGCATTTTTCACTTCAAAATCGGGATACGTTAGAAATGAGAAAAATACTTACATATGCTTCTGTTGGAAGCTTTATTTTGATTACTGTAGAAACACCTTCTACATAAGAGAAATATTGTAGGAGAATATTTCAGAACAATAACCGAAACTACAATAACTTTATTGGTGAAGCACAACTACACAATATAATTAATACTTGTGGATATGAGAGTCAACTTAGACAGACTGAATTAGCTTAAGATGTCAGTTCCACTCTAAAAGCTAGCCGCTAAGCGGGCGAACGTGTAAAGTACTCAGAAACATAAACACACCGAAATGAAAGCATTCCTCCATTAGGCGATCACCCGGCGAGAAATAAGAAATAAAACATATACACAGTAAAGTACTGTATAAAGACATAAGCCTTTGATGAAATCAAACAATTACCACTTTCGTGTTTTTACGATTCCACACGTTTGACTACGTCTGACCAACCTCCATGTGAAGTGAAATGGACAATTTAACACAGCATATTGTACAGTCCACGTTGTCGTCTAAACCTTTGATGAAAGGATTTTCTCTTGTAATAATATCGTTAAATCTGCACTTAGGTGTTGGCATGTTATTAATTAATGTGCAACACAGAGTAGCAACCAATCTACAATCTACTACTGTCGGGGGGGGGGGGACAGAGACTCAAGAGTGGCTCCTCCGATTACGTTAAAGTAAAGTTTAAACTGAAGCTATTTTAAAGCCATTTTATCTGATAACAATACAAATATTTTCGGTTAAGCGAAAAAAAAATGTTAGGGATTAAAATCCGTCAAAATACTGGTTTTCTTAAAGGTCCGAACTAAAAATAAAGTTTAAACTTTTATTGTAAAAAAAACGCTAGTGCAATCGTTTTCAATTTTAATAGAGCACGCACAGATTTCTTGTAAACATAATCCTTGAAATTCATAAGTTTATTTTGTTTATTGTTTGTTGTCAATGTTCAAAACCTTTGCTAAAACCACTGTTTAAAACCTAAAAATATCGTTCAAATCACCAAAGTGATTGTCATTATTCAATTAATACTAATAAAATATAGTTTTAAACATTCCAAAACAGCTGTTTTTAAAATTGATTTTTATTTGTCAACAAGTTTTACTCCCGTGGCAGGCAAGAGTAATCTAGCCGTGCTGGCACTGAACTGATGTCACGTCATATGCAATCGAGAACCGTGTGTATGTAATTTTGCCAACAGAAGCATGGAGATAAGGTAGCACCGGTATCGAAATACCAACATCTTAATATACCTCGTTAGATTTAAATTTATCACTAGAAGTGCTGCCTTTTTCAAATGGAATAAATTGAATAAGCCTAATGTACTTCTATTATAAAGGATATTTATAAAAGAAAAAGTGGTACATTTGGAAACAGTTGGGACACATGGACATTCTAACAAAAAAAAGGACCGTCCCGGAAAAACTGAACCGAATGGGAACTTAGATATAAAAATCTTCATAGAATTTACAATACAAATAATATAGAATTCAGTTAAAATAAACTAAATGTTAGTATATAAAACTGTTTTGATAATATGTATTTTACGTGTAACATATTTACAGGTAAATTACTCATCCAACCCTGGCTGCGAGAAAATCCTCATTTCCTTCGACAAGGGCCTCATACGAAAAGTATGAGTAAGCGACCATGAATTAAGGTATTGGTGGAGGAAACGATATTACTAAACTTTCAACTAAACTTAAAAAATAAAAGAGTGCGTGGAACGCCACGCGACAGAAGTAAAACTTTATTTTATTTTTTAATTTTTTCAATTTTTGATTATTGGATTTTTTTAATTTTGCATTATTGGACATTTTAATATTGGGTATTTGGACTTTTTAAATTTTGGATTTTGGACTTTTTAATTTTGGATCTTTGAATTTTTAATTTTGGATTTTTAAATTTTCGATCTTTGAATTGTTTATTTTTTGATTTCTTAAATTTTTTATTTTTGGATTTTTAAATTTTTTATTTTATTATTCATTAAATTTTGGATGTTATAATTTTTAATTTTCTTTTTTTTTAATTTTGGAAATTTGTATTTAATAATTTTGGATTTTTAATTTTGGATTTGCGCGGTAATGAACCTCCGGGTTTCATAAAATAGATAATATACCTTTAGATTGCATATGAATTGTCTATTGCCATTGAGAAAGTAAGGTCTGAAAAATTTCCTTTAATTACTCCTGATCATTGAGTTGATTGTTTTCTGTGCAGTCCGCACCGGAATAAGTAAGTAATTTCGTTCGGTTTTGAGTGTGACTGATTTCGTGACGGTTTTAGTGTGACTGATTTTCCCGATTTACCCTCCACCTCCACTAAAGAAGTTTTACTTCAAAAATCATCTTTTTCATTTTTTGTCATTTCTGACGAGACTATCCGAGGTACTCGTATAAGGACCAACCTTAGCTCAGATTAAAGCTTATTAAATTCCTTACAACTTTCATGCTCATGACTTTTCTGTAGGACGTGTCATTTTGCCGATATCTAATTCGAAAAATGAAGAAAACTTAAAATTTTCACTTTAACAACAACAAAAAGTCAATCTTTGAAAAGCCTTAGGGATCTCAGTAAATGTATAACTTAAAAACGATTTTGGTATTTTTTAGAAAATTTAATTTACTTTAAAAAGCTATGAAATATTGTTTCCAACAACGCATAGTTTAGGAGACTTTGTCAAAAAAACAAACAAAAAAGTCCGAAAAAATCACTGTTTTTCGACCACCATTCAGCGAGCACAGGTTTCTGAGGGTTGCAAATCTGGACTTGTATTCCCAGTAATGGTCCGAAACACCTCTCCAAAAATTAATACTCCATTTCATATAAGTTCCGATGTAACATTTGCCTGGGCTAAACTGTAGATATCACCGATGAAAAGTCACTATTCGTATACGAACCTTACATATGGACATTCTGATAGTAGCAAAGTGCTGTGAGGCAAATTCACCTGCTCCCCTTAGACTTAATTTTATCCAAGCATTGTTATCGTCATTTATAGCAATTACAAGTAACTTACTACGATACGCTCATTTTGTTTATGTACTATTAACCATTCATTGCGAATATGAGAGTACGCGTGCTCATCACTCGACTGAGATAACTATGCATGTTATCACGTGCCGACTGTTTACTCCAGTTGGGTGGGGGTAAACGATAATGCAGATTCCTGTTATCAGTGTCATTCATGTATCGCGTTTCATCATTCGTAAATTTACATAACGAATAATCTTTACAGGAACTGATTTGAAATGAAATGAATCTCGTTAGCTACATATCATCAGTGAACCCGCCAGTCAGATTAATGCCGAATGCATCATTAATTTTTGTGATGAGTTCCTAATTACTGTTAACTTTACGAACAGGTTGATGGATTTCAGCGGGAATATTCCAGTTGTATAATAATTATTGTACCATAGATTTGCAAGTTAAAGCTTACGATGGACAGGGAACTACTGTAATAAATTATCTTAACCATTCTTATAAATCAATTTTTTTTATCATAGGTAATCCCACGAGAGTTGACGAGTTTATCGATAAATTCACGACTAACCATAGCCTAAACGAGCGCAAACTAGTTTTGTTATTCGTGAGAGCTTGTTAAGTTCTAATAACAGTCGAACATCGTACGACGTTTTATGTTATTTGTAATCGTAATTTTTAAACGGAAAATGATTTCAGTTAGCCTGTGCTTAGAATAGCAATGAAAAAACGTTTTGGTAATTTCGTATGTAGCAGAATTCAGGCAAGAAATATTTGCTGAAAATAATAAATCGTGTTCTATTTGTAAAGAAATTTTTTTTTATATCTCTTCAGTTATAGAAAAGGAAATTAACGAACTAATATTGAAAAATATATGATAAGGAGTTGAGACATTTAGTGCATAAAAAGAAATGAAGTTCGTAAGTAATGTTTTGAGCGAAACTAAATATCGTGCTGGTTTAAGTTTGTGCTTCGGCAAAAACCGTCTAGTTTATGGACCAAATTCTCCAACGATAATAGTAGTAGTAGGAATAATAGTATTAAGAAGTGGTTAAAACGAAGTAAATTGATAATTGTTTATTTGTACGAAAGGGAAAAGAACGACAGTGACATCTGGTGATATCGTCAATAATCACTATAACGAGCTAGCAGCTTTATCTTTACCTCAACGGTCGCCCGTAAAATGGAATATCTATCTATCTACTCTTATACAATTCAACGGCCCTAAATAGCGTGCTTGCTCGCCCGCTTCGTGAGACATCGGGTATACTCGGCGATGTTCGTCTCTCGCAGTCTAAACTTTCATGACGACTACAAAATTAGGAAGGAAAACCGTTTCTTATTATTTAAGGCCTAAGTGAAATGAACACAATGAACAAATATTCTAATTTTATTTTTACTTACAATTTTCATAGCTCTGAACCAGAAACATTTTTAATAACCTACCAGTGTAATTTACTTAAAAATCCTGGAGTCAATGAATAATGGCGGGCGAAGCCGGGGGCAACAGCTGTAAAATATTGATGGTTTTATCTCTTGAAATATCGCTGATAATAATAATCCAAACAAACCATTCCTTCCCTTGAAACGTTATATCATTTCTGAAAATTACACTGAATTGATAAAATAAAATTCACATCATATTCATGTCAATAAACAGCTGAGAAACAATACGTATTATGTGTTCACGGGTTCTTTGGAACTGCATAATCGATTCTGATATTGTTTTCCCAGGGGGCGCTTTCATGTCGTGGAATGTACTCTAAAGCAGGAATTTTAGCTGTTTCATTAATTATTAATGGCTTAGTTTATGAATGATTCGCGTGCAAGTGTTAATAAATATAATGCTTTAATAATTATTATACTCTTAATTTTTAAAAGAATTATCGTGGCGAAGCCACGGGCACCTCCTAGTTATATACATGGAGAGAGTTCTGTTAAATAATTGAATTGAATTGAATTGAATTGTTTTATTCGTCCAATATATCATTACATGATATGGGACACGTCATACAATAATAATCATACAATAATAATAATACAATAATAATCATACAATAATTTAACTTAATGAATATAATAAATACATATACAATTTACCCATCTAATAACACAAATATTCATCTACAGAATAGTATGATTCATTACATAGGAAAGCAGATAATTGAGTCTTGAATTTGGTAAAAATTTTCAATTTCTTTAATTTTGGTAGGTAATTTATTGAAAAGTTGTATTCCATTATGTGTGAGAGAATTTTCAAATAATTTTGTATTGTGACTGATTAAGGCTAAATTCGATTTTCCTCTTGTATTATGAGAATGTATTGCTGAATTTGTTGTGAATTTATTAATGAACGATTTTACGTGCAAAATAACATAGAACATGTACATACATGGTAACGTCATAATGCTTAACTTTTTGAAATATTGTTTACAGCTTTCGAATCTTGGAGTATTACAGATTATTCGTACTACTCTTTTTTGTACCCTGAAAACTCTATTGGAAATCTTCATTCCCCCCCAAAACATTATACCCTGTTTTAATAGGCAATGAAAATAAGCAAAATACGCTGTTCTAATAATATTCATATGAACCGAATTCTTTAACGTTTTAAAGGCAAAGCCAAGTTTACTAAGCTGTTTCGTCAAGTTATCTACATGGACTTTCCAATTTAAATTTTCATCAATCCATACACCTAAAAATTTTGTGTGATGTTTGTAAGAAATCTTCGTATCAGTTAAAATAAAATCAGGGAAAATTAAACTTTTGTTTACTTTATGATGGAAACCAATTGAAACTGTTTTATCGATTTTTATAATAAGACCATTTTCATGAAACCAGGGTATGAATCTCTCTTTTAATTTCTCTAGATTTAGATTTATACTTCATTTATATCCCTTCCTGAAATTAAAAGATTTGTATCATCAGCAAATATTGTTAATTTGATATCATTACAATTTTCGATAGTTTTATCTAAATCATTTATATATAAGCTTATATTAAGATTCAAAATAACATAAAAATATTAACACTCATAAACAATTGGACACAGTTCTTATTTAGATAATGAAGAGAGTACTCGTCACTTTTTTATCGTGTTTTAGAGAATAACAGTTTGCAATATATTGAAAACTGTGGTAATTATCATGTAAATGCTTTCAGACTATACTTTTGCATCGCCATATTGATACCTGTTATAAAGCAAGGATATATTTATTAGTCATACAAATTGTGATAAAATGCAATTGTAGGGAGTCCCATACTTAAAAGGAGATTCTCTTCGTAAAGCACACTTATTTCGTTAGCTATCGCTCTTCAGAGGACAGATGTATTGGCGAATCAGCGGCGAAGCGCGAGATGGGGCTCCCGTCCCAAAATCTTAAAGACTTTCGGCTGTGAGGAAATTTTCAAATATAGCATACAAGAACTACTGTTTAATGGTAAACGTCTTTACACGTTTTAACATACCAAACATAAGTATTACTTTTATACTTATTATTGTCGTTATTGTTATTGTTATTATTATTATTATTATTATTAAGTTATTATTAGTAGCCTAAATCTAAGCGAGGTTTTCGCATTTCGTCCCTTTTGGCATGTGTCCAGGAAAGCTGTACAATTAGCCAATTAATTAAATTCACTGGAAATACATTATATACAGTTACACAAGAAGTGCTCAAAATAAGTGCAGGTTTCTCAGAATGCAGTGGCAATTAATGATGTTTGTGTATGATTCAATGACATGTAGGTTAAATAGGCTCTTAACTTTAGAGTGGACGTAGAGGTTACAGCGAAAACACCTCCAAAATGAAAAGTAAATAGATTAATTCTTGCACACAATTAAACGTGCTTAAAATTAAAATACTATCATTAAAGTTGAATGCAGATAAGGTCAAAGTAGCCATACATTAAATTTCTAAAAAAGTATATCTTCCTTCAATTTATATGTGTCTGAACATGATACATATATCTTATATGGGGCTTTGATACATCAAAATGAAAAATGTTCGATATATCGAAACGAAACCTGTTTGACTTACAGGATCAAATTCGGTAAAATTCCATATGGAGTTAAGCACACTTCAGAACGGAATTTTCTTCAAGAACCAGAAAATACGCACATATTTCATTATGGGGAGAAGTTATGTCTTTACGACTGGTGTGGTCCATCCCACTCACCCTGAATTATGTATTATTTTATAAGCAAACTGACGAAAAATGGCGATTTTCCGCCATATTTAGTTTCTAGAATTGGCACAAGAAACACATTATTGACGTTACATCACGACTGAATCCTCCAAACAGAGTGACAAACATTAGGAATCACGAGTAAGAATTAATAAGCCACTTAGCCACGTAGAGTTACGTACGCCACTGCTAAACTAATATCACTATTCCTAACCTAACTACCGCTAATTTGTCACTAACACTAATAACCATTGTTCCTAACCTAACTGCCACCACATGGATATGGCACATTACGAAACGAAATTTAGTATGACCCTGCTAAACTAACATCATTATTCCTAACCTAACTGCCACTAACCTACATCCACATGTTATAAACGCTAATTTCACTTTCCTAACCTAACTGCCCCTAGCCTAGAGCATTGTACTGATACGCAAGGTACAAGAAACTTCGGTGAGGAGGGGGGGATCTTTAATCAGCTTACATAAGCAGAGTCCGTGCGAACGCGAGATGGGGGGGGGCGTTCTTCATTGGGATTAAGCCCCATTCTTTTGTAAAATCAATGTTATGCTAGATACTTTCTTTTTTATTTATCATTTGCCACAGGAAACCCTATAATTTACTGTTACCGGTTCACGAGTTGTAGCCCAAATTTTTCCCGGGAGTGCACAGATTCAGAATATCTCCCAGTTTACGTGCAGCCATTTTGGTGTATCAGAAACTGTAAGAGGCAGACAAACAGAAAACGCGAAACATGATAATCCTAAAAATGATCACTTCAACCTATTGTGAAGGGATAATAATAATTTAACATTTTTAAAATTGTCATCGAAAATGCATAGACACCCTACGATTATATTTTTGTTGTACAAACATTAGTACAGTTCTTATAAGAAATCTAAGTTTACTTCTTTAAGTGACTTTACGATTTAATTTATCATTGAAATGAATACAAGAATAGTAACAATGAGACATGTTACCTTCCTGCTCGATAGAGGTAAAGCTGTGTAAACGGTGTTGACGACATCTCCAGAACACAGTTGACATTCCAGGAGTTAGAGCTGAACTGAAGTGCTTTTCTGTCACCGGTACATGGATCATAGATCTTCAAGATCTGTCGATATTGTGATTGCTAGATTCTACTCATGACGTATGTTAGCATGTATGGGAAATGGTCTTTGTGGTTTCCGTTCGCAAGCAAGAATTGTGATGGAAAACACTTTCAGTCACCGTGTTCCAGTCAAAACCTAAGTGATATCCTTCGTAAATTAACATATAATATTGTGGAAAATACTTATGAGAACTTCACTCCATATTAGATATTTACATTAACGAACCTGGCACAAATATTGGCTACGTCAAGCCTGAGACCTATACTGATTACATGTACTAGTTGTACAATAGGGTACTGTAATGCAAGATTCCCCTTTTAAACGAAAATGAACAATTTGCCTAGTTTTGGTGTCGGAAGTTAAAAAAATGCTGTTTCTGTTTTAGTTTTGCGCGGATTTTTAAATTTAGTTTTTTTTTTGTGGGAACTGCACGACAAAGATTGTCTAGTATGTAGAAGTACAGCGATAATACAAAAGCATTCTATAAAAACGAATATACTAGAATGTAGCAATTTAGCACTCTCTAACATAAGTTATAATCATCATAGTAACCTCAGTTTAAATTTTAACTTAAATAATATTTTTATTTTACAAAATATGAACCAAACGTAAAATACGATTCGGCAGACAGAGGTAATCAAGGCATCAAAATTTAAGAAGTAATTGCTGTTGTATTTGACCAAAACCTATCAAAACACAATGAATCCAAGAAGATGAAAGAAAAATAGAATGAAAACTTTTAGTTACTACCATTAGCTCAATTTGTTCATATAGGTTAAAATTGCAATCAGTTCACAATTTCTCGTACATGCGTATTAAAAAACACGTCACTTTACATGTAAAATATGTAAAACGATAAAACCTTAAAATGTCATTATAAAAGCTTGTCTCATTTCTGTCACATCCGCCGATAGAAACAGGCCAAGCAGCGTGATTACTACAGATCTGAGGATGGACTATTAAATCCGAAACATGTCGTCGATTCAAGAGAAGCTTTTATGATGACATTTTTAGGTTTTACATATTTTAAATGTAAAGTGACTTGTGTTTTTTAATACACATGTACGAGCAATTGTGAACTGATTGCAATTTTAACCTGTATAAACGAATTTAGCTAATGGAGGTAACTAAAAGTTTTCAAACCTAAGCTCAATCGGAAAAATGAAACTTGTTGAAGAAAAATAGAAGTTTCCTCTCATTTTAATCTGATCCATCAGGCATCATGTTCATTTGCTTTTGAGTGACATTGTGTAAAAAGTGAGTCTGAACTGCAATGGCTTAACCAACACCACCTAAACAAATGCCTTCTCATGGCAATGGCTTAACTGTCTATTAAGAAAATATTTATTCCCACTGAGAACTTGCTCGAGTAAATAATTACGCTAAGATAAAAATACAGCTCAGCAGCTCAGTCGAACTATGTCTACGCCTTTTTTGATATGAGATGTGACGTTAAAACAATTTCCAAATCATCCCACAAATAGTGAAGTAATTCCTTCTGCAAACCGAATCCTTTATTTAAAAGGTTAGGCAAGAGGCTGTCATATTTCTTTTTAACATTTAACCTCTTATTTAGAGAGTTATGTAAAAGTATGATAATTCAAGTTTGCTTAACAAATTGATTTCCTTATATAAAGGATTAATACGTGTGGACAATATAAGTATGAAATTTTCAGAAGCCGCAACACTACATATTTGAAAATTGAAGCATTACGACGGCCATACGATCCATAGCTCTGTTCAGCACTTTCTTCAAGTGTTTACACAGAACCTGTCTCCTATGACTGATTGCCCTAATGGTCTACTTTTCAGACAGACAAGTTATGTCATATGCAGTACTGTGAGGCACACTAAGTAGTGATTTTTGTAACCGGGCTCCCACTGTTATTGTACAGTTAACATTCAAGATAGATATATAAGCATTCATGATCACAGATTATTGTCTCTGTTGGACATTACATGAGAATATTATAGGAGAAAAATTCCTCCGACACTGGCGCTGTGAATTGAACTCCGGCTTAGCTCAGTTGGTAGAGCATTGGCGCGAATAGCCAAAGGTCCTGGGTTCAAATCCCAGTGTCGGAGGAATTTTTCTCCTATAATATTATCATGTAATGTCCAACAGAGACAATAATCTGTGGTTCAAGAATGCTTATATATCTATCTATCTGGAGATATTTTTGTTCGCACTAAGAAGAAATAAACATGGAATGTGCGTGCGCTAAAGAAAGAAACGTCTTCATTCTTGATAGTCGTATTCGCACGTAGCAACCCTTATATAAGAGGAAGTCACGTTCCACTTGCAATATTTCGTCATTTAGTGCATTTATATATCTCGTGATGAGAGCTATCATAATGATGTGAATGAACTTGAGGAGGTTAATATTCAAGAATTGTGATAGAAATAGGCCTACGCAATCCACTGTTATGTATGAACTACTGGCGGGCTTATTCACAAAGTAATTGCTCACGTGACCATTATCAGTACAGCAAGGAAAGCATTATGCCCACTTTTAAGGATACAGGTGTAAAAGGATGGGGACAGCGGTAGGGACATGCCCTATAGCATTGCAACTTCTGGCCTCATTTACTGGCTCCTACGAATGGATAAGATTACAGTGAACGCCGCTAATGTAATAGCGGATAATGTTGTCAGTCGATTAATGTTATCATTTTTATGAAGTCCCGTACGGATTAATACTCATACATTCAAAAAATGCTATTTATTATGATCAAAGATTCGGTTTATGTTATCATATTTTCCTTCTTGTGGCTTTATTTCAAGTACTGTACGTCATTCAAAATTTCGTTTTATGGGTTTCGTTTCTAACTCAACTGCTACTGGAGGTAGCATTACAATTCCCAGCTCACAGATTGACCAGTTCGAGGGGGTGGCATTGCCTAACTTTCTCTTTTAAGCAATAAAACATGTTTCAACCCTCAGCTTAGCGGCTGCTTTTGATTTATGAAGATAACAGTGTTGACATACAGTGGTGGTTAATGTAAAATGAAAATACTTGAACAGACAAACGTTAGATGTTTTGCTATGGGGTGTTCACCACAGACCAGTATAGAATTCCAAAAACACTCGTAACTCGTAACTGAGTATGAAGTGTTGGTTAATGGGCTCCTAAAGGAAAATAAAACAATTAAAAACTTTGTTACTGGTTGAAAAAAATTGTTGTTTGCAGTCTATTATGAGTGGTTCAATGGTTCACAGTTAGATATTATTTTATGAATAAGTAGCTTTTAATTCTGTTTTGTAGTTTATTATTATATATTTATATTAATAAATAACCTACAATTAATTCTTTCGGTTACTGTTATCAACCGGTTAAAATTATCAGATTGGCTGCATCCCGAAGTGATCACAATAAACGGCGTGCACTGTATATGAAAGTGCCCTATGGTGACATGCAGTCGTGACAAGAACATCTATAAACCTTCAACTTCCCTTACATACCAAACGTACAGCCCTTTCGTTTCGTTCCCGGACAACTGCCTGCTCCCGCCAAGCAGAGCACTTCGCACTTTGTAAAAACCAGACCTGAAGTTATATGAGGTTACAACTATCGTAACCATCTGATGGCGAATGACCAGGTGACCAAATGGTGAAAAAGAAAAGCCGGGACACCTTACCGAAAAATATAATATTCAAACATTTTCCAGTGTGTTTTTATGCCAGTATAATAATTATGATCTTTACGAATAAAACATTAAAACTGTTGCAATTAGAAAAATAATACAGTATTTGGAGAGTAAATGTGGATATTAATCGTTCAAAGTAAGGTCATTGCTATTTTTTACACTTTTGAGAACTATGAATCAGGAGCTCCTACTTTTCTTTTCCTAGTCTATCTAATAAAAGGAAAATCTGTCTTCAGTGTAGCCTATCACTGTACTGTACTGTACTGTACATGCATTTTCTTTTAGCATCTTCACTGTAAATTGAAACCAATTTAACTCCACTCAGAGCAAAAATTAACAAACTAGTGGGCAGTAATAGGCAGAAAGTAAAAATGGCCAGCACAAGTCAGTGTCAGGCATTAGTAGCATGAACCGATAGAAACTATAGGCCTACTTTCAGTCAGATGCCAATTTAATCCATGGCAGTAACGAATTATATCGCAAAAATCTCTAAGCCTGCAATCGAGTATATCTGGTAGACAATATTATTGACAATTTTCGGCCAAGAAAACACAGCATCATACCAAACATATAACTTATTGTGGGTGCCACTTCTTAAAGACTTTTTTCCAAGAACTGCCTCTACCTGCTGCCACTCTTATCCTCTTCGACTGCCAATCAGTGAATAGAAAGGTAGTTTACTTCACTTGAGAAGTGGTGAATGATAGCGGCAACACTAGGGAAATCCACGCGATTACAAGAGCACCTGTTCTTTGTCGGTGTCGGCGCTGGTGCAGATTTTTGGATTAGGGAGCAATACTATTATATTCTTTTGTAGATAAACAATGGTTTGGGACGAGGTCTTCTTAAAATGGCACCAACAGTATATGTATATATTTTTTAATAGTGGTAATAACAATTTCTCAAAACGGGATATTCAGATGTCCTGAAAAAAAATTTCTCGGGATACTGCGACAGTATGCTCACCCTGCAAATGAAGAATGAGGAAAGGCGAACAGTGAATGAAGTGAAAAGATGAGGGGAAGGGTAGAAGAGTGTGGAATGGAAACGAGAAAACTCCGAGAACTCCCGAAAAATCCCCTTTATATACAGGACGAATAGGTCTTTAACGTCGCTGAGCTTAGAAAGAATTTAGAATAAAAAATCTAGGATGTCGCTTCACAGCTAATTTAACTGCTGAATCTGAAGACTTCAACCTAATTTACTGTGTTCTTTTAGAGCACTGATAAGTGCAAATTAGACGTTCCAAAATGTATTCTTTAATTTAGCAATACCATAAATTATAATGAAGACATAATTTGAAGGAAGATTGCTGGATAAATGTAATTGGATTTTCGTCAAGAAAAACTATTTTTATACAAGGGAGAATCAAATGAAAACCACAATTACTTTTTTTCCACTATTTTTCTGCAGGAAGAAAGTTTGCTTGTACATTATTTTTCTACATAATCCCCTCCCAGTTCAATGCACTTATGCCATCAGATAGGAAGTGCTTCGGTACCGCATGAGAAAAATTATTCTGGTTGACACTGAAGGCACTCATTCACCGCCGATTGGATGTCTTCATCAGACTTGAACTTCTGCTCTCCAAGGAGCTTCTTTAATGGACTAAAGATGTGGAAATCTGATGGTGCCAAAACTGGCAAGTATGGCTGATGTGGGAGGCTCCTGAAGCATATGTCATCTATGGTTTTCATGGTTGCACGAGCAGCATGAGGACGAGCATTATCATGTTGAAGCAAAACACCTGCTCTCAGCAAACCTCTTCACTTTGTCATTACATTAGTCATAGTTGTCAGTATTTTTCATATCGTTTTCTTAGAAAATAAATAACTCGATTATAAAATTCAAGTTTCGTTCGACTTTCGTTTCCGAACTGCCTACTTAGGCCTAGTACGTATTCTTTTATTGCTTCGATCGTTTGGAATCGTTGGTGACTGGTTAAAAAGAAAGAAGTCGGTGGAACGAAAATACAGAAAGAATATATTAACTGCAAGAAAGATTGGTTAAATCAGCAAGGGACAATAAACCATAGCGAAAAGGGAGCTTAGGTCGTCCATGAAAAAAATGGTTTGATTAGGCTTCTGTTCTAAGGAAATACGAAGAAGATAATGGTTGTGACGAATTTATTTTGAAAACTCCAGTCAGGAGAAACATATTTTGTAACACGCCGTGCTACATATTGGTGAGACCATGTTTGTTTTTATATTATTTTATTTCGTTTTATTTTAACTGTTACCTAAAATCCAAAATTTAAAAAAAACTTCGTATGATTTTTAAATGACTTCTTTTAACTTGGCTACATAACACTTTCTTGGCGGTTGATTTACAGTTGATTGTCATTACCAACAACGAATTTTTTTCTTGTACTGTTTTCTATATTTATCCGAAGTCATGTCAATATTATATATTGTTCGTGCAAGCTCCAATATTAGGGGCGGGAGTATGAAAATTTTAAAATCTCTGAGCCCACCCAAAGTTTTTCAAAAGTTGGCGCCACTGGTATTTATGATCCGGTAGAGAAATTAAAATTAAGGGAGAGTTATTATCATTTTGGGGGAACTTCCGGCACGTGTCAATAGAATACTGATAACTGTGTATCTGTGGAATTCGAGCTTATGAAATTCTCAGCTACTCCTCAGCAGCACGCTCTTCGAATAGGTTCAACATCTTCCTTCACTCCAATCTTTCGTATCTTATGCAAATTTCAGGCGTAACTTTTTAGCATTTTTTTTTAATCCGGAAAGTCAGATGTGCATAATTCTGTTTTAAAGAATTTTACCGTTATACTTAACTAAGTTCAAAATCTTCAATGTTATGTGAGGAAAAATTACTATAAGTAGGTTTCCCACCATTGATTTATGTGGTGTATAGAAAAATCAATTTGATTTACTGTGGAAGTGCAAACGAAAAACCTATTTTTAAACTGAGAGACACAACAGGAAAATCAAAATCTATTGAAGGTGAGTTATAATACCAAAGCTATTTTATCATGTTCTATCTTGCTTCAGTTTTAGGGCTGAAATTCTTGTCCAAAGAAGGGCGTACCTTGGGTAATGTTGACTTTTATCTTTTTATCTGTTTTTTTCTGTCTTTCTTTCTGTCTGTTTTCTGTTTCTTGTTTGCTTGCTTGTTTGTTTGTTTGTTTCTTACTTTCTTTCTTTCTTTCTTTCATTCCTTGTTTCTGTCTTTCTATTTTTATTTAATTATTTATTGGGTGTTTGTTTTAATTTAATTTTATGTACACATAATAATAATAATAATAATAATAATAATAATAATAATAATAATAATAATAATAATAATAATTCATAAGTGCGGCCCTAAACTCAACCCATGGAGCATATAGTTTTAGATGAATACTTCTAAGAGAAAACATTTAAACATTTTCTAATTATTGTAAGCTAGAGGTTTGATGTGTTATTGAATTATTTTTATATGTGCATCCTTACATCGTTAGTTCTGTTTATCAGTCAGCTGTACTTATGTTCCTTATTTTTATTGTTGAATTACTCTTTGAACGTCATGTTAATGACAAAGGAGATTTTGATACAAAAGTGTCTTCTCTACCCTACAGGCTTATTCCATCTATGATTCAAATAATTCCATCAAGTAGTATTCCCAATTGTCTAATTACAACCAAGCAGAGTTTTCTGCCTAAATTGTTACACCTGAATATCGTTTTTGGCAAGCACCTTAAATTCACAGTTAGTTGCTATAATATTTTAAAATTATTGCGTTTTATTTTATATTATGTTTAATTATTGTATTATTTATGGACTTCCCTTAATAAATATTCATGCTATTGTTATTATATTTAAATCACGTGTTTGAAGAGTTATGAATAATAATTATTATTGTCCAGTAAATATAAGTATACCGTTTAGTCTGTTTCGGGGCCCACTTATATTTTGTGCAATTAATTTGTAAAAACTGTTGTATTCTTTGGTGCAGAAGTTCTAAATGCCTATTTTGAAATGGCGTTTCACTAAAAAAATAGAGTAGAATTTTTAGGCAAATATGTACATAAATATGTACTAGAAAATGATGGAATATGTTGAAAAATATTTAAAATCATAAAAATATGTCTATTTAATACCATTTATTTATCATCACGATTAACAGGCAATCATGCATTCGATTTTTCTGCAGAGTGAACAATTATTAAATGCTGTAAGTTCTCTAAGGTCATTGATTGACGCCTGTCTGAAAGAATTTTTTTATAAGCGGAATTTGATATTTGAGCTCGCCTTCCACCGCTGGGACCCGGGATCGAATCTCGGTGGATCCACGTGGAACTTGAGGTGGACAAAATGGGGTTGGGGAAGGGTTTCTGGGGTGCTCCTGCTTCCCCTTTCATATGTCATTCCACCATATATCTAATGGATTCCGGTGAAACGTTTGCACTCATATCTTATTATTAGAGACAACTGTTTTCGAAGGTGCTAAATGCGATTTTTTTCTCGAAAAATCACAGAAATATCATAATCGAATAGTTCTTAATAGAAGTATTATATTATATTAATAATTGGTGTACAACTTACAGAATCCAAGCAAATTACTTCGGCAGATTGCAGAATTCATTCATTGGTCATGGTATCTAAGAGTAAAAAAAATCATGGTTTTGAGAGGATCGATGTTCCGGCAATTTTAGCACTGTTACACTCGATATGTGTAATCCATACCTGTTGATAATATCGTTAGAGAAAATAATAAAGAATTAACCGTTTTAAAAGCTTTTCATATAGCTGATGGCTTTTGGATATCATGATGGCACTGTAAACATTGAGGAGAACTGTTATTCCTTTCAATTAAAATCCAAAATTGTCAACTTTACTGAAAACTGTAAACAGATAATGCATTCATTTTTTGTGATATGCCTATACATAAGTAAAACCGGATTTCCATTACTTGTCGGCTAAAATAGACCAACTTTTTTTTTTCCTGCGGAAACTATTATTTTTTTCTCGTCACATGTAGATTTTTTGTTACATAGTTATCGTGAGTAATGTGCCTGAAAAGCTGCCAGGGGACTTCTCTTCAATTCTGTGTATGCATAAGTGCGAGCAAACCTAGCTTCTGTATCTTATTGAAAGCGGGAAGAAATACTACCACAAATGCTGCTCATTCTTTACATTTAGTGCATTTTTAGTAAGTTACTAGCTCTCAGTGGCGTAGCCAGAAAATAATTTCGGGGAGAGTCAAAAGTGCCGGGGGGTTTCGGGGCTCACCCCTGGAAAATTTTTAAATATTCAACAAATGAATATCGCATTTTACGCTATTTTAACTCTGGAAAACTAGTTAGAAAATTTGTTTACTATACTCTAAGAAATGCCAACTTAAACAAGAAATCGTTACCTAAGTTATAACACATTACTATTTATAAGAAAAGTTAAATAGCACATGGAACAGTGGAAATAATAGGCCTACATTTACAAGTTCAGTAATTCATTATTAATTAAATTAATTAAATATTTGATAAAATTGAGCTTAGAGCTAATAGAATTTTAGGTTTTGATTTCGGGGGAGGTCCGGACCCCTGGACCCCCTCCCCTACGCCACTGCTAGCTCTACGTAACTACAAATAAAGCGCTGAGCTCGCAATATGAGTATTTCTCAGGGAAATAGAATAATGCTTGGTTGGCACATACCTATATCAGATCCTGAAGTATTCCATGTAATTTGCTATCTGCTCCACATCGTCACCAGCCCGTCACATGCTCCCTAAGCTGATGAGTGGTCTGTCTGTACCTGCAACAACAATAAGCTCCTTACAGGTAACCCACGTTATGACGTAATAGATACGTCATCGTGCATTCAATCACACCATTCATAGAATTAATTTTTTACTATTGGAATTTTGGAAATGTTATTGTGAGAAATAACACGATACTTTGTGTGCCATCTTACACCCTCTATTAACATATATTATACAAATGTCTTACAAGAATATAACAATTACATATTACCTTCACTATCAGTGGTAAAGAATATTTTATTCTATGTTTATTTGTCACAAATTCAAGGTTAAAAGTTAATGTAATAAATTATTTAGAGTACCAGGATAGTTTTGCCATAAGAGGAGCGAAAATATTACACTGTCCACGCTTAGGTTAGCCATTTTTTTAAAACTGCATGTGCCTTTTTCGTACTACATGTTGTGATTCAACTAAACCATACTGAGTCTCAAATAGCTAAGTTACTTGGCGAATTGCCCTTAACTGTTACCATTGGTTCAGATGATAAATTTAAAACTAGAGCATCAAATTACTTGTTCTCAAAGTTTGTTAAAATTTGATTCATAATATTTATATTCTAATATTTGGATCTTTTTTTACTATTTTAGGGCATAAATGCATTTTTTTATTTAGCAGTTTTCACTATTTTTCGTCTTTAAATGCCTTGCCCCAGAAATCAGTCAATCACAGACCTGATTTACTCTATCTTTACCGAATTTGCTCTATCACCTCCTTATAAAAGTGATAAAAACGTCATCTTTCCATGATATATTCTAATCAGGTCGGAGTATCTCTAGGCAGTGATTTATGTCTCGTATGTCACCATTTCACCTAAGCAGCTGAGCAACTTACATCTGTTCATACGTTCGTTATATATTTGTATAAACAATATTTACCAATATGAACTATAGTAATAATATAATTGTTTATCTCCAAGATATCTTCAATATTAAATTGCAGCAAGCAATACTTGAATAAGTAGATATTTATTAACTGGTAATGTTTGTTCACAGAAAACAGCCACATTGATTATATGTCATGAATGCAATTTGATAGTAAATTATCTCAATATAAAATTATATTAAAATAATTCAATTTTAATACATTTTATTAATAATTCATTACATATTATTCGTTTAATTGTCATTATAAATGCTACTCGTAATTGAAACTCCCCTAGATAGATACCCTTCGACTTCGTCTCGCGGGAATTTATCGGCGATTTCCAAGTCGCTCGTGTCATTAGCTATGATAATTTTATTACCTATCAGCACAAGACAACCCTTTCCAAATAAAATTGTATTACAATTGAGTGTACCATTTAAATAATTGAACCTAATGTGACTATCGGGAATGAACTTACCGCATAAACACAGGTTTCTCTGCACTAGTATGGATATCCACTGCAACTACAGACGGTGGCCCCTATCGCCTAATGATAAGATATGCTAAATATGCCAACAGCTGTTTCCTAATCCTCCTTCCATTCTTTAATTGGCATGTATGCAGTGTACACACGAAACTGAAACACTTGTCTGAATTCATCTTACTTCCCATTCTATTTCCCACTTTCAACAATGTTCCATTTCTTAACCTTAGTAAAAGAGAGTTGATACCCAGTAAGTAAAAAAGAATTAAAAAATTTTAAAATATAATAAAAAATAAAATAAAAAAATAAAAAACTTATGTGGTTGCACTCACATAACTTTTTCTGCCCTAATAATGGGCAATGCAGCTTTCATATTTAGTCCAGTCATTTGGTAGTTTTACCTGGAAAGTTTTCCGGGAGTTTTGAAAATTGGTGATTTTATAGATTTCGACGTGCTCTTTTCGAATTTTCACTTTGCTACGTCGTATCTTTGACGCTCGCGCCGCCATATTGAAAAATGGCGCCCAAAAACAGTTTTTTTACAATATCTCCTTTCCGACTCATTTTACGATGAAAATAGGTATGTAATAAATTAAACTAGAGAAAATTTCATATAATTTATGTAGTAACGATTTTATTGGTAAAATGAATAGTTTCAGCGTACGTAAATTATAACAGGCTGTACTGCAGGAAGTGTGGATTCAGTTGTTACTGGTTCATTGTTCGCAAGAAAAACATAAGCTTAACTTTGTCAAAGTATGGCTTGCTTAAAACTAACTCCAGATAATTTTTGCAAACAAAATATGTTTTAATAAAAGTTTTAGCTCTTAATATAACAATACTCTGTGAAAAATGTAATCAAAATCGTTTGAACCGTTTTAGAGAAAATGTCGAAAAAAATAACATTTTCTTCGTGTTAAGAGAGTACATGTAAGAGAAAGTCGTCGCCAATCTATATGCAAATATAAAAATTCTTTTGATAAGAAATGGCTTGTTTCACCTTTAAAAAATGTCATCAGGTCGAAGAATATTGTAGCTGATTTCCTATGGCTTTACCATAATACCATTTTCATGTCCGCCGGCGTGGAGTTCTGGTTAGCATCGCTGACTACGAATCCGTCGGCCCGTGTTCGATCCCCGGTACCTCCTCGGATTTCTCTGAGGAAGGGAGGTCTGGTAGGGGTGCACTCAGCCTCGTGATTCAAATTGAGGAGCTACTTCATAGAAAAGTACTTCATAGAGAGCTACTTTATAGAGAAGTAGCGGCACCGGTCATGGACCATTAACGGCCGTGGGTGTCGGCATGCTGACCACATGCCCTCCAATCCTGCCATCTGCCTATAGGTAGATGACGCAGCGGTCGGGTGGTAGGCCTTGTGCCTTTGGGGATGTCGCGCCACGGAGTTTAGTTTTAGTTTAATACCATTTTCATATTAGGTCATAGATTTCAGTGTTACTAAAACAAACTAAGCTTACAAGAACTATACTTTCAGTTAGTCAAGGACAAGTTCACACTAACACATAATCTTATCTGTAAAGAACCCATAATTACAGTTACTGTATACCCGATACCAAACAAAATAGAACTAAACTCGTTTATGTCTTCATAACGTAACATGATAAATTTAACTGCATTTATACAGATAGAATAAATATCCCATTCAGGATTATAGTTTTTAGTCCAGCATTCATTTTTTAACTTTTTTAATTCCTCTCGTGCCGTAGGAAGACCTACTATAGATAGAGGAATTGCTATATTTGGCGCCAAAATTCGATGTTCCGTTTTCAATATAAATATGCCTTTACATTCTGAGGTCCTTGAATTTAAAAAGAAACGCTATTTTCAGAAACATCCTGTATGTGTGTGAGTGTGTGTGATTCTGTGCTAACAATAGTTCGAGAAGGAAAATCGTATAAAAACTAGGGATGGATCGATAGCAGATTTTCTCGATACTCGATATTCGATACCGATACTGATTTTTTCCTCGATAGGCCTACTCGATACTTCGATACTCGATACCTTCAACATTTCCAGTTTCAATAAATAGGTAGGCCTACATTAAAAATTAAAATTTGAGAGGACTGTGTAATACCAACTAAATTAATTGAGTCTGCATATTTAATGAGACAAAATTTAATATCATCAGTAGCTGCAGTTGAGAGAACTGTGTAATACCAACTAAATTAATTAAGTCTGCATATTTAATGAGACAAAATTTAATATCATCAGTAGCCTATAATTATTTTTAAACTCTACATTAAAACTAAAATCAGATTTTTAAACAGTCTACTTACAAGTTTTTGTTAAAAAATACTAGCATTCTCACTTAATTGCAGAATTTCAGAATTTCAGAATTACAAAAGTATCGAAAAAGGATCGAGCAAGTTTTCTGAAGTATCGTTCTATGCCGATACCATGCAAGTATCGAGAGTATTGAGGTATCGAAAGTATCGAGGACCCATCCCTAATAAAAACAAAATTTCATATTTGATTTGGATATCTTCTGGGGATGGGGTACGAAGACTTTCTCTTCCTTATAATGCAACTTTACAAATAAAATTTCAGTTTACGCTATTTGAAATTTTGTACACAAAGTACTTTCGTTCGTAGAAAATCAGGCTCCAAGTCTTGGGTGGCGAACAATACAGGCTAAGGATAAGACAAGTGAATATGCAATCCTTACAATATGATCTCTTATTCCATAGAGAGATTATTTTTGCGATGTGCCGAGAATGCACAGTAGGCCTATACCCGGGGCGTGCGTTCACGGCACATCACAAAAATAATGTCTCTGTATATAAGAATGTGAAGTGAGAGGGTTGTAAGGGTAAAGAAAGTTATGTGCATTTTATCAGATTATGTTTGGGTTGTTTATCCTTGGTGGATACAACACAAAGTGTGGCAATGACCTTATCTTCATTTTTACAATCACTTTACAGGAAATCCTTCAAACATTGTGCATAATTATGTATGATTAAGGTGTTGCCTACATAAAAGGCGAAATTTCAAAAGTTGTAAACTAAATTAAACTCCGTGGCGCAACATCTCTGAAGGGACAAGGCCTACCACCCGACCACTGCGTCATCTACCAAAGGCAGATTGGGGGCATGTGGTCAGCATGCCGACACCCATGGCTGTTAATGGTGGTTTCCAAGACCGGAGCCACTACTTCTCTACCAAGTAGCTCCTCAATTTGAATCACGAGGCTGAGTGCACCCCGTTCCAGACCACCCTATCTCAGAAAAATCTGAGGAGGTCCCGGGGATCGAACCCGAGCCTAAAACGTTTTGAACATAATATCTAAATTAAATATCTGCAGAAGAGATTGCATATTCCATTATGGTCTAACTGGCATTCGTTAATAAATTGGCCCACAAACTACTTCTAGCTTTTTGCATATTTTCTTTGTAATCGACAGTTTTCATCCATGTTTGTTCACTGTCACATAGCATTAATGGAGGCAATACCTTCTATATTTTTGTTTTCCCTGCCATCTCGCGACTTGGCAGAGATCCAGAACGAATTTTCTTCGAGGCTTTCTCATTTCTATGAATTTGAACCTAGAGTTTTCTGTTTAACAGTCCGATGGAGGCATCTCCGACTGATGATCCATGTATGCAAATGGAGCTTTGTAACCTACAGAGTGACAATTTTCTTATATCAACGAGAAATCGCCAGCCCATCGAGTTTTGAAGACTAGTTAACAAGGAGCAGTATCTAAACTTACGAAATAGTGCTTTGAAAACACAACCCTTGTTTTATAGTACGTAGTCGTGTGAGTGTGAAATTTCTACCATGAAATTGTTAAAAACTAAGCATAGGAAACAGTTGTCACAAAATTCGTCAAGGCGGCTTGCCATTACTAAAATGGAATGGAATCTGTAGTAAACCAACACGTAGCTCAATTTTCTCATTAAGTATATGTGATTGTTATCATTGTATTACATGAGTTTGTAAAAAAGGCCTCTAAGATAATCTAGTTTCCTGTATCACATTTTTTTTTCTAATAATTATAATGATTTAATTTTTAATATTAATTCCTGCCTACGAGTTAATTTTGAAAGTGTCATCTGGCCCTTCAATTGAGAACAGCTGGACCACACCGGCCTACATCAACGGCATTTAGAGGCTCTTCAAGCTATGTGCTTGAGAGATTGCCCACAGTAAAGAAGTTTAGAGACTCTTCAGATAATGAAAATATATCAACCTTATAGGCCAAGTGACCTACAGAGACTGCCTTCGCCCTACATCAACAGCAAATACAAAAATAATGATCAAGTTCCTATTCAAGTAATAATTCACTTTTAACCAAATGATTTCTCCTAATCATTCGCTAACTAGACCAACGGTGTACGATTTCTTGCATAGTTATCCGAAAAAATTTCTTCACAAAGTCCATAATATGAAGGAGCAACCACAATCTTCTAAGGCCACCAACTCTTTGAGACAGGTGTCTTGTGGTTTATATTCATAGCATCAAATTAATGTATAGTCAGGTAAGTAGGTAACTATATAAAAATCAGCAAAATGGCAAATCGTACAGAATTACGATTACTTATGGTGGATAAATTAAAAGGCATCATATAATAAATTGCTAATGTACCTAACCGTATTTAACTTAATGATAAAAATCATCCAGTAAAGTGCATTAGAATTATTCTGCTCATTAAAATGCGAACAAAAATTGAAAAGATTCGTTAAAAAGCATGCTCAGTAATATTGTAGGCCTACAGTATTTTATAAATAAATGGACAGCTTAAATAAGTTACTGCTATTGTGTACATCACAACCTAGAAGCAGTACTATCAGAATTCCACCAATTAATGCACCATCATGTAACACGTAACCTAAGCCAGAACTTTTCTAAGTATTAATAACACCGTTAATAATAAATTTACTTGCTAATAATTTAATTTAAATAACAAAAAATATAATTAAAGGGCACTGACGAATGCTTTCCTTACTAAGATAAATATATTTCATTCCTATACCAACACGTTGCTCTATTGGTCGATTCAAACCGAATATGTAGACATCTTGACAATTAACGGATTTTTACATATAATGAAGTGAGTTTTCAAGAATAGGAACAAGGAAAATTCCAAATACTGCCTGCATGTGGCGTAGGTATTTTTTTCTTTAATGATTAGTTTTTCTTATAAGAATGCATAGGGCTAAAAGTATTCTTAAATTGCCCTTCTCCTGCATTGCATGAATATCCAATCAGTATTTTTTAATATGTTTGACTAGTTCACGTCGCCTATACAACATAAAAGTGAACAAATTCCGCGAAACTGCAAATCTCGCCGCGTGTCGCGGGTGTAGCCCTATTGTAAATGCCACATCAGGTTTATTTTCGTTTTCTACATCCGTTAAATTCTATTAAACATCCGTATCTCAGTATGGATACGTAATGGCTAACGTAGGGGTTTTATCCAACGACAAGTGTTTTAGACCTATTTAACTATTTAAATATTGAACGTGTAGTGGTGTCCAATTCTTCGAAGTCTAACTAACTTACAATAATTCAACTATCTTTCTTCCCTTCTCCTGTCCCTCTCTTCTTCCTCGCCCCTCCGTTCGTTTCATTCTTATCTCAATGGTCATTGTGATTAAATATCCTGAAACGAGAGTGCATTACTGTAAACAAAACTATTAAGCAAGGCGATACAAACAGTAAACAAACAGCTTATTCGTTATTTTGTTTGAGAATAATGATGGAGCTAATATTGTAATACCAATGTCAACTGTTCTATCGCAGAGTAGGCATAGAAGTATTTCGTAGATTTTAGCAGCTACCAGCATAGGTGCTGACTTGTAAAATGTATT
Source organism: Ectobius pallidus (assembly GCA_964059195.1). NCBI lineage: Eukaryota > Metazoa > Arthropoda > Insecta > Blattodea > Ectobiidae > Ectobius > Ectobius pallidus. Next base: position 81,568,138 of record CAXKWD010000002.1, on the reverse strand, counting down.
AGGGATGCTTACTCGGAATAGGAAAATCACATTCAAGTTTAAAATAATTAATGTTGAAAATCCTTCTTCATTACAACAAACAATTATTAATAAACATAAACACTCGGTTCATAGTCTACTTAATCGATAACACTGGACAACAAAACTGACCTTCAAAAAATTTTTTTGCACAAAACATATCATTTCTTATGTATTTTGATGTGCTGAGTTCAAATATGGCCTTTGTTTTTGTCTAGCACCCTCAGTTTTTAGTAAATCGTATACTTACACTTCTAGTCGTTTATAAATAAATCGTAAAGTCACCGTAATATCAAAGACTAACTGGTAATATTTTTTTACACAAAACATATCATTTCTTATGTATTTTGATGTGCTGAGTTCAAATATGGCCTTTGTTTTTGTCTAGCACCCTTAGTTTTTAGTAAATCGTATACTTACACTTCTAGTCGTTTATAAATAAATCGTAAAGTCACCGTAATATCAAAGACTAACTGGTAATATTTTTTTACACAAAACATATCATTTCTTATGTATTTTGATGTGCCGAGTTCAAATATGGCCTTGGTTTTTGTCTAGCACCCTCAGTTTTTTAGTAAATCGTATACTTACACTTCTAGTCGTTTATAAATAAATCGTAAAGTCACCGTAATATCAAAGACTAACTGGTAATATTTTTTTACACAAAACATATCATTTCTTATGTATTTTGATGTGCTGAGTTCAAATATGGCCTTAGTTTTTGTCTAGAACCCTCAGTTTTTTAGTAAATCGTATACTTACACTTCTAGTCGTTTATAAATAAAACGTAAAGTCGCCGTAATATCAAAGACTAACTGGTAATATTTTTTTACACAAAACATATAATTTCTTATGTATTTTGATGTGCTGAGTTCAAATATGGCCTTTGTTTTTGTCTAGCACCCTCAGTTTTTTAGTAAATCGTGTACTTACACGTCTAGTCGTTTATAAATAAAATGTAAGTCACCGTAATATCAAAGACTAACTGGTAATATTCGTATGTAGAAGAATCCTTCATAATAAAATTATATTTAATTTTGTAAAAGTAACCAATTAACATACCTGAAAACATTGCCAGCTCGTTTTCAAGTCCATCCTCTACTGCTGTCAGTTGAATTTCTGCCGTTTGCTGCTTCTTCTGTACTTTCCTGTGGTTTCTCTTTTGAGGCTCCAGCAGTAATCTGCAAGCATATTGGGTTTCCATCTTCCTTGATACCTTTTCTCCATTTCGGAAATATCTTGGTGGAATCTTTCTCCATGTTCATCACTAACTTGATTTGCAGGGAAAAAGTCCAAATGCGAATGCAGGAAGTGAATTTTGAGAGACATGTTGCAACCTAGATTTCTATAGGCTCCTAGTAATTTCTCAATTAATTGTTCGTAATTTTGTGCTCTAGTATTACCTAAGAACTGTTCGCAAATGGTCTTGAATGATATCCATGCTTCAAGTTCCACATGATTCAGTTTACTTTCAAACAGCTGATCTTTCATTAGTTCTCGAATCTGAGGCCCAACAAAAATTCCTTCCTTCAACTTAGAAGCACTGATTCTTAGAAATTTTTCTTCCAGGTATTTGAAACCTGCTCCAGAGTTGTCTAATGCCTTGACAAAATTCTTCATTAGGCCTAATTTTATATGAAGTGGAGGCAATAAAATGTTTGATCTATCAACCAATGGTTCAGCTGAGATATTCTTTTCTCCAGGGACAAAATTCTTCCGGGGAGGCCATATTTTAGTGTCGTAATGTTTGGATTTATCACGGCTATCCCATTCGCACAAAAAGCAGCAATATTTCGTGTATCCGCTTTGCAATCCTAACAGTATTCCAATCATTTTGAAATCGCCACCGATGGACCAGTTGTACTTGTCATACTGCACTTTTTGTAATATTAGCTGCATATTTTTGTAACTTTCTTTCATTTGAACTGCATGACCAATTATCATAACACCACGGTCCTTACTAACTAAAGCAGTAAAATAATAATAAATAAATGTTATCATCGCTATTAGGTCTTGTTTACTATGTCAATCACTTTAACAGAAATTTAAGCATTTACAGCCAGTGCTAATTCAGAAAACAGGCTTTCTTTTTGAAACTGAGGGTGCCAGAGAAAAACTGTTTGCATAATTGAATTCAGCACTAAAATCCACATAAAAAACGCCCAATTTCATGCAAAAAATTTTTTGGCTGTTGTCCAGTGTAATTATTGCATTACCAACAACACTGCCACTTCCCTTGAGGATTAATAAAATCTTAACATGCTGTGCCTCAGAAGGGTGGCCTTTTTGTGAATCATGTTTCCATTGCAAATCGCTGCTGTGAATTTCATTTCTATAATAATGATGAACTCAAGCTATTTTATTCAAACCTAAATGCATAGTTTTTTGTCTGCGGGAATGAATGATCAATGATCACTCTTTAGTAGAGATAGATATTGATATTTTGAGTACGAGTCTCACGTATATAAATAAAACTGGGGGGTGCTCACCCTCAGTAGCTAATTATGTTGGAGGTGCTTAGAATGTAAAGCACCCCCGAAGTCGGCACCAATGGGTACCAGGTCTACTAACGATAAACGCGATATATAACGGAGAGATGCAGCAAGAAGTACATGCACGATTTATCACAAATATTACTAATTTATGGCTGTAATTTTGTCGCGAATTTACATTTAAAAAATGTATTTGTTTTATAGATAATAGTTGTAAAGGGATGGGAATTCATTTGGAAAGGTAGGCCTACATTAACCCAAAAGTACAGCCTATGTATTATTCTATTTTATAGCCTGCAGGACCATCCATGAGAACTGAACGGTTTTTTTTTCACAATATAGGCTAATCTTGTAGTGTCAGATATGAGAAGAAGTATGGAGGAGGAAAATGTTGTCACTTGTTGCATGTTGATATTTGACGAATGAAAATAAATGAGAGACAAATTATTTTGTACACAATTTTGTTTTACACTCAACTTTTCCTATTGTATGAATTAAATAAATATTATTTTATAAGAACACCGATAGTGGCCTTTAAGAAGCGTATGACATGAAAAATTACCATGAAATTTTTCAAGAAATGTTTACCAAATTTTAAACTATAACTACGACATGTTGTAGCCTCCATTTTTCACGAATCTTTTAAAAAATAAACACCAAAAGAACCTGGCCCTGATTGTATGGTTATTTAACAGTGTGGGTGTACTACAACTCAGGTCTGTGACTGTCGCCGAAATTTTGTCCCGCAAGAGTTCTTTTATATTCCTGTAAATCTACAAACAAGGGTCTGTCAAGCTTGTGCACATATAAATGTCATCGGCGTAAGCCGGGATCGAACCCGCGAACTTGAGCACAAAATAATTTTCCATGTTAAAATATCCTACTGAGTCATTACTTTTTTCTATATAAAATAACTAATTAACTCATAATATGTTAAGTCAAAGATGTAGCCCTAGAGTTGTTTTGTATATGTGTATGTATTTTGTGTATTTGTTTAATGTGTGTATGTATTTTGTGTATATATGTTTAAATTCAAGTAGTCATTAAAATGATATAATTTTTTTTATATTACTGTACAACTTCATTATTTTAAAAACATTATAGCTAATAGAAAAATTTTAGAATTGTATCATAATCAAAAACTTTTTATGAGTGTGCATGTGTGTGTGAGAAAAGTTTGTAGGTTCTGTATTTGTAAAGACGTGTCCTATATCAATGTACTTTGATCAATGGATGAATAAACTATTATTATTATTATTATTATTATTATTATTATTATTATTATTATTATTATTATTATTATTATTATTATTAAATAACAGATCATACTCACAAGGCTACTCCGGCGAACTATAGCTACCGGTTATTAAAATAATAGGCTATGCTGCTAAATCAGAATTACTTAACATAAAATAACTAACTTAATTGTGAAGTCTCGTGAATATAAGTTAAGGGGCTGTGAATTTTACGAGAGATAAATCTTTCACAAGGATGGTGGTAGTAAATTTCAAGCTTCGGTTTTTCTAGTCAATAAAAACTACCTCATTTTCACTTACATGGGAAAACTCTTGAAGTATCTTATAGATATGCATCTTTCTTATATATATATATAAATTTTCCTCCAAAACTTTTATAGGCCTATTATGTTTTTCATTTGTTCCCTTCATTGTGTAATTTTCATATTTCATGTGTCTCTTGTTTTTTTTTTTTTTTTTTAGTTGTATTAGTTTAAATATTTTTAGTATTACATTAAATATCTAATAGTAGTGTTTTAGTGTTGTTGTATAGCCATAGTGTTGTAACGACCGGTGTGATTAGGGTAAGAGAATATTGCAATTGGGCAATGAGCCTGTTTTATTCTCAACATAATAAATAAATAGTTATTTCGTGTTCAAGTGTGTCGTAAAATTCCATACATTAGCAGATTTAACTCATTGCAGTAACATTAGTTCCTAGCTTGTGTAACGTACCTTACTACTTTTATTGCAGAGTATGCTGGTGCAGATTCACTGTTGTCCAGGCGACTGGAACTGGAGGGGACAGACTGCATCTCTACAAGTGCTCTCCTTACGGAAGTGATTCAAAGGGGAGAAAGGCGAAGAAAGCGAACTGCTATCCTGCAATCTCTGTTCTTCATGGCCAACTGGGGAGAAACATATCAGATTAATGTAAGGATAATGCAGGGAGACCCAATGAACTACGAACCAGCTGCGCGGTGTTTTTCAGGTTAGCGATGGCGGCACGTGTTGCCGTCTGCGCTATCGTATCATGCTGATTCAAGTATACAACAATTTCCTTAACTAGTTTAAAGGATTTAATTACCAACGTTATGAAAGGAGGTGCGGAAATTGGCTACCGTTGTTGTCCATACACTTTTTGCATCGCTTTAAAAAAAAAGCATCTATCACTCGTAATTCACGTTGCGGAATCCGGGAAATTTCCTGGCGAATATTTTGTTTTAATTCTTCCAGGATGTAAGGGTTCGACTTGTAGCCTATACTTTATGTTTTAATTTAATTTAATTTAACTTAACCCAAACAATTTAGTAGCTCTTTGCACAGAGCCAAACGAAATGCCTGCCTGTTGTGAAAATCGCCTAAAGCAATTTCTGGCGTGAAGTTTCCAAATGATCGCCGATGTATTCTAATGTTTCTTCGGTAAGAACCCTACGCTGTCTGTTGGGTTTTTTAGAATGAAACTATCTGTGACCTGAAATTTATAATAGACATTATGGATTGTTGTACGGCCTGGATCCTTTACACACAAAAATCGTTCTGCAAGTCGTATTTGCACTTGACGAGCTGACTGCGTTAACACATAGGAATCATACATAAATACACGCTGCGCATAAGTAAACATAAGCAGACCCGTAACTATGACTAAATACAGAAAACAATAATAAATAACTCGTAACGACTGCATTACACCGACTCACACTGCACTACATTGTACCACGGTCAACTTAATACTGCAGAGTAGAACACAGCCAGCATGAGTAGCGTGATCTTGATTGCAGCAGCGACGGGTAACACGTGTCCACACGTCCAGTGTAAAAACACCGTGCAGCTGGTTCATAGTTCGTTAGGTCTCCCTGTAGGCTACATACTGGAATGGAACCTTTGCAAAAAATTATCTTTTAATGGCCTCCTGTTTTCGTCTGTTCGCCTAACTTCTCATAGTTCATTAACATCAACTTCATTACCATTAACACCATTATCATCAATATCTCTATAGTCATCATCGCTATCTATATCATTATTCCTATGGGCAATGTCATTACCAGGGCCCGGATTTTGATGACCTAATTTGTCTTAATGAGCTATGAAATGACTTCAAAATAAAAAATAAAATGTATGAAAATGCTAGATTATTCATCAGATTTATGTCTGTTTAATATAGGCTTGTAATTAATTAATTTGTACATACGGTTAAATGCAAATGCAAACACTGTTTTCTGTATCCAAATTAAAACTATAACAAGATCTATTTATTTATGCTTATTTAGGGTTCCGATAATATTCAATGCAAGTAAATGCACAGAAATTCTATATAATGTGAGAAACAACACATAATGAGAAAATAATGACTTTATATTTTAAAAATGGCCTAAAATATGAAATGTGGGGTTAAAAGACCGTAAAATTGCCAAAAAACGACGAAATAATGAAATTGAATTCTTAAAAAAAATACCTAAAATAAAAAAAATGGGGAACATGACCAAAAACACCCTAAAAATTTCCATTGTTACAATCTAGGAGTCATTACCAAAATATCTGCACTAGTGGGCAACGTCCATGATGTTCAAGTTAAAAGATATGTTATCAAAATCCGGGCCCTGATCATTGCCATACCTTCCCCAATCCCATCATAGCCAAATCTTTAAGCTTTTTCAATAAAAGTACTAAATCGCTATACGGTATATTATCTTTTACCGTCACTCCAACAAGTTTGCCTAACGAAGAGATAGCGTCAGCTGTGAAAGCTGTGGAGCAAGTCCATTACATTACACCTGAGCCAATCCCGTCACATTGACCTGATCCACTGAGTGTGCGCCCGGCCGGCAAATTGACACACTTACACTGCAATGCCATCTCCCGCCACACCAATCAATCTAATTTAATCTAGTATAATTTTGTTAATTGCGCTCAAAATTCACCGACCCATCTTCTACACCTTCTCTATCTCTCTTTCATGTGCCCTCTCCGAATCATTTTCATTATACAGCATCTATATTCATCACTCTCCCAATCTTCCAATCTATCCTCCCTACACCTCTGCCTTATTTCGTCCCATTGCATCTATCTTCATCGTCGCTATGCAATATATTATTTGCAATATTATTTTCTATCCTTTTCCGATCTTTCTCTCTCAGTCATGTTCCTCTCCTACTCCATCATATCTCTCCATCAACCTTACAGCCTTTTCCTAGTTCTCTTTTCTCTATATCTCGCGCTCTCTCTCTCCTTCCCTCTCTGTCTTCGTAATACCTAATAGTCTTCTCCCATCATCATTATCTCTCTCTCTCTCTCTCTCTCTCTCTCACTCTCACCTTCACGCTCCCTCTCGGACTAAAGGAAAAATATGAAGAGTACAATCGGAGATTGTATGTCTTATGTTATTTCGTTAAACCTAAACCAAATTAGTTATTACTTATAGACATACCTTCAAATGAATGAGAATATTTCAGTTCACTTTAACCCCTTTCGTTGTAGGGACGTTTATGAGGCCACAACCTTCTACACCATGGCTGTCTCAGCTACGGTGGCTAAGGAAACTGGCGGTTAAGCGAATACATTACAAACTTTACCCAGAAGCTTGAATTCAGCTTGAATTTTAAAACCAAATTAACCTGAAATTCCGAGGTCGAGACAGACAGCTCCTAGTCCGTCCGGTAGATTCCGTGTTGATTTTTTAAACAGTGCCACAAAATATATTGTTATCTACTTTGGCGTAAGGCCAACAGGCAATAAACACGCTACCAAATGCTACTAAATGTTAAGCGAAATAATTTATTTATTAATATTAAATTATTTCTAAATTAATAAGAATATAATAGGCTATGTTCAGGACGCGAAAGCAAGATTTACACAGAATAGGCTTACTTCTTACATCTGCTATAATCTTGTATTGTAGTCGTAAATTCGGTTTATAATCCGTCGGTTGAATTGTACGTATTTTTGCCTTCCATATTAACGTTAGGAATGTTTGGACCATCAAGCATGTTGTGCAGCTATTTCCATTGGTTCATGCAATGTGTACCCTGAAGTTCATACGAACTACCTGAGGGGCGAGAGTATAGGCTATGCCGTAGGGAACCATATCTCCAGAAACCCCAATCTTATAAAATTTCATTCCAATATTAATACGCCTATAGATTTTTAGCGTTTACGAAGGCCAATATACACTTCTCGGAATACAGAGTTTTCGAATATAACTCCTCATTTTGCAGAATTTAAAGTCGTACCGGTATTGTACGTACAGCGGGGATACAAAAGACAAATTTCATATGAAAGCCAGATTGAGGTTAGTAAAAATAAGCAATAATAATTATTATTATTACCAAATGTTTCACAAAACATCGCATGTTTAAGGGCTTCGCCCAGTAGGAAGGTCAGTAATCGCTTCCGAGCACAGAATTTATGTAAAACCAGTTGGAAAGGTCGTGACATCTACACACGAATGATGTGTCTTGAGAAGTTGGAGGTCGCCTGGACCTGCCACTACGCACTAACTGATTCTCTTTCAGGCCTTTGTTCTTCCCAAAGTACAAGGTAGGGTATGTAGTATACCCACACCTTACTAATCTAATTGATTTTATTACGTAGATTACTGTAGCAATGTTCTAATCTAACGCTAGTAATTTTCGATGACATTTGTTATTTTCATCCCATACCAATAAACGTGAGACAAAAATTAGGAATTAAAAAGTCGTTGGGCCTACATACAGGAAAATATTGTATTTTTCTGTAAAAAAAATTATATTAAATTCTATACAGTAAAATTTGTCTTGGGCGGGAATCGAATTTGGGCTTTCATCTTTCTACACTGACTTCCCAAGACCGTTCTAAATGCTATTTCAAATATCGGTATTTCTCTGAACAAGACCCCAATCGACTTCACTGTAGATTAGGCATAACGCAGCAATGTTGCATTTAACACTGATGCCTGTTTATTATTACAAATTTTCGATCTTACTTCACTAAGAAGATTATAGCCTATTAGCACATTAATATAATATTATCTTCTTGGTTTATAAGACACTGATTGTTTATTAAATGTTGTCTAATAACCAAAGTAATGAAATATAAATAAGTATGGTTTGACTAAAATATTATTGAACCTGCGTCCGTACTCCTCATGCTGAGAGCCCGGGTTCGTTTTCTGGTCACGACAAGTTTCTTAGGGTAAGTTTCCTAGGTGGGTTTTCCCCCTCACCTGTAAGACGAATGTTGGGAAGCTTTAGGCTCTTATGGTCCCCGGACAACATCTGGCCGTCACTATCATCTTCACACCATACCTTGTTCGGTATTAGTGTTTGTGTGTGTGTATCTCGTCCTATGTGTTCGTGTTGTTTCGGAGGTAACCCGGTATTGGGCTGATCACACATCCGGGGATTCCCTCCATGTCCTTGTCTGGTAAAAAATACATGTATGTGATCTCCAAAGGTAATCCCTTTCCCAACAGGTCACAGTTTTGTAAGGCCCGGGCGGTGTGTACCGCATAAACGTTCCTACAACGTGAGAGTTAAACGAAGAAAGTAAGATTATTGAACCTGTACTCTATTATGAATATTATACCTCTAGAAATAAGTCATTAATGATTTTACTCGCACTAAAGTAAAAAACTAAAGGAGTATATTATTTTCAATCGCTCTATATCAGAAGTAAAGTTGATATTTTTTCGATAGAAGATATTATGCAAGTCTACAAATGAACGTAATTAAAAAGGGGGATCATAGTTGTCCGTATCACATCTTACTTTCAATTTCATAAATAAGGATATATAAACTCACCTTCATTCGTGCTAAAGGGCGTCTCTCACGACCAAAGTATAATTCCACCCAAAAGTCCTTTTCGTTTGATCTTGAGCTCATTTTATACAGCGTTATGGCATAAATGAAAGAGTGTAATACAGCACCCACTGCCACTATCCTTATGTATATGTGCGTGTATATATATATATGTATATATTATATATATAATAATACAGTATTAAATAAATTTAAATCCAAACAAGATCCCAATGAATAAGGGAAGTCTGCGAATATTAGGGTCTGCTATGCTATTAAATCGACTTTTTAATGATAAAATATTACCTTATTTTAAAACTAAATAGATATACGTCTATTTTATAAAATCTTTATTTTAATAACAATGTAATTTTCATCCTGGGTCAGATCGACGTATTTCGAACGTGCAGCAATGTCTTCCCGATACCTCGGAAAGCGTCGATTTAACCCAGTTGCTTTTACAAGAAAGCTGGTGTGAAATTTTTTAAGCATCATAGTCGTCGTCTCCCTAACCTCTTTCGAGTTAATCGTATTATTGTCTTGAAGACAGACGATTATTTAAAGAAAAACACAAAGCACGACTCGAGCTATAATAGCTCTCCGAATATATAAATACTCTGTGCAAATGCACTTACTCTACCCCGCGCATATTTACCGCAGTCTGTTCCCAGAGTTCGTGCTAGACACTTCGGGTTTTAAAGGCAGCTTTATCAGTTGAGGAGTGACGTTCCGTGACGTAAACATGCCCTTGCGCTCTAACCACGGATGTTTAATACCTTGAAAAATTAAGCCACAATTCTGCATTGTCTGAAAACTCAGGGAAAATATATGCGATATTTACATATTGTTACAGGATGATTAATGGATGTTTTAACTAATTTCAGAAAGTAATTTCGAACGAGAGTTCGCGATGTTACTGCCTCGGCCACACAAATTTCATACGCTGGAGTCTACGAGACTCTGGATCATGAGCCAGCTGCAAAACTTCCAAGAGCCACTAGTTCCGTCTCCCACCGTGGACAAGAACCTTACGTTGAGCTAACCGAGAATCTAAACTGTTCCAATGGTTTTGCTTTTGACTAGCTGGGACTCCGAGCCGTCCTGGATCGCGCTCCAAGAGCTGATGAATCGGAAGCAACTAGGTGCTTTGCAGTCCGAAGGTAAAAATACCCTGCGCAGACGCACTTTTTCTATCACGCGCAAATTTGCCGCAGTAAGTTCGCGCCGTTCATGCTATCCACGTCGAGTTTAAAGAAGCCTTTATCAGCTAAGAAGCGAAGGTCCGCCCATACAAGTGACGTAAGTAAGCGCCAGTGCTCTAACCACTGCTATTTATTAATTTAGAGACCTATAGTCACGAACAATGAATCGCAAACCATTACTTGTGCCAGGAGTTCCATGAAAATTGAAAGCGCCCAGGACCGTTCTCATTGGAGGCACGAACGACAGCTGACTATTGAGCTCACCGAGGACATAATATTATTTGGAGTGTATCAGTTAGAGTTACTATAAATCAAAAGCAGCCTGCAATAGATCTAATAGTCACAATAATACATAGATAGATTTGGAAGTGATTAACCCTTTCTGGGCTGAATTTATAGTATTAATATTTGAACTAAATGAGGAAATTGTAATAGAAAACTAGTTTCCATAAATAATAACTGTAAAACCGGGATAAAAATCCTCACATTTTAACATAAAACGTTACACAATTAATGTAATATTTAATCTTTTATGTAATTCTTTAGTGGTGACGCATATATACATGAACAATGAAGAGGTTTAAGAATGTTGTATTGACAATGATTAAAATTACAAGGACTGTACACATTTCAATAATATATTTTTTGTTACAGGTTTCTAATAATTCCCTTGTCCACTGGCATTCCGTTTCAAGTTGAAAATTATAGAGCAGAAAATACACACAATAAAATTGCTGCCTAGTATGTTGGTACTAAAATACTTTCATACTCGAAATTCTTCAAAGCCGAGATGGAGATTTCAAAATCACTGGTGAAAATATGCAGATATCAGAATGCTCTTTACTATGCCAACATGTGTAACGAGTCACTATCGAATGTTGATAGTTAATACACTCTGTTGCCCCCTCCTTTAAGTGTATGTCAGTACATCACGGCAGAAGCCTTGTTCGAGGTCGTCCAGTCGCCTGAAAATTTCAAAACTACTTCGCTAGGAGAAAGAGGGGATGAATGAAAATAGCAAGTGTCGCGGAACCGGTATGCAGAATTTGCAAGCTGGGTCATTTAACCAGGATAGAAGTGTGCAAAGTGTCTGTATATAAACAAGCGAATCTCCGTGAGATCTTGTTAGTGCTGACGAAGATGACAGTGCAAGTGGTAACTATAGTGTTCTTAGGCGCTCTGACATGTGCCCTTTGTAAGGTGTACGAGCGCTGTGAGCTAGCTCGCGAGCTACGAGATGTGCACAGTCTCCCTGAAGAACAAATCCCCATTTGGATCTGTATAGCAAGACACGAATCCGAGTTCAATACTTCTGCAGTGGGCCACGCCAACGGAGACGGCAGCGGAGACCATGGGCTCTTCCAGATAAGCGATATCTATTGGTGCTCTCCCCCTGGAAATGGCTGGGCCTGCGGGGTCACCTGTGCCGACCTGGAAGACGACGATATAAAAGACGATGTGGTGTGTGCCAAACGAATCTACCGACAACATCATAGATTATCCGGGAACGGTTTCAGGGCATGGGCGGTTTACGGGCCACATTGTGCGAACCCTCTGGCTGTGCTCGACTATGTGGAGGGATGTTTTGAACCCGAACCCGAACTCGAAATCACACCCACTACCTCCACCAGTACAACCACAACTACCGAAGAAACGAAATCTATAGAGGACGTTGCAAACAACGAAGTACCGACAACTAAAAATAAAGTCAGGAAGTTCTGGTTTTGGTCATGAAAGAGTGAGACGCTTTCAATTGTGTTCAATCATAAGCTATATACATAAATCTCAAGTAACACTTAATATAATTAAAGAGGTTAAAGATATATCATTAATTGAACTTAAAATTCATTCATTAGGATAAGATCATTTGAAGATAAACTCATAAAAAAACTCCCATTATACATTAATCACGTATGTCTATACCAAATTTAATAAAACATACATGGTAAAGTACAAAAATATTACTATTTCTTGAGTTATTTTGTGAAGACTAAATTATTCTTTACACTGTAAAACTCTTGGCTGATTGTATTTTACGTGTTTAAAATTGTGGATCCTAGATATGTTTAAATCAAACGTAGAATACAGCTGAAGGAATGTAACCTGAAAGTTATTCCATAACTTAATCATTACCACTATTATTACCTTTTAATATGTTGAATAATAGTATTTATTTTTTTTATTCATGAAGTAAGGAAAGAGGAAATCTGGTTCTTAGTTCTTAATTAAAATAAAATCAGGTAAACTGATGTAAAAAAGTGCCAGTATGTTTTTGTTTAATCAGTTATGACTGCAATTATGATATGCAGAATATGTTTTTCTTTAAATTGATTTCCAAGTTAAGCTCCAGATTTATTCATTAAGCTGGGCTTACGGAAGAAGAAAGGTCTACCATCTCGGCCACCTGGGTCATTTTAACGGTCTAGTTGGATAAGCGCATGTAAAACAATAGTGTTTTTTTGTCATAGCTACCTGTATTTTAATTTCCAAGGCTTTATAAGATCACAGTAAAACAATAGGCTATGTTGTCAAGATAACTGATTTTCATTTTTTTTTATAAATTCTTTCGAATACGTATATTGCCATAAAATAGGCACTAAATTGAGCATTACTCCGAAACAGATCAACCGATTTTATCCATTATGAATAGACGTCTTCTCATGGACATTGTAAATGTGTATACCAAGTTTCATAAAAATCCGGTAAAGCGTATTTGAGTTACCGCGTCTTTAAAATATACACTAAATTGGGTTTTACTCCGGTACCGGTCAACAGATTAGGTTCAAATTCAATAGGGCACTTCTCATGGACGTCATAAATTGGTATACCAAGTTTGATGAAAATCCGTTACAGCGTATTTGAGTGATGGCGCCTTTCTATGAGAAAGGCGCCATAATCTATTAAAATAGGCACTAAATTGGGCATTACTCCGGTACCGGTGAACCGATTTGGTTCAATATCAATAGGGTTCTTCCCATCGACATTATGAATGTTTATACCAAGTTTCATGAAAATCCGAAAAAGCGTATTTGAGTTATGGTGCGTACAGACACACGGACAGACAGACGGACAGACATTTTTTCGTCCCCCACACAATCTCATAAAGTACCATACTGGCACTTAATAAGCAAGGAACCTAGAATTTCAATATAATGTGAACAAAATATTTTTCATGATAATTGAAGTATTTACTAAATTATTGTTGTAAGTAATTTTGTACATTCATTTAGACTGATAATTTTACAAATATCGTCTTTTATAGGCTATACCCGTATTAGAAGATTGTACTCGTACAGCTATAGCATTGAGAAAAGAGTATAGATGTATTAAAGCAGATTTTATGTACAGTCTGTTGTAGGCTTATACAGTACGTGTGTACGTTGCATCGTTCTAAGGGGAATTGAAAATTAACATTCATAACCCCAGTACAAATTAGACTAATGGCAAACCAAGCGTACTGAGTTTTTATACAAATTCTGCATTGACACTATAGCCTACAGCATAAACAATTTAAAATTGCCAGTATGTTTAAGCCATTTGTACTCATCCTCAGTGGCATTTGATTGATTATGAATTACTATTATGATTTTACATCATTTCGAATGTCAGTAAGGATAGGTCTAACAGCTCCAAATGTATTAAACAGTTTAAAAGCAGGGATTTAGCTTTACCATAGGCCTATTACCTAAAATTGTCTATTAACTCTTAAACTGTACATTACAAACAATTAAATTACTTTCTATCTTAAGGGATAATATGTATGAATGTACTGCATAATTTATTCCTCTTATCATATGTTCCATAAATAATTGAACGTCCGATCAATATATTACCAGTTCCATCGAATTATAGGACTGTTTGCGGATGACTGTTGAACTAGTGGTCATGACGTCAAATTTACACTATTGACTGTGCTCTTTGTCACAAATCGTACAGAGAATGGTGCCCTGTTTGTGATTCTATAACCTGGTGAACTGTTAATGCAATTAAGCTGGTCCCAAAATATTTACGATATTCATTTATTAGTTTTATTCTTTAATTTTGTATTTTGTAATATATAGATTTGCCTAGTGTTATTTAATAAAATTTCATATCAGCAATTTTAAAATTAACAGTATGACAGAATAAATTTCCTCCACAGCGGTAAACACTTCGTATACCTTAAAAGCACATTATAACAATTCACATATAATTTTGACAATCCTTGTTGTGTTGTATTGTTATAAATAGGGATGGGTCGATACCATATTTTCTCGATACCGATACATGATTTTTTCCTCGATACTCGATACTTCGATACCTTCAACATTTACAGTTTCAATAAATAGGTATATTAAAAATTATCATTTGAGAGAACTGTGTAATACCAACTAAATTAATTAAGTCTGCATATTTAATGAGACAAAATTTAATATCATCAGTAGCCTATAATTATTTTTAAACTCTACATTAAAACTAAAATCAGTTTTTTAAACAGTCCACTTACAAGTTTTTGTTAAAAAATACTAGCATTCTCACTTAATTGCAGAATTACAAAAGTATCGAAAAAGTATCGAGCGAGTTTTCTGAAGTATCGTTCGATGCCGATACCATGCAAGTATGGAGAGTATCGAGGTATCAAAAGTATCGAGGACCCATCCCTAGTTATAAAGGAGGGAAATCATCATGGCAAACAGAAAAGAGATCAGTAATGAAAATGTCATGTGGCATGGATGAGGAAAGTGATTTGATAAATTATGAATGGGTTTTCTACCTGCTATGGGCGTTTTGTTTCCTACTATCCCATACCAGCACTAGAGGAAAATATTTGTTTAAAATACAAGTTAAATTGTGTAAGATAAGGCAAGTATTGTAAATATGAAGCAAGAGCATTCTATGAACTCCCGTACATGATGTAACATCCAGAGCTAACATTACATATGCATCATAGGTAAGTACTTATGGTATTCCAGTGCACGGAATTGATAACCAGGTTTCAATAAATCATATTCTGGTTATTACAGGTTCAATGAGTCAACAACCCAGTCAATAGCGAGCAGTCATTACTCGTTACTAAAACCCGGAAGTTAATGCTCCATCGGAAGATGAACTATGCATACAAGTATGCTCTGAAATTTGTAAAATGTAACCAATAAAGCATGCTCTATCATTTAAGTAATCTTAATAGTTTACGTTCTCTTGTTAGCTGAATTATATTATAAAACTAAAAAAAAAGGTAAATGCAACAAATTTTAGCAAATTGAAAATTGATAACACACTTTAACACCGCTTTAATATTATACAATCAATTCCAAAAATATTAGCCTGTCAATTATTGTAGAGTCGATTCTCAAAACATTGACTAAGTGAAATATGCGGTAAATGTTTGAACTGACAGAAATATGCATAATATTTAAAATTTGTCAGAAATTTGACGTTATAAATGTAAAAAATTAATAAAATATGCTCAAATATGTTAATATCAAACAAATATGATGTATTATTGCACAACTAACAGAATATGCAAGATGAAACTATACATTTATATACATTTATATATATATATATATATATATATATATATATATATATATATATATATATATATCTTTAATGTATTCTGTACATGTTAACACTAGCATCGATCGATCATATTTGTATCTCGGGAAGGTCCTAACTAAGAGGATCCCATATGTTAAAACGAGAGTATCTTCATAAAACACATAAAACCACACATATTTCGTTCTGTGGAGAGGAGATGTCTTGACAAATGAGCCTCCCCGGTTTAAATAATATACTTTTTTTACATCACGATCTAGTTGAAAGTGACTAGATTTCCGCCAAATTTACTTCGCAAAACAGCAAGAATATTACGAGAATGCTGGGTAACAGAGTAACAAACAGAAGAAAACACGCTGAGATTAAATATACCACATTACGAAATACGAAACGAGAGCAATTCATTTTGCCCCTGCTAACCAATATCACTGTTCTTAACCTGTCACTAACAATTTATTAAATGACAACATTGCTGACCTATGGAATACATTTCCCTTAATTTATTGTAGTGTGATTCCTGAACAGATGTAGGTCTAAGCGTCATATTCACAGTATTTCTAGAATCAATCTTATCGTACTTAGACATCACGTAAGTGTCACCGACCTGATTAGAGTATAAAGAAAAGAGGACGTGTCTTATCATTTTTGTAAGAATTGATAAAGCGAATTCGATAAAATTTGAGTGAAACAGGACTGTGATTGGCTGATTTTATACTTGTTGTTATATGTTATTGGTCCAAATCTAAAGATGACGTATGAGCTGAATAGTCTCCAACAACCTGTTCCAAATGGTGTCAAGTTACAAGGGTACCAACCCTAAAAAGTAGGGCCTACTTTAATGTAATGTGACCATTCGTCCCGATTTGGTCGGGACAGTCTTTTTTTTTTTTTTTTTTTTTTTTTTTTGAGCACGTGTCCCGGAATTTTATCTATCTCTGTCGTTACGCCAAACGTCATTTTAGGTAGATTTCGAAGAAAAATCTGCCCATTGCGATCGATACCATGACATGATTTTCGAAAAATTCTTTCATATCTTTACGTTTCATGCTACCCTAAGTACGAAACCACCACCCGTTCATAAAAAAATTTTGTGATACAGTCAACTCCCGTTTATCCGGGATAATGGGTGGTAGCCACCTCACGGATAAACGAAAACACGGTTAAAACAAAATTATACCTAAACATACTGTAATTGAAAAATTATTTAAAACTTACACAGGCTTATGTGGAAACGTCTTGCAGTGCTAGAATCATTCACCCTCAGAGGTCACAAACTGTTTCAGCACAACAATAAAACACTACTACTGTATTAACAGTTTGGTTTTGGCACTTTCAAGGAATTTTTACACTTTGCTGAATTAATCTGTTAAACACTCTTTTGATTTTTGACCGCATTTTCCTTTTGCGAATATCGGAACAGAGCCTCCGTAACTAAGTGAACTAAGTGAATATTTTTTTAAAGATTTTTTTAAAGGAATAGCTCAACGGTTAATCCGCAAACCGGTTGATCCGCACCCGGATAATCG
This sequence comes from Ectobius pallidus, assembly GCA_964059195.1. Lineage (NCBI taxonomy): Eukaryota > Metazoa > Arthropoda > Insecta > Blattodea > Ectobiidae > Ectobius > Ectobius pallidus. The sequence continues at coordinate 81,550,353 of CAXKWD010000002.1, read as the reverse complement.
GGAGTTGACTGTATTTATATATATCTTTACACGCTAGCGGCCGTAATTTTGAAGATATTTGAACCAAATTTTATTATGTTATTTCTAGGCCCAATAGTTCGGACAAGTTCGTTAATGAGCAAAATTGGCCCAAGGGGGTGGTCGGGGGAGGGGGTTGAAATTTTAAAACATTTATATATCGGCCCCTATGAACTATAGAGGGAAACTTTGTTTGAATAAATTAGAGTACTCCCTATGGAGTTCACAGTGACACCAACAATTCGGGGGTTTTGGGGGGTACGAGTGGGGGTGGGGGTGAGGGGATGGAAATTAGAAATTTTTGAAACTACGTCTTGTGGGGTATCGTTGAAAAGCTCTTGATGAGTACTCTACAAATCAATAACCAGTTTCTTGATAGTTCTCATATAAGGCGAGATTTGAACATTTGAAAAAGTGATCTTTCCTTCTTTTTTTTTGCTGTTATTATTGCGGGTTTTACATGCCAAGGCTAAAGAGGAAGAGTGCTACGCAGCGTCAGTAAATTAAACCAAAAGCACTTAGAAATCTACCTCAGCCTGTAGGCTTGCCTAAAGGGATTTTTTTTATTTAAAAAAAGACCGATTTTGCCCTGATTTATGAAAATTGCCTATATTACGAAGAAAGAAGAAGAAGAAGAAGAAGAAGAAGAAGAAGAAGAAGAAGAAGAAGAAGAAAGAAAAAAAAAAAAAAAAAAAAAGCATTTCTTCAGTGAAATAAAATACTACAACATGATGATGATTGCACTGTTAGATGTATTTCCTATGAGAAGAAAGTGGATTCGAGTGGTCAGGTACATTATCTTTGTTCCTGGTCCACCCAAAGACATTTGAATAATGGTTATTAACTTATTATTGACGACATTAATACATGTAAACTATAGCATGTTGAACTATGAGAACTGATTCTTAACTCTTCAAGGCACTTGTTTTTAATGGAAGTTCAGACCAGCAGTTCTGTATAATATGGAGGTGACGCATTACAAAACCAATGAAAGCAGTTAAGATATGAAAATATAAGTGAAAAAAGGGATATCACAGATTTCTACGTAGACCTATGATATCATTACAGTCCCATTTTTATTCATAACAATATGGTCATCTTAGAATATACAGATGTACAGACGGATAGACTGACATATGGTCTGGACGGAAGGATGGATGGGTAGGTAAACAGAAACACAGAGAGGCTACTCGATAAATCAGCAAGCTCAGTCATTTTTTTCTTTCTTTCTTTTTCTCTTTTTTCCTTTTTCTTGTTTTTCCTTCTTTTTCTGTTCTTTCCTTGTTTTCTTTATGACACACAAACACCCATGTCCGAGGCGGGACTCGAACCCACACCCTCCTTACCCAAGCTCCAAGGCAGCACCATTAGCTACCGCGGCTAAGGTGACCGGCCATTTTTTTTTTTCCATAAGTTGAAACGATGTTTACAACCGTGTCCTAGGAAAACTACTGCGTGTTCGCACTTGATCGTTCTTTAAGTGCAGGTTCTCACGAAGTTTGAAGGCTGGTGCAATTTTCTGGAATGACTGCACAGGAGCGCGAGATGACAGCATCTGTCAAGCTAAGGGTCGAGGTCAAAGGTTAACCTTGACCAGTACCACTCCCATCACTACTGATTAATCAATGCCAATGCCTAATGCATTTTACTTTACAGATCCGCTGCCAACTCAACGTCTACAAAACAATTTGTGTTGTAGTAAGTTGTTTTGGTTGTCAATGATTTTTTCCAGTAACATGTAATCTGAATAGATTTTTGGTATTTCAAATATTGCAGCATCAGCTATATTTTTAGACTAATCTTTTTATACTATATTTTTAGAATAATAAAGACTACATTGTAGCGATAAATGAACCAAAGTCAACAAAACTGTAGCAAGCACAGATAGAAATAAAACCAAAAGAAGAACGAAAATTATCATGCGTACAGAAATACCAAGAGGTTTTTTTTTTCAACTGATCGGGAAGTTTTTGAGTCATTTTATTGACAATTGGATTTATCTAAAGAAGTTAGAATTCATGAGTTGTATTCGTTATGGCTATTTGACGAGTAAAACGAGCTAATATACGAGGGAGAGTCAAATGAAAACCGCAATTAATTTTTTCCCAATATTTTACTGGAGGAAGAATGTTTGCTTGTACATTATTTTTCTACACAGTCCCCTCCCAGTTCAATGCACTTACGCCATCGGATAGGAAGTGCTTCGATACCGCGTGAGACAATTTTTTTTTATTGTAGCTGTAGCCACTCGTGCACCGCCGATTGGACGTCTTCATCAGACTTGAACTTCTAACCTCCAGGATGCTCCTTTAATGAACCAAAGATGTGGAAATCTGATGGTGCAAAGCGAAGGAGATTGCTGAGTACAGGTGTTTTGCTTTAACTTGATCACACCCGTCCTCATGTTGCTCGTGCAACCATAAATAACCATCGACAACATATGCTTCAAGTGCCTCCCAAATCCAATATACTCGCCAGATTTTGCTCCATCAGATTTCCACATCATTGGTCCATTAGGAGCACCTTGGAGGACAGAAATTCAATTCTGATGAAGACGTCCAATCGGCGGTGCACGAGTGGCTACAGCATCGACCAAAAGAATTTGTCTCATGCGGTATCGAAGCACTTCCTATCCGATGGCGTAAGTGCACTGAACTGGGAGTGAACTGTGTAGAAAAATAATGTACAAGCCAACGTTCTTCCTCCAGTAAAACAGTGGGAAAAAATTAATTGCGGTTTTCATTTGATTCTCCCTCGTATATATTTTTTCCTTCTCTCAGTTTAATCTCCCCCGTAAGAGGGACAATTTATGCCGCTTGGGCTTCAAGAAGCAATTTCCTGTGGATCGCAGATGCACTTTTGAACAGTCAAGGACAAGGAGGATCTCCCCTGAAAATTGGTTAGACCAATGCTGGGGCCACTTCCGAGACAACACGAACGCATAGGACGAGACACACCAATCGCACACACTCGCTGAGTTCAAGGCACGGATGGGATGAAGGTGATATGACGGCCAGAGGGTATCCGGGGGAAAAAAGGGGCCTAAATTACTGATATTTGCCTCAAAGGTGAGGAAAAATCCACCCAGAAAACTTTTCCTGGCCGGGAATCGAACCCTGGCTCGCTGTGTGAAGATAATATTTATTTATTTCTGATTTTAAATACTTTCACTCTACTATCCTTTATCGCTCCCACAGAAAAATGTTATAGCACGCAATACTGGCAGATAAATCTACATAATACTATTGACTTCTATGCAGTAAATTTTAAATTATGATTATGCTTTTACTAGATTAAAATATAAACTTTAAACTTAAAATTATGAAAATTTCACAATGAAATGTCTACTACAGTTTATTTCAGAAAATGAGGTCGACAAAATATAATTATTTGATTATTACTTTTCTCTATGGAACGCGTTCATTTTTACTTTGATCAGTTCTAACCTTACCAGTGTTAAACCACCAGCTACCAAATCATATCAAAGAAAAGAGAACGTGTAATGGCAGGATACGACTAGTAATCGATTGCAAAAAAAATCCGGTCTTATATGAAATGACACTAACAGTAGGCGTTTTTCCTTCGAAGAACATAGTTCTCATCTTCAAATACCGTGAAACACACTGTCATCTGCTAGAGCATTCTGAATTAATGAAGGCCTAAGTGATGTAAGTAACTTGTTGAATGGTTCATGAAGTTTGACTGAGTCGTTTGCTATTAAACCAAGTAATCTTGTACACACGACAGATTTCAATATTGGAACAATACGATTTTCCCCACGTTACCCATTACCAATTTATAAAGCATACGCTAATTTTGATACCAATATAAAGTAATACAAACATAGTAAATTTTTTAATTTGCCATGACTATACTGAATCGTTCGTGTGTCATGCAAAACAGCGTGATTATATATAGTGACCTGTTATTTATGCCGCGTTTTCACTACTAAATAAACTTGAAAGATTAGGTTGAGATAATTTAGAACGGTTTTATTTATTATAATGTATATAGTATACACTTTGCTTGATTGTCTAACCTCTTACTAGAAGAAAAAGAGTTAAAATACAACTTCGTACGTGAAAAATATCGTCAGTCTGGCCCCACTATGTAGTCTTATTAGTTTAGCACACTGATACCGAAAAGCCTTCTTAAATTCTTGTTGAGCGAACCTTCCAGTAATGCATTCGTTCACTTATTTATGTTAACGTGTTGAATAATACTATTCTGCTGTGCGAAAATCTTTGAAGGACGGCTTCCTAATATTCCGCAATCCCAAATTAATTTTCAAACAAATCCAAGCACAGCGTACTTAACCTAAACATAACAAATCATTTGCATACTATTGCATTTGTCAATCTTATTACTATTCTAACCTACTTTTAAAAAAATGATGCCTGTAATATTCAGGACTAAAGATTTTCAATAGCCTTTATGGAACAAAGAGACTTCATACTTTCTTACTAACATAACAGCAACGTTAGGTTACTTTTCATTAAATTGACGCAACGATACAGCCTATTTGCCTGGTCAAGTCTCTATACATAGCCTATGTTTAGTAATCCTTCTTGCTGGGATTGAAGGCAGACGTGTTGGATCATGTTATACGTAGCCTAATGACTAGCTAAGATCATATTACCGTGGTGGAATGTGAAGCTCTGTGTTTACAATATGTACATGTGTTTCTCAAGTAGGCCTCCAGTTGTGACACTAGAAATAGACTGTGTTGCAGGCTACAATCAGTCCAATCTAATCGTTTCAATTTTCGTGTTTTTCTTTTCAAAAGTACGAAATTTATACACAGTAGCCCACGATGCTCAAATAAATAGGTTAGCATTAACTCCCTTGAAAACTACTTAGAACTGGAAACACATTTTTTTGTCAGGCTATAAATACAAGAACCTATCTAATACTCCCTTCCCTTTGAAAGTTCTACACGCCATTAACGGAATTCTTCTTAAAATTCTAACTAAACGAGACCAGATAACCTAGTAGGCCAGTAAAACTGCCTTTACGATCTTAAGCCATCAATTATATCGTAAGCTTGCATTTGTTTAAATACCTAAAGCTCTGCATTGTCCTTAAAGACAAATCCACAATATCCTGCTTCTAAATGTATTAAATTACACTATAAATACTATGATTTACCTCCAGCTATCCGAATCACGTTGGATTCCTCCATATTAATTTGAACTTCAAACATTGCACAGAACTTCCTGCAGGTGGTAGCATAATCACAACTCTTGTGTGCAGGGTGAAAACAAACAAAAAAAATAGTCCGTTTGTGCAAGAACTCGGGGAATCCTTTACTTACAAATAGCATAAAATATAAAAACATTCCCTTAAATTCTTGTTTTTCCTTTTATTTACCCAGATTAATACAGCTGAGATAAATTTTCTCAACATGTTCAAAAATTCAATCTTGGCACTTCTGCCATGTTAGTTTCAACATGCAGCGGGAAATATGTATTAATATTAAATTCTGTAGACTAAAAGGGACTTGGATTTTAGTATCCTGATTCCCACAAGATAATATAGTTTTGAAAGAAAATTCTTCTGTCAGCAGGATTTTTTTTTATGGTTGGTTAAATTTTCATACAATTTATTCATTGGGCACCTCTTATTCTTCCTCAATTGAGTTCAACCTCCCCCGGGGTAGAGACGTTTATGCGGTCCACGCCTCCCGGGCCTTACAGGACCCGCGATGTCGGGGAGGAAGTTTCTATGGATCACATACATACTTTTTTGACAAGACAAGGACATGGTGGGCCTCCCCAGATGAGTGATCAGCCCAATACCGGGCCACCTCAGAGACAACACAAACACACAGGAAGAATCACACCAGTTATACGCACACTCATTCCGAACAAGGTGCGGATGGGACCACAAGGGCCTAAAGTTTCCCGATCTGAGTCTCACATGTGAGGGAAAACCCTTTCGGGAAGTATATTGTTTTTCCAAAACCAAGCATGCAAGGGAATAAATTAAAATTATTACTTGTGTAGATATGTAGTGATAAAAAAATTATAAACCTACTTTTAAAGCTTAATTTATTTCATAAAAATTAAAATCATTAATAAATTATCAAACTTTTTACCTTAAACTTTAAGTAAGTGCTGGTCTGAAATAATTCACAAGAAATCAATTAATCATTTATAATATTAATTAAAGATAAGTAACTCAACTGCTGTCTTGTGGGTTATGATGGCTAGTCTAAACATTTGACACAAGAGTTTAGATTCCAGAATATAAATACTATTCAAACTTGCATTTTACAATCCTCAGGTTGAAATAGGGCGAATACATAAATGCTTTCATTTTCGTTTGGCAGTTAACTAAATTTGAATGTTACATCATAGGTAATCACAGGTAATTTTTTATGATTATAAAAGTAAAATATATGTAAATGAAAAACCAAAGGGGACCGTGGCCCCTACGCATCCCCCTCGATCCACCCCTTACTTATAGTGAATAGAAAATAATTCAGTAAAATTAATATTAGCATATTAGGAATTACCATGATAAAACTGGGTAGGAAAAGCAATCTCACTAAGCATTGAGTCTTGCGATCATGAACAGTCAAGAAGAACACAAAATTGACTGATAAAATTTTCAAAATTTTGGCTATTTCTCAAACTACATAAAGTGAACATATCATGAGATATATTTGCTGATAAGCTTATTTTTGTTCCAGGAATGAGTAAAGATGACAACTCTCAATCCTGTTGCAGTCAGCTCTCCACAGCACAATCTTGACAAGTCTCAGAGAATTTGGGACAGCTTTGCTAGTTGTAGCCCAACAGATGTGGCTGGTGAAATTTCATTTACAGGCTCTGTAAATGACTATGAAGATTACCTTAGACGGGAGAGAATGATAGTCAATGGATATACTGATCCACCTTTAATTAGGTCCATTAAATTGGGTATTGAGGGAATGGAAGGTTTGGATAAGCATTTTTCAAGATTGTTTGCAGAAACTACTACCAGTGGCTACACTGCACTTCACTGTGCAGTCAGTATTGGTCATGTGAGGTGGACTGAAATTATATTGAGCAAAGGAGTTCTGGCACTAGTTGATAAAGGGACACTCAAAGATGAGGGGGAAACACCTCTTCATTGTGCAGCTAGCGAAGGCCATGTTGACTGCATCAGACTTCTTCTAGAACAAGGAGCATCTATTGACATACCTCTTAGAAGAAGTGGAGCTTTACCTCTTCACTTGGCTGCAAGACGAGGACATGCTGATTGTGTCAGTCTTCTTCTGGAAGCTGGGGCAAATGTTAACAGTAGACAATGTAATGAAAGTGCAGAGACACCACTGCACTTGGCAGCAATATCAGGGAATGCGATTTGTGTACGTTACCTATTAGATGCAGGGGCAGAAGTAGAGGCACAGTTAGTTGGGTTCCAAAATTACACTCCCTTGCACTGTGCTGCAAAATGGGGGAATGCTGAATGTGTAAGAACTCTCTTGGGTGCTGGGGCAATAGTTGATTCAGAGAGTCGGGAAAGAGAGACTCCCTTACACTTGGCAGCATTGTCAGGAGATTCTGACTGTGTTAATCAACTGCTGGAGGCAGGTGCAAGAGTTTCAGCACGTTTAAGTCTGCTGGAAGGTTACGAAAACCTGTACAGAGGAAAGTATGCAGATTATGTGAAATTTCTACTAGTTGGAGAAACTTCTGCCAATCCTGAAAAACCCATGCGCATAGCAACATCGAAATCAAGGCAAGAAGTTTGCACTAAGCTAGGAGAAGCACAAATAGATTTGGCAGCAATGTCAGGAAATCCATACAGTATTCAACATCTTGTACAAGCTGGAGCAAAGGTAAAGGAGCGACTAGGAAAGTTGTTGAGAGGTCATAAAACTCTTCACTGTGCTGCCAGAGGAGGTTATGCAGAACGTGTGAAGCTATTATTGAATGCAAGATCATCTGCTAACACTTATTCACTTAGTAGTGAGGGAGAAACACCATTGCATTTGGCTGCATTATCAGGAAATGCAGAATGTATTCATCGTCTAATAAATGCAGAAGCCAGGATTTCAGACAGATTAAGGGGTTTCAAAGGATACACACCACTGCATTATGCAGCATTAGGAGGCCACCATAAATGCATTGAACTCTTGCTAAAGAAAGGTGCGAAGGTTGACTCCAGGGCTGAATGTTTTGACGGAGAAACACCTTTGCATTTGGCAGCAAGTTATGGCCATGCTGAATGTGTTAAGCTTCTGTTGAGCAAGAAAACAGATCCTGATGTTAGGCTCGGATGTTTGGGAGGAAGTACACCTCTGCACTGTGCAGTAAGCGCAGGATATGTCGACTGTGTTGTTGCTCTTTTGCATGGAGGAGCAGACATTAATGCCAGAATGGATCACATGGATGGCAGTACTCCATTACATATAGCTGTTATGAAGAACAAAAGTGATGTCTGTAGTAAACTTGTTGGTAATGGTCCTGATCTCCTTGCACAAGCAGGCTATCCGCCATACACAGCACTGGATTTAGCTGCAGCGCAGGGCAAACTGAACTGTGTTGAGTCTCTTCTATGGCCTACAAGACACAAAATGAAGGAATCATCATCTGTTTTTGGTACCATATTTGTAGCTGCAAGGTATGGTAAAACAGAAATACTAGAGTACTTACTGCATAACGGGGATGAAGTGAATACAGCAAACGTAATTGGCATGACTGCATTACATTATGCTTCCTTCTATAACCGTTCCGATACTGTGACATTTCTTCTTACCAAAGGGGCTGATGTAAACAGAAGAAACATTTTGGGACAAACATCCTTGCACCTAGCAGCTTACAATGGTAACGAGAAAATCTGCAAATTACTTATTACAAATTCAAATCTACATAGATATGCACTCTTTACTTATACATGTTCACCATTTGTGTATGCTATTTTTCATGACAGTATTGAATGCTTTGTTCATCTTTTCACGTATCCAGATTTTGTACAGATGGCACAGGTTCAAGACTCTGAAGGAAATAGTCTTCTCCATAAAACTGCAAGATACAATGCTGTGAAGATAATGCTTTTCCTTCTTAGGCGTGGTTGTGATGTCAATTCTAGAAATATAAGAGGAAAAACACCATTGCATGTAGCTGCTTCTCACGGTCATGAAGCTGCAGCTCACATACTTCTAAAAAAGGGGGCCTTCATCAACCAAGAAGATGAAAGTCAGAAGAGGACTCCATTGATTGAAGCTGTAATCAATGACAAATACAGTATGGTGAAATTCCTGATAAAAAGAAGTGCAGATCCCTGTAGAAATGATTTCATGAGACGTACAATCTTGCACCTTGCTGTTGAGCACAGTAGTAAGTCTTGTGTGGAGGGATTACTTGCTATGGAAGAATTAGATCACGAGGCAAAAGACAGCACTCCAGAAGGAAACACTGCTTTGCATATTGCAGCTGGTAGCAGAAATGAAAAAATTACAAAATCTCTCCTGCGAAAAGTTTCAGCTAACATTCGAAACAATATAGGTGCAACGCCATTATTCTATTCACTTTACAACCTAAGCATGACTTACCTTCTTGTGAAATCTGGTGCTAACGTAAATGCTAAGAATGTTTATGATGAAACACCCCTGCATGTTGCTATGAAGGAAGGATCTGCTGAAGTTGTGAGGTTCTTGTTAGACAATGAAGCAGAAGTAGATGTTTTCAACAAAGAAAATATGACACCTCTACATTTGGCAGCAAAATTAGGGAAGAATGAACACTTAAATCTACTGAAAAGGAAATGTAAGAAACTTGATATTGGAACTTTGGATTGTAATGAATATAGAGCTGTACATTTGGCAGCCGCTACAGGAAACATCCAAGTAATTACATGGTTTCTAAATAGAGGAATTTCCAGAAATATTTGCAATAGGAAAGGGATAACACTGGTACATGTGGCAGCAGCTACAGGCCAAGATGAGGTACTGAGGTTTCTAGTAGAGAAAAAAGCAGACATTAATGTACAGACATATAGGAAAAAATATACACCTTTTCAACTGGCACTGGGCATTGGACAAGGTGATGTTTTGCAAAGCCTACAACAATACGAAATCTCATGTATGAGAGGAATTCATTTTGACTGTTTGAAAATCCTATCTGCAGCTGTAATTGATCATATGGTCTATATAAAGCATGCCATCACAACTAGTAATGGTTCAACCTTACTACTTGAAGCTGTAAGAAGAAATTCAGAATTTGGAGTGCAGCTGTTTACAGATGCTGGTGTATCAGTTAATTGCAAGGCTGAAAGAGGATACACTCCTCTTCATTATTCTGTAATTAATGGCAATGTCGCTATTGCTAAACTTCTGCTATCAAAAGGAGCTCTAGTAAATGCAATAACCGATGAAGAAAATAAAAGTCCTCTACATTTTGGTATAGAACGTGGGTATAGAGACATGGTAAAACTCCTAGTGGACAATGGGGCAAACATAGAACAAGGGACAAGACACTTCAAACCAGTACACCTCGCTGTCAAGTACAGGCATTTTGAGATACTGAAAACATTGGTTTCATACGGCGCTAATATTATGAGGAATGCTGATAATGACACCAAAGATCATGTTTTGCATCTTGCTGTAGAAAATGAAGACATTCCTACCGTTACATGGCTTATTGAAGAAATGAATGTACCTGTAAGCATAGAGAACAATAAGAAAACTACTCCATTGCATATCGCTTGTTTGAAAGGAAATGTGAGCATAGCAAGATATCTCATTGAGAATGGAGCAAAAATTAATGCTAGAGATCTGTTTAATAAAAGAACTCCCCTACATATAGCTGCGAGCAATGGACATGAGGATTTATGTCTTGTTTTATTGAATAAGGGTGCTGATGTCAATGCTTGCACTTGGAATAAAAATGAAACTCCATTACATTTCGCTGCAAAATCTGGATTCAAGGAAACTGTAAAATTGCTGCTAGAAGCAAAAGCTGACTATAACACAGTCAATTCAAATTGGCAGAAACCTCATGACTGTGCTGCAGAAAATGCACACTTTCAAATTGTGGATATGTTGCTTCAGTTTTCTGCAAACAAAGAAGTTGAAAGACTGAAGACGAGTATAAGAAAGAAAACATATCAGGCACGTAAATGATTTTCATAATGTTAATTTTATAACTGTGATTTTAAAATTTTAGCTGGTCAAAACACTTTTAATCACCAAACTTTATAAACAACACACTTAATAACAGTGCTATTAATGGTCATGTGAATTTAATATTCCAAGAATTATGGAGATGTTTGTAAATAAGTTGTGCAGTGAATACTAATAACCTATATATAATTTCAACATACCGGCATTTTAATATGTACTCTAGTAAGACTGTACATGACAGCAACAGAATATAATTCTGTATGTACTCTTTTTAATACACATGTCAACTGGAATGTTATAATATGTAATTGATGAGTTGGGTGCAAGGACCAGAAAGTTCCAGTTTTTGCAATTTTGCAGGACATCTTCTAGTGCTGTAATTTCTTGCACTGTGTGGTGCACCAGTCCATTTCTATTTACTTTATGTCTCTGTAGTCATTTATTGGAGCTGTATGGTTCTCCCACCAGTCAATAGAAAGTTGTTTCCTTTATAGGAATAAGTGAAAAGTGAGAATAAGAAAAACGTGAAGCCGTCTGGTTCTTGAACCCATGTCTTCAGTTCAACAATACTGAATTTTTGTAATGTATAAATTGAAAGCATTAATACATTTAAGACATTTTAGATATCAGGTATGTACACAAATATTTGAAAGACAACATTTGACAATGACAGTATTATTCTGCATAAATTTAAAATAAATTGTTTTTACTTCAAAAACTTTCTATAATATTTTTTGTAGTGTGGATATAATTTCTGTGCCTCTTCCACAGTTGTAAGCAAAAATAAAAATGCCATGAATTAGCTTATGCATGTAAATTATTAAAAAGAAGGGTATTTCAGACACACTGATGGCGTGTGCAGTGTCCTGAACAATTCAACCCTGAAACATTATGTCTGAAGTTTTCATTTTATTTTAGTTTTATTCAGATCACATCTATGAAAATGAAAACTGACAAATTGTTACTGCAAACTCCAATGTTTCCTTCTGTAACAAAATTTTTAGATTTATCAGTCATCTTCATTTTTATATAATACTCTTATATTTACTTTAGTAGCTGCAGGATTATTTTCTTAAAATTTTCAGATACGTTCAATCTCTCATAATTTTGGAATTTTTATTACTCTAGCATTTCAATTTTACTATTTCAAAATGTGGAATCCTCTTGCTAGATAAATTATGAAAGTTACTGATAAAAAACAAAAATAAAACAATCCAGCCATCCCTAAATGAGGAAATGCAAGTATTCGGTAGCCTACATAATATACTTAGATTTAATTATATTGAGATAACTAATTCAGGAAAACTTGTGATTAACACAGAATCTAAGTTATCACTGAGATAAATTGCAGTGCTTAAGACACATTTGACTGAATCAAAATATATTACATCCATATCCTTATCTGTACACCTTACAACAACTAAAACAGAACAGAACAGAACACCCACTGAAAAAAAAACAGAAATATCATCTTATATCCTGAAAGTATACAGTGCTTATGTTATATACCAGTTCATGAAAAATCTCATGTTCGTATTACTCATTACTAGGACCCACAAGTTCATGCCCTAAAAAAAAAAAAGGAAATATGCATGCTTACATGCTCTTAAAAACTCGAAAATATGTCAATAAATATGTACCATCATATTGGAAGAAATAATTTCCATTGACAGTAGAAAACACTAGTCATAAACTTACTTTATTCCTTACAGGTAAGTGGTCCCATTGTCAATGTTGACTGTTGAATTGACAACTCATCACTTTTCACAAATTTTCAATTGAAAAATTTAGTCTGTTGTCTCACAAACACTTTTGCAACATGCAAAACTTCTCTCCACATTACAGGAAGTTACTGGGACACATTTAAACTATATTAACTGCACCATCAAGAGAGCAGTCTCTCTTAGCATGATTCCCTACATTTTTCTCACAACCTCCAGTATCCTATTATCTGTAGATATTAAGTCACCTGAAAACTCCTTCTGTAAAATAGTTAATTCACCCCTCAAAGTTGGTTTTACTTTCAGCATTTAAAGGAATTTTAAAACACACTTTATACACATAACATCACCAGTTCAAATCACTGCCACTACACTTCATCATAAGAGCATCTCCCAAAATGTATGCAAGATTATCTCAATGCCTCAACAATGGTAGCGGTTACCATCATCTTGGGGCCTCCACTCATTAATCACTAAATTTTCTGTTTTAAAAAGTACACATGATTTATTAAAACTGAATTTTATTTATTAGACTGATGCACTTACATGGTCTCAAAATGGGAGAGTGTACAATTGAAACAACATGTTTGTAAAAAAATAAGTTAACAACTTTATTGGTTTCACATTTTACATCACATACAAATAAAAACTGAGCTCAAGCAATCTCATAGATTTTAAAACAAAAATACTATTTACAATATTGAATACAGTCATTCATAATTCTAAAATTGTCTGTAATAATTCCCGCATTTACAAAATCAGAATTAATTTTGATTTATTTAACTCTGCAAGCAGACGAGGAAGTCTTCTCTTACTGATAACAGTGATGATGAAATGGGCTTTTGAGATTTTTCTTGAAATCCATTTTTTAAATTTTTTTATTTATTTTTTTTATAATAACCGTAACGCACTAGCATTTTCAACATCTGAACAGTTGTGAACATTGGATGCTGAAACTAAAACGGGTCATGTCAATCAAACACTGAACTGTACAAAAGTTATCTCTCATACAAAACAGTGATCTCACATTTTTACACATAAACTTGCAAGTAAGGAAAACAGTTATTTGAACATTATAAAGACTTTAAAAATCACAAAGTCTTGGAGTTCTGAATAAAGCTAGGTTTCATTCAAGACTATATTGTATAAGGTATTTGGTGAAAGTAGAAGCTATAGTTCAATTTTCTTCTTTTTCTCCAAGAAAGATTACTACGGTGCACAAATATGTACATGAACTGTAGAAATATATTATAAATGCTGTGAGAAGCAAGATACGCACAATCTTGCTTTGCCAAGGCACAGAGATGTCGAGTACTGCACAGATTATTCTACTCTAGACTGGTGTCCACATCACTGGTCCCATCCAAAACCTCCATGTATATCTTTAAGATACTTTTTTAGTATTTTATTGTGCATTGATATGCACTAGACTTGCACAAAATAAGAAATGTCTATTTATAGAATTATAACAATGTTCATTTCATATTCTTTTAAATTATGTTTTAGAGTTTATTCTTATGCACAGATATTAACTGTATAACCAGTTAGAAAAATGAGTTCAGGAAATACAATTGAAAAGAACTATTTTTTTCTTTACGATCCCTTTTTCTGAGTATTTCACAGTAAACAGATGGACTGCAGTACCAGAAAGAAAATATTTAATAAAAATCTATTTTGCTATTTAATAAATGTTCCTGCTAAAGAGAGGGAACTGGTTTCCAAAAAATCATTCAAAAATGATCTTCATGGGTATTGGAACATTTCACATAAATAAATTGTCCATAAAATTCATCTGAATGAACAAATTCTTGGATTTTGGAGAACAGTAAAAGGTACAATATCATTCTGTAAGAATGAAATACTGTTAACAAAAATATTATCCATAAATAATAAATCATTGTGTACCTAAAAACTGATAAAAACCGTATAAAATAGGCACTAATAATGTCATACATGCCTCACAATAGCTTCAATACTGGCATATGTACCCGTAAGAAATCCAATGATACCAATGAGGATGAAGAGTCCATTTTTCCACACAAGCCAGTAGTAGGGTCCAAGTCCTGATTCCCAGTGTATTGCAAGATCCATAATGCAGGGGAAAAACAGAGCAAGGGCAGAACTGCTGATTGCACCAACCAAAGAAATGAAGAGATCAAGATGTGGAATTGCTTCTGCCAACACAACTGCAATAAACATACACAATCCATTTTTTGCAAAAATTGTAAACAAACGTACATATTAATAAAAATTCCTGTTGTAATGGAAATTAAGAAGAAACAAATTTAGTTCAATTTCAGAGCTGTTCTTTCATCAGATTACAATTTTCATTCATAAAAATTGATTCTTCCTATTTCTAGAAAGAATTGCATGAAGGCATAGGCAGTACCAAACTTACGTAATTGACCATTTATACCAGTAAATGCAGTATACGTATGTCAACAGGTACCAGCACAATTTAAAATAAAATTAATTAATTATTTAAAATTAAGTTACATAAAGGGTAGATAATGTATTCATCAGTATTAACATGATTGCCAATAGTTCTACTGAAAATTTAACATTTGTACACTATAATTCAATGAAAATTATTATTATTATTATTATTATTATTATTATTATTATTATTATTATTATTATTATTATTATTATTATTATTATTATTATTATTAATTGAGCTTAACAATGTTTCTTATTACAATAACTATTTTCAGGCTGAAGATATTATGATCGAAGGTCTCGAAATAATTACCATATTTTCCTGCATAATTCATGCACCGGAAATTAAATAACAATTTTAATTTCTACATATTCTGAGACATTTCATACATTTACTATTTTTTGAAATCTCTTCCATGAATTAATAAGTACCACATTGTGAATTTTGACAATAGACGGAGCTTTACAATTTTTCCCTTGTATTCTGTTACTATGCTGCACACAGGTAGTTTGTGTGTGGTCATTGAGATTAAGAGGTCCAGTTTCGATTATATAAAGTTTAGTAAAGTTACTGTAATATCCAAAAATTATTCAAATCATACTGCAAGTTTCTAATTAAAAGTGACTGAATATGCAGAGTGAATGTGAACAAGACTATTTTTTTTTTATTATTATTATCATCTTTATTAAACAACATGCTCCATTGCAATGCAGCAATACTACATGCATTCCTTTTATCTTAACTACTCAAAAATATCTACATATGTACACTTATAAATATTATCCTGAATTATGTATTTGGTTTGTTTGTAGAGCTTCAAAATTTATTTTGTTCACAAATTGTACGAATTGCTTTAGATTTTTTTGTATCAGTTCACTTTTCTCAACGGGCCAACACTTAAAAGTTTCCAAGGTGTGCTTTCTGAATTGAGCTCTTTCCGAGTTCAGTAGTTCACACTCCCACAGTAAGTGGTCCACTGATTGCGAATTTCTGGTACACACGCAAGTTGAATCTTCCTTAATTTTAAAACGGTGAAAATATTCGCCAAACCTACCATGCCCTGTCAACATAGCTGTGATATTGTGGTTTAACCTCAGGGGTTTAGTCTGTGTTTCACGGTTGGAAAATATGATTTTGTTGTTCTTCCATTTACCGTTTTATGCCACTCGGTTTCCCATGCCTGAACACTTACTTCACACAGTTCGCGTTTTATTGTGCTTATCGGTATTGAAGTGTACACTATTTCCAGTTCTAAGTCTGTTGTTGCTTGTTTGGCCAACATATCCGCAAGTTCGTTTCCTGCAAACCCTGCATGCGCTTTAATCCATGTAAAATGAATTTCCCAACCACTGTGGGTTAGCATCTCTACGTGCATTTTTATCTCTTCTATGAGGTTAATATGTTTGGCATTATTTTGCAGGAGATCCATGGTTATGTGAACAAGACTATAGTTCTGAGGAAGTTCAATAATGGAGCAGTGTTAAGTTATGCATGTTGATTTTATCCAAATAAATGAAATTTAAACAATTTTTGTAATGGTTTAATAATTTCCTTGCATAAAACATGCATTCTGTTTTTTATTTAAAAATTAGCATAAAAAAGTGCGTGAATTCCACAAGTAAATACAGTATCTCATGACAAAAAAATATAGGCCTAAGTTTAAAAGTGAAATTAAATTACCAAAGTAAAAATTAGCACAATTGGTATTCTGCTAGATAATTTCACATGAAAAATATCCAGTTGAAATTTTACTTCTAAGTGAAGAGAATAATATAATAACATTAAATACAGCCCAAAACAGATTTAAAGTCTCCTACAATATAATAATAATA
Source organism: Ectobius pallidus (assembly GCA_964059195.1). Lineage (NCBI taxonomy): Eukaryota > Metazoa > Arthropoda > Insecta > Blattodea > Ectobiidae > Ectobius > Ectobius pallidus. The sequence continues at coordinate 81,533,229 of CAXKWD010000002.1, read as the reverse complement.
GGGCTTGGATTCCATTGCCAACTGCCAAAATGTTCGCTGCAGTTGAACTCAAAACTGATGGGGAATAAAGAAGATGGAAGCATTGGCTGTTTTTCGTTTTATCTGTGGCAAATGTTCTACTGTTGCTTATAAAAGTAAAAGTAAAGTAAAGTGTTCCCTATTACAGGCCATGGAGGCCCAGAGGGTTCCAGGAGGTTGAGACTCCCAGATTTTTAGACAGTCAACACACGAAGGTGGCAAGGTTGTCAGCCGTATGCACCAGTACTCTAGATAGGTACTATGTGACTGACTGCTACACAGCCAGTATGTTGGACTGAGCCTAAAAGACACTGAAACCATATCATAACCCAAGTACATGCCACTAGTTTTCAAGCGCCAGACAATGAATCAGCAATGAAATCTGAGCCCTGACAATAATGTAATGTAATATGACGGAAATAATGTATTTCTAGATGCCAGATCAGCAATGGTTTCAATGATATTAGCAATGATTTCTTTATCAAATCTAGCCATGTTTGTATGTAATACTGCTGATAATCAAAGAAGAGAAATCAAAAGCAGCTAGATCTCGCCCTTTATGGCATGAAACATACCTGATTTTGCCATCAGTGTAGTACGAGACTCATTGGCTGATTTTACAGTTTTAATCTATTTTATTGGCCAAGAAAAGTTTAAAGAGTAATTATCAAACATAATGCCATAGGTAGAGGGTGGATTTTTGCATATTAGCACATATTTTTCCCCCTGAAAGTAAAGCACATGCACATAAGAGAATGTATGCTACTGAGGACCAATGAAGTAAAGACACAGATAAGACAGAAATTGTAAAATTCTGCTAGCAATTACCAAGTCTTTATCCTTCTCCATGTTTCTCCGTCCAGGTAGTAAACATGAAATCATTAACACAGTTAAAACTTTAAAAAGGGATTGATGGGATAAAAATGATGCAATGAAGTCTAATATTATATTGTAAACTGTATTGCCTAAATGATAATATCATCAGAATACAGGATCAGAAAAGGCAAAATTTTCTCAGGACAGGCAAGGGTGATGTTATGGAAGAATATTGAATTTGAGCATGATGTGAAATAAGAAACATTAACTATAAAATATTATGCACAATTAATGTTAACTGAAAGTTGTTTTTTTCTGTGGCACTCATGTAGGTACTGGAGAATTCTTCAATGAAAAGCACAAAAATTGTCCTTAAGCATTATTTGAAAACAATAGACCTATGTCCAAAAAATTCTCATATAACAGCTGAAACTTTCTTTCATTCAAAAGGTCGAATTTTCTCATTACCTTTTCCATTTTCATGTATTTTTTTCCTGCTCTTCTCAAATGGTAAATACAGTAAATATACCATTCGTGAGTGAGTCATGGTAAATCTTTAAAGTCTGGTAATTCTTGTTAGGAGGATAGAGAAAGTAGATTCACAACTGCTGTACTACATTTAAAAACTGTTATATCTCTTAATATGTTATAATAATCCTCAAAGGCATTCTTATGCTTGTCACTTATATTTCTTCGAAGTAAAGGAACTTTTCTATGCTTTTCTTATGTGACAAGTTCTCTGCAACTTTCATAACTTCTACACTTGGAGTGCATATTGGGAATAAATTAACTAAATTGAAAAACATGGCTTTATTAAAATAAATAAAAACGAAGTAGTATGGCTTCATTATTAGCATTACCAAAGAGAAAATTTGAGGGCGGGCAGCATTACCTCACAGAGGTAGACCATTAGGGCAATCAGTCATAGGAGAGAGGTTCCATCTGGCGCTGTGAATTGAACTCCGGCTTAGCTCAGTTGGTAGAGCATTGGCGCGAATAGCCAAAGGTCCTGGGTTCAAGTCCCAGTGTCGGAGGAATTTTTCTCCTATAATATTCTCATGTAATGTCCAACAGAGACAATAATCTGTGGTTCATGAAAGCTTATATATCTATGTGGAAACTAAGTTATAAATAAGTAAAAAAGTCAGCAATACTTCATGTAAATATTACATATATAATTGTTGGAAAACTACTATGTCATACTCAATATAATATAGAATGATAATGATTAAGATAGGAGTGTAAAATACATCAGCAATCAACCAACACTAAGCAGTAGTGATACCAAGAGCAAATAAAATTCTAAACAGGCAAAGGATAATGCTAATCATAGTAGCCATTGACTTTATTGTAAGTATTAATACATTGTAAAATTAGATAAAAAAAGGAATGTAAGTGTATGTAAAGGATAAGAATGTAAACTGAAGCATGTAGTGTTACTTGTAATGGGGCATGCTGTAAATAAATAAATAAAATCCTAACTAGTAGATTATTGGTAAATTTCATTTGATTTGAATATATATAAATATTTTTTTTCCTTTCCTTGGATTATACAGAACTATGATTGATTACTGTTTTTCAGATTATGTACACCTCTCAGAGAGATGGATGTACCAACAATCGGATCTTCAATCAGTTGTCTCATTTGAAACACTGGGTCATTACTAGGGACCGGATTCTTAGGTTTTTACCTATTTTGTTCCTTACTTCCAAAACAAAAAGCGCTCATGCACTTTTTTGAATCACAACCATAGGATTCACCCACATTAATTCTGTGGCACCTAAAATTACCTAAATCGGGTATAAAAACCTAAATATACCTAAACGGGATATAAAACCTAAAATATCTAATTTAGGCTACTTTTTTGTTTGTCAGTTGAGAAATCGACATTTTGCGGAGAGACAACAATTTTTGTCGGGTTGAAATTAATACCACCAGCGTTTCGTTCAACCCATTGTCGTCCAGGATGGACAGTATTAATAGAGGAAGTGTAAGAGTACCGGCGTATTCCTTTTAAAATATTCGTCCCTAGTTGATCTGTTGTCGGTTAGCATGCGTAACAACCGAAGAAATGAAAATAATCAATTTCACATTATCCACATCAGCCATAAAGTATTTTACTCACTAAATTAAAAGCATCAGATTCGAATCCTGAGAAGGGTAGTCTCTAGATACAGTAACCTATTAACTATTAACTAAGAGATAACAGGAAGAACTTCATAGTTGAGAATCTTGAAAGATATACTGTAACGAGGAAATGTGAGGCAATCTTATTTTCAATGCTTCTTTTGATTGTTTATGCTTTCTTTCTTCAATTGGATAATATTGTCCTAAAGTAAGTTTACACAAATTTAAGTCAATTTTGTTAAGTTAAACTTCAAAAGTATTATGTATTGAATCCTATGTAGCACATTCAAATTCATTAAACCAATTATTCTACCCGAAAACGATATTTTGGACAAAAAAACCTAAAAAAAACTATTTCACCTAATGGAAAACCTAAAACAGTGTTTTTAAAAACCTAAAAATCCGGTCCCTAGTCATTACTTACATGTGATGACGACCAAACAACTTCGGAATAAGATTTCCATGGCTGTAGCAGACTTGAATGGTCCCCATTGCTTTTGAACTTTTGGCCAAAGGATTTCAATGGGTACATACATTTGAAGTGCATATGAAAAGAGGACTCCAACTGAAAGAATGATCTGAACTGCCTGGGAAAGCCTGTAATCATAAAAAAAAAAAGATAATTTATGGATCTGTATATCATAGTTAACATGTCAAACACTATAGCTACAAAAACAAACAAATAAACAAACAAACCCTCTGATGACCAGCATTTTACTTTCTTGAATACAAAACATTCAGATTTACAGTGCAATAATCTATAAATTCATTATATGCTTTACATTATGTTACAGTTATTGGTTATCCATCATGGAGTTATCATCATTAACATAGCCTTAATTTTTTTCATCCCAGAATGAATTAGAATTCCTCAAGTGCCTAACTATTTTCCCATATGGCACACGGCTCCTCAACTGCTGGATCTGGGGCAACCACCCTGATTCCCCACCCACCCACGCAGCCTTAAATATGAATCCTCTCAATCTCTAAATCTGGCGAGGATTAAATGCTGAAATTCTTGGTTTTATGACTAGGACTAGAAATGTACTCAGTAAAACATTTCCACTTTAGGCAGACAGCTTTCTAGTTTATTGAGGTTTTGGTTTTGCAGGTTTTATTATAATTATTTTTATAATTTTGTACAGTTTATTCATTAATTTGAAGTTTGATTTTATTTTATTTTAATCAGTCCATCGGAACATATTACATGTTATGGGACACGTCAATATAATTATAAATAAGAATATGAATTAACAGTTATAAGTAGACTTCGGACTTTTAGGTCGCTAAAAATGCTGTTTTAGGTACCTAAAATAGGCTCTAAAAATTGGAAAATAGGTTCTAAAAATCGTAAAATAGACTCTTATAAAATCGTTAAGTTGCCAGTTTTCTGAAATATCTAAATTGCAATGCAGAATATTATATTTATTGAAGTCGCCATTAATCAATTATCATGATAAAACACAGGTAGGCCTATAGGCCTATGATACACAGAAATATATAGACCTATTACTAGGGCCTGTATTACTACCATAACAGTGAAAACCTAATCCCTGCGCCCAGAAGCTACTCACGCTAGCATATTCAACCCCTTGTTTCCCTCAGTGATACAGAGAATTTTTTTTTTTTTTTTTTCTGGAAGTGGGAGTCGGGAGAAAAACACTACATTTTCGTGGGAATTGCAAGGAATTTTTCTACTGAAGACTAAACATTTCTTACTATTTAACCACGTCACAAATGTGTGTTATGTACTGCACATTCCAAGCTAAAAATTTAGTACGAACTGAAAATAAATGCTAGAATTTATAACAAAAGATAACTTATTTTGAACTTTAGAGGAAAAACAATCAAAAAAGGCAATATTAGGCTCTAACGTAAAAATAGGCTGTTTTAGGTCCTATAAAAGTATCAGTTTTAGGCATAGTCACTTATGAAACATGCATATACAAGTTTTCGTCCGTATATCACTTAAGGATTAAAATAGGTTTTTACCTAAAATCCAAAGTCTAGTTATAAGCAATCCGTACATTGTACAAATTTCTTTACATAATATACAACATAAACATTAACAAATTATTATAATAATCTACAACATAAATACAAAATGTATAATACGATTATGTAAAAAAATAAAAATTCAAATACAATGGTGCTGAGTTATCCTGTTACGTAAGTAGCTATATCGATAATGTTCTAATATTATAAATACACAATTATTTCTTCTAGCAATAAAAATGAACTTCTAGGAACAGAATAAATACATGTTAATGTAGTATTGAAATAGTAAGTAATAATAATATTGCAAGGTAACAGAATCAAGGTTAAATAAATGAATATAAAATTTAGAACAGAAAAAGCATATGAAGGTTGCTCCAGCCTTAGCGAGCCCGCTCCATTTTCTAAACCCTAGCAACAGGAAACCAGAGTCAACCAAATCGCTCTCCGAAAGGTTGAGCCAGTCCTAACTCTTGCATGCCCCTATTACCAGAATAAATTCAACGCCTGTCCTAATTGAACAGTATATGGAAATTTTAATGGATCCAGAAAATGAATGAATGAATAAGTACATTCTGTATTATTAGAATATTATTGCATCATTGTGTGTTTTGTAATTCACTATGTTTTGACCATAGTTTTGTAATTCTTTTGATGTGGCCCACAACATATTTACTTTAAAATGGACTGAAACTATTCAAATCATATTGAACAAAGTATTATGTTCACACTTTATCTTGAGCTTAAAAAATGCGGGGGTGAAGGGGGCTGATATTGCATGCAGTATAAGAGACTGCAGTATAAGGTTGCAGAAGGCGGTGGGTTGAAATTGGCGTCATTTCTGAAGGGTTGCCAACTACTAGAAAATATAAAGTGTGTAGTTTTATGCTGGTACACAATGGAACTAGGTAGCAATTTCAACTCTTGTTACCAAACTAAAGATTTTTTATTATTTATCGCTGGAGAAAGGATTAATTAAGTAATATATTTCTTTAGACAATCTCTCTCCCAGTCTTCGGAATATAGAAAATCGGTTTAAAAGTCAAAGTATTGTAGGCCTATGTGAATATGCGCTTTCATATGCCTGAATTAATATAATATAACTAAGTATCTTTCACGAGAGTTTGTAGGTAATTAATACAACTTTCTAGCAAAATAATCAACACTGACTTGTTCTTTTCTTCAACGACAGATTCAGCTTAAAACACATTAAATTGCTTTCCCTTCCATTTCATTTATTTGGTTCATTGTTTATTCGCTGATGTCTGACACTTCTTGGTTTAAAGAATCTTCATTTTTAACTTCGTTGTCACTTATATCGACCATTTCCACAACACCTTTCTTCTAATATCCCTGGATTTAATTCTGTCATGTTGTAAACAAAACAAAAAAAAAAAAAATGGACGGTAGATCAAGAATGCCGCTACGGGAAGTTTTTGGGTATGGTAACAATGGGTACGGGTTGCGATCTTCATTTTTTGGAGCGAGGCCTTCTTGATATGGACTGTTTTCAGCAGTATGGAGTGTTTAGCTCGAGATAAAGTGTGAGCACTATAATGCAAGTGACATTTCTGATATAACTAGTTTTAGTTTTGACCAATGTAATTATGCTCCAGCATATTACAGAAATAGTATTAAAAGATCAAGTGTTTTACCAATATAACATTCATAATGATGAGAAACAAAATTACTGTAATATGAGAACAGAAAGATTTAAATACTCACGGATCTGACTGAATTAGATTCAGTGTAAGGCTTCCTTGCACATCATCCCCATATTTCAGGTATCCTAAAAATCCCATGGAGATAAGAAGAATCCCCACAATGACCATACCAATGTTAAGGACTCCACATCGAGCAGTAAATTTATCAGGGTGTTTCATTTCACTCTGAAGAGGAAGCACCTGAAACGAACAAGATATCTCAACACATATCTTTATTACACACTTAATACGAGGGAGAATCAAATAAAAACAATTTTTTTCGACTATTTTACTGCAGGAAGAATGTTCACTTGTACATTATTTTCTACATAGTCCCCTCCCAGTTCAATGGACTTATGCCATTGGATAGGAAGAGCTTCGATACTGCATCAGAAAAATTATTTTGGTTGATGCTGCAGCCACTCCTGCACCGTCGATTGGACGTCTTCATCAGATTTGAGCTTCTGCCCTCCAAGGAGATCCTTTAACAGACCAAAGATTTGGAAATCTGATGGTGACAAAGAGAAGGGGGTTGCTGAGAGCAGATGTTTTGCTTCAACATGATAATTTCCGTCCTCATGCTGCTCATGCAACCACGAAAACCATCGATGACATATGCTTCAAGTGCTTCCCACATCTGCCATACTTGCTAGTTTTGACTCCATCAGATTTCCACATCTTTAGTCCATTAAAGGAGCTCCTTGGAGGGCAGAAGTTCAAGTTTGATGAAGACATCCAATCAGTGGTGCAAGAGTGGCTACAGCGTCAACCAGAATCATTTTTCTCATTCGGTATCGAAGCACTTCCTATCTGATGGCATAAGTGCAATGAACTGGGAGGGGACTGTGTAGAAAAATAATGTACAAGCAAACATTCTTCTGCAGAAAAATAGTGGAAAAAAATTAATTGTGGTTTTCATTTGATTCTCCCTTGTATCACACTAATGATATAGCATCAGAATACCGTTGATCGGATTATGACAGTATGGTCATAAAGTTATGATTTCCATTTAAAATAAGATTCAAGAAACTGTTAAGAGTGTGGTAAAAACGTTCATGGAGATCTATATACCATAGTTAACATGTCAAACACTATGGCGTTCCCTATGGGTAGCTGGGTAATTTTACCAAAAGCAGTTCATATGGCTGCCAGGTATGTGTTCACTTGAATCAATGTGGTGAGAAGAAGATCATTGCAGAAAATTGAAGGTTAAACGTGAACATGGGTCTATGTTACATTTTGCGAGTTTTGAGAAAACTCGTTCCAGAGTCGTTGTTGCTTATTGAGTCAAGGTACCTGGTAGTAATGTAGCATAAACCTTTGTTCCATAAAAGTTATAATATGGTTTTATCAAAACAATATTATCTAAAGCACACAAATTAATATTAAGAGAGAAAACAAAAACAACCTGCATGCTGCATATTATAGAACAGATGGACAATGTGATTGTTGTAGCATGGCACAAAGAAAACAGGCACATTACTTTCAAATTTAACATGGATGCTAGTTACACAAATTTTAAAGCACATTTTGCATCAAAATTTTCTGTATAGTGAAGTCAGTTCTTTTCATGAGGTGAACTAAGTGCATAGATCATAGACCTCTGTTCCACAAATAACTCAATTTCTTTTTTCAATCTTATGTAAACAAGGATCCTTGTTTGCAGTTAAGCTTCAATTCAGCACATGTATGAGGTCACTATGGCCACTATGAGTACATTCTGGTCACATTCTTTGACTATCGTAGTAAATCAGTAATTTGTAAACATAAGTGATAATTAAAGAACAAAAAGGTTGGTGTATTGCCAGAATAGCAAAGACCACTACGAATGACTCATCTCATCGTTAAATTTCATGGCTGGGATCAGATCAGTCACTATGGACCATCAATTTCTTGTAAAGAAAATTTTCAATTGCTTTTATAGTCATTTAGTTTGGAGATTTTTGTGTATCTGGATGGCCATGGTCTTGTACACACTATAACACTAGCATGTAAAAGAGTGCATAATTCAAAATATGATTTTTCATAAACTTCTGGGCCAAAATCATACGTCAATTTCTTGTAAATAAAATTTTCAATTGCTTTTATAGTTATTTAGTTTGGAGATTTCTGTGTATCTGGATGGTCATGGTCTTGTACACACTATAACACTAGCATGTAAAAGAATGCATAATTCAAAATATGATTTTTCATAAACTTCTGGGTCAAAATTATATGTGTAGTCTTAACTTACGGAGTGCAGTAAAATAACAGAATGGCTGATGCAATAATCACAGCATCAATATGTAAAATACTTTTTCTCACCATCCTAAAATTATGAAGAAGAATATTACTTACCAGTCCAATGCCTTCAAATGCATAAATGACAGTCCCGAAGAAAAGGGGTAATGTGCTCACAGAGCCAAAGTATTCCCTGGATTTGACTGAAGGAAGGTCTTGCACCAGGAAGTACACTGTAATACCAATACCAACAGTCATGCAGACATTGGCCAGGAGTGAAACAGGTACAAGGTACTTGAGGTCCCGAATCCAGCAGGACAGCATGATGGGTAGTAATATTATCACCATGTGTATGTGGACGTCCAGCTCTACGTTGTAGTAGTCCATTACCTGTGTAAAATGTACAAGAGTATTAAAATAATTAGGCATAGTTGTATTCGTTATCCCTTGAAGATCAACAGCAAACCAGGAATGAGAAAAATATACTAAGATTATAATAAAATAATTATAATACCAGTTGAAGACACTGAGTTTCACTCACCAACTTTTTTTGGTAGTACATGTTTCAAGGACCTTGGTACTTAATTTGACATCTTTTACTTAACATTGCAATATATTTATATTAAGAAATTTTCATTTTATATTTATTAAGAAATCCACATACAACCCTCCACAATCTAGTAGTATTGGAAGAAAGTTTGAAATATTAATCATTTATTATAAGGAACACTTTTTCAGTGTTGTCATGCCTCAGAAATAGGATTGTCATAATTCAGGAGTGAAAACCCAGGACATAATTCATCAGATACACAGTCTATATTATGAAATGACTTTATAGTTGATATAGTCCTTGAATTTTCATTGTCATGTTCATTCAATTTATTGTTTCATTTGAATGCTTTTCTTAAAGTCGAAACACAGGATTAGAACAGGGCATTTTTAAAAGTATTAATAGCTAATTAATAGCATTTGTGTTGAGATGATTGGCCAATATTGCAGTAGACATACATATACATAAATACAGGGACAGTAAAGTGTACAGTTTTCAAAACAGAATCATGGACTTCAGTCTTTTTGGTCTGGACACACTCTTATACGACTAATTGGGAATTGTCCATGAATTCCATGAAGTATGTCAACCCTATGCAGCAATGCACCCATGCTGATAGCAGTAAAATCAATTCTCAGGCAGCCTCGCTGAAGGAAGAAAAAGAAGAAAAAAACCTACTCAGCAATGTACCCATGCTGTTAATAGTTAGCTGAAGAAAGAAAATAATAAATTCTGAAGAAAGTCCCTAAAGTAAATACATAAATAGCAAGAAGGAAGGACTTCTAGATTAGTTTTGTTTAAACTCAAATTGTATTATGACTTTTGAAATATTAATTAATTTTAGTTTTTTGGCCTTCATAGGACCACTTTAGTCAGGTTTCTGGTTGAGGTTTTTCTTCTTTTTGTCAGCCCAGTACTTCTTCATCCTTTCTGACCGCAATTTTCTTTCTGCTTCTGGAACTACTCTTCCTATTCTCTGTTTGTTGATTTTCATCTGTAGTGTAGTGTGTTTGTCTTTCAATATCTTGAGTGTGTCTGTCTTGTATATTAAATCCTCTACTGTAATATGTAGCTCTGCCATATCTTCCTTAAGTTCTGTAATCCATCTTATATTTTTCTTACTCTTACTCTTCCATAATTTTTCTATTATTTTTCTGCTAATTCTATTTTCTGGTGTCCGTAAAATATGTCCCAAAAATGATATTCGTTTTTTTTTCATTGTACTTGTCACTGGTTCTATTTCTTTATATACTGTTTCATTAGAAGCTAGTTTCCAGACTCCATTTACTTGGTAATTTTTGTTTAAACAGGTTCTTACTATTCTCCTTTCTACCTTGAGTACTCTATCTATTGCAACTGTGTTAGTTGTTTTGAATAGTGTTTCACATGCATACGTGATTTGCGGTTGAGTCACTGTTTTATAATGTTTCAATTTGGCTGGTTTTGAAATATTATAACATTATATTTACTTTTTATAATTTCTTCCATGTAATGATCAGTGCAAGGTTCATACATAACACGAAAGCTTAATAAAAATTGTTGCATTTCTTAACAGTTGGTTACCAGTGGAGGCTAGGCAGAATTTCGAGACTTTTTATACTAAATATATAAACTGGATACTATTTTTTTGCTTCATTATACAAAGTTTGTTTAACAGTGTTTTTACAGATATGGAATCTAATCTGAGAGTTACTCTCCTCATCATGGGCCATCAAAATATTATAAATATTAGTAACTAACCATGCCAACATAATATAACATAGTCTATTCAAAGATAATCACCTTCTTTACATTATCAGAAATAAAAACGAAATACACACAGCAGAATCCCATTTGTGTAATACATAGGAAAATGTTTATTGATAATCTGAAACATAAAACAAAAACAAATTAAAATAGCTACTACAAAAAAGGAAAGACAGAGAAGAAAAGGAATAAAAATAAAAGAAAAAAGAAATGTAAAGAAATGACACTGAAATGTGTAATTGCCTTTCTGAAAATATGAATCCATTAATAACGATTTTGATAAGAACATAAAAACAATCATACCTAATAACAATGGTTTTGGAAATTCACATGTTTCAAAGTAATGCTTAATTTGACTTAAATTATTCAAAATATCCAAATTAAATCAAACAAAAAAACAAACAAAATTATCATACAATTCAAAATCATACAAACGTACTTTCTCTGAAAGTCCCAATGAGCAAAGCTTGTGAAACAATAGGCATCAGAAAATGGAAGAAAAAAGTTAATATCATTTATATGTTCTATCAGTTATTTTAGTCTATTCGTTTACTTATATCAGAATTTCTAATTATTCGCGCAAAAAAAATACTTATTTTCATAGAGTTTTAAGTTAATCAAGACTTTTACTGGTATTTGATTACTGATAGAATTTCATTACTTATTATACTTATAAATGTTAATACAACAAAGCTATCTTATCTCAGACCATGGTACTGGTATGAAGTCAGTTTTTATTTACTCTATGTCCATATAACAATATTTTTATTTTTAACAGGATTATTAGTAAAAGCAGAATTTAATAAAAAAACAAAGCTTGATTATAAGATCAGCAATAAAAAATAACAGTACCATGTGAACTACCCAAAGTCATTCAAAGAAAATGTGATATTGAATAAATTCTACTAGTGGCTCAGGTTGTGACTGAGCTATAAACACATAGTACTCAAGAATAAGTTATAAAATACCCCAGTTAAAATAACAAATGCTCTATAATTAAACCTCTAAAACTCACCTCATATACTTTGCCCACCTATGCAACTGAGGGGGCCCAGTTTTAAATGCAAGTTCAACAGCCTCCGCAAATGTTGGCTGTGTTGTACTACCCGTCCGCCTTTGAATTTCTTTGGCTCCATTTAGCTGAAAATATTAAATAAACTGTATTAAATAAAATAGTTTTCAATGCAAAGCATTACTAACAGAGGCTCAGATTTATTTTATTTGATCAAAACACCGAAATAACATAATTATATACAATTTGTCCCTAAAACTTCTTCCACATAATACAGTTTCTATCAAATTCAATACCTAACGAGACTTTCCAAAAGTTTTCAACACTGGACAAGTTTTCTTGTGAATAAGCCGTCGGCATCAGCACTATGTGTAGTATAGTGATAATTTTCCAATTTAAACCGTTAATTCGTTGTTCCTCCGTTACCGATCAACCGATTTGGTCAGAAACCAATAGCATTTTTCACAGGGATGTTATAAGTGTGTACACCAAGTTTCATGAAAATCTGATAAAGAGTATTCGAGTTTATGCGCGTACAGACACACAGACGGACCATGTCATCTTAAAAAGTATCATTTTAGCTCTTCATAAAATGAACTGTTGTAGTCCATTCGGTGCAGGAGATTTCTCCTTTCTTCGAGTTACAAACGATTCACCAAGATTCATAGATTTTCATAAAAATTCCTATTTAATACACCAACAATTTTCTACGCTAATTTGATTCATCATACTTCTAAATTCAATACAAGTTTATTTTATCACACTGATTTGCTTTTACTTCAATACTGTACTACTATTTTGCTACATTACTTGGCCTTCATTTCTTGTTTGAACATATTACATGAAGCACAGCAGGAACTTGTGGTACTTGCATCATACGTTCAACTACAAGTCTTCGTAAAAGCGCATGGAGAGGAAAGAAGAAAATACAGAAACCGAAGACAGTCAGAAGAGTTTAAACGTATTCTCCTCGGACTCATCTGTTCAGTTAACAAAACCCAGTTTAAAACAGTAAGAGGTAATGTATGGATCTCTACACTGTACCCTTCCGGGCCCCCCAGCTTAAAGTCCCTCCCAGAGGACTTCGTACCCAGGATTTTTACGACCGCGGCCGCTTCCTTCAGACCTAGAGGCGGGCACGCTACAGATCCGTCGGCCCGGGTTCGATCCCCGGTACCTCCTCGGATTTGTCTGAGGTAAGGAGGTCTGGTAGGGGTGCACTCAGCCTCGTGATTCAAATTGAGGAGCTACTTGGTAGAGCGGCTCCGGTCATAGAAAACCACCATTAACGGCCGAGGGTGTCGGCATGCTGACCACATGCCCCCCAATCCTGCCATCTGCCTATGGTAGATGACGCAGCGGTCGGTTGTTAGGCCAAATCCCTCCAGGGATGTAGCGCCACGGAGTTTAGTTTTTTTTATAAACTTGGTATGAGTACTGTTTCTAAAGAAAATATCACACGGCGTAATATTTATCTGTAATGATGATATTCACAATTGTTTTACTAGAATTATAATTTATTCGTTTACAGTAAAAATTGTCAGTGAAATATGGTACTAAATACAATCGTTTTTCGCTATGGAAGAATTATACCGAACTTAATGCGATTTAATAAAGCAACGCCGTTCCGCAGCGATAACTACTTCAGCTCTGCTGTAATGTTAATTGCCTAAATGAAAATACTTAGGCGCCAGGAAGAATCCGTTACATTTTACTCATGGAATAGTCTTAATAAATCCAACTCGATAAACTCGTAATCTCTCGTGAGATTGCGTATGATAAAACGTTATTCCATGACTTTAAGGTAATTTCGTAGCAGGCCCATACACTCATTGACTTCACATGCGGCCATTTGACGGATTCACTCACAGCTAACTCCGAGATGTTTGTGTCACCTGTATGGAAAAAAAAAAACGTGTAGAAGGGTTCTCGTGACATTTGTTTTGTGTGCCTTTATTGTGATAATATGTGATTACTTTGTGCTATCTCAAATTACTGACAGGTAATTGGCAGCTGCTGACGCAATAAAAATGCAACGTAAATTTCTTAAATCAGTCTGCATACTTACGCAACACATGAAACATTAACACGCAGAAACCGAGGATTTATAAACAATGCTTACTGCCAAATGATTTGGGCCAAATTCCTAGACAGAAGGAAGGTTACCAGCACAAGCATACAGAAACCTTCCCTTCTTAACCATGGTTTGCTTTATTGTGAACCTCAATTCCGCAGAACCTTCTGCTAGATAAATGTGATAATTATGATTGAAAATAAGCCGAAATTTCCAGTAGGTAATTTCAGTGGCATAGCTTTAATTGCAAGAAGGAAAACACCCTGGAATTGTGTTAAACATTTTTTATTTTAGCAATAAATATTAAATTTAATTAAACATTATCACTGTTAGTAGGCCTAACATGTCATTTCCATTGTACCTTATTGTTATTGATCTTATGATCTGATCATTATTATGTGCTATTATTTCTTTATTCGGCTATATTATATCCTCAAGACCTGGGTGGAAGTTCGGATTTAATTTTTATTAATTCTCATTTATTCTGTTTCAGAATAATTTGTAAAACTCCAAAAAAATTAAATCACCTTTCGAGAGGACTACATCCCAATATTTATTTATTTATCATTACGAGTATAATTAACAAAATCAGGTAAAGTGCCAGATGGAGTTAATAGGCCACATTAAAGACACTATTGAGATTTATCCCACGGTTTCTTGAGAAAGTTTGATCAGTATGTGGATCAGCATATGTCAAGAAATAAATGGAACAACTAGAATATTAACAGAACGTATTTACGACAAATTCCTCACGTCAACAATTGGATGTTTCTCCGGTATTGGTCAACCGATTTGGTCCAAAATCAATGGGTTTCTACCCATGGGCTTTATGAGTGTGTATACTACGTTTCATGAAAATCTGATAAAGCGTATTCGAGTTATCTCGTGTACAGACACACGGACGAACAGCCTTTGCCGGTCGCCAAGTAATCTTAAGAAGTACCATTGTGGCATTTACCGTAATAACTTGAAACAAGATGCCGAATACAACAATTTCTTATGTGGCAGACATATTCTTAATATGAAGGGGAGAAGAGAGAGAGAGAAAAAAAAGGAGGTATATAAAAATTACGAATCTTTATGTTCGGCTTATAGAAAATATGAGTCAGACAGACATAATATGAAAGGCTTCCTGAAAACAGTTGCACATCTGCACAGACCGGAGCCATAAAAATATTGCTTACGATATCATTTTACAATATACAACATTTTAAACCCCTACTTTTTTCACTTCAAAGGGGGTAGCCTACATGCATGGAAAAAAGTTGCTGTTTTCTTAAGAATCTTCTACTGACCCAAATGTCGCGGATAACAATTGTTTTATTGGGAAAAATCTACTTGCAGTTACACGAGACTATCGGAAATGCCATACATCATAAATAGAGATGGTAGATTTTACCATTTAAAAAATAAAGATTTAGCTTTTAAAAAAATAGCATTTTAAAGCAAATTTAACATTAAAATTTAGAAATTGTATAGCGATGGAACAATTTAATTACACTGGAAAATTAAGTTTTACAAATTCAGTAGGCTATGTTACCAAAAATGTTTGTGAAATTAATCATAACCACACAAGAAACTGCCTGGGTCTATACGATTAAAATGTGGAATTCTTTTCTTTAAATCGAACGCTTTCTTAGGATTTATGGTGTCGGTACTCATCTGACCAGCCACCGTTGTGATAAAGAGCTCATTAAAAGCTTCTAAAAATTGATTTGTTTCATTTCCTGTCACATTATTTACATAAACGACCCTTACAATGTAATTTCTCAGTTATTTTGCAGAAAAACATACATTTCGCATTATATACTAATTTCGCATTTTATCGCGGATTGAAAAAAACACAATAATAGAGTTATATGCTTCAAAACAAACCTAATACTTATTTTGACAGCATTTGGGGACATTTATCATTTATCGAGATTGCGACAACCTACCTTTCCTAATCATGAAGACTGTCGCAGATGACATTGGCGTAAATGACGTGACATGTTATTAAAATGAAACTTTTTAAAAGTTACTTCGGTAACGCTACTCTTCTTTTACTTCAGACAGATGCTTCTGGAAATCAATTCCATGAAGTAATTACGAATCGCATACCATGCTCATAAGTTCATTACAACCACTTGCAAAAGTTTACTACAATAAAAAACACTCAACTAAATAAATTAATAATGAAGAAGATTTTTACTAACTTAAAATTGCAATTCCTTCAAGGAGAGACATTTTGATTACCTTGGCCAACATTGATTGATCACCTTCATACTGCATTCATTTTAGGTTGTGTTCCTTTTTTGTGAGCAGAGAATAAAAGAGATGACTTGCAGCACACCACAGGCAAGTCACACCGAAGCTCCTTATAGTGGCTGCCATCTACTTAATAAAACAATAGGAAGGCAAGACGACCATGGTCATGGACGTTGTATGAGGCAAGAGAAAACTCTTCATTCCTCTCTCGAATAACCAGTAAGACAAACTACAAGGCATGGAGCATAGCAAACACACTTAGGCCCGTTATTACCATCTCCAGTAAAATATTTATGGCTACTTTTACAGTTACTTTACTGACAGCTCGGTTTTACAATATCTGGTTAGGTGTTAACTGTTGGTAAAAAGCTCTTAACTGGCAGTAATCTTTACTGTAGGAAAATGTACAAGTCAACTCCTAACCGGAGGATTTTTTGAAGTTATACTTCTCGCGAACTGAATTAAAATGGAGAGATGAAGTTATTTAGCTGCTTTCGTAATGTCACTGGTGATGAAGAACAAAGTCAATATATGTAAAAATAAATAAAAACAATATTGAAAACTAGATCAAATTATTATGAAAGTTTGGACAAACAATTACTTTACTATTTGCTTCCTCTACCCGTATATCAGATCATATTTGGGTTTTTCATCCTTCGGGGATGGTGTTTCGAAACGTGGTACCTTTCTTTTCATTTTCACAACCACTTTACTTGAGGACGATTTTATTCTTATTTAACTGGTGATTTACATGGTCTGTACATAATTACTAAATGGCTAACTATTTCCACATATTAGTAAACCCTAAAATAAAGTTTAGCCTACTATTTCTTGGTCAAATTCTGATGTTATTAAACCGCTACAAGATAATTTGTCCCTTAGTATAATGAAAACTAGGAAATTTATTTATAACAGGATGGTTCAACTCTTTCTAGTCACACATTCGATTTTTTCCCTGAACATCTCGAGGGTCAAAGATATATTTTAGGACTCAGGTGACAGCCAGTCTTGTGTATTATTATTATTATTATTATTATTATTATTATTATTATTATTATTATTATTATTATTATTATCATTATTATTATTATTATTATTATTTTATGTCTTCTCATTTCCACATGGTATTATTATTATTATTGAGCTCGAAGAACTAAATATATTATTGTTCCGATCATTTTTTCAAACATATAATATTTTAAACATGAAATAAAATCAGGGAAAAACTGATGTAACAAAGTGCCAGAATGTTTTGTTGATAACTGCAAATTATGATATACAGAAAATAAGTTATTTTTTAATCGATTCCCAAGTTAGCTCCAGATCGGTTCATTAAGTAGGGATTATTGAAGAACAACGGTCTAGTTTGATAAGCATATGTGCAATATAAGCATATTTAATTTGGGTAGTGTTATTTGTCAAAACTAACTGTATTGCAACTGCCAAAGCCATATATTTTAAATATACAAATGAAAGGGCAAGGTACGGAACACATGTAAGGTCTCAGGCAGATTGGATAGTGTAGGAAATAGACACCCATACACATTTAGCCTATATACGAATGTGATGTACACTGTATACACGCAAATACATTGCCATATAGGTCTCTTTTTGTTGAAAATCATATCTTTAAACTTAGGATACCTAAAAAATGTATCTGTTGTGAAAAGTGGTCATCGCATTTCAGGGTCGAATGCAATAATTTATTTATCTCTCACACCAATGAAGATAATTCATATTTCAGCGAAACTGACATAATACAATGAATACGTCAAAAGACCACGATGTATCATTAAATTAAAATTAGACAAGACAAATTGGAAAAGACAAAATAAATACTCGACTCGTACGCGGAGGAAGAGAAGAAATTATTTATACGAACAATAACTGGAGAAGATGCGCAAGAGTGAATTACATAATCAAAATAAAGGCGACCACAGAATGGGTTGAAGAAACAAGAAAAGGTAATAGAGGGGAAGTTAGTATTATTGCACAAGAGATTATGAAATAGCGTTTAGAAGGAAGATTGTGAAATTTCAGGGGTTCCAGGAAAAAACAAAGTAAAGGCCAGAGTAAAGACGGAGAACTGAAGAAATTGTAGAAGGAGGAAAAAGGATTAACCAATTGTTAACATTGAGGGAAACTTGAGGAAGAGGAAGATGAGGAGGAGAAAGAGGAGGAAGAGGAGGAAGAGGAGGAGGAAGAGGAGGAGGAAGAGGAGGAGGAAGAGGAGGAGGAAGAGGAGGACGAGGAGGTAGAGGAGGAAGAGGAGGAAGAGAAAGAGGCGGAGGAGGAGGAGGAGGAGGAGGAGGAGGAAGAATTAGAAGAAGATTGCTAGTTAAAATGTTAAAGTAAATCTAAGGGCAAGAGTAAATAACTAAGATACGTTATTTAATGTTCATGTAAAACTCTGTCTCCAAGTGTTTTAAAACCTCTTTCCTTGTTCAATTCATGTAACCCTGACATCTTTAATTACATGTACATGGACTGATAATAAATTATCTTATTCAAAAAGTCAAGGTGCACACACTGCTTCTCATGGAGAGCGGAAACAAGATAATGTGATAGTGCATGACAATGGCGTGAAGAAGACCTCAGGGACTGGGGGACAGGAAGATGTTAACTTGCGACACACTTACCCAATTACATGCGACTTTCAATGTCGCGAAAACTGAATGGCGAATCGAAGAATACCTTCTTAGCACTGGAGAGTTTTAAGACATAAGCAAAGAAATCTACATACAGGAAATCTAGTGAAAACACGTTATCAACTATTTCATTGAAATGTAACTCTTTTCTTTTGGACCATTAACGTGTAATTTGTATGGAATCGGGCAATCGCTGCTCTATTTCGATCAATATGCACCACCCCTATTATCGCTAAACTGTTAACAGTAGGCTACCTTTCTCCTCATAATACAGGGTGGGCCAAAAGTCACGCAACACAGGGATATAATTTGTTTTACAGTGGATTGATAGTAGAGGACGGGTAGAGTGGGCTCCTCGATCCCCTGGTTTAAATCCAATGGATTTTGCGATATGGGGGTACCTGAAGGTGAAAGTGTACTAGGTGAAGATCAGGGATGAAAACCATCTTCGAGAGCGAATTGTAGCAGAGTGCCGTGTTGTCACGCCAAACTTGGTGTCCAATGTTCTACGGAACATGGGCGACCGTTTACAGACGTGTTTTGATTTGAACGGTTCTCATATTGAAAACATAATCACAGAATAGTATAATCCCTATGGTGCGTGACTTTTGGCCCACCCTGTATAATCATTTCCAATTGTAAATTTGTTAATTTCCCCGTCAAATTTGCATCAGAGAACCGTGAAGCTTGACTTTACCAAAATAAAATCCACCTGTATCTTTTTTAATAATTCATCACACAATACTTAAGTTCCTGTCTGAATATCTTCCACATAAATCGGTATGTTATGATATGGGCTTATCGATTGCCATGCCATGGGCTACTTCACTAAAAGGACACAAATAACCATGTGTTTTTTTTCGTAGTTTTAACTAGCCTACTCATTAAATGCTTGATTCTGTGAATATTCACTAAATAGTCACTACAAATATAACTGAATGTCCAGATTCTTTCGTTATAATACCTATTAATATTATTAATCATATTATTATATTATATTGTTGTAAACGTCACCATCATAAAAAGAATCCATCCTTCTCATGAATGCTTGTGAAGAAACTTTATGTTTCAAGTAGGCCTTAAAATAATTATTTTTCTCGCACCGGTAACTGATTTTAAGGGCCTCTTGGATATTTTATCAAGTAATATTTGCGCAATAAGCAACCGTTTGCAATGGCACCCTTAAAATAATACCATGCCTACAGAATTTATACAACACATTACAATTATTTTAAGGCATCAGGAAGATTATTCATTAACAAGAAGATGCTAAGAATACAAGTTTTTCTATCATTAACAGATCTACAAAATACATCCTTTCTTTAAATACACATTCTATAGAAATTTTGCAAACAAAATTCAACTGAAATATTATTCTAAGCAATATTAGGAGTTTTCACTTTTAGAAAATATAATATTAAGCGTGAAATTTCCCTGTTATAAACACATAGCATTCATTCTTATAGGCCTACAAGTTATTTATAGTCTATAACCATAAGAAGTTAGCAAATGAACGTTCGTTAATATACCTAAAATCATTTAACTGTGACAAGAACGTGTCAGACAGGCAGACAGTCTGACATGTACTCGAAAGCTGATAGAATTGGTTATCATTCCTTCATACGTAGATCATTATGTCACCTTTTTTAACCCTCGCTGGGCTGAATTTCTAAATTACTCGTAAAGTAAGTATTCCTTAAGAAAAATCGTCATTGTCTTACAAGTTTGAACTCAATGAAGAAAAAGCAGGTTTCCATAAATGATATTTGTAACACACAACTAAAATTATCTACTTTAACAGAAAACATTACTCTGTTAATCTTGTGTTTTTTATGTTCTATTCAATTTTTGTGGTGACGCTATAGGCTACCAACGCCAATTAGTAAGTTAGCAGTGATAATGTCAATAGGTAGGCCTATATAATAATATTGATTTATTGCTAGGAATATGTATAGAATTTAGGGATGGGTCGATACCAGATTTTCTCGATACTCGATACTCGATACTCGATACCGATACATGATTTTCTCCTCGATACTCGATACTTCGATACTCGATACCTTCAACATTTCCAGTTTCAATAAAAATTAAAATTAAAATTTGAGAGAACTGTGTAATACCAACTAAATTAATTCAGTCTGCATATTTAATGAAACAAAATTAAAATCATCAGTAGCCTATAATTATTTTTAAACTCTACATTAAAACTAAAATTAGTTTTTTAAACAGTCCACTTACAAGTTTTTGTTAAAAAATACTAGCATTCTCACTTAATTGCAGAATTACAAAAGTATCGAAAAAGTATCGAGCTAGTTTTCTGAAGTATCGTTCGATGCCGATACCATGCAAGTATCGAGAGTATCGAGGTATCGAAAGTATCGAGGACCCATCCCTAATATAATTATTATTCCTACTTACCAGCATGTGTTGCATGTAGACGCAGATTATGCCCAATATGAGCGTAAAACAAGTACCGGTCACCAAACCCGCGTTCCTGAAAGCGTCTCCCATTGCATACAGCCCCGATCCGATGTTTCCTTTCAGCAAGTGGATGAGCGTTTCCAGGAACCTTTAGTCAGTAGAATTAAACTTTATTACAGGACTTCCATATGATAAGAATGAAACATTTTTAATAGAATATTCAATATCTTCATGCGCCAGATAATTTCACATAGCGATATAGCGATAATGCAGATTATACGATACAATTGAAAATTATTAAGATCTATACATTATATATATCATTATAACACAAGTGTGGTATCGATTACTATAGAACACGGAAAGACCTTGAATCCCTGAGAGCACCCAATCAAACTGCGTAGTAAATAGTCTGTACTTAAAGTAAAATCAATTCTGTAAGTGTTAATCTTAATATCATACTAAATTGGGCTTATTCCGTCTTGTAGAAAATCCGTTAGTTTCAAGAAAACGCCCAAGAACAAGCTTCGAAGTGACCGTACGCCATCAGCTGCCATCTCTCGCAGAAGACAACTACGAGAACTTGCTAACAGCTGATTGTGCGCTGGCAGCCGATTTCGTTTTGTTATGACTGTAAAATCTCAAAACTTAAACATATGATCGTAAAAAATCAGTCGTATGCAACTGTTGCTTATAATGGTAATAATTATGGAAATCATGAGAATGGCTTTACTCGTTTCATAAGCATAAGCCTAGTCGTATTTTAATAAATGTCATTACAGGATCGTTGCATAATGTACAAGTGTGGGGCTTTCGCCCCCCCCCCCCCCGAGACAAGCTCCTTCTGATCCCTGTTAATTATGCAGCATGCACTGAAGAAATGCTTGTCCTACATAAGTTATAAAGTTGTGAGATACTTACGAAGTGGGATGTTCGACTACTCCATGACCTTCATGTGTTGGCGGGGGTCCTGGAGGAGCTTTTCCATCCTCGACGGACAGTATATGGGCCTTCGAAGACACAATGCTGAAACAACGCACAAAAACAGTTTAAAACTCTTTCCAATTACGCATTTTCCTAACCTGCCCAATGTTGTCTGGTTTTAAATTTGATAGATTCTTTCAAGAGAAAAGGAGTAATTTATTTTCAATCAAGGTGTTCTTGTTAATTTTACAATATTGTAGAAGAAGAAATATTAATAATAGTAAAAATATGAAGAACAAGGCGTACAACAAGAACAAGACTAAAGTAAGACGAAGAAAATAGACAAAGAAGAAGGATGCTAAGAGTAACATAAAGACGAAGATATTTGCATGGCAGGGTCATCAATTATAGATGTAATGATTGTCCAAGATTACGAAAAATAGGACAGGTCTTTTATGCTTTTACTTTGTGCGTACCCACCCTTATCCGTTCAATAATTTAAATAACATTTTGGACTCATTAACCTTACGCAGCCTAGGTCCAAATATTTTCGCTAAAAGCATTTCTACCTACTTAGATTTAAGTAAACTCCAAAAGTAATGCTTGCCCTAATTTGCGCACTTCTTAAACATGACAGACTGATATAAAGTATTTAAAAATTGCATTTACAGTAGCTATTATAATTATATATTTATCTATAATTATAGCCTACAATGGCTTCCGAGACTAACATTAATATATCAGTACAATACATGGAGTAGCCAATATAGCTAACATTTCTTCGTTAAGTGCATACTATTTTCTTAACTCAAGGTGATTTTACAGACCAATTCCTTATAAATTCTATTTTATTTATTTTATATTAAAATTACGTAAATACATAGATAATATATAACGTCCTGAAACCCCGAAAGAGCAGGAGCTCGTACTCGGGGGCAGTTCCATGCTTATATTTACATGTTTTACATTACTAAATAGACAAAATATTGTGAAATAGTATTAGAGGAAAAGACAAAAGCTTAGAGTAAAGGTATTACTCAACTGCCATAAAAATAATTATAATAATGAAAAATAAATTATCATTAAAGATAAACCTACCTGTATTTTAAAAGGGATGAAAATCTAAGTTATGTGAATTTTTTAATTTTAGATTTAAAGACTCCAAAACTATATTTGGCTAAAACTGGGAGTAATGTGATTTTAGAATTATACAGACGAGGACCGAAATGGTGAAGACGACACACCCTCATTCCTCTTATTCTTTTTTTAGAAGTAATTATGGATCCATCAAAGTAAAAATAAATACGTAAATTGTTCATAAAATTAGTTTCTTTTATATTCACTTCTATTATGAACAATAAAGCTTCTCACGAATTGCATCAGAAAATTAATTCCCAATGACGAAGAAGTTTATTATAGGCGTTCCCCAGACAGTGAAAATGCTCGGATGTAATTCTCACATTAATTTGCAAATTCCATGACAACAATAAATTAATGGATGTCAGAAAGTTCCTCAAAGGAAGCGAACAGACAATAGAAAACATTCAGCACTTGACAGCTTCTCAAGTGTAGCCTTGATCTTCAAATTTCTCACGAAGTCATTACAAAACCCGAATTCGCATAGAAGATGAGAATGTGTTCCATTGGGATCTTATGAGAATCTGCTCTTTTTTCTGGCACTGTCGATGTTCTATGATTTGAGATCACTGAACCCCACGCTTCACAACCGAAATGCTCTAAACGTTAGGCCAATGAAGTTAAACCGAAAAAATAGCACCATAAAAATACAATATATTTTATCTTCATTTTATTTATTGCTACTAGATGTGCCGGTCGTATGAAAACTAACAGTATCTTACATAAGAAAATTGGACGTGTTCATTACAAGACATCTATTAGGATCTCTTCGGTATGTACCGTAACTTAAAAGTTGTCTAGAAGTATAATGTATTCGGAAATTTAAACTATTTAAATGTGCATTGATTAATAACACAATTTTGATTACGTGCAAGCCACTTCGTGAGTTTTATTCTGTTTTGATTTGAGCTTATTTTAATCTTGAGGTTAACTAAGTTATCATTCCAACTGTTGGTGTTGATAGCAAATTCGTGTTAGCTGACAAAACGATTGACTTGATTTTAAACAACATATTTTTTTACATAATATATTACATTTAATCCATGGAGTAGTTTTGATAAAACCTATTCGAGATTACGAGTTTATAAAACGCGTAATCTCTCGTAGGATTATCATAGGTAATCCCACGAGAGTTTACGAATTTATCTGATGAAACTCGTCAACTCGAGCTGAATTTATTAAGACTATTCCATGAATAAAAATGTAACGGATTATACATATAACAATTATTTTTGTTATAATAAAAACAAAACTAACAGCTGCGAGATCATGGCATAATGAATCAACCAACCATGAATCGATTCGAGTTACCATGTTGTGACCAGTGCTACCAATGGTGCATATAAGATATAGTTAACTTAATTCAGGTAAGCTAACAGCAGAACAGAATAGAAGCACACGAACTGGCTTGCATCCAATCGAAATTATGTTTTTAATCAATGTACATTTATATTATTTCAATTTCCAAACAAGTTATGTTGTCTAAACAATAGTGTTATAAAATTATTTTATTTTGATCGTAGGATTGGTACACTGTCTTCACGGGCTCCTTTCGCTCACAAAATAAAATCTAGTTTTTACCACTTATTTCATAAATAACTATTTTAACACTTGTGCGATAATGTGTTACTTTTACTACTGTGTCGTGTGGTAGAAGTCATATACTTAATTCAAGCCATCTAAAAACATTTTTACATGTAATAAATAGAGACCGGATTTTAAAGGGAATTCCTTTTTTTATATTTCATCACAAAATGTGATAAAATTGAACAGGACATTACTGAGTAAGTTTCAACTGCAAATGACCTGGTTTTAACGTCCCTTTTTTTCCTTTTTTAGGCTCATTTCCTTTTTTTTTTTTAGGAACTTTCCCTTTCCAGTACCTTTTTTGCTAATTTAATTTGAAAAATTCGTAAATTACCCAGTATTTGGTAATATGAAAACATTAAAAATTGTTTTCACTGATTCACCATTGAAAAAATAATTCCTCCCAGCAGAATAGAGCGTTATAGGGAAATCACAGGCTTGCCATTGCCTAAGTTTCCCATTATAACAAGATGGTGAACATGGATTTCGTATGCTATTTTACTCTGCGATAATTTCAACAAGATCAAAAATTTCTTCAGTCATTAGATGTTACAAAATCAGCACTGTAGAGCAAACAAATGCTTTACATAAAACAAACATGTATCTCTCTGTTGAATTTTTACATTCTCTTACTTTTATATCCCTTTTTTCCCACCTTTTTTGGCAATAATTTTCCCTTTATTCCCACCTTTTTTTGGCAATAATTTTCCCTTTTTTCGTCCTTTTTTGGGTGAAAATTTTTCCTTTAAAATCCGGTCTCTAGTAATAAAGCCACAGTTGCATGACGAGGACAGTAGTGTATCTGCAATAACAGTGATGGCATTATCAATTGTTTGCATGGGAAAGAATACAGTCACAGTAGCAAGTTCCCAGAGACAACTTGAATTCTAACTAGTAAATAACCATGACAAAAAAAATCTCCTTTATTATTAATAGCATGGTAGTGCTAACATTAGGGTACCTTCTACAGTATTTTTGGTAAGCTGATTTTCAAGAATTGTTTTTCGTGTGTTGAAATAAATTAATTAAAAATAATTAATACAATAATTCGTCAAATAATTTTGAA
Source organism: Ectobius pallidus (assembly GCA_964059195.1). Lineage (NCBI taxonomy): Eukaryota > Metazoa > Arthropoda > Insecta > Blattodea > Ectobiidae > Ectobius > Ectobius pallidus. The sequence goes on along the minus strand of CAXKWD010000002.1, from coordinate 81,506,937 downwards.
CATTAAAACTTATAAGCAATTATATAATAATAACAGATTATACAGTTTGAAATTTTTTCGGAAAAGCTCCATCCACACTTCAGAAAATTATCATTTAATCCAATTCTATCAATTTTTGTGAATACAATTTTTAAAGAAAATCACTGTCGGTACTTTAAAGTAATCAAATTTAAGTTTGAAGGACAGAACTAGTACGAGGAAGTGAAAAATCATAACTCAGTTATTCATGTCACGAGTGATTAACAGAAGTCCGACATTAACTGGTATTTTTTGTAAATGTTGAAATACATGATTAGTTAAGGAAAAGGTTTTTACGTAAATGTGACGAGATAATTACAGTTGGAATGTATTAATGTTAACTGCTTTAACAAGAATGAAAATTACATGGAATACACGCACACGATACGTGATGAGGAAATATCTATGTGAAGGTGAATCGCCACAAACATAATATTCCAAATCATCCAACACACATGTTATGTTCTCAATGAATAGGGCTCGAATGTTTCCGTACATTTAGGGGCAGTAGTGCCAGTTTTTATTTTGCCTTTTTTGTCTATTTTTGTTCTGTTGCCCATCTTAAGGTTTAAACCTTTTTTTGGCCTGTTTTGGATGGTTGTTTTTATGTTATTATTTACACATTTTAAAAAGCACATAAAGAATTTCAGTGAACACATTTTACACAAATAATGAACTGATACATTCACGCCACAAAAATATTTATTGAAGATATTTTTCCCTATAAATTCATTTCTTTGTTCTGTATCCTCAAACGATTCAATTGAGCTCTTTAAATAGCTATGACAGTTGACACCTTGGAAAAACATATTGTTCTTGCTTGTAATCAAGAAAAGTAAGAGTGAGTACTGTATGTGATAAATAAATTATTAAGTATCTTAGATAGATATTTTCATTAATAAAAAATTAGATTATTCTCTGTTTTGACTTTTAATAAATTCCTACTTTAATTATATTATAGGTTATTTCCGGTATTTTAAGTGCCTTTTTGCCTGCCTATATTAAGCAAAATAAATGTCTGAACTTCCGGGCTCCATCAACGAGTATCGTGTGCTAAGAACGTGACTTATAATTTTCACGATTTAATATTTTTCTTACGTTTTATTTTCTTTCTCTATAAGATTAAGGACGAAACTGTAAAGTTAAATTCGGGTTTTGCATGTACTGAGGTCCTCGAGAAAATAAAAATGTATATGTGTGAGGTGTCTGCCAGTTGGCTAACAACTAGTAAACACCGGAAGATAAAACTATTCGGGTACTACCTAAAATAGGGGAACATAGGAATTTTTGTTGTCTTTTTTTTTTAGATTATTCGATCATAACAAAAATTTACATATTTTATAATCGAAATCCAACATGACACTGAAAACCACCATCGTTTACAATACCAGCTAACTTACACCCATGAAAAGAGCATTTTCTATAAGCTTATGTCATTAATGGATAACATTAGTCGATCGGTTTTAATGCTTTATTTGAACAGTGTAATGTTCAATAGGGGTTAGAACTAAGTTATTCTGGTCTTACTCATAAGCATGCTTTGATGTAAGAAGACACATTTTAAAAGCAACACTGTGATTCGATTTAATTAAGCAAAAAAGTTAAGTTTTTCATTAGGAATGAGTATTTTTTGCATAGTACTTACAATTTCTCTATGTGATTAATCAGAATAATAATATTTTAAATATTCATAGAAAGCAGCTGTAGTGCTTTTATTTCAAATTTCACACCCAACGAATATAGTGCACACACTGGACCCAATCCGATTCAGAGACACAATCCAGACTTGTCACCTATTTTCGTCTACAACAGAAGCTGAGCCCCGAACTCCTGAAGGATCCCCAGAAACATCTTCCCATTTGGATGCATTTTTTCCTTTTGTAACCAAATCCCCGCTTGGAATTATTTTTCCTTTCCAGTTTTCCTTGTATCTCGCCTTTAACCTTTCAGATCTTGCAGCATTTCTACAAGGCATCTGTCAAGTGAATGTCTAATTTATTCTCCGTCTTCCGCTTCAATTTTTATTCTAAAACTAATACAGTATTCATTAATAAACTTCATTATGAAGCTTATTGACTTTCAAACTAGTACTCGTTATTAAGAAAAAATATATGCATTTCCGCCAAAGTACTAGTAGTTTTAGTAGGACTGGTGAAGACAATGTAATGCTGAATACGAAAAATTACATATAATTATGCCAGTTATAACATTTAGTACTCGCTACAGAAATAAAAATTCCTAGCCACAGGGCTCTTATGCATTGAGGTCATACGTCATGTAACATGGCCTTGCGAAACATCGTGAATCCAAATGCCAAACTTGCGAAAACCTTCACAGGAGTTTCCTGTAATAGTGTTGCTTATGCTGTTTGCCGCGGTTTCCTGGAGTAAGATTTGCAAAACGACACAACTATGGTTAAAGGTTGCAAAAATGTATAAATGTTTCTTCTTTCTTTCCAAATGCTTTTTTTTGTCACAGGAAACTGTTAAATTCCCCTTTTAAATTTTAAAAAAATGTTTTAATACACTATGCAATTCACATTTGTTTCCATCATTAAGATGGGTTAATGGTTATTTAACGACGGGAATGTACTGCAACTTTGGGCTGTGACTGTTACTGGTGTGCAAGAATTTTGCCCCTCAGCCGTTCTTTTACATGCCTGTAAATCTACATACATGAGTCTGTCACATTTATGCCATAGATCTGGGCCGAGATCGAACACGGTTATGCCGGTTGTCGACCAAGAGCTAAGCTAAGTTAGTTTAGCTTAGCTCACATACAGTGCGGGATTTCATATGTAGTTGTGCCGACAAAATTACATATGAAATTTGGCACAACTATATATGAAATTACTCACTGTATGTGAGCTAAGCTAAGCTAAGTTAGCTTAGCTCTTGGTCGACAACCGGCATTACACTGATACTGACGGTACTGACTGCGTCATACAGGCCGACCCGTTATTAAAAGTTAAACTGTTCTGATTATCTTTTTAATATTATGTAGAAATGTTTTTTTTATTGACAGTGTCTTCAATATTCATCTGCGATGTTATGTAGGCTTAATAAATGTTGATGTTTACAATATTAATTCATACGGTGCTAGTGACTTGCTAGAGAGAGAATGCCAATATAAAACTATGTCAAATCTTTAAACGCATTATCTTGCAATTTTCTCCCTTAGACAATACTTTTTTCTAGTAAACACATTAAATTCTAATGAAAGAATAAAAAAGAACGGATAAATGCATTTACGGGACAACACTATATTTTTTAAATATTTATTTCATCAGTTAAATTTGTAACTAAAAAATTAGGTGTATCACAATGTAAAATTCAAGCCTTATCTCGTTTTGCCCAAGTAAACTCAAGTGTACTCAAGTGTAAAAATCTCATAAAATGTAATTAAATCTAAAGCTTGAGAAGTATGGCATTAAAATATCATATTAGGCGACACATAGAAGAAAAATCTGTGTTAGGCGATACACTGAAGATAAATATTATAAAAATCAATTATGATTGTCAAACTTCGTTCCAAGTATCGCCTCTGGTTAATATATCCAACTAGTAAGTTTTTTTGTAGAATTTCTCTCAGTATAGGCCTACAACTACTGTACAACAACAGCAATTACTACTTATAATAATAATAATATTAATGATAATAATAATAATAATAATATATTTATCATAGCCTACATATAATGCGTTCTCATAGGACAATAAATTACTAATAATGCAGAGTTCAATGCTTTCAACTTTTGGTCATTTAATACTGTGTATTTAATAGTGTATAATACCTTTTAGGATTTTCATTGGCATGCCTTAATAATTGTTAGAACTGAAAACAAAAGATAAGATCCACAATAAGATTACACATATCCCTCCTTGTTTCAACTTTCATACAACTGATTATTACACTACAATCAAATTCTGAGGATTTTTAAATTTAAGTATTGGCATCCAGCGGATTACGTTATATTATTATTTAGGCTGTGTACAGGACGTTGATTACGGAAACAAATGCCGCAGTGATGCGTGAAGGTTAGACGAAATCAGATAACAAATTAAAACGTATTCCCACAGACTCACGTCACATATCTCTCCTTAAACATTCCATTGAAAATTCCTGTCGATTTGTTATGTATAAGCATTTCCTTTACACTCTTATACCAGAAAAATCCAGATTTCCTAAGGAAATATACCCACATTAAGTTCCATGAATATTTTACAATACTTAATACTGTATAACGAGAGCAATTACTAGGGTAATAATGCATAACAAGAAGTTAGTCAATACTAGTTTCCAGAGATCCGAACATATGTCATACGCTAAGAATATCTCGAATACCTAATGCTCTAAGTAAGGGCCGATTGTACGGGGGTCATTCAGTAATTAAAGAGACATATTGGTATGGGAAAAAGATGGTTGGTTGTACATGTTTGATACATTTAGGATTTTAAGTTTGCATCGCTGGGATGAGTTCTAATCAGCCGATGGATCAACATTGCTCTGTTTATAACCTCAAAATTAAGTTTAACGATGTTGGGTCTACTTGAAAATTCCACGTTGGTTGAACAACGTTCTGTGATTCGTTTTTTGATTGCTGAAGGTGAAAAACCAGCTAGTATATACTCAAGAATGACTAAAGTGTATGGTGAAAGTTGTATGAAACGTGGAAATTTTTACAAGTGGGTAGAACACTTCAAAAGTGGTCGAGAATCAGTGACTGACAAACACCGTTCTGCTGGCCAGCCTGTTGAAGTTGCAACTTCCTCACTTGAAATTCGAATTGTTTGGTCCACTGAAGGAGGCGTTACATGGGAAGAAGTTCCAGGATAACGAAGATGTCAAGAAATTTGCGGGAAATTGGCTCCGACACAAAGGCAAAGTTCTTTGCAGCCGGTATATATATATATATATAAATTAGTAACCCATTGGGACAGGTGCATAAATTTTGATGGGGATTATGTTGAAAAATACGAAAAATCTTGGTTTGTAAAGATAAACTGTTTTTTCTCCAGGTCAGTTTGTCTCTTTAATTATTGAATGACCCTCGTATAAACAGTTTGATTTCGAATCAGAGACGAAACTGATCTCAGTTCCCGCTGAACTTTGACATTTTTGTTGTATAAACGTTAATTTGAAATCAATTCGCACTGAAGTCGGATTAGCTGATCTTAGATCAGTGTTATACAACACGACTCCAGTCTGAACTCAGATCATTTTTTACTGAACTTAGATCGTGAATTATCTCCAGTCAATGACGTTTATACAATCGGTCCTAACACGAATAACTGATTTTACTATCAGTGTAGTCTATTTTAAGCGTTTGAGCCATTCTATTGGCCATGAGAAGTCCAACAACAATTAACTCATTGGCAAAGTGACGAATCGGCCGAACGCCGAGGGCGGAGCGTAGTCCCTGATTTTTTATTCACTTTCTCCAATTTTACACTTTCTGTGGGGGTAACTCACTATAGTTCACCCCTGGTTTTAATTACGGTCAATTTATCGGTCATGGGTTTGTTCCAGCAACGTTCTGTGGCTGCCATCGGATTCCCGATGCATGCACACATTATCAGTTCGTTGGCAAAGGAGTTAAGAACTAATAATGTACGCCTGCCCCGGGGTGTGATGGTTTCTGAATATTGCTACAACAAACCTAAGATTTTCATGATATCTTCTTCGGCAAAGTTCGGACGGTCACAGCGCGGAGTATTATCTGTATGGAGGAAGTTGCCACGTTTCTACGTCATGCGGGCACGTGAAAAAGGAACGACATTAAATGCTTGATTTACATTTTAGGGATTAACAATTATAAGTATTTCTATTCTATTGTAGCAAATATAATAAAGTGGAAGGAAAATATAGATTGAAATTTGTGTAGCCTACTACGGCAATAGTTGATGGCACATGGTCCAACTTGAAGGTTTTTCAAATTTGGACCAATCAACGGGTTCTGGGACATTGATTTTATACTAAACTTCCATTAATGTAGGCCTACTTTCATTTTTAAGCAATATTATATTACATAAAGAGAAGTTTTAGGTCTATTAGTCTAAGAGTTTTGAAACAGTCCTTCATTCGGGTAAGATTACTCACCTAAGTGCTGAAGGGTGTACGCCGTTTCCCAGCTCATTCTTTTCATCTTTCCCAGGCGCCACCGCATTTGTTTTCTTGACCATGGTTATTCTGCAACAGAACATATTGGATACATGAGCAAACATCCATGCAACATCCTCAGCAGTCCTGCTAAAAATACTCACGACCCATTATATCAACTGTATTTTTTGTCGCCCCCTTTGTGTCAGTACAGTATATCACCACTCTCAAACACGGAAGTTCAGTAGCAGAACCTACCAATGATGTGAACTATTTTAAAATTATATTCAGGTTAGCACCCAATCTTACAGTGCAGAAAGAGAGAGAACCATGTTAGCACACAGCCTCCACACAAAAATACTATTGGAGATTTGTGAAGGAAACAAAAATGTTTTAAATCTCACTTATAAAGTTGTATAGTTGTGAACCAGGTAGCTTTACCGACTTGCAAACATTTTTATCAACTTGGATGGTGAGACAACGGTAAAGGTGCGGTAATGGTATTATGATACAAATAGGAGCCTGATATTTTGGTGAAATGTTAATTTCCTTTTACAGTATTTCGGTGGATATTTCGCAAAATAAGTTATTTTACTACAATTGAAATAAAATAAATATTATACCAGTTGCTCAACTATATATTTTGTGATTTGCTGCCTAGGCCTTTCAGTGCCTTTTTCTAAATTTTATATTATTTTATAAGTGTGACGAAATGCAGTTTTTATTAAATTTTATTTATTGGAACTCCACGCCAGCAAAAGTTGCCCTGAAGATGGTGTAACGGCACAGAAAGGACTAAGCAGGAAATCACAAAATATATAGTTGAGCAACTGGTATCATATTTGTTTTATTTCATTGATCGAGCTCAACAGTATTGAACAAGTAGGCTATTTTAATTACAACTGACATTGTTAGTGTTTGCTTCTTTAATTACATTTATACCCAAATGTAACAGTGAGAAATGTGCAATCAGAATAATTAAAAATATTATTTAGCAATGAAAATACATTTTACTCAGAGAAAAAAATATTTACCCTACATATTAAGGAGGAATTTGTAAATAATAAATATCTATTTTCAAACAAAATTGCCAATCACACTCCATAATATAATGGCATACATTCTTCAATTACCAATCGATCACAAGTATCTACAACTTCTCAACAGACACAGAAAAGGAAAACAGGCTAAGAGATAGAAAAAAATTAAAAACACTAACAATTATGATTTTAAATAATATTTTTTGTACACATTTCTCGATATGCTTCCTGGAGGTGGTGCATTTCGTCATAATTTTACAAATTTCGCGATGTTTCGTAGAAATAGTTTGTTTAAAAAAATATTGCGCGATATTGCGCGAAGTGTGTTTTCATATCTTGCAATCACGTTGATATGGTGGGTGCTGTTAACCACAGTTCACGCGTGCAACAGTACATTAATTCACGTGCCTGGTCATGAGGGAGATGCACGGCCCACGAGTTGGCATCCTGTTATCTCCCCTTCTCAGACAACACACTAGGCAGTCAATAACTGATAACATAAAGTAATTAATTTTACAAGCACTTCTAGCACTGATAACCATTACATTACTAAATGCAGACGTAGCACAACACATTTTACAGTTACCACTATTGCGAAAGAGTTACTTTATAGCTTCCGCCAGTTACTTGTACGAATGGATGCATCAACGAAGAAAAGATCGACGACTCCAATAAGTAGGATTCGGAAGTTAATGAAAAATCATAATTTTAATAATGGACTCTATTATATGTTAATGTTAAAATGTGAGAAAGACACGTAATAAATAACATAACATTGATGGTTCCATTTTGCATATTGTTTTATAATCTGTCAGTTTTGCTACAATTACGCAGTCTATTTGCTTCATATTGAAATATTTATTAGTATTTTATTAATTTGTCACATTTTTAACGGCACATTTTTGAAAGATTTTAAATACTATGCATACATCTTCTTCTTCTTCTATGGCGCGTCGGCCCGTCTTCGGGTCATGGCCTCCCCAGTTGCTCTCCGCCAGCCTAGCCGATTCTGCGCTGCGACTTTCCAATTCCGGATCTTAAGAATTTGCACTGCATCCTGATCTACACCATCTTCCCATCTACTGCGTGGCCTTCCCACCAGCCTTCCTCCTCAAAGTCTCCTGAAAATACCTTCTTTGGAACTCGATGTTCATCCATCCTAATTAGATGGCCTGCCCATAACATGTGACAAGAATAACATGTGACAAGGGTGTCTCTCCATATAAAGAATAGAGTTCATTATTATATCTAATTCTCCATTCTCCTTGCACACATACAGGTCCGTAGATTCTCCTCAGGATTTTCCTTTCGAAGGAATCAATTTTTTCCACGGCATTTTTTGGGAGGGTCCACGTGCATACATCTATTAATTGAAACATTTACAGCACATCTGGACTGTAAAATAATTTACGGCCCTCATGTTTTCGGAACAGACTGTATAATATTAAAGCGATGATTCTTCGCTTCGTTAGTTTTCAATTTACTAAAATTTGTTGCATTGGCCTTGTTTCTTAAAAAGCTTTTGCAAATGTAATTATGCAACGTCTACTATCTTTTATAAATTATATTGTAAATCAGGTACAAGTATTAAAATTATTTCAAGCATAATTCATTGGTTCCGGAGCATATTTTACAAAAATTAGAACATATTTGCATGCACATCTCGTCTTCTGATAGAGCATTAACTTCCGGGCCTTACCAATTATAATTATTGAACATTATTATGTTCATATCTTGGAATCCATACAATAATGAAGAATAAATTAATACTGCTCTCGAAGATATCACGGGTTTATTGAAGTTTTGATTGTAGTATGCCTATATCATTTAAAAATGGATTAGGGGATCTGTTAGTTAATGCCGGTTGTCGACCAAGAGCTAAGCTAACTTACGATTTCATATATAGTTGTGCCGGATTGCATATGTACGTAGTTTTGTCGGCACAACTACATATGAAATCCCGCACTGCATGTGAGATAAGCTAAACTAAGTTAGCTTAGCTTTTGGTCGACAACCGGCATAAATAACGCAAGATCAAATTGTGCAGGAAGACTAGCTAGAGGGGAATACAGATTAATGATTATTAATGGAAAAACCCTATAAGAAGACCTATACATGGATGGAGGACAATGTAAAAGACCTGAATGGCACAGCCAGTTTGGACGAAAAAAATTAGGTCAGAGTTGTTGGGCTATGAAGTTCTTGAATTCCAGTGAGCTAGCTTTGAATCTATAATAATAAGAGGAAGTGTTTATCTCTCTGTGCGCGATGTTCAGCCAAATCTACTGAACGCAGAGATCTGAAATCTGAAATCTTAAACGTAGATGGACTGAAGGGTAGCCGAATGCACCTCGAAGCCGGATTTTAAATTTTCGCTTTCGTTAGCGAGTTATGAGAGAAAAACTGGTAGAAAACGAGAATTTTTGTGCTATCGAAGCATCGGTTTTCGGTAATACGTTTCAATTGTCAATTCAATTGCAGGTGGAATTGTCCTTTTTTGGCGTAACTCGAAAATAAAAGCATCGCGATTTTTTCGTCCTACCGCAAGGAATTACTGATCGCTTCAATTTTGTAAGTCCACCCTGGTCGATTCGTGTGTTTATAATGTCAAGGTGCACAGACATCTAAAATTTTCAACATAAGTTAGACGGAAGAGGGATAATGAATGTAGGTCTAAATGGGCAAACATTGATCGATTTGGACGGAACTCAATATGCAGGGGTTTTCTGGGCCAGGGAACTGGAATCTGATGCCACTTTTCCCAAGCTGCGCTTTCTAATCATAGAATGCACTTCAAAGCCGGATTTTTAGCTGTTTCATTATAATTATTAGTCGTAGTTTAGGCTTATGAATGTTTCGCGTGGAAGTGTTAATAAATATGTTTTAATTATTTTGCTCTTAATTTTTAATCTTAGAATTGTTTATCGTGGGCGAAGCTGCGGGGACCTGGTAGTTTGTAATAATAACAATACATTTTATAACTAACTAAACTAATACTCTCCAGATCTTGCTCCCAGTGATTTTCACATGTTTCCCGACTCGAGTTGTATCCCGGAGGTACGCACTTTCACACTGATGAAGTGAAATCATAATTTAAAGTTTGTTACGGCAACAGGACATGGCATGGCATGGCATGGCACAATAGTGGTTTGGAAAAACCTGTGTCGTGCTACCAGAAATGTCTGCATGTTAGCAAATATTATAGAGACAATACAGGACACTTTGCGATATATCGGGGGACAATATTTTGAGCACCATCTAGCGGCCCAACCTGCTACTACTGAATACAATTGCAGTATCTAGATACATATATGTTAAACAGTTTTTAATAGAAGAGCCGAAATAGCCAGACTCGGCATGTTATGTATAAGGGGTATCTACCTATGGCTCGGAATAGCATATTACAGTTTTTGAATATTTTACTTTTGCCCCAAGTTTCTAGGTTGTGCCACCAGGAGTGCTGCAAAATCTGTCCCCCATTTTTCTACCAGTAAGTGTCCGGTATTGTCTCTATAGTATTTGATGTTTGTTTGTTTGTTTGTTTGTTTGTTTGTTTGTTTGTTTGTTTGTTTGTTTGTTTGTTTGTTAGTTAGTTAGTTAGTTAGTTTATTTTCTTACACAGTACAGTGTTTTACATTAACCTACACTTATAAGTTTACATATACTTATAAACTACATTTCTTAAAGTTTAACACACACATTTACAAATTAATAATTTACATACAAATATTCAATACATGTACAATATTTAAACATGCTACATTTTACTACATTATACATTTTAATATTATTTCTAGCTCTATTTTTACAGTATATGGAAGATGAATTATACAAATTGAATGATAAATTTAAGAATATAGTATATACACACTTACAAAGAATAGAGATCACTTATATTATAAAGTTTGAAAAAAGAAAGGATTTGTGCATTTTCTTAAATGAAATTTCTGTTTTTTGTGATGTGATATGAGAGGGGAGTGAATTAAATACCTTAGAGCATAAGTAGTATGGAGAAGATTCGAATAGATGGGTAGAGTGTTTCGTCAGTGCTATGCTGTTTTTATGTCGGGTGTTGTAAGAGTGGTAGTCAGAATTAACTTTGAAAAGGAGTCTATGAGAATAAGCAAACAGGGCGGCTTCAAAAATAATGATACATGGTAGTGGGAGGATCTTGTGGGTTTTAAATAAAGGTTTGCAGGAATCGAGAGGCTTGGCATTATAAATGGTACGTATTATGCGTTTTTGCAGGACAAATATTCTATTTATGTGGAATTGATCTGCTGATCCCCAAGCAATAATGTTATATTTTATTTTAGAATGTTATGTGCAAAAGTAAGCAGAAGAGTTGTAATATGTAAAATAAAGTATCCCAACAAATAAATTGTGTTTAATATATTTTTTAACAATAGGTAAACATATTTATTTAAAAACCCTCGTATTTTTAACGTTCAATTTCTGTAATTTTCCTCTCATCTTTTTTTGGCATAAATGATAACATTGGTATGGCATCAGACAGTTAATCGTTTTGAACAAATGAATGTGATATAATATAGATTCTAAGAAATTAAAGTTCATGTTAATAAAATTTCCATTGATCTCTGCAGGGGTTCTCGTAGGCCTATGTGAAGGAAATGATGCTGTTATCAGCTGAGGCGTGGAAGTACAGATTATTTTTACAACGATAATGAACTAACAACTTTAACCTTTCAATACCAAAGCAGTTATAAATATAGCAATTTTATCAAAACAAAGTGTGGATATAGCCTAGAGGTCAAGCGTTTGCCACAACATGGTTTAACATCATGACTAAGCTATAAACATTCACACCAGAAAAAGCATTATCTCAATATCAGCTTTTAAATTGTTCCATCTCCTCAACCTTCCACTTTATCATTAGCTTACATTGAACAACACTATCAAACTTCGAGGCAACAGTATTCTAGAATAAACTTCCATACTGATACTGCCGTTCAAATAAAATTCCTAACGAATCTGGCCTTGTGAATTACCAAACAGAAAACTGTGGCCTGAAGCGAGAATATGCCCTACAGTAAATTATTCGTTACAGTGATTTAACACAAACTTGCAATATTAAGGTTCAGCTCATCCAGTAATGTACATAGACTGAAGAAAGTTATAGTAAAAATAAATAAATAAATAAGTTTGAGCTCTATGAGTTTTAGTAACAATTATTTCGAAAATATTTTTAAAATACCGTAGAAAAACCTAGCTACAGCAGGAGCGGTAAACAGAACATTATGAGGCACACAGGGGGCAATCCGAAAATATTGAATTCGTTCATTTTTTTTTAATTTCCAACTACAGCACTGGGATTATTTATTTCTTTTTCAGTTTTTATATCCTTACCATGTGTATTTATACTGTACTATAGGCAGACGATGCATTGTGTTCCTGAAATTAAATTTCAAATGTTCAGCACTAATAATTTTTTTGAGCTTCCTTAAGTCCAAAATTTCCGAAAGATGTTTCTGTAAATAGCATAGCTTCAATACGAAGTATCATATCAAAACATAATTCTATATTTGAATTAAGCATCCTTCATTTATGTGACACGACACTTCAAATTTGTTTCTCTTAATACCATTTTACATTATGGTAACTTTTTTTGATAACTTTACGAAAACGACATTAACGATTTTTAAAAATATTTTACTCCTTCTACAAAGAGATAAATCTTCTATTATAAATTACTTGCCCTAATTCCTGAACACGAACAACATGGTTTGCTTGAGATTGAGACCATTGAATACACACTCAAGCAAATTACTTATGTCAGAAAAACATAAAATTGCAAAATCCATGCTTAGGGTATAGAAGGCAATGTGAATGTATCACCGAATTTTACATCCCTTAAGCTCTAGTATTTTTTCACGAAATACGTATTATAGTGCTACGTCCTAACAACCTTGTTTCAAGTGGTCGTTTACATATTTACTGTTTTAATGTATTCATAATTTAGTTTTCAGTCTCAAATATAACTTGGCCATAGAATAGTCATGAAGCAGTACAATTTGAGTGTTCAAACTTATTGTCAACCTAGTTGGATCACATCGAATTAGAACGAGTTGAACAACAGTAACAGCTTTAAATTTGTTTTTATATTCTTATCAGTAATATAATAAATTACCTTATAATATCAACGAATTTTATAGGGTAATTCATCCTTCATTGCGGCTGTTGCATTCTGGAGCAACAATTAATATTATAATTATGCATAATCGTAAACAAAGCAACAGAACTAGTCCAAAGGGCTCTTTCTTTCCCGCCCTACAGTCTCAATTTTATCTTGGAAATAAATCCTGTCTATTTCCAAATGTTGGAGTAATGTAAGTAAAAGATGTCCTGCATTGCATATTCTAAGATCGAATAAAAAACATATAAAAGGAAGCTGATGAGATTCTGTGGCGATGAAGACTTGCAGTAGCCTAGGAGAAAATAAACTGGAGAAATTGTAATGGAAAATAGAAATTGTTGCCAGGGTGCAACAGGGTTGTCATATGAATAATCTTACAGGACTTACAGCACGAGGGAAAGATAAAAACTGCTTTTTTGTTGTTAAAGATTTTGAAAAGTTTGAATAATGTAGTTCTCTTCACACGACTCATCACGAATGAAGAACACTCCCGATAAAGTCGTCAAATACTATTTTCAGTATTTTTCAAGCAGATGTTTTTACTGAGTCTTTTTCCTTTCAATCGTGTAAATTTGCGCTCTCAATTATGGCACACCCGCATAATGACATAGATTGGCAATCAATATTTGATTGTTCGATGAAATGCCTAAGTTCGATCTTCTTGGAAATTAAAAGAAATACGAGCATTGTATGGTCATGATGTTCACAACTTGATGACACCATTTCTTGGTAACTGTTCTTCGGTAGTACACATCAATTGCAAATATTTTTTATAACCTTGTATTCAATACCCTTACCCGTTGTGCAAAAGTTTTGAAGTCGGTTAGGCCGTTCAAACTTTGTGAGAAATCATCTAGCCCCGATGTGATTTACTAATCATCATCATCAAGATCTAAAGGCAATGCCTTGTTGTAGTAGCCATGTCTTCCTCTTCATCGCTGTTCTCTTTAGATTTTCGTATGACAGCACGTCCAAATCCTTTATCATGTTTTTAATAAATGAATTTCTTGGACGTCCTCTTGATTTCTTTCCCAGTATTTTCCCTTCAAAAATGTTAATGAGTAGATCATTGTGCCGAAATGTATGACCCACTAACTTTGCTCTTCTACTCTTAATTGAATTCAGAAGGGATCTCTCTTCCATCACTTCATTAAGCACTTCTTCATTTGTTTTCCTATCCACCCAACTCGTCTTTGTTAGCCTTCTCCATATCCACATTTCTGCTGCTTCTAGTTTCTTGGCTTCTGCTTTTCCTATTGTCCATGTTTCGCATCCATAGGTTAATACACAACTTACAAGATTTACTTACTAATATGGGCACATAATATGTTACACATCGATGTATATTGAAGACATAATTTTCTGTTTTTACGTCATAACAAGATTCATATTGGAGTCTTAAGGTGAAAAATTTTCCCTAGCCTGAAACCGAATCTGTAAGTAACCTTGTAAGAATAATAAATTAACAGCTTGTTCGTGCTTTAAATTCATAAACTAAATTAGGTATATCCAACTGGCTCCCCAGGGACCACTTCGATACCCGACAGTAAGTTGTGCGACCTCGAAGTAAGTTATAAAATAATATAGAAAATATATAAGATCATCTAAGACTTATTTAAACATGATGAAATATGATTTGTATAAAATTATTATAATAATAAAAACAATAATGTTTTATTTTACCTGGCACAGGACAAAAAAATGAAATATATACAACTTACAAAATAATTGATTGTACATTACGTGATCTTATAAGGTATTATTACACAAGAAATAAAGGAGTGTTAACATACAATAAGAATTATTTCAGAAATAAACACCTTGGTAATCATGAAAAATTATGCCTTCTCATAATGTAATTAAAAATTAAAAATAATACCTGCATTACGGAAATGGAGGAAGTTTATTGTAGTGGATTTTTAAAGTTACGTAGGGAATCTTTTAACATAATGATGCTTTTTTACAAGGATGTAAGGGTATATAAATTGATATCCCTGTTATAAAATAAAATAAAAAAATAAAAGGAAGAAATGTACGCAATTGAAGGATTATGCAAATAATTTAGTACTTTAAATTTGAACGACGATACAGTCCTACTACAAGCTCTGATGTCGTGTGGGAGGCCATTCCAATGTCAAGAGGTGATAATGGTGAAGGATAACGACTGCAGGATTGTTCTGTGTTGAGGGATTAGGAAAAGTTATATAGATAAAAAGTGTTTTAAAAAGTTTGTGATCTTCTGCTTAACATCCTAATGCTTTGTCTTCGGTCTAACACGAAGCTATCTCGTCCAGATCTACCTCTAGATCCCTCAAGACTTCCTATAGGCGTTCTAATTAATTATTGATTGACTGATACCTAACCCTGTAATTTATTGTATTTATGCCGGAATTTTGTTCCACAGGATTTAAACAGACACGTAAATGGAATATTTCTTTCACACTGGCCGTGTGTAGCTAAGGTGGAAAGTGAAGTTAGACTGAAAAATTCAATGTCATTGCAGGGATTTGAACCAGGCTCTTCGGCTCTCCATACCGCTGCTCTTACCAATTCAGCTACCAAAGGCATCATGCCGGTACAACATAGCTCAATTGGTAAGAGCAACGGCACGGAAAGCCGAAGATCCTGGTTCAAATCCCGGCTATGGCTTTGCATTTTTCAGGCTGACTTCACTTTTCCAGGCACGTAAATGTCAACGGCATAGACCACGATCATACCCTCTTATTTATGCTTGGGATCATACAGCCAGTCAGGCAGTCTAAGTGCGTATAGACAGTAGACCTGCTCCAATTACACGGCAATATCTAAATAAGATTTTTAAAGGTCGGGATTCAGATTTTGTGAGATTTAGCGATATCGCTACGTAGTTACTAGGATTTGTTAAATTTTATCTTACTGATGACACTTACAGCAAAACTTAACAAAAATTACTTATTGATAAACTATACCTGTTGTACAATTAATCTAGTCTAGAAAGTGGAATAATTACCTGCTTTCGTGGCTGTGGTTCTTCCCTAATGCACACTAACCAACAACGAAGATTCACTGCCACAAGCACATAGTACGACTAGAAACTGAATAATACTGTCTGATCAACTATAATATAGTTGATATATATATTCTGCTGTGGAATACGCAATGTATCATACCGATTGACTAATTCGACTGACGTAGCTCACGTCACACGAATATAGGCCTATTAGGCTTATTCATAGTAAGTTTTATTACTGAATTCCAGCATTATCTGTGACCATGTGCAACTTATCAATATGCTTGAAGGTATTCCTGCCATTCTACATGCTATTTCCGCGAGACCTTAAATAAACTCCTACAACAAAGCACGTCACAAAAGACGAAGCATTATTACAAGTCAAGAAATGATTTTTAAATTCTTATTGCTTAGAATGCACCAAGATATGTAGAAACATATTTTGTTTAAGTATTAAGATTCAACTCTGGGAGTGGTTCGTTTTCTTCACGCTTTTCGAGTGACTAAGTTAGCTCATGCACGACTTAGCTACAACTTGAAGGAAACTAAAAATCTGTCGTACATGTGAATGGCGTTATACAGTCAGTTTTCCATACTTGTAGGATAGATAAAATCACCAAATTTGGCACGCTTGTGCCAATATTCCTGGCAAAATTTATTAATCTAGCTGTCCAATAAGTGTGTCAAAAATTACATATGTGGAAAATATAGCCTACAACATTTCGTTAACATAACAAATTTTAATTATCTAAGGTGTATCCGATGAAGATACGACGAAAAGTTATCTTAAGATCGCCTCAATTCCAAATATCTACTGAGAATATACCGGTAATAGGTGTTGTAATGGCTGAGTGGTTAGAACGCTCGCCTTCCATATGGGATCGAATCTCGGTGGATCCATGTGGAATTTTTGGTGGACAAAATGTGGACAGGGCAGGTTTTCTCGAGGTGCTCCTGTTCCCCTGCCATATATCATTCCACCAAAGCTCTATTCATCGTACCATCATATTATGACCATTGGTTGCAATAAAGGATTTATTTAATAATAGAGTTGCGATATAGAGGTAACCAGACGCGTGCAGACCCCTTAAATGTCACATTATGGACATATAAATGCACCTAAGCTAAAATATGTTGCATTATTTTATTAGTCAAGAATTGGTGATAGTTAATATGCAAAAAACAAAATGATTGTGTGCCAATTTTTGGCAAATTTCACAATTCAGTCCTCTTAACACAATAGAACAGTCACCAAAGTGAGTTCTACGATTGAAGAAAGGAGGGTGAGAGGGAGGAAACGAAGCATAAAAGAAAGAAAAAAGAAATGAAAAAAAATATGAAAAGCAATAATGGAAGAAAGAGGTAAGACAAAGAAACACGTTGTCAATCGATTTCTGAATGGACTATTTATCTAGCGAATGATCTGACGAGCTATTCAAATCCACCAGTATATTCTCATAGTATCCGATATGATGTGTTTCAAAACTGGGAGAATCCTGTGAAGAAACCAATCACTAATTCATAGGTTTCCTCACAGAATCACTTATGAACGCGAACTAAACAGTATTGCCCGCACAAATTGGCTTTATAAGTGCAACTTTGCTAACGAAGGGAAAGTTTATGTAGTTATATAATGCGCATTTCACAAAATGTTCACATTATTTTACGTCAACTGTGGGGAAGTTCGTAACAATAAATATTATGTCAGATCCTTTTACGTGATGAAATCTGCTAGCAGAAACGTTCAGGTATATAATGTTTCAGAATACAGTATCCATAATAACTACGTATATCATACCGGTTATTAAGTGCCAGTATGGTACTTTATGAGATTGTGTGGGGGACGAAAAATGTCTGTCCGTCTGTCCGTCCGTCCGTCCGTCCGTCCGTCCGTTCCGTCCGTGTGTCTGTACGCGCTCTAACTCAAATACGCTTTATCGAATTTTAATGAAACTTGGTATACGCGTTTATAATGTCCATGGGAAGAACCCTATTGAAATTGGACCAAATCGGTTCACCGGTACCGGAGTAAAACCCAATTTAGTGTATATTTTAAAGGCGCCATAACTCACATACGCTTTATCGGATTTTCATGAAACTTGGAATACCTATTTATAATGTCCATGGGAAGATGTCTATTGATATTGGACCAGATCGGTTGGGCGGTACCGGAATAATGCCCAATTTAGTGCCTTTTTATGGTAATATATCACAAAGGCGTGGATAACTCAAATACGCTTTATCGGATTTTCTTGAAACTTGGTATACGAATTTATGACGTCTTTGGGTACAAGCCTATTGAATTAGGGCCAAATCGGTTGATCGGTACCGAAGTAACGCGTATATCAATATTAATTTTGTAATCAATATTCTTTCAAGGCCCACAATGTATTAAAAAAACTTAACAAATTGCCAATCGTTTATTCATATTGTTAGCAGCCTTTATTGATTTGTTTCTTCATAACGATGTCAGTGTGGCTAAATAATAACTTAAATAAACGATTTATAACAACTAGCCGTTGAATATTGATATTATAATGTGTATTCTATGGTTATGTAGACTACCGATATTTACATTAGGCTATATTTTACTGTGAGTATTTTTCTTATCGTTCCTGTGCAGCAATATACCTAATGTAATTCCTGACAGATAGATTTCATATGCTTATTATTCATTCATAACCTTTAAGGCTGCTTTAAATTGAAACAGAGATATCAGCGAATCGTAGGTCTATTGCATCATTATTATTATTGCCGGCACATTTTGTTTTTGGAGTTAACTCGGACATCTATTACAAAAATAACTTTTATGCATGGGCCTATCATAATTGCGTGTATCACTGATTAAAAAAACATACTGGCACTTGGTTATATCAATTTACCTGATTTTATTTCAATAAAATTTTGATCTCCTTTGCTCAATTGCTGTATCAATGTACATGGATCTATATTATTCTAGGGGTAAAGCCACTATTAGTGTCCTGATTAGCCATGTGAAGTTAATCACACCTGATTCATAGCATCAAGAAGAAAACAACAAACAAAAAATGAAACTTTGCTCAATTGCTGTATCAATGTACATGGATCTATATTATTCTAGGGGTAAAGCCACTATTAGTGACCTGATTAGCCATGTGAAGTTAATCACACCTGATTCATAGCATCAAGAAGAAAACAACAAACAAAAAGTGAAACTTGGAAAAAAAACTTGCATGAAACAATAATCCCGGAAACGATATCAATTTTTCACAGATTTTCTTTAAAAAAATTAGAATTAAATTATTTATTTAGCCTGGTACAGATATCATCAGGTCTTCTCTTCCCCTCTACCAGGATTTAAAAAATTACGATTACAATACAAGAATTTCAAGAAAAATGCAATAAGAAAAAGAAAAATAGCACTTAAACTAAAGTTAAGATAAAAAATTACATTATTAAGTGCCAGTATGGTACTTTATGAGATTGTGTGTGGGGACGAAAAATGTCTGTCCGTCTGTCTGTCCGTCCGTGTGTCTGTACGCGCCATAACTCAAATACGCTTTTTCGGATTTTCATGAAACTTGGAAAACACATTTATAATGTCAATGGGAAGAACCCTATTGATATTGAACCAAATCGGTTCACCGGTACCGGAGTAATGCCCAATTTAGTGCCTATTTTAATAGATTGTATCGGATTTCCATGAAACTTGGTATACCCATTTATGACGTCCATAAGAAGTGCCCTATTTAATTTGAACCTAATCTGTTGACCGGTGCCGGAGTAAAACCCAATTTACTTTAAAGGCGCAATAACTCAAATACACTTTATCGGATATTTATGAAACTTCGTTACGCATTTATAATGTCCATGGGAAGACGTTTATTGATATTGGACCAAATCGGTTGCCCAGTACCGGAATAATGCCCAATATAGTGTTTTTATGTTAATATATAAGAAGTCGCGATAACTCAAATATGCTTTATTGGATTTTCCTGAAATGTTGTATACCCATTTATAATGTACGTGGAAAGACGTCTACTGATATTGGACCAAATCGGTAGACCGGTACCGGAGTAAAACCCAATTTAGTGTACATTTTAAAGACACGGTAACTCAAATACGCTTTACCGGATTTTTATGATACTTGGTATACACATTTATAATGTCCATGGGAAGACGTATATTCATAATGGATAAAATCGGTTGACCTGTTTCGGAGTAATGCTCAATTTAGTGCCTATTTTATGGTAATATACGTATTCGAAAGAATTTATAAAAAAATGAAAATCAGTTATCTTGACAACATAGCCTATTGTTTTACTGTGATCTTATAAGGCCTTGGAAATTAAAATACAGGTAGCTTTGACAAAAAACACTATTGATTTACATGCGCTTATCCAACTAGACCGTTAAAAGGACCCAGGTGGCCGAGATGGTAGACCTTTCTTCTTCGGTAAGCCCTGCTTAATGAATAAATCTGGAGCTTAACTTGGAAATCAATTTAAAAAAAAAAACATATTCTGCATATCATAATTGCAGTCATAACTGATTAAACAAAAACATACTGGCACTTTGTTACATCAGTTTACCTGATTTTATTAATAATTAAAATTACAATAATCATAATTGCAATTACAACAAAAACACTAATAAAAATGGAATCTATCAGTTATGACTTTTTTTAGATTATTTACCAGTTAGAGAGAATACTTTCTTATGTACAAAGCGATAAGTCTGAACGAGTTACCTTGAAATGTCTGAAATGTTGATAGTCCCTGACACTCATGGTTAAAAGAGTTCCGTAATCGAATTGTGGAAATGGTGAACGAAGAGGAGTAAAGATCTGTGTGATGGGTGTTAAGTTATGTCGTGATCGGGTGTGGAAATTACGATGAGAGACAAGCGAATTAAAGCGATATGATAAATAGAATGGTATCGAGGAGTAGCAGAAGAGTGAAAATCACGGCGTGTAAAGAGTCGTAGCCAGTTTAATGCTTCCAGATAAGGAGAGATGTGATCTTATTTGAGCATGTTACAAATTAATCGTAGAAGTATGCACACGTTCTGAGCACGTTGCGATTTCATTTTTAGTTCATACTTCAGATTAGTCAACAAGGAACGGTCACCAAAGAGGCTTCTGCGAATTAAAATGGTTAGAGGGAAGGGAGGAGATTACGAAGGTCATAGAAATCCGCCCCCTAATAATGATATAAAGATCACTCAAGAAGATCACAAATTATATTGTTTGGAACAGGTATTAGGTTATACATTGTTTTTCAAAGCAGCACAATATCTGGAATTAAACGACTACATTTCCATGTTTTGAATTTTATTTTATTTACGGAACTGTTTCTTTGTTTAATGGTGCTAGTGTCTGTTTAGTCTTTTTTATCAGAAGTTCGCTGCAGAAAGTGACGTAAGGCCGTAAGGGCAGGCCCGATGAGACGGGGGGGGCAGCCGGGCTGTAGCCTCGGCTGTATTTCTGAAAAGTAAAATTAAAAAAGAAAGAAAGGTAGAAGACAACGAAACACATTATTGCAACATACAAAAAGCGAAAACCTGAACAATTCGTCCGCACCTAAATGCATAATGATTAGGGGGCGGATTTCTATGACATGTCATATTTTTCCCCTTTGCATTATTTCAGGTTTCAGACTAATTTAAACCCGATTCCAAGAATCCTGGTGAAAATGGAACGGCTTTTATTGTGCATATAACTGCATATTTAGGAAATTTTCAACTACAGTATTGTAGCATATAATATGCATATTTAAGTCATATTTTTGGCATATTTGTGTGCATATTAAAGAAATTTTGAAGTTCCATATCATATTTTGTAAATTTTACATTATAATGATACTTTAATAGATATTTTAAATAGTTAACATCATATTTGAATAAAATGAATTGTAATGAAACTTTAAAAAATATACATAGCCTAATGTGTAAGTGGTAAAGTCATATTTTAAAGTTTTTAGGTCATAAATGCATGCATTATATCCTATTTTTAGGTCATAGAAATCCGCCCCCTAATAATGATATAAAGATCACTCAAGAAGATCACAAATTATATTGTTTGGAGCGGGCATTAGGTTATACATTGTTTTTCATAGCAGCACAATATCTGGAATTAAACGACTTCATTTCCATGTTTTGAATTTTATTTTATTTACGAGACTTTTTCTTTGTTTAATGTTGCTAGTGTCTGTTTAGTCTTTTTTTATCAGAAGTTCGCTGCAGAAAGTGGCGTAAGGCCGTAAGGGCAGGCCCGATGAGAAGGGGGGGGGGCAGCCGGGCTGTAGCCTTTTGGACTGAACAGTAGGCTTCACTAACGTTCGGCATTTAAAATAATTTTCAAAAGATTAATTTTGGTACATACAGATAAAATCGGTACATATGTGTGCAAAGTTATCCCCTGGATTTCTTTTGTTTTGCTATTTTCACAATAATTTAAGTAATTTAAGTGTTTTATTTTTAGTTGAAAAGTGAAAGACACAAGTTTTACAGTAATTAGTTTTTACGCTTATTGATAGCATTGTGTCAAAACACATATTTTTAGTTGAAAAGTCAAAGACACAAGTTGTACAGTAATTAGTTTTTATGCTTATTGATAGCATTGTGTCAAAACACATATTGTTACTACCTCTTATGAGCACAACTGAAAAGCTTTTAAACTTATATAGTTTTATTTTTTTTAAATATTACGAACCTTTTTAATGACTAACAAAAATAAATGTCTTCAAGTAATAGTTTATTTACATAATATTTTTGTTGCATACATTATAAAAGACGAGGTTGGGTGTCAGTGGTGAATTTATTATTTGACGGGGGCCCGGGAAAATTTGTCCCTGGGGCCCTTGCTTTCTCTCCACGGCCCTGCGTAAGGGATAAACTTGCAGGACTTACAATCAGTAACAGAGTCAATACACATTTCGCTGACTAAGTGACTCGCTTAGCTTAGACTTAGTGAGTGTTGAATGATTAAGATCACTTATTCAAACGGGATGAGAATTTGTTCCACGTGTAAGTGGGAAAATCTAGTTTCGTATCCTTGCGACTTGTAACATTTTGGAAAAATGGATGGGAAAAATCTACCAATATTTTTTACGACACGTGTGGCGTTACTGGCGGGTAAAGAGGATGAGGAAAGATTAGTGAAAAATTAATGAAAGTGAGAGAGCTCAGGTTCGAGAACGCGGCAAATTAAGGGGGTGGAGGGTGAGGGATAGGCTTAGAGTGTTCAGTGTTCATTTTGTATTTCGCTTTATTTATTTATTTATTTTTCTCTACCTTTCTTGTCTTTTAAAAAATCCCTTTAGGCAGGCCTACAGGCTGAGGTAGATTTCAAAGTGCTTTTGGTTTAATTTATTATCGCTGCGCAGCACTCTTCTTTTTTAGCCTTGGCATGGCAAACCTGCAGTAATATAGCTAGTATATAAATATCACAATTTTTTTTTTTTTTTGAACGGGCGGTGGTTTCGTACTTAGGGGAGCATGAAACGTAAAGATATGAAAGAATTTTTCGAAAATCATGACATGGTATCCATTGCAATAGGTAGATTTTTCTTCGAAATCTACCTAAAAGCTTGCACGGTCCATTCGGACCCTGCGAATATTTCCAATTGGTTATGTAAACAGTAATCAATACAATAAAAACACTTACTTTTAAAAAAGTAATAAAACACCATATAGGTCTACCATTAATATTACATTTCAAGAACTATGAATACAACTGAAATATATGGTCTGTTGTTGCTGTTTTGTTGTTATGACTGTATTAGTAAAGCAAACTCGATTGTGTTGAATTCTGGTTTTCAAGTTAGATGCATGAATTTAAATATACAGGAACTTATTTATTACATAGAAATAAGAACTAGAAAACTTTGAAAATATTTGATCATTAACAGCATACAGTACAGAACATGGTGCCCGAAAAGTCCTGCACCATAGCGAAGATCACAGTATTTGTTCAATGTGTTTACCATTGAGTTCCACATGCTTTTCTGGGTGGAAAAGCAAACTGTTGAGGTAAATTTATTGCTTCGTAGAGCCTACGTCTTTTATTCTTGTGCAAATATGAGTCAAATCGGGAATCTTGACACTGTGCATGCATTTAACATAGCTTAGTCCACTGGGTTCAAATCCGGCTAGCGGGGGTCCCTTTATGCGGCTCCACTGCGACTAATCCAATTTTCCGAAATTAACAAGATAAAGTAAATTAATTACTTAAATACATTTTAACATTTTACCTGATGATGCGGAACTATTCCGACATCTTGAGATATGAAATATTTCTTACTTATTAAAAGACATACATAAAAGCAACCAATAGAATGACAATAAAAAAATCACCCATAACATCCAAGCTTCGATTAACTGAAATAGGTGTTTCGTCCACTTGTAAAAATATGTAGAGTTGAGGCATTTTTTTTTGGGGGGGGGGGTACACAAATCCTCCAAAATAGATACCGGTACGATAAAAGAGACAAAGAGAGACAAAAAGAAAACTAAACTAGTTTCTCGCAGTAAAAACAACGCTGTTAATCAGGTCATAAATATTATTAATCAGGTCGATTATCCTTTCACAAACGTCTTTCTGTGAAAAATTAGCTCGATATGTAAAACAGACAGCGGTTATTCCTACTTCCAGCTGTTCACGTAGTGTAGGCCTATCTTGGAAACGATGCGAAAAGTAGCTGACTTTTTCAGTATGATACTGGAATACCAGTATTCTACAATGTAGGGCCTATTTATTTTCATAAATGATCAGATTGAAATTACATGTTTTAATCGGAATATATTATTATTTATGTTGTCAACGACTCTTTATCTCAACTTAAAACACAGTTTGTTTAATCATATAAACCAGCGATACTGATAGAAATCCACGCAAATAGAAATCTAATATGAAGCACTCGCCTAATTTTCTCTACCCTAGTCATGGACAGTGTAACTTCATTACTATAAGAGGCCGTATTGCAGAGAGAGTATACTGAGCATACCAAATGCTGTGTTTACTCATTCAAGAGTCACTAAATATAACAATATTTTTAAACAATTATCGAAAATTAGAAACAAAAAATTCAACATAATTGCATTCTAACATCAAATATTGTGCACGAAGAGGTGTTGCAAATATTGTAAATTCTTTCACATTAATAAACCCCCTCTGCTATTTTGTATAGGTCTATACATTTCGCTGTGAATTTAATTTCACAACCAAACAAATGACTTAATCATTTTGGGGGAAGGAAAGGTTGAATGAGCGATATTTTCCTAACATTCTCCGGAAATCGTAATGCCCCAATTTTTTTATTTATTTATTTAGTGCAATGTGTTCATAAACTGGAAGTTGAGTTAATTTAATTAAATCATCAGAACATTTACATTTGCAGTTTACAATATTACAAAATACTCCCGAGAAGGCTACTGCTTGTGGCCTGGACTGTAGTTAACAATAAATGTTTTAATTAATTTGTTTAAAATATTTATTTTTTTATGTTTAAAGTATTAAGATACTCTATTTTTTAACATATTGTTTAACAAGTTCATCGAATATATTATGAAGCTGAAATAATTTTATTTGTTTCGGATAAACGGCGGCCTACTATAGCGTGTACACTACACCTATAATATACCAATACTGATTTTTAATTGTCAGCTGGGACGCGGATCACTTCGGTTGTGTGCTACAATAATACATTATCCAACGAGCCTATAATGGCATTTATTAAGATTCAAGTATATTTTATGAAACGAGCAAAGCGAGTTCCATAATTTTCATACAAGTGCCTTAATAACCATTATAGACAAGTTGCACACTTGTCTTGCATACTTGACTTTTTGTTCGACAATAATTACACGCTTAAATTTTGGGTTTTTATAATACCTCGTAATTGATGAAGCAAACTACTTTCGGACAACAGCTCTTAGTGATACTCAATTTTTCCTATATACAGCAGGCTGCAAGGCATGCAGGTTGCAGACTTCTCTTGAAGCTTTAACACCAAATAACGCACATTAAAAACACAAAGAATGAACTCAATTCTGTTTAATATTAAAATTAACACGAACAGAACTGATTTTATTTTAAACACAGGTTGTTTATTAGGCAGTTTCATTTGCTTTCTCAAGATTTCAAGATGGTTCTGTGTTCGATAATAATCGATACCACACTAGTGTTATAATGAAAACCTGTATCGTATTGGTTATCATTATATTACATGTAAGAAGCTTACTATAACATGGTCGAACAATAAATAAATAAATAAATAAATAAATATAGGCTATAAATAAATAAATATAGGCTATAAATAAATAAATAGCGAAATAATTAAAAGTAACAACAATGTCTATGTTTTAGTCAGACCTATAAATGTCAAGCTTGGAGATATATATATATATATATATATAAAACATGTACTCACTCTACACTTCGATCTCTAAGAGCTATTACAACAAAAGCTATTAAGAAACAAGTGGAAACACCTTATTATGAAATAAGATTGCGGAAAAGGAATCGGAGCAAATTAGAATGAAGGTCAGTGACCATGATTTAGTTGTCCAAGGACCAGACTTGGCAAGGGATGCTGTAGTATTTACAACTGATCTAATCCGGCGCAGGGCGGTAAAGAGTTGAACAACCTCACTCACGTGCCTCCCCATAACTTGCTTCCGCCCATGCGCAATTTAATCTCTCAATTTTCAAAATTTAAATGACATTGGAACCTTAGTTCCTGCTATAAAACTGGTTGACGCTCTTAACACAGTTATTCATGTCCTCCACAGGGCTCATTTGTGAATTTGTGATATTATTGTTTACCCTTAGGTCTAATTCAATGCATTTCATTACAAGAATCTTATACCTCTTTCGTTGCTTTTGCTCTGTCGTCACACACACCTACACATCATATACAGTAGAGTTTTGCTAATCCGGACCCGTTCGTCCGGATATCCGGGTAATGCGGACGGGATTTAAAAAATAGATTTTTAATTTTAATCGCATAGATGTTTTGTTAATGCTACATCAGTTCGAAGGTTAAAAATTTAGGTACACATATCTTCCTCATCTTCTATAAGATCTACGACTACCATTGGAATGTCTTGGCCTTCTCAACCAGTTCGCCCCCTTTCTTCCAGTCTTGTACCTTCAGTTTCCGGTTAGAAACTCCCATTTCCTCCATATCGTTTAAGTCGTCCTCCCATCGATACTTAGGTCTTTCTCTTGGTCTTGTTCCCTGTTGTTTCCAATTTAAGATATCATATGGTAATCTTAATTTGGGCACTCTAATGTATGTCCTAGCCATTGTAGTCTTTTAGATTTGATGAGGCTAACAATATTTACTTTGTTATTCCTTCTTAATCTCCAAGTTCCACTTTCTTTCTTTTATTGGTCCTAGTATTCTTCTAAATATTTTCCTTTCAAATATTTGCAATCTTAATTTGTCTGCTTCTTTTAGTACAGGTATACATATACAGTATCAAGTTAAAATTAAGTTGTAAGACAAGTTATATTTATGAAGAAAACATTGATTTATATAGTTTTACCCATCTAGAACTCGTATTACAGTTAAGTATGTGCATTTTAAGGTATATTCCGTTTGATCCAGACTTTCGATAATCCGGGCAGGGTCTGGTCCAATCTAGTCCGGATTAGCGGGACTCTACTGTATTAGCAAAGGTTTGTACATATTGCACTACTACTATTTTTGTGGGACTAAGGATTCAAAATGACATATAAAGGCTAACGGTTCAATTAATCTAGATCTTTGATAGCACAATGTGCCAGTTTGAATGGTGACTTGAGTATGATCATTATAATTATAATGTGTAGCAGTTTTTGGAAAGCTGATTTCTTGTGACCGTGAAAGAAGATATATTTTTAAAAAAAACCTAGTCACATTTATGACGAAGTGGTTTAATGTATTTATACTTCATGGAATATTCGGCAAAATGTGAATAGTAGAAAACATTTGTCTTTGTTGAATTACCAGATGCTTATTTTCAAATATATATATATATATATCTCTCTCTCTTCTGTATACACATATTATACTGTACATAATCAAAATTATATGTTTATATTTGAATACGTGTGTGTGTATTTGTATGTGTATAGGAACAACCAAGCGAATCCTAACGATTCTCTAATCGTTAGGTAAAGTCAAAAGATGGAACGTTATTATATTTAAATGTTAAGAAGGGAGAATGCACATATCCTCACGTATTACGACTATCGATGTAGTTTTATTATATCGATAGGGCATTCCAATACGTGCATTTAAGTATATTTATCAGAATTATTTTTAATTTGTAGCCTACAATTTATTATTTTGGACTTATAAATATCCTCTAGAAACCAGGTTTAAAATTGCTGTATGAAGGAAAATCTTGTGTAGGCGGCAGAACATGACTGAGTCAATTCATGTCAGGTAAAGTGCAAGGGACTGCATTCCATGAGTATGAGTTATGACATAGCGAAAAGTATAAATAATTATCTGATAACTCGGTATCTCTCTATAGTATATGTAACTATACCGTACGTCAAGCAGGGGCGGATTCAGAACTTATTGAAAGGAGGGACCAACATAAACGAAAGTTTGCTATTACTGGGGATTTGGGGACATTGTATATAAAAAAAAAATAGGGAAGTTCGGGGGAGCTTCCTCCAGGTTTCTCTGGAGACTCTCTTGTTGCCCCGAGTTTTAGTTTCGTTGAGAAATTTGTCGGTTTAACATAGGCTATTACATAAAAATTAAAATCATTAGTCAAATATAAAACTTTTTACCTTTAATTTAAAGCCTGAATTAGTTCACAAGAAATCAATTGATCATTTATAGTAATCAATCGATCATTTATAGCAGTGGTTTCCAAACTATGGGTCGCGGGAGCAATTTCTATGGGTAGCGAAAAGGGCGGGAAAAATTAAACTTGTTTTAATATAAGGAATATAAGGCATTTGAACACAATAAAACTATTGAAAGGCATATGAAAAACATGTGCTGTATTTTATATAGCCTATATTGGTTATTGTTATGTAGTAGTGGGTCGCGAAAAAAATTTATAAGTAAAGGTGGGTCCCAGGACAAAAAAAGTTAGGGAACCGCTGATTTATAGCAACAATTAAAGATAAGGAACTCGAACAACTGCATGCCTAAAGGGTTGTCACGGCCATAGGCGTACCGAGGGGGGGGTTTTGGGGGTTTGAACCCCCCCCCCCCCCATTGATTAAAAAAAGGAAAATTGTATGATTTTTTAAAGTCTGCCCATAAATTACTTAATACAAGTATAAAGCGTGGGAAGCTTAAAACTCGTTATTTTGCGTCTTAATTTTTAAAATTTTCCGGGGGAGGACCCCCGGAAGCTTAAAACTCGTAATTTTGCGTCTTAATTTTTAAAATTTTCCGGGGGTGGACCCCTGGAAGCTTAAAACTCGTTATTTTGCGTCTTAATTTTTAAAATTTTCCGGGGGAGGACCCCCGGACCCCCTCTCCCTGGGGGGTATTCCATACCCCCCAGACCCCGCGGATTTTATAACCCCCCCATATGGTCGGCCTGGTTACGCCTATGGTCACGGCTAGTGTATGCATTTGACACAAGGCTTCTAGAATAAAAATACTACTTAACTTGCATTTTACAAACCTCTTGTTGAAATAGAGCGAAATACGTAAATTATTTTATTCTATTTTATTTTCTATTTAATTAAATTTGAATATTATTTTATTAGGTAATTACTTTCAACGAATAAAAAATAATCTAGTCAATGAAAAATATAAACTAAAGGGGAGGGGCCGCGGCCCATCCCCTGGATCCGCAACTGACGTCAAGCGATTCGTAACTCTATCAAACAGGATGACACCTGCGGTCGTGATATGCACCATTCATACAGTGATGATTTGCACATACCTGTACGAAATTTTAGATAAAACCGTGCATCAACTATTTACTGATGAGCATGTGCTACGCTGAATACAATCTGAACTGATAATATACATGGCTGTTCTGGAACTCAACGGTTCAAAGACGACAAAGATTTTTTTTGGTGTGGTACAAAGTGCGATGGGACGGTTTTTCGTGCTACAGATGCTCAAAACAGTCATAATTGATAAGAAGCTTCTTTAAGCTCCGCAGTTGATAGATTTCTATCTCTCTATGCTTTTAAAGATATTACATAACTCCATCTACATAAACACTATAGAGTAGACTGTCTGTAGTCCGGCACTTCGCTAGTCCGGCGTTGTTTTTAGACAGGCGTGTTTTTTTTTACAATATTAGTATATAAAACCTCATTTCAACAAATTTTAAAAGACAATTGAAAAGTATTTTATTTTAATGCAGTATTATTACCTCGAAATTCATATTTTGCCTTTTTTATATAAAATTATTTGTAACAAAACAGAGTTTTTATACATTTCAAGTGATTTTATTTAACGACCTTCCAGTAATCCGGCGTTTTCACTAACCCGGCACCACCCCGATCTGATACCTGCCGGGTTAGTGAGAGTATACTGTATTATGCGGATGGCAGTTTGTGACTAAATATTCTTGTTAGTGCTAATTTCGGAAATTACTCAACCAGTTGAAATTCTTTTGATTGGCGATCTAAATTCTGAGAGGAAAAGCATATGCGCCCAAGATATCATAAGTCTTATATTAATTTTATCCATTTTCAGGTAAGTTAGAACTTGAAAGTCTGGCACACTTATAGCTTTTAGCCTGTAATAGACGGGAAAATTCTGAAAATGTCAAATTATTATTTTTACCTCCAAACTAAACGATAAATCGTATCATAAAATCAATTCCACCTCCAGTAACGGATGTTGAAAGATATACTACGAGTATTTTGCTCCACTGACTTTTTGTCCTATCTTCATCTGTTATGCCTGAGACAGAGTTAGATTTATTTTATTTTAAATAAATTCCGTACACTTTCCACGCATTATGTAATGCTTAACACATTTATAGAACATCTAAAATTAAAAATTTGGCAAGAATATTAACACAATCAATTGCCTTAAGCGTGCCAAATTTAGTGATTCCATCTGCCTTATAAGTATGGAAAAAGTGGCTGAAATGGCCGTGACGTCGACGGTCTAAACTACCCACTCACTAACATTAATGTTGACCCACTTCCACATGAGTTAGATGTTTGAAATTTGGCAGCCTAATAGCTTTTAGGCTGTAACCATGGGGGTATCCCAAAAAATTGAAAGATTTTTTTTACTCACTTAATGACAATGTTTAGGCCCTACCCACTTCCAAAAATTTGGCAGACTTCTAGCTTTTAGCCTATAACCGACGAAAATTTCAAAAAATTCAAATTTTAAAATTTAACAGCCAACAAATTTTAAAGCGGTTCCGCCCTTTTTTAGGTTTATTATGGCAAAACGGTAATATACGACGCTCTACTTTCACGTACCCATCTTCGATTCGGAGTCACTTCATAAAGAAAGTTTTTTTCCCCGAGAACCTCACTGGGGTTGGTGGACAGAGCCCTTAGAGAGCGAAGCGAGTATAAAAAGTAAAAACATAGCCTACAGTTCATTGTTAATAGAAAATTGCTAACTTAACTTCACAGTTGCGGAATTAATTCCATTGGCGCATTCGCTAGTAAGCTAAACATAGTTAAAAGTAAACAGTTTACTAACGTATTCGTTAATCCTTACTGAATATTTGAATTTACATTCACCTTTCTTTTCTACTTACAGGTCTTCAAAACGTTGATAGAAATTAATTATCTCTAATTATAATTCGATGGATTCAACGCGGCACCCACAGTATTAACAACTCTGAAAGTAAGCAACGTAGGTAATATTTCTATCGAATGGTTTAAATTTTCGCCATTTGCCTACATTCAGCTCCGGCGTATTAAAAGAATTAAGGTTTTCAAATGCAAGTAAAGGGTTAAAAGCGCTTAGCCTACATCTCTTAACATCTAGCCCAGTAGTGTTCAACTTTTTAAACTAAAGGGTCATTTTCCTTTTGCTGAAATACTATAGAAGACCGCATTGATTTATTGATTATTATTAATAACGTGATACTTAACACAAATATGTCAATTATATTACAATATCTGTAGCGATTACAACATTATACATTATGTCTATATTTTGTCTTCCACTTCCACAATATTAATAAAATCAGGTAAACTGATGTAACAAAGTGTTAGAATGCTTTTCTTTAATCAGTGATAATTGCGATTATGATTTGCAGAAAATGAGTTAATTTTTAATCAATTTCAGAGTTAAGCTCCAGATCGATTCATTAAGCAGGGCTTACAGAAGAAAAAGGTCTAGTTTGTTAAGCATTTGTGAAGGAATATGTGGGTAGTGTTATTTGTCAAAACTATCTGTATTGCAACTTCCAAAGCCGTATAAATTATGAACACTGTAAAACAATATGTTGTCATGAGAACTGATTTACATTTGATAAATTCTTTCTAATATAGCCTATTACCATAAAATAGGCATTTAATTGGGCATTACTCCGGTACTGGTCAACCGATTTGGTCCAATATCAATAGGCTTCTTCCCATGGACGTTATAAATGCGTCTCATGAAAATCCGATAAAGCGTATTTGAGTTATCACGCGTTCAGACAGACAGACAGACAGACACGCACAAACAGATAGAAGATCAGATATTTTCCAGTCCCCCACACAATCTCATAAAGTACCATTCTGGCAATTAATAAAACTTAACAGAAAGCACAGTCCCATTCTTGAATTTAACGTGAGACCTGACACTGTTTCTTTGTCCCAAAATTGTCAATATTGGCATAAAAATTAAAATATAAATTTGTTAGCGGATCGCCAGAAATTCATCCCCGGGCCGCGGGTTTAAGACCACTGACTAGCCGATATCCATCCATGCTTGTTTGTAAACACACACCCCACTTTTCGCATTCCTCAAGCCGGGCGAGTTTGAGACTACTACCCCGATGGATAACTTGCCCTTATGGGCGCCAATCGCCACTAACTAATCCCTGCTTATAATTTATAAGGTTGATATTCGAATATATGGTTCCACATAATGTCATTCAATTGGCTATTCTCAATCAGTAATACACATTACTGCAGTGTATGTTATAATAGGCCTATCGTAGTGTTTAGTAAAAGTCAACAAAATTTTCAGGAAATGATAACATTGTTTTATCGCTATAATATGAATAACGACGCATACATTACAATGACACCGGTCACTTCTAGACCATGCTTGTGTTGATTTTAGTCCTTCTACATTTCACAAGGTCATTGGAATCCGCAGGTTGAACGTACTTTTGAACGCCTAGCTTTTTTGCCTCTAAAAGTATATTATCTGTTTGAATATCCAGAGGCTACTGATTTTCCTCCCGTTGCTCACTAAAGACCGGATAGAAGTTTTATAATCTTCATTTTTTACTTCTGCTTTATTGACTCGTATAACGTACAGTCCTTATCCTCGATCAGGCTTCTTTCGTGAACCATACCAGTATACACTTTACCTTTCAAAATCTAATCAGTATTACAAGCACAGGAAGACGAAACCTGTCATTTTAGGAAATATTTTCAAACTCCAGCCCTTATTAAGTTATACACAATACGAATAGGCTTAGCAACCACGATTCTTGATCAAATTAATTATCATAAACAAATAGAATAAGACAGCGTTTCGATTACATAATATAGGCCTATCGTAATAAACATGTCCAAGTTCATAGATAGCACATAAAATGACGAAATACCCCTCGCAGAGCGGAAATTAGTGAAGTACACAGTAATCGAAATATGCATAGTCAGTAACTTGCCCTTGGAAAAGTTAGATAATCATTAAGCAGTTTATATAGAAGCTATATAAGTTAAAATACATTCAGAAACATATAACTGTAGTTCCGACTAAGTAAGACGACTAAGTCGTATGTATATTTAGGTCCCAAATGTTACAACTTATTACCAGAGAGATTTAAGTGTCTCAACAGGATAAGATTTATTAATGTTTTATATCAATGGCTGATCGACAATCCTTTTTATGTACTTGAAGAGTTTTTAAATTTGAATTCTTCTGATATAATTATATAACTTTTTAAGATTTTTTACTACTATGACACTGTCAATACCTGTATTGGGCCTTACGACAAAGATTCAAATAAATAAATTGAAATGTGTTCAGTTATGTCCCTGATTCCCATTTATATGATATTTATCAAATTCCTTTTACATTTCTCATTTATTAAGTGCCAGAAAGGTACATTATGAGATTGTCTGTCCGTGTGTCTGTACGAGCTATAACTCAAATACGCTCAAATAACTTTAATATTCTGGAAGGCCGACATCCCTTCCTGAGCATCTAATCTTGAATATCAGCATTCATCTGTATAACTATTGTAATTCAAGAAGCCTCGAGCAGAAAGTTGTAAAGAGTAAATTCATTCGTGTTTAATTAGTGTAGTTTTATGGAAGGCACAATAAACTATTATGTCTTTCACATTATGTCTTTCTTCCGGGATGTGAATGGTAAAGAGTCAATTACCCTACTTAAACTAATTTAATAATATTTTATAGTCCTCTCTTGCTCTTTCCGTCACACAGATGAGTTCGGCATGTGCTTTGGAGGGTAGAATATTAGTAATATAATAAACAAAAGGAAAAGTTAGATACAGAACAATGAAACTGTTATATAGCAAATAGAATTATCTAAACAGCTAACCGGTATAATTATAAAATTAAGCTGTAGATAAGCATTCATGAAACCAAAGAATATTGTTTTTGTTGAATATAACATGAGAATATTTCAGGAGAAAAACTCTTCTAACACCAGGATTCGAACCCGTGAAAATGCGTATTCCTAATGCAATACAGTAGCTTCATTAATTTACGAGCACGAATTACTCTAAGCACAACGAACAGCTACGGTACGATCTATTCTACTTAAAACTCAAATCCTAGTTTGCCTCAACTTTTCACTGCATGGCAAAATGCAGCACTTATTTGGTACTGCCTAATGCAATTTTCCAGTCGTTATTGTCTTGAACTTGCAAGGCCATTAGCGGGTATATTTATCGGTAAATGAAGGACACTGTATTCGCACAATGAAGTTATGTTACTAGCAATAAACATAGAAATGAAAAGTACTACTAATGGACGAACTCTAAGTGAAGACATATCCTTTCTTCACTGAAAACTGAAAACGTCACTTCGGTATATTTGTCGCATGAGAATTGTGAATTCAGTCTTGTTACAGTATGCCCAGGGTTTTTACAAAATTCCGGCAGATTAATTAAACATCCATTTTGCAATTTAACTGGTTACCGATACCCTTCAGGCATATTAAGAAAGCCGGAATGAAGTCAGTCAGATTGTAAAAAAAATAGTAAGCTCTATTTAAAACGTTAGCTCTGTCATTTGACTGGTTACCCTTCAGGTATATTCGAAAGGAAAATAAAACAACGGATCCCGTTCAAGAACCCACACTCTGGAAGAGAGAACACCTGAGCAAAAATGGTCAACTTACTCATCATACCTTTCCCAAG
This sequence comes from Ectobius pallidus, assembly GCA_964059195.1. Lineage (NCBI taxonomy): Eukaryota > Metazoa > Arthropoda > Insecta > Blattodea > Ectobiidae > Ectobius > Ectobius pallidus. Next base: position 81,471,149 of record CAXKWD010000002.1, on the reverse strand, counting down.
GGTCTTCTATAGTCGATGGGAATGACCTACCGTCACTACTTATTAGTGCATATTTAATTAAGTAAAGGAATCTTGAATATGTATTGTTTTCCTTAATAAAAATTAATTGCGATTGTCTAAAGGCAAATTTATTGTTGAATTTAGCAAGATTGGAGGATAAGGTACGGTATTCGATAACTTTGAAAATGGTGGATATGTTCAGGCAAACTTCTGTGATTTGAGTACTTTTTGACAACATAGAGCAGGTCTGTCCAACTTTAGAGAGACTGGGGGCCAAATTTATTTACACAAGTTACCTTGAGAGCCGCACTAATCTCAATAAGTATAACAGAGAACACTTACTGAAGCAAGTCCTGTTCTTATTTTTGTTCACATTCGAAAATGCATTTTCACAAAGATAGGACTATGTGTCTCCAAAAGTTTGAAGTAAAAGTCTCAGAGCTAAGGAAACGTGTCCTCTGAAAAGCTGCCTCTTTTCTATCCTGTTTTCAGGAAATCGGTCAGCTTGGAAATCACATAACTTGGTTCAAGTTGAAACTTCGATAGTAGATCCTCTTAGTTCATTTTCAAGAGATCGTTAAGAAAAGACAGGTTTTCAAAATCAAGAAATCTTGAAGAATATTCGTGAATAACCATTTCAATATTCTCAACATTTTTTTTAGAAATCACATCTATTTCATTTGACAGCTCTTGACCAGGTGGAAAATGTGACTTTTTTTGTTATTTGACCTCAACAGTTAGAATTTATACTTACCATAAAACGGGCCGTTTCAACTTCATAATATACCTAAATAGTATTTATACTTTTTTTCCCCGCAAGCCGCAATAACTTCCAAGGGCTGAAACGGCCCGCGGGCCGTTAGCTGGACAGACCTGCCACTGAGCAACGACCTAATGGTTTATTGGACAAATTATGTTTTAGGGGATCCGAGGAATTCAATTAAACCTTTTAAAATCGCATTTGACAAAAAAAAAAAACAAATAGGACAAGAAATGGTCTACGCATAAAGATCGGCGATCCACAGAAATCCTATTAGCTCATTTATGGTTCCTCATTCTTTTCAGGATTAATCATATTCGACTAATGTATGCCAATGATATTAGGCCTACTTTTACATCTTTGGGTATGATTTAGGTATACCTACTCTTAAAGAATATATAGCTTCTGAACGAATTGATGACATTAACTTATGCCAAGACGGCAGAAGGAGCAAGTCCTATTTACTTCGAAATATGTATGCAGTGATTTTTTTTTTTTTTTGTAATATAAAGTTCCCAAAATTTCTACCACTTTGAGAGACCATGGCATTTCAACCCACGATCTCCTGTATGCGAGTAATCCTTACACTGCTTCGTCCACCTCGCTCTGCAACATACGTCGTGCCATATTGAAAAAAAGCCAATATGTATATGTATGTGGGGTACGCCGTTGCGTAGTGGTTGAGGTGCTGCGCTACAAACCGAAAGGTCGCGGGTTCGATCCCTAATGAGGTCATTGGAGTTTTTCAATTTTGTCCTAATCCTTCTGGTGGCACTATGGCCCTGGGGTCGACTCAGCCTCTAACAGAAATGAGTACCAGGAGCAATACTGGGGGAAAAGGCGGCTGGTGCGCAAGGCTGACAACCTTACCACCTTCATGGACCGATTGTCAAAAACCTGGGAGCCTCAACCTCCTGGAACCCTCTGGGCCTCCATGTTCTATAATAGGGAACCTTTACACTTTATATATGTATATATATACAGTATATATCAAAATAGGTAACTGATTAATATAAGATTAACCTCTTGAAACAATGTCTTGTAATCTATGTCATCTGTTATCTCCGAACGCGTCTGTGTGATTTTTAGACAATAAACCATTTCGCCTTTAAGTGCCCCTCAAAGTACGCACTTATAACGATAATTAGGGCAAATAAAACCGCCAAGATATCGCTGAAAAAGTAGCACGCCATCAAAGAAAGTGGAAACTTCGGAAACCAGAAGAACTGAATGCGCATGGAATACTGCTGGACTACGAGGTGGAAAGTTCCAGGCTTGAAAAGAAGAATAAAAGACGTAAAATAAATGGAATATTTCCAGGATTCAAATTAATGGCAACCTTCTTATTCAAGCATACGAAATCGCTCATATACAGTAACCCGGAAGGTCGCACGTGTGGTCCCAATGAGGTCGCTGGAATTTTTTTCAATGGGCTTAATCTTTCCGTCGGCTCTATATCCTGAGGTGGATTCACAAGTAGTCATTACTCTCTGTATATCACAGACTTAACTAAGCTTTGGTGAAATGACGAAAGGACACTGAATAATAAAACAACTTTTATTAATTGCCGCAATTTGAAATTTTCTATAAATGTTAAAAAAAATGAAAATTTCTTTACATTTAAAACAAAAATAGCAAGAATAGTGATAATTGTGAAAATGTTGTACACAATAAAGATTTCACATTTCAACAAGTAAATAAAAACGCATCAAATGTTGAATCCGCATCTTCACCTAATTACAGCAACACGCTATCTTCAGTTGGCTGAATGACACAGTTTTATACAATAAAAATAACAGCGAGTCGTTGGTGCCGTTAATCATACGTCATTTTAAACGGCTTGAAACATACTTTCATCTTATCACTGGTCAATTAAATTGATTGACTTACATAGAGCGCGGTGAATGCATTAGACCTACCAAAACTTCAAGTCTAATAGTTCATAATTGTGGCCCAAAAATTTGAAAAATATGCTACGGAATTAATGAAATATACTCTATCGTCTAAGTACTTTTAATACTGTAACTGAACTACATTATACATTACCAAAAAAAATTGTGGAAGTTGTATAAAATATATTACAACACATAAAAAATACAAGATCAATGCAATAAATTTTAGTAATCTGAAAACGAATGAAGTCTTATAGGCCTATAATCAATTCCGAAAACATAGGCCATGTGCAATCGGTTCTCAAAACATTCACTTGGCCAAATAATGCTGTAAATGTTTAAATTAACAGAGAGTGCACAATATGCATTTCTTTATGGTGATGTCTGCGTTATAAAATTCACTGTTTTTCCATTACAGCACAGTATTTTAAACTCTGTAGATAGGCCTATCACCCAAAATGTGAATTATAATGTATGCATATATATAGGCTGTGTGTGTATGTATGTATGTATATATGTATATGTATATATTATAACCTTGAATTTGAATTTATATGCTGTAATATAAATTCAAATACAATCGAATACAAAATTTGTAATGGTTCAGTTAATCGACGTTTAATGCCAAACTTCGTCTTCATTTTATGATGAGTCAATGGCCAGCTTACTTTGCCGCATCATCCGGCATTCTTTCAGGCGTTTCACGATTGTTCGTGAAGGTGGAAGCTAGCCGTCCTCCTAGAGGGGTTTAAATCCTATTCTTGGATATTACAATTGCTGAAGGGCCCGGAAGTTTATGAAAAATGATATTTTTAATAATGCACTGTATTACATGCTAGTGTTAAAAAGTGTACAAGACATACATGAAAGAAATAACAGAATATTGATGGCTAATTTTGCATATTGTTGCATATTTTGTTAGTTTTAGGATAATGAATAATATTTGCTTGATATTAAAATATCTACGATATCTACGGAACATATTTGACCGGTTTTGAAGCATTTTTCGTCTTCTGATAGATCATGAACTTCCAGGCCTTACTTATTATAGTAGCCAAGCCTTACAGTTTAGAGTGGAATCCGAACCACAGTGGGTCTCCTATATGCTTCACTTAGAAACTTAGAAGTGAAAGCAGCCCATTATCCATTCAAGTTAAATTCTCATCTAGCGTTGCTGAATTCGCTGAGCAGCTTGGAAGTGATATGAGTACAGTCAGTAGGATACCCAGATTATTGACTATTTATTAATTAATTACTTGTCCCGCATGGAGAGATTGTTATTCACATACTATCGGCATTCATCTAAAGACATTGTTATATATAGAATTCATATTGTGATCATACATTCTTTACTAAAAGATCATAAAATTCCCCACATTCTCTTTGGCTTCTGTATTAACCTTCGCATTACCATGCTACATAAAACATTAACAACCTGGGTCTATTTTTTACTTCAGCTTTTTTTAACGGGAGAAAACAAACACTTCAAAAACGTTAAGTCTAAATCGTTGACCATGGAACTGGGCAAGGTTAACGACAGGTAACATTCACAAGCTGTAATTTGAAAAAATTACCTCTTGATTAAAAATCTATCACTAGCATCATTCATTATGCCTACTAACAAATATTTTCAAATTCTGTTCGCAAGATTGAAAAACTATATGTATCTATTTTACTTTTCATAGGAATAAGACATACATTAAATTGCAATAAGTTTGGAACACATGTGGAAGGAAGTAATCACCTAAAATATGATTGAGTACAAAATGAACCCCAATGATAATGCGATAGTAAAAACATAATTATGGCTAGAATTATGACCAATAAGTGCAAACAGGCAATGAAACATTTTTCATGTATATATATATATAAAGATATAGTAACCACACGTCTGCTTATAAGAATTAAGCTTGTATGCCTGTAAGAACTTCTGACTACTCTCTCCTCCAATTTCTGAAGTCATATATAAGTGACTGCTGTTTTCCATTCGTTATCAGTTTCAACCTGGGTCCCCTAAAAAAAGGTGAAGATCACATGGACCAAATCCAGGCTGTGTGACTGATGATAAAAAAATTCCCCAACGCCGAAGCTCTGCTTGTGTCGCTGCGGACATAATGTGGATTTGGTTTTCACCTTTTCCCTAAACTAAAAAACTTTTTTGTGGGGCGACCAGATTGAAAATAATGAACAGAAAGCAGCAATCACTCACTCCATTACTTAAGGAATTGGCGGCAAGTGATTATAACATTGCAACACGTTATGGCAAACGTTTGCAGTTAAATGATTATGTAGAAAATAGGATAGGCACTATTTCAATTGTGAATAAAAGTTTTTTTACATATCTTCTATTTTGATTGATCTGTATCTGAACGGTTTGTAATTTCTGAACCACTTTCGTAGATGTTACCGACAAAGTTTAAAAACCGTTCTATAAAATACTTAGGAATTGTTTAAAATACATAAAATAAGAAAATAAAGCTTCATTTGCAAATTACATAAACATTTGCTCAGCACTTTATAGAATGACATAAGCGAAGCAGGCGAAGTATTTTACAATATTTCATTTCTGTAACGTTATTAGAGAACTTCAGCAATACGATTGCCCAAGATTGGTACAGTAAAAGAGAAGATACATTGTAATCCTTTATCACAGATTGCTTTGTAATTGAGATAACGATATCCTAGTTTTTACGTGATTTTGCCAAGATTGCAGCAGGCTGCAACTTATCCTTCACCATACGTAGATCTACTCTAATCTATCTGATTAAATATTTTAGGAAAATCATAGAAAGAAGCAACTTGATTGAGTAAATAAAATCAGGTAAACTGATATAACATAGTGCCAAAATGCTTTTGTTTAATCAGTGATAACTTAATTGCAATTATGATATGAACATGATAAGTTATTTTTGTAATCTCTCTCCAACTAAAGCTCCAGATCGATTCGTTAAGCAGGGCTTATGGAAAAACATCTGTATCTCTGTGTCTGGTACCCTATGATCCCCAGGTGGGGCGAAGGGGCCTCCAATGGAGGTTTCATTACCTATACTAATTTTGATATGCATATTTTCCGAGAGAGGGTAGAGGGACAGGTGGTAAGCCCATCGCCTCGCAACCCCCCTCTGGAAACTAAGTATTTCTTGGACGTGAAAGGGCCGATAAATTTTGTCCAGAGGCTCTAATTTAGGCTTGGAGTTCTTTTACGTGCCGTAAATCTACGACACGGGACCCCCAGCTTAAAGTCCCTCCCGGAGGACTCCGTGCCCAGGATTTTTACGTCCTGAAAATCCATCGACCGCGGCCGGGTTGTGGAAAAACATACTTAACCTTAATTCAAACTCGTATACACTGAAATAACAAATTCTTAAAATATGTCAACATTACACAAAATACAGTGGCGAAGAACTCCACTTAATTTACGTAGGCCTAAGTATTTCACAGTAATATATCTTCTGTATATAAACAGTATTCAACTTGATCAACGAAATAAACATCTGACTAGTTTGATAATCAAATGCAAAGGAATATGTCATGGCTATCTGCATTGCAAATTCCAAAGCCGTATATGATCAGTGTAAAACAATATGTTGTCAGGATAACCGATTTGCATTTGTTAAATTCTTTCTAATATATTACCATAAAATAGGCACTAAATTGGTCATTTCTCCGGTCAAATATCAATAGGTTTCTCCCCATGTACATTATAAACGGTATACAAAGTTTCATTAAAATCCGATAAAGGGTATTTGAGTTATCGAGCCTTTTGTTATATATTACCATAAAAAAAGCACTAAATTGGGCATTATTCCGGTACCGGCCAACCGATTTTGTCTAATATCAATAGATACTTTACGGAATAGAAGTGTGGGAGAAAGACAACCTGTAAGATAATCTGGAAGCCAACAGATGCTGTGTGTCCCAAGATGCTCATCAAACGAAGTAACTAGATATGAATTAGGATCATAGTAGACTGGGTATTAATCTAAGTAGAATTTTAAAGCATTTAGATATATTTGTGAGGAAGATAACGAAGATATAGTAAATATATGTTTTCAAACGTTACTACAGGATAATAGCAAGCAGAACAGAGTGCATGATATTGGAAAATTATTAGATGAAACAGGACTAAAGTGAAAAAGGAACTTTGTACTGAACCAGAAGAAAAACATTAAGACGATAGCTAAGATTGTTAACAAAAGATGCAATGATATTCAAAGGCAGAATCATTTAGCAATAATGAGGGGGAAAAGGTCTTTGGTGAATTATATTAAAATGAAAGGAATGTGGGGAATGGGCTTATATTGTAGGAAGCTCTATGAAACAGAAAATTGGTCTGGCAACTGGAAACTTAGGGACGGACTATGTCCGTTAGGCCTAAATGAGAAGACGATGAACACATAATTTTAAAATGTCCGGAAACTCAAACGAGTAGTCAAAACTTTGAATAAAAAAATTCTAGACATAAATATAGGAATACAGGAAGTTAACGACGAAATATAACAACATTAAAGGAAATAGGGTACGTTTTAGGTGCAGTCAAAATTAAGTGGGGAAAAACAAAATGAAAGAACAGTATACCTGTGTATATAGTACATTAGAATGTATAAATTAAGGCACTTGCAGCAAGACAATGTATGTGGATTAAGTATGAAAGTTATCATTAACAAAAATGTTAACTAGCGTTAATGTTGATTACAGTTAATTTGTATGAGGTACAGTCGGTCATATAAAAAACGTCGGGACTCGTAAGCAGTTAAAATTAAAGTTTTCACGCATTAGTTCACAAGTTTCCTATAAAAACATTAAATACAGGCCATTCTCGGAACATATGAGGCCATGCGACAGGAGGGAAAAAATGAAGAACTAAGGGAAAAAATTGAACAACGCCAAAACCGCAACACACGATATTCGACTTAATGTATTGTCATAATTCATTTTGCTTTGTGTCATCGCCACATACAAATGCTAAAGTGAGAGAAAGTGTAGTTAGGGCTGTAATTGACCTGCATTTTTCGGCCTCTGAAGCAGCGAGAACGTTCCATATTTATGAAAGAGCAGCTCGGATGTGGGAACTTCACTATAATGCGACCGGAAGTTTTCACAGGGATCTGGCCAGCCGCGTATTTCGATGCTAGATGGTTGCAAAAGTTGAACGTAAGTTATTGATTTTGCACTACAAATACCGGTGTTATAAAATAAAATCTTTAAAAAATGCTCCTTGAATAATCATATTCCTTGCGAATTTATCAATTATTAATATTATAAGAATTTGCAACCAAGAATATGGCGGATTTGAGGCATATAGCCACAGCCTTCTATACATGTTTGTTTTGGAACAAAACTGACTAAATAATCAAGAAAATACATGGATAGACAAGTACAGTCGGTCAAATAAAAAACGTCGGGCGGTATTTGATTAAGTATCACGAACGAGCATATGCGCATGTACAGGAAGACTTAAGGTTAGGTTCACACACGCCTCTTGTCTATCCATGTATTTTCTTGATTATTTAGTCAGTTTTGTTCCGAAACAAACATGTATAGAAGGCTGTGGCTATATGCCTCAAATCCGCCATATTCTTGGTTGCAATTTTTTATAATATTAATAATTAATAGATTCGCGAGGAATATGTTTATTCAAGGAGCATTTTTTAAAGATTTTATTTTATAAAACCGGTACTTCTAGTGCAAATTCAATTACTTACGTTCAACTTCTGCCACCAATCTAATAGCATCGAAATACGCCGGCCAGATCCACGATTCCTATGAAAACTTCCGGTCGCATTATAGTGAGGTACCCACCTCTTTAAGAAATATGGAACCTTCTCGCTGCTTCAGAGGCCGAAAAATGCAGGTTAATTACAACCCTAACTACACTTTCTCTCACTTTAGCATTTGTATGTGGTGATGACACAAAGCAAAATGAATTATGACAATACATTAAGTTGAATATCGTGTATTGCGCTTTCCGCGTTTTTCATTTTTCCCTAGGTGTTCATTTTTTCCCTCCTGTCGCATGGCCTCATATGTTCCGAAAATGACTTGTATTTTATGTTTTTTATAGGAAACTTGTGAACTAATGCGTTAAAACTTTAATTTTAACTGCATACGAGTCACGACGTTTTTTATTTGACCGACTGTACATCCTATGGCGCACCAGGTGTGCGTATAAGTACGGTACAAGAATACATTACAATTATACAAACTCAGATGATAAGTCTTGCACACATAAAATACCCGACATACATACATTTATGCAAAGAATCTACTTCTATTTATCGCGTCAACATTAGCTAGAAACATCGTTGGTCTACCGTTGTAACGTTAGGGGATGCGTTCGCTCTCCACACACAGCGGGCCCGGGTTCGATTCATGGTCGGGATAAGCTTCTTAGGTGGGATTTTACCTCATCTCTGAGACGAATGTCGGGTAACTTTAGGCCCTTGTAGTCCCCGGATATCATCTGGCCGTCATTACCTTCTTCAGCATGAATGTGTGTGCGACTGGTGTGTCTCGACCAATGAGTTCGTGTTGTCTCGGAGGTGGTCCCGGTACAGGGCTGCTCACTCATTCGGGGAGGCCTGTATGTCCTTTTCCGTTCAACAAAGTACTATGTATTATGTGATCCACAGGTAATCCCTCCACCCAACATATCGCGGTCCTGTAAAGCCCGAGCGGCGTGGGTCCCTACAACGAGGTTAAACACATGGGAAGAAGAAGATGGCGATATCATTATGTAATTTTACTTCATTGTTTTGAAAAAACCTTGAACTAGTAAGATTCATTCATCAAAATGTAACATTGAAAACAACACGCATGACCACGACTTTATATTGTCCTCACATTAACGCTTTCAGATCTGATATTCTGAATTTAAATATTAAAATAAGTATCCATCAAATGAAATCACCGGTGGAATCTAAGTCTGAAATCAATGAGAAACAAATTCAGTGAAATGGCTGGTTTTCATAAATTAAAGTCGTAACATTGAATTTAAAAACCTCAAAATTTAAAAGAAAGTATTACTCTATTAATTTTATAATTATGTGGGGACGAATTTATACGTCCGTGGCAATGAATAGGTTAAGGTAGAATCATGGAAAGCAACAATTTAAAAAAAAAAATAGGACGAATGCTGATTCCTAGAGAAGAATGGGATACAAAATTACAATAAAGTGCACGATTTTCTCGCAAATGCGCTCCGTCCTCACTGTTCTTACCGTAGGAAATAGATTCTAAATGACTGTTTACAGCGTTTAATTTGTGACATTGACACAGTGCCATAACCTTACAAGAGTACATTGCTCTGGAGGCATTAAGAAACTACTTATTTCTAATTAAATTTGAAGTACTACAGAAGTAGGCCTAAACTGTACATGAATACCGCAACTACACTATTCAGGACGGTCACTCGCGTGATTAAATTTTAAAAAGCTGATGTGAAACACATAACTTCCTCTGCTCAATTAAAAGTATGACCTCTTAGTATAATAATTATATATGGGATTCTCTTCATGTAAATTGGCTGTAAAAATGACGAGAATGTAGTTAACACATCGCATCCCCGAAGGATAAACACAGCCCAAATAAAATCTGATTAATGCACTCACTTTCTTCACTCTAAGCATGGTCAACAGCTTTCTCACTTCACATTCTGGTATAGAATAAGAGTCCATGTTGTTCATGTAGTACTCAGTTGTTTGAATCTGATGCCAATATGTATTGTTTAAAAGTCAAGAATGAGTTTCTACAAGCAGATAGAGAATTTTTACGAAAAAAAAATTATTCAAATAAAAATTTTATCTCTTAGTATAAGCAGTTCATGTACAAAATTTAAACAAAATCATTAGAGCAGTTTTCGATAAAATCGCAAAAACGAAATTTTCTTAATGTACAGTGGCATTAAACGTTCGTCGTGTCATTATCTCCAGTAGGTGCCCAACCCAAATACAAAATTTTGTTTTCATAAGATTTGTTCTCTAGTTAGGCTGCTCACAGACACATAGACATATTTCTGAACATAGCATTTTTTTTTTCAGGGGCATCTCAAACATGTATTTATGTTAAAAACTCAACTTCGAATTTCGGGGTAGAACACAATTTCTTCCTCTACCTAGTACAGCATTCCTAGTGACTATTAAAAGAGTTATCAGCATGGTTCGTGTTCAGCATAGAATGCAATAGTCACTTATTTAAACTATTTAAAAACTATTTCTACATAATACTGCATTCAACGTACTCCGATTTAGATCCAGAGAGTATAAAGGTGGTACTAGGAATTATAGGGTTCTATTCATAAGATCCATAACGAAAATGCAGTACATATAGCATTTTTTGGGTTTTTGTGCCTGATCCGGTTCTATGTCCTTCCCGATTCTTTGCCGTTTCTCTGTACATATATAAATAATTCAATGAACAAGTAATGAAATATCCAATAAATATATTGAAGGATTTTACGTTGGAGATAAAAGTTTTCAATCTGACCATACGAAATCCCTGGAACAGTGTTCAAGAATTTACTGAAGAAAATAATTATAATCACATGCAGAGAAACCGAATGCCTTCGATATATCTTAATATATATTTATTCAGAGAAATCTGTTAAACTTTTGAACAGCTGAGGTTAAGAATCGTCAGGTTAAGGAGTTTTGTTCTTGAACATAACGCTTCTTGCAGAAGTTCATGGCCATATGATCAATGTCACTGTTATTAAAATAATTCACTATCTTCTCAGATGTTTAATATTTTCAAAACATGTACAAATTCTAAGACTGGAATGACAGAACAAGTTAGGTTGTTTACGAAAACTCACGTGTGGTAGCGTAGGTGACAGGACGTCCTCTCTGGTCAACAGTCCATACACAACTGAGCTCTCAGCTGGCTAACTTGTATTATCTCATTGTTTACACCACTGCAATCACTGATTAACGTGATTCTGATTATATCACCGGTCATACGGAGCATGTTCAACTGAAATAAAAATTAATACAATGTTTTATCATATCAAGGTTACCATAACCTCAACTGCACATGCACTTACGAAGGGGTCGAAATACTTGACTAAATAAGACAATGATAAATTAATTCTCAAAATCCAGAAATGTAGTCTGGATGTGAATTTTGTGAACAATTTTTTACGTAGGCCTACGCCAGTTTAACTTAACTTCTATAGCTTTTTAAATTAGAAATTAGTGTATTAGCCCAACCTCTTACTGTTAGCCAGACATCAGTCGTGCCTATACTTTAGTATTATTGTATTAGAAGTAGGCCTATTGTACTTTCACTTAATTAACTATATACGGGAGTTTAGGCTCTTAAAATAAAGAAGTCTCTTGTTTCCCCTCAGAACAAGAGACTAAACTAAGTAATCTTACTAAAGTAAAACGATAAAGCATACATATAAAGTATAATTTTGCAAGACACTTTTTCCGAATTCTTTTACAAGTTGCCTTACATCTTAACCCTCAAATATAAATAATTCAGAGCAAGTAATGTTTATACTTTACTGAATGAAAAGTTTTTTTTATTATAATCATGTGCATTTATATGTATTTAATTTAGTTAAAACTTTTAAAAAAAGTCTGGCTGACATGAAAGTTCTGCTAGTACTCAAGTACCGAAATGACAGTAACCTCGAACAAAGATTGGTAGTAAATACGAGCTATAGGAAAAGCTCTCGAGTAAATAAAAGTATATAAAAGTACAGTAAGTAAAAGTAGCAACCCACACTGTCTATTGCTACAGTCTGACTAGATGATGCAATAGGATTAAATAAAGTGCAGCAATAGGCCATAAACCCAAGAAATAAAACTGTGGAGACAAGGGAAACACACAATACATAATGTACATATTTTAACTTAAACATAAGACTAGTGTTGCATAGTACTGATTAGATTAGATTTATTAGCTACTTTTCACATTAAATGTCAGGGTTATAAAAGTAAAAAAAAAAAAAAACGTCAAAAGTCACTGACAGATTACAAAGATGTCCATCAATGCTGCCCTGACTTTCCTCCTGAATACTGACAATGGAAGATTTCTTATGACATGTTATATAATTGAACAGATGTAAAATGAAAACTATTTTTATGGTCGTATATGTACATTCGTCTAAATAAACAAGTTATTTCTAGTACCATGATAATGGACAAAATTACAAGTTGTGAAGTCCTTACCATTATTATTATTATTGTTATTATTATTTACATAAAGAAGGCCAGCCAAGACAGACGACGGCTAAGTAAGTATATCAGAGCGAATTAAAAGTGGTTTACAAGAAGATCTAATGTAAGTTCCAAAAATCAGTCTCACCGCCCTCTTCTGCATAATAAACATAGACTGTGTCGAAGTATGGCAACCCCATAACAGTTTCATTAAGCCATGAACAGTTATAACAGTGATCCCATACTTTGAAAATACACAACTCTTCAGTTAAGTTACTGGCTCTATTCGTTGAGAGGTTAGAATAATATATTTAGAACTTACGTTTTGAGATACTTCCATTTTTGATTGCTTATATCCTATTTGTAGATGTTGGGTTAAAGTGTAACCGGCGTGACGCCTGGTTGATGATTAATTAAGTATGAAGTCTTACTCAGCTTCAGACCCCCTTAAATATACAACAGATTTGACACTTTCGTAAGGATACGGCTCTCTCGAGCTTCATGGTGCGCAGCTGACCTAACCTATGTCACCCACCAGGCCCGACGAGAGGGAGGGGCAGCCGGGGCTGGAGCCCCGGGGTCCGGGCCCAAAGGGGGGCCCGGCCGTCCAGGTTTTATTTTTTACTTTCTAAATTTACTCTAAAATAAAATTGGTTATAACTTATAAGTCAATAAACATCTTAAGTTATGTTTAATGTGTTTATTTTATCTGCATTGTCCTGTCGTATAACGGAATTATCAGTTAATCTGAAATGGATTAATCTTGATGAAAAATTTATATTTTTGAAAGGTAGAAGCACAAATCCTTTTGGACTCAACAGTAGGCCTCACTAACGTTCGGCATTTAAAATCATAATTTTCGAAAGATTAAACTGGTACATACAGATAAAATTGTTCCTAATTAGAACATTTTTGTGTATTTTTCCGTTTCGTGCCCGATTTGGCCCAAAATCAATTGGCTTCGTCCCATGGGCATACCATGTTTTTATGAAAATCCGATAAAGCGTATTTGAGTTATCGCGCTTACAGACACACGGACAGGCAGACAGTCCTGTCTACCAGACAATCTCATAAAGTACCGGTATCATTCTGTCACTTAATAATTATGTAATCTTTTTGTTGCATACATTATAAAGGGCGAATTGGGTAGTGAATTTAATATTTGACGGGGGCCCGGGAAAATTTGTCCCTGGGGCCCTTGCTTTCTTTCCACTGCCCTGTCACCCACGACCGGATTAAGAATGCTAGTTCTCCCCTAACATGTGTATCGTCTCAACGCCCTCTACGTAAATTCGGACAAAATTCATATTTTCAAAGGCTGCAGTTGACCGCATGTTCTGCAGTACTAGGCCTAAAGAGTAGAAACAAGCAGCATTATCTAATATCATATTTGAGCTGATTTTCCATGCTGACCGTATTAAATTGCAAAATTAATTGACGGTGGCCTTTCTCGGTTGCCACAGCAAACTGGCAAAGAACAGCATCGCTGAAATACATCATAATTATATGATCAAAAAGTATAAAAGGGCGTTGAAAGAGCAGAGAAGTGGTGTTGAGAATAAAGTGAACAAAATTAAGAACAAAAACGTGGGTGAACTAAGAACATAAACTTGATTGAAGGTAGAACAGTGATTAAACAATTACCTAGAGTAAACGAACGTGAATTAGCATATGTCTCTGTTTTTTTTATTTATTCGTACATTGACATTTAATCTAGAAGCTCGAAAATCTGTGATGGACCCATTAAGCGTATTATAAATTTATAAACACGCACAATGACAAGATACACTGTTGACCAATTTGAGAGCCACCGTACTACGAGCGCATTCACTTCTCAGTACTACTATCAATGACAGTCTTATCAGCCTACGCAATCACCCTCCACTCCCTATACTCAGGTTGTTGGTAACCGGAATCAACTCCCTCTGTGGGTTCGGGCACTAAGTTTTAATGTTTGTTTATGACTATTGGGCATCAAGACCCTACTTATGTAACTTCATGTTCTTCTACTTTGAACTCATGTTCACAGATTTTACGCTATTGCCTGTATGGAACATGTACAATATGATAATGAGGAAGAGGGCCTCCTTGGTGAAAAGTCAACATGACGCTGGTTCAACGCCACAAACGGACTGGGAACGTTCAGTAATGTGAAATGTATATTCCGACCCAACATTCATTTTTGTAAGCGGAAAAACTTTCATGTTCAGATCGATCGGCCTGGGTATTGAATACCGATCTCACAAACAGAAGACTCGACATCGCAGCCTCTGCCAATCTCCTTGCCTATTTTTAGAAATAATAGCACGTAAAAACACAGTGAACAATAATTATAATTGAAATCATCACGGAGCAAGAGTAGTAAAGCCAACACACTTCCTTACACGTTGAAAACAGGCAAATAAATTGCACGTAGAATAATATCGCGAACTGATAACTTTGAAGTGAACAAATCTGCTCATACATTTCATTAAACTTTTTTATTAAAATATTAATATAATATGGTACACTACAGACTTTTAATGTTAAAAAAGTAGGCTATGCACTGAGTTAGAAATTGTTACACAATTATTGTTAAAATTGTTTTTAATAACCAAGATAAATTATTTTCATTAAAACAAATAATACTATGCTGCAGGCTTATTTTTATCCTCCACAACAAGACTGTTATCTTATAAAATTAAAAAAAAAATAGCTGAGTCTTAATCTTGAAATAATACGTGATACCGTAGGAAAACGGCCTCACGATTTTTACTGATTTCAGAGGGGGTTCTTTAGCATATTGGTCTAATGGGAAAACTCTCGAAGTGTGAAACTTGCTTGTAGGCCCTACACGTGCCGTTAGCCACGAATCAGCTGGTAGGTGAGTGTTACAAGAAAATGGGTCACTGCCAACAATCGCGAGTCGCCAAGGTAAATGTCTCTCCCACACAAATAAGCAGATACTAAAACTGCGATCCCAGGCCATTTCCTCAATTCACGGAACGGCTTGGCAAAGATGAAATCAACAATAGTATTACTATGGCACAGCCATCGTGGTGGCTCATGCAAGCGGTCCCGGGTTCAAGTCCCGTGTCATTCGTGATAGACGAAACCGTGATTCAGGGGGTTTTTCTCGGGGATTCTCTCATTTTCCTCTCTCATTCCACCAACACTCTCCGCTTTACCTTCAATCTCCCCCTCATTATCATCCCGTTTTCGCGGGCCTCTCCCGTCCTACCCCGCGGCTTGTGGTCATGTGGGTTGCTGGTGGTGTGCTGCGCACCTGGGGGCTCTCTGGTGTTCCGCGACACTACGGGCTCTCTCCGTGAGGGACCGGGGGCCTGTGAAGCTGTAGGCGTGGTGCACGTAGTTAGGTGTCAAGGGGGGGGGCCTTTGCGCATGTCAATGATCCCATTACCAGGGGTTGGACAATGAGCCCGGAATTGTGGCCTACTTGCTTAGGGTCTTTCCCAACACGTCTCTCCACGCTTCCTAGGGTTCCATACATACTTTTCTATAATTGCACTGCCAGGCTAAAGTCCAAGAAATCACAAAATCATAAGGCTTTAGACCAACCTGTTGATAATATGCACAGGCGTGACTGACAGCCGTTTAATATATTATGTTACGGCTCAACCACTAAATTACCAGTACCCGATTCAATGGAGTACCAAGGGGGGGGCGGTCCGTCCCAGGCTCTGCTTTGAACATAGGCCCCAAAATTGTACTGATGTATTTTTACCAGACCAAAGACGAGTCTTGGTTTGAGTGAATAAGTAGTTGTCTATTAAACAACATTATACCTTTTTAAAGTAATGAATTAAATAAAAATAGATTAGAAACAACCACATCGGAAGTACTGTAGGCCTACTATAATAAGATAACTTATAAACCTGGACGAACAATAGAAGAGAGGGCAATCTAGTTTGTCAAGCTTAGCCTTGACAACTCTGTTGCAAAATGAGTCGATTTTCTTGACGTAATAACATTTCAGAGGCAAAAGTTCGCAAGAAAGATTTTAAATTTATCTACCGTTTCGTTTATCATTAATTTATTTTTGAAATCTTTGCTGTTTGAGTTTTATTTGATTTATAGTCTGCATAAAATAATAATGTGAAATCACAACTATTTAGTTGAAATTCAATACCATGGCTAAAGTAATTGCGTGGATTTTCTCAGCCACAAGTGAGTACTGGTACTGGTTGTGGCCTACGTGCTTAGGGTTGTTCCCAACCCGCCTCTCCCCCCTACGTGGGGTTCCATACATACATACTAGTACTGGTACTCTAAACAAACTTTCGGTAAAAACGTAAAGTTGCCTAATGCATAATAAGCATGTGAATGCCAAATGAAAAAGTAATCCATTATTAAATAAAATAATATTACAGGAAGAAAATTCCTCCGACACTGGGACTTGAACCCAGGACCTTTGGCTATTCGCGCCAATGCTCACCAACTGAGCTAAGCCGGAGTTCAATTCACAGCATCAGATGGAACCTCTCTCCTATGACTAATTGCCCTAATGGTCTACCTCACAGACAGACAAGTTATGTCATATGCAGTACTGTGAGGCACACTAAGTAGTGATTTTTGTGACCGGGCTCCCACTGTTATTGTACAGTTCGCATTCAAGATAGATATATAAGATTCATGAACCACGGATTATTGTCTCTGTTGGACACTACATGAGAATATTATAGGAGAAAAATTCCTCCGACACTGGGACTTGAACCCAGGACCTTTGGCTATTCGCGCCAATGCTCTCATGTAGTGTCCAACAGAGACAATAATCTGTGGTTCATGAATGCTTATATATCTATATTTATTAAATAGTTTATTCAGGATACACGAAATGTAATGATTTAGGCAGCTTACTATCGTATATTTGTGTAGACTGTATAAATTGTGGGTACTAGGTAGGCCCCCATCACTGACCCGATTATCAACTAGATTTAACGCGTAGTAGGCCCTAAGTATGTATGACACATGTTAGAAATTAACTGAGTTTGGGAACCCCTGTTACTGCAACAATCTATTTGCCAAGATATTCTAGTCCAAATAGCCTAGACGCATAGCTTTGCTAGACGCCACCTCATAGCTATCTTAATAAGTTGCTTTAAAGTCCTTACGCAATAGTTTTTAACACTTTTCTAATCCTTACAGATGTGACACAAATTTAAATATGTTAAAAAATGACTAAATTTAATTGATTGTTAATATTGTTATTGTACTACCAGTTTATTATATTGTGTTGTTTATTATTTGAAACTTTAAGAAGCATCAAAAGCCTTTTTAACACTGGAAGTATCTTGATCTTATCGTCATTAATTAACTTCATATCCGTAGATGGTTAGTAATACAAGAATAAATTTAAAACCTGAAATACATTTTGATATTGATCTTATTCTAACTTATTCTTTGTAAATGTATATGTTTATGTGTATGTCAGTTTAGATTTTTAATTCTTTACCAACTGAAACCAGAAATTTGAATTTTAAACATCCTAAAGGCCTAGTATCCAAGAAACTAAAACAAATTGGCACTTACAGGATTGATGAATATTTTGATCATGCCAAAGATTTTAAATGTTACTGACAATGCTATACATGTATTCCATGTCAAAGCAATGAATGATGTAAATATTGTTTCAAAATAGGCTTACTGTAAATTTTTACTCAGCACACATGGAGTTACATATTTTGGTATTCATGTTGTTTATTAACCTGAACATTTACGTTCAGGTTACTGTATTTGTTTGTAGATATTTTTAATTCTCTGTAATGATTTTGTTAAATTTTGTGCCATCTCTTTTCTGCTATTTCCTTCTATTTTGTGACTGTATTTACTTGTCTAATATCATCAATAGACATAAATAAATAAATATCACTGTATCTTATGTAATTTTGCATATGTACTTCTTTTGTAAGAGTGTTCTGAATTATTGTACTCTGCCATTTAAAAATTTAAAAATATCTATAGTGTTTTTTCACTATAGCATGTGCAGTTTCATATTTGTATATGGCTTATAACATCTAAACAGCAATATGTTATACTAGCATCTTCTTTAAGGCCTAAATAAAAAAGTCACCAGTTGCGAAATTGTAATATAGTCAACCCTCGATATAATGCCCATCTTTAAAGTGTCACCCTCGCACTCTGCCAATAAATGCAAGTGAACGGATCTTCTCCCATATTAAACCTCGTTACTGTTAGTGCCAGAGAATATAAGACAATATTTTTACAAAATATAGTTTGCAGTGATTTTTCTCAGTTGCAGAATTCTTTTAAAGCTGGCATGAATGTTAGCAAGATTATTTTTTTAAAAAACATAATGTAGGCTACAGTATTTCCCCTGCCACTAACTGTAAATGTAGTGCGGTAGAATGAGGAAGCTATGCTAACAAGTAAGAAGTCGGACAGACTGAGGGTGGAGCAGAAAGAGACCTTCATACAATGAGACATTCCAAATTTTCATTTCATTACACTACACTACAGTTATTCAGTTACAGTTAATCACTTACATGATTTTCAACTCTTTTGTGTACTGTAGCACTGGACATATGCTGTAATCAATTGAGTTATGTATAATATATGTCATTTTTATTTTTAAAATTTCATTTAATTTTAGTGCCACCTCGCTTTGTGCCACTAAATGTTAGAGATCGGATGGTGGCATTATATCGAGGGCTGACTGTATTACAAAAATGTTCACCAAAATTATATCAAAGTATCTCAGAAAGAAAGTTATGCTTTCTATATTACACTACCTTAAAAGGCCCGGCGTCGCTCGGGTTTCGTATTTTGTAAATTCGAAAATAACTTATGAAGGCCTATCGATTTTCAAACTCTAGGTCTTTATATAGGTATTTAGAATTTGAAATGAGGAAGAACGACTTTTCACACCCAAACTGTTCCTCAGAAAACGCTAGATATAGCTTTTTATAGCTTTTAGCAGATCCCCGCGGCTTCCCGCACGACAATTAATCGGAAGATTAAAAATTAAGACCAAAATAATTAAAATATTATATTTATTAACACTTTGCACATGAAACATTCACAGGTCTAAACTAAACGGTTCATAGGCCTAATTAATGAAACAGCTATAAATCCGACTTTGAAGTGAATTCCACGATTAGAAAGCGCAGCATGGGAAAAATAACCTCAGATTCGAGTTCCCTGGCCCAGAAACCCTCTGCATAATGAGTTTCGTCCAAATCGAACAATGTTTGCCCATTTAGGCCTAATTCATTATCTCTCTTCCGTCTAGGATGAAAACTTCAGATGTCTGCGTGCCTTGACATTATAAACAAATGAATCGGCCAGGGTGGGCTTACAAAATTTAAGCGATCACGGTGCTTTTATTTCCAAGGTATGACAAAAGTAGGCAAAGCCATCTGCAATTGATTTGACAATTGAATGCTTCGAAACTGCAAAAAATTCACATTTTCCCCCCATCTTTCACTCCTAGTTCGCGAACGAAAGCTAAAATTAAAAAGGTACTATTCCAAAAACCTTCGCGGGAGTGTACTCAACGACTTCCCAAAGTTTCATGGTGATCGGATGAATGGTGTAGTTCAGGCCCGACGAGAGGGAGGGGCAGCCGAGGCTTCAGCCCCGGGGCCCGTGCCCCAAAAGGGGGCCCGGCGGACCAGGTTTCATTTTTTACTTTCTAAATTTACTCTAAAATAAAATTGGTTATAAGTCAATAAACATCTTAGGTTATGAGAACATAAAAGGAGAAAAATTCCTCCGACACTGGGACTTGAACCCAGGACCTTTGGCTATTCGCGCCAATGCTCTACCAACTGAGCTAAGCCGGAGTCCAATTCACAGCGCCGAATGGAACCTCTCTCTCCGGCTTAGCTCAGTTGGTAGAGCATTGGCGCGAATAGCCAAAGGTCCTGGGTTCAAGTCCCAGTGTCGGAGGAATTTTTCTCCTATAATGTTCTCATGTAATGTCCAACAGAGACAATAATCTGTGGTTCATGAAAGCTTATATATCTATCTTAGGTTATGTTTTATGTGTTTATTTTATCTGCATTGTCCTGTCGTATAACGGTGACAGGGAATTTATCAGTTAATCTGAAACGGATTATTCTTGAAGAAAAATTGCTATTTTTTAGAAGTAGAAGCAGAAATCCTTTTGGACTCAACAGTAGGCCTCGCTAACGTTCGGCATTTAAAATCATAATTTTCAAAAGATTAAACTGGTGCATACAGATAAAATTGTTCCTATTAGGACATTTTAATGTATCAGTTAACCGATTTGGTCCAATATCAATAGGCTTCGTCCCATGGGCGTTATAAATGGTCAACCAAGTTTATGAAAATCCGATAAAGCGTATTTGAGTTATCGCGCTTACAGGCAAACGGACAGAAAGCCAGTCAGACAGTCCTGTGTTCCTGTCTACCAGACAATCTCATAAAGTATCATTCTGGCACTTAATAATTATGTAATATCATTACATAATCGTGTTATTGCATATATTATAATAGGCAAGTTGGGTAGTGAATTTAATATTTGACGGGGGCCCGGGAAAATTTTTCCCTGGGGCCCTTGCTTTCTTTCCACGGCCCTGGTGTAGTTAGTTTCTCGAGGGCAGCCAATCATCGGCCGAGCTACCACAAAACCCGGAACATGAATTGCACTATTCAAAGCGAATACTGGGTCATTATGTAAGTGTGAGGTATCAATTGAAATATATTTTTTTTTCTTTACTCCGGTTTCGCTAATTTGCATACCGTTGAGTTTTAATAAGTATTTTGGCTAAAATATTAAAATGTTACATTTTAAAGCCGAACAAAACGTTTCGTTTCGATACCTCGATCCATTCAACGAACAGTTCATAACAATGAAACGAATGATAAATGCTAGTGATTAAGATCAACTTTGAAGCAAAAATCAATATTAAAACTACATTAAACTTCAAAGTGAGTGGTTTATAATTAATTTTAAACACTCCTTATTTACATTTTATGTGCCAGTATTAATGTATTCGCTTATTCGCTGACCCATGTATTGTTGCATCTCTCCACGTGGGTATTTGGTTTTGGAATTTGGCACAACATGACGTTTAAAAATACCCGGGTCGGAAGTGGGAAGTTTAATTTGCACATCCCTAAGCAATTAAAAACCTGCATATATTGGATCCAAGCTACTTTAATTTTTTTTAAAGGGACCAAGTGACATTTTGGGTCAAAATAAGTTATCTGCACTTCATATGAAGGATACAGAGGAAGAAGGGGGAAGGTCAACAAAAATCGAAAATTGAGTTATCAAGCCCATCTGGTAGATGACTGTGCAATCGTTTAGTGTTGCTTATGAAACTCGTAAGGGAAAACTAGCCGTTTAGATTTCGCCACACAGGTTTTGAAGGGGGAATCTCCATGCGTTACAGTGAATGAAGGAGGAAAGTCAGTAGCAACAATGACATTCACTGTACACGCGACAGCTTGGCGCGTAAAGTTTCTTAGGTGGAGTGATAAAGAGTGTATTTGTGTTTCTCCAGATTCTATTATTGATAAATTTTGGATGTATTTTACACCGGACCTCACGTTCTGGACGCGTAAAAACACCTTCCCAGCACTTAAAACCTTTGCAAAAACAGCACTTCTCGAAAAGTCTATAGTAAATAAATAATATTAACACACCAAAGTAGACGGTCATTTGGCCACTACTCCAGTCCAAACGAGGTTTTCGAGGGGTTTCCCTCGTTCGTAGGCGAATGCCGGACTGGTCAATAATCCCATCAAACAGATACACGCACTACAAATCTCTAGAATACATAATTACAAGTCACTAAAAAAAACACACTCGGGAAATATTTCACATAAGACCTATCCGCACTTAGGTCTACCCTGCGCCAAAATACAAAGACACAAGTACACAGCCCAAACACGTCACACCATCAACATCCCCTACGGATGTACATAAGGGCACAATAGGTACACACACATCACATATGGTTACCAAAATTTGGTTTGACCGGAGGTATGGCTTAATTGCTTGGCACTCCGGGGATAAGGGTGGGCACACAAAAAAATGTACAAAAATCAAGAAATGTGACAATTTTAAGGAAAAATCTTTTCTACTCCTTTAATTTTTATAGAATTAATTATTACCTGCATTATGTTTATTTTGTTTTAGATTTTATCCCACTTTCAAAGGAGAAGTATTCAAATGTAAACCATTTGAAGAAATTTTGTTCCAGGAAAGCTCAGATGTACTTTCAGTTTCTTCCACACACGAAATCATAATTAATGTAATTAATGTTTCATCATGTAATTAATATTTCAACTTAATAACTTAAGTTCTGTAAAAATGTAGGCGATGACTACATAAAGAATAATTATACTTTTCACCTACTTTCAGTACGCTGCCTCAAAATATTTGTGCATTTGTATTTGGCGATTTTTTTACATGTTTGAGACAATTTCAGAACTTGATATTCACACCACGTGTATAAAACACATTATTATTACTACAGAATTAATTATTGATTTCATACATCTGAGTTTCGAGTGCTCAAACTTTAAAAATCGTTTCCTGCAAGACTTTGATTTTTTGACATTCCTCCTTCTTCCCCTGTACCCTTCATAATGGCCCTTCATGTCAGTGGCGGCTATTCAGGTGAAGTAGGTGAAGTAGCACTTCACCAGTATTTTTCCTTTACAGTACGTATTTTTAAAGTTTATTTCCCATATCACGAATGTTGGTTTTTACTATAAATGCATTTATGTAATTTTGTATTGCCCGCCACGAGTGATGTTAAAGGAGGAGGCGCCAGAGAGCTCTCGAGTCTTGCAAAGAAGCACGAAGCAGAACTAGCCTTGATTTACTTCCCCTGTTCCATGGGTAGTCTGGTCCACTAAAAATGATGCTGGCTGATGCTACAAGCAGCATTTTTCTCGCTTATCCCACGTCCATGCTGAAGGGATCAGACTACCCACGAAGGTGTCATCCTTCGGCTTCATGATGCGCGCGCCGCGCGGTTACCACAGCAATGCTGCTACAATGACAGTGTGTGGCGGGTTTCATGCCTACTCCTCTTCTGCTAACAGCTCCATTAATAGCAAAGCACCAATTTCACTTCCTCTACCCGTACCAAAGGTAATAAATGTTCGAAATCAATGTTTTTAACATAAATACCTGTTTTGAATTCTCCTCTGTCCTATAATATTTTCAGGAACGTGTCTGTGTGGCTTGAGAACTAAACATCGTGTATAAATAAAACGTATTTGGATTAGATATCTTCTGGGGAGATTGACGACTTTTTCTTACTTTTATACGGTATCCTTATACTTTGAAGGGTAGTTATAAGCCAGCTATCGTTTGTACAAACTCAGGCTTTTAAGTCTTACATCTTTGGGCGAGGCTAGAACAGACTTTCATTCTTCACGATTTTATAAAAAAAAAAACTAACAATTTTGTTTAAATTTTCCACACGATTTGCATAGACGCTAAAGAGCTAGAATTTTTATTTTTAACAATTTTCAATTAATTATTTAAAAGGTGTTTATAAACAACCATATACTTCATTGAAGTATGAACGGTAGAGGAGCTTGGATTCTTTCTCATAAAATTAAATATCATTAACGGAAAAAAAATCATAGGCGTTCGATTCTATAGCACAAAAGTGAGGCATAGGGATGAGACTAGAAGTTAATTTATTTAATGTGTGTCACCATATACCAAGACTACTGTGTACTGTGATGAAAGCCCACTGTCACGTGTCACAACACTGAACCATCTTCGGAGATCGTCACTGATAGGACGCCATAGGACGACAACGTTGAATCACGACGTTTCATTCCTACAATGCATATTTTTTCATAGGCAATCATACGACATGTGACATATTAATCACTGCATATTAATGCCTTGAAGTATCCAGTAACGAGCTGAAGTTTATCAGATAAAATTGCATCTTTCCGACCCTTGCAAGCATATTAACTTATAAGATAAACAACAGTCATTGGTCGATATCCGAGGCATTGCTAAAGATTATTAGTCACTTTCAAGTCCGCATCGCATGAATGGAATATTCTGAGTAATCTGATTAGGAGAATAATAATTACGATAAACATCAATAGATTCGCGGCGGAAAAGCAGGATCGAATTTATCTAATGAAACTCATAATCCCGATTGGGATTTATTAAGAGTATTCCATGAATAAAATGTATCAGATTTTATAAATAATAACTATATTCTTACCCGCATTGTTTAAAATCAAATCATCATTGTGCCAGCTGTCAGATCACGACGTAGGCCTACTAAATGAAGGATCAAAAATGTTGCCAGACAAGTATCTTGTTTAGCGAATATTTCAATTCAGAAAGAACCTTTACTGCAGCTAGAAGAAATGCAGCTGTCCTATGATGATATCACCCACAAATTTGCAGCCATAAAGGACTATCGAAGGATTGATTTGCTACACAAGACATAGGTGAGTTCGGTTATTAACGTAAGCATGTGGCATTTTTTTCCTCTTCACCTAATTTTCCGGCCACGAGCCGCCACTGCTTCATGTTCTGTAAAAAAGGATAGGCTGCAGCTGTTTGTTTACTAATAATATTCGAAAATTGCAAAAAGAATATGTGACTGTTTCTACCCTAACAAAAGATATATTTGTAATTTCATATAGTAACTAGCCACATTGTGGATTTGTGCATAGAGTTGTTTTAGACTCCCGCTAAAGCTAAGCCATGCTGTTTGCGAGCAACCTACTTGCTGGCTGAAATGACTAGCTTATAACTATCCTTCGTACAATTTATGCAGAGATATGTTTCAAATAAAAGTTTTAGTTAGGCCTATTATCACAAGCAAAATGTAAACAAAATAATTAAAGGTATTTTCAATCAAACCCCTCAAGAAACATTTTTTTCTTTCTAAAAGTGTTAGTAGGCTAAAGTAAAAGAAAGTTTTATGAATGTTTGTGTCACATCACAGGAAAATAACTAAATAGAATATAACATTTCTTTTAATACGATTTTTCGTTACATCAAGCTCACAGATAGGTATGTAATGTTTGGTTCATTTCACGGTGGCTGGTGACAACACAAACAAGGAAATGAAGGGATGCATGCTTTCGTTGTAGTACAAAATTTTGAAGCGAACACATTGTCTTCGCGGTGTGTGTATAATGCTATGTAAAAACATAGTCGTTCTATGCGTTAAGAATGCCCCTCGTTCAAAGCAAACTGAGTCAAATATTTTTTAACTGAATTATTAACCGCTCTAGCCGCCTTAACCCAACGCATGAGTGACAATCCCCACTGAAGCACCAGTCACCAGGAAAAATATCAACAGTACATGCAAACCCAGATAATTTAATGAAATAAGCATTTTTGCACTCATAGGCCTAAGCTTCAAAACACGCTGGACACTCAAAGCCGAATTTCAGGTCGAACGCAGTACTTCCTACTAGTATGGTAAGGGTAGAGAAATTAAAAATATATTCTCAAAATAAATCGGCATTGTTATTTCTTTAAAAGGGAAATCCTCTTCCCCATAAAAAAAAAAGGATCAGCATTGCGTAATTGTAGGCTTCCGCGGCCCGAGTTGACAATAAAATCTTCTTGGCTTCCGGGTATCTGCCGTATCATATCTAAACTGCCGTCGTTTCGACTACCTTGCCGTGGTCTTTATCAAGGCTACTGCCAATAATATGGTCGAAACGTCGGCAGACAATTTAGATACGACGCGACATATATCAAATAGCCAACAAGATTTTATTCACTAATAGCTATTTATGTATCAAGTACGCAAAATAACGCTTTAGCGGACGAATCTAGTATAGCGGCCGAGGCGAAAGCATTTTGAATGCAGTTTGAATGCACTTTTATGCAATTTTAGCGGCCTTGGTTGCTAAAATGCAATTTTTCGGCGTGTTACCAGTCCGATAAGCAGCTGTTTTAGAGAGCGTGTACTAAAAAATAATTTTTTGATCACCCTATGCAGTTTGGCAGTTGCACATTTTACCGTAATACGCATTAAGTAGGCTTAGTAACTTAGTTTCCAGAAATGGTACACGTTTTGTCTTAAAATTAAGCAATAGCAGGCTCCGTTTTAAAGCTTGGAAATTTTGACAAACTATAAGGGCGAAAAAGTTTAGGCATAAAGTTACCCGAAATTCGTCTCATTGGCGAGGAAACCCCCCAGCTAGGTAACTTGTCCAGACCGGGAATCGAACTCGGGCCCTCTGCGAGAGGGGAACGAACGCATCCTCTGTACCACAGCAGTATTCAATAGAATGATTTCAAAAATACGAAAATACTTGATTTCCTTAGTACATAATAAATTCATACATATTGTACATATTTTTTACAACTTGATAGGAAAGAAGCATAGATGAAAATCATTTCCTGTTTGGAAACCTATCTTATCAAGAAAGCAGGGACGGACTGGGAAAAAAATTCAACCCGGGAATTATTTTAAGGAATCGATCTACAACAAAACCTATAATAATAACAATAATAATATAACGATAGTAATAATAACAATAATAATACCAATAATCATATAAATAATCATAACAATAAATACAATAATAATAATGATGATGGGGACGAAACTCACCAATGATGCCCTAAGATGAGTACTAGTTACAGGCAGAGATTTATCATAAGGAATGAGCAGATATATTTTTTTCTGGACGCAACCTATTCTTCAACCCATGTCTGCATTATTTTTTTTTAAAGTACTGGTATCTGGATTGTAATGATAATATTATTTTTCACACACACTTAACTTACACTTCAAACAGAACACCGAATAGTGAATATTTATTCAGACCATGAATCGAACTGAGGTCCTTAATATAAACGTTTGCATGGACTAGGGACACAGGACACAATATTATAATATGAAACACAACTAAGTCCACCATTGATCAATTTGGAAAACCTTTTACACTCTTGCCCAGACAATTATACTCTTTTCGATCGATTTAATAGGTTTGTAATTTTCTGGTAGATACACAGAATTGCTTTATGCAGATAAGGCAGTGCAAGTGGTGGTTAAAGTAGTAAATAAAATATTGATCCAATATAGTACTGGCACACAGATCTAACTGGAATAATTACTTGAATTGCTTTCTCCTTTAATTGAGAAGTCTACTGAATGTCCATTAACCAATAACAATAAAACAATAAATAGCAGACGGCTTTAATATAAAAATCTTGGTTACATCTTCCTAATACTGTCAAACAACTTACTTCCTCCAAGCCCACACTCATAATGCACATGCTGAGCACTTAACTTAATGCATCTGTACTAATTACCATAATGTCTTCTATAGAGAACAATGAAGTAATTTTGGTTAGCAATTAAACAGTCAAACTGTACATAAAGGGTCAACATGACAATGTCATACAAATGAAAAGGACTTTTTTTAGGCTCGCTTGAGAGAAGCGTGAATGTACTCCACATTTATCTTAATATTACTGAGTGGAAATAGTGTTTTTACAACTAAACTCTTATGTCATGAAAACATTCAGCCTAAAAAGTCAATAAGTATAAATAATAATATTTATACATCATTCAGCATTACAACTCTGGTCCCTAATTATCCTTAATGGTCTACCTCACTGACAGACAAGTTATGTCATATGCAGTACTGTGAGGCACACTAATTAGTGATTTTTGTGACCGAGCTTTCACTGTTTTTGTATAGTAACATTCAAGATGGATATTTGCATTTATGAACCACAGATTATTGTCTCTGTTGGACATTACATGAGAATATTATAGAAGAAAAATTCGTAATCAATCATAGGAGAGAGAGGTTCCATCTGGCACTGTGAAGCGAACTCTGGCTTAGCTCAGTTGTTAGAGCAGCGGCACAGATAATCAAAGGTCTTGAGTTCAAATCCATGTCATAGGAATTTTTCTCCTATAATATTCTCATGTAATGTCCAACAGAGACAATAATCTGTGGTTCATGAATCTATATATGGGTGATTCTTCAAATACGGGAAAATTTGGAGTGTGTAAAATCCAAATTTTTTACTTTGTTTAAAAAATCTCAAAAAAATCACAAAAATACTTCAGGGGTTACTTGATTATAATATGACACCAGCAGAGCTTAAATGTTTAGGCCTATATTTTTATTTAATTTAGTTAATTTATTTTTTTAAAGCCATGTGAATGACATCCGTGTACATGTGGATGGCAGAAGGCCACATTAATGACTAACTTTGACAACAATCTGCTTTTCTTTATGTGATTTCATATTTTTCAGTTGATTTTGCATGAAATTTGCAAATTTGTGTGCATACTCCGGAAATAATGTCATTTTAACGAGACTGTGTTTTTATGGTTTTGGGGGAGGGGGGAATCAAGCAGAAATTCATTTAATCAGTTTTAAGGTCTTAAGTACAGGTCACAGACACCGCAAACACAATAGTATCCTACATTTATCATCTACATGACTTGAGAGTCATCCACATACCCCTTCATGAGACATGTGGATGACACAAAAATCAGGCATGTGGATGACAAAAAAGGAGTTTAAGTGGTCTCAGCAAGCCATTTCTAAACCTCTGTAGGCTCAACTTCAGTCAGGTACTTTGAATTGGAAGGTTTATCATAGTGCATAATCAAAATTAATTAATATTCACTTTCTGCCTACTTTCTAGAAGCCATGTTAATGACGGGGAATAAAAACGTTTTCCTTGAGAATGATACAAAGTCATTTGTTAATCCCAAACTGTTTGTAAGCAATCAAAATTCAACCTTACAATTCAACCACAAGCTGCCCTGTTGACTTTCTAACACTGTTGCCAGTTTTACAAATTTCTCATTTCTGCAGAAAAAATTCCATTCTTTTCAGCCATATGGATGACCAAAAACCCTTGGGACATTCTTTATGTTCATTAGGTGGGGTGACAATTTTATTTCATTTTATTTTTTAGGGGTTAATATTCTTCACCCATTCATACTCATTGACAGGAAAAAAGTTGAAAAGGAAATAACATTTTGTTTTGTGGAAAATGCATTAGAATATACAAAACCGAGGTTTGGGACAGGGCATGTGGATGACATTTCATTGAATTAAATTCGATTTTGGAATATCAGAATTTAAAGTTAGTGACATTTCAAACTGATAGTTGTAGTATGGAGGTAGTAGAAACAAAATTTTTTTTTTTTTTTTTTAAGTTGAATTTGAAGGGAAATATCACTCCGGAACGCAAATTTTCCCGTATTTGAAGAATCACCCATATATCTATCTATCTTGAATGTTATTGTACAATAACAATGGAAGCCCGGTCACAAAAATCACTAATTAGTGTGCCTCACAGTACTGCATATGACAAAACTTGTCTGTCAGTGAACATAAGGTTAATGAGAGGTTCCATCTGGCGCTGTGAAGAGAACTCTAGCTTAGCTCAGTTGGTAGAGCAGCGGAATGGACAGTCAAAGGTTCTGGGCTTGAATCCCAGTGTCAAAGGAATTTTTCTCCTATAATATTCTCAAATATTGAGTATGTCAGGGAGCTGTATTTGGTTCCATGGATATCTTGTTGGAGTTCATAGTCCCGTTATTGCATATTGGTGTTTTATTGAATGATCTAACAGAAAATTTTCTCTTGAAGTGTTAATGCGGGAATTCCATGCACTGTGTTTTGCATTATGTCACCACATATAATGAAATCTTTATGAATGGAGATAAGTGAGTTTATATCTGTTTCATTAATTTTTCTATATGGTGGATTACCGTATATACTGCCATGATCAGTGTTGCTATATTATTGATTTGTATGAAAACTCTTGCATCTTCCAAGTTGTAAAAATAGGGCATGATTGCTTGATGATGAAGAATAAGTGATTTAATAATTATTGCAGTCCCACCTCCATTTCTATCTTGTTGATCATTTTGATAAATTATGTAATTGCGAATTTTTAATTCTGTTGTAGACTGTAAATGAGTTTCAAAAATACATGCCATCTACATTGTGCTTTGTCAGAAATTGTTGGTGTTCATATACTTGATTCATGACTCCATTTGTATTAAAGTTCATTAATGTGAGATCTCTGTTTAATTTGTTGGAGTTACGGTTCATTATTTATCTGTGTGAAGTCAGAGAATGCTTCAAAGATTATGATTAGTTTAGAAAGATGATCTTTTGCAGCTGAAAGACGTATGATTCCATTTTTATAAGATGATGATTTATGTCCTTTAATTGGTAAATGGTGCATGCAATGTCATTATTTGGAAAGGTCAACACCCAGATTGGGATTAAATGTCTGGTGTGAGTTCTGCCTGGCAAGTGGTTTGGAGCTGAGTTTTGCCATACATCTGTAACTGGAAAATTCAGTTTCTCAAGTTCTTCTTTTAACGTCTGAGCAATGATGGAAATAGGGAGTTACTTAATCACTACTTGTAGTAGTTTTGTTACAAGAGGTTCATGATAATAAAATTCTATGTTTTCTTTCTTCAATAAGGAGTACAGACTGTTGTAGTCAGTTTTAGAGGCTGTGTAGTATTTAACTCTTCCATTGGAATAGCTTATTATTACTGGCTTGGTTAAAAATTATTGTAATTTTCTATTCTGTGCAAAGAAGCTACCACCAGGTAGTTTCTTCACTGTTTTAAGTGGCATTCTAATTTGTTTTTGGTGGCTGAGATGCAGAGGCTTGGTTGTGCATGGAAGTTGGATCTTGCATGTCAGACAGCGTTATGTCTTGTTCCATTTCATTTACAGTAGGTTCAAACTTTGTTACACAAGGGAATATCGAGATGAATTGTGGAGATTCCAGGCCTGGATATGGTAACTGGATTGATTTCTGTCTTTCTTATTCGTAGGTTGATTTCCAATAACCAATATTTTGCTTTAAATATTTTCTATTCTCATTGAGCTTTGTATTGGTTCATTTAGTGGAGGTTTTAACTTATATAATATATTTGTATTTGTATTAATCTTTGAGTATGTTTTAGTCAGTGAATTAGGATTGAAGTTTTCATTATCAGATTCATTAGTAATTGGCTTGGGCACAAAGCCCATTGTCTATATAATAAGAGGAAGTGTTTGTCTGTCTGTCTGTCTGTACGTGATACCCAGCGAAATTACTGAACACAGAGATCTGAAAATTTAAATGAAGATGGACTGAAGGGTGGCTGAAGGCACCTCAAAGCCGGATTTTTATTTTTCACTTCCGTTATGAGTGAAAAACGGGCAGAAAACGTGCACTTTTTGCGTTTTCGAAGCATCACTTTTCAATAATACATTTCAGTTGTCAAATCAATTGCAGTGGCTTTGCCCATTTTTGTCATACCTTGGAAATAAAAGCATCATGATCGCTTAAATTTTATAGGCCCACCCTGGTCAATTCATTTCTTTATAATGTCAAGGCATGCAGACATAGCCTATGTTATTTTCAACATATATGGAAGATAATGAATGTAGGCCTAAATCGGAAAACATTTATCCATTTGGATGGAACTCAATGTGCAGGGGTTTTATGGGCTAGGGAACTCGAATCTGAGGTTGTTTTTACCAAGTGACGCTTTCTAATCGTGGAATCAATTTCAATGACGGATTTTTAGCTGTTTCATTGTAATTATTAATCGTTTAGTTTATGAATGATTGTTGCTCTTGATTTTTAATTTCTGAATTAATTATCGCGGGCGAAACTGTGGGCACCTGGTAGTTGTGAAATAAATCCTCTTTCAAGGTTACCTGGTAATTAGTGAGTCTGAGGCCTCCCAACTTTTGAAGTCAAATCTATAGCAGAAAGTAACTACATAACACTTTACCACTTAAAATACGACTTGAATATAATAAATTACACTTAAATATTACGCTTGCAAGACTATTCCGTTTATACTTAGCGGCCTCCATTTTTTTCCGCGCGCCTACAGAACTCTTCCTGCCATCTGGCAGATATTAGTGTTACTATTTGCACAGAGTGACAACTGACAAGCAACGACAAAGTCGGCGATACAAAATAACCGTGAAATGAGTGGAGGTTAAATAATTATTATGCTTGTGATGTAAGCGAAGTCAATATATCAAGACATCTATATATTTAAAATTGGCAGAATGAACGAAATAGACAACGAAAAACACTGGATGCAAAGATTTTCTTTGTGTTTAGAAAGAAATATCAGAGGAGTTCAGGTATGGGTGTCAGCTTTAACCTAACTTTCATAGGTCAAATATTATGTAGGCTACACATTGACAGAGGTAATAATCACAAACTTGTTTGTTTATAGTATGGTGTTTATGGAGTTGCTTTCGTAGGCTTGGCCATAGCTCTAAGGAGTGTCAGACCTGTAAGTAATACCAGTTCTCATTTATTCAACCTACAGTTCATTTTGATAGACCTGTTCATCCTGAGGCTTTAGTATAGGTACTAATTATCTGAAGATAATCTTCTATTTCAAAAATAATGTAAAGTCCAGTAAACCGATATTTAAAACAAATAGCCTATCAGTACATCAATTATAAACATTAAGAAACTGGCACTTGATACTAATATTTCTGTCTGTAGTACTTGTACATGGCCTACTTTATTTTCTTTCAGTTTAAGAAATTTACGTCCCCAAGTGAGATTCCGGCAAGTTTTGTAGAAAAACATCTGACGCTGCATGGCAAAGTGATTTGCATTGATACACCTCTAGGTACAGCGCCTCCAATTCTTATGATAGATCACCAGCCAATTTTGGCATCCAGATGGCGGAAATCTAATGGCAGATATCTTCCTGTCCAAGTGTCAAGTGTTGACATCCTGAATAACGGAGTTTCCTGGCTTCAGACCATAGTGTCAGGGTCGAATGCCAAATTCACCATCCTAAAAACCACCCCTCAGGCTGTCAGCTGCATTGTGAAATCTGATGCTGTAAGTTCCATTTTCAGTGTATTTTATTAGTTTTTAAAAATCCCATAGACCTAATCCAGAAGAACATCCTAGCTCATTTATTTTCTACCTTTTTCCCCCTGTACCCTTGGTCTTTCAGTCCTATCTGGCTTCTCACCCATCAAATTACAGCTTTTTCCGAAGTATAATTTGTATGACTTGTCTGAAGATATTGATGTATTTATATTAGGGTGAACATTTGTCCCGCTTTTACAAGGAAGCCTCTTTTTTTGGCAAAATGTCCTATATATATTTTATTGGTTAACACTCAGATGTGTCACTTTTCTGTGATTCCGATTGGCCAGTGTATTTTAAGCATTAAATTCCCTAATCAAACTCTAAGCTTATCAGATATTCCCAACCATGATACAAGAGGCAAATATGCACTTAATCTTTCTCAATACAAACTTCGGATGACGGAGAAGATGCCTAATTATATTAAGCTATAAAGCTATATTGAGTCATAAAGCTATAAGCTTACAATGCACTATCTGTACAAGCAATGTTATAAAGATTAAATAAGAAGGGAACTCTTTCACAACAAAATGTTGTGGTTTATTGTATATTTTATTCCATTCCTTAAAACATAGGCCTATACACATATTGAAAATCTGCATAGGCCTATTTCAGTAGAAAGTAAAACAAAGATGTAGATGTAGGTGTAGTTATCTCGTTCTGTAGATCCTATGTTGAGCGAGGCTCAAGAATATAGAACATACGTGTTTTAACACACATAAATGCATAGCCTATATACAAAACCTCAAATGGCTCAAGTTCATGCTGCCTTGGTGTTTTGTGACACACAGGTACCCATGAAACATGTCGACTAAGTGATGACAGGTAGGGAGGGAGAGCCATTAACTACCATTTAAATAAAATAATTAAAAAATCAGGTAAACTGATATAACAAAGTGCTAGAATGCTTTAATGCAATGAGGAGAGTTTTTTCAAAAGCAGATATCTACATGGATTTCTCAGTGCAAGAGGTGACTAAGTGCCATAAAAAAAAGTGCTAATATTTGTGTGTATTGACCAGCAAAGATCGTATTCTATCTAAGCCAAACATGACAAACAGCCTTACTGTATTAGTTGCAGACACAGTAATGGCTGCTAGTCATGTTTTGCGTAGATAAAATACGATCTTTGCGGTCAATACACACAAATATTAGCACTTTTCTTGATGGCACTTAGTCACCTCTTGCACTGAGCCATCCATGTAGATATCGGCTTTTGAAAAAACGCTCTTCAATTATAACAGGCCTGTTCAGAAAATAAGTTATTTTTGTAATAGATCTCAAAGTTAAGTTCCAGATTGATTTATTAAGCAGGGCTTATGGAAGAACAAAGGCCTAAAGTTTGATTCTTCACATTAATTCATACATCGGGGCTTATGGAAGAACAGAGGTCTGAAATTTGATTCTTAACATTAATTCATAGTTGCATACACGGATAAGAAATTCTTAAAATATGATATTAATGATATAAGTGTAGGCTACGATTCGCTTACATGTTTGTTTCAGGTTATGAATTAATTAAATTTAATCTGAAATCAATCTGTCAGGAATTACATTAAGTTTCTTTGCTTTTACAGCAACGTTTAATCTGAAAAATACTCACATTAAAATATAATGTAAATACCGGTAGCCGTAGGCCTACATTTCAATAAAATGCACATTATTATATCAATAGCAGCTGCATTTAATTATTCAGTGGCTAGATGTGTTTTAAATCTTTTATTTATTTTGATAAGCTTATGTGAAGGAATAAGTGGGATAAGAACAGAACGAAATTTCAACAAATGCCTCACATCTAATGCAAGGATGATATAATAAATTTACAAACATCTGATTGCATTGGAGTCAAGGCCCTCAATGATTAGCAACATGGCTTTGTTGTATAGTCATGATTTCCCATTTAAAAAGCATGTAAGATTTAATTAGTTGTTACTCTAGTACCGATCAACTGAATTAGTCCAAAATAATTAGGCTTCTTACCATGGGTGTTATAAATGCATAGGGCCTATACCGAGTTTCAAGAAAATCCGATAAAGCATATTTGAATTATCGCACATACACACACACGGACCTAGACAGATGGGCATTTTCGGATCCCCCACACAATCTCATGAAGTACCATTGAGGCACTTAACAAGAATAACTTACATGGTTAAAAGTAAAAAAGCATAAGAAATGTATACCCACAATACTCCAAATGTGTCCATTGGACACTTTATCGGCATAAGGTTTAATGTAACACTTCTTTTTGGTAAACATTAAACTAGTGGCAAAATATAAAATCATGAATTTTCAGTATAGTGTCTCCTTAAGTGGAAAAGTGCATAGTGAGACAGCCATTACTGATGAACTTACTAACAGTCTAATTTGAATTATTTTGAAAAAATAAGTTTGATTTTAATAATAACTAAATTATATACATAACCTGTGAGCTGTATAATCTAATAATAATATTTTCTTTCAGACAAGAAGAGATGTAGGTGTGGATTTGGTGTCATTAGGATTTGCATCTGTATCAGCTATAGATTTTGATCTCGAGAAAGATCCAGTTTACCTGAAATATTACAAGAAGCTCCTTGATGCTGAAAACCGTGCTGAGAAGCGAGGATTGGGTATGTGGGGTCCTAAAGAAGTCAGCTGGATATCTCGTCAGTGGAGGAAAGTTGGAGAACTCCTCAGCCTCCCTCATATCTGGCAGAAATTGAAACACGAATCTATAACATCAAATTCCATTAAGATGGCTAAGTTATGAATGTAAGGGACAATGCTGATGAATGGGAGATGGGACAGTAAACTATCTATCTACAGATGTTAGTTCCTTGTACCAGACATAAATCACTGTTGTATATAAATTATTTGATGAAGTGCCCAAATACAATGTAATATGCAGTGGATCTATCTATTATCATTAGAGTATTTAAACACTCAAGTAAACAATGAATCTGTTATTTGTATATTCTCCTTTTTTTAGTAATTATTTTGTAAATCTCTTAATGATATAAATCATTTTTAAAAGCATATGATCTCTGGTTTTTAAGGATTTTCATTGCTGTTGGTTTGATTGTAAAAATACATGGTACACCACATGTTCTATGTACAAGATTTGTATATTTTGTTGTCTTAAGGTTATTGCAGAGGTGGTTCGCTTGGTGCTAATAGTTATAATTATTTTTGAATTGGTGCTGCTGCTTTGTGGGGAGAAAACTTGATAATACAGAGTTCCGAATAGGAAAACGAGTTTCTCCCCCCCCCCCCCCCCCCCCTTGGTGATATGTTGAATTTATTGTTTACAAGATTAATACCTAGTCACAACTGAATAAAAGTTTAATATATTCAATAAATCCCTACAGTTATTATAATTTGACTTCGTTCTTGAATCTTCATGAAGAAACCCTCATAACAGCTGAGGTCCAAATAGCAAGTTTCCCCCAACCTCCTAGGATGTTTCTAGGATTTTTTTTGTACTCTATCTCATTTTAGGACAAGAGCTTTCGTTACCTTAACATGAACACTGAAATACTCTTGAATAATATTTTTCAGTGTTCTGCTGGCTGCAGAAGATAAGCAAAATCTTGTTCTTTTAATGTGCTTAAATCTGTTTTGTCCATAGTAGTGGAATTATTGTTCTTACCGTTTCGGTGTTTGAAGAACACACTTTGTGTACACTTCCTGCAGATGCATTGGCTTTATATTTTTCAAACTTTGTTGCTAACTACAGATGTATTAGACGAAGTATGAGTAAGAGAAGATAGTGGAACAAAAGCTTTCTTTTTACAGAACTTGATGTGTTCATAGACCACTGTAGATTCAAGCCCTGGGATATATTATTCCTATATTTGGGAGATAACTAGTGGTTTGTTCACGGTGTTACTGTAAAAATAACTTGATATTTTACTCAAAGACTCGGATCAATTTGCTGACAAAAGTATCACATAACATGGAATGCTGAAAAAAATCTTTGCGTTTGCACATCATACCCTTCCCACCACTGCATGTTCAAGGCATGCCATAAAATAAAATGTATGTATTTAGTGCTCTTAATTTAACAGTAAAATACATTAGTGCAGAAGTTGTAGGTTTATTGTATTTAGATTTCATTGTAACTACATATTTATATCTGAAGTAGTACTAGTGAAAGTATGTAAGATAGAACTGCAAAGGAATGTTGTTGTTATTCATTAGTCTTGAGTACAAATTAACATTAAAATTACAATTTAAACATTAATAACAACATTACTTACTTGAATTATAACACAGTTAATAGCACCAATTAATATTAATATTAAGTTACTGAAGTTTCCCTACGGACATTGTTTCTAATCTGGCAACCAACAGCTAATACCTCCGCTACTCAAAATTAATTGACTACAGCAGGATTCTCCACAAGGAGGCAGCAAAATGGTATCCCAATGTACTTCTCATCTCCTGTTTATTAAGTACTGCTAACATTCTGATAGTATCATAGATAATTGTAGGAAGATTGGTAAA
This sequence comes from Ectobius pallidus, assembly GCA_964059195.1. Taxonomy (NCBI): domain Eukaryota; kingdom Metazoa; phylum Arthropoda; class Insecta; order Blattodea; family Ectobiidae; genus Ectobius; species Ectobius pallidus. The sequence goes on along the minus strand of CAXKWD010000002.1, from coordinate 81,432,990 downwards.
TATTCATGAACCATATGGTGTCATATTGCAGTTTGCTTGTCATTAGTTCCATCATACTGCAATGCTAGAATTTGGTAACTAAGTGCCTGTTATTGATAAGACTGCTACATTATTTATGTACAGATATCACATAATTTTATGAACTAACTGATGTACATAACTTGTACACTTACTTGTTGTACTTATTTTGTTCTATTAAAGAAATGTAATATTATGTGGATGGTTTGATGTTTTCAACAACTTTGAATCCTAATAGCTCAAACTACCGGATGTACAAAAAATCATATTTTGAACATTTTTCATAATCCCCCAACTCAAATCAGACATAGTTCCATTTAGTAGGCATTCTAACTCAAGCTACAGTTCAACCAACTTGTAATACTTAGGGACTGTATTACGACTTCCAGCATTTGGAAATTACCAGTATATACAATTTCTCTTTAAATGCAATCTACAAAATTTTCTCTAGTTGGGCTATCTGGGGGGTAGAATCAAATTGGAGACTCGGTAGTAACAGAATGGCACCCCACTGGAGTGCTGTAACACATTAATTTCAGTTTTGATATTGGAAAATTGAAGTTACATAAATCCAATTTAGAATCATATTTGTGAATGATACAGAATTGCACGTATCAACTACATATACTGGAAATGTGTTCTATTTTAATTTCATTGTATTAAGTGCAAAGAATAATATGATCAAATAGTGACATTTAGCAGATTCTAAAGGCAGACAAAGAAACTGACAAAGTGGCTTCAAGGTTCTATTACACATGTTACAAAAGTTGACTGAACTCTTCCTGATAGGAATTACGCAGTTAACATCCAGTGGTATTATAAGAGGTATAGAAGGCATGTACAAGAATGATTTGGAAAGTAAGTTCTGTTAATTTTTTAAAAGTTAATGCTACTGTATTTTTGACATTTTTATTACATGCAAATATAAAGGAAACTTTTTAATTTATTTTTCGGCATAATGTGCTGCTTCAGAAGCTTTGAAATACCCTCTGTATAGAATTCTCCCATCTGTGATTGTAGCCACAACTTGAAACTCTCCTTGTGCACCTGGAGTTCTGAAATTATGTAATAGCAATTTGTCTACACATCTACAACAAGTTCTCTTGTTCACAACAGATGGTTGTACAAGTTCATCATGCACGTTAAGTGCATCAGTTTAGGAACTGACGACACCAATGTTGAACACGAGTCTCACTCATAATGTTCCCATACAATGCAGTAATCACACAATGAATTGCAGCTGCTGTTTGTTGTTTTGCCCACAGAAACCACTTGGCAGGAGCTTCACACATTTTTTACAAGCCTATCTTGGTGAAAGAATCACTGAGAACAGCATACTGAACTAAGCTACAGAATGAATCAAGAATAGCTCTGCTAGCACCTCCCCTGCTCGTGAATGACGAGACTGGAACTTACTTTGCAAATTTATCTTGAGGTTGGAGGTTGTAATACGAGCCCTTTACTTCCATAAGCCATAGATATGCCAGCTGAGTACTGGATTGTACTAACTCCACATTTTGCAAATAAAATGAGATAATTTGGATTTCAAACTCTTGGTTTAGGTTTGCAGCATATGCATATACAAACTGGTGTTAAAAAAAAATCCTGCAACCTCTAGACGTAAAGAGTGCTGGATTTTTACATTACTTTTATCATACACAGTTGAAGAGTCCGTGTAGCATGTTTCACAAATTATTTGCATACACATGCCGATATCAAGTTTATTTTAGCATTCCCGCTTTCTCTGCTATTGACAATTGTTTACTGTTTATGTTTTTCATAATCTCTTTTCTTTGCTGAATCCATGATGGGGTTATACACCAACAAATAAATGACAAAAGTGAGAAGGAATGCCTGTTAAGAGGTGCAAGCAACACCCAACAGTTGATTCTGGAGTACAGTATCATAAATGGCACCTTGAGAAATAGTGGTATGCCAACACTGTAAATTTGAAATGCGCTCTGAAAGCCATGTTGGAAATCTACTACACAGATTTTTTATGCCTGCCTATACTGCAAAACCAATTTTTCACCTCTAAATATTGAAATATATTGTTCTATGTCATGATAAATGTGAATCTCCTCTCAAACCTTATCTTGATGGAAATAGTATACTCCAATACTCAGGTATCACGAAGGCTTATTTATTGATGAGAAGGAACTCCAAGAAATTATAGAATTCATTGTACAGTCGGTCAAATAAAAAACGTCGGGACTCGTATGCTGTTAAAATTAAAGTTTTGACGCATTAGTTCACAAGTTTCCTATAAAAACATAAAATACAGGTCATTTTCGGAACATATGAGGCCATGCGGCAGGAGGGAAAATATGAACAAGGAGGGAAAAAATGAACAATGCGGAAAGCGCAACACACGATATTCAACTTAATGCATTGTCATAATTCATTTTGCTTTGTGTCATCGCCACATACAAATGCTAACGTTGAGAGAAAGTGTAGTTAGGGCTGTAATTGACCTGCATTATTCGGTCTCTGAAGCAGCGAGAAGGTTCCATAATTATGAAAAGCAGCTCAGAGGTGGGAACTTTACTATAATGCGACCGGAAGTTTTCATAGCAAACGTTGATCTGGCCGGACGCGTATTTCGATGCTAAGATTGGTTGCAGATGCTGAGCGTAAGTTATTGATTTTGTACTACAAGTACCGGTATTATAAAATAAAATCTTAAAAAAATGCTCCTTGAATAAACATATTCCTCGCGAATCTATTAATTATTAATATTATAAAAATTTGCAACCAAGAATATGGCGGATTTGAGGCATATAGCCACAGCCTTCTATACATGTTTGTTTTGGAACAAAACTGACTAAATAATCAAGAAAATACATGGATAGACAAGAGGCGTGTGTGAACCTAACCTTAAGTCTTCCTGTACATGCGCATATGCTCGTTCGTTATACTTAATCAAATACCGCCCGACGTTTTTTATTTGACCGACTGTACAATGAATTTTATATTTGGTTAGGTCAAATGAACTTAAACCACATCAAATAATTAGAAGAAAAATTATTTTGGTACCAGAACCTTTAGCTCTCCATGCTGATGCTCTACCAACTGGGCTAGCCAGAGTTTGGGACACTGTGGCAGATGGATAGCATCATATAGAAGACTAGCTTAAAAGACCCGGCGTCGCCCGGGTTTTGTATTTTGTAATTGGAAATTAACTTATGAAGGATTTTCAATTTTAAATTCTAGGTCCTTATATAGGCATTTATAATTTGAAATAGGAAGAACGACTTATTACACTCAAACTATTCCCTCAGAGAAACGCTTGATATAGTTTTTTATGGCTCATAGAGGATCTAGAATTTTGCATCCCATCGCTTGTACAGTGCACAGCAAGCCTGGTAGAGGTTTAAATAAGAAGAAACAGAAATTCCTGTAACATAAAATTGTAATATCGAGGCGGGAAATTTCCCACTCTTATGTTACCATAAAGCCGTTTTGCAGATGAAATTAAACAGAAAGCATTATCACTTTCATACTTTTCTCTCCAAAAACCTGCGATATAATATAATAATATACACATTACCATACCTCGTTTTGTTTTCTCTATGTCCAGGGTAGAGAAAGTTATATGATTCCATTATTTTAGTGGATTTCATTCTGTAATATTTATTTATAACATGAATTATTTTGATAACTTCTCTTATTTGTCAAAAGTGCATTTCATTTGTTTTTTCCAAGCCCACCTGATACCATTTGGCAACAATATATTCTGTGATTTGGAATTGATAATTCTATGTAAAAAGGGATTAAGTATTTTCAAAAACATTTAATTTTTGGCATTTAGAATCAGAATTTTTCAAAATCCTTTCTTAATGAGCACCTACATTATGAAACGAAGGTACTGTCAAAATTCCAAGTCTCTACCTGTTATAGTTTAGGCTGTACGTTGATTCCTGTCATTCAGTCAATCAGTCAGTCATTCATTCAGTCAGTCAGGACAAAGCCTTTTATATATATATAGAGATGGTTATGTATGTACTTTTGTTTCTACAGATATTATAGCTATTGACATTACGTGATAATTTAAGAAAAAAAATCCTCTGCCACTGCGACTCAAACCCAATACAGCTGAAGGTTCCAGTGCCAAGAAGGAAATGTAGCAGACAAACTGGGAAAGAAAGGAGCAAATAACTTAATGGCCTGGAACCAATTTGCATAAGCCTCTATACTCGAAATATGCAATTAAATGTTGGACCAGAATGAAGCAATGAAAGACAGATGAACAACCCTGGCCAATAGCTGCAAAACGTTTGAGGGAGCCAGTTGAGCCCTTAATAAGACAGTTCCACATTTTGAAAGAGGAAAGCTTAGAAGAGCAATAACTTGGGGTATTATCTGGAAGTAGCAAGCACCTACAGACCATGGGACTCTTTGCATTAAATCCATTTGTAGATTATGTTTGCAAGACAATATACTTAAAGATCATGAGTCACTAGAGAGGATAAGACTTCGGACCCCCTAATAATGAACAGTATACAGTAGAACCATAGGAAAGGAAATCCTGGAGCTTCTTGAACTCCTGAGGGATAGCATAAAAAGGCAAGGGGGTTGAGATATAAGAAACCACAGCTTTCAAAAATCCCTTAGTATACTTTTTTATTTTATTTTTATTTATTTATTTAATAGCTGGTTACTCATCCTTCCTACGGGTGAAAAAGTATTCCGGGATTTGAGAACTGATGCCACTCAGCATAAAAACTCCATGCGAACCAGTTTGTTTGTTTCTGTAGTATTATTTCAATATTTGACCTAGTGTGTGTACGCATGTCTCAAATATTTGATCAAAAGCCAGACTAATGTCGCCTGTGCAAGAAAATGAGTCTGATCGAGTCAATAGAGATTAGAATTACATTATGCAAGACACACTGCACAACACTCTAATGAGATACCACTTTCTTGTGATCTTTCTCAGGTAAGGCTAAAACTGTGCAAAATACTTTTTCACCCAAATGGACAGATAACCAGCTAGTCAATTATAGGCCTAATAACATAAGAGTTATGAACCACATAACTCTTAGTGAATGTTTCTTGTCATGATAATTATTTCTATACAATATTCAAGTAAAGTGTTGTAACCAAATGGGTCTATTTACTTCTATTGGGCTTTTTGCAGTAGGCCGAGAAATATTTATGTTTATCTGGTATGCTATCATGGCTTGGTTCATTTTATCTATAATTAAATCTTAATGACAATGATGTTAGCTGAAATAGCCAAGATGGGTCAATGACTATAGTCCTATAACCTTTCTGAGTATAAAAGCTATGCTCATGCAAAATTTCAGCCCTTTATCAGGTTAGTAGTTTTTGCAACAGATCGAAACAGAGATAAACCATTATATTTTTTATGCAAGTATATGATAGACCACCCAACAACAGAATACAAGGTAGACATAGGAACTTTTTTTAATCATCAGCAAGAATCTTTTCTTGGTAATGACTCCACAATAATTAACTGATCAATCACATTACATGCTTTTATTAGAACACAAAATCATAATATTCTTCAAGCTTACAGTTGTTCTAAGATATGTACATCTCTTTTGCAACTGAATAACCACTTTTGCATACTGATGTTTTTTAAATCTTACTTATGGCCATAGGCGCAGACTTTCAATTTTTTCTATGGGTGCTCACACTTTGACACTGATAGTGTGAATCACTAGAAGTAAATTAATGTTAAATATTTTAAATCGTTGAGATTTTAAAGGATTTGGTCAGTAAACTATATTAAGTTTTAAAGTCTAAGGGTGACTGCCTTTATAATTATCTCTATTTGTACATAAAATATATGTATAACAAGATATATACACTGAAATAATATTGTGGCCTACTAGAAATAGCCAGAACGGGCCATAAGGGACTAAATTGGCATCCGCAGTCAGTAATTAGTATCACTGGCTCCTCAATTCTGTTTATAGCTATACTTTGCATATAACTAGTTATAATCATAATTAGGATTCGGATGTTTACGAAATGTAATATTTTAATCCTGACCTCCGTTTTCGTTGCACACACAAATTAAGTACGAAATGCACGCTTGTTACTCTGATCGGACCATTTTTATTTTGCATATAAGGTCATTTTTTGGTCATTTTTGTGGTCTTGGTCATATTTTAGCCATATTTGTAATTTAATGTCAAATTTCAGTTATAAATTCGGTAAAGGAGCACAATTATACAGTGCATGTACTACACGGTCGAGTTAAATTTGAAATTTATTTCGTTGATTTAATGTTTATTCCAAATTAATAGGTAACTTAAATTTTAAAATTGATGTAACTGTTCATATTTTATAGGGACATGCAAGATCTACAAAATATTACGAGTATTTGGAGCTAATGAAGTGAGCAAACAGGGAAAAAATATTTAAAAATAGAAGTTAATTACTAGTAAAACTGCAAACCACCAAAATTATTAAAAAGTGATTATCTGATTAAATTCATGTGATGTAAGATTTTAGTGTCTAAATGTTTTAAATTGGAACACTGATTTTTTTTAAATACATTATTTTATTAGGTCATATTTAGGATTTTTAGGTCATATTTAGTCATTTTTAAGGGTGTATTTGCAGTTATATTTTCCACTTTTTTAGGTCATAAACATCCGAACCCTAATCATAATTATTTTTCCATTATTAAAACAACTTGGAAATAGGCTAAAAATAAATTGTAGTTTGATACTACAGGGTCTTTATTATAAGTTGAGACGGGGGCGACGGAAGGCACGCGCAACCGGTCCGACCTTGATGCAACATCGGCACGTGCAGTTATTGTTAAAGTGTCAACATGGTGAGACCCATTTCGCTGCAGCATCGTATTTTTGTGTGTAAACATTATTTTAAGTACGAGTCTGCTGGACGTGTACGTGATGAAGATAAGATTTATCGAACAAATCCTTACACATTGGAGGAGCTGAAAGAAAACATTACAAATGAAATTAGGGGCATTACAGTGGAAGAACTCACTCGCGTCAGCCAGAATGTGGTTTCCAGATACAATGCCTGTATAACACAGGAAGGACGACACTTCCAACATATGTTATAAGGTAAGATATGTAATACTTTATATAGCCTACACTTTAAGCAGGGAAGCCGCGCGCGCGTCACCGGCGGCTAATGCGGACTCCGTAGCGGAGAGTGAAAACACCGGTCGCCCCGTCTCAACTTATAATAAAGACTCTGTAGTACTGGAGAAGATTTGAGTGCAGAACTTTACATGCTATTAACAGGAAAATGTATTTTAGTGTAGAAGAACTCAATGAGTGTTAAGCACCCATTAAATCTCTCCGTTGCATTCTCGAGTCCTAGAGCACCCACATAGTCCATACCTATGCTTATGAGTAGGACCATGAAATTTTCAAGCTTGTGCTTGTTTAAACCTAAGGTATGAAACAAACACAATGGAAGAATATCACCTAAACAGCTTTTACAATAGGTTGGGTTTAGTAAGCCTATAAGTATAATTTTATTATAACCCGAATTTGCTAATACTGATAGTTGAAGTGACACTCATATTGAAAAATATAATTTTTAAATTGAAATGTTTTAATTTAAAATTGATCCATCCTGACAACAAATTTGTCGAGTTTGGTCTATAAATTACTTTCAACTGTCCACTTTTATTTGACCCTATGTTATTACTGAAAGCACCCTGTCACTTTCCTGTCAGGCTCTCCAATAGGCCTAAATTTATATATTTTTATAATTTAATTTTCTAAATTTGATTATTCAGTGGCTGTCTGCGAAAAAACTCCCATGTCTCATAATATATCTAGTAAGCAGTCCTAAAGCAAACGGAGATTAGGTGATGGAACAGTTTTAAGAAGTTTCTTGTTTGGTAAACAAAAAATACTTTAAAAGCTAATTTTCGTCCTTTCTTTATGCTATAGTAAAGCCCCAAGTTTTTAACAGTAAGTATTTTCCAGTTTTGATGAAATTTTCATGCATCTGAACAAAATAAAGTATCTGCTTAAGAAATCTTACTAAAAACCCTTTTTCTCTTCAACTACATTACTGAAAAATCCCATATTCTGTCATTCTGCAGGCTTTGGGGGATGGGGGGGGGGGCAAGGTATTTTATGCTTCTTCCCTCCCCCCCACCAGTATTTAACTTTTATCACATTAAGGCCTATGTATAGCTACTAACAATTCAATTCTTGCCTCTCCCACCAATAATATTTTTATGTCACCACCTCTTTCTCAGGTCTTTTATTTCAATATATCAAAAGAAATATTTACATTGGAATACGAGTTTAAAAAATGGAGCCCTAACTTGAACTTTTTTTACTCCCTCTGCCTGTACCATAAGTACTATAGGTAGAGGACCCCAAATTTGAAGTAGAGTTTTTAACATAAATACATACTATTTTCAGAAACATGTCTGTTTAAGTGTATCTGTGAACAACCTAGCTCTGGAATAGAAACTCGTATGAAAACAAAATTTAGCATTTGGGTTAGGTACTTTCTGCGGATGTGACAAGAAGATCCAGCGACAACTGTGTGACTGTAAACAACCTAGCTCTGGAATAGAAAATCGTATGAAAACAAAATTTAGCATATGGGTTAGGTACTTTCTGCGGATGTGACAAGAAGATCAGTGACAATTTTCTCTAATTTTTAAGGGAACTTTACATGAAGAAAATTTCGTTTGTTGCGATTTTTTTCAAAAACGGCTCTAACAATTTTTTTTTTTTAATTTTGTACTTCGGGTGCTTACACAAAGAGCTCTTAAGGGTTGTTATAAGTCACCCACTGTTTGTAGAAGCTCAGTCTTGCCTACTGAATAATAAAGCTTTGCATCAGGTTCAAACAACTGAATACAACTCTTCGCAAAATGGCCATGCTTAAAGTAAAGAAAGTTACATGAGTGTATTAATCAGATTTCATTTGGGTTATGTACCTTTGGGGATGTGATATGATGTGGTAACAACATTTTCTTCATTTTTATAACCAATTTACACGAAGATAGGCCTATATTAAACTAAAATATTGTTAAAAATACCGGAAACATTAAGAAATAAGTTATTGCAGATGAATATTAGCAACCCTCTAATAAGTGAATGAAAGGATAGAATAAGAAATGAAGTGATAAGGAAGAAAACAGGCTTGTACAGGACAGACAGACTGAAATGGCAATGGGGTGGACATGTGGACATGTACAGTACAAGATGGGCTTATAGAGCAACCATGTGAGGAGCATCGTTTCAAAACGTATTAAGTGCACTCTTGGTCAAAATACAGTTTGATACGATTTCACCCTATTTCTTAAGCGCTCTTTAACTCAGAATGGAACATTTCATGTTATATCCCGTGTTAATTCACTGTCAAAGTTGACGTATCGGATCAAATCGTACTATGTGCACGGGAATGACTGTTCAAAGCATATTATGTACAACTTTATTTTTAGTGCACTTAATACGTTTTGAAACAATGCTCCTCATGTGGGACCCGAGAGTTGAAAAGCAAAACATAGGAAGGGAAAGAACCAGGTGGGCAGACATACTGAAGAAAGTGGGAGGCGATCAATGGTCGAGGAGAGCAAGAGACAGTCAGGAGTGGAAGAAGCTCATAAGTGGAATCAGTGAAGTGTGAAAAGACCCATGTGAAAGTGATCTATGTAGAATCTGTGACACGACCTAACACCCTCCATAGGAATAGTACCCCTAAGGAGCTTTTCTAGCTATCCCTGCACTCACAGGAGGCCTTGGCCCTTAATGGGATGTTACAGGCTAATTTTATTTATTTATTTATAATAAGTGAATTACTTATTTTTCACCTTTACAATGAGGTCCATATAATTATAGATGTTGATTTTCTGGCTTCAGGGGATCATATTCTCAACCTCTTTAATCTCTGAATATGAATTTCCAGAGAAAACACAATATTAGACTTAAGGTTTTATATGCAATGTTTTGTGTTCTTTTTCATTTCACCAAAATGCTTCCTTTTTTGTACGCTTTCGTTTGGTGTCACTTATATTAACAAATACATATACTTGATTAGGAAGAAACAGGATCAGTTTAATATTCCAGTCAGTTGTGAATACCACTCTCAGAGTAACAAAACCTAATGATTACATTACATAACAGGTTCTGTAACTATTGTGGCACTTGGGCTGGTTGGATAAGATTTGAAACATTTCCAACAGGGTTAACACTAGCAGGACAATGCTTTAGCTTCAACTCTGGCATGGCACCTTGAAAAAGTGGCAGATTTTTTTTTTTTTTTTTTGTTATCGAAGAGTCAGTTTTGAAAATATTTCATTGATATCAATATATCAGAACACTTATTAATACATATTGATTCATAATATATTACGTGGGATTTTTTACAGTGAAGTGGTACTATAAATAATGTAGTATATGGTCGGTTGTTTAAACTCAAACTTCACTTACTTGTTTCTTTTCAAGAATCAGGATGCTGATTGAAATCATGATTCTTGAAAAGAAACAAGTAAGTGAAGTTTGAGTTTAAACAACCGACCATATACTACATTATTTATTATACATATTGATTTATTGATATGTCTATATATATCGAAATTCAATTTCACTTTCATACTAAGGTCACATCTGAGGTCGTTTTCCCAGACGGCACTTTCTAATCGAGGAATGCATTCCACAGCCAAATTTTTAGTTGTTTCATTACAATTGTTAATCGTTTAGTTTAAGAATGATTCGGATGTAAGTGTTAGCGCTTTCTAATAGTGGAATACACTCCAAAGCCGGATTTTTAGCTGTTTCATTATAATTACTAATCGTTTAGTTTATGAATGATTCGCACGTAAGTGTTAATAAATATGTTTTAATTATGTTGCTCTTAATATTTAATTTCTGAATTAATTATCGTGGGCGAAGCCATGGGAATATGCTTGTTAATTATATTGAAACAAGTGAAATCACATTTATTATGGCAGTGGATTGGCAATGACTTGAATTTTTCGACAGATGGCAAAGTACCGGTAATATTTTGTTGAGCCTGCCAGAAACAAGGAAGTATTATTTACCTTTCTATAAAAGGGGGAGAGGTTAAAACCAATAAATAATCTTTTTCACCCAATTAAAAGCATTAGGTTCGAATCCTGAAAAGTCTAGTGTCTACAGATATATTATTAACTTTTTTAGGCCTCTTGCAGTTAACTTCCCCACTCATTTGTGGTTTATTTTTATTCTTCAGGTGAAATGCAAGTACAAGTCTCATTTGCAGCAGCACAAGGAAAACTTAACCTCACTGCTTCTTTTGAATTTTTAAGCTTTCTTTTTTCAATTCTATACTAGTGTCTTAAAACAAATTTCAGCAAATTTAACTCAATTTCTCAGTTAAACTATGTGTTGAATTCTATGTAGCACTTAAAAGATTTATTAAAATCTAAAACAATATTTTCGACAAAAAAACTAACAAACTATTTCACTTAATAAAAAACCTAGAACAGTGTTTTTAAAACCCAAAAATTCAGTCCCTAACCTACGTGAAAAACCTGTACTTTTAGACGGATTTTTTTTCATTATAAAACCTAGCTTTTCAAAGTGAAATAAATATGCACTTTGCAACACACTGAAGTGCAATCATTCAGATGTAAAAGTGGTTTTTCTGTCTCTTTTCAACTTTGAACAAAAATATATAAGTTTAAATCTAATAACTAGAGTTAGGCACCTGCGGCACTAAACCACTTAATTATCTTAAGGAATAAGTCAAATGTTCATGTTTTAAGTGAGATAAGATGTGCTTGATTTCTACTTGCAGAGATACTTCTGAACAATGAAGAAGGATCAGAAGTCACTTCTTCGTCTCTGGTCGTTACAATCATAATCCTATACCTTCCATTACATGTGTAAGAAGATGCTCCTCAAAAACAGATCTCGATGTGAAGATCTCACTACAATCATTACACTTAAATGACATTCGTTCATGACTCTGCTTATGTTGCTTGTACTCACTCTCGGTCCCAAAAACTTGAGCACATTTTGCACACAAGTAAAATTTTAAATTACCACATTCTATAGTTTCAGCATCTTCAACTTTTCTTTCCCCAGCTTCATCATTTTGACTCTGCTCTCTGTTTGCAATTGGGTTATTTTTATCCTTTTGTGGACTAATCTTCTTGCCATTCTTTTCTTTCTTTTCCAGAGTCTGGTTGCTTTGGCACTCACTTATTTTCACAGACTCATTATTTTGGCACTCTCCTCTTGTCAGCTGTACTCTCAAATGAATCTTCTCATGAATTATCAAAGCCACTTTTGTGTCAAATGATTGTTCACAACGCCTGCAAGGGTACATTTTTTTGGCATGGGTATATTCATGTATAAGCAGAGATTCTTTTCTAGGGAAAGACTCCTCACAGATTCTGCACGTAAATCCCACAGCCTTATGCCACTGATAATGTTTTGTAAGTTTCTTCCTTGTGCCAAATGATTTAGGACACGCATTACATTGAAAACTCTTTACAACTCTATGGGATGAAACATGCATGGAAAAGGAATTACTATCAGAGAAAGACTTCTTGCATGTAGGACATACGTGAGGTATAACACTATTAAGAGAGTTTGATAGTAACCGTACAGCATTGTAACTGTCTGCACTTTTATTGTGATATTTAATATGTTTCCTCAAAGTAGATTTGAAATTGAACGCCATTGAGCATATCTCACAAGGATGAGGTTTTCCACTTTTGTGAATTAACTCATGTTTTCTCATAAATCTCTGAGAAATAAATTTGTGACATATATCACACTCTTCCAGTTGCTTTATTACCTTCCTTTTTGGCATATCATTTGTATGAGCTTGCTTAACATGAAATCGAAGGTTACCTTCTCTTTTAGTGGAAAAGTCACATAATGAACATACATAAGTTCTCTCACCTGAAGGACCAAGATTATTGCATCCACACTGATCTCTATTATGAAATGATTCCTCACAAACATTAGAATCTATTGTTTGTTGTATTGAATTCGATCTTGGAATATCATTTGAATGATGCGTTTTTACATGAATTTTAAAAGTCTCTTCTTTCTTGTTGGTAAAATCGCAAAATACACATGAATAAGACTTCTTATCTGAATGAGTAAATCTATGCTGTTGAAGTAACAAAGTATTTTGAAAAGATTTATCACAATTAATGCTTACTCTCTCTTGCTTTGTTGAATTCACTCTGTGAATGTCATTTGGATGAGTCTGCTTCAGCTGGAGGTGAAGACTGTCACCAGAAAAATCACACAATGAACATGAGCAAGACTCCTCAACTGAATGAGCAAGACCATGCTGTTTAAGATGATGTCTACTACTGATTTTTTCATTAGATCTAATTTGTTTTAGTGCACTCAAATTTTTTATCCTATTGGAATGCATCCTTTTCACATGTCTTACAAGTTGGCCTTTTATATCTATGGAAAAATCACAAAGTGAACATGAGTAGAGCTTATTCACACAATGAGTTATTCTATGACGTCTAAGGATCGATTTCTTTGTGAACGATTTTCCACAAATATTGCATTGAAACAACTGCGTTACTGATTGAGCTTGCTTTACATGGGGTTGACACTCTATTCTTTTACTGGTGAAATCACACATGCTTTTCCTATGTATGAGGTTACTCAAGTTACCATCATGCACAATATCCGTGTCAGCATGATCAAGGTCTAGGACTGAAGTCTGTTTTTTGGACTTCTGATATTCGCATCCATCATCTTCCACTTCCTGGAAAAAAAAAGTAGTAGTGTTGTGCAATCAAACAACCACAATACAGTAGAATCCTGATAGTCCAATCACGACGGGACTGGAAGCATGGTCGGAATACAAGAAAAGGATGGATTATCAGAGGAACACTTTTACTTATGTAAAAAGTGACACGAAGATAATGTTTTCATAACTGAAAATGTTGTTGACAGTACTATATTACATACTATAAAGTAAACGTACTTATTGTACACGTAATAGTAAACAGCACAGAAAACTATTTTTCAAAACACATAAACATCAACACAAAACCACAAACTGTTTTTAAATAAGCAGTATTATCACAAAACAATCTGGAATGCACACTGTTCACATTCATGGCAGCACGGTCCGATTAAATTGGAAGTCGGACCATCAGAAGTTGGACTAACAGGGATCTACTCTAATAAAATCTAAAAGAAAATATGAAAATTTTATGATATGATGATTATGAACAAAAGTTTGTATGAAACTAATTTTTGAACTTACCGGTATTTCTCTCTGTCATTGGAAATTTTAAATTTTTATGTTCAGGCTATTCAAAAGATCAGGAAGCAAGACTAAAACTTTCTTCTGTTCATTCTGAAGTAAGCCTATCAAGACATCAATCTAGGCCATTATGATGAAACTTAAATATTGGGGGGCACAAATACCTTGCTCCCCCTAAAGTCAGCACCTATGAGTCTTATACATTTAAGGGTTAACGAGACTCATATTCTGAATTTGCATTTTGTTTTATCTTATTTAGATAAACAGTTTGGGGCAGGGTACAATTTGTATAAAGGATATGGGCAAAATTTAAAAACATTTCATTTTATATCGAATTGAATTTCAAAATAATATCCCAATACATTTTATTCCTTGAAGACTGGCAGTCCTAGTGTGTGTTAATGTCACATAGTGCTGGGATGGTCTGCACGAGCACAGAGAGCAATGTCAAATCAGTTGTACGGTGACTGCCATGCCAGTTGGATGTTGTTCATACATAAAAATAGCCATTCTCTGTGGGGGAACTGCTAGACAATGTCTCAGAGAATTGGTAGAAGGTGTTGGGAATAATTCCTGCCATACTGGACAGTCGCAAGGTGGGTACGAGAGTATCAGCGAGGATGTGTAGCAACCAGTGATCAGCAAATGCAAGATGATCTGTGAGTATGCAGATTGATGTGGCAGGCACAGTATTCGAACACCTGCTGGAGATCGACAGACGACTGACACTACTGGAGTTAGAGAACACAAATGGCATCAAGAAACACGATTTTGCAGCAACAGGGTGCCCAGTGAGGCAAGCCGAAGAAATTCAAGCATAATTCAAGGCTTGAATTTCCAAAATTTAAAACAATAGATTTATTTATTAATATTAAAAAAATGTATGAACATAGGACACAATGAGTGAATATTAATGACTAATATTTCTGAATATGGTAAAATTTTCGTAAAAACTATCAAATTAATAAAAAATTAAAGACTAATAGCCTATTTCTGAAAATGGAAAACTTTTCGTAAAAACTATCAACTTAAAAAAATATTCTCTTCTATGCGATTTTTCCCGACGGTTCATAAAATTAAAGCATAATTCAAGGAATTTTCCCGACATGGAAAATTCAAGCATAATTCCCGATTTTCCTGATTTTCAAGGCTGCTGGACACCCTGAGCAAGATCTGCACCTGTGCAAAATTGCACACACTGACAGAGGTTCAAAGGTGGATGCGATATGCAACACACTTCAACCACCCACCATGATGGCAACAGGAGGGAGACCATTTCCTTTCACAAATAATCGAAATCAACGAATTTTGGGCTAGGACATATAAACCAGAACTCCGTCAGTCTCCAGAGTGACAACATGCCGAATCACCCAGGAGGCAGAAGTTCCGTCAGAATCCTTCCCTTGTGAAACTGATGGTGATTGTCACGTATGACATCAGGGGTATCAATGTGTGCCACTTCGTTCCACATCACTCTTTAGTTCATATATGGGCAACGCCCGGCCCGCGGGCCAGATGTGGCCCGCCCCGACTTTTGATCCGGCCCGCGGAACATTTTAAAATCGCGCTCGAAAAAGTAAATATTTTCGGTTCTCGCCAACAAGAGAGTGAGAGGGGAGAAACCAAAGCCTGAACTAGGAGGGTGTTCCTTCCGGTCAGCGCTAGAAAAATGCTGCAATAGGCCTAAACAAAGTATCGAACCAGACTTACAGATGAAAATTTGGAAAACACTCTGCGCTTATGTGTTAGTGGGATTGATGCCAACATTGAGTATCTTGTTTCTCAAGATCAAGCTTCTCATTAATTTCTGCTGATTGTAAGTAAATGCCTAATCAGTTCGATATTGTTCTCATTATGTATCTTTGACATTATACTTTATAAATATAAAAAACCGTATCATGATTATTTTTTCACAGCTACCTAATATCTACGGCCCGCGACTTCATAAATATCATAAATTTTAGCCCTCATGTTTCCAAAAGTTGCCCATACCTGCTTTAGTTCATTAAGTTTTTTAGATTTTGTTTTCATTAAAAGTTTTAGCAAAGTAGCTTCCTGCTGAAGTAGGTACAACATGGCATTATGGATATACCAAAGATCACATGCACCACACACATGCCCACAGCAAATATGTGCATGCATGCGTACACACACAAAACATATGCTGTCATATACACAATCACATACTACACAATATAGGCCTATAGTACATGCACTAGCATGCACAACACACACACAGATGCATATATACACGTTGCACCTAATCAGACTAGTGCTATTATTCTGTTGGAGGGAAAATTGTGCAATCTGAACTTCAGATAGCCTTTAGAACGCCATATAATAATGGAACTTTTATACAGTGAAGCAATAACATAAACCGGTCTAGGCCTATGTTAATTAAATGAGATGGTTGACATTTAAACTTTTTAGACTTCACATGAAATAAACCTAGCAGACAAGAAACTTCTGTACAAAATTTTATTTTTTTAAAGACAAAGGCTTTTTGTCATGAAGATGCATTTTGATAAATATGCAAGCTAAGGTAACTTACTTCTTTTTTATTCATTATTTTGTATTTATCTGTTTGATATAAATCTTCATGAATACTGGTCATTTTGTCTACACAACTATTGTCTAATATTCGTTATATATATATACTTTTGGTTTAATAAAAAAAACTGCCTACATAAGAAATGTCCACTTTTAATTATGTCTACTCAGGGCCTATTTGAAATTCTACAAGCTGGTTTATAAGAAAAGTCTATGCAACTTCTAATATTCGAGGTCTATAGACATATGGTCTAATAAAGACATTTACTTAAGAAACAGCTACTTTAAATTGTGAGTGCATTCCAATTTTATTCATTAAATTAAAGGATGAATTGATATTGGCACTATTTATTAATAAATAGGTTTATACAACGTGCAGTTCTAATTTTATTCATTAATATAGTGTCTGTCCAGAAAGCAATGTCAGTGAGTCAATTACAAGATATTTATTGATCCAATCGGTACAATACATTAAAGATTTCAAAATACGTTCCTCCTGTGTCGATACGTCGCTTCCAGCAGATTTCCAGGCATCAAAGGCATCACGGGAGGCCTTTTCAGGAATGTCCTTTAGAGCCTTGGTGCAAGCCTCTTTGACTTCATTAACTGTCCCAAAATGATGCCCTTTCATGGTGTAACCGTCAATGCCAGATTCTAAGTGGAAGTGCTCAAGAGACTGAAATGAATGCAATCCGGACCGACATTGCAGACAATTGGAAACTTCACCACGACAACGCACAGGCCCACACCGCCTTCTTCATGACCCGCTTCCAGGCCGATTCAAAGGTGCCAATGATTCCCCAGCCACCCTAAAGTCCTAACGTGGCTCCCTTGACTTCTTCTTGTTCCCACGCTTGAAAACTCCCATGAAAGGACATCATTTCGGGACAGTTGACAAAGTCAAAGAGGCTTGCACCAAGGCTCCAAAGGACATTCTGGAAAAGACCTACCGTGACGCCTTCAATGCCTGGATGTATTACCACAGGAGGAACCTATTTTGAAATCTTTTAATGTATTGTACCAATTGGATCAATAAACATCTTCTAATTGACTCAATGACATTACTTCCCGGACAGACCCTGTAGCTGTTAATTTTTAATTTCATCAGCCTGTTGCTTAGTTTACGTAGCTTATACCTCTTAGAAACACCAACATACCATTTCAGTCCTTACATGCATGATAGGCCTACTCTTTGTCTCCAACTATCATAAATTCAGTTGGTATGATTATTTTAATGTTAATAGGATTCCATAATCTAGTGTGGCCTCCCAAAAGCTGTGTTATAAGGAATCACTGTCTCTTTGACCTTTATTTTATTATTTCTAGGAATTTCCAAAATGAAGCATGATACCTGACAATCATTTTTAAAAATTTATTGTGCCATTCCTCAATGCTATTGGTAGTTTCTTGAGAACTGTTTAAAACGATTTCATAAACATTCCTGTATTTGGAAGGAAATGTGACCGTGTAGGCAGATGCCTTCCTTTTCTTCTATCAATTTATAACTACCAAAAGGTTAAACTTCTTCGCTGATGACATCACATAACATTCTAAGTATTTCCACCACATTAACCAGATGTACACAAAGCAAGCCTATAAGCTGTCAAACCTCACTTTTCACAGTCATGGACATAATTTGTCTTGGAGATATTTTCTCATAAAACCTCATTTTGTGGTAGACAACAATTTTAGACATTCTCACACTAGACCTATTTGTTTGGTAGACATAACATTTTATTACTTCCTCTACCCTTACCATAGGTACTACAGATACAGGAAGTATTGTGTTAGGGTTTTTAACATAAATACAATTTTTGAAGTCCCTGAATCCAAAAATACTATTTTCATAATATGACTGTGTGTGTGTGTGTGTGTGTGTGTCTGTCTGTCTGTGAAAAGCCTACCTCCAAAATGAAAAATTAAATTTAAAAACAAAATTTTGTATTTAGATTAGGTACCTTTTGGGGATGTGGCACGATGATTGGCGATGACTTTATCTTATTTTTAATGGCCCCCTACATGAAGAAAATTTTGTTATTCACAATTTTCTCAAAAATCGCCCTAACAATCAAAATGTTTAAATTTTATAGATGAGGTAGTCATACTAAGAGTAAAGCTTTTAATTTAAACTTTTTTTTTCTAAAATATTATCAGAAGGGTAGTTATAAGCCATTCACTGTTTGTACAAACTGTCTTGGCTGGTGAACAATAAAGCTTTGTATCAGGTTGAAAGAACTGAATATGCACTCTTTGCAACACGGCCTCTTATTCTATTTTAGAATGTAAAGTGAGAAAAGTGGACTGCTCATGCTTAAGGTGAAGAAAGTTACATGTGTGTATTAATCAGATTTTATTTGGGTTGTATGTCCTTTGGGAATGTGTTGCGATGTGGTAACAACTTACTCTTCATTTTCCCAACCAATTTACATGAAGAGATAATATGCCATAACATTTTTCTAGACCTTAAATGTAAATGTAGACAATGACTTCATTGGACATTTTTGTTATTAGACCTAGCTGCATTAGACTTTTTTCCACTGCACACCTAGTGACCCTGAAGCATTTCATTGGCTCCATAAAGTATTCGTAACCCATAAGCAACAGTCATCTGCTGAGATGTAAATTATTGCAAACATAATCATATTATTACATAATATTACAGTTATGCTCTTGGTGTGCACAGTTTACCAGACATAAGACTGCCTCTGCTTTAAATACAACAGGTTATGGCCACTTTTGATTCCTTTTACTTTATAAGTTAGTTTAGAGATGATTTACAGTAAACAGTGAAATTATGCTACAAGATATTAGAGAAGTTAAGTAAATTTGGTTATGCGAAAAACTAAACTAACATAGTAGGCCCACTGTTTGGAGTAAAGAAATAGTTCCAGCTTAAAATAACCATGCAAATTAATTAATTTATGTTTAACTGAAACTTACCCGCGGTTTTTTCAAAACAGGGTATATTTCCTCTATTCTCTGCAGGGATATCTGAGGGACTCTCGTCTCCAAGGAATGCAGTATTTCCTTCAATGGTATGGAGTTGCAACCACCAGTTACAGCCATGGTAGAGTAGTTATAATACCTATAATGAAGAGAACAGGATTATTTGTGAGACAAAAACCAGACTAACGTATATCTGTACTGTATTTTGATTAGACTCAAAAATATCTCCATCCTGGAATGAGTATTGAATAGTGTATTTGATTCTTCACAATCTGGCTACAGATCTGGTTTGGGCACAGTTAAAGCAGTAATTTCATTCCTATTTAAGTGTATTTCGGGGATTGACAGCAGGGACATTGTCAGTGTAAAATTGTATGAATTATCCAAGGCATTCGACACTGTGTCTCATTCTCTTTTACCGGTACTTGAGAAGTTAAGGTATTATGGCTTTGAGGAAAGTGCTGTATCTCTCATGCAATCTTATTTAAGTGGAAGTGATAAATGGAACAGAATCTGGTCTTTTGTCAGTTGTGCATGGTGTTCCACAAGGATCCATCCTTGGTACTATCTAGTTTATAATTTATATTAATGACTTACCAATTAACATCTCAGCACCTACAGTTAATAGCTATTTATTTGCAGATGATCTTAGTATTTGCTTTAATGGAAAGGATCGCAAGACTTTAGAGTTACAAATAAAATCAAAATCAAACGTGGTACAAAACTGGTACAACGCAAACTTACTGTGTATTAATACTGGTAAAATACAAGAATCAGTTCTTATATACAGCACTAACGCTACAGAAGATATTAATAGTTCATTCATTTTTGGGGGTTTTCTCACTGATAAAAATATGAATTGGAAGGATCATATATCAAACGGATGCTCTAGAGTCTCGAAAGGAATATTTCTAATACGTAGATTAAGGCAAAGTCTGAGCTTAGAAGTTTTAAAGACAGTTTACTATGCACAAATTTATAGTCATTTGAGTTACGGTACTTTGCTTTGGGGCAATCAGTCATCAGTTTTGAAATTATTAAAATTACGAAAACATGTATAAGGTTAATGTGTGGAACTCATTGGACTTGTGGACTGCATTGTGGACATTGTAAAATTTTGTTAGGTTAAGAATTATGACAGTCAGGGCACTTTTCATTTTTCAATGCTTATTATAACTTATATTAAGGAAAACTTTCACCTGTAAGAAGTAGTGGGATCTACACATAACAACCAGACAAGAAATAGGAATGATTTAGGGCCTCTTAGGTATAGTTACAGTAGGACTCAGAGAACTTTTTATTACATGTCCATTAGATTTTATAATTTTCTTCCTTTGTCATTAAAACATAAAAAATAAGTTTACAAAACAAATACATAATGTATTGACAGTGAATTGTATATATGGGTGATTCTTCAAATACGGGAAAATTTGGAGTGTGTAAAATCCAAATTTTTTACTTTGTTTAAAAAATCTCAAAAAAATCACAAAAATACTTCAGGGGTTACTTGATTATAATATGACACCAGCAGAGCTTAAATGTTTATATTTTTATTTAATTTAGTTAATTTATTTTTTTAAAGCCATGTGAATGACATCCGTGTACATGTGGATGGCAGAAGGCCACATTAATGACTAACTTTGACAACAATCTGCTTTTCTTTATGTGATTTCATATTTTTCAGTTGATTTTGCATCAAATTTGCAAATTTGTGTGCATACTCCGGAATTAATGTAATTTTAACGAGATTGTGTTTTTATGGTTTTGGGGGAGGGGGGAATCAAGCAGAAATTCATTTAATCAGTTTTAAGATCTTAAGTACAGGTCACAGACACCGCAAACACAATAGTATCCTACATTTATCATCTACATGACTTGAGAGTCATCCACATACCCCTTCATGAGACATGTGGATGACACAAAAATCAGGCATGTGGATGACAAAAAAGGAGTTTAAGTGGTCTCAGCAAGCCATTTCTAAACCTCTGTAGGCTCAACTTCAGTCAGGTACTTTGAATTGGAAGGTTTATCATAGTGCATAATCAAAATTAATTAATATTCACTTTCTGCCTACTTTCTAGAAGCCATGTTAATGACGGGGAATAAAAACGTTTTCCTTGAAAATGGTACAAAGTCATTTGTTAATCCCAAACTGTTTGTAAGCAAGCAAAATTCAACCTTACAATTCAACCACAAGCTGCCCTGTTGACTTTCTAACACTGTTGCCAGTTTTACAAATTTCTCATTTCTGCAGAAAAAATTCCATTCTTTTCAGCCATATGGATGACCAAAAACCCTTGGGACATTCTTTATGTTCATTAGGTGGGGTGACAATTTTATTTCGTTTTATTTTTTAGGGGTTAATATTCTTCACACATTCATACTCATTGACAGGAAAAAAGTTGAAAAGGAAATAACATTTTGTTTTGTGGAAAAATGCATTAGAATATACAAAACCGAGGTTTGGGACAGGGCACGTGGATGACATTTCATTGAATTAAATTCGATTTTGGAATATCAGAATTTAAAGTTAGTGACATTTCAAACTGATAGTTGTAGTATGGAAGTAGTAGAAACAAACTTTTATTTTAATTTTTTTTTAAAGTTGAATTTGAAGTGAAATATCACTCCGGAACGCAAATTTTCCCGTATTTGAAGAATCACCCATATAATATTGATGAATTTTTTAAAGTTTCACTAGTTGAAATTGATTTGTACAGTATGGACAGAGTGGAATTAAATTTGATTAGTTGGAACGAGAATCAAAAATGGTAATGGTAATAAGTTATAGTTCTTGACAATTGTAATACATTTGATTTTCTCATCTGTTCTTACAATAAAAAATATTTCTATTCTATTCTATTCTATTCTAAAAACATATCCAGCATCTGGTAACTTACAACTGTCTACACCAGTGGTTCTCAAAGTGGGGTCCGTGATGGTGTTTCAGGGGGTCCGCAGGCGGTTTAAGAAGAAATAGGATATCCCATAATTTTGAAGTGCTTAACTGTGTTCCCCACTACTTATGTATGTGAAACAGAATTCTCCCACCTCACGTAGTCTACTTGAAATCAAAGTTGAGAAATAAACATGAAGTTGAAAGTGACTTAATATTGAAATTATCAGACATTAAACCTAACATTGCAGAGCTAATTAATCAAAAGCAGCTTTCTTGTTCACATTAAGGAGTAAACTCTGTTTGTTACATTGATATTGCTATTTTGTCTATTGAATTTAATGCATTTGAATCAAAGTATTTATTTAGTTTTTTGTTTCAAAACTCAGAGGGGGTCTGCAAAATTTAGTTTTTTGTTTCAAAACTCAGAGGGGGTCCGCAAAATTTTAATTTTTTTCAAGGGGTCCGCGGAAATTTGATTTTTTTCAAGGGGTCCGCGGATTGAAAAGTTTGGGAACCACTGGTCTACACCATCCAACTAAAGAATAAAATGGATGTAAACAAAGCAAAATGTATCACTCGACCGATCACGTTGAATTTAACATGGAAAATGTAAACAAAATAGCAAACAATTGAAACATGTGTTACAGGTTAAAAGACATTGAAACATAATTATAAAATTCAGTGAAATAAATAAATACATAAATAAATAACAATTATGCCTCATTTAACTTCAAGCAAGGCATACTCACACTTCCTATATGCAAAATAAACAGTCTTTTTCATTTCCCCATTGGATGTTTTAAACTTTTCACTGCTATTGACATATATATATTTGTCACCTCAAAAATTGTATAAAAGCAAAGATAAGATTAATAGAGTACCGCTTCATGAAAATGTGAGGATTTTTATCCATGTGTTACAATTATTGTAATTTATAGAGACCAGTTAGTTATTCTACTAAAATTTTCCTCACAATTTCAAACTTAGAGCCCACTTGATGATTACTTATATCAATATAGAAATTCAGCTCTGAAAGGATTAATCCTGTGCTTAACCCCGACAGGAAAGTTTGCTTCTTTCATTTTATAGTATTATCACTCCATTTTTCTAATGTTGTGTAGGCCACATTAAACCAATTTTCATCTATATAGCATATTTTCCTCCCCTCTTGTTTAAATTCTTATCTGATGTAAATAATGCCTCCATCACAAAATACCTCAGTCCACTGTAGCACTAGTATCAGTTTTGGTTTACAAATTCAATACTGATTTCCATCACTAGTTTGTGGAAAGATTATCCACTGAAATTGGGAAAATCAGGATCACTGCTGACAAGACCTCTCTTAATGCAGGGAGCTTGTTATGGAAAAGCCATGCACAACTGAAGGCTTCTAAAAAAATAAAGTATACTTAAAATATTCCCTTAGGGTTTGTTGAGGCTCCTGGAAGTTCAGGCACTTGGCACATGAAAGTGGTTAGGTGAAATCTTACTGCCTTTACCCTAAGATTGCTCCCAATATTCATTTTAATAATAATAATAATAATAATAATGCTTTATTGTCACATACGCTTACATGTAATGACCTAATGCTCCGTAAACAGGTGACTCGTCAGTTGGTACAAAAAAAAGTACAGGAGTATAGTTAGGTTACAGTATGAACAAATTAATGCTATATCCACACTAGTGATATGTTGAAATACTTTTAAACTAACCAAGCAATATGCTGAAATACATTCTACCAAAACAAGTAAATTGCTTAAATAAATTTTATCAAAACGAATAACATTAATATGCATGCTATATGTTGTCCTACGAACAGGTAATGTGCTGAAACACATTCCACCAAAAACAAGTAACATATTAAAATACATACTATATTTTGTCATTCATATATTCGGCTACTGAATAGTAGGCCTTTTCAAGAAGTATGTCCTTTACTCTCTTATTAAATAATTTTTGATCTGTGATTAACTTGATTTCAGCTGGCAGTTTGTTGTAGGCCTTTATACCAGCATATAGTGGAGTTTTTTCGTATAATGTTATTCTGTGGATGGGTGGTTTTAGGTTGTCTTTTGTTCTGGTTCCATGACTATGATGACTTTGTGATTCATATAGTGTGTCGAAATTATCATGAGTGTACTTATTTAGTTCATATATGTATTGAGAGGGTAAGGTCAGTATTTTGAGGCTTTTGAATAGGCTTCTGCATGATTCTTTTGGCCCTACTTGTGCTATTGTGCAATTTTTTTTTTTTTTAATTGTTTCCCAGCCTGTGGAGCTTCCCCATAGTATAATCCCATACGTCATTATAGAATGGAAATAGCTAAAGTATACAATTTTTCTTGTTTCTTTGTTAGTAATCTGAGCTATGCAGTGCATGTTAAAGCAAGCGCTGTTTAATTTTTTATTGATATATTGTATGTGTTCATCCCACTTTATGTGCTTATTTACATAAATGCCAAGGATTTTTGCGTTATCTGCATGGTTTAGTTGTGTTATAGTAGTGGGATTGCCGTTTGCATTACGTTTTCTGAAGTTTGAAAATGCATGATGAATGTTTTTGAAGTATTTAGTTTTAATCCATTGTTTGTAAACCATTTTTTTATATGACTTAAGGTTTCTGTTGTATTGTCTATTAATTCTTCGCTGCTTTTCCCTTTCAGTAAGATTGATGTGTCATCCGCATACATAATTGTTTTCCCTTCTATTCCATTTGGGAGGTCATTAGTGTATAATATGTACAGTAAAGGTCCTAAAACACTACCTTGTGGAACTCCTATTTTTATTGGGTTCCAGTTTGATTGTACGACTCCTGTAGTATTATTTAAAATTACTTTTTGCTTACGTTTATTAAGATAATTTTCAAACCAGCGTAATTCCACATTCCTTACTCCATAGAATTCTAATTTTTTTAGTAGGATTTCATGACTGACACAGTCAAAAGCTTTCGAGTTATCGCAAATTAATGCTGCTGTAACTTGTTTTTCATCAATCATTTGGGATGCATCATTGACATTGTAAAGAGGCTGAGTCGACTCCAGGATCATAGTGCTACCAGAAGGATTAGGCCAATTGAAAAAATCCCAACCTCATCAGAGGTCAAACCTGCGAGGTACCGGTTTGTAATACAGTGCTTCAACCAACTTTGCCGTCGCACACCCCAGGAAAAATAAAGACTGTTCACTAAATAAGTGATTGTAGAAGCAAGGCAGTGAGGAAAGTTTAGAAAGAAAAGGCAAAAAGAATTTTGCAAATTGCTGATTTCACAAACTCATGACATTGTACATCCAACACTTCCCTGGTATGGGTATCATAACCTTACCAACTGTTTCTTTTGATGCTATTTTCTGACACACCAGTGAACTTCAATGTCTATTTCAGGAATTAAAAGTTGAGTGAACTTTTCACAAAACGTATTCAACTAGTTTAATATTAGAACATATAGTTTTTCTCCACTGTTAAATGGCTAGCACTGAACAATTTTAATGTTTTACAATATCAAATGGTGAAGCATGTTCTGCAATGACTATGACTTAAAACAAGAGTCCACCTTAAAAATCTCAAGCTAACATGGGAACCATACGGGTTGTCATGTCAAAACCTACCCTCAAATTTTGCACATCGGTAGGCCTTCATTGCACATAGACACATTCCAAAAATTAGCTCCTCATATAAACTTTTTACAGGGTGAAAATTAATTGCGAATCTCGTAAATTAGAAATATTGAGTATACCAGTAGCCTCTTGCAGTTGACGGCAGGAGGGGGTAGCAACCTTCCCTATCTAGCATGCACTTGGCATCAGCTGTCACAGTGTTCCCAAATATTGCGTCAAATATACGCTTATGTGTATTTTGCCTTCTCTCTCCCTTTCCTTATCACTACGGGAGGGAATAATATTATACTGGTAACAATGAATAACATTCTCCTCTAATACACATGTTTGTATTTGTATTTGTAGTTGTTGTGAAGTAATTAGTACCATACCTGCTTAAATTTTTAGGATTAGCTAAGTGAATGACATGTGCTGTTTACATTAATCTTTTTTCTTTTACTTGGGCCTACAATAACAAGTAAGCCTACAATTATTACGTAGTATGTTCAGTCTGAGTTCTTAGTACTAAAAGACTTTTGTCTGGACAATAAATGTCAACACTGAAAATAAGTTGATTGAAGCACTGGTATTGTGATTCGCTGTGCATGATATATATATCTTCAAACATCATGCAAATTCATTGGTCACACTTCTACAGGGTGATTCAAAAGTCACTATACATTTTGTATTTAAACAGGTATTATTACACAATATGTAGTAGTACTGAAACATGTACAGTGTATTTCTTTTTAAAGCGGAGCTAAAGCGCTTTACGAGTGATGCATCAAAACCGTTTCTTTTTACATTTTGCTGCAGCTCCGCTTTACCCCCACTCTACCTACCCGTGCAGCGAACTCAAATCTCGCTTTACGACTGCTGCATGGTTTCGCTGCAAACTGTCATGGCGGACTAGGTGATCATCGAAAATTTCCTTGATGGATTTAACATCATTGTTCGAATTCCCAAGTACGAACGCCTTCTTCAGCACAGTTAGTATCATGTGATTATACCTGTACATCATATAGTACAATAATTATTTATTGCCATCCCGGCATAACTAACTTATTATTTGCACGTGTTTTAACCATGTTAGAGGGATGTAAACATTGCCGGTCTCATTGAGCAAGCTGTCAGCTGATCAACTTTGCCATTCTTTTTTGTCTGCAGCGGTCGTCAATCACTCGTGCATCACTCGTAAAGCGCTTTACAGGCTTGCTTTAAAAAGAAACGCACTGGTACCACAGTACAGGGTGTCCACCAAGTAATGCTGAAGAAATTCCCGACTTATTCCCTGATTTTCATTGATCATTTCAGAAATTCCCAACCAAAATATGAAGCATTTTCGGGTCATTCCACACCAAATCAACCAATGGTCCAAACATCACGTCATCAGATCGTTATGATTCTTTAATCTGTGGTAGTATTGGCTGAGTAGGTACAAAATGCAGATTTTTACCTTTTTTGCACTTTTAGTTTTTGAGAAATTTTTTTTTGAAAAATTACATAATGACAGTTTTTAGGAACGTTCTGAGATATTAAAAGCATGTAACTCAAAACCGGTTTCTCCTAGAAAGCCCAAATTTGTACCATTCTCTTTAGAATAACAAGGGCTTTAATTTGACAGCTAACTTGACTATCACATCACTGTATATTTCTTCCAAAAACTCAAAAAGCTTTTTTTATTAAAATCTTAGAATCGAAATTTTTAATTTTTATGAAAAAAATATTTTATTCCAAACCTCTTTAGTAAGTTGTGTACAAATTTTCACGATGGTATTCCAATGGTTTCATACTAAAATTAATTTTTATATGAATTTATGCAAATAGAAATTCTGGTAAATTCATTCATTGTTATCCTATTAAAAATTAGTCATAATATTGTAATTAAACTTACCCTAATACTAATTTACTTTTTTACATTAGGGCCTATACCCTGAAAGTTATTTGATAAAAGTTATGTCTATTATATAGACCTAACTTTTATTATTATAGGCTAATATTATAATAGGATGATGATGGTCCATATGGTAAAATAAAATATTTATCTTCAGCTTTGCAATTTTTCGAATTTTCCCGGATATTTTAACAAATTCATTGACTTTTCCCGGATTTTCCCGACCATACGAAATTCCCGGCCTTTTCCCGGATTCCCGGATTTTCCCGACCAGTGGACACCCTGCAGTAGGACATAATTTCAATGCATTTCAATGTGACCACCTTGCACGTCTAGACACGACGACCATCGCTCCACTACACCCTGAAAAACTCTCTGAAGCATAGCTGGTGTAATCTCAGCAGCCGCGGCTCTAATCTGCTGTTTTAACTGTTTAATGCTGTTGATCTTCACCTGGTATACCCTAGACTTTATAAACCCCAGGCAAAAAGTCTAAGGGTGTCAGGTCTGGTGAGTGGGGAGGCCACATCATTGGCGTGGCGCGGCCAATCCATCTGCTGGGAAAAGCTTCATTTAGGTAGTCGCGAACCGGTCTTGGCAAAATGGGGTGGTGCTCCATCCTGTTGTAAAACGACAGTATCCATAATCCCATCAGATACTAATTGGGGTTCCAAAAATTGTTCCAACAAATCAAGGTAGGCCTATGTGTTCTCCAGTAACAGTTGTTTCTGCAAATATGAAGGGCTTGTAAACTTTTGACCTAGGTAATCCTAACCACACATCTACTTTGGGTGTGTCCCGTTCCCACTCCTGCATCACATTTGGCTGGTCCTCTGCCCATATCCTGCAATTGTGTCTATTCATATGTCCACAGGTGTGAAATGTAGTTTCATCATTAATTGTCCATCAAATTGTCACTTTCCATAGCTTCTAGTAGATCATAACATGCAGCTTCTCTGGCTGCACAGTCCTCAGCTTCAAGCTTCTGTACAACCTGGATGTGATATGCACGTTTGTGCAAACTGTAGCGGAGAGTTCTCCACACAGTGGTCTGCGGAATGCCCAGCTCCTTACTAAGTCTCCTGGTAGATGCAGAGGGGCTACGAGTGATCGCATCCTGTACATTTTGCACGACTTCTGGTGATACGGCCGGTCTCCCTGGACGTTCTTCATCTGCAACACTACCAGTACGCCGAAATTGATTGGCCAGGTTCTTTATAGCCAGCCTGGTGGGACCTGGTTTCCTAAATTTACGGGCGAAATCTGCTCGCGTCTGTTCATACATCATACCACGTAGACAAGCAGAAACAACAGCTCTGTTCTTTCTCTTTGTTGAGCATACCGTCACATTACTTGTAAGAAATAAGGGGAAAAATATATATTGCGACTCACCCGAGTCCCCCACCACTACCGCGTAGAAAGTAGGGGTTTTGGGTGGGGAGAAAAATAATTTATTTTTCCTTTCTTCTCTTCTTCTCTTTCTTTCCCGTCTCTTTCCTCCCTTCCTCTCACCTCCTCGTCACCCTACCTATCTATCGGAACCCCTAGCGTTATAGCTATGCCACGAATGACAGTTGAGCAGTGAAGAAAGAAAGATTTCATATATAGGTACTAAGGGTGACTTCATGCATTCGCGAGTGTCAACGCAAGAATAGCTTTTTCAAATTTTGAAATGTTTTGTTTGTTACGAAAAGAGTACTGTTGGTGCAAGGGAATTTTTCTGCATCAATTAAGCCATGTTTTATATCATAACACGGCGTTTTTAAAAATTGGGAAATATTATGTACATTTCGATTTTTTATATTATCAATTCGGTGTTTAAAGATCGTGAAATATGATGTTTGGTACAAGGGTATTTTTTTAATTGTTCGACATTTTCTATAATTCGTGAAATTTTATTTTGTTTTTTATAATGGTAATTGCAATTATTAGAGCAAGCTGCGGGCCACAGAACAGAAACTTATTGCTGCGGGCTTAGCAAGCGGCAGTAGCGGCCGGCATGTGCCATAGCTGCGCGCGGGAAGATGCGTAGTAGGCGGTGAGGGGAAGCGGCCGATGGAAAGGGGAGCAGGGTGAGTCGGAAACTATATCCTTGCCGAAATAAGAATACAGTAACTGTATCACTAAAATGTATAGTGATTTTTGAATCACCCTGTATAACACCTACACACTCTAACAATCATAAGCAACCCCTCAGTGTCTATACAGATTATATAGTTTTAAAATGCGGAAATGATGAGAACAAATGATTAACTTAGGCTATATTAAAATTATTTAGTGAAACACATTCCACAAGTAACAAGGCAGCTACTTCCCTCTAATGCACACCCTGACCTCGTTATCACATGAACCCAGCAAGCAGTCTATACAAGAGAGCTCTAAAAGTGCCTGTTGTTGTTTACTAATGGAACATAACATACACGTTTTCACCCATATACAGTTCATATGAGCAGCAAACTTTTTTGCATACGTGTCCTTCTACAATGAAGATCGGGAAAATGGAACTTTACGCCCCATGCGAGTCTCTCACCCCAACTCCTACTGGTACAAGGGTCTTTTCTATTACATATACTTTTTTTTTTATAATTGTGAAATATGTTTGGTACAAGGCTCTTTTTTTTATTGTGAAATGTTATTACCGGTGTTGAGCAGGTGAGCGGAGAAGAGTGGGACGTAAAGTTCCATTATGCCAAATTATATTATTGTGTATAAAAAGCAAATGCAAATCTTTCAGAAGATCTTTCAAGGAATTTTTAATTACTCACACCTTCTACAATATGAATGAATGTTTCCAGCTTGAACAAGTTTGGCAGCTTCCAGTTTTGTATATTGTTGTTGTAACATGCATGTTTATTCTGATCTGACGTGTTCTACATCCTTGAGCCTCTTTCAACATAGGATTTACAGAACGAGATATCTACATCTACATCAGTACGCCTATGTAGGCTACACATGTGTTGTTGGATTAGAATTTATCTAAAATGTTCTTTTCCTCAAGACTGTAGACACGAAAAAGAGGAAACATAACCAGTTGTATGCTCAAATTCAGAAAAGAAGATAGAAAAAATAACTTACAAGGGAATCGTATGGGTTGTCATATCGAAACCTACCCTCAAATTCTGCACATCAGTAGGTCTTCAGGCAAATTTTTCTTGGCAGCTTATTGTAAATCTGGACAGAAAAATAGGTATCCTTCTCAAAGAGTTTCATGTTTCTAGTTTACGTCTAGTTGTACTAAGCTTAGTAGCCTATTGGTGCTGGAACTTGTTAGGCCTATATGTATTGGACGTGCACTTATACTTTGATTTAGTTTGTATTGTATTGTCTTTATTGTTTTACAACAACAATCATGTGACAAATCATTAAATCTAACAAAGTTACAATTTTAGAAATAACTTGTTGTTGTTGTATTTTTTTTTTTAGATAGCAATTAATGCTAATAATAAAAACATCATTATTCAATAAAAATCAGTCTTCTCGTATGAACATTAATACTCTTGTTGGATTGCACTCTTAAGTTTCTTTCTAAATGTATATGTTGAAGAAGATGATTTGATATGAGTCTTAATTTTATTATATTTAGATACACTTTCCATGAATTGAGATTTCCTGTTTCTCACATAATCCAAAAAGTAGTTTTTTCCTGTTCGTGTGCTGTATGAATGAACTTCTTCATTCTTCTTTAACCACTCCCTAAAAGTGTTTGGTAATAAATTGTTTTCAATTTTGAAGATAAAAGTCATCATGTCAATATACACTTGATCTTTGAAGTATACCATATCAAGCTCCAGAAGCATATCTTTAATCGAAATCCAAGAATAAGTAGGATTAAATGTGGAGGTGTGAGTATATTTATCAAAAGAAACTTACATTTCAGTGACATAGACACAAGTTCCTTCTGTAAAGAACAGGATTTTGAGTGTTGTTCAGCCAGATTGAATTTTGACAATGATACATTTGTAATACTAGCCATTTACAGGGCACCATCAGGTAATTTCAATTATTTTGTAAATCAGTTAGAAAGGGTTCTTAATTCACTGTATAGTACTAATGTAAATATTATCCTGTGTGGGGACTTTAATGTAGATTTCTCAATTGATAGTGAGAAGAAGATCAGACTGATATCTTTATTGGGTAGCTATAATCTAGATTTCAAAGTAAACTTTCCAACGAGAATTCAGAACGACTCCCAAACAACAATAGATAATATATTCATAGATATAGAAAAACATTTTAATTTTAAAGTACTTCCAATATTAAATGGATTATCAGATCATGATGCACAAATGTTAGTGCTGAACAATATTAAAGTAAATTCGAACAGTAAACTTGCTCATAGTAATATGACTAGAGTAATGAATGACGATTCAATTTTAAATTTCAAACAAGATCTTGCGAATGAAAACTGGGAATCTATGTTATCCTATGACAAAGTAGATAGTAAATTAAGTGAATTCCTAAACATAGTGTCACGACATTTTGAGGCAAATTTTCCAAAAAAGAAAACTGCTAAGTTACCTAATTCAAGGAATAACACATGGTTAACTGCTGGTATTAAAATATCATGTGCAAACAAAAGAGAGCTCTACCTAAAATATAGAACTAGTAACAACCAAGCTCATAAGGAATGCTATAAAAAGTATTGCAACATACTGAAGAAAGTAATCAAAGAAGCAAAAAGTAGGCATTTTTTACAAGTAATTAATAAATCAAATAATAAAGTTAAGACTGTATGGAATATAATAAAAAACGAAACGGGGAGAACAAAGGGAAACAATGATTGTACATCATTAATATACCAAAACATAAAACTAGACAATTTATCAGACATTACAAATGCTTTTAATATATAAAAAGGAGAGGAAGGTGCCAGAGAACTTACCAATTGGCAGGAGAAGCTGGTCTTCAATTGGTGCTGGCTCTGGTATCATAGAAACACATGTGTTTCTATGATACCAGAGCCAGCACCAATTGAAGACCAGCTTCTCCTGCCAATTGGTAAGTTCTCTGGCACCTTCCTCTCCTTTTTATATCTTTTTCATGCTTAATGGCCTAGAGCCACCTAACCTAATCAAATGCTTTTAATAGTCACTTTATAAATATTGCAGAGAAATGTATTCCTATAAATAATATTAACATTAAGGCAGTAGACCTACTAACAAAATCTACAGTTTGGAACCATAGATTTCAATTGAACCTGACTTCCCACATAGAAATTGAAAATATAATCAAGTCTCTCAAAAGTAAAAGCTCGTCTGGATGGGATGAGATAAGTAATAAGTTATTAAAAAGCTGCTCATCGGAACTCAGTAAACCTCTTAGTCACATATGCAATTGTTCATTAGAAAATGGAATATTTCCAGAAAGACTTAAGCATGCTATTGTTAAGCCCCTCTTTAAAAAAGGTGACAAAAATCTACCATCAAATTACAGACCTATATCACTCTTAACCTCATTTTCAAAAGTTTTTGAAAAAGTCATGTACAACCGCATAATACACTATCTTAATTTGAATGACATTCTTACTTCATCTCAGTTTGGATTTAGAAGTGGCATGTCCACTGAGAATGCTACATTTCAACTTACTACAGAAATATTGGAAGCGTTAGATAAAAAGAAATATGCTCTGGGAATTTTCTGCGACTTAGCTAAGGCATTTGACTGTATAAATCATGAAATATTGCTTCAGAAATTGGATCATTATGGGTTCGATAATTTAACACTTAAGTGGTTCAAATCATATCTTTCTGATAGAACTCAAAAGGTAATAATAAATGGAAATGAATCTAACCTAGGGATTGTTAAGAATGGGGTACCTCAGGGATCAATACTGGGACCTTTGCTCTTTTTAGTTTTCATTAATGACTTGCCCTATAACTTAAGTGACGAATCAAAGGTATTGCTCTTCGCGGATGATACTAGTGTACTTTTAACAGGAACGTCACAAGAACATTTATCAAGAATAGCTACAAAGGCTTTTCACGAGTTAAACACATGGTTTCTAGCTAATAAAATGACACTTAATATTGATAAGACCCATTTTATACAATTTAGGACAAAAAACAGATGTATCTCAAATCTTGAAATTAATTATGGAACACAAATCATACAAGAAATTAGCAATGTAAAATTTTTAGGACTGCAAATTGACCAAAATCTTGACTGGAAAACACACATAGAAATGATAAGTCCAAAACTGAATTCAGCATGCTTTGCTTTAAGAATTTTGAGTAATATATTAAAACAGGATGCATTACTTATGGTATATTTTGCATTTTTTCACTCGGTAATGAGGTACGGGATCGTTTTCTGGGGCAACTCTACCCATAGGGAGAAAATATTTAGATTTCAAAAGCGGGCAATAAGAATAATATGTGGAAAGAAAAAAAGGGAATCTTGTAAACCGCTGTTTGAAAAATTAAGAGTCCTCACTCTTACAGGGGAGTATATAGCCTATACTCTGTTATGTGTTTTGTAGTGAATAATATTGATAAATTTCAAACTAATTTTAGTGTACATGGACGTACTACCAGAAACATGAATGATCTACACAGACCAAATAACTCGTTAAAACTCTTTCAGAAGGGTGCGTATTATTCTGCAGTACAGATATATAACAAGCTTCCAAACAACATTAAATTATTATGTATTCAAAGAAAGATCAAACCTTTCAAAACAGCTGTCAAGGAATTTTTAATAACTCACACCTTCTACAATTTGGAGGAATATTTCCAGCTTGGATAAATTTGGCAGCTTGCAGTTTCTGTAGACCTATATTATTGTTATAACATGCATGTATTTTTTGATCTGACGTGTTCTATATCCTTGAGCCCCGCTCAACACAGGATCTACAGGACGAGATATCTACATCTACATCTACATACATCTTAGGCCTGAATTAATAATTACTTGTATTCTTGATATAACTTCAACATTTGCGTTTGCAAAAACAAAATTACAGTACTGAATATGTGGCTTAACAATAGCATTGAAGATATCAAGCTCCAGAAGCATATCTTTAATCGAAATCCAAGAATAAGTAGGATTTAAAATAGATCTTAGGCCTGAATTAATAATTACTTGTATTCTTGATATAACTTCAACATTTGCGTTTGCAAAAACAAAATTACAGTACTGAATATGTGGCTTAACAATAGCATTGAAGATATTAAGTTTAACTCTTCTAGGCACAATATATCTTATTCTTCGTAATATAGAAACTTTTTGCTTTAACTTGTGTATAGTATTTTCATAATGTTCTTTAAAATTTAACTTTCCATCAATTTGAACACCAAGATATTTGATTGATTTCACAATTTCCAGTTTGTCACTATTAATCTTTATATCATCAATTTGATCTTCAGGTTTCTTTCCAAATATTATGACTTTAGTCTTTTTTACGTTTAAACAAAGTTTATTTTCTTCCAGCCAATTTGAAAAAGTCACCAAATCTTCATTAATTAACTGAGTTCCACTTTTCAGACATTTACTTTTAAGATAGATTAAGGTGTCATCAGCAAACATGTGTACTGATGAATATTTGAGAATTTTAGATAGATCATTAATAAAGATAATAAAAAGTAGGGGACCTAGTTTGCTCCCTTGAGGCACACCAATATCTATTGGAACACTATTTGATATCGAGTTTCTAATCTTCACACACTGTTGACGGTCCTCTAAATAGTTCTTAATCCATTTTAGTGCATCACCTCTAAAACCCATTTTAGAAAGTTTGTTGCATAATAAATTTCTATTCATTGTTTCAAATGCACGTTTAAGGTCCACAAAGATAGCAATAACTGACCTTTCATATGTAATTCTTGAGTCCAGTCTTCAAGTAAGAGATTAATGGCATTCTCGGTTGAATGTTTCTCTCGGAAACCACTTTGACATTCACTTAAAATACAATTTCTTTTAATAAAAGCTAACAATTGTTCATGAATTGAACATTCTAGAATCTTTTCAATAGCCGGAAGGACATTAATAGGTCTTAAATCTTCCATCTTTTTTGATCCCTTTAGGCTACTTTGGGTACCGGTGTTATATTTGCAATTTTCAGTTTTTTTGGCACTTTACTCTCTTTTATAGATCTTTCAATTATTTTAAAAACTTTGTCACCTAATATTTCCCAACATTCCTGAAGCACACGTACATTAGGGAAGATCTGATCCTTTCCCTTCAATTTAAAAACTATATCCTTAATCTTTTTTTTGTCAGGAGCTTCAAAGTTTAAAAAAGTTTCGCCACAAAATTCAGAATGATTTTTGAAATCTCTGTCAGGAATACTATCAGCTAGGGTTGCTATACTGTTTATAAAATAATCATTAAGTAATCCTGAAACTTTATCTTCATTTACTAACTTCCCATTTACTTCAATCTCTTTGACATTTGACCTCGTTTTAGTATTCAGAATTTCTCTTATCACATCCCACATCTTCTTACTGTCTTTACCACATTCTTCCACTTTTTTAATAAAATATTCCCTTTTACTCCTTCGAAACACACTAACAAACCGATTTCTTTTTGTTTTGTATATATTCCATGCTTCTATAACCTCTAATTTGTCAATCTCTCCATTAAATGCTTGTGTTTCCTTAAATTTAAATATGTTATATGCACTAATTTTTTCCCTTCTAGCCAGTATGACTTCACTATTAAAATAACTACTGTAGTTTTTCTTTTTTATTGTAACATTCTCACTTCTAGCATTCAGAACTTCTTCTTGAATTATCTTGATAAAGTTTTCAACTTCATTGTCAAAATCTTCACTACCGGTAACTAAATCAATTTCAGTTTTACGCAACATAAGGTTAGCTCGAAGAATATCAAAATTTATGCTACCTTGTATCACTAATATTTCATCATCTTTATTGATAGCACTTATTAAATTTATTTCAATCGATTCATGGTCAGAGATACTATTGTCGAGTATTTTCCATTTAACATCATTTCTATTTGTGAATATATGATCAATCAAAGTTCTTGAATATTCCGTAATTCTTGTTGGTACATTTATAATTTGCTCGAGCCCTCTAAGGTTTGTAATATCAAGCAGTCTTTTAACATTAATATCATCATAATTTAGGAGGTTCATATTTGTATCACCCATTATAGTAATAACTGAATTTTCCATATTAACATTCTTCTCGATGTCATCTATCCATTTAGTAAAATGATCAAAAAACACACTAATAGAGCAGCTAGGGGATCTATAATAGGTTCCAATTAGTTGACTTTTTTTGTTTTTAAATTTTAGTAGAACTGCAGAAGCCCAAAAAGTATAGTTTATACTTACTTGATTAATTTCTTGTGTTTCAATGCTATTTGATACATATATTGCAACTCCGCCCGTAAATTTAGAATTTGACATAGTTATATATTCAGTAAAATTTGGTAACTCATATTCACTGACATCAATTCCATTGGTGATGTGAGTTTCAGAAAAAACTAATATATCAGGCTTATTGCTTTTAAGTTCAAAATAAATATCCTTAATGCCTTTGTTTATCAACCCTTGAATATTGCAGTATATGACCTTGAAGTTTTCCATACAACCATTTACTGTTTCATCAGTCTGATCCATTATTTGGCAATTCTTCTTTTTATACTATTTATGATATCAATCCTGCAATGGCAATCTTTGTCAGTTGGAGAATGGTCACTTGCCAATTTCAAATTATATTTTTAATTTCTGATCAAACAATTTATATAATTTGGTTGACTTATACATTCTTTAGCCTTATGGTCAGATGAAGAGCATTTATTACAAGCTTCCTTCTTCGTACATTCATCTTTCCCATGACTATAACTAAGACACAAACCACATTGTTTAATACTGTAGTGTTCATAAACAGGGCATCGTTGGCCTATCAAATAAACCTTTTTACCATAAAGTAACTGTCTATTTGTGTTCGAATCAACTTCAATTATCATTGTCCACATCTCACTCTTTGTCTTATACCTTTTTAGGATTTTTATTTCAGCATCATCATTCAGATCATTTAGTAACTTAAGACTTTGAATTACTTCAGTGTCATTTAGCGAATCATTAAAATAGATATTTACTATTTTAAGTCTGGGTTTCAATATTTTAGGCTTCAAAATGGAATATCCCTTCTCTCTTACTAGATTACTTAGTTCATCCGATACTTTAGTATTATCACATATTATTTTCAAACCATCACTACGCGGAGTTATTTTACTAACTCGCAGTTTTTTATCAAAGTTTTCACTAACAATCTTATTGACATCTTTGATTGCTTCCTCTACTAATGATTTGTCCTTCAGTTTGATATCAAAAGTTGGGAAATATTCAGTCTTAGGACCATCCATTTTTTTGTTTGATACAATTTCTGCCTTGATCTATAGCAGAACCATAAAGTAACATACAACTAACTCTAAACAACAAGTTACAATTATAGAAATATTACCTTATCCTATAGGACTGTAAACTAACATACAACTAAATCTAAGCAGCAAAGTTAC
The DNA here is from genome assembly GCA_964059195.1 of Ectobius pallidus. Lineage (NCBI taxonomy): Eukaryota > Metazoa > Arthropoda > Insecta > Blattodea > Ectobiidae > Ectobius > Ectobius pallidus. Next base: position 81,394,382 of record CAXKWD010000002.1, on the reverse strand, counting down.
AATTTTAGAGGTAAGAAGTTACCTTAATTATTAGGTTAAGTAACCTACACTAGGAAAAGTTGCACTGCACTGGTTTTTTTTTTTTTTTAATTACCGTATTTGAAGATGAATATCCCAGAAGCCGAAGAATCTACATGCACTTAATCTTCTAGAGCGCACTTAAATTCTGGCATTCCATTATAATTTCCCACCTGGCTCCCACCATTATCATCGACGGTTAACCCATTTACCATTTGGCATTTGCCAGCGACCCGCGCTGCGCTGCATATAATAATAATAATGGGGATAGCGCACAATGTGCATATTATCGAATATAGAGGACCGTGACTATGCACAAATACTCTCAATAAGAATACCGCCCACTCTACTCTATTCCCTTTGTTCAAAATGTCCACTAGCACAGAGGTGCCATCTGTTGAGTAGGAATGGGCAGCAGTCTCAGAAGCTACTTAATGAACCTATATAGCTGCAGAAATAAATTTGTTTTTCAAAGTCCTGATGACACAGTAACTTATTTTTGTGCTTGATAATGCAGGAATTAGGTCGGGAAATAACATAATTTACACTACCGCTAAACTAACTTAATTAAATGACGACAACGCTAATTTTTTAAGTAAAACTTCTTTAGCCGCGGTAGGGGTAAATCGAGAGCTTGTGTAACGCTCAAAATCGTCACGAAATTAGTGAGGTGTGACGGAACGGTCTGCACAGAAAACAATCGACTCAATGATTAGGCTTATCCAAAACTGAAAAAGTCCAAAAAATAAAAATTAAAAAATCCAAAATTTAAAAAGTTAAAAAATCCAAAATTAAAATATACAAAAAATACAAAATCCAACATTTAAATAATCTAAAATTTCAAAATCAGAAAATTCAAAGAACCAAAATTAATAAGTCCAAAATTTAAAAAATAAAAAATCCAAAATTAAAAAATCTTAATATCCAAAATTTAAAACATAAATATCAAAATTATAAAATTCTAAAATATAAAAATAAAAAAATCCAAAATTAAAAATTAAAAAATACAAAACTAAAAACATTCAATGATCTAAAATATAAAAAAAAATAAAAATCCAAAATTAAATTAAAAGATCAGAAATTTAAAAAATCCAAATCCAAAATTTGAAAAATCCAATAATCCAAAATTGAAAAAAAAAAAAAAAAAAAGTTTCACTTCTGCCGCATGGCGTTCCACACACACTTTTTTTTAATAAGTATCAAAACTAATTGTTTCACTTTAATACATTTTCGTGAAAATCAGCTTTAAATTTTAATTCATACGATTTGCAAGATACTTTGTACAATATATACTTTTTTTTTTAATTTGAAATTTTTACATGTAAAACAATTCGGATGGTAAGCCAATGAACATCTGAATGAATCAGTCATGTACACACTCTAATTAACGATTTTACTTATTTCACTCTCAAAATAATTATTACAACCATAGACGGCACATATCATGCCACCTACATAACCGGACATTTTCTTTAGGCCTATGTTGTATTTATTATTTTACTCAGGGGTGGCCACCCCCCAAAACTTCATTGCTCACCCCCCAAACTTCATTGCTCACCCCAACCCAATTGCCTGTCGACAAGGGCGCCCATATGATATTTTCTAGGGGGGGGGGATTTTTTAAATTAATTTATTTTTTGTCGCTTTAACTTCTTGGGCCACTTTGTATTTTATATTAATAATATAATAAGTAGCCAGAAAATAATTGCGGGGAGGGTCGGAAGTGCCGGGGGGGGTTTGGAATACCCCCCAAAAAAGGGGTCGGGGGTCCATCCCAGAAAATTTTTAAATATTGAACTAATGAAAATCACATTTTACGCTATTTTAGCACTAAAAAACTAGTTAAGAAATTTGTTTACCATACTCTAAGACATGCCAATATAAACAAGAAAATGTTACCTAAGTCGGAAGTCCACCCCGGGAAATTTTTAAATATTGAACTAATGAAAATCTCATTTTACGCTATTTTAGCACTGAAAACTAGTTATGAAATTTGTTTACCATACTCTAAGACATTTCAATGTACATAAGAAATCATTACCAAGGTGGGGGGTCCAGCCCCGGAAATTTTTAAAATATTGAATTAATGAAAATCACATTTTACGCTATTTTAGCACTGAAAAACTAGTTAGCAAATTTGTTTACTATACTCTAAGACATGGCAACTTAAACATGAAATTGTTACCTAAATTATAATACTTATTACTATTTATAAGAAACGTTAAATAGCACATGGGACAGTGGTCATAATAGGCCTACTCATTATGTTATGAAAAGAAAATAACTGCTATATCATATTTGACACACCAACAAATCTTGTTTAATTAAATAAATATATTTTTTAAATACAAGTATAGAATTTTAGGTTTTGACTCTTGGGGGTCTGAACCCCCCTTTTCTAATCCGCTGTGGATTCTGCTTCCATGTTGTCGATTTGGTAAAACTTCTGCAATTAAAATAATTGTCTTAAAAGAAAAACACCTGACGATAATAATTAAGAATATACATTTTTTTCCTTGCGCCCCCCCCCCGGGTACGCCCATGGCTGTCGAAATTCTTCATCTTTATCTTTATAAAGAATTAAAAGAGACCTTTTGAAGTTATAGAACTTGGCCGTTTTTATTTTTAACATATAAAACTCTAATTTTGCAACAATTTTCAACCCCCGGCCAGAAAATTCATAACACGATAATATTCCCCCCCCCCCCCCCAGAAATTTCAATGACGCAGTCTGCGTCTTAACCCACCCCCCCTCCCCCGTGGGCACCCTGTTTTACTAGAATTTATATTATATTTTCGTACACAAAACACAACAGACAAACGTTAACTATATCAGCTGACTAGTAACTGCCCATTCCTGCTCACTGGCGGCGCTAGTAGTAGCGTGTCCCGGAAAAAGACAGGGAGTGGACGGTATTACTTATTGAGAGTATTTGACCATGGTCATACCCACTGCCTTCTAAACTGTATTATTCGTGTATACACTGGCTGTCCTATACGGCTAATTTTGCGTACTCGGCGACATTACAGATGGCAGCACCTTTCACACCCAGATTGCTTCTTGTTTTTTGCTACGACATTGTTGATTATGTAGTGCTGAATGTTTAAACTTGTATTATTCTAGGTACCGGTACTTAATTGCTATGAATAAAATTTTGTAAAATAATAATTATAAAATTTACTATCAATGCGTCTAATTAATTTAATTTATTTATTTCAAATATTGCTCCAAAATTCCATTTCAAGGTAAGTGTCATATACTGGAATAATATTATGTTCTAAACAAATAACACAAGTATCTGTGTCTGTTTAATGCTTATTTTGACGCAGCAAACGCATAGAAGCAATGTACGGTAATGTCTTCTAGACTCTATCACTCTATCAAGATATATAAAAAGGTCATAATTGCTGCTAAAATATACCATAATGACAATATAATAAACTCATCTGTCAATAAGTCTAAAACAATGTGGATGGTTGCCAAAAGAGAAATGGGTCTTCAGACAAAAAATGATGCGTTTATCCTAACAAACGAGGCAGGAAAAACTATCTCAAAGCCGAGAGAAGTAGTTAACACATTTAATGAATACTTTGGAAATATTGCTACTAAAAACAGGATCAAAATAACGGAATATGGACTTCAGATAATATGCTTACTACAAATAATTCAATTTTCCTATACCCGGTTGACTTACGAGAACTGAAAAGTATTATAAATCATTTAAAATCCAAATACACATGTGGTATTGATGACATACCAGATATTATTTATAAAAAATGTTGTGAACATATCATTAAACCTCTGTGTCATATCATTAATCTTTCATTATCCACGGGAGTCTTTCCAACATGCCTAAAAACAGCTAAAATAACCCCAATATTTAAAAAAGGAGAAAAAACTAAAGTCGACAACTACAGGCCAATATCTCTATTGTGTTCCTTATCAAAAATTTTTGAAAAGGTAATGTTTAATCGAATGGATTCCTTTCTCAAAAAATATAAAATACTAAATGCAGCGCAGCATGGGTTTATTAAGGAAAAATCCACAGAATCAGCTATTCAAGCATTTTTAAATAACGTTTTCCAATCTCTAGACAATAAGGAATATAATGTAGGCCTATTTATGGACTTGTCTAAGGCCTTTGACCTAGTGGACCATAACATCCTTATACAAAAACTTGAGATCTATGGTATTAGGGGAATTGCAAAAGATTGGTTCAGCTCCTATCTAAGCGATAGGAAGCACTATGTAGAAATTATTAGTAAAAATGCTTATACCAAGACTTATGAAACTTATAGTTCCACTACCAAATGCTTCAGTGTAGGTGTGCCCCAAGGATCGGTACTTGGTCCCATACTGTTTATATTGTATGTTAATGACATGCCAAATCATCTTGTAAATTGTAAGATAACTCTGTTTGCAGACGATACTAATCTCTCATTCAATAGTGAAAAAACACAAATAACCACTCACATTAATGAGACAGAAATCCACCCACAGAATTGGTTCCATAAAAATAAGCTAATAATAAACAAAGAAAAAACACTAGCTATATCTTTTAGACATATTAGGAATACGCATTTGTTTTCACCCCCTATAATACTTGAAAATAAACTGATTAATTATGTAAACAGCATCAAATTTTTAGGGATTTGGATTGATGAAAATTTGCTCTGGAACACTCATGTTGAGAAACTGACCTCAAAACTGAATCAATTATGCGTTTTATTCAGAATAATAAGAGAAAAAGTGAGTACATCTGTAATGAGAAATCTGTACTTTGCCTATTTTCATAGTTTACTGAGATACGGAGTAATTTTTTGGGGAAAAAAGGCGGAAAGTATCTTTAAAATTCAGAAAAAGGTATTAAGAGTGATCATAGGTAGAAAACAAAATGAATCTTGTAAGCCACTATTTAAATCACAAAAAATATTACCTTTTCCATGCATTTATATACTACAAGTTTTATTATATACAAAAAAAATATCTCAACATTTCAACTAAATATAGACAGACATAATTACAATACCAGAATCAGCTATCAGTTAAGTAATATAAGACACAATACCAAATTATATGAAAATACTGTAGTATATAATTGCATGAAATTGTATAATAAACTTCCACAAACACTGAAAGAAATCAGATGCTCAAAAAAATTTAAGAAACAAGTAGAATCTTTACTATTAAGAAACTCCTTTTACAGTGCAGATGAATATTTGGAAGAACCTAGTTTATAATTAGTTTATAAGTTTTTTCTTTGACGTGTCCAATATCATGTATATGATCTTACGGATGAATAAATTATTATTATTATTATTATTATTATTATTATTATTACTCGTGTATTCTCGAGACGGCGGTTGTATAGGTGGCGGTGATTGCAGCAATCTGGGTGTGAACTGTGTCGCCTCTACTGGAGAAATTAGGCAATTGAGCAATTCTCTAAACTCCATGTTAAAATAAAATCAGGTAAACTGATGTAACAAAGTGCCAGTATGTTTTTGTTTAATCAGTTATGACTGCAATTATGCTTTTTTTAATTGATTTCCATGTTAAGCTCCAGATTTATTCATTAAGCAGGGCTTACGGAAGAAGAAAGGTCTACCATCTCGGCCACCTGGGTTATTTTAACGGTCTAGTTGGATAAGCGCATGTAAAACAATAGTGTTTTTTGTCATAGCTACCTGTATTTTAATTTCCAAGGCCTTATAAGATCACAGTAAAACAATAGGCTATGTTGTCAAGATAACTGATTTTCATTTTTTTTATAAATTCTTTCGAATACGTATATTGCCATAAAATAGGCACTAAATTGAGCATTACTCCGAAACAGATCAACCGATTTTATCCATTATGAATAGACGTCTTCCCATGGACATTGTAAATGTGTATACCAAGTTTCATAAAAATCCGGTAAAGCGTATTTGAGTTACCGCGTCTTTAAAATATACACTAAATTAGGTTTTACTCCGGTACCGGTCAACAGATTAGGTTCAAATTCAATAGGACACTTCTCATGGACGTCATAAATGGGTATACCAAGTTTCATGGAAATCCGTTACAGCGTATTTGAGTGATGGCGCCTTTCTATGAGAAAGGCGCCATAATCTATTAAAATAGGCACTAAATTGGGCATTACTCCGGTACCGGTGAACCGATTTGGTTCAATATCAATAGGGTTCTTCCCATCGACATTATGAATGTTTATACCAAGTTTCATGAAAATCCGAAAAAGCGTACTTGAGTTATGGTGCGTACAGACGCACGGACAGACAGACAGACATTTTTTCGTCCCCCACACAATCTCATAAAGTACCATACTGGCACTTAATAAAGCATAGGACAGGCAGTGTAATTCTCGAGACGGCGGTAGTCATACCAGACTGTGGTCATGCTACTTGGAAACAATGAACCAATATTCAGTTAATAATCCAATACAGTGAAATAAAAATAACCAAAATTCTATTCCATTACTGTAAATTTAGGCCGCCCCCATAGCTGAGTTTCTCCTTATATATACCATTCCACCGTTACTCCATTCATCATACTGTGACCATTTGGTCGCAATTCAAAATTTAAAACTGCCCTATTAGGTTTAAAAAGTAAATAAAAAGAATATTGACTGAAAACTATAAGGTAGAAGAAATTTTTGAAATTACATTTTTTTTATATATAGGCCTATATAATAGCCATAATATTTGTTATGAAAAATGTAGGTCTAGTTTTATATAATATTCTACTTTAAGGTATAAAATGATGTGACTACTTGCAACCAAAAATTCCTCAAAGGTCAAAATAAAATTATTATTGCAATAAGTTTTTACTCCATTTTTCTCACCATTGTAATTGCTCCTACTACTGAGTTAGAGTGCCCAACTGCCTACATAATGATAGGTCTGTTCCTAAACCTAAGTCACATATGGTCATGTAACATGCCTGTACACATTGTAAATATGCTGAAGAATGGCACTGCGCACGTCATGCAATTAAACTGACAATTTGAAAATCCATCGTAGTACTTGACAGTGCATGAATCGACTTTGGGAATAATTTTTCAGCATACAATGTGCGCAGACGTTGTGGCACATGACTTAGCTTTAGGAATGCTAACTCATGTTGGAAAAAAACCCTATAGTACCAGTACACATGTCATGCAGTGAAACTGATAATGTGCACATGCATCGTGCTACATGACTGAACATAAATTGATTGGGAACAAACCTATTAAATCTTGCATTCTTTTTCAAAGCAGATGGTTGCTTTAGTGGTCATGAAGCAAACTCAGATCTCTCTTGACAGTTTTGCTGCATGGAGTGTCACAGCTATTCTTTTTTCCACTCAGTGGCATAATGGAGAAAGATTTGGCCCCTCTGCAAAGTTTAATTTGGTCTTCTTAACAAAACGATTCATGTTCAAGCATATGGGTCAGTAGCATTTCTTGACTGCAGGAAATATCAAATTTCATAGGTTGATAGGACCTAAGAGGGTTTAAAATTTTCCTGTATTATCATTACTATTATTATTATAAGTTGCTTGGTAAGTATATGGTTATTTAACGACGGGGATGTACTGCAATGTAGGCCTGTGACCATTGCCAGTATGCCGGAAATTTGTCCCGCAGGAGACCTTTTACATGTTAGTAAATCTACTGACAAGGGCCGGTCACATTTATGCACACATAAATGCCATCGATCTAGGCTGGGATCAAACTCACAACCTTGGGTACAGAAAGCCAGCACAATACTAACTGTGCCAGCCAGGCCAACATTATAAGTAACTGTTGTTGTTGTAGCAGTAGTAAAAGCAAAGTAAACTGGTCAACAGATCATGAAGACTCTTAGGATTCCAGGAGTTTGAGACTCCAAGATTTTAAGACATTCAGCACATGACGGCTGTCAGCCTTACGCAAGACCGCATTTGCTCCTGGTACCTACTCATTTCTCTTAGAGGCTGGGTCAATCCCAGAGCCATAGTGCTCCACCAGAAGGAATAGGCCAATTGAAAAACCTCAATTACTTCTCATCAGGGATCTAACCCGTGACCAGGGCAGGGCTTGTGTTTTAACCAACTGTGCCACATTACCTCAGTTGTAGTTGTGTAGGAAATAAAGTAGTATTATTTCCTAGATGCTAGATACATCCTTATCTCAAACATCTGGCACAGGTACACTGTAGAATTCTGTATACAGAATGAGAATCCTTAAGGTGAAGATGTCTAATATTAATTGAGGCAGAAGTTCCCTCTACTTCACTCATGTCAATTTTTCATGTTCCCTCACACCTGATACTTAAAATATTGATTCCTTTGATTGTGCTTGTGACAAAATAAATTACTATGGAGGATAAATATGTTTTAATAAATCTGTCATGTTGGTCCTGATTTCCACCATTTAATGTAGTCAAGATTAAAATAAAATTGTTTTCGGTGGATCATGTGTTTTTTCCTTTCTTCAATCCTCACGACGTTTCAGTCCTATCCTTCGGACCTTCCTCAGTTGACTATTTATATCATGTTTCTATTAGTTTTAATTGAACTGCTAGAATTAGGCTATTTTTAATTTGTAAGCGATAGGAGACCAGAATCAAACACTTAGTTCCACTTCAACCACCATACTAGACTTGATGTAATATCCAAGCGACACTGCATCTGCTTCAATAATAACGCATGAATAAAGCCATGGAAAAATAAAACAAGATATTAAGAAAACATGAAATTTTCAAAAAGATTTATTTTAAAGTCTGAAATAGAATCTTTGTTAATCTGTCTATATCTTAACTTATTGATAAGACAAATTGTACCAAAATCTCATTGCATGAACGTTTTCAATTTACAGATAAACAGTACATCACAGTCTGATATACCATTTACTGCGGTTTAATGGAATAAAATGTTCTGTATGTTCTTATCTACAAGTATGTTATCACCTTATAGCTGTTTCTGTATTCATTTTAAATCAGAGAGAAACTAGAAAGTATGAGACAAAATTAACTTCTAACTAGGGATGGGTCGGTACCAGATTTTCTCGATACTTGATACCGATACATGATTTTTCCTCGATATTCAATACTTCGATACTCGATACCGTCAACATTTCCAGTTTCAATAAATAGATACATTAAAAATTAGAAGTTGAATGAACTGTGTAATAACAGTTAAATTAATTAAGTGTGCATATTTAATGAGAGAAAATTCAATATCATCAGTAGCCTATAATTATTTTTAAACTCTACATTAAAACTAAACGTTTGACAGGAAATGAAAAAAATTAAGAATCTCTTCTGTTTGGATATTTATGACTAGACAAAAGTCGCAGAGTGGTTTTCTCCATTTCAAGGAGAAATAGAAGTATTTAATATATTTAGTAGACTACTAAAAGCAGAAAGAGATACTGCATTTCCTTAAGTTGCATAACTACCAAAGTATCGAAAAAGTACCGAGCGAGTTTTCTGAAGCATCGCTCGATGCCAATACCATGCAAGTATCGAGAGTATCGAAAGTATCGAGGGCCCATCCCTACTTCTAACTTAACTATGTACACAAACTAAACTAGAATTTATTTTAATTAAACAAATAAAATGTGAGGTGCAATCTGACCCAAGAATCGTGCACATTTGATTAATATATGAGGTCTTTCACCGGTAACTTGACCACATTTCATCACAATGATTATTCACCAACAGTTTGACTATATTTCAACTTCTTCTGGGTTTCTCAACTACTAATATGACTATATTTCACTATCTTGCAAGAATTCTACACCGAGAATTTTACACTTTTCGCCCTCTTCTGAGGATTTCAACTAAGAATTTAATCAAATATCAAAGGAGCCCAGATTTATAAGCAAAATTTTTAAAAACAAATATCCGCAAAAAATTTAAGAAATAAACACCGAAGTAAGCAAAAACAAATTACATGAAAAAAATTAATTATCAGTTACCTAAACATCGTAAATTATTTATGACTGTTATAGTATGTATGGAAGGTCATCAGCAGATTTTCTTGTGTGAAGTTCCTGAGTCTGTCAGTGAAGAATGACTTGTAAAGTGAAAACCTTTCAGCATTACAGGCGCATGTGAAAAAAAAAACACAATTCCGGTATCAACAATTTACTGTTTTTATGGAGTATTTTATTTCCCACTTTCATGTTGTGATACAACCATTTTGCGGCTAAAATAAAAAAAAGAAAATCAATACCACTTTCACATATTCTTCCCCCAAAAATTTGGGACACAATATTTTACTACGCACATAGGACTAAAACTGTTCCATCCTATTTTGTCTCTATTTACATGCTATGGGCTTACAATAAACATCCCTAGTTCTCAACTAATACAAAGCCTACAGTGAAGAATAAAGTATCGGTGAATAGAATTTTTTTATAGACTTCTGATACCCAGTGAAGGAAGTGAGAAAAATCCAGAGGCGGTATGCTATCCCAAAATTTGTCCCTAACATATCTCAATTTAAAAAAGCACATTCCCTCCTTTACAAAGTAATAATTAGGTGATGTAGTGTTTTTAATTAACTTCTTCTTGAGTAACCAACCCTGCTAAGTAGGAGTTCAACACAAGACTAGAACACAATGTACTGTCGATTGACAGACCTTCATTTATTTCACATCATGGAAACCATCAATAACAGCAGTGGGTATCGGCATGCTGACCACATGCCCTCAATCCTGCCATCTATGGTAGAGGAGCAGCGGTCGGGTGTAGGCCTAGTCCATGTTTAAGTTTAGTTTATTTATTTCAATAAAGTAATTTTAAAAGTATTTAAGACCTATTTAAACAATATAAGAGTCACAACATTTTGTTACCGAGAAATATTTAGAATCTAGTGGTATAGTCATTAAGATGGCAACAAAGACCATCACAAGTTTTAGTGATAATGGCTACCGATGAAAGGGTACGAGTTGGTGAATAATCATAAAAAGTAATTATTATATTACGACTTAAAGGAACATTAACAATTTGTATTAAATAGCCATTGATTTTCAGTGACGGTATGCTATTTCACCATTGAAACCAGTGCCGGTATGCCTTTGGACCTTATGCCTTATTCCATACCGCCTCACTTCCCTCACTGCTGATACCCATAGCTTACCCATCATTGGCACAAACTCAGGCTGAGACAACTGAAAATGCTGTCCCTGCAATACAACCTCTTATTCTACATCAAAATGTGAAGTGAGAAAATGATATTCTCCATGCCTAGGATAGAGAAAGTTATGTGATGCATCACACCTGATATTTTATTTGTTAAAGCCCAGTAAAATGCAACAGTTAAAGTCCTATGTGAACCTGCAAACAATGTTGTTGTCATGACAAGTGAATTACATTTCAAGAATTCAGTGTAATGTTTTCAAAAATTAGGCTCCTAACTTTCTTTCTACTGTCACATCGAAGATTTCAATAGCTTTAAACCTTCTCCGGACAACGCAGATCATTTTGCAAAAAACAGTGTTTAAATCGGTTTCAGTAGTTAGTCTATGAAGGACACACATACTAACATTGCCTTTTATATCCCGTATAGAGAATTACTTATCTTTAATACTGTGGTGTCACTTTATAAAATATAAGTTTTTAAAGAAAACCTAAGAGAATATCACAAATTATTGTTATTTTTGAAAAGTTGATGCTCAAGGTAGGCCTACATTGCTTTTGAAAATAAGTGAAAAGTTATATTATAGGAAAGGATAATACTACCCTATGATGTTTCCTAGATAACATGTGAAATTTTACTGAAATAGTTTAATTTTAAGATACCTGAACCGGCAAAAGCATTAGAAGATTCAAAACTAAGGATTTTTATAAATTCCCACTTTTCCCATTTTATAAGTTCCTTCCCACTGGAAATATTTCCGGTCCACATCACTAGCCATGAACCTCATGAAACTCTCAAGGACCTCAATGGCCTATATAGCAGGGGTAGCCACAGCATGGTTCATGAGTCACATGAAACTCTTTTGCCATTCTTATGAGATTCCTCAAGAATCCTCCTTTTTTTTTTTTTTTTTTTTTTTTTTTTAAAAAGGGAAAATCCCTTCTTCTTGATGTAAAGAAGAATGGTTGCCCCGTTTCAAGGCTAACTATGGTTGATTTGGAAGCTATAAAGTTGGAGTTACTGGAGATTCAAGAGAGCAAAGTACTAAAACAAAACTAAGTGACTATTAAATCATTCAATTTTGGAAAAAAAAAAACACAGTTCTTCCTTAATGAATTCCTCTTCAATACCTGTGTAACCAAATTAAGCATTATTAAATATAGTTAAAATTGCTTGTGAAGGAATGTCTTACAAAATATAATATTTTGGCTTATTTCTAGGAGTCTCAAAATAAATATGCATGTTGCTTCGAAATCTGGGCTCTATATATCACCATTTTAGGGAGTTCCTTCTTTAATCTTTAGAGGACATTCTCTAATATGTGACTCATAACAATGATGTTTCCTAAACTTTAATCCACATGCACAGGATTGCCAACATGCTCTCAATTTTGTATGATCCCTAAGGTTATCAGATCTTTTAAACCTTCTTCCACAATCTGAACACGAATAACGGAAGACATTTAAATGGATCGAATCTCTGTGTCTCTGTAGGCTAGGTTTACTACTAAATGATTTATTACAAGCAGCACACAACAAAGAATCATTTCCACTGGACAGCCTATTCACATTCTTCTTAGCTCCTATCATAGCACAGTGCTTCAAGCAGAGTGTACAAGTCAGTCCACTGATGATATAGTCTTCATATATCTTCACTCTCTGAAAATAAAATTAAGAACTGAGTAACTGCATAAAGAACATGTTCTAGTGTAGACACTTAAGAAAATTAATGTTAGCCAAAGGATATATGAATGGTTTCAAAAGTCTCAATAAAACTGTAGTCTTATTTGAATGAGATACTGGTAGTGCAAAACAGTCTTAAAATATAATAATAGTTACGTCTCACTGTGGTTACAGATGATATTTCAACAACATGATCCACAAATCAAAATCTGCACCTGGACAAGCATTATAAAACTTTACAATAAAATTCTATGTCTCCTACCCCATAAAGGAAAGGGAGTGAACATGTATGCTGAGTGCCCTAACGCTAATTCATGGATGTCCAGTAAGTCACCTCTCTCTTCTTCGGAATATATCAATGCAGTGAAAATGTCATGTAACGTGACTGCAGTAAGATCAGTTCTCGGAAGAACATTCAGCACAACCCACTGCCGCCAAATAGGATGCAGCGAGAAAGAAACATTTGGCCATGTGTTGGGATTCTGCCGGAACACTGAACTTTTGCGTAACAACCATCATAACAGAGTTAGAACATCTATAGCTCAAATCCTGCAACAACGAGGATGGGAGGTACATGAGGAAGTTCATTGTGTTTCTGAAGATGATTCAAACAGGAGAGCAGACATCAAAGCTATTGATAGCTATAATATTAAGGCAATGATATTAGATCCTACTGTTCGCTTTGAAAGAGATCAAAAGCAAGCAGAGGAGGTAAACTTAGAAAAACAAACCATTTATAACCCATGCATTCCTTTCCTGTCTGTGAAGTTCAGTATCCCAAAAGATAGATGGGTCGTCAGAGGTCTCCTGTTCGGGGCAAGAGGTACCCTTCCCAGATACACCAAAAACATTCTTGAAAATCCTGCACTGCAATTCAATTTCCATGAGATCAGGGAAATTGTCATACGGATACTAAAAGACTATCTGCAAATACTCCATGTCCACCTTCACCTGAAGCAGAACTAGATTTTTTTTTTCCTTCCTTTTTTTTAACAATCCTTGCAATGTTGAACTATTAAATTTTAAGGTTAATTGTAAATATTCTTTCAAGATTTATGTTGTATTCTGGATCCTTAGTGGTCATCCTCATTGAAGGTCGGATGATTTATTTACTTTTGAAATAAATGTTACTACTATATTGTATAAAATCCCCAATTGTTTGTATAAATGTTTTAAGGGCACTTTTATGTAGCATGCAGTTCAATTTGTTTTCACAATATACTTGCAATATTTTATACATATAGATCTCATTTTCAGATACTATTTCCTTGTCTAGTTTTTGATAATGGTTTATAGGCGGTTTTTTACCTCATACATTATTTATTAACTGTAATTCAGGTAATTGTCTTTAAAGGTGTACAGTCATATTAGCATAACTTTTACCCTTTGATGTAGCATATTTCAAGGTTTTAAAAAAAATCTGATGTGAAAGTCACATAACTTCCTCTGCCCAAATAAAAGTTAGCAGTATTCACATATCCTTGTACAGAATCGCAAGACACAATTTTACGCTAATTATCCTATAAATACCTCTTCTTTCAATGATGCGACTAAAAGCGCAGGCTATATAACAAACTTAAAAAAAAAAAGAACAAGTGACTGCAAACGTTTATTGAACTTTCCGCCGTAAAGAACAATTTCCGAAATTTATCGAATATTTCCCTCAGATACTTCTTTACTCTATGCATGGCCAACAATACATCTTTCTCACTTCACATTCTTATAAAATAGAATAAGAGGCCGTGAAAGAGCGCGTATTCAGTTGTTCATCACGCAAGACAAACTTTCTACAAACAGTGGGTGAACAGTGGGTGGCTTGTAACTACCCTCAGAGAATTTTCTCGAAAAAATGTTTCAAATAAAAGTTTTAGCTCTTAGTATAAGCAACCCATGTGCAAAATTTAAAGAAAATCGTTAGAGCCGTTTTCGAGAAAATCGCGAAAAACGAAAATTTCTTCATGTAAAGTCCCCTTAAAAATAAGAGAAAATAGTCGCCAATCTTATCCTCACATCTTCAGAAGGTACCTGACCCAAATACGAAATTTTGTTTTCATACGATTTTCCGTTTTGGAGCTAGCTTGTTCACAGATATTCCACACAGACACAGACACACACACACACAGACACACTGACACACAGACATGTTTCCAAAAATAGTATTTTTGGATTCAAGGGGCCTTGAAACGTGTATATATGCTAAAACTCAACTTCGAATTTTGGGGTCGAAAACAATACTTCCTCTACCTATAGTACCTATGGTACGGGCAGAGGAAGTAAAAATAGCATTTTTGGATTCAGGGAGCCTCAAAACGTGTATTTATGTCAAAAACTCAACTTCGAATTTGGGGGTCGAAAACAATACTTCCTCTACCTATAGTACCTATGGTACGGGCAGAGGAAGTAATAAATGGATTAACTTCATAAGGTAATTTTGCAATTTAGGTAGGTATGGTTAAAATTTAATAAAGTATTGAAATCACAGTTATTTTTCAAATTTTGATATGCTTCCTTCATTGTACTGTAATTTATAATAGTGCTATAGTTGACAACATATTTTCTGCTCTACCAGAAGACAGAATTTTTGAAGCTGCTTTGTTTTGATAACTGATTTCAGAGGTGTAGGACACTTCATTCACTCAATTTTGAATAACATTTCAGATAAGGTTAAAATGAAAAGGAAGGGGGGAAAAAAACCTGATGTGATACACACAACTTCATCTACTCAATTAAAAGTTTTGGCTCTTAGTATAATAAATTATAACAGATAATATATTGTATAATATAACATATTATTTCTATCTGTAATTATTGCTCCCAGATACTTGAATTTCTCCACTTGTTCGAAGGCTTTATCGGCTATTCTAATACTTTGTAGCGTATTATTTTGACGTTTCATGACCAGACACTTAGTTTTCTTCTATGTTAATTTCCAATCAAACATTCCTGCGGGCATCGAAAAGACTTCCTGCATTTCTCTCGATTGTGTTTATATCATCGCCCAACAGACATTAACAATGTTTATAAATGTGATGTCCAAGTATTTTTACCATATCTGCCACAACATTTTCTACAATAGATAGAAGATATGGTTTCTCAAGCTTCTGATTTTGAAACAGCTTTACCACAAGATGATAAATTGTGCTCTGGCGCAGAAAAGTAATCCATGGACCTCATAATTCCTTTTACCGAATCTCTTTTGAATTTCTCTTCAAAAAATGAAATGCAATTTTCATAGATTTGTTTTCCTTTCTTTGTCAACATCAATGGCCTGATCTTTGTTCTGTTCTAATACCTAACTGTTGGTTCGAGGATTCAGGCTTTTTTTAAAGTACTTTGGTAACTTTATTGTATACAATATATAATTTTGCTGGTTATATAAGAACTCGACACTTGTTTCCAGGGTTCTGCCCAACAGCAGTCCTGGTTGTATTCAAATTTTTAGAAAATTTTGATTTTCACAGTCAAAGATCCAAGTGTCCTTGTGTCTTGAGTCTTTTGAGTTGAGGGTCTGGTGGATAGTTTGTAGGAATGCCCTGGATTAATGGATTCATGTGGTGGTTGAATGATTTGGTTAGTCTTATGTAAGCTCTGCTGAGTAACGTTGTAATATTTGGAATGAATACAATAGAATAGAATTTATTTAGTCCTTCTAAACATATATACTCGTATGTTTTAGACCTGGGATTTTAGGCTCTAAAAAAATTAGTTTTAGGCACCTAAAATAGGCCTTTAAAACAAGTAAATGGGCTTTTAAAAGAGAAAATAGGCACTTAAAATAAGCTTTTTAAAAATGTGTAAATAGACAGAAAATAGACTTTAAAATACTACAGTATGCTCTTAAACTGTAACGTGATCTTTTTCTACTGTAAAAAACGTGGTATACCTATTCTCAACAGAAATAATTGCAAAATCAGACAGAATTAAAAGTACAGTTTTGGATTACATGAAAAATTGACACAGCATATCCCTTCTTACTATATATACCTGCTACTTGTTGTTTTGAGCAAATCCTCCTTCATCAGTCAGAATTCTTTTGGCGACAATTGTTTGGGAAAATCAAGTTTTTGTGAAAAACCCACCCTCTGCTGTTCTGCTCTTCATTCAGGGATGTGCATTAAATGATTTTAAAAGTTACATAAGTTGGGTTTAATTTTAAATGTACAAAATAGGCATTTTAGACACTAAAATAGTAAAAATAGGCTACAAAGGTCCAAATAGGCATTTTAGGGCACTATAAAACTCTATAAGTATAAGCGATATATCATGAAATGTCAACATATTTTAAAAATTTCATGTTATTTCATAAGGAACAAAATAGGCATTTGCCTTAAAATCCCAGGTCTACTTATAGCACACGTCCAAATATTTAAAATCATTATTTATAATACATATTTTTACACAAAGATTAAACAAAAATTGCAGACACTTATAACTTACACTCGTATTATTCAATGTGCAAACTGATGGTGCTGAATTAATTTGCAAATTTCTTTTGTAGGCCTAATCATAAACGGACAAACATATGCAAATAATTTCACAGTTTCCTCCAAAACAACAGCACAGCATGTGTTCCTTGAAGTAGAGAGTGATTTATGCAACCCTGAGAAAGCCCGCATTAGGTCACAACAAAGCAGCATTGTAATGCATTTTAACATGTGGTGCAATACCTCGCCTGAAATACGGGGCTGGTAGATGGCAGCTCAACACAGAGAACAGGGAATTGATGCTGTCAGGATCTAGACAACAGATGACACTATATGCTGACACACGTTGAATGGCTCTCAAGGCGAATTTCTTTCATCTATATGCATACAAAGCAGTATGTCATATATATTCATCAATAGCAGCATGGCCAGCAGTGATGCTTGCTGACGCATATAAATGGCTGTAGCAGTGAAAGGGTTAAATTTTTAATAAAATTTTGGAAAATATTAAATTTCATGTAAAATTACAGCTCAAGGTCCAAAAATATGAAGTATGGACTTAATCAATATAAATATTAGATGGAAATTTACAGTGAAGTGTTCAAATCTGTAGCAAGATTGAGATCGGAAATATACACACAAACTTCACTAAAAAGGTATATTTACCCAGTATGATCATTTCAACGGGTCTTCCCGTCATCATCAGCTGATTCCGACTGGCCCTCTGGCGGCGAATGAATGAACTTGTCAATCAAGGTTCCATGTATGCCAACTGAAGTGTCAAAGTTTAAAAGATTTTCTCGGTTCTTTTTAATGAATATTTTTTCCCATACAATAAGATCTATTGGTTTTTCAACTTGTTTTAATAATTCAATTTCATTTTCAATTTCATGGCCTACTTCCCAAAAATGCATTGCCAAAGCGGATGAATAAACAAATTGAAAAATCCGCTTTGGCAATGCATTTTTGGGAAGTAGGCCATGAAATTGAAAATGAAATTGAATTATTAAAACAAGTTGAAAAACCAATAGATCTTATTGTATGGGAAAAAATATTCATTAAAAAGAACCGAGAAAATCTTTTAAACTTTGACACTTCAGTTGGCATACATGGAACCTTGATTGACAAGTTCATTCATTCGCCGCCAGAGGGCCAGTCGGAATCAGCTGATGATGACGGGAAGACCCGTTGAAATGATCATACTGGGTAAATATACCTTTTTAGTGAAGTTTGTGTGTATATTTCCGATCTCAATCTTGCTACAGATATGGACTTAATGATCGTGTTAACTGTTTTCTTTTCAGTTCAGTATGGGTTCGTATGTTGTGTAAGTCTCTCACATGTGAGGGTTAACTAGATCTCGTGCATGTAAGGATTAACTACTCACCAGCTAAATTTCAACATCTAATAGTTCAAATGGACACCGAAAATAGTGTAAAATAATTTGTGCTTTGTCTGCAAAAACTAATAAGTATAAACATGTTATATGATGTACCAAATCAGTGTATAATGGTCAACATTCCGAATGTCTGTCAACTAAAATACAATTAGTGTCTACTATATGCGACTCTTGACAAAGTCTGTTCCTTGGATTGCAGCTCCCAAAAGTTTAGAAGATTGGCCAACCCTGCTATATAGGAATAACTTTACTTTACTTTTACATATACTTTCTGTGTGCTTAGTTCTTTACTTCTGGCAAAGTGTACACTTTCTTTGCAAGGACAGGAGCCAAAAAAGTATTAAATAAATAAATAAAATACTAAATTTTACAGCCTGGACTTCAGGATGTAGTGGCCCCTCTTGTGTAGGGGGTCATTCCATATTAAATCAACAAATGGGCGTTGCCGCACCATTTTTGATTTTGATGAAATTTGGTAGGTGATGTGTACCAGTCTTCTGAACCCCAAAACAAATCTTGTTATACCTCTAAAAAATTTTACTCCTGAGATATAGGCATTTGTTTGGAGCACGAACAAGCAAAAAATGTAATTTCAGACCTATTTTCTGAAAGCTGTAGAATTTCTATTTGAATCAGTAGGATGATCAGATAGAGCTCATTGGAAAGCTTAAAGAATGGACTTTCATTTGTGCATACTAAATTAGATTTAAGTTAAGTCCAAACAGACGTTTCTAGGGCTCTAATCTTCGTTCGTGAACTGTCGTTTTGCGTAACTTTAGACATTAAAAAAACAATGAAGGACTTGGAGTAACAGGCCAATTTTTTTTCCTGTTACACTTATGTATGAGGAGTATGTGTAGGAAAAAAACTGAGCTGTTACTGGTGGTCCTTCACCCTGAAAAATTTGCTTAAACTTCGAAAAAAATGTAAATCGGGCTTTTTCTCGGTCCCAAAAAGTAATGTGGGACAGGTGATAAAAATCTGAAAATGCCAAGATGAGAAGCCCTTATAGTGTACTTTAAAATAAAAACAAAATCATTTTGTGACCCGAAGAGATAGAGGAGCTACAAGCCTTTGAAATATCAAGAAAACAACACTTGGCCGCTACTGAAAATAGGCTAAGCAGATAGGATAATTACCACAAAATTTAATTTAAATTTACATAAAATATAAAACATTTATTTACAAATGAGAATTTTCCTCAATCATACAAATTTCTGATTTTTTTTTTAATTTTTCTAACAATTTTTCACATTTGACTTCTTTTTAAGCTACATTGATGGCAATTTCAAGTACTGAATTTAGAAACCATTCTTATCCTGGTTTATTAGGTGTAGGTACTACATTAAACTCTACTCTTCTATACAGTATATTGAATTATATGTTAACTGTTATAATAGGATAAGTTCTGGACACGCACTGTTCATTGGAGTCTGGTTGCTGACCAAGTCATGTTTGAATATGCATAGCTTCATATGATCCAGCCCCTCTGTTCAATGCTGTCCACTATGCACTTACTGAGCTGGCTCACAGCAAGTAGGTTGTGTTTGTGCTTCATTATCTTTTGATTAGTTTATTTATTTTTTAAATTATTACTATTGTTATTTTGTGCTGAATACATGCTATTGAAATTGTTACCAGTATATTACTATGATTGAGTGTTCTTGTACTGTTGGCATCTTCAGAGGAGAGGTATCTCATAAATTATCTTACTCTAGGTCTTCAGTTCTCAATACTATTTCCGAGTTCACTGAAGAACAAAAAAACATTATATTCAATTAGAACTGGTTGCGATGATATAAAATGTTTCACAAGGCTGAATTTTTGGACAGATACTTCCAAATCTTGTGTATGGTCTTGCTCTGACCCCTTCAGTGTTCACTCAAAACCTATTAAAAATATCTCTCAGATAAATATCATTGACACTTTCCATGTGCAGTCCTGAGCTGAAATTAATCACAGGGAAGGTATTGTGCACAAAATGTTAAAAAAATTAAAAATCCAAAACAAGGCACAGAGACCGGTACTGACAGTGAAGATGAATGCCCAGACATTTATGAACCTGAAGCCATTCTTGTTGAATCAGTTAATGATGCTTGTTCAGTCCTTGGTATTTCTCCTGTTAAGGTGCAGAAGCTGTCAGTTGAAGCTAGACCCTCAGTGTTAACAAATAAAGTTAGTAAGATAGTCAAATCTATAACAGGAAAGTTAAGCAAGTCTTTTGATTTGAACATTTCAACTGATAATGAGGAATTTTCAATGAACATGCAGCCTGCCAGTTTAGCAAATGAGTACAAGCAACTAATTCACAAGCTTAAAGAAAAAAAATGAAAGTTGCTTCAACTACTAAAGAACATTGTAAGTTTAGCTCCTGGAGTAGTTGGGAGTATTAGTGTAGGTCAGAGTGAGTTTAATGTCAGCCAATACTTAGCCCGCCAGTCAAGAAATTTAGTGAAAAAGAACGGGATTTTGCAACAGAATAAGGAGAACAGGACTAGGAATAAACTTGATGAAGTTTCAGTCAAAACTGTACAAGACTTCTACGAAAAAGATGAGTACAGCAGAATGATGCCAAGGAAAAGGGACTGTGTATCTGTTAGAGGACCTAATGGAGAAAAAGGTTAACATACAGAAAAGGTTAATTTGATGTGACCTTAAAGAGCTTTAGGCAGCTTTTAGTGTTTAATGCATTACCTACATCCAAAAAACCAGGATAAGAATGGTTTCTAAATACAATAGTTGAAAATACAGTAGGCCTACTTGAAATTGCCATCAATGTAGCTTAAAAAGAAGTCAAATGTGAAAAATTGTTAGAAAAATTACAAAAAATCAGAAATTTGTATGACTGAGGAAACTTCTCATTTGTAAATAAATGTTTTATATTTTATGTAAATTTAAATTAAATTTTGTGGTAATTATCCTATCTGCTTAGCCTATTTTCAGTAGCGGTCAAGTGTTGTTTTCTTGATATTTCAAAGGCTTGTAGCTCCTCTATCTCTTCGGGTCACAAAATGATTTTGTTTTTATTTTAAAGTACACTATAAGGGCTTCTCATCTTGGCATTTTCAGATTTTTATCACCTGTCCCACATTACTTTTTGGGACCGAGAAAAAGCCCGATTTACATTTTTTTCGAAGTTTAAGCAATTTTTTCAGGGTGAAGGACCACCAGTAACAGCTCAGTTTTTTTCTTACACATACTCCTCATACATAAGTGTAACAGGAAAAAAATTTGGCCTGTTACTCTAAGTCCTTCATTGTTTTTTAAATGCCTAAAGTTACGCAAAACGATAGTTCACGAACGAAGATTTGAGCCCTAGAAACGTCTGTTTAGACTTAACTTAAATCTAATTTAGTATGCACAAATGAAAGTCCATTCTTTAAGCTTTCCAATGAGCCCTATCTGATCATCCTACTGATTCAAATAGAAATTCTACGGCTTTCAGAAAATGGGTCTGAAATTACATTTTTTGCTTGTTCGTGCTCCAAACAAATGCCTATATCTCAGGAGTAAAATTTTTTAGAGGTATAACAAGATTTGTTTTGGGGCTCAGAAGACTGGTACACATCACCTACCAAATTTCATCAAAATCAAAAATGGTGCGGCAAGAAATTTTCTTAAAATTTGTTGATTTAATATGGAATGACCCTAGGGTTACAAGATTCTTTTAATGAAATGTAAAACACAGGGGTTTAAAATGTAGGACATTAAACAAAAAAAAAATTACCCAGAAATGTTAAATGTAGGAAAAGTAAACTGCAGAATTAAATTACTGCTGAAATATGCATGGATAGGTTTTATATTTTCTTTATACATCTTTGCTAAATCAGCAAATTTTATTTTCTCTTCGGCATCTTAGCACATGAGTTACAACTGAACTAATTATAAAAATTCTTGCTTCCTAACTCCATGAAAAACAAAATGCAAATGGAAAAGTGTAGTTTTGATATTGTTGCTGTCCTCTTCAGACCATCACTGCACTGTTGCAATATAGCTAAGAAAAACTATAGCCTCTGATGATAATCAACATTATGACAAAAGGCAAAAAATACTTTTCTAATCTTTCCTGCATTGCTACTTCATTTGAAACTTATGAATATTTACATTCCACAAAATGTGGGACAGTCGAGATTTTTAAAAAAATTTCCCTTGGACACCAGATATAAGGTTAAAATGTACGGCATGTCTGGGAATTTCCAGACACCTGGTAACCCTATTTCTTTGGGAACTTCATACATGATGACACAGCAATAATATTACATCAGATACAGGCCCAAAGTGTTAGGTAATGTGATGTGTTCACTGAATATTTGTAAAATATGAGTTAAAGTAAGTATGTCACAGTGGAATGATAATTCTTTCACACTGGCCGTGTGTAGGCTAAGATGGACACGTCAAGTCAGAATGAAATTGAAATGAATTTTTCATTCTGACTTCACATGTCCATCTTAGCTTACACACGGCCAGTGCGAAAGAATTATCATTCCACTGTGGTTTACTATAAAGCCCGGGTCTTAAAGTACTTACAGGTTGTAAGTCGCCACTGGGTTCGTATCTCATATTGAGAACGCCTGGTGGTATACTGGGATTGTGAGTCAGTTGGAGAATTTAATGTTGCCAAGGTAGCTCGGTTGGTTAGAGCATCGGCAGGGAGAGCCGAAAATCCTGGTTCAAATCCCGGCTATGGCATTGAATTTTTCATTCTGACTTCACGTGTCCATCTTAGCCTACACATGGCCAGTGTGAAAGAATTATCATTCTACTGTGACCTACTAGTGGTTTACTATAAAGCCCGGGTCTTAAAGTACTTACAGGTTGTAAGTCGCCACTGGGTTCGTATCTCATATTGAAAACGCCTGGTGGTATACTGGGATTGTGAGTCAGTTGGAGAATTTAATGTTGTACCAGCACGTTGCCATAGTAGCTCAGTTGGTTAGAGCATCGGCACGGAGAGCCGAAGATCCTGGTTCAAATCCTGGCTATGGAATTGAATTTTTCATTCTGTCTAAAGTAAGTACGGCCTGAAAATAGAAATTCCAGGGTTTTATTTGAATGCACAGCTGATTTTAAAAATATTTTTGAACTTTTTTCATGGAGATAGAAACAAATATAAATTTTAGTTCAGTTATTCTTAACTGGTTCTCAAACAGGCCAGATTTCAGGTACTTTGCACTTTGGGCAAAGCTTTGTATACCTGCCCCTTACTTTTTTTATTTTTATTTTTACTTACTTAATTACTTTTACCCCCAACCCAAATTTATTGCTTTGGTGTTAAGTTTGGTTTTTACCCAAGAATAAACCAATAGTATTCCGACAGCAGTTTATTATTGTGAGTAATTCAATCACTACCTAGCTACATAACAAAAATTTAATTTTTTTTTTTTTTCCCTAAAATAAAAATACAGTAGAGAATATTATAGGAGAAAAATTCTTCCGACACTGGGACTTGAACCCAGGACAGAGACAATAATCTGTGGTTCATGAATGCTTATATAAAAGTACAGTAATTACATTTTAGAAAAAAAAATCTTTGAATTTTTATGAATATATTTAATCTATCTGGTAATTTTAAAACATATGCTAAATTATATTCAATAGGTTCATAAAAATATGTATTAACGGTATATCAAAACAATATCTTTATTGTATTTTTAAAACAAACAAAAAAGGCTCACTTTATTTGTACTTTAAAATGAGAATCTAAAACTCAATCTAACTTTTTTTTATCGTTTCAAGTTTAATTCTTTTAAATTAAATTGGCATAAACTTTATTTTTCAATTTTTTCTCCTGGATTTTTCTCTTGAGATACCCAATACTTTTTTATATAATGCATTTTTTATTAAAAAAATTTCCCCCTTAAAAATTTTCCCACCCAGGGCAAATGACCAGTCTGCCATTATAAATAAAGTGACATATTCAAAAATATTAAAAATATGCTTCAATGACTTGAAGTAATCTTTCTGTTACCTACATAGACCATGGGCTGCCAATATGAAACCCTCCCCCCCCCGTGGGAATTTCCGACACATATATTTTTTTGTTGGTATTGTCATCTAGTTTAAGATTTTAGTTGTTTGCCCCTTATCAATTACAGCATTTAGCCGGAAACCCCGGAAAACCCCGGAAATTCGCAGAAAAAGAATTTGTTTTAATTTTTCATTGTTCTTTGCTCCTAATATTCCCAGGGAATTTCTGACTCACACATTTTTGTTGGTATTGGCATCCAGTTTAATGCTCCAGTTGTTTGCCCCTTACAAATTACAACATATCCCCGGAAAGCCCGGAAAACCACTTATATACGGAGAAAATTACTATGTTTTATTTTTTAAATCTTTGTTCTTTGCACCTAATATTCAAAGGGAATTTCTGACTTACTTGTTTTTTTGTTGGCATTACCATCTAGATTAAGGTTTCAGTTGTTTGCCCCTTATCAATTACAGTATATCCCCGGAACTCACCGAAAACCACGGAAATCCGGAGAAAGGGACTTCGTTTTATTTTTTAAAAATCTTAGTTCTTTGCTCCTAGTATTCAAAGGGAATTGGTGAACCATATGTTTTTGTGTTGGTATTCCCATATAGATTAAGGTTCCAGTTGTTTGCCCCTTACCAATTACAGCATATCCCCGGAAACCCCGGAAAACCACGTATATACGGAGAAAATTACTATGTATTATTTTTTAAATCTTTGTTCTTTGCTCCTAATATTCAAAGGGAGTTTCTGATTCGTATGTTTTTTTGTTGGTATTGCCATCTAGTTTAAGGTTTAAGTTGTTTTCCCCTTATCAATTACAGCATATCCACGTAAACCCTGAAAACCACGAAAATCCGCAGAAAATGAGATTGTTTTAATTTTTTAAAAATATTTGCTCTTCGATACTAATATTCCCAGGGAATTTCTGAATCACATATTTTTTGTTGCTATTGCCATATAGTTTAAGGTTTCAGTTGTTTTCCCCTTACCAATTACAGCATGACAAAGAATACTGGAAAAAATCCTGATGCTGAAGGAATGAAGGCGATTGGAAACCTGACAGAACACACTTCATATTCTAATTTGACATCTGTGAATGATAATTAATTTAACTTACCAAACCTTCCACAGTCACTACCAAACTTTCTTGACTGAAGTTAGAGAAGGGACATTCGGTAAAACAGCACAATTTTGGAATGGTAATATGGACAAAGTGTCATTGATTTTGAGATTTCAGCGAGCAACTAAAGAAAACAACTTTGACTTACACTTGGCATGTTTAGAAGATATGATTCCCCTTTTCTTTGCATGTGACCATCACAATTATGGCAGATATCTCGTAGTCCATATACTCACCCTTTTGAACCTGCAAGGGACACACTTGAAGCAGAAGAATTACTTCGCAATAACGGTTTCAGTGACCGTAGATCACAAGTTCCGAGTTCTAGAAATTCTATGGATTTCCGTGGTTTTCCGGGGATATGTTGTAATTGATAATGGGCAAACAGCCGAAACCTTAATCTAGATTACAATGCCAACAACAACAACAAAAATATGTAAGTCAGAAGTTCCCTGGGAATATTAGGATCAAAGAACAAAGGTTTTTAAAAAATTAAAAGGAACTCATTTTCTTCGGATTTTTTAGGTTTCCGGAGTTTTCCGGGGATATGCTGTAATTAATTAGGGGCAAACAACTGAAACCTTAATCTACATGGCAATACCAACACAAAACCATATGAGTCACCAATTCCCTTTGAATACTAGGAGCAAAGAACTAAGATTTAAAAAATTAAAACAAAGTCATTTTCTCCGGGCTTCCGTGGTTTTCGGAGTTTTCTGGGGATTTTCTGTAATTGATAAGGGGCAAACAACTGAAACCTTAATCTACATGGCAATACCAACACAAAACCATATGAGTCACCAATTCCCTTTGAATACTAGGAGCAAAGAACTAAGATTTAAAAAATTAAAACGAAGTCATTTTCTCCGAGCTTCCGTGGTTTTCGGAGTTTTCTGGGGAATTGCTGTAATTGATAAGGGGCAAACAACTGAAAACTTAATCTACATGGCAATACCAACACAAAAGCATATTTGTCACTAATTCCCTTTGAATACTAGAAGTAAAAAACTAAGATTTAAAAAATTAAAACAAAGTCATTTTCTCCGGGCTTCCATGGTTTTCGGAGTTTTCTGGGGATTTGCTGTAATTGATAAGGGGCAAACAACTGAAACCTTAATCTGGATGGCAATACCAACAAAAGAACATATGATTCAGAAATTCCCTTTGAATATTAGAAGCAAAGAACAAAGATTTAAAAAATAAAACATTGTCATTTTCTCCGCATAAAAGTGGTTTTTCGGGTTTTCCGGGGATATGTTGTAATTTGTAAGGGGCAATCAACTGAAAACTTAATCTAGATTGTAATACCAACAAAAAATATGTGAGTCAGAATTTCCCTGGGCATATTAGGAGCAAAGAACAAAGAAAAATTAAATCAAACTCATTTTCTCCAGATTTCCGTAGTTTTCCGGGGTTTCCGGGTAATTGCTGTAATTGATAAGGGGCAAAC
Organism: Ectobius pallidus; assembly: GCA_964059195.1. Taxonomy (NCBI): domain Eukaryota; kingdom Metazoa; phylum Arthropoda; class Insecta; order Blattodea; family Ectobiidae; genus Ectobius; species Ectobius pallidus. The sequence goes on along the minus strand of CAXKWD010000002.1, from coordinate 81,367,208 downwards.
AACTGAAGACTTAATCTAGATGGTAATACCAACAAAAAATATGTGAATCAGAAATTCCCTGGGCATATTAGGAGCAAAGAACAAAGAAAAATTAAAACAAACTCATTTTCTCCGGATTTCCGGGGTTTCCGGGTAAATGCTGTAATTGATAAGGGGCAAACAACTGAAAACTGAAACTAGATGGGAATACCAACAAAAAAATATATGTGTCGGAAATTCCCACGGGGGGGGATGGGGGGTATACAGTAGCCTTCGCTCTAACAGTTCTACAGAATTTTTTCCCGGGCTTCTAACTAGGTAGTTAGGGTTCAGATCAACCCCAAAAAGTAAAATTCCTCCAAACAACTGCCTGGTTAGAAGCCCAAGAAAATATTCTATATTATTGCCAGTATTAGGAAACGTTCGAAGTACATTCTGATACCTTTATTTCATTCTGCATAATGCATTTGTTGTTTATGCACATTGAGATGATCTTTTCTTTTGAACTTGCTTGGACAAAGATGACACTTATAAGGTCTAGCATTCGCATGAATTGAATTAATGTGGCGCCTCAGATTTGCTTGAGAAGACATCACTTTGTGACATATACAACAGGATAGTGAGTCTATATAACTGGAGAGCTGTCTATTCACATTTGCTTGAGGTCCAATCATATCGCAGTGCGCTAGACACAAAGCACATGAGAGTTCACTGTTGATATTTTCTCTAGAAACCTTCACATTCTGGAAAAGAACAAAAAGTCAATGAGGCTATTATTTTTATTTACAATTAAGCATTAATAGTTAACATTCTGATGGAATTGCATCTTTTTTTTTCTTGTACTCAGGAACATGGAGTCTCTCAAGAGATTTTTTTTTGCCTCTTCAGAGCATTTTACGTTATTCTTACATTTTGGGGAGATTTTTTAAAAATATTGTGCATTTTTTGCTTTTTTTTATTTTCTTTGATATTTTCATATGTATTTGGTTATAATTTTGTACCCAATTGTAACCATTTATCAAAACATTCAAAATTGCAATTTAATTATTTATCGAACCAGTGTAGCCACTCCTTCAGTGTATATTCATCCAGCTATATCTGTTAGTTTTGGACAAGTAATCGCATACTGCCTCCATTCCAATCTTTAGTATAGTTTTTTTCCAAAGCATGAAAGCCTCGGATCTTGGAGCTACCAAAATCTCTCTTCACCCATGCAACTTAACTATAGAGATTATGTTCAATAAGTGACCATCATTAAAGACCTAAAAGCAATACCCACACATGCTTCTTCAAATGAAGTACCGTCTTTTACGGACCATAAGACGCACTTTTGTACATTGAAAACAGAGCCTTAAAAGTTGGGTGCGTCTAATGGTCCGAAGTACACTAAAAGAATTAAAATTATGCTAAATATTGCCGGAATACCATAGTTATAAACAAGGTATTGTAAAGAATATGACAGTTACAAATTTTAGCACAGACTGTACACCACTGCACTTGTTACAATCGTAAAATGAAGGTAGCTGTAAGTCAGGTATACAATTCGAAAAGAAAGGTATTGAGTTCTTTTATACAAAAGGAGTGTCTTCGTAGGGTGGTTTAAATGAATGCAATGACCTCTAAACAGCCTTGTCCCGTTACAATTACCGTATGCTGAATTGAGGGTTGGAGAGTGTAAAAGTATTTTCAGTCTTTCATGAGAAATCAGTTCAGTTAAAATTTACGCGATGCCACCTGTACAGAAGAGATTTTCGTACAATGTAGATTTTAAGTTAGAAGTGATTTACACCGATTCCATCGGACAAGGTTATAATTTGTTTATGTATATTATTCTCTTTAAAATGTTTCGTTTAGAATCACATTAAATTTCCATCCTAACGATAAGGTGCATCTTATGGTCCGTAAAATATGGTAAATACCCGTTTCCCTGGATCTTCTCCAACTATCATAAGGCATCTGTGAGAAGTGGAACTTCATCTAAGAGTGGCAACAATGAAAGGTTGCATCACTGATGATGAGAGATTATTTCACCTTGCATCTGGGTTAGTGCAGGCCGTCAAAGTAGGTACATGGCAATCACCTATACTAGATGTATTTTTATACAGACTGGAATCCCTGTTCTTTGCGTGCGAGGTTTTGCCAGGCATAAGCGACCACAATGCAGTTCAGATAGAGGTAAACTGGAAGGGACAAAGGCGATCGGAAAAGGAGATAATTAGCTGGAATTTCCAGAGAACTGACGTGAATGGTATTCAAGAATTACTTACGGCACAATACAGGCAATTTGCACAATCGGCCCCAGGGTAAAGGTAGCATGGGACAGTTTAAAAACAATTGCGTCGAAAGCAATTGAAAAGCACATACCATGCAGAGCTATTAAACATAATGTTGACCCCGAATTTTATACCAAAGCTATTAGAATACTCAAAAGAAAGGCTAGGCACGGTTATCATAACAGGAAGAAATCAGAATGGCATTTTAATAAATTTAAGGAAATAACAAAGCAACTTCAGGACAAAAAGCTGAATGCGCAAGAATGCTTTCTAAAGCAGAAGAGAATAAAATGACAAACACCACCAGTAAAAGTAAATCCATAGCTTTCAGCAGAAGCAAGAATAAAATTCAGCACAAGGGCAGGGAACGAATTCCACAGGTGGACAGCTGCAAATATCTGGGAGTATATGTGGCAAGTAATGCGGGTTGGGACGAGCAGATAAATGTGGTGTCAAGGAAGGCATGGAAAACACTGCACTTTACAATGAGGGTACTGGAAAAAGGGAGCGCAAAATCAAGGGAAACAGCCTACAAATCTCTAGTAAAGCCAACAATGGATTATTCAATAGCATGCTGGGACCCTATAGAATTAATCAAATAGATTCACTAGAAAAAATTCATAAAAGAGCAATAAAATTCATATACAGAGGTAAATATTGTGGAGAAGAAATGAGATGGGAACCCTTGCAAGACAGGCGTAAGATATATAGGCTATGTACATTAGACAAAGCTTATCGTGGTGCTAAGGCATGGGGGGACGTTAGGAAAAGACTAGAAAAATCATCGTATTACATAAGAGGCGACCATCCCCTCAAAATAAAGGGTAGAAGGTATAGAACAGATGTAGGGAAGTTTTCATTTGTAAATAGAACCACTGAAGAATGGAATGAATTGCCTGTAGCAGCTTTCCAGGGAAACCCCATCCTTGAAGAAATTTAAGAATAACTTAAGGTTTAGGTATAAATTAAGCAAATAAGAACCTATTGAGGGTCATATTAGTGCTATACTATCTTTGTGCACATAGAATTACTTAGCTTAATTAATGCTACCTTCTTATTTAATGGTTCTTGCTTATGAAATATTACTTGTTCATGTGTAAATATTATAGTCTTAGTAGTAATATTGTAGTCTCAGGAAACGCTGCCACCGGGTAGTAACCCACTTGCAGTGAATAAATACATATATACATTTGCAGAGCTACATATTAATTTCAATTGGAATAAGGTAATGTTTTCAGACAAAGTTACTTTCTCCTAAGATAATTAGTCTACCACTCATCAGGATCTTGATATATGTGGTACTGGTAACTCGCTTTCACAGTGTACATTTCTACATTCTGCGTTGGGGCTGGATGTACAGTAACGGTCTAAGTGATCTGTGTGGCTCAACAGAAATATCAATGCCCAATAAACGGTCTTGTTGGAAAATATTATGCTTCCCTCTATAAGGATGATGTATCCTGTTGATGATGGATCATATTTCAACAGGATAATCATCATGTCACACATGTGCCGAAGTCACATAAGTTATAATCACAAAAGACCAATGGGGCAGCCCTAACGTCTGAGCAAGAATTTAGGATTTTTTAAGTTATGTAGCAGATCTGGGATTTCAGGGCAAGTACAGTCGGTCAAATAAAAAACGTCGGGCGGTATTTGATTAAGTATCACGAACGAGCATATGTGCATGTACAGGAAGACTTAAGTTTAGGTTCACACATGCCTCTTGACTATCCATGTATTTTCTTGATTATTTAGTCAGTTTTGTTCCAAAACAAACATGTATAGAAGGCTGTGGCTATATGCCTCAAATCCGCCATATTCTTGGTTGCAAATTTTTATAATATTAATAATTAATAGATTCGCGAGGAATATGTTTATTCAAGGAGTATTTTTTAAAGATTTTATTTTATAATACCGGTACTTATAGTGCAAAATCAATAACTTACGCTCAACTTCTGCAACCAATCTAGCATCGAAATACGCGCCCGGCCAGGTCCGCGTTTCCTATGAAAACTTCCGGTTGCATTATAGTAAAGTTCCCACCTCTGAGCTGCTCTTTCATAAATATGGAACCTTCTCGCTGCTTCAGAGGCCGAAAAATGCAGGTCAATTACAGCCCTAACTACACTTTCTCTCACTTTAGCATTTGTATGTGGTGATGACACAAAGCAAAATGAATTATGACAATACATTAAGTTGAATATCGCATGTTGCGCTTTCCGCGTTGTTCATTTTTTCCCTCCTGTCGCATGGCCTCATATGTTCCGAAAATTACCTGTATTTTATGTTTCTTATAGGAAACTTGTGAACTAATGCGTTAAAACTTTAATTTTAACCGCATACGAGTCCCGACGTTTTTTATTTGACCGACTGTATAGTATGCTTTTGTAACCAAGGAAAAAGTGAATATATGGATAAAATTTCCTTCCATGAATGAATGAGATTAACCAAGACAAAGTAGCAACAAAGATACAAATTCCCAACAGCAATTGGCATTCTACATTGTACCCATATGAGGATTCCCAAACCTAATGTCCATGTAGATGAATCTCTAAACTGAAAAGGTCTCCCTTCAATCAACCTTCAGGCAACTTGTGATTGTAAAGACTTTTTTTGGCCTTCACCATCCCCAGAACCCTTGACCATAGGCCATACTCTGGTCCCAACAACTTTTCGGTGCATTTGTTCTATTGCTTCATTTCCTGATCTTGTATGTCCTTAATCAAGGGGGAAATCTGAGTTGAACTAGCTGTTCGCTTCAGCAATAATAGAACTATATAGTTTCTTTCTGTTTAGTCATCTGTTTAGTGGGAGTCATGTCTCTGATCCAGTATTCACCTGACAGACAAACCCCGTGAAAACCTCACTCAGATTGGCTACTATGAGGGTTCATCCATAGCGGCCCAGGCACTTTGGGCAATTGCCCATTGATTCTAGACTGTTTCACAAGCGTTTATGATAATTGGCCTTGCTTATAGCTCACGTGTATAGAGAAACAGTGCCATGCATAAAGTGATGCACAGGAGAAAGAACACAGTGCTGCTTGCAGATGAAAGTTACGGAAGTACACCATGGTTAATGACCCGTATAGAAATCCTAACACACCCGAGCAATCATCCTATAACAGATTGTTGAACAAAAATTGAAAGAATGATAATTGAACATTGTTTTGGGGTGTTAAAAAGACAATTTCCAAATCTTCACTACGGTATGAGAGTGGCCACAATTTCCAAGTCTTCACTATCTATGGGGTGAGAGTGGCCTTACCTCACGTTCCATCATTTATACTAATCTGCTTCATTCTGCACAATGTTGCCAAGTATCTTTAAGATGACGATGACTGTGATTTGAATAACTTTAATGATCTTCATACTGACATCGAGGATGGAGAAGATAGTAATGAATGTGCAGTACGTGAAAGGGACCAGCAAAAAAGGGATAACTGAAATCGCTGAAATGATACAGAACACACTAATGAATGCACAATAGTAAATTAACTTTATTTTTTATACAAGTGGGCCTACAAAATAGTTTCAATGAGATAAGGCTCTTTTTCTCATAATATGTTCTCAGCAATCTGATAATTTGGTTTGTTCTATGAACAACAAACACTGCTGTTCTCAAATTCTTTGACTCTTTGGGAAAATCCAAAAACAGGGCGCACCTTGGGATAGTGATACCCTGCCCGACCCACCCAAAATGGTGCACTTTCTTTTATACCACGATCTAGCAAATTCTTCTGTCCCTGAATTATGTAGGAACTCGTGATTGGACGTTGGAGGTGTGACGTCATATCACTAGACGACTGGTGACTGGCTGACAAACCTCACGGGAAATATAATGTGGGTACAAGGCACTTGCGACAGTACACATGGTCAGTGGGTACATGGCACTTGCGACAATATACAAGGGCAGTTGGTCATCCTTCTTCGCTAAGAAACAAAATACATCACACAGTCCGTGCAAATGTGAATATCGAGTGGGCGGAGCTTAAAGGGCCACCTGTTTTTGGATTTCGCCGACTCTTTAGTTTCAAATCTAGAACTTCACAAGTGTTCGACCAGTCTTCTTGGAATTTATTGAAGCTGATTCTGTCTCTTGTGATGAACATGGAACACTAACATCTAGTAAATCTGCAACAAATATTAATTACTAATTACCGGTACTATATAACTCACATCACATCTCACTGTTGTAATACTATTTGATATTGTGATTAATGAATTACAGCTTTAATTATAATATATTACCAGTATAATAATAGTTACTTACGTGGCATTTCCTTTACAGCAGAGTTTTCGCCCTTGGATATCAGGCTTAACGCTTCCTTCTCCCAAGGGTAGTAGTGATTTTTTTTTTCTCCTGTTGTTTTCAAGTCTGATTTTGTTTTCACTTTTGTTTTTGTATTGTTTATTTTCTCAAACAATTGCTTTTCAGTTAAGATTGTACATGAATAACTTTGTAATTTTGATTTTGATTCTTGAATTGCTGAAGCCTTTTCATTTCTTATTGTTGGTCTTTGAGATCTGTTTAGCAATAAAGGATGTTCCTTTAGTAGGCCTAGATTTAGGCCTACTAAAAAATGTGTTCCTTACAATTCTTCCTCTTGTGATTGAATCTCGTCAGTTTCTGACATATTTAATATAATAATTCTCAAAACAAGGATAGCTTATATCACGAAACTGAGAGCAAGCAGATGACAACAATTAAAGACTTTAAAATGTTCGCTCCAGTGAAATTCCGAACAGTGACAAATTGACTATTAAGGAAAAGTCAAACCTAAGGTAGCCTATGTTAGCATTTACTTCACAGCAGGAGAATCACATGTATCCATACAATATGCAGGAAATGCTTTTCCTTTTACCTCTTCCTACAGACAAAACAAAAGGTAGTGCTAAGATTTTATGCATACCATTGTAGTCTGTCAATTCAAAAATGCTCTATTGCAGGCCTGCCCAACTTGCAACCCTCAAAAGAATGTTGTGCAACCAATGAAGCATTAGATAATTTCAAAAAACATAATATCATCCAGGAGTTCCTTAAATGTAATCAGACATAAATTGTATATTAGACGGTTGGAGTGGCTGGGCCACATAATCAGGATGGACAATAATAGAATTCCTAAAATATTTCTAGATGCCAAACCAAGTGGTAAAAGGAAAGTTCCTTCACATAGGACTTTTTTATTTTATTGTTTTTAATGTGAAAATTCTTTAGGCACACTAGGAGTAAATCGAGAGCTAACCCAAAGTTGTGTTACGCTCTAGCGTTATGAACAAAATCATCACGAAAGTAGTGGGGGTAAGTAGCAAGCATTGAGTTGTTATCGAAAGAGTGGGGCCATGGGAGCATGGGGGGGAAAGGTATCAGGCATTGAGTGGGGAGCTATTACTCTTTCGAGCTAGTGGCATGGTGAGCCCTTCACCAATATAGATGGTTCTACTCGTTGCATGAGCATTGTTTACACATCACTAACATTCTCAGAAACTTAACCAAAGCATCCCGTTCATGTAAACAAACACAGTGGCTATGATCAGTGACAGTTTGGGCATTAGCTCATCACAACTGTGTTACTGTTTTATACGTATTTGATTTAAAATGCCGAAAAAGTGAATTTCTTATTTTATTGAAGTGAAACTTCTTTAGGTAAGCTAGGAGTAAATCGAGAGCTAACCCAAAGTTGCGTTACGCTCTAGTATTACAAACAAAATCGTCGCGAAAGTAGCGGGGTAAGTAGCAAGCATAGAGTTGTTATCGAAAGAGTGGGGCCACGGGAGCGTGCGGGGAAAGGTATCAGGCATTGAGTGAGGGCTATTACTGTTTCGAGCTAGTGGCGTGGTGAGCCCTTCATCATTATAGATGCTCTACTCATTGCGTGAGCATCGTTTACACATCACTAACGTTCTCGGAAACTTAACCAAAGCATCTCGTTCATGTAAACAAACACAGTGGCTATGATCAGTGACAGTGTGGGCATTAGTTCATCACAACTGTGTTATTGTTTTATACGTATTCGATTTAAAATACCAAAAAAGTGAATTTCTTATTTTATTTTTTATTAATATGATTTCCTTCTTCCGTTCGATGTAATTATATGTATTCCTCTATTTCACTCTCAACGTTGCTAAAGAAGTTTCACTTCTGTCGCGTGGCGTTCCATGCACCCAATTTTTTAAATATTTATTTACTTTTTTATTTTATAATTACCTAAATGATACATAGGTTGGTCCTGAAACCCCGAAAGAGCAGGAGCTCGTGCTTGGGGGCAGTTCCAGTGTTACATTTATAAACTTATATGTTTTACACAAGTATAATGTTAACCTAGCTGTTTTTAAAAACTAACAAATAGACAAATTAATATCATGAATAATTAGGCCTACCAGGAAAGAACGGCAACTGAGACTATTGCCATGATTCAAGCGATAAAAGTAATAATAGTTATAATAATGAAAAGCAATAATTATCACGATAGTAGCACCAGAAAGACGGAGCAGACCAAGTGGCAAACAAAAACTACGGTAATTTAAAAGGGATGAAAATGAATAGTTTATATGATTTTTTAAATTCTATATTTAAAGATCCCATAACTACATGGTTGTGTCTATACCTGGGCGTGATTTTATTAAGTGCCAGAATGGTACTTTCTGAGATTGTGTGGTGGACAGGAAAATGTCTATCTGCCTGTCCGTGTGCCTGTAGGTGCTATAACACAAATAACCTTTATCGGATTTTCATGAAACTTGGTACATACATTTATAATGTCCATGGGAAGAAGCCTATTGATTTTAGACCAAATTGGTTGATCAGTACTGGAGTAACGAGCAATCAACAGTTACATGTTTTTTAAAGGCAAATCATTACTAGTACAACAAAGCCGCATTGCTAGCTATAACCATGGCCTCCATGCTCTGTTAAGATGTCATAGGCCTAGATATATATATATATATATATATACACATCATCATAGCAGGCCAAATGCATGAGTCAATATGCTGGATGAAAATTGTCTTTCTATACAGAAATAGAGAAAGTGAATAACAAGTGTTGTGTTCCTGGCAGTATTATAGCAATGGACCTAATAATGCTAGCGGAGAGTCTGTCCAAGTGTTTAAATTTCCAAAAATGAATCCAGGTGGCTTGAAAGGACATCTGCATTTCACAGAGAAAATTTTATACCTTCAGATATCTTGGTGAGTAAACACGCATTAATGGTAAATATTTTGATGCAGATTGACCACAGTCCACTTTAGTAAGATCCCAAAATGTTATATTAGATAGATAAGTAATAATGAATTTTATGTATGTGAGCACTAGAAGAGAAGGCTGTTACCCCGACCACGCTGCTCTCACATGTCTTGCATAGCTCCGCTAAAAGCACTTAAATCATACAGATATGAAATTATCACTGACGCCATCATAATATGTAATAAGTTCATTAGTCCTTTTCCACTGATTAATACTGTTATCTAAAAACTCAGACGATAAAAAACTTTACTTACAGTGGATAAAATTAAATCATCTAAAACAACGTTTCAGCCACATCCGTCTGGCCTTCCTCAGGTTACTACCTCAGCCTGAACTGCCAAGGGGGGACGAGACTGTAGAAAACCCATGCTGCCCTCTGGCCGCGTCATCACAAAACAAGGTACTCCTCCCATGTTCTCGAATCCATTCCTCAGGAATGTTGTAGTCGACCTCTTCTTTGTCACCCGTCGGTGGCGCGGGAAATTTGAACTCACAATTTTTACTTTTCTTTTTCCTTCTTAATAAATCCATCCACTCATCGCCTAGGTCTCCTCCATATCTATTTAGACTAGGCCCTTGGTTATTGATAATATCCCACGCCTCACATATCTTTCTCTTCTCCAAACCATATTCCACCCTCACAATCTCCAAATCACCAATGCCATGCTTTTCAACGGCCATGTGTTGACTAAGTCCCGTATTTGTCCTCCCATCATAATATGGTAGACCCAAGGGTGATTCCATGACATAATACTATATATCTTTTTACTTGTTGTGTGCTGTCTTTTAGTGCAATGTGACATAACATCCTTATATACATACCGGTATGTAACTGTACCCACAGTGTGAATTACATGTTTCTCCTGTTTTCGTATTCTTGGAAACATAAATAACTAACTTACATAGTTAAAGACAGTCCAAAGGTGATTCTGTGGCAAATGGAATTACCCCTATGTACAATTATTATACATACCAGGACCAAAATTAGGCAGACCTGCAGAAGTGAAACAGTTGGGTTCTACAGGAACAGCTAGAAATTTTGTCCTATTTTTATGTTAGAATTTTAATAAAGACCATCTATAAACATGGTTAATGTTAAAAACATTAAACTCAGAATATATTAGTTCAGCTGGGTAGTCCAGGCGCTTTTTAAGCAGAGTTTGATAATGTGTTTTTGTAATAAACTTAATGGAGTAAGAATAGTACTAGAAATGCTTCCCCATCCAATAATACCATACTGAATAATGGATTTGACTAGGGCTAAATCAACTAAAGTGTTAGTGGTCATACGGTTACGGTTACAGTTACTTAGATCGTAATATTCAAAATGACAGATTAGGCTACATGTTAAGAAAATTCAAAGGAATTATTCACAAATTTTAAAATTAGCTTAATCCAACAACAAAAGGAAATCTAAAATATAAGCAGTCATCAAGTGAAACTATCAGTGGGCTCTGAATTGTGAATCGAGGAAAATTTCAGTAGAATGGCAGCCTACCCATGAATGATGATCATAACAAGAGGATAAAAATCTTCACATTTTATATCAACCATTTCTCTATTAATCTTATAGGCTATCTCTGCTTTTATACAATTTTTTGAGGTAGTGAATTTATACATCAGTAACAGTGAAAAGGTTAAGAATATATAAAAAATGTGATGTGAAAGACCTTATATTTGAGTATGCATTACCCAGCTGTTAGTGCAGTAGTGCTCATTCAGTTGATGCAACCTCATTCAAAATCTCATTACTTATGAGTAGAGGCCCGGATTTCTGGTTAATAATTGCGAAATTTTCAACTGACACATTTAATGTAACCAAAAAGATGTACGAGGGTTGGTCAATAAGTAAGGTCTCCAACACTCTAGGTCTTGATCACAATGTCGGACGAGAGATTTGGCGCCACTGCCATGTCCCGCTATCTCCCCTCTTTCAAACGAGCCATTGCTGCAGCCGCTGAGCCTCTTAGTGTCCATGATAAAGCTGTTTGAAATGGATCTCCCGATTTCCGTCCCCGCCAAGTGCGGACTCCGGTTTCTTACTGCAAAAAAAGTTCTGCCTATTGAAATTCACAGACAGCTTTGCAAAATTTATAAAGAGGGATGTATGGACATAAAAAAATGTGCGTAAATGGGTTCGTGAGTTTAAACAGGGCCGGACAAATATTCATGATGAACAACGAAGTGGGAGACCGACAACAGCCGTCACAGATGAGATGTTGGCAAAAGTCGATGAATTGGTGCGACAATTTCGACGCGTTACTACTCGTGAACTTTGTTTATTGCTTCCTGACATATCCAAAGATTCCATACAGACCATTTTGAGTGACCAATTGATGTTCCATAAGGTTTGTGCGAGGTGGGTTCATGGAGGCTGCACTTTGGAGGGACGGATATCGGGAGATCCATTTCAAACAGCTCTATCTCGGACACTAAAAGGTTCAGCGGCTGCAGCCATGGCTCGTTTGAAAGAGAGGGGATAACGGGACATGGCAGTGGCGCCAACTCTCTCATCCGACGTTGTGAGCTTGGACTAGAGTGTTGGAGACCTTACTTATTACTTGGCGGGGATGGAAATCTGGAGATCCATTTCAAACAGCTCTGTCTCGGACGCTAAAAGGTTCAGCGGCTGCAGCAATGGCTCGTTTGAAAGAGGGGAGATAGCAGGACATGGCAGTGGCGCCAAATCTCTCATCCGACGTTGTGAGCTTGGGCTAGAGTGTTGGAGACCTTACTTACTGACCAGCCCTCGTATTTGTACCAGATAGACTTCAATTTTGCAATCTGAAGCCACAAAGCATAGCAATTTTTTAAATTTTATTTTACAAAACCTACCTTAAGTTGTAAAATGTGAGCGAAATCTGCTTTACAACATGAAATATGAGCGAAATGCTGCAGATGACGTCAAGTTTTTATTGTTTAATAATTGTTTATTTATTTGTGTAACCTCATGTCGCACATGAATCAGATTCCACTTTTGAAGTGCCTCTCTAAAGATGCATTTCTTAAAGGATACCTAGACAGCTGATGTGAAGCAAGACATGGTACTGGTACCTGAATTACTGAAAGGGCTGATGGAGGAATATTCTGATTTTTCAAGTTGCTGCTTGAAGGCAATATGGCAGTATGGTTTCCAACTACAAATGGAGACAGTGAGAGGGGCTTTTCAGCATATGAAACTAATTTTCAGACAGGCCCAGAAATTTACACCCAGAAAATACTGAAACAATGTTGTGTTTGTACATTGGTGACACTTTCAGCTAAATTTACTTGCCGTTCATTTGGTTTTCTTTTTCTCCCTGGTATGTAAGATAGTTGTAATTATGTTCATTCATTTGTGTGTCACCTGTTTTTTCTGGCCTACTTACACCAAGCAAGTTGTCATTCCTTGATTTTTTATTTCACCACTCTTAAGCATTTTATTTTAATGCTTTGTACATTTTATTCTACCACTTTTATTCATTTTATTTCACCCCATATCTTGGTCTCTGCTCATGAGGTAAGACTGCACAAAAATCAAATGGCGATAAAGAGACAAGCCCTGAACTAGCGCAGAAGGGAAGATGGGATATAACATGGAGGAAGATGGTGGAGAGGGAGGCTGGAGCAGTAGGAAGAATGTGGGGAGAGGTGAAGGCAATAGTCCACTGGCTATATTTTGTCGAAGCCCTACATTCCAATGACCGGAACAACAGGACATAAGTCAAGTAAGTAAAAACCTAAGTTTGTGTATGAAATGAGTAGCTTCACTAACCCTTCAAAGAATTTATTGGGATAAATGTTTCCAACAAAAGTTTTAGCTCGTTAGGAGTGATTTTTTTAACAAGAAAAATGAAATTCTCTTAATGTAAAGTCATCATGTAAACATAGGTGCCGACTTAGGAGGTGCAAGGTACTTTCTGCCCCCCCCCCCCAAGACTTAAGATTTTATCATGTAAGGCCTATGTATAGCTACTGAAAATCCAGTTCTTGCCCCCAAAGAAATATTTCCAAGTCATCGCCTCTGCCAGTAAATGCAGAGAAGTTGCTGCCAAGCTTCATACTGCATCTCCAAAGGATAAACAATTGTTTGGATTGATCCAAATAAAATCTGATGTAATTCACTCAAATAACTTTCTTTACCTTTTTCACCCTTTTCACGAAAACAATTGTGAGGTAGAGTTTTGTGATTTCCTAAGCTATAACTTAGCCTGATTTGTGAATTTAAAACTGAAAGGAGCAAGAACAAGTGAATGCAAATGAGAAGAGAACTGAAAAGGAAATTAGACTGTTAATATTGTATTGTTCATTATACGCTAATTGGCTTAAAACTTCGCTTTTCAGCACCTCTTTTCTTTTCTTTTAATATTACTCCTAAATCATGTGTTATGTTTTGAAAAATTTATGGAACAGTGGCCAGCATCAATACTGGCAGACACTTTCCTCAGTACACTCTGTACCGGTAAACTCTTAGAAAACATACAAACATATTACAGTTTAAAAAATGTTCTGTAGTTATTCAAAAGAACCAGCTGTTAAAAATTTTAATGACACTGCTGCATTAGCCCTCCTATAAATCTGTTAAATAATTTAGAGTTTAGAAGGTACTCACTGGAATTGATTGAATGAAGTAAGAATTATCTTACAGAAATTTCTACATACCCAGCCCTGAAAAAATAAAGAATAAAAATCAGTAATCCATTTATTACATGAAAATCACTTTTTAAATAGCTTTAAATGTACTTTCAAGTAAGTTATAGGCCTACATTACATAATGGCAAGAAATTTCATGTCTGCAAGGCAGTAAACAAACCAAGAATTTTAGTTGCCATTATAGTTACATAAAATACAGCATTACAGTCTTTTGGGAATTATGAAGAACTACCCCTGCCCTAATTGTTCTTTACACATAAAAAATTACAGCATAAGCTATATCCTTTTATAGGCTATAGGCTATGCAAAATTTTAAAAAATAAATTAATAAACAAAAGACTAATTAAACTATTCCCCTACTTATGGTTTCTTGGGATTTCAACCAGGTTAAGGAGTTTGTGAAGTCCAAGCTTTCGGCTGCTACAAGTTTTGCAGCCACTTCTGGAAGAGAAGTGACCTGGGGAGGGAGGGGGTAGATGGAGCTCTTATAGGCTATAATGTAATTGAGTTGGTGAAGGGCAGGTAATGCACCAGCATCCTATTGGTTGGAGCAATTCAATTGTAGGCCTAGAAATATAAGAGCAACTGGTTGCCTTCCATCAACTCAATTACAGCATATAAGAGCTCCATCTACCCCTCCTAGCTCACACTTGCCCTGCATAGGTTCAAGTTCTATGTGAAACATTATTAGTGTTAGCAAATTTAAGTTATAGGATAGGAACCCGTTTTCATTTACAGCAATGCATTTCATATGCAGGTATGGAATCTGAGTTGAGGTCATCGCATGCTCTGACCTCACTTCTCTCCCATAAGATGGCTGCAGAACTAGTAGCAACCGAAATTTCGGACTTTCGGTTGGAATCCCGAGAAACCATTATAAATAATCAACACCGGGAAAGCCTTAAGTCTCTTATTCCCCTATTTAAAAAAAAAAAGTAAATAGTCTACGGTACTGGTTTATTTTCTTTACATGGCAGAAGCGTCAGCTGTAAAGAGATGAGTGAGTTTACTTGTGTTTGTTTAGTGTGGTGTAGGGTATGTGTGAAGATGAAGTGAGGAGGGAAAACCCGGTGCTGGCATTAGCCTACTGTTTTCAAAGACACCAAGGGGACCCCCAGCTTAACATCTCCATCCAACAAAACGGTACTCAAAGAAACCAAGAACCAATATATAGCACAGGAAGAAGCCAGGCTCCTATCAGACACAGAGAACGCCCCCTTTAAGGCTCTTAGATGCAGAACACCATGTTTTCCAAGGGATATGTAGGCCTACCCATTCAAAAGTGGGAAGAACACTTCCGCAGCCTCCTCTCAAGGACGGACACAAGAATAGATACACAGCAACGAGATCCACTGAACCACATACAGGAATTCACAGTGGAAGAAGTAACGGAAGCCATCCGCACAACAAAAATTAACAAAGCAGTGGGACCCAGACAAACCATCGGCATCTTACAAGGCGATCCATTAAGCCCGCTGCTCTTCAACCTAGCAACAATGGATGCCATCAAAGTGGTGAGAAGGAACAAGGTAAAAGTCTGTGTGTACACGGACGACATGGCAATCCTCTCCGAATCTAGAAGTCATCTCCAAGCAGCCTTTAACAACCTAGCAGAGTGGGCAACTGAGACCGGCCTAAGGATAAACGAAACAAAGACTGTAACGATGGTCTTCAGAAGAGGAGGCAGAACAACACCAAAGGACACAATCTATTTCAATGGAAACCCGTTATCATATGTCAATCATTTTTGTTACCTCGGCGTCACCTTGCAGCCACAAGGAACATCTTTCTCAAAGCATGTGAAGGAGAAATCTAGAATCACCATAGTAGCTATAAGTGACATAAGGAGTTTAAGTAAAATGTCGAAGACCACAGCACTCGCTCTCTTTAGAATGAAAACTCTACCAATACTGAGTTACGGAATAGAACTGATATAGCCACACCTCACGGAAGGGAGCATAGCAGAACTGGAGAAAGTCAAAGCGACTTACTTGAAACGCGCACTATGCCTGTCACCATCAACCCCATCGAGGCTAGTCTATGAACTAACTAGACAGCCCTTTCTGGTGGAAGACTTAAGAACCCAATACCTGTTGCCATCTACCCATCGCGAGCACACTATTCTTACAGAAGTGCAAAGTGAAGAAAGAAGACATCTGGACTGAATTTTACAGCACCGAAGCAATGACATCTGACTTCTGGATGCAAGGGAACTACAAGTTGAGACATCTAGTGACGAGAATGGCAGTACATGGTTTTCATCACAAAGTCTGCAGCAATACACACTTTCACTCACCAGATGAAAACTGCGTCTGTGCACTATGCAAGAGAGCGTGTGAAAGATACCATAACCTATGGTGTACCGAAAGAACACAATCACTGATAGCATACAGTGAAGACAGTACCAGTGGGGCAAAGCCCTAGAACTCTCTGCACGAATGTGCGCATTTTCTTCTTTATTGCTGTGCTTTAGATTTCATCAATTTTAGAGCAGTTATTACATCTAATTCAGACACATGGGAAAAAGTTCTTGTATTGCTTGTTGTTTAAGAATAATAAATTGCCATTCTAGTATGTGAGGTGGATACGGATGTGAAATGATCATTAAGAATGTCAAGTGGGATGTTAATGGAACATGTCTTATTCTGAACTCCCATTAGGCCTAAACGTCAAATTTTTCACAGTTGAGATGAATTGGAAGATGGGCCCAATCAGGCTAAGCCAATGTGCATGTAGTAATTCAGCGCTACATATCACTTCTGTTTTGTTTCAAAACTGCTTGTAACCTATGTCTGCCAGTTTTTATCAGTCTTGTTACGACTGTATATAAGAAAAATATCACTTCTCTTTCCCATTAGTTCATGATTGAGTCCATATGCCATGGAGCAAGCAGTTGTGTGACTCATCTGATCTTTATGGGAGCAAGTCAATCATACAATTAGGACTATTGTTGTATTAAACATTTCCACATTTTAATTTACAGTATCGGTAGGTTATGTATAGATAGGTTTCAAGTAGAATGCTAGGGATGTTGAATGCCATCAGCTTTAAGCTGCATGTTATAGCCTATTTATGTATACGTAAGACCTCTGTACCTTAACATTTGAGGGAAACTTTTGGGAAAAACCAAATATAAGGTGCATCGTCGCATGAGACATATCCCTCCCTCACCCACCCTCAGTGAAGCACTTCTTCTATACCACGATCTAGCGAATTCTTCGAGGATAAACTGGCTGACAACCGTTGGGTACAAGGCAAACCTGTGGATACAAGGCACTCTCGCATTTTTAATATTTGGTACAAGGGGTGCTCTCAAATTTTTAATATTAGGTACAAGGGGCACTCTCGCAGATTTAATAATTGGTACAAGGGGCACTCTCGCATTTTTAATATTTGGTACGGTCGGGAGTGTCGGCGACAATATACAAGGATAGTTTGTCACCATGCTTTGCTGAGAAATAAAATGTGAATATCGAGTGGGTGGAGCTTAAAGTACACCTTGTATTTGTCTTTAGCCAAACTTTGGGACAGCGAATAATGAGCTGATATTCCAGGAGGCAACAAATGACCATTCTCATGATTGAAGGCACAATCAGGTCTAGTAGGTCAAGAGCAGGAATGGTGTGTGTTTTGAAGAGGAAGTATTGACCAATTGCAAGAAATATTTACAGCTAAGTTACATAGTAGAGATGGGAGAAATACATAGAAAAAAAGTCCTACAAGAACCCTTCTTTTTAGCATGCAGAATAAGATATACTACAGTGGTTTTACTGTAAAATATTACGCCCTATCTTTAAGATTACCCATAACTTTAAACTCACCGAATATTTATTGAGTCGAGGCAGAAGTACTTCAATTCTTGGCAAAATGATTTTTGGGACTCTTGTAGCCAAGGAATGTAACATGTTCATCAGTCTTTTACGTCTCTCCTCTTCGCTAGGCACAGATAAAGGCACATTTGAGACAGGTAGATATTCCTCTTTCTCTTCTTGATGAGGACTCTCCTCCACGTCCACACTTGTAAACGATGCATTATGTCCTTCTTGGTATATTTGTGTATTCTCTTCTTCATATTCACATACCGGCACCTCTGCATTAACAGGAAGACTCAAATTACAGGTCTGTGATGACCTATCATTCATTCTTGCATCATCAAGTCTTCTGCTTTCAAACTGTAGGACTTCTTTCTCCATAACCAAGAACAGCTTGAAAACCAAAGTACCAATACAATACAAATACCGATATCATGCTTTAGTTTTGAAATTCAACTCCGATTATAATAATACGAGTAATTAAATGTCGCGGCGCCATTCACAATACGAGCCACAAGTTTCAGTAAAAAAGAAGAAAAATTTGGGTTAGTTGGCTAGGGACTCCATAGAACTTAATAAACAAAACAAACACAGATGACGAGAAGGGGAATATTTCTTGTAACTGTTACTTTTACACATAATCAAAAGTAACTGTTACCAAATCTCGTTAGGGATGATCGATAGTTAAAACATCGTGATTAAACATCGATGTGACGATTATATCGTCCTGAAAACATCGATGTATACCCTATTTAAAAAAAATATATATATATTATATATATATATTATATATATATATTATATATATATATTATATATATATTATATATATATATTATATATATATTATATATATATATTATATATATATTATATATATATATTATATATATATATTATATATATATTATATATATAAATAATAATATAAATAATAATAATAATAATAAAAATAATAATAATAATAAAATAAAAATAATAATAATAAAAAGTTTTAAGAAATGAAGCAAAATTCATACTTACTTTTGGCAGTAGACAATTCCTAAGTAAGCCAAAGGAATATTATCTATTTTATGGAACCCGACAGTTCATTGCCACGCTTAGATTACGATTACTTCCACAAAGTCTCTGGATTTTTACATACATACCTTAGGAGCGAGTGTCACAGTTCCTAGAGTTTCTGCCTAGGGGAGGTAGCTGCACCCTGATTGGTCCACCTCTTCTATCCCACTCAAAGTGTTGTCTGTCTCTGTCTCGCTGAGGCATTATCCTTCCACTCAACTATTATAGTATTTGTGTTGCCAGCGCAATCTTCACTCTGTACTAAACAGTAGCTCACTGATCTATGTGCATGCGACTCTACGCAAGCTGTAACGCTGGCTGGATTAGTCTTCAAGGCCAGAGACTTTTTGGAAGTAATCGTACTCTACCTGAGCCCACCATTCAACCCTATTCTGTGCTAACTCCATCAAACCATCCCTCGCAAATCCGACTTCCCTTAAATCTATCCTAATATTGTCCTCCCACCTGCGTCTAGGTCTTCCAAGTGGTCTTTTCCCTTCGGGTCTCCCAGTCAATATATTTGAGACATATCTTTCCTCCCCCATGTGTGCAACATGTCCATCCCATTTCATCCTCAGCAATTTAATTACCCTTACTATATCTGGTGACAAGTAGAGGTTATGAAGCTCATCATTATGCAGTTTTCTCTAGTCCCCATTTTAATCTCTCTTAGGCTCAAATATTTTCCTAAGTACCCTGTTTTCGAAAACACTCAGATTATTTTTATTTATTTTACATTTTCATAAAGGTCCCAATGAGCCTTATGGCTTGCAATGAGGGACAGTCTAAGTTCTTCCTGAAGAGTAAGCGACCATGTCTCACAACCATATAATACAACCGGCAGGATAATTGTCTTATAAATTTCTATTTTTAGATTTCAGGACAGAAGGCAAGAAGATAAGTGTTTTTAAACTGCATAAAAGAAGGCATTTCCTGATTTGAGTCTACACTTAACTTCGGCCTTAATATTATTTGTATCTGTAATTATTGCTCCCAGATATTTGAAATTATCCACTTGTTCAAACAATTTACTGCTATTCTAAAATTTTGTAGAGCATTATTTTGATGTTTCATGACCATGTAATTAGTTTTTTCTGTATTAATTTCCAATCCAACATTTTTCCAGGCATCGAACACTCACTGAATTTCTCTCGATTGTGTTTATGTCATCGCCCAACAAATAAACCTGCATCAGCTGCATAAGCTAAAATAGGGTGACTGCCATTTAGTTCTAGGCCTACCTTGTTTTCCTGGACTTTCCTAATGGCATATTCCAAAGCAAAATTAAAAAGTAAAGGAGATAGTGCACCTCCTTGCTTCAAGCCGCTTTTAATGGTAAATCTACCTGATGTAAGTTTCCCTACCTTAACTCTTAAATATTTCCATGAAAACTATTGGTGTAACAAAGTTAATGTTTTGTGAAATTAGGCTGCTATAAATCAAATTATATCATAGAACCAAGGTTGGCCTATTAATCTTATTTTAGTACTGTAATGTTGAAAAACATCAATGATGGGGAGAAACATCGATGTAGCAAATGTGGTCGTTCCGAAAATAATGCCTCCTATATTTTTACATGGAAACTACAAGGAGATACATAAATCACAACAGCACAGCTAAATAGAGCAATATTTCAGCTACAGACTGTCATTTTTCCACATAGTCACCACCATTCGTTATGCACTTTTGCCGATGAACTAGAGCCTGCACGCCGCGCTTGTAAAAATCGGAACCAGATGAATCTAACCACTGCCTTACAGTTTTGACAACAGCATTCGAGTCTTGAAAATGTTCGCCACGTAGTCCACCTTTCAGAGCCGGAGCCGGAATCCAAAAGACAGTCCATGGAATGGGGACATGCGAATTCTCCATCAAAGGAGAAATTCAAGACACAGCCGTCTGCAGGCAAAGTGATGTTAATACTTAATTTTAAACACGAAAAATGCAAATTCATTAATGATAGTCACAAGCTTATGCGAAACTTATTGGTGAATTACCATGAAATTTATAAAAATCCATGAAATCACCACTTCATACACTTTTTTAAAAAAATGTCTTTGAAGAATTTACATGCATAACATCTTTTAAAAGAATACTGTTGAAAACTGTGTTTTAAATGATAATTCACAATAAATTTACTAGCCTAAGTGATGATATGCAACAAACAGTTAAACAAAAGATCAATAAGTGCCAATCCAAAATGTTGCAAAGTTACCCGTTTTCTAAGAGACCATGCAATAGAAAATAGTGAAAGTGACTCCATGAATAGCATTCTGACAGGCTTGAAAATCACAATACAGTAGTTTTCTAGGCTTCTTTAGTTATGGTATCAAATGTAGATAGTGAGAGATGATTTTCTGTGTACAAAGACTTTTCAGATAAATTTCTTGTTAATCTTCATCATGATAGAAACCATTCTCAGTTTCTGTGTTCTTGGAAAGGGAACAAAATGATTTAAAATAACATAAATTTCCTATTTTCACTGTACATGTTTATTTTTCCAGGGCAAAAATACGCATGCAACTGCCAGATTTTTCAAGAAACATTCAGCAAAACAAATAATTTTAAGCACCAAAATCAGGGTACAAAATATTCGCCATTAAATCATAACCCTAATGAATAGTAAATACTGATTTTTACTAAAAAGTTAAGAAAATGGAAGTGGGAGACATAAGGGAAAAGAATGCCTTCACCTTTAACTCATCATATAACGTGAAGCATATGTGAGGTCCCCATGGTTCAGATTCCACATTAGGCTGTATAAAAGTCTCAGTTGTTGAAATAAGAGTATAAGAAGACATAAAGTTGCTATAATAGCTCTATCTCCTCAGGGAATGGCTTACCACCGCCGTATGAACATGTGATTCTTCGTCTGCATGAAAACATGGTGGAGTAAACAAGCCCAAGGAAAAATAAGAAAAGAAAAAGAAAAAAACTTTTAAAAAGGTAAGATCCCTTTGAAAATGTATTCTAAAGCAAAACAGACGGTGATCTCCACTTATTAACTTTAATTGAGTTACATTGTTGGCACCAATATAAAAATTAACATAAAAGTCAGGCAAAAACCTATACCTTTAGTATACCGTATGTTCGGTTGCAAAGCTATATATAAAGGCCTTCAAAATGTGAATAAATCAAGTACATTTTCAATAGCAGCCTGACAGGCTATACATATACATCACAGATATATTCAATTAAGTACAATACAATTTTGAGATTCAGTCGATGGGAATAAAAATCCTTTATTAATACCTAGTAAAAATGAAATAGTTAAGTTTTAAATTTTAAGTACAAACAGTGAATGAAATTCAGTTCTTCTCTTTCTAATGAAGCAAGACTTGCTCTTTATAAGAGTCAAAACATACCACAACAGCACCAGTATATTAGAATGTGGTTGACCAGATATCCTAGTTCTGTATGACCTCTTTCCATAGAATAAAATGACATCTTGATTCTTTCAATTTGTACTCCCGCACAACTTTTTACTTGTGCTTAAATGTATGGTATCATTTTATAGTGATAGGGCCTAATTAGAATAAACAAAAATATTCTACAATAAATAATTCAGAATACAACCTTCTCGTACTATGTGAATTTTGTACAGATTGTGCTCACAGTCATTTCGTGCTTGAAGGATCACTACTTCCTTTGACTATGGAAAGAAGTGGAGACTGGGATCCCAAGGACGACTTTGGTCGAACTGAAGTTGATGTCACTGCTATACAATCCGAGGCCACATCTGCTGCCCATGTGGAACCTGAATTGGAAGGTCCAACTGTCCATGGTCGAGCAGGCAGCGTTGGAGCTTGCTGCTGCAAACCATTTCCATTGAGAGACTTTCGATTCTGCTGAAGAAGCTGTATGGAAGGAGACTGAAAAGATTCCTCACTGCTGCTAGTACTTACTGCACAGCTGGTGGATGTATCAGGAACATCAATGTCTCTGAATTTCCCTCTGCCTTCAAGGGAAGAAGGAAGGTTAGATGGAAGAAATGTAAATCCACTGGAACCCTGATGGTTAGCACTCATTCGACATACACTTTCACACTTTCTGTCCTCACCTTGCAGCAAATGACTCATTTCTTCACATTCATTTCCAGGTAAACAACTCTCACCAAGCACAAGAGTTGTTTCATCATACGAGAACTCTCTCGAAGCACTGGCTCCACTACTCTGATTGTCATTGTCTTTTATATCACTTACTTCACCGATACTACAGCCTTCCAGGCTCTTTGGGACTAGAGCTTGGTATGTACTTTCATTGTCAACCACAATGACCCGTTTAAGTACATTGTTGTCTCCACACTCAGCATGAGTGACTACCAAATTGGTTGGAACAGGAAGTGATCTTTCCTGTTGTTTCTCTTCACTTCTGCTTTTACTTGAACTCTTCCTCCTACCTTCATGAAAACCAGAATCTATGGTAATTGCACTCACTGACTCGTTGCCTCTGCGCTTCCCTCTCCCTGTATCTTCTGACGTGACAACACCGCAACATGTTTCTGACACCAAGAGAGATTCTTCTCTTGCAAGTGGTGGCTGAATGTTTGATGATAGAGCCACTTTTTCAGGGGCATTCTGGACAAATATCACTCGGTTGAAGGCCCTCCAACGCCGACACAAGTGTAGATAAGACTTGCACTGGATGTACATAAATACAAGGCCCCCAGTGAAACCTATTGCTACAACAATGAGCTTTGTCCAGAAAGGCCATTCCAGAAGACCTCTTTGAATTTCCTCTGCTGTGCGATCAATCAAGACGTAGAGAGACCACACAACACACGTCAGAGCCACTGCATGGAATGTGACAGAACAGAGAAGCTTGCGGCGTTCCACTCCAGACATCTCCAATGATTCCCACTGAAAAAACAAAATAATAATGATTAATCTTAAAGATCCTCATACTCACATATATGAGGTGTAATAAAAAAAATTAATCATGAAATGAACTTGACACATTCACATTACTTGAGCACTAAAAATATATAACTACAAAAATGAGATGGTTTCTGACACACAAACTTCATTTAAATTTGCAAATGGATTTTTTTCTGTGATTATTTACACATTTTAAAAAGCACATAAAGAATTCCAATGTACGATAGGACCTTGGACTGCAGTTTCAAGGGACATCATCACTTATCCTCCACTTCCCAGATGGTGTCCCCGATGTCAACTAACAGGTAGAAGAAGTTTAATTGAAGATGAGTGCTTAAGTCCCTCGAAACTGTAGTCAAGGTCAGTGTGTCAGAATACATCTCATTGTTATTTTGCATAATAATAACTTTGCTGTATAAACTTCATTAAATGTTAATATATGACTGTTTGCCCTGGTGGTGAAAATAATGGTTTCGATGAGTTGGTGGCAGCAAGGTTTGATATTTCTGAGTTTTAGTCATCAGTTAGGCAAAATGACTTTTCTATTTGAGTGGATATATTAAAGAGTTAAATAGAGAGAAACATGTCTCCGTATATTTAGGGGCAGTAGGGTCAGTTTTTATTTTGCCTTTCTTTTTGTCTACTTTGGTTTTAATTGCTTATTTTACAGTTTAAAGCCTTTTTTTGCCTGTTTTGGACTGCTATGGATTTTTTTCTGTGATTATTTACACATTTTAAAAAGCACAAAGAATTTCAATGTACGATAGTGAAAAAATGTTAGACAAATAATGATATGACAGATTCACATCACAAAAATATTTATTGAGGATCTTGTTCTCTGTAAGTACATTTATTTGTTTTTTGCGATGAAAACCGCTCTCTCTGACAGGTGGCTGGCTGACTATGACAGTTGAGAGAAACATTTTGTTGTTGCTTGTAAACAAGAAAAGTAGTAAGAAGTACTGAATGTGATAAATGAATTATTAAGGGTCGATTGTATAAACATCATTGACTGGAGGTCAATTATGATCTAAGTTCAGAAAATGATCTGAGTTCAGACTGGAGTTGTGTTGTATAACACTAATCCAGGATCAGCTGATTGAAGTTCAATTTTTATCCCAGTTCGTATATGAGCGTTTGGCAACATTGCAGAAATAGCTGAGTTTTGCTAGGCAAGAGCATTGTTACTCTGTTTTTCTTCATATTCAGACTATGTGTTATAGGAAAGGAAGGGAAAATATGACCGAAATTAAGTAGAAAGAGGATCGTTCCTCTAATTTTTACAAGGAGGACAAGGATGTCTTGAAATTGTCTTGGTAAAATATAAAGACTTTAGAGAATGCAAAAAGATGGATGCGATAACATCCGTGCAAAAGCAAAATGCGTGGAAAAATGTTCCCTCAGATTTCAGTTACGGCAATATAAATCAGTTTAACATATTCACTGTTACTGACATATAAATTCTTCGTCTCAAGAATTGTATAAAAGCAGAGATGTAAGATTAATTAGAGTAATGCTTTATGTAAAACACGAAGATTTTTGTTTTTCTGTTACAGTATGTGTGACATTCATGGAAACAGGTATTCCCCTGAAACTTTCCTGATCAATTTTAAACTTAAGAGCCCATGGATGGTTTTACCTTCCAATGTAAAATCTCAGCTCTGAAAGGATTCAGCGGTCACACAAAAAAACAGGCAGAAAAAGCATTTGCTCTAGACAGGCTAAAACACAGGGGGAGCCCAACAAATTTAATCATTTTTATCATCATGAAATATCTGTAAAATTGGAATGAGACGATAGTAATAACGCAAGCAATTTATAGAGGTTATGTTGTACAGTTATGTTACACTATATTATGAGGAGCCTAACATAGCCTATATATGCACAACTACGATATAGCTAGAAATGTCTGAAGTAGTCTTTTGAGTATTTTCTACATATTTATCATAACCACATGAACATTATGTTAACATTATGTTTATAATGACTGATCTTGTGTCTCAAATAAGAAAAAACCTTTTCAACTGAGATCAACAAGTTTGATCAGAGAAATTCTCCAGTCAAAACTGATCCCAGTTCAGTGCAAATTTATCTCAGACTGATGTTTATACAATAAAAATGTCCAAGTTCAGCAGGAACTGAGATCAGTTTCGCCTCTGATCTCAGATCAAACTGTTTATACAATCAGCCCTAAGTATATTAATAAAAAGTGGGAACACTCTCTGTTTAGACTTTTAATAAATACCTACTTTAATTATATTACTGCCTATTTTCAGTATTTAAAGTGAATTTTTGCCTGCCTATTTTAACTAAAATAAATGCTTGAACTTCCGAGCTTTAGTCATCACCATTCAGTGTAGAAATAAGACATAGAAGAATTACATCACAATAACCCTCTCCACCAAAACAGATGCACATGGAGAGATATCGAATGGGGCGTGAAAAAGAGTAATTTTTCTCCTGCAATCCTGGAACTAAACCAAGATGAGTCTACATTCCATTTTTCAAATCAGTGTTTATGAAAGTAGTAGGATATCCTTCAAACACAATACAAATATTGTATACATTCCACCTCCAGAGATACCATAGCTGGTACACCTGTGGAAGACTCATAGGGACTGCAATCCCCAGGGATCTACCAAATCACATATGAAAGCAAAGCTGTAGGTATCAGAAAGACTGGCCAAGCCACTACAAAATATATTGTTGTGTGGTGGTTGTTTTCAAATGGTTGCAGCTTGGTTTCACTCTATCAGTCACATGTACATAATATAGTATAAAGAATTAAATTGATTTGAGAAAGAAATTTTCACATGGCTAACACAACATTTTTTTAGCAAACCGAGCCAACATTTTTTAGTAAACTGAGTGAAACAAGAGAAAGAGCTCTGTCTAACACATTCATGATATGAATGTTCTTGCATTATATGGGTTTTCTTGGATAACTCGAGATCCCACAAATCCTTCACTCCAGGACTTTGTCCTGAAGGACTTATTTAAATTGCCTGAAAATTTATATACAGTATTATCACATTTATGCACCTCATGATAAATGGTGATGAGGATGACTAATAAAACTAATGCTAGTGGAAGTATGATGAATGAGTCCTGATTGATGGTGGAGCATTAATATTTGAATACTGATGACAGTTGATAAAAGTGGTTGATAACTGATGATTGATGATACTAATAACATGAAGACCATGATTAATATGATGATTATGATTACGAATTATGATTATAGTCACACCTGTACAACTTTAAGAGGAACTGGGGGCAAAATTTATGTAGACAAGTCGTCTTGAGGGCCACACCAAAATAACTTAATTTTATTCATATTAACTCAACTGGTTGGCTTATCATTTAGAAGTATAACCCATGAACATTATTGTAGTTATCATTGATTCATTCATAAATAGAAACAATTTTACAATAGTATGACACATAAACAGAACATGTTTTTTACAATAGACAGCTTTTATCACACCAGTTTTGGATGAAAATAATAGTAATACAATTTATTGAAAGAAAAGTCAGCTGATCTATAAGTTCAGAAGTTTCTAATATCAATAAGAATTATAGAGAATAGTCACTTATTTTTAATAATTTTCACATTTGAAAATGACATTAGGCGCCAACTGAGGCGCCCAAAATAATTATTGGGAGTACTCAGAGCCCCCCAATGATATTTATATAATACTTCCCAGTTCCAATAACTATAAAAAGGAACATTATAAAGAGATTGTCTGTGGTATGAGCTCTGACATACAGAGGAAAAGAGGCCACCCTTTTGTGGCACAACTTGTTAAGTTTTTATTAACCTGTTCTTATTAATCTTTAAGAAAAGTGATAGTGTTTTAACAATAAATAGTAATTAAACAGACTATGAGCAGATTGTTTACATTTATTAATTAATAATGTGTTTTGTAATGAAGAAGGACATAAACTATAATAAACTTGAATGTGATTTTCCTTTTCTGAGTGAGAACCCCCAATAAATTTTACAAGGCAGCACCTCTGACATTCACAAAGGTCAAACTTTCAAACATAGGCATGATCTGGAGACTTTAAGCTGGAGAAACTTTCACCATAAAGAAGACTGAAAAAGTTATTTAATTATTTGTTCTGGTTTTGAAGAAATAAATCAGCTTGAAAATCTCACAGTCCAAATTGAAACCTTAATGGTTGATTCTCAATATTCACTTTCAAGGGCTCGTTAAGAAGAAACAGATTGTCCTTTATGATTTCAGAATCAGGAAAAAATTATTGAATAATTATTTCAATATCATCATAAAATAAAAAAATTCACATCTACTTTCTTTGACAAGCTGGGAAACATGACAAATTCATGGTAACATATGCCGTTGATAATAATATTTATACAGTTTTCTTTTTTGCTCTGTGGGTTGCAGTAACAACTTCCAAGGGCTGCCAGACAGACAGACAGACTTGGTTATGATCATGATAAATAGAGGAAGACTATTAGATGATGGGTGATACTAAAAGATGTTTCTAATAATGCTACAACATCAATAAGGGGTAGTTTACATGATCACACTAGGTTTCATAGCTACTTTGATGAAAGTGAGTTCATAAAATTGATTGCACTCATTTCCTTCCAAACAAATTCCAGTGCACCCACAAGTTTCACCTTATTTTTAAAATTCAGTTGTTGAAATTCCATAAACAAGTTCGGACATCGTATAAATCCAGGAATTTTACAATGTCTACACTTCTTCACTTCATTTTACAAAACGTGAACCAGCTAAACATATGTTTAATCTCAAAACTCACTATAGTTTTGCAAAAAGTTGGAATCAGTCAAAACTACACAGTGTCAAAACTCATCTCATGCATGTGGATTAACGTTTAAAACAGCTGTGAAACTTAGTTACGACATCTAATTTCATCATGTAAACTAGTCTTAAGGTGATAACTTCTTAATGTAGGCCACCACATTAAAATGTTATACATAGTGCTACCCAAAAGTTCCCGAAATTCCTAACTGGCACACGACCCAGCGTTAGTACGAGAAAATGCATCTAGGTTGACACTTCATACATCCCTTGTGAGTCACTGTGCCAAACAGCTTCATTCTGAGTTCAAACATTTAGTATTTGTGAGCATTTTTTAATGTTGCATTTCTCTTACATTGCGATTTCACAATGATATGTGAGGAACTCTAACAGACTACATAAAATTTTGTTTCACACTCAGGAAAGTCTGTGACAATCTTGAAAAGGAAGTCTAGGTCATCATGAAGTTGATTCTGAAGATCCCAGCAGATCTACAGGCAATTCTGCTCTTGCTAGCACTCAGTAGTCTCGGAATAAATTTTTCCGCAGTTCTTACATTGAATTCATTAAACAAAATCCTCTGGCATGTGCCATACTGTGGTCCAACATCGCAGACATTTTCAATGGTCTGTCTGCCGATCTTGAAAGATCAGAGCCTGAACAGCAGTGAAATTTTCAGGTGTATTGCCAATTAAATGCCGTCCATAATGATCATCTTCATCAATTAAAGTTCAGTCATTTTTAAACTGCTTGATCCAATCGTAGGATTGAATCTAACTTGAAGCATCGATGTTCAGTCATTTTTAAACTGCTTGAATCACTTGTAGGATTGAATCTGGAGCATTGTCTCCAAACGCTTGGTTTAACATCTTATGCGTTTTTGCAACCGTTTTCCCGAGAATTGAAACAAACCTTTATGCAGACACACACTGCTCTCTCATATCAGTTATTGTAAAAATCACAATTTGAGCAAAAAGCAACAACATAAAAATGCTCATAAATACCAAATGTGTTCACTCAGAACAAAGCCATTTGGCACACTGACTGTCAAGAGGTATATAAAGTGTCAAAGAGTGGTATTTTTCATACTACCATTCGGTCACATGCTAGTTATGAATTTCGGGAACTTTTGGGTAGCACCTTGTAACTTACCTCACTAAAAGGTTTGATTTTACTCTGCATGATGAACTGGAATTTGCATAGTTCGCAGCTTCGTATATCCGAGGATTTGATCCATTGCTGCAGACATGCTTGGTGCACATACCGCAGCGATCCTGAACAATAGCATGGTGCAATGAGAGGAATCTCACTGTCTCCCTCACAGTGGCAAATTCTGAAAATATGCAATTAACATTAATATTAGCACATTGTATCAGTATTTCCGATCTTAACATCTATACATTCATTATTCTAGTATAAATGCACAAAAAGTATACATTGATGAGTCAGTTACTTGATCTATTTTTACAACTTTAAGTACAGAACTACAAATGAAACATGTTATACACAAATAAAATATACTAACACAAATGAAATGTGTTAGTACAGATATCAGTATCTGCAAATGAAACATATTAAGACAACAGAAACAATTTAGTACAATGAACCATCAGCTATTCATAAAATTTAAAATCAGAAACTCATCCGCACTAAGTGGCATGTGAAGTCATCAGTAACTTATTTACTTTACCCCTAAATGATTTTACTTTTAATATATTAATACATATATTGTAATGAGTCTACAGCCTTGCAGGGAAAGTTTACGATTATATCCGATAAAGAGCTGATGCAGAGCCATTTCCCTTTCACATATTTAAAAGAATACAATAGTTAGTTGGATATGATGGCAGGAGACATTAACATTCTTGATAACTGTGTTTAGCTTGGAAGACCGTTTGTGTGCGGGGAAGACCCTGCAGAAATGGGAGATTAGTTTTCATCATGGCATATTGAGAAGAACTGTATATAATTGTATATAGGAGTGATAGGAGTAGAAACAAAAGAAACGGGATTCAGTTTATAAGTATTTAAATGTGCAAACAAACGCTACCTATGCACCTCGTCTCCTCATCCTACTGGGAGGACTTATTTACAGGAGTGCAGCACCAAGAGGGACATTCTTTAAATTGCCACCTGGAATAGCTGAATCAAGCATCGCTAGGGTACGTATGGTAACAAAATGGTGTCAAAAGTGGATGCAGAACTCAAGCCTTTAGGTCATCGCCGATGTTGCAAGTGGCAATTGGCACTCATGCCGGGCACCGTCCATGCATCACCTATGAAGAGTGAAGAGACGTGGTGTGGTGTACGTCCAAGGACTCTGCAATGGCAGTGCAGGGAACAGTAATTTTGTTTCTTTTTTTATTATTGTGAGCAATGCATTGTTTTTCTTTTCAATTTCTTTTGGTGTTTTTTTATGAGTTTTAAATTTTTTCAATTTTTTGGGTATGATGGATGAGTGAACCTCAAGATATCACAATGCTTTTAAGTTAAGGAATTAATACGCCCACCTAAGATCATTTCATACCCCAGTGAAGTGCAGAAGTTGAGATGTCATCAACCAAATGAACTTTCAAGAGGCGAAAGATGCCTTGATGCAAAGGGTGGCACAGTTGGAGGATAGGGAAACTATCCTACAGCTTGAGAAAACTAGACTGAGCCAGACAGCCAGTGTCAACAAATCTAATTTCAGTCTGTTACCAAACATACCGACCTATGGGGGAGGCAGTTAGGAAAACATCCAAATATATATATATATATATATTTTTTTTTTTTTTTTTTCAAAATTAGATGGTGCAGCAGCCATTTCGAATTGGTCGGAGGAAGACAAATTAAGGGTGGTGAAACTCAAGCTAGTTGACCAGGCCTTGGAATATGCCATCAAGAATGAGACTTGCAGCTTAGCATCTACATATGAGGAATTGAAAACCAGACTCATAGATTGCTAGAAAAGTAAGACCACCACTCATTTCTATTGAGAAACGCTAGCTAACATCTGAATACAGCAAGGGGAGTACATCGAAGCTTCGCTGATAGGATACTCCACGTTTTTTACATGGGTGGTGATTTGAGCAAGTCTGCATAGCCAGCCGATTATAAATTCACCCTGAACTACAGCTGCTGCATCAGTTGCCACCAAGATTTCTGCCAGTGAATATCACCGAAGATCTCACCGCTGATGATGCCAGCCATAGATACAGGCGAAACGTACCTACCATCATCTGAAGGACCATAACTACATGGCCCGGAAAATCTTAAACATACATATACTGTATTTTGTTTCATACAAGCCTGTAATAATATAATTTATCATTAGCAGGTGCACTGTTTCTTAACATGCTTATTGCATGATTTTACAGTCTGGTGTTTCTATGATCTAATGAGACATTGTTACAATGTAAAAATTTGGAAGACTTTACTAAATACATTCCTGCCCCCCCCCCCCCCCCATTTGTTTGATTAAATGAAGTCAACAGCTGCATCATGAATAACATGTAGGTTTATGCATTTATTTCATTGTTAAATTTACTTCACTTCCCTTTTAAGTGACGTTGGATTTGGGCTTGTTCTTGAATGCCCATATACACCTATCATGACCAGGAAACATTTTTAACATGCTTTATTTAAGTATGGAGATAACTGCTTTTTTTTTATTGTTCACAGCACGTCCTTCAATGGAAAGTTTTAATGACACTGACCTTGTAGGCAGCAGTAACACTAGTAGCAAAGTGACATATTTTCTCCTTCTTTACACTTCAGAACAATTAAGGTTCGTGTTGAGAAATAATCCCAATTATTAAAACGGAGTACCGGTAATTCAAATACTTTGACAAGACAACTTACCTCAGAAAAAGATGGCATTTATTCATACAATAGTATTCTGTTAGTTACAGATATATCACTGTTTTACGATATTTCATGCTTTTTCTTAATGTTCATGACTGGCATTTCTAAGATGTAATGTTCCAATGTAAAAATTTGGAAGACATTACTGAATACATCCCCCCCCCCCATTTTTCATTTCATTGGTGGAAATACGAATTGAACCAGCATATTACAGATGGTACATGGGCAATGATGACTTGTAAAATTTATTGGGGGTGCTCACTTAGAAAAGGAAAATCACATTTAACTTGAATGTAACTTATGTTGAAAGTCCTACTTTATTACAACAAACAATATTACTACCGGTAATGCACATAAACACTTTGTTCATAGTTAATTTAATCAACAGTTATTGCATTATTAAGAACACTAGCACCTGAAGACTAATAAAATCTTGTTGCCACAGAAGAGTGGCAGTTTGCAAATTGTTTTCATTGCAAATGTCTGTCTGCAAATTTCATTTCCAGTGTTGAACTGACTTGCTATTTCATACAGATCTAATTGTATAGCTTCTACTTTGTGGGAATGAATAATTGCTACATCATTCATTTACTGTTGACCCATTGTAGACCTAGTGTAGAATTTAAGTCTACGGAGAGAGGAGAATGATCACACAGGAGTAGAGGTAGATATTGGTATTATAAGAACCAGTCTCATGAACTTAATAAGTTCTGGTAGCATGTTACAAAGAAAAGCTTCCTTTTGAAGTGCTGAACACCCCCAATAATTATTTTAGAGGTGCTGAAAATGTAAAACACTCCCAAAGTTGGCACCCCTATGCATGTAATGCAGAGATGAATATTCAGCTGGTTTTGAAGAATTTAACAAAAATGCTGCTTAATGCAAAAATTAGTATAATGACAACTCTGCTGAAAAACATCCATTAATTACGACTATATTTAATTTCTGTACTCTTCTTACTCTTTGACAGTTATCCTTCCATGAATCACTCAATATTACTTACACTCTTAATTTTAAAGGAAACTTACACTGTTTTGGGAGGAGGAATAATGATTTTTGTTTTCAAAAGCCTAATTCATTGTTTGATCCACTTTGTTTCTTGTTATAATTTACTAGCAGGTGCCTGCAGCTTCACCCGAGATAATTAATTTAAAAAATTAAACATTAAGAGCAAAATAATTAAAACATATTTTTTAACACTTTCTCACAAAGCCTTCACAAACTAATAATTATAATGAAACAGCTAAAAATCTGGCTTTGGAGTGCATTCCACGGTTAGAAAGTGCCACCTGGGAAAAAGAACTCAGATTCAAGTTCAATGGCCCAGAAAATCCATGCATAGTGAGTTCCATCCAAATCGACCAATATTTCCCCATTATCCCTCTTCCATCTATCCATGTTGAAAATTTCAGCTGTCTGCATGCCTTGACGTTATAAGCAAATGAATCAATGAGGCAAACTTACAAAATCGAAGTATTCGATAATTCCATGCTCTATTTCCAATTGTAATGACAAAAAAAGCAAGTCCACCTGAAATTGATTTGACAATTGAAATGTAATAGCAAAAACTGATGCTTCAATAGCGCAAAAATTCACGTTTTATGCCAATTTCACTAATAACTCGCAAGCGAAAGCAAAATTTAAAAATCAGGCTTCAAGAAGTATGTGACCATAGGCGTAACGAGGGGGGGGTTTTGGGGGTTTGAACCCCCCCCCCCCCATTGACTAAAAAAAAGGAAAATTGTATAATTTTTTTAAGTCTGCCCATAAATTACTTAATGCGTGGGAAGCTTAAAACTCGTTATTTTGAGTCTTAATTTTTAAAATTTTCCGGGGTAGGACCCCCGGAAGCTTAAAACTCGTAATTTTGCATCTTAATTTTTAAAATTTTCCGGGGGAGGACCCCCGGACCCCCCTCTCCCAGGGGGGTGTTATAACCCCCCCCCCATATGGTCGGCCTGGTTACGCCTATGTATGTGACCACCCTTCAGTCCATCTACCTTAAAAATGTCAGATCTCTGCGAGCAGTAGATTTGGCTAGGCATCATGCACAGACAAACGCACAAACACTACCTCTTATTATACAGATTAACAAAGAATGTTTAAACAACTGATGGAGGCTTTAATTTAGGTTTTTGAGTTCTTTAAAAGGATCAACCTGTGATACTTACTAAAATGACGTAAAAATCCTTTTTGTTTTTTTGTGCTTTAATTAACACCAGTTCCACGCTAATCAAAGAATGAAACTATTTTAGGTTAGGTGCATCTGGATGTCAGTAATGTGACTTCTGATGGTCCTGCGCATGTGCTGATATTTTTTTTGTTGTGAGAACATACAATAATACGCTTATTACACGTGACATGACGATATCATAATGACACTTATTTCAAAATTGTTTTTCATTTTGACATCGGTGTGGTATCGATTATTATCGAACATGGAACGATCTTGAGACTACAAGCTGAAAACTATGTATTAAATAGCCTGTATTTAAAATAATTCTGTGAATTCATTTTAATACCATACTAAAATGAATTCAATTCATGTTGTCAAAATTGTTGCCTAGAAATCAATCAAAAGGTAGCTTCGATTTGACCGAGGCCATGACCTGCCATCTCTCATAGAAGACAATCAGCAGATGCGAAAGGCATGGTGGGCTCGTTGCCGTTTGTTAGAGTGACTCTAAAATCTCAATTTAAACATTAGACTAAATGACAGGCACAAAACTTGAAAAGACCACAAATAGTGATCATTCTATTTGAAATTAATAATTATTTAAGGCATTTTTAAAAGGACCAAGAAACAGAAAATGACCCTTGTAATTTCAACTTTTTCCATTTCTTACTGTATAAGGTTCCAAAAAAACCTGATTAACAACTTACCTGCAGATATCATTGTTGTTAGAAAGTGTGGATGCCTGGGACGCACAACGTTCTGGTGGCCGTTGACTGTTAGTGGTGAAAACTGGTTCCTGGAATAAAAACGAATGGTATAAATATCTAATATTCAAGTTTCTGGCCATATGACACATACTACACTGTTAAAAAAATTGTGTAATCATGTCCTTGCTATTTAATAAGATGTCCTCAGTTCAATTTTGAGATCTGTTATGGAAAAATTTATCTCTTGTAGACAGGATCCCAGAATCTTCCCCCAAGTACAAACACTCATGCATCACACAATTAGGAAAATGTATCCTTACTCACAGGCATCCTAAAACAGAAAAAAAGACTACGATTTCACCAAACCAGATGGGTATACCACTAAACCAAAGAGATGGCACACAAACATAAGGATGAAAGAACTTTTGATTTGCAATTAAGGTAAAAATACACATTAGCAGAAGTTATTTAAATTATTTTTGCTTGTTAATTATTTATTTATTCTTGGGCAATATTTATCACATAAATGTTTTCGTAAGCCTAAGTTAGCTTGTGAAAATAAAGAACAAACAATCTTTTTTTGTGCACCATGACCTTTTCCCACAAAATCTAATACAAACACATAACATCTCACCATGTTGATGATTATGATGAAGATGGTTTACTCCTTTTAATTCCAAGTGGAACATAGAACCTCTCATAGAGGTTTCAATGCATAGGACTAATTTAGTTATGCTTATTTTCTGAGAGAGGGCCCTTCACCTCAACAACCCCAAGAAGAAACTAATTTTGTCCAGAGGCTTTAATTTAGGCTTGAAGTTCTTTAACCTGCTATAAATCTATGACACAGCTTCAAGTCCCTCCTGGAGGACCCATAACCTTCAGATTTAGAGGAGGACATGCTACTTAGACCGCCATGGCCGACTCAACTATGTTGGGTTGTTACTAACTACAAACATGACTGTTAGGTGATTTTTCATAAAATTAACATTATATGAACTTGTACATACAGTTCCCCCCCCCCCCCCCGACACCATAGCATCATGCATACATTTAGCTCTAGTTGTGACACTATATTGTACTGTAATTCTTGACACAGCTCTTAAGGAAATTAGTTCCAATGAAATGAAGGAAAAAGAAGAAAAAAAAAAGGAAGAAAAGCAGAGTTTACACAAGATGTGGATTACATCAACCACAGACTTCAGCTGGTGTTTACCCAGATGTGTGTTATGTTTCACACATTCACTGTGGGAGGTAAAGAATGTGTTGGGGAGTTACTACATTACAAAAAAGTCCAGAAATGAGTTATATTGTTACGGGTTTGCTATGGATTGGAAATACTTAAACAGAGAATAATAATACAATTTCAATCCAAAAGAAAAAAGAAATACAAGCATAAAAAAAATATTAGTTAAATATAAAGGCAGTTACACATGGAAAATCCAAAAATATGTATCTACTGTTTAGGCAATTTTTTGTTTTCGAACTGCATCCAAAAATAGCAATTTTATAAGTTCCTAAATTGATTTTTTGAATCTTTGGTTATTGTTATGCAGCTGGAAGATTGTGAGGATTTTACACACACCTGAAGAAGATTGTTGAAGAACAACTGAACTAAAAATTAAATAATATTAAACGAAATTAACATAAAAAATAAAAAAAACAAAAACAAAAAAAATCAAAGCAAATCAAAACTATTAAAATTATGAAGTAACATACTTTCCTTCTGCACATAAGAGTCAAACTAAATTTATTCCGTAAATTTATAATTTACACAAATGGCCGTAACACCTTCATGTGCCTAAAAATTGGAGAGCCTTAAACTCCAGGCAAGCTAAACAAGTGTCTAACTTAAGTGTCTAACTTGGGCTACGACTCAGTTCAGCTATAAAAAGCAAAAGCTGCTTGTATATAATATTGAACTCGCCATGAATAAGCCTTCTGCAGTTGTACAGTTTTTGTTGTTGTTGTTGTTGTAGAAATGATTTCACTTGATACTAGAGGAAACCCAGTAAGAGCACATAAATTCTGTTTATTGCTTATACAGTAAAAGATATGGACAGCGAATTATGAATAGTGTCATAACAATTTAGATCTATGTATATTCTGCATCTAGCAGAATCTAGATTCAGAAACCCATTGAATTCTGACAATGTAGGCCTACTTTTCATTCACACTTTGAAATATATTGATTGTAAGCAATGTATTATGACAGAAAGCCAAGTGGTTACAGGTCAACAATATCACTGTTCGACTTCTTCTTCTTCCTCCTCTTAATAAAAGTGTACCACTTCAATATTTTTTTCTTTCTTTTTTAATATAACATGAGCCTTCTGAACAATACATCCCTTACATGCAGTGTTAAGCCAAACAACAGCTTTATGCTTCCTCTACTACTCTTTAGTCCACTTACTTTGTAAGTTATAACAGTATTCTTGATGACCAAGTGGGTAACACCCTAAACTATTTGGAAGGATTCAAGTTCAAAATTGAATGGAGTTTTCGAGGTTATCCTCACTCACGGTGGCAAATGATAGGTTGGCATGTACGGTACTTACTCTTTAGTTCAGAAGTACATACTGAAACATTTCTCTGTGTGTTTTTGTGTCTGTGAAAAGTATATACAAGTATATCCAATATGTAATATGTACAGTATGTACACTATGTAATAGGTATCGTTGATAGATACACTAAGCACAGAATATACATACCACACAATTTTTACACAATTTATAATATACTAATAAAAAATTATTTTCTGTATTTTAATTTAATTTAATTGTGAATGAGTATGGTTGTGAATATCGGCATAATTAACAGATTAAGGGCAGAAATTGTAATTGTGTAAGCAGAAATATTCAGCTAGTTCTATTAATAGCTAGTCAATCTTTCAATACCATTACAGAGTATACCAATAACTTATACCTAAAAATGTCAGTCCTTATCACAGTTACTTCAAAGTCAAATGCACTTTAGCTTGGTCATCGTTAATACAAACAATGGCTTAACAAGGTCACAAACAAATGTATATGGACTTACAACACTGTCCTCTAAATTAGCTGGCAAATCAATAACATACAAACATGAGAGACCATTTGTAGATACCACGCACAATAGCAAAGATTAATAATTAACCTATTTTTTGTTTAACAATCTTTTTCAAAATTATTTATTTGCAGTTTTCACCAACTATATTTAAATTAATATTCATTTATCTTATGCTAAAATGTGATTAATCTCAATTTATTGCCCAAAATCGTTAAGCCTTTTCCATATTACATGGACTTAATATTCAGTATTTAAAGATCACCCGTAGGCCTAAGCATTATTTTAAAGAAAATAGCAACAAATTTTTCTTAGTGTAAATTAAAAGTAATGGGGTATGCTGTAGTGTAGTTAGCTGAGGCATTCTTTTACAAACCGAGAAGTTCCACAGTTTGATCCTTCATACAGTCATTGTGGTTTTTCAGTTGAACTAATCCTTCTGGCTATTAATTACTTAATTACCCAATGGCAATAGACATTTCCTCAGCAAGCTAAAGGAATATTATCTATTTTATGGAACACGAAGGTTCATTGCCGTGCTTACCTGAGCCCGCCATTCAACCCTTATTCTGTGCTAACTCTATCCACTCATCCCTTGCAAATTCTACTTCCCTTAAATCTATTCTAATGTTGTCCTCCCACCTACGTCTAGGTCTTCCAGGTGGTCTTTTCCCTTCAGGTCTCTCAGTCAATACTTTTGAGATACACCTATGTCTTTCCTCCCCCAAGCGTGCAACATGTCCAGCCCATTTCATCCTCCGTGATTTAATTATCCTTACTGTATCCAGTGACGAGTACAGGTTATGAAGCTTATTTATGTAGTTTTCTCCAGTCCCCATTCTCATCTCTCTTAGGCTATTAATTACACTGGGCAACAAAAAAGAAACTTTTTTTTTGTCTCAGAAAGAAAAATATGTGATTCTGATAGCATTTCTTCTCCTGAATTCAAATATGATATCGGTTTTTCTCCATCACGCAAGGTTTCCGAGAGACAAGCATTTATAATTTCAAACACTTTAATATTTTCTACAT
The DNA here is from genome assembly GCA_964059195.1 of Ectobius pallidus. Taxonomy (NCBI): domain Eukaryota; kingdom Metazoa; phylum Arthropoda; class Insecta; order Blattodea; family Ectobiidae; genus Ectobius; species Ectobius pallidus. The sequence goes on along the minus strand of CAXKWD010000002.1, from coordinate 81,327,723 downwards.
TCTTAAATACACAATATCCGAACATTCTGACTCACCTAGAAAGTAATAAATTACGATTTTCTGCTATATTTCGCCTGTGGAGCATCCCTCTTGATGGTCCAACAATAATCGGCCAGCATATTAGGATTCCATTTGCCTTGATATCTCTTTTCTATAGCTGAAATCTCCTGATGAAAGCGTTCCCCGTGCTCATCGCTCACTGCGCCAAGATTTTCTGGGAAGAAATTTAGGTGCGAGTGCAGGAAGTGAATTTTTAAGGACATATTACAGCCCAAATTTTTATAAGATGTTATAAGATCATTAACAATATCACGGTAATTTTCCGCCTTTCAATTTCCCAAAAAACTGTGAGTTACTTTTTTGAATGCTTGCCAAGCTGCTTTCTCCAGTGGATTCAATAGTTCCTCAAACTTCTCATCATGCATTAGTGATCGTATTTGTGGACCCACAAATATCCCTTCTTTAATTTTTGCTTCACTAATTTTAGGAAACTTCTGTTTTAAGTACCGGTACATGAAACCAGGAGTATTGACCATGGCTTTCACGAAATTCTTCATCAATCCTAGTTTGATATGTAAGGGAGGTAGATACACATTTTTAGGATTACACAATGCGTCATGTTTCACATTTTTCTGTCCAGGAATGAATGATTCGCGTTTAGGCCATTCTTTTCTGATGTAATGTTTTTTTCTGTCCCTACTATCCCAAAGACACAAAAAGCAACAGTACTTTGTGTAACCAAGCTGCAGACCAAGAATAAGTGCAATTACCTTCAAATCACCACAAATATTCCATTCATACACTGCATATTGAAGCTTTGCCAATATAAATTGAAAGTTTTCATATGTTTCTTTCATACTAGCAGAGTGAGCCACAGGTATTGATGGGAATTTATTTCCATTATGCAGAAGCACTGCTTTTAAACTTGCTTTGGAGGAATCAATGAACAAGCGCCATTCTGTTGGGTTATGTTCAATACCAAATGTCTCCATAAGAGAAGAAATGTCATTACAAAACACTAAGACATTTTCTTCAGAAAAATAGCCTTTAAATTGAGAATGACGACTACGATAAGTACATATCTTTGTTAAGTGGAGGGAAAGGAAATAGACATTAAATCCATGTCTGGGATATTAATACAAGTAAGAATCAGCTTGAAAAATTTTATGTCATAACCGGGATTTGAACACGGATCTTCAGCTTAACGCGCTGATGCTCTACCATTGAGCTACCATGACAACATGCCAGTACAACATCAAATTCCTCAACTGATTCAGATTACAAGGCAACCCACGGGAGGTTTCTCCGTTGAGAACACACATCCAATGGTGTCCTACATTTGTAGGTACTTTGAAGCCAAGTTATTATTTATATACTATTAATTAAGTGGAGGGAAAGGAAATAGACATTAAATCCATGTCTGGGATATTAATACAAGTAAGAATCAGCTTGAAAAATTTTATGTCATAACCGGGATTTGAACACGGACCTTCAGCTTAACGCGCTGATGACAACATGCCAGTACAACATCAAATTCCTCAACTGATTCAGATTACAAGGCAACCCACGGGAGGTTTCTCCGTTGAGAACACACATACAATGGTGTCCTACATTTGTAGGTACTTTGAAGCCAAGTTATTATTTATATACTATTAATTAAGTGGAGGGAAAGGAAATATACATTAAATCCATGTCTGGGATATTAATACAAGTAAGAATCAGCTTGAAAAATTTTATGTCATAACCGGGATTTGAACACGGATCTTCAGCTTAACGCGCTGATGCTCTACCATTGAGCTACCATGACAACATGCCAGTACAACATCAAATTCCTCAACTGATTCAGATTACAAGGCAACCCACGGGAGGTTTCTCCGTTGAGAACACACATCCAATGGTGTCCTACATTTGTAGGTACTTTGAAGCCAAGTTATTATTTATATACTATTAATTAAGTGGAGGGAAAGGAAATAGACATTAAATCCATGTCTGGGATATTAATACAAGTAAGAATCAGCTTGAAAAATTTTATGTCATAACCGGGATTTGAACACGGATCTTCAGCTTAATGCGCTGACGCTCTACCATTGAGCTACCATGACAACATGCCAGTACAACATCAAATTCCTCAACTGATTCAGATTACAAGGCAACCCACGGGAGGTTTCTCCGTTGAGAACACACATCCAATGGTGTCCTACATTTGTAGGTACTTTGAAGCCAAGTTATTATTTATATACTATTAATTAAGTGGAGGGAAAGGAAATAGACATTAAATCCATGTCTGGGATATTAATACAAGTAAGAATCAGCTTGAAAAATTTTATGTCATAACCGGGATTTGAACACGGATCTTCAGCTTAACGCGCTGATGCTGTACCATTGAGCTACCATGACAACATGCCAGTACAACATCAAATTCCTCAACTGATTCAGATTACAAGGCAACCCACGGGAGGTTTCTCCGTTGAGAACACACATCCAATGGTGTCCTACATTTGTAGGTACTTTGAAGCCAAGTTATTATTTATATACTATTAATTAAGTGGAGGGAAAGGAAATAGACATTAAATCCATGTCTGGGATATTAATACAAGTAAGAATCAGCTTGAAAAATTTTATGTCATAACCGGGATTTGAACACGGATCTTCAGCTTAATGCGCTGACGCTCTACCATTGAGCTACCATGACAACATGCCAGTACAACATCAAATTCCTCAACTGATTCAGATTACAAGGCAACCCACGGGAGGTTTCTCCGTTGAGAACACACATCCAATGGTGTCCTACATTTGTAGGTACTTTGAAGCCAAGTTATTATTTATATACTATTAATTAAGTGGAGGGAAAGGAAATAGACATTAAATCCATGTCTGGGATATTAATACAAGTAAGAATCAGCTTGAAAAATTTTATGTCATAACCGGGATTTGAACACGGATCTTCAGCTTAACGCGCTGATGCTCTACCATTGAGCTACCATGACAACATGCCAGTACAACATCAAATTCCTCAACTGATTCAGATTACAAGGCAACCCACGGGAGGTTTCTCCGTTGAGAACACACATCCAATGGTGTCCTACATTTGTAGGTACTTTGAAGCCAAGTTATTATTTATATACTATTAATTAAGTGGAGGGAAAGGAAATATACATTAAATCCATGTCTGGGATATTAATACAAGTAAGAATCAGCTTGAAAAATTTTATGTCATAACCGGGATTTGAACACGGATCTTCAGCTTAACGCGCTGATGCTCTACCATTGAGCTACCATGACAACATGCCAGTACAACATCAAATTCCTCAACTGATTCAGATTACAAGGCAACCCACGGGAGGTTTCTCCGTTGAGAACACACATCCAATGGTGTCCTACATTTGTAGGTACTTTGAAGCCAAGTTATTATTTATATACTATTAATTAAGTGGAGGGAAAGGAAATAGACATTAAATCCATGTCTGGGATATTAATACAAGTAAGAATCAGCTTGAAAAATTTTATGTCATAACCGGGATTTGAACACGGATCTTCAGCTTAATGCGCTGACGCTCTACCATTGAGCTACCATGACAACATGCCAGTACAACATCAAATTCCTCAACTGATTCAGATTACAAGGCAACCCACGGGAGGTTTCTCCGTTGAGAACACACATCCAATGGTGTCCTACATTTGTAGGTACTTTGAAGCCAAGTTATTATTTATATACTATTAATTAAGTGGAGGGAAAGGAAATAGACATTAAATCTATGTCTGGGATATTAATACAAGTAAGAATCAGCTTGAAAAATTTTATGTCATAACCGGGATTTGAACACGGATCTTCAGCTTAACGCGCTGATGCTCTACCATTGAGCTACCATGACAACATGCCAGTACAACATCAAATTCCTCAACTGATTCAGATTACAAGGCAACCATCCAATGGATGTGTGTTCTCAACGGAGAAACCTCCTGTGGGTTGCCTTGTAATCTGAATCAGTTGAGGAATTTGATGTTGTACTGGCATGTTGTCATGGTAGCTCAATGGTAGAGCATCAGCGCGTTAAGCTGAAGATCCGTGTTCAAATCCCGGTTATGACATAAAAATTTTCAAGCTGATTCTTACTTGTATTAATATCCCAGACATGGATTTAATGTCTATTTCCTTTCCCTCCACTTAATTAATAGTATATAAATAATAACTTGGCTTCAAAGAACCTACAAATGTAGGACACCATTGGATGTGTGTTCTCAACGGAGAAACCTCCCGTGGGTTGCCTTGTAATCTGAATCAGTTGAGGAATTTGATGTTGTACTGGCATGTTGTCATGGTAGCTCAATGGTAGAGCATCAGCGCGTTAAGCTGAAGATCCGTGTTCAAATCCCGGTTATGACATAAAATTTTTCAAGCTGATTCTTACTTGTATTAATATCCCAGACATGGATTTAATGTCTATTTCCTTTCCCTCCACTTAATTAATAGTATATAAATAATAACTTGGCTTCAAAGTACCTACAAATGTAGGACACCATTGGATGTGTGTTCTCAACGGAGAAACCTCCCGTGGGTTGCCTTGTAATCTGAATCAGTTGAGGAATTTGATGTTGTACTGGCATGTTGTCATGGTAGCTCAATGGTAGAGCATCAGCGCGTTAAGCTGAAGATCCGTGTTCAAATCCCGGTTATGACATAAAATTTTTCAAGCTGATTCTTACTTGTATTACATATCTTTGTATTCTTTTGAAGAAGATTCCATCCTTTTAGCCGGGAACCAAGCATTTCAGACTGGTTTTTGGATAATTTTAAATCTCGTATGAGATCGTTAAGATCCTCTTGTGTCAATAAATGAGGCTCAGATGAACAGCTTTGTTCAAAAGTTGTATCACCAAAATCTGTTTCTTCTTCTTCCTTACTTCCATCGGAATCTGACATCTCTTCATCTAATGTCACATGTTCTGGAGGCTTTGGTATGGGCAATTCTTCGCTGTGTGGAACTGGTCTCATTGCAGATTGCAAGTCAGGGTACACCACTGTATGTTTTGATTTTGACGTAATCCCTTTAATGTTTGTTAAGCAGAAATAACAGTCAGAGGAGTGATCTTTGGGTTCCCTCCAAATCATAGGGATAGCAAATGGCATGTGGCGTGTGCCATTCTTCCATGCAGTGAGAAGCCTACTACACGATAAACAACAGATATGTGGGGCCAAGGTCCTTGTTTGGTCCCCCACTTTACACCCAAAATAAAGTTCATAACACTTTTTACTAATGGAGTAAGGTTTCGCCTTTGGGACTGAGCGTCACTTCACCACATATATAACAAAAGTTGTTAGGATGATTTAAACAAGCTCTAGGCATTTTGTAACTAACAACAAATTAAAAGAAATAAATTTGTAAATATGTAATATACAATATACAGTAATCCAGACACAATGCACTCACAATTACGTGTTTACTGGTTCACTGCTCTCTCACAACTGACATCATTGTAATGAATGCATGCATGATCATGTTTGTGCCTGTCTGTACAGTCTGAACTTGCACAACAGTAGCAACGGTACCATTTGAGTTAGCTCATTTGGTTCCATCACATTTACAATGCTCTAGGAGTTTTTATTTTACAGTGGACAAATGGCCGTTTATTAAAAAAATATATTTAAATCCATTAATTGAAATTGAAATTTAAAAAAAAACTGTGGGTGATGGAGAAATTCCGAATACATATTTGAAAACATGATAAAAAACTGCATTAGGTACAACTATTGATACTCATGAGACAAAAATCATGTTGACCAGTGTTATCTTTACAAATTCAAACTGTCCACTAGTGCACAGTTTCAACCTCTAAAATTTTCAAAGACTTTTCTGTCCGCAAAACCACCAGTGTGCAAAGGACACAATTCAAGAGTTCATGCAAAGAGTTATGATGACATATTGGAAAGTGTCTGATTAGTGACCTTGGACTATCTCCTGAAAAAGATTTTATTGTTGAAAGAAAATAGTTTGGTCTTCAAACTAATTCTTTGCTATAGTTTTTGTATTTAAAAATGACCAAACTTAGATGTAACATGGCTGATGGCTCTATCTAAACTGAGACCAGAGTAGATGGAAAACACTGATAGCAAATGACAGGAATTGGAAAATTCTCTCTCAGTTATCATGGCAACCAGCTGTCTTGACATCCATCTTATAATGCAGGAACAGATACCAGTACTGCAGAAATCTTTCTGGGTTCACCAAATTGGGTATCATTCAAAATATTACAAATTATTGTTATTGTTATTGTTGTTATTGTTGCTATTATTATTATTACTATTATTATTATTATTATTATTATTATTATTATTTACTAAGATTTATAATATACTTATTGATTAGTGAAAGTAACATGAAGGAAGATGTCCATGAGCCTATATTCACACACTCTCCCTGTTCTCATCACATTTTTTTAAATCCTCATGCTGGCAACCACAGGTGAAAATGAATATACTGACAGAGGTGCATGTGAATGAGTGTGAATCCCACACTCACGTTCCTCACATGATGCTGGACCATTGACTGACTTTGCTCAGCATAGGCAAATCAAATGTCAGGGACCCAAAAGTTTGAAGAACAGTCAGTTTACTTGAAAAGCAATAGTAAATAAAAACCAATGTTGGTTTCTGGATAGTTTTGACATGACATTACACCTCAGAGTATTTTCATGTAATCTGAAGCCATAGTTAAGGGGTGTCCGCCACCGTGGGTGAGTTGGTAGCGTGAATACCAGCCACCTAAGCGGCCCGGGGATTTTACAGGGATGTGAAGTTTCCTTCATGGGTCAGGACTGCATATTGTCTCCTCATTCCCATCCCGCGAAAGGAATGGCCACCCTACACGGTATCCTCCGTGACCCAATAACTTTATCTTTTTGCTAAGTTATCCCAAAATAAATATTTGCTCTAAATTGAGCACCTGGATTTGCTTGTATACTGTTCATAATAATAACCGAATAATGAACTCTACTGTGGGCCTTAAATCCTTACAGATAGGTGGAATGTCGGGTGGGTGCACGTGGGATTGAGTTTGGGGGGGGGGGGGTGCCTGACGAAATCTTGCCCCGGGCGCCAACAAACCACGCGACGGCCCTGGTGACAAGTATAGTAGAGTTCTGTTTAGGAAAGAAACTAAGCTTGGAAATGGTGCACAAAAGAAAGTGATTAGGTACTTAACAGTATTGATATTTATTCCTATTACTATATTTTTTTCCAAGCTTTATCACGTTATTTTCTACTTTAATTTGATAATCCAAAAACTGACTCTCAGTCCTAATTAGTTTGGATAACTGATGTTCCTCTGCAGTGCTGAAGTTGGAAATTTTGTCTAGGGGGAATCCATAAATGTATATGCAGGTATATATTTTTCATTTTATCATACCAAACACTATAATCAAATTACCTTTTTTAAACTAATAACATAGAAATTATATTACAATATAACAACAACCAATGCAAACAACTTTGTTGCGTAAGCATTGTGCAATCGCACAACTGTTGCAACAAGAACAATAATGGTTCGTTATTAAAAAAATGTGTTTCCAAAATATACACTGATTTCATATGTACTATTTTCTCCCTGAATTTATGCCACAACAATGAAGAGTAGATTTTTACTTTGCTGGAGTGTTCCAACACAACATCAGCACTGCTCCTCTGTACTAAAATAAACTATCTCACAATTCTAAAGGAGGTAGTTCCTACTATCCAATATGGAAGTGGAAAGCCACATCCATCTTCTTGATGGTGTCACTGATAAGGAAATAATTCCTTCATGTAGTCTTAAGCAATGATTTAAATTTCAGGAACAATAGGAATCTGAAGCTGAAAACTAATACGACAATGTTTTGCCTCCTTCTAGCAGCATTTAAAATAATTCAAACGAAAGAGTATGTTCAAATATTAAAAAAATAATATAATACAAACAATAATACTTATTTACAATAGTGGATAAAACAATCCCCTCCAACACACAACGTTTCAACCTGCCCTCCAGGCCTTTCTCAAGTGTACTGAATTGTTCTACTAACAGTTTACCCAACTTATATAAGTTGGCTAAAGTGTTAGTAGAACGTTTAACGGACATACAGAAAAATAGAAAGTGGTCGATAGATAATTCATATGAAGCAAAAAATGTTTTGGATGAAATAAAGGTGGAAGGCGAGCTATGCATGTTCAGTTTGGATGTGTGCAACCTATACCCCAGTATACCGAGAGAACTAGCGGGTGACTGCCTAATTCAATGGCTAACAGAAAAGGGCATTGACAGAATCGTAGCCAACGAATACTATAGGTGGTACGAAGTCTGTACTAACCATAATGTTTTTCAATTTAATGGATTGGTATACCAACAGAAGGAAGGCCTCAGTATGGGTAACCCGATTTCTGGGTTTATAGCAAATATTTTTATGCATTACATTGAGAATCCTATTATCGACAAATACTCTAATGATTTAGTTACCTACATGAGGTATGTGGACGACATTTTTGTAATTACTAGGGGTGAAAAGGCAGAGTAAATGGCTGTGGATTTCAATGATTGTCACCCCAGATTAAAATTTACATATGAAAAGTCGGTAAACAAGTGCATGCATTTTCTGGATTTATGCATAAAAATGGAGGACACTGGAATTAGGGTGGGGGTATACAGGAAGCCCAACCAAGGTGAGTTTTATATACACAAAAGATCTTTTGACCATCACACTACTAAAAACAACATATGGCGCAACTTCGTTATTCGTGCACACAGGTTGTGCAATAACAGTTGTGATTTGGAAAAATAAAAGAATGAAATTATAAAACTTGCCATTAAAAATGGATACAAAGAAAACAAGATCCGGAAGATATGGAGGAACGTAGAAATGGGTAATGCTGAGGGTAGTGATGGAGGTGGAGAGAAAACACGGGACTTGAATAGAAGATATGTGTCTGTTAATTATATTCCTGGTTTGAGTGAAGGCATGTGCAAAGTGCTAAGGAAATATGACCTGATACCAGCATACAGGCCTATAAGGACCATTGGGAACTTATTTGCACAACACAAAAAATTTGGTAGCACCAGGGACAAGGAAAAGATGGAAAAACCGGGAATCTATGCAATTTCTTGCAATGATTGTGAAGGGATATATATAGGGGAATCAGGCAGAACATTTAGTGTAAGACTACGTGAGCATGAAAGAGATATAAAAGACAAAAAATGTTGTACAGGGTTAAGCCAGCATATGATTAAAGAAGGACACAAAATGGGCGAATTAGAAGTGGTGAAGATAGAAGCCAACCGCTTAAGGAGGAAAATTGGTGAAGCTGTGACTATCATTGGAAGGAAGGATAATTGCTTTAATAATTATGAGGGAGACTTAGGGGAACAGTGGATTAATGTGATTAAGAACTTAAATAGAACATATAGAGTTCCAAGATTTCCCTGTCCAAGATCAATTTATGATAATAATTTTGATATCCCGAGGGAATGGATAAATGAGCATTTCAGAGATAACACGTTTAGGGAGCGGGAAGCAGAAAACGGTGGAGACTGTAATGAACAACAACAACAACAATAGTAACAAAAAACAACAAAACAAAACAGTAACAACAAAAAGGTGCTACATAGTTACGGCAGTTTGTTTATGATTTTTTCAATTCAGTACACTTGAGAAAGGCCTGGAGGGCAGGTTGAAACGTTGTGTGTTGGAGGGGATTGTATTATCCACTATTGTAAATATGTATTATTGTTTGTATTATATTAATTTTTAATAAAATCATAGTGGAAAGAATAGGACCGTAAATTATTTTCAATTGAGTATGTTCAAATAGATTAGTGAACCTTTTACTTTAAATATGTCCCACATTTTATGGTTTCAAAGTTATTCTTGTCAGATAACTTAGTCAGGGGTGCCCACAGGGGGGGGGGGTTAAGACGCAGACTGCGTCATTGAAATTTCTGGGGGGGGGGGGGGCAAAATATTATCATTTATGAATTTTCTGGGGGGGGGGGGGTTGAAAATTGTTGCAAAATTAGAGTCTTATATGTTAAAAATAAAAACAGTCAAGTTCTATAACTCAAAAGGTCTCTTCTAATTCTTTATAAAAATAAAGATGAAGAATTTCGACAGCCATGGGTGCCCATACCCGGGGCGGGGGGGGGGGGGGCGGCGCAAGGAAAAAAATGTATATTAATAATTATTATAGTCAGGTGTTTTTCTTTTGAGACAATTATTTGAATTGCAGAAGTTTTACCAAATCGACAACATGGAAGCAGAATCCACAGTGGATTAGGAAAGGGGGGTTCAGGGGGTTTGGACCCCCAAAAGTCAAAACCTAAAATTCTATATTTGTATTAAAAAAAAAATATTTATTTAATTAAAGAAGATTTGTTGGTGTATCAAATATGATATAGCAGTTATTTTATTTTCCTAACATAATGAGTAGGCCTATTATGTCCACTGTTCCATGTGTTAATTCAACTTTTTTTATAAATAGTAATAAGTATTATAACTTAGGTACAATTTCTTGTTTAAGTTGCCATGTCTTAGAGTACAGTAAACAAATTTGCTAACTAGTTTTTCAGTGCTAAAATAGCGTAAAATGTGATTTTCATTAGTTCAATATTTAAAAATTTCCCAAGGGTGGACACCCGACTTAGGTAACATTCTCTTGTTTACATTGGTATGTCTTAGAGTATGGTAAACAAATTTCCTAACTAGTTTTTTAGTGCTAAAATAGCGTAAAATGTGATTTTCATTAACTCAATATTTAAAAATTTTCCAGGGTGGACCCCACTTAGGTAATGATTTCTTATGTACATAGGCATGTCTTAGAGTATGGTAAACAAATTTCATAACTAGTTTTTCAGTGGTAAAATAGTTTAATATTTAAAAATTTTCCAGGGGTGGACATCCGACTTAGGTAACATTTTCTTGTTTACATTGGCATGTCTTAGAGTATGGTAAACAAATTTCCTAACTAGTTTTTGAGTGCTAAAATAACGTAAAATGTGATTTTCATTAGTTCAGTACTTAACAATTTTCCGGGGGTGGACCCCCCGCTTAGGTAATGATTTCTTATTTACATTGGCATGTCTTCGAGTATGGTAAACAAATTTCCTAACTAGTTTTTTAGTGCTAAAATAGCGTAAAATGTGATTTTCATTAACTCAATATTTAAAAATTTTCCAGGGTGGACCCCACTTAGGTAATGATTTCTTATGTACATAGGCATGTCTTAGAGTATGGTAAACAAATTTCATAACTAGTTTTTCAGTGGTAAAATAGTTTAATATTTAAAAATTTTCCAGGGGTGGACATCCGACTTAGGTAACATTTTCTTGTTTACATTGGCATGTCTTAGAGTATGGTAAACAAATTTCCTAACTAGTTTTTGAGTGCTAAAATAACGTAAAATGTGATTTTCATTAGTTCAGTACTTAACAATTTTCCGGGGGTGGACCCCCCGCTTAGGTAATGATTTCTTATTTACATTGGCATGTCTTCGAGTATGGTAAACAAATTTCCTAACTAGTTTTTTAGTGCTAAAATAGCGTAAAATGTGATTTTCATTAACTCAATATTTAAAAATTTTCCAGGGTGGACCCCACTTAGGTAATGATTTCTTATGTACATAGGCATGTCTTAGAGTATGGTAAACAAATTTCATAACTAGTTTTTCAGTGGTAAAATAGTTTAATATTTAAAAATTTTCCAGGGGTGGACATCCGACTTAGGTAACATTTTCTTGTTTACATTGGCATGTCTTAGAGTATGGTAAACAAATTTCCTAACTAGTTTTTGAGTGCTAAAATAACGTAAAATGTGATTTTCATTAGTTCAGTACTTAACAATTTTCCGGGGGTGGACCCCCCGCTTAGGTAATGATTTCTTATTTACATTGGCATGTCTTCGAGTATGGTAAACAAATTTCCTACCTAGTTTTTCTGTGCTAAAATAGCGTAAAATGTGATTTTCATTAGTTCAATATTTAAAAATTTTCTGGGGATGGATCCCCGACCCCCTTTTTGGGGGTATTCCAAGCCCTCCCTCGGCACTTCCGACCCTCCCCGCAATTATTTTCTGGCTACGTCATTGTTGCACTTATTATAATTATTACTATAATGTTACAAAGTGGTCCAAGAAGTTAAAGCTACAAAAAATAAATTAATTAAAAAATTGCCCCCCTATAAAATATCATATGGGCGCCCTTGTCGACAGCCTATTGGGTTGGGGGTGAGCAATGAAGTTTGGGGGGTGAGCAATGAAGTTTGGGGGGGTGAGTCATGACGTTTGGGGGGGTGAGTCATGACGTTTGGGGGGGGGGCACCCCTGCAATAGACACAGTTTCAGTCTTGAAAATTTAACCCACTGCTACAAAATAGACAACTCTCATTCAGTTATTAAGATTTTCCCCCTTCCCCCAAATTACAGCAACAGCTAAAAAAAATCTGAATTATATATGTAAGAAGGTTAAACTTTTGTTTTGGTACTCTCCTTTAAACTGTTATGTGGCATGTATTCTATTCTTTTCTGTGGCTTTCACGTTTAAGCAATAAATCTTTACTTATACTCATTTTATAATTATGCAATGTTGATAATATTTAGGTGTTCTTTATATTATTTTGCACATTTAAAAATCAAGGGTCCATATTTTGCTACATTTATTGAGAAGTTTTAGGCCATATTTAGCCATTTTTATTACATATAAATCCTTTAATAAACCACTTGTTATACCTTCCTCCCCCCCCAAAAAAAAGTACAATGTAAGCAATACTTGGGTGGAATTTTAAGAGAGAAATGGAAAGATCCATACTTAAGAGTAGAGAAAGTAAGAGTATTTCACACCAGACCTATTTTTCCAATTCTGACAATATGTACAAAGAATTAAAATAAAAAATCCTCACTAATAGTAACATTACAAGTACATACTAGGCAAAACATTAACTAACCAGAAATTGCATTATCACAGCCCACTGCTATTTATAAAAGACAAGCCAAAAAATACTAGTGTTACATCCAGAAACAATCAGTTCCGGTTCTCCAAATCATGTATTCAACTTTTACACTTTAAAAAGTTGAAAATCCATGCTCATAATATATTCATATAAACAACAGGGAATTACATTTCAAGGATCTGTGACATAAGCCAAAGGAAATGACACCTGAACTAAATGGAATTCTTCCCACAGTCCTACAGCCACACCCCTGGGAAACACCTCAGTCTGAGCAGACAAATATACAACCTATTCCCAAGTTCCATTCAAAATTTCAGCAGCTAACAATGGCGAATATTTTTTTAATGGAAAGTGTTTATTTATTTGTTATTTACTAAACCTCTCAGCTATGATAAATCATTCAAGTTTGTTCCCAGTCTCTTCACACTTCTGCTCTATAGTCAAAGGTTATGTTAGTAATTAATTCCAAATTGGCGAACTCTAAGTAAACTATTAAACTCAGATTGGCTAGCTATGAGCTCCGAATTTGTGATCTCATGAACGAGAGTCTGTGATGTTACCACCAGGGCCAACCCATTCAGTAGAATGGGAGAATAAAGAAGAAGAAGAAGAAGAAGAAGATCATCACTATCCAGATAAATATATGGAAGTGATATAATTATGCACTACAATGCAACTACAATGCATGATCCAACAGCCAACCAACTACAGCCAACCGATTCTACAGCACAACAAACAAGGGTTGGAAGTTTAATAGTGGCAACACATTATAAAATCAAGGTGAATTACGGGAAGTTAAGATTGCTTTTGTTGGATGTTGGTTAGATGTTCAGCATACTTCAGAGCAAATAGGAGCCTTCTATCACTATGAATACCTTCACAGTAAATTCATTTTAGACCTGTTTATAGAGCCAGCTCAATTTCTTCTGGTTACTGTGAAGGCTCCTATTTGCTCTGAAGTATGCTGGATATCCAACGAACATCCAACAAAAGCGATTTGAACTTCCTGTAATTCACTTTGATTCTATAGATGCGTTGCCACTATTAAACTTCCAACCCTCGTATAAAGCACAGACGATATGACCACCCCACCTCAGTTTACAACAAACCAACCCAAAAAGCCAAGATATTATAACACTGCAAATGATTCCATAGTTGCAGGTTTTGCCCTTTGTAAAAAAATAAAATAGAAACAGCTGTATAACGAGCATATACTGTTTTAACATCAAAGTTACAATTGCCAACAAGCGAACTGCAACATGATTTTTGTGCTGCATTAAGAAATGCACAATAATTTATACACATAAGCATACAGGCCTAAGTAACTTTTATTCTACTGTTACTAAAACAAAAAACCTTTAATATTTGCATTTAAATATGCAACATACAGTGACACCCTTTTTAATGAATTTCAGGGTGCTACGAGACCAGATCAAAAAAGCTAACTGATGGCCAACCTTGACTCCTTTCCATACCTGCATACAAAATAAATTGCTGGAAATGAAAACACGTTCCTATCCTATAACTTAATTGTGCTTATGCTAATGGTTGTTCTATTAGGGTTTGAATCTATGTAGGCAGAAATGTAATAGTATTCTAGTACTGTATGCATGTATTACTATGAGAGTGAATTGGTCTTCAATTGATCTTCAGAATGCTAAGGGATTTTGGAGGATGGGTCATGGCCATTTATATGATAGTTCTGGTATTCATCTTACAACCAGGGTAAGCACGGAAAATCCTGGTCGTAACTTATAAACTATTTATCTGTATAAACTGAATGTTGTTTACAAGTACTGGGTATATTACTTGAACAGCTCCCTTACCCACTGTTTGTTAGTATCATATTCATTTGAAATTACAGTCTGCTACATTATATTCTATTACTTGCAGATTAACAGACCTTCATGTAAAAGTACACATTTAACTTTATTGTAAAAACCAATTATTCCACTCAAAATCGAAAAAGTCACGTTTGAGAAAAACTGTGCATAAATTAAACAGGAGGATGCCTAAGGTAGCATATTTTATTAATCTGGCCCTTGAGTATTATCACAGATAGAAGCAAATGCATTCTATAGAATACACAAGCTACAGAGATGACTGACAGATCAGAGGTTTAAAGGGGGTTGATTAGGAACGAGGGATGGGTCGATACCAGATTTTCTCGATACTCCATACCGATACATGACTTTTTCCTCGATACCGTCAACATTTCCAGTTTCAATAAATAGGTACAATAAAAATTAGAAGTTGAGAAAACTGTGTAATACCAACTAAATTAATTAAGTGTACATACTTAATGAGACAAAATTTTATATCATCAGTAGCCTATAATTATTTTTAAACTCTACATTAAAACTAAAATTAGTTTTTGAAACAGTCCACTTAAAAGTTTTTGTTCAAAAATACAATGGGGTTTGGAGAGTCAGCTTGCTTGCTGGTTGTTATTGAAACGTTTGACAGGAAACGAAACAATTAAAAATCTCTTCTGTTTGGATTTTAAAAGTAGGAAAGCCTTTATTTATGACTAGACAAAAGTCACATAGTGGTTTTCTCCATTTCAAGGAGAAATAGAAGTATTTATTATATTCAGTAAACTATTAAAAGCAAAAAGAGATACCGCATTTCCTTAAATTACAGAATTAGCAAAGTATCGAACGAGTTTTCTGAAGTATCGCTCGATGCCGATACCATGAAAGTATCGAGAGTATCGAGGTATCGAAAGTATCGAGGACCCATCCCTATTAGGAACTAACCACCTTCAATTCACATCTCAACTTTGCATAATTAGTCTTATTGTGTGCCTCATGTTCCAAGTACATGCTGTTATGATTCTAACTGATTGGACCTATTAATAAAGCCACTCTAAATGGAAACTTATCTGTATAAGGAGAACTTGTTACTTGCTACTCTATAGCTTCGTACATTAGTTCACTGATAATAGTGTATAATATAATCAATACACTGATAACATGGCCTTCTTATAATCTAATCATTTCCTGCTTCCCCCTCACACTACTTATTCAAAGGCTTTAGTTCAACCAATTACACTGTATTCTCCATTTCTTTATTCACTTGCAGTCAGATTGTTGTAATGTGATACATCATAATTTTTAAATAAAACTCTAAATCTTCCCCTTCCATTTTGCTACTCTTCAACTTACTATCTACTGTTTAAACTAATATCCAATTAATTATTAAGGAACTTCATCTTAATATATTTTGGGGAGTAGTTTAAAGTAAATTACATATTGGGTTTTAATTTTTGAAGTTAGGCATAAGACTAAAACACGATATATAATTTATTTTAATATCCAATTTTGGAAATAATTTTGTAAACCACATGTAATCATATGTTTCAAGACCTAAAAAAATTGTCCGCATTATATGTGGTATTTTAACCCTTAGAGCCAGTTTGATGTACTAAGCATGCAAGATGCGTTCTACTGCTGTGGTGGTTTGACATTTCAGGAAAGCACTGAACAAGGTAGTCTTTTAACTTAAATATCAACTCATGTATTAACCAAATTTTATAAATGTTTTCACAGAGCTGAAGCTAGACCCTCAGTCTATGAGTGGAAATATCTTTTATTCCGCTAACTATAAATTTGAGGAGGTGGAAAAACCTCACAGTGGTGAAGAAATGCTCGGTTTATGCACCCAACTAAAACAGCCCTTTTCAACAGATATGGAAGGGATGTTAACTCTCATGAACAAAGTCATCCTTCCATAAATCCTGCCCTATTTCCCTTATTCTACAGACACACACTTCATAGAACAAATAAGCCATTCCACAGAAAGTGAGCCTGAAGTGTCCAGACCGTAACAACCTTTTAATATTAATTTAAAATATATGTCATCACCAGGGCCCGGATTCTGATGACATGTCATCTTTTTATTGATGCTGCACAGACATTGCCAACTTGTAGATAAATCCTAATCATGGCCTCTAGATTATAGAAATGCATTTTTATTAGGTCTTTTTGTCATTTTATGCAATCTTATATTTTTAGGGTATTTATTTCAATTTTACGTCAATATTTTGTCATATTCATGGCATTTGCTTCCTTATTTAGTCATTTTCATGCATTTACATTAAGTGTATTAACTTTTTTTCATCACTAGCGGTTCTCTCTTTGAAGTGCTGTCATGTCTCAGTCGGAAATGAGAATCAAAGAAACGCCAAAATGTTGTATTATATTACCATTGTTATTAGATTGACTTGGCACTTGCTTGGATTTGAGAGAGTAGATTACTGTTTACCCTCAATAAAAATAATATAATCCGGCAGACTGCAAAAGGAAATGTCGAAGTTTGAATTGCCAGTGCCTCAGTGCCAGTATAAATTTCCATGAGAAAAGAACATTCACACCATTACAGTTATTTTCAGTTCTTACAATTATCTAAAAATTAGTCTAAAACTTTGTGTGTACAATAATAATTTTTATAAATAAAATATCAGTTTTAGGTCTTTTTTTTATAATTATTAAGTACCGTAATTTTCTTTAAAATGTAGGGTAATTTTATAGGTCATTTTTGAAACAATTTTAGGTTATCAGAATCCGGGTCCTGGCCATCACTGAAAAATTATTAAACTAATTTTGAAAATTAGTTCTTCAGTAGATTAGTACTGAAAATTAATTTCATAATTTTTCAATGATGACATAGATTTTAAATATGGATATGGATTAAGTTATTTCAAAATAAGGTTCTTTAATAAAAAAAAAAATCAATCAACCAATCAATCAATATAGTTATCACTGTTTCTTAAACATAAAAATATATTTTGGAATATGCCTATATAGTCCAGTCAAATTATCACAAAAAAAGTCATGTGGATGCAAAATTTAGGGTAGAGCTAATTTTTTTATATGATGTCTGGGATGGTTTTGAGAGTAATTTCTGACATTTTGCCAACAAAATTTTTTGCCGCCGGAGCCGCCATCTTGAAAAAACTTCAAAATTTTCTATTTTATTTCTGTTTTTGCCCATTATCTGCCAAAATATTTTTATTATTTATCCTAAAAGTGAACTAAATTTGACACAGTTTGATATCAAATTGAGTTTTCTACCATGAATAGTTTCGGAAATACAGCTCTCCGAATTTCAGCAACATTTTGCAAAAAATAAAAAAATCTGAATTTTCAACTAGTTTTTGCTCGCTATCTTCTAAATGACCAAACCTTGAGTAAAATTTCGAAGGATAACTTTTAAAGTAGAGCAAATTTGCAACAAGTTGAGTATTTAATGTTTTCATACCTATTATAGGTCACCAGATACAGAGGTATCTACAACTCCTCACATTTCAGAAAACTTATCGAAGGCACGAAAGTCTAGTTTTGCCTAGGATATTCTAAATGGCGTTTATCAGTAAAAAACCTGTGCTGTCTTATAGTTAAGTTTTACATTGTAATTAACAACCAAAACAGTATTTCCAACAATTTATAATGATAAAAGACTAAAAAAACAATGTAAAAAGAAAATAAGAAAAGTTGGTGTAGGTACAGCATTTTGATTTGGAGAGAACGGCGTTTTATTTTAGAAGAACACTTTTGCAGTGTCCTCTGAAAAAAATTACTTCCTATAGCATATACAGTTGTCCCAAAATGGAAACATGTTATCGGAGGAATGGCGCTAAGAGGCTCTTTGTCACTGCTCCGCATACCGTTCTCTCCGGATACATCTGTTTTTATGTGTTTGTACCAGGCAACCTTAGGCATTTTGAAATATTTGCAGACAAATTATGACTCAAAGGTTTCAGTTATCTTCGATGGTTATCCTTCTGACGCTAATCAAACAAGCACAAAGAATTGTGAGACTCCGACGGGCTACGAGTCCATCTCCTGATGTCGTCTTTGATAGAACTACTGTTTTGAAAAGTTCACAAGAAACTTTTCTCACCAATGAAAACAACAAGAGGCGCTTCGTAGAATTGGCAAAAGCTGGAATAGGCTGTTAAAGATGCAGATGTCTTGATTGTTAGCACTGCCTTCTCAAAAGCATCTCAATACGACACTGTCTTTGTAGTTGGGGAGGACATAGACCTTCTTATTTCCTCACTACATTACCATCCCCTCATATAAAGAATACATACATCCAAAAGTACGGAAGAAGCAAAGCTGCAGACATCTTCTAATCAAGGCAGTCATTTCGCCACAGCTTCTCCAACATGCTGCTGTTAATCCATGCTTTCAGTGGTTGTGACACAACATCTGCAGTTTTTGGCCACGGGAAAACCCACTTCTGTTCGCCGATTTTGAAACATCCTGAACTAGAAGAGGAGGCTAATGTAATTCTGAACCCTCAAGCTACATCAGGAGAAGTGGCTGAAGTGGCCCAACATTTTTTGGGTCACTTATGTGGAGGAGACCCTGCTACACAAACACTTGACGAACTTCGGCACGGAATATTTGTAAAAGCTGCAGGAAGAATGAAATTTAACTTAGCGAACTTGCCCCCAACCAGTGATGCGGCTCAACTTCATGCCATGCGAACATACCACCAAGTTCAGGCTTGGCTCAGTGAATACAAAGACCCTTTGAAGTGGGGCTGGGTGAACACACCAAGAGGCCTCTTTCCCCTTAAAGCCAAGAAGTAACCAGCTCCAGAATCAATTCTGAAAAGTATTTCCTGTACCTGCAAGAAGGGGTGTTTAAACGCTTGTGGGTGTCGTAAAGCTGGATTAAAGTGCACAACGATATGCAAACATTGCAATGGGCAGTCGTGTGACTAATAGTCCTGTCCTCCGACAGTGAGGACACTCCTGATGAGCCAATTAATTCGTTTTTGGATGAAGACGCTGAAGAGTACTTTATCAACACTGGCTAGATTGTGAACATCATGGACGAAATAGCAGATGTCAACTGCCCAAGTCCCTCTAAGTGCCGAAGACTATGAACAAACAAGTTATTCAATGCAATGTTTCAACAGAACTCCAGCTAAATAAAATCTTTTTGTATATAAATGAATGTTCTGTGCCGTTATTGCTTCTAACTTGTACGCACATGCATTTATTCAATCGTTGCTGTATATATATTTATAAACCTCTGTATTTTGTGACCTGAAAGAGGTAGGATAAGTTTAAAGTACTCAGTGCAATGTTTCACCAGAACTCTAGCTAAATAAAATCTTTTTGTATAAAAATGAATGTTCTGTGCCGTTATTGCTCCTAACTTGTACGCACATGCATTTATTCAATCGTTGCTGTATATATATTTTTAAACCTCTGTATTTTGTGACCTGAAAGAGGTAGGATAAGTTTAAAGTACTCGACAAGTTTCAAATTACCTCTAGTTTAAGTTTCCATATGGAGTTTTACTATAGGTTTGGACATTTAGAAGATAGCGAGCAAAAACTAGTTGAAAATTCAGATTTTTTTATTTTTTGCAAAATGTTGCTGAAATTCGGAGAGCTGTATTTCCGAAACTTTTCATGGTAGAAAGCTCACTTTGATCTCAAACTGTAGAAAATTTAGTCTACTTTGGGATGGGTAATAAAACATTTTTGTCAGGTGCGTATTTTGGCAGATAATGGGCAAACACAGAAATAAAATAGAAAATTTTGAAGTTTTTTCAAGATGGCGGCTCCGGCGGCAAAAAATTTTGTTGGCAAAATGTCAGAAATTACTCTCAAAACCATCCCAGACATCATATAAAAAAATTAGCTCTACCCTAAATTTTGCATCCACTTTTGACAATTCGATTGGACTAATACTGTAATAATATCAATAAAAAAATTTTGAACTATTAAAAACAAACTAAATTGAAAGTTTTCTCGCTTCAGTTTTAACAAAAAAATCAATTAGACTTTCATAGTCTAATAACCTAGCCTATCTATATTATTTTCTATAAACATCATAGACTAAAATGGAGTTGAGATAAGGAATCTTTTAAAATAATTTTTAATTCTTTTAAGAGTTACAAAGGAATGGTCACCACTTGCACTGCAAATAGGATTAAAATTGTCAAAAATAATTTCAGAATTGGCTCTATGTTAGGAAATATAGATTGTAAACCACCCATTAATAATAATACTGTATTACAGACATGTTAAGAGGATTGGTGACATTTTCTTCTATCATGAAGACAATAAAATGGACAAGTTCAGATAAGAATGCTGCTTCATAATTGTTGAAACATTCTGTCAATTTTCCCCCTCTGATTTGCTTATAGGTTTTCACTATCAGAAGCACTAATTATCATGTTCTAAAAAAGTTTATACTTATGTCACATAAGGACGAAAAATTTGTTCCTTCATCTCTGATGAGGTCTTTGGATTTTTCGAATGTCCTAATCCTTCTGGTGGTAGACTCAGCCTCTAACAAATTGAGTACCAAAAGCAATCCAGGGGAGGTAAAGGCAGTAGGTGCGTAAAATCGTAAATCTCCTGGAACCCCCAAGGGCCTTCACAGCCTGTATAGGGACTAGTTTACTTTACAGATTTCTAATGGAAAACAGGCACCTCTGTGATAAGTATCAAAATTCCTGAGCTTGTGTGAAGCCCAGCTGATGTCAGAGCAGTGATGACAGATGGGACATACTCTGGGCTTATGTGTGTGCAAGTAGCTAGGGATGTTTGCAGCCCTATTTAGTGAAAATGAGCAGACATAAAAAAAAATATTCATTCAGCACATCAGAATCTTCTACATCTCCCAAGACATGTTCAATTCTTTAATAATTCACACTTTCATTCAGAAAAATTATTCTTGATACCGGTACCTGAATTAACTTCCGGCAAAAAAAAACCGTTCACTGTAAAATTTGTTGTACTTTTAAGATTAAACATAATTTTGATTGGATGTTTATATATTTTTGTTGGTGAGGATGAATTATTATTTTTAATGGATCATTAGCTACAGATTCAGCATATCTGCATTCTTCATATCTTCACTTTATCACCAAAAAAACATTGCAATAGGGCGATAATAATAAGATAAAGCGCACAACCGTGCAAAAGGAAGTTCTTAGTCTTTTCCATAGTCCTTCAGTGATTTAATTCTTTTCTTGCATATGTTGATGTGGTATCTGTCACATCGACTCCCGCATAGTTTGCACACGCAGTTTTCACTTGGAGTGTGGTATTTGTCAGTGCATATTTTATGGTGGAACCCGTGGATGGCTTTTAGCTGTGTTCTCAGTTCATTTATCTCTTTGTTTTGGTCTGAGGAAAGAATTGAAAGAAGACATTCTACAAGCAGTAAGTAATATCAGAAATGCAGTTGCAGAACTTTGCAATAGGGTGATTCCAATATGATTATAAGCACTAGCTTGTCGTACATATTGCTAGGTGTTTCATTGTTGTATTGCGTCATTTCCTTCCAAACTGAACGGAAACTGTCTCCCTTCGCTTCAAAGTGATTCTGTCAGTAAGTTCAGTTGAAATTATGCCTCTCATTCTCGAAGACGTTGCCAAAGCTATTGCTCTAATTGATGATGGATGCAGCCTCCATTATGCCCCTGCAACCTTAGGCTCACCATTCACCATGGTGCAAGAGGAAAAATGGGGAATTAAGTGTGAAATGTGTCATTACATTTTAATCTTAAAAACGTATATAATTGCAGTAATTTTATTTCAAGCACTAGGCCTACTACATAATTTTTATTCAAACTTAATTTTTAAAAATTTCTTTAAGTGAACGGTTTTTTTTGCCGGTCAGTGTAGTATTTTAAATTAAAACTATGAAACATAAATGTTATATTCTTACCAAGGAAAATTTCATGTTAGCTCTTATCCAGTGAAAAAATCTAATGCATCCATATGGCAGTATTGCACAGTGTACTTTGAATCCATTTAGTTCAATAGGATCCTGGTTTTGTACTGAATGAGCTACCTACGTGCCGAGCTACCTACCTACTCATTAATAGTTTATACCAAAGAACTAAATAAATGTCACTTTCAACACTGGTTCTAAAAAAAAAAATTGTAAAGTTTTTAAATTGTAGCACATCTAGGAAGAAGTAGAAGAACGAAACACCTACATATGATATTGTATGTACTGTGTGAACTTAATCAAAAACGTCAACCGCACCATGTAACAAAAAATTCTTATGATTAAATAATAATTAATTAAATCAGAGTATGAAACTGAACATTTAGATAATAAATTCGTTGATAGAGAACTACACTTAATGATACATGTATATGTCTTGAAATGAACTCCTTATGACACAGAAATAAGACCTGACCTTCTGATGACACAGATCACACATCAGCAAAACATCAACATTAAAAATGTTGTTCCAATCAGTTCATTCCCATGTCAATACAGAGGATATGTGGCAAAATGATAAATTCATTAGCAACATTACACGTGGAGTAAAATTGGAACAAGAGTTGACATTCACAAAAACCAGAATTTGGATATATATAGCGATACCAGAAGCCAAAATATGTTGAAGATTTTTCATTCTGCATGGCAAAATATGGATAATTTTTCAGTTGAACATTTTCTTGACACTAGTTACATAACTGAGGAATGATATGTGTATGTGGCATAAATGGTACAAAGTCACACAACTTTCTGTTGCATAAACCATCATTCTATAATTCGAATCTGTCAAACTGCTGATTCTTTCTTCATCTCCAGTAAAGACAAATGAAAGAGGAAAGTTGGTGGAACTAACATCTTATGCCTGGATACGGGTCTCTTGGTTTCTTCCAGAAGATGGCAGCAGAGTACGCTGCCAAAAGCTCAGAACCAATCCCCCTACTGACTCGGTTGAGAGCCAGAGAAATCACTATCCATTTTCAACACCGGAAAATCTTCAAGTTCTCGATTGAAGGAGAGTTAATGTATTATTGTAGTTAACGTGTTAAATATTGTTATTAATAAGTTATGGCGAAACCTTAGACCTAATAAATCTCCATAGTTTGCAAGAGACTTTACTTTCTACTCCTGCCTTGCAACATTTAAGCTAAAGTTCCTGTTCGATTAATGACTTGATCTCCATGAACTGGGTAAAAATAATTTTAACTTAATAGCATACAAACAATAACCACATTTTTTGTAGCTTTAGATAACACGAGAGGTTTTAACGACAAGTTACAAATTTAAAAGTGATTTATTTACAGTTTTCAACTCTTTATATACCGTAACAATCTGAGTTGTATTGTGTTAAAATTTAAACAGTTACAAGCAGAGTTGGACTGAGAATAAAATTCGGTTCTGGCATCAGAGATCAAAGGCATCTCCAGCCCACTCACTGTTAATCCCTCAACCCATTCTAACAATACCACTACCTACTTCTTTTGTCCAGTCATAAAATGATGAAGTAAGTTAAGTGTTTTTAAACGACTGTCAATTTATGCTTCCAACCACAGTCTACAGGTTAACAGCTAGGCCTACATGCAATAAAACATTATAAACAACTTTTTGTACTCATATTAGTTGTAGACTTTTAATATTTTTAGTCTGTGCTGATCAAAATTACCAATAGAGCTAATAATTTTTTTTATACCAGCACAGCTCTAGTCAAACCCCATAGTGTAAGTTAATGAATAATGATTAAATTGCAAGGTTTAGAAATTTTAGATATATATAGAAACATAGACCGAATATATATGTCAATCTATATGCATGGCTTTCACCCCTCTAACTATTTTTCAGCTACTAAAAAATAATAAACTCTGGTCTACCAGCGTCTTTCAAGCAAAATTAGGGTGGCACAGCACAAATAAGGTATTTGCCCGAATGCTCATATGGCCAGTCTGACCGAAGGTTCTTAAAATACTAAAAGTAATGCCACTAGAATTGTAGCAGAAATGAGAATGAACACAGTTTCTGTAAGGTATGAATAGAAAACTATAATATTTCATTCCAAGCACCACTATCACATTTTCTAAAATGTCTAATTAAAGCCCCTTTTACAATTGCAGATTACGTTTAGGCCTATGTTTACAATAGCCATTTTTTAAGTCTGTTCCCTACATAGCCTATAGACTGGATTTAAGCCCTTATGATCTACTGCTGTTAAGGGATCTTTATACATTTATATTAAATTGTTGGGATAGTTAAAGCTCATTTCCTTTGTTTACCTTCATTTTGTGTGTGTTACAGTTCCATAAAAGATAAGATTAGGCTTAGAGTGCTTAGTTTAACAAGATCGTTAATTAGGCTTCTACTCCAGATTTCAGTCTTGTGACTTTATCTATGGAGAAAAGGATGTGAGGGCCTGATGCTTGAGTAGCCATGTAAGGATTTTTTTTTTTTGTAAGAAACCTTACAAATGACAGGACGTATTTATATATGAGGGTTGGTCAATAAGTAAGATCTCCAACACTCAAGTCCAAGCCCACAACGTCGGACGAGAGAGTTGGCGCCACTGCTATGTCCCGTGATCTCCCCTCTTTCAAACGAGCCATTGCTGCAGCCACTGAACCTTTTAGTGTCCAAGATAGAGCTGTTTGAAATGGATCTCCAGAATTCTGTCCATGCCAAGTGCGGCCTCCGCAAACCCACCTCGCACAAACCTTATGGAACATCAATTTGACACTCAAAATGGTCTGTATGGAACCTTTAGAATTGTCAGGAAGGAATAAACAAAGTTCATGAGTAGTGACGCGTCGATTCATTGACTTTTGCCACCATCTCATCAATGACGGCTGTTGTTGGTCTCCCACATTGCTCTTCATCATGAATATTTACAGCACATTAAAGAACTCCAAGCCTAAATTAGAGCGTCTGGACAAAATTTCCCAGCCTTTCACATCCAAGTAATACCTTAGTTTCCTGGGGGGTTGTAAGGCGATGGGCTTACCACCTGTCCCTCTGCCCTCTCTCGGAAAATAAGCATAACAAAATTCACATAGGTATCAGAAACCTCCAATTGGAGGCCCTTCGCCCCGAAACTGGGGATATAGGACAGAGTCAGTCAGTCAGTCAGTCATTTTCCCTTTCAAATCCCCCTTTATCCCACAATGTGTTTTTCAAGCCTTCAGTTAACCTCCATCAAATATGACTTGAACAACATTGTGCACTGTTGCATTCAACATAAAATATTTAAACATGTTCCATGTTTACTTAATCATAATTACCGTTTGCCCAACTGTAGCCTATTGTATTGATTTATTACAATAAACTGGTACATATTTTTTTAAAAAATCTAGACCTGAAATAAGTCATTAGGCTACCCAGGCGATGAAGGTGACACGCATGAGTTTAAAACAACTAGTATTCGCTGTCCTAAGCTATTACTCCTGGATGTATGTAGGGAAGTTTCAGAATAGTATGACCAAGTAAGTTATGCCTGTTATGAAAATACAGTAGAGAAGTTACAGCACCCGAAGTTACTATTGCAGCCGCAGCCACAGTGTTTACTATTTTGTTGTACAGAACATGTAGAAATGTTGAATAATATCAAGATCATCTGCACAATTGCAAAATAATCAGGTCAAGTCCAGTTATATAAGGAAGTGGAACAGTGGTATTGAATGCTTATAAAAAGAACTGAACTACTGCCAAGTTAATTTAAAGTTCATATTTAATATCCCTGAGAAATTATATTTTAACCTATGAAAGACCTGATCTTACATCCCTTTACATTCCAAAAACAAATAACATGACGTTTGTTTATTTACACAAATTAAACGATTACAACCAGCCAACACCACATTTTTTCTGCCAAAAATTAAGCAATTATACTGCAATGGTCAACCTACCTGTACTTTCCAGTCTTGATTTTGGGAGGTGGCATTCGAGTTGTCTTTAACCCAGTCAAGAGGAGAAACACTGATTTGTTGTAACGGCATCTCAAGAAGAAGTATCACACTGGATCACACCTGACTAGGTCTTCTTAATTCATTAATTACGAGACATAAACACCAGTTTAATGACAAATAAAGTCTCATGGCACGGTATGCCATCACTGTATGTTAACTTTATAACCTCGATTTCGACAGAACTCAAATATCACGCCCGAATAGTAGTATTATACTCACAACAAAAATGCGGAAGGAGTTACATATTCTTTCTGTGATATGTCAAAGTACAGAATTCTTAGCTTCGTTCCATGGGTTTCGCTTCGCACTTTTGCCAGCTGATCCTAAGCGCACAACATGCGGCATTTTGGTATCATTACGAAAGAACAAACCAGGTGTCCTGAATTTTACATTCCACACAAACTAACACGGCACGGATAAACATAAACTGTATTTGATAAACATTTTCCTTTAGTGGGCGTGGTTCCGATAGCTGGAAAATATCTGTCCAATCAGCTGTTCTCTAGAATGCAAACTGCAGCGCTCTCTATGTCAAAGAATAATTTATTGAATGTTATGGATATTGAAAATATTACTAGTATGGTTGAAGATTGGTGTAATGCAAATCTGCTCTGTTTAAATTTGGATAAAACCCAAAATCTTAAAGTAACTTATAACAATATGGAAGACTGTAAAGGCAGAGAGATGGTTAAATTCTTAGGCTTTAATCTTGATTCAAAATTAAATTGGGTGCATCATATAGATGCACTGGCTGGTAAATTGAGTAAGGGCATTTATATGATAAGAAAATTAAGAAAAATAGTTAGCATAGATGTACTCAAAATTGTATATTTTGCGCATATACATAGTCACTTATCTTATGGTACGCTAATGTGGGGTGCACAAACTTATTGTATAAAACTTTTTAGACTTCAAAAGAAGAGTATAAGATTAATGAGTGGAATTCCACCAAGGGGTCACTGTAGAGAAATGTTTAAGTCTCTAAGAATTATGACTGTCCCTGCACTGTTTATCTATCAATGTTTGATTTATGTAAAAGAAAACTATTGTAACTTTCCAAAGCATAATATGTGTCACTCGTATAATACTAGAGGGAAAGAGAATATTATGACGAGCTTCTACTGTTACACTAGTACACAGAAGAGTTTTCTTCATGTTAGTATAAAATTATTTAATTCCCTGCCTATAAAGATCAAAAATCTAGAACTTGGCAGATTTAAAACAAAGTTGAAAGATTTCTTGAGTCATCATCCTATATACGAAACTAGTGAATTTTATGAAATTGTTAAGAATTTAAGTTAGTGAAATTGTATTATATAATCAAATTGGTTTTTTATTTTTATTTTATTTTCATTTGTGTAAGGTTTTACTATGTATTACTTAAACTTAGGTTGTAATGACGCTTGTAATGCTTCTGATGAACTCAGAAGTGTCTGCAATAAAATTATTATTATTATTATTATTATTATTATTATTATTATTATTATTATTATTATTATTATTATTATGCTGTAACAACAACAAAATGCGACTATCGGCCACCGTCACCAGCTATGAGCCACGACCAGCCAACCAAAGACGGAGACAGGCTGGCAACTGAGATTTTTAAGACGTGATGTTCTCTACAATGAAGAACTCAATACAATTTAATAACAAATTCTTATCAGCATGCTGGTTAATGAACCTCAGACACCTGCCATTGATATTTCATGTTAGTTTTATCGATTTTCTTTGTTCCCTTATAATGTGAACTGTCCGGATGGTAACGTGGCTCATTTTCTTTACGCAGATACCGTACAATGAGTACCGTACTGCTTCAAGTACCCTGTCACGGATATGCTATTTTTTAACATTCGTGACCGCCTGATACTGTACTTGGATGTCCGGAACTTGTAGTAAAAGAATTAGAGCAAGAAGTACGAAACTAAACTGGAATATCCCACTAATAGTTCCACTATCAGATATCCTATGCAATGCACGTCAGTCAGTAAACAAAACTGCATTATTATTTATTACTATTCCTTGATATAAGACATTTTCGGGTTGGTCCGGCAGTGACGGATCTAGGTTGTCCGGCTCCCGGGGCAAAAAGGTAATTCGGCGTCCCCCCCCCCCAATTAATAACGGCAGTAAATTTTTATTTGATACTAATCATAACTATGTAAATTAATATCCTACAAACAGAAGGTTTAATATTAAGCATAAAGCATTATATAACCAATTTATTGTGGTTCCATTACAGTGGCGGCTCGTAGCTAAAATAGTGGGGGTGCTGCTCCAGAAAATTGTCAGCCTTTGTTTTAAAATTGCGTAAAAGGACCCATGCATATATAAAAAGAAAATTTATTCAGAAATTTAATAAAACCCTAAAAGAACAAAATAAAAAATTTTTACTTATTTTAATCTAAATTGTTAACTTACAGTTTAAGTTTGATCTATTCATTTAAAAATGAAATCCATTCTTCTTGTTTTAATTTCCGTGAAAAGATCAATAATTTTCACCTTGATCTGCCATTGTTAAAGTTTCTTGTTAAATAAAAGAACCGAAAAGTGAATCAAATAGAATAACTGGAAACAAGATAATAATCTAGTGTGAAACACACAGTTCCATACAAAGATTTTCTTTTATCGTTGTAATAAACTGAGGGACGGCTACTGGCATTAAGCTCAAGAATTGTATAAGTGTAAAGAAAGAATTAAAGAAAAAAGGACTAATTATATTAAATGTTATTGATAATATAAAGTGGAAGTAAGGGGTGCTGCACTTCCACAGTGCCTATACATGAGCCGCCACTGTTCCACATTCGTTTATTAATTAACAGGTAGTGTACAA
The DNA here is from genome assembly GCA_964059195.1 of Ectobius pallidus. NCBI lineage: Eukaryota > Metazoa > Arthropoda > Insecta > Blattodea > Ectobiidae > Ectobius > Ectobius pallidus. The sequence continues at coordinate 81,298,212 of CAXKWD010000002.1, read as the reverse complement.
CTTACATTAAGACAAAAGTAAATTATTTAAAAAACATAAATGCCATAAAAAAAATGGTAACTTTAACACAGAATATTTTAAAGAAATACAAAAATTAAACTACAACCCTACTTGCAAAGATATGACTAAAAATAGAACACATAGATAAAATAAGACCCGGGCTTTATAGTAAACCACTAGTAGGTCACAGTGGAATGATAATTCTTTCACACTGGCTGTGTGTAGGCTAAGATGGACACGTTAAGTCAGAATGAAAAATTCAATGCCATAGCCGTCTGAATTAACGTGTCCATCTTAGCCTACATACGGCCAGTGTGAAAGAATTATCATTCCACATAGATAAAATGTTTAACAGGACATAATTTTCTTCACACAGACATTCAATTTTGATGAAAAATATAAGTTACTCACAACGGCTGTAAAAACAGACTTACACAATAAGAAATAAATGATAAAATTATAAAAATAAAAGCATTATACAATAAGAAAATTAGATTTGAAAGATACTTTTCTCATGAATTATAATTTCCATTCAAAGAAATTAATATAATATCAGACAAAATCACACACAACTGAGTCAACATATCTCAGAATGAAATTTTCTCCTGTGAGCCAGTTGCGGCTCATGGCTTAAAACTGGGGTATGCTGCATATACCATTACATACAGTTAAAATAAAGAAAAGATTGTTAGGCTTACTTACATAATTACTGTCTCAAAGTGAAGTCCATGTGGTATTCCTTTTTGCTGCGGAAGTTATCAATTACTTTCGTGTTGACACTTTTGTTCCATCCACTGGCAATCTAAATCACATTGCAACGGAAGGAGTGTAGTTAGGTCCCTCTCTTGGTGAAATCCTGAAAATAGTTAGGCTTGACTCTGTAGAGACGTCACGATGTACTCTGCACATTTGTGCAGTTCATCACATTCTTAAATGGAAATTACATATAAGTAGAGGCTTGACATCACAACATAGATAAAATTGGGTTATTGCGCATGAGCGGATTTTGCTTCAGGGAACAAAGCGATAAAGAAGGTATTCATATTACCAACTCACAAGACATCAACAAATGAAATCTAGCCCAGACTTGCCAAGTTCAATAAATAAAATGAAATACAGTATTGCATTCCATTCACGAAATTCAGGAGCAGTGAAAAAGCAACGTAATGTTAGCCAAAGATATGAAGTGCAGAGCAGACACTACAATTACAGAAGTAGAGAGTTACTGCAACTCAAGGAAGACAAAAACTTTGTAATCATCACCTAGGACAATACTACTTCTTGCATAATGGAAGTAGCACTATAGACCTTACATTCTACATAGGACCTGGAATCTCACAGAATATGTCACTTTGCAATGGGAATCTCACTAAAGAATCACTGCCCACTCACATTGGGTTAAAATATTAGCTTGCAATATGCACCTCTAAAAAGAAGCAAGCCCTGAAAAGCTCAGCAAATTGAACAATAACATCAAGAATCCTAAAAACACAAACTTGTTACGAAGAGGATACCCCACAAATGATCACGAACCATAAAATTATTTCTTCAAGTCTATACAATCATCAAGTTTCAATGATTTATGACCCTTGCCCTAGGTGACAGTAGTGAAATGATACTAGCAATGTAAAATATTACAATGCAGAACTTCAAACGTAGCTTTGTAATGTATCTACACAAGTGAAGTTAATATATCTAAAAAATTATTCAAAATATGCAAATGGAATTTTACACTGTATTAAAGGCCAAATTTGCAAATTTCTCCCAGAAGGAAATTATTTTATTATGTAATAGCACTTGAAATTAAAATCAGAATAAGAAAAACCTCTTTTTATATATAAATTCATGTGTACAACAAATATTACTGATACATCCTTTGGTTATAGTTTGGTGGAAAAACAAATCTGTGGGCGTAGACTGTAAAATTGGCTGATGTATATAAATTCTTTAAAACACATCTTCTAGGGCCCCTTTAAACGTCACAATTTTGACTATAGGAATCTTCTCCATTCCTGATGGAGTTTTACTGCGTTCATAAAGTATGAAAATGACTACTGACATAAAATTAAAATATATCTTATATTTCTGTGTTTGCTGTGTAAAGTGTTTTAAGTCCAGAATGGGCTAAAATGAGGTATCATTCCAGGCATGTTTGAAATATACCTTGATGAATAATTTAAAACATTCATGTATTCACCAACAGTAGGCCTACAAGGCATTCAATTAACTTAAAAAATATAAAAATTTTGCAAAAGCCAAAAATCCCATTTTTCTCAAAAGTATAATGTTGGTCTTGTCACCTCTTATGCAGCAAACACACGTTTCCTGAATATCCTCTTCCCTTCAGATAAAACATGATGAAAAATTATAAAAGCCTTTGTGGTTATTTAAAAATTCTTTGTTCTGTAACTTAGGCCTGTCACCTTCACCAGTGCTGTAAAATCTTTCTGTAAATCTACAAACATTGGGCTTCTTGCATTTACAAACAAGTAAATGCCATTGACTTGGCCCAGGATCGTACCCCCAAACTTAGGGCCAGGAAATCAGTATCTCACAGGCTGTTTCACCCAACCTGAAGATTTCAAGTTCATTACCCCATACGAAGGGTAAATAGGAATAATGAACAATGTTAATTCAGATTAAGTTTCAGATAATTGAAATTTGGAGGTTTGAGGAGTCAGAAAGTTGATTTATGGTTACGGTTTTGTTACTTTTAACACATAACAATGTATATCACAGCAAAATATGTTACAAAATTATTGTATTAAGAGAACGAAATACAACGAAAAATTAAAAAAACAATTTTTTATGAAACTGGGTATTATGTTTGGAAATAATGTTGATGTAAGTCAATTATTACTGTATAATATGAAATTTATAAATTAACTAACCAAAAATATCCTACGTAAGTCTAATAACTGCTGTATTCTGTCTGCTGCTGGCTTTTGTTTTTATTTCTAAATTCCACATTCTTTGTTATTTCTTGGGTTGGATGTGATATTGTTCATTTTTACAAAACTTCAACGCTGAATACTGGTATTGAGGATACTGCTCATTGTTACATAAAATCAATGTGGCCACATGAAACTATCTCTCTTAAACTATAGAGTGGCTGTGTTAATTCATGTTCGATTTTTATGTGAAAATGTCTTTAAAATTGATGTCGAATGTGGTGATGCAATCACAACCAAATGAAACAGTTTCTGTAGTCGAGATTTCAGATTTCAATAACTTGGCTACAAACAGACGCAGTGCCATCATCTTAGTCTCGTTTTAAAGAGGGAAAATGAAAGTTTGTGCAAAAATCGCTCCAGCATTCGTAGCGGCCAGACTCATTACAAGCGCATGCACAAAGTGAACCCACGATTTTAGACTCTCTAGATTCGACAAATGTCCATAAATGAGATCATATCTCAAAGCCTTATTATTTTATTGCAATGAACTAAGTGATATTTTGAAGAGCAGTATTTGTGTTACTACTTATCTAGAGCTCCAATGTGTAACCCAAAAACTCAAAATGAACACAAGGCAGTGAATTTGAAGAGGTTCTTAGATTCCTCAATTTTCGTAAAATGTCATAATATATGGGTGCAAAGTACAATCAGAATTATAAAAAAATAAGGCATGAAAGCCTAGAGCACCAAATTCCAAAGAGTATTATACCAAAAAGCTGGGCCCATACCAAAAACCAACACTGGCATAGTGCAAGAAACTAACAACTGTAAGGTGCAATGTTCTACAAGGATGCTTCCATCACTGAGTTAGAATAATGGTTTTATATATCCATCGATCTCAGATTGCCCCAACTCGATCCCTAGACTGAGCACTTGATTTCAGAGCAACTCATTTACATGCAGATACACAGCTGCAAGAATAGAGTTACGGTATCGTTGGCCAAATGCTCAATATAGATTTGACATTTGTGACAGATATTCAAGTAAATTCAAAGCCATAAGTATCTAGGGTTACCAGACGTCTAGAAAATCCCGGACATGCCCTACATTTTAACCTTATGTCCAACATACAGGAGGAGTTTTTGAAAAATGTCCTACATTTTGAGGAAAGTAAGGAAACTTATGAATAAGTCTGCTTGAATGGATTAACAACCCAGGAAAAATTAGTAAATTTTTGTTGCAGTTTACTATAACAATATCAATTTTCGTACAAGGTTTTCTTAGATATCGTTGCAACAGTGCAATGATGATCTGAAGCGGACATCAACAATAGCAAAAAGTACACTCTTCCATTTGTGTTTTATTTGTAAAGGAGTGAGGAAGCAAGAATTTTTATAACTAGTCATTCAGTTATAACACATTTATCAAGATGCCAAAGAGAAAATATCATTTTACTGATGATTTAGTAAAGAGGCAGTTTGAGTAGTAATTATGTTTGGAGTTTAGATTTTCCACATTTAACATTTTTCTGTAATGTCTTTCATTTTTGTGTAATGTCCTACATTTTAGACATTTCATTAAAATAATCTGGTAATCCTACATGTACCCTATTTTTCATACCTCTACCCTGTACTCAATAAACATAAGTTCCAAATGAATTAAACAATTCAAAACAGGACTTTTATTCAATTTACTACATAAAATTTAACATTTTCACGTTAACACTGCCTATACTTTTTCTGGACAATGTTCGTTATTCCCACATACCCTTTATTTTGTTATGATCCTGCACTTGATGAGTTGGTTAGGATTTTTGCTTTCATGTCCTTGGAGTATCATGTTCAAAGGTGTAGTTTAATAAAGTAAACAGAAGAAGAAAATGAGAATGGAACCCACAATCAGAAACGGGATGAAAGTTAGATTTTTCTTAGCCACACAATATTTCTTTAGCATAAGGAATCAGAATTATTTTATACAACTAATAGACTTCAAGACTTCTTACTATAAGAGTTTTACTTACATAAACACGTTACACCCATTTAATTACATCAACAAAATGCCAAGCCAGGAAATTTCTCCTGCGATTAGTTCTAATAGTACAGATCATCTTTTCAGGGGCAGAGGTGCCAAAGAAGCAAACATAATTTATATAAGCCAAACTCCCAGAAATCAGAACAGTGAATCAACAGTGCTACTTGTAGCAACAGCAACAAGCAGCAGTCAAAATGGAATGAATATGGGAGAAAAAATTTCCCGAAACTAGTCTCCAAAAAGAGAAGTGTCACAAAAATTACTATATTAGAAAACTTCACTGTTACTAACTTCCTGTAATAATTAATATCTAGTATAATTTTTTTTGTCGATTTTTAAAATAAAATATTGGTGCTTGATAATCTCCCTTTTTTCTTGCGAAAAAAAAATGGCAACCCCATTCCACTCACTATCAAACCTTAAAACATGCATCATGCACTATCATACGCCCAAATATGCAAAATGAAGGGGGAAAAACAGTTGTTTTGAACGGGCATCGGTCACTAATTTAGCCATTTTCATGGTTTTTTTTAATTTTTATACCTTCAGAAATACACCTCTATTGGTGTTGAAAGGGTATCAAATAGTTGTTTCTAAAGCTGAAGTACTTGCGAACAAAGCATGAGAATGGTTTTGAAGGGGCACCGACTATGTCCTTTTAACAATGAAGATGATAATTGCCATGGGCTGGGAGATGAGAAACATATTTTCTTTTTTCAGTTCGTATTGAAAACTGAACATGTCGCTAGCTACCAGTTCAGCATCACATGGTTTCAATGTTTGAGTTTATTTTGGTATTAGTTTATCCCACCACTGCTTTTAAATATGATTGAAAATGATTAGAAGATAAAGGTGGAACAGTGAAAAATATACCTAAAAGAAAAACCCTTTAGCATGATATTTTGAAAGACAATGTCTAGTTTGATCTACTGTGTGTCACAGCTTCATTTTTACAAGAAACCAATTTTGGATGCATCACTTCAATGTTCATTCAATAAAATAACATGTTTCATATTTATGAATTTTCAGTGTTGTGTTGCAAGGGCATCATTTTGATAAATTAGCTTTTCATTACTACTAATGTGTAAATACGTTGTCAGTACCTCAAAAAACTATATAAAAGCAGAGATATAAGATGAAATAAGTTCATGTACGGTACAATGTGAGGATTTTTATCCACATGTTTTGACTATCATTCATGGAAACCACTTATTCCACTGAAATTTTCATAACTTAAAACTCAGAGCCCAATGATGAACTCCACTTGACAACTGCTTGCCAAGGCTCTATTGAAAATAGTTTTTTGCAGTTTTTTTTTTAAATTTAATTCAGAAGACTGATGCCTTTTGCAAAAAATAATAAAGATTCATTTGCTAGAATTTTATTTTCTCATGGAACAATGAACAACTACCAATTTTTCATAATTTTCTTCGCTTAAGTTCATGTGTTTATCTGGTTGCATATTCTTGCATGCAAAAAAGATAGTAAGAAAAATTACTACCGTATTTAAAAATAATTCACCTGTTTTCCGTGTTTATTGCAACAATCCCATAGAAATTCTTCCCCCTCAATCCGTTTTTGACACAAGAACCCTTTTTGTAATTTCACAGGAGCCATAACTACACTTCAAAGTTTGATATAAATGAATACATTGCAGTTTTCCACTTAGCTATTTCTATTGAATAGGACATGCCCATAACTGGAAGGGTAATCCACCTACTCCCTTAAAAACTATTACCATAACTTGCCATATGGGGTGGGTGAAGTTCTAGCTACCTGTATTCTACATTCCTCATTGAGCTGGCTTCATCACTCAAATCCTTTAACTACCCTTCAGAGAATTTCTACGAAAAAATGTTCCAAATAAAAGTTTTACATATTTGGATAATCAGTAATCAAAATGTAAACAAAACTGTTTTTTATAGAATTGTAAAAAATTAATTTTCTTCATGTAAAGTGGCAGTAACGGTAAGATGAAGTTGTCAGCATGCTTCATATCACATCCGCGCACCATCCTTAAGTACTGGTATAACATTTCATTTCGATAAGATTTTTCATTTTTGAGCTACATTGTGCACAAAGTAGGCAGGCTTAATGTCATAGATACACAAACACACACAGGTATGTTTCCAAGTAAGATATTTTTGGACTCGAGACCTCAAAATGTGCAATTAATGCTGAAAACTTACTCCCCTGGTAGTATCACTAAAACTATCAATCACTACCTTTGCTTTTCAAGTTCTCAATGATCTGTTCCATAGTAAGATTTACATCCCTAAATTCAATAATATACATGATCATAATACAAGAGGTCAAAATAACCTCATAGTAAATACTACTGAAACATCCAAATACGGTTTAAAGGGTTTTATTAGCATGATGACAAAACAATATAATAATCTACCTCAGGATATCAAAAAAGCTAGCAAATTAACGGTTTTCAAAAAACAGGTAAAAGCCCACCTGCTTAATGAATATTTCAATAACTGTCTATAACTCTGATAACTTCATCTTTATTTTCTGTAACATCTCAAAAGAATAATTTCAATAGCAATTGTTGAAAATAAAAAAAAAAAATTAAAGAAAAATGTGTTTTATATAATTTTCTGTGAAGAAAAATTGTTTGTGACTCATTGTACTCTTTTAGTATTAAGTAAATTGTAGTATTGTAAATTTAGTTTTAAGAAGAAACATTGTTTGTACTCTTTTTACTCTTTTAGTATTAAGTAAATTGTGTAATGGCTTAAATTTCTGGGTAGCAAGTTGATTATATTTAATGTTTAATTAATCTAATTTTACTTAATTAAATTTCTTTCTCTTAATTGCTCTTCTCCCTTGTATTATATTCTATTCCCTGACAAGTTAAAAATTGCGAAAATAATACCTGTCCACAAAAAGGGTGATAAACAGAACATGAATAACTACCGTCCAATATCCATATTGCCATCAATTTCAAAAATCTTTGAACAAATAATTTACAATAGGCTTGTCAGTTACTTAGATAAATATAAACTATTTCCCCCTAAACAACACGGGTTCATGAGGAACAAATCCACAACAACTGCCCTAACAAATATTGTTGAAAGTATCATTACTGAAATTGATTCTGGAAATCACACAGCGGGAGTACTATTAGACTTAACAAAAGCCTTTGATTGTGTAGACGTTAACATCCTAATGGAGAAATTATCTCATCTAGGTATAAGAGGAATAGGACATGATCTGATCAAGTCATATATGTCAAATAGAAAGCAGCTCGTTTCTTTAACTACAGATGAAGGTACTTGTCAATCCCCTGTAATGGATATAACCATTGGTGTTCCACAAGGATCCATTCTAGGCCCCCTCTTGTTCATATTGTACATACACGACATTGAGAAAGTAATGCCCTATGATAATAAAATTACACTATATGCTGATGATACCACACTGACCTTTAAAAATAGAGATTTACTTGCAATGGAACTTCAGATAAATGAAACCACTGACCACATTGTAAAATACTTCACAATTTAAATCTAAGTATTAACCCCACAAAATGTGAACTTATATCTTTGGGACATAGGACTAATACAAATTACATGATACAACTTAACATAAATAATATCGGAGTTAAGGAATCAGATGTGGTAAAATTACTAGGATTAACAATTGACAGTAAATTAACGTGGACCCAACATGTAGAAACACTAGCCGAAAAAATTTCTAAGGGTCTCTACATTCTTAGATACCTAGGTAACATGATCCCCAAAGCAACGGCAAAAATTATTTATTTCTCACTTATCCAATCACATATAACATATGGATTAGAACTGTGGGGTTCTACTTCCCTAACTAACTTTCAAAAAATTTTTGTCTTGCAGAAAAGAGCTATTAGGTACCTGGCTAAACTCAAGCACAATGAAACATGCAGACACGCCTTTAGAGAATTAGAAATCATGACGCTAGCAAGTCTATATATCTATAAAACCATAATTTTACTAAACAAATTCGAACAGCCTGCCAAAATTTCTGATACACACAATTACAATACAAGAAATAGAGACAACTTTGCAGCTACCACTCATAAATTAAAGCTTTTTGAAAAGTTACCTAAATACACCGGTGCCAAGCTATTCAATATGCTGCCCAGAAAGATAAAAGAAAGTGAAAGTCACAGCCAGTTTAAGAGCATGTTGGCCAAGTACCTGCTTAACAAAGTATATTACAGCATTGAAGAATTTATAGAAGATACCAAATAGGTTGCGACATGCCATGTTCCTCATTTCTCTCATTATTCTTGTAATATTAAATTGTGAAATTGTATATGTGGAGAAATTCTCCAAATTGACAATGTTCCCTTGTGTATATGTATTTATGTATGTACTATATGGAACTGAATAAATATTATTATTATTATTATTATTATTATTATACTTATGTTTGAGTATTACTTTGTTAATTTGTTTTAACTTTAGTCTATTAATAAGTATTGAACTCTGGTTCTATTCTATAAATTAATACTCTCCTTTGTTTTTCCATGTATTTTTGACATATTTTTGTTTGTTTTGTATATATATTTTTTTTTTCTTATAATCTGTGCAGTCTCTATTCTATTACTTTGTAAAGTCTGTCTATGATGTACTTTTGACTGTCCCTTTATGCGAGCCATATGCGCTCTTTGGGACCTTTAAGAAATAAATAAAAAAATAAATAAATAAATAACTTGGTTTCAGATTTATTACTACATATCAATCTGGCCCTAAATTATAAATAAGATAAAAGGACATTTACCAGACTTCAGTCTATAATCTTTTCTTTAATATCAGTAGCTTATGAGTATGTAAGTAGCTTATAATTAAATTATGAAAAAGAAATTAGGGTCTACTACAAAATCATATTATTTTTTAAAAATATTTTAGTCTAACATGGTTTATAATTAAATGAAACCAATATTCTTATCTGAAGACAGGTTTTATTTTTTTTTACACTACCTTCTCCTTTTACAAAACAGTTTTTGAAGTAAGAATGTTCATCTACTGGCACCTCTGCCTGTGGGTAAGAAGCCATCATGTAAACTTTATCAGTTTTCTTCAGTACAGTATTCTAAACATGATTCTCTGTATCCACATATTCTTACCAACGACTAGTATGCTGTTCTAACCCTCCAAAACTGAACTTACAATGTAATGTACACATTTTATACATAGTATAACTTTTAATTACATAAACTGTATGTGATAATACATGAAAACATGTTCCATAACTACCAAAAAGTAACATCAATATAATATTTATTTTCTTTTTAAAACTGACAACTTTTTTGCATCAGCAATCAATGCTGTAGGTATTGAATCCACTCCATTTGCGATCAACAACATACAATTCAATAACTCAATGCCACATGCCTCATCTCGGATGGCAAGTTATACCATATGAAAATATTTCTCAAACTACAATCCACAGCTCATAATGGTCATACCGTTTGAAACTATTTCCCAAGCTACAATCCACAGCTCATAATGGTCTAGGCCAGTGGGGTCCAACTCTTTTTTTTAGACATGGGCCAGATGCTTCCCTTTAGATATAATGAGCACCTGTTTTTTGTTATTATTTCGGTTTGGCCAGCTACAGACGTCATTTTGGCATTTTTGCTCTGATCTTGAACCTTCACCAATATTCCTGTATTCTTTTTCTTCAGTGAGCTTCCTTTCTCTCTTCAGTCCATTTCTTGTTATATTATTATCATTATTACTACTATTATCGACATCTTTCACAATCAACTGACTTGAAATCTTTGAAATATTATTATTTAAACACAAAACAGTGACTTGGTTTAAAAAAAAAACTGAATGCCTTACCTGAGTAAGAATAAACTTATAACAATAAAATATTAAAAGGTACCATAAATAAGTAGTATTCCAAGATTAACTCTTTGAGCCAGGTCATGATAGTACTCCCATTGGCATTTAAATAGCCTTGCGCCTGGCAATGGTAGTACTTCCACTGTGCACTAGCCTAAGTTTAAGAATTTATTGTAAGAAAACTATCTGCATTATCATCTTGGAGGTTGTGGCAATCGAAAGATCAGCTCTTAAAGATTAGCTGGTAAAAAATAGAGTGAAGTAGGGTAGCATGCTATAGAGTTGTGCCACCTACATGAAAGCACTGTAACGACTCAGTTGTTAGATGATAAACACGTGCTGAAAGCTGGCTCAAGTGTGTAATTTATAAGCTCTGGAGTCAACATTTTTATCATAAAATGAATCACATATCCCCTTACATTTAGCTGGTTTCAATCAGTTACATGATCATAATTCCTACACAATGAATGTGCCAGGACTCGGTGGCCACATTCAAATCAACATCCTTTCTTGAAACCCCTGACAGACGAAAAATAATATAAATAGTAAATAATTCCAATTCTGACAGGTTTGAGTGTCTGGAATTAGATGAAAATTTTTTAATTAAGTTGTGTATGTTTTATCTTATTCAGTTCAGTGTATATAGTGTAAAAATATTGACATATCTACCCGAACCCAGCTTTTTACCACAAGGCCTTCTATCGAAAATGCAAGTATCTCACACTTCCCAATAGAATTTATGGTTTATTATTTTCCACTTGACAAAATTTCAGATTTTCCTACAAAAATGTTAGATACAATTTTTAAAAATCTCTTAAAACCCATGGGCACACAGGTGAAGATATATTTAAATAAGATCGGGTGCAAAGTGTTACGATAACAATGTACCGGTATTTAATTGTGGCCCATGGGCTATGGACCACACTGATTATCTTAAGTGATTCTGACATCAGAGTATAAAAAAATATATATTAGATTAGATAAATTATTGAAAATATAGTTTTTTAAATTTAAAAATGCTGAATTACAGAGCTAAACATTTACATTTTTAATTGCAATCGTGATTCTCACTCTTCCATTCAAGACTTTGACAGCTGTTTAAAAAAGCTCTTTTACTTATTAGTTCCTTGGCACATCTTCCTTTCTCTTAAAGCATGATAAAAAGAGTTGTATACTTTGTAAGATTTACTAGTATTTCCATGCTTTCATTGCTATCTGGCAGTTAATAGGTAAGTCTATCTCTAAAAATATGGTATTATTCAAGATAAAAAAATGCCAATAATAATTTTAAAACAAGTAATAACATTACCTGCCCTGTATATACTAGTACCATACATATTAAATTACTCAACTTTATCGCTTAATTTACAATCAACAGACTTAACAGGAAAAATATAATACACTTGTAGATTAATTATTCAATCACTAAGAAATAAACATTAAAATAAGACTAATAATCACAGGTACTGTAATCTGAAGTCAAAAAGTAATTATTACAGAAAAGCTACTGATATAAATCGTTGCAATTACTAGAAAAATGGACAATATTTAAACAATACTCAGTACTGTACTGTATAACGATTCTTTGAGATGTAGCAATGTAGCAGTGAACTACTGAATTATTAGCAATATAATGCAACTTCATAGAAATCTTTTTAAAAACTTGCAGCAACAATAGATATACAGTATATACTTACACTAACATTAATAAACATGAACACAGCAGGGAAATTATGTAATATTTCTAAACAGTCCAAATATTGCACATTATGTACCAGCATACCCATGACATCAAAACACAAAAGCTCTTTGTTCTATATCACACAGTGCAAAAAGAAATACACTTAACAGCATTGCTCATCAGATTTCATTTGCCTTTCCTTTCTCTCTCTCTCAGATTTTTCTTAGAGCTTCATTTCCCCCCAAAAGATGATAGTAGAGCTAGCTGCTGTTTGGTTCAATGACTTGTGATTCTCTTACATCACATTTTCATATGAAATGGCTGAAATGTAGGATATGCACATTCAGTTGTTGTAGCCTCACGCAAAGACTGTTCAAGAGGTAGGACTTAAAAGCTCGAGTTTGTGGAAGAGGCGACCAGCCTAAAACTTCCCTTCAGAGAAGTTCTATGAAAAAAAAGTGTGCGTGGAACGCCACGCAACAGAAGTGAAACTTGTTTTAATTTTTTTATTTTTAATACTAGGTTTTTAGACTTTTTAAATTTTGGATTTTGGTTTTTTTAATTTTTGATCTTATAATTTTTTAATTTAGGAATTTTGAATTTTTTAAATTTTAAACCTTTGAATTTTTATTTTTTGGATTTTTTAGTTTAAATTTTGGATTTTCAATTTTTGAATTTTTGGATTTTTAAATTTTGGATAAGCCTAATCATTGAGTTGATTGTTTTCTGTGCAGTCCGTTTCGTCACACCTCACTAATTTCGTGACGATTTTCAGCGTAACACTAATTTCGTGAAGATTTTCAGCGTAACACTAATTTCGTGACGATTTTGAGCGTTACACAAGCTCTCGATTTACCCCTACTGCGGCTAAAGAAGTTTCACTTCAAAAAGGTTTCAAATAAAAGGTTTAGGTATTTGAATAAGCATTTAGTATACAAAATCTAAACAAAATTAAGTTGAGAAAATCGTGAAAAACAGAATTTTATTTGTGTAAAGTGGCAGTAACAGTAAGACAAAGTTGTTAGTGTGCTTCATGTCAAACTATAGTTAACTCAACATTTCATTTGAATAAGATTTTCGAGCTATGTTATGCACAGGCAGGAAGACCAAGCGTCACAGGCACAAACACACAGATATGTTTCCTAGTAAGGTATTTTTGGACTCAAGAGACCTTAAAATGTGCAATAATGCTGGAAACCTGGCATCAGATTTCACAATACTTTATAAATCCTTGACCTATGGAATGCATAGAGAAAGTTAAAATGAAAAAAGTAAATTTACTTAATTCCGAATATACTTAAATTAGCATAACTAAACAGTGGTATGAATGCAGAAGTTAGCAACTAGCTCAAGACAAATTATACTGTGAAGCAGTATTTGTTCACCGTTTTTAAACAGAACTGCATTTGAATTTTAGTCCACAATCCTTCCCAGATTATGTAAGTTTTAATAAAACATACATAAATCAGTGGAAAAGCATAGTATCATAGGCTCACAATCACATGGCTGAGACCTCAAATGGCAATTATATTGATCTCTTTTAGTAAGATAACATAATCGTAACAGCGAGAGACAAGCTTTTGACTGCAATGGAGTAAATATTAGATGCACATAACTTTAGCTGGCACAAAATGATAGAGCAAACCAGATCTCGATCATTATAGGATGGCACAAATGCTCAACAGATCAGACTGATCTTGGCTATTAAGAAGCTAGTCCACCTGGACAGAACTCTAGCAATTCAACCCATTGTGTTAATAGTTACTCTTACGGTTAAAATCAGATTTTTTTTACATTTCATATAACTCTTTCACCTGTACGTTAGTCACTGAAGGTAACTCTATGGATGATCTAATAGCCACGGCTTCGCAAACAATGCTAGTTTTCCACAACTGTTGCATGAAAAACCACTTAGTTATTAAAACTAAATTCATACACTTCAAACCTCGATTAATTAAAAACGCAGTAGCCAATAATTTTGTAATGTTCAATAATATGAAAATAGAAGAAGTGATAAATTAAAAATTTTTAGGAGTAACCATCGACTGCCATCTAAATTGGAAAGTACATAATGACAATCTATGCAAATGTTTATCCAGTTCTGTTTATCTCTTCGTTAAGCTAACATCTTATTGCAATAAAAAAATAACACTTCTCTCCTGTTACAGTTATGTATATTCAAGAATACAATATAACATTATTGCTTGGTGGGCAGCTAACCAATTTTTCATAAACACAGTTTTTGTCCTTCAAAAGCGAAACACCAATGAACTCTATCCTTTAGTTGTATAAAACAAATGAGGAGTGTCGGTTCAAAACACGTTAAGTCCACCTCCGATCGTAATGTAGTTTTTTGCGGATTCGCATTCTCTGAGGTGTTCTTCATGATACTACATAACATTTTTGTTCCAGATCGCAACCTTTCCCCGTTAAAATTGAGCCTCAAATAAGGGGTTCCATGCAAAACGCGTTCAGTCCAGAACTTGGTTCGATGCAAATTACGTTGAGTCCACATTTTAGATGCTATCACGTGCAAAACAGGTGGTGCATTGAACTTTACGACGTCAATTTTTTGAAGGTGTTCTTCTAATGAAAGCAGTATTCACCAGATGCCGAAAAAGATGTCATTAGCGGTCAGTAATAAAATAAGAGAAGCATGGATTTTCCATGATTTAACATGCTTAAAAAACAGAAATTGTTTAAATTTTGACAATTTGATACTTCGGCAATAGTTCACTTTGTATTAGTGCAATCAGATGTGATTGTAATTCTTAAATAAAATACTAACTTCCATTTTTTTACATGATTATTATTATAGTGTTGGGTCAAAATGCGTTAAGTCCATTACTTTTGAAACTTTAACTATCAATAAAAGATGTAAATGAAAAGAATGATTTGACACACCCAATACATTTAACTATATATTAATTGCTGATTCTTATCAGAAAAAAAATATTGCAAATTCGTTTGATAGTTTGGCCACAAACAGTTTTTCGTCATTCCTGAAAAATCATTATTTGTGGACTAAACGCGTTTTGAATCGATGCTCTTCAAATGTATTAAGCAAATATAAGCTATAGAGGGGGTGGCAAATGGACTTTAGCCTATAGGCGGCATACTCTTAAATGACACTTGATAATTTACCACCATGTTATGAAACTATGACAAAGGTACTGCCCAAGGGTAAATATAACAGAAAGGATTAAAGCAGCTGAATGAATAAAATTCTAAAGATGAAACTTCTGAGACGAAAGAACCATGATGAAACGCACGAGGAGGCTACAACCTTTGCTAAACATTCAGCTAAACACGAGCAATGCTGTTAAAGTATATATTACATCTTCTGACATCTTGAATGTTACTGACAAAAACAAATACATCAACACATATGACACTGTGATCTAGGAATGCATATTAGTAACACAGAGAACAGTGCTGCAAAACACAAAGTCACCTAAACACTTTCATTCTATTCTCCAGTGCATTAACACAAACAGAAACATAACTCACCAACAGTCTTGAGTATTAACACAATTTACAGCAACGTAAAATGAAATGTGAATATCAGAGTAAAATCCCAATAATAGATGGAGAAAATTGTTAAGACTCAGAAAATCATTAAATACTTTTTGATTATAACCTCTCATTTAAAAAAAAATTATTTCCGACATTCACTGTGCGGTATATCCTTTCAAACTCTACAGATTATCACACTTGGTCTACCGATTACTTAAAATTAATTTACTGACAATTTTTACTTGTATGAAGTAACTCGAATAACAATCTATTGTACAAAAGTCCTAAGGAAGGCCAAGTCTTCTCTGCAGGCCACATGATTGCATGCATTAGCTGGATGGATGGTTGTTAATTCAACCAGGTTAGGAGTATGTGTGATCAGAACACAATCCACCAACTGTTGCAGACTTCTCACCCATATTACAGTATTCAGTTTCATGTAAATTTCATACAAACTCCTAAATACAGCTAAACTCAAACTAGTTCAGTTCAGGTTTAAAAATTCAGGGCATAATGCTTAAAAGCTGTATGACCACAGCCCATCTTTATGTTAATATATATTGCCTGGAATGAAAGTTGCCATAATGTGACAAAATAATTCATCAAGTTTTACTAAAATTGTAAGGTACAAACACTGAGTACCAGCTTTTTTAATCAATACAATGTGAACCAATTTGATATGATATAATCTATAACCCATTTTGAGATATTATTGCTTATATCCAACCTATTCTGAGATATTTTGTAAATACTGTAGATTATTGATTTTATTTAATCCAAGATTCGACTTTGTATATTTGTACCACATGTGATCATAGGCGTCCAGCACGAGTTGACAAAAGAATCTTCTTGGCTTCTGGGTTTTGCCGCATCATATTTAAGATATTTGTCAACATTTCAACCATCTTGCTGTGGTTAGCCCCAAGGCTGTAGCCGTGGTCTTTATCAAGGCTACTGCCTTGGGGCTAACCACAGCAAGATGGTTGAAACATCGACAGATATCTTAAATATGATGTGGCAGATACCCAGAAGCCAAGAAGATTCTTTGTACGAAGCAGCTTTATTTAACAAGTTCACACTTCTGAAAATACATATAACAGAACCATAAATTCCATTTGAAAAAATATTGCAATCACACTACCAAAAACGTTTTCTTAAAAATTTCTCAATATAGGTATATCCTGCAGGGGGTGTATTTCATGGTAATTTAAACATTTGTGAAATTGCACAAATTTTGAAATATTGCATGGCTACAATTTGCTTAATAGTAACATTTTAAGCAAGAATAAAGCTAAATATAGCTTAGGAAAACTGTTTTGTAAAATTTTGAGCTTACTGCTGTTACCAAAAAACATGGCCCCCTACTAATTTCACAGTTCTAAAACATTTAAATCCGTTATCTTTTAGAGCAAACAGACTGCATACATCAACTTCTTTGTTATTGACTGTTTCTATTTCAGACTTCATATTCCTTGAAAATACTATAAATATATTCAAAATATAATTTGAATAGCTTATTAAAAAACATGTTAAAAACAAACACCAAGGATTCATATTGTAGTATCTCTGACCACAACAGAAATGCTTGGAGAAAAAGTGTTAATTAAGCAGGTATAGAGAATATGTACTTGAGCAAAGCAACAATGAGCATTGTATGTGTGACTTGAGGCTCTGCCGGTGGTGAAAATGGATAGTGGTTTCTTGGGCTTCCAACCAGAAGAGTAGGGCACAGGGTTGCCAAATGGCTGGTTATGTCTTTTACGTCAGTAAGCCGGTGGCCAGTCGGTAAAGCATAAAAATCCTTGAAAAGCTGGGTTTTTTTATGGTCGAGAGAATTACTGTGATGAAAAAAGATCGTTTTCATCCATTCTAATTTGAAATTATCATGCCAAAGATTATTTTCAATTCATTAAAATTAAAATAAAAATAATGTTTTGAAAGCAGTAAGCCACAGTAAAAACTAGTTTTCTTAAGCAGTAACACTGTAACACATTTAGCTTTGTATGTACTGTCAAACATTCTCTGTTACAGTAATTAAGAACATTATTTTAGTAATTTTATTGGTGCTGCTAGTTGACACTTTCATTAATATGCTTACATGTAAAACATGTTTTGGAACACCTGTATATTTGTTGGTAAAACCTACATTTTAGAATGTCCACTACTCCATTCATTGATATAACCCTCGTTGTTGGCCGGTATTTGGAATCTGTCAACCTTAGTAGGGCATTGGCCACAAAAAGTACTGTTTACTCATCATACTCCATTACTATCGGAGCTCTCTGTCAGTCTGTTCCAGTTCCTTGCTTTCTATTGGCCCCTCACTCTACTCCAACTATCCCTTCTTTGTTTTTTCTATATAATTTATTTTTGCCTGTAGACATAAATATGCATTCAGCATCATTAATATAAATTTGGAATCATTAATACCTAGTTTAATATAAAGGTACATTATAAGATCTTGCTTTTTTTACAAATAAAATAATATGTTCTTATAATGGAACATAACAAGTTCCAGAAGCAGAAAGAAAATTGCGGTCAGAAAGGATGAAGAAGTACTGGGCTGACAAAAAGAAGAAAAACCTCAACCAGGAACCTGACTAAAGTGGTCCTATGAAGGCCAAAAAACTAAAATTAAATTAAATGGAACATAACTGGAATACATATTTTCAAGATCGTAATATGAAAACTAAATTACAATATAATAAATATCTTTTTCCTAATCAGTTCACTTCTCTCAATTCTCCTACTTACCTGGTTGGAAGTCTGAGAAACCATTATACAATAATGAGCAATTTTTTATTCGAACCTTTGTTAATAGTCTTGTAAGTGTATAATAATATTCCCACTCCAATTGATATCTTGCCTTTGAAAATAGCTGTTTCTTCATACTGATCAAAAGTCATCAAATAATAGTAATTCAATGGCGGTGCATTTTAAGTGACACAAATATCCCTTGAAAACAGAGATCTTCACTCAAGTTGGTAAGCGATGTTTCTGTTTAGTTTCTTTTATTTTTTTGCTATATTACATGAGATGCTCTGGAAAGAATAACACAACTAAACAAATAAGTTGAAATCACTTTCTTCTCAACAAGTTAAATACCGGTAATATTTATTTTCTGAGTCTACTATTTTTCCTTTCTTAGTTGAAGCTTAATGTTTGTACTTTATTGTATGCATATATATCATCTATACAAAATATTTTATTTTGTTCATAATAAGATTATTCATAGGTTAGGATTATGGTTGTAAATTGCATTAGGTGAAATTGTTTAGAATTAACTATATAATAAAATATGAAGGCAGATATAGTTCTAAGGCAACTACCTATTCAAGTGAATTTTTACTGTTTAGAAGAATATTATTACTAACAGGCAAGTAACTAACATAAAGATTTAGAACTATATTATTGTTAACTTAAACAAGTCCACAAAAATAAGTTAGTTATATTTTTGCCCTAAGAAAATATTTTTTTTTATTTCTGCTGATATTATTCCTCTCTTTTATAAAATTCTATTAATTTCTGTTCTTATTATAAAACCTTGTAACGTATCTTCCTTCCCTCAATGTTTAAGAACAGAGAAACAAAAATGTATCGCAGCCTTTTTCCTTCCAGAGCATCTTTCACATAAAACTCTGAAATCTATTTATTTCAGAGGGAATGTAATAAATGTACTTCAGGTAAGGAAACACTAACCATCAATGACTAAAGTTTTCTCGTACTTTCCTTAATAGTCCATGTGCCAGACCCCCAAAATCGACCATGTCATTATAATTTGGGGGGACTGAATGAAACTTATACCACACGTTCCTGGGGTCATGTGGAGCAAAAAAGTCGGGGGGGGCCATCATGAGGAGGTAGCTTTCAAAAATGGCGGCCATTCAAAATGGCGGACGACTGTGAATCTTTAAATTCAAATATCTCGGGACTGGGTTCATCAATCTTGAATTTTGTTTTTTCAAAATGTAGGTTATTCTTTTGGCTACATGTTTGTTTCACATGTCTGTGGCCAAAAAACCAGTATTTATTGGTCAAAACTCTAAAAATAGGAAAAATAGATTTTTTGACATTTACGTTTTGCGGTTTATTACTCTAACCGTTGGGTATATCGAAAAAATGTCTGAAACAAAAGTTGTAGAGACACATCTCACCTTTAAAACGCAAAAATGAAATCCAAGATCGGATCAATAGAATCCGAGATATCCAGATTCAAAGCGAGCGGAGCGGGGTTGAGCGTGTTGACCGAGCACTCGGTGCAGCCTAGCGAGAGGCGAGACTTAGCGTAAAATCCTGCACTTTATTTATTTTTAACCTCAGTAATTGCTTTATTACTAGATAAATTTACATTACCTACTAATGTGCACTATTTTTAACATGATTATTGAACACTTACTCATAAATACAATTAACAATTATATCATTTATCTGGGAAATGGACATCAACAGTTACCAACTCATATAATATACTGTCAAGGCTTTTATATCCGATTTTTAAGATGAAATCGTTAAAGGAACTTCAAATAGTCGAAATAATTTAAAAAAAGGAAAAAGTATTACAATTTAGGTATGTATCGGAGACTTTTAACAATACTTTCAGAAATGAACACAGGACGTAAGCAACTAAGAAATAAAAATTCCTATAAAATGCCTTATAGCCTATAATATTACGAACAATCTTGAAATAAGTCTTCTTCACAAGAATCACTGTAATCAGTTATTATAATTGCACTCTTCCTCATCTGCTGTTGCTTTGGTACACCCCTTGCACCCACAGCTCTCGGTGCATCGGATTTGAGTAATAAATACAATTAACAATTATACAATTTATCTGGGAAATGAACATCATTAATTATGAACTATACATCCCTTAACTCTGTACTTCAAGATGAACATGTTCAAGTCACTCTACTTGATACATCTTCTTACAAGTAATGAAGAAATGCTGTCCTTTCGGATGAAATATATCGCCCTAGTGGAGCTACTTTCCGTTTTTCTTCGGACTAATTGAGAAGGCATTTTTTTTATGTTTTTAGCTGCTGTTGAAAAAATTGTGCCTTGAATTTTTGCGCTGGATAGAGTGAACTACTCACATTATCTATCATAACATTTTCTTGAATTATCTAAACTAGAAGGAGAGCCCATATGTTCACCAATATTATGTAGAAGGAGGTTTTTAGTACAAATAAGAAGCAACAACCCATTTTCTAGAATTCCAGTGGACCAAGCCATCAAAGAGACTGTAAACAAAGACACCCAAACTCCTGAAGGTACTAAGGATTTCAGTCTGAAAAAGTAGGCTGTAGTATGGTATGGTAATATGTTAATGCTGAGTAGAGCTAAAGAACCTCCTCAGCATTCTATCATCCAGAGAAACAGATTAGTGACACCCTGACCTCCAAAGCCCAAGGACACTTAGAGATGAGAAAGACGTGACAATTCTCACTGACCTTCTAGCCGAGTGGACGAACCCCTTCGATCCCAACCCTTAAGATATTGTACATTTGCCTACTGGAATATATGTTCTTCTGATCACATTGATTCGGAAAACAAGGGGAAAATAGCTTATGAAGAGTTCACGTTTCGGCTAGCTAAAGGAGAAGGGTTTCATAAACGTATTAAGAAAGTGGGTCTTAAGATTAGTAGACTAAAGAAGAGCAAAAAAACCAAGGTTTAAAACAAAGAAGTAATCCTCCAGTGCAATCGAAATTTATTCAGCAAAATGACCTTTATTGCAGAAAACCAACAACTTGACATGATGGAAGGATTCAGATATCCTCTGGCACCGGCGAATGTTAATGGGCCTTTGAAGAAAACCTACAAATCAGTATTATCTAATTTTTTGGAAGTATACACCACCCCTGCCAGTCTGCCGGAAAAAGATTTGGCCTGAATCATTGATTCAATAGCCGTGCTTCAGTCCGTCAGAGGATAACAAAAAAGTTTTACGAATTCTCAACGAATTTTCTCAAGCAGGTTTTTAATATAGGTCGGAGGGTTGACATATATTATTCAGAGGTTTCGATCAAATCTTTGGAGCGGGAAAAAAGCGGAACAGTTGAAGGTATCAAATTTAGTGAAATCAAGGGTGGCCACAGAGTGGTTTGTTAGAGGACGCTTCTAAGGAACAGTTACGGCAAAAATATAATGGCAAAATTATTTTTTTGCAGTTTGTAAGAGGAGAAATTTGAAGACATAATTGGAAACCTAGAAATCTTCGTAGCAGTTGGTGAGATCTGCTTCATGATCATTTATATTAGGAGAAAAAATGTTCCTGGGCTGTTCTGCACTCAAGAATAAGCTGATTCCAGAATGATGCTGCATGCAAGGAACGCCGCTACATCATCTGAATCAGTTCTTTGCTTTTCAATCAATACAGATGTATTAGTTTTGGCTGTAGGTTTTTGCAAAACCATAAAAAGCAAAAACTTCTGAATCGGGAAACAAACAAACCAGTTTTAACAGATATGCAAGTTTCCCAGATAGTATCTGCCTTAGGCGAACAGCTTTTTACAGCTCTTATTGGGTATTACTGCTGGTCTGGCTGCGACACAATCAGTGCTTTAGCTGGCCAGGGGAAAGTTAAAAGCTTTTGTGCAAAAAGGAACAAAGATTTATTGAAGCATTCAGGAAGTTAGGCAAAGATTGGATGATGTATAATGATGTTGATGACAGCAAAGAAGAATTTGTCTTCCAGTCGTATGCCCCCAAACGCAAGGTGAAATGAGCTGCGCTACCAGATGTTCAGAGAGCCAGATTGAGAGCTTCCAAATGTCTCTTTGTAAAGGCACCTTGAGAAAACACAATAGACGTGCCAACTACCAGGCCGGAATTTTGATCAACTGTGCACCAGAAAGTTACTCGTGCTTAGCAACTCAAATCTGAATAATCGAGAGCTGTGGGTGCAAGGGGTTTGCCGAAGCAACGGCAGTTGAGGACGAGAGCAATAATTATAATACATGACTTCAGTGATTCTAGTGAAGAAGACTTAATTCAACATTGTTAATAATATTGTATAAGGCATTTTATGGGAATTTTTATTTCTTAGTTGCTTACATCCTGTGTTCATTTCTGAAAGTATTGTTAAAAGTCTCCGATACATACCTAAACTGTAATACTTTTTTCCTCTTTTAATTATTTCGACTATTTGAAGTTCCTTTAACGATTTCATCTTAAAAATCGGATATAAAAGCCTTGACAGTATATTATATGAGTTGGTAATTATTGACGTCCATTTCCCAGATAAACAATATAGTTGTTAATTGTATTTATGAGAAAGTGCTTAATAATCATGTTAAAAATAGTGCACATTAGTAGATAATGTAAATTTATCTAGTAATAAAGCAATTACTGAGGCTGAAAATAAATAAAACGCAGGATTTTACGCCAAGTCTCGCCTCTCACTAGGCTGCACCGAACGCTCGGTCAACATGCTCAACCCCGCTCCGCCCGCTTTGAATCTGGATATCTCGGATTCTATTGATCCGATCTTGGATTTCATTTTTGCGTTTTAAAGGTGAGATGTATCTCTACAACTTTTGTTTCAAACACTTTTTCGATATACCCAACGGTTAGAGTAATAAACCGCAAAACGTAAATGTCAAAAAATCTATATTTCCGATTTTTAGAATTTTGACCAATAAATATTGGTTTTTTGGCCACATACATGTTGAACAAACATGTAGCCAGATGAATAACCTACATTTTGAAAAAACAAAATTCAAGATTGATGAACCCAGTCCCGAGATATTTGAATTTAAAAATTCACAGTCGTCCGCCATTTTGAATGGCCGCCATGTTTGAAAGCTACCTCCTCATGATGGCCCCCCCCGACTTTTTTGCTCCACATGACCCCAGGAACGTGTGGTATAAGTTTCATTCAGTCCCCCCAAATTATAATGACCGATGGGTCTGGCACATGGACTATAAGACAAAGGATACAAATGGATGTTAATTTACTTTCATTTTATTAACTATTGGTGCCTCATATGCCTAATGGTGGCACCATTATGTTACCAAACACTTTTAGTCTTTTTACCAGCAGAAAATTCATACAATAAAATGAAACAGATAAGTACATTATCCTGTTTTCCTTTTATGACGTTCCTAATTTTTACAGAAGATTCTGTTTACTAAAAAAAAAAGACTCAGTTGTGTTTATCACAAATGACATTTTCATATTTGGGGACAAAAGTAATTTATGCCCACACAAGTCTGCACTCCAACTCCCTAACGGGACCCGCCTGGAAAGTAGGGGTTTTGGGTGGGGGGAAAATTAAAGCAATGGAGACATCTAGCGGCGGCATTTGAACTACTAGCAGCGATGGTAGCATCATCTAGTACGCAAATGGTGAAGCAGAAAAATTATTTATTTCTCCTTTATTCTCTTCCTCTCTTCCCCTCCCATCTCCTACCTCTCTTCCTCTCACCTCCTCTTCACCCTACCTACCTATCCAAGGCCTATTCCTAACCATAAATTTGGATCGACCGGGATTCCAACTCGTGACCCCTTGCTTCGTAGCTAGGAGCCTTAACCATTATGCCACGAGTTAACGCTGAGCTGTGAAAAAAGCTCTGGTATATTTTAGTTATGATAGCTGGCATACATATGATCAGTTTTAATGCAAGAGTCTCTTTAGATATTTTGTCAGTTATCAAAAGAGCAGTGTTGGTTAGCAAGGGAAATTTCCTGCATCCATTAAGCCATGTTTCATGTTATAATACGGCATATTTTATAATTGTGATATTTTACGTACGGTGCAAGGTTCTTTGTGAAATGTGAAATATTATTTTATTATATATTATATTATTATTTTGTTTTTTATAATTGTGAAATGTTCTTTTGGCATATATATGGCGTTTTTTACAATTGTGAAATATTATGTTTGGTGAAAGGGTCTTTTTTTTTATTGTGAAATACCGCCGCCTATTTTGTTGCTCCTGACCAAATCATCCTCTACCGTCATGTAGCGGGTCCTGAGTAATGCTAAAGAGGCTCTGGTGATTGCAATTGCATTCAATGCAACTTTCGCTCAATAAAACAGTGAGCTGCATTACCGAGTGGCCGGTTGGTGCGAAGGACGTAGCGGCCGGCGGGTGCGTAGGACGTAGCGGCTAGTGGGTATGTAGGACGCAGCAGCCGGCGGGTGCGTAGAAGCAGGCGGTGGGTGTGTAGAGAAGATAGGGGAAGCGGCCAGGTGGGGAAATGAGCCGATCAGGCAGGCTGCGAGTGGTAGGGGGACCAGTGCACGGCATAAAGTACTCTTTTGCCCATATTTGGTTATATAGCAGACTACTATACAAATAATATACTATTTTAACAGCAATACAAACTTTAAAGAACGATTTAAATTCATGTCAGAAAATATATGACCAACTGAAAACTAACATATACTGGTAGTTTATACCACTTCTCATGGTTCAGACAAGTACTTAACAGAGTAAATTGCTAATAATTAAATTAAATGGCAATTACTTAATTACTTTAAAGCAAGATTTAGTTAACTGATGATGTGTTGGGTGTTTTATTGTTATAATAGCGAATACACACTTCTCCAGTTTGTTATACAAAATACATGAGTCTTATCTGAAGATCAAAAAACAAAGATCTAAATGCTCTTTAAATAAATTGATTGAATTATATATAATAAATTGATTAGTATTCAAACAAGAGACTTTGCACATTTAATGTAGCAATAATCATACCACTTTACACATTGTTATTCTGTACACAAAGATTTAAAAAATCAACCCGTCCATTAAACCAATACATGGTAGTTCTATTTTATTAATCTGAATTCTTTGAAACTTTTGTTATTAGTAATAATCTTAAGGCCCGTGTCCACATGAGAGCTGAGAGTGCGAGAAACTCTCGAGAGTTCCATTTCGGTATGTGGACACGCGTCTGAGAGCACTGTCTGAGAGGTAGCTGAGAGTGGCATTCAGAGAGTCAACTCGCAGGTGGACACGCCTTTGCAATCAATCTCCGAGAGCAGCTCGCACTATACCAATCTGTTTCGTATAGCTGAGAGTTCTCTGAGAGTGGATAATGTGTATAGGCCTATTATGCCATATGATAAAATTATTTAATTTGCCTTCAATATTTATTTATATTTTCTAAAAACGAAATCTAAATCCAATAATACTCAATGATAATAGATTATAATACGGTATCGTTTAATGTTCATATTATGTTCATCATGAAATAATGTAGTAAGTTCATAAGGGAATTACTGAACAATGATAAAATTTTTACATTACATTCATTTATGAAACATAATGAAACACTGATAATCTCCATGGTTCACCACGGCGATCATCCATTCCTCTACAGAATATTCTGAGGCGAAGCAGGCTGTAACGGGTGCAGTAACCCTCATGTCTGTAGATTAGAGGCATGTAGGGATATCCTGCGGGACAAAATTCCGGAACAGCGGTGACCGTCATAGGCATAAGTTGCAATCTTTAAGTAATAAAATAAACGAACACGATATTAGTGTAGACTACATACGATTCCAAATATTCTGCAAATCGGAGTTTAGAAACACGGCGCCTATAGCGTAATCAGTCTTGGTGGTTGTCTTTGTATTCTTTTGAGGGGACCAAGATGACGTACATGAGTCTATTGCGTATAAAAGTAGACATGTAACAGCGACGCACAAAATGCTTTTGCTCTAGTGCTAAAGGACCAGTCAACAAGGAACACTTTTTTGGCTCTTGGTCTTCGTGGACGCAGAGGATAAATAGTATACCTATTCGTTCATGTAGATGCACGGAGTTTAGATTCACAGTTTGATAGGATCACTCCACTCTAATAACTGACATGCTATAAATTAAAAATCACATGCTTGATTCCGGAAAAGCACAAAGTCACAATTAGTTTATATTTAACAAGAATCTCATATCACATTTCAATGTCTTTTTAGTTAATTTGTGGGCCTATCGAATTCACTTCATGATGTTCTGATGATATTCTGACAATATTAGATTGTGAAATTCTTCTAAACGCTTAGTAATTAAATGCATGTACTCACTTAAAAGCATTCAGCAAGCCCTCATTAAATGCTTACATTAATATTAACAACGAATAATACATTGTTGTGCGTCCATCTTGTTTGTAAATGCGAAACGAAAACTCGCGCGATTTTGTTTCAAGTGGACACGGTTCTGAGAGTAATGTCGCGAGTTTTGCTCTCAGCTACTCTCAGGATTCGACTAGCGCTCTCTAGTGGACACACCATCTGAGAGTACTCTCGAGAGTTTCTCGCACTCTCAGCTCTCATGTGGACACGAGCCTTTACATCTAACTACTGGAGTGTATCCTCATGTGTAAAAACCATTAAAAAAATTTCCCAAGGATAGGACAAGACTCAACAGATTTTTTTTACAGAAATGATTATGTTTTGCTCTTGTTTATCTCAAAATTCATTCACTGACAGGAATAATTATTAAAACATCAGTACACTAAATACATTGGTTGGATACTCAAATTTAAAGTTGAAAAAGGTTAGTTTCTAAAATGAACCATTTGCTTCAAATGAATTTTGATGGATTTAGCTTTACTTGATTTTCTAAAATATTTAAAAATAATATTGTTCTTTAGAATTATAATTATTAGTCTAGTATATCAGTATATCTCTTTGCATTGATACATATTAACATTCAAGAGAATGTTGTGTTATAAAAACTATGCACTAGTGTACTATTTCACAATTAAAATGACGTGAAACAGTAGCTGGTACAGTAATAGTTGTGTAACATCAAATGACAAAAGAGAAAACATTATTATTGAAAACACGTGACTTGTCCAAAATATAACTACATAAAATGTAAACATCAACTGCTGTTTTTACATATTTTGATGACTATAATAATAAAATCAGAACTAGACAGCTAATCCAAGAATTGCTTGAGCTATAAAAAAAAAATTCCCAATTAATCTATTAACAGAACAAAATATCTTACGGAATAATGAGAATCCATTTTTTTTAAATCGTTGTAACTACAGCAAAAGATTTCTTACCTTAGCACAAAGTACATTACTAAAATATGGATTCAAGGCTGTACTGAGAAACCACTGCTAAAAGTATGTTTAAAGCAACGAAGAAAAACAGCAATTTCCTGGAAATATTTCTTTGTGTGTTGAATTGATATTGAAAATCCCACCATTTCAGCTGAATATTAATTCAAGCTAAGCAATGGGGTTACATTCCGATCACAAAGATATACTGCAAGAGACCTGTTACACATGGAATGCTCCAAATACAGCACAATCTATTTTCTGGTTTGTATGTGAACACATATCAAGAAACTGTTAAATAAAAAAATATATTATAATTGAAAAAAAAAAATTCTTGGATAAAAAGCAAACACTGAACATACAAAGATAGACTGTTCCTGCTTCTGTTCAACACACTGTACATGTTAATCATCACAAATACGGGGGAAATGCATACAAAATCACATTGGAAGCTGCATCACTGTATAAGTAAATTGCAGACTTTATGGAAAATAAATTCATGTAGCAAAATAGCCTCATGATGATGCAAATAGTGGTGTCTTTTTTTTCCTTAGCAACTGAAGAATCTGACAGTTACAACTAAGCATTAAAATAGTGAAATAAGGAACGTAATATGCCTACTCAAGATAACACAATCAAGTGGGGTATGATTTCTTCTATCTGAGATTTCTTCAAGAGAAATTTTCATAAAGTCAGTAAAATGAGTTTCAGATTAATTTAAAAGTAATGCGGTTATTAAAATTGTTGTATGTGTAACTATTTCTTCAATGAAAAAAACATTCAGGGGTGGAAAAGGAAATAATTCAGCAGATTCTTTTAAGCAACAATTAAAATTATCAATGTGATTTTATAAACTGATTGAGAAGAGTACAATTAATGATCAAGAGAATTAATTTAATACTGTGGGGGGGGGGGGGGTCTTACAACACAGAACCAAAGAGTTTCATAGAGTTAGAGGTCTTTTGTTAATTATCACACAATGAGAGCAACACATGTCCTGGACGCATACATTTCTTTTCCTTATACAAAACTTAATTTTCCATCAGTTATAAAAAAAAATTCAGAATTCTTGTTGAATGTTATAGGCATATGGGCATATCAACATATTTTTTCTGTTACATAGGATTTCAACTTAATAATTCTTTAGAGCCAAATATTCCTTACATCAAAGCAATTCTGTGTAATAGAAATAAATCCTTGCTAACATTATGACTTCCATACAGCACAGAAAGTTTTGATTCACTATTAACAACAAGTTAATATTTTTAATTCCTTTTTACGTTAATATCATTATAATATATATTTTTTTTTTTTTTTACAAAATTGATTTTCATATGAACATTTAATCTTTTATAACTGATACATTTATACAGATATATGTTTATCTATACTAGCTTGAGATATAATACACAATAAAGTAATGGAACATAATCTGTGGCATATTTTAACTTTCAGGGAAGTCCTCTTCCTGTGACTGTTCATTTAAGATCTGATATAGACAGTACATATGTCCCATTTGTCACTAGTGGAGAAGCATGATAATATCTGGGAAAGCGAGTTAATATCGAACACTAATGCTTGGAAACACAATTGTTATTACAGATGGAGAGATAGCCAGCTCAGTACATGCGCAGTAACCCCACAGACCTCATTCTTATGGTTTCACTAGGCTGAGGACTGAGTGACTTGCTAGCTGGTTTCATTTCGGGTGTTCATTTGGTATGCTCATGTAAAATGATGAAAAATTTAGTTATTAAAGTTATTAGAAAGTTTCAAGTTTACCTCTATCTTAAGAAAATAATCTTTTTTGGTCAGAGTCTTCAAAATTTTCTTTGGATGGCTGAGCTTATCAATCAATAATCTGAGTTACATCACCATACAGACAAGAGACGAAAAAGAGGAAAATTGATTTAGAGTAAGCTTACTTTAATAAAGTCTCCTGGATCTTTAAGTACATACCTTACGAGCGAGTGTCACAGTTTCGATAGTTCCTTGTAGTCTTAACCTTTTGACAGCTACTGACATATAAATTTGTCACCTCAAAAAATTGTATAAAAGCAGAGATATAAGATTAATAGAGAAATGCTTTAAATTAAAACCTAATGATTTTTACCTCTTCTTATGACTATCATTCATGGATATCAGCTATTCTATTGACATTTTCCTTGACAATCCCAAGATTAGGGCCCAGAGATGATTTTACTTGATGACTGCTTACATAAATATAACAATTCAGGTTTGAAAGGGTTAAGACAGGAACACAACAAGGAGCAAGTGAGGCACTGTTTTCTTCTTGCAAATATTTTCACCAATGTGGCATGCCCCTACAATTTGAATGCGGTGTGATGTTTAGTGTTTGATTAGTAGCCTAAGTGCCAGTTGCCACTGAAAACAAGGCCTCCATATTGTCGACTAGCAGGTGTTACAGTCGACAGAGGTTCCTACTTGCTGTAGATGACAATCATTTACAAGTTTCTATATCCCACTTTACATTGGCTGTATAATGTGAACAGAAAATTTTACTAGTATTTCTAAAAACCGAAAGGGCAGAAACACAAAGCATTGTTGATATAGTAAACAATTTAGCAATGATCAAATACCTTGGGGGAAAAAGGATGAAAATGACCAAGAATCAAGACTGTTGGAAAAGGCCACAAACCCATTTTTTTAAAAAAAGAAAAGTGGTTTTTACTCAACTGCGCTCTACTGAGGACGATTTGCATATTCTCTGCAAGACGGCAATTTCTATATATTTCTTCTGTTCAACTCAAATAGAGATTAACTACACTGCAATCCCTTAACATTCAGATTTTGAGGTTGTATGGCTTTCAGCAGCTGACTGATACAATTGTACCAAATATGAACAGTAAAACAGTTAATAAAATAGATTCTGAGTGCTGATGCTGAATGATAAACTATTTGGTACATATTTTCAGGTCTACATTTTATCCTGCCGTAACAATTCTAATAAGAAAGTACAGATTCCAAAAAACTAAAACTCCCTGAATATACTCACAGAAATTAGGAAATCTGCATTTGCACACGACTGGTAAAAGCTATGTCAATATTAACAAATTATAAATATATTATGCCACAGTCATGCACCATTAAATTCAACTGCTATAAAATACCAATAGAGGGACTTCCAAAAGTTAAATTGAATATTATATATATCACTCTACATTATGATGAAAGGATACTACACACAATGAATGACTTACATATTGTACAATGATAAAATTGAATGGAAAGACTGTATAACGATTAGTACTATATTTACGCTGAAAAGGTAAGGATTTTCAATATGAAATAAAAAAGTTATGGAAATGATTCCCTATCTTTCTTCCAAAGAAGATACCAACATGCTTGGAAGCAACACTGGATGAAGTGGATAGCTTGGTGACAGCACATGAACTGTGCCGGGATGGTTCTGATGAAGCGTCTGCTTCTCTATTTGTATGAATAAATTTGCTCATCATTACTGCAAATTCAGTATGCCACGATTCTCCAGTGTTTCCTTCAGACTATAGAATAATTGCAACTGTTGTTCTGGTTTCAAATTGTACACCTGCAAATGACATAGTTCCACTCAGTACCAATATCAATACAGAGGATCTTAAAGGCACCAACACACAGAAAGCTATGTTACGCTATGTAGGGATGGGATATCGAATATCGATATTTTGGTTTCGATATCCGAAATTTTGACATGGATAATTCATTTCCAATAATTTTGTGATATCAATATTGCTCTTTCATAATATTGATTTTCTGAATTCAAGAAAAAGAGTAAAATTGAGGACAAGAGAGGGACAAAAATACGCTTTTCAATGCATTTAGGGTCTGTAAATTTCACTACCTAAAACCCAACTATCTTACAAAAATTCCTAGAAAATAAACTGTTGAAAGGAAAGAATTAGCAATTCCTTGAGTAACACACAAAAAGTCCACCGGCTTTCATAGGACATGAAGAAACACAAGTTGCAAGCAAGAAAGACATGAAGGAAAAATAAATTTTTCTTCAAAACCTTGCCGAATTTATAGTGCACAAAGAGTGGAAGGAAATCCGCTACATGTGCTCTTTTTGCACTGTGGTATTGCACAATGCCATGCATTGAAACATTATTAGCAGATCTGTTTAGTACACTGCAAAATTTGTATTTTGAAATATTATTTTGAAAAATGTACGACTACTTAAACAGAGCAAGAGGGTGGCATGTTTAAAGAGCAGGTATAGTAGGGTGAATGTCCAGTCTATATGGATGACCAGCCCACAATACCTGCCAGTTGCCACTGTGTTAAGATAAAGGATAAAAATAGGCGTGAATTTATTTTGAATCTATTGGTATAATGGCCTACAAGAAAATAAATGCTCACATTATTCTATTATCCACTACAATGACTAATTTTGCCAACAGAAAAGTTCATATGATAATAAGCATCGGTTAAATAAGTTTTCTCATTTCAATTTAAAAAGTCCACAGAGTTTAAGACTCATTTACTGTCACTTACCTGTTGTAGCAGTTTTTGTGGTGAGGCTGTATGAATGAAGCTGGAGATATAAACATTGACAAACGTTGCCATCAGATACTGACAGTCAAATCTATCCATTATTCCACCATGTCCCGGGATAACATCTCCAAAATCCTACAACAGGAAGTCAAGAATCATACACAAGAGAAAATACTAGCAACACAAATGCAACAATCATGGACACACTAGGCATACAATATATTTTTTCATTAATTTCAACTGGAATCAAATAGATATTCTGTTAGAGCACTTACCTTAATCTTGAAAGCCCGTTTAAAACCACTGGCAAAGAATCCACCAAATGGACCAATGACTGAACTGAAGATTGACATAGACAGTGAATGCAGAAGGAATGGGTAAAATGTTATACTATTCTTCAGTCCAAACTGAAAAAAAAAATAAATCAACATATTATGAATGCTATACTGCAGATACTTCTTGCTTCTTGCAAGGACAAGAAAGGTTATTTTTAGAAAGCAGATAGATGCCATTACATAATTACAATATGTTTACAATAACACACATTTTTGTAGAATCAGTTTTGAGTCTGGCACATTTTTATTAGAATCAATCTTGCATCGGACACTTCCATTCGGCAGTACTCTTAATTGTTGGACTTGTTTGCAGCCTCTTGTGAACTATAAAATTAAATGTGTGAGATATGGTAGAAGAATAGAGAAAATTGAAAGACCAGATTTACCTGCCAAATGCCTTATTGTTTACAATCAAGTTGGGTGTAACAATTTTGAGACATGGAAAATCTGTATGTCCTCTGGAATATGAACTTCACTCTCTGAACATACTGCATATACTTAAAAATTACCTGCATTTTTTTTTAAAAATTACGAACAAAAAAAACTGGGGTGCGGGTATTATTTGAATACTGGACTCCTCTCACCTGAATTTCAACATTTTGTACCATATTGCTCAATATAGCATGATGCTTTGTAGTAGTATCACAGGATAGTATAACAGTAGTGAAGCTGTCATGAAAAGAAAATGAGACAAAGAAGATGCTTTCTTATGCTCATGGTCCACCGAGACTGGCGGTGAAATTATATGTAGAGAGGCCACGCAAACAGTGCAGTACAAGCAGAACCACTAATTCGGGAAAAGTTTGGTGAAATTCCACATGACTTTGACCTTGGGTTGGACGCACATCATCGCATGTGGATTCCCACGATTTCCGATGCATAGCTGGATTCATGAATGAAGGGTGTTGTTGAAAGTGTTGGGCTGCACGTATAAGACATGAGATTTCGGCTAGCTGTTACCATGCACGTTATTTTTATAATTACATTTTAGCCTACCATATTTAATTCTTTTGTGGTATGTAATGTTAACTATAACTGTTTAATTAAGAATAAAACTGGCAAAATAATTTTATATATGGGCCTATAGATATTTTTCAAATTTTCTTTTGAAAAAATTGGGTACGGGTATTATTCAGGGGCAGGTAGTATTCAGGTATATACGGTATATGCTTCTCATGCCATGAGACTTTCTTTCTTGCAGAGACTTTCATGACAGGGTTAGTCTACCTCAAAAATCTGTCTAAGTGGTTTTTGCCAGAGTTGGAGTAAGTGATATCGAAGAACATTCTGCAGCTAGATGGAGATCTGTGATACTGATAGAAACTTATATACATTCGCCGCATCCAGTTCTTCCAGAACGATGGATTAGATGTGCATGGTTGAACTACATGCTAGTGATGTTGTGGCCTCCCAGGGCACCCGACCTTAGGCCTTTATTCTTTCTTCTGGGGGTATGTGAAGTACAAGTTACTTGAACCATTATTTCTACAGGACTTACAGCAGTTAAGGCAATGGATAGGCAACACAGTAAAATTTTTTGCTTCTTGATAAATGAAAGACGATACTAGCTCAGGGAATACAGAGAGGTGCATTTATTTAAACATTACATCAGAGTTGGCTTATTTGAATAAATTCTTACACAGTACGTTTTCATGAAGAATTCAAATTGATCTGAATACGCTTACCATATCGTTACTGTCATGAAAACAAAGTCTCATATCTATTTGAGTCCGAAGGTTAATAATCTAAAAGGTGGAATCAGATCCAATTGGGATTGTATTAAAAGCTTTGAAAACACTAAACTAAACTCCATGGCACTACATCTCTGAAAGGATAAGGACTACCACCCGACCGCTGTGTCATCTACCATAGGCAGACAGCAGGATTGGGGGGCATGTGGTCAGCCTGCCGACACCCACAGCTGTTAATGGTGGTTTCCATGACCGGAGCTGCTACTTCTCTATCAAGTAGCTCCTCAATTTGAATCACAAGGCTGAGTGCACCCCGTTCCAGACCTCTTTACCTCAGATAATCCAAGGAGGTACCAGGGATCGAACCCAGGCCGACAGATCTGTAGTCAGCAACACTAACCACAAGGCCATGCCAGTGGTCCTTGAAAACCCTACTGTACTCAAATTGATCTCAATATGATAGGTGGAAGTTTCTTTGGTCCTCACTTGTGTGTAGAGCTAATGCATACTTGTGGATTCTCTTGGTAACATGTTTTCATTACTGTATCGAAAACTGCATGGAAACAGGATCATATCGGAATGGGCTTATATTCAGTTCAATTTGAATTCTTTATGAAACCATTACTTGTTCTAGATCAGAAGAGTGGTGTATGAACAAAATGGTCTTCCAAATATGTAGATTGAGTTTTAATTCATTCACAACGAAAAGACATATAGATCTTAAAATTACAATAGTATACTCAAGCTTAGAATTTTGATTTCTTACCAGCCTCAAAACGCCTGAGAGAAATTCCGGCAATATGTACTCTTGAGGCCTGAACAATGGAGATGGCTCACAATCCATTGTCATACGTCCTATGGTTTCACTGTATTCAATTGGGCACACAAAGTATCGGTACTGACACATAACGTATGACATCTAGAGGAAAAAAAAGAAAAATATAAAATTAGATTTTGTTTTTATTTCATTGAAATGTAAATATTATTGTAAATATATTCAATAGGATACATCAAAGTACATAAAATTACAAAAGTTCAATATACCTGTAAAACAATTATTAAAAAATAACATTACAAATGTAATTAAGATGTCCAATTACCGATAACCAATTAATTAATGAAGATTTTATTGTATCAAATAGCATAAGTTAGATTTGACATTTTTAGTCAAATCTTCTATTCTATAGAAGAAAAATTTATCCTGTTGGGAACTGAACCTGGGTTGTTGGTTTAGTATACTGCCACTGAGATCAAGCACTTTCCTCGAGGACATTCCTAATTCCATTCCAAACATTCCTGTAGAACTTACTACAAAAGCTAGAACACCTATAATGTCGCAAGGAAGTACCTATGATTTTTATGTGATTTGTGTTTTCTATGTGTATGTCCTTTTTTATGTTACTAAGATTTATTTCTGTAAATAAATTTATTCAGACAAAAAATAAAATAAAGGAACAATTGTCACAGTGATGAAATTTCCCTGTGCATCATGAGATTCAATATGTCACATAACAAAATGTATGCTATTCAGTATGCTGTTGCTAGACTAATATAACTGTTCCTCACCTAACATAACCTATCACCGGCAGTACTTGTCACTGACCTAGAATCTAGCTGCCACTATTTACCTGTATTTACCATCTTGCCGTTAATATAACGGGTGTATAAGGTGGAACTGTTCATACTTTTACTAAGTTTGTACTGTTTTTATTGTAGGTAATCCCACGAGAGATTACGAGTTTATCAATAGATTTGCGACTGCGACTGATGAAACTCGTAAAGTCGAGTTGGATTTATTAAGACTATTCCATGAATAAAAATGTAACGGATTATACAAATAATAACTACTTTCATGCTTTGTTATATAAAAACAAAACTAACAGCTGCAAGATCATGGCATACTATGAATCAACCATCCATGAATCGATTGGAGTTACCATGTTGTGACCAATGCTACCAATGGTGCATATACGACATAGTTAACCTAATTCAGGTAAGCTAACAGCAGAACAGATTAAAAGCACATGAACTGCCTTGCACTGAATTAAAATTGTGTTTTTAATCAATGTACATTTATATTATTGCAATTTCCAAACAAGTTATGTTGTATAAAATGATGTGTTTTCATTCTGGTCATGGCAGCATGTGACGCATTAATCACCACACAATGATGCCTTACGTGTCCAGTAAGGAGCTAACGTTTTATCTGATAAAATTGCATTCTTGCAATCCGAGGAAGGATATTATAAGATAAACGATTGTGATTGGTCTATATTTGAGGAATTGCTAAACATCATCGGCCAATATCAAACACTCAGCATATGAGTGGAATAGTCAACTTAATTTATTTAAATATATAGCAAATTCCTATTTAAATTCAGTGTTTTAACTTAGTTCACATGTAAAAGTTTGGTGTGTCAAAGTAAGTTAATACAGTACTTTCCAACCTAGTTAAACATCCGTTGTTATCTGCAGGTCAGTCGCCTTTAGAAAAAAGTAAATCTGTCAATAGAGGGTTGAGAACAAGGTCACTGATCATGGTAATTAACTTGCCTTACTATGATTGTTAAAACATACAGTTATGACCGAATTAGGTGGAAACTGTTCTGTCTCTTTATTCACTCTCTATATTTCCTCTTTCCACTCTTTACAAGACTGAATTTTCTATGAAGGTTATGTTAAACAGCTAACCAGAAACCAGTTGTCAACATTATTTTTCAATGATTTTTCAGTGCATGGGCCAAAAGTAGCTACGACATCCACTCAATGAAAATTAACAAATCTTAAAACAAAATTTAGAAGAGGGGGTGGGGGAGAAGGAAAAAAAATGGCTGATTTATTAACTAAAGAAAAACAGTGCAGTATAATTTACTTCAGTGTTACTGTGTAGCGTGTGACAGTTTATATTCACGAATCAAATAAATTCTTCTGTTATATAAGCTAAGTATATTGTTTTTAGTTTCTTTCATGGGACTTTTTAAGATGCCCCTCAGTATAACAATAACCCTCATATAACATTATCATTTTCAAGAGCCTGCAAATATAAATATAAAGAGGTTTCACTATAATATGAAAACAAACTCCTAGTAGTAGCTACATTTAAGATTCTCAGCCATTTCATAAAATATGGGAATTTTACCCTCGAAGAGAGAAGTTATAAAATTATTGTAATTGGGTGGTCAAAAATAAGTTTAAAACCTCAAATTATCTGAATTTTAAGGACTTGGGTGTATTTGAAGTGGTTTCATGTGTAAAATCTGTCATTTACTTATTTATTGCGTTGAGTTACTTTTTTTTTTTGCCATTTTTAGCATGATTTTAACACTCTTTAATACCAAGTACTTCAAGAGTAATCAGCTATGTCCATTTTTATTTGAGAAAATATACATCTTAAGGTACAATTTGGTATAAGATTAACTTCAAAAAATATGTGTGGTTAATTACTATGTAAAATAACAAACAAGGGAATTTTTGTCCCACCCGTAACAGTGATAGTTTTGTTAAATTATTATTGATGAGTTAAATAAATGTTCTGACAACCTGGAAACAGTTTATAATTTGTACTGAATCCCTCATACCTTCATTAATAACAACATTAAGACCCTAACAGTAATAGCAGAACAGAAAATTAGCTTTTGTTTTGCATCATTAAAATCAGTGTCCAAATTATGTCCCACCCGTAACAGATTTTGAAAAACAAATTTAAAATAAATTTTAAATAATGCTTTGCATGCAGTGTGGGGGAGAAGGCATTGTAAATTTTACAGAATGTGAAGAACCAATTCTAGTTTATTATTTATGATATGTAATAAACAAAAATAGTTTTTATAATTTGCTAGAATGTCCCACCCATAATTATGAAATGGCTGTTCTGTGCACTATAAGAATGAAAAAAATATCTACTCAATTCATTGTCAAGAAAATTTGTGAGGAAAATATTAACAAAGATAATTATAAAAAAACTGGCTCCCTCAGAAACTAAAGCAGGGTTTCCATTCACTTATTCGTACCAGAGTTTTTTCCCTCTCTTCCCTGCAGAAAGTTATAATGTCCTGAAAATTTTCCTGAGTTGCTCAATGCATGTGGTATAGGCCTACTTACCAGTAATCCAAATATGACTGTAGCAAAACCTCCACCGATGAAGCCTTCCCAGGTCTTCTTTGGTGACAACTGAATGAGAGGAGTGCGCCCGAAGAAGAAACCAAACACATATGCCATCACATCGTTGCAAACAATCATTGAGACTGGAACAATGAACCTGGACCAAATCAGAAAAGCAATGAAGTTTCTATCCTAGTAAAAAATAAAAGTTACAAAGTCAATAGGTCAAAATTACAGTTAGCAAAAAAAGGAATATTAATAAAAAGAAAATGTGATCATTCTGCATTAAAAGTAATAAAACTTCGCAGACAATGGGACTTATATTCACGCTCTTTGCAATATGGCCTCTTGTAACAGAAAATCATACAAAAACAAAATTTTGCATTTGGGTTAGGTACTTTCTGGGGATGTGACACTAAGATTGGTCATGACTTTCTCTTATTTCTAAGGGGACTTTACATGAATAAATTTTCGTTCGTCACAATTTTCTCGAAAACAGCTCTTATGATTTTGTTTAAATTTTACACACTTTATCCAATAATAACAATAACTAAATCTCTCAACAAAAAAAAAGTGAAAAATCATTAGATCTGCCAGAGCATTGTACAAAATGAACGAATTTGAATGAAAAGAGGCTATATTGGGAATACAGCAATCAGATTTATTAAAATAACAGAAATAAACACCAACAATGAATGCAGATTAAATCCAAAGGCATGAAACTGTAAATTCTATAAATCTATTATATGTTATTTGGCAGATAAAATAAAGATATATATATATGATGCCATCAACAGTTCCAAAATATTATCATCCACATACTCGTGTTGATCATTATTTACGGTACGTAGTAGAAGAAATTCTAGAAAATACTTGCAAAGATACAGTATTTCCTTCCAGCTGCATATATTAAACCTAGTGTGGAAGGGATTACATTGTCTTTAGTCGATAAAAGGGTTTAACAGCACCAGAAACTGCGGTCTTTGGATGAGGGAGAGAAGATCTTTAATAGAAGCATAATGAATAGAGGAGAAAGTGTGATGACTGAGGCAGTTCACTGGTTCCGCCGCTAGGTAGCAGTTACTCTGCTTGAGATTCACGGGAGCAAGATTACTACGGGCGGTATAGGAAAAATTGCAAACATTCTTAAACAAAATAATACATTAATCTATTTCAAAATGACTCACC
This sequence comes from Ectobius pallidus, assembly GCA_964059195.1. Lineage (NCBI taxonomy): Eukaryota > Metazoa > Arthropoda > Insecta > Blattodea > Ectobiidae > Ectobius > Ectobius pallidus. The sequence goes on along the minus strand of CAXKWD010000002.1, from coordinate 81,258,401 downwards.
TTATCTAAATTGAATTCTTAGATACTTTTGACAATTTTCGGGCTGCTTTACACGTCTTGGAAGATCTCATCTCCATAAATAAACATGGCCGTGTGTAACAGTAATTTCTCAGATTGCAAGAAGCTTGACCGTAACATTTCGTTCCACATCTTTCCAAAAATCGAATATGTTCACAAGCAATGAACAATTATATAATATAGGTTTGAAACAGCTAAGGGATGTTGATCTAATATTTTGTTGCCTAGAAAATAGGGTAGAGGGTATGTTAGTATAATTTGATGAGAATTTGTTAAAGAATGTACATTTGTATGGAAATAACAACGTATAATTAGGGTAGAAAACAGCTAAGGGATATTTTATAAATTAATATTAATATTACATTGTATAAGAATATTACTGAGTATTAATTTGTATTAATATTGTATTAATAGTAATATTATTTATATTAATATTAATTTTCTCCTGGCTGTATGGGGTAAGCTATGTAGATGAAACACGGTCAAAAGTGTAGATCTGTGTACAAATTATGTGAACAGAGATAATATAAACTAAGGGATGGTTTGTAAATTGCAGGGCACGGAAAATTTCATAAGCAGCACTACAAAAATAGGGCGCGTGATCTTTAAAATTGGCGTCTCAACATCCGATAAAGACGCACATACGCAACAATTGTTTTGCAATGCATTCTACATATATCACACAATATTTCAAAGCATTTTCCCTGATTTTTTCATAAAAAAATTAAATCCTCTTGCCTTAACTACAGCCCGCTATTTGCTCAAACCCTCGACCATTCGCCGTTCGCTGTAACTGATGTATGTCTTATGTTGTTAAATTATATTATTAAAAAAAGAAACAATATATTAAATTAACAAGACATTTGCTATGATAATTATACATAAAAATTACTAACATAAGTGAACAGAAAATATGATAAATAATCCAATAAATGCATAAATAAAAGTAGTGCAGATTTACTAAGTTAGAAAAAAGCTTCATTCACTCCTTTTCCCCAGCGGGTTAATCTTGCAGTATGGGTACAAGTAGTCAGTTAATATAGTTTTATTATTGAGCCCACGAATAAATTATGTAAAAATTTTTACGTTATTGCTAGTATTTTATGGAAAAGATACCTGCTAATACCTTAATACCATTCTGATAACTTTAGCTTTAGAGTAATTACTATTACTCGTTAACCATTCTAGATATATAGGTGGTACTCGATTTATAATAAGATCCAAATATTTCACTAAACCTTACACGCTTGATCTCTTTCTGGACACAAAAATAAAATAATAAATTTCGCATAGTCAAATTTGCTTCACCCTCAACATTTCACGATCGTCCCACATCATTCATTCAGCTGTAGCGCTCGGAATAATTACCACTCAATTACTCGTAAACCATTCAAGATATAAAGGTGGTACTGAATTTAAAATAAAGTTGAAATATTTCACTAAAACTTTCTCGCTTGAAGTTTTTACGGGACACAAAAATGAAAAAAATTGTCGCATAGTCAAATTCCGTTTCACCCTCCATGAATTTTGTGTAATTGGTGATGTTTATATAATGAAATAAAAACATTTATGTCCGCAATTTTTAAGTCTCTGTTTTAACCATCAGAAGGACTGTGTTGTGCAGATTATTTCTGCACAAATTTCACAGAAATAGGACCAAGGGTTAATTAAAGATTGCGAGTTTAATCATAAGATGGCAAACTATCATGATGCAGCATTGAGAAGTTGAAACGCAAACGAAGGTGCTGCCAGTGTTTCGGTGGACCGCCGCTCTCCCTATACCCACCATTGTATTAGCGGTGGAGACATCACACTTTCTCATTCTATTCATTATGATAGAAGTATAAACTGCATTTTGTTATGGGTTTTAATGTTGATTTTTAAAGGGAGGTTATAGGTAAAAATGGGCGGTCTTTAATAAAGGTTTTAATGTAGTTTGTTCGTTTATCCACCAACTAAAATGTTGCTATCAACAAAGTAACACAAATTATGTTGCCACTTAAAACAGGTACTAGCACAGGTGTTGAACTCAGTTAAAGAAACATATTTTATTCCCTCAGGTAAGTTTTTTTTATATTTTTTTTTTTAACATTTATGGGATTTTCATAGATTTTGTAATCTTACAGATCTTCTGTAACAGAAAAAATATGTTGGGTTCAATTATAAGTAAGCCTAGGACCCTTCTTACATAAGAAATTACATTTGCATACTAACCAGATAAGTCCCTCGAAAATGTTCTGTATGATGAGGTAACTCTGGGTGACTACGATGAGCAGTGCTACATGAGTCCAAGCAAACAGCGAGAACTGCTTCATATAATACTTCTTGACTAGTGATAAAACAAACCACACAAATCCCACGATGTACAGACAGAATGAAATGAACCTATGGTATGTGATGAGAACCCGTAAGAAATCCTGGAAATATAAACATTAATATAAGTAATTGAAATGTTAAAGCTATAATAAAATAGTCTTAAAATATTCTAAATTTTATAATATTTCAATCGATATCTCATTTTTTCAGATCTATTGCACATATGTGATTCCAAGAATCCATGTAATCCAAATAACCTTACGAGGTTATACTGTATACGCTCGTACTACATCATCCCCGATTTCAATTCTGAAACAGATTCAAAAGCCACTGGAGCTTGTGATGTGGAAAAAAGTATTTATTCAAAAGAACGGCCATAAACTCCAAAACTTGGACACCTTAGTGGGCATCCAGGGAACTTTGATCAACAAGTTCATCCACCCGCCACCAGATGGACAGTCGGAATCAGATGGTGATGATGGGGATACCCATTGAAAAGATCATTCTGGGTAATATACCTAATAGTGAAGATAGTGTGCATATTTCCGTTCTCAACATATGTTACAGATGTTAACACTTCACTGAGCTATTTCTAGTAATATTAATAGTAGGTACCTCAAATTAATTCACAGAACTACTGGAACATGTGTTTGAGAAGTGTATTCTTCATTACTACAGTGCACGCCACTTATTGTGATCACTTCGGGATGAAGCTAATCTGATAATACTAACCAATTGATAACAGTAGCCGAAATAAGTAACTGAAGGTTATTTGTTCACGAACACACTACAAAACAGAATTAAAAGTTATTCATTGAGACATAATTGCAAATCACAGAACCACTCATAATGCAGCATTAAACTGCAAGCAATTATTTTTACAATCAGTAAAAAAGTTTGTAATTGGTTCTGTTTTCCCTACTAGTTCATTAACCAGTATTTCATATTCTCATAGTAATTTTGGATGTCAACTGACCTGTGGTAAACACTACGAAACAAAACATCTACGCATGTCTGTTCAAGCCTTTTCATTTTACCCTTGCCAACACTGTATGTCAACACTGTGATCTGCACAAATAAAAAACTGCAGCTAAACCGAGGGGTGAAACGCGTTTTATTGCTTAAAAGAGAAAGTAGGGAATACAACCCCCTCAAACAGATCAATCTGTAAGCTGGGAACAGGACAGTACTTAGAAATAAAGCCACAAAAAGGAAAATGTGATAACATAAACCGAATCTTTGATCACAATAAACAGTATTTTTTCAATGTATGAGTGTCAATCTGTATGGGATTTCATAAAAGTGATAACATTACCCGACTCATAATATTATCCGCAACTACATTAAGCGGCGTTCACTGTATTATTATTATATTATTTCCCCTCATATTGGTAAGGGAAGGGAGCGATGAGGCAACCTATGTATATACAGGAATTTTGTCTTCCAACAGCTGTTTAAGAGGGGGCATACAGCGTTGGGTGAAATTCATAGGTGAGAAATAGGTGAAATTCATTTTCTTTCCTAAGCAATGAATTGTTTTGTAACCTTGTAATCTGGCATGCTCTTTATTGACTATCTCTACAATCACATACTATTTTCAAAATTAATCAAACTGTTACAGTTATGAGTAATTATCGTTATAAGATGGCAGCCACATTTTGTGCATTAAAATGCCATTTCCATGATAATTTCCACAAATGGCAATATTTTTTAGTATTTTTTTCTATCTATTTGCAAACATCATATGATCAACATCATCTACAATCTTTGAAATTCTACAGTATAAGTATTTTTAAAAAATCAATTTTTTAAATTTTCTTTTTCTTTAAAATAAATAAACATATTTAACAAAAATAAACACTTAATGTTGCATGAATGATTGTACATAGTGTTGTTCATATGATGTTAACAAATACACAGAAAAATAATCACTGAGAAATATTGATATTTTTGGAAGTTTTCCAGGAAATGGCATTTCAGTGCATGAAACATGGCTACCATTTTGTAACGATAATTACCCGTAACTGTAACAGTTTTTTATTCATTTTGAAAATAGTATGCAATTATAGAAGTATTCAATAAAGAGTATGTCAGATTGCAAGATTGTAGAGCAACTCATTGCTGAGAAAAAGATAATGAAATTCACCTAATTCTCACCTAAGAATTTCACCGAAAGCTGTATGTCCCCCCCTTAAGAATCTGTTTTATAAAAACAAAGAATTTCCTAAATAGAGCACTAAAAATCTATGAAATCCTAAAACATAATTTAAAAATCTAATTTTAGTTTTGAGGGCTTGATATTCACTCTCTAGCTTCAACAGTGAATTTCAGCTGGGCCTGAACTTACGACAAAATTAACAATTCAACATTAATAAAATAATCAGAATAATTAATGCAATTATAACAAATTAAGATTCAAGATTATACAATTAAAACAGTAAAGTGACAATCAACAAAAACATGATTCAATTAGTTCTTCTTCAAGAAGTAATATCATGTTACAATAATGGAAATGATGGGGAAAAAAATATTACACCTAAATGCACATATACTTACAGTTCGGTTAATAACTACTCCAAAATAGTCAACAAGACTCTCTCCATAAAAGAAATAATTAGATGTGATGAGAAAATACCAGGACAGTGATCTGAACCAGGGTAAGCCATGTATTCGGTATACTGCGTACCCAATGTTGATGATTTCTTCAAAGCATTTAACCTGAACCACCAAGGTCTGTAAAAAAATAAAAGAAAATCAATCATGTTTTTAAATGTTTCTTTGCATAAACATCATACAATTAAACTGAAAATTCAGGAAACGGACGTAAGCACCAGAAGTTTTCATACCTGATAATAGAAAAATTAAACTCCAGGCAATATTAAAAGTAATCTATGGCAACAGTTTTATTACAATATTAAATGTAATGTGTTAACATTAAAACTGCACATGTAACCATAATTTAATGTAAAGATGCTAAACTAGAAATATAACTTAAATTAAGAAGTAGATATGTATTCATGAAATCACAGAATATTGTTTCTATTGAACATTACATGAGAATAATTTAGGAGAATTCCTCCGACACAGGGATTCGAACCCATGACCTTCAGCTTTCCATTCAATGCTTTACCACTGAGCTAGTCAGAGTTCGATTCACAGCACCAGAAAGTCATGGGTTCAAATCCCAATATCAGAGGAATTGGCTGGATTCGAATTCCAGTGTCAGAGGTATCTTTCTCCTAAAATATTCTAACTTAATTTACCCAAAATGGCTACACTGGACTATTTCCAGTTACGTTCGCTGAAGATAAAATGTGCATGCTGTTTTTACCTGAACATTTTAAAATCTAATAACAGCTTTGTTGGAACTCTTCTGAACAATCCATCCAAACTTGGAAATGTGGTTGATAGAATTGTCACGATGTAACAGAAGTTTGAGGAATACAGGCCTTGCTGTACTTGTACAGAGAGCCCATTTGAAGCTAACATATTTTCATTGCCATTACAATCACTTCTGTGCACTTACAACATTCTTTTCAAAATACAAATACATCTCATAGATAGAAACACTTCCTCTTGTTGATATATCGATCTATATATTGATATATCCAAATGTTTTGATCGATCTGTAATGCTACCGAACAATGTGTCCATATACTAGAGATGATACTCTCCCATGACATAGAACATCTCATGGTACCATCACCTTAAAGGGGGAAAAAATATTTGCTATGACTTATGCTCCATCCCTCATATAATCAGACTCATAGCCAATACATAAATTAGAGTATGAATTCAATTAACCTACTTGATTATTCCCAGAGCCCTAGAAGAGAATGCTAGAATGATTTTATGCCCCCTTAGATCTCATGAGATTGCCACTTCTAGATGAAACTACAATGTACTTTAAAGGATCTCTGCTATAACCAGAATAACTGCAACTAAAACTGGAATGCTATAAACCAGCGTTTCTCAACCTTTTTGAACCCAAGGACCTCTAAAATATCTAAAAAAATTTACGGACCCCTAATTTTAAATCCCATTTTTAAAAGTAGGCTATATGTAGGCCTATATTCTTAATATTTGGGGTATTAAGTACAGGTCATTATAACGAAATAAATCTAAATACATTTTTTTAATTCAATGGAAACACAGTTATTGAATTGGAAGTAAACTATTGACAGTTTAATATTTATTACCAATTTGATAATATAATTAGGAATTATGTTATTAGTAATAACATTACTTTTAATGAGACTGTTGAGCTTGTCGCCTCTTGCAGAGTACCTGGATATCTGGCTCAATATTAGTCAAATTTAGTCAAAGATCAGCAGATACATTAAGCCATCTTAATTATGTCTGCGGACCATCTGCACCATCGTCGCAGACCACATGGAATTTCATATCTTAGTGGTAGAAAACATAACAAAATATATACTTCTTGTCACTTATTCTAATTTATTGTACAAGGTTTGTACAAACTTTGCAATGGTAGGTGCTTTCTTTAAGATCAGATGCACACAGTCTTCAAGTTATATAACTTAGAAACCCTATAAGTGAAATTCACTTGAAGTGGGCAGATTTTATGTGTGGGGAGGAAGAAATCATTATTTTCATTCAGAACATCTTACAGTTGTCCACATGTTTATAAAATCTGAATTAAGGTTCAACACACTGTAAGCTTTTCCACACATTACAGTAGAATTTTCTGGATGATTGGTTACTTTCTCCATCCGCAACAATAGGCACTGTAGGTAGAGGAAATACTATCTTTGACCCTGAAATTCAATGTTGTGTTTTCAACATAAATACATGTTTTGAGGTAACCTGAATCCAAAACTACAATTTTAAGAAACTTGGCAGTGTGAGTGCCTATCTGTCTATCTGGTGTGTATGTGTCTGTGACTAATATAGCTCAAGGAAACATCAAACAAAAATAACATTTTGCATTGAATTACAGACCGAGAAAAGAAAATGGCAATGACTTACTTTTACTTTTACTACCACTTTATATGAAGAAAATTTGATTCTTCCAATTGTCTGAAGTATGGCTCTAACAAATTTGTTTAAATTTTATCCACATGAGGTGCTAATGCTAAGGGATAAAATTTTAATCTGAAACACTTTTTCGGCAGAAATTCTCTGAAGGATACTTATAAGGCAGCCACTGTTTGCACAAACTCAGACTTATGTCTTGCCTGGCGAACAATACACTTTCATATGAGGCTGAAATAATGGAATATGCACTCCCAGCAATGTGGCCTGTTATTTTATGTCAGAAACACGTGTAATAAATTTTAAATAGTACTATTTGAGTGCTCGTTTTATAGATTTTTAGTGTCATTCTGCCTATTTTGATTTTTTAGTGCCTAACATCCAGTCTCTACTAAATACAGTAGTTAAAAACTGAATCCCTATAAGCACAGAAAAATAATACACTTTAGTTATAGCTCTGGTCTGTAGCGAATATTTTTAATAAAAAACATCTTCACATGAACCGAATACTCTGTTACATCTCTGATCGTTTATTTATTATCAATGGAATATCTGGCTCTGTTTCGTGATTTCATGTGGTGATTATTTACATCAGTAGGCCTAACTTACACTGGTGTCTTTGTGCTGTTACACTATGACCACAACAGTAGGAAATTGTGAAAAAATAAATTAAGAAAAGGTGCTTGTTTCTATCGAGCAAAACACCTATGTATAAAATAATGTTATAAGTTTGATGTAAATTTTATGAATTAAGACAATATATGTACAAGGGTATAAGGTTGTTTTTGAGAATAATAATAAGCAAGAGTGTGATTAAATAGGCACATTTTCTTCTTACAATTCAGAAAGACCTTTTCTCAGAATGGATTATACTCTTTTGCTTTATAAAAGCATACTCCGGCCTCTGCTGCTATATGCATGTCCAATATGGTGTAGTGCATCAAAAACAAAAATTCAGCGTCTCCAAATATTCCAGAACAAGGTTCTAAGAATGTCAGTGAACTCTCCTTGGTTTATTCGAAACAACCAATTACACAGTGAACTCGGTGTACAGTATATTCATGAACACATCTCTAATTTGACTAAACATTTTCTTAATAATCTAGAACATGTTTCAGGGGCACAGTATTATGGCCTCGGACAAAAGTCCCACAATGCACGGCGACTTAAACCTCGTTTGCCTCAAGATATAGTTCTTTGATTAAGTTCAAGCCTGTGACCATAATTAGCCTATGTCGGATAACTTTAAAGCGTAATTTTGAGTGAGGGGTCAAACATTGACTCACCTCTATAGCGAGAATACTAATAGGCCTACTGTTACAAATCCCCAATGGTTATCACCAATCTGACATAGCAATGTAATGCTGAACGATTGAAATTAAATTAAAAAAAAAAAAGAGAAAGACCTTTATGTTACACTTAAAAAATTTTATGCTTCAAAATTAAATACTGTAAGTACTGTAAGTAACTACTGCACTACACATATACATTGAAAAACTAATCTTTAAAATGTCCTGCTTATATTCGGTTAAGTCCTATTTTTGCTGAGAAAAGTCTTGCTTCTATAATAACCCCATCCAAGTTGGAAGAATCTCTCTATAAACTATATGCTCCGATTAGTACATACAGGGTTTGTCCGAAAAGTAATGTCAGTGAGTTGATTACAAGACATTTATTGATCCGATTGGTACCATACATTAAAAGGTTTCAAAATAGGCCCCTCCTGCATCCATACATTGCTTCCAGCAAGATTTCCAGGCATCGAAGGCATCATGGTAGGCCTTTTCTGGAATGTCCTTTAGAGCCTTGGTACAAGCCTCTTTGACTTTGTAACTGTCCCAAAATAACATCCTTTCATGGGAGTTTTCAAGCACGGGAACAAGAAATTGGGGGGGGGGGAGCCACATCCAGGACTGTAGGGTGGCTGGGGAACCGTTGGCACCTTTGAATCGGCCAGGAAGTGGGTGGTGGTCGTTGATGGCCTTCCAGTGCATGTTTCACCCCTGACCTCTTCACGGTCTTCCAAAAATTCCGATTTCTTCTTGTTCCCACGCTTGAAAACTCCCATGAAAAGATGTCATTTTGGGACAATTGACAAAGTCAAAGAGGCTTGCACCAAGGCCCTAAAGGACATTCCAGAAAAGACCTACCGTGACGACTTCGATGCCTGGAAAACTCGCTGGAAGCAATGTATCTATGCAGGAGGGGCAGATTTTGAAACCTTTTAATGTATTTTACCAATCAGATCAATAAATGTCTTCTAATCAACTCACTGACATTACTTTTCGGACAAGCCCTGTAATACAGTAAAATCTCATACTTACTGTGACCATAAGGGCCAATGGACCAGCTGAGATCAGTAGGCAAAACAGCCCTATCATGAGCCATGTAAAAATGCCTCGGATTACCCAGTTCCGCCATCTGTAACAGATATACAAACTTATAATTCAAGAATAGAAAAAATTACACTACCAGTATTACATTTATTTAAGTTAATGGTAACTGATAAAGTACTGAATCAAATTACAAAACTACTACTACCAAATTCCCTAGCTCAATCCGGTAATAGCTGGCTGTTCACACAAAATCAAATTAATTTCTGATGGGTATGAATCAATTTTACTTCACCTTCACATTAATGTATGATTTTTTTAACATACTTCAAACATACCTAAAAACACAGGACATACAAATGCTAAATCCTTCATTGATTCCCAAATTAGGCTAGTTAATTGAAATGTTTGTTCATAACAAAGGGAAATATAAAGGTGTGCAAATCATCCAAATGGACTGAATTGCACATTATCTTAAATGTATGTTTCAGAAACAAGATCTGACCATGTTTATAAATCCGAAGTAATACATTAACCAGTGTTTCATTACAAATTTTTCAGTCACCAAATCATCAGTATACAAAGCAGTTCACAAATATACACAGTAGGTTTTTATCTATTTGCTGCAACCCAGTAGGCCTTGCGATCAGTAGTAGCTCTAGTACAGTGTCCGGCAGATGCTGCAGTTGTGACGTAAGAGCCAGCCATCTCGCAAGAGCTTCGGAGAGAGAGCAGTTGACTTGTGTTGCTGTTAATACGCATCAGCGCAGTGGCGTTCAGTGCAGCAGTAGAAATGTATGGTAAATTTAGTGCATTGAAAGTAAAACTAGACTTATGAAAACGTCACCTCACCCTCGGAGACACGTCACATTTTCCAAAGTTGTCTACAGTATGTCATCGAATTACAGACATAAATAATTATGTGCAAATATTAGAAGAACTGGATCAGGAATTTGATTGCCGATTTCAAGATTTTGCAAACCTCCAATCCGATATTTGCATATTTGCGACACCATTTTCTGTGGATATTGACAGTGTTTCAACGTCATTGCAACTAGAAGTCATTGATTTGCAAAGTGACATTAAAATGAAAGACCGATTTCAAAACAAAAAGGATTTGTCTATATTTTATAGAAGACTAGCATGTGCCCGTGGCTTCGACCGCGATAATTATTTTTCAAAAATTAAAAATTAAGATCATAATACTTAAATCATATTTATTAACAGCTAAATCACGTGGAGTAGGCTACATACCACGATTAGATAGCGTCGCCTGATAAAAGCGACCGCAGATTCGAGTTCCTTAGCCCAGAAACCCCCTCACTAGTTTCGTCCAAATCGAACAATGTTTGACCATATTTAGGCCTATATTGAATATCCCTCTTCCGTGTAGGTTGAAAATTTCATACGTCTGCGGGCCTTGATATTCTAAACAAATGAATCGTCAAGGATGGACTTACAAAATCAAGCGATCGCCCGCGATAATTATTTCAAAAATTAAAAATTAAGAGCATAATAGTTTAATCATTATATTTATTAACACCTAAATCACGTGGACTACATACCACGATTAGATAGCGTCGCCTGCTAAAGCGACCTCAGATTCGAGGTCCTTGGCCCAGAAAACCCCTGTATAGTGAGTTTCGTCCAAATCGAACAACGTTTGACCATATTTAGGCCTATATTGATTATCCCACTTATAATAATAATAATAATAAAATAATAATAATAATAATAATAATAATAATAATAATAATAATAATAATAATCCTCTTCGGGATTAGGTTGAAAATTTCATATGTCTGCGTGCCTTGATAATAAAAACAAATGAATCGACCAGCGTGAGCTACAACATTCAAGCGATCGCGATGGTTTTATGTCCAAGGTATGACAAAAATAGCCAAAGCCTACTGTAATTGATTTGACATTGAAATGTATTACTGAAAACTGATGCTTCGAAAACGAAAAAAATACACGTTTTCTGCCCGTTTTTCACTCATAACTCACGAACGAAAGCAAAAATTAAAAATGCAATATGCCAGAAACCTTCCCGGGAATGTGCTTAACAACTTCCCAAAGTTTCATGGCGATCGGATGAATGGTGTAGTATTGCATAAAGGACAGACACACACACATACATTCATTTTTATATATAGAAGATTTCCCCAGGCAAGATTCCATCGATTACATATATTTGCTGCTATTCTCTGTCCCATTTAAGAACGATCCTGTTCAAAACAAAGAGGCGTGGCTGTCATAGCTCGCAGGTGAGAACGCACGTGTTCACCATGTTTAATGCTAGTTTGTTTATTCTCAGTACAACTCATCCGCAGGGTCGTCGTGAACAATGAATCCTTTATGTTTTGTTTGCTAATTGATATACTATAATGATGACGATGCCAGTGAGAGTTTGTTATTTCACGTGTAAATGTTGATATTATTATTGCATGAACTTACGAACACTCGTTAGCCACGCTCTGGTAATGGCGCATTCTAATGATATTAACCAATCACGTTTTGTCACATGATGCGAATTTTCCGCGAACTCTCTGTGAGTTCTCCTCCCCTTTGTTTTGACTAGGATCAAACTAGAATGGGATCAATAATAGAATGTTGAGTATATTTGGATCGACGTAGGCCTATGTATGTGTTCTTTTCGTGTATGAAGGTCTACAAACCACAACATAGAAATCACCTATCTGATCAGAACTTAAAAAATGTTCTTCGTTTGTGTGTTAGCCAGACTATGACGCCAAATATTGCAAAATCAGTGGACGAGAAAAGAGGGGAAAAAATCTCGACAATGCCTTCAGTTTGGGCACGATAGTGACACAAAGTAAGGGTGTGTATCACAAATCTGAATAGGCCTATAGGCTACTTTTCTCACAAAGGTGTATAGTTTAATTTGTATATTTTGTGTAGTTTGTATATTTTGTGTATTTTGTATATTTTGTATACTTTAACATTTTTTAGTTTCCGAGTAGACAAAGTTTTGCAGTACTGCTTAAAGTATTCTCATGTTTTATGTATTTGTAGTTTTTAGCAGTTTCGGAGCCTCATTTAAATATGCGGACGCTACCGCACCTGAATGTATTATGCATTTCAGATTATTGTAAGTAGGGCCTATATTAAATTTCATTACAAACAAAACTGTTCTGTTACATTGATTTATCACAGTTGTACTCTTTTGTTTTCGTACAAATGTATTGTAATTGTGCTATTCCCATACTTTCTACGAAAACGGAGCGCACTCTGTCAGTGCATAGACGTCGTACCGCCACTGGCCAGGAGAACCATTTCTCCACGCTGTGCTCAGTACGGAGATATTGCCGAGCAAAGAGCGTCGCTGCTCTGTAGTATGACGTCACGGAGCACGGATCATGCCGGTCACTGCTCTAGTACCACTCAACACAACTTTGACCAACTGCCCAGTCAGTTGCTGCAGAATTCAGTTGCATAGTCAGCAGTCCGGATAAAAATTTAAATTGCGTATTTTAAATTTATTTTTCCGTTCTTTTGAGGAAAAACTCTCAACATTAAAATTAAACCCAGGATCCAGAGAAATAGTTACAATCGATAGAATTAAGATAAACATAAACAAGGAACTTCTAGAAAAACAGTGCTCCCTAGCGAAATCAATGAATTTTTAATCAAACCATGTGTGTGACCTACATTCTGAACTACACAATATGACCATGGGTCTGGCTTTTCATAATTTTGCATGTAATTACATAAGACATCTGAGAATGAAAGTTGACGGCAGCAGGGTTGTCAGGATATGGATCAGATACTTTCTAAACCTCATAATATCTGGGCCCACCCGAAAAAATTAGTCTGGCTATGTCACTGCTGTGGAAAGTTTGCACCATAAAAACTAAAAAAATCTGCATTACAAAAGCTTTAAAGCTCTCAACCTGTTCACAGCAACTGCTGGAAAGTCCCAATTCAGCCCAAATATATCTCACTCCTTCTTAAGAAATTATTATTCATATGCAATAGTTTCTTAGTTAAATTCATGAAACTTCACATCTTGAAGAAGACAGATGTATGATAAATGGTTATCAAATTACTGGATGCTTATTTTAATATGACAATATTAACTGTATACATTAATTACTGTCATCACTTTTCAAAGAATTAACTTATGCAATAGTTTCTCAGTTTAATTCATGGAACTTCAGATCTTGATGACAGATGTACGATAAATGGTTACCAAATTACTGGATGCATATTATATTATGACAATATTAACTGTACACATTAATTAGATACTGTTATCATTTTTCAAAGAATTAACTTATGCTGATCAAGATAAGTCAGGCCTACACATGCCAAGGAACTATTGCATGTGAAAAACAAAATCTTTCAAGAAAGTGTGAGACGTGGTACAGCAAATGGAGGTAACTTCCAAAAGATAACATGAACACAATAAGTACTCCTCAAGTTCCACATTATAGGTTTTCACACTTTATTATGTAAATCTAAAATTCACAAACTGATCGGACAGAGTTATGTTAGGTCCACCACTGTAATGAGCAATATGCCATTACTGAAAACCTGGGGCAATGACCTAATAGCCCAGACTCAGAAGATATGATTTAAAAGTAACTTCTTCCTTAACAATTTGGAGAGATTATTCTCACATCTTATGGGATGATGATGATGATGATGATAATAAATAGTAATTATTATTATTATTATTATTATTATTCAAGAGGTGGTATCCCCGGCATTATCCTACAACTAAAGCACAGGATAAAGGTGTAATTAAAATATATTTTATCTAGCAGATATCAAGCATAAACTATAATGAGCATAAAAAGTAAGACTCTCATACCCTAAGGCAGCCAGGGATTAATATAGTAACCTAGAGACCTTCATAGTGCTAGAGTATGTAAAACAGCTGTTTTTTAAAACACCTGTCCTTGAACTCCACCACTGAGTTGCACAATGTAAACAAGATGACACAATACATAAATACACAGTCAACAAAGCAGACTCAGCTTAGGTAAACAGTTAACCCTTCCTACACATTGTGAAGTGAATCCAATACCCAGGGTTTTCAATGTATACATGAATGTGGGTGTATGCAATAATTACTTGCATATTAACACATCCACTACCAATTACATGTGCCTTATTTATCTAGGAGAACAACCAATTAACGTTAGTGGTTTCAGCTCATACAAAAATGTTTTAATAGTTCTTAAATAAAAATACTTTTTGTTTTTACTTTAAATAATTCTGTTATGCTTCCAAATTATTTTAATTACAAAAACAGGAAGCTGGTGCAGCTCAGTACGACTGCTTAGCTGTATACTACTTTGTTCACTGTAGATTAATTGCACAGTCTCACTAAACAAAAATCTAACACAAAAACGAGCTGACACACGAAAGTTATTTTCGAGCTACTTAAGGAAGTGATGGTGATATTCGCTGTTCAGTAATAACAATTATAATGTATAATGGCAACCATCTTTTCCATATAATGTCAAGTGATATAAACCAGCTATGATGAGAGTGCAACTTCAAACTTTGAGAACAAATCTCGAATGTGTAAAAAATATGAGCAGATTATTCTTAAAACTCCTTTTTTGCACTCTGAAAACTTGATTAGAAACCTTTATTCTCCCTAAAATAATATTCACTAAGTATTAATAGACCAGGGATTCCCATCCTTATCCTTTTGATGCCCCCTTTTGAGATATGGCAAGTCACTATGCCCCCCTAACGTTTTTCAATATCCTGAAGGTAAGAATGTAAACTAGACTACATAACAAGCACACAACATGTTTAAATTAACACACAGTTTTACAAAAATATTATTAAATCAACTAGTGAAAGTAATGAATAATTAAGTGACATTGTTTATGAACCAGTTTAGTAATTAAGATACTATTATTATGTCAATGAGATGGCTGACACTGTTTTGCCTTGATTCGACCTAGCATGGTTTGGTTTCAAACTTAAGATTGCAACAACGGAGATCAATCGCAACATCTAGCCAACAACGCTGTTTAGTTTTCATTACAGTCAAAGTTGAGAATCCTAACTGGCATAAATATGAGGAAGAAAATGTTACAATCAGTCCTCCAGACATGAAATTTTAAAATTCTTTTGATTTGAATTACACTTCAGTTCTATGGCTTTTAAAAGAATGTACAATTTTTTTTAAACCTTTTATACAAAAATCTTACTAATTCCAAACCACTGGGAACCACTGTAAGAGACAATGAAAATAAGCAAAATAAGCTGTTCTAATGGCATTTATATCCACCAAATTCTTGTTTTAAAGGCAAAAAAAGTTTGCAATTGTATATTAATTAATATAGTATTAAACTTATTACAATGGTAATATTACTGTCACGTGAGATTGCTTTTAATAAGATATCTACATAACACAAGTACTTCAATGCATGACAAAGCAGAAATGCTTCCTGTCATTCTCTTTACCAAGCATATTTGCAAATCATGTCAATGATCTTCTTTATTCTTTAAGTACTCTCACAAACTTATCTGATTCTGAAAACATACTATAAAATATGATTGTAAGTTATTAATTCAAGTACTTCCAGCAGTAACAAAAACAAGCAATATTTTCAAACATCTAGTTCTCATCATTACCTCATAGAACAAGCATTCTCTAATTAAATGTGAAACATTTCAGCTGAATGTTATAAAAGTTAAGCAAACATATGAAGTCTTAGAATGATGGGCACTGATACATATCCAGCTTAGAATAAATCTCTTTACACCTGGTCATAGGAAGATAAGTAACCTTTATTTTTACATCATTTATATGGTTCTATAGATATCATATTGCTGTTGTCATTACTGCCTGCAAATGAACAGCTCTGGTACTGAAACTAGGCTGTAAATACTGCACTGACTTGTGGAAAGATAATGTAAAATGGTAGCACGTATTCACTGATAGTGTCATACCGAAAAAATGAAAAAAATAAAATAAAATAAAATAAAAAATATAAAAAAAAATAATAATAATACTGAGGGCTGTAAGTTGTGTAACTGTGCTCACATTTCTCAACTAAACATACAAATTGCTAAAACCCTCTACAAGTAACATGATAAATAAGTTCCATTTTAAAATCTAAATCCTTTTTTGTAAAGAATATAAAGATTAATTCTGTCATCATGCCTCCATGACTGCAAAAGTGATAATTTTGCAAGAGATTACAGTCAATAAAAATTGTAAATATAACTAGCCTAATGTGATAAAATTTGCCAAAGCATTTTATTTATTTTTCTTTTTTCAATAATCTGTATTTATTATTTTTCAAGTTAATGTAAAAGTTTAATGGTACGGTATGTGTGCTCTGCTATGTTTATCAACTATCATACATCACTCCTAATACACTACTATACAACATGTTTACCTTGCTGACAGTCCTTTCAGTGCAGAGTCAAGCACTTCTGGAGTTTTATCCGTGCCCTGTGGAATGACTTTGGACATGTCATCAATATACTTCTCCTCCGGTGACTTGTCATCTTCAGAATCAAAATCATCTTTCTGAAAAAAAGACAAGATTTTAATTTTAAAAAATACCAAATTAGCAGCACTTGTTACTACACTCTACTCACAACTGAAAACAATTGTCTTGTCATTCTGAACTTCTGTATTGATGTCATGCCTTCCTGTAGAAACAGGCAGTTATTTTTTATTTTTTTAAACTTTTTTATTTATTTATTTATTATTATTATTATTATTATTATTATTTTGCAAATATTATAGAATCTCTGTTAATCAAAACAAAAGGGGGAAGGTGGTATCCCGGATAAAAATTAAATTGTCATTTTTAGAAGTTAAGAATCATTTTTGAAAGGTTTAGGTGAAAGTAAGTGAAGATAATACATATAATATGTTAAAGTAATTTAATAAACCCAAAATACATGGACAAGTACTAGCACATGACCTATGTGAACAAATGAAAGAAACAAACAGAGTGCCTTTACAATAGATAAGCCATGGAGGTAGACAAGGTCACAGGCCTCGCATTCTGTAACTCATTCCAGGACATTTCTTTCCTCAATCACTTTCTATTCATACAAACAGGATGACGGGGGAGAGGGAGAGATTTCCCTCTCACGTCAAAGAATTCCTTCCCTGTGTGGTAGCCCAAGTGTTTGAAACACAACCTACTTACAGTACCCAGTATATCATAATAAATAGGCCTATATATATATATATTTTTTTTTTTACTGTTTCAGTTAAAAGTGTTTTGGATAACAGAGGTCTATTGTAGTTTTGTTATAGCACTTCAATTCTGGCACCAAAATTTTAAGACTGGATTAAGTAAAAAGGCTTTGATTCTTCTTCATCAGAAGCTCTCATACCTGACAGATACAGTGTTACTGAAAATATGACTTGTACAGTAGAACCCCGATAATTCGAGCTAATTGGGGCTGAGGCTACCTCGAATTACAAAAAACTCGGATTATACGGGAATACCACTAAATCAATGGGTAAATCATAAATAAATATTTAATGTGCACAATAATGTTTTAAAAAATACATAAAAACAATATAATAGGCCTACATAGGCCAACCTGTGTTGTGCTTGTAGCCTATGTATATTGGCAAACATTTAAAATAATTTCTATGTATTATGAACAAAACCCTAAGTGGGACAGTTTTACCTGCATTTTTGTACATAGAAAAATTGAAAGAAAGCTCAAAATGTAACACATTCGGAAGTGCGTAAAACTTACTTGCAGACACCGTATAAAAACGAGATTTTACTCTAGTTTTATGGAAAATTTTAATTTTCTTAAGACCAGCTCGAATTACAGGGAACCTCGAAATACCGGGGCTCGAATTACCGAGGCTCTACTGTATTCTAACAAGAGGAACCCACTGCTACCATTAATATGATTTAGGATTGCCAGACTTTGGAAATACCAAAGATGGACAAACTTTTTCCCTGCATTAAATATTTGCATAGGAACTATTAGGAGGGACAGCAGGAATGGCAAGAGTAAAAATCTGTCGTGACACATGATACAATAATCAATAAAATTACTCATTGATAAAAATTTGTAAATGTTTAATATAGACATACTGTATATAAAATTATTTAGAAAAATCACCAAGTAAACAAGATTGATCCTTGTTTCTCAGTGGCCCTGCAACACAAATTTTCTAATTTTCTATTTTCATGGCTAACTGAATTGATACACCCAGCTGCTGCAGAAGTACGACAGTACACACCGGTGTGGTATAAAATAACGAGTATAACACATGACTACATAAATTAATATTATTTTAAGCTTCCTTTGTAAACATGTAGCTGAATATAATTACATTTCACAAAAGAACTGCCCTAAATAGTAATGTTATGCATGTGTCATTATTTGACTAAAGTCGGAACTATTTACGTCCTGCCTAGGTTTGAAGCGAGAAGTGGGATTTTTTATGTAAAAATCGAAACATGTCCTGCCAAATTGGGACATCTGGAAATCCTGCTACTATTATTACCAATAGCTTACTTCTGCTAGTACAGAATAAACATCATAGGAATAAACATATTCTAGTGCCTTGGATGCAAAGTGATGTTAAGTTTAAAAAACATTACAGCGGCATGACATTGATCAGTACACCCCTGGATTTTAACACAGGATTTTAATTATTAATGATTTAATTATTATTTAGTATTAGGCCACACAAAGGAAAGTAAAACAATTATTAAGGCTATTAAATAAATACTATTTATTAAGTGCCAGAATGGTACTTTCTAAGATTGTATGGTAGGCTGGAAAAATGTCTGTCCATCTGTCCATGTGTCTGTACACACGATAACTCGAGTGCGCTTCATCAGATTTTCATGACACTTAGTATACGCACTTTTAACGTCCATAGGACGAATGCTGTGGATTTTGGGACCAAATCGGTTGACTGGTACCAGAGTAACGAACAATTAACAATTTAAGAATAGCATATTATCATTGTACTACAAAGCCACGTGGCTAACTAACTCACTGACATAATTGTTTGCCCACTTCCACATGAGGTAGAAATTTGAAATTTGGCATTCTTATAGCCTGCAGCCAACAGATATATTCCAAATAGATCAGATTTTAAAATTTTTACCCCCTCCAAAAACATTCAAAATGGCGGATGCAACTTTATGGTCAGTGTAGTCCTTCTTTGGAGGCTTATAGCAGCTAAACGGCAAGTCATGCCAAAGAACCGATTCCACCAGCACCCAGCAGCGACGGATTTTGAGAGATCTACAAGTTTGGTCCAATGACTTTTTGTCGTATTTCTAATGGTTATACCTTAGATTGAGTTCGGTTTTTTTCATTTATTTTATGTACATTTTGTATATTTTCCTCACATTAAGTAATTGTTGACACACTTATAGGATAGCTAAAATCATAAAATTTGCCAGGAATATTGGCAGATACAACAATCATAAGCATGCAAAATTTGGTGTTTTTATCTGCCTGTAAGTATGGTAAACTGTCTGGAAAGCCGTGACATCATTCACATCTACGACAGTTTAATCATAGGTTTATTAACATAGATGTTGACTCATTTCCAGATAAACAAGAAACTTGAAATTTGGCAAACTTTAACTTTTAGCCTATAACTGATGGAAAAATTTAAAAAAGTTCATTTTTTATTTTTTCTACACTCCAAAATAAACTTTGAAATTCTTTCAATTTTTTTACTGTGTATTTGTATAGCTTCAGATGATAATTGACAAAAAGTTACATTTTTTTTAGATCCTTTTGAGTGTTTTACTTAATTTGTCATAAGCAGGGCCCGGATTCTGATGACCTAAAATTGTTTGAAAAATGACCTATAAAATGACCCTAAATTTTAAAGAAAATGTCTTAATAATTATAAAAAATGACCTAAACACTGATATTTTATTTATAAGAAATTATTATTGTTCACGCAAAGTTATAGACTAGTTTGTACATAATTACACGCAAAGTTATAGACTAGTTTGTACATAATTGTAAAAAAAAACTGTAAATAACTGTAATGTTGTGAATGTTCTTTTCTGGCACTGAGGAGTCATCCTGTTGTGATCTGCCGGATTATATTGTTGTTTATTGAGGGTAAACAGTAGTTTGCACTCTCAAATCCAAACAGGTGGCAGACTCTGGTGCCAAGTCAGTCTAATAACAATAGTAATACAATACAAAATTTTGGCATTACTTTGATTCTCACTTCCGACTGAGACATGTCAACACTTTAACGCTGAATTTTTCCTTCTTGTATTAAACAAACAACACTTCAAAGACAGCCCCGCTATCGACGAAAAAAGTTAATACACTCAATATAAATACATGAAAATGACTAAATAAGGCAGCAAATGACACGAAAATGACAAAATAATGACCTAAAATTGAAATAAATGCCCTAAAAATATAAAATTGCATAAAATGACAAAAAATGACCTAACAAAAATGCATTTCTAAAATCTAGAGGCCATGATTAGTTGGCAATGTCTATGCAGCATCAATAAAAAATGACATGTCATTAGAATCCAGGCCCTGGTCATAAGCATACCATGCTGAGTGAGGTTTCCTTTCAAACACAGATAAAATTTTACACCCTGCTTAAAAGATCTTTAACTGTAGCCTCCACAAAGTTCAATGTTCGATCTCCTTAAGTGAGGGTTATTTGTATAAGGCTGTTTACTTGGCGGCTCTTCTCATTCATCACTGCCTGCAGTAGTAGGATCAAATTATAAGCAGAGGTCACTGATAAAGAAAAATAAGAATGCATGAAGCCACTCTTGTCCCTATTGATTATCTTCCCAGTGGATTCATGTGTAGCTTTATAGGACACATTTGCCTTTTAACAAGCTTGTGCACATAATATTTCAGCCTTGTCACTTCAATATTAGACTCCTTGGAAGGTATGAATCAACTTTCCCTACCATACATTTGTTTTGTTGCACATACAGTGGTTTCCAGGGGCTATGGGTGATAAATTATTATTTGTTACCAATGGGATTCAAACACAGTTACCCAAATAAATTGGTAGTTCCACACCTTCCCACTGACCTACTACAATACACTGTACTCTGATGTGATAGGAGCAGCTTTTCTAGAATGAAAAAGCACCGATTTAAACAATTGTGAATATTTTGAAAATGGGGAGTTATTTGTGCCCCAAACCATACAACATTTTAAAGCACTAGGCTGGTATTCATAGTCAGAATAAGCCATACTTATATCCAATTTGAACTTAAATCTCTTCTTAAGTTGAATTTCTAGCACACAGTACTTATAACATAGTTACTTTATAAAGTGAGGCTTGACCAAGTCTGATTTACTGCTATTCATAGTCACTCAGGTACAACTTATTTGTCGAAATAAGCTAAACTTTATCAAGGCAAGAATCCACCTGACTTATTTCAGCCTAAGCCAGAACCATGGACAGTTTTGAGGATCTGGGCGAGGTATTAGAAGAAAATCGTGCCCCAAAGTATTATTTGTGAAACATGATGAATCTGTTCAAATCTACAGCGGCAGTGAAATTAAAGAAGAGGTTCTGTTTGAAGAAAATATAATTTTGAAAATATCAATCCCCATTTTTTCATCAGCATTTCTCTCTGCTGGGATTTTATACCGGTATTAATTCTGAACGATGTCCAAGCTAGAATATTCTCAAGAAACTATTGAACAGCTTACTTACATGCTGCACAATATGTAGGGATGAACTTACATTGTTTTGCCGATGACAAGCCGTTTTGTCCTTCTGCTTAGATACGCGGTCCAATCAGAGACGGCGAGACGGAGGAAAGACTCTTCCTGCTAGCGGCGCTCCGTTACCTCGTACACGTGATTGGCGGTGAAGGAAATGGCTTCTCATTTGAAAAGTACTGTAATTCTTTGTTTACAATGCACACCGCTGTCCGTATTTGTATATCACAACAGTGAAATACGTACCCAAGTGACTTTGCAATACACAAGAACTGAAAAAACCCGACACACGATTTACTGATTCAATTGTTATGGCAGTGAATGTGTGAATTTTCATATTAAAATGTTTTATTTTAATATGTAGAACAAGTAAGCTATATGAAGTTAAACTTAACAAAATAAAACTTCAAAGAAGACTACGAAAATGAGAAACATGTAAGTCGACTTGTCCAATAAGTTATTAAGTCGTTCTTAAGTTGCAAATTATGAATATCAGCCTAAGTGTACTTTTATTACACCAAACTCAATTAAACTGGTGATAAACAGAGCATGGAGGATCCATGTAAGTTGCTATTCAAATACCTGTACGCAATCAGCATAAAATAGTTAAGATTGAATTTAAGTAAATTATTATGGTACAGGCCACTTATGCTTCAATGAATTAGTAGCTAAATTCTTAATACCTAATGAAAATATTTATGAATCAGGGAACAATGTTCTTGTATTCTCTTGGAGAAAAACGGTGTAAGGGATAAAATCATCTTAACATAGTAATTACATTTTCTTGTCCTATAAATTAGTCAAGATGGAATTTTAGTTTTAAATTTTCAATTTTCACTTGACAAGCAAACTTAGATTTACCTTTGGTAATCCGGACGGCCGTTTCGCACTATTTTAGTGCATCATCAGCGGTTTTCGAACTGCTACTGGTGGGTGCCTGTGTTGTCAAGTGAAAATTGAAAATTTAAAACTAACTTTTGTTAAAGCAATCAAGAATGGACACTCAAACATACAAGATGGAATTTTTCTAACTTCTGGCTAGGCATTATCCTATAAATATTTATAAGATTCACAATACTGACAAATAACTTTCAAGTGAAAAATGAGTCAACCCCAAAGTGTTTATCACAATATACTGACCTTTACTGGATCTCTGAATTATTGGGCTCTTCATTATATAAAACAAGTAACCCAAATGACTTCAGATAAGAAAAGCATAAGCGTAACACAACTGTAATATTGTTCTCATCTTTTAAGTTAATTAACTGAAGAAATTCAATGCTTGCATTGTTCTCAGATAGACCTTAGAAATGTCTTGTCATAAACCACAATCATTACAAGAAAGAAATCTGTTATCAAATATAACAAAAACTTAATAGAAATGTAACATATAAAGTCTCTGATTACTGGTGCTAGTGTCCAAGTTGAAAACAGTCAACTTCAAATCTGATCTGTGCTGATTTTATTAAAAGAAGAATAATGTAAATAATAATAATAATAATAATAATAATAATAATAATAATAATAATAATAATAATAATAACAATAACAATAATAATAATAACAACAACAACATAACAACAGCAGCAGCAATAGCGTTTGAAAAAGTTTCTAAAAGACTGCAAGGAAACCTCAGGTGTTTTCCCCCTAGGGACGTTAGGTTATGAAAATGCACCAAACGATGGAATGAATCATGGCATAGCAACAGAGGGTAGGCTACTACGAAAAATCTTTTCAAATCTCCTAATACTATCAATATTCTATACGTTCTGTTGAATATTTATACCTTGATATTTTGGAGCTATGAATCTGTAAGTGATTAGCCAAGTAGATACAATCCAGGAAGGCTGCAGTGAAAACCACATTGCTCCAATGCAGTTCTATTGGATAATTTAACATTCTGTAGTAAATAAATGCCGAAGTGTTTTTTCCTCAGGGAGGAAGAGGAAGAAAAGAGAAGAACATTATTCTAACCACACATATTTCTCTGAAGGATTAGAAAATGTGAAGACTATTTATGTATGATTCGAAGTAGCAGAATACTAAATAGAACACATTTCTTAAATAAATTAAATAAGAGGATATTCAGAAAGAGTTCACTGGCCAACGATTTGATACAGCTGTGAAGATTGTGTAATAAATAAGCTTAGCAGTCAATGCTTCATGCTAGAATGGAATGCAGCAGTTATCAAGGACAAGAGGACAGAAAATCAATTATATTATCCTGTAAGACTTGCAACGAAATTCTGATAAAATGTAAGGACTATACCAAATCAGTTTCACACCAGAATAAAATTACAATAATACACTATCTATTTCATGAGCAGTTACAACAATGAATCCAAAATACCATCGCATAATAAGATATCTTCATTAATAGCTACAATAACTATATTAATAACTACTTTCATTAATAACTATAAATACAAGAATAAAATAATATTTTTTATACATAACATCCACAAACAATATTAACAAACTCAACTACATTTTCCAAATGCATGATGCTGGTGGTCCAATTCACACAGTCTATGCAAATTATTTTGTTAAGACCTCAGTGACCTTGAGACTTCACAGGACAGTAAATTAGAACACTTTTTTAAGGGGTGGATGTCATGCCTACACTCACACTAACTCGAGCTACAAACTTCAATACAATCAGCTTAAAAAAAATCATGAAAAATCCACAGTTGCTTGTTATTTTCTAATACACACTATCAATATATTTTTAGTTGCTGTTATCACTAATTTTAAGACATTTTCAAATGAGAAGAAATTTCTTAACTTATTCTTCTTGGCTGTATGGCTGTTAGAGACTCATGAATCAACATAGAACCAGAATGTTCTGAATCAGGCTATAAAAATTAGCCTTAAGTTGATTTTTCAGCTGATTTTTTCTCAACAAATTTATATCCAAACAGCAGGCAATTTTCATGGCATTTGGACTCATCAACAAATTCTCGATCGTCCCTATCAATTGCCCAATTACCTTCATCATCAACTCAAAACTCCAGACTCCAAGATGTAGTTATCGCGTTTGCTGCTTGCTGACAATTGAGTTAATCTTAAGGCACTCATGAAGAGGGTCAAAAGTGCACAGGAGGGCAGTTCATATGAAACAGGAGTACAACTTGTCTATAACACTAAACCATTAATGGGCCCACAATGGCCTCAAATCTTGAGAAACCTTAGAGTGTCGTCTAAACCGTAATTTAAACAAATACTCTCTAATGTCATGAAGGAATTATTACGAATTATGAATTCATTTCATGCCAACAAAGATTTTTAGCTGTACCAGGTTAGACTCAATTTGGTTTTACATATAGATAGATGCTCAGCCAAGAAGATATCATTGATTAAGAAGAGAGACCTTGTACAGTCAACTCTCGATTATCCGAGGTAATGCTGGGGACAACAAGCACAGATAATTCAATCTCATGGACGATGCATAATACAAACTACAAGCAGAGCAACTATATTTAATGCTATATGACTACGTGATTTAAAGTACAATACAACTATAAACAAATAAAAAAGGATATAATGTACAGTAAAATATTGTTTAATACACTTTGCAGTATTCAGGAAATTATGTCTTACGAGCTTGTAGCTTGAAAGAAATCTGCCAGCTTCCTTTGTTTTTTGGAGGCATTGTCTTCCTTTCATATATCACTATGCAATTTCCTGAGTTATTAGTTTGTCTTACAACAAAGAATCACTTTGCTCAAAATCCTCGAAAACTACGAACCACAAGCTAGCATTACAAAATAAGCTTGATTCATCACCACAAAAACAAATGCAGTACTGTAAATAAAACAAAAAATAGGCCATGGTTAACCCACAAACTAGATAATGCGCCCATGGATAACTGAGAGTCGAATGTATCTCCAAAAAGCCATATTTAGGTTGTATACAAGCCTTGTATCATCATATGCAAGGATCAAATATGGTGCTATAATTGTTACAGTGTGAACTCTAAAGTTGCAAATTATCAATTGAAGTAATGAAAAAAAATATATATATATATAATTATATACAGTGAACACCACTTAATGTAATTGCGGATAATGTTATCAATCAGGTAATATTATCACTTTTATGAAGTCCTGTACAGATTAATACTCATACATTGAAAAAATGCTGTTTATTGTGTTCAAAGATTTGGTTTATGTTATCACTTCTTTTTTTTTTTTGCTATGTTTCCAAGTACTGTATGTCATTCAAAATTTTGTTTTTAAGAATTTCGCTTCTAAGTCAACTGTATTGTGTTGTACTGGAGGTAGCACTACTGTTCCCAGCTCACAGGATGACCTGGGGGTATCATTACCTAACTTTCTCTTTTAAGCAATAAAATATGGTTCACCCCACGTTAAACTGCAGCTTTTTTTTATGAAGACAACAGTGTTGACATGCAGTGATGGCTAATATAAAATGAACAGACCCGCGTTAGATGTTTTGCTATGCAGTGTTCACCACTTCAGTACAGACTTCCAAAAGCACTCGTAACTCGTAACTGAGTATGGAGTTTAGGTTAATGGACTCCTAAAGGAAAGTAGAAACAATTAAAAACTTTGTTACTGGTTGAAAAAAAAAAGTTGCTTGCAGTCTATTACTGGAATATGAGTGGTTCAATGATTCACAGTTACGTATTATTTTAGGAATAGATATTTTAAATTTTGTTTTGTAGTGTATTATCTGATATATGAATAAATAATCTTCATTTAATTCCTTCATCTACTGTTATCAATCGGTTAATATTATCAGATTAGCTGCGTCCCAAAGTGATCATGATAAGTGGCGTGCACTGTATATATATTTTGCCTCCTGGTAAGTTGTTAATTCAGAGATATGAAGTTTCTCATCTTAACCGACCATATCATCTACTTGATCCAAATTAGAGGTTTCTGGGGTCCTTAATAATTTCCAGGCCTGAAGACTTCTGCCTCCTGCCATCTTCTTGAGATGATTCATCCAGAAACTTCTGAACTCATTTCAATCTTCCTTCCTATCCAGTGATTATTGTTAGCATGTGCGTTGTTCATTCTTGATACACAATACAATCCCTAACTTTCAAACCATACTTCCAGTACATTAATCTTTATTAAATATTTCTCAATGATTTCATTAACTTCCATTAAGCTCTTCATACAATTAATTTCAATCAGCTGATGTTTTTCTTGTCTTAAATTCTTCTGCAGACATATTACATGCTATGACCTTCACTGGGGATTGATGTTTTCACTCCCACCAGGACTGACCAACAAACATATCCCTGTAATATAAAGCCACATGGCTGACTGACTGACTCACTCACTCACTGACATTAATGTTTGCCCACTTCCAGATCAGCTAGAAACTTGAAATTTGGTACACATATAGCTTTTAGGCTGTAAACCAACCACAGGAAATTTCCAAAAAGTTTTTTTGGCCCTATAAACCCCCGAAAAAGGGCTTGGTTTCCATGGCAACGGTATTATCAAACAGTGTTCACATAGGGCTCTGAAAGGTAATAAGCCAATACAGCAGACGAAATACATGTACTCTATCGCCCATAGATCTTTTAAAAAACCTTTCCTGATAACCTTAGTGGGGGTTTGGGGGCAGAGCCCCTAATGAGCGTAGAGAGATTCTTATATAATCCTGTAAACGTTGAAGAGGACCTATTGCAGAGGTCACTATTATCCTCAGTGCTCTAGGTGCTCGGGCAAAGTAAAAATCTACTCATCGCTTCAGCATAAACAAGGGATTGAAAAATATATATATAAGAAATCGATATATATCTACTCTTCATCGCTCCGGCATAAACACAGGGTTGAAAAATTATATAAGAAATTGATGTATATCTTGGCAACATATTATACTTTATAGGTGTACCAGTATATTTTATTAGGGTCATGATCTGTTCTTGTCGGAACAGTTGCCTTTTGCCTGTGCAGTTGCTGCATATTCACTGCGTACATGATGAAGTTGATCGCATTCGTTGTTATGGTAATGTAATTTCCATGTGATTCATTTGAAAAGGTAATTTTACTAAAATGCTTTGTATCATAAAATGAAAAATAAATAAATCCTGTATATAAATTTATGGGTTCCCCCTAGAAAAAATGTCCAACTTCAGCACTGATTATCCTTGTAAGAAAAGCTTCAGGTAGGTATAAAAGAGATTATTTTTCGGAACTCTGGAGAGAAACTTGAATTAAAAACTCCAATGGGTCAGAAAATGAGAGCTCATCATAAATAGCTACTATCCCATATTTCCAGGGAAATCCCTTTTTTCTTTCTTTCTTTTCTTTCTTCATTTATTTTGGATGAAAATTCCAGGTCCTGTGTTTTTCAAGATATATCCCACATTTCCAAAATATCAGCAGGTATACAGAAAGAGGCACGATCTAATGTCAAATGCCAGCAAGCCAACAATAATTTAAACATAAGTAAAGCTATTCATTATCCAAATATTTTATTTCCCCAAACGTCCTTAAGCCTTACTGAAATCTATCACCCATAAAGTAATACACGGACTAAAGTAAGTTCTGAACTTGGGGAGCTTCTCCTATCTTACTTACTACCAGATTTTGTCAGATACTCATCTAACAATAGGTACTTGACCTGAATCAACTTAATTTGACCCAGTGATCAGTTTGGGAATGGTTTAATAACTGCCGGTACTTTGTAGGAGAATCCTTTATCTAACTCAATAAAACTCAAGTGAATAAATCACAATCACCAACTGTCATGATCTTCCCATCTTTCCTTCCTTACGTCCTGTGATATAGCTTATCACCTAATGTCACACTTTAGCCTAGCATTATAGGATGAATTATTATGAAACTGATAAGCAATCTGGAATAGTCCAAAAAGGGATGTTGCATCATGGAGTTTTAGTTAGTTTGCATGGTAAAAAATCTGCTCTGAAACAATTCTCATAACTGTCTTAACCCTAAGCACATGCAATACAAGTTTCTCACTTCAAATCGTTATGTTAAAAAAGTGGTCGTATTGCAGGAAATGTGCATTCAGTTTGTTCAGCTTTATGCAAAGGTGTATTGTCCTCCACAAAAGACTTAAGCCTGAGTGTGTACAAAATAATGATGGCTGGCTTACAATGTTACCCTTCAGAGAATTTTTGCCCCCTCCCCCACCCAAAAAAGTTTCAGATCTTAGCACAAGCATCTTGTGTAAAAAATTTAAAAAAAATCATTCTATTTCTGAGAAAATCATATAAAAATGAAATTTCCTCTGAAGTGGTAGTAAATGTAAGAGAAACTTGTTACCAATCTTTGTGTCACATCCCCAGAAGATATCTAATGCAAATACAGTCGAATTTGGCTAATTCGACGTTGGATAATTCAAAATATTGTATAATTCGAATAAATACTCATTCCCCTTGAAATTCCTATGTAAATGTATGTTAAAAAATTGCAATTAATTCGAATTTTTTAAGCTTAATTTGGATAAATCAAAGCCCAAATTTGTCACATGTTAATGTTGTAAGGATTCCAAGAGTTCATTGCTTCCAGGGATTCCACAAGAATTCTCTATTTCGCTGAAGAACCTTAGTCGGTAGCAGCCAGCAGGTACCGTACTAAAGTGTATTTTTAACCACCGTTATCTTCCTCCTGCAGAATAGATGTTCAATGGAATGCGAAGTTCACCCCCTCCGCTACAGTCTTGGAGGGATTCAACACTCCTGTGAAAATTTTAGTGTTCATTCTATCCTACAAGTGTGACTGTGTTTGAAAATGTCAAAGCGTGGAGTTCCTTTATTCAATTTAGGGTTACAGTTTTAGTGTGGAAAACAATGGTTTCATTTAAGAAAGAAAGGTGACTTTTGGCCAGTGACAAACGAGGTACTTGCACAAAAATATCTCAGAGCTTTTAGTAATTTTGTTAGGAATATTAACTTTGATATACTGTAAAGAATAGACTTATAGTAGACTACAACTTGTAACTAGGATATCCAGGATAGAACTTTGTTAATACAACTAGTAATAATTAATATAGTATGTAGGGAATAATCTAAGTAGCATTAATATATGCATGGAATGGATAACTGTAAATATATTTTATTTTTTGGCAAGTATAGCAACCTTATAGTAATCAAGATATCTAGGATAAACCTCTGTAAATACAACTAGATAATATTTAACTAATACTGAAGATTAAGGGTGGTAATGCATGTAATATTACAATGTAATGGGGCATGCTGATTGTACCAAATAATAAAAAAAAAAAAAAAAAAAAAAAAAAAAAAATGGTTTCATTTAACATCCAAACAACAAGATGGCAGTCATTAAGGTAAGATTCACTATACAATAATTATTATTTATTGCAATGAGTTTATTTTTAACATTTTTACGGCACTTTCGTTTAAAAAGTCACAGTTTTGGTTAATTCGAAATTTGGATAATTCTAATTCCCCTTGGGGTTCGAATTACCAAGAGTCCACTGTATAAAGTTATTCTTTCTGGAGCCAGTGTATCCAGTTTACACTCACATTTCTGAATAATGTATTTTTGGATTCATAATCAAGGGTACCTCATACATGTATTGATGACGAAAACTTGACACTGAATTTCAGGAACGAACACAGTACTTCCTCTACCCCTAGTATCTACGTTACAGGTACAGAAGGTAAAAAGTCTGGCATGAAAAGATATAATTAAATACACAACAATGCACTATACAGACTACAGGCCTAATACACAAACAAAATGACACAAGGTACAGAAAGTGAAAGCAGTTGGAATCTAGCATTCAATAAATTAAGACTATTCCCTCAGGAAATCAAGCTAATGAACTGAAGCAATTACATAACAACCGAGCAAGATGACTCAGTTGCCAGTTAATTTAACTAGGGTTGCCCAGTCATTTCGGCAAATGCCAGATTGGATATTTACTGACCATAACTAATCGCTGCTATTTCATCCTATATAAAATAATCAAAATTGAAACTCAATTAAAATCAGAAGTCATAACATACCAAGAACAGAAAATAAAATATTTATGTGATCGGTAGTTACTCGGCCTACTGATATACACACAAAATCTAACATGTGACAAGTCTTCACTGTTGAAACATGTTTATAATTAAAGTTTAAATTAAATCAAAATATTTATGTAACACTGGAAAACATCAGCTCTCAACTTGTTGATACAAAAACCAACAACATGCCCTATAATAGCCATATAGGTCTACCGAATTACTCCCAAACTACGGTGCAAATGTTTCTTAATACACTATAAGAAAAGACTGTTATTTATGCATTGAACTCATGCAATGAGCAATCCCTCCGCCTTTTGAAAATAATTCCTGTTAAATTAACAACTTCATTACCCAGAAAAAAAATACTTCCAGTAAAATTTTGATTAAATAAATATACACAGCAAATTTTGCAGAGTTTTTTATTGTTTGTATCATTACAATAAAAACAAATAAAACAAACCTGGAAAAACAAACATGAGTGTTTGCCATTGGCCAGTTTGTCAAAAAAGATCTGCAGTCAACCTGGCAAGAATCGAATGCTTTTAAGATATTTTATCATAGGTAATCCCACGAGAGGTTACGAGTTTATCGATAGATTCGCGACTGCGCAGCAGGAGCGAATTTATCTTATGAAACTCGTAACCTCGAGTTGGATTTATTAAGACTATTTCACGAATAAAATGTAATAGATTACATGAATAATAATTACTTTCTTCTTGTTAGTTTAAAATGAAATCATTAATACTGTCAGTTGTCAGATCATGGCATACTAAACAAATGAACAGTCTCCGTAACGGTATACTAATCAATGCTACCAACGTATATTGACAAAATACCGTAGTGAACCACTACCAACGTATATTGATAAAATGCCGTAGTTAACCTAAAAATCAAGATACGAAATAAAGACACATTTTAATTCAAGAACGTAATTTTAATAAGTTATATGAGCAATCTGTTGCATTTCAGTTTATTTAGTCAATTCGTACTTACGTTCCTCACAAAACTTTTGGAACTGAATCCATATGCATTTTCTATTTCTTTCGGTATTTAGTGGCCTAGCTTCCTTTATAATAATGTCAATTTCGTCAACAGATGCATTACCAAACTTGAGGCTGCCATTTCTGTTTTCAATTTAGCGCCGACAATGGATGACGTAATCTAGTATCACTGCATACCGATACTGTTACAGTTCAGTAACGAACAGCGTGTTTTACCCGATAAAATGCTATCCTCGCGATTCCTACAAGAATATTGTAAGATAAACAGCCGTGATTGGTCTATATCCGAGGATTTGCTAAACGTTATTGGTCAATATCAAACACGCGGCATATGAGTGGAATAGTCTGTATAATTATAATGTTGCTCTACCATGGTTTCAGAAAGTCTTAATAAAGTAATACAAATATTTACATTGGCCAAGTCAAAATTTTGTCTTCTCATTATTGCAAAATGATTCTGTTTTCAGTATAATACATCTTTTAACAACTATTTGAAAACAAGTTAATTTTTACTTCCTCTGCACATAGTATCTATGGTACTAAGTTATATAGGTAGTGGAAGTATTGTGTTTGACCCCAAAATTCGAAGTTGAATTTTTAACAAAAATACATAGGCCTATTTTGAGGCTACTGAATTCAAAACTACAAATTTTCAGAAACATGACTGTGTGTGTGAACAGCCTAGGTAAAGAACGAAAAATCTCCTCCTGGTTCAATATTAAATTCTATATCCACTTTAATCCTACTGGTACTTCACCTAATATTTTTCTTATGTTACATACTGTGTTTTGATTACCATTTTTATTTAATTGGAATTGAAAGCAAATTTCCATGCCTTCGTTATCTCTTTCCCAAATGTATCATTACCTAAAAAAACTTTAAAATCCTACTTAAGTTAATATCCACAGTACTTTCATATCCTAATTAATATCTACCAGCTTCATTTGATGAATACAATATTTGTTCGCAGAATATGGCTTATTCTAGCCTATCTATTCTCCCTCACAAAACTTTAATTTTTTCATTCTCCTCTACTTTGGAAGTTTCAACCTGAGGATAGGCTACCAAACACTCAGAACATTCAAGATCAAGTTATTTGACCACAAATGATTACCAACCATTAATATTTATGTCATATACTGTTTTACATTTTAAAAATATTTTGTTGTATTGTTTTAGCTTTTTTTCGTACTTTCCCCTTACCACCAGTATATCAATTATCACGTCAATATTGAATTTCATTATTATAGTATAGGCCTAATATAGTTATAATTATCTCTAGTATTTAGTTAACAGACAACTGTATATAATTATTATATGTAATATGTAGGGGGCGGATTTCTATGACATGTCATATTTTCCCCCTTTGCATTATTTCAGGTTTCCGACTAATTTAAACCCGATTCCAAGCATCCTGGTGAAAATGGAACGGCTTTTATTGTGCATGTAACTGCATATTTAGGAAATTTTCAACTATTGTAGCATATTTAGTATGAATATGCATATTTAGGTCATATTTTTGGCATATTTGTGTGCATATTAAAGAAATTTTGAAGTTTCATATCATATTTTGTCAATTTTGCATTATAATGATTTTTTTGAGAACTTACAGATATTTTAAATAATTAACACTATATTTTAATAAAATGTATTGTAATGAAACTTAAAATGTATTGTGTAAGTGGCAAAGTCATATTTTAAATTTTATTGGACATATTTTAATGTTTTTTAGGTCATAAATGCATGCATATATCCTACTTTTTAGGTCATAGAAATCCGCCCCCTAGTAATACGTTTCAGAAGCTTTATCTTCTCTTCCTTCTGTCTAAAAATATAAAAATAAAAATTTATAAGACAATCATTTTGCCGGTTATATTATATGGACGTGATACATGGTCCCTTACTCTTCGGGAAGAACATAATCTGTGTTCGAAAAAAGGGTTCTTAGGAAAATATTCGAACATAAGAGAGATGAAAATGGGGACTGGAAAAAACTGCATAATGACAAGCTTTGACATAACCCGTACTCTTCACTAAATATAGTAAGGATAATTACATCATGGAGAAAGAAATGAGCTGAACATGTTGCATGCATGGGCGAGGAAAGATATATCTCAAAAATATTGACTGGGAAACCTGAGGGAAAGGACCACTTGGAAGACCTAGTCATAGGTGGGAGGACAATATTAGAACAGATTTAAGGGAAGTAGGATTTGCAAGTGATGATTGGAGTTGAAACAGAATAGATTTGAATGGCGGGCTCATGCAAGCATGGCAATGGATCTCTGGGTTCCATAAAATAGATAATATCCCTTTAACTTGATTAGAAATTGTCTATTACCATTAAGTAAGGAAGTATCATTTATCTATTCTAAAAATAGATTAACTTGCTGATTACGTTTATGTGTATCCACCTCTACTTAGGGGAAGAGAAGGCCTCAAGGCCTTAACTACACCAGAGGAAAGTAAATGAATGAATAAAAAAAATATTCACAAGACAGCCTTCCCCCTTCAGTTCCATAAAGTATTTTTGATAATAGGCTACTAAAACTTTATACTGGTATAGACCTATCCTATTTACCATTTTAAATCTTATTTTGGTTAATTTAAAGTTAAGCAATTACATACAGCACCCATGGCTATTTTGCCACTATTCCACGCTACCTTCTTTCATAAATTCCAAGATCCTTTGCTAGTGAATATTATTCTAAATATTTAGGAGAATTTATAATATGACTGTGTGTCTACACTGCTCTAATGCTTTTGCAGTCAGCCCTGAGGAGGATAGATGGTGAAAGTGTAGCCCATTTTTGAGTTATGCACCATTTGGGCAAGGCACATTACAAGGTGATGCACCTTTGCATGCATGCACGTTTGTTTTTTCATCCTCAGAGACCAAAGTATCACAATTAAAAAAATAAAACCTTTCCAACCTAGAAAGTAGATTACCATTTGAAGGAGAATCAACTAAAAGATTCTACAACGCAACAGAACAAATGAAACCAAAGAAAACAATCTACAAAATTATGCCTTTAAAACAGTATGTTGCTTTTTCTTGTATTATGGAGGATTACATTTACAGTGGTACCTCGAGATACGAGTGCCCTAACATACGAGTTATTTGAGATACGAGCTGTCGGGCGAGCGAAGTTTTGTTTTGAAATACGAGCGACATTTGAGATACGAGGAACGGCCAGCTGCGACGCTGCACACGGCCCACCAGTTTACTGCGCCTGCGCCTCGTGCGTCTCACCCATTATCCCACGTATTCCCCCAGTGTGCTTGTTTACCTCGCTGTCGAAGCATCTTTGCTAAGTTTTTCTAGGGCTTTGCGCTTTTTGTGCATTTACATACCTACTTTATCACATTTCTTTTTATAACCATGGGTCCGAAGAAAGTGTAACAAATATGTATGTACACTTTATAAAACCAGTTTTTTTTGCTTTACATTCTCTTTTATTAAGTTTTTATACAATAGGCCTATTTGTAATTTATAAATACAGTTTTCTTATTCAAAAACACGTAACAAAAACAATTGGGGTAGCATTTTTGGGGCTGGAACGGATTAATGGCATTTCAATTAATTTCAATGGGGAAAATTGCTTTGAGATACGAGCAAATTGGCATACGAGCAAGGTTACGGAACGAATTAAACTCGTATCTCGAGGTATCACTGTATTGGTCAGGGGAAGATACGTATTCCAAATCGGAGAAAAAAGCATACGTATCTCCTCCAGAATGCAAAAGATAGTTGAAAGGTTACGTATGCAATGAAACTGTTTATCGTATTTCGAAGATTAGAATCCCAAAATAGCGGCACTTATCCATTCCGAATGATTAGTATGATTTATTCAGACTAGCAAGTTTCAGAAAACAGTAAAAATCTACCATAACTAAAACAGATGTTAGTGTGTACAAGAGCATTTATAAATAGTTCTATATGAATACAGCAAACTCAAAACTCCCATTCCATCATGCTGTTAAAAAGAAAAAATCACACACAGCACAATCAAATACTTTTCCTACACAATCCACCTAACCTTACGACCAGCTGCAGGAGCTGTGGCTCCTGACAAACTAGTAGTGATTATTGGTAAAGTGAGAGTTGAATCTCCATGTAAAGTAGGCACCATAAAGGAAGTAGGAGTATTGCCCTGTGAAGTAGGAGTGACTCCTGCACTAGTTGGAGTGACTCCCTGAAAACCAAGAAATTCACTTAGATACAGAAAAATGAAACTGTTTCACTAGTTTCACAGGTACCAGTATATGTGTTAACTTTACTCAGATATTAAAATAATGGCAGTTAGTTTATAACTCTGTATAATAATGAAACTGTCAGCTTTATCTGCTGTAGAAGGAACATCTTCCCAAGAGAAACGTTGCAGATGCTAAAAAGACTATTAATCCAATTTAATCTAAAAATTAGGTACTGTTTACATTTCTAACAATACTGGATCTTGCAAAATAGCTTTTAAGTTGTGTACCGCAGACCTGCCGGGAGGGGGTACAGAGAAAAAATTCCCCGGGCAGCCCCCCCAAAAAAAGAGCTAAAAAATTTAATAAAGTGCGTTACAGAAAGTATTTCAATTCAAGTATTTTATACACAACACTAAAGTTGGACACAAGAATGAATTAAAAATCTACCTAAAATTAGGATTACTTTGACATATTTTACAATCCCTATAAAGTGACTTTTCAAACATTTTCAAGCAAAATAATAAAACAGAATTGTTTTCACAAGGGCCCAAGTTCTCACATAATTCATGAAATGCAACATGCAAGCACAATCAAGACACCACATTGTAGTGCATTGCCTGTGATTGGCTCATTATTCAACAGAGATTGTCTGTTTACCTTGTTAGTTCGGTTTCAGAGTGAAAAGCAATTCGAATATCATCATCCTTTATAAAGAAGTGTCTTTCTTGTAAAGCATCGTAAAGAGCAAAGAAATTAAAAATCTGGAACAGAAATGACCTCCAAAGAGGATAGGGAGTATGACTTGAGGCTTTCCGAGTGTTCTAAGGCTTCCAACCTGGGGAGTAGAAGGATTGATTCTGAGCTTACGGGAGCTTGCTCCACTGCCATCTTCTGGGAGAAGATGGCAATAGAGCGAGCTGCTGAAAGCTCGGAATCATTGTTTCTATTCACCAAATGAAACCATTTTGGTAACCTGAGAAACCATTTTACAGAGTAGGGAATGTTAAAACGAAAGATCACACTAATTTAGGTCAAATATCAGACAACATTAAGACAAATGAACTTGTTCCTTTGACAAAATAAAAAGCTGCAGATGTGATTGTTGGTTGGTATATGGTAATTTAATGACAGGGATGTACTGCAACTTAGGCTTGTGGCCATCGCCGGTGTGACAGAATTTTGTCCCACAGGAGTTCTTTTACACGACTCTAAATATACAGACATGGGCCTGGCACATTTTTGCACAATAACGCCATCAACCTGGGTTTGAAAGCTTTGCTATACTTTTTTTTGCTTTCTTTTTTTTTTTTAATGTATCATAAACAGGCCTGGCCTTAGAGGAAAAGTGAGTACACAGTTGTCTCCTCACCCGCTGCAGCCTTCCTAGAGAAAGCCCTGCTAATGCACAAGACTTGCACATAAAAAGACAAACTACTAACTAGACAGTTATCACCAAGTTGGCAATACTGGTACCACATATGAACAGGCTGGTTGGCAAAGAACAATTTTATTGTTCTAATCTTTTAAACAGAAGCTATGTACACCACATAGAAATTCATTATGGTAAGGAGTACATCCGTTCTTAATAACAACAGAAAGCCTTAGAATTTCTTACTTAGCTAGACTGGGTTTTACAACTACAATTCGATCATTGTGTTGTGACCTTCTTCTGGTTGGTGTGTATAAGTATACTATATTCAGATCGATTTCAATTCTCATGCGAACGTAGTCAATATATTAACCCTTTCACTGCTACAGCCATATACATACGCATCAATGTTGGCAGTGCTACTGAAGCATATACACGTTAAAACGCATCATTTTGCATGTCAATAGACGAAAGAAATTCTCAGTGGGAGCGATTAAAATTGTGTCAGCGTTTAGTGTGATCTGCTGTCTACATTCTAACACCATCAGTTCCCTGTTTCCTGTCTTGAGCTGCCATCTGTAGCTAAATATTTCAGGCGATGTGTTGCACCAACTCTGCTGTGTTGTGACGACATACAACCCCCGGGTTGCATAAATCAGTCTAAATTTCAAGAAATACAAGCTGTGCTCTGTTTCAGGGAAACTGACAAACTGTTTGAGATTGTCTTTTTTGATAACAAAAGAAATTTGCAAATTAATTTAGCACCCCCAGTTTGTACAGTGAACAATATGTTCGCAATGGAAAGGTTAAAGCCAGTAAAGACACCCCTAGAACCTTCTTCACACAAAAGGAAGTTAGAATGTGGTCCTAAGTATCAACTAGTAGGTGAACAATGGAACTCTATTGTTTCGGTCATTTCCTGTACGGCTTGTTTTTTGTCTCATTTTTAAATCACACCTAATAATATTCTAGTTGCACCTAATAACGATTCTAATAATCAGACATATTAGGCGAACAGGCCTATATAGGAAGACATAGGAATACCTTCGCGGCATGTTTATGGATCTGGTCACACCCAGAACACTATTTCACACAAAATATCCTCATTTGATGCGGCATTAATTCATAAGATATAATCTGCTAAAAAGATTCGGGTACCGTAAGCAAGTAATCCCTATCCACACGCACAAGTGAGTGCATACTCGAACTGTCATAACCGGACATTAACCCATCATAACAAATGCTTTTCCTTATGACTAGTACCCTTTAAGATGTTGTTAGGCAGAAATGGTCGCCAAGTAACATGAACTATTCATAATTTCTTACCTGATCACTTTCTGTCCCAGTTTCTCGTGCCTTGTCAGAATCGTCAGCTGTGTCCGGATGTCTCTTACGTACTTCAGACATTTTGCAACAAATTTACTTTGTCACGCACAAACGCAATGAAATAAGTTAATTGGATTACACTAGTTTGTTTATCTCGGAGTCTAAACTATTTAGATAATATTGTAACTTAGCCATGACATTTTCCTGCTAATTATATTTACGAAAATTCACTAAGGAGACAAACATTGAACATCCATTCCGCACTTTTGGATATTGGTTTGTCAACATTGATTATTTGTTATTGCTTCCTTCAGTTCAAAATTTGACGTCAGTACTTATCAGTACAACGACATCGAGTGGTAAACCTTCGGAACTAAATTCACTACTTCACTCTGGCGGCAAAGTTTGGCAAACAGCCACTGCCAGGTAGTGGCGGACATTTCAATCGAGAGAAGTCTTTCTCATTGGATTGAATATTCTCTGGAGTAGTATTTTAATAATAACAGAAAGGTGCACTCAAGTTGAGCATATTTTAAAACTGTGTTCCCTACACTTGGGACAGCCAGATTGGATTTTGACAATGATACATTTGTAATACTAACCATTTACAGGGCACCATCAGGTAATTTCAATTATTTTGTAAATCAGTTAGAAAGGGTTCTTAATTCACTGTATAGTATTAATGTAAATATTATACTGTGTGGGGACTTTAATGTAGATTTCTCAATTGATAGTGAGAAGAAGATCAGGCTGATATCTTTATTGGGTAGCTATAATCTAGATTTCATAGTAAACTTTCCAACGAGAATTCAGAACAACTCCCAAACAACAATAGATAATATATTCATAGATATAGAAAAACATTTTAATTTTAAAGTATTTCCAATATTAAATGGATTATCAGATCATGATGCACAAATGTTAGTGCTGAACAATATTAAAGTAAATTCGAACAGTAAACATGCTCATAGTAATATGACTAGAGTAATGAATGACGATTCAATTTTAAATTTCAAACAAGATCTTGCGAATGAAAACTGGGAATCTATGTTATCCTATGACAAAGTAGATAGTAAATTAAGTGAATTCCTAAACATAGTGTCACGACATTTTGAGGCAAATTTTCCAAAAAAGAAAACTGCTAATTTACCTAATTCAAGGAATAACACATGGTTAACTGCTGGTATTAAAATATCATGTGCAAACAAAAGAGAGCTCTATCTAAAATATAGAACCAGTAACAACCAAACTCATAAGGAATACTATAAAAAGTATTGCAACATACTGAAGAAAGTAATCAAAGAAACAAAAAGTAGGCATTTTTCACAAGTAATTGATAAATCAAATAATAAAGTTAAGACTGTATGGAATATAATAAAAAACGAAACAGGGAGAACAAAGGGAAACAATGATTGTACATCATTAATATACCAAGACATAAAACTAGATAATTTATCAGACATTACAAATGCTTTTAATAGTCACTTTATAAATATTGCAGAGAAATGTATTCCTATAAATAATATTAACATAGATTTCAATTGAACCTGACTTCTCACAAAGAAATTGAAAATATAATCAAGTCTCTCAAAAGTAAAAGCTCGTCTGGATGGGATGAGATAAGTGGTAGGTTATTAAAAAGTTGCTCATCGGAACTCAGTAAACCTCTTAGTCACATATGCAATTGTTCATTAGAAAATGGAATATTTCCAGAAAGACTGAAGCATGCTATTGTTAAGCCCCTCTTTAAAAAAGGTGACAAAAATCTACCATCAAATTATAGACCTATATCGCTCTTAACCTCATTTTCAAAAGTTTTTGAAAAAGTCATGTACAAACGCATAATACACTATCTTAATTTGAATGACATTCTTACTTCATCTCAGTTTGGATTTAGAAGTGGCATGTCCACTGAGAATGCTACATTTCAACTTACTACAGAAATACTGGAAGCGTTAGATAAAAAGAAATATACTCTGGGAATTTTCTGCGACTTAGCTAAAGCGTTTGACTGTATAAATCATGAAATATTACTTAAAAAATTGGATCATTATGGGTTCGATAATTTAACACTTAAGTGGTTCAAATCATATCTTTCTGATAGAACTCAAAAGGTAATAATAAATGGAAATGAATCTAACTTAGGGGTTGTTAAGAATGGGGTACCTCAGGGATCAATACTAGGACCTTTGCTCTTTTTAATTTTCATTAATGACTTGCCCTATAACTTAAGTGACGAATCAAAGGTATTGCTCTTCGCAGATGATACTAGTGTACTTGTAACAGGAACGTCACAAGAACATTTATCAAGAATAGCTACAAAGGCTTTTCATGAGTTAAACACATGGTTTCTAGCTAATAAAATGACACTTAATATTGATAAGACCCATTTTATACAATTTAGAACAAAAAACAGATGTATCTCAAATCTTGAAATTAATTATGGAACACAAATCATACAAGAAATTAGCAATGTAAAATTTTTAGGACTGCAAATTGACCAAAATCTTGACTGGAAGACACACATAGAAATGATAAGTTCAAAACTGAGTTCAGCGTGCTTTGCTTTAAGAATTTTGAATAATATATTAAAACAGGATGCATTACTTATGGTATATTTTGCATATTTTCACTCGGTAATGAGGTACGGGATCATATTCTGGGCCAACTCTTCCCATAGGGAGAAAATATTTAGATTACAAAAGCGGGCAATAAGAATAATATGTGGAAAGAAAAAAAGGGAATCTTGTAAACCGCTATTTGAAAAGTTAAAAGTCCTCACTCTTACAGGGGAGTATATATACTCTGTTATGTGTTATGTAGTGAATAATATTGATAAATTTCAAACTAATTTTAGTGTACACGGACGTACTACCAGAAACATGAATGATCTACACAGACCAAATAACTCGTTAAAACTCTTTCAGAAGGGTGCTTATTATTCAGCAGTACAGATATATAACAAGCTTCCAAACAACATTAAATTATTATGTATTCAAAGAAAGAGCAAACCTTTCAAAACAGCTGTCAAGGAATTTTTAATAACTCACACCTTCTACAATTTGGAGGAATATTTCCAGCTTGGATAAATTTGGCAGCTTACAGTTTCTGTAGGCCTATATTATTGTTATAACATGCATGTATTTTTTGATCTGACGTGTTCTATATCCTTGAGCCTCGCTCAACACAGGATCTACAGGACGAGATATCTACATCTACATCTACATATTCAGTATTATTTTCAAAACTCAATCAGGGATTTTCCTCGATTCTTGCAAGTGATGATGTGATATCGATTGCACTCGTTATCACATCGCTCGCACACACAGCTTTGATCCGGGTCATGATATGCTTATTGGGCACATATTTTGTGATGGTAACCATGAACCGCATGTAGATGTAGATATCTCATCCTGTAGATCCTGTGTTGAGCGGGGCGAGAGAAATCACAAAGTGTCTCAAATCCTGGTTTGTGCCTGTCCACACTCTGTTTATCATGGCTTCCGAGCTGTAGAACCATGTCCATATCTCCCTATGCTTAGTCTTCCTTTCTTCCATTATGGCCTTCCGGCTACTTGTTGATGGTAGATCATATCTGTGGCGTAGGTCTTCCATCAGAAAAGGTTCCCTGGCTAGTAACTTATAAAGACCAATCTTGAACGCATGTATTTAGAAATTCCCATTGCCGCTTTAAGAAATCTTGCCTTTACTGCTTCCATGGTTTGCAGGTCTCTTTTCCCTAGCTTCTCCCATATTACTTCTATGCCATATGTGAGTATTGGTATTATCTTTGCGTTGAATAGCCTTAATGCCGTGTCCATGGACAATCTAGTTAGATCTTTTATGTCATATATGGCCTTTGTTGCTGCTGCTGCTCGTGCTTTGACGTGTATTCGGAAGGTCTTTGCTGTGGTTTGCAGTGTTAGCCTGAGGTATTTGTAATGATTTACAACTGTCAGTGGTTCCCTCTCGTAAAGTATTTTGTCCTCCTGTGCTTGTCTTCCCCCTTTCCTGAACGTCATCATTACTGTTTTTCCTTTGTTTATTTGTAGTTTGTTTTCTTCCGCCATTCCTCCAGCGTGTTTATCGCTTTCTGTAGTTCTGTCATACTGTTCGATCCAATCACCATATCGTCTGCATATACATACATTTTCACTTCTTTTGTCGTTTGTTTAATTCTCCGGGTAATGTCATGTGTAGCTATGATGAACAGGTGGGGGCTAAGGGGGTCTCCTTGTAACACTCCGTTAGTTTGAACAATTTCCTCAGACATGGTTATTCTGTCGCTGATTTGTATTTTATTTGCTACCAGTATGTTATGTATCAGGGTGATCAAGTCTTTGTTTTTGTTAACCATTGGTTCTAATTTTGATATTATTACTTCTCTGTCCAGTAGATCGAAAGCTTTTTGGTAATCCACAAAGACTGTGTGGAATTTACCTCTCTGCATTCGTAGGCTGTCTTCAATGTCTTCCAAGAGATTTCCTATGGCTTGCAATGTGCTTCTTTCTGCTCTAAACCCATACTGCTCTTCCGGTATGTATTGATCTGTTTCTACTGTGATCTTTTGCTTAATAAGTTTCGTCAGTATTTTGAAGAACGTATTCTCAAGAGCAATTCCCCTATAAGAATTTGGGTCTTCTGTACTACCTTTTCCCTTGTATAATATTTTCAACGTTGCCAATTTCCAATTTTCTGGAATGTTTCCTGTTTTGACACATAGATTCACTAGATCCGTGAGGGCCGGAGTTAACTCATGTGTTGCTTCCTTGATGTGTTTGTTGTAAAACCCCTCTGGTCCTTGTGCTTTGTTATTCTTCAGTGACAGTATAGTCTGGTATACTTCTTCCCGGGAGAATGTTGTGTGACTGACATAGGGTGCTTCCTGTAATCTTGGTTCGAACGCTTTATCCGCTTTCTGTTGGTTTAGGATTTGTTTGAAGTGTTCCTCCCATATTTCAATGTTTATTCTCCCTGTTGACTGCATTTTCCTCGGTTTCAAGGCTATATACGGGTCCTTCTCCGCTTCTTAAGCTATTTTGGCTGCTTCCTTCTCTACGAACTCATCTCTCTTCTTCTTAATGAGTTCCTTGTAATTCTTTCTCAAGTTTGCGTATTCACTGAGGTCGTGTTGTGCGTTGGAGCTTTTCGCCCTGTAAAGCGCTTGCAGCACCTTTTTCCTCTCCTGGTAACATTCTCTCGTGAACCAATTCTTTGCACTTCGTTCTTGTTTATGTGTGACCGCCCTTTTTACGACCTCCTCCAAGATTCTGGGCATGCCGTCCATGTTGTTCTGCTCCATTTGTATTTTGAAAGCCTCTTTATTCACTGGTTCCATCCCTGGTTTACTTCTGCCCAGCCTGCTGGATACTGCCTGATGTCGATCCTCCTTCCTTTGTGTATTTCCCTTTAACTCAAATTCCGCTGTTACCAGGCAATGCTTTTTCAGTGTAGCAGTATTATAGAACTTCAAATTAAATTAAAAACAACTCATGGAGCTCATTTGGGAGCATTTGACAGTAAAACAGCTGGAAGACATAGAGGGACTC
This sequence comes from Ectobius pallidus, assembly GCA_964059195.1. Classification (NCBI taxonomy): domain Eukaryota; kingdom Metazoa; phylum Arthropoda; class Insecta; order Blattodea; family Ectobiidae; genus Ectobius; species Ectobius pallidus. The sequence goes on along the minus strand of CAXKWD010000002.1, from coordinate 81,213,634 downwards.
AAGGCCAAATTCCTAAAAAGAACTCTGGGATTATCTAAATACACACCGTCCAGACTTATCTACGTAATGACGAAAGAAACTTTCTTACTGGAAGATCTAATTCTGAAATATCTACTGCCAAAGAAACCAGCGGTGAAAACTGCTCTACGGAACAGACGGGAGAAAGAAGAACAAATATGGGAAGACTTCTATACGACTGAAGCAGTGATGACCACGGAATGGAAACAAGGAAATCAGAAGCTGCGGCACATAGTGACCAGGATGGCGGTACACGGATTTCATACCAAATTATGTACGAACAGGAAGTTTCATAACCCCGACAGTGACAGTGACAGGGCCAACCAGAGTTCTGGTGTTCAAACAACTTTTACCATGTTCTGGAGAATTTAATAACTTACTACATTTCGCTGCTGGTGCATAGTAATTGACATTTATATAAACTAGACTGCACACAAAAGTGCATAAATCAATTCTGTCACTACACTGTTTTGTAACAATTTGGGATTAGAAAAGAAAGATCAACACTAACAGCAGTGGGCCATCTCGCTCACAATATAGAGGAGACACTTGAAAACAAAAACAAGCTATACACAGTTTTCGTGGACAGAAGACTAATAATAAGTGAGTTAAAGACCATACTAGGGATAGAAAACATGTGGACATAAACTATCAAAACAATAATAAAAGAAAACAAAATAGTAGTATCAGACAGCCTCTCGCAATCAAAACCAAATAGTGTCCTGCAAGGAGATCCCTCGAGGCCCTTGCTATTCATGCTACCAACTGGAGAATTGATAAAGAAGATAGAAGAAATGTTTATCTATGCATATGCAGACATCATCATACCTGGATCAACAAATATAAGTAAAGTCCAGTTTGTTATAATGAGAATGGAAGAATGGTGTAAAATTCACAGCTTCTATATAAACCCTACAAAGACAGAAATTATGGTGTTCAGAAATGGGGGAGAAGTCCCCAAAGCAACAGAAATTAGACTAAAACCAAGCAAAATCAAAATAGTGAAAGAATACAAGAACCTAGGAATCACACTATAACCAAGCAGCAAGAGCTTCACAAAACATAAAGCAGAAAGATCCGCACAAGCAATCATAGCAATAAATTACATAAGCAATATACAAACCCTAAGCCCGGAGATAGCAATGACATTATTCACAGAAACTGATATTTAGCTCACTGTATTACCAGCTTGCCGTGACCAATGATCTGATCATGTGCAACTTCTGCTGTTTTATATGGCAGAGTGAAAAGTAAAAACAGCCATGATACTGTATACAAAGAAAACAGAGGAGTGCTTTCTTGTCTTGTAATGATTTCAATAACAGCCCACCACTGCTGACACGAGTTTAACCTTCAACATTGCTAGAGTGCACTGAAGGAAGTTGTGTGTTTGGATTAAGGAAAGGGTTGATTTTGCACCAGGGTGGATATGGGAAGCTATGAAGACCTTACAAAATAGTCACAATGCAGATGTGCATTAATCTGCTTTGTGTACAAGTAAGCAATGTTTATGATGCATAAATTAAATATGTCACCAAAATGTGGTATGAATGAACTAATACCTTAATTCATGTATCCAATTCTGAAAGCTTTGCCTATTTATTTATCATACAGTCTGTTGCCACTTTTCTGCATCTTATCAGCGAATCACAGTATTTTAAGTGGGAGTTTTTACAGTGAAGCGATACTGTGAATGCTAGTATATGGTTGGTTTTTTTTACACTCAACTCAATTTACTTGTCTTTTTTCAAGAGCCATGGTTTCAGTCACCATCGTGATCATCCCAGCTTGTGTCAGACTGTTTTGAATTTCTCTTGCTGGTCAAAGACAAGTAAATAAAGTTGAGTGTAAAAAAACATACCATATAACATTTCATGTGTCACTGAATACTTTGATAGAATACATTATAAAACTTTAAATAAACATTTTCAGATTTAAAACTACTGTTAGTTAACTTGGATCACTGAAATTTAACAGGGTAGTTCACAATTATTATGAATAAAGATCAAATGAAAATATTACACTTTCTTTCCAAATAGAAAACACAAAAACAAACATTTAAAAAAATTACCTTTAAGTTTGCTGGTCTAAGATGCATTTTGTGTTGATCTCAGCAAAAGAATTTAATAAGCATGATATTTAGTAAGAGACTGTACACTTTTTTTTCTGCATTGAAGACTAGTAGAAAACACAGAATGGAATAAAAAGTAATTTCTACACCTGAAACTGCAAAGAATGGTGTTGATGAAAACACAACACATGACAAACGAATGGAATGTAATGCGATTGTTATTCCTTAAGTTGTTATTTTGTATACATAGATGCCATAGATCACGTGCAATAAGTGCAATAAATATTATAAATAAATTATTCTATCATAAAACCAAGTGTAATACATTGCAATATATATACTGTTTAAAATCAGACTCATTTTACCCAGTAAAAAATATAAATACTTTTAGCAAAATTATCGAAGTTTTCACATAGTAAAATTTAGCAAAGCGGAACACGGCTATTACATTGTAATACATATTCCATACGACATTATAACATTCTGTAAAACTGTAATAAACATCTTTTTTTCTGAGCATTTCTTCCTAGAATGAAGATTTGCAATTAGTCAATAAACTCATCCAAATTGCTAATTGATGAGAAGTTCTTCTCCTGCTCTCCAATAGAAGGTTCTGTTTCAGTTTCAACCATTATTTGCTGTAGCCACTGTTGAACCTGGGTTGAACACTGGCTCTCCCCTATTGAACTGTCATTTGCTAAGGTCTGTGCTTCAGGTTCCTGTTTCTGAAAAAAAAAAATGGTTGTAGTAGTAGTGGACAAGGTGCCTCTTTCACATCTACAAATCCACAAAATTCTAACACAGTTTTCCACCTCCTTAATCATAATTTATGAGGAATACAAGAATGTACTACAGTTCAGATTCTGCATCAAGCTGTAGATCCCTGCTATTCAAATGACACCGATAATCTCCAGCAGTGGTTTTCCATTCTCTTGAGGACTAGCTAGCTACCACGTTATATATGTTCTTGAAAGTCTCAGAATTCACCACCTCCTGTGTAACAGCATGGCCACTTACGATATTCACATTATTAGCACATGATATACTTGATAAATTTCATTTTTCCTTTTGAGGGTAAATATCAATGAAATGAGATTTTAAGATTTTTTCCACCTTATACCCTCAAAAATAAAGATAAATAACCTTCAAACTGTCATAAGATCTTTGGGATTGCTTTGAAATTACTTAGTTTTATCGGACTTTGTACAGGTATTTATTTTCATATTCTATGCAAGATTAAATTGTTGGCAGATTGCATTAAAAGATTAAATATATACAAAAGCTAGAATATTTGTTAAAACTGTACACATCGATTAAATCTATAATTAACAAAATAACAGATCAGTCACTGTTCATTAGCCATATGAAATGGATCAGTCATCAATAAAAAAACACCTTGTAATTAAAATATATAAAATGATCTTATAACAGACTATTTTAAATGGCCTCGAGTTGGTGCATAAATTAACACATCATTGAAAGCGTTCCTATTTTGTCATTAGGTGTCGTAGTCTTTGAGCTATTTATATCCAACACAGTTACAGCTATAGTCTGTTGTATTCAATAACTGCTAAAATATTTGTGTGATGATCAGAAGTGATTACCAGTCAGTATATGAAATATATATAAGATGCAAAGGCTAACAGTGTTTCCGCAGCAATGCCAATGACGTTATTTGCGGTTATATATTAGTTGGAAGAAGATGCATTTCGACAAATAATTTTTGTCATCTTCAGTTCCTAAAGAAAATAAATATTGACATTAAGAGGAAAATAATAATTATGATATAATAGGTTTTGAATATGAAACAGCATAGCAAAAATACAGTGAGTCTCAGACAGATTGCACCCGCCGCACCGCGCATTGGGTTCCCCCAGATGACGCTCCTATCCCCGGTATGCGGCAAAGGAACTGCCCGGCAGTTGACTGACTTGTCCGTGCGTGACAATGAAAATAAATGAAATAAGTTTGAAAAAAACGAAAATAGGCACCTACCTTATTACAGGATATGCTGGAAGTGTCCTCTTCCTACATTCACACATTTTTGGCATTGTGATAGGAAATTCCGATTAATAAGCATTAATCGTTCTTCTGTTATTGAGTTTATCTCTATCCTAATGTTTTCTTTTAGTTCTGTCAACTACAGAATAACACTTTCAGGTCTGTACAACACGAGAACAAATTATTCTCAATTGCAGGCTATGCAGGAATTGTTGACTTATCTGCGGGGACACAGCTGGCCGCGACGTGGGAAGTGTTGAGTCATCACAAGAGAAGCACGGCGCGCGGCAAGCGGGTGCAATCTGTCTGAGACTCACTGTACTATCTACTAACCTTGATGCTTGTAAAGAGAACTGCATAACTGTCAAGTAACTATTCTAATTCTAATTCTATTGTTTACTGAAACTATTGATCTGTGGATGCCTTTATTTATGAGAGTTGGGTGTGTTCTAAAACCAATTGGAATAGGGGATTATATTCAATAGTATTTTCATTAATAATTTTATGTTTGTTTCTATATATGTCCAGGGACTATAATGTATTTAATTTGGGTCCTTTATCCTGTCTATGTATAACTTCTAATGTATTTTCTATTGTACTGAGTGGATGCTTCTCTTCTAAAAGGTGTTTGGCTTTTGCCGATTTCTTTTTTTAAAGTTTATAGTCAAGTGAATGTTCATGGTACCATTGCCTGAATTTCCGTCCTGTCTGCCCCATATATACATTGTCACAATTAGTGCATTTTAGTTTATACATCCCATTCTCATTGAATTGATCTATATTCTTGTTGGTAGAATTGTATAGTTTGTTTTTAATTTTATTGTTGGTTTTATATGCTATTTTAATATCATTCTGTTTAAATATTTTTGTAATTTGATGTACTTTTTTGTCAGTGTAAATAAAAGTGACATTTTTCCCCCCTATGATTATCTTTGTTAATTGGAGTTAGGTAACTGACTAATTTTTTGTGCGTGAATATGCCTATTTTGTTTTTTTCAGTAAGTCTAAGACTGTTTTCTTTTTGTATCCATTATTGGTGGCAATTTGTATAATTGTATTGAGTTCATCATTGTACTGTCGTTTATTCATCGGTACATTAAGCATCAAATCAGGTAAATGTTCTTCTTCTATGTTTTGTAAAAATATTTCTGGTAGAATTCCTGAAAGCGGTGAACCCATTGCTATACCTTCTTTTTTGCAAATATATTCCTCGGTAAATTTTCTTTGTGAGTTCTTTTCTAAGGGTAGGTGCTTTCGGATTCATATTAAGATTGCGTTTCACATCGTTTTCATTCATGATAAGATCTGATTCTGATTTATAAGCAGTTTTATGAGTTTTTGGAATTTTTCCATAGGATCCTGGTTTATTTCTAGAATACCATTTTCTTGTATGAAGCCAAGTGATTTTTTCTATATATTCTTCATTTTTATTTAGAACTATGCTGTTTCCTTTGTCAGCTTTCATGTGTTTTATATTGCTTTCCTTTAGTTTTTATTGAGTGTAGTCAACGTACGGTAGTGTTCGTCCATTTGTGTTTGTTTTTGTTCTTGACGGTATATTTCTTTAATTTTATTGGCAATTTTATTTCTAAATTCCTCTTGTTGAGACTGATGTAATTTGGAAATAGCAGTTCCTACGTCAATGATGTTAGTTTCAATCTGTTTTGTAGGTTGTTGTGTAAAGTTATATTTATATCCTAACTGTAAGTGTTTTTTCTCTATCACTCAATGTCATATTTGTAAGATTTACTACCCTAGGGTAGAATACCTTGTGTGGATTCTGTTGTTATAGTTGTCTTGCATTTTGTTTATGTCAGGCTACTTTTTCTTTTTTCCAGTTTTTCAATCTTACTGTTCATAATATTGTATTTTGCTTCCATTTCTCTTTCTAGTTTATTTTGAATTTCATTGTTAAGATAAGACCATTCAGATTGGAAGGCTTTTGCTGCTTCTTAATGCAATATATATACCTGTTCATTAAGGTGCTGTTTTATATAAAAATTTGATTTCATAACCAAGCCAAAGTGTTTTCCCTTGATTAATCGTAGTCTTAGCTGTTGGGTTCTATGTGTTGGTGCATATGTTAATGTACTTCAGAATAAGGCTTTGATGCTTACATGTTTTATTGAACTTTATATTAGCAATTGTTTTTAGTAGTTTCCTCTTAGTGTTAGTATATGTATTAATAGTTTTAGCTTGGTTAGCTATTTCAGGATTAATTTTTCTTTAGGAATTGAAGATGACAAAAATTATTTGTCAAAATGCATCTTCTCCAACTAAAGTAAACCGTAAATAACGTGATTGGGATTGCTGCGAAGACACTCTAAGCCTATGCATCTTATGTATACTGACTGGTAATCACTCCTGATATCGCACAAATATTTCAGGAGGCATTGAATACAACAGACTATAGCTATAACTGTGCTGGATATAAATAGCTCAAAGACTGCGACATCTAATGACAAAATAGGAACACTTTCAATGATGTGATAATTTATGCACAAACTCAAGGCCATTTAAAATAGTTTGTTATAAGATAATTTTATATATTTTAATTTACAAGGTGCTTTTTTTTTATTGGTGACTGATCCATTTCATATGGCTAATGAACAGTGACTGATCTGTTATTTTATTACTGATAGATTTAATTGATGTGTACAATTTTAACAAGTAGGCCCTATTCTAGCTTTTGTAAATATATTTAATCTTTTAATGCAATCTGCCAACAATTCAACCATGCATAGGATATGAAAATAAATACCTGTACAAAATCTGATAAAACTATGTAATTTCAAAGCAATCCCAAAAATCTTATGACAGTTTGAAGGTTATTTATCTTTATTTTTTAGGGCACAAGGTGGAAAAAATCTTTTAAAATCTCATTTCACATCATATACTGTTTGCACTGTTTTGTAGGCTAAATAAAAAATCCTTGGAGTCCTTCTCTGGAAGGGATCTTAAGCTCGGAGGTCCATGTCATGTATTTAAGGCACATTGAAGAACTCTAAGCTTAAATTAGGGCTTTTTACATTCAAATAATACCTTAGATTCCTGCGAGGGTTGTGAGGTGATGGGCTTACCATTTGTCCCTCTGCCCTCTTTCGGAAAATAGCTTTCTTACTCAATGCCTTTATTTCAATTATTTTAAAATCAAATAATTTAGGGTGAATATGGGGACAGTTTATTTTTTTCTTGTTACTGTGAAGTACCCTTAGAAATCATGCTGGGAACCCAGTTGACATCTGACAAGTGTTTGAAATTTCTGTGATTTAAAGTGATTTTTAGTTATGTCCCCAAAACTAAATTTACAACTCTTGCATGCCCTGTATATACTACCTGTACATACATTTTCAACTGAGGATCCTGAAGAATTGAGAGTAGAACCTGAAGCATCTGACTGCATGTGTAATGAATCATTCCCAGTATTCAAGCGTGGTGCAAAGCTGAACTGAATTACATGCTGATTTGGTGTTGACTGATTCGAAAGTGGTTTATACAGGCACACATGGTCTTGGTCTGCATCCTGGTAGTCTTCAAGTCTGAAAATAAAATTTTTAAAAAGCTTAAATTTATTATTTTATATAAATATAAATATTAGATGGAAATTTACAGTGAAGTGTTCAAATCTGTAGCAAGATTGAGATCGGAAATATACACACAAAACTTCACTATACCTTTTTAGTGTATTTTCAACTGAATTACATAGTAAAGGTCACTATACCTTTTTAGTGAAGTTTTGTGTGTATATTTCCGATCTCAATCTTGCTACAGATTATTATTTTATGTTCAAAATTTGCCATATTTGGTCCTTGAATTCCACTGTTTTCATGTATGATGATGATGATGATGATGAGTGTTCTGCCCGAAGGCAGGTCCAGACCCGGGACAAAGCCGTGGGGTGATGACCACGACTCGTCCGAGGTGATTCAGGCAAGGGTGATACCGCGGAGATTTGCCATTGCCTCTCGCGGGATGGGAATGAAAGGACACAACACAACACCCAGTCCTGAACCCAGGAAGGAAATTTTCCACCACTGAAAAATCCCCGACCCGGCCGGGAATCGAACCCGGGCCGCCAGGTTAAAATACAATAGATTAATTTACTCACAGTGAATAGTTAAAAGAATGCTGCACAACGTTTCGAGTCATCCCTCGATTCTTCCTCAGGTGCCTCCTGAATCACACTGCTCACAAGACGAGGAATCTTCCACACCACCCGTTGGTTGGTAACTATCGATACTTGTGAGCAGTGTGATTCAGGAGGCACCTGAGGAAGGGTCGAGGGACGACTCGAAACGTTGTGCAGCATTCTTTTAACTATTCACTGTGAGTAAATTAATGTATTGTATTTTAACTAGTATATTATTTTATGAATGATCTGAAAAAAGAAAAACATTTTCAGACTGAACTTCATTTTCAATTTCTAGTATTCCCTGCTTACACTAGTCAATAATGAAGTGTTGCAGCTATATAGTATTTGCTCATACTATTGTATTGTCTATTACCACAAATGATATCTGACTTGCTGGTTCCTTTCAAATGCCAACAATAATAGCAGTAACTTAATTGAGAAAATACTTTATATATTTGCTAACTCAGTGAATTTGTATTTTATTGTAGTTTTAATGCCTTTCAGTCACTGATATGAAGTGCAGATCTAGTTTCTTCACTTCTTATTCATAAGATAGATAACTTTTTTGTTGCATTGACTTACATGCGAATTAGGGAAAAATGTAACAATATTTAAAAAAGGCATGTATTACTCAATAATATTCTGTTTATCACCCCGTTATTGTGGTATTATTCATTTCCAGTATTGCTTCTTTAATAAATATACAGTGAAAGGGATGTATAAGAATTTTAAAAGTCAAAATGATAAACCTCAAATACTATGGAATACGAATGTAAATATCCGAGCAAGTAGAAAAATTCTGAAAATAAGATTTCAGAACTTGCCAATTTGCAATAATTTTGATTCATAGTTACAAAGCATACAAGGGCTTAGTTATACTGCCAGTTTGAACTTGTTATTACCCTTAACTTATTTGTGTGAGCATGGTTTTTCTGTACTGACACCAATCAAAAATGAAACTAAAAAGTTTCTCTGATCCTCGCATTTATGAAGATATTACGGAATCATAAAATAATTTAGTAAGATTTGCTTTGTCATAATATGTATATCGGGCACCATGTTCTTTAAACGCTTGAAGGCTTTATCCCGAGTTTTCTCGGGGGGGGGCTATTAGCATTGAGCAGATGAAACATCTGATTACACCATCACAGTGATAAAAAAATGCACATCATCCCTAGTCACTATGAAAGACGTGACTTCGGTTTGAAGAACTCATATTAGTAGCTCCACCACTGGTACACGTTGCAATGAAATCTTCATACAATGATTACCAATATAAAGATAACACTCTGTTTAATATAAAAATATTATAATCCCGACATTTATTTCCTTAAAACAATATAAAATTCCCCTTAAAATTCAAACAAAATCTTTAAAGCCATTTTCGAGAAAATCGCGAAAATGAAATTATCATCAAGTAGAGTGATTGTCAAAATGAAGAGAAAGTCGATGCTACGCAACGTTGCTAAGATTTTGTTTGAATTTTCTGCACGAATTGCATATTACAAAAGTCTAAAACTTTTTTTGAAACACTTTTCCCAATAAATTCTCTGAAGTGGTTGAAATCGCAGGCGGCGGATTTCTACAGAGAGGGTATCAAAAAGCTTGTGCCACGATATGATAAATGCCTTAATTTGAATGGCGATTATGTAGAAAAATAGCCTAAGAGTCTACCTTCAAAATGTATGTAGTAAATTTTTTTTGTTTGTTTTTTTTTTTTTACTTTATTTTTTATTTCAAAACGTCTGTTACTTTCTGGACAGCCCTCACAGTTAAAAAAAAAACCATGGACCATGCAAAATCATTCTAGCAAGATTTCACTGTACTATGTTTCCGCATTACATTGAGATGGGCAAACTTCAAGCATTATGGAAAGAGGAACGAAGGGGTAGGTATGCATGACTTCTTGGAGTCACAGTATTGCAATGCCTGGACTAGGTGGTAATGCTGCTTATTGAGACCACTTCGAGTAGCTGAAAGAATTAACTGAAAGTTATTTATTCATAAATAAGACAATTAACAACAGAAACAGAATTAAAAGCTATTTATTCATACATACAAGATAATACGTAAGTGTGAATCATTGAACCACTCATAATACAGTATGAGACTGCACGCAACAATTTTTGTAATCAATAAAAAAGCTTTTAATTGTTTCTGTTTTCCCTTTAGAGTCAATTACCAACAGTTCATACTCATAGTGTTTTTTTTCGGGGGGTGGGGGGTTTACTGACCTGTGGTGAACACCACTTAGAAAAACATCTAACGCCTGTCTGTTCAAGTCTTTTCATTTTACACTAACCATAACTGCATGTCAACAGTGTGAGCTTGACAAATCAAAAGCAGCAGCTAAACTCACGGGTGAAACATGTTTTAATACCTAAAAGAGAAAGTAGGGAATGCCACGCCCTCAAACAGGTCATCCTGTGAGCTGAGAACAGTACAGTTACTTCCAATAGAACACAATGCAGTTGAGTTAGAAAAAAAAATCCTTAAAAACAACATTTTGAATGACGTACAGTACATGGAAATAAAGCCGCAAAAAGGAAAATGTGATAACATAAACTGAATCTTTGATCACAATAAACAGCATTCTTTCAATGTATAAGTATTAATCTGTACCGTATAGGACTTCATAAAAGCGATAATATTACCCGGCTGATAACATTATCCACGATTACATTAAGTGGCATTCACTGTAGTAGGAAATATGTAGTGAAAAAGGAAGTCAAAAGTGAAACAAGAAGAAGAGGATTGATGAAATAAAAGCAGATGAGGATTCATTTTCAAGATTATTTGAAGTCAATGACATCTTCTGTCAGGGATGATATAAACACGATCACATTCTACGAAATTACCTTATAATCATATATCACTTCTACCAGTATCTGGATCATGGGTGTTACAGTTCAGAATAGCAAGCATCAAGCCAAGAAGCATTAAAATGCAGTAATAAAGAACCAACAATAATGTCACCTATTTGCTTTTATGCGTTTAGGTTCCATGCTTGACAGAGAGCGGGTGGCACTGTGACCAACTTTTTGACTGAATCATTTGAAAACTGTATAACTGTATTGTGTGGAATGTTTGACAGAGAAGATCATGTGTTAGAGTGTTCGTGCTGTTTGTGATGATTTTGGAAGCAGAAAGGGTGAAAGGGAGAACCAGCCACCAGCATTAGCTTACTCTTAATAAGAAAAGAAATGAGAACAATAGGTTTAAATTTTTCATCAGACAGACAAATCACTATTTCTGCAACCCATTATGCACAGTGGAAAGGTTTAGGATTTAACAGTTAATTTTGATGCACAGACTAATGGGTAGATATTTTACAAACAGTTCATATTAACAATTAAATTCAGAAGGCAGGCAATCCTTAAGTGACTATCTCTCACCTGTAAGGGACGGAAAATGGTGAAACATTTCCCTCAATAGCAACAAGATTACCTCCTTCAACATCAACCTTTCCAAAGGACAGAATACTTTCACATAATGACTTCTCTTGATCCAGATCAACAGTTACTTGTGGAACAGACTTAACAACATCGTCACTGTAAAACCAACGAATAAAATAATTGGTAAAACTGCTGTAAAAGAAAGTACAAAGGAGAAACACAATGACAGTAACATATCATTAACATCTCCACTGAGACGAGTAAGCTTAAATTCTATAATGAAATAATACTGAAAATAAGACACATTAAAATTGTACTTACATGCGACAATCGGCAGAAATTGAAGAACTTGACTGAAGAATAGCAATTTGCTGACTGTGCAAAACATCAACTTGGCGTAACAACTGCTTCTCCCTAGACTGTAAAGCCTCAGTCAGCCTTGCAAATGACTCTCTAAGCTTTGCTTGAACCTGATAAAAATTGTGATGTTACCAGGACATATTATTACACATTGGCTGATATGCATAATAGTTGGGTCAATAAATAGTGGTAGTTGGTACTAGCAGGGACTCACACCCACTCAAAAGCCATATGCACAAAAAACTGCTGCAGCTGCAACCTGCAGACTTAGCAGCAAAGAGTTCTCACTAAGGCAGCCAGCTGGCTATCCAAGCACAACAACATGAACATAAACCTGCATAAATTAAGCTGTAAAAACGAATGAGGGTCTTGATAGCTTAGCGCATTTAAATTACAGTCACATCAGTGCAATGGAAAATGAAGGACAGAAAATCTATTCAGGTCTTGTTATAGTTTTAAAACATAAAACAATTATTTTTCCAAATCCCAAATGACAATAGATGACTGAAAAAGGGCAGCAGCAATGAAAGTAAGTTCCATAAGGGCGTAAGGCACATCTTTAATTTTGAGTTTTTAACATTTATGCCTTCTCAGTGAACAATTTATAGGCCTACTTGTGCCTTAAACCTCTTCTCAGGTGTAAGAAAAGATCTGTCCTTGTGCCTTACGCCCTTATGGAACTAGGCCCTTCATTTGAAATTTGGCTTCAATTTGACGGAAATCAAAGTACCCCCCCCCCCCCAAAAAAAAAATTAAAACCAGAGTGAAACAATCTCATCAATCAACAAATTACAACACAAGAAAGAATTTTCTTAAATTCAGCTTTCTTTATAGTCCTTTTCAACTTCAAAGGTACTGTGTGTATACTAATAGGACATGGAATCACTGATGTGCAACTGTTTTCTATTGTTCATCTGTTAATTTCAACTGATATTCAATTCTAACGAATATGACACAGGATGAAATAGCAGTGATGAGCCATGAGAAGTAAATATCTAATTTGGCATTTACCTTTATGACTGGGGAAACGATGAAAAACTCAAGACAAATTGATCAGACATAGTGTTTGAACACGGACCTTCTGAATGTGAGTCCAAGACCTCATTCAGTAAAGAACTTTTATTAAGTGGAGGGACAAAATCCAAGATCATCATGTAAACCCCTATACAAAAACTTGGCATCCTCCCACTAACATCTTTGTACATTAAAATAAAACAAAATGAAGCAATTTGTATACAGTAGAGCATGTCAATAAGTTAAAATCAATCAGAAATATAAACACTTGTTGCTCCACTTACATAATATTAGGCAGGACCGGTTTCAAGGAAGATCAGCTTCCTTATCTTCAGCTGGATGTCGACTGGTGTGGTGCTGGGAGATCCAAGTCTGTAGTTGGCGCTGTGCTGCCATCTGTCTTCCCCAGGATCAAACTAAAAATCTCGTCGGCCAATGGTATATCAAATAACTATTACAAACAGGCCACAGGATTAGCTATGGGGAATCCATTATCGCCTATGTTAGCGGATTTATATATGAGCCACCTTGAAGTATTGGTTACCAGAGCATTTCCACACATTTTTAAATATTGGTACAGATACGTGGACGACATTTTTGCGATTGTCCCACGGAAATTCTTGAATGACTCAATAAAATTGTTGAATTTACAAGACCAGGCCATCCAATTCACGATGGAAACAGAACAAAACAATAGCTTACCATTTCTGGATCTGAAGATTATGAGGAACGAGGGGAGATTGGATTTCGGAATTTACAGGAAAGACACGCACGTTGACAACTACATTAAATATAATGTTTACAACCCAAGATCACACCAGTTCGCTATATTTCACAGCTTAATACACAGACTGATATATATCCCATTATCAGAAGTGGAATATAGGAAAGAATATATACATATAAAGAAGGTCGCTGTGCAGAATGGCTTCAATATGGAATTCATCGATAAGATGATTTCTAAACATAGAAAAAGAAAAATGATCAGAGACAATTGCACCTTAGCAAACAATGATAATGAGAAGCCGATATATAGGAAATTCACCTTCCACCCGAAAGTATTTTACAGGTTTGAGAAAGTATTCAAGGACGTGAATATAAAACTGGCTCCACAAAATAAATTCAACCTTAGGAACCTACTTAACCACCCATTAAGAAATAGTGTTCCCAAACTCAAATTATCAGGCATTTACCAAGTTGACTGTAAAGATTGCCACAGTATATATATCGGACAAACCAGAAGAAACCTTGAAGCTAGAATGAAAGAACATTTGAACAACGTCAGATTGATGCACACGGAAAAATCGGCCATAGCTTTTCATGCATATACATGTGACCATCACATTAATAACAACATAAAATTGTTAAAACATGTTAAAAGACCTTTAGAATTAATGACATGGGAGAAGATTTTCATTTTAAAAAATAAAGACAGGGCAATGAATTTTGATATACCATTGGCCGACGAGATTTTTAGTTTGATCCTGGGGAAGACAGATGGCAGCACAGCGCCAACTACAGACTTGGATCTCCCAGCACCACACCAGTCGACATCCAGCTGAAGATAAGGAAGCTGATCTTCCTTGAAACCGGTCCTGCCTAATATTATGTAAGTGGAGCAACAAGTGTTTATATTTCTGATTGATTTTAACTTATCTTTGTACATATATCAAAGCTTAATGATAATTCCGGGGTGCGCAGGCAAAGAGAGTTAAGTCCACAGACCTAAAAAATTGAGATATATCTATAGAGTTATAGATAAAAATGTTCTCTTCATTTGTGTTAAGTCCAGTAAGTCATAATCAAAATTGTACTGTAGTTATGGATGTGTGCCTCATGGGTTTATCCATCTCTAAAGCTATGTTGGGCTGGTATAGTGTGTTAAGTCACTCTAATTCTCAGTAACAAGAAAGTGGACTTAACTCTCTTTGCCCGCGCACTCCGGAATTAGTAAAACTACAATAGCTGGCTACTCTCCATTTGTAAAGAACAATGAAGTACATTCCATTCCATTCTATTTCTTCACCGTAGTCATAAAGACTAGGGAAACGTCAATGTATGTAAAATATTTTTCTTCTGTAGTTTATGCAGTTTTATTTGCACTAGACACCGTTCTGATTTTCATTCACAACAACACAGTACCACTCTACATAAAAAAGGAACCTCTTACTCTGTAATAAAACTGTATAACAGTCTTCCAAATCAGCTCAAATTAATCCAACAAAAACACGCATTTAAAAAATCCCTTAAGGCATATTTGATTGACAAATGCTTTTGACTAATTAAACAATTCTTGCAATTATAAAAAAACTTTATTTTATCACTCAAACTTTTAAGTGCTTAACTTACTTACACATAACACATTTCAGATGAAATGAGATGAGTGGACCTCATCTGAGGAGCAAGCAAGTTGGTTGTGAAATGCTTTGTGTATAAGTAAACACTTAAAAGTGAAGTTGGATAAAATAAAGTTCTTTATAATTTGACCTCTTCACTGCGAGTCCTGCAATACATTATGTATGATTAATTCTTGCAATACCTGACTAGTTGTTAATTGTAGCAGCTGGTGGGACTGAGCCAAATTAGTTGCAGGATCTGAATCACTGCTTGATGGTAAACTGGTTTCATCCTTTTTTTCGATCATGACAGACACCTGCAAATTATACGTATATTATATACAGACACCTACAATTACGTATTATATACAATCATCAATTTAAATATCTACAAGCTATAGCTTGAAAAGAATGTTATCCTACTAGACTTTCTAGGAAGAAATTGAGAATAATCTAAAAATGTTGGGGTACATTATTTCCGAGGAACAAAGCTACCCAATTAAATATAAGGAAATAACGAAGGTGTTAGAGAGATATTAATAAATATAAACAGATAGGACTACTAGCAGACTCACTAATGATAAAGTGCTATTAAAATTCCATGTTCAAGTGAACGTAAAAACCAACTGTTATATTAAAATGTGTCAATTCTTACCACTTCTTTCTTTAGATACGACGGCAACTATAACCTTCAAAATAAGCATTCACGATACAGTACAGCTAATGATGTTTTACATCCCGAGCATTAACGTAGAATTTCTAGTAAGTACCTGAATTCAAACACAGAGATCATGCTTTCAGTATTCTGACATACTTCTATTTTCTATGTCTATATTTGACTTGGCTTAATTTCGGGGGCCATTTGGCGATTAGACTATGATCGATCTCATAGGAATTTCGACCGATATATCGATAAATTGTCGATTAGAAACTATCGATAAAGCCAAGATGTCATACAGCGTACTGGAAAATATAATAATAAAATGCAGTAGCCCATAATAAAATCTTAATTCATGCAGAATTTCTTACATACTTTCTTATTTCTTTTTAATTTATTATATATTTCTTCTCATATAAATTGTCCTTAATAGAGATATATCCTACATTCTTTCCCCAAAACAACTAAGTTACTTGGTTTAAATTTAAAATATATGCTATAATTTTGAAATATTGCTTATTACACTGGTACTCATCTACAGAAAAATACACCTAAAACAATGTGGTTTTCCATACATAATCACAACCACTCGAAAGCCAAATCTTTTATTCCATTTAAGTTGTGGATATTATAGCATACTATCCGCTAGAGCGAATTACAGTAGTCTTCAATACAATTTGTGCTGCAGCGAATTCAGATCATATTGAAATCCCATATTCATGAGTGTACTCAATATGATCATTGTACTCAGATCAATTGGAATACACCATATAAACATAATAGATGTATATGCTATTAAGTTATATTTGAAAAGTACACTAGTGGCAGCGAGGCAGCATAGAAATTCGGACCTTTTCATGGCATGTTGTCTGCTGTAGGACAAAAAATGATGAAACTACTGGTCCACAGCAATGAATTCAACCGGAATAAATGTGGTTGCACATAAATGGTGGAAGGAATGTGTTAGTAGCTACTATTAACTAGAAGGGCAACATTGCAAACATGTTAATTTTCAAGTATTTTCTAGTATGGTTTTCAAGTTTGTGATATTCTCTTCCTGCCCCTCTCTTTCAGTCAAAATTGAAAACATTTTGAAAAGCTAAAATTGTGTTTTTTGTTTATCCTTCCGTGTGTCCAGCTGGTCACGAGCACCCCCCTGGTAATCCTTCGAGGATATCCAATTTCTCAGCAGATTTGATTTCTGGGTGCATTTTCTACTATGAATATTAATAATCAGAGGCATAACGAGGGGGGGGGGTTTGCGGATTTGAACCCCCCCCCCCATTGATTAAAAAAAGGAAAATTGTACAATTTTTTTGTCTGGTTATAAATTATTTAATACGAGTATAAAGCGTGGGGAGCTTAAAACTCGTTATTGTGCAGCTTAATTTTTAAAATTTTCCGGGGGAGGACCCCCGAACCCTCCACTCCCTGTGGGATATTTCATACCCCCCAGACGTTATAACCCCCCCCCCATATGGTCGGCCTGGTTACGCATATGTTTTTAATACAAACATCTACCGTACATCTTTATTATGTAATGTACTTCTCCTATGGGACAATTCTCTAACGAGGAACCCAATAGATAACATAAAAAAAGATTCTTTATTCTGAAAGCTGATCGTGTGAAGTTTTATTTACACTATTTATTGAGATAATTAAAAAGTTGAGTTTTCAATCTTCATCTCAAACAAGTAGACTTTATGTTAGTCAAATCTTCCTCCTGGATAATAAACAGAATTACATCACAATTTTGGTGTCAATTCAAATCATTATTGGTATGAATTGTTAATATGAAGGGTGATTTATAAATTTTCAAATTGGTCAAAATCAAATTGAAAAATTGTTACTTAATATAAAAAGGAATGCTTCTAAAAAATACGACAGCTTCTGGAAGGATAGCATTACGGGTTCTATTGCATATAAGCAATCCTACAGTGTTTTGCAGATGACAAGCCGTTTTGTCCTTCTCCTGCTTAGATACGCTGACCAATCAGAGACGGCGAGACGGAGGGAAGACTCTTCCTGCTAGCGGCGCTTCGTTAGCTCGTACACGTGATTGGTGGTGAAGGAAATGGCTTCTCATTTGAAAAATACTGTAGTTTTACGTTGAACCTATGGATTTTTTAAAACCGCTTCTCCATAGAAATTTTGCATTATAACATAGTTTTATTTAATAGAATCCATCTAATGTTAATCCTAAACACTCAAAGGTGATAATACGTTCAGTTCATTAGGTTATAAGTTTTCCATTAATATTAAATAGGGCTCGGACTTTTAGGTAAATACATTTTTTTTTTTTTTGCTATTACTTATGATTTCTGGAGTTTGTCAAAGTTCCGGTTGGGACCTTTGGATTCAAAATAATGAGTTGCATATCACATAAAAAAATATTTTCAATATTTCTTATTTGAATCAATATTTTTGGTAACTTAATTTTTTTGATTTATATATAGCGTAGAGCTTTATCACTGGTACTCACTACTAAATTGCGGTATTTTGTTACCTGTTGGAGCGCTTTCAACCGCATGGAGCGGCCATCTTCAGCAACTCAGTTACTGAAGATGGCCGCTCCATGCGGTTGAAAGCGCTCCAACAGGTAACAAAATACCGCAATTTAGTAGTGAGTACCAGTGATAAAGCTCTACGCTATATATAAATCATTAAGATTATCGCTACAGAATGGACAAAACTCAAGAATTTAATTTTTTTTACATATTTTACCACATAAGTTATCATGTTTAGAAATGAATGTTTTGACTGTTTTTGTAAAATTGCGCCATATTTTCAATGTGTTGCGTTTTGTTGAGTCAGACAATAATTTAGGGCTGATTTGGCCTTTATTAGTGCAAATTTCTGTTTCCTCTCACACTGCATTACTAAGTTGGAAACAACAAAACAATTCTGGGGTGCACAAGCAAAGAGAGTTAAGTCCACTTTCGTTTTACTGAGAATTAACACACTATACCAGCCCAACATAGCTTTAGAGATGGATAAACCCATGAGGCACACATCCATAACTACCGTACGTTTTTGAATATGACTTACTGGACTTAACACAAATGTCGAGAACATTTTTATCTATAACTCTATGGACATGTATGAATTTTTTAGGATGGTGGACTTAACTCTCTTTGCCCGCGCACCCCGGAATTGTTGACAGAATCAATGAAATAAATCAATCACACTGAAAACAAAGTTAACAAAAACAGTGGTTCAAAAGCAAACAAAATTAAAGAAAAATTCCTGGCATGCCTAAAATATAAGAATGAAAGGTTAGAAGTGTTGCGCAAGATTTCAGATATTTTAATGGGTAACAGTGTAGATGGAACGTCTGAGTGTCAGTTACATTGCGTGTTACAAATATGCAAGATTAACATCCTGCTTTGTTGAATGTACATTTTCAAGATACAAGTCTCTGTTCCGTGAAAATCATCACAGCTTTAAGGTGCACAACTTAAGATCTACTTTTGTCGTTCACTGCAACAGTTCTACACTTGCTGTCTAGAATGACTAGATGAGTACTTCTGTAAATATTGGTTTAAAAAGTTAATTAAAATATCTTCATATTTTTTAAACATATTTTTGACTTTTTAACCACATAAAAAATAAATATTTTCATTTTTATAAGCACCTAAAAGTCCGAGCCCTAACTATAAATAAGTATTAAGAAAAGATATCCATTTCCGGGCTGTATGGCCGTAGTCTGCCCGTTGCTATTGCTGACGTTTCGCCACGAATTATGTCTGGCATCTTCAGAGCTGGATACAGCTGGGTGATTGGCTGCAAACGGCTGGCAAGCTCTCGAAATACTGGTATTTATACCTCTCCTTGTGTTCTGGTTGGTCGGTGTCCGGCTGTCATGATCCCTTCTCTCTTTCGATAGGAATAACAGAAGTTCTCAGTTCTACAGCACACAGAAGTACTCAGTTCTACCACACACTATCTCCCCAGGTTATAATGGGAAGCTGTTGAGATACAGAAACATATGATCAACTTTAACAGAAAAGAAGAAATGCAAAGAGTACACAGAACATGGATTCCTGTCATTTTCAAAACAAAAAACCCATAAAACCCAACCTATCAGAAGAGAGGAGGAATCATGACAGTTGGGCACCGACCAACCAAAGCGCAAGGAGGTATAAATACCGGTGGTTCGAGAGCTTGCTAGCAGTTTGCAGCCGACCACCCTGCTGTAACCAGCTCTGAAGATGCCAGACGTAGTTAATGGCAAAACATCAACAATAGGAATGGACAGACCACGGCCATATAGCCTGGAAATGGATATCTTATTGAACGCCGGCCATGAAAGCCTTAGTAGTTATAAGCATTAAGATAGCCAATCAACAAGGCAATAGCAAATTCGACTCTCATTCCCTAGTAAAATTGAGAACAGTGCGTAGTAGATACATTGGTTTTCTTTAGATGTGAGTTTCGCAGTAAGTAATTTTACTTTCTTTCACTTAGTTGTAGGGACTGTTTATGTGGCCCATGCCTGAAGGGCCTCACAGAACCATGACCTGTTGGGAGACTGATTAGTCTTTTGGATCACATACATACTTTTTTGACCTGACAAGGACATGGAGGATCTCTTCAGATGGGTGATCAACCCAATGCTGAGACTTCTCAAACAACACAAACACATAGAATGAGATATGTACCAGTCACACCACACATTCATTCTGAACAAGACATGGATGGGATGTAGGTGATGTGTTATCCGGAGACTACGTTTCCCAGCATTTTTCTTTCAGACGATGAAAAACCCCACCCGACCAGCCCGGGCCCACTGCGTGAGGAGAGCAGGCACATCCCCTAATCCACAGCAGTGGCCACAGTATGTTACACCAAATAATAATGCCGGTACTTAAGAAGCAGCATCTCAGTCTGGGAAAATGTTATTAACAGTTGTGTGAAATCTGTTTGCTGACCAATCCTGCCATCCACCAAAGAAGTTGATAAGCAACATTATACAAAGGACAGATATAAACCTTAGCTACTCTGTGAGGGAATATCTCGTTGGTTTCGGTACTTCCGATAGCAAATCACAATATGTACTAGTATATTCTACTTAACACTTATTGTAGGAATATGTGAGGAAATATACTCTAAAACTTTTTTACTATTCAAAAACAGGCGATTAGGTTGATTTGTAAAGATTTTAACAAAACTCCTGCAGAGAGGTATATATTATGGCTTTTTCTAGTATGTATATATTCCAGTATTTTTTACATGTTAAGCAAACTTCTATAATTTTGACTTAACTCAGAAGTACATAGTTATGATACCAGGCATTGCAATGATATTAAAAATGATTTTTGTTATTTCTCAAAAACTCTAAATAGTTTCAAGTCTAAAATAAATTGTTTTTATTGTTTGACTATTCTATCAAAGTGAGTTTCAACTTCACTTCAATTAAATTATTCATTAAGTTACCACACACATTTAGGATTTTGGTATTAGGGAAATTAAAAAATTTAATTGAAAATTGCTCTTATACATTAGATTAATTTTGTAACTAACTTATACTTTAGTTTGGTGTCTCAATGATTTATTTGTATTATAGTTTACAACGTATTCTTGTATTTTATATAATATTGTCACCGTCTACACATTTTTGTAACTGGACAATAAATTCTATTCTATTTTATGAAAATGCATTGTTGGTATAGTGATAGTGATAGTTTCTTAGCATCCCATGATCATTTGGTTACAATTTCCATTGTTACATGATATAGGAAATAATAAATAAATCTAGTCTATTCTACAATAATTCTACTAAGTTTACCAACATTTAAATTGCAAAATTTATCTTATGGCTATATGAATTATCTTATGGCTACCTAACTTATCTTAGTGCTACACAAATTATCTTATTCCTATACAGATTGTCTTATTGCTAAACAATGATGCTACTCAACTATATTACTCATCAGTGTATTCTTTTATAGTATAACTTAGTGTGTTTTCTCTATTAGGAATCGCTTGAGCTTGTTTTTAAAGCATTTCTGTTGTTGTATTAATTTAAATGACTTAGGCAGCTTGGACCATGGTTTTATTCCTGCATAGTTAGAACCTTTCTCAAAGCTTTTTAGATTATGTGTTTCTATTCTATAGCCATTCTTTTGTCTTGTGTTGTGTGTGAATGTATGTCTTTATTTGTTACAATATTTCCTTGTTTCTTTATTAGACTCATTATAGTCTTGTAAATATAAATTGATGTGTATGTGAGTATACCCAATTTTCTAAACTGTTCCCTGCATGATTCTGTTTGTTTTATTTGTGCTATGATTCTAATTGCGTTTTTTGTAGTTTTCTTGTTCTGTCATTATTGTATTCTGATGAATTACCCCAAACGGTGATACCATATCTAATATAACTTTCGAATAAACTATGATATATTGTTAAAAGTAATGATGTGTCAGCATATCTGGACATTAGTTTGAGTATAAATATAACCGAGTTTAATTTATTGCATATAGAAATGGTTTGTTCTCTCCAGTTTAATTTTGAATTGATGTTTATTCCTAGGTATTTTACTACTTGAATTTCTTCAATCCTGTCACTATTTATCGTTAGGTTCATTTGTTTATTTATTTGTTTATTGAAGAATATCATGCACATTGTTTTATTAGCATTGATGAATAGTGAGTTACTTTGTAGCCATTGATAAATTCTGTTAACTTCTATGAATGTTTTAATCTCTAGATTTTCTTTGCTGTCCTCTTCTACCATCAGAGTTGAATCATCTGCATAAAGTAAAATTCTGCTGTTAGTGATAATTTCTTTTATACTATTGATGTATATATTGAAAAGTATTGACCCCAATACCGAACTAGGGGTACACCTTGTTTTACCCTTTTGATATTTGATTTATGATCATTTATTTGCACATATTGTGTCCTGTGTCTTTGGAAACAGAAATTTCTATAAACTGAGCATGGAGACATCAAGTAACGGTGCAGGTTGGTGAAACTACACTGGATTTGACTGTTCATATTAGTACCTCTCTTTCTATCTCTTTCTCTAATCACACTATAGTATGGTACCGGTAGAACAGAGGTCTTTTAAGGGATCTTAGGCAGTGCTGAAATTAGAAAAATTTTCTACGGGGAACCCATAAATTTACCATATTTATTTATTTTTCATTTTATATCAAACTTTATAGTAAAATTACCTTTTTAAATGAATCACATAGAAATTACATTACAATAATAATCAATGCAACCGACTTTGTCTCATATGCATTGAATCTATGGCAACTGTGCAGGCAAGGCAACTGTCGCGACAAGAACAGGACATCATGACCCTAATAATGGTTCTTTATTAAAATAAAATTTCCAAAATATATGCCAATTTCATGTATAAATTACATTTTCCCTTCCATTTATGCTGGAATGATGAAGAGTAGATTTTTACTTTGTCAGAGTGCTGTTCTGATCCAACTTCAGCGCTGATCTTAGGACTCAATTCAGCCATATAAATTTAGTTATTATTTTGTAACATAGTTCAGATTTCAAGTCTACTCTTATCGCCAGTAGTTGTAAGAAACAACTATTGTAAATTTCGTAGAGAAATTACATTTAGAAAACATGCGCTTTAATTTACGTAAACCATGGGTTTTTAACATACATAATAATAAATAGATAAGTAAAATACATCTATAAATCCTATAATAACCTAAAAAATAGTCTACAAATCATCATGAAGATTCAGTTTACAGAAGGAAAGGGTCATTTATACTGGTGTAGGCTTAACAGAAAACTAAATGAAATAATAATTCAATTCAATTCAATCAATTTATTCACCAGAAGAATCTTGTTACAAAATTCATGGTTTCGTCACTTAAGTCTAATACAATATATGATACAACTTGTTAACACTGAGATATAAAATACTTATATTAGGATTAAGAGGAAATCTCTCCTTCAAAAAGCATAATTAAGCATAACTAAATTGGTAAATCTACCATCTGTATATCAAGAAATTCATGGACAGAAAAGGGTTGATACAATAACAGGATTTTTTTAACTTTATTTTTAAAAGCATTGTTAGAAAGAGCTTTAAAACCATTGGGTAACTTATTATAAATATTTATTCCTTGATATGTTATACTATTTAGGCATTTTGTGAGCCTATGTTTATTTAGATGAAGATGATTAGCTATTCTGGTATTATGAGTATGATATTCAGAGTTTTTTGTGAAAGATTCTTTAATCTTATGTACGAAACATATAGTTTCTAAAATATAGATACTGGGCACTGGTAAAATTTTCAACTTTTTAAAAACTTCTCTACTAGGAGTGAACTGGCACTTTCAACATAATTTTTGCTATTTTCTTTTGTAATTTGAAAATGGTTGCTATTTTTGATGATGTACCCCAGATACAGATACCATAAGTAATTTGTGAGTATATAGGTCCAAAGTATACAGATTTAATAGTTTCGAGAGAGACTACTCTAGCAAGAATAC
This sequence comes from Ectobius pallidus, assembly GCA_964059195.1. Lineage (NCBI taxonomy): Eukaryota > Metazoa > Arthropoda > Insecta > Blattodea > Ectobiidae > Ectobius > Ectobius pallidus. Next base: position 81,189,176 of record CAXKWD010000002.1, on the reverse strand, counting down.
GGAAGGCAAAGTAAAGTCTACTCAGTTTATTTGCTATGTAGTCTATATGCGTATTCCAAGAAAGATTTGATTCAAACCAAATTCCCAGAAATTTGGTATTTATACTTTCCTCAAGGGTTGTTCCGTTAATATGAATAGTAAAAGGGCTGTCAAGTTTCTTTTGGTGGAATCGCATTAGTATTGTTTTTTTTTACGTTGAGGTGGAGTTTGTTATCTTTTAGCCATGACTGTAAGTGTGAAATTGACAAATCCACTTTTTTTAGAAGTGTAGTTGATAAGATATCATTAACAACAACAAAATAATAATAAAATTAATAAGCTTGATATTTGTATTTCAGGATATTACAATGGACTCGCCACATTTTCACCTCAGGATGAAGTAATCACTGAATCTAGCTGCAACTTCCTGTCTGATAACTGTGCAAATCTTTTCAGTTCCAGTTTTTTAGGGGTACGTTCAATATTGCTTATTGCTTATCATTTAGTGATAACCACATATAGGAAATAAGTCTATTATACTAATTTTCTCTTGAGTTCTTTGAATATTAGGTTACTGCAGAAGTCCTAAATTCTTTGAAAACTTAAATTTATTTTCAAAGAGACTAAATAATATACGTTATTGGCACTTATTGACGCTAAAAATTCATTCACTAAAATCAGTTAACACTTACTGTCATCAGTAACGATGTGATTTAGTTTCAAACTAAAACCCAAAATACAGACAAATGCCAAAATTGAACTAACTGAAGGCCTAACTTTTGTTTTAACTCAGACACAACTCCATGTTCTCAATGAGAAACCAGTGTCTCTATTTCAGGTAGGTCCAGAGAGAATACGTTGCACTGACCAATACAATAACCTCGTAGACCATCATGTGATTGGAAGACAGGATCTGCGAATTTGGGTTGGGCTCAAGTGGGTATGTGGTCTTGCTACTCACATGGACCTGAGGTGTGAGGAATGGTTATAGGAGTGAGAGGTACAGTGGTATTAATCAGAGGTGATAGTCCAAGCATGGATGTGCAGTACATACAGACTAGTCCATTAAGGATTTGTATCACGTGGAGGGGTGTGTAGGCCAGTTGTGTCGTTTCTTTCAGTGCAGTAAGACCGTATATTGTAGTTCAGAAACAAGAGACCTTGTTGTAATTGATTCTCCTCTCACTAGTGCAGTTCAACATTCTTATCCTTCCCAAGTTTCCTCCCTCACGTGCATCTGGCTCTCACCTCTGATTAATACCACTATAGCTTTGATTCAATCTGCGAAGGCTTGAACAAGTACAGACATCTGGGCATCCCATTTTTGTGATGGGCTTCATGATATAGCCATCAGGCACCTAGATGTGCATGTGCCTTATGAAGTGCCTATTATTAACCAATTAATTACTTCACTTATTAACCAACAAAGTTTATTATGAACTTGGCTGAAATTAATGGATTCCCCCTCCCTTGTCCAAGCCTACATAATTGCTATTGCTTACATGCTTCTACTACATTTTTGTCAAAATGTTGGTTACTAGTACCATCTGTAGTTTCGCAATGTTCTGGACTTGAAACTCACCTTGCGCTGGAATTTTCTTATTTAACTGTTTCCAATATTTTGACATCCTAGTTCTGTTTTTTAATGAAACATCTTTATATAAATTGTGCATGTAAAGTTAAACATTATTAGTATTATTGGGTGAAAATTATTTTTATCAATCTACAATGTCTCAAAATTTGCAGAAAATTTTCTTTTTGATTAAAATAGCTGTTTTCAGGCAATGGCACAATATTTTAGACATTATTCTTAATGCGAATTTCAAAGAACTATTACACATTTTCAAATAATACTATTACATGCTGTTATTCGGTTCAGTGTTTCATGACACTATACCGACCGTATATGTGACCATGCCAGAGAAATCAGACCCAAGTCGTTAAACATGCTTTTGCGAAACAGTACAAAAGAGCTGTTAAGCTGCAAAATGTCAATTTTATATTTTGATGCCATCTATTGGTTTCATTCTTGTACTACATTCTCTGATAAAAACAAATACAAAGACAGCATTGCCAACCATAGTATTTTCAGTTTGAAAAGAGATCTGTACTTTTAGAAACCGATTCATAAATCACAACGGAAATTTAACGTGGTCATTCATGTTTTCTTTGTTAATTTTCATGGGGAAAAATTAAATACGGGCAACAGAAATATTTGCTATGCTACAGTAATGTAGCTGAACATTGTTAATAATAATTTAATTTAATTTTAATTTTTTGGCCTTCATAGAACCACTTTAGTCAGGTTTCTGGTTGAGGTTTTTCTTCTTTTTGTCAGCCCAGTACTTCTTCATCCTTTCTGACCGCAATTTTCTTTCTGCTTCTGGAACTACTCTTCCTATTCTCTGTTTGTTGATTTTCATCTGTAGTGTAGTGTGTTTGTCTTTCAATATCTTGAGTGTGTCTGTCTTGTATATTAAATCCTCTACTGTAATATGTAGCTCTGCCATATCTTCCTTAAGTTCTGTAATCCATCTTATATTTTTCTTACTCTTAGTCTTCCATAATTTTTCTATTATTTTTCTGCTAATTCTATTTTCTGGTGTCCGTAAAATATGTCCCAAAAATGATATTCGTTTTTTTTTCATTGTACTTAATTGTCACTGGTTCTATTTCTTTATATACTGTTTCATTAGAAGCTAGTTTTCAGACTCCATTTACTTGGTAATTTTTGTTTAAACAGGTTCTTACTATTCTCCTTTCTACCTTGAGTACTCTATCTATTGCAACTGTGTTAGTTGTTTTGAATAGTGTTTCACATGCATACGTGATTTGCGGTTGAGTCACTGTTTTATAATGTTTCAATTTGGTTGCTATTGAGAGGCACTTTTTATTGTATGTATTCTTGGTAACATGCTGTGCTCTAACCAGTTTATCTATTCTATTTTGCCATGCTGGTTTCTCATTCATGTTGTAAGTGATTATTTCACCTAATTAATTAATTTTTTAATTTTAATTTTTTGGCCTTCATTGGACCACTTTAGTCAGGTTTCTGGTTGAGGTTTTTCTTCTTTTTGTCAGCCCAGTACTTCTTCATCCTTTCTGACCGCAATTTTCTTTCTGCTTCTGGAACTACTCTTCCTATTCTCTGTTTGTTGATTTTCATCTGTAGTGTAGTGTGTTTGTCTTTCAATATCTTGAGTGTGTCTGTCTTGTATATTAAATCCTCTACTGTAATATGTAGCTCTGCCATATCTTCCTTAAGTTCTGTAATCCATCTTATATTTTTCTTACTCTTACTCTTCCATAATTTTTCTATTATTTTTCTGCTAATTCTATTTTCTGGTGTCCGTAAAATATGTCCCAAAAATGATATTCGTTTTTTTTTCATTGTACTTAATTGTCACTGGTTCTATTTCTTTATATACTGTTTCATTAGAAGCTAGTTTCCAGACTCCATTTACTTGGTAATTTTTGTTTAAACAGGTTCTTACTATTCTCCTTTCTACCTTGAGTACTCTATCTATTGCAACTGTGTTAGTTGTTTTGAATAGTGTTTCACATGCATACGTGATTTGCGGTTGAGTCACTGTTTTATAATGTTTCAATTTGGTTGCTATTGAGAGGCACTTTTTATTGTATGTATTCTTGGTAACATGCTGTGCTCTAACCAGTTTATCTATTCTATTTTGCCATGATGGTTTCTCATTCATGTTGTAAGTGATTATTTCACCTAAATATTTAAATTTTTCTACAATTTTTATTTCTTGGCCTCCCACCTCTATTTTGTTTGCTAGCGGCATTTGAGTTAGCATTATTTCTGTTTTTTCAAATGAAATTTTTAAACCAATATTTTGGGCTATTTCATGCAGTGACTTAATTTGTCGTTTTGCTTCCTGAATATCATTGGCCAGAAATGCTAGATCATCGGCAAATCCTAAACAATTTAACTGTATATTGTCCTTTTGGGTTCCAATTTTTATATTTTTCGGATTGTTTCTGTACCATTCCCTCATAACGTACTCCAATGCACAGTTAAAAAGAAGAGGGGACAGACCGTCGCCCTGTCTCAGACCAGTTGTTACCAAGAAAGGTTCAGAAAATTCTCCTCTGAACTTTATTTTAGAAATTGTATTAGTTAGAGTAAGTTCCACCAATTTGATTAGCTTTGGGTGAAGACCGAAATGTCTTAAAATTTTTATTAATGATGATCTATGGATGGAGTCATATGCTTTCTTGAAATCTATAAATGTTATTGACAGAGGCTTGTTACATTTTTTGTAATATGCCATGACTAATTTCAAAGTTATTATTTGTTCAGTGCAACTTCTCCAAGGTCTGAAGCCTCCCTGGTATTCACCTAACTCTTGATCTAGTTGTTCTTTAATCCGATTATATAGTATTTTTGAAAAAATCTTGTAAGTGCAGTCTAGGATGGAAATACCTCTATAGTTATCTGGATTGCTTCTATCCCCTTTTTTATGAAGTGGGTTAATTATTGCTGTGGTCCATTGTTCTGGGAATTTTTCAGATATCCAAACCTTCATTAATGCCATATGGAGGGACGTCTTAGCCGAACTGCCGGCGTATTTCCACATCTCCGCAAAGACCTGGTCTTCACCACATGCTTTGTAGTTCCTCATTTCCTTAAGCGCTGTTTCCACTTCTTTTGCCGTAGGCGGGTTTATATTTTCTGGTTTAGTTTTTATAGGAGTATGTGTATCAATCAGTAGAAGCTTTACTGGGTCATCACAGTTTAAGAGCTTGTTAAATGCTTCTGCCATGATTTCTGCATTTTCTTTGTTGTTATGTGCTGTTTTTCCATCTTTATTCTTCAGTAATAATGTAGGGGGACTGTATTTTTGTAATTGTTTATCAAAGGCTTTGTAATAATCTCTAGAATTGGTTTTATGATAATTTTCCTCTATATGGCTTATTAAATCTTTTTCATATTGTCTCTTGACTCCTCTAATAATTTGAGTGAATTCTTTTCTGACATTCTTGAGGTTAGTGGCGTTGTCTTCTGTTTTGTGGGCCTGAAATTTCAACCAAGCTTGGTGCCTTTCCTCATGCATTCTATCACAGTCGGAGTTCCACCATGCATGTCTTTTCCTTGGGTTTAATGGAGCTAGATTTTCTGCATTCTGTTTGAGAATTGGTATTATTTCATCCAAATTGTCTGTTAATTTTGTAGCTTCTGTTTTCTGCCGGTATCGATCATTCTGGATTAACTGATGTGGGTCATATGTCCTTTTTTTTTCAACTGTATTTTGTCTTTTCCTTCTCAATGGAGTAAATTTAATCTTTATTTTAATTAAGTAATGATCTGACCCAGTGTCAGTTCCTCTTAAAACTTTGACATTGTGAATTTCCTTGTGAAAGAACTTGTCCATACACACGTGGTCTAGTTGCCACTCCCCTTTTGTCCAATCTGGATGTTTCCACGTTTTGAGTTTGTTTGGTTTTCTTTTAAAATATGTAGATTTGGAGATTAGTCCATGAGTTCTGCATATTTCTATGAGCCGTTGGCCATTTCTATTTGTAAATTTATGAGGAGCCCACTTTCCTACTACATCTCTATACTTGTTTTCTTTGCCCAGTTGAGCATTAATGTCCCCTATAAGTATCTTGACGTTATTCATCTTTATTTTATTCATTGTCTGATCAAGGAGATCCCAAAAATTCTCCATGTCTTGCATAGTTTTTGTTAGGAAATTTTTTTCATTGGTAGGGGCATGGGCATTTATGATGGTGTAAATTTTGTTTGAGGCTCGCAGAGTTAGAGTTGCAATTCTTGGTGATATGGCTTCATAATCGATTATGGAATCTATTATTTTCAAATTTACTATAAATCCTGTACCAAACTGAGGGCAATGTTCCATAACTTTTGGTCCTGGCTTCCCATTATAAATTCTATAACCTTGAGACTCAAATGGATCCTCTGTTAAATTTCTCATTTCTTGAAGCCCTGCTATAAGAATATTTTGTCTATCTAATTCATCTGTGAAATTCTTGAGTTTTCCGATTTTCAATAAAGAGTTTATGTTGTGAGTTGCAATGTAGTTAATATGTTTATATTTAATTCTTTGTTTGTGTGTTTGGTTACATACTTTCGAATGCTCCGATTCATTCTTGCCTCTTAAGTGACTACCCACCTAAATATTTAAATTTTTCTACAATTTTTATTTCTTGGCCTCCCACCTCAATTTTGTTTGCTAGCGGCATTTGTGTTAGCATTATTTCTGTTTTTTCAAATGAAATTTTTAAACCAATATTTTGGGCTATTTCATGCAGAGACTTAATTTGTCGTTTTGCTTCCTGAATATCATTGGCCCGTCGCCCTGTCTCAGACCAGTTGTAACCAAAAAAGGTTCAGAAAGTTCTCCTCTGAACTTTATTTTAGAAATTGTATTAGTTAGAGTAAGTTCCACCAATTTGATTAGCTTTGGGTGAAGACCGAAATGTCTTAAAATTTTTATTAATGATAATAATAATAATAATAATAATAATTTTATTCGTCCATTGATCAATATACATGATATAAGATACGTCAAAACAAACAACACTGTAGAAACAGGTTAACACACAAATACATTCATACACATTACATAGGGTTGCCACCTGTCCCGAATTAGGCGGGACATCCCTCATTTTAAGGACATTTTCAGCGTCTCGAATTATGCCTAAGAGGGACGCATTATATTGCGGGACGCCAAATTATTCCAAAACAAAATACGAGACAGCAATTCTTGGTGGCGTCTTCTGTGAATTTCGTCTCATGGTCAAGATATCGATGTCGTTCCATCGCTAAAATGTATCGTGTTGGCAGCATTGAAATCACCGCCCATGATGTTATTCTTTGTAATTTATTTGTATAAGTCGCGCGGGCATTCTTGGGGTATGTCCGTGATCTGCACAACCAGCGTGCGAGCCATTAACTGGTGATCCGACGGGGAAGTACCGTAAACAGATCATATGACACTCTGCACTGATTTGCAAAGTACAGTTCCTTCTGGAATTGAATCGGTCATTTAAGAAAGGGCTTAATGACAGAAAAGATAACTTTTCAGGAGAAAGAAAAAACTGTTTATTTACAGAAACATTGACAGTTAGTAAATTCTTGCATATGCAATGTCTTATTATAGGTGTTTTTAAGATATCTACATGTGATACAGAAATACAGTGTGCTTACATGATGTATTATAGTAATTGAAAATAATGGAATTGAGCCCTTTCAAAAGTATATCCCTCACACTTAACATTGGAATTGTTCAAAAACACAGTTTTAAAATAAAATAAACTATTATGATTGATTTATGTAGCATTAAAATATGATGTATGAACAACTTAATATCTTGAATAGTAAATACAGTCCTACATCAATGAAAACATATAATAAGTGTAAAATACTTTCTTCATTCGTTAGCTTGTTTGGTGCAAGAAGGCCATGCACGAATGTCTACACAGATATGCTTATGTTCTTCTGGTATACGTTATAACACATTCGTTTTGACAAATCTTGCTTGGTGTAAATGGGAACATTATTTTCATAAGCACACTTCTCAGGAAGTTTCACAGTTGATGTTGCAGATATTTCACATCAGAGGTGTGGCTGATATACCCCTAATGTATGTTGAAGCACAAATTTGTACCGGGTTCTTTGAATCATACTGACATTCATTAAACAACTTAGGTTTCAGTCTTTTTGTAATAATTTTGCCACTATGTTGAGATTGTAGAATGTCATCAGCCAATACCAATAAAACTGTAAATCTTCCTTGTTTTGCTGAGGTGACAATGATTTCTACATGTTCCCTGATAGAAATAATTCTATCTAGCTTATAGATACATCTCTTGATTAAACCAAAATCAAGGAACAATGACCATAAGTCATACATTCACTGCTAGGAATCAGGAAGGTTCAGTATTGAAAGGACTCCATTCCTGGAGTTGAGGCATTTCTAAACTGAATGGTATATTCAAGCTGCTGTAGAACTAACTTTAGTAGGTGGAATTGGGTCTTTCTTTAACAGAATCATGCATCTACCCCTGGTGAATCCATTTACCTCATAACATCCATTTTGGAAAAAAGTGTCATTGAGCCCTTTCTTAAATGACCGATTCAATTATAGCATAGCAAGACGTGTGTAGTGTTATCAGTTGTAATTTGAATGGCCACGTTCTCTGTGTGTTTTTTGTGTCGTTCGTTGAGTAAGAACTAATTAAATATTTCTCCTGTTATTCCTAAACTTAGTGGTAAGCCATTATCTAGTCAGAGTCTGGATTGCCAATGTTCATAATTTTTTTCGAAACATGTCTATGAGTGTACATTGTTTTTTGAATTCTATGAGAAAGCTATAAGTTCCTTAGAGAAAGTATTTGACTTCACAGAAAACAATCTTTGTGGCACACTGAAGAACTTGAATCTTATGAATTCACTATCTTTCAAACATCTCAAAGACTCTGTGAAGGCACATAATGTAGAATCTGATGTTAATTTGGATGATTTATATGAGGAATTCTGCTTTAGTTCAGATATAATAAATGCTACCAAAATGAACTATACAGAAGGAGAGAAGTATGCGTATGAAGTGGAAGAAAATTATTCAGGAGATTGGTAAAGAACACATTCCCAATCTCATATGCTTTGTTCTGAGCATTCCTGGTAGCAACGTTTTTGTGGAAAGAGTGTTCTCTCTCTTGAATCTAAAATGGACAGAATCCAGAAATAGGTGTTCAGCTGACCTCATAAAGAGTGATATCATTTCTACAAATGTTACAGATACCTGCAAAGATTATTTAGTGAGGGTGAAACAGAACTAACAACTATTAGAAGCTGCCAAATCAAACAAGAAATACAGCTTCAAGTCATGAATTTGCCCAGGTTTTTTTAAAATTATTTTGCTGATCTTTTCTAATGTTAGTGTTACTGTTACATAGCCTATTCAGTTTTGGCTTTGTAATATATTCCGTATTTCAGTTATTAATAAATTGTTCCGTGTACAAATTTAGGTATGAAGATCGGCGATCTGCATATATTTGATAAGTGTCCCTCCTTAGCCTTACCAAAAGGTGGCAACCCTAACATTACACACATACTTATGAACAGGTTAAGACTAAAATTCTTTTACCTATGCATAAAACATTGAATGGCTAATAACTATTAAAACTTTATAGATATATCAAAGAAGAAGAGTAGAGTAGAACATATTTTAAAGTATGAGTCGACTCTAAGTAAAATGGGGAGTGAACAAGAAGTCATTAATTTCAAGAAACTTAAATTTCATGAGATGTGATTTTAATTTCTTTTTGAAAAGGTTACTGTCTAGATTTTGTAGTTGAGTTGGTAGCTTATTGTATAAACGGATGCCCAGATGTGAGATGCTTTGTAGGCTTTTGGTGATTCTGTGACAATTAATATGGAGATTAGAGGATGATCTAGTAAGATAATTGTGGAATTCGTTGTTTTTTTTTAAAGCAAATTTTATTTCTATGGATGAAATTTAGAGTCTCAAAAATAAAGATGGAGGGTACTGGTAGAACCTGAATGTCTTCAAAAATACGTTTGCTGGGTGTTCTAATCGGAACATGTAATATAATTTTCAATATTCTTTTCTGGATTTTAAAAATCTTAGCTGCTTTTGGGGAGGATCCCCAGAATGGAATGCCATAGGAGATTAAGGACTCAATACAATTAAAGTAGATGATCCTAAGAGTCTGTATGGAGCATACATTGCTAAGTACACGAATAGTAAAACATAGTTTATTGAGTCTCCCGGTAAGATCAGAAATATGAGCTTCCCAAGACAGTTGAGAATCTATCCAGAGACCAAGAAATTTAGATTCATTTTTTTTTTAAAGAATAGTGTGGTTGAAACTTAAATTAAAATTAAATTGCTTTGCCTGATGGTGTAGAAAATGAATATAAACTGTTTTGTCGACATTAAGTAGTAGTTTGTTTGCAGTTAACCAGTTGTTTAGGTTCTCAATTGCTTCATTTACTTGAATTTGAAGGGAAGGTGGATCGAAGGATCTAAAGATAAGATTTGTATCATCGGCGAAGATAATTGTTTGGGCATGGGGTATACAAGTTGGAAGATCATTTATATAGATTAAGAATAAAACTGGACCAAGAATAGAGCCTTGTGGGACACCACGAAGAATATATTTTTTAGAAGATTGAACTGAGTCGATTTCTACGATTTGTTGTCTGTTTTTTAGATATGATTCAAATAAAGAGTAGGCAATTCCTCTAATTCCCAGGTTGCACAGTTTTAATAGGAGGATTTCATGGTCAACTAGATCAAAAGCTTTGGAGAGATCTAGAAATAAACCTAGTGAATGCTGATTATTGTCCTTAGCCTCCAAGACATGTTTTATAAGGTTATAAATAGCATCATTTGTAGATTTATTCTTTCTAAAACCGAACTGGAAAGATGAGAAATATTTTAGCGATTCTAGAAAGTGGACTAATCTATTATATATAACCTTTTCTAATATTTTAGAGAAGATTGGTAGGACTGAAATTGGTCTGTAATTCAGAATACTAGCTTTATTGCCTTTTTTTGAAAATTGGAAGGACTCTGGCATTTTTAAATTGATCAGGGAATTTACCAGTAGAGAGAGAGTGGTTACAAATGTCGACTAGAGGAATAATAAGAGATTGGGCTGATTTTTTTATGATAGAGCTTTGGATACCATCAAGTCCACAAGTAAGTTTGTTCTTTAGGTTAACTATTATATGGGATATTTCATTCTCTGAAACTGGAGTTAGAAAAATTGATTTTGTAACAGGAATTTGGTGAATATTAGAATAAGAGTAAATTGAGTTAGTTGAGTTAATGTGTGAGAGATTTTCAGCATGGTATTACAGTAATGGGAAACTGATGTTTAAATTTATCTTTAAAGATCAATAGCCATATATTATACTTTTTTAAAAATGTGAGCTTGAGATATAATTTATTTTTTAGAACGTGCAGAATTATATACTGAAGTTAAATCCATTAAAATCAGAAAATTAATTTTTCCGACTTATGACCGGGTTTCCCTGGTCCTTATTAATCTGACATAGTTTGCACATAAAATCTTTGTAAAAAATATATGTCTTGGATCTTACGTTCATTGGATAGTTAACTACTTTGGACAACAGTTATGTAGATATTTCATGCAATAGAGTAATCTGTTTTGCAAGGGCATTTAATGTCTGGAATATAAAATGTACAATTATTTAAAAAAGAAAACTTTGGTATGTGGTTGACCAGAGAGCTTCTCTTCCATTTCCCCTACCCACCTTGTAAAACAGTAACCTATCAGTGAGCTGCACGCTAACATAGCAAGCGCCAGTTGAATACCGTAAACATAACAAATTCAATGTTTTCTGGGTCTCTCTAACCAATATACCACACAGTTAAAATTCAAACAGGGGTGCATTAGCTCCTAGACGTTATAGAACATGGGTTGTCATGACAAAAAATGATTCTCCCAAAGACTCAAAATTGGTTTCAGATCACTCTAATTTTTTATTGAAGTATTTTGGTTCCTAGCGATTTCCCATAACTTCAGGTAGGATTAGTAAATTTTACAATTATTGTTTATTATCATTATAAGTTTATGTATTACACTTTATTATTACTATTATTATTTTTATAGTTATGCCTGACTAGCAAAAGGAAGAAACAAGCCAAGAAGGTGGAGCATATACTATGCGGTTCAAACTGCAGAGAGCTAATCCGCAGTACTCATGGCATTATCACCACGTAAGTACAGTAGATGACCCTGATGTTACAGATATCCAAGATTTATTACAATTAATGAGGTAGTTTTCATGGAATGCTACAAAACACACCTGAAAAATGTATTACTGTTATAACACTGTTTTACAGACTTTTGATGTTTAAAAAATAGTATGGGATATATACTTTTGGTTTCATTTTCAATATAAGAATTTATGCCACCATGATTTCCATGCAGTTAGATGCTTGTATGCTTACAAGTTCAACGAAAGTATGAAAGCCTTCTTGTTCAGTTTTGAAACATGCATAGAATTAACTGCTGGCTTTTCTTGCAAGACCTTGAAGTCGATGCCAGGACCCCAAATGAAATTGCAGTAATAGAGTGCAATTGGACAATCTTACTTCTGTATCGAATAAGATTGAAGTATGTCTGCATCAACTATACTATGAAGCATGAAGGTTATAGAATTCAACCAGTAACTGTTAGCATAATTATTTTCTTATAATATACATGAGGAACTCAGAACTCAGTTTAGGGTATGTTCATTAAATCTAAGTAGCAACTTTTTATTTTATTTGCTATTTTCAAAATAGGCCTACACTGAATCTCTCACCAAAATATCAATGCAGGTTTAGACATGAAGACTTTAACAGTTCGTTATAATTCACAATAATATGATCATACACTCATGGAGACTTTCTTCTTTAGCAACTTTCTGGAGAGACTATTGGAACTGGAAGAACGAGTGACAGCACTGGAAGAGATGAAGGATGCTGGAGTCCGGGTGGAAGAGTCAGGGGAAGACATCATTCATACTTCAGAAGCCAGCCAAGATGACACGCATAGGCTGACAGCCCTGGAAGACATGAAGGATGCTGGAGTTCGGGTGGCAGAGTCAGGGAAGGACATCATTCAAGCCAGCAAAGATGACATGCATAGGCTGGATTCCCTAGTCGAGAACATCGCCAAGACCAAGACTGATTCCCTTGTTCCGAAACACAGCAGTGGTGAACATATTGTCACTCTTTTCAAACCTGCTTACGTATATTCTGAATAAATAGCACATAGTAATTTGTACAAATCAAGAAATGGAGTAAAGATAATAGTCCAGTCTCTCTCTAGTACCTTGTAGGCATTTTTACTTAATCTGGAAACATATAATTGACCTGAATATATATATTTTGCATTTTTTTGTGAAAGAGAGTTGGTGTTTACAGACCCGTCAACATCTAAGGTCAAGGGGGCTTATCGAAGGTAGGGGAGGAAAGTGTACTTTATTCTAGATCAGGGCATAGAGGCCACTATCACGTAAAAAGGACATGAGTCCTGGTGATTGTATTTGCACTTTTGTGTCTTTTTGACAGTGTCATAAAGTTATTAATATTACTTTTATAAACACAGGTCTTGTACATCCTTCAGATCACATTAAAGTTTACATAAAATCACCTCTTCTGCAAACTAAACATAATGACTCTGTGGCATGATCTCCTTGGAAATAAAGTAGTTCTGTATTCTCCCTTCTGATGGTAGCATTATCCAGCTGAACTACATAACAAGTAGGGATGGGTCCTCGATACTCTCAATACTTGCATGGTATCGGCATCGAGCAATACTTCAGAAAATTCACTCTGCACTTTTCGATACTTTGGTAATTCTGCAATTTAAGGAAATGCAGTATCTCTTTCTGCTTTCAGTAGCCTACTAAATATAGTAAATACTTCTATTTCTCTTTGAAATGGAGAAAACCACTCTATGACTTTTGTCTAGTCATAAATACAGACCTTCCGACTTTTAAAAATCCAAACAGAAGAGATTCTTATGTGTTTCGTTTCCTGTCAAACGTTTCAATAACAACCAACAAGCAAGCTGACTGTCCAAACCCCATTGTACGATGCTCCGTTGCGGAGATTAAATTACTGCTTATTCTGCAAACCTTAAAACAGTTTGTTCATTTTTCTGCTCTGTGATCTGAGTAGAACATCACATGATTATTTTATCCATTCATAAGCAATCTATTTTGGTATGCTTTTAAAACAAGTATGCATGCTGGCTTTCAGTTGACATCTCTACATGACAGAAGACAGTGTGCATTGCGGTACGATAACATTTTTTTTTTTTTTTTCCAGTCAATATGAGTGAAGTGTGGAACTATTTTCAAATAGACCCTCACTGTGATAAACGAGCGATGTACTTATTTATTGAAACTGGAAATGTTGACGGTATCAAGTATTGAAATATCAAGTAAAAAGCATGTATCGGTATCGAGAAAATTAGGTATCGACCCATCCCTACATTCCAGTTAGTCCTTCCGTTAAAAATAAATGACAAATCTACATTGTAGTGATTCCTTGTAGAACTACACAACTCGAGCTATGCAACTTTTGAAGTATCAGGTACAGAGGCGTAACGAGGGGGGGGGGGTTTGAGCCCCCCCCCCCATTGATTAAAAAAAGGGAAATTGTATAATTTTTTTAAGTCTGCTTATAAATTACTTAAAACGAGTATAAAGCGTGGGAAGCTTAAAACTCGTTACTGTGCATCTTAAAAATTACGCCTCTGGTGAGCACCACTTACAACAGCGGAGCGACGATCTTGCAATGCTTTGGTTTTTACATGGTTAAAATACCTGGCGATTTGCTCCCGCTGCAAGTGCTTAGCAACCCCAGCAGAGGGCAGCAGCAATCAATGTTGTATAGCGGTGCCATCTGTTGATAGTACTGAGCACCATAGGCGTAACCAGGCCGACCATATGGGGGGTTATAACATCTGCAGGGCCCCCTACATATTCCCTGTTGCAACATATCAGCTTACTGCTTTCAAATTAGTCCTATTGTATTCTTTGTAGGCTGATAGAAGTTTATGCAATTAATTACAACGTGTTTCTCATATCAATATACATGAAAAATAAATTAACGTATTTATTTGTGTATTTTTATAAGTGGTAGATGTTTGGATATTTGCGGGGATACTGTGGTAATTCTTTACAACCAGTAGATAAATATAAAATGAAAAGGGGGAAATTAAACATTTAAATAATTTTCTCGGCTATTTATTTAATTATTTTTTGCAATAAAAAGGATGAAAAGGTCTAACATTGTTTTAAAATGTCAATAAAATCGAGAAGGTCTTACTAACTTAATGGTCTTTAGCGTGCAGGTGCTTGGTTTCTTCCATGCAAGACCAGACGCAACTAGTCGCACAGACAGGACACACATATGGCAGAGACTTTACAATGGTTGCAGTCATTCCAGTTAGTATACAGTTCAATGGAAAAAAACCAATGCATTGTAAGATCACCGCCCCGCTGTTATAAGTGGTGCTCAGTACTATCAACAGATGGCACCGCTATACAACATTGATTGCTGCTGCCCTCTGCTGGGGTTGCTAAGCACTTGCAGCGGGAGCAAATCGCCAGGTATTTTAACCATGTAAAAACCAAAGCATTGCAAGATCGCCGCCCCGCTGTTGTAAGTGGTGCTAACCAGAGGCGTAACGAGGGGGGGGGGGTTTGAGCCCCCCCATTGATTAAAAAAAGGAAATTGTATAATTTTTTTAAGTCTGCTTATAAATTACTTAATACGAGTATAAAGCGTGGGAAGCTGAAAACTCGTTACTGTGCATCTTAATTTTTAAAATTTCCCGGGAGAGGACCCCGGAAGCTTAAAACTCGTTATTGTGATTATTAATTTTTAAAATTTTCCGGTGGAGGACCCCCCTCTCCCTGGGGGGTATTCTATAACCCCAGACCCTGCGGATGTTATAACCCCCCATATGGCCGGCCTGGTTACGCCTATGGTGCTCACTACTATCAACAGATGGCACCACTATTCAGCATTGATTGCTGCTGCCCTCTGCTGGGGTTGTTAAGCACTTGCAGCGGGAGCAAATCGCCAGGTATTTTAACCATGAAAAAACCAATGCATTGTAAGATCGCCGCCCCGCTGTTATAAATGGTGCTCAGTACTATCAACAGATGGCACCGCTATACAGCATTGATTGCTGCTGCCCTCTGCTGGGGTTGCTAAGCACTTGCAGCGGGAGCAAATCGCCAGGTATTTTAACCATGTAAAAACCAAAGCATTGCAAGATCGCCGCCCCGCTGTTGTAAGTGGTGCTCACCAGAGGCGTAACGAGGGGGGTTTGAGCCCCCTCCCCCCATTGATTAAAAAAGAAAAATTGTATAATTTTTTTAAGTCTGCTTATAAATTACTTAATACGAGTATAAACCGTGGGAAGCTTAAAACTCGTTATTGTGCATCTTAATTTTTAAAATTTCCCGGGGGAGGACCCCCCTCTCCCCGGGGGGTATTCTATACTCCCATACGTTATAACTCCCCCATATGGTCGGCCTGGTTACGCCTATGGTGCTCACTACTATCAACAGATGGCACCACTATTCAGCATTGATTCCAGCTGCCCTCTGCTGGGGTTGTTAAGCATTTGCAGCGGGAGCAAATCGCCAGGTATTTTAACCATGAAAAAACCAATGCATTGTAAGATCGCCGCCCCGCTGTTATAAGTGGTGCTCAGTACTATCAACAGATGGCACCGCTATTCAGCATTGATTGCAGCTGCCCTCTGCTGGAGTTGCTAAGCACTTGCAGCGGGAGCAAATCGCCAGATATTTTAACCATATAAAAACCAAAGCATTGCAAGATCGCCGCCCCGCTGTTGTAAGTGGTGCTCACCAGAGGCGTAACGAGGGGGGGGTTGAGCCCCCCCCATTGATTAAAAAAAAAGAAAATTGTATAATTTTTTTAAGTCTGCTTATAAATTACTTAATACGAGTATAAAGCGTGGGAAGCTTAAAACTCGTTTCTGTGTATCTTAATTTTTAAAATTTTCCGGGGGAGGACCCCCCTCTCCCTGAGGGGTATTCTATATCCCCAGACCCTGCAGATGTTATAACCCCCTCCATATGGTCGGCCTGGTTACGCCTATGATCAGGTATATCAAGACTATTGAGTGAAGAGGACTTTGATCACATGGGTTAACCAAAAGCAAACTAATCCAGATTTTAAAGGCGCATTTTAATGATATTAGAATCTGTAATAAGGGTCAACATTGCAGATAGTGCAAATAAGATTTTTTGTACTGAAAACAAAGTATACATTCCAACTGATGAACAAGATGATTGAGTGGATGGTGAATTACATGTGAAAAATGCAAGGCTGCAAAGTGAATGGAGATAATGATGTTGAAATGATCAGAGGTGCCAACCTTTGAGATGGGTTATCCCTAATCCTATATTGTAAACCCCCCCAAAATCCAGCTTTTCCTCAAATTCAGATCCAAAATATATTAGCAATATACATTTTATGTTTCTTGAACAGTCATATCAACAACCATGAGCTTCAGAAAAATCACATGAGCACAAATTGCAGAACACATGATTTTCGCCAACACGTCAAGTAACTAAACATGGCCACTCCTTCATGTAACATTCACAATATTTTTATAACACTGCTGTGTTTTTGCTATTGGTTGCAATTTGAGAATGAACAAGCTTCATTTTATAAAACGCCAAATCAATCAACTGAAAATAGAATGACTGAAATCAGTCACTGTGAAGTTGGAACACCAAAAAGATAATGACAATTGATGGAAATACGATACCAGATATAGAAAGCAAAGACCACATACATAAAAGAAAAAGCCATAAAGAAGGAGGAAACTATAACCCAAAAACTACCAGCTGACTAGAAAGTTTAAGTTTTGTCACCAGAGTCTCTGCTGTTATCGTAATTCCACTCTCAAAAACATAATTGAAGTGATGATTTTGTTCGCTTAGATGATGAACATAGAAAAACATTTATATTTTGGTTTCATAATTTCCTTTTTTTGCAATAATTGTTTTCCGTAGTAATTTTCCCTTTTAACCGTACTTCCTTATTAATGAGTGGTAATTCGTAATAATTACGGAGAATTTACAATAGTTGGCACCTCTGAATTACATATATATAGGAAGGAAAGGGTGTATTACACACAAGTCAACTTCTAGAGTAATTTACACAAATTTTATTGATTTGCTTATATATGAAAGAAAAAAGGACAATTGTTGGCATGTTTTGAAAATCTGAAGAATTTAAGTTGAATACTTCACAAAATACAGCAGATTTAGTAAAAATCTGCACAGAACAGGAAGGTAGGATATTTAAATACTACCACAGGTTAAAGGTAGTGGACATTTAAATCCCAGTTTGAGGGGTCAAACACAAACAACGGCGAATAATTATTGTAATATACAACTTTAAATGATAAATAGCATAGTGACTTTTTTCTTATTTTCTCATGAATATTCACAGTGTTCAAAATGACTAAAACACAAACAGTTTCTGATTTAATAACCTCAAAAAAGGAATATATCCTTCAGCTAAACCTCAATTCTCGCTTTACATGTGCATTGTGCCAATATGTATCTAAGATCTACTAAAACTTTCCTTTACACATTAGTGGATTTATAAAACAATTTGAAGCTCTTACATTAATAGATCTGACTCATCAGAACATTCCCTGGAATGATTCATATTTGTTTGTTGACACTAAAGGAAGGGGTCTTATTGCTGATTATCTGCATGCATTTGAAAACTAATCACACAACACAACACAGTGACTTACTATCACTACTATTCTGTAACAATAGTTATTTAGATTCTAAAAATGATCAACTGCTTCAACTAGGGGAAGTAAATAAATGGCATTTATAGTTTCTGTCTTTAATAGTTCTTTTTCTATTTAGATCTATGCATAGAACACATCAAATTTGGCAGTGCTACCATCCAAACGCTATCTTTAAACTGACAAATCTAACAGGAAGACTAGATACTATACTGGATTGTCTACACCCATTTATCGTTTAAACTAATAACTTAAATGTATCGATAAAAGAACACAAAACAATCCTTAGAATGGTTGGGTTTCTGCTGTCATAAGTGGGTTGTTTTACGCTGTCAGATGCCATACAATGTATAGAGACATATATGGAAATGCATCTAACATTTCCTATGACTAGCAGATTTTAGTCAAACTCCTTTACTATGCCCATTTTCTAAGTACTTTCATTATCATGAACTAATAAAAAGTAAATACCGATATAAAATATAATAAATGTGGAAGTTTGCACAATGAAGTTATATAATTATGAAAACGTAAGTAAGCGTAGATTTTATACACAGAACTTCACTAAATTTCCATGTGTGGAATACGGACCATAAAACTGAACAGAAACCTGATCTAGTTAAGTGCATCCAGGGACATAAGGAATTTACAATCTGGGAGATCTTTATCCAGAAAAATGGACACCATCTTATGAATTTTGACATCCCCACAGAGGCCGGGTTGCCATATGCCCGGTTTTTCCTGGACATGTCCTCTTTTTTAGGGTTATAATTTCTGTCTGGGTGGAAATTTTAATTTCGGAAAAATGTCCAGGTTTTCCGAATGGAAGCCATTATCAGACTATAAATTCAATGAGCCAACAGTTCTCGAGCCTAACAGAGCATATTGCTAGTTCAATATAATTAAAAGCATTTCACTTGTAAGGAATTCCATGCCCATATCTTAAGTAGGAAACCTCTGCTGCACAAGATAAGACCTACAGAAAAATATGCTTGGTCCAACAAAGGTCAAAGTGCATTAAAAGTGAAAAATCTTGAGGCAACTGTATTTCCATTTGTACTTACAGTTGCATATAGAGTAGGCCTACAGAATGTATTGAAACACAGTATTTTATTATTTTGTGTTTTGAGTCAACATACCAGTACTTGAATATTATAATTACCTGTTAAATGTAAACTAAATCAGTTCAGTTACATAATTATATATAATTGAAAATTTGAATGCTGTTACCAACACATATTTCCTTTGCTCTATGAATAATAAGGGCTATAAAAACCTCATTTAGTTATTGTGTAGATAAGTATCAACAAATGTGTCCTCTTTTTTACTCTTGGAAATATGGCAACCCTACATGGAGGATGACCTAATTAAGAAGTCTGTAGGATGTCCACGAGGGTATTCGAATTGCACAGCAGGCAGTTGGAGTATGTTGAAGATGAGAATAAATTTCTGGAAACAATTGTCCAGGTCAGTTTTATGGTTTAGTGAAGTTTTCATAACCAGTACATAACTTTCAGCCCCCCACAAATTATTAAGAATTAAGCAATCACAAAATGTAAGTACCAGTAAATAGTTCTTTTCTTCTCTTTATGGAAATCTACAAATTCCTATTTTTTTAAATGCATATTAACAGGTTGTCATGTTATGTCATTTACCATGATGCATGCAGTCATTGCCAGTTTTGCTGCATGATGTTTGCGCACATTAACATATGTGCATAATGTAATTTTTCAATGAACTAACAATGTGCGCATGCATTGTGGTTCTTTGACAGTATATGACATAGCTGTAAGAACAAACCGATTATTACATTGTAAGTACTGATTTGCTCGCAAGGCTGTGGAAAAATGTAAAGAGAATTCAGAAATAAAGCAATATGCATAAACATAATGTCTACATAAATCATAACCACAAAAAAATATAGCATACAAATTAAATATACAAAAGTACTACCTGTTTGAAATTTATAAAATGTCAATATCTGTGGCACAGTACCCCTTACACTGTCTTAATAAACAAAAAAGATATATAAATATATTTCTTTAAATTAAAGATTTTGGTTGACAAATTGAAAGATGAAAAACTACCTTAGACACAGTTTTGTACTGAATTCTAATTTCTAAGGTTTCCTTTGTTTATGATTTGGCAGTTAAAAGATACTTTGGCTCATCCTCCACCCTGAGGAGCCCATTGTTATCTCAGGTCCCACAGCCAAAATGACAAACTACAAACTTTGAAGCAGTATATGTAATTGTACGTCTGTGGGAATGGCTGCTGTATATGAGTTAAGGTAACATTCCGAACCCACTCTATCTGCTAGTTTCGCTTCTGCCATACTTGATAGAATACCCAGTCCTCCATGAATGATGGCACAAAGGCATGTGCTCTAGAGTATTCAACAGGAATATTCAGCTTCTGCAACTGCCCTTCAAACATCTTTAAAGATTCTGGACAGGATGCGCCATTACCCTGCAAAATTATGATTAACAACAATGCTAACATAGTAATTTAAAATTTCCCTATTCTTTTGTTCTGTGAACTATCATATAACTACAAGAGTGGTAAAAATAATGGGGGAGGGATGATTGGTGGTAATATAGCCTAATCAGTGTATATAATATGGTTTAAGATCCCCACATAATGCACCACAGGTAAATGCTTTTTTTATATTTATTTTTTATTTTTTTAGGTTCCATACTTTTAGTCCTTTTGCCATATGTCCAGGAAAACTAGACATTAAGCAACTAAATTCGTTCATTGTAAAACAACACAGAAAGTGTTAAAAGAGCTCTGAAAGTATGTTCTCTGTGTTCTCTAAAAGTATGGAGGGCTTTAGGCTTCTAGGAGGTTGAGATTCCCACATCTTAGACATTCAGCACAGGAATGTTGTAAGCCTTATGTACCTGCCAACTTTACCCAAGATTTGCTTCTGGTACTTATTCCTGTCAACCCCACAGCAGAAAAGAAACCCAAATGGCCTTAGCTCTGCCGGAACATATTGTCAGACTAAAAGAACCCTTTACAACTCTTCCTTACATTACAGGCAAATTAATGTAAATTGTCAGACTAAAACCCTTTATAGTTAATTAGCTTCATATTTTCCAGTGGTATAATTAGATTGAATGTTGTTGATATGTTCCGCCTATATACCACTATATAATAACAACGCTCAGCTGAAGTCTACATGAGGTAAGGAGCAATTAATTAACAACATGTGTTATTGAATTTGATTTTTGTTGTGTTCTTCTAAAAGTATTTTATTATATTAGATGTAGTCTATCACATAATCATAAAATATTAAAATAAACATTGAGCTCAATGTGCTGTCAAAAATTATTAGATATTTACAATAATTAGTAATAAAATTGTGAAGTTATCCTTGTCACAATATTTAAAATATGAATTAAAATCAACATATATGAAATTTAAACTGGTAAAATATTCTGATACTTGTCAATTGTTTTAAAATATCACACAGATGTCTGTGTATGTCAAAAAAATAATAATAATTGTATTCGTGGATAAAATGCACAAGCTTCTTTCTTCTTGAGTAGTGTAGTGAACTTATCTCTTGTGATCTTCAGCTTTCGTTGTTTTTTAATATATTGAGATGCATTTCGACGTCATATGCGTCATCATCAGTCACGCCTAGAATGTGAATATTTTGGATATCAAAAGAATCTCAAGTAAAATTAATTATAGGATAAGACATCTCGTTAATAAAATAAATTTAAAATGTGACTAATTTAAATGGGTTAAATATAGAACTGTAATGAAGAAATTGCTTGTATGCTAGCCAGTAGAAATTTAAAATATAAGTTATTTAATAAATGAATAATATAGTAATTATTTGTTTATATTCGGTAATTGAAATTTATAAGAGAAACTATTAATTAAGAAACTGTACTTAAAGGTTTAAGTTGACATAAGTATTGTAGAAGAATATCTATTAAGTTTTAATAAATGCAATATGTAACTTACCGATAGTCCACGAATACAATTATTATTATTTTTTTGACATACACAGACATCTGTGTGATATTTTAAAACAATTGACAAGTATCAGAATATTTTACCAGTTTAAATTTCATATATGTTAATTTTAATTCATATTTTAAATATTGTGACAAGGATAACTTCACAATTTTATTACTAATTATTGTAAATATCTAATAATTTTTGACAGCACATTGAGCTCAATGTTTATTTTAATATTTTATGATTATGTGATAGACTACATCTAATATAATAAAATACTTTTAGAAGAACACAACAAAAATCAAATTCAATAACACGTGTTGTTAATTAATTGCTCCTTACCTCATGCAGACTTCAGCTGAGCGTTGTTATTATATAGTGGTATATAGGCGGAACATATCAACAACATTCAATTAAAAGAACCCTTTTCATAAACGCGACAATTTTATGTCAAACCTAAAGATTACTTTAGTACACTGCAGATGGCTCTCATATACACATGCAATAATTGATCTCAATATCAAACGTGATACCTAAGCAATCGATTATTACTATCGAACAATATTTAATTCTATTTCTCTTTGAATACAAAATCACTGAAATTGAAAGTCAGGTTAATCCGTTGCTTAAAAACCCTGTGTGGTCTCATGTCTATTTCTTCATCATTATTGTGTTCATTATTAACAGGACAATTTAGCAAGTTCATTAACAAGAAAGTTTAAATCACAAAATTTTGCCAAGTTATGCCACACATTTACATAACCTATTGAATTGGGCTACACAGATTGCCTGTCACTTCTGTAATGACAATTCTACATTTTTTGTAAATATGTCAACAAAAACTAATACTATGGTAGGTATCCTAAGTTCTGATATATTTGTAAACTAAAAGCTTTGAGAAACAACAATATGTAAAATTGTCACACTAATCTGCAAAATTGTCAGCTTTTTTGAAAAACACAATCGTCAAAATGTAAACCTGTAAAACAATTTACTTTTACCTGTCACTTTAGAATTGCAACTTTTATTAAATAGGGCCCTGGTCTGTAGCAGTTTCTCAACCAATGATATCATGGATATCTCCTGTATAAAATACAGAGCACACCATGCCTTGGCCCCGAGCCAATGCAGCTGGTGAAAACTTACAAGTGCATGACACCACCTACTAAACGGTCCCCATACTGTCGGACATGAGGTGATACTACAGTCTGGTTTGCCATGTTATTGTGTATAAGTTTCAAAGTTGTAATAATGAATGTTACCACATAAATACTGTATATGTTACAACAAATAATCTTTATGGTATATATTAATATCCTTGTTATTAGGGCTTGCTCAGAAACACTTTAAAAAGCTTATAAATAAATTTAAGGTAACAAGCTCTGTGATTAATAAAATCAAGAAAACATCACAGTGTGTTTACTGAGAAGACTGATGAAATAGGAAAGAGATTAAAGAGCATCAGAATTAATTTAAACAGGATTCATGGAAGAAAGAAGAAGTACATACAAGTAGGCCTAAGTGCAGGTTATCTAAGGTATCATGATATATGGTAATGGAAGGATGACTCTTCTACTACGTCTTATAATCAAAGTAAGCACAATAAAGAACAACTTTCATTGGTAATACTGGTGTTTTGCGAGATTAAAAAACTCATTTTTTTCTATTGCATGGGTGCTGACTTACCCAATTATGGAATATGTTAGGAAGCGGAAATCTGAGGCTTGGGGCTAATAACTTAAAACGCTCTGCATGTGTCTCAGTGAATACGGATTTCATCAAAATTTAGGGAGAATGACACTTGTTAGATATTTTACCTAAATAAATATTAAGCAAGCTTTTTTTTGTTACCATCCATGCCAATCACAAAAACCCCATCATTTACAGCTGTTCACACTGCACATCAATTATGATAAAAAGTTACAGAAAAATTAATATTTCATCCATGTGCTATCAAAAAAATTTCAGACATTTTGTAATTGGGGCACCTGAAAACAAATGCAACAGGAAAAATACACTGACATCTGAAACTGTCTGCACTAACTGAAAGAGTACAATGTCAAAATCAAAATAATTATAAATTTAAGATACAAACCAATGAGAAATGGAAAAACAAAATGTCAGAAACTCTGCAACACTTATCAATGTTGGTTGACTAAATATGAATTTTTAATCAAAGAAAACTGAATACTGAAAATCAACATAACCAACAATATGGAAGAAAACCATCCCCTACTACTGATTTCCCCCCTTCCTTTAAAGCATATTTTCAGTAAGATTTGATTTTCAACTTATATTAGTCTCCTTTCAGGCTATTCTTTTCTTTATTATAAGTTTTCCTCTCTCTCTTCTACTTTTCCAGAGTGTGATATTTTTATTAGCCAAACTTACATGTGTCATGTATTTTCCTTGTGGTTTGAGGACAGCCATTGATGAATTCAAGATAAGTCTAATGAAGTCCCACACCTCACCTTGTGGTGTTGAGGACAGTGGAATATCAGTCAGGTCACCAAAAACGTAATCAAACTTGCGACCTTCAGCAATGTACTGTTTCAATATTTTTACACAGTCATCAACAATTATCTACAAAGAAAGAATATAATTAGTTAGTCCTGTTAAATAAATTGAACTTAAAGTAGTTTTAAAAAGTGAAATGATATTGAATAAAGTTATTTGTTATTCATAGCCTATATATGCATAGTCTGTACATTTACCTCGTAGTTGTCTCCCTTTCTTTTATCAAGGCAATCACCACAACAGCTACGAAGGTGCTTACTACATGCCTTCATCACTAATTCATCAATCTGAAACATACAAAATTTAATGTGTCCACCTTCTATATAAATGATGATGTGTACAAATTCCAGACAATGAAATTGAGAAAAAAGTGAATTCTACATTCAACTTTAGAAAAAATCAATGGCTTCAGAAGGTTTGGGATAATAACCCTTTCACTGCTATGCGTCAGTGTGTATCACTTGCTGGCCGTGCTATTGACTATGCACCACTTTGCATGCCTATAGACAAAAGAAATTCTTCTTGAGAGCCATTCAAAGTGTGTGAGCATAGAGTGCTATCTATTATCTAAATCCTGACACCATCAATTCCCTGTTCTCTGCCTTGAGCTGCCATCTGTAACTAAATATTTCAGGTAATGTATTCCACCATGCATTAAAATGCTGCTGTGTTGTGAAGTCATGTGGGAATTCCCAAAGTTGCGTAAATCACTCTCTACTTCAAGAAATATGTGCTGTGCTCTTGTTTCGGAGGAAACTGACAAATTATTTGCAATTGTTTGCCCATTTATGATTACAAAAGGAAATCGTAAATTAATTCAGTACCACCAGTTTGCACAGTGAATAATATGTTAGCAGTGAAAGGGATAAGTAAGAGATGGTGATTCGGGTCTACTGGGCCTCTAAAGTCTATTTGCAGTAAAAGACAAAGACAAAGACTGTAGTCAGAGCCGGATCCTTGCCGCTCCCTCTATAGTTCATATTTGCTTAATGCATTTGTTTTATACAACAAAAGGATAGAGTTAATTGGTGTTTTCATCTTTTTTAAACATAAAGTTCATTTAGTTTAGATAAAAGTACAATTTTAATGGTTTACATAATAAATTATATACTCAAATTAGTTATCTACTTTTTTTTTACTTCTTTTAAGATTCGTTAAAAATGAAATGGGTTTCAAAATTATTTAATTAATTTGTTCTTGAAGATCAGTGATCACTATTTTAAACATATTTTTATATTTTAACTTATGTAACATGTATTCCTAAATTCGTACGGAAAATATTATTAACGTCTGAAATACTTCATTTTAACTTTTGAATAAATTGCTAAACTGCCGCCCCTGAAAATTTGCCGCTCTAGGCTGCAGCCTACTTAACCTATTTAGAAATACGGCCCTGACTGTAGTATAGAAAATAGCTCCTCTTTTAAAACAATAGAACTACAGTACAAGCCAGAAATATCATGGTTTTGAATGTAACGCAGGAGAGTATATCTTCACAATAACAACGTTAAAGGTTTTCTTTGTAATAAATATTTTACTTTTGAAAGTAGAGTTAAAACAGTAAAAATTTCACAAGGAGCAGTTCTTCAGTGCCATTTTACAGTTACACAATAATAAAATAAAATTGTTTCTAGTGGATCAAATGTATTTATTTGTCTTTTCTACAAAACACACAACGTTTCGGTCATAACCATTAGACCTCCTTCAGGTGACTGTTTATAAGAAAAACAAGAGAATTAGGCTCTCAATTGTCCGTGTCATAACAACCGCTTCCGTTATGAGTAGAACGCGCACAAT
Source organism: Ectobius pallidus (assembly GCA_964059195.1). Classification (NCBI taxonomy): domain Eukaryota; kingdom Metazoa; phylum Arthropoda; class Insecta; order Blattodea; family Ectobiidae; genus Ectobius; species Ectobius pallidus. The sequence goes on along the minus strand of CAXKWD010000002.1, from coordinate 81,162,554 downwards.
TAGAATTAAACAAAAAATTGGTAATCCGGAAAGGCTTGTCAATCCAATCCCCAGGTATCTCATACGGGGATTCTTCCATAACATCCATAGGGGGAAGTGGAAAGCGTACAACACGATTACTCTTTTTTGTTCTCTTGATGACACCCAACCACTCGTCACCCAAGTCACCGTCAAACCTGTTCAAATCTGAATCTTGATTGCACCCAATATTCCACGCTTCGCACACTTTTCTCCTAATGACATCGTCCTCTACCTTTAAAATCTTCAAAGTACCCATACGATGATTATCCTCGATCAAGTGTTGGCTAAGACCAGTAGAAGTTTTTCCACACCTAATGTCCCACTCGTGCTCACGTAGTCTGATTTTAAATGATCTACCCGTTTCGCCAATGTAAAATTTATCACAATCCAAACATGAGATGGAATATACCCCTGGATATTCCATTCTGTCCATATTTCTGCCAATCCTTTTATATTCAGAAAATATGTTCTCAATCATTCTATTGGTTTTGTAAGCCGGTACCAACTCAAACTTTCGGAAAACCCTTTCATAACGCTCACTCAAGGCTGGGTGGTATGCCATTCCCACATACTTAATATTGGGATCCTTAATCTCTTTATCTCTATCCCTGCTATGTTTTTCAGCTTCCTTCCATATTACATCCATTCTTCTTGCATCATAACCATTAATCGAAAAATCTCCCTTTTTTCAAAATTTAAATCATCGGAGTTGTAACACAACTTTAAGGCTCTAATAGCGAAGTTACGCCAAACGTTGTGTTTAATCCTATTGTGGTGTACGGATTTCTTATGAATATACAATTCACCTTTATTATTTTTCCTGTAAATACCCAATTTAATCCTCAGATAGTCTAGGACAATCCTTAAGTCCAGAAAATTTATAGTATTATTTTCGGATTTCTCAATGGTAAATTTTACCCTGCTATTAAAATCATTAAATTCCTCCAAAAGTTGTACAGAAATATCATTCCTAGAAATAACCAGAATATCATCCACATAGCGAATGTATACAGCGATATTGTCCATGTATTTGCTAATAATGGATCTCTCCATGAAGTAAAGAAAAATGTCAGAAATAATACCAGACACAGGGTTTCCCATTGCCAAACCTTCATTTTGTTATTTACCCTAACTGACTATGACCACTACATTCAAAAGGATTTCAAAGAAGTAATGGAACACGGAAATAACAGTGTACTTCTGCAAGACTTCACTCCCAACACTAGTTATGAGTGTCAAGTTGAGAGTTCCAAACATATAATGTTGCAAAAGTGGACAGTGCAAAGTCAGGTTAGCATAAATTGGGGGCAGTACGATGTAAATTGAGATCAGTTATAGGACTGGAATGAATAGCATAACTGGTGATTAATTTAAAACAATGTATTTTATATAGTAGAAGCTGTTCTTGGGTTTCCAGTCTGGTAGTAAGAGAATTAAATTCTGAGCTTTCAGCGACTGTCTGCGTCGTCATTTTATATTACTGTATAACACTGTAATTTATTAGTGACTGACTCCTTTCCCCATCCCCATGAGATCGATTTTTGTCATATGGTCATATTTCAATATATCGCAGTAAGGTTGTAATGCAGATGTCATCCAACAACCGTGTTATGATGGGTTTCTACTATGCTTCATTATGTTACAGGTATGAAATGAATACTAACAATAAATTGTATATAATCATATTTTAATTTCATGGCAAGCAAGTTTATTCTGAGCAATCACACAGTACATAATACTATAAGCAAAGTGATACATTACTGTAACTTTACAGCAAATAGAGTTTATCTGCCTAGAATGCTGAATGACAGTTTAAAGTAGCAACTCTTACCTCTAGCATGTGAACAAACTTTGGTTTCTCTTTTAATAATTCCCAAAGCAATGCACCATCTCCTCCACCAAGTATGACAATTTCTTTCCCTTCATAATTCTCTTTCCCTCGTTGCATAAGAGTCTCTGTATAGATCAGGTCACTTTCAGACATGTCTGCAATAAATCAAGTTTATTGCTATATTATTTGAAAATTAGATAATGTTTAATATAGGATTGATCAACTGTTATCAAGAGCATGGTCAGAAGGTCTGTGGGAACCTAACTCACAAGAGGCTTCATTTTAGGGACGCATAGATAATAATGATGGATGTTTCTTCATGCCACTATAGGTCAGAATAACAAAACTGCAACTCTGACATTTTAGGATTGGCTTGTGCCTCTATCTTCAAGGAATGAAATGGAATAAAGACAGGAACTGGAATCTAACACATGCAAGATAGGGCATAAAAGAATCTAGTGTGAATATGAAAACTAATGGAAATAGGTTAGTGAAGATGTTCCTGTTCCTTTAAAGTTGAAGCCACAGGTGATCCCTGAAATGTTCAGATTTTAAATTTACATTAACAGCCTAGTAACCTTAGGAAAACCAGCATGTTTTGGCTCCAACAACAATAAATTATACAAGGTGCGGCAGAGGAAACGGATGTTTTTCAAATAACCATAACTCAGAAGATTTTCAAGTTAAACAAAATTTAATTACACAGAAATGAAGCTTGTATAATGCAGTTTCTGTTGACTATTTCAGAATTACCTCCGAAAAATAATGTCCGTCAAGTGATGACCTTCTATCTGTATACACTCTCATAACCTCACTTCGAAATTCTGTGCTCTTCCCAACATTTCTTCCTCTACATTAGTGATATCTACATGAATGAACTCTCTTAGTTATTGGATGTTGCAGGGTTTATTTAAGTAAACCTTTGATTTGAGGTAACCCACAAAAAATAGTAACACATGGACAAGTCAGGGGGAGCGAGGCCAATGTTGCCAAAATGGGAGATAATTCCATTGTTGCGTAACTTTATGGCACTTATTTTTCGGAGGTAATTCTGAAATAATCAACAGAAGAAACTGCATTATACAAGCCTCATTTCTGTGTAATTAAATTTTGTTTAACTTGAAAATCTTCTGAGTTATGGTTATTTGAAAAACATCCGTTTCCTCTGCCGCACCTTGTACAAGACTTTATTTATAAATAATAACATTTACAAATTTTCAGTAGTATTAGTTTAAAAGAATAATTCCACATGTATGTTGCATAAGAACTACCGGTATGTCCATAACAGCCAATCCACATGCCTGGATTCTATGTCCATGACACAGAAATTATAAATTTATAACATACAGACAATTATGACTATGATATGGAGATGGAATATCTTGGAGAGTGAACTGTTTACAAACTGTTTGTTTGTAAATTTAAACATGCATATATTTTGTTAGCTTACTTTGTAAATCATCCAAGACTAGTAGATTTCCCAGGCTCTTAGAATGAACTATAAGGATCTTCTGGTAAGGTGATTTTTCTTCATACAACACCTTATCGATATCATACTCCAGAATGCGTTCATCTGTAAGAGCATAGAATAAATATGTAAATTATTTTTTATAAAGCATTATACTGTAGAGTTAAATTAACTTTAATAGGTCCCACTCACAACAACACTACGTAGAATTACTGCAATCACAATAATTCTTTCTAGTTCTAAAAATGTACTATTTTAAATTAATTACAGTTGTATTATAGGGCATTCTTTCTTGAAAGCAGATTTTCAGGTCTTAGGGTTTAGGGAATTTCAAGCTGGATTTTCATAACTAACTGAATATGCAATTACTATATGTTTAAAAAAAATTAATTTCATAAAAGCTTTGTTTTAAAGATTAGAAAAGGCATAAAATTGTTACACAAAAGTACTGTGTTATAAAAAGTTAGTACATCTAGTTCTAAGTACAGTACTTATATGAAAGTCTACAGTTAATTATCAAAACAGAATAAAACCAGGTACTTATTATCCTTGATCGTTCCATATAATCTGTATGAATCTGTGCTACCTAGTAGCCTATTGTTAATTTTTAAATTGCATTAATCAGTATGCATATGGGGTTGTCTCGACCATACAACTTTAATTACTACCAAGCACACAATGTTGCTAACACAACATAGGCCTATGATAAAATGAATGACAGATTACATCTACACAAGAAAGATGGCAGAACAACCTACACACTGTTATACAAAACAGAATTAGTTGTATTATTATTAAGTACAGTGATTATTCCTACTTATAAGCTTCCTGTTGTGATGAACACTTATTCTAGAGGTGGAAAACCTTAAGGTTCTGGTATTACTACCATACATTGAAACATTTGGAAGGAAGCTAGGAAGAATAAAAAAAAAAGTATGAAGAACAATGAACCTTTCTTTTGAATGTCCGTTTTAGTTACAGAGTGCCATATTGAAAGGAGAGCTTACCATGTGACCAGCAATATATGAACAATTAACCACTTATTCAAGTGATTTTTTTTGTTTTTTTTTTGTTTGTTACAGAGTGCTTTACTGGAAGGTAAAATTACCATATGAGCAGGTGTGGGCCCAACAATTTTTATTTTCTTTTATTTACAGCCTGTTGGAATGTTCTGTACCCCTACTTCTAGTTAATGAATTGTTGATATGTAGGAATTTCACAAAGTTATTAAGGATTTCTTTATTTGATCTGAATTCTTTATTAAATACATAAAGGGTCATGTAGAAATTTAGTGCTCATATCACACTGAACATTATCGTAAAAGCGCTTCTATTAGGTTAACCAACCTTCTTCAACTGCTGACCTATTGTTTGATTCTCCACAAATAATTTATTTTTGCTTCAATTCATATTGATACAGCGTTACAATATCTTTTGGATTATGCAGTTGAAACATGCGGTTGAACAACAAGACAAGTGCCAATTGGGGAATGTGGCAGTCCAGAGTTGAATAATGAACATATTTTGGGATGTATTTTTTGAAGAGCAATAAGCACAAAGTTTTACAAAACCGCTTTCCTTAGTGCTTAAAAGCACTATGAAGTAAATTATATCCACAAAATTTAGCAAGATTTGTTGGATTTCATAAAATGTGTAAATAAGCTCCTCCAGGACAGATAATTAGAAAGGTGTATGAAAATATGAGAGAGAACAGTTCCATAACTTTTCACACACACAAACATCACAAGTCTGACTAATGAGAAATTGTAGAGTACCAAAATCATGTAATAGTGATATAAATTACTCTAAAACAATGAAAAGTAAGAAAATCAGGTAAACTGATGCAACAAAGTGCCAGTGATAATTGCAATTATGATAAGCAGAAAATAAGTTACTTTTATAATCAATTTTAGAAATAAGCTCCAGATCAATTCATTAAGCAGAGCTTACTGAAGAATAAAGGTCTAAAGTTTGATAAGCATATGTGAAGAAATATGTGAGTAGTGTTATTTGTCAAAGCTAGCTTCATTGCAACTTCCAAAGCCGTATGAACACTGTAAAACAATATGTTGTAATGAGAACTGACTTTCATTTGATACATTCAGTCGAAAATACTATCACAAAATAGCCGGTAAATTGGGGATTACTCTGGTGCCAGTAATAAGCTTCTTCCCGTGGATGTTATAAATGCATATACCAAGTTGCATGAAAATCCAATAAAGGGTATTTGAGTTATCGTGCATACAGACACACGAACAGACGGACAGACATTTTCCCGTCCACCACACAATCTCAGAAAGTACTATTCTGGCATTTAACAACAAAAAAAGTATTGTTGGCACGAAGTTGTAGATGTTCTTATAGCTATAGGGAAGAGTTTATTAATGTTCACATTCACTGCTTGCATTGTCATAAGCACATTCTTTCACTGCATATGAAATAAAATCTGCTTGCAATGGCTGGAATAAGCACAGTTTATTCTTACTACAAACACGGTTATGAAGACCCTTCAAAGAGGAAAAAATTTCACTCGTATCTCAATTCGGGTAAAAATGGACATAGCATGTTCCTTCCCTGCGGTCTTCAAATGTCAAATGCAGTCAATCTAGTATATGAAATAAATTATTCTCAGAAATATCTGCTGAAATAGAAATTAACACCGAAATGGACCATATCAAAAGATTAAATAATAAATTATAATAGTTAAACAAGATACTGTAATACTTGTCAAAACGCAACTTCTAAATCTAGTTATTTTATAAAGAAATCATTGACCTTCAATGTCAATGAAGCACAATCCATACAATGTACTGTGAACAAACTCCAAAACTCCAGTGCAATATGTGCGAACTAGAATATGTGCAAGGCCAGGTATTTATGGAGATTGAAATAATCAAGACATGTTAGATACAGAACTAATTTTTGCAAGTAAGTAGGAATTACAAGATTCCGATTAAAAAAAAACATGTGGATACTACTGGAATTGTGACATATCACAAAATAGTCTAAAAAATGAAATGTGAACACAGGTATTCTAAATGACCAAACATTAAAACAGGGCAAACAAATTTCATATTTAGTTAACACTCCATTTCAATTAGAATTAAAATTAACAAAAACTCTCATGTACTGTATCCAGAAATCAGCAAGAAAGATAAAAGATTAAAATGAAACAAAAGGTTCTGGAAAAAATTATAGAATGTAATGAACAGGCAAAAATCTAACACTATAAAAAACCATGCACCTTGCAAGTGTAAGTTCAAGCAGCTACTTACTCACCTTAATAACACACTTAAAATTTCCTCTTAAGTGCATGGAATGCAGGAGAACACTTTAAAATTACCTTCTTATATTAAATATGAGATCCCAGAAACATTAATTTCAATACAGACATGTAAGTACAACTTCTGAAAAAATAATCCATAATAACAGTTTCCAATTATTTATTTTTTAAATTAGGTTATGAACATAAAGGTTATTTCAGGAGTCAGGTTCTGTGTGTATACTGATGGCCATGTAACTATCGATATACGGGTACATGTGTTTTCTATTGTTAATGTGTTTAGGGTGTCTTAATTTCAACTGATATTCAACTTTAATGAATATGACACATGATGATATAGGGGTAAATGAGTCATGGTATATAAATACCCAATTTGGCTTTTGCCCTTCCGACTGGGGAAACTATGAAAAAACAGAAGTCAAACTGCCTTGTCAAGGGGTCTGATCTCTTGAATGCAAGTCCAAGACACTACCATCTTGGCCACCTGGCTCTATTTAAATCTATTGTGTGCCAGTCAAAAAGCTAACCTTGTGACTATTATCAATAATAATGTAAATAAGTTCACTGAAGGTGCATTTGGATGATGATGATCATAATGGATGCCAAACTGGTCTCCTGGGAGCCCTTGCAACATAACACCAACACCATCCACAAAACTGGTTCATGGAAGTTAAAGATGAGGCATATCACTACTTCAGGACTGTCTGTGGCAATTCACTTCTCAATAACTATAATTACAAACAACTTCTCGTAACCCTTTCAGTAAGGAGTGGGATTAAAAATATGTTTGTCTTTCTATTATCACAATGCAAAAGAGTCTTGTCTGTTGTGTTCAACTGAAATTAAATATTCCACATCATGTGTGGTTTTTCTACAATGTTTTAAGGACATAAGCGAAGGCTTATTGAGAGTATTTCTTCAAGCAACAGCACCTCAATCCTTTCTAAAATATCACATTTTTTAACACTGCAAAGAACTGCAATATAGGCTGATATTATTAATAATTTTGCAAATGTCTCTACAAAGTTTGAGGTATTCTTAAAATATGCTACAGTAAAATCAAATCCTTAATATAACGCAGGACATCTACGAATGCCGCTGGGCAAAGAGTGCTGCTGTTGATGTTTACGTCTGCATACGTCCTTGAGAGAGAGAGAGGAGGAAAGGAGAAGTAAGTACTATCTGTGACAGAATATCATTCACAGTAGTGTCCCATGATTTAGAAATACTTGCAGTATTGGCCTACCATTTAATCCTGAAGTGGAGCTACTGATCCCTTGAGTTACGTATACTAACACTTAACGAGGGTGTCCGCAGAATGACATAATGAAAACTCATCAGGTTATAGGCAGCTGATATTTCGTGCAGAGTGTACTGCATATTGCGATGACATCGCTGTTGAGGAAGATAGTTTGTAAACACAACACCAGCAGTGTGTCCTGAGTGTCAGTTTGGCCTGAGTTGTACTACTGTTTACTACAAAATTGAGTTATTTTATTTTGTAATGTTTCTGGGAATCTCAATATACCTAAAAATATAAAAAATCCTTACCTGCGGTAGGAAAATATCTATCAATAAGGTCTCCACGTTTCAAGGCAGGAATTGAATGACTTCTCTTCGAGCTAAGTTTTTCAGCTAATTCCTTTTCAAGTTTGCGAATTGACTGTAACAAAATCAAGCGGAGAAAAACCGAAAAACAAATGTGAAAATCAAAAGAGACAAACAATGCAAACATGCTGGAATATCGTGCTAAAAATGTCTATGTTATATGTATATTTATAATCTTAAAAAAAGGAAAAGAATGCAGCAATATTAACATGGGTTTGGTACTTGAACAACAAGGATATCAAATAATATCATATCGTATTCAGATTAGTAATGGAATATATATCTATGGTAAAAAATCTAGAAACTTAAAACAAAAAAAACTTATTTAATTTCCAATGAATAGTTCTTTAATAAAATGTTTAATTTATATAGCTGTATCCTTTCAATGTCAAAATTGAATGAACAAATGTATTAAGAGATTTTTAAAAATAGTGTACACCAGAGCTCAGCAAACAGTAATCAAGAGTTTTATCGACAAATAAAATTAACGTAAATGGGCAATTGGTTTATTTAATTTTTTGCTCACAGAGAAAAAAAAAAAAAGAAACATGGAAATTTTTGTTAATCCTTATATGTCCTAAGGGGTAAGAGATATTGGAACGAACAGCATTTCTATCTCCTATTCATGCATGTGAAGTTCAAGTCTTCACTGTATTTTTACTCACTTCTCGTTATGCTAATGAAACAACCAACATTATTATCTTTTATACATGTATGATACTAATTTACTAACAGTACTTGTATTGATTTTACCAACAAATTCACTTGATTTTTCACTAGAGATGTAAATATAGCAGCAAAGCTTGAAATAAAAAGAAAATTGTTTTTAAATTTAAAATAATGTTGGAGAATGACACCTTTGCAAGGTAAACAACCTTCTGCTATTATTATTACTTTCTTTGAAGAAAAACTATAGTTCACAATTTTATTTAAATGAATAGTATGTCTTTATTAATCGTTTCACTGCTTCTGACATATAAATACATAGTCCCAAAAAGTTGTGTAAAGCAGAAATATAAGATTACTAGAGTAATGCTTTACTTAAAACATGCTGATTGTTATTCACACATTAATTATTACAGGAAGTTAGTAACAGTGAAGTTTTTCTAATATAGTAATATAAGAATTGAGTCAATTTTTGTGACACTTCACTTGAGTCCTCTATTTGGCAAATTTACACCATATTCTTATTTATTCTCTTTTTCTCATATAAACTTCAGCTTTTTGTTTTTAATATTAGTGGTATATAGGCGGAATTTACCTAAACTAACTAATTACACATTATACCACTGGAGAAAATTAAGCTAATCAACTATTCACTTGATTGCTTATAACTAGAGGGCGGATTTTTGCATATTAGCATGTTTTATTCCCTGAGAGTAAAACTATGCACGCAAGAGAAATACGTGTTTCATGCCTTTAGAGAGCGATTGGTAAAGTTTTATAGTGCATATAAGTGCATATTTAATGGGTGAGTGTATATTTCACCAACATGTGCATGTGGATGCATGTATTCCACTTTTTTGCAATGTTAAAAATAAAAGGCTGCCCTGTAATATTTATTTCCAATTACAGACACAAGTCTCGTGGAAAGCAGTGAAGTGGAATGGGGAAGATTTCTTAAGGCATATCTCGTCTGTAATTCTTTGTTCACAGGACATTCAGAAAACAGGGAGATAGGAAGTGAATTTCCATTTTATTGCATGTTGCTCTGGAACATATACTGTTAAGTATTGTAAATCTTAAGCACAATGGACCACTGGAGGTAGGTGAAAATAAAGCTGAGAATTTCTGTAGCAAGATTAAGATCGGAAATATACACACTAAACTTCACTAAAAAGGTATATTTACCCAGGATGATCATTTGCACGGGTCTTCCCGCCATCATCAGCTGATTCCGACTGGCCCTCTGGCGGCGGATGAATGAACTTGTCGATCAAGGTTCCTTGTATACCAACTGAAGTGTCAAAGTTTAAGAGATTTTCTCGGTTCTTTTTAATGAATATTTTTCCCATACCATAAGATCTATTGGTTTTTCAACTTGTTTTAATACTTCAATTTCAGACACAAGGAGAAAAGAACATTTTAGGAACATTATAAATAAACAAATTGAAAAATCCGCTTTGGCAATGCATTTCTGGGAAGTAGGCCATGAAATTGAAAATGAAATTGAACTATTAAAACAAGTTGAAAAACCAATAGATCTTATGGTATGGGAAAAAATATTCATTAAAAAGAACCGAGAAAATCTCTTAAACTTTGACACTTCAGTTGGCATACAAGGAACCTTGATCGACAAGTTCATTCATCCGCCGCCAGAGGGCCAGTCGGAATCAGCTGATGATGGCGGGAAGATCCGTTGAAATGATCATCCTGGGTAAATATACCTTTTTAGTGAAGTTTAGTGTGTATATTTCCGATCTCAATCTTGCTACAGATTTCAACACTTCACTGTAAATTTCCATCTAATATTTATACTGGCAATTTCTGTTTAAAATTGAAAGCAGTTCTTGATTATTGTCATGTATGAAGTCCGAATTTGTGAGCAGAATGTATATACCAAAAGAAAAATCCAATAAATTTTGCTTAAGCAGTGGATCAGTGGAAATCCTACTTAACCACAGATGGAAAAATAGTTTTCTGTGAAAACATGCAAGTTTTTCATATTATGGTTTCCAAAGATTCCAAGAACTAATACAACTATTATAATTTTTTTATTTTAATTTTAAATAAAATTAATAATCAATAAATCGCCAGTGTGTGGTCTTGCGGTGACCAAGGAATCAATTTTGATTCTCAGCAAGGGTAAAGCCGTATTTGTGGTTGACAAAATCAGGATATTTAGGATTTTTGGGGGGTTCTTCTGTTTCCCAAATTTCATTTCACAAACATTCTGCACCCTTCTACCCTATAATGACTTCCTTAGTTTCATTTAATGTTCCTATTTAATTTTTAAAAATGCCCGTTTGATAACCACTTCATGAAAATAGATGAGATCATCAGGGATGCACTTGAATCCCATATTCAACTGCCTCATGGGGGTCCATAGAGAATAAAAACCAGTGTAAAAATGGCCTATGTAGTGAATTTTGCTTGGCACTGATAAAGTTATGTTGAGAGAATAAAAGTTTAGCAAGATATTTATGTGGCAAAATTGTATTGTGCAATTCATTTTTATAGAAACTAAGTTAATTCTGTGTGCATATTTTCCACTTTTTGAGGAATATTTTCCATCTTTTTACTGCATAAGTGCATGCATATATTCAAGCTTTTTAGTGCACATGAATCCACCCTCTACTCATAACAATGAATTCAGCTATGAAAAGGTTAAGAATCATGTCATTTCAAACTTTTTTATTTTTATATAAATTGCCTGAAAGAACTGTCAGCCAGCTGTTTTGACCACAATATTGGAAGCAACTTTGGCTTGCGATGAAAGGGGCACTTCTGATGATACCTCTGATACTGTATGTTGGAATGAGGAAATATTAGCAAGTTTGAAAACAAAAGATTGGGCACTTAAAAAGAGCTCCATTTTTTTACACGAGATGGGCAAAGTATCTATGCTTGAATTCACACATTTATAATAGACTAAACCTTGTTGTTTCAAGTGACAAACTTCTATTAACTATTTGATCATGAGGTGCAAGAACCAGGGAAGGACTAACTTGGTGGACAGGATTACCCTATTACCTGAGGTTGTCAGGTAAACGTCGAGCGAAGCGCCGCGCTTGACTGGTGGAAATATCTTGCTGCGAGTGCTACTAAGCTTATCTTTTAGCCTTGACTCCAGGGTACGTATTTGCTGCAAAGGGGCCTCACAATAATATTGAGGGGTATCATTTATTAGTGAACAATGCTCTGGAAATACTATATAACTGTGTGTTACAAAATATTAAACAGGGATGTAATGTTGATGGAATATGGATGCCATTCCACAGTTAAGTTCCACAAACTATGGTAAAATTAATCTTATTATTTGTTCTCACCATAAAAGATAACTTCAGTGTATTAATAAAAAAGTAATTTTCACTACCACTGGAGAATCTGAGCAACTGTTTACTTTCAGGGAGTTTTCTAACAATTTCAACATTAAGCCTACTAATAATGGAAAGCCTGACAAAAACTGGATCAAAAGTGTCACAGAAATTTATGAGTATGGATATAACAAACCCAACAATATTCATATACAGCACACGCCTCTTATTGTGATCACTTCGGGACGCAGCTAATCTGATAATATTAACTGATTAATAACAACAGCAAAAGGAATTAAATGAATGTTATTTATTCATACGTTTATTCATATCTGACCCTACATTGTCAGTTGCATTTATTTAGGTAACAAGCTAATGAATTCATGGCCATCTGAACTTGAAATTGCCAATTGCATTTATTTTTCAGTGCATAAAAAGATACCTTGATTTCTTTAGACAGTTGCGTTTTAAAGACACACAGAAAATGAATGGATGAATGGATACTGAAACTACAATTTAGGCAATGGGCTCAAAGTTGATAGAAAATTTAAATATTTTATATCTCATTTCACTAACAACAATTGGCTAAATTGACCAACTTTATGACATATCATACTTTATTGCTGAAATAGGCTACTGGGAGAAATATTCTGACTAGGAAACAAGCCCAAGCAGCTATTCTAATAATATTCACCGGGAAACATTTGGATCTTTTATACAGTTAAGTATTTATTTTAGAAACTTCCCAAATTACAGAAAATGAATGGATAATGAAACTACACTTTAGGCAATGGGCTTAAAGCTGATAGAAAATTTAAATATTTTATATCTCATTTCAGCGTTATGGGATGTAGTGAAATGGCCTTTCATCTCACAAATAATAATTGTATTTTGTTCCACAAACTTATCCATGTAAAAACTCCCAGTTCATCAAATAAAATAAACAAATGAGAATTGGATGACCACACTACACTTCACAATGTCTGTGAAAACTTCTGATGGTCTTTAGCAGAGAGGAGTGAAGAAACTGTAATTTTACAATGTATAAAAACAAGGAAAATATTTTTCCTTTCTGTATTTGTTTACACATTCTATTGATTTTAATAAACTAGTAAAAAGAATGCATTGTAAGCTGACATATTTTCAACGTGTACTTTCTAGAATTTTGGCAGTGACATTAACTGTGGAATGTGGACCTTCCATTTGCAACTGTTATTCCATTTTATTCCATGCACATTACACAATCAAGAAATATGTTAGCAAATTATTACATCGTACTAGTACAACTTTCTGACTTACATCATTAATAAAATTACATTATTTATAATAGCTTACGTTATTAATAAAATTAGTAAGGAAAATAGCAATTAGCAGGACCATAATAATGTTGGCAACCACAATGATGAAGATAAAGAAATGTTATAATAAACATCCTATGAAAGAAACAATACTTGCCTACAATTCTTATATACACAGGGTTCGAATCAAACATTTTGACGAGGGGGAAATTGAATATGGCTCCAAATTTATCAATGTTATTAACCAGAACATCCACTTTTTGTAAAAGACATATTCAACAGACTACTAGGGAACACCAATCACTACTGCACTTGTTGTCATCGCAAACATTCTTTAACTGTATTATTGCCAGCGAAAAGAAACGAACATAAAGCAGTAATATAAACCTTATGTCCATTGTCGTGCTTCTGTTAAACCGTGCACATGCTTATTATATAAATTTTGTTGCTATGCATTGTGCTGGTAATACCATCACGTTCAAAAACAGAGTTATGTAGAAACATAAGTGCATGTTTCCAGTTATTGCATTGGAATTTTAAACTTAAGTTTATAAAATGAAGAAAAATGTGTCCCTGGCAAGGATGGAATTTTTATTTGACGAGCCAGAGAAATTACCCCCATTACTTCGAACCCTGTATATAAAGGAACAAAAATCTCTAGCTCAGAAATGTGCCAAGAATAAATGAACTGGTCAGTTGTTAAGGACTGCAAGTACAAGTACAAGTACAATTGAGGAAATCAAAGAAGGAAAGAAGGAAAGAAAGACAGAAAGAAAAAAAAATAAAGCCTTGAAATGCTCATGCTGACAATTTTTTTTGTGCAGTAAAAAATTGATCCTCTGCCTAGAAGGGTTGGAAATATATCAAGAACCCACTCATTCCATGGTCCATACAGTTTATATCGATTAACATATTCAATGCTGCAGTACACACATGAGCGCTGCCAAGGTCAGATCTTGTGTCATAGCAATCACACGTCTGCAGTAAGTAACTTTTTAAGTTAAATCTATTACTTGCAGTGGGTCTGCTAATATTACACAAAAACCAAGTGAATGTGATAATTATGATATTTCGACAAGAAGTCCCTTCATAATGGCAATGGTGATGGTGATGGTTGCTGAAAGCTTGGATGAAATACTCTGACCCAGATGGAAGCTCGAGAAGTTAATCTTAGCAAGAAGTTTTCTGTCATCAAATTACTATGGTAAGATGATAAGAGTCAACTCCATTTGAATTTCTCCAATAGGAGGATAAAATAATAGTGTCTAACTGCCTAATGTTAATATGCAAGAGGATCAATTAACAAAAAAATTAAAATGTGGTATTAACTAAGCTAAAAACAAGGGACTTTTGTAACACAAAAAAGGCTCTGTATATTTTACAGCAGACAAAATTTTTCTCTCTTTATTGCCTCTGAAAATATCTGCAAATAATTTCTTTCAATATTAATATTACTAGGGAAATAGCACAATGTGGTGGTGAAATTTGTAGCATGATTGAGTATGGGAATATACACACTAACTTCACTATTAGGTATATTTACCCAGAACAATTGTTTCAAGGGTGTCCCCATCATCACTAGCTGCTTCAGACTGGCCATCTGGTGGCACGTGGATGAACTTGTTGATCCAAGTTCCCTGGATGCTCACTGAGGTGACAAAGTTTAGCACTTTTTGGCAATTGTTTTGAGTGAATATTTTCTCCAAGATCATGAGTTTTAATGGTTTTTTAACTTGTTTTTGTAATTCTATTCCATCTTTGATTCAATGGCCATCTTTCCAGAATTGGGTTGTTAAAGCTGAATTTGTCAATATACCGTATTTCTTTTCAATTAATATTTTCTCCCCGACCATGAGTTCTAATGGATTTTGAACTTGTTTTAGTAATCCTATTACATGGTTGGGGTCCACAGGGAGGGGTTCTTTCCCCATTACTGTGGAACTTGGTAATTGACAGACTCATAACAGAACTCAACAATGAAGGATACTATACCCAAGGTTATGCGGATGACTTAGTCATTCTGATTCCTGGGAAAGACTACAACATAACTAAGGCTCTTATGCAGACTGCTCTGAGGATAGTAGAAAAATGGTGTAAGGCAGAAGGCCTAAAGGTAAATCCACAAAAAACAACGTTAGTATCTTTTACTAGAAAAAGGGTAAACGCAAAAGACACACCAACTTTATTCGCTGGGAAACTCTCTTTGTAAAGTACAGGTAAAGGTAAAGGTAAAGGTAAAGGTAAAGGTAAAGGTACAGGTAAAGTACCTAGGAGTGACACTAGACAGTAAACTTATCTGGAACCAACATATTGATACCAAACTAAACCAAGCTAAAGTCTGCATGGCAGCATGCAGGAGAAGCTTTGGGAAGACTTGGGGACTGAAACCAAAGGTGGTATTTTGGATATACACAATGGTTATAAGACCCATAATTACATACGCCGCCATTGTGTGGTGGACAAAAGTGGAACAAACCAATGTCAGAACCAAGCTAAACAGTCTTCAGAGGCTGATCTGCCTTGGGATAACGGGGGCAATGGTCAGTACACCAACAAAATCTATGGAGACCATTCTAAACTTGACCCCTTTGGATCTATTCATCCAAGGAGCGGCAGGAATGAGTGCCTATAGATTAAAAAATACAGAACATTGTAGCCCCAATCATATAAAGAAAGGGCATACAGGAATATCTGGAAAAATAAAGAATAAAACACTAATAATGCCGACAGACATCATGGTGAAACAATACTCCTTTGCAAAACCCTTTGAAGTCATAATCAGGACAAGGAAGGAATGGAATGCTAAGGAGCAGGGAAATGAAAATGGAGATTTAGTGTGGTACACTGATGGATCCAAAACAAAAAATGGCACAGGAGCTGGAATACATGGCATTAGACCAAAAGCAAATTATAAGATAAGCCTTGGCAAACTTGCCACAGTATTTCAAGCAGAAGTATATGCCATAATCTACTGCCTAATAGAGAATATGAGGAGAAAGTATAGGGGAAAAAGAGTCCTCATATTCAGTGATAGTCAGGCAGCCTTAAAATCAATAAACTCAACCAGCGTTAAATCGAAGCTGGTGTGGAATTGTATACAACAACTCTGTAAACTGGCAGAACATAATACAGTTAAACTCATATGGGTTCCAGGACACAGAGGTGTAGTAGGAAATGAAAAAGCAGACCAACTAGCAAAAATGGGAGCAACGGAACCTTTCTATGGTCCAGAACCTTCTCTTGGCATCACAATAAAGACCATGAGAAGTGCAGTAAACAACTGGATACAGGACAAGACAATGAAATCTTGGGAAATGGTTCCAGGTCTTGAATTTTCTAAGAAGATGATACCAAAGCCTTCTAAGAAACTTGCCAACAACTTGTTGAAACTAACAAGAGAACAAACCAGAATAACTGTAGGGTTATTAACTGGACATTGTCATCTTAGGAAGCATTTAAACAAAATGGGAATCTATAAAGAAGAACCAATTTGTAAGAAATGTGGCATGGAAGAAGAAACAGCAGACCACATTATATTCGAGTGTGAAGCTCTTGCAAACACTCGGTACTTTCTCCTCAGCCCCCCGGGATCCGAGCTGGAAGCTATTCATAATGATCCCATTAGAACTTTGATAGGCCTGGCAAGGAAAACAAAGGTTTTTGATGAGATCTGATCTGAACTTAGGGGTAGGCTATGCGTAATATGCCAGCAAAAGGCAGGCATCCACGCTATGGACAGAAGGGCCACCCCAATTAAGGGAAAAGGGAGAAAAAAAAAACATTGTTGGGGATGAAATAGAATTACTAAAACAAGTTCAAAAAACCATTAAAATTCATGGTCTGGGAGAAAATATTCACTCAAAATAACCAACAAAAATTGCTAAATTTTGACATCTCAGTGGGCATCCAAGGAACTTTTTATGAAGTTCATCCACCTGCCACCAAATGGCCAGTCGGAATCAGCTGATGTAGGGGATACCCATTGAAACAAATTTTCTCGGTAATTATACCTAATAGTGTATATATTTCCGTAGTCAATCTTCCTACAAATTTCTTTCAAGTTACAAAACTGACACAAGGAAATTATCTGAAAGAGAATCTCTTTTGGAAGATTAACTTTCAAATTACAAAAATGAAGTCGCAGGGAAATGATCTGAAAGAGAAACTCTTTTTGAAGGTTGTGTTATACACCCAACACATACCTCAAACAGCAACAGTGGTTTCTCTTCATCATCCTTGTAATACTCAATATTACACGTCACCAAACCCTGTGGGAAGCCTCGCAAAGTAACATGAGTCCCTCTATCTGCAGTCAGCAGCACGATGAAGCTGCCAGCAAAGTCAAACACTGACTGTCTCTTCAAGCCTGGCACGAAGTTTGCTAATACGGATTCCATCTCATCCTGAACTCCTCTACTTTCCTCTGTAAGCAAGATGTCAAATCAACAGTTTCAGTGCCAAAGATTTCTCCTACAATTCTATCCTTAACATTTTCACTTCCATGGGACAGCCACCAACTTTGGGGTGGTAAGGTACTTTCTGCCACCCAACATTTAAGATTTTATCAAATAAGGCACATGTATAACTAATAAAAATCCAATTTTTGCCCTCCTCCCAATAATATTTTCATGTTTGCGCACCTTTCCACGGACATGGTAACTTGTGTAACTGTTCTCACGTTCTAGGTCCTACAGGGAACGTAACTCACTTAAGGGCAGAATCAACATTTTGCCACTTTAAGAATGGAAATGTTCAGAAATATAAATATTTTTAGTTTTCAAGAGTTTAAATTGTGAAACTACCACCTAATTAATCAAGACAGAACAAATTTCTCATGGATCCTGGAACCAGTTAAAAAAAAAAAAGCCAGACAAGTATGATCTTCTGTGTCTGTTGTAGTCTTGTGGTTTTATTGATGAAGTAGTTCATTGCTGAACTGCTTTCGCTGGACCAAAATATTTAAGATATGGCTTATTATCCTTAACTAGGGAAAATTTTAGGTACCAATTCAAATTTTCTAGGTGCACTGGAGACCTGGCACACGGTATTCATTGTGCTCTGAAGTACATACTTTTATAATGTAAATAGGCTTATTTCAGTTATTTTTGTAATGCAAGAAACCTTATGTCAGAAAAAAAATTATATTTCACTTGTGATATTCTTACATTAATTAAAATAATGATATGCGAAGATACACATATAATGGACATATTCATAAATATCCACCACACACACAGTATTTAGGCCTATAATTATGTTCTTGTTAATATGAAGTGAAGTGAAATTGGGTGTACCAAAATCAGAACTTTATAACTCTCACCCAAATTGTCCAAAACCATTAAGGGAAAGACTTCTGGATAATACCTCAAAATTCAACCATCGAGAAAGCTAATATCCTCTCAAGGTGACTCCACCCCTCCCTCCTTGGGAGGCTTTTATCCCTTCTATTAATATGAAGATTACACGAATTCCTTACCCTATAACTATGCCTAAATCAGAGTTACAGCCTATGATCTCATCACTCCTTGAAAAGTATAAAAATTTCTCAAAGTACATATACTGATGGCTCAAAAGACTCAAGATTAGGATGTGCCATGTCATTTCCTCAAGTGTTCACTCGAACTATCGCTTTCCGGATTACTTCATCTTTTCATGTGAAGACTGGGCTATCCTCAAAGCAATTGAATTAAGCACTTTGAGAAATAACTGCCCACAAATTATCTTCTCAGATTCTATGTCAGCTCTCGGTGCTATTGAAAATAGATCTAAGGAACCCATTCATCCAAATAATTCAAGAACACTCAAAAAATGGTACCCAAATCACATTAGCATGGCTTCCCGCACATAAAGGCATTTCTGGTAATGAAAATGCAGATACAGCAGCTAAATCTGCTACGGAGTTCTCACACATTGAAAACTGTTTGAATGGTACATTGGAAGACACCAAAACGTTGATCAGATCTGATATTTGCCATTGGATGTGTGTTCTCAATGGAGAAACCTCCCGTGGTCTGCCTTGTCTTCTGAATCAGTTGAGGAATTTGATGTCGTACTGGCATGTTGTCATGATAGCTCAATGGTAGAGCATCGGCGCGTTAAGCCGAAGATCCGTGCTCAAATCCCAGTTATGACATAAAATTTTTCAAGCTGATTCTTACTTGTATGTTTTATGATGATTTTTAACGGTGTTTGTTACATTTGAGTCAATACAATTTCTTTTAATTTCTTCAGAATGATTTTAATTTTGAAGCCCTTAATCTCGATTTTGGAAACTCGGTGCCCTCATGGTTCATATTAATCAAATTTCCAGGACTCTACTGCAATATCTTATTTCTTTGATTGTCTTTATTTATACCGTACATAAGTGGAGATGTTACATTTTTCTAGTGTTATCTTACATCATGAAAGAAAATTAAAACATGACAGTTTTTGACTACCTACAAGCAAAGCATAGCCCTTTCCTGATATAAAATCTTAAAGTACCCTGTAAGGAAGAGAAGAAAGGTGCAATTTTCCTCCAGTACACTATTATACAATTTATAGAATTAGATGCTATCTACCTTTTACATTAGCCTACTTTTGGAATGAAAGTGTTCCTGATTTTTCACCTTATAACTTCTGCAGATTGGTGTACTGAAGGAACGTACGATAACCAATAAGCAGTAATTGTGTAAATGCTGTCCACAATTACCAGATGTATACGTGGAACAGTCTACAAAAGGAGCTATATCATGCTTGAGACTAGCGAGGCCTCATATTTTGCTTGCTCCTAGGATTGTTTAGGAAGTCATCCATCCTGTCCTAGCTTATGCTAATCATTTCATTTTTTTAAATTAATAAACATTATCAGTTCTTACTGTAAAAATTAGGTCACAAGAAATTGAATAGTATAAGATTTTATTTACCTGCATTGGTAAGTTTCGTTGATGTCACAGAGAAATCCAAAAGAATAGTGTTCACAGCCATCTTGATCCAGGACTATGTTTTTTGACAAAGAATACAATACACCGCTTATGCAGACTAGCTGGTTCCTGCAAAATAAGTTACATAATTCTACAGGACTATAAAAGTAATTAATGGAAAGTCTCAATAAATTCCAAGCTAGCTTAAAATATAGGACTATTATAACAAAACTATAGTAATCGAATTTACATTTAGATATTGTATTTGTCCACACTTGTTCGTATCCACTTACAGAGAATAAAAATCACTTTGTGAAACATACTAGGCTATTTCATTTGCATGCTACAGCTGTCAGCAATTCCATTTACCTTTATAGCAGAATACAAGTACACAGGATAAAATACAGAGTAAAAACAGAACATGCAATTTTACAACTCTTTGAAGAAGTGTTGTGCTATACTGGACTGAATCTAATAGAATCTTTACATGACTTGCAACCATAAATAATGGTGCGTTTGTGATAAGATAAGGTTTAGTAGTCATTAGTGTGTGCATTAAGGCCTACATCAAACAGGTTATAATGAGCTCAAACACCAAGCACAACAATGTGTTCCAGTTAATTTAACTCCAATATATTCTTAACTACTTAGGGCTGTGTTCGCCAACATGGATAAAATTTCTCGGTTTTGTGGGTAATAAAAACTACGGTTAATCCATATCTCAAATAGTAAACCTTTGGGTTTCACCACATAGTTTGTCACATTGGTTTTTAAAAGCTTAGTTTTTGTCTATTACTTGTCTGACCCTCACAAGAGAAACCAACGCCATCTGGCGGGTGTTGTGCGAAACTTCGGGGGATAAATTGACTATTGGCTGCACCCAGGCACTAAATGTACACGTTGCCATAGGAACAGGAAAGTTTTCCCACAGGCTGTCTCTCGCTAGTAACTTAGTATTAGCGAACTTTAATACCTTAGTTTTTTAAGGGTACATAATGCTGGAAGATCATGTTTTAGTTTTAATTTTGTTCTTGTTTTTATCTTTAGTTTTAATTAGTTTAATAATTTGACAATGTCTATGACAATTACGTTTCAGAAGGCAAATAAAGAAAATTGAAATTGAAATTGAAATAGTCACTAGATGTCTCACTGTTTGTGGGGGCGTGGCACAGAGCAAATAATATAGTTTTCCCCTTGAATCTTGTGCAGAAATTAATGTCGTCATAGCTGTCCAAGTACACTCCTTTATCCATCTAAGGTGCCTTATTCTGAGTTCTGCTTTATATTCCTCGTCACTGTCATCATCTCTCATGTTGATCAGATGTTCCAATCTTGATGTCACAATTACCTTGGTTTATCCTGTTTTGCTGGGCGATATTTCACCGGTAAAGCATTAGCTTGTATATTATCGAAAAACCAAGTTACTGTAGCTGGTGAAACGCACAATATCGCAGCTTTTCAGTCTAAAAACCAGGATCAGATTATTGGCGTTGGTGAACACAGCCCTTATTCCTAATATAAATACATAAATATTTTTGTGTGGCAAGAATACTACAGGCTGTGCTGTACTACAGCAGTGGCTCCAATATGGGCCCATGGGGCTCAAGCCCACCCAATAATTTACTGTGTATTATCGTAAATACTTATTATTATTAAATAGGCTACTGTGTTTCATTCCTAATTGGTATAAAAAAAAAAGATTATTGTTAACAAACATAACATGATCTCCCTTCGTTTGAATTAATTCACGATTGCGACTGTTTGAAATTGTTCCTGAATTATTTAAATTTATATGCCAAATTTACAATTTACACAGCATTTGCTGAAATATCTTTCTCTGCTTGAAGAGGACTGGAAACAGTTTTCGTTCGACATATCTCAAAAATACTGACTGGGAGTCCCAAAGGGAAAAGACTACCTGGAAGACCTAGACATAGGTTGGAGGTCAATACTGGAAGCCAGGCCTGATTAAGCTGTAGACTGCCATCCCTATTTAAGTTTCGGTCATGGATCTGAATTTTCAAGGCCTCTACAACAATATGGCCACAGTACTGTTCTCCAAAGCAAAGAACTTCCCTGTGAGGATTGCAAGGAATATGACCATTGCGCGCACAAGCATGCCGGCAACCAATAAGAATCTGCCTAGCCACCTGTGATGGTATCCCTCACCTCCTCCTTCTCCACCGGAGCAATATATCGCCTCTTGCCCCTCTAATCAGCAGTGCACCCCGCAGGTAAGTACTCTGCTTTGGACTACAGTAGTTTATCTGGCTCTCTAGGATCTTTTTTTGAATTTATGGGCAGTGTCCAATTTAATCAGACCTTGACCATGGGGAGGCAGAGATACTACTAGCCATATTATAGCAGAAGTTGGAAATTCATTTCCAAGGCCAAAATTTCAATGCAGATGGCAGCCTACAGCTTAAACAAACCTGGCAGCCAGTACTGGTCTCTCTCTCGCTCCCAAATAGGGCATTGGCCACCAAACGGACCGTTTACACATCACATCACTAGGCTATTCCTTTTCAGTTTTCCTTCCCAACCAGAGTTCTCAATCTATCTCTTCTACTTCCCGGCCTTCCTATTCAACCCCACTACACCTAGCCTTTTCATCCTCTTTTCTACCTCAAATAGACCTTTTCCAAATGAAGGGTCCATGGAAAGAACATGCTAAGTCACTTTTTATCGTTTTTTTTTTGTTTTTGACATCATCTGTTAGCTTATAAAGTAAATTATCTTTGTAGCACTTCAGAAAGGGAAAGAACCAGCTGAGTCACAATGGCAAAAGATAGCTTCAGGTTGCCCCGGTTGCTCCCACCAGCTTTCCAGTGCACTGCCATAGTGGTGGCCCACTTCTTCTACTTCTCATTGCCTTCAGTCTTCACCCTAGCAGAGTTAACTTAATGCCGGCAATGCACCTCACTGTTGTATCCTTGTACCGAATCATATGTGACAATAACTACAATATGAAAATGACCCTTGTACCAAATCATATTCATAAATCAATTACTGTAACAAAAAATTACCCTTGTACCAGATCATATGCACTAATTGCCGGTACATACAATACAAAAATAACCTTACTACCAAATCATAAACCTCTCTAAACTTAAATAGATGAATTCTCAATTCACAGCTCACGGATCACTCGATGGCATAATGGTTAAGGTTCTCTTGACCGGAGCCGCTACTTCTCTATCATGTACCTCCTCAATTTGAATCACGAGGCTGAGTGCACCCCTACCAGATCTCCCTACCTCAGAAAAATCCGAGGAGGTACCGAGAATCGAACCCAGGCCGACGGATCTGTATTCAGCGACGCTAACCACAAGACCACGCCGGCGGACCTCTCAGAAAATAAGCACAACAAAATTCCCATAGGTAACAGAAACCTCCACTCGGAGGCCCTACACCCCAATATTAGGAGAGACAAACAAAAAAGAGAGAGTACATGCCTCAAATCAAACATTACCGGTATCGATGATAATTTTATTCTGATTAACTTAAAACCCAGGCCTATAATAAAAATAAACATTTTTGCTACATTGTAAATAGCCTATCTGTAGCAAGAATGATAGAGATCTAGAGGAATATTTGGAATGACACTGGGTACATCCTGTGGGAGCCTGGTGGTCTAGACATCAATGTACAAGATTGAAAACCCAAGTTCGATTCCCCCAGAACAAATTTTCCTCCATAGAATTCAATAATAATGGGGTCCCAGAGATTTTACATTTATAAACATTAAAAAATAATCCAGTCTTATTTAATATGACTTCAAGTTAACGTCCAACCCCTCACTCCACTGGCAGAACTCTCAGCTATGCCAGAATAGGAAAGTAGATTTCTGATGTGCAAACTACTTCAAAGCCTGTAAAGACCTTTCCACTTGCAAGGTGATAATTTCTAAGACTATGTTGCTTTTTACTAACCCCCTCAGTACCGGTACTTTAAGACTATGTCCACATATTGCTCAAGATGGACTCAAACAAGCGACTACTGCTATGTGACAGCTCTTTTGAGAGCCAACAGGGACCCTACAGGAAGTGATGTGTCAAATATAACCTCTCCTTCCCAAATCAACCTCTGCCTTCACATGGCGGGTCCTGAGTAATGCTAAAGAGGCTCTGGTGACATGTTAATTACAATTATTACAGCAAGCTGCCAGTATAAAAACAGCAAGCTGCATTACCGGCGTCGAGTAGCAGCCGGCATGCGGTGCGGGGATAGCGGGGAAGATGCGGGATAGTGGCTAGGCGGTGAAGGCATGAGGGGTAGTGAAGAGAAGGCGTAAGGGGTAGCAAGCAGGCGGGGAAGTGGCCGTGCGCCGGTGGAAAGGGGAGCAGCGTGGGGCACAAAGTTCCATTATTCCATAAAATCTACCCAAATTGTAATTATTAAAAAGGGAAGAACTTTTAGCAACAAATTTGAGGCTAAAAGTAATTCTGGATTCTCACCACACATTGATTAAAATTACAAAATAAGGTAAATTTATATTGTAAACCCGAAAGTGTTGGTTTTAATTATTTACGAAAACTCACACGCAAATTAAAGCGTTATTACTGTAAAATATTACGAAATTCAAGACAGGTAGTCCTGACTGAACCGCATGGCTATGTCGAACCCCTCAGCACCTTTACACCTACTAACAGTAGATACATTTTTTAAAATAAGATCAATTTATGTTAAACCTACATAATTAATTGTAGACAGATTCTGGTTTTAATAATTATCCTGGGATATTCGTAAAACTGAAATATTCGATTTATTTTTTATATCAATACACCTCCCAAGGATTTAAAGGGGTGCACAAAACGATTGGAGGTACAAGCTTCATTATAGCTAGACAATATAGTGACATAACTTAAAAAGTATATTTACTCTTGTAAAACTGGTTAAAGAAAAACGACAACGATGCCCCCAAATACCAAAATGCATGCAATATAAAACAAAATAGAATAATACTTTACATTAAAAATTGATCTGCAAAAGCACCGGTATAAGCGATGTTCTTTTTCCCCAAGCACACAAGTCACTACCCACAAGGAGGAAGAGACTTTGTCAGCGACGGTAACGCACTGTAGAATGAAGAATGTAGATGAGCTCGGCTCTAGGGCAATATGAAAAGCAGTGCTCTTGCAGTTGCTGAATCCAAGAACTCGTTACATCCGGTAAAAACCAGTGTAATAAACCTGATAGAGAGAAATTCGCGGGTTTTCCTAGCCCGCTCAATTCAAAATGCTTTTACGAAAAAACTACCTACAGTCTTAATTAAGCACGATTCCAGTATGCCACAAGCTTGAGGATCATATGGATGAACAAAAAAAAGTCAGAATAGATGCAAAAACGAAATGAAAAAGTAACAAATAAACAAACAAAAATAAAGAAATTAAGAAAATGCTCACTAGTCAATGTAACTATTAATAAACAAAAAAATGCTGACATTAGCTGAGAAGCTAAGTTAAGATTAAAGCCAGTTTTGGCACTGAACCATGGTACCTCAGCCTATTAACGACTTCTCTACCAAATTTTAAAATACATTATCAATTGACATGCTTGCTGAAAATGATCACTTCTGGGATTTGTCACCTACGGCTTCACACTCGGTATACTGACATAGGTGATTTCCAGCCTCTATGTAATGACTGTAAACTTTTACAGACAATTTTGAAAATCACATGCACCAACATTAATAAGGCACTGCAGTAGAACCACAAAAGTCTGACTTCTGATGGTTCGACTTCCTGCTTAGTCCAACCATACAGTCATCAACACATCTTCCAGGCTGTGAGTCGTGGTCCAAGATTATAAATCTTGCCTGACGTTTTGCCCCCACTGTGGGGAACTTCTTCAATGGCTACTATCCTGTTTCTTCTGCATATTAGCTCATCAGAACCTAGCACTGACTGATGATTTAATTCGCAGAAGAAACAGGATAGTAGCCATTGAAGAAGTTTCCCACAAAGGGGGCGAAACATCTGGCAAGATTTAAAGCCTTGGACCATGGCCCATAGCCTGGAAATTATTTAACTGTCAAGCCTCAGGTTAGAAAGCTATCTGGATTGTTTTGTGATAATACTGAGTGTTTACAAACAGTTTATGGTTGTGTGTTGATTGATGTCTATGTGTTTTTAAAAAAATAGTTGTCAGTGCCGTTTACAATTATGTACAATTATTAGGTATGTTTACTTCATAATTTGTAATACAATACTGTCAACAAAATTTTCAATTATGTATGTTTTTACATAAATAAAAGTGTTGCCTTGAAAATCCTACCGTTTTGTGCTCTAACCATGCTCCCTGTCTAGGAGTTGGGGTTCTACAGTGCACCAGGGAACTTTCCCTGCAGTGGCTACATAATGGCGAGGGTGCTAGCTACAGCAGTTATGTTGGCAGGAGAATGCAGGCAAGCAGGCAAGCAGGCATTATTGGCACTTTTATTAATGGGTGCTTTGTCTTGCACCCATCAGTGCATGTTACTAATCGGTGCATATTGCATTGTGAAAGCATTTAGACGGTTTGTTTTCATAAAAGCTCATGCTCCCAACATAACTGCTGTTGCTAGCACCCTCTCCAGCGTGTAGCCGCTATGGAGAAAGTTCCCTGGCCCACTTTGCTAGCAATTGGTTTCCCAAATCAGCAGTCAATTATTTTCCGCTGGTTGTGAAATTGAACGCATAATTTCTTTTCCATGTCTTTTGCTATCAAATTATCCAGTCCATTTGTAAATGCACGGGAAGAAACAAAATAAGTGAAACCAGTGAAGACAATACAAGTCCAGAAAAAGCAATTGCAGGAAATCTTATATATCAGTGACAAAATTGTAGCTATTGCAGCAGTGTGATTCTTTGTACCATTGACTAATGCATGTACGAAAAACCACCAATTAAATATTCAAATATTCCATTGCATAAAACCTCAGAGCCGTGAGGTTGTGATTCAGGAAGATTTTTATCAGTTGTTTTCTAATCCCTTAGCTTTTATGCAATATCCAGAATGTGCATTTGCTGAGCCAGGATAGTTCCTGAAATGTCAGTTCCATGCAAGTTGGGACTTTATTACTTTTCCCATAAACTTCTCCCATGGTTAAATTTCCAGTTAATTTAAAGAATTCTAGTATAGGAACTTATCTAAAAATTACTAAAAAATACAGTCATGTTCTTTGTAGATTTGACAGTCTGTAACTATTAACCGGCTACCAATGGACTGTTCAAGTTTAAGGCTGTTAAGCCTATTTTAATGACGGTTTAAATGTTGATTCACTAAAAAATTTTCTTAACTAGCTTTTAAATCAAGTTTACAGTCATTAATTCCTTAACAACCTCAGTGCACCCAGGCTCAATTAATTTCTGAGTAGCTTGTAATTAGTGGCATCAGGAAACCAAATCTTAGAAACTCATTTATAATTAAATGACCCCAAATCATGTTATATGATGAAACGAAGCGGAGGAATACCAAGATGAAGTTCAAGCCCAGACAATCTGAAAATTATTGGCATTCATTTGGGGGATAAACCTTCCAGGATAAATTTTCCTGCATTGATTCAAGTTATGTTATGAAGACTGCCCGCATGGTTAGCATCGCTGGCTACAGATTTGTAGGCCCAGGTTCGATTCCCGGTACCTCCAATTTTTCTGAACAGGATGCACTTAGCCTCGTGATACAAATTGAGGAGTAATTTGATGAAAAAGTAGCGGCTATGGTCATGGAAATCATCATTCACAGCCATGGGTGTCGGCATGCTGACCACACGCCTCCCCCAATCCTGCTATCTGCCTTTGGTAGATGATGCAACGGTCAGGTGGAAGGCCAAGTCTCTTCAGGGATGTAGTGCTACAGAGTTTTTTATTTTTATATCATCAAGGTGTCAGGATTGTAAACCATAACCCCCCAAAAAATCACTATGACAAAATGAAAGGGGAATACTTTTAAAGGGTATTTGCAAGTTCCAAAAGTTCTAAAAATTCAAAATGCCATCAATTTAATATATTTGTTACAGTATAGCCTAAAATAATACGTAACAAGAGAGTTATTTATCTGCAAAGTAGTAATGCTAATTTTCATCAAAACTACAGTTGCTTTTTTGTTCTGTCCATTTTGTGGCACACAAACTAAAATGCCAAAATATTAAAACTATTTTACTACCACATTGATTTTTATTTTTTTAAACAGTAGGCATTTGTTTATTAGTGCTTTTCACTTCCTTCACAAAATACGTAAACATGCATGGTCTGTGTTATTAAGTATATTTCCAACTAAGTGAAAGTTAATGACTACTGTATTCAACTGCCCTGCTTGAATTAACCACATGAATGAATTAAAATTAATGAATGTGGTTTCACTACTACATAATTATTGGGATCGGCATTTGCCTTTGAAGCAATTATAGGATGAAGATTGCCATTGGATGTTACATTTATAATCAGTTAGGGAAACCATAAGATAGTCATTATTTAAAATTATACCATAATGACTATTGCATCATGGCAGCAGAAAACAAATAAGACGTTTTTGCAAACAGACGACAATACAAACACATTTTTATACTAAACACAATGCTCTGTACAATATCATCTGGTCCTCTTTAACTTGTTTGCTAGAAGGAATCTCCCAAATGGTACGAACCTTTATATCTTGTTTCTCAAGTCCTGCCCATGAAAGTCTTCCTAGTTTCATGTATTTTGTTATAAATGATCATCTTATCAATTACGTCTAGAATAATATGCAGCAATATTTATAAGGTCGCTCACCTTGTACAGCTAAGTTTCCACTTTCAGGTATCCTTAATTTGGGAAGTCAAGAACACTTCTCTGGAAAATTCAAAATACATCTGTTACTAATTTGCTGGTCTATAGCCCTTTTGTCATGCTTATCAGTGAACAAACAAATGGTTTCATCATAGTAAATAAACTTTAGGTAAGAACAGTTGAATTGTTACTTAGAAGAATGCACTTTAGTGCAAGTAAACTTACAGTTTGAAAATATAAATGAATATAATCTCTCAGTATTCAAGGATTCCCAAGAGATAAAGTTTACTAGTTTCATGTATATGAGGCCTGTCGAGCAGTACTCCGAAGGTCTGAAGTCATTCTCCTACTTCCCCTCGTGACCTCCAAAGCATATCAATTGGTTCAGTTTTGCAACTGTGATGTCATTTCCATCCCTTCGTGACCTCGTAAACTTTTTCACAAACATTGCAATTGAACAAACAAAAAGGAATATTGAAATTAGATTCAAAGAACATTTTAGGAACATTAAATTCAGACAGACAGACAAATGTGCAATAGCAGAACGTTTTTCGGGAGAGGGACATGAAATAGAACAGGATGAATAACTATTAAAACCAGTAGTAAGACCGCAAGAATTAACAGCCTGGGGAAAAAAAATTATCCAAAAAAGCAAACACACATAACGGAATTTTGAAATACCAGCAGAGGACACTCTAATCAGAAGATACATTCACCCACCACTAGATGGCATCCAGGAGTCCAGATTGGTTGTTTAGTTGAGCAGCCGTGCCAACAAAAATTTCAGATGTAGCTGAGGATGATCACAATGTTGATAGAAACTATGTAGTCCTAAGGTAATAACTGTAAAAGTGAAGTTTTAGTGTGTTACAAACCATAATATATGAGAGAGTTTATAAACATATATTTTTTTTTTTACTTTCTGTGCACCTTAAGAAATCAAATTATTTACTATTATACAAAAAATTACAGCTTAAACCTTACCAGGAATGCATAAACTATTTTCATGCAGCCATTCGGATGGGACTGACACCAGACAAATAATAAAGCTGAAAAAGGCACAAGTTACAGCTAACAGTCCCTGATTTAAGTATGTAACTGATCACATTCTCAATTTTCCTCCAGACCCCTACAGACCTAGTGTAGATACTAGCGTGTCTATGTGGTGAGGTTGCATCTAACTCTGATTCTAATTTTAAGTTAGAAATCAAAGATGCTCAATTCTCTCCATACCCCCTTGATGATGTTCAATTGATACTTAATCTTACAGTAGGGACTCCAATGCTTCCTTAACTTATGAATTATGATGTAAAGCTGTTATCTGATCAGCCACTCATCACACTTCCAGAATGGTCCTTGTGACTGAATTATTTTATGTGGATACCTAATATGGGTAACCAAAATTTTTCTACTTTCCAGACTTCTTTTCTATTGAGTTGTTTGGGTGCTTGCTATTTTAACTGCATCATAATGCAGCCTGACATCACACAATAAGTTTGTTGTGAGGTAAGTTACTAATATTTAAGCTATTAAGTTAAATAATAAGCTACTAGAATGTCTACTAGAACATCTTTAACAACATATCAATATCACTCTCATTGCAGTAAATATTTAAACATAACATGTCAATAACATATGAAGATAATACAATCACTGAGAGGTTGCCAATATTATAAAACATAACATTTTAGAAGGAAGAGAAATTACTTCTGACTGAAAAAGATCATAAGTACCATGGATTTAATGAGAATATTAGAGGAGAAAAATTCCTCCGACACTGGGACTTGAACCCAGGACCTTTGGCCACTCGCGCCAATGCTCTACCAACTGAGCTAAGCCAGAGCTCAATTCACAGCGCCAGATGGAACCTCTCTCCTACAACTGATTGCCCTAATGGTCTACCTCACAGACAGACAAGTTACGTCACATGCAGTACTGTGGCGCGAATAGCCAAAGGTCCTGGGTTCAAGTCCCAGTGTCGGAGGAATTTTTCTCCTATAATATTCTCATGTAATGTCCAACAGAGACAATAATCTGTGGTTCATGAAAGCTTACATATGGCTTTAATGCCCTCAGAAAATTTTTGACTCTAGTTAGACTCCAGCTGATCCAACATGAATATCTGCAACCAATATTTTAGTCCTACCAAACATGAAGTTCATGAAGATGGTTTGGTTACGAACCACAGCTCAGTAAATTATGGAAATCCTGTTTCAGCAATCATGACATGTTATAAAATATGGACATGTGCTATTGTTTTAGCAATTTGCCCTTCTGTGTCTGATGAACCATCCCATTTTTCCACATTGTACAGTAAAGCTAAGGGCTTTAAGTGTGTATGGGTGAAAAGGGAAGGTTAACTATTAATTCTGAAACTATGGAGCATCATCATTTACTATAAATTGAATGATATTCTTCTGTTATTGTTATTATTATTATTGCATCAGAACCCATACTTCATTGCAGTCCTTACGAAGAAAATGAGTTCTCACTGAGTACATTACAATGCACGAGAAACACATGTGATATGATTTTGAACAAGATGATAAAAAATAAAACCTTTGTGAAACTTTACACAGTGAAGCAACTAATATAAATTTAATTTACTATATGAGTTGTTTGAACACTCTGTCTGAAAATGGGGAGGCTCCATGAAACGCGTCATACTAAAATATGGTAAGTGAAGCAAATAAAGTGTTTATTTTAACTCATATAGCAAATTAAATTTATTAAGCTGATAAACGCTGTGAATTGCTATTTTGTTGTACTGAAGATTCAACAACATTGTACACAAAATTGTTACACAACAATGCTTTAATCATAATGGTAACTTTCCAAGCACCACTGTTCAAATAACTGTAATCTCTCCAAGCTAGAGGAATAACAAAGTTGTCTGTGTAAGAGTGAAAGATGGGAAATAAAGAAAGTACTGTATTCCATTGCCACACCAATCTCCATTTTCATCATTCTTATAGGAAAGGTACCTATCCCTCCCTCTTTTCCAATGGAAAAAGGGGAAGATAGGTAAAAGCTATGCATAAGTAATATTGGATATGCACCCTCCCTTCAGCATGGCTTGCCGGTCTACTGCACGACCCTGATCTAGATATTGGGTTATTAGTTTGTGCATCGTGCTCCAGAATGGACACCTAAGTTGGTTGCAGCTTACAATTAGCTGTATGAACAGAAAGAATTTTCAACCAGAATATGAAGTACAATTTACATAACTATTATAATTTTATTCCCATTTCATTTCATGATTACTTAATAGCACACATATCTCTGTGCAATTACTTATTTATTGTATATAACAACTTTCTACAATTGTTTTTTTTTTAAACTATACAGTAACTAATAATCCTAAAGAATGCATGTAAAATTCTGGTGGTAAAATATCTTTCCAATCATCATAAGCCAATCAAATACATCTTAAAAGTTCATTCAGATTTACATGTCTTTACTATATGATTATAATATATTACAAAATTATAACCCCATAACAACAGAGTAAAACCTCTGTAAAGGTTTTACTTTGCCCCTTAGGTGATACAATGAACATCCCTCACACGCTTACACACACGCGAGTCACCAGATCGCTCACACACGGGAAAGTAGTTTATCATTACTACACCTCGGGTAGTAGGCCAACTATAACCACTGACTTTAATTCGATATATACTTGCTTTAGGAATAAATAAATATATGTATAGTGCATGCTCAGTATGTAACAGCAATGATATCTTCCAACAACAATTGCAAAGGTTTATACAGCTTCGAACACAGCCATCTTTATGGCAAACATTCTATAAGTTCATTCACCTCAAGAAAATCATGACAAAAATTGTCTGGAATAATTAAAAAACTGTATGTTTTTCTGTTATTTATGCTATTGAACGAACTTCTTCTTTTCACTCACTAAGAAGTATGTTGCTAGCTTGGATTTTTTATGCAGCAACTAGTCTACAGATAGTGCGTATGTATGTTTATATATATATATACATATATATTATAAATTTACTTTCAGAAACATTTATCACCATATGATGTATTATCACTTAACGTTCGTTTTCAGATGTTGTAAGAATTCATAATAAGACAGTGCCGATTCTGAACGATCCTCTATCAACCGCTCAATAAACTTGGCTCTGAAGTGGCTGTCGTCCCTGCAAGTTAAGAGTAGGAATTATATGCAATAAGCAGGTTTATTTTCTCCACCTCTATCCCAAATTCCACGTTAAATATACTCTTTGAGATTTTCTAAGTTCAATTTTCAGAAAAAAATTAATTTGTATTTGAGTGTCTACTATCTCTAAACAGTGTAGCTCAAAAGTGGAAAAAATTGTAGTAATGAATACATCTCAGTAAGCTATTCTTCTAAGCAAGTAACAAGAAGTATGTAGAGAACTTTCCCTTACTTTTACAGCAGACTCCCAATTATCCATGTTTCCATATTAACTGGGACCGACACATGTACGAATAAATTAAAAAAAAAGAAAGGATAATCTTAATGATAGAATTATTACTATTCTACCTCCAGGAAATATTGTTAATGGGCCATGAATATAATTTAATATGATTTTAATAGGCTGTAAATACTACTGAATTTGTCATAATGCTTGTTATACTTGGATTATATATACATATTTTAATCCTTAGCGCGCAGAATACATATAAAACCGGGTGTGAGATTTTGAATTTCTAGCACTTTATGCTGCTACATCATGCATAGAGAAGGATACTGGCTTCTGTGGAAGTCATATATAACATTCTGTGTGTTCTTTTTTAAAGCGAACCTGTAAAGCACTTTACGAGTGCTACAGCATCACTTTACAACCGCTGCAGACAAAAAAGAACAGCAAAGTCAATCAGTTGAGAACTTGCTCAGTGAAACCAGCATTGTGTACTGCCCTCCAACATGGTTAAGACACGTGCAAATAATAGTTATGCCAGGATGGAAACAATAATTATTGTACAATATGATATACAGGTAAAATCACATGGTACTAACTGTGCTGCAGAAGGCATTCGTACTCGGGAATCTGAACAATGATGTTAAAGTCATGAAGGAAATTTCTGATGCACACCTACTCCGCCAAGACAGTTCGTGCAGCAAAACCTTGCAGCACTCATGCGAGATTTCAGATCGCTGCACTGACTGTGAAGCGGATGTAAACCAAAGCTGCAGTAAAAATTAAAAAAGATCACTCTTGACGCAGCCATGGTAAAGTGCTTTAGCTTCGCTTTAAAAAAGAACGCACAGATACCTCTGTACAGTACAAAAAAAATTAAGTGCAGGATATTCAAAATTTGACAAAATAAAATGCAGGAAATTCAAAATCTCGCACCCTGGTATATTCATATTCCGCTCAAAGAGGGCTGAAAAGGGAGGAAGAACATTACATAGATAATCCACAAACCAGACAATTTGCAACCAGATAAACCACCCATGGATAATTAGGAGTTAGCTGTAACATTTTACAAGAAAAATAAGTTTTTCTGACTCCCCCTATATGAGAAAATCATAATTCTAATAAAATATATATATTTTTAATTATTTTCAAGTGTCCTCCTCTAACGAATTTGTAGTATACCTCCGCTTGGTTGTAAGAACTTGCATGCCCAAGGGGGCTTTGGCATAATGTAATTACAATATTTAATGTGGTTCAGTATACTACAAATTTACGAGTAGGTTGTATCTGCTGGATATCACAAAGCAAAATACGAAAATAACACAACAATTCTAACGTAAGCATAACTCATTACAAGAACAGAACTTACCTGATCACTTGGAACATTGTATGGTAGGGTTTCTCAGACTGCAAGTGGTTCACAAATGTTCTCAGCCTTTCAGATTCTGGACTTTCATTTTCTGGGAGTTCAAACTAAACACAAAAAGCAATCAAGATCAGCGTTAAAACATAATTATGTGATTTCTACATTTGCAAGGAAAGGAGCCTTTACACACTTCCCAATTTCACTGACAATTAAATAATTGGCATCTATGTTTTCAAAAACAAAAACAAATTTGTTTTTGGAAACATAGTATAGTGCTTTACTGTTAAGAAGTTCCACGAAGATACTGTTTATTAATTGGCATCTGCTTGATTTAATGTCAGAATGCCAAAAATTGCTGTAATGCAATTCAAAGGGTTCATGAGTATTCCAAACGTTAGTTTGTGGTTGAAAAAGGGGAAAATTTTATTACCTTATATTCAGAGTGCATTTACTGAGAAAAGAAGTCAATTGTGAAAAGGCATGTGGAAAGTTTTAAACATAGATCTTGGAAACAGATCAATTGGATTGGTTCAATTTCAGGTGGTCCTAGCTGCATATGTAGAGTACGATTACTTCCACAACATCTGTGGCCTTGAAGACTTAACCCAGTCAGCGAGCTTCTCATTACAGCTTGCGCAGATTCGCATGTGCGTAGATAGTGAACTACTGTTGAGCACACAGTGAAGATCACGCTTGCAGCACGTTGCCCAACGTAGAAAATACAAGTTGAGTGCAAGGATAATGCCGCAGAGAGACAGAGACAGAGACAGACAACACATTGAGTGGGATAGAAGAGCTGGACCAATCAGGGTGCAGCTACCTCCCCTAGGCAGGAACTCTAGGAACTGTGATACTCGCTCCTAGGGTATGTACGGAAAAATCCAGAGACTTTGTGGAAGTAATCTTACTCTACAAGTACTATGCCTCAAGTATGGTAATGTATGGAAGGTTCAAAGTATAATAATGAAAGAAATGGTCAAAGCATTCACCTAAAACTTGTAATTAATCAACTTCAAGAGTATGGTACACAGACAGAGAGTGACATAGATGCCTAGATTTCATGCTTTATGATTATTCTCTTATTGTAGTGTGTTCATGTATAACTTAACATTATTTTGTAAGACAAAGTCACTTTACTGTCACAAAAAAAAATCATTTAAGCATAATAAAGCATGATTATCAAAAAGATTAAGTACAATTATAAAAGAAATAAAGCATCATGTAAGTGGCTCAGGTAATAAGCTTCAGCAGATCTGTAACAGTTCCCTATATACCGTACTTACTCCAATACCTTATGCCATGTCCCGTAATCTCCCCTCTTTCAAACGAGCCATTGCTGTAGCCGCTGAACCTTTTAGTGTCCGTGAGAGCTGTTTGAAATGGATCTTCCGATTTCCGTTCATGCTAAGTGCGGCCTCCGCGAACTCACCTTGCACAAACCTTATGGAACATCAATTTGTCACTCGAAATGTTCTAAATGGAACCTTTAGAAATGTCAGGAAGCAATAAACAAAGTTCATGAGTAGTGACGTGTCGATCTTGTCACAACAATTCATCGACTTTTGCCACCATCTCATCTGTGACAGCTGTTGTTGGTCTCCCACTTCGCTCTTCATCATGAATATTTGACGGCACTGTTTAAACTCACGAACCCATTTACGTATATTTTTTTGTCCATACATCCCTCTCCATTAACTTCACAAAGCTGTCTGTGAATTTCAGTCGACGAAACTTTTTTGCAGTAAGAAAACATTTGACTTGGCGAGGACAGAAATCGGGAGATCCATTTCAAACAACTCTATCTCGGACACTAAAAGGTTCAGCGGCTGCAGCAATGGATCGTATGAAAGAAGGGAGATTACAGGACATGGCAGTGGCGCCAACTCTCTCGACCGACGTTGTGAGTGTTGGAGACCTTACTTATTGACCAACCCTCAAAGTACAGGAAGTTGAATTAAGAAACAGGTGAGAGAA
Source organism: Ectobius pallidus (assembly GCA_964059195.1). Taxonomy (NCBI): domain Eukaryota; kingdom Metazoa; phylum Arthropoda; class Insecta; order Blattodea; family Ectobiidae; genus Ectobius; species Ectobius pallidus. The sequence continues at coordinate 81,125,671 of CAXKWD010000002.1, read as the reverse complement.
GCCACAAGAAATAACAATCTGGGAATATTAATAAAAGAAAATAAAGGTTAATGAACTTTGAAATTTCAGAAAAAGACATAAAAAATTAGAACACATTTTCTATATTCTTAATATAACAATAACACTCACTACAACAACATTTTTTCTGGGCCAAGCAAAATCGTTCTATAGAGATTTCAGTATTTCATAATTATATGAAAATGTGAAATTTTACATTACCATGCAGTTTATTGCATTATTATGCAACACTTAAACAACTTAATACATCAACTCACCATCTCTTCTGGTATGTGAGAAAAGGCTGGAACTCCCAGTACTGATGAACAGAATTCGCTGCTAATATTGTGCCCTACATACATCATCATGAGATCACCAGTATCCATGAGGAATGCCCCATGTGAGTCCAGTTTCTCAGCTGACAGGTGAAGGCGAGGGGGCTGAGGTATAACATTGCCATCTACGTCTATTTCAGGAATACTCTGCAATACGAATAACACTCATTAGAACAACAAAATCTTAGACAACATGAACGATAATAAAAACCAGAATACCAATAACCTGGAACTTGTAGGTAATAGCATCTATTCTGCAAAGAGGTTAATTCTTGGGGATTATATAACAAGTACTTTGGTCTTTTTTTACAATTTCCCAAGAAAAATGGTAAAATATGATATTGTTCTTCAAAACCTTTACATTTCAGTTACATATAGGCCTATAATAAATATATAACCATCGTATTATATTTAAGTAATACGATGGTTAAGAAACTTATTCAGTAATCTTTAATGTATTAGAAGTACTGTATTAACAATTACAGCAGTTTAATGAAGGGCACTTCCTCAAGGAAACATATTGTGAATAGAGCCCACATATTTGGCACAATAATGATTTCAACAGCTAATTCCAGGGAATACATTTTGCCTAATGTTAGTTCAGAGCTTCAACTAGGCTAAAGTACAATTTTAATTTTAATATATATTATCAAGATACTGAAAGAACATAAAATATTATAAATACCTGATCAGTTAAGTAATGTACAGGATACATGTCAGGGTATATAGCTTGGATAAGATTTGTTAAGGGCAGAGACTTCATCTGGCACATAGCAAAAAGTCGATCATCTAATCGGGTGCTTTGACCTGTTCGGAAAGCGACCTATAACAAAAGTAAAATCCTTAAGAATACAGTATCAAAATTGCTAGGTTCTCCAACACCACATGCAAGGTGATGATCACATTTTTTTTTTTTACTGCTGTAACAGTAGTGCAAGGGGGAACTGCATGTTGGTAAATCATTCCATTACAGTAAAAAAATGTGATCACTATCACCGTCCCTGCAGATGAAACAATTTTTGCCTACTCAGGCTTATATATAACCGTTGCTGGATTTTGTCCTGTAGGAGTTGTTTTACATGCTGTAAATTTAGGCATGGGACGGTCACTATTAGGCGCCACATAACTGCCATAAATCCCCAAATGTCATGAATTTTTTAAATACTGACTTTAGGCACCATCTAAGATTTAATAACTTCCACCAGAGAGCAGCAGCAGAAGAAAGTTACAGTTAAAATCTGAATCAGTCTGCATCTTATGACGTCGGAGACCCCAATGAAAACACTTATGCATGATAATAGTGAAGTAAAATGTGTAAAGAATAAATTGTGTTCTTAACTTAGTCTACAAAAAACAAGTTTATTAGGAAATTAAAGCAAATCAGCACTTATACTGTTGTATACGCTACAGGAAATCTCTTTTCCTTCATATAAGAGGAATGCTTCTATGTTGTTTTACTTCAGACTGTACCAAAAAAGAGCAAATTTTCAAAGATTTCTCCTTCATGTACCACTCTCATCAATACTGAATAAAAGACTTAGAGAATGCATTATTGGACAAAGGAATTGCCAGTTTAAATATCCTAAAAGACAATAAAATCATTTGTAAAGAAAGAGAGAGTATAATCTACTATTTAAAATAATTTTAATGTACATAGTCTTCTATTGGAGTGAGTATTAAGTTTTTCAAGTAAAGAAAGAAAGGAAAAAAATAAATTATACTCACGTATTTCAGCAGAGCTAATATATACAGAGGTAACAACCGTAAATTGCTGGGAGCAAGCAAACTAGAAGAGCTTGGATTTGACTGAACCAATTTGTATGCTGAGAGAACATCAATAGCAACATTGATGAATGCATCCCTGGCATCTGAGAGAGACGACTGGTGTGACCTATCCACAGCTGAAACAGAAGCAATAAAGATACTAAGTACATTAATGATAATTCAAAGAAATATTTGCAGAACTTCAAAAGAGTGAGTAAACAATTTTAAGTGATTAAAAAATATGTATAAGCTTTTAAATCGGTGCTGAAATTGGTCTGGAACAGACTGGAATGGCACGCTCCGGCAAAGTAAGAATCTACTCTTCATTGCTCCGTCACAAATGCAGGGAGGAAAAAAATATACATGAAATCAGCTTATATTTTAGCAACACATTTTTAATAAAGAACCATTATTACGGTCATGATCTCCTGTTCTTGTTGTGCAGTTGCTGTAGATTCAAAGCTTATGTGACCAAGTTGGTTGCTTTGGTTGTTATTGTAATGTAATTTCTATGTGATTCCTTTAAAAAGATAATTTGACTATCATGTTTGATTTCGAACCTCCATATACTGATAAACCCACATTAAGCGATATTTTTCTATGGTCCCAGCAAATTTCTATCTTAATAACGTTACTTGTCCCTTATTACAGCCATTAAGATATTTCATGAACGGGTCATTCCATGTCAAGTGAACCAATTTTTTGTCAATTTTGAACATGACCATCTCCGATTTTAGTCATACTTGGTTGTCATGAAGTACCACCTGAGATATGTTAAAGTGCAAAATATCAGATTTTTATGTGTTGTAGTTTTCCAGTTATACCCTTCTGAAATATGGAAAAAAACCAAATTTTCTGCATAAGTGCAATCACAAAATGACGCATAAATCAAGCTGGAATTGACATAGATGAGTGGGAAAAGTACCAAAATGTAGCTTATATTATGAGCTTTAATTTGATATGTCACACAAGTACTTTCGAAAAAAAAATATTTTCAAGGTTACCCCCAAAAAATTTGAAAACTGAATTTTTCAAAAACCTATATTTTGAAAATTTTGAAAAAAATCTCACAGAAACATACATATTTCAGCATCATGTCCTACAAGTTTTGTTATGGGATCGAAATGGGACCATATTTTTTTACATTTATAACAAATACTATGCACGCTGGGTAAGAATATATGGCACCGTAATCTTGCACTTAATTCTAAAATTTCATTACAATCAAAAAGAAAAACTTACAGAAAACATGTTACCTTCCCTTCTTCAATGACAAAAACGTGAATTTATTGTCTACAGTAATTTTCTAGAGCCATGGTTGCCGCATCCATCTCTTCCTTCGAGAGGTAATAACTACGGCCAGTGGGACATGTAGGTTGCACAAGGGTAAGGATCTGAGAGAGAGGCACAGTCAGTTTATTTGGACAGTCACTTTTGAAAGTAAATGATGGAGAAGGACCTGCAGGGTGCAGAAACATCAGTTCCACTATCTGTGCTGTCTCATTTTTGTCCACAACTACACCAAGCCACCAATGATTGTTGTTCTCACATGTAACATATCCTTTTACTTCTGCTAGCTTCAGCCTCTGTTGCACACGTGGTCCTAACACTGAAAAAGTGGATGACTGTTCACTTCTTGAAAATACCTTTGTCAACAACACTTTATCTGACAATGGGATGAAACTGTGGAACTTCTGTGTGCCTGGTATTGCTTTTGTAGACAGAAATCTGTCTGCAAGTATTTTTTCCTCTTTGTTGTATTGTGCTTCATTGAAGAAGAAGAACTGCATGGAGTCGATGTTTTCCTCACTCCATGTAAACAGCTGTGCTGGTGTCATGATTTGATGCTCGTATGGCCGCTGTAGGCTTGCCTTTCCTGCAAGTCTTTTCACAGTACCACCCAGACCGTCACATACTCCTTTCCCATGGGCTGTTGCATAGAAATGCCACTCTGCCTCAATTCCAAAATCATGAACATGGTGGCATAAGTTTGAAAAGTTTTTTCTGTTTTTAAATTGCGCAGCTGCACCATCTGAGAAGTAGTAAATTTTTTTCAAATCTCTAATTACTTCCAACTTCAAATGAGAGATAAGCCTTTTCTGGAATAAATGAACAGCAGTGGTGTCATGCTGTAGACATTCAGAGATACATACAATACTTTTGTAGTGTATATTATGATCATTGTAGTAGACTGCTATAGGAAAAATAGTTGCTTGATCATTGTTCCAATGAAAAGACTGGGCTTCATCCTGTAGTACAAACGAATAATTTTCTGCAAAGTCCATACATACCACAGCTTCATTTACTCCAATATTCTGCTTCAAGTGATTATAATATTCTGCCTGTCTTCTTGCAATAAAAGAATGTCTCTTCAAAATCAACAACTGTTCACACAAAGTTTCTATAAACTCATCTGCAGTTTTGATGAAGGTTACTAAATTACACTGCTTGTATGTAATGTTGTCCACCAGTTCATTATCTAGCAGCAACTGTAACTCATCTTTCAAATTATCTACACCTGGACATGAAGGACATTCATTAAGGTGGCATGCTGTGCCTGGCTCTTCACACATTAACTTCGCTAAACAGGAATTATAATTACTTATATCTGTGCCATCATTCAGTGTAATTTGTTTGGATTTCAACACTTGTAGCATTAATTTAACATTCTGATGCACTGTACAAACGCATACTGTGTGGGTACCACTTCCTCCAGCCAAGACGCAATGTTTAGGTCGTAAATCAGCAAATTTCGAAAATCCAATCTTATCAGTAGGATTTTTGTTTTTGAACAGCTCGTACACTTCCTTCAAGTTGCCCATCACTAGCCTCTTCTGTACATGAATTCTACTACTGTCACCCGTTTTCACAGAAACAAAATCTTTTTTTCCAGGCATAAGACGGCTGACATCATCACTGTTGTAGAACCCTATTACCTTCTCAATCACAGATTCATTTAAAACCTTTCCTGGTTTAGGATTTGGTGTTGCCAGAATACCCTTCGCTTTCACCAATGCTTTAGCTTTTCTTGCCATTCTGTTGCTAACCTGAAATTCATTTTGTATTTCACTGCATGACCAGCTTTTAGGTAGTACTGTTAAAATTTGCAATTTTTCACTAACACTTATATTTTCTTCTTGAAACTTTTCTTTTAGCTGACAAATGACTTCACATGATTCTGATTTATGGTCAACAGTTTTCTCTGTATTTGTACTTGCTGCTGTTAGTACCTTTTCTGTCAAACATTTTTTTATTTTACTGTATTTTTTATCACAGTATGATTTCATTTGCAACTTCCTCTTAGCAACAGGTGACTCCTCTAGAGAGCTTAGAGACTTATTAAGGTACTCTAAGGTAACATCTAAAGCTACAAATGATTCATCAACATTAGTAGGCCTAATGGTATTGGCTACTGGTACTAAACAGTCATCTGTTGTATCTGTAACCTGTTTCTGCTTTGATAGTTCTTTCCTACAACTGTCACAAATTTTCATACCTACCACAATGGTGTCAAACATGTCACACATCCAGTCAGTAACAGGCCTCACACTTCTTTTCACACCCTGATGTCTGTCTTTCTTGAAAGGGTTGCAGCAGAAAATCTTTGCTGTTTCACTTACTTTTTCAGCCATACTGGGGAAATACACAATGCCTATTTTAATCACTGAACCCACTACTTTACATGCAGCAATACAGTCTTTGTACAGCCTTTGAAGAAAGGAAGCACACTGCATGAGAGTCAAGGCACAACTGAAGCCAGGTCCAACAGGTTACAACTTGCATTCCCTGGCTGACTCACATGCTTGCAGACTGTGTTTACTCATACCCATTTGACCACTTGCACAAGTTGGTATATGCATGTTGGTAAACAACTCCCTGGACAAAGGAATGGATTTTAGAATTAAGTGCAATATTCCTGTGCCATATATTCTTACCCAGCGTGCATAGTATTTGTTATAAATGTAAAAAAATATGATCCCATTTCGATCCCATAACAAAACTTGTAGGACATGATGCTGAAATATGTATGTTTCTATGAGAATTGTTTCAAAATTTTCAAAATATAGGTTTTTGAAAAATTCAGTTTTCAAATTTTTTTTGGGTAACCTTGAAAATATTTTTTTTCGAAAGTAGTCGTGTGACGTATCAAATTAAAGCTCATAATATAAGCTACATTTTGATACTTTTCCCACTCATCTATGTCAATTCCAGCTTGATTTATGCGTCATTTTGTGATTGCACTTATGCAGAAAATTTGGTTTTTTTCCATATTTCAGAAGGGTATAACTGGAAAACTACAACACATAAAAATCTGATATTTTGTACTTCAACATATCTCAGGTGGTACTTCATGACAACCAAGTATGACTAAAATCGGAGGTGGTCACGTTTTTCCATTGGTTCACTTGACATGGAATGACCCGAACACCCTTTTAGATAGACAGATATTTACTGTACTAAGAAAAAATTACAAGAGTCTACTGGATTTGACGCTAGTCATTTTACCAGTAGACATCTTAAACACAATACTACATTTCCGTGGAGAGTATGTAAACTTATACAGCTAAGTTTCTTCTCTGCTTCCTTTTAAGCTATGATCATATGCCTTCTTTCTGTCCACATCCTAACATCATTATATTCTATTACTCTTGCTGTTAAGAAATGCCCTAAATAAATAATCTGTAGTAATGAACTAGACTTCTAAATAAAGCTTACCATAACGTCACTTATTAGACAATTATTCCTATTAGCAACTACTCAAACTTGCTATGCATGATGCATTACATTTAACTCAATGTTTAATTTAGCTACCACATTCTTTTAGTTCCATTTTCACTGATGTGTTCACACTTCCTTAATTTCACTATCTGTCATACAGCCTACTGACACATCCACAGACCCAACACTAGATGTCCTGCTTTTCATAGAATACTCCTTTTTTTAACACCTTATCCTGCAGTCTATTAGGATAGATTTAAGGGAAGTAGGATTTGCGAGGGATGGTTGGATGGAGTTAGCACAGAATAGGGTTGCATGGTGGGTGCAGGAAAACACGACAGTGAACCTCTGGGTTCCATCAATAATATTCCTTTAGCTTGCATAGGAATTGTCTATTGCCATTGACTAAGTAGGTAATCCTGCAGTCCATGAATAGGCTTGGCAATTCATAAATATCCTGCTTTTTAAGAATTGAAATTTTGTATGAAATATGGTTTTACCATTCCTATAAAGTTTTTTATTTATTTATTTATTTATTTTTTATTATATGTAGTAGCTTATGGAGTCCGCCGGCGTGGTCTTGTAGTTAGCGTCGCTGACTACAGATCCGTCGGTCCGGGTTCGATTCCCGGTACCTCCTCGGATTTTTCTGAGGTAGGGAGGTCTGGTAGGGGTGCACTCAGCCTCGTGATTCCAAACTGAGGAGCTACTTCATAGAGAAGTAGCGGCTCCGGTCCAGAAAACCACCATTAACGGCCATGGGTGTCGGCATGCTGACCACATGCCCCCCAATCCTGCCATCTGCCTACGGGAGATGATGCAGCGGTCGGGTGGTAGGCCAAGTCCCTCCAGGGATGTAGCGCCACGGAGTGTGTGTGTGTGTAGTAGCTTATGATTGAAAGAAAATTAAAACTAACTTCCATAATGGCAACTATATTTCATTACCAGAATTTGAGCTTCCTGCTTGTTACTAACCCAAAGAAAACTTATTCTAATAATGACATCTACTAAACCACCACTTATTAAACCTTAAGATATCAGTAATCAATCACCTCTTAATAAACCTTAAGGTATCAGTAATCATAACACACACTAAGTTCCTATGTTTTAAACAGTGAACATTAATAATATTAGGTAAAATAGGCTAAGAATAATAATAATACAGTTTATTATGCAACATCCTTAACTAAATGCAAATTATTTCATTTGTTAATTGCATCCAATAAAAAAATAGTATTAATATTAGCATTAAAGTGATTACTATAGGAATTCCTTCAAGACTTATTACATTTTTTAGTAAGATGGAAAAACGGTCTAGTGTGTCTTAGCCAGTTTAACGACTGGGTTCTGCTTTTTGTGTCAGAAATTCTACCCAACACGCTGTATGATAATTTGCTATGTACTCATTTATTTTAGCCATGACCACTCGCTTCATAGTATTATGTGTCGCCTTTTAAATACAACATTTCAAATTACTTACCCATTTTTGAGAGTAGCCCAACTATGCATTGTTGGTCTGCAGAATATAAAATATCACTAAGGTTGGCAGCTACAGGTAAACAAAGTGTATGGACACGTATTCGGCGTTCCCCTTCAAACAAAAAAAATAAGAGATGTTATAACCAAGCAATCAAAGTAAAATCAAATTAAGAAACTAGAATGGGAACATTGGAAGGACCTTTTAAAATTACAGTGTACAGTGTTTCAAACAAAACAGTGGACATAGGAATTTAAAATGGGAAGTCAGTTTTTCAGAATTAATAAAATAAAATGTTTAATCTGTCTAGATATAGCATAGGTTCTATAAAGAGATTAAGTATTGTATTCAACCTTGAAATCTGATGCTGAGTCTTATAATAATATACACTTTGAGATCCTACAAATATTATTTTCAGAAACGTGTGTGTGGCTGTAAACAGTCAAAGTTAAAAACGAAAAATCATATCAGTATGATATGCTCTTACTATCTCTTTAAATTAATATTTTTTTTGTTTACAATTAAAAAAAAGCTATAAATATTTTGTCTAAATGTTGTACACTTACTGATTCCACCCAAGACTTAAAAATTTTACTTGAAACATACTCAGGTTTGCAAATAATATGGCTTCACTTGAAGCTGAAAGACAACTGAAGACTCCATCAGAACTACTGTTTTTGGACTGAAATTATCTCAAAGTATGAATTAATTGCTTTGGAATAGTATGAGTACAGGAAACAAAAACAAAAAAATTGTTTTGTCGTATTTTTTATTCACTTTATAATCTATAATCCTTAGCCCTTTGACAGCTGAACAGTGTGCCCAACTTAAGAAACACTGAATACGCTAAGGAGAGTTCAAAATGTCACTACTTTTGCTGCAGTTGACAGTGCTAAAGAATTGTATGTACAAATTACTTGTGCTGAAAACCGAAATGGTATGCCAACTACAATATAAACCGACATTTAATGCCACCATCATTTCCGTAGGCGGATCATCAGTGCAAGGTTATTCAAAAGCAGTCAAATGTTTAAAAGACTTTTAGCTCACTTTACATACCATTACTAGGACATGTTTAAAGAGGTTAACTCCCTCCCATCGTCGGCTAGCGGTCGACTGGCGCTCTCTAGCTAGCCTACGATGGGAGGGAGTTAACCTCTTGAAACATGTCCTAGTAATGGTACGTAAAGTGAGCTAAAAGTGTTTTAAACGTTTGACTACTTTTGAATAATTAGTAAAGCTTCACTGTCTAAAAACTTCACTTTAAACTTTGTCAATGCAAGGTTATTTCTACCTTTATAACCCATGCAAGCAGAATACATATTTAACCGGATGCAAGAATTTAAATTTTCCTCACTTTATTTTGTCAACTTTAGAATTTCCCATACTTAAATTTGTCATATTGTGCATAGGAGAAAGCTACATGGCTTCCAGAGAAGTCACTTAACATTCTCTATGCACAATATGGTGACAAAGTGCAGGAATTGAAAGTACATGTGGAAAATTCAAAATCTTGCACCTGCTTAATTCTAACAATTGGATTATCCATGTCTTAAGTCTGCTTAGGCACAAGTGACTCCAAGCTATTTTTTATCATCATCACCAGTTCACATCTGGAATTGTTTATTTTGCAATTGGTAAAGAGCCCTAAAGAGCTAAATACTTTGTTTTTTCCTACATGAACTGATTTTCCTTATAGTGGATAAGTTTAAGGGCTTGTACGACGACCTGCTGATATCATATTTAGCTGCCAGATAGAGAACCTATCTGAAAGTTGGCCAAGAATTGCGTATTGTGATCTCCTGACAAAATCTGTCTAGCAAGACAACTTCCAGATAAGCTAGCAGGAGGATGAAGTGGCTGACAAGCTTCCAACTGCTAGTTAGGAATCTTGGTTGAAACAAGATGGCAGTTTTTCCGAAGTTTTCTGGCCACCTCAATTTTAGAACTGATGCCTGAAGATTTAATTTACATAAAATTGCCATTTTATGCTCACATATGAATGAAATAGAATTAAACAAATAGATTAATGCACTTAAAACAATATGTTGTTATGTAATTTAATTGTACAAATACAAATCCGAGCTGCCGCACCTAGCAGAGGACTACCGAACTACAACAAACACACCTCTCTGCTCAGCGAAGTAAGGACCATTTTACAAATTTTTACTGCGTTCTTGCCGGTAGCAGTTCAGCGATGGTATTACGAGACATCTTCAAGTTAAGCTATCTGGAAGTCACGTATCTGGAGGATTTGTCGGCAGGTGGTAATACAGCCCCTAAGATTTTTAAAAATATGTTCTAAGCAGTAAAACTACTTGTTAAAACTACAATCAAATTGTGGTTATTAATTACAAGTGTAATACCTTTGCTAGATGTGTAGAGAAGAGCTGCTTGGAAGCAAACATTCTGTACATCGGATAAACTCTCTTCTATAGACATCTGCATTCCAAATCCTGCATCGGGGTTCACATTTGGTAATGAAAGTAAGTCAGTTGACCTAACGAAGAAGTTGCCATGGAAAGTGTGTATGGCCAAACCCCTGCAAAAGTAAAATGCATAATACATACATTACTCTCCATTAGAACAGAATGATAAAGCCTAAAAATAAATATTATTTTAGAATGTGGGGAAACCAACAATTTAACTGCATGCCAAGCCACTGGCAGTTTGTGTATTTTATTCTGGAAGGGTTCATCCACAGAAAAGCAAACAAACTAGGAGCACTGAGAATTTTCTTTTGTTTACTTCAAAAATTATTTATACTCCTTTGAACATCTAGGTCATATCAGGAGTTCAGATTCTTGTGTTTATACCAGTAAACCATGTAACTATTGATGTGCAACTGTTTTCTTTTGTTGATGAGTTATGGTGTCTGTTAATTTTCAACTGATATTCAATTTTTTTAACGAATCTGATACAGAACGAAATAGTGGCGATGAGTCATATGATTAGTAAATATCCAATTCGCCATTTGCCTTTATGTCTGGGGAAACCATGAAAAAGCCAAGTCAAATTGGCTGCCCATGGGGTATGAACCAGGGACCTCCCGAATGTGAGTCCAAGGCGCTACCATCTCAGAAACCTCATTCAGTTGAGGAATGCTCATGTATCAAAGTAGTAGTCATGCCACATTGTGATCTGACAGGTGGAAACCGTTGAAACAGGCTCAAGATGAGTGATAGTTTAGCCTCTGGACAAGCTTACCCCTATACAGCAACCTTATTGTATGGCTCTGAAAGAAAACATTACCTCTGCTGGCTTTGCTAAATTCTGAGTCAGTACCAACAACCGAGAAAATATCCAATCTGCTAGTATCTTTTTGTAAGTGACTTTTGAGTTGTAATAATTATTGAGATTTATTAGTCATTGCATTTTATATTAAGAGTAGAGATGTGTTCAGCGCATTGTGAAGTTACAGTAAGAAAGTTTGGTTGAATTTAGTTTATAGTAGAACTTGCCATCTAGTATAAATTAATAATTAACCATAGTGTAAATTAGTTTAGTTATTACCAGGGCCTGGATTCTTATGACCTAAAATTGTTTGAAAAATGACCTATAAAATGACCCTAAATTTTAAAGAAAATGACTTAATAATTATAAAATATGACCTAAAAACTGATATTTTATTTATAAAAATTATTATTGTACACACAAAGTTATAGACTAGTTTGTACATAATTGTAACAACTGTAAATAACTGTAATGTAGTGAATGTTCTTTTCTCAAGGAAATTTATACTGGCACTGAGGCACTGGTGAGTCAAAATTCGGCACATCCTTTTGTGGTCTGCTGGATTATATTATTGTTTACTGAGGGTAAACAGTAGTTTGCACTCTCATATCCAAGCAGGTGGCAGACTCTGGTGCCAAGCCAATCTAATAACAATAGTAATACAATACAAAATTTTGGCGTTTCTTTGATTCTCATTTTCGAGTGAGACATGTCAACACTTTAACGCCGAATTTTTCCGTCTTGCATTAAACAAACAATACTTCAAAGACAGCACCGCTAGCGGACAAAATAATGACCTAAAATTGAAACAAATGCCCTAAAAATATAAAATTGCATAAAATGACAAAAAATGACCTAATAAAAATGCATTTCTATAATCTAGAGGCCATGATTAGGATTTATCCACAAGATGACAATACCTATGCAGCATCAATAAAAAGATGACATGTCATTAGAATCCGGGCCCTGGTTACTACATTATTAGGATGTTTATTTAACCGCTCACTATTCTGAACTGAGTAGATTAGCTGGGAAGAGATTATGTGAGCAAACAAAAGAAGCAATTAGGAATTTACTTAAGTTTATGATTAAGGAGGATTTTATTAACTATTTCACTTAAGAAGGTTCAGGAAAGAGTGACAACATCTACAGGAATGGAGAATTCAAGTAAAAAAAGCAACAAAATTGAAACAGGTGAGTTATCAGAATTTCAATGAATGACATAGTGAATATTTCAATTAGAAACTACAGAAATGTAGAAAGAGAGACATAACTGAGAAAAGATAATTGAAAACCGAAGCTAAGCGCATACCTGAATAGCCATGTTAAAGGGCTCTGTACGATGGTCCTGATGAAGAAATTACATCCATTGGAAACCAACATTGTAAAATGAAGTGAGTATAAATTTTTAGTTTAGTTAGTAATGCAGATCTTGCCAGCTTCCGCAGAACACACCAAACACGAACAGTGTCGTCACGACCCACCAAATTAGACTGTGCCTACTGTACATGTCGCATATCCTCTGCTTAACCTGACTTGTTAGTATCCTTATTCTGCTCACTGTATACGCTTTGTGCTTTTGTTATGTTTTATCTGTTTATTTACATGACCTTTCCACCACTGACTTGAGAGAGACATTATCTTTATAAATTATAATTGTTCACTTAAACTCTCCAATTCAAGCTTTGCAATGCTTTTCTGTCTGCAAAATCACCATGTGCAACAGACTCAATTCAAGACTTTGTGTGAAAAGTTACACTGACAGTTTAGGATGTATTTAATTAAAGAGCTTGAACCAGCTTCTCAAGAAGATTTTGTTGTCAAATCAAAATAGTTGGGTCTTAAAATAATTATTTGCTGTAGGTTTTGTGTTTAAAAGTGATTGAATATGATTGTAATATCGCTGACTGTTCTTTGTAAACCGAGCCCAAAGCAGATGAGAGGCACTGGGTAGCATATGATGTCAGTGGGAAATTTTTTCTGAATTGTCATGGTAACAGACCTCACAAACACATGCTGGCTTGAGGACCATCTCATAATACAAGGACAGATACTGAAAGTCTTTTCGGGTTCACAAAATCCGGCCACATTCAAAATATTACATAGATGTTAGACTATTATTTACTAAGGTTTATAATATACATGTTGATTTGTAAAACAACAGGGAGAGCAACACCCATGAGCCCTGAGGAAACTGCCGCCCCTGTCCACAATATATTATGTACCATATATCAAAGTATTGTTTTATAGCTCTGTTGTGAACATCTGACTTAGAATGCATATAAACGTAAGAAAGAAAACTACCAGGAAAGGCACTCTTAACAATCCCTAGGGACCCCAAAGAATGGTAAATAAATTCAAGAAAGAGCAGAATAAAAAATTACCTTATAGTGGGTTAAAAATCACATTTTGGTTATAGCAAGCAGTAAGTAAAGTTCTTCATACCACATGACGTCAGGAAGGTCCCTGGTTCAAACCCCCTGGCTAGCCAATTTGGGTTTTTTCATGAAAATCTGATAAAGCATATTTGAGTTATCACATGTACAGACAAATGGATGGACGTACATTTTTCTCATTCACTAAGTAAAGAAAGTAACATTTTGGCACTAAAACCCTTCTTCCCATTGATCCTAAAGTAATAACATACCGGTAACTAAGCAAACCAGATCCAGATTGAAAAAGATGAAAGTAAAATTGCACACTGATGTCATATATATGAGTATACCATAATGCGAAGTAAGATATATATTATGTAGATTTTATGCACCAGGCACATGAAGAAATATATAAATGTAATGAATCAGCAAGGAACAGAACTATGAATATGTTGTGATGACTTGACATAACAAAACAACAAATACAGAATTATTATGAATTCTCTGTATGCTAATAATACTAAAAACATTATTGAGATGTGGAAATACCTGCAAAAGTATTGGGCCAGAAGAGAGCTGGACAGGCCAAAATATTAGCCTAAGAACCATGCTGAGTTTAGGCCCATGATGGCAACTGACAAATATGCTGCAGTGGAAGCAGTCCTGATGAATTCAAACTAAAATTTGCCACTCACCAAAACTGACGAGACTGAAGTGTACATGGAATTATCTCTTATGTACTTCACTAACTCCCCAAAACAGGTGTTCACGGACCCCATAGAAAGACTTCTCAGAGAAGATTCCAACGAATGACCTCACTACTAGAGCACCAAAGCACGACTCGCCACAGCTTTCAATAATGTGCAACCTTTTTTCCCATGCTCTCTTGTGACAACACAAAATCGTACACATCGTAATAGTTTAAATCTTAGTAAACAGCAAACTATTTAACATATTGTTTTTTGTGTATTGTATTATCTCTAGAGAACTAGTTCTTAAGTCTTAAATTTTAATAGTATAAACATGTTTCTGTGTATTAAAATTAATAATGAGATGGATATTACACTGACTTCACTAAAAATTGCCACTAACCTGGACTAGATGGAATCTAGCTGAGGATGTTTAGGGATGCCTAAACGAAACTGCAGTCCAGGTTAGTGGCAATTTTTAGTGAAGTCAGTGTAATATCCATCTCATTATTAATTTTAATTAATAAATACTTCACTGTGTAAACTTCCTGATTATTAAGATATGTTTCTGTGTATTTGTAATTTTGTATTGTACTTGTATCATACTTATTCTATTGTAATATTGTGAAGTTCAGTTGTATTAATCCTGGTTGAATGGAAGAGAAGGCCTAATGGCCTTAATTCCCCTAGGTAAAATAAAATAAAACAATTCTAATTCTAATTCTAATTCTAATTCTAATAAAGGCGGATGTATTCTAAGACAAAAATACTTTGAGGCAACAAGATATTACGACTCTCACACAATAGAAACAACTTCAATCACACTGTGAACAAGATATTATTGACCCTTACATATATAAATAACTTGAACCACACCATGCACATTAATTACACTAAGAGTATGATACTACCTCTTATTTCTTTTTGAAGTAAAACTTCTTTAGTGGCGGTAGAGGGTAAATCAGAAAATCAGTCACACTAAAACCATCACAAAATCAGTCACAATCAGTCACGAAATCAGTCACACTCAAAACCGACTTATTTCGGTGCGGACTGCACAGAAAACAATCAACTCAATGATTAGGAGTAATCAAAGGAAATTTTTCAGACCTTACTTCCTCAACGGCAATAGAAAATTCCTAAGCAATCTAAAGGTATATTATCTATTTTATGGAACCCGGAGGTTCATTACCGCGCAAATCCAAAATTAAAAAATACAAATTTCCAAAATTAAGAAAAAACAAAATTAAAAGTTAAAACATCCAAAAACCCAAAATTTAATAAATAATAAATTGCAAAATTTGAAAATAAAAAAATAAAAATCGAAAATAGCAAAATTGAAAAAATCTAAAAATCCAAAATTAAAAAAACTAAAATACAAAATTAAAAATTAAAAAATTTAAAGAATCAAAATTAAAAAATTCAATGATCCAAAATTTAAAAAAATCCAAAATTAAAAAATACAAATTTCCAAAATTTAAAAAACAAAATTAAAAATTATAACATCCAAAAATCCAAAATTTAATAAATAATAAAATAAAAAATTTTAAAATCCAAAAATAAAAAATTTTAAAAATAAAAAAACAAACAATTCAAAGATCGAAAATTTAAAAAAACCAAAATTAAAATTTCAAAGATCCAAAATTAAAAAGTTCAAAATCCAAAATCCCAATATTAAAAAGTCCAATAATCAAAAATTGAAAAAATAAAAAAAAGTTTTACTTCCCTCGCTTGGCGTTTCACGCACTCTTTTTTTTATTAAACTCTCACAAAAATCTATTTGTGAAATCTCTTGATCTCTACCCATGGTTACGCAAAAAAAACAAAAAGATATAGAATTTTGTTTTTAATTTTACCTGCTACATCGTATCCTCATGACAGCTTCAAATCCTATCTTCCTAGTAAGATACCGCCTGAAGCTACGCTCCAAGCTGTCAGCCATTATTATATTAGATGCATTGAACAAGGGGAAGTGGAAGATACAACCTCCAGAGAACCGAGAGATGCCAGCTGGAAAAAAGAAAAGCAAAGAATGAGTTGATTTGTACTTGTATATTAATATCATAGCCATGTTCATGTTATGCAGTCTGTGATAACATCCTCAACAGAATCCTCTATATTTTAATGCCAGAATTAATGTACACATCTAAATGCTCAGATAATTTACGAATTAAGGGGAGAGAGGTTAGTAATCTTTATGTTATAAAGTTTCAGGATACCACTGTGTAAAATATATCAAGAAACATTGTTAAATGAAGCTATAAAAGTTTTTATGCACATGGAAATATATAACTTGCTTCTTCCTTTTTTAACTTGGTTTCTTGATTTTGTAAAGCCTTTTTGTTTTGATGTATACTCTGGTCAATCCACTGTATCAGCAACCAGTGAATTTGTGCACGGTGGTCTGATTTAATGGATTCAAAATGAGCAAGGCATTACTGTGTTAAAACATAAGGCATCCATAAATATGTGAGTAAATTACAAAACAGCAGCAGACTTACAAAGTGTGGCCAAATCACTGTACTGACAGTTGATTAAGAACAGGTCTACAGCAATCTGTTGGCCTGAGCAATCGAGAGCTAGTCGTTTGTAGAAATCAGTCGCAGGGTTGAGATGGGGTGCTTCCTTACCAGCTCGCTGACTGGGGTCTTCTCTAACAGTGAGCATACCTGGACCATGGTTAGGCAAACATGTCTGGAACACTGTTACTCGACCACCAGTTGGTGCCTGTCGAATAGAAAGATTGTACATCATCAAAACGAAGGTGAAATCAGGTAGATAACTAGACGAACATCTAAGTAGAAAAATTTATATTTCAGTTACAATAGTGAGAAAATTACAATTATTTGTCAATATATATATATACATATATTTATATTTATTTGTTACATGGATATCAACAGATTAGATAAGTTTGGCCAATTTCATAAACTATTATAAATCAAAGAGTAAGCTCATTTAATCTAGCATTCACCTCTACAAGTGAAAACATCTTAAGAGCACTATTCAGCCATAAAGCCCCATTAAATTCAGAAAGCAAGTTCATGACTACAGCTATGGCTACTTCACTTGGTGAATTGTTAGTGATGCCATAATTTGATAAAACTGAAATGCAATATAATATGTAATTAAACAAGTGATCCAAAAAGATCACTTTTGGCATGGAATTTATTTGGAATCAAAGGACTAAAAATACCAGAAATGACTCCTAAATTGACACGAAGGTTTCAAAAAGTGTTGAGCCAGTTGTCAGAACTAATTACTTCAGTAACATAGGTAACCTAAGTTTTAAGGTTATAAAACATATAACTAACAAAAAAAAATGTTAAATTATGCTAGGGAAGAGGTGATATATGTGTATGAATGTGGTGTGTGTACATATTTACGTAATCTTTGTACTTACCATTAACTTATATGCAGCTTGAAGAGCAGCTCCTAGAGATGAGTTGGTATCATGAGAGTTGAGAAATTTGGTTGGTATTTGGTTTAGCAATTCTTTCACCAATTCACGACTCTCAGACAAATTCGCCAATAAATTGTCGGGACATGGCAAGAACACATCTACAAAAAAGTAAGAATTCAGAAAATAACTGGAATAAAATGTACTTATTTTCAAAGATTGTGTAAGTCCATCAAGAAGAAACACACAAAAGAATTACTTTTGTTGAACAATTTTGAAATAACTACACACAATAATTGCAATATAATCTAAGAAACCTAACAGGCCTATAATATTAATTATATTAGTGAATTTTATGTGTGTGATATATAAAAGAGATAAAAATCAATAATTTGTTAGGAAATAAATAGAGGAATTATTCATGAAGATGAAAAATAAGTGCTTACAGAAATTTGTTGTGATAGTTTAAAACTGAACTACACAATCTAAGAATCAACAATAAAAACATAGAACAGGCAAAGAAAAGACAAGAGCAAGACCATTAAAATAAAAAGTTTAAGTGAGTATAAGTAAGTTAATCTAACTGATTTTGAAACAAGCAACTAGTATGAAACTGTGTTTAATTAAAAAAAAAAAATTCTGCATGTATCGCTTTATAATATCCATGGATAATTCAACCCAATTAAATAAAAGGCACAGAGGTTTCTTTCTAAATGCTTAAGAAAATATATTTTTAACTACATTTGTAACTAATGTTACAATGTAACTAATTAATTATAAATTTGCCTACAATAAAGGCTCCCAGCTTCACCTGTTACAAATTACAGAAAAAGTGAAATCAACATGCTCATAGAAATATCTAATCCACAAGTATGTTCCTCCAACAGAAGTTGATACTTTACTCACCATCAATATCTACAACAATCATCTGCTGAGGCTGACTAAGATTTTCCGCAAGATTGTAGAAGTGAACACAGCTGTCATATGTAATGAAGCCTACTTGTGTTCTTCCATCACCTGGCAATTTATCTAATTCCTCTAACAGTATGTCACAGAAGAGGCGTAAATACCCACAATCTACGCCAAGTCGAGAAACATCAAGTAGAAATAGGTATACTGCAGGCTGCGGAGGCCTGAGCTATAATCCAGAACATAAAACAAAAAAACTGTTAAATGTGTTAAGAATACACTCAAATAACTTTCTAATTCCAAAATACAGAAGTTTATAATCTTGAAAGAGTACATATGACAATTAATATATTTTTTTAAAATTAAACTTAAAAAATCAGTTTGTTCAATTGAGATTTGTTCAGTGAAAAATAATATTCCACATCAGCTCACTTATTGTAGAAAAAAAGTGTTCCCTATACAGGCTATGGAGGCCCAGAGGGTTCCAGGAGGTTGAGACTCCCAGATTTTAGCCATTCGGCACATGAAGCTGGTAAGGTTGTCAGCCTTTGGCAGTATCATTGTAATCTTAGAATATTATTATTAATATTATGAAATTAATAATAAAATAAATATAATAATAATGATAATAATGTTTTATTTGCTTATAGACTTTCACAGGAAAAGTATCAAGCATTGTCAGAGATAAGATAATAAAATAAAATAAAATAAAATAAGACACACAATTTTTTTTTATTTACAAAGAAAGCATGCAACATATAAGTTACAGGTTACCAAAATATTATCTTAAATACATTAAAATTCATCTATATGGCCAGTTTTAACAGAGGAATTAAAATGCCTATCCTGTTTTTCTTATATTTCACAAGGTAACTTATTATATAAAATACCATTATATAATGGATCTTTGCTTGTATACATTTTATTTGTGGACACCTTGTGATAGTCTGACTTCTTGTGCAGCGAGTATGTACATCTTTATTTAGGGAAAGTGGTTGTTTCTGATTTCTAATACATAGGATAAAAATAGAAGATAACTTTTATTTACTATTATTTATACAGTCTAAAACATTAAATTAATTGTCTGTGCAAACAACCCATTCATGAACAATTAAAATTACAAAATGTAAAAAATTTCAGCCATAGTGGATGTAGTTAAAAATGTCCCCATGATAGAGGCCGCATTTCCTCGCTGGATAGCAAGACTCAGCCTCTGTTTGAGGAATAACTTTGATCTTTTTTCCCCTGTCACAGTTTGTAGGAGGTTCCCCAATGAATCAATAAAATTTACAGCTTCAATTCACCAAGGACCCAAAGTTTCTACGGCAAAAGGAACAAATTTATAGTTCTGTTCTACTAGATTTCTATATTTTGCCGATTTATTTTTTGCCGCCCGTGACGAGATGAACAATCCAAGTAAGAAGAGGCCAGGGTATCTGCGCAGGTAGCATCCCACACTAGATGTTGTCCCCTGCACCAAGGAATGAGGGTCATCCCATCAACACGTGTTCCATCGTCCTTGCTCAAGCCAACTGGCTCCAAAACTGTAGGAATCTTGGCTGATTGCAATGCCAGACATATAATGTTGTTTAATTCCTGATGCCTGGAGTGCCTGCCTGCACTTTTAGA
This sequence comes from Ectobius pallidus, assembly GCA_964059195.1. Lineage (NCBI taxonomy): Eukaryota > Metazoa > Arthropoda > Insecta > Blattodea > Ectobiidae > Ectobius > Ectobius pallidus. Next base: position 81,105,143 of record CAXKWD010000002.1, on the reverse strand, counting down.
GCAGCTCAAACCATGAGTCCCTTCCTCAGGAACCTTTTCACCACACACACAGGTATGAGGGGAACAGATATTACACCCTAAACGGAGTGCAGCTGAAATCCTGAAGGTATTGTTCTCCAAGAGGGTACCAAGGTGTTTGGAAGGGAGTACTGTGAGCCAACCATTTGATTCTTGTTCCATGGCAGCTATAAGCCTCGCCTTTTGCTTAGGACAACTAAGGGTCAAATTGTGCCGAATGATCTGAATATTTACTTCATCCCAATTTTGTTGGGAACCCTTGTCTGTTGGAATATCACGTCCATGCTTGTTCCACTCTTCCAATGCTTCAGTATAATCCGGGACAGAGATCTCGTCTGAAGTAAGGGATAACATTAAAATGACGAGATTTGTCGCCGAAACCACTGAACTTAAAAAAGCAGGCAGAGCAATATCCTCCACTTTCCGGATTCCAAGTCCCCCAAAACGAACGGGTAGAGATGCAATGGTCCACTGAGGATCACTTAATTGGCAATTCATGATGTTTTCAAGTGCCAACTTTATGTCTGTATCAATCCTGGCAATTAAGTCTTTATACTTCCAGCCAGGAGCCGTTCTGAGAAAGTATGTTAACTTGGGTATTGCAAAGCAATGTTTCACCAAGTAGTATGCAACATGGTAGTTTAGTTCCTTAGTTCTGTCAAGCAGAAGGCTAAGTTCGTCATGCCTCTTCTGGAATATTTAGGATTAATTTATTATATGTACAAGCCAACTACTGTTAAAACTTTTTTGTTTCTAAACATTTCTCTACATGACTATTTTGTACACTATATAATGCCTCTACTGAGGTTATATCATTTAGTTAAAAATAATTACATAATATGCCAATTCTCTTCAGTCCTCATAACCAAACCTAACTTATCCAGCAGACAGAAGCATACCTTTAGAACACCATATAATAATGGAACTTTTATACAGTGAAGCAATATATTATGTTAATTAAATGAGATGGTTGTCATTTAAATACTTTAGACTTCCGCTTTTACTTACATTTTTGCAGAACGAATGTTTCATGGCCTTTGCCCACATTTTCAACTGGTAGTCAACTAGTCAACCTGACTTCAAAACTACCAAATGATGCAAAAACTTTTCTGATAGAAATGTAATCTCAGGGGTGACAAAATCAACAAGGTACTTTCATTCATTGAACCATAAAAAATAAACGCAAATTTGGAATGTGCTCTACGTTAGGTAAATACAGTTCAATAAGAGTGTGATTCGAGTAAATCATGAGAGGTGTAAGGGGGGCAGAGGTGGTATATAATGGGAACATCATACAACTATCTTTAGAATTGTGAAAAACAGAAATTTCATCCATCTCAAAATTTTTTTACATGTCTGTAGCAAGATTGAGATCGGAAATATACACACAAAACTTCACTAAAAAGGTATATTTACCCAGAATGATCATTTCAACGGGTCTTCCCGCCATCATCAGCTGATTCCGACTGGCCCTCTGGCGGCGGATGAATGAACTTGTCAATCAAGGTTCCATGTATACCAACTGAAGTGTCAAAGTTTAAAAGATTTTCTCGGTTCTTTTTAATGAATATTTTTTCCCATACCATAAGATCTATTGGTTTTTCAACTTGTTTTAATAATTCAATTTCATTTTCAATTTCATGGCCTACTTCCCAAAAATGCATTGCCAAAGCGGATTTTTCAATTTGTTTATTCATAATGTTCCTAAAATGTTCTTTTCTCCTTGTGTCTAAATTCCTTTTTGTTTGGCCAACATAAAATTTTCCACAATCTTTGCAATGAATTTTGTAAATTCCAGCTTTTTTGTAATGAGGGACCTTATCTTTCTGGTTGGTTTTTATTAGACTTTTCAAACTGAATTTATTCTGTGGTGCCAATTTGATGTTTACAATGTTGAAAATCTTCTGAAATCTGTTGTTTGCCCATGGGTGATAGGTGAATCTTTTGTGATTTTTTTTTTCTTTTTCATTTAATAGTGTAGTTGTCTCTTTAACCTTCTTCTGTTTTATGAATTTCCTTACTTTTTTGTCAATCAGATCTTTTTTGAAACCATTCTCTTCTGCAATGTTTACTATGTGATTGTACTCTAGTTTATATTCATCTTTGCCCATGGGAATGTTGACCAATCTATGTGCAAGACTATTAAATACTGCCTGCTTATGAGAAGTGGGGTTGTAGCTGTTAGCTTTAATGTAGTTGTCTGTGTGGGTTTCTTTTCTATAGATTCCAAATTCTATTTTGTTGTTTCTGTTGTAGATTTTCAGGTCCAAGAAAGGTAAGTAATTTTCTGTTTGAATTTCCATGGTGAAGTTAATTTTTTCTTCTTGAATGTTGAGAAGTTTTACTGAATCATTTAAATGTTTGAGGTTTCTTTACATGATCGTAAATACGGTATGAATTTTGGACCAAAACTTAAATGTTATTATACTGGACCTGGATCAAATCTGCTTGCTTGGATAGCAAAAGCTTGTATCTTACTGACTACTTCTACCCAGCCGACAGTTTAAATTTTATAGATTTATCACTTCCTAATTTCTTATTACTGGTTTTATTATTCTTTTTCCTGACCAGACTGATTTTTACTCCTGAAATCTTCAATTAACTCGCTAGTCTTCTCAATTTCTAAGAGGAAAGCTTACCATATACTCTGATGGAGCAATGAATTCAATGGTTGACGATTTAACTTCTGGCCTTCTTGTAGGATCTCCGTATGTTTTACTCACTGGGTCATACTGGAATTCTTCTGGAACTGAAAAAATTCAAGCTTAAGATATTGGAGATATTTCTTCCTTGAATCTGCAGAAATAAAAATAGCAACAGTGATTATCATGCAAAACTTGGTATATAATACACACTGAGAGCAACTTCATTGACCGTTAATTCTGAATAAGTCAAAAAATGTTTGCCAAAACCCAAAATACCAATATTATTTGTATACTGGAGATGTATATAAAGCTAATCCTAAGTCTTTGCAAGTGGGGAACATCCGATGTCACTTCCACATAACATTACTATATTTTGAAAGACATAAAAAAAATATTAATTTTATGCTGTCTTGAAAGCCTATCCTACCCTACCTGGTGTTAGTAAAAGGTGATATTCACATCTGCCTGACCATGCTCATCTTAGTTTGATTTGAAAATATATTCTGACATGATGAGATATCTTGAAAAATAAAGTGATATTAATCAGATTCTCCAAATAGACTGACAAAAAACACTCTTTCTTTACATACGTACAGAGATGAGTGATGAAAGATACTAAGCGCTGTCTGTCCTTCCTAACCTACCCTACCCTACCTGGTGTTATACAAAACTAATGTTCACACCTGATGTAATATGCCTATCTAAGTTTTGTTTGGCCCAGACAGTCCTGGATTTCTTATGCTGTCGGGTGACGTCTGGAATTGCAAAATGTCCAGGGTTTAGGGAATTACAACAGTATTATTATTCACTAGCACTTCTATTTTTCACTCTTTAGAACTAGGCATCGTCAAAGAACATTAATATCTTCTCACTGAATGTCTGTGCAAATCCTCCTTATAATTAATCCTTTCAGAGCTAAATACATACACTGATAATAAAGCACTTATCATAGGTAATCCCACGAGAGATGACGAGTTTATCGATAGATTCGCGACTGCACAGCAGGAGCGAATTTATCTGATGAAACTTGCCAACTCGAGTTGGATTTATTAAGACTATTCCATGAATAAAAATCTAATGGATTATACAAATAATAATTACTTTGTTGTTGTATAAAAACAAAACTAACAGCTGCATGATCACAGCCTACTATGAATCAACCATCCATGTTACCGGTACCATGTTCGAGTTACCATGTTGTAACAAGGGCTAACAACGGTGCATATAAGAGAGAGTTAACTTCATTCAGGTAAGCAAACAGCAGAACAGAATAAAAGCACACGAACTGGCTTGCACATGAACTGGCTTGCACCGAATTGAAATTGTGTTTTTAATCAATATACATTTCTATTATTTCAATTTCCAAACAAGTTATGTTGTATAAAATAATCTGTTTTTATGCTGTTTAAAGGCAACATCTGACATATTAATCACTGCACACTGATGCTTTCCTGTCCAGTAATGAGCAGATAATTTTACCCGATTGAACGTCATCCTCATGATTCCTACAAGAATATTGTAAGATAAACGGCCGTGGTTGGTCTATATCCGAGGAATTGCTAAACGTTATTGGTCAATATCAAACACGCAGCATATGAGTGGAATAGTCAACTGAAAACATCAGAGGGCAATAAGTACATAAAGCATTATACTATTAATCTTAATCTCTGCTTTAATACAATTTTTGAGACAATGCTTTTATACATCAGTAGCAGTGAAAATGTTAAAGAACGTATAAATTTATTGTCAAGTTGGTCATTCTGCATTGCTACGAACAACTACCTGTCTCTAGTGAGTTCTGTATTTTCCAAATTATGTGATGTATGCTTGTTCATAATTTTTGGTCACTGTTCTAATCTACGAGGCGTGTCTGGAATGTAATAAGTTCAGATTGCCGGGGGGGGGGGCATCAATAAGCAAAAAATATTTATTGTAATATTTATGGAGATTCACTGGCTACTTCTCTACACAGTCACCACTGTTATTGAGGCTTTATCATACCGCTGCACCAACATTTGTATGACCATGTCATAGGACTCTGCCACCAACGTCAGGAGCCATGAAATCACTGCATTCAGCATTCCACGTCTCTTGTTTTGGATCGCCCTCCTCAGATTTTTCAATGTTTCACAATACCAATCAGAATCTATGGTCTCCCCTTGCGGTAAAAACTTACACAGGAGGACACCACGCTGATCCCAGATTTTTCTGACAGAGATTGTCTACTTGAATTTGATCCTCACAGGTAAACCTCTATGCTGCCAATGCATGGATTGTTTTGTTTCTGGTGTGGCATGCGACAGTGACAATATTGTTGAGAAACTACACCTTTCACTGCGTACTGCTGGTGACAGAGTCCTATGACATGGGCATACAATTGTTGGTACACCGCTAAGATAAATGCCTCAATAACGGTGCCGACTATATGGAGAAGTAGCCAATGAATCTCTGGGAATATAATAATAAATATTTCTTACTTATTGATGTTTTTGTTTTCTGTAACAGCGATCGGAACTTACTTTCTGAATATGTCTCGTATATTAACTTAAAACCCAATAAATTTTTGTGATGGTTTTGAAACATTCAAAATGGAGAAAAGAAAGTGTATGTTCAATAAAAGATTCCAAGAAGTCTACACATTTTAAACACGTCAATGAATACTGAGAAGTATTATCCACAGACTTACATATTCACCCCTTGTTATTGCAGGCAGTGTTTTTATTCCATTTTGAGATAGAATCAGTGAAATTGTTGATATAGGCTACTAAATAGAATTGCAGTAATAAATCTGTAACTCCCAAATGAACCACTAGAACTTCCAACTTATATAAAGGGGAAAGTTGATCACGAATATGTCCTGGGTTGGAAGTAAAAAATATGGCAAGTCCAACAATGATGGACTTCAAAATGTTGAAATCCAAGTTTGTCTGCTTTATAAAGGTCAAATATTTAATAACCAAACCTAATTTTTGTTACAATAAACAGCTAATGGTTGTACCTACAGTTGCTCCAAACATATAAATAACACACTTCCCTTAATCTTCCTTCAGCAGAAGGCACCTTTATCCTCTTATCAGATATCTCTTAAGAAAGAAGAAGAAAATAGTAACCCTCATAATTTGGATTTGAATGACAAAGAAATAAAGTAATAAAATAAGAAAATCGCATTTGATTTTGGTCTAAGGCCCAGACAGGGATGAATTGCTGATATATCCTGGCACCCTTGAACACTCAATAAACATATTCATGAGTATGTATACACATATTATCAATTGCAATACTTACGTTCATTAACTCTAAAGCATAAGTTGCACTTCCATCTCTTGTGATCAACAAAGTATACAAAAGGATTTATGTACGTCCTACAGGATCGACATCTAACGATAGTGCTACACTGAATAACCGGCAGATGCTGAAACACAGTCAACAAAAACATTGAAGTATGATGACTAATAATTAAATGAAGCTAATTATAGCAACATTAAAAAACTAAGCAGTCTAAGTGTCTCTTGGTAGATATAATATATAAAACTGGGTTATAATGATAGTACATATACAGTACCCAGTATGTATTTATTTACAAGTACATATTTTTACTCAATGAAACTGCTACAAAACACAATAATCCCATTTATTTTTTAGTAAAAGATTTCCTGATCTTTAACATGCAAAGAAACTTTTCTAATACCTAGACTAGTAATATTCAGCTCCACTTTAACTAACCCCACCCGTTTCCCTGTAAGGATTCAAATTTCACTTTGCAGATGATGACAGAAGTGTTGTCCATGTGCCAAATCGGCAGGCAATGACATGACATGTGTGATGTTATGCAGTTCTATATACTGGAAAATTGAGGATGAAGGGTTACTGTGTGCCAGCCTAGTTTTATAGAAAAAAAAAAGAGGGCTGCCGTTAATATCAACCAATTTACAAATGAATTGCTAATAACAGTCAGATATGTCTTCATTCCAAATGAACGGCAGGAAGGTTTGGGATGGAGTTCAGTTATTTTTTGGTATACAATGTAGTGATTATTACATAATTGTACATCAACACCCCCTCTAATTTGCAATCCTGAAGGACATTTTAAAATTCGACATTGGAACCCAGCAAAGACACTGCACATGTAATCATTTGCACCATGGAGTTGACCCATTTTAATAATCATCTGCACCATGGAGTTGACCCATTTTAATTATAAGAGCCAATTTTACAATTATTTCAACACCCACATGGAATTAAGGATTAATGCTGTTGTCACAAAGAAAGTTGAAAATTGAACAATATTCTCATTACGCCCAAAGGCTACATTTTAATAATATGCTTAATTTTTTCTGGGGTTAATTATGCCAATGGGATATGGATACCAACCTCTTTCTCAATGATATTTGAAAATACTTTTTAACCAAACACAATACTTTTTAACCAAATATCATGCTGTAGTTAAGAAAATAGCAGAAGTATGGAATCAAACTTATAAGGGAACTATTAATGAGCACATATTGAAACTTACATTCAAATTTCGCTGACTGATCCTGTATCCTATAGGAAGTTCACGTGCAAAAGACTAGCTCCTATTTTAAATTGGAAGTTCCCAGAAAGTGGATTGAAATTTGTACTAAAAATAATAGAATTAGGGAGAAGTGCAGGGTTGAGTTTTGCAGCCCTTACTAGCATTGGAGCGAGCAGTAGTAAATCACAGTGCACACTTGCCCAAATGCTACTGGCTAAATGCTTTACCTGGCAATATTGCAGCATGGAATTGGGAACCTTCTAATTTAAAAAAGCAGTAAGTTTTTTGTATATGATCTTCCTATAGGATAAAGGTTCTGTCAGCAAACTTTGAAGGTAAGTTCCAAAATGAGTTTATTAATAGTTACCTTGAAAGGTAAATAATATAATTAAACACTTTCAAATATCAGTAATAATGATTTATAAAAAAATATGTTTGTTGTTCCAAATAACAGAGAACACGGCATGCTTGAAGAGCTCAGATTTCTACAATTATGAGCAAATATAAAAAACTAGGCATTGTTCCCATCCTCAGTTGGATGTAAGCCAAAGATGACAGCAATGACTCAAAAAGAATGTTCTTTGAAAAATTCTGCATTCTCTCTCCTTTGGTAGTATCAGTTCATTTATAACACATCCACTATAGTAACTGTAGGCATTGCTGCTTAAAATATTTACTTTGTTATCTCCAAAATATTATACTTACATTTAAATCCTTGAATGGATGTATAAGAATTCCTAACGGCAACCTTGACTTTTGAAGTAGAGAATTAGTTTCTGGGATTTTTGTTAATGTGCATCTGAATATTCTGTAAAAAAAAAAAAAAAAACCCAAAATATTAAAATTGAATAGAATTATCATAGGTAATCCCATGAGAATTAACACTATTATATGCGGGAATCACAGTGAAGTAATCAAATATTACAAAAAGATTGCTATGGAGCACTCAACTTCACTAATTTACATGTACTTACACATGACGCGTTTCACAAGCATCTTGCTTGTATCCTCAAATGAGGTCCACTGCAATCTTTTTGTAATCCCATGAGAGTTGACGAGTTTATCAATAGATTCGCAACTGCGCAGCAGGAGCAAATTTATCTGATGAAACTCGTCAAGTAGAGTTGGATTTATTAAGACTATTCCATGAATAAAAATGTAACAGATTATACAAATAATAATTACTTTCGTGCTTTGTTGTATAAAAACAAAACTAACAGCTGCAAAATCATGGCATACTATGAATCAACAATCCATGTATCGATTCGAGTTACCATGTTCTGATCAGTGCTACCAATGGTGCATATAAGACATAGTTAACTTCATTCAGGTAAGCTAACAGCAGAACAGAATAAAAGCACACCAACTGGACTGCACTGAATCGAAATTGTATTTTTAATCAATGCACATTTCTATTATTTCAATTTCCAAACAAGTTATGTTGTATAAAATAATTTGTTTTCGTGTTGCTTAGTGGCAGCGATTACTGAACACTGATGCTACATGTGCAGTAACGGGCAGATGATTTCACCTGATAAAATAGCATCCTCATATTAATAGCAAGCATTTTATAAGATAAACAATCGTGATTGGTCTACATCCGAGGAACTGCAGAGTATGAGTGGAATAGTCATTTTAATTTATCTAAATAGCTTTCAGTGCTTGTTCTTCTATATAGAAACACGTTTACAAAAATGTAATGGATTTGACTCAACTTCATATCACACCAGAAATCTAACCTTTGCAGTTTTCTGGAATGCTGAAATCCACTCCTTAACTTAGCAAATACATAATTTATTATGTCATTCACCAGTTTAGTGTCAGAAATACTCCCGATCTACTCTGATAAAGAAAAGTTAAAGCGTTTTCGTTGAAAACTACCTGGCAAATTTGTTGACAGAATCAATGTCTAAACCAGACTTGAAAAACTGTCTGCCTAATTCCACTGTAGTACGACAAGATTAAAAGTGGAAATCCTAAACGACACAATATTAATGGCCCTCAGCTGGACAACCCCCACTTCATTATACAGTGAGTTCCACGTAAGAGTTGGCCAATCGTGCAGGTTTCTGCAGCGCGGCAGCCACAGCTCTAACTCCCAAGCGATCAGGTGAACATTATAATAGAGTGTCCACAATTTCCACTTGATAAGAATGTCTATAGTCCAAAATTAAAATAATTGTATACAGTGGATGAATTACTAAAATAGAGTCACGCAACATTTCAACTATGCCAGCTAGTCTTCATCAGGCGCCTTACTGTCATTAACTGGGCCGGATGAAGACTAGCTGGCATAGTTGAAATGTCGCGTGACTTTATTTTAGTAATTCATCCACTGTATACAATTGTTTCAATTTTGGACTATAGACGATCAGGTGAAATATCTACGCCCAAAAAAAAAAAAAAAAAAAAAAAAGCCACCAACAGTATAATGATTCAGTTCTCACCATTACAGTTAAAATTACAAAGAAAATAACCTTGTACCTCATCACAAGAGATGTCGGAAATGTCCTCCTCTTGCATCCACACAACACTGGCACATGTTTAGGAAATTTTCATTCATGCGCATAAGTTCAGCGTCCAAGATAAAGTTAATTTCTTGTGATATTGTCTTTAAGTTCTTCAAACAGTAGCCTATGTGACTATTATTTATGGAGGAAGTTGAAAAATAAAGTTTATAAGTAAATTCCCCACACATTAGAAGAACTTAAAGATAGTATCACAGGAGAAATGAACTCTATCTTGGAAGCTGAGCCTACGTGCATGAAAGAAAATTTCCTAAAATGGTGCCTGTGTTGTGTGGATGCAAGAGGAGGACATTTCCAACATCTCTTGTGATGAGGTACGTGGTTATTTTCATTCTAATTTTAACTGTAACTGTGAGAACCTGAATCATTACACCACTAGCAGCTTTTTTTGCATAGATATTTCACCCGATCGCTAAGGAGTTAAGAGCTGTGGCCGCCGCAAGGCAGAAACCCACATGATTGGCCAACTCTTATGTGGAGCTCACTGTAGAATACAGTGAAGAGCATAGGCAGTTCACTACAGTACCACACAGGGGCAGTCTAATATAAACCTGCATGGTTTTCTTATTTATGTTCGTAATTCAGGGCTCTGTTTCAGGGCTTTTCATTGGAAATAAGCAACTTATTCTTGCGTTAGATCAGTCAACCACAAATAAACAGATCTATGATTTACCAAGAAATACACATAATTACTATGCAATTAAAAACGATATGATAACCTCATGCATGGCAATCTAGGTGTGTTGCGTGGCGGGGACTTGAGAACTGACTTTAGCAGAGTTCAGTGAATACAGGAAAGACTTGGTCACATGCTGAGCTCTATGTATCAAAAACTGTTCTAGCAAAATAGCCATTGAACCTAGAGTTTTACAGTAAGGAGAAGACAGCAATTGAGGCAACTTGTGCATTGCTATAATTCAGTCAGTCGATCAGAAATACTTTGTGGAAACTAAATTCTGTCCATGCATCATAAAGTGAAACAGTCTTGAAGCAAGTTTTCTTCTATATTCCTTTTCGACTTCTGTGTACAGCCACAGTGCATGAATGGGATGTTTGTTTTTGGCAGCAAACTATTTCTAGCAATGGTAATTTTCGGTTCTATGTCTTTCCTGTCAGTAAACGGTAAGTTTTAAAAACTAATCATTGTCACAGCATACATCCAGGCAAAAGATCAGGAATATACCAAATTAATTGTGAAAAGGGTGATAAGTTTTACACAGGAAGAACAATATACCAGAATAAAAGAACATATTATGAGGAAAATGAGATACAATCAATTTGAAAAATCAGCTGTGGTGTCACATGTTTGGGATAATGATCATGCAATTTGTCAAGGAACCAAATTATTAAAATGAGTCAGAAAACATAGAGATATTGAAGTATGGGAAAAAAATTTATATTAATTTTAAAAAAAAATTATTAATTTTGATATACCAGAAGAAGACAATCTGATCAAAAAGTTCATAAGAAGTCACCAGATTTGCAATAGGATCTTCCTGTGAAAGATTTAGCAGTTGACAATGTATTTGAAAATGAGGATGATCCTTGAAACATGCCATATAAAAATAATGGTAAGTGAAGTAATGAAGTGTGTATAAATCAACTCATGTAACAGATTCAATTTATTATTTAAGTGGAGGGAAGAGGAATTTGATGTCGTACTGGCATGTTGTCATGGTAGCTCAATGGTAGAGCATCGGCGCGTTAAGCTGAAGATCCGTGTTCAAATCCCGGTTATGACATAAAATTTTTCAAGCTGATTCTTACTTGTATCAATTTATTATGTTTACTTATTTTTACAAGAGTGGTCAAAATTACTTTGTCCACTAGATTTGTGGTTTGGACCACTGTGCACTGCAGAGAATGTATAGATACTGAAGAAGGTAACAAGAGTCAGCATATTGGAGGTTGGCATACGATTGACTTCACCATATGTGGTCTATTATTTAGTACATGCTTTGTAATATGTCAGAAGCTTAGCCTTCAGTTTTATCTTTCTGTCCCATATGGACTAGTTTTATAAATGATTTAAGCTGAATTTGTCAATAACTTAGCTTAGGTATCCACTTTTTGGTTCTTAAAATCAATCAGTAAATTCATTTGGTAAGATAGATAATTCTATATTTTAATTTTCAGTGTAATTAAAACATTATCCAACCTCCACTTGGTTACCAGAGCTAAATTCTAGTTTTTCAATAGAGTTGTTCAATCTCCCACTACAGAGCATAATGTTCCAGTAAATTTTAAAATAGTAACAACTAGAATGAGAACGTTGCCAAGTTTTGAGTCTATATGTTAGGGCTAAGGTAGACTGAACCACAGAAGAAAAAGATGAGATTAGGTGTATCAAAGGTCCGTCTAGTGGTACGACCCTCTAATGTAGAATGGTATGGTAGAACTTGATATGGATATGAGAATGGGCTATCATTAGATCAGGAGTTGAGTTTTTGTACGCATTGTGCCAAAGAAGAGATGGATGAATGCAAGCTTTGTGATAAACGACTGCTGGATTACTTAATAGCCTACAGCAGCAGTTACTTGGAGGAAATTTAGCCTCCTACTCTGTAATATTTAACTGCACATATATACCATTTTCCAGATACTGCTTATGTTTATTTTATGGCCCATGCATCCTTAATCTCTTTTGGGATGGTTAACTAGTTATCATCCAAAGTCAAAGGGGATTAAAGGATTATACTGTTTGCATGGTGCACATCTCAATTCTGTTATTAAAATTTCAAGGTAGTTAGCACATTCCTTGTGAATGTAAAAACCAGAATAGAAGTGCACTGGCACAACACGAACAATGAAATGCTCACGGAAATCAAAGAAAATAAACTAATCAAAACTGCTGACTACTATATACTTACTCCGGACTACAATTAACACTATCTAAAAATTCTTGGTGTAACCGAACTTTCGGTGGTTCCACTTTTTCTGGCGGTAGAATATTCCTATTCTGAAGAAGATCTACACTCTCCATTCCCTGAAAACAAAGCAAAAAAACTAAACTAATAAGAAAAGAAACAATAAAGAAAGTTTCACATCAAACATGATTAGAAGAGTTACAGATGTAAAAAACGCACCTCATACCTTCATAAATAAAGAATTATATTCCACCTAAGAAGTCTCGGAACTGATAATATAAGAGGAAATAGATAGCTAGGTAATATAATTATTTCTAGTTTATTTATGTCATATAAATAATATAAGATAAATTAAAATCATATGTATATGTTTTATCAGAACATGTGATGTATTAATATAATAAAAAAGGCTTAAAATCAGAACACTTAATTAACAATCTGCAGGTTAAAACTGCACAGACACAGGCCTGTGTCACAATTACGACCTGTGTTGAGGTTAAATTTGGCACATCTACTTGTAAATATATTTTATAATTTAAAAACCACAATAAATAATATGTGTCAAAGCACGAATCAGTTAAGCTGCGTCTCCAATGATATACATTTGACACCAACATGTCAATATTAACAAGTTGATATTGACATGTATATTGCAATTTCGTGTTCCAATTGACTTGACATGCAAACCCAGCGTGTTGCACTTAACATTTTCAGATGTTAATTTGTTTTCCGAAGAAAATGGACAACATATCAAGTCAATTGACTAGTTGGTCGATATCGGCTTTGTTTCAGGAATTTCCAGGAAACAAAAAGCGGTCACCAGCTTAATCGGCTTTGGTTCGGGAATTTTCGTGTACACAAAAAGCAGTTGACAGCTTCCTCAATATTGCCTTCATCCATTTTGTATTATGTGAGTATTTGGTGTATCAGTGTTCTCAATAGTATTGCATCTACTTTTAAAATTATTTTTTATGGCATACTCCATTGTTGAAAAATGTGATAGTTATTTTGAAAAGATAAAGACATCTATACAAAATTAGTATTCAAGACAGTCGTAGATGGTTAACACGAAGATAATAACGAGTGTATAAAATTACTCTCATTTTGTAATGTTGGCTGCCTTCTTCAGAGGCGTTTTCTTTTTGAATGACTGCGCCAACACATGTTAACCTATAACATTGTAGTGGAGACAGTTGTTGGCAAACCACTTGAATTGTATATGTCAACAAGTTGATAACACATGTTAACTGCAACATGTTGGTGCTAAATGTATATCAATGGAGACGCAGCTTTACATCCCTATGATGTATCAGTTACATATGTAACAGGATGTATTATCCCATTCATTCAGTTACAAAATGCATCCCCTACATGGTTCCTACCTACAAAGCTTCTAGACTGATTTATATCGCCAGAGTAATAGCTTAGATTGACAGCAACGATAGATCATCACTGCAACTTTACAGGCTTCTAACTCACTGTGTTTTAATTTGTTTTATATTATTATTTATTGTGCTTTTAATAATTTTAATTCATATTTAGAAGTACTTGTGCAAGTTTTATATTGAACATAGCAGTTTAGTTGCGATATATTGTGACAGCAAAAACCAGATCCTCACCACAACATCTCACACAAGTGTACTAATGAGATGACATGATCATTCTGGAGTCATTCACTACGCACCCCTCCTCGCACTCGCTGGAAGTTCTTTTTTCTTCAGATTCACAAATTTGCTGACAAATTTCCTGGTTGCTGTCCCTTAGTACGCTTATGTTTTCTTCTAACTTTACTCCATCCACCTACTATTCCATGTTCCTGATGACAGCCTTTTTACTGCTTTTCTTAGTTCTTTCATTTTTTTTTACCAATTTTCTCCTGATGCTCCATTTTTTTACAGATAAATCTCTGTTTATATAAATATTCGAACCTTTTAATTTAAGTGGCATCTTCAATTTCATGAGACAAACGAACAGTTTTGTGGCAAATTGTGAGACTATCATTCCTCTACCCTTCATATTTCCTGTCCGATAGGCCTCCATAATTTCCCAACCTTGAAGTTTAGGACATGTCTATAGGACAAATTTAAGTGAACATTTTGACCTATATTTGATTTTCCTTTTAAATTGTTTTGATATATTAATAAGCAAAGTTTTGTCATGGGTGTGACAAAAAATAGACAATTCATTCCACTTACTTTTGTACTGATGTAAAACTCTGTTAAATCATGATAGCATGAAATATCACTTTATGATAGTCATGCTTCTTACCTAAATAAATAGTAAACTGTCTGTTTTTGTAAAAAATTAGAGTCAAATTCAATATAAAAAAAGAAAATACTTGTTAAGGCAGTTAGCTACAGTTCTTAAGCTACAAGAAAAGAAAGGTAAAAATCTATTTTTGACTTTTTAATTTTTTAGTGGTCGGAATAATTTTTACCTGGATTCACCCCACTCTCAGCTATTGCTTACTTAGTACTCCCATATAATAATAGCAACAGCAATTTTAATATTTCTATCACTTTTGAAACATTTAATTGACTCAAAAGTATGGACTGTAGAGAAATTAAACAATAATAAATTATTTATTTAGAAAGAAAATCTTTCAGCTTCCTCCATTAAGAGGCTGCCATTAGACAAAGCATACCTGACAATAGATGATCAACATGGACGAGGAACATAAATATTTAGCAGGTACATAACAAACCAAAAATATGCAGTCAAAATCATAGGATATTATTCTTCTAATATTCTTCTACTATAGATGATTTTTCACCACAGCAATTGATCCTCTAATGGCAGTAATGGAGTTGTTTGATATTAAGTCTTTATGGAGGCCAAAATGTGTGCAGAAGTCTACGAAGAGGTGAGGAATTGTACCTCTTGCACCCACCATAAGACAATAACTTCTACTGAAATTAGATTATATTTTTCCTTATAAAAAAGAATAGTGGGCTCATAGATCCTACATTTCTCCATGTGAACTTCTTTGGGCTGTTTTTCATGTGACTCGGTTCTTATAGTTGGATCGATGATACATCCAAGTGTTGAGTCAGGTAGTACTAAGAGAATGTCTATCCTCCAGCATGATCCATCTTCAGACAATCTGTGCACTTCTTCATACATGGTATTATGGCTATTTCTAAATGCAGCAGCAACCATGGACCTGACATTATGGTATCGAATAATTCTTAAAGTCTCGCTGAATGGACTGGATCTCAAGAAGTGACCAAGTGTTTCAACCTCACTGCAGTAACGCCGACAGTGGTTTCCACCTTGAGACCTTCCAGGTATTGAACACAGTGGGCAGATATTAGCAGTCATTTTTAGGCAGATCTCCAGTCGCTACTGTTGAGATCTCCAGGATGCCTTAACCATTTGTTGCCAGGAGGATACTCATGGTATAGGTGACTTCCTTTCCTTTTTCAGGTAAAGAGCACCATGGTTGAAACTCCTTTTCTCTGAAGTGTTTACTAATTTTCCTAATATTTAGGGCTTCATCTGCAGTAACCTGCAGATTAAGTTTATTTAAGCAGATGGATATATATTTATCCAGATCTCTACATGCATTAACATGAATACAGCCTCACAGTTTCTTGCAAGCGTTCACATGTTTTAAGCAAGCTTCCCATTCTGATTGGAAGAGACTGACCCCTTTATACTTTTTGTCACTGTACAACATACTGTAAGGAGTATCTGCTGGAAGCTGTAACATTTCTTTAAAGGTAGATCTTATAAGTATGTCATTATCATTGAGGAACTTAGCTGGTACGTTATTCACTGGTGTTATTTAAAACTGATAAATTAAACTAGAACAGATGAAGGCTGACAAGACAAAAGAAAGAAAGGAAAAATAAACATAATATTTATATCAGAAAACAGCAAGATACCTTCTCTTTAACATTCTGAGCAACTGACATATGTTCTTCCTCTAAAACCTCTAAAAAAATGTCATATGTATACTTAACAATATATACAGCTTGTATGGGAAGACAAGTGCATGTACCAAAAAAGTTAAGTTTATAACATAAAAAATGTAGGAAAAAATACAAATTTCACCTGCTATCCCTCTTAAGAATGTCAGAAAAGGGGAAGATGGCCATGGAGGACCAAAAACTGGACTGTCTAAAAAAAAAAGGGTAAAAGATCTGCACATTAACATATTATTTCACTATAAACATTAGGAAATCGATTACATTAAACTTACTGATAAAAAGGCCTTGGAAATATGTAAATTAAAGTTATTTACCCATATTTTGTTGAATCCCATCTGTGTGACTGACAGTCCTCCCATCTGCTGGGCAAGTGCATCACCACTAGCTTGGGACCTCTGCTGTGAGTATGATAGCTGTAAAATAAAATCACAATAAATAAATTAACCACAATATTTAGATCAGAAAACAGCAAAACACCTTCTCTTTTAATATTTGATCAACTGCCTCAGCATATTATGTTCTTCCTCTAAAACATCTAAAAAGTTATCTGTAGACTTAACAATCCTGCAACAATATACACAGCTTATCCACTTATGGTTATTTATATAAAGGCAGTTAAGCATACATATAAAAACTGACTCAAGAGATTTGGGCTTATGACATTAAGAAATATTATAAGTAGGTAGTTATTGTGTCTTACTGTTTTCTAATGATCTATATATAAACTTTCAACCTAGACTACTTCAAATATAGAAGCTTATTAATTTTCCTCATCATGTGAATACATAAACTAAAACATGTTGCTAATCTGAAATGAATGTCTACTCAAAAACACACATGTCCAGCATTTAACATTAAATAGAATTACAAGAAATTAGTACTAATTAATAAAAAGTATTTTGTTAAATGAGGTACTTATGCACTCTCTTTTTATTATACATAGTATAGAAACAAAATTTCATTGGAAAGTCTGATTATAATAGCAAAATTTAATATTAAAAATCTCAATTCTATCTTTTGGACGAATACCTTTATATGAAGGGTACAGGGGAAGAAGGCGGAATGTCAGTAAATCAAAGTTTTGCAGGAGACGATTTTTAAAGTTTGAGTACTCTAAACGCAGATGTATGAAATCAATTATGAATACATTTTCATTCTACAGTAAGAATAATGTGTTTTGTACACGTGGTGTGAATATCAAGTTCTGAAATTAACTCAATCATATAAAAAATCGTAAAATGCGAAAAAATGTCCAACGGTACAGGGGAAGAAGGCGGAATGTCAATAAATCAAAGCTTTGCAGGACACGATTTTTAAAGTTTGAGTACTCTAAACGCTGATGTATGAAATCAATTATGAATACATTTTAATTCTGTAGTAACAATAATGTGCTTTGTACACGTGGTATGAATATCAAGTTCTGAAATTAACTCAAACGTGTAAAAAAATTGTTAAATGCAATAAAATGCACAAACATTTTGAGGTAGTAGGTGAAAAGTCATGTTTTATGTTGTCATCGCCTACATTTTTACATAACTTTTCAGTTATTAAAAATTGCAATTAAACATTAATTACATTATCAGACATCAATTGCCATACATTAATTATTCCTTATGAGGAATTGACTGATAGAACATCTGATCAGTGTGGAAAAAATTTCGTCAAATGGTTTACATCTGCGTACTTCTCCTTTGAAAGTGGGATAAAATCTAAAACAAAATAAACGCAAAGCAGGTAATGATTAGGTTTATAAAAATTAAAGGAGTAGAAAAGATATTTCCCTAAAATTTTAGGAATTACTGATTTTTTGTGCAGTAAAAGGTCAAAAAAAATATTTCTACACGTAAAAAAACATGGGTTGTGTCATTAGTAAAATAGAAACACTTAGGCGCATAAAATCGAAGGCAATGATTAATTTTTAATATCATTACTAGGGTCCGATTTTTAGATTTTATAAAAAAAAAAAAGTTATTCCTCAGGTTCGCGAGCAACCCCTGGTGATCCCGTAGGAGAATATTCACAGCGGATTTATTACCAGGGTGCGCCAGTCCCCTACCTACTTAAACCTTAAACACACACCCAGTCCTGAACCCGGGAAAGACATTTTTCTCTACTGACCCGGCCGGGAATCGAACCCAGGCCGCCCAAATGGCTGGCAGTCATGCTACCAACTCACCCACGGCGGCGGACAGGCTTTATAAACCCTGTGTTAATTTTTTAAACATATTAAAATAGTTTAATTCTAGTTTGTTTTACTATTGTCAGACAACACTCACTAATAATGGAATCTGGATAAACGTAACATTACACCACCTAGAAATTAACGCACCAAACTGTCACGTCATTTTCATGTCGGCATTTCCATTTGCGGTCTGGTTGGATTATATTATTGTTTATTGCGGGCAAATAGTAGTTTGCACTTTTAAATCCAAGCAGATGGCAGACCTTGTTGCCAAATTAACCTAATAACAATAGTAAAATAATACAAAATTTCAGCGTTTCTTTGCTCTCGTTTCCGACTGACATTTGGCAACGTTCTGTAAATATACTTCAGCACGCGACTATTGACGAGTATGTCCTTCTTGCATTAAAGAAACAACATTAGCCAGCACCGGTGCGTTAGAGGACAGTGAGTGCCATTGTCTCCTGACTCGCCGCCTTATTTCGCTCTGACGCATGGACATTCCGCCTTCATCCCCTGTACGGTAAAATTTAAACTGCTATTTTCTCCTTATCGTGCACTTTTTTCACCGGTTTCATAAGCTACACTAAAAGAGTGCTCAGTCAGCTATCAGATGGGCTTGATAACTAAATTTCCGATTTTTCTTGACATTCCGCCTTCTTCCCCTGTACCCTTCATATATCAAAGTACGCTGTATAGTAATATCCGAGATTACATTAATGGAAGGTGAATTGCTCATTTCTAAGTCATAGAAACAATAAATACAAATGCTGTAATGTTGAAAATTTTCTTAGTATTCCAACTCCAGAATACTTTGTAACAGAGTTTTCAAAATATTACATCTATGCTCAATGTAGGAAATTCATTGATAATAGATTAGCGTCATAATAAACGTGATGACATCAATAAAATTCAGTTTTTGAGTCTTGACGATCAGTCAAACAGAACATACACAAATTCACACTTCAAGAGTTCAATCACTTTAGGCCTACACGTAGATGCAAGTAAGAAAATTGGAAAATCTGCAGAAACACACAAAATTTGTACAGAGTAGGGCACAACAATAACCACACCCTAGGAAACAAAAATAAATCTGTCAACTGAGATTTGGGAAGCAGTATAAACTCGCTTGCCATTCAACTAAATATTTTTACCTACGTTTTGCCCATGTTAAAATTAAAGTAGTACAGTTATAATAGACGAGGAACCATTTCCTGTGCTTTGGTCTCTGCCTTTGTCATTTACTGCAATTTTACTGCAAACAGATCTAGATCAGAAGTGTTTCAGGCACAGCTAAATATGAAATAGCTCAAAAACAATGTTTGTTTTGTTTAATTATTTATATCACAAGCAACAGTTCATTTTATTTATGATAAAAATACCTGCTGTGGTGGGTATCGTTTCCCCAGATGCTGGCTGCCATCTTGTGAAGCAGAACCTGGCTGAGGTGGCATAGAGAACTGATTTGGCAATGAAGGCTGTGGATAACCCCTGTTTGCAGGAGGCATTCCAGGTTGACCAAACCCTCCACCTGTTGGAGATATTCCTGGCTGAGCATATCCACCACTTGTAGGGGGCATTCCGGTATTTGTAGGTGGCATTCCCGGTGGGGGAGGACCTACGTTTGTGGAAATCTTTCCTGGCTCAGAATATCCAGCACTTGAAGGGGGCACTCCTGGTTTAGGATATCCAGCATTCGGAGGCACTCCTGTTTGAGAATACCCAGCAGCACTTGTGGGAGGCATTCCAGGTTGAGAATATCCAGTGCTTGAGGGGGACATTCCTGGATGTGAATATCCCGCACCAGTTGGGGGTTTTCCTGGTTGTGAATACCCTGCACTGGTTGGAGGCATTCCTGGTTGAGAATATCCAGCACTTGTAGGAGGCATTCCTGATTGAGAATATCCAGAGCTCGTAGGGGGCATTCTTTCCTGTGGATATCCAGCAGTTGTTGGGGGGTTTTTTGGTTGTGAAATTCCAGCACTGGTTGGAGGCAATCCTGGTTGAGAATATCCAGCACTTGAGGGTATCCCTGGCTGAGAATATCCAGCACTTGTGGGGGGTACGCGAGGTTGAGGATATCCAGCACTTGTGGGGGGTACACCAGGTTTTGAATACCCAATATTCATAGGAGGAATTCCTGGTTGAGAAAACCCAGCACTTATAGGGGGCATTCCTGGTTGAGAATATCCGGCACTTACAGGAGGCATACTTTGGATTCCTCGTTGAGAATTTTCGGCACCTGAAGGAGGCATCCCAGGCTGAGTATGACCAGCACCAGGTGGTGGCATTCCAGGATGTGTGTATCCTCTACTGGGAGGAATTCTAGGCTGGGATGTTCCCATCTGCGTATAACCTGAACCAGTAGATTGAGATATATCTGAACTACTTGGAGGGACACCTGGATGTGAAATGCCTCCAGATGAAGGAGGTAAACTAGTGCTACTGGCAGGCAAAGTAGATTGTGGAGAATGCATGTGGCTTCCACTCATGGGTGGCATCACAGATTGTGTATAGCCGGAACTGCTAGGAGGCATTCCCATATTAGGTACAAGTTTCTGAGCTTCCCCTGATTGCAGTGCCGGCATTCTACTTGGTGGCATTGCACCTGCTTGTGGTGTGCTTTGACCTCCTGGAGGTTGCTGTTTTCCTGGTTGCTGGAAAGCATTCATTCCCATCTGAGGTCTAGGAGACATTCCTTGTAATGAAGGGGTTTGCTGGTTAGGTAAAGGGCCTTGAGCATTTATCCTAGATATGGGGGGAATTTGTTCTTCCTGAGAGGTGTTTCCACTAGACTGAACTGGCGGAAGCGTAGAAGAAGTATTGCTTATATTGTTTGTCAAGTCTTGTGAAGGGGGATCTGACCTACCGGTACTATCTGCATTCTGTTGATTATTATTTTGACTAGCTCCTGACCTCAGTGATGGATGTGTTGGTTTTACAAACAGAAAAGGAATGTTTT
Source organism: Ectobius pallidus (assembly GCA_964059195.1). Lineage (NCBI taxonomy): Eukaryota > Metazoa > Arthropoda > Insecta > Blattodea > Ectobiidae > Ectobius > Ectobius pallidus. Next base: position 81,083,496 of record CAXKWD010000002.1, on the reverse strand, counting down.
CTGGAGTTGAATTTTGAGATGTCTCTTGGGATGAAGACTGTGAACCAGACTCATTAGGTGTGTTGGAAGTTAAATTTGATGACATGGATGGACCACTGTGAAGTACTGGAAGAAGCGGACTGCTTGCATGGGGATTTAGACTGCCTGATGATTTTGACTGTCCTATATTCTGGTTGACTAGTGATTGAGGCAATCCTTGGGCATTATACTGTGGTACCCTGTGCTGAGCTGTAGATGTTCTTGACACTCCTACAGGCATCTGTGTCTGCGGATGAAGAGGCTGGTTATTTGTCATCAAGAGATTTGGAGAAGAACTGGAGTAATTTTCACCAGGACGATTAGGGGGTATGGGAGACGGATCCCTTGAAGAATTTGTTGAAGCCAAGCTGCCTGAAAACAAAAAGAGGCATGATAAATATGTCTCAAGAATCACACAACCCTATAACAAAATTTACAAAGAAGCTTGAAGACAAACTGTAGGCTAATTAATTTAATTTATGAGGGGACAGAAGGATTCTGTTACTATATTTGAGCCTACGTAAAAACCTTTTAAGAATTTACAATTGAAAATGATAAATTCATATACAGTAGAATCCAGCTAACTTGCCTCCTGATACTTCAATATTCCACATTACATAACAAGTTATTTACCCAACTTAAAGGTCAATTATTTTCCACTAGAAGCAAAACTGAATGTGCAATTTCCTCATTGACCATCTTCTGTATTTTCTGTTATTAATTTATCTTGTCCATTTATGTTGCCGTGTGGGAAGAAATAAAATAATACAGAGCAAATAAACACTCATACACGACCAGCTAATATAAGTCCAGGTAAACCAATTGCAGAATGTCTTATCTATAATCAACAAATTGTAGCTATCGTTATAAGTTTCTCTTATTTTTAAGGGGACTTTACATGAAGAAATTTTCGTTTTTCGCAATTTTCTCGAAAACGGCTCTAACGATTTTCTTTAAAATTTGCACATGTGTTCCTTTTACTGAGAGCTAAAACTTTTACTTGAAACTGTTTTTCGAAAAAATTCTCCTAAGGGTAGTTACGAGCCACCCACTGTTCACCCACTGTTTGTAGAAAGTTTGTCTTGCGTGGTGAACAACTGAATACGCGCTCTTTCACGGCCTCTTATTCTATATAAGAATGTGAAGTGAGAAAGATGTATTGTTGGCCATGCATAGAGTAAAGAAGTATTTGAGGGAAATATTCGATAAATTTCAGAAATTATTCTTTATGGTGGGAAGTTCAATAAATGTCTGCAGTCACTTGTTCTTTTTTGTTTTGTTTTAAGTTTGTTATATAGCCTGCGCTTTTAGTCGCATCATTGAAAGAAGAGGTATTAATAGGATAATTAGCGTAAAATTGTGTCTTGCGATTCTGTACAAGGATATGTGAATACTGCTAACTTTTATTTGGGCAGAGGAAGTTATGTGACTTTCACATCAGATTTTTCCTATTAAGCTCTTCTATGGAAAATGTTTCAGTTGAACTAAATGGTCCAAATGCAGCAACTTTTTTTTCAAAATTATCATGAAATGCAGATTATGTTTTTTGTAGATGCTACATCCCTTATAGTTATGACATAAGACCATTATAAACACCTTAACAGGCAAACGAGCGCTAGCGAAAATAGACATTTATTTATAATATCTCTCTTCAAGTTATACTGTTATAGAATAGACAAATAAAAATTAATCAGGAAAATCCTTTGCTTTGATATGGCATTGCAGACTTTGAATGAATGGGGGAGAAATGTAGGTCGTAAGTAATGTTTTGAGGGATACTATTATATGTAGATAAGATAAGATAAGATTTATTCACCATAAAATTTCAATACAGAAATTATGGGCTTCGTCAGTAAACTAATCCTAGGGTTATTGGCTAGCAATTCTTACAACAATTAAAAGTAACACAAGAATGAAGAAATTTAAGGTGGATTCCATTACAGTATAGAGTTCTTATGTAAAAGTTACATGTCAATTAAGTTATAACTAAATAATAATATTATAATTAACATATATAATTAAGGATATAAACATATTTAATTTAGGAGTTCCAGGTTCAAGAATTCATCAATATTGTGTTGGCTTACGATTGTGCTTTGTCAAAAACACAAGTCCAGTATGTACATTATGGACCAAATTATTAGTGACGAAATAGTTATTTATGTTACTTTGAATATTGTAAATGATTAATAGGTACACAATAATAGTAGTAAGACGGAATAATAATATTTGTAGTGGTTAAAATGAAGAAAATTGATATTATTAATTTGTACGAAAAGGAAGTGAATTACAGTGACATCTGGTGATATCCCATAACAGGCTCAGCCCGTAAAATTAATCATTACACAGTTGGAGACAGTTCTGTTAAACAATGTTGAACAGAGCTCTCTCCGTCTATGTAAGATTTTATTCTAAGGGCTGAGCTGAAAAAGAAAAAGTTGCTAGCCCATTAAGTGTAAAGAAAAATGTACTATACCATTATAATAATTATTGAGGATATCACCAGATGTCACTGTTGTTCTCTTCTCTTTTTTGCCGTACAAATAAATATCCATTTCCTTAATTTTAACTACCACTTTTTTATTCTACAAATAAATATACATTCCTTCATTTTAACCAACACAGTTGCTATTACTATTATCGTGTATCTATTAATTATTTACAGTTCAAAATACCATAAATAACTATTTCAGCATTGGAAATTTTATCCATTAACTTCATAGTTTATATGTTTTTGACAAAATACAACACAACAGTTTCACTTAAAACATTACTCATGACTTTCTTTTCTCTCCATTATTAGGTAGATTTCAAAGAAAAATCTACCTATTGCAATGGATACCATGTCATGATTTTCGAAAAATTCTTTCATATCTTTACGTTTCATGCTCCCCTAAGTACGAAACCACCGCCCGTTCAAACAAATTTTTTGTGATATTTATATATATATATATATATATATATATCTTTACACGATAGCGGCCGTAATTTTGAAGATATTTGAACCAAATTTTAATATGTTATTTCTAGGCCCAATAGTTCGGACAAGTTCGTTAATGAGCAAAATTGGCCCAAAGGGGTGGTCGGGGGAGGGGGTTGAAATTTTTAAAAATGTATATCTCGGCCCCTATGAAGTATAGAGGGAAACTTTGTTTGAATAAATTAGAGTACTCCCTATGGAGTTCACAGTGACACCAACGATTCGGGGGTTCGAGTGAGGGTGGGGGTGGGGTGGGGGGATGAAAATTCGAAACTACGTCTTGTGGGGTATCGTTGAAAAGCTCTTGATGAGTACTCTACAAATCAATAACTAGTTTCTTGATAGCTCTCATCATATGACGCGAGATTTTAATGTTTGAAAATAATAACACTTAAAAGAATTATTATAATATCATAATGTTGTCTTGTTTAGCGGCTTTGCTAATTTTATTCATTGCTGATCTTGCGCACGGCCTCCCAGAATATTATATCCTATTATTGTTGTCAAAACAAATTATTGTAGGCTTTTCCTCTTTACCGAATTCAGTTCTTATTACTGCGGGTTTGCCATGCCAAGGCTAAAAAAGAAGAGTGCTGCGCAGCGATAATAAATTAAACCAAAAGCACTTTGAAATCTACCTCAGCCTGTAGGCCTGCCTAAAGGGATTTTTAAACTTCTGCAACTTCTTATTGTAGCGAATGACTTTTCATTACTAGCTCATTACTTGCCTCTTCAATAACTTCAAGAAGGATATACATTTCTTTATAAATAGGTCATGATTCATTATTTTCAACAAATGTTTCTAGTATTTTCAAGTGTTCACAAATAGTGTCCAACAAATTGTGCAAACCAAAAGAGCACGAATTCTGCTATAATATGAAATTACTGGAAAGTTTTAAAATTATCATTCTAAGCACAAGCGAAATGAAATTATTTTAGTTTTAAAATTTGCAATGCAAAATAACGTTAAAAGTCATAGAACATTCAACTGTTACAAAGAACTTTACTCCCCACATGAATAACAAAACCAGTGAATGCATGTTAAGTAATGGGCCAACAATGAGACGTTAAACTTTATGGATGTTAAGTCTATTTTACCAACAGTTAAATGTTGGCGCATCACAAAATACACTTAACTAGCATTAGTCAAGAGTTTACAGCTGTAAAATTCTTAACCAATATCCGTGCACCTGGGTCTAAGGCTTACCTGGATGACTGTAGTTGGGTGGAGTTGGAGTTCCATTGGATACTGATGGTGCTATGTTCGACCCAGTTGGAGGGGGTCTGAATTTCATTGTTTGTGGTGCAGGTGGTGGTCGGTTCCACTGTGGAGGCTGTCCATTCGGGATGAGAGTTGGTGCGCCTGTGTTAGGCATTCCTTGTGCTGTAAGAGAAAAACCATCCAATAAGATAAGTGGTAAGCTAAAACTCCAGTCAGGTGCATTATGCTTATATGCAGATTTGGTAGCCCAATTCATTTTAGTTTCATACAGTCACATCGAAGAACGAGTTGAATGGTAGAATTTTCTAAGTGTTCAAACTGATTTCTGTACCTCAAAATTTTTACATAATTCATGCTGCGCATAAACATCCTTTATATGACTTGGACTTTATTTCAAGTTAACTAGGACTATAAATTTTGAAGAATTAATATTTTTATAAATTTAAATATGAATTTTACAACTTTCTACGCCTCTATAAATTTTAATTTGTTCAAAATTTTGTCTTAACTACTGTCAGACTTATTATTATTACTAATCATTATTTTTATAGAGAATCTAGTATTCTGAGTACTATCTAGGTTCAACATACCTACAGTACAGAATAAGACACAGAGTCTCACACATAACAGGATCGTTAAGATGTGATAAGATAAATTACTGATTGATATTATTTTGTATTCTTCAAACAGAAAGTGACTTCTCTAGTTGAAAATTGGACATACCTATCTTAATGCAATGTTTATTCAAGAATCCAAGGTCTCATGACTGGAGGTCAAAGTCATTAAACTAAGTTATAACTTGATCAAACTTCCATTCTAAATTACTTTTCTGAACAAACCAATTGTAAGAAACACTAAGATCTCTTATTCCTAACAAAAGTAAATGTTTGAAATTGTGCAGGAAGGACTGAGTCTAAACAGATTCCAAGAGGAGATCTGGGACTGACTAAACCTTTTGGCAAGATAGTCTTTGCACAGTCATTATTGTCATAATCTTGCAAAGATGGAGCTTAACCACATTTCCCATTCACAGTTACTCCCATAAATATAAGTGATTTGCCATTTCATATCATGTGTACCATTTACGAATGAAGCATTAAAATAATAAGACTGAATTCTCACCTCATGTTTTAGTTACAGTATTTTATACTATCCAGAATACAACTAACACAACTTTCATGACAGACTCTACTTACAGGAGAGATGGGTTAAATTCCATTACTAAGTAAAAAGAAGAGACCGTTACCGAATACTGGAGGTCAATAAACACGTTTCGTGTGTTAACCTAAAGATTTTCAACATAAAAATAAAGTTTTCCATGTGTCCCACAGGATAATAACTTGTTGGGCTTTTTGTTGAAGGTTATAAATATTACAATTGTATGCTACACATGGAATGCATTTCACTATGTAGGTTTTCATTTGAGTTTTTAATGGTCTTGGCGAAATTAAAAATTAGGATATTCTTTTCTACACTCCTCCCCTGTAGTTATTTCTTCTATGAGCATGAATGCCCTCATGTGCATTAGATACTGACCACAGCTTAAGAAGAACAAAACTGTTGGCTCACATGCAATATGGCAAGGAAAGTGTAATATAACTTTATCTTCAGAAAGTATTCCACCACTTACATTTAAGCAGTTGCTTCAACTATAAACAATGCTTTAAAATAGTCAATATAAACAGAAGTAAAACTGAGTACACGTTACACTAATTCCACTGTCTGCTACCCCAGATTTTTTAGCACTACAAACTTCCCCAAAATAAATGATACGAGATACTGAAGCTCAGAACAATTCTTTAAATAACAACCTACAACAAACATAACATTCTATGTTGTCCTAATACATTATCATATTTCTCAAACAAAGACCTTTTATCAGAGAAACGCCATAAAAAACTTGACAATGTAATAAGGCATAAAAAATGGTATGTGATAGTCTTCTTTTTTATAAAAGGTAACTATAGAGTAATATATTTGATAAACGTTGAATCACCCATGATGTAAAAGAAGCTAAAAGCTAACAACCTCCTTAAAAAGAAGTTGTGAGAGATAAATTCAAGTTCACCGTTGAGTCAATAACTTTTAAGTAAGAAAACATGATAATAGTCTGCCGATAAGAGAAGATACATGATTATAAGAGTAATAACATGAAAGCTCAGGAAATATTACTTAAGCAAAAGAAGGCAATGAGAATTATAACCGGTTCTTCCTACAAAAACCAATGCAGACCATTTGAGTTCAAAGGTTTTAACTTTAATAAATTTGTATATCTATCATGTTTAATATTCATAAGACATAGAAGCAGTGAGTCTTTTACTAACAGTATGTAGGCTACAATACAATACCTTATGTCATATCTAGGGACCGGATTCTTAGGTTTTTACCTATTTTTTTCCTTACTTCCAAAACAAAAAGCGCTCATACACTTTTTCGAATCATGTCCGTAGGATTCACCCACATTAATTCTGTGGCCCCTAAAAATACCTAAATGGGGTATAAAAACCTAAACATACCTAAACGGGATATAAAACCTAAAATATCTAATTTAGGTTTGTCAGTTGAGAAATCTATATTTTGCGGGGAGAGAATAATTTTTGTCGGGTAAAAATTAATACCACCAGCGTTTCATTCTACCCATTGTCGTCTAGGATGGACAGTATCAAGGGAGGAAAAAAGTACCGGCGTATTCCTGTTAAAATATTCGTACGAACAACCATTGTTGCCGTGTATGAACAAGGATATAGATTTCTGTGTTTTATAGCGCTTGTTTTTTTGTTTGCCTTTAGTTAAAAAAGTTATTCCTCAGGTTCGCGAGTGACCCCTGGTGATCCCGTACTGCCCTGTTATTCATACTGAGTGGTCACACTGTAAGTTTTAAGAAAACGTGTTAATTATGCCGAAACAAATGAAATAGAGTTTATTACGGCATTGGATTGCCGACGATCTGAATTTCACTACAGATGGCAAAGTAATATTTTGTCAAGTCTGCCAGAAACACGTATTTTTACCTTTCTCGAAAAGGGGGAAGTTTTCGTCCCTAGTTGATCTGTTGTGCGGTTAGCATGCGTAACAACCGAAAAAAGGAAAATAATCAGTTTCACATTATCCACATCCAACCATAAAGTATTTTACTCACTAAATTAGAAGCATCGGATTCGAATCCGGAGAAGGGTAGTGTCTAGATACAGTATTAACTATTAACTAAGAGATAACAGGAAGAACTTCACAGTTGAAAATCTTGAAAGATATTTAGTGATATACTGTAACCAGGAAATGTGAGGCAATCTTATTTTCACTGCTTCTTTTCATTGTTTATGCTTTCTTTCTTCAGTAGTATAATATTGTCCTAAAGCAAGTTTACACAAATTTAAGTCAATTTCGTTAAGTTAAACTTTACAAGTATTATGTATTCAATCCTATGTAGCACATTCAAAGTCATTAAACCAATTATTCTACCCGAAAACGATATTTTGTACAAAAAACCTAAAAAAAACTATTTCACCTAATGGAAAACCTAAAACAGTGTTTTTAAAAACCTAAAAATCCGGTCCCTAGTCATATCTTTCTGCATTGGACCCAATAAATTGCAATAAGATGCTCGCTACAAATTCACATTATTGAATAGTATTGGAGTCTAAAAAAAGAAATGGTATTACCACAACTGGTATCGTAATGACTACAGTAATGCATTTGGTATTACATCACTCTCTGGCCCCCCCCCCATATGGATTACTGATAATAATTTCAATGGAGATATTCCTTTTCCAGTGCTGCTTTTCAACTTTCTGGGCACATAATATGATTTTAAAATAATATGTAGAGTAGAACCCCGATAATTTGAGCTAATTGGGGCTGAGGCTACCTCGAATTACAAAAAACTCAGATTATACGGAAACATCACTAAATCAATGGGTAAATCATAAATAATGGTTAAAAAATAAATAAATAAACAATATAGTAGGCATACATATCTTTAAAAGGCCTGTATGTATATTGGCCAACACTTCCAATTTGCTACATCGGCATCCTTTAAGGATTAAGTAATTGTCTGACTCTTAATGGAGTGGAACGGGAAAGCGGCGCTACTAGGAAAACACTTTTAATTACTATTGTTGCTGAAATTACCATTGTTGCTGAGTAGGGATTACTGTAACAATACAGTATTCTTTTCTGAAAGGATGGTATGCACTGTATGCACCATATGATTGACACGAGGTCCCGACAATGAAAGATCGAACCTAACGGTTTCTGTCAATCTGTAATTTAGAAATGCATTAGCAGTCTGAAGCCAAGGTTATTTCTGTGTATTATGAACGAAAATCCAGTTTCACTTGCATTTTTGTACATGGAAAAATTGAAAGAAAGCTCAAAATGTAACACATTCGGAAGTGCGTAAAATTTACATGGGACACGGTATAAAAACGAGATTTTACTTTAGTTTTATGGAAAATTTTAATTTTCTTAAGACCAGCTCGAATTACACGGAACCTCGAAATACCGGGGCTCGAATTACCGAGGCTCTACTGTAAATGTTCTTTAATTTCCACATTAAGTACTTTATTTGCCTAACTAAAATATTAATGAGTTGACTGTACATGCTTTGTTGCTTCGCTTACTGATATTTTGATTGGACAAGTTTTAAGGATCCTCCCTCATTTTCAATTATATCCAATTACACTCCACAGCTTCATTACCACAGTGGGAGGTACTCCAGTTTCTTACAAGGCGAATTTTCTGGTAATTTCTGTTTTACCATATACAATACCAAGAATTTTGCTAGCATTATGTCCATCAGTCATAACTCTGAATCCATATAACTTAGAAAAGTGCAGTTTTTCTTTTTGCCTCTGAAATCTGCGAGCTGCTTAAGAGCATCATAAAATGCACTTTTGATTTTTTAAAATGTGTGGCCTGTTGAGGAGCCTCTGATGATGTTTTCTGCAGGGTTGGAATGTTTAAAACAAAAGGTTTAAAACAAGTGTTTAAAACATGTTTAAAACAAGTGCTTGTGATTTCTTTTTAAGTTTGTTTAAAACGTTTTAAACAATCTGTTGTAAACATGTTTTTTTGGCATATGTTTAAATCATTTTTTAATTGCACGTTACATTTAATTATGAAGACAATTTACATTTTGTCAAGTCAGTGACACCCATTTAGTGTTGTAAACAGAAAAAAAAAAACTAGGGCCAGAATACCAGAAAATCATGTGAGGTGGAGTCTTTTGTATCCTTTTCCTCCAGACTTCTCTATCCTCTGCCGCCAGCTTCCAGTTTCTGATTTCGAGTAATTGATTTGAATTTTTTCTGACTGCATCCTACCATCTATTTTGTGGTCTTCCTTTTTAAAGAAAGAGATTATTAATATTAAATATTGAATTTAAAATGTTTTAAACATTTCAACCCTGTATATATATATACTAGCATGTGCCCGCGGCTTCGCCCGCGATAATTATTTAAAAAATTAAAAATTAAGAGCATAATAGTAAAATCATAATATTTATTAACTCCTAAATCACGTGGACTACATATTAGATTAGATAGCAAAACGCAAATAGACAATTACATTAAAGCCGATGGATTTAACCCTAGGCCTCACAAACATGCCATTATAAATAGCTTAACCCACAGACTGGTCAACATACCATTAAAGAAGGAAGAGTATGAAAAAGAATACCACCACATTATTACAGCAGCTAAGAAGAATGGATTCCAAAGAAGCCTAGTAGACAAGAAAATTGACAGATTCAAAAAACAAAAAAAGGTGTTGGAAACTACGACATTATCATCCCCAAGAGAAAAAACAAAGTTTAAAAAATTCACTTACCATCCATGGGCAACTCAGAAGTTTCAGAAGATTTTTAAGGAATATGGCATCACTCTAGCTACGAAAAATAGTTTCAGCATAAAGAACACTATCAAATGCAAACAAGCTTACAATATACCCTCCGGCAAGAAGCCAGGCATAGGCTATACAAAATAGATTGCAAAGACTGTGATAATGTTTACATAGGACAGACAAGGAGAAACATGGATGTCAGGCTAAAAGAGCACATTAGGAACATAAAATTTAAACAGACTGAAAAATCAGCAGTTGCTATGCATTATTGGGATGGGGGTCATGAAATTAATACAGAAGCAAAATTATTGAAATCAGTCCATACACCGGCAAAACTGTTAGTCTGGAAAAAAATATACATAAGAAAATTTGAAAACCAGTTAATGAATTTTGAAATTCCCGCAGAAGATAATTTGATCAGGAAATACATAAAACCGCCACCAGGGACTCATGGAGATTTCCTAGCAAGCAAGGCTCGGCAGTTGACAAGTAGTTGAGGATGCATATGAACATATGCGAAACATGTTCTACCAAAAATTTGGTAAGTGGAGAAACATGTTCTACCAAAAATTTGGTAAGTGGAGAAAATAGTGTGTAGTCAACTCGCATCATTTTCAAAAGTTTATGTGTTCAACTGAAGGTCTTACTCGAGAAGAAACATGCAATGCTGAACATTGCTGTTTATTACCAGTACGGGTACTGAGGGTCCTCAGAATGTGACTTGACGCAACTAGATTTAAAATGCTCACAGACCCTTATAACCAATTGTTATTGGTTACCATCCAAATTAACCATCATTAGGGGCCAAATTTTTTTGGTAACAACAATAAGTGCGAAATTTTATAAAACAACCTCCCTTAGCTATATTTAGATTTTATATGCTTAAAATACCAATATGAACCAAATTGAATCCACGAAATATCGTGAAATTTACTAGATTCTGCAAAATGTGTCTATAAGCGCAAAATATGCCCCTTCTGTCCGTAAAGAGAGAAATGTGCATGAAAATGTGCCTTAAAATCACAATATTGTGTTTTGGTTTACTGCATTTTTTATTTCTTAGCAGCATGCTTTTTTTCTGCTGTTTATGTAGCTGTCGAAGATTTAACGATATATCGATATTTGTGATCGATTATAAAGATTGCAGAATTTACGCAAAGATTGTCTTCAGAACAAGTACCAAAGAGGAGAAAAGGCAGCTAAACTTTTCCCTATGCCTATATTGACCCGCTGGGGTTCTTGGTTGGGATCTGCTCTGTACATATACAGGAGTACCTCCCTGATCTTGTTGGTTATTTCAAAGACCTGGATGATTCCAGCGAAGCTGTGAAATATTTTCATGAATTTACCAATAATAACCAGAAATCTATGTTGTGTGAAGGCACCTATGCCAAGGAACACTGGGCATTATTGTCTTTTTATTATCTTACTTGAAGGATCACATTATCCAACAGCTTACAAGCTTACTCCTAAACTTGAAGCATTGGTTGGACAGCTAGCTTTAGAAGAAAAGTTGATTCTAAGGGAGGAAACCACAGCAAGACTGAATCAACTTTCAGTGGACAGGAAGTCGAAGGAAGAGAAGAAGATAAAGGACCTTGCAGAGAAAGCAAAAAAAAACTGCAGAACATGATGAAGGAAGATCCTGCTGGTTACATGTTCCAAGGAATTGCAAACCTCTTCTATCTTCCAAACGTGCTGTGCAGAGGGCCTTATGGAAAATAAGAAGAAAATACCCATTCTCGGCAGTATGTCCAAGAACACATTTATGCACGGTTATGTTGCGAAGACAATGTTGAAACTATGCTACAAGTGTATTTTGGTGACACATAGACCTAACTTAAAATCTGTGTGTAAAGTGAAATTTGGGGGGCGGGGTGTTAGTTCATGTAAATAAAGAAGCAAAGTTTATCATTGCGCAATGTTCCCAATGTAGTATAAAGTAATTTATTTCACGAAATACCCACCGAAATAGAAGGAAGTTAACGCTGAAATCAGCCATTTCATTTCACCAATAAATCAGGGCCCTAACCATCATACAGCAAACTGTTAAAAGTGACTGAATCCAGCAACTCGCAGGTATTGCACACTCAAGTAAGTAAATCAGTACAGTGTTACTAGCAAACATATCAGGCCATGAGAAAAAATACAGCGTTGCATTCATAGCATCATGTATATTTCGTCACATTTAGTGTGACATGTATATTTCAAGTTAAAAAAATCCCTTTAGGCAGGCCTACAGGCTGAGGTAGATTTCAAAGTGCTTTTGGTTTAATTTATTATCGCTGCACAGCACTCATCTTTTTAAGCCTTGGCATGGCAAACCTGCAGTAAAGAGGAAGAGCCTACAATAAACTGTTTTGACAACAAGAATAGGATATAATATTCTGGGAGGCCGTGCGCAAGATCAGCAATGAATAAAATTAGCAAAGTCGCTAAACAAGACAAAATTATGATATTATAATTTATTCTTTTAAGTGTTATTATTTTCAAACATTAAAATCTCGCGTCATATGAGAGCTATCAAGAAACTATTTATTGATTTGTAGAGTACTCATCAAGAGCTTTTCAACGATACCCCACAAGACGTGGTTTCAAAAGTTTCGAATTTTCATCCTCCACCCCCACCCTCACTCGAACCCCCGAATCGTTGGTGTCACTGTGAACTCCATAGGGAGTACTCTAATTCATTCAAACAAAGTTTCCCTCTATACTTCATAGGGGCCGAGATATACATTTTTAAAAATTTCAACCCCCTCCCCCGACCACCCCCTTGGGCCAATTTTGCTCATTAACGAACTTGTCCGAACTATTGGGCCTAGAAATAACATATTAAAATTTGGTTCAAATATCTTCAAAATTACGGCCGCTATCGTGTAAAGATATAAATATATATATATATATATATATATATATATAACAAAAAAATTTTTTTGAACGGGCGGTGGTTTCGTACTTAGGGGAGCAGGAAACGTAAAGATATGAAAGAATTTTTCGAAAATCATGACATGGTATCCATTGCAATAGGTAGATTTTTCTTCGAAATCTACCTAAAAACAGGGTAATTTACCAGAAGGCATATACAAATATGGTGAAGTCATGATATCATTTAAAACATTCAAAAGTGGTGACACCCACTACATGCAGCATGGTATTGCAGTATTGGATCGAGCCATGGATGACTTTGTTCATAATATGTTGTGTTGTATAGGCAATGTGAACTAACAAAACATATCAAATAATACTGACTGGATATTCATACAATGCCTGCCTTCAATTCAAAAATACTTGTTTAGCCCTATATAGCCTATTCTGATAAGAAAAAGAAAAAATCATGACAAAGAGTGTGAATTATTGTTTGGGAATTATGGTACCCTGATTCAGAAATGATGTTGGACACCGGGATACAGAATCCTAGTAACAAAATTATATGTGAATGATACCTTGTTGCAAATCACTGGCCCTCATCAGCACAGTCCTACATAAATTTTCAATGTGAGAAGCAGTATTTCCTGCAGAGCCTCTATTGCTCAAACTAACTTTGAAGTTGAAGTTAGTTGGAGCTTAGTTTTATACAGTGGGACACATAACTTTCTTTTCAAAGAAAGTGCTGCAAATAAATTTTATAGATTGAGAACAGTAATTTTAATTTCTTGAACACGTCTTGAAATAATGGAAACCTTATAGAAATCTAATCAAGTATAGTATCGCTTCCCATATAAATTGCTCTGGGTGTGGTCACCATTAAAAATTAAAAAAAAAAAAACACATACATACACGTTCGACTTCCGCTCATCTCAGCTGATGTCACGCGGTAAAGTTAACTCCAACTCAACTTTTGTTGCATCGCCAACATGAAGTATTGCTGCAGAAATGCCATTGGTCAATAAATGTCGAATGTCATGTTGAGGGGTCGCTCTATTGTAAATTAAGCATAAACGTTCTGATTTTTAATGAAAACAAAAGAGATTTTACAAACTCCCCTGGTATATCTAACTGATTAATTGCATTATTAGATTCTGTATTAATGTCAGCTGAACCTAAGAACAAGAATGTGACTCTTTGTCTTCTTAGATATCAGTAAGGCTTTGGACAATGTGGGTCATAATCAGGACTCGGATTCTAATGGCATGTCATCTTTTTATTGATGCTGCATAGACATTGCCAACTTGTAGATAAATCCTAATCATACCCTCTAGATTATAGAAATGCATTTTTATTAGGTCATTTTTTGTTATTTTATGTCATCTTAAATTTTTAGGGCATTTATTTCAATTTTACGTCATTATTTTGTCATTTTTGTGTCATTTGCTTCCTTATTTAGTCATTTTCATGCATTTACATTAAGTATATTAACTTTTATTGTCGTCCCCAGCGGTGATGTCTTTGAAGTGTTGTTTGTTTAATTCAAGGAGGACACACTCAGTGTTGAAGTGTTGTCATGTCTCAATCGGAAACGAGAATCAAACAAACGTTGAAATGTTGTATTATTACTATTGTTATTAGACTGACTTGGCACCAAAGAGTGCAAACTACTATTTACCCTCAATAAACAGTAATACTCGTATGATCCAGCAGACCGCAAAAGGAAATGCCGTTTGGCTTGCCAATGCCTCAGTGCCAGTATAAATTTCCGTGAGGAAAGAATAATCACAGTTACAGTCATTATAAAAAAAACTAAACTCCGTGGCGCTACATCCCTTGAGGGACTTGGCCTACCACCCGACCGCTCCATCATCTCCCGTAGGCAGATGGCAGGATTGGGGGGCATGTGGTCAGCATGCCGACACCCACGGCCGTTAATGGTGGTTTTCTTGACCGGAGCCGCTACTTCTCTATCAAGTAGCTCCTCAATTTGAATCACGAGACTGAGTGCACCCCTACCAGACCTCCCTACCTCAGAAAAATCCGAGGAGGTACCAGGAATCGAACCCGGGCCGACGGATCTGTAGTCAGCGACGCTAACCACAAGACCACGCCGGCGGACACAGTCATTATAACAGATGTGATTTAATTTTTTACTTTTTACCATATTTCAAGTATGCACCCATTGTTTGGGCGGATGTGGCGAGGAGCTTCTCCATGTATAAATGTATCCTTTCAGATAATCTGAGGTCATTTATCTTCAATAATATTCGTATGCTGACAGTGATTTACTGCAATTCTGAATAAGATAGAGTTTACAAGGTTTTTTTTTTTTTCATACAGGTAATATTTAAATAAATGACTAGGTTACTACAGCCTAATGTAACATTTAGATCTACTTTAAAAACAATAAAATTTTATTACTTTTCTTCTCAAATGCTTCAATCAAGAACAAAGGTTTTAGACCTACAACATCCTTTCTGCATTTACAGTTTTTAAATTATGTACAAATTAGTCTATAACTTTGTGTGGAAAATAATAATTTTTTAACTTATAAAGAAAATGTCAGTTTTTAGGTCATTCTTTATGATTATTAAGTCATTTTCTTTAAAATTTACATTTTATAGGTCATTTTTCAAACAATTTTAGGTCATCAGAATCTGGGCCCTGGTCATAATCCGACTTCACATGGTAAATCATCTGAACTACCAAATCTTAATCCAGAGGTACAACAAAACGATACTACAAAATAGAGACTCAATACACTCAAGACACTATTAGAAGAGGAGTAATGCAAGAATCTCCTTTACATCTTTCCCTGTATTGTATAAACTTTCTACAGACCACACTCTTGAAGAATTCCTACTCAAGACAGTTTAGAAAATCATAGATTCTGTGTGAGAACTTGACTTCCAAATTAGCATGTTTAAGGTCTGCCAACCAATGAGTGTCATTCTCTTCCTCCATGAAGGGCAGAACATACAAACATGGCATTGATAATAACATTTCCAATTACCACTATATGTCTGACTGTTTACAGTTACTCCCCACCCTAAACAACTCTTTTCCAGGCAGGTCCCATTAGTGCATTATGGGGAGGGACACACGGGGTGATCTCAAACGATCTTTTCCCTGTTTTTCTATTGCAATGTAAAATACAACACATTAATGGTTAACCAATATCAGAATCTTCAGAATAATTTGAATACGATACACAAATTTGGGCAAAAGACAACTTCAGGTTGTAACCAGCCAAGCTCCGCCTGCCGACTGCTTCCCCTCGCTTCCGAGCCTTGCACGCGCACCTCACTATTGTACCCTTTACCTTTCATCATATATGCATAAAAATATACAAAAACACAGCGTTACGAAAATGACCCTTGCACCATATCAAAAGTACACAAAATAAAATTAAAATATTTCGAAAAAACGGTTATTTCTAATGTACTATAATACTCCCTAAACTTAAATAGATAATATTCCCTTCACTGCTCAGCAATCGCTCGTGGTGTAGTGGTTAAGGCTACTGGTTACAGTGCTGGTGGTCATGAGTTCGAATCCCAGTCAATCCGAAATTTACGGTTAGGAATAGGCCCCAAATAGGTAGGAAGGGCAAGGAGGAGGTGAGAGGAAGGGTGGAAAAGGTAGAGAAAAAGAAGGATAAAGGAGAAATAACGTATTTCATTTTTTCCCAGTTTCACCTTTCCTACAATAGATGGCGTTAGTAGTAGTTCAAATAGAGACACATCTAGTAGCTGCCGTTTTAGTTGGTGGGAGGAGCCTAATGCACGACCTAATACTGTTTTTTCCCCAAATGTGCATATGGGTGATTCTTCAAATACGGGAAAATTTGCGTTCCGGAGTGATATTTCCCTTCAAATTCAACTTTAAAAAAAAAATTAAAATAAAAGTTTGTTTCTACTACTTACATACTACAACTATCAGTTTGAAATGTCACTAACTTTAAATTCTGATATTCCAAAATCGAATTTAATTCAATGAAATGTCATCCACATGCCCTGTCCCAAACCTCGGTTTTGTATATTCTAATGCATTTTTCCACAAAACAAAATGTTATTTCCTTTTCAACTTTTTTCCTGTCAATGAGTATGAATGGGTGAAGAATATTAACCCCTAAAAAATAAAATGAAATAAAATTCTCACCCCACCTAATGAACATAAAGAATGTCCCAAGGGTTTTTGGTCATCCACATGACTGAAAAGAATGGAATTTTTTCTGCAGAAATGAGAAATTTGTAAAACTGGCAACAGTGTTAGAAAGCCAACAGGGCAGCTTCTGGTTGAATTGTAAGGTTGAATTTGCTTGCTTACTAACAGTTTGGGATTAACAAAGGACTTTGTATCATTTTCAAGGAAAACGTTTTTATTCCCCGTCATTAACATGGC
This sequence comes from Ectobius pallidus, assembly GCA_964059195.1. NCBI lineage: Eukaryota > Metazoa > Arthropoda > Insecta > Blattodea > Ectobiidae > Ectobius > Ectobius pallidus. The sequence goes on along the minus strand of CAXKWD010000002.1, from coordinate 81,066,166 downwards.
TTCTAGAAAGTAGGCAGAAAGTGAATATTAATTAATTTTGATTATGCACTATGATAAACCTTCCAATTCAAAGTACCTGACTGAAGTTAAGCCTACAGAGGTTTAGAAATGGCTTGCTGAGACCACTTAAACTCCTTTTTTGTCATCCACATGCCTGATTTTTGTGTCATCCACATGTCTCATGAAGGGGTATGTGGATGACTCTCAAGTCATGTAGATGATAAATGTAGGATACTATTGTGTTTGCGGTGTCTGTGACCTGTACTTAAGATCTTAAAACTGATTAAATGAATTTCTGCTTGATTCCCCCCTCCCCCAAAACCATAAAAACACAGTCTCGTTAAAATTACATTAATTCCAGAGTATGCACACAAATTTGCAAATTTGATGCAAAATCAACTGAAGTATGCTGAGAAAAATATGAAATCACAGAAAGAAAAGCAGATTGTTGCCAAAGTTAGTCATTAATGTGGCCTTCTGCCATCCACATGTACACGGATGTCATCCACATGGCTTTAAAAAAATTAAGAAATAAAAATAAATAAAAATATGTATTTGAAGAATCACCCATATAAGCTAGATCAGAATGTACAATACCATTCTCAACAGGCTAAAACCAACATACTAAGATCAATTTGAATACACCATAGCAATGGATAGGGGCAAACAACACAAATCTACTGCTTGTATCAGCCTTGACAATCATGTAGACTAACTTACTGGTACTTCATGGATCCCAAGTTAGGCAGACAATGAGAACTGCCAATTTATTTATTTAATCAGGTTATACAATGTCCTAGACATCTTCCTGCACCCATTTCAGGAGTTTATCATTTTTCTCCATAATTCTCGATCCGTCCATGCTTAGTCTTCTATTCTCCTTTCCTTTAGTGTTTGATTGATGCCTTGTGTCCATGTCAATTTTGGCCTGCCCCTCTTTCTTCGTCTTTTCGGAGTCCACTCATATATCTTCTTCGGTAGTCTATCGTCTGTCATTCTTTTCATGTGCCCATACCATCTTAGTTGTGCTGTTTTTACAGTATCTACCAGCGATCCTTGTACCTTCATTTTTCCTCTGATGATATTGTTCCTAATCTTGTCCCTCCTGGAGATTCTTGCAGACCGTCGCCAAAAGTCCATTTCTGTGGAGTGTAGTTTAGCTATTGTAGTTGATTTCAAATGCCAAGTTTCTGCTCCATACATAACTGTGCTCTTAATGATTGTATTGTATATGTTTGTTTTTGTTTCTCTGGTAATGTCTTTATCCCACAAGACACTGTTTAATTTTGAAATTGCTGATCTTCCTTTGTTGATTCGTCCATTTATATCGTCTTCATGGTCTCCATTCTTTGTAATTTTTATTCCCAAATATCTAGATTCATTGCAATGTCTGATTGTACCACTTCCGTTTGATAAGATGAGGTCCTTTGAGTCTGTTCCTAGTGCCATATAGTTTGTTTTCTTCAAATTGATGTTCAGGCCCCATTCCTTATAGGCTACTCTTCTATAAGTTTTCTTGTCATATACTCCAGGTCCTCATAATCCTCTGCGATTACCAATTGATCGTCAGCAAATAATAGTGAGTATATATTATCTTCTGTTAATAACAATCCCATTTGTGAGCATTTCCTTTTCCAGGTCATTAGTGCCCTATGAAGATATATTTTGAATAATGTTGGTGATAGTGGGCATCCTTGTCTTAGCCCTTTTGAGACATAAAATCCAGGTGAGATCCTATTTTGAATTTTGATTTTTGTATATGATTTGTCATACAAATTTTTTATCGCCTGAATCATTTTATTATTAATTTTGAAATATTCTAACGATTCCCACAGTTTAGTCCATGGTACACTATCATAGGCTTTTTCTAGGTCAACAAACAATAAATGTAAAGGTTGTCCAAAAGCTTCTGTTTTCTCAATAAGTTGTCTTATACTGAAAATATGATCAATGGTTGATCTCCCTGCTCTAAATCCTGCTTGTTCTTCTGTTTCTATTATTGCATATTCGTGTTCTAATAAGTTCTTTAACACTCGTCCATAAATACGACTAAAAATGCTTGTTACTGTGATCCCTCGATAATTTTTACATTCATTTTTGTTTCCCTTCTTATGTATGGTTGATAGCAGCCCTATTTTCCAGTCTTTTGGAGTTGGTTCTCCACTTAGGCATCTTTCAAATATTTGTTTTAGTAGCTCCAAAAGTTTTGGGGTACCATGTTTTATGAGTTCTGCCGATATTCCATCTTCACCACATGCTTTGTTGTTTTTTAAGGATCTAATTATAGTTTCTATATCCATTTGATCTATTTTTATATTGTTATCTGGTGTGTCTGCATTTTCATTCTCTAAAATATCTAAATATTCCCCTCTCTGTTCAATTAAAAGTTCTTTAAAATATGTCTCCCATTTTTCCATAGAGGTACCGTTGATATTGTATGTTCCACTTTCATTTTTCCGTAATTTTTTTAAAATTCTCTAAGCTTCGTTACTTTTTCTGCTGCCCAAATATGTTTGTATCGTGTTGCATGTTTTTTCCCACCTCTTATTGTTATAACATGCATGTATTTTTTGATTTGACGTGTTCTATATCCTTGAGCCCCGCTCAACACAGGATCTACAGGACGAGATATCTACATCTACATCTACATTATTCTTTTCCTCTGTGACCTTTTTCCTAACTTGTGCTTGTACTTTTTTGAATTCAATTTTGCCCTATACCCTTTTTGTATTCAACCATTTTTTATATTTATCTTTCTTAATTTTTACCATATCTTCAATTCCCTTAGTCCAAAAGTATATTTTTGTGTTTCTTGCTTTATGTTCTTGTTTTCCTAAAGCTTCCATAGCTGCTTCATGTATACTTTTTACTAAATGTTTTTGTGGTGTCAAAATTTTCTCTCTGCGACAACTTTTCATCTAACTTAGTCTTTTTTTATATAAATATGCTGTTAGACCATGGGCTACCAATAAGAAACCCTCCCCCCCCCCCCCCCGTGGGAATTTCCGACACATATATTTTTTTGTTGGTATTGTCATCTAGTTTAAGATTTTAGTTGTTTGCCCCTTATCAATTACAGCATTTAGCCGGAAACCCCGGAAAACCCCGGAAATTCGCAGAAAATGAATTTGTTTTAATTTTTCATTGTTCTTTGCTCCTAATATTCCCAGGGAATTTCTGACTCACACATTTTTGTTGGTATTGGCATCTAGTTTAATGTTCCAGTTGTTTGCCCCTTACAAATTACAACATATCCCCGGAAAACCCGGAAAACCACGTATATACGGAGAAAATTACTATGTTTTATTTTTTAAATCTTTGTTCTTTGCACCCAATATTCAAAGGGAATTTCTGACTTACATGTTTTTATGGTGGCATTACCATCTAGATTAAGGTTTCAGTTGTTTGCCCCTTATCAATTACAGTATATCCCCGGAAAACACCGAAAACCATGGAAATCGGAAGAAAGGGACTTCGTTTTAATTTTTAAAGATCTTAGTTCTTTGTTCCTAGTATTCAAAGGGAATTGGTGAACCATATGTTTTTGTGTTGGTATTCCCATATAGATTAAGGTTCCAGTTGTTTGCCCCTTACCAATTACAGCATATCCCCGGAAACCCCGAAAAACCACATATATAGGCCTACGGAGAAAATTACTATGTATTATTTTTTAAATCTTTGTTCTTTGCTCCTAATATTCAAAGGGAATTTCTGATTCGTATGTTTTTTGTTGGTATTGCCATCTAGATTAAGGTTTCAGTTGTTTGCCCCTTATGGATTATAGCATATCTCCAGAAAACACCGAAAACCACGGAAATCCGGAGGAATTGACTTTTTAAAAATTCCTTTAAAATCTATGTTCTTTGCTCCTAATATTTCCAGGGAATTTCTGACTCATATGTTTTTTTGTTGGTATTGGCATCTAGTTTAAGGTTTAAGTTGTTTTCCCCTTATCAATTACAGCATATCCACGTAAACCCTGAAAACCACGAAAATCCGCAGAAAATGAGATTGTTTTAATTTTTTAAAAATATTTGCTCTTTGATACTAATATTCCCAGGGAATTTCTGAATCACATAATTTTTGTTGCTATTGCCATATAGTTTAAGGTTTCAGTTGTTTTCCCCTTACCAATTACAGCATGACAAAGAATACTGGAAAAAATCCTGATGCTGAAGGAATGAAGGCGATTGGAAACCTGACAGAACACACTTCATATTCTAATTTGACATCTGTGAATGATAATTAATTTATCTTACCAAACCTTCCACAGTCACTACCAAACTTTCTTGACTGAAGTTAGAGAAGGGACATTCGGTAAAACAGCACAATTTTGGAATGGTAATATGGACAAAATGTCATTGATTTTGAGATTTCAGCGAGCAACTAAAGAAAACAACTTTGACTTACACTTGGCATGTTTAGAAGATATGATTCCCCTTTTCTTTGCATGTGACCATCACAATTATGGCAGATATCTCGTAGTACATATACTCACCCTTTTGAACCTGCAAGGGACACACTTGAAGCAGAAGAATTACTTCGCAATAACGGTTTCAGTGACCGTAGATCACAACTTCCGAGTTCTAGAAATTCTGTGGATTTCCGTGGATTTCCGGGTTTTACGGGGATATGTTGTAATTGATAATGGGCAAACAGCTGAAACCTTAATCTAGATTACAATGCCAACAAAAAAATAAAAATATTTAAGTCAGAAGTTCCCTGGGAATATTAGGATCAAAGAACAAAGGTTTTTAAGAAATTAAAACGAACTCATTTTCTTCGGATTTTTTAGGTTTCCGGAGTTTTCCGGGGATATGCTGTAATTGATAAGGGGAAAAGAACTGAAAACTTAATCTACATGGCAATACTAACACAAAACCATATGAGTCACCAATTCCCTTTGAATACTAGGAGGAAAGAACTAAGATTTAAAAAATTAAAACAAAGTCATTTTCTCCGGGCTTCCGTGGTTTTCGGAGTTTTCTGGGGATTTGCTGTAATTGATAAGGGGCAAACAACTGAAACCTTAATCTACATGGCAATACCAACACAAAACCATATGAGTCACCAATTCCCTTTGAATACTAGGAGCAAAGAACTAAGATTTAAAAAATTAAAACGAAGTCATTTTCTCCGAGCTTCCGTGGTTTTCGGAGTTTTCTGGGGATTTGCTGTAATTGATAAGGGGCAAACAACTGAAACCTTAATCTACATGGCAATACCAACACAAAACCATATTAGTCACTAATTCCCTTTGAATACTAGGAGCAAAGAACTAAGATTTAAAAAATTAAAACAAAGTCATTTTCTCCGGGCTTCCGTGGTTTTCAGAGTTTTCTGGGGATTTGCTGTAATTGATAAGGGGCAAACAACTGAAACCTTAATCTACATGGCAATACCAATACAAAACCATATGAGTCACCAATTCCCTTTGAATAATAGAAGTAAAAAACTAAGATTTAAAAAATTAAAACAAAGTCATTTTCTCCGGGCTTCCGTGGTTTTCAGAGTTTTCTGGGGATTTGCTGTAATTGATAAGGGGCAAACAACTGAAACCTTAATCTACATGGCAATACCAACACAAAACCATATCAGTCACCAATTCCCTTTGAATAATAGAAGTAAAAAACTAAGATTTAAAAAATTAAAACAAAGTCATTTTCTCCGGGTTTCCGTAGTTTTCAGAGTTTTCTGGGGATTTGCTGTAATTGATAAGGGGCAAACAACTGAAACCTTAATCTGGATGGCAATACCAACAAAAGAACATATGATTCAGAAATTCCCTTTGAATATTAGAAGCAAATAACATAGATTTAAAAAATAAAACATTGTCATTTTCTCCGTATAAAAGTGGTTTTTCGGGTTTTCCGGGGATATGTTGTAATTTGTAAGGGGCAAACAACTGAAAACTTAAACTAGATGACAATACCAACAAAAAATATGTGAATTAGAAATTCCCTGGGCATATTAGGAGCAAAGAACAAAGAAGAATTAAATCAAACTCATTTTCTCCAGATTTCCGTAGTTTTCCGGGGTTTCCGGGTAAATGCTGTAATTGATAAGGGGCAAACAACTGAAGACTTAAACTAGATGGTAATACCAACAAAAATATGTGAGCCAGAAATTCCCTGGGCATATTAGGAGCAAAGAACGAAGAAAAATTAAAACAAACTCATTTTCTCCGGATTTCCGGTGTTTCCGGGTAAATGCTGTAATTGATAAGGGGCAAACAACTGAAAACTGAAACTAGATGGGAATACCAACAAAAAAATATATGTGTCGGAAATTCCCACGGGGGGGGGGGGGGATGGGGGGTATACAGTAGCCTACGCTCTATGTGCTTTCTTGTTGTAGACTATCTAAGTTATATTTTATTTTTGTAATATTGGTTTCTTCTAATTTACCTTCCTCATTTCCATTTTCCCAATCCATTGTGAAAGGAAATACAATTTTGGCATTGACCAGATAGTGATCACTTCCAGTCATAATTCCTCTGTAAACTCTAACTGCCAATACTAAACTAATATTCCGAAACAGTTATTTCTAATGTACTATAATCTCCCTAAACTAAAAATAGATTAATCTTTTCTTCACCGCTCAGCAATCGCTCGTGGTGTAGTGATTAAGGCTATTGGTTACGGTGCTGGTGGTCACGAGTTCAAATCCCAGTTGATCCGAAAGTTATGGTTAGGAATAGGCCCCAAATAGGTAGGAAGGGCGAGGAGGTGAGAGAAAGGTAGAGAAAAAGATAAAGGAGAAATAAAGTATTTAATTTTTTCCCAGTTTCACCTTTTCCAAAATAGATGGCGTTAGTAGTAGTTCAAATACAGACATATGTAGTAGCTGCTGTTTTAGTTGGTGGGAGGAGCCTAATGCACGACCTAATACTGTTTTTTTCCCCAAATTTGCATACCGACCAGAATGTACAGTACCATTCTCAACAGGCTACAACCAACATACTAAGATCAATTTGAATACACTGTAGCAATGGATGGGGGCAACCAACAGAAATCTATTGCTTGTATTGGCCTTGACAATCATGTAGACTACCGGTACCAGTACTTCATGGGTCCCAAGTTATTCAGACAATGATAATGCCAATACTAAACTAATGACACGGTTATTAACCTTACTGACATTTATGACTCAGGACCCATGGAGTACAAGATTGCCTAAGCCTGCAACCAAAATGTAAAAATGTATTAAGTTTGCAATGTTTCCCAGATCGCCTAACTCACCTGCAGACAGCATAACATTTTGATGTCCAGTTGGCTGGGCCATTTTCTGTATCTTGTATTATCACCTAATCACCTGTAAGTATTAAAATTTGTTTAGATAAATTACAAGACTTTACTATAATTACTATAAATAGGTCATGGTTGACTTTAACAAGAAGCTGACTGGAGTTAAATGTCCTATAAATACTGCTAAGCTAACCCTTGAATTTGGACCTTTAAACTTAGGCTTTTCTCAGCTTCCTGCAAGACATGCAGGCAAAGTATATCTACACATATTTGTTAACAGCAATTTCTTACTGCAGTTCATTTATATAACCAGATTTTCCGAACATAAAAGCAAACAAAAAATTTTGCCTCTTCACACGAAAGTTGACCTCGATCTTGGTTAAGTCTCAGTCACACAGGCTAGTTTCACTTTTTCTAGCTGTCAAATCTCGAGCTGAAGTCAAGTTACACATTCCACGTCACTTCACACTACGATATCTTCATAAAACTCGCTAAGAATACGTAGGGAAAGGGTCTTATTGATAGAAATTCTTATTTTTCTGCAGCATCATCTCGGCCCGGTTGGTAAGGCGAACACTTTGAAACAAGAAATAATCGATTTTCTAGGTCTATATTACTATTAGTTAACAATAGAAAACTAACATACCCAGGTTTCCACAAGTATAACTTATAACTCGTGTTATGTATTAATATTCACGTTTACTCTCATCACGGCACTTCTTGATTCTGACTTGTTATCGGAAGTCGTCACACATTACGTGGCACCGCTCCCACAGTCCATTGCGAGGACGTTGTGCCCATGGCCTAGCTCAAAACTCATGGCCAGAGTAACTTTTCTCTAAAAATATTGACCGAACAAATATACATTACCGGCGTGTTATTGGCAGACAAAATATAGCCCCCAGAAACCAAAAAATTATCATCCATAACATGTCAATTTATTTTATAACTCCATAAGAAAATATGCATAATTGTTATGTAAACGCGTGAAACGTTCTTTCGGGATACACTAAAATCTAAAAATATGATAAAACTCTACCAGCTTTCAAACCGCGTACAAAGACGTTAAACTTGCATGACAAAATACGTCCTCGATGACCATGCATCGATGCCCAAAATACTGTGCAGTAAAAAGAAATAAAATAAGTGGCGCTGCATCCCTAACAAGAACCAGGCCTGCCATCCTACCGCTGCGTCATCTACCATAGACAGGAGGCAGGATTAGGGGCAAGTCAGTGGTCACAATGTTAGGTTTGTTCGAAAAGCAAATCTGTGACTGCTTGAGAATTTGTTGTGCTGCACATGTCCAGTCTGTAATTTATCTGATTTGCACTCTGCGAACAGTTATAGTCACCGCTTTTAAAGGATCCTCAGGCGGCAACCCTCTAATTTAGTATCTCAACCCCAACCCTGACCAAACCCTCCATAAACATCTTGGGGTTGAAAAGCCGAAATGGAAGGAAGGGAAATGTTGCGCGTGCCTAAGCATAAGATGCGCATTGTTGCCACAGTTTAAAAACCTTGCAGCTGATTTCCACAAATCTGGAGAAACAACACAAGTGACATTGCAACAAGGCCTGACCTGGTGGCAGGGACCACCGCATTTGTTTAGGGGTGGGTAGACCCTAATAATCTTTTCCAGATGAGGTAAGTGGTCCGACTTAAAAGCGTTTAGGGGTGGGTAGACCCTAATAATCTTTTCCAGATGAGGGAAGTGGTCCGACTTAAAAGCATTCTGCTCGCTTTGTAGCTGACTGGGGTTCGTTTGGGCGCGAAGACTATACAAGAATTTGGAATCGATAGTTTCTGCATTTAATCGATATGATATGCGAATAGAATATGTATTTTCCTTTAACATATTATACACTCAATATACATCACCCATATAAACTATAATTTGGGAAACTTTTAATTATCTTCCATTATTCATACATATAAGTAGCCCATGCTTATAAATCAGGTGCAAGGTTATTGGAGGGAGGAGTCAGGTGCATGAAAATAGGTTACTGCACATGTCTCTGATAACAATTCATGGTAGAGCCTGCAAACTTTTCTTATAGTACAGACACTGTCCTTGAGAACACATCAAACAGAAGATTGAAATCAGAATCACGAATTCTCGCTTTGCGCATGCGTGAACAATGTGTTCCTGGTTTCTGACTGCTTTGCGAACAAACCTATTATTGATGGCTTTCTTGAATGAAGCCACTATTATCAACCAGCACCTCAGTTGATATCAGGAGGTTGAGTGCACCCTGTTCCAGACCTCCTACTTCAGAAAAATCCGCAGAAGTACCGGGGATTAAATCCAGACCTATGAATCCATAGTCAGCAACGCTAACCACTAGATCATGCAGGCAGTTATATGAAAGCATAATATAACTTATATTGAAATATGTTTTATTGGAACATGAACAGTCAAGAAACAGTGGGGGTATGAATAATTATGCTTAGGGTTCCCAGATGTCCCGTAAAATACGGGAACATCCCTTTTTTTTGCTAATGCATCCCGTTGTCCTGAAAGAAGTCTTCGGGATGCAGTTTTGTCCTGTATTTTAATTTTTTTTAATTGTAATTATTTTTTATCCTCCAAAGACAATCCAGAAGAAATGGTGTAGGCAGTACCGGTTAACAGTTGCTATCTTCACTGCGATTTGCAGGACCATTCGGGATACTTAGCATGAGTATGATCATGCTTGGTCGTGTTGGTTTGCTCTGTTGTATTTAGGAAAACCCCGTTGGAATTCCATTATTGTAACTGAATCCTGCTGCACCCAGTGACATAGGGAAGGGGGGTCCGGACCTCCCCCGAAATCAAAACCTAAAATTCTATTCAAGTTTTTTAAGCTCTATTTTGTAAAATATTTAATTATTTTATTTGATAATAAAATACTGAACTTGTAAATGTAGGCCTATTATTTCCATTGTTTCACTTTTCTTATAAATAGTATTGTGTTATAACTTAGGTAATGATTTCTTGTTTAAATTGGCATATCTTAGAGTATGATAAACAAATTTTCTAACTAGTTTTTCAGTGCTAAAATAGCGTAAAATGTTATTTTCATTAGTTTAATATTTAAAAATTTTCTCTGGGGTGAGCCCCCCAAACGGCACTTTCGACGCTCCCCAAAATTATTTTCTGGCTTAGCCACTGGTTGCACCAGTGACTTGATTAGAAAATTTCAAAATGGAAATGTGAATAGCATCTTCATCTGACCCTCCATTCACTGATACAAAGCTTCCTAAGTAGCAGAAACTATTTACTCTCTCTATTGCCTGCTCTTCGTATGATTCTTTAACTTTGCATTCTACAACTTAATCACCTGTATGCTGCCTCAAAACTGTATTAACATCAGTGCAATAGTCTGCTTTTACTTCAATTCAACAATTTTTCTGCATGTTTTGTAAGTGAACTATTAAGGGGCAACATGTATGTTATAAATGACATACTGGTATAGTACCTTTCATAGTTTTGTGCCTCCAGAAACGATGTCCACATTATTAAAAGAAAAATTTCAGGAATTCTGGAACTAGATATCATGAAAAGGAATCATACAAATTGGACCGCTGCTACTACAGCATGATTATTTCTAAAATTATACTCAAGAGCTTTCTTTTTTCCTCTTTCATGACAGAAAGTTTGTAAAATTATTCCAAATCCTGGAATAACCAAAATATAAAATGTTCTGAATGTTTTCAAGGAACACTGTATTCCTGGATTAACAAGTAATGAATCCAAGTATAGGTCTACAAAAGCACTTATAAATCACATAGCTCTGTTAAGGACTTTCACCCATTTACATCAGTAATTATTTACCATTATTGTACTGTCTTGCCATGTGGAGGAATACATGGAAAAGTTTACCATTACATTGATGAATTAATAGATCCAAGGAAGAGGAAATTACAACTGTGCAGAATTCAAACTTAACACAAGTGACATTTTCACAAATACAAATAACAGAGAAAATATTCAAATATTTTATTTAATACTTCCATTTATTGTTACAGTGTTACAATGTAAGGTATTTGTAACAAAATATGGCAATATTAATGAACAAAGTGGCAAAAACTAGCTTTCTTTAGAATGTCTTGTACATTGTTAATTGCAGGAATGTAATGTGTTTATAAACAGCACAGTGCATCAAACAGTAACAACCTTACTGCATATAAAAATGGGCAATGACAGAAGACTAATGTTGCATATGATGTTTATTCCAAAACTAATATATCCTGAGAGTAAAAAAGAAATTCTTATTAGAGCATGAAGTTTATTCTACATTAAAAATGGCCCCAATCGATGCATAATTTGTAATCAAAATCATTTAGAAAATGCCAGCTAACAGTTGTTATAGCAGGAACTGACATACTGTTCTAAGCTGCCATTGAGGGGGTTAAAGCCAAAGTGGTGTAAGTCATGTTTTTAAAATTTTTAACCTAAGTATTACAATGCAATGTTGAGGTATAGATCTGTTAAAAAAAAGGTTGGTGGAAGTCCTAGTTGTGTTCATACACTTACAAATTGAAGCAAAAGTTTCACTGGTGAATGAAACCGCTGCTTTGTTAACAGTCATAGTGGTGTAAGTCATTGACTTACACCACTATTCCTGTAAGTGTTTGTGAAGTGTGAGTTGCTACATCCGCAGTTTTGTAAACTTTGCACTGTGTCTTATGAAACTGCTTCAAAGCAGTGATAACATCGACATTATTGACCATAAATTTATGGTAAGTGGGCATTAATACCTCCCTAATGATTCCGATTTTGGATCCATAGAATCCTATGCAAGAGGTAAGACCGTTGTTGTTGTTCCAGCTGACTGGCGGTCAATAATCGCAAAGTCAAAAAGAAGAAAGCTTTTTTCTGTAGCAGAATGTCAGTTCAATACTTAAAGTCAACAAAGAATCTTGAACAAGCCATTACAAAGAGAGAAAAAAATGTCAGAACAAATCAATGTCAACAAAAAATACAAAAAACTACTTGAATTATTTTCAGTGATAATCATAATGAAATAATGACACCTTCTGGCAATGTACAACACGAAAAAAGTGTCAACAATTTCTTGTGTAATTTATTATAACGAATCTAACAAAACCTTCTGTTTCTCAGAATGCATAAAACATGACTTACACCACTTTGGCTTTAACCCCCTCATATGTATACATGGTATATATACATACATAAACCCAGTGCCTCTATGGAGCATAGAATACTGTTTACCAATGCTGTACCATACTTCTCATTTATGAAAAACTGATACATCAGTGTGTTCAGCTATTATGTGTTTAGTACTGGCTGATGGCTTGATTGCTATGAGCTATAACTTTTTGATATTGACTTCTGATATAACTTCCGGTTATTTAGTTTACCATCTAGTTCATTTCAGCTGAAAACGTAGCTTTCAGACATGGCCTAACATTGATATTCCTGACTTATTAATAAAACTAAACTCCATGGCACAGCATCCCTGAAGGGACTGGGCCTACCATCTGTCGCTGAGTCACCTACCATACCAGATGGGAGGATTTGGGGCATGTGGTCAGCATGCCAACATCTAATGCTGTTAATGATGGTTTTTGTGACCAGAGCCACTACTTCTTAATCAAGTAGCTCCTCAGCTTGTATTAAGAGGCTGAGTGAACTCTGTTCCAGACTTCCTGAATCAGAAAAACCCGAGAAGGTAGTGCAGATCAAAACCAGATCTGTAGATTAGTGCAGCCAGTGACCATGAGACCATAAAGGCGGTCCTTGTTTACAGCACCTAGGTAGTTATCTTAAAAAATAAAAATTAACGCATCCAAAGCTTGAATCTTTCATACAATGCAGGCAAAATCCACAGGTATATTATGCAAATACAACATCTGCCTTAAATTGCTTATATTTTACAAACTTCAAATAGTAAAGTTTACTTTAGCAAAATATATAATATAATCTGTATTCCATTAATTTATTAATTCTGAAGTGAAAAGGGAACATTCTGCTATCTCAAAATACTGGTGACAGCAACGACAAAAAAAGTTAGGAACATTAATATTATGTACTACCATTGCATTGTTTTTGTTAATTACATTGTTTGTTTTAAACCTTTAAAGCATCAGTATACATACCGGTACCAGTAAATTTTAATCCAATGAACCTCAAATTCATCACTGTGTGAAGGAGAGAGAATAAGAATTGCAACTTAAGGGTACACCTAGTCAGGCGGTGAAAAATAAAGTTTAGGTAACACTGTCCTCATTCCAATGGGTTACAATAGACAGAAAACAGATATGAAAATGAAAGTTCATTAATTGAAAGCACACATTATAACAGCTACAATACTCTACAATATTTCTAAAATGTCTAATCTATGAAGAGATAAATTTGAATCTCAAGAGATTGCCCATTATTATAATCAATATAGTGGTTCATAACATTACATCCCTGCTTAATGATATGCAATTACTACATCTACAGCATGCAAAAGTATAAGGAGTTTTACAAAATGTTATGTTTATACATGTTATGCAGTTAGCATTAAAGTGAACAATACGTTATTGATGCAAATTATATGAATTCAATCATACTCCGTTTTAACAGTTAGATCTTCAAAAAGTGGTGAGATCAATGGGTTAACGTTGTATATGAATGCCTCACATGTATTATTATTATTATAGTGTATAAAACTTTTATAATACATTGTGCCAAAGATAACAATGACATCTCTGAAATAAAATGTCATATCACATACTCTACAGTATGGTATTTGACTCAAATAAAAAATATTGTTAGGTACGTATTTTGCATCACATAAAAGCTGAGCTGCTTTAAATTTATTATTGCACATGAACATCACACTTAAAATTTGCAATGGCAGAATACCAGTATCTTGTAATATTAAGCCAGAAAGATGCATCAAACTTATCAATATCACAAAGTATTGATGTGATGCTTCAGAATAAATTACTGACAAAAAAGTATTTATTTGAAGAAGTAAAGCGTACAGGATATATAAATCGTCTAAATGAACACATTTATGCTCCAACAAACAAATAAGGATTTGGAGGTTCTAACTTGAAAAATTCACACATGTAGGAAAGTTATTGTTTCATAACATGATGCTCACAAGAGGGGAGAAAGAAGAAGAAATTCAAATTCTTGTATCTTATAATCAGACAAAGAATGATGAAAATAGAGGAAATTCAACATACATACATACATATAAACAAGATAGATTTCACTAGTTTGTTAACAAAAAGAAACAAATTCTGTTTAACATAGGAGTACAAACAAGCTGAATGTAGAGAAAAGCTTAAATAATCGCAACTGGAGTGATGGGCATGACATAATGATTTAGGTCAAATTTATAAGCTGTCTAGCCTGAAAGACATAATGGAAAATAGTCCAACAAACACTAATAATTGATAGAATGTGATGAATCCAGACCATAGCAAGCATATAAATCAGTAAGTTTATTTAGGAAGACCACAATTAGATGCAGAAAGAGGATTTTCACATTTAGGTAAAATCGTTTTCATGCCCACTTATTCAATCTGAACTTATTAAGAAGCTATTAATCTATTTCTTAGCCACCTATCCTTACTATGTAGTGTATGTTTGGAAAAATTACAAATTTGTCTTTTTTAATACTTTATTTATTTCTAAACACACTCCTCCCAGGTTTAGTGGTGTATCTCCTATGGAGTCTGATGGTCTGCGAGCTACTGTTGGACAAAACAAGCTATCAAAAGGGTCTTACCGTGCTGGCCATATCATTCAGAGATAGGAGGTAAACAAAGTGAGCTATTATGCTGCAAGAGCAGCAAGCTAACATTATAACTGTGAGGACGATGACTGACAATGACTGAACACAACAGGCAGGCACGGTATGGCTGTTGCATTCCATAGTAGAAAGAATGGTAACCTGCTACCTATTTATTTTCTGAAAAACAAAATGGATAAGACTGTCATGGATGCTATCAAAAGATAACTCTGTCACACTATATAATAAAATCTCCCTGGGGAGAGAAAAGTTTTAAATTTCCACATTGTCAACCAGCCTATGGTTGAGAGTAGAAGAAGTAGTTTAAAATTGTCTTTCAATAGAAAATAAGGCCAAGAAAAGTGTACATGCCAACCGTTGATTCATATAATGCAACTTTGTTTTGTTTTCCACAATGCACATTTTAGAGTGTGATCCAGATTTATGTTCAACCTAGATAACTAGAATTTATTAGGTAATAATTTTCACCATTTTGAAAGTATCTTAAGTTTTCTTATGCCACTGTTTAACAGGAGTTATTTAATACAAAATCACACTGCAGAAAATTACTGTATTTTGTTCAACAAAATAAGGAATGACATTAATATTGGCACTTTTATGTGGCACTATAATCGTGAATTGATGTTTTGTTTTATTCGTTACTGGTACTCAAAACCAGGGATAGCAAACTCAAATTGGAGAGAAAGTTTTTCTCACCTTATCTTAATGGGTGAAGGCATACAAGCTTGCCACCTACTTGCATCTTTCATTGCAGGTGACCTTGATATCTGCTAGTCACAGTTTTATTCTTATTACCTTGTAGATCTACACATCAAGAAAAACTTAATTTTAATAATTTACTAGTCACAATATCAAAACCACTGCCTTCTAGACTGTGTCACTCGTGTTTACTCGTGTATACACTGCCTGTCCAATACGGCTAATTTTGCGTACTCGGAGACATTACAGATAGCAGCACCATTCACACCCAGATTGCTTCTTGTTTTTTGCTACGACATTGTTGATTATGTAGTGCTGTCACCGCCGTCTCATAATCACTGCCTTCTAAACTGTATTACTCCTCGAGACGGCGGTGCTCATAATATAGTCTATCAAAGCGTCTAATTAATTTACATTTATTTTAATTATTGCTCCAAAATTCCATTTCAAGGTAAGTGTCATATACTGGAATAATATTATGTTCTAAACAAATAACACAAGTATCTGTGTCTGTTTAATGCTTATTTTGACGCAGCAAACGCATAGAAGCAATGTACGGTAATGTATAGGGCAATGCCTTCTAGACTCTGTTACTCGTGTATTCTCGAGACGGGGGTTGTATAGGTGGCGGTTATTGCTGCAATCTGGGTGTGAATTGTGTCGCCTCTACTGGAGAAATTATGCAATTGAGCAATACTCTAAACTCCATGTTAAAATAAAGCATAGGACAGGCAGTGTAATTCTCGAGACGGCGGTGATCAAAACCCAACCTAAAGGTACCCAAACAGGAGTACAATACCATGAAGCACATGTAAATAAAATCAGGGTTTAACCCTCATGGCTCGCATGGTATCAGCTCTCCAGAAACATGTTACATGTTTGGGGTCTTTTCAGACCCCACAATGAATCCAGACCATGTAAAATATATACACAAAAGCAATAATGCCAGTATCATTACAATGCATTTTCTCAAATACAACACCATTGTTTCAAGTTGCATATAAATTAATGCCTTTTAATTTCTATAAATATTATGTTTTAGTTTGTTTAGTTAAAAAAACCATTTTAACACAAAAGGTTCATTTAACACACATTATGTAACACGTCTTACTACACCAAAATACTCGAAATACTACTAACTGACATCTGAATTTGTTACAACAGTGCAGGTATAAATGTCGGTGTTGCAGAGTCATTATTGCCAGTCATTGCTGCTTCTTGTTTCTTGTAATAAACACATGCCAACTTACTAACAATGATCATATATGACTTGAGGTTTTCCTGGCGAAGCATATGAAAGAAGGCTTCTCGGGGTGACAGCCAGGTTTGAAGATCAATTTCCTCCAACGTTTCAAAGGCAAACGACTCATCTCGCCAGTATCCTTGAGGATGGAGGCAGCGTTTGCCTTTGAAATGTCGGAGGAAATCAATCTTTAAACCTGGCTGTCAACCCAAGAAGCTTTCTTCCAATAATCATATAGCTATGAATGTGTTACCCAATTATAGTAAAATATCTGCAGAAAGCGTATCTGCATTCCATGAACCACTGAAGTTGGAGCAAAAGGCTGAATAAAGCTCTTACAACATCGAGTTTGCTATCCCTACTCAGAACATTCAATCTAATATTATTTGTACTTACAAATATTGTACTTCTGGAATTACAAGTAAAATGTATAAGAATTTTAAACTGAATAAAGAAGATTATCTCTTATCTAAAAAAGCAAAATATTTAATTATTTAAAATGGTTATGTACATTTGGAAGTTATTATGGAATACAGTCAAGGCATGACAACTCGTACTAAAGGAGACAAGAGTCTGTCCGAATTATGGAAGGTCTTTCATTCCAAGGGGAAATTAAGTTGAACCCCAGCATTGAAAATCGCCATTCCTATAATATAAAGCCACATGGCTCCCAGTTGGGCTAGAAACTTGAAATTTGGTACACATATAGCTTTTAGGCTGTAAACAACAGGAAAACTCCAAAAAGTTAATTTTTTAAAAATTTTTAGCCCAAAAACCTCCAAAAAAGGGCTTGGTTTCCATGGCAACGGTATTATCAAACAGTGTTCACATAGGGCTCTGGAAGGTAATAGCCAATTCAGCAGACTAAATACATGCACTTTATCTCCCATAGATCTTTTAAAAAACCTTTCCCGAGAACCTCAGCGGGGGTTTGGGGGCAAAGCCCCCAATGAGTGAAGCGAGTTTTATCTATAGAACTATTGTATTTTAATGTGACACCGTCAACAATACACACAAGACACACATATCAAACTTAGTTATTGCACTTTATGTTTTAGTCGAGTCTGATTCACTTACTCTATTGTAGATATATGATGTAGACTGGTATGCCACTGTGAAGATATTTTGCTCAGAAACAAGTTTGAAGAAGCTGCCAAACCTTTTCTGTGAATAATTCTGATGCTGTTTACGAACATTTACTTCCCTTGCAACCCTAAATTGTCTATAGAATGGATACAGAACAGTGGAAAACTATGTCCAATTTATCCGAAGTTCAAGATATTGAGGTCAGAGTTATCGAGCATTGACTGTATAAATAACTGAAAATCTAGTACCTATAACAGACATAATGGTCTCTTAATTATCTCTGTATAATAGCTATTCTCCATACAACAGACTCTCAGGTCATCCTTATTACAATTACTATACCAATTATAATGAAATTCAGAATTTACCTTCCTGCACGGCTATAATTTGTATGAATATTATTAACACTAATCTCATTATACTAATACTACTGTACTAGTCTTAGTATTTATTATACACAATTTTGAGAAAAATTACCTGAAAATGTCTTTTACAATTTACGCAATTAATATACACAGAAATGTTATGTTCTATTATACTAAACACAAATCAACTCTGAACATATGATAAGCCAATAGAATGTTACGCATTGTGCGGTGTTGACGACTCAGCAGTGTGCAGCTGTCTCTGTCTAACTGAGAAAGAAGGGAGATGCATGCCTACTCACTAAGAGGAACAAGCAAGCATTGTTTTAAGGTATTTCATTATTTTTAAATGAGCCGTTTTCTCCTCAACGGAGCGTCGTAAAGATATGGGGGTTTGGACAGTTGGCTTCCAAATAAATACAGCTTTCCAATGGTGATTTCAGAAAAGACCTACATGCAATAGATTTTGAGCGTGCAAAGGAATAAGTGAGGTTCATATCTTTAGCGAGGCAGCACGGTCCGTTAACTGTACAACACCGCAAAAACCTCATTTGCTTGTCACTCGTCACGTGATTCTGCCTGCTCTGCCTTAGGTTCAGAGTTGTTCTGTGTTTACTCTAAAGTAGAAATTATCAATTACCTCAGCACAATGAAGAACTTTGTTCAATCTATTGATACACTTCTTTGTTTACTGCCTCTCTTCTAAATAATATAGAAACAAGCTAATTAGATGACATTCTTTATATACAGTTTTTTCTGTTTTATAACTATTAACAGGAAATTTCGTTGTAGCTTGATATTACAATTATGAAATTCATATCCATCTTGCTTTGGTTCTAACTTCTCAAATGAGAGATTCAGTTTATACAGTACAGCACAGCCCTAAACCTGCATAATACATCTATTGTAATTTAATAAAAACAATAACTACCTCTAGGTAAAATATGAGTAACAAATTTATGAAGTCTGGCTCTCCTACAGTACCCTTACCATTAATATTTTTATGTTATTTTGAATCATAAACATTGTTTAACAGAGCCCTCTCCTTCTACGTAATGTTTCATTTATGGGCTGAGCCCGTTAAGGTAAAAAATAAAGTGCTAGCATGTTATAGAGATTATAAGGGATATCCCCAGATGTCACTGTTATTCCCTTCTCTCTTGTACAAATTAATAATTATCAATTTCCTTCATTCTAACCACTACAAATACTTTATTCCCACAACTACTATTATTGTATACCTATTAAACATTTACAATATTCAAAATAACATAAGTAACTATTTCGGCAATAAAAATTTGGTCCATAACATAGATACCAGCAGTTATGTTTCTGACAAAGCACAATCGTAAGTCAACATAATATTTAGTTTCGCTCAAAACATTACTTACAAACTTCATTTCTCACCATTCATTCGACTTATCATAGCAAAGGATTTTTAACTATTAGTTTATTATTTGTCTTTCATATTTGTAACTTATAGAGAGGTATAAATGTCTTTAGAAACAGATCACAATTCAATACAGATGTTTCTGCTTCTGGTATGCTCAACTGTTTCAAATAATCATTTGTTTTAGAACAAATTGTTGCCAACCAAAAGAACGTGAATTCTGCTACATATAAAATTAATTCAAAGTTTATTAGTTATGATTCTAAGCACAAGCAAACTGAAATTATTTTTCTTCTAAAATTATGATTCAAAATAACTTAAAATGTTGTACGATGTTCAGCAGCTAAAAGAACTTAACAGGCTCACACTAATAACAAAACTTGGTAGTGCTTAATTTCATGCTAAGTTCTGTATAGCGAACTTACATCATATATAACTATAACATTATTTTCAAATATTAACAAAGTAATGAGTAATAATGTGGTATAATATAAAAACTATGCACAGCAAGAAAGGAAAGAAGGTAGTATCGCTTTACTGGTACAGCAAACTCTCAATTATCCGGGCTAATCACTGGATATTTTTTTTTATTAGACAAAAACTTGTCTAGTAAAAACACTGATAATTCAAATGTTAGAATAAAACCAGGTGCAAGATATTGAATTTCCTGCACTTCGTTGCCATACTGTGCATATGACAAAACTAAGTGTGAGAAATTTAAAACCTACTGAAATAAAGTGCGGGAAGTTTGAAATAAAATGGGGTAAATTCGAAATTAAGTGCAGGAAATTCAAATTTTTTGCCCATGGATAATCTGCTCACAGACAATTGAGAGTATACTGTATTTAAAAATAGACACACAGTACAATTATTTCCTTTCTCCTCCAATTATGATCATAATCAAGTGCATTTACGGCACAGCGGCCAGGATCATTTTATTGTAGAATTTAAATCATAAAGTGTGTTGATACGACTAATCAATAAAATATTATGAATAATTTCAATTTTTAGAATTCATTATTATTTGAACTCCTGACAGTAGCCTCTACGTAATTTGTCTTAAGTGACTGTCAAATCAGTAACATACAACAATTTGGAATTAAATTTGTAAGGAAAACATATGAGCTTACACATACAGTACACTTAAAATAAATTGAAACAAACATACACTTGATTATTTAAATTCTTTGACAATTAATTACACTAAAACATATCTCAAAAGTGTTGATTAATATACCCTCATCCTACAAATGTTATTAATTTGAATTCCTATGGCATAAAATAATGTAAAAAAATGACATTAGGATTTTGTTAAGTATTTTCTCAGTTCCATTATTGCAAATTCATTATTCCGGCAATAGAGATTAATTCACTTATCAACTGTTTTGACTTGTATAAACATACCAGGATCTGTAAGTAATAAATTACAATTACAGTAAAGTCCCGCAAACTCCACCTTCGATAATCCGGCAGTTCGGATTACTCGGCAATTATGACAGGAGTATCAAACAATTTTTTTGACAAGAAATAAGGTAAACTATTTTATTGTAATTTATTGACACATACCGCAAGCCAGTTTAGCCTACACACAGAAAGTGTGAAAGAATTGTCATTCCAAATATAAGTTTTGTTTCATAGAACAGTAATTATATCCATATTATCATGTTTTATGATGATTTTTAATGGTATTTGTTATATTTAATACCAATAACGCATTTTAAATATCTGCAATAACTGTTTTCATTTTTAAGTCCTTATTATAAATGCATAAATCCACTGACAGCATATGGAAATAAAATTGTAATAATCAGCTCAAACATAAATTTTCATCCTCTATTCACTCTATAAACTGATTTATTATCAGTTATCAATAAAACAATGAAAATGACAGTAAGATTTTTAACTTCCTATCTTTCACATGACATCACAGATTCTGGTCTGCATTTTAAAGTTATCTATGGCATTAGGTATATAAACACATTTTGCATTAATGTTCATTTATTGTTTCATTTTTTATTAGATGGATACACTTCATTGATGAATACACTTCAAATGCTTTTGTGTCATTTTAGTGATTAATGTTGTATTATAGAATGATATCTGAGCGTACAGGAAGACATATTATGACATATCCTATTGAAAGAATAGTAAGACAAATGAGTAGTGGATACCTTTCTATAAAAAATACTGTTTTCAACCTTATTCCTTGTTAACAAAACTCTGTTTAATAAATCACAATATCTTGATTTCTCAAACAATTCATCTAGTTTTAAATAGAATGTTGATGAAATAAATATATTTATGATTTTTATCATGTACTATGTAAGGCTGATGCCATGGGTGAATTGGTAGCATGACTACCTTCCACCCTAGTGGCTCAGGTTCAATTCCTGGCTGGGTAGGAGATTTTTTAATGGTGGAAAATTTCCTTCTTGGGTTTAGGACTGGGTATTGTGTCCTTTCATTTCCATCCCGCGAGAGGCAATGGGAAATCTCCACAGTATCACCCTTGCCTGAATCACCTAGGAAGAGTCATGGTCATCATCCCATGGTTTCGTCTCAGGTCTGGACCTGCCTTCGGGCAGAACAGTCATCATTATCATAAGGCTGTGTAGCATGATGCTGTAAGCATTAAGACTGTAAGGCAATCTAACAGGTTTTTTCTTCATAGGATGGCCATGAATTAGCAACTATTTCATAGAAACCTCATCAATTCCAGGGTGCGCGGGCAAAGAGAGTTAAGTCCACTTTCTAGTTACTGAGAATTAGAGTGACTTAACACACTATACCAGCCCAACATAGCTTTAGAGATGGATAAACCCATGAGGGACACATCCATAACCACCGTACAATTTTGAATATGACTTACTGGACTTAACACAATTGTAGAGAACATTTTTATCTATAACTAGGGACCGGATTTTTAGGTTTTTAAAAACACTGTTTTAGGTTTTCCATTAGGTGAAATAGTTTTTTTAGGTTTTTGTCCAAAATATCGTTTTCGGGTAGAATAATCGGTTTAATGAATTTGAATGTGCTACATAGGATTCAATACATAATACTTGTAAAGTTTAACTTAACAAAATTGACTTAAATTTGTGTAAACTTGCTTTAGGACAATATTATACAATTGAAGAAAGAAAGCATAAACAATCAAAAGAAGCAGTGAAAATAAGATTGTCTCACATTTCCTGGTTACAGTATATCACTAAATATATAAACTAATATACTAAGTATATCAAGATTCTCAACTGTGAAGTTCTTCCTGTTATCTCTTAGAATACATTTGAAGGCAGAAAATGTTCTTTCAACCTCACATGACGTCAACAATGTTTGTTCGTACGAATATTTTAAAAGGAATACGCCGGTACTCTTACACTTCCTCTCTTGATACTGTCATCCTAGACGACATTGGGTTGAACGAAACGCTGATGGTATTAATTTCAACCCGACAAAAATTGTCTCTCCGCAAAATATCGATTTATCAACTGACAAACAAAAAGACAAAAAAGTAGCCTAAATTAGATATTTTAGGTTTTATATCACGTTTAGGTACATTTAGGTTTTTATACCCCATTTAGGTATTTTTAGGTGCCACAGAATTAATGTGGGTGAATCCTATGGATATGATTCGAAAAAGTGTATGATCGCTTTTTGTTTTGGAAGTAAGGGAAAAAATAGGTAAAAACCTAAGAATCCGGTCCCTATCTATAACTCTATGGACATATCAAAATTTTTAGGATGGTGGACTTAACTCTCTTTGCCCGCACACCCCGGAATTCTCAATGTTATAGAGTAGAAAATAAACTGAAAAACCACTGGACCTTAAGAAATTTCACTGCTAAGAAAAAGTTTTCACCACAGACAATGAGGAAACAAGTGCCATGTAGTTGTAGACTTTCATTAAATTGGTTCTAAACTTATATTACAAATGAAACTATCAGATGTGAGAAGAATTACCCATATCATTGGTTCAGAAACATTAAATTGATTCAGAATGAAAATCAGACTTTTTATGACTAACAAATATGAAGATCACTACATGACTTTTCTTGTGAATTTGTTTCTAGGAAATATCACTATGGGGTCTTCTTTCTTTTAGGGATGAGAATATCTTCAACACATTTTAAATACATCATCATCATAAACTTCACGGTTTAGGCCTTTAGGCCTGTTCCGTCTCCAAAGCTATAATTCCTTAAATTGGTCCATCCAACGCTTCTTTGGTCGTCCTATGTCTCTCTTTCCTCTTGGTGCATATTTGTATATGATATTGGGGATTCGAGTTGGGTCCATCCTTTGTATATGTTCAAGCCATTTATGTCTGTATTCTTTGATTTGTTCGTTAAGGCTTTGAATGTTCAGTTCTTGTCTTATGTCTGAACTTCTTTTATGATCCAGCAGACTATATCCTGCTATTGGTCTTAGAAATTTCATTTCTGCTGCTTCTATTCTATCTTTTTGTTTCTTTGTTAGGCTCCACACTTCGGATCCATATGCGAGGGTTGGAATGGCCATTACCTTATAAAATTTTAATATCGTTTCCTTTCTCACTTTATTGTTTAAAGTCCTCTTTATTGTGCCGTTAAGTTGTTGAAATTTTGTTAGTTTTATGTCTATATCATTAATATGATAGTAAGAGATTGTACATCCTAGATAATTAAAATAATTTACCTGCTCAATTGGCTCATCGTTTATGACAATCTTTGTTCTTAATGTATTTTTGCCTTTAAAGCCCATAACCTTGGTCTTCTCTGTCGAGAT
Organism: Ectobius pallidus; assembly: GCA_964059195.1. Classification (NCBI taxonomy): domain Eukaryota; kingdom Metazoa; phylum Arthropoda; class Insecta; order Blattodea; family Ectobiidae; genus Ectobius; species Ectobius pallidus. The sequence goes on along the minus strand of CAXKWD010000002.1, from coordinate 81,041,612 downwards.
TTTTAAATCATATTCTTTGGCAATGTTATTCAATTTAAAAAGAGCAAACTGCAAATTATTCTCAGTGGCTGCAAGTATAACCTGATCATCTGCAAATAGCAAAGTATTTAGAGGTGTGTTATTTATAATAAAATCATATTTTAATTCTGTCTGCCATTTTCGAACGACATCGTCATTATATAGATTAAATAAAATTGGGGACAATGAGCACCCTTGTCGAACACCTCTAGATATCTCTCTACTCTCAGTGCTTACTCCATTACTGGTTTTTACTCTTATATTTGTATGTGCGTACAGACTTTGTATGGCTCTTATTAGGTGATCTGGTATACCTTTCTTCCTTAATATTTCCCACAGCTTACTACGATTTACTGAATCAAATGCTTTTTCATAGTCTATAAATCCCATGTAGGTGGGAATATTATATTCTCTATGTTTTTCGACTATTTGGTTTATGGAGAATACACAGTCAATGCAAGATCTGTTCCTTCTGAATCCATTTTGTTCATCTAAGAGTAAGCTTTCTGTAATTACATTTAATCTATTCTTTAGAATTTTTGAATAGATCTTATATCCTGCATTTAATAAGCTTATTCCTCTATAGTTAGAACACACACTCCTGTCTCCTCTTTTAAATAATGGTATAATTACAGAATCTTGCCAAGTTTCAGGAACGTGCCCATATTTCCAGCATACATTTAAGAAGTTCAATAGTCTGTGCATAAAAATTTCGGGTGCATACTTTATTAGTTCCATATTGACTCCATCAAAACCAGGTGCCTTTCTATTTTTACATTCATTTAACACTTTTTTTAATTCCTCAAAAGTAATACAGTCTACTTCTTCATTAATTGTTGCTAGATTATTTTGGTCAGTGCAGTTTTCCGACTTCCACAAGTCTTCATAATAATCCAGCCAGTCCTTTTCCTGTATTGGATTTAGTTCTAATCTATCTTTCTCTGTTTGGTTAAGCTTTCTGAGTAACTTATATGCCTTTGTTTGTCTACCATGAACATCATATTCTATATCCGATATTAATTTTTCCCAGCTTTGTCGTTTAAGTTTTCTAATTTCTCTTTTTACTATTGCTGATTGTCCTTTATACTGAATTAAATCTTCATTTGAATGTGTATTCAAATATTGTAAGTAAAGTCGTTTTTTAGTTTCAATCATCATTTTTAATTCTTCGCTCCAAAAATGTAAATGACGATTGTTTCTTCTTTTCTTCCTCTTTCCAATGGCTTCTGATGCTGCTTGCGTCATAATTCTTACAATTTCTTGCCATTCACTATTAATATTATTACTCACAGGCATAAAAGGCATCAGCTGCTTAATTCTTTCCTGATATAGTTTACGAATGCTCACGTCTTCTAATAGGTTTACTTTAAATGTATCTTCTGACTTTTTGGTAGAATGTCTGTTTTTCTGCCAATTATAAGGTATAAGAATTTTAGAATTTTAAATACTTTTGGCCTATAAATAAATGAATTTATTTCTATTTGTGAAAAAACTTTAATCTGATTTCCTTATAATCATAAATTACCATATCTACAAACAATATGAAAATTTTGTAAAATTTGAAAACTGTGTAAAATTAACTGATTGTATAATAGGATTATTTTTGTTTAGAGTAACTAATTTTGTACGCTGAACATACACTGTATGTCCAAAATGGAACAGTGTCACTTATTTTGTCTAGTAAATAAGCTGGTTCTTACACAAACATTGTATTATTTCATTTTGTTTTTGATCTAATATTTGACACTAAAAAATTACATAAATGTCTTTCTGAGGATATGGAAGCAGTTTTCAGTGCAAATTTACACTCATCTGGTGCCTGTGGGCATCCTATGATAATTATTTAGTTGGTGTTTACAAGCATTCAATATATAAATAACTCACTTCATATATTACATTTTGCTACTAAAGCTCAAAATCTGTGAATGTCAACACACACCAGTGCTTTTTAACATTCATGCATTCATATTGTGGTATGTCTGAAATTGTTTTACAAGTTGTTCAATCCCTCACAAGTGAATGACAATATCCCAGTTCAGTAACCATGAACGTTGATAATACATTCCTTCTTGAAGGAGACATGAATACATGAGAAAGTCTAAAACTTCCATAGCTGAAAAAATTGTAGCTGTAATTTAATATAATTTGTGAAGATTTTAACTTATTAAAAATATGTTTTATGGTGTGAGACTTTTTTTTTGGCTTCCTGTATCTCTTATACATTTTCTATTTTATACCGACATAAAACATATAAAGTAATGTAAAAACGAAAAATACATAACTTTTTTATTTTCGTACTGCTTAACTTCATGTAAATTTAACTGCAAAATTAATAAATATTGATGCTATTAAGCAGTGAAGGAAGTGGGGTGGGGAAAAAACCAGATTTTTCCCTATCATACCTAAATTTGGATAAAGTATATCCCCTCCTTTACTACATAATTAATATGTGATATGTAGGAAATTGTTCTACACACTTGATGGTGTTTTTAATTAACTTCCTCCTTGTGTAACCAACCCTGCTTTATAGATGATCTCAAAGCAGGAGTCCGTAAGTCTTAAACATCTTGTACTGTCAATTGAAAGACCTTTATTTATTTCAAAAGGATACTTTAAAAATATTTAGGACCTATTTATAATTATTTAGTTACAGAGAAGTATTTTTAAAACATCACATCTAGTGGTATAGTCATTAAGATAGCAACAAATGTCATAAGTTACAGGTTACAGCCTTTAATAAGTTACTGACAAAGGATACTAGTGAAAGCATACCAGTGGTATGTTATTTGACAAGTGAAACCAATGGCAGTATGCCATTGAGCCTTTGAAAACAGGTATTCCATACCAAGCAAGCACTGCCTCATTTCCCTCACTGCTAATAAGAGAAGCTCCAGAAATTTAAAATGCCATGAGAGCTTCTTGTTGCACTAAATGAAAAGTACAAGTAACACATAAATTTTTACAGATAAACGATATTAAGAATGATTCAGTAAGTCACAACATATTACTATTTAAAAAACACAAAATTTCATTTCACGATAACCACCTTAAAATGTGTTGCAAGAGTTGTTGCTCTTATCATCAGCTGATCTTGACTGTGGGATGCTTTGTAGTTAAGATCATTAGAGGATGAGATCAACAGCTCTTGAAACATAATTATTATAAAGTTATCTGTAAGCAAAGTTCCATGTGTGTTTTTTTTACAATAATAACTTTGACTTAAATAAAAATAAAAAAAATTAGCCAACTTTTCATTCATTTATGTTATACTGCTTACTTCAATAATTTATGTTCAAATTAAGTTTCATATTCTTACATGCATAATTATATCTCTGATAATGCTGATATTCACAGGCAAAGGTTAAAAAATAGAACTGAATAGATATTCTTGTTCGACCATTCTATAAAATGCTTATTACTTGTGATATAATGGTATCATAATGATATCCATTACGCCTTGTAAAAATCCATTCATTTCAAGAAAATGACCAAGAATAAGCTTCGACTTGACCGTGCACCATCAGCTACCATCTATCGCAGAAGACAAGAACTATGAGAACTTACTAACAGCTGATTGCTGTGGTCAGCCTATTTGTTTTTAATTTTAAATTTCGAAACTTAAAACATTTAATTATGGTCGAACAAAAACATAAGTATGCAACTTGCCTATGACTGCAATTAATATACCATATGAAAACATACTTGTATTTTCATAAATAACATTATAGGCGTATTGCATAATGAACTATGTTTCAACCATTCACAGATCATCACAGTGAATGCTAACACGCATAGTGGTAGTGGACATTCATACGATTTTGGAATTACACACTAAAATTCTACCAAAATCATCCCAACATTTATTTTTCCTCCTGAAAAATAAATATCCTATGAACAGTGGAAAGAATACCATATTATAAAATATGCTAACTAAAAGATGTCTCCATAAAAATGCTCACACAAAAATTAAATAAAAAAGTTTCAATAATCTTTTAGTTAAAATTTCAGCAATTCACAACAAAACAGTGAGAAAATGTCATATAATAAAATATCAGTTTTTCAGAATATAATATTGAGTTGGGTCTAACACCTATACACCAACTGGTGTTAATCTGATGATTATGAATGATGTTGGTCTTCGAAACTAGTTCAGGTATTTATAAAAAGAAGTGAAGTATACGTGCCAGACCCAACTCAGTATTATATCCTGTATAATATAGCTTTACTGTTAAACTTCCAATATATTTTTGAATTAGTTTGTCAGCTTGTGTGCAACTGGAAATTGAGCTACAACATGAACAGCTCAACAAACAAAATGACAAACAAAAGTTGTTGGTGCACTGCTAGCATTATAAACATTTTGAAAGCATTTCCGGTATCAGTTCACTATTCTCACATAACCTCCATGAAACTGCTATTCAGCCATTTCATGAAATATGGGAATTTTTTCCTCAAAGACAGATGTAATTGAGTGGTCAAATTAAAGTTTAAAATCTGAAATTCACTGAAAATTAAGGAATTAAGTGTATATGAAGTTGTTTCATGTGTAAAATCTGTCAATTTACTTATTTATTGCATTGTACTTAATTTTTGTTTAACATTTATAGCATTATTTTAACATTCTTTAATAGTAGTACCCGCGAGAGGCAATGGCAAATCTCCGCGGTATCACCCTTGCCTGAATCACCTCGGACGAGTCGTGGTCATCACCCCACGGCTTCGTCCCGGGTCTGGACCTGCCTTCGGGCAGAACACTCATCATCATCATCAATAGTAGTAGTCAAGAATAATCAGTTATGTCCATTTTGATTTGAGTAAATATTATCTTAAGGTACAATGTGGTATAACATTAACTTCAAAAAGTAAGTGTGGTTAATTATGTAAAATACTGGTAATAAACAGTGACTTTTTGTCCCACCCATAATGTCTTCCCCATAATGTTGATAGCTTTATTAAATTATTATTGATGAGTTAAATAAATGTTCTGACAATCTGGGAGCAGTTTATAGTTTTTATTTAATACCTCATATCTTCAATAATGACAACATTAAGACTCCAACATTAATAGCAGAACAGAAAATCAACTGTTTTTGTGCACCATTAAAATCATCGTCCAAATTATGTCAAACCTATAATAGATTTTGAAAAAAAAATAAATAAATAAAAAAAATAATTAATTAATGTTTTCCATGTAGTATGGAGGAGGAGGCAAACTAAATTTCACAGAATGTGCAGAATCAGTCCTAGTTCAATATTTACGATATGTAATAAACAAAAGTAGCTTTCATAATATGCTAGAATGTCCCACCCGTAATTATGAAATGGCTGTATTTGCAAGGTCAGATATTTTACAAAGGCATTTCAAATGCCACATACAAATACTACTACTTATTAACTAAAGATGTATATACAATCATGTAGTTCTCTGTAGTTTAGTTTTTGTGCGTAATCTTCCATAATATTTCTTGATGATAAAAAAAATCAATAATGCACTACACAGATATGGATTTGAAACCTTTTAGAAACTAATTAAACTGAAAATCTTAGCCAACAGAAATCTGAAGAAAATATCTTCTTCTGATGGTGTTTACTCCATAATTCTATTGAAAACAACTAGCTTTCTACGAATATCAAATTGAACAATGTACATAAATATAAAAGCAGTAAAAAGCAATATAATATTGCTATATTACATAGAAAATACCACTTATTATTAACAATAATTAATTATTATAATTATTATAAAAATATGTAAAGAAGTCAATTAATAAAGAACTAATAATGCATGAAGCCAAAGCTAGTCCCACATAAGCAAGACATCATTAAACGATACAACTCTTAAATGAGTAATCTGTAAACACTGAGATCATAAGAGATTATTACACAATCAAATAAAGTGTGGAGCAAATGAATGAATAAGAGCAAGCCAGAAGTTCACCCAGAATCCAGCACTGATGTCAACTGATTGATCTTGTCTCTGAGGTTTGCAACATTATCCTTACTTGAGAGTTTAGTTAAAGCTGTACTTACACCTGAATCTACCAAATGGTGTTGCATCCCACCTGAAATACAAAAAATTATTACAGTAGGATCGAACAAAAGACAATTACACTAGGTAAAAAAAACTGGGAAACCAAATATATTGTATCAATGAACAAATAAACGGTGCAAAATATCAATATTAAATTGTTTTGGAAGTTAACACGGTGAAGTTATATAACATAATAATTATATAAGAGTTGAATTTTTACATAAAAACTTCACTTTTGGTATAGTTTACCTATACTAGTTTCGGCGCCTTCGCAACCCTTGTCAACAGCTATACTTCAACTGCCGTGCTACTCTCCCGCAGACGTGGTACAAACTTCGAGATGAGGTCCTCATTGGTCGGGATATCGAAGTTCATCAGTTGGTTCCCATTCTTGTGAATAAAAATTCTTTCCCAGACTGAAAGTTCCTTGTGTCCATGGACACATTTTAGTAATTCTGGATCCCTGTCAACTTCATGTCCATCATCCCAAAAGTGTGCTGCTACCGCTACAGGGTTCCAGAATACTAAAATGTGTCCATGGACACAAGGAACTTTCAGTCTGGGAAAGAATTTTTATTCACAAGAATGGAAACCAACTGATGAACTTCGATATCCCGACCAATGAGGACCTCATCTCGAAGTTTGTACCACGTCTGCGGGAGGATAACATGGCAGTTGAAGTATAGCTGTTGACATTGGTTGCAAAGGCGCCGAAACTAGTACAGGTCAACTATACCAAAAGTGAAGTTTTTGTGTAACAATTCAACTCTTATATAATTATTAGGTGCAAAATATGTTGCATAAACTTTCTCATGTATACATTTTAAGAATTTGTATTTGCTGAAGTTTCAAGGTTGACAAAAGAAATTGAGAAAGGACCATTAAAAAATTAATGTATAACCTCCAGAGAAAATAGATTTAAGGATCTTACCGAATTTTTCATTATACAGTAGAACCCCCATAATTCGAGCTAATTGGGGCTGAGGCTACCTCGAATTACAAAAAACTCGGATTATACGGAAATTTCACTAAATCAATGGGTAAATCGCAAATAAATGTTTAATCAGCAAAATAGTGGTTTAAATAATAAATAAATAAACAATATAGTAGGCCTACATACCTGTGTTATGCCTGTATGTATATATTGTCAAACATTTCCAATTTGCTACATCGGAATCCTTTAAGGATTAAGTCATTGTCTGACCCTTAATGGAGTGGAACGGGAAAGCGATGCTACTAGGAAAACACTTTTAATTACCATTGTAGGGATTATTGTAACAATACAGTATTCTTTTCTGAAAGGATGGGGAAATATGCACTGTACAATATTATTGATTGACACGAGGTCCCAACAAAGAAAAATCGAACCTAACGGTTTCTGTCAATCTGTAATAGAAATGCATTAGCAGTCTGAAGCCAAGGTTACTTCTGTGTATTATGAACAAAAACCCTAAGTGGGACAGTTTTACCTGCATTTTTGTACATGGAAAAATTGAAAGAAAGCTCAAAATGGAACACATTCGGAAGTGCGTAAAACTTACTTGCGGACACCGTATAAAAACGGGATTTTACTCTAGTTTTATGGACAATTTTAATTTTCTTAAGACCAGCTCGAATTACACGGAACCTCGAAATACCGGGGCTCGAATTACCGAGGCTCTACTGTAATACTTTTCTTGTAGCATCACACATGTTAAGTAATTTAACTGTTCCACCTATTCAATAGATTTAGGGTAGATTTCCGTGGTCAAGTAAATAAATCATAAAAGAGAATACAAATTAAACAAAATCAATGTAATATATGACTTAGGTCCACTTTAATTATTGCTATTTTTATGTGATACAATATGAAGTACAATATCTGAATACTTTTTCATTTCTTTTAAATTCAGGCTTGTTCAAGAAAATATGGTACACCTATTCTACATTTAAGCCTGCTATTTTCCTTATTAATAATATCATTACTATGATTGTTAATAATAATAATAATAATAATAATAATAATAATTACTTAGCTTATTTTGTATGCTTTAACTGTATATACAGTAGACCATATCATGTGTTTAGAATGTTTGATTGTACTGGTAGTCTCTTGTAATAATTCATTCATGTGCATTTCTGTTTCTATTGTTCAGTGAAGTTTGCTTTACTGACGTTCAGTTTAAATGATTATAATATCCGAATTCTGATGACATAGCAGCAATGAATTATGGAAAGTAAACATGTCCTACAAATACAGCATTTGCCTTTGCGAATGAGGAAACGATGAAAAACCCAAGTCAATTTGGCCGGCCACGAAGTATGATTTGAACAAAGAACCTCTTGCCTATTAGCCTATACCACCTTGCTCTGACTGTTTTTGTTGTGTTCATTAAGACCACTGACCTCTAAAATATAACATATTATTTATGTTTCAGCTCAATGATTATAATTGAGGTATACTGTATTTCACAACAGTTGCTTGATTATAGTTTCCTTGATCTCATAGGCTTCCATGGCTAAATGAACAATAATAATAACCTTGACTGTCTGGGTGGCACTGTGTCATCATGTTTAAAACCGACGTTTTGGCCCTCATGTTGTGTCCTTCTTCTGGGTTTACTGAACTATGATGTTTTGTTTTCTCCTTTTGTTTATATGGTTACGGTTTGATTAGTCAGTCGGCCGCTAGACCACCATTATACACCATTATACACAAAGAAGACCGTTGGTGGCCTAGGAGAATAAAAGAAACCTGGGAAATCGGCAGGCACCCCAACAACATAAATGGGGATACAGGTCTACAAATAAATTCAGCGTGGAGTGCTCTGTTTACTGTAGACAGGCCCTCCCATGATAACCATTCACGTCAGACAACCAATAATGACCTCATGCACGACCCAGCGGCCGATTGACTAATCAAACGGTTCCGGACAGCCAATACAATCAGTTTATAAATAACCTTTGTTGGCAATGGCACAAAGAGAGAAAGGCTGGGTAATGTTTTGGGATGAAATATAAAGTAAAGATGATTAATCACTCAGAAATCAGGGGAAGTTAACTTAATTACTATGAAGAGGTTCACTGCATTCGACAGAAGGGAGTACTAGAGGAATTGGATGTAACAGTAACTTTTAAGAAGAACACTCAAAAGGCAACAAAACGCATCTTAAAAACAGCATAAAGACACTAACATGAGAAACAAGCTGCACATATGCCAACAATACTTACCTGAAAAATCTCTTATATGCTAATAGTTGATCAGTTTTTTACTGTACAAATTATTTGCTCCATTATCGCCATTATGGCAATGAATTGTTCTACTTTATAATACAGAACAGTTGCAAGTAATGTGTGCAAGTTCAGAGCTCCGCTGCAATGGCAACCTATTCGAATCCCATGCACCCAGTAACAGTAACAGTATTATTACCTACAAAATCTCAAATCTTCTGGAGGATAAGTAGAACGTTTTATAAATGCAATTTCAGGTCTTCAAATATCATCTCTAGCTTTTTAAAGGAAGGTAAATAAGATAAATAAGCTCATATATATCAGTAAAATAGTGGCTAATGCTTGAAGAAGAAAAAAATAAAATTAAAAAAATTAAGTGTTGTATACTAATAATGTTGAATATATGTACCACAGAGTTTCTTACCTGATTTGGCAAGATGCTCTACTAATGTCAGTATATTTTGTACCATCTCACATGGTAACGATGGAGCAAATTCAGTAAGCATAGTTTCTAGTTTTCTACCAATTTTGGCTTCAATTAGACTTTCTTCAGCATCAGACAGTCTCATAGTCACAAGTATTGTGAGTGCTAACAGAGCTTCATTCTGCATAACAGAATGTTCAGCAGTAAGCATATCAACCAGATATGGTACAGCTCCTCCTTCTAGAATAGTTGTCAAAACCTCCTGATCCCTGAAAGTAATTCAGAAGAGATATGACTTATTTGCAATCATAAAACATAAATTCAGAATGCTATAAGAAAACATTGTCTGCTGAAGGATGCCATAGAAGGGATGATAAATGGGAAGAAGGTTCGAAGGCAGAAGAAGATACCAGACATAGACAACATTAAAATAAATGGACTACATGCAGACACAAAAAGGAAGGCTGAGAGAATGGAAGAGTGGAGAATGCTGAGTTTGCAGTGAAAGACCTGCCCCTGGGCAGAACACTATGAATGAATGAATGAATGAATGAATGAATGAATACTGAAAATACTTGTAATTATTGTAACTCGATTAGATGGCTGAGTTGAGTAAGATATTACAAAAGGTAAGATTATGTATTGTGTGCTATATATATATATATATATATATATATACACACACACACACACACACGCATGCACGCACACAAACACGCAAACACACACACACACACAAACACACACACAAACACACAAAAACACAAACACACACACACATTTATATATATATATATCTGTACCTCAGAGCCAAACGAGCGTAACTGCCAAAAACTCAATTTTACAGGAGGAGCGAAAAACAAAATTATGAACAATAAAGGGGAATGGAGTTACTACTATTTGGCTCTCAATATCTTGGTTTCTAATGAAATTATGGATTTAATATTAATTGGTTCAATAGAGGTCAAGAAGTTAGTAAAGAATATGAAAAAAACAAAAAAATATGAAATTTGGAGTTACGTTCCTTTGGCTCTGAGGTACAGATATATATATCCCTTTTCTCTCAATAAAAATGTATTTTTAATTATGTACTATAAACTTTCACAAACCAACTTCCCTTTTTACACCTTTTATATAAAATAGTTAACTTGCTCAAAAAACATCAAATGAAAATTTTATGATTTTTTTTATTTGAAACGTTTACTTACTTCATGCAAGGATAAAAAGCTGGAAATGCCTGTTTCACCCATGGAGGAAGGGATGGGACTTCACTCATAAAAAAAGGTTTTTCTTAGTTACATAAAAGCACATAATAAAATAAGTAATATACCTCTTACAACTTTTAACTTTACTGTACTTTATAAATTTTACAAGAAGTTCAAGGACTAGAATAACTGGAGTCAGTTAATGCTTAATTTCAATTGGATCCAGTTTATGTAGAAACACATTTTCTCAGCTACTAGTATGCTAAAGCAATAGCTACCAGGTGGCACTGTCGACAAACACATTTTTTACTCTGCACATAATCTAGTTAACAGGAAATAAATTATTTTTAACCTTCTTGCAGCAACAATAGAAATTATAAGCTTGCAAAACTAATATAGATAGATCTAGGGATTATATTATGAGGGGAATCTTAATGGGTAGTGCTAGACTTATAGATAAGAGATGTATAAAAGTGGATGTAGTTAACTATGTATGTAAAAGTATGTGTAAATAAAATTCTATTCTAATATAGATAGATAGGTATATAGATTTTATATTTATAATCCAGACTTCTTACTATGAAGGAAAATTAAATACAGTACAACCTGGCAGAATTACATGGGTACAATGATTTAATAGATGCAATAAGTTTGCAAGTGAAAAGTAAAGTTACTTTAGCAATCATGAATTGCAGCAGCAGATCACTGAACACTTATAGACCTATGTGGTATATTAATGACACATAAAAAATTGTCATACATCAGTTCAGTTCATTGTCCTCTAAAATATAACTGAAGTACTAAGAAGTGAGCCACTTTTTCAACTAGTCTAGCCAAGCGTGTATGGCAACATCGTATTATCTTTGACAAAATGGCCATTGTTATGAATGATTGTGAATATTTTACACAGAAAATTGTCACTTTATGTGCAGCCATAGGTTGCACAATCCATTACGATAAGAATAAAAAGCATATTCACTTCCACAGGTAAGAATTATCGTGATTTTTTATGTTTTGTTGTATAACACCGATTACGAAAAGTCCAATAACCTTCGATTATCATAGGCCAATACTTTTTCCTATTTCATAATTGAATTGTAATTGAAGGGCTTTCGGCATTGTAATATTAATTTAAATGAATTTAAAGTAAGAAGGAATGCATTGAATACCTTCGATTTTGTAGATAAGTCTTACATTGTATGAAAACAACAGAAGTCATATACTTCATATTAATGGAAAAAATACTATTTTGAGTTTAAAAGTAAGTGAATATGATAAACTTTAATGCTGAATATGGCTACTTGATGTTCTGCATTGAGCAGATGAATAGTTTTTTGCCAAACATTCAAGGCGGAACTACACGAAACATTCGACCTCACTTTCTGTGCATACTGCTAACTCCATTATGTTTTAGCTCAATGGATCAATTTAAGAGATGTGATAACTGACTTATTATTTGGTGTTGCACTGACTATTTCTGACTATAAAAACACTGACAGAATTTACTATGCAAAAAAAATAGTCTTGGATGTTTAAATTGCAAAAATCAATTAAATGTTAATTGATTACATCACATGTATAAACTGTTTTACATCCTGTATTTTACATATATTTAATGTGTAAAATATCTTGAGAAAAGGATCATGAAATTAGTTTGGAGCCAGAACTGAAGAAGTATATCTAAGCATAAGCAGCTTGTAGTTGGGGAGAAAATTTATATCCACAAAAACAGGAACCAGCTGATGAATTTTGATATACCTGCTGATGATGATCTAATCAAGAGGTAAGTTAAACACCCACCAGGATTTACAGTACGTTTATGTTTCAAGCAGCAGCATTGTGGAAAGAAAATTTTTATCGGCACCAGTTGTAAAACCATGGATAAAACTGTCATAAGAATACACAATTTCCTGCATATCGCACAATATGTTGCATGGGGGTACGCTCTTTTTCAAATTGAGGTATGACAGGCAAAAATCTTGGGATAGCATACCATCTCTGGTTTTTCCTACTTCCTTCACTGATTTTGGCTATTCAGTATAGGAGATAATTTCCAAATTCAGGAATCAATAACATACTTACTATAAAGGATATAATATTGAGTTGGGTCTAGCAAGTATTCTTCACTTTTTGTATAAATACCTGAACTAGTTTCGAAGGCTACAAGGAACTCGCTGTTTGGGAGAGGATATACATCCATAAACATAAACAACATCTCATGAACTTCGACATCCCAACAGATGAATGCCTCATCGCCAAATGCAGCAAACTTCCCCGAGAGGGCAACACAAACGTCCAGCCGGCAATTGGTGTTAATCTGATGACTATGAATGACGATGGTCTTCGAAACAAGTTCAGGTATTTATACAAAAAGTGTAGTATACGTGCTAGACCCAACTCAATATTATATCCTCTATAATATAGCTTCACTGTAAACTTCCAATATATGTTTGAATTAACATACTTGCTGTTTTTGATGAGCCATGCCAGCAATCTGTTTGCTTCACCCTGCACACCTGGATGGTCTTCCGTCCCACACCAAGCGACCAAACTGTTTATTAAATCTTTTTTGCGTCCCAGTTTGCAAGCTGCACTTTCTACAAACAGAAAGTTTTATTATAATTTCCAGGAATCAAAGAAGAAAGGAGTATGTTCACTTATATTTCATTTTATTATAACCCTCCAGATCTCAAGGAAGAAAGAAATATATTAACAAATTTGCTTACCCTGTCCATCGATCACCATTCGTAATGTCCCCAACAATTTGAACACAACGGGGAATGTAGGGATGGCAAGCATTGGATACACAGCATCAACCAAACCATCTTCCAGAACCATAGCTTTGTTCTGGCTTGGTATCACTAAATTCCTACAATTGAAAAGCAATTACTTTTAAGTACGAAGTATGTATGATAAGATATGTATTACGCAAGACTATTGCACAGTATTTAACCTGTTCAACGGGAAACAAATTAACTGTACTTCTTCTTTCTTTGAGTTTTACCTACTCCGTTGTAGGTACGTTTATGCAGCCCATGGCCTTACAGGACCACAACCTGTTGGGGGAGGGAATTTATATAGATCATATACATACTTTTTCTACCGACAAGAACATGAAGGGCCTACCCAAATGAGTTATCAGCCCAATGCTGTGGAGCCACCTCCGAGACAACATAATACATGGGACAGGACACACCAGTCACACACACATTCATTTCGAACAAAGCATGGAGGGGATAAAGCGTGATAATGATGGCCAGATGATATCAGGAGACCACAAGGGCCTCAAGTTTCCCAACATTCATCACACAGGTAGAGGAAATTTGTCTCGGTCAGGAACTGCATGACAGCGAATACTTTCCTATGCCACAGCATAATTGGCAGTCACACTTAAGTAACAGTAAGCCTATTGACATAAATAATTTTAAAAAAATCACACACTTAAAACTTTCTTAGACATACAGAGCAGAGTACTGATTACCTGAGAGCACTTAGGAGAGCATGCTGCAGCCGAATATCACCTGATGGAGTATTGTTTTTCTCAACTAATGCTAGCAACTTCTTGCTCACTCCAGCTTCCACCATTTGGATGCAATGTTTATCTGCAAAGAAGTGGAAAATAATAGCAGTGCTAGAGGTCTATGATGCTTACCTAACCTTCCAGCAGGCACATTGTTGTAAAGTTTTGCTTTATCGATGTCTTAACCTTTTGCTATTGCACCAACCCTTACAATTTATTCAATTGTTAATGACTCCAGCTTCCTTGTTTTGCTTTCTCAGTTGGGTTTCTGAATTTTAAGCAACGAGATTGTGAATGTTATAAAAAAAGTATAACGCACACCTGCTCTTGTGACAGATGCATGCTCAGTTCAAGCAGCCAATATGCAGAAAAATATGTCTTCATAAAGTTGCCTCAGGCTTTGTGAAGAAAAATAATACGGTAATAGTGAATTGAAACCAGCAGTTCAAGAATGTGAAAAAATATTGCTAATGGACATCTTGTAATCCTTCAAACAGAGTAAGAGGCACACATTTTATCTACAACATCAACTCTATCTTTTCTCATATTGTAGTCAATTTAGTCATTAGAAGTTAGTAGAAGATCTTATGAAAGAACAGTTCAGATTTAGAGTGCAACTGAAATTGTCACCATATTTCTTATGCAGTTCTGTGCTAATTAATCTCAAGATCAGATCCTTGAACCCCCGGCAAAGAAGCATGGGACCTGTATCTCCGCAGATGTAAAAAAAAATTCATCCACTTCAAATAATTGTGTTAGATGCCAAAAACTTGATGTAAAAACACACTAAAAACAAATCGTCTGAAGTGAACGTGTTTCAGAATAATTGGAGAAAATGGTATCATGAAGAACTGAAAGAGCTAAACTTTTTGTTACAGCATACTCATTTATTCAATACATTAACCAATTTGCATGGCACAGGCTTGTTATTTTTATTTTTTTAAAACTGAAACTATTTATTTTATGAATTGTAATTATGAACTACAATAACAATAATTAAAAGAAATACATTTCCTCAAGGGCTGAAGATGGAGGAAAGGTTCCCATGATACTGGTGGCATTCACCCTTTGTATGGCAATGCTGATACGTTGCCTCAAATATTCGCCTGCCCTAGGATCCCCTGTTGCAGTAGCAAGTCTTCTACCTATCTCTGAAGTTAACTCCTTCGCTTCTGCACACCAAGTACCAAGTGTCTCGACAGCAAACACAACAAAATGATACTGGTCAATTATGTGAGAGTACTTCTTTAACTTCAAAGATACAGCAGAAATTGCAGCCGAGCCAGGATTTTTGCAGGTGATCGGCAAATGTGATGAAGCTAGTGTGTCGACACAGGTTGCATCCCATAAAAATGATTTACCCCTGACCCAAGGGATCAAGGTCAATCCGTCGGGTCTCTTGCCATCAGATCGACTAAGGCCAACTGGCTCCAAGATAGTCGAGACATCAGCAGAGACTAAGGCTCTTTTAATGAGGTCGTTGATCATGGAATGCCTGGAAAACCTTCCTGTGTTCTTCGGACAGCTTAACCCATGATGGCCATAAGGGTCAACTCTGGCGCCGCACTGGCATAGGTGTGGATGACAGATTTTACTACCAAGCCGCAAGCCTACAGCGATCCTGAAAGGCACATTTGAGTACCTAAGTTAGATGAAGGTAAAGCTCTCAGCCAGGAGCCAGCTTCGTACCTCAGGATGAGTCGGAAAATCCTGTTCAGAGTTTAAAAGTCTCCAACTTGCAAGAGCCTCCGACAAATGGCAGATCTCAATTTCATCACCATGATTTAAAAGAACAGATTTGTTATTATTTTAAAATGTCCATGTTGTAAATTTTACAATGCACACTTGCTCATGTGACAAAATTAGGTATGCCTGCCAGAAGATTAATTTCATAAATTTTACCACAAAATTTTCTGGCCTGTGATGAAAACCATGATTAATAGTAATGGGGATGTTATCCAGACAAATAGAAAAACATATTTAAAATATTACTAATTTGATAATCGACATTAAAAAAACTTCTATCAAGATTAAGTATGAAACTTAAATTCTGCATGGTTAAAATACAGTGCAAATCAAATGTGATGTCACCTACAGCCCACTAGGATTTCTCAATGGCAAAAATTTGCATTCTATCTGCCAGCCAAACAGTTGACACGAAAAAATAGTGGTTGAAAAGATTACAGTTCCTGTGTTTGTAATGGTGAAATTTTACAATTTCAACGCACTTTCATTGTTGAAACTTACTAACCGAAAAAAAATTTGCATTCACAAATTTTAAAGAAACTATCCTGGAAATAATGTATCTTCAAAATTGTTTGCTATAAAACTGTTTAGAAAGTGGTGACAAACTGGAACAATTTAAATAAGAATAGTGTCTTGAAAAGCTCTGTCTCAAGAAAATCTTAATACTTGTGCTAGAATTGAAGTGAGTCCTGAACCTTTTTGATTCTGATGCCTGGTTTTCATTAAGTGGTGGCATACGCTCAAAGAATTTAAGGATTTGGGATACACGTTGGTATCCAAAAGTCTGGCATCCACTGAAAAGGAACCAGATTCTCGATGGCTGAATTTTTAAATGTCAACCTGTACACCAAGGCTCTTTACATGACGACAAATTAGGAGTGTATGGTTTGCAGTTAGTGCTTGTTGAATCATAAGCCCAATATTTCACAAAGTACAGTTTGAAAGAGTGTTCCATAATGACGCCGTCAGAAATGAGTAGAATAGAGACAACAGTGTTTTCAACATCTACTTTAAGAAAGATGAGTGAAACACTGAAATTCCTTTCTTATTTATAGGGTTCGGATGTTTATGACATTTCTTATTTTTATCCTGTCCTCCATTTTCACCGTAAATACGAATTAAACATGAAATGCATGATTGTTATCCTAATCAGATCGATTTTATGTGACATATAATGTCATATTTTGGTCATTTTTACGGTGTTGGTCATATTTATAATTTAATGTCATATTTATGTTATAAATTATATAAATGAGCACAATTATATAGTGTATGTACTACATGATCGAGTTAAATTTGAAATTTATTTAATTAATTAATTTAATGTTGTGCCTTATTAGATAATTTGATTTTAATATTAATGCATTCATACTTTATAGGGACAAGGGTGTACAACATATTATTTGGAGCTGATGAAGAGAGCAAACAGGAGAAAATTCTTTGGAACTAGAAGTTCAGTACAAGTAGAACTGCAAATCACCTGTAAAATTGTTAAAAAGTGGTTTTCTAATTGAATCCATTTGATATAATAATTTAGTGTCATTAAACGTTTTAAATTTAAACATTCATTTTTAGAAAACACATTCTTCATTCTTTTATTAGGTCATATTTAGGGTTTTTGGGTCATATTTAGTCATTTTTAAAGACATATTTGCTGTCATATTTTCCACCCTTTTAGGTCATAAACATCCGAACCCTACTGATTTAGATACTTTCGTATTTCAATCTTTGGTTAGAGATGGAAGTAGTAGCTGCAGCTAAATTGTCATGGCAATCGATTGTCCCATGACCTATAATAGCCCATGCTATGATCAGTATATGCTTCAGCTTTGGATTGCACTGTATAATTTAAAAGCAACAAAGATATAAGTAATAACAATTTTTTATCCATGTCATGAGCTGTCAGAATACATATTTTCTTTAAGCCTGTCACTCGGGTAATATTGAAATCAAGGAAGCTTAATGAACAAAAATCTGTTGTGATACATTCACATGACTTTCTGTAACCTAAGCATAAACAACGCAATTATGTTCCTTCACATTCCCACATAGAGTAACCGACCACACTGTAGGATGTGCATATACACTTGTCTGCTTCATACAAAGCCTTACTATTCGTAATGCAGAACACTTTTAAAGTGTGTATTAAATAATGTGACCATATTTTCTGAAGGTGGAAAGGGACACTTCTCTACTCCTTTTTATTCAATTAGGCCAGTAAGTTAATAGAATTAGGAAATCAGAAAGTGTGTTTACCTATTTATTATAAACATAAAGCATAGTTATCAGTATGCTTAACATATCTGTGGCTTGGTTCTAAAAGGGCCAATGTCATAAAACTTGCTTTTTTTTAAGTAAAACTTCTTTAGTGGCGGTAGAGGATAAATCTGGAAAATCAGTCACACTAAAACCGTCACGAAATCAGTCACGAGATCAGTCACACTCAAAACCGACTTGTTTCGGTGCGGACTGCACAGAAAACAATCAACTCAATGATTAGGAGTAATCAAAGGAAATTTTTCAGACCTTACTTCCTCAATGGCAATCTAAAGATATATTATCTATTTTATGGAACCCGGAGGTTCATTACCGCGCAAATCCAAAATTAAAAAATACAAATTTCCAAAATTTAAAAAAACAAAATTAAAAATTAAAAAAGTCCAAAAACCCAATATTAAAAAGTCCAATAATGCAAAATTGAAAAAATCCAATAATCAAAAATTGAAAAAATAAAATAAAGTTTTACTTCTGTCGCGTGGCGTTCCACGCACTCTTTTTTTAGATAACTGACTTTATAGTTCAGTAACACTTTTTGATAAAAACTTCCGACATTGGCCTCTAAGAAACATCCATATCGGTCCCAAATTTCCACTGTTACAAATCCAATAAAAAGAAGTGTTTAAATATGTATTTCAAGTCAGAGGAATCCGGTTGATATGGCTTCAAATGATAGGATGGATGGATTTGTCAATCTCTCTAAAAAAAAAGGAAATCCCAACGAAAGTAGCGAGTATATTCCAGTATGGATTTAAATTTGCTCCAAAGAACAGTGAATGTAAGATGGAGGATTTGTTAGCATCTGCGATCAAAGGTTCTGGAATGATCGTGGATGGTGATGAAAAAAAGAGGTTTTTACAAGAGGTGTCTTTAGCTATGGACGAGGTTAAAGAAAAAGAAAAAGGAATAAGTGGTGAAGGAATGAAGATGAGAAAAAACATCGCGTATGCTAAGAAGTGGTTGAGTGAAAACAAAATACTGGTTGTAAAAAGTGATAAAGAAAATCGACCTGTCTTCATTGACTCTGTCACATACATCCAAAAAATGAAAGAATGTTTTGGACCCCCAGATTTCTCAATTCTTGATAAGAACCCTATCATGAGTATAAGAAGGGAAGTGAACAAAGTGATCAACAGTAGTATAACAATTAGTGAGGATGTTAAAAAAAGTCTGATCACCAACAAATCTGATCTACCACATTGTTTTGGCTTGCCTAAAACACATAAAGAGAATGTGCCTTTGCGGCCTATAATCCCTATGTATAACCATCCAGCATTTGGGTTGGCAAAACTTTTGGTGAAAAGATTGAGTGATATACAAAAGAGAACAAGATGGTCTATTGGCAACTCATTTGAAGCAAGAAACCTTCTAGAGAATATGGAGTACGGCAATGATTTATGTATGTTTAGTTTGGATGTGGTTTCACTATATCCCAGCATACCTAGAGAACAAGCTAGTGAGTGTTTATTTAGGTGGCTTATCGAACAGGGAGTGGACTGTGTAGTGGCCAACGAATATGATAGATGGTTCAGGGTGTGTTCTGAATATAATGTGTTTCAATTTAATGGCATTATTTACAAACAGAAAGAGGGCTTGGCTATGGGAAACCCGGTGTCGGGGTTCGTATCAGATGTATTCCTGTACTTCATGGAAAAACAGGTGATTGGGAAGAACTTTGACAACATATTGCTGTAGATGCGTTACGTGGATGACATATTGGTAATAGCTAGGCAAGACATCTCTGACTCACTGCTAGAAGAATTCAACAGTTACCACAACAGGGTGAGGTTCACGATTGAGAAATCGGCGAACAACAGTATCAACTTTTTGGACCTAAGAATTACCCTACAGCAACAGGGAATTTGTTTAGGCGTGTATAGAAAAACATGTAAAGGAGAAATGTATATTCACAGAAGATCAACACACCATCACAGAATCAAAAACAATTTATGGCGTAATTTTGCGCACAGAGCCATTGGTCTATGCAATAATAACGAAGATCTAGAAAAGGAAAAGAAAGTAGTATTTAGATTAGCAGAAATAAATGGATATTGTGGTAGAAAAATTAACCATATATGGAAAAGTGTTGAAAAAGGAAATGACAAAAAAGATGAAAAAAGGAAAGAAAATAATAGTATAGGTTACATAGGCGTACCATATGATCCCCACGTCAGCGAACGCATAGGGAAAATTTTCCTGAAATACGGCATAGTACCAGCATATAAAACTGAAAAGACAATTGAAAAAATATTTTCCCAGTATAAACATCTTGGTACAAACAAGGACAAAATGGATTTTCCTGGAGTTTACTCAATAAAATGTAGTGATTGTGAGGGAGTATATGTCGGGGAAACCGGGAGAGACTTTAAAACCAGAATACGCGAACATGAAAGGGATGTAAATAGTGGGAAATGCTCTACTGGACTCAGTCAGCATATGACAGAAAACAAGCATGGCATTGGTGAAGTAAACATTGTAAGAATTGAGAATGATTACATAAAAAGAAAGGTATATGAGGCATGGTCCATAATCGGCAACCAGGGGATGTGTTTAAATAGGTATGATGGTGATATAGGGGATGAATGGCTGGATGTAATGAGGAGACTGAAAAGGAAAGTTCCAGTGTTAAAAATTCCCCAGCCACCAGCAGAATGCATAGAGGAAGAAATGTTTGACATTCCAAAGAACTGGAAAGAAAGACATTTGAGAAACAGTGTTTTTATTGATGGTTACCATGACAAAACTCAATCTTCAAGTCACCTGAGGAAGACTCCAGGGGAGAGTTGAAACGTTGTGTAGTGATTTTAACTTTTATCCACTGACTTGAAATACATATTTAAACACTTCTTTTTATTGGCCTCTAAGGTTTCTGTATTATGTATATTAATAGCACTTTCAGTATACAAAAAATAAAGACTAGCCGAGCTCAATAATGCATAAATCTAATTTTTTGCAATAAATTGACATTGGCCCTTTTAGTACCAAGCCACAGTTATAACATTGCAATAATTAAAAGCAATTTTATTATAATACATAACATCACAATTACCAAAAACACCAAATAAATTATCATGTTATATAACTCATAAAATTGTTGGCTACTGGACATATTTGCCTAAGAGTGGATATTCTTCATCAGAAGTTTCTCATTTTGCCTCAAGTAATTTTAAATTTACTTGAGTAAACAACAATGCTTTCAGCGTTTCACCATCCAATTGTGTTTTTTCTGGTGTCCATACTTCGTTTATGTTTGCAAAAACTCTTTGTACAGGTGCATTTGTACTTGGTAGTGGTAATCCAAATTCTACAACCTTACAAAAGTTACTGAATGATAACTTCTGAGATGAGAAATACTGAAACATTTCTACCCATCTCAGATGGACTTCTTTTCCATCGTATTTCACTGAGTAATTTTGTCTGCAGTAGCAAATTGCTTATCGATTATGGTAATAAAACTTTAAAATACAGTAGTTACTGTTGTTGTGGCTAACAGATTAAAAAATTTGAAAATGTATAGTAATTAAAAAATATTACATAACATAAAATAAAGAATAAAAGTTAATTTCTAACAAAACCAAGAGGCTTCCCGACAAAACCTATTGGGACAACAGGTTGAAAAACGGTACTGTCCTGTTCATAATGGGATGTCTGGTCTCATTATATTAAAGCAAAAAGTTGACACTGAATTTTAAGATCACATACAACACTACACTTCCTCTGCCTAGTATAGCCTACCTATAATACTGGTAGAGAAAGCTAAAATGAATTTACCTGTTCTTGCAAAGTTACCCATGGCTAGGACACCCGTAATCTGCAGATCTTCATCCCCTGAACTCAACCAAGCCACCATATCTTGGAAAACTTTTCCTTTACCTTCATTGTACAGCACGTTCATACTATCATCTGAAACAAATTACATTCTGGCAATGTATTTCTTTAGGTTCTTTCTAATAACAGAGAAAAATATCATTAGAATATATAAGAAAAGACTTACCACCCGTAAGAATGAGTACTATAAGGTCACAGGCCATCTTCATAAGATTCCTGCTTTCATCATCATCCACCAAGGGTTTATGTTTCACCAAAAGCTCAATCAGTAGCTCACATAAACCAGCATGAGCCAAGTGATTTTTTACATCCTCTGAAATAAAAAAATATATATATTTACATGGTGATTCTGCAACAAACTTTGTGGAATGAGAGGGTTCGCTAAGAGGATCATTTTTTGTCACATAACCAATATTGGCAGATGTGTTGTTTAGGAGCCACAAGATGGTGTAGGAATATTTGGTTGCAGCATGATGGGACTCCGCAACACCACAGCCATGCCTTAAGAAACCATCTCAACTACGTTCGTGGGAAAAGGGATGACTTGTGGAAAACTGACTGAATTCATTAAAATCTCCATGTACAGTAAAACTAGGACAATTGAATTATTCTGGTAGTAGGATCTTGCAACAGTTAGGACTGACTCAACCTTTTGGACAGTGGTTTGTTTGACTCTGGTTCCCTGTAGCAAGAGTTTAGAAGACGGGGTGAGCTCACTAAGGCTGGAGGAACCTGTGCATCTGCTTTTCCCGTTCTAAACTTTATATTTATATATCTAACTTTGATTCTGTTAAATTGTAATAGCATTATTACTCACTATTTCAATACTATATTAACATGTATTTATTCTGTTCTTAGAAGCTCATTTTTATTTCTAGAAGAAATCGTTCTGTATTTATAACGTCAGAACATTATTGATATATCTACTTAAACAACAGGTAACTCAGCATCTTTATATTTGTATATATTTATTATTTAGTGTTGCATATTACTATAATAATTCGTTGATGTTTATGTTAAATCTGTAAATTTATATTCTTATTTGTAATTATATTGACATAGTCCATAACATATAATATGTTCCAATGGACAGAACAGAATAAAATAAAATTTGGCAGGGACAAATGGTTAGGGAGGGGAGGACAGTTGCATGGCCAGTGCGATTGCCCTAGTTAACGCTGCTGGACTACCTTCTTTGGGGGTATGTGAAGAGTGGCGTGTATGCCACCCCAGTTGCCATAAAGGAAGTATTGATTGTGAGCATACATGCTGCCATTGACCACAGACACCACACATGTTGGAGAGGGTTTGACAGGCAATGAAATGCATCGGGGCCAAAGGTGGACACTTTGAAGGCCTTCTTTGAAATATTTTTCATTTAATTTGCAGTTGTTCTTACGTAATAAATGAGCTTATGTAACCTCTAGATCTTGCCTGTTCATTCATGTGGCTCCTAAACAAATCTGCTAGCATCAGTTTATGACAAAAAATGATCCTCTTGGTGAGACCTATCATTCCACAAGTTTGTTGCACAGGTTCTCAATCAAGCTACGTAATTACGCTCATTGTACTTAATAATCTAAATGTTTCAATGAACTGTTTAGATTGAATATATATATTATGCTCTACCAATGTAGTGACTGGAAGCAGGTTTATGTTTGGGGATTTAAGTCATACGATAAGTTAGTATAGTGAAACCATGATGTATTGTTTCCTATTTAAAAAATAAAAATAAAACTTGCTTCAACATTCCTTTAATTACTGTTTTCTTGTTTTTCTTCATTCAACGATTTAATCTTGGACAGCATGAATTTTAATAATCATTTTCAAGAAAATAATAAAAATGAAAATGTAGATGATGACTGTTCTCAATGGTAATCATTACATGTCTGAAGGCTAAAGCTCATAACATGTGATGTACTTTGCATGGAGGAAATGTGTGATTGAACAACTGGATTCTCTGCGAAAAAGAGACGAGATAAGTGGTGGTTGTGCAGTGATGATGATAATCATGATAAAAGTCAGTAAAATACACGATGAAATAACTTTTTTACCCCGAGTACATTTAAGACCTTCAGAACATACTTTCAAATTTAACAGAAGGTCTCAGGACTTTTTTTATACTCACCCATCTTCCTCATGTCACCATACCACTACAGCCTTGATGTTTTATTCAGTTGTGCACTGGGACTTCCTACAGGATTTATTCTTCATTTTGTCTGATCTAGTGACTCAAATCCTACTTCTCCGGTACATCATTTCACTAGCTTAGATTTTACTTTTATCTTTCCTTTTCATCACCTATGTTTCCGCAGCATATAACAATATGGGTACAAAGTAAGTCATGTATAAGTGGCAAGTACCAAACAAAACTCTTTTTCACTTTTGTGGTACCTCTCTGTGTCATTAGATACATCAATATTATACCTATATAAATATGTCTAGGCAAAATTTGAGCTAAGCAAAATAAAAAGATAATTATAATTGTGTGTACATATTATGATTATGCATGTAAGTAGTACTTGTATGGTTGCAAGAGAAACCTCTGTTTGGGTTACTGTTGACAAGTATCCTGTATTGAAAAGAATAAACAAATAAAAAATAAACATGGAATTTTATGAAAAAGATCAGAGTTTTAAATTGTTCAAGAGAGAATGCAGCAACAATGACTATTCCTAACTAATGGTACATCTCCGGCATGGTCTTGTGGTTAGCGTCGCTGACTACAGATCTGTCAGCCCGGGTTCAATCCCCAGTACCTCCTCAGATTTTTCTGATGTAGGGAGGAGCATCATGATTCAAATTGAGGAGCTACTTGATAGAGAAGCAGCGGCTCCGGTCATGAAAGCCACCATTAACAACCGTGGGTGTTGGCATGCTGACCACATGCCCCCAATCCTGCCATCTGCCTATGGTAGATGACGCAGCGGTCGGGTGGTAGGCCAAGTCCCTTCAGGGATGTAGCCCCACGAAAAAAAAATGGTACACATAACTTCTTCCATCAAGAAGTGATTATTCATAGGTCTATACCTGCCACAACCATCAGCCTACTTAGCACCAATATAATGCCAAATGCAAAACAAAACTAAGCAAATAAATAAAATTTCGTTAAGAGAAAGCATAAAAATGAGAAAAAATTATTTGTGACATGGAGCAAAGAGATTTGAAATTAACTTACTAGTTTGGGAATCATATATTATATATATAAGAGGTTTTGTCCTGACTGACTGGCAGAGAATCAACGTAGAGCCTAAACTATAGTAGGTAGAGACTTGGAATTTTGACAGTACCTTCGTTTCATAATGTAAGTGCACACTAAGAAAGGATTTTGAAAAATTTTGATTTTTAATGAAAAAATCAAATGTTTTTGAGGATACGAAATACCTTTTTACACAGAATTATCAAATCCAAACCAAATTCCATGTACAGTTCTCATGACAACAGTGTATTGTTGGCAGTGTTCACAGGTAGCTTTGGAAGTAAATGATACAAGACTTTAACAAATTAGAGAAGCTATCAATAGAATTCATAGGTTAAATAAATATGGAAGAATGAAATCCATAAAAATAATGCACAATGTGATGCAGTCACATAACTTTCTCTGACCTGGATACAGAGAATACCATTTACTCCCTTCACATTTTGATGTAGAATAAGACTCCATACTGCAGGGACAGCATTTTCAGTTGTCTCAGCCTGAGTATGCCAACGAGTAATGATATATCAGAAGTTGGTAAAAAATTCTATCCACTGATACGTTATTCATAGCTATAGGCTTTATATTTTTAGTTGAGAAATAGACCGCACCTAGACCAGGCTTGATGTATAGAAGCAATACGGTGCCAAATTCTACATCCTCTATGAGCCATAAAAAGCTGTATCAAGCATTTTCTGAGGGAATAGTATGAGTGTGATAAGTAGTTCTTCCTCATTTCAAATTCTACATACCTAATTAAGGACCTAGAGTTCAAAAATCGAAAGTCCTTCATAAGTTTATTTCGGATGTCAAAATACAAAACCTGAGCGACGCAGGGACTTTTAAGCTAGTCATCTTATAAGGCACATGTAAAATAAAACCACAAAATGTTGATAGTAATTTGTCTATCTTACTCAAGGAAATATATGACAGTTACAGATGCTGCTCGTGAAATCTGGAGTAGGTGAGACAAAGAATAAATATAACACAATGCCAAAACTAAACGATTTACTTGGGCAGTTACTCATTAAATTCTGTTAATATTTGTCAAATTCAGGCATGTCATGCACCAATTTGTTCTCTATAGACAGCAACACCAAAGCAGTCCGTCAATTTTCCACAGAACTATACAAAAATATCTCTATTCTTTTGAATGTAGAGAATGATTAACTGCAAATATCATGAATCGGATAACTCACACTTCACACACTTACTATTGAGAAAATAAAATAACTATGAGCAAGCAACAAATCATCACATGCATTTGTACATGTCAAGACCCCGATCATAAACGAATTGCCATAGCGATGATCAGAGTCAAAAACTACTATCAAAATGTGAAGATTAAAATAGTCACATATAGGAATTTTCTGCAGAGTCTCAATGTTATTACTAGACTTCGGACTTTTAGGTCGCTAAAAATGCTGTTTTAGGCACCTAAAATAGGCTCTAAAAATTGGTTCTAAAAATCGTAAAATAGTCTCTTATAAAATCGTTAAGTTACCAATTTTCTGAAAAATCTCAACTGCAATGCAGAATATTATATTTATTGAAGTCACCATTAATCAATAATCATGATAAAACACAGATATAGGCCTATTGTACACAGAATTATATAGACCTATTACTAGGGCCTGTATTACTACCATAACAGTGAAAACCTAATACCTGCGCCCAGAAGCTCCGCACGCTAGCATATTCAACCCCTTGTATCCCTCAGTGATTCAGAGAACTACCTTTTTTTTCTGGATGTGGGAGTCAGGAGAAAAACACTGCATTTTCTTTGGAATTCCAAGGAATTTTTCTACAGAAGACGAAACATTCCTTACTATTTAACCACGTCATAAATGTGTTATGTACTGCACATTCCAAGCTAAAAATTTAGTACGAACTGAAAATAAATGCTAGAATTTATATAAAAAAAAAAGAAAGAAACTTATTTTGAACCTTAGACAAAAAACAAGTAAAAATGCAATATTAGGCTTTAACGTAAAAATAGGCTGTTTTAGGTCCTATAAAAGTATCAGTTTTAGGCATAGTCACTTATGAAACATGCATATACAAGTTTTCGTCCATATATCACTTAAGGATTAAAATAGGTTTTTACCTAAAATCCGAAGTCTAGTTATTACTCATAGCCCCTTTCTTCCATCCACTAAGCTGAAAAGTTAAGGATACTGAAATGGACAGGGATATGAGTTTACCCAGGAAGAATGTTACAATCACTTTGTTTACAAAGCTATTTGACTTATCCACTGCCAAAGCTCACAACTGCTATATAGGAATACTATTTGCATGATTTTAAGAAAAGCAGCAAGTTCAAACAAATAATGTTTTTTTAAAGACCCAATTACATTCTGTTTTGAAAGAAAGGGCACATAGGGGAGAGTTGCACCAGGCTTTTTTATAAATTCTACAATGTGTTTTTAGCTTATTTCATTTTAAGTTAAATTGTGAAATAATCTTATTAAAAAATAATTATGGTTTTAACATTTTCAGATAATTAATGCAGTTAATAACCCAGCAGTATAAGATTTTACGTTTTGACAATATATTTCCAAAATCATACTCTTTGAATAAAATCCTGCCAATTACATGCAGGAAAAAGTATCAATAAGATGAAACTTATTCATAATATAGAACATGGTAACCTAAAAGTCTTATGTTTCCCCTAAATTTACATTTACGTTTGGTCTAGATTTTGCATCAGAATTCTTTACAAATGTAACACTAATAGTGATCAAGAAGTTACCATTTTCTGCCTGTCCATGTAAGAGCTCCAGACACATCTCACTGACTTCAGGGGAAGTGGATTTACCGAGTACTTTCACTGTTATTTGACACAGTTTTTCATCCAATACCGAATCACATGATGACACTGTAAAACAAATGCACAAGTCTTATCGCTCTTATAATATTAATAAAATTACAAAGAGCTATAGAAAAGAAAAATGGCAATTCACCATGAAAATAACCGTTTACAAATTCCGTCACTACTATTCAATCCTCTCGCTGTCGACAAACTAGTGATTCAAAGAGATTTTATGCAAAGGAGTTAGTCATTAGAAAGGAAAATTGCAGGTAGACATTTGCAATGAAAACGTAATTTGCAAAACGGCCACCCTGCTGGGGAACAACATGTTAAGGTTTTACTAATCCTCAAGAAAAGTGGTAGTGTGTTAATATTGCAATTTATTATTGATTAAACAGACTATGAACAAAGTGTTTATTATTTTTTATCAATAATGACTAGGGATGGGTCGATACCAGATTTTCTCGATACTCGATACTCGATACCGATACATGATTTTTCCCTCGATACTCGATATTTCGATACTAGATACCTTCAACATTTCTAGTTTCAATAAATAGGTACGTTAAAAATTAAAATTTGAGAGAACTGTGTAATACCAACTAAATTAATTAAGTCTGCATATTTAATGAGACAAAATTTAATATCATCAGTAGCCTATAATTATTTTTAAACTCTACATTAAAACTAAAATTAGTTTTTTAAACAGTCCACTTACAAGTTTTTGTTCAAAAATACTAGCATTCTCACTTAATTGCAGAACTGCAGAATTACAAAAGTATCGAAAAAGTTTTCTGAAGTATCGTTCGATGCCGATACCATGCAAGTATCGAGAGTATCGAGGTATCGAAAGTATCGAGGACCCATCCCTAATAATGACTCTAAGCATCTAAGTTATTCACTGCCCACTCTCATCCTCGGAGAAGAAACTTTCAAATTTACGTGGGCAGAGTCCATCAGCTAATTAAATATGGTCAAGTTAACCTGTTTCTATTACAAACTGATATTCATCGTAGAGCTGTTAAAATTAAAAATCAATTACAGGATCTTCATACAGTATTTCATGCCTAATTAAGTTTCCCCCACCTGTATCAGTGAGCAATCCAAGAATAAGCAATACGTGTGTAGATGCTTCTTCACCCTCTGGCACCATCCCATCCAGCTCTAATACGTTGCACAGTAACTTGACTACACCCATCTCAACTGCCTAAACAAGAGATATAAGAAATACAAGTTATAACAAAAGACTTGTACTTGTACGACCAGGGTAACCTTAAAAATGTAGATAACAGTGAAAAAGTAACCTATTGCAAGTGAAAGAACTATATGAGGCATATAGCCTATAACTTATGATACGGTCAATCTAAACAATTTAAAAGGCAATTTAAAAAGTGCCCAATGGGATGTGACAAAATGATAAATTATATAAAAACTAACACATTGCCCGGGCATTATGAATAATGCTGGAAATTGAATGGGCAATTTGAGAGAATTGTTATTCATATTTCTCTACATGCAAAAATAAGAGGATATTACATTAAAGTAAATAAGTATGAAAAATACGTACGCCTAACAAAAAAACAAAAAACATTTACATATACACACAAAATGTCAAATCCAAGAGTTTTTATTTATTAGAGCAGCTTCCACTTTGGTGACATTTTGAGTTACATAGGTTAGGTTAGGTTAGGTTAAGGAGAATCACACCAGACGCACGTTGCCAAATTGCTGTCAATTTATTAAAGTGACCAGAGAAATTGTAGCAGTATTAATATTGACCGGGCAGTGTAAGAAATTATCATAGATTGTCGTAAAATTATTAAATTTCCCGATTTTATCGGTCATTATTTATAATGACCAAGCATTATGAAAACTGCCCTGAATAATCAGATTGACCGTAACATATACGAGGATCGTCCAGAAAGTAAGTTCCGTTTGGTAATAAAATTAAATTGTGTACAGATACAGAAAAGTTATTTATTGCACAAAATTCTACAACTCTTAAACTACTTTTCCATATAACTGCTGGAATTTTGCAGGCATTTCTCATAGCGTGGCACAAGTTTTTGTATACCTTCTTCATAGAAATTTGCCGCCTGTGTCTTCAACCAGTTGGAAACAGTTTCTTTCAGCTCGACGTCATTGTTGAAGTGTTGACCGCCAAGGAAAGACTTGAGATGTAAGAACAGATGAAAGTCGCTAGGAGCGAGGTCAGGGCTGTACGGAGGATGGTCAAACACGTCCCAGCCAAATCCCTGTAGGAGGTTTTTCGTCACATTTGCAGTGTGTGGTCGTGCGTTGTCGTGAAGGAAAACAACACCTTTTGACAGCAATCCTCGGCGCTTATTCTGTATTGCGCGGCGCAATTTCCGAAGTGTCTCGCAATAAGCATCTGCTGTGATTGTTTGCCCACGTGGTAAGAAATCAATGAGTAAGATGCCTTTCCAGTCCCAGAATACTGTGCACATCATTTTTCGAGGTGTCAAGATTTGCTTCGGCTTAACCTTTGCTGGGGATGAAGTGTGCCTCCATTCCATTGATTGCCGCTTACTTTCAGGGGTGTCGTAAGAAACCCAAGTTTCATCTCCTGTGACTATCTGTGTCAGAAATTCTTCGCCGCTTTCGGCATAACGGGTCAAAAACTGAAGTGCACTACCCATCCGTTTTGTTTTGTGTTGCTCAGTAAGAATCTTTGGTACCCAACGTGAGCAAAGTTTACGAAATTTCAGTTTTTCGGTAACGTGATCGTGAAATTTGGGGAAATTCCATAGCGAGAGCACTAATTGTAAACTTTCGGTTTTCCTGGATCTTGTCATCAATCGCGTGAACCAGTTCTTCTGTAACCAAAGATGGACGCCCACTTCGTTCTTCATCGTGCACATCACTACGTCCGTCATTGAACTGTCGGACCCATCTTCTCACCATTGAATCACTCATCGCATTTGGTCCGTAAACATCGCAAATTTGCCGATAAACTTCACTTGGTTTCACTTTCCTCGCATTCAGAAAACGAATCACAATGATTTCACAAGCGGCGGGATTTTCAATCAACACCGACATTGTAAACAAGCACAACAAAGCGTACGTGACTGACAGCGATCTCCAAATGGCGCATGTTTCTTCTCCTTGATACAGAGCGTCTACCGCGCATGTGCGGAACTGCGATCACAGTGCTGCAGCGGAGATAAATTGAAACGGAACTTACTTTCTGGACGTGCCTCGTACATTACCAAAAAACTAGCTGCTCATGACAAATGTTTCGCATATAATTATATGGCTTAAAGTCTGGCACATTAACCTTCTCACTGCAAACTATTCAACTGTCTATTTATTTAACAAAATTGAATTGTGTTACTATAAATGTTTATTGCATGCCTGCAGAAGTTTATACAATACCAACTTACTTTTTGTTGGACATCTTCTTGCCCAATCAACATATTTAAAAGAAAACCAGCAGCAACATTTCTCAGTGTCCTTCCTTGTTCGCCAATTTCCTTTGTGGACCTGTCTACAACATCCAGTAATACAGGCAAGCAGTCTGAGTCAAGAACAAATTTCCTACCTTTATCTGAAAACACATGGAGAAAATTGCAGCTAACTTAAAAATAAATAAGCAAACAAAATAACTTCAAAACAAAAACAATATAAAACAACAACAACAATAATAATAACAATAGAGGCTGAGTTGACTCCAGGGCCATAGTGCCACTAGATGGATTGTGCCAACTGAAGTGTGTACTGTAACCCCAAAACCAGCTAAGTGCCAATAAAGTTGTTAGGGAGTTATAGATAAAAAGTAAATTCCAGGTGACGTAGTTCTTAGTTCATCTAATGATTGTGGCACATGGCCTTTTTTGGGGTGAATAAGCAATCGTATACGATACAATGGTTTCAATTAAAAAAAATAAGTTTCTGAAAAATGGCACTTAATAGGTTCCACTCTTCAGTTGAAAAATCTCATTGGGGGTCGAACCCATGACCTTCCAGTCTGTACTCACTACCCTGGGTAATGCTAAACGAACTGTATGGTACCAATTATTAATTTTACCTCTATTCCATGGGACACATTTTGGTTATTGCTCTAGAGACCCGGGACGCAAACGGGTCATTGGATCTGAGGATCTATGGGCGCAAAAGTCCTAGTTTAGTGGTTTTGGGACGCAAAAGTCCATACCCCGACCAGAAAGTAAAGTATAGATCGATAAAACAAATAAAATAAAAAAATCTAGTGAACAAATAACATATAGCCTACTTAGACATAATCACCATTAAAATTCAAACATTTCCCATAATGTGTTACATGGCTGTCAATACCACTGTTATACTTATTCACCGCTAATTGCTGAAGCCATGAAGTGAATGCTGCTTTCAGTTCATTATCATTTTCAATCTGGGTCCTCCCCAGAAAGTCTTTTAGTTTGGGGGATAATGTGAAAGTCATGCTTGTGTCCCTGCGGCCATAACGCAGATTTGAACCCCCACCCCATGTAATTTTCACTTTATCTCAAAACTGAGATACTTTTTCTTTAGGGGGGGGGGGGGACAGTTTGAAAACACTGATGAAATGAAAGCAGCAGTCACTCACTATGTTTTGTTAACATACCATTATCGTAACATATATTCCCCAGAGCTCGGCACACTTGAGTTAAAATTGCCAAATCCTGGTTTTTGGTCTTGAGTAGTTCTGCTAGGATCTTAAGAACAGCTTGCGTTCCATACTTCTCACGACCAGACTCAGACTTTGCAAGTTCTGCTACAACTTGTGCTGCTTTCACAACAACTTCTTTTCTTTCCCATTGTAATAATAACTCTAGCTGGCTTCCAAGTTGGCTGTAGTTACTCCAGTCTGAAACCATATAAATTTCATTATTAGACCTAACTTAATTGCTATACAATATGACGTATTTTAATTATTCTAGGGAGAATTTAACCACCCAATCAATCTAACTCACTAAAACAAATGTAATGCTTTGGTTTTTGTATATTTTAAGAAGTACAAAGTAAAAAATGATGCATCAACTTTGCATGTATTAAGGATATAAAATATAACTTGTTAGTATTATTGTGAATGCCTATGTAGTCTAGTGATTTGTATTGCTGATTACGGATCCACACACCTAGGTTCAATCTATGGTACCTCCTTGGATTTTTTATGAGGAAGGGAGGTCTAGAAGGAGTGCACTCAGCCTCTTGAGAAGTTATTTGATAATGAGTGAAGATGGAGCAGTCCTAATGCAGGGTTGGACTGGTAACATGAGCATTTGGCCCAGTGCACCATGCTGCCCTATTTTTGTTAAATGGTGCTGGGTGACCAGTGATAATTATTGTTTTTTTAGATAATTTTAGAAGTTAAAAAATGGTCAGAAGGGTGAAAGCTGTACATACAGATTGAGATGCAAGTTGGGTCAACAGAAATTTGAAACTTTTATGCTAATGTCCATTGAAAACTTTTAGAAAGCCTTAACCACGATGGCATTATTAATGACATAGTGAAAAAGAGTGCACTGTTGAAACCTCTTCTGGTTGTTTAATGTAAATATACACTTTAGTATTCACTACTTATGCAAAATATTTTATTGTATTTCTAAAACAATAAACCTGGTGTTTTATTTAATACACTACATGGTTTGACTATACAGGTGTTAATATAGAATAGAATAGAATTTCTTAGCTAGGACTATATTGGTAATTTTGCTTAGCTTAGACTGAAAAATTAGAAGTCACAGGTACCAGTACTTGGAAATTCTACTATGAATAGTATTCAAATAAGTTAAGAAAGTCATTTATACTTCTAGTACGGTTGAAAATGTAAATCATCAATAAATTGAAACAATATTTTACCCTAGACTACACTACAAATTTGAGAAGATTTTCAAAGAAGTGGATATAAGACTGGCCCCCATCAACAGATCCAACATAAAAACACTACTAAAATCTGGACAAATGGATAAGATTCCCCCAAAGAAAAACTCAGGCATTTATGAATTAAAATGCAAAGACTGCAACAAACTGTATATTGGAAAAACCAAGAGAAATTTAAATATAAGGCATAAGGAACACTTAAGAAATATAAAGTACAAACAAACAGAAAAGTCGGCTGTTGCACATCATTTTTGGACCACAGGACATGAATTTGAAGATGACATTAAATTAGTAAAATCTGTAACAAAACCGATAGAACTAACGGTATGGGAAAAAATTTTCATTCAAAGGAACAGGAATAACTTGGTTAATTTCGATATCCCAAAGGAAAACGACCTCATCACTACACTGATACGCCCAACAGAGACATCTACCGGTCTTCCAGCAAACTCGGCAAACTGCATCTGATGATGCAGCTAAGAAGCTGTGAAATGCATTATGTGTAAGTCATTACTTATATAAGTGAAGTTGAGTGGAAAACAGAATTAAGTGTTAATATTTTATCGTTTTACGATGAGTCAAAAAAAGTAGCGTAGTAGTAGTAGTGTTAGATTGGGATGGGTAAGGGATTATTGGTGAGGGATGAAGGCACTGGTATTCTCTGAATGTCAGAACCGAATTTCTATTTCCAGTCTGACCTGATCACATGGTAGGAATTGTCCTTCTGTGAGATGTCATGCAGTGGCACTCAGTGACTAGTACATAAATGTAAAATTACCAAAAAATGTGGAAGATGATTTTTAAATCACTGAAGAAATCTTAATAAAAAAGCTGGGTTTTACGCTGATGGTTGTAATAAGTTACAAGGATAAATGTCTGATTGTCTGACACAATTTAAGCATTAGCCTATCTACATACATTTATAATTGTTAATTTTATGTGGCCATATTTATGAAAATTTTCTTTGCGATCACAGCCACAGCAGTTAAACAGTTAAATCAGAACAGAACAGTTGAATTTATTCATAAGTATGTCCACTCTATGGCACATGCTTACCAGTCTCAGTGGCTGCTTGTATTTGTGGAACCAGAGAAGATAAGATATCACCAATATCTTCTGATTTCTTGTCAACAGCAATTGTTAAACCATTTAATGCTTTGGGAAGGCAATCTACCGCAGGTGTTGCTGAAAGAAAGAAATAATTTTGTGACTCACTGTGTCTAATGCTAATAAGAATGTGTCTGATAGAAAGCACCTTAATAGTGTCCTCTCTACTAAGAGAAGTGTGGAAGTATAAAAATTCAGATGGGTCAATCAAATCCCATGCTTGAAAAATTTAAGTGATGGTTTTTGGAGTTTCCCACTGTTAGAGGTGGCAAGACTCATTTACATCTTACCAAGAAAATCCATTGGATCACCAGGGCTCCAATAGAAACACACAGACGTGAATGCCTGTGTACGTAAACAAGTTTATTTATTGTACAAAATTGTACAATGTCTCATTTCATTAACATTATGTAAAAATTAAATGCAATTTATTAGAATTTACTTAGTTTATGACTTTTGAATAGGAAGGCCACTGGAAATAATTCAATTAAAATCAATTCTTATAATAATAATAATAATAATAATATAAATTTTATTGTCCTTAGACTACAATTACATAGTAATAGACAACTCAATCTTAAAATTAGGTATATAAATACATTATTAGTCAGTAAAACATTAAAATGCCATCATTAAGTATCCAGAACTCCAATCAACTTACAATAAACAGTTGAGACATATAGATAGGACTAAAGGCTAGTTTACACGACGAAATGAGGTTTCATAAGTAAGTTTCGCAACTGTTTTTTGCTTGAATGCGCAAGCGCAAGTTGTACTGGCGACAATGAGTTATGAAACTACGCAGTTTCGGCTGATTCCAACTTTTCACGAAACTATAATAGTAATGTTGATATTTTACGCTTATTTAGCTTGTTCGCGTTTCGTAAAATTAAATGGGGAAGTGAGGAAATTGTGAAATGCCTGTATTCATATGTGTTTCAAACATTTATACGGGATTTTAATAACTTGAACTTCAGAAATAACATGAAATGTATGGTTGCACTGGAAAGATAATGTGTGTAATTAGTTTCACGAAATCACTTTCATGAAAGTGGTTACGAAACCTAGTGTCATCGTGTAAACTAGCCTTTACATAAACATGATGCAGTTATAAAATTCGTCTAACGAATAATATGGGTTCATAACAAGCCACTCAAATACTCTTTTTCTAAAATTATTGAGTGTTAATTCCTGATAGCTTGCTGGTAATTTATTGAGTAATTTCATCCCCACAATTTGGTGGCTATTTGTCGATTTTACTAATCTATGGTTTGGCAAATTTATTTGAGAATTAAATCTTGTATTGTATGCATGTATGTTGTTTCTTAATTGCAAACTAGGCAACTTCATCTTTGTATATATATTAATACTGTATAAATATAAAGATTGACCACTGTCATAATTTTTTCTTGGACAAATAGTGGTTTGCAATGTGCTCTAAAATTAGATCCCGTAATTATCCTAATAGCCCTTTTTTGCAGGTTTAATATGGTGGTGATGTGTTTTGAATTGCCCCAAAGAAGCAGTCCATATTGCAATATACTTTGAAAGTACGCAAAATACGCTGTTCGTAAATATGTGAATTGTATTGTGTGTTTAAGTCTGTGTAACAGATAGATGGCCTTAGAAAGCTTAGATGAGAGTTCCTTTATATGAGGATACCGAGTTAGTTTATCGTCAATAATATTCCCCAAGAACTTAATGTTGTCGGAATGCTGATTTTTATTTACGTACGGGTCTCGCAGGGAAAATAAAAGGTGTTAGCATTAGCTAAATGTCAATCCACTAAAGGAACATTAATTACATATTTTAGGTACTTACCTACTTACCTAATGTTCTCAAAAGGCCTCTAAACATTAATAAGCCAGTAGATGAAGAATTAGAAAGCCTGAATTATTGGGAATCTTGCAAATCGCACCTTTTTAACCTAGCCTAAAGGAATGCTTAGGCTATTTCTTCACAATTAAATTACTGCTTTCTAAAAGAGAAGTAATCTATGTAAACTTGTGTACACAGCATCTTTCTGATATGATGCACAATGATTTATGTTGGTAAGGGGATTAAAACTGGCTTCCTCATTCCCACTCCCCACCCCTTTTTTCATGATGGTGGATATGGCTAAGAGCCTCTAGATAAGTTGATAGAACATGATGATTTCAGAATTAATCTTAACCCATAACCTTAGACGTGGTATATTATACCCAGGGCATTTTTAAATTCAAGGATATTTGCATTAACAGCCATCGAACACCGTAGCGCGATTGTCTACCTTCCTAACAGTTAATTATTGATTGTTGTGAAAGACGGTTGTGTTCTTGGAGGTGAGTAATGGTAATTATTAATTTTTTTTTTTTTTTAGCTAGGGTAGGAAATACCCCACATCCAAGAGAGTGCTTTTTCTTCTTCTTCTTTTTTTTTCCTTCTTCGTTTAATCAATTCTCTTTTTAGCCATGATGTTCTTATCAAGAAAAAGCATAAAAACTAATGATCTGAGGTTTGAAGAACTGGTGAACAGTATGGAAGCCGGTGACAATGATGCAGACAATTTAGATCCAGATTTTGTATATGATTTTGTTAGTGACAGAGATACTGAAGGAGATGATGATAAAGATAGTGAAGGGTCAATAAAGATAACGAGGAATTTAGTGTAGAAAGGAAAGCCTCAAATCTTACAGAGGAATTTAGTGGATACAATGCCTAATATATGAGATGAAAGTGGTGAACATAGCTCACGTTATTTTGGGGTACAAATGGTGCAAGACAAGCTCAGTATCATTCAAACAAGAAAGCATAATATCATTACATATTTATCGGGTATAAGTTAGTTGGTGTCTTTTAACATATTATTTGCAATAATAATATTCAATTTCTTCTAAATTATGATTTAATTATTAGCACTTGTACGGTACGTAGCTCATTTTTTAATTTTCATTTTCAACATTTAAACTTTGTATATAAAGTCAAAAGATAAAATATACAGTTAGAAAACTTCTAAAATAAAATTATACACCCGAAATTAATGTTCAATTACATAAGAAAATATTAATTAATAAAACAGTACCGGTACTAGAAGTACATTTTCATAAACTATGTATCTATTTTTCATCTGGAAGACAAAAAATTAACAGGTTTTTAGGGCTGGGTAGAAAATATCCCACATCCAAGTTAGTGTAATAAAAAACATATGTCCCAAGTTACGGGTTAACCGTGTTCGATAAGGAAAATAACTTTCTACTTGTTGTCCATGTCCTTTGTTCACTTCAAATGACAGTATCTCTTATATATATATAAAAGGCTTTATCCTGACTGACAGGAATCAACGTAGAGCCTAAACTATAACAGGTAGAGACTTGGAATTTTGACAGTACCTTCGTTTCATAATGTAGGTGCTCACTAAGAAGGGATTTTGAAAAATTCTGATTCTAAATGCCAAAAATTAAATGTTTTTGAAAATACTTAATCCCTTTTTGCATAGAATTATCGAAACAAATTCACAGAACATATTGTTGCCAATGGTACAGGTGGGTTTGGATTAAATTAAATGGATGTTTGACAAATTAGAGAAGGTATCATTATAATTCATATTATCTATATTAATAAAAGGAACTGTCCTCGATGTCCAGGGAAATCTACTGAACGCAGAGATCTGAAATTTGAAACATAGGTGGGCTGAAGGGTCGGAAAATGCACCGTGAAGCCGGAATTTTAATTTTAGTTTTCGTTCGTGAGTTATGAGTGAAAAACGGGCAAAAAAGTGCATTTTTTGCGTTTTCAAAACATAAGTTTTCAGTTATACATTTCAATGTCAAATCAATTACAGTTGGCTTTGTCTATTTTTGTCACACCTTGAAAATAAAACTTTCGTGATCGCTTGAATGTTGTAAGCCCTAAATATGGTCAAACGTTGTTTTATTTGGACGAATCTCACTATACAGAGGTTTTCTGGGCCAAGAAACTCGAATCTGAGGTCGCTTTTACCAGACGATGCTATCTAATCGTGGTATGTAGTCCACGTGATTTAGGAGTTAATAAATATTATGATTTTACTATTATGCTCTTAATTTTTAATTTTTGAAATAATTATCGCGGGCGAAGCCGCGGGCACATGCTAGTGTAGGCCTATAATATAGAAGAAACTACTTACAAGGCAATTACATCCAACACTCCACTTAATGTGTGTCTTCCCCTCCCCCCGCCCCCCAATCCTTTGCTCTTGAACCTGAAACAGACCTATGTTTATATGTTAATGTTTGAGTGCCAGACTTATGACATCAAACTCAATGGGGAGTCAGGCTCATCCAGGGCCTGGTCTAGACATGCGTTGTAATCATGCTTTTTTCACCGCTCACCTAGGTTGAGCGTTGTTCATAGGCTTTAATGCATGTGGTCGGACTTGAATTCATCCAATAAGCTTGGCTCACCCAGGGCTGTGTGCAACACATCATAAGGAAATTCAATGCCAACTTTAGGGATATGATAGGGATATATCTGCTATATGTTGGTTTTAGAAACCTGAAAGACACTCAAATTTTATGTTTTATTATTCTCTACAGCCTTTAGATTCCATTTTATAAGCACCTTATATTTGTACAAAGAATCTAAATGTAGGTAAAAATCGTGAAGGGGACATAAAATTAACCTAAAATGGTGCTGTTAACAGCTGTTAAGTCACAATACCATTGTGTTGGACAATGTTCTATTGCCGAGCTAGGAGAGGACATTGGGTCACATGAAAAATGCAATACCGGAAACCTAACAGTGAAAATGTGGTCTTGGTGGCGCAGTCGCTATCAAGGCTTTCTAATGTACAGAAACTTGATATCAGACACAGATCCCCTTCTTGTTTTTCTATCTTGGGGCCTTGCCATCAAACCCCACAGGGAGAAGGACCCCCTTTCCAGACTTATTCCAAAGCCCCTTCACCTGAAGCTTTGAGTACAGTATTTATTTAAAAAACAGTGATGGTGACCAGGCTTTCACTTTGAAACATGCCATTAGGAAAGCTCAGGAAAACAAGGTAGGCCTAGAATTAAATGGCAATCACCCGATTTCAGCTTGTGCAGATGATGTTTGATGTTGGGTGATGACATAAACACAATTGAGAGAAATGCAGAAAGTCTTTATGATGCCTGAAGGCATGTCGGATTGGAAATCAATATAGGAAAGCTGAAGTATATGGTCATGAAAATAATGCCCTGCAAAATATTAAGTTAGAATAATTGTTAGAATCGTTCGAACAAGTGGAGAAATTCAAATATCTGGGGGCAATTAATATTAAGGTAGAAGTTAAGTGCCAAGTGAAACCAGGAAATGCTTGTTTTTATACAGTTCAGAAACTTTTATCTACTTGTCTTCTGTCCAGAAATCTAAAAATTAAATTTATAAGATAATTATCCTGCCGGTGGTATTATATGGATGTGAGACATGGTCGCTTACTCTTCAAGAAGAAGAGGCTTAATGCCCTCCTGCAGTCAAATTTAAAAAACCTGTTGCTATCGTATAGCTATCTGTGTACAGTGATCATCCCTACAAGAAAGGACGCTTGTCTGGATAACATAATTACAAACATTGATTCTGATCTTTGGACCCAGCAAATAATTGACCCTGGCTTATCTGATCATAAGGCTATTCAGTTTGAAGTTAGAGCTTCTATAGGAAATCTTCAAAGTACTCCTGAGAACCTTGTCGGCAGACGGTTGTTCACAACTCATGGATTTGCCATTTTGTGTAGTGCATTGGACAGAGTGGACTGGGAAGCCCATTTAATTCCCACTACTGTCAGTAATGCTCATTTTCCAGAGGAGCTAGTAAATCAACAATCTACGACAAGTAGACCTCCAAAAAGCCCCTGGTACTCATCTGACTTAGTTGGCATGAAAAAAAGAGTCTTGTTCTTGTATAGTAAATATAATGAGTCTCAAGATGTGACTGACAAAGCAGCCTATATTTCTGCAAAGAAATTATACAGATCAGCCATTATCAATGCTAAGAAGACAGCTAACACGGAATTCATCAACAGATCAGCTAACAAGTGTAAAGCTTCTTGGAACATTATTAAATCGAATAAGTCAACTGTTAAATCTGGATCTCCCTCATTGAACCCAGATGACCTCAATGACTTTTTTCTGAATGTAGCTGTGCCAACTCAATCGCACGTTGACCATTCAGTAATTAGGGCTGATGCTGATTTACATCACCTTGGTTTACCACACCAATCATTCAAAATGCATCCCGTATCGACTGAAGATGTTCTTCTAGTTGTTCACAAACTGAAAAACTCTGCCACCTGTGATTTTTATGGACTGTCGAATAACATAGTTAAAAGTATTATACCAAGCATTCTCCAACCTTTGACACTTGCCATAAATTCATCTATAGAATCAGGAATATTTCCTCACTCTCTGAAAATTACGAAAGTTATTCCAGTGCATAAG
Source organism: Ectobius pallidus (assembly GCA_964059195.1). Classification (NCBI taxonomy): domain Eukaryota; kingdom Metazoa; phylum Arthropoda; class Insecta; order Blattodea; family Ectobiidae; genus Ectobius; species Ectobius pallidus. The sequence continues at coordinate 80,999,942 of CAXKWD010000002.1, read as the reverse complement.
AAGGGTCCCAAGAATGACCCCAACAACTTTAGACCTATTTCTATAGTTCCTGTTTGCTCAATTATATTTGAAAAACTAATAAAAGCTCAATTTGTCCGTTTCCTTGAGGTTAACGAAATGTTATCCAAGTGTCAATATGGTTTCAGATCTGGAATAGGCACTGTTGATGCTCTTGTTGACTTGGTATTATATGTACTAGATGCTTTTGAGGAGGAGTATGCTCAGGCCACCTTATGTGACCTGTCGAAGGCTTTCGACAGTGTCAATCACAAGCTTCTTTTGGCTAAATTAAGTCTATGTGGTGTACAAGATACTGAAAACAAACTTTTTGCATCCTACCTACAACATAGACGCCAAGTTGTTGTGGTGAAAGGTAAGACTTCTAAAGAAGGAACTTGCAAGTATGGAATGCCTCAGGGATCTGTGTTGGGCCCAATACTTTTTCTAATAATGATAAATGACTTACCATCCAGTGTGAATGCCCACTCAATTTTTGCAGACGACTCCACATTCCTTAACAGAAACTCGTCGCTGACAGTTCTACAGGCAGAAGCTAATTTGACCCTGGACCAAGCTGATAGCTGGTTTCAAGCCAATCATTTCTTGCTGAACAGAGCAAAAACTCAAACTCTAATATTTGGACTGATACATAATGAGAGTGTCAACGATGTGTCCTGTAAGTTGCTTGGATTTACTCTTGACCCCAAATTGTCTTGGGAAAAGCATATTGGACATCTGTGTAATACCTTATCTGGTGTATTGTTTCTACTTAGGAATCTTAGATCTTATGTTACCAAGGACTGTGTCCGTTCTGCTTAGTTTGCCTACTTCCATAGTGTCATCCAATACGGTATTCTAATCTGGGGTAACTCGGCACATGTGTCTAAAGTTTTCACCCTTCAAAAAAAGGCCGTTCGATTGCTTTCGAATTCTGTGCTGTATGAACATGCTAAACCGCTCTTCATTCAAGAATGAATTTTAACAGTGACTGGTACTTATATTTTGCATCTTTCACTCTACATGAAACAGAGAAGTGCTTTGCTGACACACAGAAACGATATTCATGGGCACAACACCAGGTTGCAAAACCATATTGACATTCCTCGATGTAGGCTAGGAAAGAGTACGGTACTTCAAACTTTGATATTCAAGCCAGGAAAGTTTACAATACGCTCCCGAGACCTATTACTCTCCTCCCTGTTCAGCAATTTAAACAAGTTATGAAGAAGTGGCTAATTAGCAAATCTTTTTACAACATGGATGAGTTTTTTGCCTGCATATCTGATGGAATTCAGACATCTTTATGTGCACTGTTTAATCTGAACTAAATGTAAAATTATCTTATCACAATGTATATAGTTGTCTCTCTTTTACTTGTTTCATATTTATATATGTGGCTCGATTGTTTATATTGGTTGACGATGTCATGCAGCGATTGCTGTTTACGACAAATAATAATAATAAATAAATAATTTGAGTGTGTTCAAAACCAGGGTGCTTAAGAAAATAGGCAATATGGGCCTAAGAGAGATGAATATGGGGATTGGAGAAAACTGCATAATGAGCTTCATAACCTGTACTCTTCACCACACATAATATCAAGGGTAATTAAATCATGGAGGATGAAATGGGCTGGACATGTTGTGCACATGGAGGAGGAAAGACATGCCTCAAAAATATTGATTGGGAGACCTGAAGGGAAGAGACCACTTGGAAGACAAAGGCATAGGTGGGAGGACAATATTAAGATAGATTTAAGGGAAGTAAGATTTGTGAGGGATGGTTGGAGTTAGCACAGAATAGGACTGAATGACGGGCTCAGGCACAGCAATGAACCTCTAACTTCCATAAAATAGATAATATTCCTTTAGCTTACTTAGGAATTGCCTATTGCCTTTGAGTGAGTAAGTAAGTAAGTACCGGTAAGTAATGAGGACCAGGAGCTTCGAGTATGGTAATTCGATACCAGCCCTGTAATTGCTTCCTGATTTTGTTGGGCTCTTTGCCCCCCCTTCACCTGGGGCTTCGAGGATGGTAATTATTGTAATCAGCAACAGGGAACCTAACCACAGAACTATATGTGTACAATGGGTAAGCCTGGAAGCCTGTGCAGGAAGAACTAATGAGATGGAAGATCATCGGCAAGCCAATGGGAGTGTTGGTAGACAACATACAGACTACATGACCACTTTGAACACCTAGTGCAGAAATGGAGCAGTGTCATATTATACCCCCAACTTGAAATAAATTTAAAAAAAGAAAACACACACTAGAAGAAACCAGAAGCATCAGAAAGTTTCCATACACTCCAGTGTACAACACTGCATCAAATTAATTGTTACAAATATTTAACTGTTGGAAAGTCTACACCAGAATCACAAGAGAAAATAAGTTTGGAATATATTCAAATTACGAAAAATAGTACATAAGTGAACTATGAAATTTTCTTGGCATTATTACACCTGAAGAATGAATTTGTTCAGTTCCCCATCGACTTATTGTAGGATACTGTTTGTAAATTTATCCCTGTTAATCTTCATATTAATTTTCGTAATTTATAAGTATGAAATGAACATAAATAAATTAACTGACCCTTTATTGTAGCCTATCGCCATGTAGTCATCATTTTGTAAATAATACATTTTGAGGTTAATTCATAAACAATGAAAATCAATAACACAGAGAACCAAATTAAATAAAAAAGATTACCGTTGTTTTAATAAGCATACCTGCCATATTGTCAGTACTCCTTAAAGACACATTTTGCAACAAGTTATCTTCAATAAAACGATTTTACAATTTCTTTGTCACATTAATGTCACTTCCAAACTTGACGAACGCCTTTTCACAGCCCCTTTCAACACTACTCATGCGTATTCAGAAACAACAGATCATTGTAAACATTATCAACAGGCTGAGTATTTTCGAGATTCAAAGGCTTATTAAAACAATATAATACATTTATTCATGGGAAACGGTAAGACAAGCGCCACTCTTTCATAACGTTTTATATTCCCATCTTGCATTAATTTATTGCAGAGCAATATCGTCTGCTGCTATCTACCAGCCAATACCGATCGATGACAATGAACGCGTGTGATTGGTTGGTCTACCTGAAAATCGATAATGCGCACCAATGATCGATTTTTCGCTCCCCCACAACAGTATGTTTTGACAGTTTCTAACAGATCTGGACGGACGAAGAGCGTCTCTCAGGTAATTCTGTCGAATTACGGCGGTTTAGCTGCTTATTTTGTGATATTATTAATTCAGTAACATAATCAAGCGTTTGGACGTTTGGTATTCTATAGATTTAGTTTACATGATCGACAAATTGGCGTACTACATTGACAGGAGACATCATTTTAAACCGTGGTGTTATTGTTTATTTACTTTTGTCCACAGGTTTTGAGAATGGCAATTGCAGCTGCTGAAAATTTTCAGCTGAAGTGGCATAGCTATGGAGCACATCTTCACACATCCATTGCCACTCTGCTGAGATCTGAATCTTTTACTGACATCACTCTTGCTACCGTCGATGGTCGGCAAATTTCTGCCCACCGCATCGTCTTATCAGCTTGTAGTTCTTACATTAAACAGCTTCTCCAAACTGTCTATCCAGGGGCGAATAGTCATCTTCCCCTTGTAGTTGTTCTGCCATCAGAAATCAGCTATCGCATTTTGAGAATTCTTGTTGAGTACATGTATAGTGGAGAGGCCACTGTAAATTATAGCCAGTTGGACGGAATTTTAAGAGCAGCCCACATACTAGGGATTAGGGGACTCTGTCGAGAGAAAGGAGGCAGTGGCATAGAAAATATTCATGAAAGGTATAAGAGATCAAACTCCGATCAGCAAGTTTCCCGGAAATCTGATGCTGTCACTGGGAATTTTGGTGAACCACCCCAGAAAAAAGCAGGCTCTTGCAGTAGTGGGAGTGAAAAAAGTTCATTAGAAGCTCAGGTAAATAGTGCTAGTACAGCTAAAAGCAGTGATCCAGTCCGGGATGCAAGCACTGAAGATGTGCAGACAGGTGAAGAAAAGGATGAAGCCATGGAATCGACATCTACAAGTGAAAAGAGAGATGAGAAAAAAGGTGATGGTGAGACAGTCTGTCATATTAATGGTGAAAGTAGCAAAAGAGAATCGTCTGATAAAGGCAGGTCACATGTTGAAGCCGTATTAGAAAGTAGTGCTGATGGTAAAACTACTGAAAGTCAAATTGGTATCGATCCAATGCAGTTACTGGTGAAGCAGGAGCCAATTGAGTGGGAGGACACTGATTTAGGAATGTCACTGGGGACAGATTCTGATGATCAAATTCACACGGAAATGACGATTAAACCTGTAAGTAGCCCTTGTAAATCCTAAGAAATCATTACTTTTTTGTGCCCAAGGTAGCAGGTTGGATCCCTGCTTAGGTTGATGGCATTTATGTGTGAATAAGTGTAATAGGTCTATGACAAAATTCTGGCCACCAGCAACAGTCACAAGCCTAAGTTGCAGTACACCCCCATTGTTAAGTAACCACAAAACAAATAATTACTTTTCTGTGCAGCAGTTAATTAACACTAAATTTAGGTGTAAATGTTCTGAGACTTTAGTTAAATCTAGGCCTAAATCTCTGTAAAAGAAATCTTGTGAAGACAAAATTCTGGCGCACCAGCAAGAGTAATATAGGCCTAAGTTGCAGTACACCCCTGTTGTTAAATAACCATAAATCCAATATATAGTAATTTACAGAACTACCGGTTACTAAATCAGACAACGTAGCCTATATTTACATTAGCAATTACGATTTCAGCAATTTTAAAAGACAATATCAGCAATATGGTTAATAAATTCTCCCAGCTGGTCTGTGTATAAGCCATCCATACAATATAGATTTAAATCTGCATAATGATACAGCTTTTGCTAACTGGTAATTTTTTAATAGACTTATACCATTGATAAAATGAATTGATACTATATAGCCTATTTTTAAAATTGATATTTGTACATTTCAGACTTAATATTTGCTTTAATACCAGTAGGCCTACATGTTTCATGGATATTAATTCATGTCATCAGAAACATCATGTCCATGAAACATGTTGCTATAAAACTAATTACCGGTAAATAGAGAAGTTTTAAGTGTTTACTGTATCATTAAGCAGATCAACTTAGTTTCTTTTAAAAACGTAGTAGTCTATATTGCTTCACTATAAGAAGCTCCACTGGCAAAATATATTTATTGAGCTGATATCAGTACTGTGGATTTTCAAGACTTAACGTTGTCTGGTGTTATGTGGGTCACTTTGATCTTGGTCATATAATATTCATCTAATTTTTTCCTAATATAATCAGTGTATAATAAATGTCCAGATTGGTTATAGTAATTAATTCATTATCTATAATTGAAAAAATGGTCTACATGTCTATTACTAGGGTGACCATGATGTTTTGAGCAACAGGGTATCCCAAGAAAGTGAGTTCAATCTCCCCCCTCCCAAAAAAAGTATACTGGTATATTCTAGAATTTGTGTCAGGACATTGTAGAGCTTTTTATTTTTACATGGAATTGAAATCATGGCTTCACGTTAGTTTAGAAAATGCTAACATGATATAACATTAATAATGGTTGGGTGGGCTAACTTATAAACCAAGTAAAGGGATATAAAACATCCGAGCTTTCAGTTGCTGACATCTCGGCGACCTTCCTCAGGGAAATGAGTTGGAGTTAAAGATGAGAGAACTTACAAGAAAATGAAATTTTGTGATTGGTGGGAAGAGGTTGGAGTGTATCGACCAATCAGAATGAAGGATTTTTTTATTGGTTGTAGAACATTGAAGATGCAATCGGTCCAAATCAGGACGTGTTCCAGGATGAGAAAAATAAAGGTTAATAGTATGGATCAAAACATAGTGGTTCAAAGGGGGGGGGGGGGTAACAGAAGTAAAAATGGAAAATATAAATAATTGGTCTAAGACAGAGCCAAAGGCTTAGATAGAAGCTGTCTGGAATGGATGTTTTATATCCTTTCACTCGGCTTATAGCCTGCAAAACCATTAATAATAAAATCAGGTAAACTGATGTAACAAAGTGCCAGTATGTTTTTGTTTAATCAGTTATGACTGCAATTATGATGTGCAGAAAATATATATTTTTTTAATTGATTTCCAAGTTAAGCTCCAGATTTATTCATTAAGCAGGGCTTACGGAAGAAGAAAGGTCTACCATCTCGGCCACCTGGGTCATTTTAACGGTCTAGTTGGATAAGCGCATGTAAATCAATATGTTTTTTGTCATAGCTACCTGTATTTTAATTTCCAAGGCCTTATAAGTTCACAGTAAAACAATAGGCTATGTTGTCAAGATAACTGATTTTCATTTTTTTTTTATAAATTCTTTCGAATACGTATATTACCATAAAATAGGCACTAAATTGAGCATTACTCCGAAACAGATGAACCGATTTTATCCATTATGAATAGACGTCTTCCCACGGACATTATAAATGTGTATACCAAGTTTCATAAAAATCCGGTAAAGCGTATTTGAGTTACCGCGTCTTTAAAATATACACTAAATTGGGTTTTACTCCGGTACCGGTCTACCGATTTGGTCCAATATCAGTAGACGTCTTTCCACGTACATTATAAATGGGTATACAAAATTTCAGGGAAATCCAATAAAGCATATTTGAGTTATCGCGACTTCTTATATATTAACATAAAAACACTAAATTGGGCATTATTCCGGTACTGGCCAACCGATTTGGTCCAATATCAATAAACATCTTCCCATGGACATTATAAATGCATATACGAAGTTTCACAAATATCCGATAAAGTGCATTTGAGTTATTGCGCCTTTAAAGTAGACACTAAATTGGGTTTTACTCCGGTACCGGTCAACAGATTAGGTTCAAATTCAATAGGGCACTTCTCATGGACGTCATAAATGGGTATACCAAGTTTCATGGAAATCCGATACAGCGTATTTGAGTGATGGCGCCTTTCTAATAGAAAGGCGCCATAATCTATTAAAATAGGCACTAAATTGGGCATTACTCCGGTACCGGTGAACCGATTTGGTTCAATATCAATAGGGTTCTTCCCATGGACATTATAAATGTGTTTTCCAAGTTTCATGAAAATCCGAAAAAGCGTATTTGAGTTATGGTGCGTACAGACAGATGGACAGACATTTTTTCGTCCACCACACAATCTCATAAAGTACCATACTGGCACTTAATAATCAGCGCCGAAAAAGCCTTACATCTTAAGACTTAGTTGAGGAAGTTGCCGTACATTGCAGCTGTTAACTGCACCTTTAAATATTCAAGATGGCAATACAAACAGTATAAAGGATAAAACATACTATCTTGGAGAACACTCACTACTTCATTAATGTTCATTACTTACAAGTAACCAGTTTTTGATAGGATCTCCCTATCACCGTCAGCTACACCCAACTGCCACACTTCTCTCTTGTACCACCTGGTGACGCTGTTGTGGTTTCACGAGTTTCCCAATTAGGTCCAACTCATTCTCCCCTGGGATGTCAAAATTCTGGTGGTTATTTCTATGTTTCTGTATGTAGATCATCTCCCGTAAGGCCAACTGAATTGGATGATCCAGATTTTTAAGTAGAGCCGCTTCCTTTACCATATCGTGATCAGAATTCCATACATATGCTGCTACTGCGGACTGTCCAATTTCCCCCTGTCTTAAGTATAAAGATTACTGCTGAACTGGATAACAATCAGCTCTTTTTGAAGTAATCTATTATAAATAGCATGCCTGCTAAGTTTTCTACATCAAAACATAAACATTTGCATCTTGTGCACAGCTGCTATTTTTAAAACCTAAACCATTGTCACCCTGAAAAAAAAAAATGTCAATTTTCATCAAAAAATTTCAAATAGCATACTAACTTACTGGTATCTAAAACTATGAAATCCAATAAAGGTGTACAGATATAACTATTAGCAGGGTTCTATTCTCGAGTTATTTCTCGAGTTTAAAAAATGGGACAATTTCATGTAGCTTGAATCTTGTAATGTTGACACGGCTGATAACCCATGAAGCCATCCTGAGTAATCAGCGCCGTGAAAGCTTCAAATCTTATAATTTCATGTATTTTTGTTAATATCTACCAACAGGACAGCTGGGACACACCTAAAAATAAGACTGTCCTGGTGAAAACGGGACTTATGGTCACCCTATCTACTGTCAATTATTACCCTAATTATTATTATTGTTATATGTTATTTTACATAATATGTATCTAAATTCTTATGAATGACCTTGAAAGAAATAGAATAGTTAATAGGATACATGACACTGGATTAGAGGGAAGTAGCTAATACATTTTTCAGTATTGATAAAGGCAAGCAAGTCTTGAATTTTCTTGCCCTTTTGGGACAGTGCTTACCTGCTTAACAATTTTTTCTTCACTGAAAATAGAAATAACTTAGGACCAACAGTATAAAACATGTATCTTTTTACAGTAGCTATATGTCACTTTCATATGATCTGTAATCAAAATGACAACTTTGGTTTTCATTGATTTACCTATCTTTCATTTCTTTGTTCTCTCTATATTAAATGTATATCTATATTGTTCTCTCTCATATTAAAGTTAGATAATAATCAGTACAGTTGACTCCCTCCAGTCCAGCCGACTTATTGGAATGAGCCATCTGCGCGCGGAAGGGTTTCTCACAGCAGTAATCGACTAGAATAAACATGTCTGTTTAGTTTCCAGTCTTAAGTGTAAACAAATCACATCAGTTCACTTGATTGCGTTCATTTCAGACGTGAATTTTATTCTGAGTTTAATTTTTACAGTGTGTCTGTGGGTATAGTTACAAAAATGTTCTAAAAATGAGTGAAAAATTAAAGCATACAACTTTAAAAAATCGACAGAACCATCTTAAAAGTTGATTTTTGCTTTAATAGGTTATACTTTACATTAATTAAGTGGAGGGAAAGGAAATAGACATTAAATCCATGTCTGGGATATTAATACAAGTAAGAATCAGCTTGAAAAATTTTATGTCATAACCGGGATTTGAACACGGATCTCCAGCTTAACGCGCTGATGCTCTACCATTGAGCTACCATGACAACATGCCAGTACAACATCAAATTCCTCAACTGATTCAGAATACAAGGCAGACCACGGGAGGTTTCTCCGTTGAGAACACACATCCAATGGTGTCCTACATTTGTAGGTACTTTGAAGCCAAGTTATTATTTATATACTATTAATTAAGTGGAGGGAAAGGAAATAGACATTAAATCCATGTCTGGGATATTAATACAAGTAAGAATCAGCTTGAAAAATTTTATGTCATAACCGGGATTTGAACACGGATCTCCAGCTTAACGCGCTGATGCTCTACCATTGAGCTACCATGACAACATGCCAGTACAACATCAAATTCCTCAACTGATTCAGAATACAAGGCAGACCACGGGAGGTTTCTCCGTTGAGAACACACATCCAATGGTGTCCTACATTTGTAGGTACTTTGAAGCCAAGTTATTATTTATATACTATTAATTAAGTGGAGGGAAAGGAAATAGACATTAAATCCATGTCTGGGATATTAATACAAGTAAGAATCAGCTTGAAAAATTTTATGTCATAACCGGGATTTGAACACGGATCTCCAGCTTAACGCACTGATGCTCTACCATTGAGCTACCATGACAACATGCCAGTACAACATCAAATTCCTCAACTGATTCAGAATACAAGGCAGACCACGGGAGGTTTCTCCGTTGAGAACACACATCCAATGGTGTCCTACATTTGTAGGTACTTTGAAGCCAAGTTATTATTTATATACTATTAATTAAGTGGAGGGAAAGGAAATAGACATTAAATCCATGTCTGGGATATTAATACAAGTAAGGCTTCAAAGTACCTACAAATGTAGGACACCATTGGATGTGTGTTCTCAACGGAGAAACCTCCCGTGGTTTGCCTTGTATTCTGAATCAGTTGAGGAATTTGATGTTGTACTGGCATGTTGTCATGGTAGCTCAATGGTAGAGCATCAGCGCGTTAAGCTGGAGATCCGTGTTCAAATCCCGGTTATGACATAAAATTTTTCAAGCTGATTCTTACTTGTATACTTTACATGTTTAAAAGACCACCGGATGGTCCGGCCATTTTTTAATCCGGTCGAGGGTCCGGTCCCGGGGTGGCTCGGATTAGAGGGAGCCTACTATAGTTTGTTTGTAGTATCATATATATATCTTAATATTAGATATGGCATTAGTTAATAATGTATATAGACCTTAGTTAATAGACATATCCTACATCAGGTGGATATGTGAATTGTAATGTAAATGATCAATGGGATGCTAATAAACTTACTTTACCACCATTAACAGTCATGGGGGTCAGCATGCTGACCACATGCCCTACAATCCTGCCATCTGCCTATGGTAGATGATGCAGCGGTTGGGTGTTGTGCCTAGTCCTTCAGGAATGTAGCACCACGGAGTATAGTTTGGTAGATGTTAACTGAGAAGGTAGTAAGTAATTTAAAAATATGCTGTGATTTATTGGTTTATTTTATTTGTAGGAGATCTTCCATGGAACAACAACTGAGGATGATGAAGATGATGTTTTATACTCACCTTTGAGTTGTGATCTCTGTCAAAAAATGTTTACAACACCTGCAGAATGGGTAAGACATATTGAGTCGCATCCAGAGAACCAGCAGCAACAGCAGCGTGGACGACGTGCACGAAGAAAGTCACAGGTAGCTTGGACTGATTAAATTCTGCATGCTGAGCTCCTTGAATCTATTGAACATTTGACAAAAAATAAAACTGTAAATGAAGAAGTGTATAGAGTAATGATTTAAAAAAATATATGAATATTTAAAAAATCATTTATACAGTAGCTTATATATATTTAATACTCCTACGTACATGCTAAACCATATTAGATTATCCAAGGTAAAAAAACAGAGTATTATTATGGGTACTAAATTATGTAAAAAATTTAATCCGTATGTAATAGATTTGTCTATTATATTTTTAAAGAAATTATTTAATTGGCTGATGTTATGTCCTTTTTTTACACCCTAAATGAATTTCTTCATTATGATAATGCAATTTTTTAATGTTTGATTATTTGTGATTGAACATAATCTTTTTTAATGAAGTCAGTTTAATTCAATGTTTTTTAAATGTTTTACTCTGCTTTATGTGTATAACCTCATCTTAGTACGGATAGTGTTTGTCCTTTGTATCAATGTGGTCTTACGCATGCAAGTGATCCCAAACGACCTTAATGAATATACAAGTTGATTCAGTGAAAGGTACAAAATTTCAATAAAACAGGTGCTAGATGGAGTTAATAGACCATATATCACATGCTTCAGATATACATGGCACAGACTTGGTACTGTTAATATTATTATATAGGCCTATAAAAAAAATGTTTATCATTAATAGAGTACCCTATTTAAAGATTATAACAACACGTTTAGTTAAGCAATGCATTAGCAGTAATATAAACAAATACCCTTCACTAACTATAATCACAATTATTACCACCGTAAGGGATTAATAACAAAATACTGATAAATATTTATCATTACCAGTAACGTGTGTTTACTTATCATGACCCATCTCTTGAAAATGACGAAAAATGCAAAACAAAGCAAAAAAATGCAGAAACGAATTGTCCTTATTTAATCAATTATTTCATGATACACATTTATATATATTCGAGCTATCTTTTAACCTTCATATAAAAAAAGATGCAAAATCATCAAATGCAATGCCCTACTGGTCACTATAAATTTTCTTATTAATCTAAAATCAGACGTAAGGAATGAATGTTTATGAATATAATACAGTAGTACTCCAGTTATCCGGTGGCTAAAAGTTTTGTTTTTTGAAATTCCGCCCGGAAAGAGGGGTTTCCAATGCTCTTTGTTGCAAAAACCACTTTAATATGACCTCAAAGCGATCCAGATAATTGGAATTCTACTGTAATAAAAAACTAACTACGACAATCGTATATATATTGTCACTAAAGAATTTAACGATTTATTTATTTATTCAGTAAATCTATCAAATTAGTCTTTATACACTTAAATAGATAGAAACAAACTTCTGTTAATAATCTACGATTTACAGTCATGTTTTAAAGTTCAACCATTAATTATTATGAATTTAGGAGCCAACTGTACATAGTTGTTTTGAGTAAGTCAAGTTTTCAGGAAATTGACAGTATTTGTAGATAATAAAGTTGACTTCTTAAAAAAGTGGAATATATTTTATGTATGGGTAGGGCCTTTCAGCTACGTCCATTCATACCTCAGGTCCGAGACCTCTTTAACCATGGTAATTCTACAGTTACGTTCCTTCATTCCCTGGAGACTTACAATGGTAAAGGGTTGGCCCAACACCTAGGAGTGAAAGAAATGAGATGTGCTTCAGACAAACTATAATTTTGCCCAAAGGGTTCTGGTTTTTATACAAGAAAAAGCAATCAGTTTGGTTAGAACTCATAAATCATGGGTATTATGGGAAACGTGAGGATGACAATTACTAAGGATGCTTAATATATTATGTTGTTTTCACAACTACAAATATTTTGAAGTTTCCATAACATTAAACTACACTAAGCAATGATATAAAAATGTAATTAATGTTCTCTAAAAGATAACCATAAAAAATTAATTGTTATTAATCTTATTTGTTTCAGGAGGCCGAAAATGGAAACAATCAACAGTCGTTTTCAGAGTTTCCACCTTTAAGATGCGAGCTATGTCAGCAAGTATTTACCAGCCCAGCAGACTGGGTGCGTCACATACAGACATCACACACTGAAGAGCAGCTAGCAATCAGCAATAATTCTAGCATGCCTTCTCAGTCAAGAATGCTGAGACAAGGAGGTCGCAAGCGTTGTCAGATCTGCACCAAATCTTTTCCATCACATGCATCCATGATGATACATCGTAGAACACACACTGGTGAGAAACCGTACGTATGTGCTGTGTGTGGTAAAGGCTTCAATGTCAAGAGCAACCTTCTTCGCCATTTGCGTACTTTACACGATCGCATTGTAAGCCCATCCACGATTGAATGAGCTTTGTAATTTACTTCAATATTGTAATCACTCCTTGAACATCGAACCCAAGATCTCAATTATTGATTGACCTTTGATTAGTTCTTTTCAGCTCGTTCAGTAATTTTTTTTAAACATAATTTTTATTTACTTTTCTATGTGGTATTCATTACTTACTGTGCCATCATCAAGGATTTTTTGTCAACTTGGTCATTTGATTAGTCTCCTTATATTGGTATTTATGAGATGATGTATGGCTATCACACTTGGTTGATAGATCAGGTGTGTCTTTTGTCAACTATGAAATGTTCACAGTTCGTTCAACCAGCATATTTTGTTCTTTGCCAATTGTGAATCCTTATTTCGAGACATCATTTGTATTCTGATTCTCCTCAGAAGTAAGTTAAAGTGTTCATTATTATTGTTTTTGTGTGATTCAGTGTACAATGAAAAAGTTATGTAATATCTAGTTGAGATATCAGTTTGAATTTTTGGGGAGACGGTATTCTTGTGTACACATACCTTAGACAAATGCCAATTCTTTAAGCAGAAATACACTAATAATAATATTATTAAGTGATAGTTGTGAATTTTAATAAATCGGATAACTTTGTCTTAGATAGGCATATCGGTGCCAATGACCAGTATTACTGCATGACTCTCCTGAGTAGGGTGACAGGATACTCTTTTATTTAACACCTTATCCTGAGGCTTAGAAAGCTGATAAATATTTTAAAATTACCAGACAGCGTGTACATTGGTTCTGGGTACAGAACTATGTAACAGTTTGTTATAACCTAAACAAACATGTATTATTGTTTCTTGGGCTTCCAACTGGGTGAGTTGGAGGTTTGGTTCCAAGCTTTCGACAGCTATCTCCACTGCCATCATCTGGGAGAAGTGAGCTGGATTGGGAAAAGAAAAGACTGGATATACTAGAATGGGTGGTGGACTAATAGGAAAATTAGAAATGGGATTAATTGAACGGAGAGTTCTGATTCGTCGGGAAGGAAAAATAGAATTTAATAATATTATTGGATGTGAAATCTGTCCTTATCAGGACTAGTAATTTATTAGGGAGATAAGTGTTGCCAATATTGACTTCCAGGCCTGGCTTTTCCCAGAAGATGGCAGCAGAGATAGCATCTGGAAGCTTGGAACCAAACCTCCTACTCACCCAGTTGGAAGCCCGTGAAACAATAATACATTCTCAACACCGGGAAAGCCTCAAGTCACACTAAACAAACATGTTCAATAAAACTCTTATAGGTTTATAATACCTTCAATAACATTATTAAACTAATCATGGTTTTTCCTTATAGCATACAATCTAATTTGTAGGTTTATTTTCAATGGAAACAATCTCCTGAGCTTTGTCATTGGAAATGTGTAGCGTTAATTTAATGTAAACACTATTTATTAGGTAAGATTTAGTTTGTAGAGTTTAAATGGATTTTATTACTATTAAACTTAAAAATAGAACAAATACTGACATTTAAAATTGGTAGGTAGACCAAAAACTAACATTTTTTTAAACAAAATTGATTATTAAATTTAACTGAATGTGTACTTTTTACTTCTCACTTTAAAACTGAAACACATTGGTGTTGGAAGTTGTGGGGGTCGGTGTTCAAATTTATGCTTAATTTTATTGCATTCTCTCATTTGTTGTGTAAATTTTCCACCTTTTCAGTATTTAATATACATCATTTTCAGTCTACAAGAAGTCTAGTCTAACAGTGAAGAAGACTGGAAACTGGAAGTGTTCAGTTCAAGATTGATTCTGTAAAACTGTGTCTGCATCAAGACTATGAAAGTGTTTCTAATACTAAACCAAAGATTGTGAATACATAATGGATTCTATGTTCTTATGTACAGTAAACCTGTAAACCCTTATGTGTATTCAAGAATGTGATTATTTTTATCCGAGTAATAACAGCTAGCCATATTTTATTGCTACAAATTTATATTACATAAAAGATGTATTTATATCACAATTACGACAACAACCTAAAAAAAATCCACTAATTAGGGCCTACTGTCCAAAACCGGGTGGATTATTACGTAAAACTATTGTGTTCATCACTGCCTTCTAAACTGTATTAATCGTGTATACACTGCCTGTCCTATACGGCTAATTTTGCGTACTCGGCGACATTACAGATGGCAGCACCTTTCACATCCAGACTACTTCTTGTTTTTTGCTACGACATTGTTGAATATGTAGTGCTGTCACCGCCGTCTCATAATCACTGCCTTCTAAACTGTATTACTCCTCGAGACGGCGGTGCTCATAATATAGTCTATCAATGTGTCTAATTAATTTACATTTATTTTAATTATTGCTCCAAAATTCCATTTCAAGGTAAGTGTCATATACTGGAATAATATTACGTTCTAAACAAATAACACAAGTATCTGTGTCTGTTTAATGCTTATTTTGATTAGTGATTGCTGCAATCTGGGTGTGAACTGTGTCGCCTCTACTGGATAAATTAGGCAATTTAACAATACTCTGAACTCCATGACAAAATAAAGCATAGGACAGGCAGTGTAATTCTCGAGACGGCGGTGGTGTTCATACAGGAAATACCATGCATTTCACAACTTTTGCAACCATTTACTACTCCCCTAGTCAAGATAATGTTAGTCGAGATATCAGGTGCCTGCTGCTTTGCTCACATTCATTAATTAAATCGCTAGATGATTTTAAAATCATTTAGGAGTACGTAATTTTATTAGCATACCGGATTGGTGGTTGTACAACAATATAAAAGACCTGATATACAAAAAAACAAGTTTTGAATGAACTATATTAATTAAAAATTTGGCTTCGAGGTGTATTTCACAATAAGAGTGTGTTGTCCGGGAAGGATACCTCCAAATCTATCAATGTTTTCTCATTTAGGCCTACATAGATGATCACCTTTCCATCCATCTATGTAAAAAATGTCAGATCTCTGCATGCTGTAACGTTATGAACAAATGAGTCAAGTAAAGCAGGCTAACAAAATAAAATCAATTGACAGTTTGGTGTGTTATGTTGAAAAAAATCTATTTCAGCAATGCTCTTTTTTCTGGTTACTGTTGGCAGCGGAGCAAGGCTCTCTGTAATTAATCTTCAAATGAAAAAATATATTAGCAAAAACTAGTGTTTTGATTGCACAAAAATCACATTTTCTGCCAGTTTTTTGCTCGTAACTCACGAAAGTGAAATTTTAAAATCTTTTCTTTGAGGTGTAATTCAGACACCCTTCAATCCATTTATGTAAAAAAGAATTCAGATCCTTGCATGCCCTAGATTTGGCTGGGCATCACACAAAAACAAACACTTACTATATGGGTAGATTTAGCTATTGCTGTTTGTAGGCCTACTGTTTTTTTAAACTTCCATAATATTCTGTAACAGCATTTAAAAGCATATGAATCAGTTCTGCATTTAATGTCTGGAAAGTAGTTCTGCTTACCATTATGCATTTTAAGTTTTAATAATTTGTTTTACAAATAATAAATTAAAAATATATTGATAACTGCAATATTGTATTTACTCGAATCTAATGCGCACCCAGATTTAAATCATCAAAAAAGTTTTTATTGGCAAATGTAATGTGCATCAATGCTAGGATTTTTGTTGTTGTTGACAGTGGATTTGTGAATGCCAATGAATAAAGGGCAGTAAATACTTTGGCATTGAACCTCGCTTCCTTTCAACACATTTGGTGTTGAGCTTGAGTGCCAAAATGGATATAAATACGATCTGAATAGTTTTCTTATCATTTATAATCGTTTAAGGGGAGGATATGGAAGACTATGCACTATTGGAACATTTATCTGTTCAGTAGAAGACATAGCTATGTGATCTGACGTTTCAGACTGTTACTTTACGCTTTTTTTTATAAAAACTGTATCCATGTTATTAACTAACTTGAAGAACATCCACTCTCTGTAAAAGACATACTTGACAGACTACCACAGACTCATTGTCATAGCAAACATGCTTTAATTGTATTGTTGCTGGCAAAAAGAAACCAACACAAAGCAAAAATATAAACTTTATGTCCATTGTCGCGCTTCTTTTATACCGTGCATGTCAAATACTTGTGAGATAAATTTTATTGCTAAGCATTGTGCTTGGTGATAGTGTTACGTTCAAACACAAATGGTAACTGCATTGGAATATCCCTGACCAGGAGGGAATTTTTATTTGTCGAGAAGGGGAAATCCCCCCATTAATTCATACCCTGCTCATAAGGGATGTAGTGCCACTGAGTTCTGTTTTTTTATGGGAATTGGAGCTGTACTTTACTTTTTATGTAGTCCTATATTTTAGCTAGTAGTATATTTTAGTTCCTATGGATGGCACAATGAATACCAGAATATCTAGGAAAGTAAATAAAAGTAGAGTTAAGACTAGCTTTTATTTAGTCTTAAGCCATACTGAAAACTGCCTTTGTGTATCTTTTATTTATTAAGGTACCTATTTATAGGGTAAACTTTACCTGTAGAATTTTCTCAGGTTTTCTTAGTATATATGTGAAATTGTTAATATATATTTAAGATAAGGACTAGAAATAGTTATAGGAAGCACGTATTTTTTATTATAGGTACACTGTCGTAATAATTGTGCTAAATATCACCAAGTCTGAAAGTTAGAATATCTGTTATGTCTAGAGCTGTATGGATAGCAAAAACAATAGATCAATAACTTATGAAATTGTGGTGAAACTATAACAGTGTGAAAGTGAAAATTATTTTATAATGCTGAATTTTTTATACATTTCATTTTTCTAGAAAGGCTGAATAAAACTACAAAGGAGATTTGGTCAGGGAAATTAAAGAGATGTCATTAATTACAAAATATTATCAAAATTTGTTTGGCATAGTTTACAAGGTACGGACATGAATAATTTTAACAGGGGCAATTAATGTTTTTTTTTTCTATGTGAATGTGAATTCCATTTAGCTTAAGTGTCAATTTTTGGTCTTCAGAATATAATAATTGCTTTTTGCCCCCTCCACACAATTTCTCTAGATGTTCATATTCTTTCTTGTCTCATCCACTGTTCTATCCAGTTTTTTCTCCCTGATGTTCCCCTTTTACCCGTGTCCTGCATAATTGTATCCCTGGTGTCAATAAGTTTTCTTTTATAGTTTCCCTGTGCTTTCCATTCACCCTTGAAAGTATAAATGAAAAAAAGGCCGAAACTAGTCTCAGGAGGGTTTTTATACAACTTGTATTATGCAAATGTTAATCTTTTCATTCCTTTCTTAATTATACCTAGTCATTAAGGAACAAGTATAAACAGCTACATTACCTTGAGCTATTAATAATAACAAGAAAGAATTATTCCATTTTCTTGAAGTTTTAAATGTGTGGAAGACCATACTATTGTCTTCTACGTACTAAAGGTCGTTCTATTTTAAACTGATCACATGGTAATGCAGGACTATCGTCCTTTCGCTCTTAGAACAGATCCTGAACATTCATTTGAATAGAAACAAGTACTGTATATCTGAATAACTGAACTAGTTAAATATTATATTAACACTTAATGCTAAATATTATATTAACACTTGTTAATATAATATTTAACTAGTTCAGTTATTCATGTGCTCCACTGTGTATATTACTTCGTTTTAATTATTACTGTATATCTGTCTCAATCATAGGTATAGTTTATTTCATAATTGATCATAATTCTTGGAAGAACCAAGTATAATTGAAGATAAGTGTAAAACCAACTCTTTACAGTCATTTCATTTATATTAAAAATATTTATTATCTACCATTATAAATGTGTTCTGGTCAAGAATGCATTTGGGTTTGAAGAAAATTAGCCTCCCTACAAATGCTCAGCTTGAAAACGGTTTATGTGGACCACACTGTGCCCCTGTACTTTTATTTGGGGGTCAAACTAACCGACCAGCACAGTTCAATATTATGTAATCTGATGTTATGGACAGGACTATATAACTAATGTGACTGTTTAATTGGAGAGTGCCAGAATGAAGAAAGTTTGGACCACAATCCTAAATCTACTTGGAATATGTTGGTGACAATAAATTTTAACATATGTAAAAATTTTGGTAAGTCTTATTTGTACAGAAAGCCCTGAAATACAGAATATTTACTTTGGCTTTGAAAATAAATTGTGTTAATGTACAACCAATTAATGTGGTCCTAAGAAATCTGGACAGGACAAAAACAGAGGACCTACCATGCTTTAGTAAGCTTGCTAGCTCCACCCCCACTAGTGATAGCCCTAAGTTAGTGGCATTTACATTAACAACAGTGAAATTATATGTTTAAAGAATTGAAGTTGTTAAAAAGCTGAAAACTCAGTAATTACGTATTTTAACAGCAGTACATGCTTCGTGAAGTTCGTAACGTTTTTCTTCTGTTTCCCCTGTGGTTTGCCTCCGCCACTCCTCCTGGGCGTTGGAATGTCTTATGGTCTCATTAATTTTTTGGTACTCTATTGTTTATAATAATCAGTCACCAAGGCTGTTGCTTAAGAGAATGTAATCTCTTAATTTAAGAATTGATTTATAATCTTATACTATGGTTCCTACGAACATTCCTAACACTGTCTGCTATTGCTGCACACAGGCGTTTAGGGTCAACAGCACCCTGGACGAAGATTATCATTGGTACCCCTACATCAACACCCATCAGTAAATATTGCCAGTTTTGATTTGGGAGGGAAATGTCCTCTGACCCTCTTTTTAACAAGGATTGTTCCACTATCCACTATCTATAGACCTACTGAATGCCGGCACAGTGTTGAAAACGTAAAGAATGGTGTCATACTGCCTTGCAAGTGACGTTCTTTCACACCAGGTTTACCTTAAACTGTACCTGAAACTACCAAAGCTGTATTCCTTAAAACTTTGCACAAAAAACGCCAGTGCCAAGTGCTGCCACTTCAAATATTCCTAAACATTTTGTGCCCCCACAGCCGTGCATCCTTGGGCATTTACCCAGTCTTCCCTTTGGTAAACATAGGCCTGGCCCAACAAATTCCCTCGATTGGCTACATAGCATTCCACATATTCTCAAGAATTATATTGTTTGTCTCCCCCCTTTAATAAAATTCCTGGTGACGCCTCTGCTAGATCTTACAGGACCACGACTTGTACGGAGAGTTTTAATGGATCACATACATACTTATTTGACCAGACAAGAACAAGGAGGGCCTCCTCGGATGAGTTTTCAGCTCATTGCTTGGGCCACCACTGAGAGCACGAACACAGAATGATACACTCATTCTGAACAGAACACTGATTGATAATGATGGCCAGGACCACAAGGCCCTAAAGTTGCCCAACATTTGTCTCTAGGTAACTTGTCCTGACCAGGAATCAAACTCGAGCCTGCTGCATGAGAGGAGCGAATGCATCCCCTGTGTCACGGTGGTAGACTTCTAGTGTTTTTATCAACTTTACTTCTTTAAATATGTATTAGAATTCTTCACTGTAAAAAGTTCCACTAGTAAAATAACAATGACATTTGTTGAGTGGTGGCATTCATGGGTTAGTGATCCTTCCAGGGATTATCCTGCTGAACTAATGTGACTTGCTAACCTAATTACCACTAACCTAGGATTCCCACTGCTGTGTAAATCTATAAATGCGATCAAATGAACATTGCAGCCAAAGTAAATTACTGTCAGATGGGCTTGTGAAGTAAATCTCTGAGATATGCACATGAACTGTAGGAAATTACTGGTATCTACTAGTCGGACTTTGTATTTGTTGCAGTGCACTATTGCACGCAAAACCTATACACTTCATTTTAGTCATTAATTACTGAAGCAGGGATGTCCAGCTGCACCACGTTGTTGTGCCATTTAGTTGTTCTCTCTATTTGAATTGTGTTAGTTTTAGTTACTCTAAGTCATATTTAATTTTTAACTTTTTTGTTCTAAGTCATGTCTTTTTACCTTATTTATAATGTATTATCATTAACTTAAATTTAAGTTTAATCTTGTAAATACTTTTACGACTGGATTCTTTGACTTATGCTGAAGCTTAACAACCTGTTAAGACCCCCTTTTAACAGCATTTTAAACTAGTTTTACTGATTTTAATTGGCTGTTAAGTCTAAGTCAAGGTACTAGTTACAACAAACAAAAAATAGATGTTGGCATTTTAAGTCATAGATGTACTGAATTGCAGACAGTGAGTCAGGCTAAAGTTAAAAGAAAAATGTTAATTTAGATATCAGAATGTCAAGTAGAAGCTGCCACTTCAGTTTTGAACTTACTGAAACACACATGAGTGAAGCTACATTGAAAATAAAAGGTCATATATCTAAACTTTTCTCAGTATTAGCTCTGAATACAGATTGTAACTTAAAGAGGTAAGATACACTGAAAGCAGGCCAAAATGAATTTTAATTTTTTTGAAAGGAAGTATACACAGCCTATTTACTGCTATGTTACACAACTACATGCCATGCCTTTTTTTCCTTTCAAAACATCTTCCCAAGCAGGGTGTGCATTGCTTATGATACAGAGAGAGAGACAGCACCATAAAGGGTGGCATAAAGCGAATTCAAAATACAATTTGAACCATTCAACACTTAAACTACCGGTACATTAACTCTTTATATAATGTTTTTCTATATTGGTCTATGTTATTCCGATATTAGTGTATAAAATTTACCTCACGACTTTGTGAAAGTGCTTTTCATAGCCTTTGATTTTGTTTTTGGTGCAGGTAGATCGTTGAAGAGTGCTTGCCAAAACACTTTTATCTGACAGTGTGAAGCTATTTTTTTAAATATTTTACCATGTGGCTGCTCTTAATAGCTGAGGAGGCAATTATCCCAAAAGACAATTGCACATGTTATGTGTTTATAGTTCTGCTTTGAGTTTACAATTATTAACAATATTTTATTGCAGTGTTGGTTTGTCTCGAGAAGTGTGGCAAGTGTCTAGGTGTTTAAATCAGTAAATCAGATAAATAACATATCTTTTTTAAAGAAAAAACAATTGAACGGCATTTTGCAGACTTCCATCATACTGAGAAAATCTACCGCATGGCCCTCTTTACAAGGGCCCGAGACTATACAGCCTAACCAGTTAACTTCAGTGCTAGGACCCAAATTTATACTGCTTAAAAATTGGAAAATATTTATTTTTATGTACTAAAAGTATTTAAAAAATTAAATAGTGTGCTGTACATCACACCAAATTGTGGAACTATCTTTCAATTTAAGCTTCTATTTAATACACAGTTGACTTCAAACCGAGCCAAGGTAGGCTGGTTTCTAGGATGTAATAATCCTAGGCACGAAGTCCTCTGTGAGTCCACAGTCTTAGATTTATGGCACATTAGAACTTCAGTCTTAGATTTATGGCACATTAGAACTTCTATCATAATCCTTTCATATCCTAGTAATACCTTAGTTTCCTTCTAGAGAACCATAGAGTTGATGGGCCTTATGACATGCACTCCGCTCTTTACTCTTCAAATTTAACTAAATTCATCTTTGGTAGTGAAAAATCCACTTAGGAGGTTCTACGTTCCACCCTGAAACAAAGACGATAACCTACAACAAACTTTTAAGACACTATGGCAAATTTCAATATGGAAATTTCACATGAACTTCGCTTATTATAGTATGATATGTTAACCTATTCTATTCATCATTAGTTTGTGGTCAACCCAGGGAATGTTGAGGGAAAGGCTTATTTTTAATACTTTTATTCAAGTTTGATTTAAAGAGTTAACACATTTTAGTGTCATTTTTAACTTGTAAATTTTTTGATCGTATAGGAGCAGATACTATATGCAGATGGCATAATTTACAGAGTGCACTATCCTTTCGAGTGACAAAAAATAATTAATAACTGTCAGGATACATTAAATCATTACAAATGTTGAGTGATATAGTGAATAACAAAATTTACAAATGCCCCTTATAGTCACCTTCCTGATGCAGCAAAATGTTTACCCTAGAGTCCTATATATACATGTTCAGTATTATGCTATCCACCATTGAAATAGCTATGAAAGTGTGTTTTTAAGATGAAATAAATCTTGGCACAGGTATTGCAAAAATTATTTCAGGACACTGTGTTAAGAGGTTGGGCGTAGCCTGCTAACTAGGCTACTCACTTTGAATAATAAAAATTTCATTGCAAAAAATGAATTATCTTGAAGAAAATCTAGGAAAATGTCCATTAATTATAGTTATGGACAATATTTTTTGGTAACAGCAATAAGTGCAAAATTTTACAAAACAGCTGTACTTAGCTTTGTAAATATTTAAAATATCGCTACTAAGCAAGTTATATCAATGATAAATTTCAAAATTTTCATTAATCCACAAAATATGTAAATAAGCATAAAATATGAATGAGAAATGTGTACAAAAATATGAATTAAAATCATGATTTCTAGCATTTGAAATTTCTTATTCATTGTTAATACTGTAGCATGCTCTTTTTATGTTGTCTCTGTAACTGCTGAGAAGTTATAAATACTTGTGATCGATTATAGCAATGATTGGTATATGGTATTCAACAGATTCCATATCGTCACTATTATGCCAGAACCACGAATGTGGAAAAATTCAGATTTTGACTTCAGTGCATTGCTGGCATCTGTCTACATTAATCTTTGTTCTGCAGGAACCACCAACATTGTATTTTCTTTCCTTGGTGAGTAATAGTTAGTTCCACTTCCATTAAAGTACAAGTTCTGCTTTATTTGTTAGGCTACAGTAACAAATGTGACCCATTCGTGATTTTTTTTATTTTTGCACATTCGTGGTTCTGGCATTACAATGATGATTTCATGACATGAAACTGGCAGTTTTGCAAGTCATTAACAAACACTTCAAATGATTTAAGTAAGCTTTTCAGTGTTAAATGTAGTCTAATATATAAAGTCGAATGTGTGTTTGTGGGTATGTATGTTTGTTCCTTATACAAATCCACATTTCTTCACCAATTTGTACGAAATTTTGCACACATACCCAGTTAAGCCCGGGAAGTTACGCGGTCAACATTAAAATTGAAATAAATCAGTCCTTCCCTTGAAAATTATATAATTTCTGAGAATTTTATACTGAAAAAAAAAGAAATGCTGTTTAGTTCACATGGCAACAATGAATTGTTTACTATGATTACATAGGGCCTTGGCAAGTATATAGCCTAATGCTGGAATTTAATGTAATACGAGTATATTGGCGAAAATAATTACTGAAAATGAAATCCACGAAAATAAAGCACAGTGTGATGTAGTCACGTATACTCTGGTCATTCATTGCATGGCCAGGCGGCTTCCTTTCGTTAGGAGGAAAAGTTTGCCGACAGCTCAACCCATGTTCTTTAATTGTACCGCACCAATCAGCTAGTAATTTATAAAATGTGGTGGGGGGGGGGGATTTATCATTAGGCCTTACTTAGGAGCCACATTAAAATGGAGAATTTACATTTCTTTAACATTGTAAGAATAGTGAAATAATACTAACATAATAATATGTAATCAAATTATTTTATTATGCATTGAAAATAATTTCTTATAAGAAGCAAAAACAAAACAATGATTAGCATTTAAATAATTTACTTAATTCAAAATATTATTAATATTTTAACTGGAGTGTACGGTCTGTATGGGAGACTGCTTCCGGCCTGTAACTTGTGCAGATATAAAAATAAAAACATAAATGATGCAAGTCTATCAAACCCCAATATTACATTAAATAACATTTAATTTAATATTACAGGTATGCTTTTAACTGAAATTAAATTTAAAAAAAAAATTCATAAAATGTGAAATTCATGTTTATAAAATCTTCTATTTTGACAACTAAGTTTTAAAATTCAGAACATCAACAATTTAAAGCAGGTAATTAATGGTGGGTTATTAGACTGATATGCGATTCACCCTCAGTTCGTTTAATTTGGTGCTATATTAATAGAAATGCATAGTACAAGAAGTGGTGCCTAAAAACAAAAAGTGAAGAAAGAAAAAGATCTTTCGGAAATTATGATGGAAATCCTAAAATAAATACATTCATAGCAAGAAGAAAGGACTCCCATTCAAGAGTTTTCTATAAAATCAAAGTGTAATATTTTACAGAATGTTTCATCAAGACTTCAAATTACTACTAAAAATATAAAATGTACATTTTTAAAATTGTTTGAATGTAATAAGCAGTTACACAAGATATCATACTTAAAACAAGATATTATCAAATAGTAATACAGTAGTAATTAATAATGTGGGGCCTAAAATCAAGACTGGCTAGGGGCTCAAATTTCATAAATCCCACCCCCCAATAAAATAAATTATTGTGAAATATTCACTAACATTGAAATTAGCCTTTCTATTCCACCAAAAAATTAAGCTTTTAATTATAGTGCATTTTTTTAATGAAAATAAGTTATCAAAATTACTGAAGAATTCACTGAAATTGTTCAGCTATTATGTGATATATTCATATAAGTTATCTGTTAACATAACATTGTTAGAATTCACCAAAATCCCAGACTATTGTGACTCATTACGTATAATTCAGAGCCTACGCTGTTTTTATTTACAATTGTCTAGCACCATAATATAGTTGTAAGTAAAATGGCAGTGATTCATGTATCAGAATTCCAACCTGCAGCAGTGTAATTGAATACCCTCCTTTATAATAAGGCCCATTAATCAATGTTCTTACCTTTAACGTTCAGGCATTTTTAAAGAAGTACAGAGTTTAAAAGTATGAGAATAAATCAGTTTAAGAAACAAAATGTTTATGTCTACTAACTAGTTGACTGCCGGCATGGTCTTGTGGTTAGCGTCGCTGACTACGGATCCTTTGGCCGGGTTTGATTCCCAGTACCTCCTCGGATTTTTCTGAGGTAGGGAGGTCTGGTAGGGGTGCACTCAGCCTCGTGATTCAAATTGAGGAGCTACTTGATAGAGAAGTAGCGGCTCCGGTCATGGAAAAAACCATTAACGGCCATGGGTGTCGGCATGCTTACCACATGACCCCCAATCCTGCCATCTTCCTATAGGTAGATGATGCAGCGGTCGGGTGGTAGGCCTTGTCCCTTCGGGGATGTTGCACCACGGAGTTTAGTTTAGTACTACACGTTCACTTTAATTTTGCAGACGGCAGAAAGAGGAACTACTACTCTTTTGCAAGCAGTACGTCAAGTGACACAGTACAAGCGTCTCACATCCCGCCTTCCAAGCGGTAGCACCAATAGGAACCCATGTGTAGGCCTACTTATGTGTACAATTCGCAGCGCTCCATCACAAACTGCAAATTTAAAGTGAACGCGTAATAACTGGTTAAGAAAAAGGAGAAAAAAAAAGTAACAATTCTCATTCCAAATCAATCTGATACATAGTGACTGTCAGTCATTGTAGTCAAGAATTACATTACCACATTTATGAAGTTCACCATGGGCATATGATTGTGAAACATTGAATAAATATTTTTTGTAATCAGCAAGTATTATTTACTTTCTGACATCTGACCTTGGATTTTAACCTGCAACCTCCTGAATATCATTTGCAAAACATTTTTACTGTCTTTGTAAAACAGTATCGGTAACACTCCCCCACTAAATAAAATAAAAAAAAAATTGGAGGTTTGCAGATTACATAACATGTTATCTTCATAACTCTTCTTTTCAGTTTTTACTGTTTAGCTTGATGTTCGCAGCAACTCTTTTGACTTTGTGGTTTCTAGTTGCATGAAAGACATGTGTTGACCTGAGTGATGGAGGGAGTACATTCTTTAAAAAATAAAAAACTTGTAAAGCGCCTTACCTGCTGCACTGCAGCAAACTATAACTGATTACGGGGAAAAATCTCAGCCATATAGTAAAACCCATAAGGCGGGATCTGAGTTCACCATACCATCACTGGAGCAACTGTGCTTCTCAATCCAAGATTTGTGTTATACCCCAGGCAAGGTTGATCGATTCTTCAGGACATAAAATCCTGGGTGCAAAGTCCTCCACAAATAGTAATAACCATGAGTCCCTTGTAGATTTACAGCTGGGCTGAAAGCCTTCTATGATGTTAGTATTGGAAAGTTGGTACCATGCTACAACAAATGTCTCAATCGGAGCGGAAACTATGTAGAGAAGTAGCTGGAAGGTGTATCTAAATGTTCCAAATAAAACAGTTTTGATTTTCACTGTGGTTTTCAATTTGCGACCGATCAGACCTTGAAAGAAAAATAACCCTTGTATAAAATTGTGACATATCAATCAGTTACCATGTAGTCAGTCAGTATCCAAGATTTAATTGTTTGCTTGCATTATCTGGTATGGACAAGTTAACATGATTAAAATAGTAGATTTATTAAGCGCCAGTATGGCACTTTATGAGATTGTGTGGGGAAGGGAAAATGTCTGTCCGTCTGTCTGTACGCACGATAACTCAAATACGCTGTATCGGATTTTCATTTATAACGTCCATGGGAAGAACTCTATTGATATTGGACAAAATCGGTTGACCGGTACAAAAGTAAAGCCAAATTTAGTGCCTATTTTATGCTAATATATTAGAAAGCATTTATCAAATGCAAATTAGTTATTATGACATTGTTTTAGTATGCATATACAGCTTTGGAAATTGCAATACAGTTAGCTATGACAAATAACATTATTCCTTCATATACGCTTATGAAAGTAGATCGTTAAATTGAGCGAGGTAGCTGGGATGGCAACATCTTGGACTCACATTTTGGTTGTTCCTGGTTCAGTTCCCTTAGCCAGCCAATTTGACATATTTTTTTGTATGTTTATGTGAGTGTGCGATTGTCAAGATATCAGAAATCTGTATAGTTCTGCTGATGCTAGATGATTTAAAGCTGATTAAAAAACTAGACCTTTGTTCTCCCTGAAGCTCTACTTAATGAATGAATCTGGAGCTTACCTCGGAAATCAATTATTATAATAAATACAGGGGTGCCCACCCCCCTCAAGCTTCATGACTCACCCCCCCCCCAACTTCATTGCTCACCCCAACCTGATTGGCTATCGACAAGGGCACCCTTATGATATTTTCTGGGGTGGGGGGTTATTTTTTTTATTTTTTTTGCTTTAACTTCTTGGGCCACTTTGTAACATTATATTAATAATTATAATAATATTGTGACAAAGCCCAGAAGGAACTAGAACGACGGGGTCTGGAAACATCGCGGCCCTTCTAGTGGACGGGCGGCAGACTAGCGCCAGTGGGCGTGACAGCGACACGGCTATTGGACTACGCTTCGCGGGGGGAAGGCCTGTAGGGAGGAGCTCGCGCTATGGGGTGCGCCCGCGCAACGCAGCGCACATTCCAGATTCCACGCGGGCGGAGCTTTCCAGATCTCGACTCGGGAACATTCGGCGGGCCTATATAAGGGCGGCGAGCGAGCAGAGTCAGTCAGTTCAGTGAGGAGAGGCAGTCAGTGAATCGGAGTTGAGAGAGACCGTCAGTGAATGAAGTTCAGTTCAGTGTGGAGAGTCAGTCAGTACATCAGAGGAGAGACAGTCCGTGAAGAGTCGGAGGGTCAACGAGGGAACAGTCAGAGAGGCAGTCCGTGAGTAGCGGCGAGCGTCAGCGTCAGAGGGTGAGCTGGACGGAGAGGACTGATCAGCGCGGCCTCAAGTGAGTGTGTCTTGGGAAGCTGAGGAGCCAGTGACCGGAGGGACCCGAGAGCGGAATAGCTAGTCAACGGGGAACTAGTGACCGGAGGGAAGGGTGAACGGAAGAGCTGGTGAGCTGATCTGGGCTGAGGTAGTTCCGTCCCGGGGAACTCGGCGCGACGGGTGGATCGCACAGCGGCAGCGAGGACTGTGGAGTTGACCGGCGCGACGTGGGATGATCTGGATTGGACTGGAACAGTGCTGTAATTAGGACTGAGCACAGTGAGAGTGAGCACTGAACAGGACAGTGAACTGGCAAATAGTCTGGAGTTTTCTGGCTGTATCGACAATTGTTGCAGGAAATAAAGAAACCTCCATCCTTCAATTATAAACTCGGTGTTCTCATTTTGAACCCCGACGAGCCCTTGTTACACTGGTGTCAGAAGTGGGATATAATTGAAGGAAGGCAAGATGGAGGAACGCAAGATGGAGGACATGTTAAAATCATTACTCCACGCCGTGAACGACCTGAAAGAAAAAATGGACCAGCAGCACGACCGACTGATGGAGAAAATGGACCAGTGGAGCATCGAGTTAAGGCAGCGGCATCACACCAAAAGGATAGAGGCCATAAGAGAAATGATCGGAAAAGTGAACCAGAGGGAGAGGCCAAGGTGGAAGATAAGGAAGAGCCGGAAGAGGACCTGGCCATCACCATACCACCAGCTACCGAAGGGGAAGATCACGCCCTGAGTGAACAACAGCGGGACGGCGTGGACGTAGCACAGACACCGCGGGACGGCGTTGACGTAGGACCTGAACCGCGAGACGACGTGGACGCCGGAGAGACGCTGGGTGACGACGTGGACGAAGGACAGGCACCGCGGGACGACGTGGATGTAGGAGAGACATCGCGTGACGACGTGGACGAGGGGCAGAGACTGCGGGACGTCATGTCGGGTACGGGACCGACGTTGGACGAGGTAGCCAGTCGCGGCGCCATCTACGAGGGCTATGGGAACCAGCAGGACGCCCTATTGGTCAGGGACAGGGTCCTGAAAGGAAGCTGGGAGTCTGCGGATGAGAAGATGGCTGCGGAGCACCTAGCCCTTCCAAGAGCCGGAGTCAAGGAGGTCCTGGAGAAAGTCCACGCAGGAGCGACAGGTGACCGCTTGGGAGTGAACCGGATCCTCGACGAACTGCGGAGAAGGCTTAACTGGGTGCAAGAATGCAGTGACGTCGAGAGGTGGCGTCAACACTGCGACACCGGCGATGCCAGCAGAGGGCCTAGCACTTGCAGCCGTGGGGCCATGAGGCAATACAACGTGGCAGGCCCATGTTCCATTACTGATGACGGAAATCGGCACCTGTTGTTGGCCATGAATTAGTTCACCAAGTGGCCAGAAGTCTACCGCATCCAACGACAGCCAAGAGTGAAGATGCTGGTAGTACACCTGGACCGTCTGGCGGCATATCATGGGGCACTTCGGGACGAAGGCCCTTAAGGAGGGGGCAATGTGACAAAGCCCAGAAGGAACTAGAACGACGGGATCTGGAAACATCGCGGCCCTTCTAGTGGACGGGCGGCAGACTAGCGCCAGTGGGCGTGACAGCGACACGGCTATTGGACTACGCTTCGCGGGGGGAAGGCCTGTAGGGAGGAGCTCGCGCTATGGGGTGCGCCCGCGCAACGCAGCGCACATTCCAGATTCCACGCGGGCGGAGCTTTCCAGATCTCGACTCGGGAACATTCGGCGGGCCTATATAAGGGCGGCGAGCGAGCAGAGTCAGTCAGTTCAGTGAGGAGAGGCAGTCAGTGAATCGGAGTTGAGAGAGACCGTCAGTGAATGAAGTTCAGTTCAGTGTGGAGAGTCAGTCAGTACATCAGAGGAGAGACAGTCCGTGAAGAGTCGGAGGGTCAACGAGGGAACAGTCAGAGAGGCAGTCCGTGAGTAGCGGCGAGCGTCAGCGTCAGAGGGTGAGCTGGACGGAGAGGACTGATCAGCGCGGCCTCAAGTGAGTGTGTCTTGGGAAGCTGAGGAGCCAGTGACCAGAGGGACCCGAGAGCGGAATAGCTAGTCAACGGGGAACTAGTGACCGGAGGGAAGGGTGAACGGAAGAGCTGGTGAGCTGATCTGGGCTGAGGTAGTTCCGTCCCGGGGAACTCGGCGCGACGGGTGGATCGCACAGCGGCAGCGAGGACTGTGGAGTTGACCGGCGCGACGTGGGATGATCTGGATTGGACTGGAACAGTGCTGTAATTAGGACTGAGCACAGTGAGAGTGAGCACTGAACAGGACAGTGAACTGGCAAATAGTCTGGAGTTTTCTGGCTGTATCGACAATTGTTGCAGGAAATAAAGAAACCTCCATCCTTCAATTATAAACTCGGTGTTCTCATTTTGAACCCCGACGAGCCCTTGTTACAATATAATAAGTGCAACAAAATAAGTAGCCATAAAATAATTGCGGGGAGGGTAGAAAGTGCCGGGGGGGGGGGGGGTTTAAATACCCCCCAAAAAGGGGGTCGGGGGTCCATCCCCAGAAAATTTTAAAATATTGAACTAATGAAAATCACATTTTACGCTATTTTAGCACAGAAAAACTAGTTAGGAAATTTGTTTACCATACTCTAAGACATGCCAAAGTAAATAAGAAATCATTACCTAAGTATCAACTTTTCTTATAAATAGTAATAAGTATTATAACTTAAGTAACAATATCTTGTTTAAGTTGCCATGTATTAGAGTACAGTAAACAAATTTGCTAACTAGTTTTTCAGTGCTAAAATAGCATAAAATGTGATTTTCATTAGTTCAACATTTAAAAATTTCCCGGGGGTGGACACCTGACTTAGGTAACATTTTCTTGTTTACATTGGCACGTCTTAGAGTACGGTAAAAAAATTTCCAAACTAGATTTTGAGTGCTAAAATAGCGTAAAATGTGATTTTCATTAGTTCAATATTTAAAAATTTTTCAGGGGTGGAGACCCCACTTAGGTAATGATTTCTTATTTACATTGGCATGTCTTAGAGTATGGTAAACAAATTTCCTAACTAGTTTTTTAGTGCTAAAATAGACTAAAATGTGATTTTCGTGCAATATTTAAAAATTTCCCGGGGTGGACACCCGACTTAGGTAACAATTTCTTGTTTACATTGGCATGTCTTAAGAGTATGATAAACAAATTTCCTAACTAGTTTTTGAGTGCTAAAATAGCGTAAAATGTTATTTTCATTAGTTAAATATTTAAAAAATTTCCGGGGGTTATAATACTTATTACTATTTATAAGAAAAGTTGAATAACACATGGAACAGTGGATATAATAAGCCTACTCATTATGTTATGAAAAGAAAATAACTGCTATATCATATTTGACACACCAACAAATCTTGTTTAAATAAATAAATATTTTATTAAATTCAAATATAGAATTTTAGGTTTTAACTTTTGGGGGTCCAAACCCCATGGACCCCCCTTTCCTAATCCACTGTTAGAAGAAACCTTTTGAAGTTATAAAATTTGACCGTTTTTATTTTTAACATATAAAACGCTAATTTTGCAACAATTTCCTCCCCCCCCCCCCAGAAAATTCATAAAACGATAATATTTTGCCCCCCCCCCCCCCGTGGGCACCCCTGATAAATAAATAAATAAATAAAAAAACTTATTTTCTGCATATCATAATAGCAATTATAACCGACTAAACGAAAGCACTTTGTTACATCAGTTTACCTGATTTTATTAATTTTTAGTTATTAAATACTGGTTTTATTAAATTAAGTTATAATTTCAAAGAAATCTCAATAAATATTTGGAGACCTTCATATAAAGGTTGCGCCTGTGTCAGTCACTTACCATATGTTTACGACCAAGTTTTAATTTCTAAGTTCTGAAATGAATTTGATTATTTAATCCATGATTATGATGCCTCAGATATGTAGAATATGCCCAGATTATTAAAAAGGTTAAAAATGTATTGTGCTTTGTTTGACTTATAGAATTACTTTGAAAGATGCCACAAACTATCTGTCGGTTACCAGTAGAATTGCCCAGCTCGATAAAGAACTCCAAATCGGAATTAGCATCTCTGGACCACATTTCCCAGACTAGTAATACCTTTAATTTCTATCAGTGTACTGTAAGAGCCAATGAGCCTACCACCTCTCAATCTGTCCTCCAGGAAAATATGCATAATTAAATTCAACTCTGTGAACGAAACTTGCCCTAGAAGTAAGGTGAACACTCGTCCTGATTTGGTCGGGATAAACCTTTTTTTTTAACAGCTGTCCCAGAATTTTATGTAACTTTGTATACATTATGCTGATAAAACTGTAGTTCACTTAAATAAGATGCTATATTATATGATGATTGCACTAAGATGTATTTCCTATGAGAACAAAATGGATGTAACTATGGGATATAAGAATAGTATAGGATATATATTATCTCCTATAATATTCTCATGTAATGTCCAACAGAGACAAGAATGCTCTGTGGTTCATGAATGCTTATATATCTATCTATATGGGATATAAGACAATGAATCATACGCAAGCGCACAATTCTGTTTTATTATTATAATACAATGAATTCTTGGATATAAAGTATGTGTTTCGGTGAGTTGGTCAAACAATACATCATTATATGTCCTAATTTATATTCATAAAAATATGGTCAACTTACCTCTGATACTCCAAAGACGCAGTCGAGGCTGAATGTTTGATGTGGGACATTAAGCCTACATTCTCAATCTGCTTTACATAGAATCATGTAGTAATGAATGAAGATGTTAGGCTACTTCTTTGGAACATATACCTCTTGATGGTCACTTTTTCAAAGATATCACAACTCAGTTCTCTGTCCAAAAATCCATGCTTCAATCAATCCAAACCAAGATTTGTGCAAATTGCTTCTTTAGAATGTTTTCAGTTGATCTGTCACCATGTCAGTCAGCTTAACTAGTTGATCAGAGAATATTATAACAGAATTGTGGTCTCAAGTGATGTCAATCCATTTGAAAAT
Organism: Ectobius pallidus; assembly: GCA_964059195.1. Taxonomy (NCBI): domain Eukaryota; kingdom Metazoa; phylum Arthropoda; class Insecta; order Blattodea; family Ectobiidae; genus Ectobius; species Ectobius pallidus. The sequence continues at coordinate 80,966,229 of CAXKWD010000002.1, read as the reverse complement.
GTTCTTAGTCTCATGTTACTGTAGTATGTCAAAGAATGGACCATGTAAACTTTTCATAAATCCTCTTCCATAACCGAAAAAGATAAAAAAAATATGTACATGAATCAACTACCCTCCAAATCATTTATAGAAAAACTGGCAGGTTAAAAAAGCACAACACTTGGTATTTTTTGAGAATTGCATAGTAAATGAACAGAAAACATATTCTACATGCACAATAATCTCAATAATTTGGGGTAAAATTGCACCTTAATTTACAGAAGCTGCATATTTTTAACAAAAGGAATTAACATTTAACTGGAAATAAACACTACAAAACCATACTTACACAACCCTAATCAATCCCATCCAACAACTAAACAAAGAATAGCTTGAAAGCAAGTTTGGACACTCATTAACTGGTGTTACCACCCATAGAACCAGGAACAGCTTGCATCCTACCAATTAGGGCGTGAATGTTATTTTGAGGAATTGCACCCCATTTCTCAAGTATAGCTGCCTGCAATTTAGCCAGGATGTTAAAATAAATAAATAAAAATAAAAATAATAATAATAATAATAATAAAAACTAGTCTAAGACTATGTCCAAGAATGCCCCACACAAGCTCAATTGGGATTGAGGTAAGGACTTCGTGTTAGCCAGTCCAAAGGATTGACTTTTATCTCCTCTACAAACTGCAATACACATTACCCACTGCTCCATTGTCAATGAAAATCAGCTCGGTGAGATCCCACCTTATACCATAATAGTACCTCCTCACAGGATGCCATTACTGAGAAGATACAGGCACCATAACGCTCCCCAGATCTTCTTCACATCCTTTCCCTGGATGAACCCTGGTTCGTCAGTGTAGAGAATATTGCTCCACTTCTCTGGTGTTCTCCAGCAAATTGCTGATTTATCTGCTGGGGGTGGGGTGGCTGTTAAGAGGTCTTCTTGGGGTCAGATTTCCCCTCATTAAGTCTTCTCCTGCAAGTCCACTCCCTACGGTTAACATGTTAACAGGCCTGCTCCCAGTGCTGTAGTCCCAAAATCTGCCCAGGATATACTCTCAAGTTTTGCCGAAATTTTAGTGGATGCTGTATATTTTAACTGGATTCTTGGACTGTATAGAAGCAATTACTATGAGACACTATCAATAAAAGTATTTAAATTATACAAAATATTTCACATTCCAAAATGAGAGTAGCAATGCACTTCCTCACATAATTCAGCATAAACAAGCATGTCAGGATAAATAAGTTTTAGGTTTTGAAAGAGGAATTATACTCTATCGATCACTTTTCTACACAAGGGCTATAATAAAAATTAGTTTGAAAACTACACCATTTTGATTCCAAGATAAAAATCGTCACAATTTGGTCCCAGCTTTGTAAAGAAACTCTACAGAACTTCTTTTAATGGATCTTCAGAACCTTTCTCCACAGGTACTCTTGCATTGGCCTCTCCAGTCAATGGCAGAGTTATCAAATCGTAAATAAATAAATCACAGGTAACGCAGAAGATATATGCAACAAAACACAAGATATATGCTAATGAGTAAGGTTATGCTGAAGGTATACGGCAACTACACCAATGCCTGCTCCAGAAGATTTCTGCCCTGCACTTATGGCAATCTCTCAACACTTCCGGAGTTAAAAAGTGGTCGCCTCTGGCAGATGTAGACCAGCATGGTCTCGATAGCATCTTAAAGCTCGAAGAAAACTGTGAGTACATTTGCATATCAGAAGATGCATCCACCCTTAATTAAAAAACAATGGTTCTTGAAGGGTCAATTAAATTTTCATTCACAGAAGCTCATGATACAGTGAATAAGTCTGGAGGTTGAATACAAACAGAGCCAAATGCAGTGACCTCAAGAACTGAGAAACTGATAACTCGTAAACTCAACAACCGAGACACCGAAAAGCCCACCAAAAGCAGTAAACAATACACTATAAAATTATAAGTAAATAAAGGTATAATATGTTGTTATTTAAAACATTATAAGTAGAGGTGTTTTTGTTAATAAGCTATAAAACGAAAACCTGTACTTCAGGGCTAAGACAACATTTTCTTAATGTATTAGGATGTTAGAAATTATTTGGGTGTCAAGTTAAATTATGAAGTAACACTAATGTCATAAATAAAACTACAAAAGCGATAATCAGCAAAATAAAACCTACTTTTGTTGATTACTCTTTTTATAATTTTTTTTATTCTTCTGTCAGATTGTCAAAAAAGTTTTGCACTGGCTTCGTGACTGAAAATGTCTTGCTAGTTTTTTTTTTTTTCAACAAAGGTCAACAACTCTTTTAATTTAAAATTTGTAATTCAGGCAAGGATTGTCAATTGCTTTTGTAGCTGCATAGTTAAATTGCCATAACTTTTACCTTTTGATGGCTTTAAAAATTAAATTACAGTAGGACCCCGATAATTCGAGCTAATTGGGGCTGAGGCTACCTCGAATTACAAAAAACTCGTATTATACGGAAATTTCACTAAATCAATGGGTAAATCGCAAATAAATGTTTAATGAGCACAATAATGGTTTAAATAATAAATAAATAAACAATATAGTAGGCCTACATACCTGTGTTACGCCTGTATGTATATATTGTCAAACATTTCCAATTTGCTACATCGGCATCCTTTAAGGATTAAATCATTGTCTGACCTTTAATGGAGTGGAACGGGAAAGCGATGCTACTAGGAAAACACTTTTAATTACCATTGTAGGGATTACTTTAACAATACGGTATTCTTTTCTGAAAGGATGGGGAAATATGCACTGTACAATTGATTGACACGAGGTCCCGACAAAGAAAAATCGAACCTAACGGTTTCTGTCAATCTGTAATAGAAATGCATTAGCAGTCTGAAGCCAAGGTTATTTCTGTGTATTATGAACAAAAACCCTAAGTGGGACAGTTTTACCTGCATTTTTGTACATGGAAAAATTGAAAGAAAGCTCAAAATGTAACACATTCGGAAGTGCGTAAAACTTACTTGCGGACACCGTATAAAAACGGGATTTTACTCTAGTTTTATGGACAATTTTAATTTTCTTAAGACCAGCTCGAATTACACGGAACCTCGAAATACCGGGGCTCGAATTACCGAGGCTCTACTGTATAGTTATTCCAAAGTTATTTTGTAATACAAGTACGATATATTTAAAATTTATTTAGCTATTATAATCACAAAGTTATTTGAAATCTTGATATGCTTCTGTCTTATTAGTAAAATTATAATATTGCCGTAGTTGACAAATTTTCGCTCTAAAGAAGGAAAACAGGTAAACTCCTGAAGTTTTTGAAGTTGCTTTATTTTTTAAAACTTGCTTCAGAACAGGTTTGCAAGTACGTAATTTCAGCCACATACAGCGCTGAAGTTGGAAATTTTTTCTAGGCAGAACCCATAAATTAAGGTAAATTTTACCTTTAATTTTATGATACCAAACATTATAGTCAAATCACTTTTTTAAATGAATCACAAAGACATTATATTACACTAACAACGAATGCAACTAACTTTGTCGCGTACACATTAAATCTACAGCAACTGCACGGGCAAGGCAACTGTTGAGACAAGAACAGGAGATCATGAACTAATAAAGGTTCTTTATTTTAAAATGTTGTTGAAATTTACTCCTCTTTCGTAAGCACTTTTTCCCTCCCTGCGTTTATGCCAGAGCAATGAAGAGTAGATTTTTACTTTGCTCGAGTTGCCAATCCGGTCCAACATCAGCACTGACTATATACAGTAAGCAGAGATATCATTAAAATAACCATTATGATCTTATATTTTTAGTGCCTTACAACTGATCACTCGTCAACTCAACCTCATCTTATATTTTCAGTGCCTCTAACAAATAAAAATGTTTAAACACCTCTAATTATAATATACATTTAATAATGCATGTAGAACTGATTCGGAATGCTGTTTACAAGGCCTGAACATTGAACTATCCCGACAATACAGGAATCATGCGAATTTTCTCTCTGATGCTAGGAAAGTATGCAATGAAGGGAACAATTTCAATTTTGAAATGAGAAAAGGGGTCAACTTATTCAATGCATTCATGCCTGCCAATAAATGGAGCTGAGACTATTGTGGATCTTCATGCTCTGAATGGAGAGCTGCCATCAAAATGATAGCCGAAGTCTTCACTGTGTGTACCCTGCCAAGAAGAACAAGCGACAGAGAGCATGAAACCCTTGCACAAGTCCTGGGTGCCTGGCAGCAGGGCAGTGCCTCTTTTGTCCCCTCACTCCCAAGTAAGGTATTGACCATGAAAAGGAACAATATTATTTCAATATTTCCTATTCAACCAATCAGATCTCTCTGCCTAATTGTTCCACTTTCAGATCATCTTACTGGCCCCACCCCACCTATCATTTCTTGTCTCTCCTATATAACACAGATATTTTCCCATGAACAGCTCACTTCTCCCAGAACATGGCAGTGGAGCAAGTTGCCGATATTCAGCATTGACCCTCCTACTCTCAAGTCATACATACTAATAACTAGTCATACCTTACAAATATATAAGTGTTTTATTTTGCTATCATTACAAAACTTATTTGAATGGCATTATAAAACGACAATGAAGGTCTCTAGTGGCAGGCAATACAAAAACATGTTTGTTCTAACAGTATTTTGTTTGTTTTAACAGTATTCTGAATTAGTTTGTAACCACCAGCATTTGCAACATGAAGAAAGAAATCCTGCTGAACTATGTATCAATTTTGAATCAAGAAGTCTATATAAAATCTAGATAAATAAACAACCATTCACTCAGCTGAACTAGGACACTCATAGTCTATATTTTATGCTCTTAATTTTACTTGTTACTGATCATCAGGAATACTATAAATATGAATTTATCTAAAAGTTACACAAACAATTATCAGTAACATATTTCCTGTGTTAAAATAGATGATCTGGTAGAGAAAATATCTAGAAATTACCTACATTTACTGATACTGGTTCAACAGGAAATCTTAATCGATGTAAATTAAAATACTTCATATTGTTAATATATTTGAAATCTATAGCTGTTTTATACTATGCCAAATATTTTTTTCCCCTTTAAGATCACGTTTAAATTTACTTCAATGTAATATGTATGATATACAAAGAAAGCGATCAATTATTTTCAAAGGGATAGGGGATTACAATGTTCCATAAGAATCTGTGTTGCTATGCTGCCTAATGCAAAATGAGTGAGATGTTAAAATATGCTGTGCCCAAGGCCAGACCCTATGTCTGCCAACCATAATACCGGTATATGATGCAAGGCTCATCTCCAACACTATTTTGTTAACACAATGGAAGTTAATTCAGTGACTTGATGAAAAACAGGCACTGAATTCCAAGACAATTTTTTTAATAAGGAATTCAGCGAATCACAGAACTTTATCAAGAGTGCATAGACAGATAGGAGTGTGCTTCAGTACATTTTAGGGCATTCTTTGATGTCCTTGAGGGAAAGTACGAAGCTTTCATACCCGAAAAAACTTTGAAATTTTGAAAACAAAACAGATACGCTACAAATACCATAAAAATAGCTGTCATATCCACAGAAGGGGCCCCAAAATAGAATATCAAGTTATATACAAAAAGTTATATGCAAACAAGTTTGACTATACATCTTTTAAACAAAATTTCCAATTTTTTAATACATTTTGATGTCTTTTGAAAGCCTAATAAAAATGTCCAGTTTCAGAAAATATGTACCACAATTCTGTTTCCCCTTGAGTAATAAAATAAAAAACATCGAGAAATTCAAGTAAACCCACTCTGGCCAGCATGGATTAAGAATGAGTTTGCAATTTTATATCATGGATCTAGTACTGAAAATGACTGATAGATTAAACTCCATTTCCAAAAGGAATTGTTTCTTTTTAAGAGTTTTTAACGAATGTTGTGTAATGCTACTTAAGCCAGAAAGGGAATGTGTATTTCACGTGGGAAAAATAAATAAATAAAAACCATAGAAATTCCACCTATGTTGAAAATAAGTACTGAAAATGAATACCAAAATAAATCTAGCCCCTAGTAACAGTGAAGTTAAACATAGACTTCCTTCTTTTGTTTCCCAAAAAATATTATTTACGTTTTTCCACTTGCCCAGAAGTTAAATAATACATGAAAATAATATAAAAAATCCAGAATTGAGACAAACTTTACTTGGAGACGGCGATGCTGCACTATGATTATTCACACATAAAGGGTTGAAAATGAGTGATTTTTAGCTAGTTGTGTTCTTTGTAAACCAAAGAAACCACATAGTTTCTGTGCCAAAAGTCTGGAAGAGTGGTAAAACGAGAAGAAAAAATTCCTTTTTCGCTGCAAGGTGAGAATTATGACTGACAATGAGATAACCTAGGGTTATCTTAGAATTTGTAACAAATTTTTTAAATAAAAACACAGAATACATAACCTAACATAGGGTTATCAGAAAACAAGTGTCACTAATTTTTATAACAATGGGGGAGAGAATAAACGACTTAGCATTGTAATTATGCTTTTTGGAACTGAATACTTCATTGAATGTACTTACTTTTGTTCAAGGAATTGATTAAGAGGTGAAACCAGTCGTATTTCAAAGTTTATCTTTTATTTTTACTCATTTGAATTAATTTTTTATTACGCTTAAAACATGCCAACCATATTACGTTTTTGTTCAAGTCATTATTGCAAATCTTATGTTATCGATTATCGGAAGAATCAGCACAAATAGTCTTGCTGTACTGAAAATTATTTATGCTTTATATTGTTGCATACATATTGCTGTAAATAATTTTGTGTAATGTTTCTTTTGAATGATGTGTGTGAGCCTACGATAATATTTTACATGCATATATGCGGGTGTGCAATATGTGTGATTTGTGTGTCATTTTGATTTATCAAGGATGATTCCTTCAGGAATACTTAGTAAGACTGGAACATTAAGAAATCTTCCTGTGAATGAAATAATACAGGTGACTTTATTCCATTAATTTGGGTCTACCATAGATGGTACTGCAGTTTTGCAAATGGCTATTTCATCGGTTGTCTATGACGATTGTAAGTTGCTGCCAACACCATTAATTGTCTGCCATGCCGGAAATGCAGCTCAATGTTATATTGACTGTGACTTGTACCACAAATTGTTAAAATTAATTCTACAATTCACTTTCTTAAGTAGTAAATTTTGTACAGATAATCTAAATATTGCATAATACTATCCACATAGTTAAGCATGCGGAGCATTGTAGAATAATGTTGATCAAACCAACTATAATCTGGAAAGGATTCGATATAACATTCACTATTTTATTAATATGAGTTAAGTGTGTTAATCAACTCATATTAATAAAATACTGAATCACTTCACTGTGTTAAGTTCCAAACCATTTATATTATTTATAACTTCACTATGCTCACAAAACAAAGATAATCGTGGATGCTAATATGCATTTAGTTACAAAACCTCAATTTCGCCAGATGCTAATATGCATTTAGTTACAAAACCTCAATTTTGCCAGATTCGTAGTTCTCACATAACAGGAATTTTTCCAATTTTTTTTTTTTTTTTTTGGGATAGACTATAATATATTATGTAAGACGATAATATTTCTAAGTTAATAACATGAGTTGAAGGTTATCATCAATTACTTACTTTAAGGCAAGATAGCTACAGGACATATTCTTATATGTGAACAGTTTCGGACAAATTTTTAACATTGTTTTGCATAGTAAAAATTAAAACTGTAATGCTAAGGCATTTACTCTGGACCCATTTCTTTTATAAAACAGAGGATACATAACCTAACTTAACCTAGCGTTATCAAAAAACAAGTGTCACTAGTATTTATAACAATGAAATAAGTACCTCTATACACTTCTCAGAGATTGTTCTCCTAGAAACATCATCTTCCCTGTCATCAGCATATGCAGAAAATGCAGTCTTCCAATCAAATTTCTGTCTGTAGTATGGTATGTAGTGTGGCGTAAACGAAACCAGAATGGTGTAAAGTGCAGCATGAATGAAACTAAACCCTTTTGTTCCTACACAAATTAAAGCAAAAGTATATTAAATTTAGAGGATATTGTAACAATTACCACAGACAGTATGAGCTTCAGACAGCATGCCATAAAAATTTATTTCTTAATTTTTTTCATACAAGCAGAACAGAATTTTAGGAGATAGCCATTCAAGGTAATTAAATTATTTTCATTCTTACTATATTCTACATTCCAAACATAATGTAATTAGTAATCACTGTATTTTCTGACTGTTGTTTTGTGGGTCTTGAAATTATTTCAACGTTGATTTCCCTTCAAAGCAATGGTACTACTGACACTCGCTAAAAACTGATTAAAAAATGGCAATTTTTAGTCCAAAAGCAAATGATAAGTGATAGATAAATGATACCACTGGTTTCATTGGCCAGCCTTTGTATTGTGCAACTATTTTAAATGATCAGCACAAATTTTGCAGCAGGATAGTTATATTGCATGCCATTATTAATCAGGATTCCAGCTTAAATTTCAGTGTAAATAAGTAGCTATTTTTTATTGTGTACTCCACCTCACTGTAGCAGATTGATTCTGTATCCAAAATTTCAACATAGGGTTTATTATGAAAGCTTCAACTATCTCCATGTTAGAACATTATAATTGTGGGGTCTATTAGCAAATCCAACAATCTCAATTTTTTTTAAAAAGATAGAGATGAATACAGACAAATCAGCGGTAGCGGCACACTTTTGGGATGATGGACATGAAGTTGACAGGGATCCAGAATTAATAAAATGTGTCCATGGACACAAGGAACTTTCAGTCTGGGAAAGAATTTTTATTCACAAGAATGGGAACCAACTGATGAACTTCGATATCCCGACCAATGAAGACCTCATCTCGAAGTTTGTACCACGTCTGCGAGAGGGTAGCACGGCAGTTGAAGTATAGCTGTTGACAATGGTTGCGAAGGCACCGAAACTAGTACAGGTAAACTATACCAAAAGTGAAGTTTTTGTGTAAAAATTCAACTCTTATATAATTATTATGTTATATAACTTCACTGTGTTAACTTCCAATACAATTTAATATTAGTATAGAGATGAACGTTTAACGCATTTCCTGCTATATATTTTGTGTGAATATCACAAATCCGACTTCCCACATAACGGAAGAACTCAGATTTGCAACACATACACTAAAATATGTACCAGGAAAAGTAATAAATCTTCATTAAGTTAGCACTTCTTTCTTTTATAAATTTGGAGATTGCTGGGTTTGCTAATAGACCCCAGCATTTAAGAATAAATATACCTCAGATATCAGTTGGGGGATTATACACAGGGAAGTCTCTAACGTCCATAATATGTTAGCATATTATAATGAGAAATTCCCCCTAATTGCAAATTGGAGGAAGAAAAGTGTGTCTTAATGGTTCTCACAATCCGGAAGGTTTGTTATGTAATCACTGTATTGGAGCCATTACACTCAACTGGAATGAGAAGCATTTGTGATATTGAGAAGAACATTTAGTTATCTTCGTCTTCAATCTTTGGTGCAAGGTAATAACGAATATGGCCAATTTCTCCAATCTTGTATTCCACCACCAGGGGAACATCAGGTGACATAGATAACTGCACCTGGGAGGGAAAAGTACAAAACCATATACTTTACAACACACATAGCATTATTAATAACAATAATAATAAAATTAATTCTACCTATTATAAAATATTAGTGATTTTTTTTAACATAGGTAGACCAAACAATCATAATATCAGCAAAAATGTTATGAAACTCAAAACTTACCAACCTACCCGGTTAATAATAACTATAGTGATCATTTTTTGGTGAACCTATACCTATATAAATGTGAAGTGCAGTAACTGTACGTGCATCATAAATCGTTTCAATTATAGTTCTTGATTCAACATTATAATAAAATGTAACTTCATGGAAAACACTAAATCCTATTAGTATAGCGGGGTTAAAAATGAAGTACATGCCTTATGGGTGCATGGAAGCGGTATCTACCCATGACAAGAATCAAATAAGGAGAGAACATGTTTAACACTTTGAACCCGGTCATAGGTGGTAGTAGTAGTAAGTCCTTTTCACTCCCTGGGGAAGCATAGGGCCTTAATGAAGACACGCCATCGGGTTCTGTTTCTGGCCAGCAGCTTGATCTCGTTCCAACTCTTCCCTGCCTCGGCTCGAACTGTATTACACCAGCCTTCCCTGCCTCGGCTCGAACTGTATTACACCAAGTCGTCCTGGGCCTTCCTCTGCGTCTACTAAGTCCATGCGGATTCCATTCAAACGCCGCTCTTGTAATGTTTCCATCATCTTGCCTCAGTACATGTCCTATCCATTTCCATTTTCGAAACTTGATCTATTTACTGATTTCTCTCTGGTCAGCTTTTTTCCACAGATCTACATTTGATATGGTCTGAGGCCACCAGATTCCAATAATATTTCTCAGCCATCTATTTACAAATACTTGCAGTTTCTTCTCAATTTGTTTTGTGGCTTTCCATGTTTCGCATCCATGAAAGCCCCTCTTGCTTTCTTAATTCTTACTTCGACATCTTCATCTGCCCCACCTTCCTCAGAGATCATACTACCCAGATATGTAAAATTCTTCACTTGTTCTATTACTTCTCCTCCCAGTTTAAGTTCAGAATTTACTTTATTATAAATTCTCATTTCTTTAGTTTTATACTTATTTATTTCCAAGCCAGCTGTAGCTGCAAGTTCATTTATTTCCTGTAATTTACCATTTATGTCTGAGAATCTATGGGCCAGCAAGCAGACATCATCAGCATATTCCAAACTTTCCAGTCTATCATTTAAACCCCACTGTATCCCACGCTGCCTCCTACTACATAGGTTCCTCATTAGGTCATCCAAGGCCAAAATAAAAAGCAGTGGAGATAGCAAACACCCTTGTTTAACCCCTCTTTCGGCAGTGAAAGGAGAAGACAGTTTACCATTGTGCAAGACATGGTAGATACTATTATCATACATATTTTTAATTATATTGATAATTTTCAGCGGTACTCCAATCTTCTTGAGCCTCCTCCAAATAAAACATCTGTTCACCATGTCAAAAGCTTAACAAAATCAACAAACACAAAGTACAAAGGATTATTCCATTCCAATGACTGTTCCATAATTATTCTTGTGGTGTTAATTAAATCTGTACAGGATTTTTGAGGTCTGAAACCATGTTGGGTTTTTCTCAAGGTCTTTTCCAGTGCTTCTCTAATTCTATTTAACATAACCCTTGTAAAAATTTTACTTGGTGATGACAATAGTGTTATCCCACGCCAGTTGTCACATTTAGAGAGATCCCCCTTTTTGGGTAGTTTGACAATTATACCCTCACCCCATTCCTTGGGTACTTTTTCTTCTGACCATATATTTCGGAAAAGAGGATATAGAACATTGGCTGTTGTTACTGGGTCTGTTTTTAACATCTCAGCATTGATATTATCAATACCAGGAGCTTTTCCAGTTTTGGTTTCTTGGATTGCTTTTTGGATTTCACCTTTGGTTATTGGATTTGTATTAATATTTAGATTTCCATCTGCCTCTATCATGTCTAATTCAGGGTGTTTTGCCGTTACAGTTGTCACATTATTATTTAAAATATGGTTAAAATGTTCTCTCCATCTGTTTACTTGATCAGCTTCACTTACTAAAATCTTTCCATCATTGTCTTTGATTGGTCTATTTGATAGGTTTGATAGGTTTTGGTTATTCTATACAATTCTTTGACATTATTTTGGTTCGCAGCCGTTTGTGCCTCTTCTGCTAGATTTTCAATCCATGTTCTTTTATCTCTCTTTAAATTCCTCTTTACGTCTTTATTTTTGAGTCTATATAGGTTTGAAATAGTTTCCTTCTTTAATCTAGTTTTTGCAGAATTTAACAATCTTTTTAGTTCTTTTCTCTGTAAAATCATCTCCCAAGATCCATCGGAGATCCAGGGTTTCTTAGTCTTTTGTTTAAACCCTAATATTTTTTCTCCCACCTCAGTAAAAGTGGTCTTGATTTGGTTCCATCTCTGTTCAATACTTAAGTCCGGAGCATTAACCAAATTGCCTTCTTCCTCTTCTGCCAGGATAGCAAATCTATTCTTTAATTCCAGGCAAAGAACCCGGTTATGGTAACACTTAAATAGCCTTGTGCCTGGCACTGGTAGTACTATCACTGTGCACTAGTCTTAGTTTAAGAAGATATTGTAAGAAAACTATCTGCATTATCGACATGGAGGTTTTGGCATTTGAAAGGTCAATACTTACAGATTAGCCGGTAAAATATAGAGAGCAGTAGGGTAGCATACTGAAGTGTTGTGCCACCTACAAGAAAGCACTGTAATGACGCAGGTGTTAAATGATAAACACATGCTCAAAGCTGGCTCATGTGTATAATTTATGAGCTCTGGTCTCAACACTTGCACCTTGAAATGAGTCACATATCCCCTTACATTTAGTTTGCTCTAAATCAGTTATGTGTTTGTAATCCCTACACAATGAAATTGCCCGGACCGCGTTCGAATAAACATCCTTTCTCGAGACCCCTGATAGATGAAAAATGGTAGAGATAGTAAATAATTCCAATTCCGACAGGTTTCAATGTCCGGAATTAGATGAATTAGAGGAATATTTTGTAAATAAGTTCTGTATAAGTTTCATCTTATTCAGTTCAGTGTTTATAGGCCTGACCGCCTTATGGTCTTGTGGTTAGCATCACTGACTACAGATCCGTCGGCCCGGGTTCGATCCCGGTACCTCCTTGGATTTTTCTGAGGTAGGGAGGTCTGGTAGGGGTGCACTCAGCCTTGTGATTCAAAATGAGGAGCTACTTAATAGAGAAGTAGCGGCTCTGATCATGGAAACCACCATTAACAGCCGTGGGTGTCGGCATGCTGACCACATGCCCCCAATCCTGCTGTCTGCCTATGGTAGATGACGCAGCGGTCGGGTGGTAGGCCTTATCCCTTCTGGCATGTTAGCGCCACAGTTAAGTTTATAGGCCTAGTGTACAAATACCGACATATCTAGACGAATCAAGCTTTTCACCACGAGGTCTTCTGTTGGAAAATGTAAGTATCTCATACTTTACAATAGAATTTATGATTGTTTTTCACTTGACAAAATTTCACATCGGCACAAAGATGAAGGTACATTTAAATGGTGCCGTGCAAAGTGTTAAAAGGAACAATAAATGAAGGTATTTATTCCACAGAAGGGTTTGGGGAAGTAAAAGCTCTCCCAGAAAGAGGGCAACACTGACGTTACTGTGGTAGTCGGAGCAATACTAGTTTAACACTTCACTCTTCTGTACTTATAGTTAAGTTTATATTATAATATAATAATATGTAGCTGAGAAGGGAGCAACACTAGCAGTTGTATATAGCTGATGATGACCCAACGGTGGTTGAAACTAGTTCTAAGGTATTTATCCCCAAGTGAAGTCTTGTGTGAGGATTTATAACAATAACAACAGGATTTATCATATTTATTAATGTGTTTACTAATGAACAACATCACTGGGGGAACCATATGGGGGTTCACTGCTCCTTGCCCTACAGGAGACATGCCCTATGACTGTGTTAACTTCATTAGAACAACATAATTTTAAACTACTTTCTTACCTCCTTTTTAGAGAAATGTTTGCAATTTTTATATTGACATTCCCAGTTTCCATTCAATAAAAATCATGCTCCTAATATCAAGAGAACCAAATACACGCTTGTATACAATACAACTTTCAAAGCTTGACAATTTGCTGTTACATCATTATATTCTTTATAACTTCTTCAACAAATTGATTTGCTGACTCACTATATTTAAAGAGCAACTAAGTACTGTTTGATATATCAGGCCCTCATAATCTTAAACTAGACTACATACCACATTTGAGAGTGATGTTGCCTTGGTGAAGGAGTTGAGATAACGGGATGCAAATGTTAGAGTGACAGGTTCCTGCATTTCGATCGTTACTGCATTCTCCTCTTTGTCAACATTAGATGTTTGAGCCAATTTTACGTTTGCTGTCAAAATACACAGAAACAACTTGCTAATATTATTAAATCTCACAGAATGCAATTATATTTTTCAAATAGTATGATGAGTATATACCTGAACCAATGTCACCAGCAGATGAAAACTTTACTCCTTCTTTGGAACAAGCTATGACAACGGACTCTCCAAACTGACTAAGATCTCTACAGATCCTTGCGAATTCAGCAGCAGGCATTCGGACAACACAGGCATAATCGGTTTCCTGGATTAAAAAAAATTGTTCATATTTAGTTATATCAGGGCAGAAAACTTGTGTTGGTCCCTAAATGACGTGATATGCAGGTGAACATGTCTTGTAATATACAAAATATGTTCACCGACATAGAAGGCAATTTTTGTAGAGGAAAATTTGTCTTGGGCAGGAATCAAACCAAAGTCTTCAACTTTCTATGGTAACGCCTAGACCACTATGCTTCCAAAGGACATTCCCAGACCCATTCCAAAATCTTCCTATAGATCACTGTTGGGAAAAAACTAGTCTCCTAAGATCTCATATTCACTATTGCGAGATTGCAGGCGGTAACGCACACAGCTTTTTAGGTTAAACCCAAAATGCAACACATTCTGCCCCAGACCTAAAATTGTTTGTTTTAGAAAGAAAATCTACTCCCAATACTGCTTCAACAGCAAAGTTCTTTACAATCAAAAAGGAAAAATTCCACGTATTTTTATAAATTTTATCCTCAAACTAACCTTACCTGCAACCTCAACTAGCTTTTGATCCATGCTATAGAAAAAATCATGTCAATTGCTAAATGGTTTTGTAAGGCAAATTCATAAGAAATCAGAGAGCAAATGATACTGAATCAATTAGAGCTAGGCAGGGAACCTTATGCAAAGTAATATAAACTAAAGGCAGATTGCTAAAAAGTTTAGCTTAAACACACAAGTAATTCAACAGACCTGGGTGGTTATTGGTCTAACAATGGACACATGCCAACAGCAAAAACATCAATCACATTGAACTTCCTGATTTAAATAAATCATTAGCATGACTTTGAAATTTGCTTACTAATTGCTTTCTGAAAATTGAATTACTCTTGAAAGTAAAAACAGAACTTAGCCCCCTCAGCAACGTATCGAACGTACTAATGACATGCAAGGTTGTTTGCAGCCAATGGGAGTGTTGGTCTGCAAGCCAGAGCCTGCATAAAGTGGGAAACTACACCCTAATCACCTTTTGTGATAAACCTTCTTTAAACAATGCTTTCCTCTCTCCCATCAACCTTTATTTTCAAGCTTTAATGTGTACATTACTTCCATTTACTAACATGAATCTAACTGACCTATCAAAGGTCTTTTAGTTGACCATAGAATCCTAATACAGAAATGGAGTACTATGGCATTAGGGTAATTATAAATGACTGGTTTCTTTCCTATCTTAGTGGCAGGAAACAATATGTAGAAATAATAAGTAAAAATGAGCTCATTAATAAATATGAAAGCCACAGTTCCACCATGCAATGTATCAAAGTAGGTGTTCCATAGGGCTATGTGCTTGGTCTACTATTATTCTTAATAGACATTAATGATTTGCCAGACGATTTAAGACAGAATTAGATAACCTTATTTGCAGACGACACGAGCCTACCTATAAATGGTGAGAAAAAAACAACCATCAGCAAGATATAAAATCAATTACAAAACTGGTTTAAATAAATTGGCAAAAAATAAGGAAAAAACACAGGCTATATCTTTTAGACACCAAAATATTATTCATTACTTATACAGTACTTGAAAATAAAACTAGGCCTATAATTTATGTAAATAGTGTCAAATTCTTGGGAGTGTGGATAGACAAAAATTTACAATGGAACACTTACGTTGAGAAACTGGCCTCCAAGCTGAGTCAATTACGTTTTGTCCTTAAAGGGAAAGGGCGAGTCACAAAACATTGAGAAGCCTGTACTTTGCTTACTTCCATAGTCAACTTAGTCATGGAATTATATTTTGGGGGAAAAAGCTGATATTATATTCAAAATGCAGAAAAGGGCAATAAGAATAATAACATTTAAGAAACAGAACTGAATCCTGTAGAATGCTATTTAAATCACTAAAATATAGGCTACTACCTGTTCCGTGCATTTATATTTTAAAAGTAAGGGAAAAAAAGAAATACTTGTGGCACCCTAGCACCCCCACTCATACTCATTAATGGGACCTGCCCAACAGCATGATTTGAACTACTAAGAATGTCAAAACGCAACGCCATCTAGTAGGCAGAAGGTGAAATGGGGGAAAGAATTAAATTATTTATTTCTCCTTTCTGACCTATCTTTATCCTATTTACCTATTTTGGACCTATTCCTAACAGTAAATTTGACGCATCAACTGGTAATCGAACCCGGGACTACTAGCATTGTAGCTAGCAGGCTTAACCACTATGCCACGAGTGATTGCTGAGCGGTAAAGGGAAAATTCATCCATTTAAGTTTACAGAGCTTTAATGCATGAGAAATAGCCATTTGGTGCAAAGGTCGTTTATTATAATTGTGAAATAGGCCTATTATGTTGGCTCTGAAAAGAGTCGTTTTGGTGCAAGGCTGATTGTATTTTAATTACAATTAATAGCGCATATCGCAGAGGGGAAAGGTTGCAGCCCGCCGCGAGCAGCTTGCGAGGGGAAAGGTTGCAGGCCAGGTGAAGTGAAGGCCGGCTAGGCGAAGGTAGGGGAAGCGAGTATTCACCATGGCAACATGCAGAGGAGAGTGGAGTGAGAGCCAGAGTGCCACAAGTATTTGGTTTTACCTAAAGTATTAATTTACACACACAAAAATCTCACAACATTCCAGTTAAATAAAGATCAACATAGTAACAACACAAAAAATAGCCAGCAATTAAGCAGTATTAGGCATAACACTACATTGAAATAAGAAGTAAATCAAGTAGTAGCTATATTTAGGGCAAATCTGCGTGGAACCCTGGGAAAGAAATTCCACATAGAGAACTGTGATTTGATAGACTTCTCGCAAATACAAGAGAAAACAAAGAGCTACTACAAGAGATAATACAGCAAAGAGATGAGATGGATTTATTTTTACAGTAGCCTATAGATGCTATAACCTCCCAGGACTGGATGCAGAGCAACTATGAGCTCAGACACATAGTGACGCGATATGCTGTTCATGGCTTTCACCACCTGATCTTTGCAAATGCCAGTTATCACCAACCAGGGCCATTATACACTTGGAAATGATGCGGGAAAGTGTGCGAGATATCATGTCATGTCGTGTGAAAAGAGACAGGAATCTCTGATAGCATTTTGTCAACATGAACCTAAGCACGTTGTGCAATCTTCCTATTTCGTTCATAACACTAGATTGTATAACTGTACTAAACTGTATAACAAGCTTCCACATAATTTGAAGGAAATCAGTTGCCCTAAAAAATTTAAGGTGTAGAAATCTTCTTGCTAGAATACTGCTTTTATAATATAAATATGCATATTTAGAAGAATTTTCACCCCAAGTAAAATGAGAATTAGAAATTGATTAAATTCTTTTTAACATAATTATATATTCTTAAATAGGCCTATGTAGTAAAATGAGAACAATTTGTAAATTCGAATTTGTAACTTTTATAGTAGTTTGTAATCTTTTTTATACTCTCCCCCTTTTCAAAACCTGAGGAATCCAATATAATGTATTTGATTTCTATGGATGAATAAACTGAAATTGAATATGCATAAATTGAAAACAACTTACAGGGATACCAAGATGTTCCTGATCCAAGTTCATTAGTTTCATCTCATAGTCTGAAACTTTTTCTTGATTAGGGGACTCAAATACAAAAGTGACAGTGTCTGCATTATCTTGTGCTTTTATTGTAACAACATCTTCATTTGCAGCACACTTCAGGATCTTGGTCATGCTAAAACAAAGAAAAAAATTACATAGTGCAATATTTATTATAATAACAATAACAATAACAATAATAATAATAATAATAATAATAATAATAATAATACTAAACTCTGTGGCACTACATCCCTGAAGGGACAAGGCCTACCACCCGACCGCTGCGTCATCTACCATAGGCAGATGGCAGGGTTGGGGGGCATGTGGTCAGCATACCCATGGTCATTAATGGTGGTTTCCATGACCGGAGCTGCTACTTCTCAATCAAGTAGCTCCTCAATTTGAATCATGAGGCTGAGTGCAGCCTGATCCAGACCTCACTACCTCAGAAAAATCCGAGGAGGCACCGGGGATCGCACCCGGGCCGACGGATCTCTAGTCAGCGACGCTAACCACAAAACCACGCCGGCGGTCAAGAATAATAATTTAATTACAAGCAGGCTATACCCTAAAAAAACAGAATAGGAATTTCCACTAAACTTGAGAATAGGGTGACCACCGTCATAACCGGGCCGTACCGAGTGGGACCAAGTCTACAATGTCGCCAATATTACAAACATGATTACATGCTGATTGAATTTGGTAGATAAACGACTGTTGTAGCGGTTTTTTATGTAAGATGTGGAGGTAAAATAGCTTCTGCATTAAGAATTCTAGGTCCGTAACAGGTTATGTTAGGTTAGGAACAGTCATGTTAGTTTAGCAGCAGTATTCTGCATAGCGTGGGGTTCGTGCCATGTAACGATGTTTTACGAAAGACGTGGAAGGGTAATAAGACTTCTAGAAGTAGTGACAGCCAAATTCTAGGTCAGTGACAGGTTATGTTAGGTTAGGAACATTTGTATTAGTTTAGGAGCAATATACTGAATAGCGCTGGGTTTATTATGTCTCACATTGAATCTTTTCAACGACGGGAAATTTTACCCTTGCGCCGATCGTTTCTCTTTTGTTGCCTGCGGCTCGGAGGGGCACGGTCGCTAATAGCAGTGCATGGCTGGCTATGCTATTCTGAAGGAGTTCCAGAATTTCAAATAACAATGTACAAAAAATTTGAAGGTCACTCAATAATATTTAGTACTAAAGACACTAAACTACTGAAATTAACCGAATACATAGCTAGTCACAAGGAAGAACCCACGCACACAAGCACTGAACAACCACGGCAGGAGCCCTGGAAACTCGTTACAACACCACAACGAAAAAGAACAAACAAAGAGTCGGGAGACACCCAGAAAAATGAAAGTAATCACGCAGAAGAGGAAGAACATCCACCCTCTATGCGCAGAGAACAGCACAGACCAACAGTGAGCATACGAGCAGCAAGCGAAGAAGACAATAGGGAGAGCAATGACAACACCTCAAGGCAACGCCAGAACACAGGCACAGGAACAATTCAAAACGGGAAAATAAAAGCTGCAGCCAGCTATGCCTGGATGTTCGTAGGAAGACTGGACGCAGAAACAACAGAAGAAGATCTTAAACAGTTCCTGATAGAAAATGGCATCTCCAAAGTGATTGAATGTACAGAAATACGGTCTCGAGGTCCCAACAAAGCATTCAGAGTCGGGATACCACTGGAAGAAAAGGCGGAAGTAGAGAACCCCGATTTCTAGCCAAAAGGCATAAAATTTGGTGCTTATCAATTTCGCAACCACAGAACATACTGAAGAAAACGCCTCCTCCAGACAGCAAACGACTGAAAACGCGCAAATCATACGGACTCTTCTTTGGAATGTGGAAGGATTAAAAACTGTAATTAAACTAACATCAGACAACCTACTACTGGAAAGCGACATATTGATGCTAACAGAAACTTTCCTAACAACAGAAATAACAATACCAGGATTCTACGGTACCCACTCTCTAGCAACACAGGGGAACGAAGGACGACCCCAAGGGGGGGTATCATGCTTCCTAAAACCAAGCTTAGGTCAGATCATATCAACAATCACGGAAGAAAACGTTGTAATTGTAAAAACACATAAAATAACAATAATCTGTGTATATATGAGGCCCCAGACTCCAACAGTAGACGCAGTAGAGGCAATTCTAAGCGCACTAAGACATGTGGAGCCAAAAGAACAGGTCATCTTAGGAGGAGACCTAAATTGTCGGATAGACAAGCCTGACCAAAAAACCAGAACAGTACTAGGTCTGCTGGAAGAAGAAGGATTTGAGCTCGTAAACAGAAGAGACCTAATAACATACATTGCACATAACGGAACCAGTGCCATAGATCTTGTGTACCTCAGAGGCGGTAATATCAACGTGCAGAATCAGGAAGGAGCCTGGAACTCTGGAATGACACCAATAAGGAAGCACGTGCCGATAATCACGTGCATAAACATGACAAGTGGCAGTGCAAGAATCAATGTGGGACAGCCCGAGCACAGAAAAACACGAAAACTCAACATAAACATGCTCAAGATAACGGCAGCCAAGGTAAGGTTAGAACTACAGGAACGCACCAGAACCATAGAGACCCTGGAACAATCAATAAGGAACACCATAACAAAAGCCACCGAAACTGTTAATATACGAAATGCCCAAATATGGTTCGACAAAGAATGTTACAAAGAGAGAAGGAAAACACTAACTGCACTGCACACCGCAAGAGCGTCAAGAACCCCCGAATCCCTCCACGAGTACCAGCAAGCAAGGAAGAAATACAAGCAGATGATAGAAGAAAAGAAAAATACATTCTCAGAACAGCAAGCAACAAAAATAGCAGCAGAAGCGGAACAAGACGCCTTCATAGCACTCAAAACCAGAAAACCAACAGCACCAAACCAAATCCAGATGGGCACATGGGAATCCCACTTCCAGCGCATTCTAAACTCGGAGTGTGTAGATACCATAGACACAGGTACCCCAAACTTGATGCCCATGGGAAACATGCCCATGGAACAAATCAAACAGGAAGAAATCACTGAAGCCATAAAATCCCTAAAGATCAACAAAGCGGCTGATAAACATGATATATACGGCGAACACCTAAAAACGTCATACGAATACCTGAAAAAACTGTGGATAGAATTACTTAACAAGTGCTTAGAAGAAGGACGCATACCAGACAACTGGAGAACATCGATCCTCAAAGTGCTGTACAAAGGCAAAGGGTCACCAAACATCCCAGACAACTACCGAGGAATTGCAATCGAAGACACGATACTGAAAATACTGACAAAAATCATGGCAAATAGACTATATCACCTAGCAGACCGTCACATACCCGAACAACAGTGCGGATTCAGGAAAGGGGTAGCAACAACGGACGCATAAAGAGCCTTACTAGATGACATAGAACAGCACTAAGGGAGCCAAAAGGGAAATATTACGCAGCATTTGTGGACTTCCAAAAAGCATTCGACTCGGTAAATAGGAATCTACTGATGGAAAAACTGAAGAATGCGATAGGTGATAACAACATACTGATACCGATAGCGCAAGACATTCTCAAGCCAAACAACCTAATAATCAAAGACAATATAAGCCAATCTAGACCCGTCAGCCAGAACAAAGGAGTCTTACAGGGAGACCCCATTAGCCCAATCCTCTTCAATATATTCATTGCTGACATTGCCGAAAACATGAACAACACAACCAACGTATATATGTACGCAGACGACATCGCGATTGGATCGACCAACAGAGAAGATACACAGGACGCACTCAATAAAATAAGTGAATGGGCAAAAAAGAACCAACTACAGATGAATACAGGAAAAACTGTACAAATGGTGTTCCGTAAAGGGGGGAAAGTATCGCCAAATGACAAACTACACCTTGGAGCGCACAACCTACAAATAGTAAATACATTTAAATACCTCGGACTGACGCTACAAACAACCCTCAAATCATTTAGAAATCACATAAAGGACAGAACAGCAGTCGCAATAAGAGCAACATACGACATCAAAAATCTGAACAAACTATCCCTAAATACGGCCATGCTCCTATTTAAAGCAAAAATCGTACCCATACTAACTTATGGGCTTCCACTAATATGGGAGCGCTTCCACTAATATGGGAGCACCTATCTGTACGTGACCTGGAAGAAATTGAAAAAGGTAAAGGCTAGATATTTGAAAATTGTACGAGGGGTATCCAGGTACACAAAATCACGTCTGGTGTATGAGCTGGCACGAGAAACGTTCCTCCTAGAGGACATAAGAACCGCCCAGCTACTACAGAACACAAAGCAGTATGAAGAAGCAATGAAGAGAGCGAAAGCAAAGAAACTAGAGATCTGGAAGGAGTTCCACTGCACAGATGCAATGGTGAACAGGAACTGGACAAGACCGAACTGTCAAATGCATAGTGCAATATCAAGACTGGCGGTGCACGGCTTTCATTTCAGACTGTGCACACGCAGAAATTTCCATGAGCCTTCCGAGCAGTGTGTGTGCACCTTGTGCGGGAGCCTATGTGAAAGATATCATTTCACGAAATGCAGGCAAAGAACCAAATCATTGATGGACTATAGCAAAGAGTAGAGTACCATTGACTATGCACTTTTGTGCGCAATTCCTCTTTATTATAAACACTACACTACAGGATAAGCCATCCTGATGTCTACTATGATTTCCTGAAACGGATCTGCTAGTCGGTGCTTACGCCACAAGTATTCCACCAAATGGGTAACTAGTTGATCGAGTCTGATGCTGCCCCTGGCTAGGTATGCACGTAGAGATTGCCAAGGTGACTCAATATTGTTCATATGAACACCAGTCACAGGATCTACAAAATGCTGGCTGTGGTTTACTCTGAGATGGGCTGTGAACCCTCCACCCAGTAAACCCCTTGTAGCCTCTCCAACAATCAGTATGAATTGTACAAGTGAGATCCACATGCTGTGCAATTAAAGCAGAGTGGCAGCGTCTCCATTGTTGGGACACACTGTCATGCGTACCTCCTCTGTGTTAACGTCAATCATCCCTAGGATCCAGTTTCCTTCAACAATGTGATTGCAATATTTACTTCTACCGATTTTGCATTCATCGAACTGAACGATGTGTCTGGCACCACCAATTCTCCCATATTTCAATATTTTGTATCCATGGAAATCATGCACACTTCTCTAGACAGTAGCTGAACCAATCAATATGAGAACTGACCTGACTATTTTACAGATTTCCGTGAGAACTTTGAATAATAGTGGAGTCATAGTAGAGAGAGTGAGCAAAATAATAGCCTACGGTATTATCAGTACTTGGACAGGTAAGATTTGGCACCTTCAAACCCTGCCCCTTTTGCCACGGACTGTGAAAACTGTTCATGTCCTTTCCTACAGGAGAAGATAAGATATTTCTTCTCCTGTTTTGTTAAAGGAAGAAGGGGGGCATAGCGCTCCATACATAGCATCTGCATTCTTAGCATTCACCCACAACGTATACCTACCATTTCTTTTAGCGAAGCAGCAGAGACAAGATTAGAAATTCATTTTCAGGACAAAATCCAGCATTCTATGAACAATGGTTTTCCGTAACATGTGGTTAACATCTATGTGGGACTTACATCTGCAGAGCACATGTCTGGGGTTTTGGTGCATATATTGGCAGCGGTGACTTGCCTCCATTGCTAGTCTTGGCACTTTGGGAATCTTTGTCATTCATTGCATATCAAAGTTAACTTTCAGACTTAGAACATTTTTTAGGAACTTATTCTACATTTTCTGTAAGGAGAAAGTCAAAGCCCACCTCAGTGTCTTCAGGTAGCCTACACCAAATCAAGGTTAGTCTACGAGCTAGCGAGAGAACCCTTCCTGATCAAAGAACTGAGATGGAAATTCGACCTGCCCTCCACAAATAGCTAGAGGAAGCTATTAGAAGACACGCAGGAAAAAAGGAGGGAGATATGGACAGACTTCTACAGAGGTAATGATGAACAGAGCATGGATGGATACAAACCAAGAGCTACGTCATTTTGTGAACTCTATGGCAGTACATGGCAGAAAAAAAATAGTTTTATGCTGGGCTCCTTTCACCAACTCTAACGGGACCCGTCTAGGAAGGCGGGGTTTAGGGTTTCATCACAGAAGAGATTCAATGTGAGACAAATAAACCTCACGTAATTCAGTATATTGCTCCTAAACTAACATAACGTTGCTAATCTAACAAAACCTGTCACTGGCCTAGAATTTACTTATCATTATTTAACTAAACGCAGAAGCTTTTTACCCTTCCACACCTTTCATAAAACATTGTTACAACTGTCAAGGAAGCCATGGTACAATAGTGAGGTGCGTGTGCAGGCTCGGAAGCGAGGGGAAGGAACCGGCGGGCAGATCTTGCCTGGTGTGAAGCAAATATCTATCTTTTACCTGTGACAAATTTTGTGATCGTCACCATGAATTACGGTGTGAAAAACGGTTGAAATCAATCATGGTTTCATCTTCCAACTCTGTCAACATTATGAAAATAACTCTTGGACCATATGAAAAATACAAAAAATAAAATAAAATATTACAAAAATGACCCTTGCACCATATAAAAAATTCACAAAATAAAAGAAGGGTAGAGAAAGGAAGTTGGTGGTGGGTAACAGCATAGGCCTATTCTTTAACGTATTTTTCATATGGTGCAAGGGTCATTTTCGTAATATTGGCAAGAGTTGGAAGATGAAACTGTCACCCATGAGTAGGGGTTCTTTTGCCCTCTAGCGGTAGAGTTGGAAGTACGAATGGCTCACACAGTCCCCTTGTCAATGAATTCTAATGGAGTAAGAACACAAAATAGTGTGTCTTTATTTCATCAATTTCTCAGCTATTTACTGGTGGTTCACACTTTTTATTACTGATATACAACTAGATATGCCTAGTGAACATTTTGGTAAACTTCTACTTCAGCGTAACTAATATAACTGCCTCCCTAATAATACGGCACTAGGAGATCGTGTTAGGTTACCAACAATTATGATAGTTTAGGAGGCCGTGAAATTGGTTACGCTCAACTAGAAGCACTAAAAGAAACCCCTAGTACAACTGCCAAATTCGCTCACCTACCCATTTACTCTTAGGAATTGGTCTCAAATAGGTAGGTAGGGTGAAGAGGTGGTGAGAGGAAGAGAGGAAGAAGACGGGAAAGGAAGAGAAGAGAATAAAAGAGAAATAAATTATTTTTTCAGTTTCACCAGTGTGAAATGTCGCTGCTAGTAGTTCAGTAGTTAAATGTCTCCCCCACCCAAAACCCCTACTTTCCAGGCGGGTCCCATTATGGTCAACCTCTCTACTACAAGTGATATTTTCATTTTAAAAGCATGGAAAACGACCAAATTTGATGTTATATTATCCTTTAAAACCCATAGATTCCATTTATAAGCACCATATATTTGTTCAAAGGTCCTAAATATAAGTAAAAACGTGAAGAAGTAGGGACAAAATTAACCTAAAATGGCGCTGGGAACTGCTGTCAAAACACGACTCTCCATGTGCTGGCCGATGTTCTGTTTTCATGCAATCGGTCACGTGCTGATAATCCAATACTGGAAACCTAACGGTAAAAACCCGGTCTCAATGGCTCAGTCGGTATCGAGGCCGAGGTACCTATCGTATACGTAACTTCATATCTACCCCAGATTTCCCTGTTTTCCTGTATTGGGGGCTTCGCCCCCAAGCCCCACCAGGGGCTGCGCCCCTGGACCCCCTTCCTGCTTTCCACCAGACCCCTTCAACAGAGGACGGTAACTTTGCATTAGCCCCGGATCCCTTTCTTGTTTTTCTTTTTTGGGGGCTTTGCCCCCAAGCCCCACCAGGGGCTGCGCCCCTGGACCCCCTTTCAAGCTTCCATCAGACCCCCTTCACACCGGGAGCTTGGAGTGCGGTACTTATGTAGCAGACGTTAACGTCATTCAGACAACCAACAAAGACATCACAGCCATAAGCAAAGTAGTATACAAGAAATAAGTAAAATACAGAAAAGTCACAATAATGAAGAACTACAGCATATCCATATATTAAAATATGCAGGAAATAATAAGGAATTAAAATATGTTAACCATATTTTAATCCAATAAATACTACCAAAGTTATTAATTTAATAAACATTTCCTTTGTCTATTTCGCGGGAGATTTTACCCAGCGATAAGAACTCAGTCAAACTAACTTTATGGGATAAACCCTATGAATCACCAATTCCCCGCCGCTGCAATAATCATGTACAGCACTACCCATACTAGGCTGACGTCAGTGAGAGCCAATCACAGTAGAGATAGCATCACTGACGACAGCAGAGGGGTGCTGCATTTGTAGTGAAGAGTACTATATCGGCTGGAGTGGGAGAGAAGCTACTAGATGTATATAAGGCCTAGCGCGTGCCTCACACGGTCTGATCCGCTTATATACTTATACTGACAACAGGCGTACACGTCGTGCAGGCTACTCAGCAATGGACGCCGGTAATTCAGTCCTTGCTCGCCAAGTATTTCTAAGCGCATGGCGCAAATAAATCTACAGCCTAGAAGGAAACCCAGGATCGCCCACGGACATCATGGTTAATAACCTTTAATTAATATCAGGTTGGTAAATCCTAGTGTGTTTTAACCAGAATAGGCGCGTTTACACAAGGCCTTAAATATCAGTAGAACTTCTCTCTCCAACCCAAGCTCCATAGTAAGATACTTTTGTAATAGATCACCGTTGTAAACGATAGTAATAAATGCTGACTAATTAATCCCCTAAGATAAAGTTTCTCATTGCTCTACCATAGATATCCTTTTGCCACCCTACATAGCCATTTCAGGAAACCAGAAGCCTGAGAGATTTGGCAACACGGCATCGAACGAGGAGGAACAGCAGGTAAAATGGCCGCCCTCACTGTACTTAGACGTACAACCACGAACCTCTTCCAATAACCTACAAAACCCCCTTTCAACGTGGTTAACCCCTTACAAGGTGGCACCCAAACCCTTACAATGTGGCGCCAACGTGATTAACCCCTAAAACCCTTACAATGTGGCAGGCCCAACGTTCTTAGGCTCGAAAAATATCTCGGGACATCCCATAGCATTAATTAGTTAGCGGAGAGAGAATAGGTGGCACACTAGATTACCATACCAAAATTTTTCGCGTGGGGAGACGGGCACAACGGCTGGTACAAATTGGAACACTGGATGAAGGAAGGCAACATTAGGTACGTGGAACTTCATTTGCAGTATAGCCTACAACTTTAAGCTATAAATCTGGACCACTGGAATGCAGCTACAGCAACTTGGAACTTCGATGGCAACAGCTGGTAACCTAAAAAAACCACTGGACAGCAGAAAACGGGACAACACAACCCAAATTTGAAGGAAGGCAGCGGGACCTACACGAATACTGTTCTACAAAGTAGTAAGTGAAAAATCTGAATAAATGTGTATAAGATTCCAGATGTTACTGCCTCAGTTAATATTTTGAGAAAGATAGGTATTATTCTGTCCAGTTTAAAAAAAAACTTATATTGCCAGTGTAAAATAATATTGTGTAGCCTATATGATAATTTTTGTCCAGTAAAACATAATTTGCCAGTGCTCAAAACAAACGTTGTAAGTAGCAAATAATTTCAAACAGTGTTATTATAATAACATCTTGCTATTATTATAAAAGTTTACCAGCATTCAGTAGCCAACATAAGAATATTGAGAGAGTAGAAATAGAGGCATAAGCAATTATTGTAAAAGCAGTAGTGTAAACCATAGGCTATTGGTAAAATTAATTATTTTCACAAAAATTAATAATACAGAGTTAGTGCCATGCTGGAGATGAAATTGAGAAATTCTAAACTTGTAACAAATAAACATCTTGAATCAGAGGAAGATACTGTTAATATGGCAGAAGATAATATTGAATCTGAAAATAATGTCAGTACAGATAGGCCTGAGGCAGAAACAGTTGGTAGTGAACACGAGACTGATACACCTGTACACAACGACACTGTATTGACATTAAATGTTAATACTACAGTAGAAATACAACCAGACACAGTGAATTTGACACATGTAAATACTGTTGCACAAGACACATCTAATTCACCACAGGTACAGACAGTTACACAAGAAATTCCTTATGTTGCACAAACAAACAACACTGTGGTACAAGAAACCCCTACTATAACACAAGTGAGCAACACAGTAGAAAATAATTCAAATTTGGATAGTGATTGTGATATCAAATCTATGTTACAAAATCTATTCTTGTCAATGCAACAACAAAATGCTAGTATTACAAATGTTGCAGCACAAATAACACAAGTAACACATGCACAGCAAAATGTAGAAACGAAACTAACACAGGTACAAGAAAATATTACACAAACACAGCAAAACGTAGAAACACAGTTCAAAACACAAAGTGAGAGCATGAACACAAAATTAACACAAATTCAACAAAATCTGGAATCAAGTGTGGAAGGTATGAATGTGAATATACAGGAATTAAAAGGGCAACAAATAACCTTATGCTCTGAAATTCAGACGAAATGCAACCAGCTCGCTACTAAAATTTCCAGTAATGAAAAGAAAATAGGATCAAACCAAATTGAAATTGTTAAATTAAGATCTGACATAACCAGAGAACTTAATGCTCAAGATAATGTAATAACTGAATTACGAGGTGAACTGGTTCATGCTTCTGAATTACAGAATCAATCTATTGTAGCACTCCGTAGAGAAGTTGATGAGATTAAAAAGGTAAACTCAAACGCAGTAAGTACCAGTGATATTGTTGTGCAGTGTAATAATAATGATAATGTTGTACGGGAAAGAACACCTAGTGGTTCAATTGCTTCAGCAAACATTGAAAATGATAGGCCTAGTAGTAGTAACGTTAGTACTATCAGTAAAACGCTAGTTTCAAATTCAGATGTCTTACCCAACCACATCTTAAATGAATTTAGTCTTCCTGTATACGGAGATGACCAAGACAGAAACCCACGTGAATTTATTGACGAATTGGAATTCTATTTTGCGGTTAAACAAATACCAGATCATTTGAAGTTAACGATAGTTAAGAAATGTCTAAGAGGTAATATTTTGCAATGGTATATAGTTACTCATACAGAAAGCCAGAATTATGAATTTTTTAAGAAATCTTTTCTTGCTCGTTTCTGGAATAGTGCTTTTCAGAACAAAATAAAAGCTGATCTTACCAATGGGAATTATAGAGCAGACAGGGATGGTACGATGATAGACTATTTGATCTCCATGGCAACCAAAGCTAAGAAACTAGAACCAGCTATGGATGACTCACAGTTTATTGACTTAATTGTTCGACATTACCCTGATCACATTAAAT
Organism: Ectobius pallidus; assembly: GCA_964059195.1. Lineage (NCBI taxonomy): Eukaryota > Metazoa > Arthropoda > Insecta > Blattodea > Ectobiidae > Ectobius > Ectobius pallidus. Next base: position 80,937,021 of record CAXKWD010000002.1, on the reverse strand, counting down.
TTCCAATTCTTGTTGCCAAACCTAGAGAGTTAGCAGACTTAATTGAAATTTTGTCGCAATTCGATCTTAGTGAAACGCCAATATTTCATGGGAGACGTAGCAATGATAACTATAATAAGGAACAACCAAGTACGTCCCAGGATTATAGGAGAAATAATAACTTTGTTAGAGGGGAGAGGGCAGAGTGCAATTCTCCACCCAACAATGGCGGTAAAAGGAAATTTAATAACAATAACAGTAATAATGGTAACCATGGGAACCCACAGAAAAAGTTTGATAATAGAAATGGAAGGAACTTTAATAACCAAGGAAACCAGAATAGGCCTTTCAACAATGGAAATGGGTACCAGAACAGGAATACAAATAACCAACAATGGAGAAATAATAATAACAATCGAAATCAAGACAGGCAAATAAACCATATGAGATTCGATAGGAGACCTCCAGCTAGTCAATTTAGGAGAAATATGCCAGCGTGGATGAGACCTAATCGGTACAATTCAGGGTTTCACAGGCCTACATTTCAAGGAAATTGGAATAGAAATAATGGGAGAAATTTCAATGGACGAGGCAGAGGATCTTGGAGAGGAAATGGCAGATTTAATTCCAACAGGAATGGGACAGAGAGTGACCATGACTCGAACCATAGTGAGGATGATAGGCCTAACTCACAATTAAATCCACAGGCTAAACCATTTCAGAAGAAGGGACAGACAGGCAACAATAATAGCAATTCGGTAAACTAGAATGCCACGAATTGACTGCGTTCCCAATTAGTGGTGATATTGAGAGAAATGACATAAATAATGAGAATGCAAGCAGTAGACATATTAATATGATTTCAACAATTGGAAATAGGATTAATAATAATAATATGATGGAAAATGTCAATAATAATTTACAACAAGATATGCAGAAGCTAATATTATCAGATAAAGAGGAAAATGTAGTTTGCCAACCACCGTGTATAAAGGTGAGGATTTCCAATAAGGAATACGATGCCATTGTTGACACAGGCTCATCGAATTCAGTTATAAGCCAGCAGTTGTACGAAGACTTACTTAGACAGGGAAAGAAACTAATAAGCGTACGAACTTGCAATATTTATTGCCGAGTAGCAATAGGCAAACATAAGAATAAGGTGTTATACCAATGTTTACTAGAAATGGAACTACAAGGGAGTAATAATAACTGGATAATAGTAGAAGTTATGGCATTAGTTGTACCATTATTGACGAGCCCGATTATTATTGGATGTGACCTATTTCAAACGTGGAATTCTAAAATAAATTTTGAGGAAAAACAACTCAGTCTACACAGGGAAGAAACGAATATAGCAATTCCATTCAGTAATGCAGCCCATCAGGAACAAGACATTTTAATGGACAATGAAAGGGATATTCAAGAAGAATCATTCTTCGTTGAACATTTGCAAGTAAATATAAATCAATGTATTGCGGAACTGAAATTTCCCATAGAGGAAGAAAGTAAATATTACGATGAGATTTGCGACTGTAAAAGCAACCATTGCAAACTATGCAGCGATGAAGTCATTGCACTACGTAAACTACACAATGAAGATAGTATGGGCCAGAGTAGTTTTACAGAAGAAATAATAACATGTAATAGAATGTCTACTGACGACTCGAAAATAACTGAGATGTTATACGATAAAGTAAAGGCAGCACATGGATTGAATAACGATGAACGTAGAATGTTACACCATGTACTACTCAAGAATAGGGACGTTTTCTCATTCCAACCCGGCATGTGCCGATCGTACATTCACGAATTTGAAGTTACTGAGGACATAAAACCATTCAAGTACAGCGCTAGGAATATACCTCTTGCTATTAGTGAAAAAGCAGATGCCCTAATAGACGACTTGTTAGCCAACGGAATTATAGAGCCAGCTAAATCAGCATATATTAATCCATTATGCTTTGTAATTAAAAAGAATGGATCTGTACGCTTAACTTTGGATACGAGGAAATTGAACTCATATACAGTACCAGATGGATTTAGAAGCGAGTCAGTAGAGCAACTCTTAGCGAGACTGACGGACGACAAATATTTTTCGTCTATTGACCTGACGTCATCATTTTTGCAAATACCCTTGGCTGAACACCTTAGGAAATATACATCATTTCTGCATAACGGGAAACAATTTTGGTTCCGAAGAGTAGCTTTTGGATTAAAGACGAGCTCAGGAGCCTTACTACGAGCGCTAGATGGAATTTTCAAAGATTCGACGAAAGAATTTGCGACACAGTACGTCGACGACTTTTTCTTGCACTCGCAGGACGTCACAGCCCACATAGGACACATTGATTATGTACTAAGTAAACTAAGGGAGAATGGTTTAACAATACACCCAGAAAAATCACAATTTTTCAAACCAGAAGTAGACTTTCTAGGCTATGTAATCACACAGCGTGGTATTAGGCCTAATGAGGAGAGAATTCAGAGCATCTTGCAACTCCCGCACCCTAAAAATCAGAAGCAACTACGCAAGGTACTAGGCATAATGCAATACCAGAAAAGATTTGTAGTAGGATACGCGCAGGAAGTCGCCCCATTAAACGCTCTCTTGCAGAAAAGTAACAAATGGAAATGGACGGAAATAGAAAGTAATGCTTTCGAGAAAGTTAAGAAACTGTTTGCGCAAAGTATTTTGCTAGAAAGGCCGGATATGAATAAAGAATTTGAGATATACACCGATGCGAGCCGGATAGGTCTTGGCAGTGTACTCATGCAGCGTGACGATGCAGGGAATCATAGAGTTATAAGTACCGCATCCAGGGGACTCTCACAAGCAGAGAAAAATGCAACAGTAACTGAGTTAGAAATAGCCGCAGTATACTTTGGTCTATTGAAATTCAGAACGTACATATACGGAAAGAAAATTAAGGTATACAGTGACCATATTTCACTTTCTTTCATTGCCAGATGCAAACTTGCCAATAATAAACTGAGCAGATATGTGATGGAAATTCTAGCGTATGACGTCACCATAGAACACGTACACGGAAGAGACAATATCTTCGGGGACCTGTTATCAAGGTTGAATAACACCCCAGAAATCCCAGAAAACCTAGATAAACCCACGTACGATGTAAAGATTATGAAAATCGACTTCCAACACGAAAAGCAGATTGTTAAAAGATTTCGTGAAATTGCTAGAATACAAGATGAGGACATGGAACTGAAAGCATTGAAAGAGAAGGCTAAGCCTATAATAGAAACGCCATTAACAAGTAGAAGTGACGATAGGGACACAGATATTTCAGTTGAAGAGAATGACGAGAAACTTGTCACTATAGGAGTGAAAGATAATATTTTGTACAAGTTACATGGTAAAGAATACCCCATGTGGAAGACATATGTACCGAAATCATTGGAAACAGACCTGATAAATGCATACCATAAAAGCATGAATCATGCCGGTACAGAAAGGCTGATAATGAATATTTCAGAACATTTTTACATTAAACATATATCGAAGAAAGTAAGGAAGATAGTAGCTTGCTGTGTATTATGCCAACAGTGCAAACCACTGAACATTAAGTATGACGTCATTCCCCAAGCTATTATTGCAAGTAGGCCTAACGAAATGGTAGCGTTAGATGTGCACGAACTACCTCCAGGGAAGTTCGGTTGTAAATATATGCTAGTGCTATATGACATTTATACAAAATTTGTAAAGATATACCCCATGAGGCGTGTAAATAGCAGAAGTTGCTTACACAAAATAATTAAGCACTACATGGTACAGTATGGTAAAATTTCTTCAATTTTATGTGACAATGCCAGTATGTTTTGTAGCAAACTGTGGGTGGACACACTGAAACAAAACGGAATCAAACAATTCCACTCAAGTATCCACCATCCACAATCAAACAGCTCGGAAAGAATAATTCGCGATATAGGTTTATCAGTGAGAATCTTATGCCATGACAAGCACACTAAATGGGTAGATACATGTCCAGCAATTGAAAAAGTCTTGAATAATAGCATTAATGCGACGACAGGTGAGGCACCAATCAGGCTAATGCTAAATGTAGAACCTCAGCCAGTGATCGATAATTTGCCAAAAGCAATACCTAAAACTGCTAAGATGAGCTTGACACTTGAACAAAGATGTAAGAGGGCATTGGAAAGAATACGTAAGAAAGCTGAGAAACGTATCGCAACTGCAAAGCAATATAAACATAAGTGGAAGCCAGCAATAAACGACAAAGTTCTAGTACGAGACCGGAAGATCTCTTCTAAAATTCATAAAAAGAGCTATAAGATTGAGAAATTATATAAAGGCCCCTTTAAAATCACAAAACTTGTCGGTGAGCACACGTATGAACTATCCGCACTAGTAGGAGATAAGATTATAGGGAGATACCATCGCCAAAATCTCAGACCATTTAAAGAATTGCATAAATCTCAATAAATTCAAGTAGGTATTCTTGTATTTGAAACTAGTGTCCGCGACATCAACAATCTACATTGCACGGTTGAATAAGGTTTCCCTAATGTATGATATGTATGTATGCTTGCGAAGTGAATAATGTGTTGTGATATCTGCTATAATTAAACGAACCAGACGTCGTGGATATCCATCTAAGTATGGAGAAGCAGAATCCTACAATTATTTAAGTTACCCATTTGATATGAACCAGACGTCATATCAATTGAGCGATTATGACGAAGAAATACCAAGTGCGACAAGTGTTAAATAAGTTATTCATTTTAAGATGTAAAATATGTTTACATCAATGCTGAAAGTGTAAATAGTCGTATACATGAATACGTCATCAGCAAAGTGAAGGGTATCAATTTCTATTTTATATGTATGTATGTATGTTATGAAGGGTAATTTTTCTATGTATGGTTTTAACATAATTTTTTTTGTAAGTGTAATGTTTTGCATCATGATATAATTTTTTTTTCTCAAAAATGTGGTCTTGCATCAAGGTAAGCTACAGGCACACCAACAAGATAAGAAGTGTCAGTAACACACACATAGATGTTGTGACAGATGAGAGGTATTGACCTCGTTACGGAAAGTTCTTAGTATAACAGTAGGCCTTCAGCACTGAAGTTAATATGTCAAGTAAGTCAATATTATTGTTAGAAGGGGAATGAATCCCAATACAAATTTTATATCTTAATAGAAAATTTATATTGAAATCCAGGGCACATTGTAGCAGACGTTAACGTCATTCAGACAACCAACAAAGACATCACAGCCATAAGCAAAGTAGTATACAAGAAATAAGTAAAATACAGAAAAGTCACAATAATGAAGAACTACAGCATATCCATATATTAAAATATGCAGGAAATAATAAGGAATTAAAATATGTTAACCATATTTTAATCCAATAAATACTACCAAAGTTATTAATTTAATAAACATTTCCTTTGTCTATTTCGCGGGAGATTTTACCCAGCGATAAGAACTCAGTCAAACTAACTTTATGGGATAAACCCTATGAATCACCAATTCCCCGCCGCTGCAATAATCATGTACAGCACTACCCATACTAGGCTGACGTCAGTGAGAGCCAATCACAGTAGAGATAGCATCACTGACGACAGCAGAGGGGTGCTGCATTTGTAGTGAAGAGTACTATATCGGCTGGAGTGGGAGAGAAGCTACTAGATGTATATAAGGCCTAGCGCGTGCCTCACACGGTCTGATCCGCTTATATACTTATACTGACAACAGGCGTACACGTCGTGCAGGCTACTCAGCAATGGACGCCGGTAATTCAGTCCTTGCTCGCCAAGTATTTCTAAGCGCATGGCGCAAATAAATCTACAGCCTAGAAGGAAACCCAGGATCGCCCACGGACATCATGGTTAATAACCTTTAATTAATATCAGGTTGGTAAATCCTAGTGTGTTTTAACCAGAATAGGCGCGTTTACACAAGGCCTTAAATATCAGTAGAACTTCTCTCTCCAACCCAAGCTCCATAGTAAGATACTTTTGTAATAGATCACCGTTGTAAACGATAGTAATAAATGCTGATTAATTAATCCCCTAAGATAAAGTTTCTCATTGCTCTACCATAGATATCCTTTTGCCACCCTACATAGCCATTTCAGGAAACCAGAAGCCTGAGAGATTTGGCAACACGGCATCGAACGAGGAGGAACAGCAGGTAAAATGGCCGCCCTCACTGTACTTAGACGTACAACCACGAACCTCTTCCAATAACCTACAAAACCCCCTTTCAACGTGGTTAACCCCTTACAAGGTGGCACCCAAACCCTTACAATGTGGCGCCAACGTGATTAACCCCTAAAACCCTTACACTTATCATAAACTAACGGGGGAACCTAACCATATAACTCAAATGGAAAGCGTGAGAATATCAGTGATCTCAATATATAAACAGGATACACAACAGCTGTGCTTTGGAATTGCATAAATCGTGACGTTCACTTGTTGTTAAGTTGGCTACACCGTGCGTATTGGTGAAGTGTGCTTCGTATGGTAAACATATATTTATGAATGTGTTTTTTATATTTTTCATGACAAAATGGTCGAATATTGCGTGGTATATGGCTACACAGAGCTCCAGAGAAATAGAAGTGGACTTAAGTTTCACAAGTAGGTTATTTTTGTTTGGAACATTTGAGGATACTGACCAAATCTGACTTAACCTCAATCGTAGATTAGCCACGAACGCTTGTCTTTTTCTTGCCTATTTGTACAGGTTTCCATTTTCTTGACCTGATATTCCGAAGAAGTGGGTTCAAGCAATCCGCAGAGAATATTGGTCACCCACAGCGTACAGTAAATTAAGCAGCAGACACTTTACACCTGATTGCTATCAGTCAAGGTCTGGTGCACTTGTAAAATTACTAAAAGATGCTGTACCATCAGTCTTCAATTTTCCAGGACACCTTCAAAAAATCATTGTTCCAAAAAGACCACTGGTTCGTAACAAAGCGTAAACAGGCCGACCATATGGGGGGGGTTACAACATCTGTGGGGTATAGAATACCCCCCAGGGAGAGGGGGTTCGGGGGTCCTCCCCCGGGAAATTTTAAAAATTAAGATGCACAATAACGAGTTTTAAGCTTCCCACGCTTTATACTCGTATTAAGCAATTTATAAGCAGAATTAAAAAAATTGTACAATTTTCCTTTTTTTAAATCAATGGGTGGGGTTCAAACCCCCCCTCGGTATGCCTCTGGTTCGTAATGTGGTTAGTAGTAGGCCTACTTTAGGTACCAAGTAGGAATATAAATTATGCAATATGTCAGTCATGTAAACGTAGTATTCTTATGCATGTAGGCCTAAATTATTCATGCTAGTTTTTAATTGCAGAAATAAGAGGAAGCAGATGTTTTTGTATAAGACCTCGCTGAAAATTATACGAAAACAGATAAACAGACACAAACAGATGATCTCCCACCATCTCCTATCCAAACAGAATTGAGAAAGAACAAAAGGCTACAGACGATTGTCTGTCGCAAGAATAAGAAGATAAATAGCATGGCTAATTAAATTTCAGATTCGAAGAAAAGGAACTTCTAAGTAGGCCTACTGAGGAACTTCTAAGTAGGCCTACTGACTCAAAGTATTTTGAAATTTCATTTCAGTGGCTTCCCTTTACACTAATCTACAGGAATTATTAACAAAATAAATAAATAATGTGAATTGTATTACAGTAACGGTACAGTTGAAGGTCACGGTTTATACATTTCCAAAGCACTTAGAACGGATTTTGTCTATTCTCTTTATATATCGAAATCAAGCATAATATCGCAAAATGAAGGCCTATTGTGAAGTTATTTTAATATTTAAAATGCGAGTGTTTACAAGTGTTTACAACTGTTTACCAATGTACAGTCGGTCAAATAAAAAATGTCGGGACTCGTATGCTGTTAAAATTAAAGTTTTGACGCATTAGTTCACAAGTTTCCTATAAAAAGCACAAAATACAGGTCATTTTCGGAACATATGAGGCCATGCGGCAGGAGGGAAAATATGAACAAGGAGGGAAAAAATGAAAATCGCGGAAAGCGCAACACACGATATTCAACTTAATGCATTGTCATAATTCATTTTGCTTTGTGTCATCGCCACATACAAATGCTAACGTGAGAGAAAGTGCAGTTAGGGCTGTAATTGACCTGCATTTTTCGGTCTCTGAAGCAGCGAGAAGGTTCCATATTTATGAAAGAGCAGCTCAGAGGAGGGAACTTGACTATAATGCGACCGGAAGTTTTCATAGCAAACGTTGATCTGGCCGGACGCGTATTTCGATGCTAAGATTGGTTGCAGAAGTTGAGCGTAAGTTATTGATTTTGCACTAGAAGTACCGGTATTATAAAATAAAATCTTAAAAAAATGCTCCTTGAATAAACATATTCCTCGCGAATCTATTAATTATTAATATTATAAAAATTTGCAACCAAGAATATGGTGGATTTGAGGCATATAGCCACAGCCTTCTATACATGTTTGTTTTGGAACAAAACTGACTAAATAATCAAGAAAATACATGGATAGACAAGAGGCGTGTGTGAACCTAACCTTAAGTCTTCCTGTACATGCGCATATGCTCGTTCGTGATACTTAATCAAATACCGTCCGACGTTTTTTATTTGACCGACTGTACATTCACGCCTGATCGAGATTAAAGAAATACTTTTACCAAACCATTACGATATGAAATTAGTTTTGTTATGTACTTAAAAAGCATCAAGTAGTTTATATTGGAGCGTTTCATTCATAAAAGTGTTTTAAAAACGCCAATACATCTTCATAATTCCATTAATACACATGAGTTTGTTAGGAGGAGATACGGGATAGGAGCTAAAGTATACGTTCACTTTCATGGCGGACCGCGAACTCTGCCGTCACGATTTTTCATCATGCAGTGCTACCTCCAGTATATAATAGAGCTCAATGGAGAATATAGAACTATTGGTAGCACTGGAAAAGCCTTTGGCAAAATGGCCGACGGCCAATGGGAGTATTGGTTCCCAACCGAGGGCCCGCATAACGATTGCAGCACGGCGCGTGGAATTGTAGTAGAGTTGTGGACCATACCCGAAAATAAAAGTGGGGGACTTGTGCTCAGCATAAAACACACTTTTCATTAGTGATTTACAAGTGGATATGCCTAGTGAACATTTTGATACACTAAAGAATTCGCTATTACAACCATCAACTTCCCTCTCTTACCCAGAATTAATGGATCGTCATTCCATGTCAAGTGAACCAATTTTTTGTCAATTTTGAACATGACCATCTCCGATTTTAGTCATACTTGGTTGTCATGAAGTACCACCTGAGATATGTTAAAGTGCAAAATATCAGATTTTTATGTGTTGTAGTTTTCCAGTTATACCCTTCTGAAATATGGAAAAAAACCAAATTTTCTGCATAAGTGCAATCACAAAATGACGCATAAATCAAGCTGGAATTGACATAGATGAGTGGGAAAAGTATCAAAATGTAGCTTATATTATGAGCTTTAATTTGATACGTCACACGAGTACTTTCGAAAAAAAATATTTTCAAGGTTACCCAAAAAAAATTTGAAAACTGAATTTTTCAAAAACCTATATTTTGAAAATTTTGAAACAATTCTCATAGAAACATACATATTTCAGCATCATGTCCTACAAGTTTTGATAAGGGATCGCAATGGGATCATATTTTTTTACATTTATAACAAATACTATGCACGCTGGGTAAGAATATATGGCACCGTAATCTTGCACTTAATTCTAAAATTTCATTACAATCAAAAAGAAAAACTTACAGAAAACATGTTACCTTCCCTTCTTCAATGACAAAAACGTGAATTTATTGTCTACAGTAATTTTCTAGAGCCATGGTTGCCGCATCCATCTCTTCCTTCGAGAGGTAATAACTACGGCCAGTGGGACATGTAGGTTGCACAAGGGTGAGGATCTGAGAGAGAGGCACAGTCAGTTTATTTGGACAGTCACTTTTGAAAGTAAATGATGGAGAAGGACCTGCAGGGTGCAGAAACATCAGTTCCACTATCTGTGCTGTCTCATTTTTGTCCACAACTACACCAAGCCACCAATGATTGTTGTTCTCACATGTAACATATCCTTTTACTTCTGCTAGCTTCAGCCTCTGTTGCACACGTGGTCCTAACACTGAAAAAGTGGATGACTGTTCACTTCTTGAAAATACCTTTGTCAACAACACTTTATCTGACAATGGGATGAAACTGTGGAACTTCTGTGTGCCTGGTATTGCTTTTGTAGACAGAAATCTGTCTGCAAGTATTTTTTCCTCTTTGTTGTATTGTGCTTCATTGAAGAAGAAGAACTGCATGGAGTCGATGTTTTCCTCACTCCATGTAAACAGCTGTGCTGGTGTCATGATTTGATGCTCGTATGGCCGCTGTAGGCTTGCCTTTCCTGCAAGTCTTTTCACAGTACCACCCAGACCGTCACATACTCCTTTCCCATGGGCTGTTGCATAGAAATGCCACTCTGCCTCAATTCCAAAATCATGAACATGGTGGCATAAGTTTGAAAAGTTTTTTCTGTTTTTAAATTGCGCAGCTGCACCATCTGAGAAGTAGTAAATTTTTTTCAAATCTCTAATTACTTCCAACTTCAAATGAGAGATAAGCCTTTTCTGGAATAAATGAACAGCAGTGGTGTCATGCTGTAGACATTCAGAGATACATACAATACTTTTGTAGTGTATATTATGATCATTGTAGTAGACTGCTATAGGAAAAATAGTTGCTTGATCATTGTTCCAATGAAAAGACTGGGCTTCATCCTGTAGTACAAACGAATAATTTTCTGCAAAGTCCATACATACCACAGCTTCATTTACTCCAATATTCTGCTTCAAGTGATTATAATATTCTGCCTGTCTTCTTGCAATAAAAGAATGTCTCTTCAAAATCAACAACTGTTCACACAAAGTTTCTATAAACTCATCTGCAGTTTTGATGAAGGTTACTAAATTACATCTGTCAACAGAAACCCACTGCTTGTATGTAATGTTGTCCACCAGTTCATTATCTAGCAGCAACTGTAACTCATCTTTCAAATTATCTACACCTGGACATGAAGGACATTCATTAAGGTGGCATGCTGTGCCTGGCTCTTCACACATTAACTTCGCTAAACAGGAATTATAATTACTTATATCTGTGCCATCATTCAGTGTAATTTGTTTGGATTTCAACACTTGTAGCATTAATTTAACATTCTGATGCACTGTACAAACGCATACTGTGTGGGTACCACTTCCTCCAGCCAAGACGCAATGTTTAGGTCGTAAATCAGCAAATTTCGAAAATCCAATCTTATCAGTAGGATTTTTGTTTTTGAACAGCTCGTACACTTCCTTCAAGTTGCCCATCACTAGCCTCTTCTGTACATGAATTCTACTACTGTCACCCGTTTTCACAGAAACAAAGTCTTTTTTTCCAGGCATAAGACGGCTGACATCATCACTGTTGTAGAACCCTATTACCTTCTCAATCACAGATTCATTTAAAACCTTTCCTGGTTTAGGATTTGGTGTTGCCAGAATACCCTTCGCTTTCACCAATGCTTTAGCTTTTCTTGCCATTCTGTTGCTAACCTGAAATTCATTTTGTATTTCACTGCATGACCAGCTTTTAGGTAGTACTGTTAAAATTTGCAATTTTTCACTAACACTTATATTTTCTTCTTGAAACTTTTCTTTTAGCTGACAAATGACTTCACATGATTCTGATTTATGGTCAACAGTTTTCTCTGTATTTGTACTTGCTGCTGTTAGTACCTTTTCTGTCAAACATTTTTTTATTTTACTGTATTTTTTATCACAGTATGATTTCACTTGCAACTTCCTCTTAGCAACAGGTGACTCCTCTAGAGAGCTTAGAGACTTATTAAGGTACTCTAAGGTAACATCTAAAGCTACAAATGATTCATCAACATTAGTAGGCCTAGTGGTATTGGCTACTGGTACTAAACAGTCATCTGTTGTATCTGTAACCTGTTTCTGCTTTGATAGTTCTTTCCTACAACTGTCACAAATTTTCATACCTACCACAATGGTGTCAAACATGTCACACATCCAGTCAGTAACAGGCCTCACACTTCTTTTCACACCCTGATGTCTGTCTTTCTTGAAAGGGTTGCAGCAGAAAATCATTGCTGTTTCACTTACTTTTTCAGCCATACTGGGGAAATACACAATGCCTATTTTAATCACTGAACCCACTACTTTACATGCAGCAATACAGTCTTTGTACAGCCTTTGAAGAAAGGAAGCACACTGCATGAGAGTCAAGGCACAACTGAAGCCAGGTCCAACAGGTTACAACTTGCATTCCCTGGCTGACTCACATGCTTGCAGACTGTGTTTACTCATACCCATTTGACCACTTGCACAAGTTGGTATATGCATGTTGGTAAACAACTCCCTGGACAAAGGAATGGATTTTAGAATTAAGTGCAATATTCCTGTGTCATATATTCTTACCCAGCGTGCATAGTATTTGTTATAAATGTAAAAAAATATGATCCCATTGCGATCCCTTATCAAAACTTGTAGGACATGATGCTGAAATATGTATGTTTCTATGAGAATTGTTTCAAAATTTTCAAAATATAGGTTTTTGAAAAATTCAGTTTTCAAATTTTTTTTGGGTAACCTTGAAAATATTTTTTTTCGAAAGTAGTCGTGTGACGTATCAAATTAAAGCTCATAATATAAGCTACATTTTGATACTTTTCCCACTCATCTATGTCAATTCCAGCTTGATTTATGCGTCATTTTGTGATTGCACTTATGCAGAAAATTTGGTTTTTTTCCATATTTCAGAAGGGTATAACTGGAAAACTACAACACATAAAAATCTGATATTTTGTACTTCAACATATCTCAGGTGGTACTTCATGACAACCAAGTATGACTAAAATCGGAGGTGGTCACGTTTTTCCATTGGTTCACTTGACATGGAATGACCCGGATATGGTTTGGTACAAGGGTTATTTTCATTATGGGGATGGTTCGTATTGTAGTAATTAGTGCATAAGCTTTGGTACAATGGACTGCAGCGGGGAAGTGAGCTGTCGCCATAGCAACACTCGGCCAGGCTGGGCAGAGCATAAGTGGCGACCTGTTCTGGGTATGGTCCACGACTCTACTACAATTCCACGCGCCGTGCTGCAATCGTTATGCGGGCCCTCGGTTGGGAACCAACACTCCCATTGGCCGGCGGCCATTTTCCCAAAGGCTTCTCCAGTGCTACCAATAGTTCTATATTCTCATGCTTTCCATTTGAGTTATATGGTTAGGTTCCCCCGTTAGTTTATGATAAGTACCGCACTCCAAGCTCCCGGTGTGAAGGGGGTCCAGGGGCTGGTGGGGTTTGGGGGCAAAGCCCCCCAAAAAAGAAAAACAAGAAAGGGATCCGGGGCTAATGCAAAGTTACCGTCCTCGGTTGAAGGGGTCTGGTGGAAAGCAGGAAGGGGGTCCAGGGGCATATGAAGTTACGTATACGATAGGTACCTAGGCCTCGATACCGACTGAGCCATTGAGTCCGGGTTTTTACCGTTAGGTTTCCAGTATTGGATTATCAGCACGTGACAGATTGCATGAAAACAGAACATCGGCCAGCGCATGGAGATTCGTGTTTTGACAGCAGTTCCCAGCGCCATTTTAGGTTAATTTTGTCCCTACTTCTTCACGTTTTTACTTATATTTAGGACCTTTGAACAAATATATGGTGCTTATAAATGGAATCTATGGGTTTTAAAGGATAATATAACATCAAATTTGGTCGTTTTCCGTGCTTTTAAAATGAAAATATCACTTGAAGTAGAGAGGTGGACCATCCCCCCCCTGTTCTTCCAATTTGCCTTTTCATTTTTCAAAACTATCACACCCAAGTACATGATATATTATCCACTGTTATTAGGTTAGGTGAGGTTAGAAAGGTGAATAATAGTTAGGTCTGCATCATAACTTTCTAGAGATACTTTGTGTAAGTGTGTATTGGATTTATGCAGGCCTACGCCTGTATTTCTTACTTGTCCCTAAAAGTATGAAATAATTAAGCCTTAAGCTATGTTTTAAGCTAAGGTTAAATATTACAATTTATAAGCAGTTACCTGGCCAAATTCATTCCCATTGAGAGATTCCGGTCACATCTGTATTTGTCGAAACCATCACTCCTAAGATTCATTGAAACTAAACTAACATGAGAATTGTCCATAGCCTGAAGTTGTATACCAGAATCTGAGCAATCGAACGTTGCTTCATTTAGTAAATCTTTTATAGCTTCTAAAACCTTCTTCAAGATTGAACTCTGTACTAGGCGTGCTTCAAACATCTTGGATTATTCTTCTATTTGCTTGATGGGGCTTAGAATGATAAAATACACAAATTACAACTTCTTTGTTCAAGGACTGATAGCCTCAACTTGCTTCTTTCCTGCACGAAGAGAGCTTTACCCGCGTAAACTGGGATTAATCGCATGCAATCGATATTAACAGCTGTCTCTTCTCTCCGATTGGCCAGAACACGAAAACGACCCGCCAAAATTTGATAATCACACATACAAAAGATGTCAGTCAGCACAGCTATGGAACTCTTCCGGGTCAAAGTGCTACCCACTCTCACATATGGTCTAGAAATCATTTGGGAATACTTAACAAAGAGACAACTACAGGAACTAGAAAGCATGAAACCAAGGTACTTGAAGAGGGTGCTTGGGATCTCAAAATTCACAAGATCAAGGTACACATATGTATTAGCCAGAGAAACCTACCTAGTAGAAGACCTGAGGATGAAAATGCTGCTGCCAAATACACCGGCATACGAAGAATTGCTGAGAGAGCTGCAGACGAAGAAGGACTCAATTGACGAGAGCTTTTACAGGACAGATGCCATGATGAATAAAGAATGGATGAGAGCAGAGTACGAGCTGAGGCACATAGTAACACGCTTCGCGGTCCACGGCTTTCATCATCGCATCTGCACCAGGAAGACTTACCATCAGACGTGTGAGGAGTGCAAATGTGAATTGTGCGGTGAACAGTGCGAAACTTATCACGCATTAACATGCAAAAATAGATTAGTGTCGCTGATTCAATTCTGCTCAGAATAACATTGGATTAACATTGTACCTATAATGCACATTGTGCGCAATACTACTTATTAAAATTTGATAATCGATACGCCAATTTTCATACTACCAACATCCAGAAATGTTGCTTAGAAAATACCTTCACACTTCCTTTACGTATTACTACCAAAGACATTACTATAGGTTTGTTCGCAAAGCAGTCAGAAACCAGGAACATATCGTTCGCCCATGCGCTCTTTCTCCACACGCGTTCGCAAAGCGAGAATCCATGATTCTGATTTCAATCTTCTGTTCGCAAAGCTCTCACGGACAGTTTCTGTACTATAAGAAAAGTTTGCAGGCTCTAGCATGAATTGTTATCAGAGACATGCGCAGTAACCTATTTTCACGCGCCTGACTCCTCCCTCCTATAACATTGCGCCAGATTTATAAACATAGGCTACTTATATGTATGAATAATGGAAGATAATTAAAAGTTTCCCAAAATATAGATTATATTGTCGATGTATATTGCATTTATAACATGTCAAAAGGAAATATATATTTTATTTATATATCATATCGATTAAACGCAGAAACTATCGATTCCAAATTCTTGTAACCATTCGCAAAGTGCAAATCACGGGTAAGTTACAGACTGGACATGCGCAGTACAACAAATTCTCAAGCGGTCACGGATTTGCTTTGCGAACAAACCTAATGACAAATTATTTCCATTATGCCGGGTCATTCCATGTCAAGTGAACCAATGGAAAAACGTGACCACCTCCGATTTTAGTCATACTTGGTTGTCATGAAGTACCACCTGAGATATGTTGAAGTACAAAATATCAGATTTTTATGTGTTGTAGTTTTCCAGTTATACCCTTCTGAAATATGGAAAAAAACCAAATTTTCTGCATAAGTGCAATCACAAAATGACGCATAAATCAAGCTGGAATTGACATAGATGAGTGGGAAAAGTATCAAAATGTAGCTTATATTATGAGCTTTAATTTGATACGTCACACGACTACTTTCGAAAAAAAATATTTTCAAGGTTACCCAAAAAAAATTTGAAAACTGAATTTTTCAAAAACCTATATTTTGAAAATTTTGAAACAATTCTCATAGAAACATACATATTTCAGCATCATGTCCTACAAGTTTTGATAAGGGATCGCAATGGGATCATATTTTTTTACATTTATAACAAATACTATGCACGCTGGGTAAGAATATATGACACAGGAATATTGCACTTAATTCTAAAATCCATTCCTTTGTCCAGGGAGTTGTTTACCAACATGCATATACCAACTTGTGCAAGTGGTCAAATGGGTATGAGTAAACACAGTCTGCAAGCATGTGAGTCAGCCAGGGAATGCAAGTTGTAACCTGTTGGACCTGGCTTCAGTTGTGCCTTGACTCTCATGCAGTGTGCTTCCTTTCTTCAAAGGCTGTACAAAGACTGTATTGCTGCATGTAAAGTAGTGGGTTCAGTGATTAAAATAGGCATTGTGTATTTCCCCAGTATGGCTGAAAAAGTAAGTGAAACAGCAAAGATTTTCTGCTGCAACCCTTTCAAGAAAGACAGACATCAGGGTGTGAAAAGAAGTGTGAGGCCTGTTACTGACTGGATGTGTGACATGTTTGACACCATTGTGGTAGGTATGAAAATTTGTGACAGTTGTAGGAAAGAACTATCAAAGCAGAAACAGGTTACAGATACAACAGATGACTGTTTAGTACCAGTAGCCAATACCACTAGGCCTACTAATGTTGATGAATCATTTGTAGCTTTAGATGTTACCTTAGAGTACCTTAATAAGTCTCTAAGCTCTCTAGAGGAGTCACCTGTTGCTAAGAGGAAGTTGCAAATGAAATCATACTGTGATAAAAAATACAGTAAAATAAAAAAATGTTTGACAGAAAAGGTACTAACAGCAGCAAGTACAAATACAGAGAAAACTGTTGACCATAAATCAGAATCATGTGAAGTCATTTGTCAGCTAAAAGAAAAGTTTCAAGAAGAAAATATAAGTGTTAGTGAAAAATTGCAAATTTTAACAGTACTACCATAATGAATAGAATGAGAAAGTGTGATGACTTCGCCGCTAATACAATGGTAGGTATAGGGAGAGCGGCGGTCCACCGAAACACTGGCAGCACCTTCGTTTGCGTTTCAACTTCTCAATGCTGCGTCATGATAGTTTGGCATCTTATGATTAAACTCGCAATCTTTAATTAACCCTTGGTCCTATTTCTGTGAAATTTGTGCAGAAATAATCTGCACAACACAGTCCTTCTGATGGTTAAAACAGAAACTTAAAAAATGCGGACATAAATGTTTTTATTTCATTATATAAACATCACCAATTACACAAAATTCATGGAGGGTGAAACGGAATTTGACTATGCGACAATTTTTTTCATTTTTGTGTCCCGTAAAAACTTCAAGCGAGAAAGTTTTAGGGAAATATTTCAACTTTATTTTAAATTCAGTACCACCTTTATATCTTGAATGGTTTACGAGTAATTGAGTGGTAATTATTCCGGGCGCTCGGCTCTCTGAATGATGTGGGACGATCGTGAAATGTTGAGGGTGAAGCAAATTTGACTGTGCGACATTTATTATTTTGTTTTTGTGTCCAGAAAGAGATTAAGGGTGTAAGGTTTAGTGAAATATTTGGATCTTATTATAAATTGAGTACCACCTATATATCTATAATGGTTAACGAGTAATAGTAAATACTCTAAAGCTAAAGCTATCAGAATGGTATTGAGGTATTAGCAGGCATCTTTTCCATAAAATACCAGCAATAACGTAAAAAAAAATTACATAATTTATTCGTGGTCTCAATAATAATACTATATTAACTAACTACTTGTACCCATACTGCAAGATTGACCCGCTGAGGAAGGGAGTGAATGAAGCTTTTTTCTAACTTAGCAAGTCTGCACTACTTTTATTTATGCATTTATTGGATTATTTATTTATCATATTTTCTGTTCACTTATGTTAGTAATTTTTATGTATAATTATCATAACAAATGTCTTATTAGTTTAATATCTTGTTCCTTTTTTTAATAATATAATTTAACAACATAAGATGCACATAATTTACAGCGAACGGCGAATGGTCGAGGGTTTGAGCAAATAGCGGGCTGTAGTTAAGGCAAGAGGATTTAATTTTTTTATGAAAAAATCAGGGAAAATGCTTTGAAATATTGTGTGATATATGTAGAATGCGTTGCAAAACAATTTTTGCGTATGTGCGTCTTTATCGGATGTTGAAACGCCAATTTTAAAGATCACGCGCCCTATTTTTGTAGTGCTGCTTATGAAATTTTCCGTGCCCTGCAATTCACAAACCACCCCTTAGTTTATATTATCTCTGTTCACATAATTTGTACACATATCTACACTTTTGACCGTGTTTCACCTACATAACTTACCCCATACAGCCAGGAGAAAATTAATATTATTATAAATAATATTTCTATTAATACAATATTAATACAAATTAATACTCAGTAATATTCTATACAATGTAATATTAATATTAATTTATAAAATATCCCTTAGCTGTTTTCTACCCTAATTATACGTTGTTATTTCTATACAAATGTACATTCTTTAACAAATTCTCATCAAATTATACTAACATACCATCTACCCTATTTTCTAGGCAATAAAATATTAGATCAAATCATCCCTTAGCTGTTTCATACCTATATTATATAATTATTCATTGCTTGTGAACATCTTCGATTTTTTGAAAGATGTGGTACGAAATGTTACGGTCAAGCTTCTTGGAATCTGAGAAATTACTGTTACTCACGGCCATGTTTATTTTTGGAGATGAGATCTTCCAAGACGTGTAAAGCAGCCCGAAAATTGTCAGAAGTATCTAACAATTCAATTTAGATAAGGCGAGTCATTTTGAAATAGATTAATGTATTATTTTGTTTAATAATGTTTGCAATTTTTCCTATACCGCCCGTAGTAATCTTGCTCCCGCGAATCACAAGCAGAGTAACTGCTACCTAGCGGCGGAACCAGTGAACTACCTCAGTCATCACCACCGCCGTCTCGAGAATTACACTGCCTGTCCTATGCTTTATTTTAACATGGAGTTTAGAGTATTGCTCAATTGCATAATTTCTCCAGTAGAGGCGACACAATTCACACCCAGATGGCAGCAATAACCGCCACCTATACAACCCCCGTCTCGAGAATACACGAGTAACAGAGTCTAGAAGGCATTGCCCTATACATTACCGTACATTGCTTCTATGCGTTTGCTGCGTCAAAATAAGCATTAAACAGACACAGATACTTGTGTTATTTGTTTAGAACATAATATTATTCCAGTATATGACACTTACCTTGAAATGGAATTTTGGAGCAATAATTAAAATAAATGTAAATTAATTAGACGCATTGATAGATTATATTATGAGCACCGCCGTCTCGAGGAGTAATACAGTTTAGAAGGCAGTGATTATGAGACGGCGGTGACAGCACTACGTAATCAACAATGTCGTAGCAAAAAACAAGAAGCAATCTAGGTGTGAATGGTGCTGCTATCTGTAATGTCGCCGAGTACGCAAAATTAGCCGTATTGGACAGGCAGTGTATACACGAGTAAACACGAGTGATACAGTCTAGAAGGCAGTGGTCATCACACTTTCTCCTCTATTCATTATGGTACTACCTAAAAGCTGGTCATGCAGTGAAATACAAAATGAATTTCAGGTTAGCAACAGAATGGCAAGAAAAGCTAAAGCATTGGTGAAAGCGAAGGGTATTCTGGCAACACCAAATCCTAAACCAGGAAAGGTTTTAAATGAATCTGTGATTGAGAAGGTAATAGGGTTCTACAACAGTGATGATGTCAGCCGTCATGCCTGGAAAAAAAGATTTTGTTTCTGTGAAAACGGGTGACAGTAGTAGAATTCATGTACAGAAGAGGCTAGTGATGGGCAACTTGAAGGAAGTGTACGAGCTGTTCAAAAACAAAAATCCTACTGATAAGATTGGATTTTCGAAATTTGCTGATTTACGACCTAAACATTGCGTCTTGGCTGGAGGAAGTGGTACCCACACAGTATGCGTTTGTACAGTGCATCAGAATGTTAAATTAATGCTACAAGTGTTGAAATCCAAACAAATTACACTGAATGATGGCACAGATATAAGTAATTATAATTCCTGTTTAGCGAAGTTAATGTGTGAAGAGCCAGGCACAGCATGCCACCTTAATGAATGTCCTTCATGTCCAGGTGTAGATAATTTGAAAGATGAGTTACAGTTGCTGCTAGATAATGAACTGGTGGACAACATTACATACAAGCAGTGGGTTTCTGTTGACAGATGTGTAGATGTAGATGTAGATGTAGATGTCTCGTTCTGTAGATCCTGTGTTGAGCAGGGCTCAAGGATATAGAACACGTCAGATAAAAACATACATGCATGTTATAAAAAAGATACAAGAATTGTTATGTCACACTTACTCAAGCTGAAAAGAAATCATCCATATTGTAGAAGGTGTGAGTTACTAAATATTGCTTCAGAGCTCTTTTGAAAGATTTGCATTTGCTTTTAATACATAGTGATTTAATCTCTTTTGGAAGGTTATTGTATATTTGTATTGCGGAATAATAAGCACCTTTCTGAAAAAGTTTTAATGAGTTAGCTGGTCTATGTAAATCATTCATGTTTCTAGTAGTACGCCCGTGTATACTGTGATTACTTTGAAATTTATCAATATTATCTACCATGTAACACATAACAGAGTATATATACTCTCCGGTGAGAGTGAGGACTTTTAATTTTTCAAAAAGCGGTTTACAAGATTCTCGTTTTTTCTTTCCACATATTATTCTTATTGCTCGCTTCTGTAATCTAAATATTTTTTCCCTATGTGCCGAGTTACCCCAAAAAATGATTCCGTACCTCATAACAGAGTGAAAATATGCAAAATATACCGTGAGTAATGCGTCCTGTTGTAATATATCATTCAAAGTTCGTAGCGCAAAACATGCTGAACTTAGCTTAGAACTTATCATTACAATGTGTTTCTTCCAGTCAAGATTTTGGTCAATTTGTAGTCCTAAGAATTTTATGTTGCTAGTTTCCTCTATGATTTGTGTTTGATAATTGATTACAATGTTTGAGATATATCTATTTTTTGTTCTAAATTGAATAAAGTGGGTCTTATCAATATTAAGTGACATTTTATTAGCTAGAAACCAAGTATTTAATTCGTGAAAAGTCTTTGTAGCTAGTCTTGCTAAATCTTCTTGTGACTTTCCTGTTACGAGTACACTAGTATCATCTGCAAAAAGCAATGCCTTTGATTCGTCACTTAAGTTATCTGGTAAGTCATTGATGAAAATTAAAAAGAGCAAAGGTCCCAGTATCGATCCCTGAGGTACTCCATTTTTAACAGTCCCTAATTTTGATTCATTTCCATTTATTATTACCTTTTGAGTTCTATCAGACAGGTATGATTTGAACCACTTTAGTGTTATATTATCCAACCTATAGTGTTTCAGTTTTTGAAGTAGAATTTCATGATTTATACAGTCAAACGCCTTAGCTAGGTCACAAAAAATTCCTAGGGCATGTTTCTTTTTATCTAACGCTTCCAATATTTCTGTAGTGAGTTGAAATGTAGCATTATCAGTGGACATGCCACTTCTAAATCCAAACTGAGATGGTGTAAGAATGTTATTCAAATTAAGATAGTGTATTAAGCGGTTGTACATAACTTTTTCAAAAACTTTTGAAAATGAGGTTAGGAGTGATATAGGTCTATAATTTGATGGAACATTTTTGTCGCCTTTCTTAAAGAGGGGCTTAACAATAGCATGCTTTAGTCTTATTGGAAATATTCCACTTTTTAACGAACAATTACAAATATGACTAAGAGGTTTACTAATTTCAGATGAGCAGCTTTTTAACAACTTATTACTTATCTCATCCCATCCAGAAGAGTTTTTGCTTTTGAGTGACTTGATTATATTTTCAATTTCTCTAGAGGAAGTTAATTTGATTTGAAATGCATGGTTCTGGACTATAGGTGTTTTAAGTAGGTCTGCTGCATTAATGCTAATATTAGTTGTAGGAATACATTTCTCTGCAATGTTTATAAAGTGATTATTAAAAGCATTTGTGATATCTGATACATTATCTAGCTTTTTGTTCTGGTATGTTAGTGACATGCAATCATTGTTTCCCTTTGATCTCCCTGTTTCGTTTTTAATTATATTCCATATAGTTTTAATTTTATTGTCTGATTTATTAATTATTTGTGAGAAATACCTACTCTTTGCCTCTTTAATTACTTTCTTCAGTGTATGGCAGTACATTTTATAGTGTTCTTTATGAGCTGGGTTGTTACTGGTTCTACATTTTAAATATAGCTCTCTTTTGTTTCTACATGATATTTTAATGCCAGTGGTTAACCATGTTTTATTCCTTACATTAGGTAAATTAGCAGTTTTCTTTTTTGGAAAGTTAGTTTCAAAATGCCGCAACACAATATTTAGGAATTCATTTAATTTACAGTCTACTTTGTCATAGGAAAATATAGATCCCCAGTTTTCATTCTTCAGATCTTGTTTGAAGTTTAAAATTGAAGCATCATTCATTACTCTAGTCATATGGGTATGTTTTTTAGTTGCGTTTACCTTACTATCGTTTAGCACTAACATTTGTGCATCATGGTCCGATAATCCATTTAATATTGGTAATATTTTAAAGCTAGGGTGTTTTTCTATGTCTATGAATATATTATCTATTATTGTTTGAGAGTTGTTTTGGATTCTAGTTGGAAAGTTTACTACAGAATCTAAATTATAACTACCTAGTAGGGATATCAGTCTGATCTTTTTTTCACTATCGATTGAGAAGTCTACATTAAAGTCGCCGCACAGTATAATATTTACATTATTACTATACAGATAGTTAAGAACCTTTTCTAACTGATTTGTAAAATAATTGAAATTACCTGTTGGTGCTCTGTAAATGGTCAGTATTACAAATGTACTGTTATCCGTTTCCACTCTGGCTGCGCAGCATTCAAAATCCTGTTCCTTACAGTAGGAACTGGTGTCTATATCACTAAAATTTAAGTTACTTTTGATGAATATACTCACACCTCCGCCTTTCATGGAACGTCTAAAGAAATTTGAGCACAATGAAAAATTATCAATTTTTAATTGTTCCAGCTCTGTTTCTGCACAGTGGTGTTCCGTTAAACAAATAACTTGAATTTCCTGCTTGTTAGAATTATTTGTATCCTGAAAAGCTAACTTAAATTCTTCAAATTTACATTCAAGCCCCCTTATATTTTGATGATATAATGCAAATGATTTACTAGTTCTAGTTGCAGGCTTGTATATATTACCAATGTTTACTCGAGGCAAGTATTTTAGTAACCTTCATCAAAACTGCAGATGAGTTTATAGAAACTTTGTGTGAACAGTTGTTGATTTTGAAGAGACATTCTTTTATTGCAAGAAGACAGGCAGAATATTATAATCACTTGAAGCAGAATATTGGAGTAAATGAAGCTGTGGTATGTATGGACTTTGCAGAAAATTATTCGTTTGTACTACAGGATGAAGCCCAGTCTTTTCATTGGAACAATGATCAAGCAACTATTTTTCCTATAGCAGTCTACTACAATGATCATAATATACACTACAAAAGTATTGTATGTATCTCTGAATGTCTACAGCATGACACCACTGCTGTTCATTTATTCCAGAAAAGGCTTATCTCTCATTTGAAGTTGGAAGTAATTAGAGATTTGAAAAAAATTTACTACTTCTCAGATGGTGCAGCTGCGCAATTTAAAAACAGAAAAAACTTTTCAAACTTATGCCACCATGTTCATGATTTTGGAATTGAGGCAGAGTGGCATTTCTATGCAACAGCCCATGGGAAAGGAGTATGTGACGGTCTGGGTGGTACTGTGAAAAGACTTGCAGGAAAGGCAAGCCTACAGCGGCCATACGAGCATCAAATCATGACACCAGCACAGCTGTTTACATGGAGTGAGGAAAACATCTACTCCATGCAGTTCTTCTTCTTCAATGAAGCACAATACAACAAAGAGGAAAAAATACTTGCAGACAGATTTCTGTCTACAAAAGCAATACCAGGCACACAGAAGTTCCACAGTTTCATCCCATTGTCAGATAAAGTGTTGTTGACAAAGGTATTTTCAAGAAGTGAACAGTCATCCACTTTTTCAGTGTTAGGACCACGTGTGCAACAGAGGCTGAAGCTAGCAGAAGTAAAAGGATATGTTACATGTGAGAACAACAATCATTGGTGGCTTGGTGTAGTTGTGGACAAAAATGAGACAGCACAGATAGTGGAACTGATGTTTCTGCACCCTGCAGGTCCTTCTCCATCATTTACTTTCAAAAGTGACTGTCCAAATAAACTGACTGTGCCTCTCTCTCAGATCCTCACCCTTGTGCAACCTACATGTCCCACTGGCCGTAGTTATTACCTCTCGAAGGAAGAGATGGATGCGGCAACCATGGCTCTAGAAAATTACTGTAGACAATAAATTCACGTTTTTGTCATTGAAGAAGGGAAGGTAACATGTTTTCTGTAAGTTTTTCTTTTTGGTTGTAATGAAATTTTAGAATTAAGTGCAAGATTACGGTGCCATATATTCTTACCCAGCGTGCATAGTATTTGTTATAAATGTAAAAAAATATGATCCCATTGCGATCCCTTATCAAAACTTGTAGGACATGATGCTGAAATATGTATGTTTCTATGAGAATTGTTTCAAAATTTTCAAAATATAGGTTTTTGAAAAATTCAGTTTTCAAATTTTTTTTGGGTAACCTTGAAAATATTTTTTTTCGAAAGTACTCGTGTGACGTATCAAATTAAAGCTCATAATATAAGCTACATTTTGATACTTTTCCCACTCATCTATGTCAATTCCAGCTTGATTTATGCGTCATTTTGTGATTGCACTTATGCAGAAAATTTGGTTTTTTTCCATATTTCAGAAGGGTATAACTGGAAAACTACAACACATAAAAATCTGATATTTTGCACTTTAACATATCTCAGGTGGTACTTCATGACAACCAAGTATGACTAAAATCGGAGATGGTCATGTTCAAAATTGACAAAAAATTGGTTCACTTGACATGGAATGACCCATCTTTCTTTTAATAATAATTCCTTTATCGCAACCAAATGGTCATATTATGATGAACGGAGAAACGGTGGAATATGACAGGGGAAACAGGAATGCCCAGAACAAACCTACCCTGACCCCATCCTGTCCACCACAAATTCTACAAGGATCCACCAAGATTCAATTCACAGTCTCAGCGGTGGAAGGCGAGCGGTCCAACCACTCAGCCAAAATAATAATAATAAATTTGGAATGTTCACACATTATGTATTGAGTCTTCAGTTCGCTTATGTTCATTCAAGCTTCGGTTTCTAATTCTACATTCTAATATACGATATCTTTCGCACTTCTCTCTGCACAGTTCACATGTACATGTGTCTGTTGGATTGTGGTATTTCATATTATTACACAGTTTGGTGTGGAATCCATGCACTGCGAGCCTGGTCACTACGTGTCATAGCTCCTAGTTTGCCTTCCTCCATTGGGTCGATGTCACTGCTTCAGTCACGTAGAAGTCTTCCCAGATCTCGTTTTGTTTTCTCTGGTGCTCTTGTAGTGCGTCTTTTACTACTTGCATTGTCGGCAATAGGTGTTTCAGCCTGAGGTCCTCTAGTAGGTATGTTTCTCGTGCCATCACATATGTTAGTCTAGAGGGTGTGTACTTCAATATGCCCATTGCTCGCTTCATGAATCTCCCCTTCAGGTTTTCTATGCTGTGGAGTTGACGTTCTGTTGGTTGCTCCCATGAGACCTATAGTCCATATGTTAGGGTAGGTAGTACTTTCGTCCGCCGGCATGGTCCTGTGGTTAGCGTCGCTGACTACAGATTTGTCGGCCCGGGTTCGATTCCCGGTACCTCCTCGGATTTTTCTGAGGTAGGGAGGTCTGGTAGGGGTGCACTCAGCCTCGTGATTCAAATTGAGCAGCTACTTGATAGAGAAGTAGCGGCTCCGGTCAAGAAAACCACCATTAATGGCCGTGGGTGTCGGTATGCTGACCACATGCCCCCCAATCCTGCCATCTGCTTACGGGAGATGACGCAGCGGTCAGTGGTAGGCCAAGTCCCTCCAGGGATGTAGCCCCACAGAGTTTAGTTTATTAGGTAGTACCTTCATTTCGAATAATTTCATTGCTGTCTGTAATGACATCAACTGTATGTTTTCTATATCGTTGATTGCTCTTACTGCTATAATAATATCCCTAAAGAAGACTTTTTGTTCTGCATAGAGCACAGCTGGGATGTAGCCTTCATGTTTCATTCCGTGTCCTTTTGCTTCTTTTCAGAATTGAATTTTTGTAATAATATAAGGTATTTAAATCATTGAATGAAGTCATCAGTGGGCTTAGTCTGAAGAAATCAATGAGGAAAATTTTGGTGAAATAGTATAGATGACAATCCTAACTTGTGGATAAAAGATCCCCTCATTTTATATATATATATAATACACTGTGTCTGGGAAAGACCTGACGAAAAAGAAATAATTATATGTCAGAAACTATTACAGTTACTACCTCAGTATTTTCACAGTTAGAAAGACAAACTCAAAAAGTTTTGTGTTGTAGAATCCCGTAATGCGCATGAGCATGCACATTGTTGTTGCACGACGAGAAACGAGAAAAAGCTTGTTCTGCGCAGCGTGTGTAGTCAGTCTTATTCTGAGAACTGGGAATGCAAGTTGTGCGTAGGCTACAACGTCGTTTCCAAAAAGACAAAGGCCGAAATCCTCCCGCCCGAAACAGCATCCTTCATTGGCACAAGCAATTTCTGGAGATAGGTAATGTTGAGTCACAGCAGGGAAAGGCAAAGAAATCGCGCATAAACGACAATGACATTGAAAGGATACGGGCTGCTTTTGTAAGAAGCCCGAGGAAATCCATTCGTGAGGCGGCAAGACAACTGCAAATGCCAAAATCCACAGTCCATGGGAGAGAAGGACCTACACCATGGCCACCAAGGTCACCTGACATGACCCCACTGGATTTCCTTCTCTGGGGTTTTGTGAAAGACAAAGTGTATCGCACGCCTGTGGCCGATAATGCAGATTTGCATGGCCGAATCTATGATGCAATAGCACTAGTCACACCGGAGATGCTTTCGCGTGTGTGGCACGAAATTAAGCATCGGGTCACAAATGGTGCTCACATAGAGGCTTATTAAAACTCATCGTGTTTCTCATTTTAACCGTGAAAACATCCCGTCAATAAATGCAATAGTTTCAGATATATAATTATTTCTTTTTCGTCAGGTCTTTCCCGGACACCCCGTATATGTGTGTGTATATATATTTATATATATGTGTGTATATATATATTTATATATATATCTTTGCATATAATTATATATATTTTCAATAACATTTGTTAACAAATCCATATCTTTATAGTACAGGGTCCTGGTTTTGCTTCTTCTTGTTCTGTTTGGTACAATCAATTGCAGTATTCA
This sequence comes from Ectobius pallidus, assembly GCA_964059195.1. NCBI lineage: Eukaryota > Metazoa > Arthropoda > Insecta > Blattodea > Ectobiidae > Ectobius > Ectobius pallidus. The sequence continues at coordinate 80,909,303 of CAXKWD010000002.1, read as the reverse complement.
TTTAGGCCACTTTTCACCACATATAAGTTATACATGGCTGCACTAGTCAAGTTTCCTCCACTCGATATTATCGAGCATATCGATGTCTTATTTCCACGAACCTTTTAATTTCATAATAGCATAAATGAAACAAATTCAGTACCTGGAGTTGTTGAAATTTTGTTGGTGCCTCAAGAGGTGTTTTTGCTCCAAAGAGTTCTATTTCATTAGAACATTGCTAGCTGCCATCTGGGTTTGCACACTAGGGTTACTAGTTCTCTCTCCTGTGAGTTATGAACTGGATCTGAAGAGAAATGGATAAGGAACACGAGGTGGTGGTTTAGAAGGCATACATAAGAATTCATTCTGAAAATAAGAATGTAATTGTTTAATTATACTATGGAGGCTGATTATAAGTTCACATCATTACTCTTTTTACTCTACGACATCAATACGTTCTAAAAAAATCATGCACAATATATGATGCCTCTGTAACAAGTTAGGGAGCTGTACAAGAATAATTGCAAATATGTTTATCTACAATACAAAGCTTGCAATCACTTAGTCTAATGCAAAATAACACAGAAATATTCAGAAGTTGTATCAAGTGATGTGTTTCTACGAGGACACAGATCTTCCTTCATCTATATACACTGATGTATTTTTTTGCAAGATACACTTCTCAGACTGTGCAATATTATACCTAAAAACACGACTTATTTGTAAAATTACATCTTTCTCAAATCCATATTTCTTTTTTTAATCAAAACTTACACAAAAATAAATAAAAAACGGGAGTATTCTACATAAAATCCAGTATCTTACTCAAAATAGTCTAGATGATTGTATCCGGAAACCCTCAATCTATTGAATAAGCTAAACTCTAACAGTAAAGAACTGCCAACACATTAATATTTTATTTGTTGCAGGATATGGTGAGGAATACCTGGATAGATATGGAGAACGGGTACAATATCTGTTGTGGTATAGACGGTAGTCTTGTTGGTTTCTATTAAAAATTTAAATTGCTAATTCGAATGTATCAATAATGTTAATATTTCAATTAAACAAGCCTTTTTATTAGAACTATTGACTTTCATTTTGTGTTTTAAATAGAACACGATGTTAATTATTCTGTGTCCACCTATATTAAATTCCATGAGCCACAGCTGAATATAATATGCTTTGTATAACAATAATATCAGGGTCAATATGAACAAAATAAATAACTGAGGGTCAATAAATAGCCCAAGTAGGTTATTAAAAATACAGTGAATGCTTTTTCTTTTCTATTAAACAAAATAAATGAGAAGTGTGTCTTACGCTGCTGTAAATATTTGAAGTATGCTGCGAGAGGGGTAATGAATGTAAATTTTACCAAAAAAGAGTAGAATCACCTCAATTTCCTACTTCCCTGGATTTTATGTCATAAATAAACAAAGAATCCAAATATATACATATTATAGATTAAATATATGATGTTTATAAGGTACACTAATGTGTGGGTAAAAAAATAAAAATAACATCGTAAAAGGATTTACAAAAAATTTTAAAAACTTTAAAACTTCTGGATATTTCTATACAGGAAACACTCTTCCAATAAAATTACTTTCAAAATATCCAATTCCCAGCAATGTCCCACAATACACTCAATATAAGAAAAAAATTTCAGATCGACAGGACACCATAAATTATTTACAGATGAAGGGGTATCACTTGCAAATACATTTAGAAGTATTCCCTAAATAAATTCTTACTGAAAATACAGTCATTACAGTACTTAGTTTCATTAACAAGAACACCAGTATATTAAATGGAAAAGAAAGGAAGGCAATTTTAACACCCGTGAATTTAATATTCTGATAAGTATGTTTGATGCAGGTTGATGTGTTAATGATGACAAAACACATTACTCATCATGTCTGTAACTTACCATGTTTTACAAAGATATGGGAACAATAGAGATGCTAGCAAAAATAAAATATAAAAATTAATGAAACAGGAATAAGTCAACTTGGACTGAACTGACTTCCTTAAGAACAAATGAAATTGTGTAAATAAACTTTTAAAACACTCAACTTCATTATTATAAGCAACAATTGTTTATGTTAATTTTAAACAGACTAATTCTTTTAATAATTATTATTCACTTAAATAGAGTAAGTTTCAATTAGGACTACAATTATTTATTAACAAGATAGCTATGAAGGACTTATAACCCAGAAATTTGTGAACAATGATGCAGGTTTTCTGACAAAACAATTATATTTTCAGATTAGAGTAAAGTGGTTACGCCTAGTTAAACTGTGACTTAATATTTTAATGGATACATATGATATTTATTATTGTCTGTTAATTTACGAGAGGTATGAACTTAAATTACTCTTAGAATCCATGGTCTGTACATTCTCTACACCATTCACCGAAAATTTCATAAACAGCAGATCATAAAAAACTTAATGTCCTTTTTAAATGAAATGATAAAGTTATGTAGTGTTTTAGTTAGGGGGAGGGGGAGGGGGACAGCATCCCCCAAAATAGGCTACAATAAGTTTTAAGTTTAAAAAAAAATTAAATTACATTTCCATATCATTACAAAAAACTATTTTGCTGAAATAGTCTTATAAACTATATATTTATGTCAAAATGTCCTCGAAATGTTCAATCGCAGTAGTACCCTTCTTTATGGAAGCAACAATAGTAATGGTGAGTTCCACAAATATTTTATTTTCCAAGTAAAGCACTAAATTTACGTTAAAACCTTCTAAATTCCCCCATCATTATTGTAAGCTAATGTAAGCTATCTCATGCATGTCTATAATACATTTATATATTGTCTCAGTGTTCAGAAATGCTATATATATATATATATATATATATATATATATATATATGTATAATAATATAAATCTAAATAATAATAATGATAATAACCCGCCGTTGGTTGACATGTGAGCACTGCGCTCACTTCTGATTTCAAAGTGTGATATATTGTTTATTACTGAGGCCAACAGAGTGAGAAACTGTATACCTTTCACTGCTTAATCACGGAATAAGTTGCTCAAGTTCTGGAGTGTTCGAAAATTTCATTCTCCTACAGATAGCAAAAGACATGGTCCATGTCAATGAAGTGAGCACACCGCTCACACGTCAACCATTCGTGTTACAAGAGTGTCTCATTGTAATATTATTTCTTTCTGGGGAAAAGAGTTAAGAAATTGTATTTTTATTACTTCTGCCACGTTGTCGACTTATTCTGATTGACACTCTACAGCATTTAGGTTCTGACTCACTATTGCATTAATTGTATGCAATGTTAAAAAGGTTTGATTCAAAGATGGAACGTCAAGAGCAGCAAATACTGAAATGGCTCCAGGAAGTTGAAGATGAATCTCTTGCCCCATTTTAATTTTGTGAAGATGATAATATGTCAGGCCGTGGGGAGAAAATTGAAAATCTAGACAAAGAAAATCCTAAAGCCAGTGAAGAAAACACAGCCTCGGAGGTCTCAGAATCCTATGCTGAAGTTGCTCAAATTGATTTACAATATTTAGGCTGAGACAACAAGACATTGTGTAATGCCTACCCTCCACCACCTAATACATGTACCATAATTTCATTCATCCGCCGGGAGTAAACAAGAAGATCAAAATGCAATTCTATAGTATAATGTAATGAAAAGCAAAGTAATGTACTGTAGTGTGAAAATATATGCCCTGATTATATTATTTAATAAAAGATATTGAAACAAATATGTTTGCCAAAACCGTAAATTACAAAAACTTATAAAAGTAATTGCTGAACAACAATAAATAGATAGTATGATAATGATTGGTACTATGTCTACCAACAGTGGGATCCTAATGAACTTGACCAAAGCCAGGATGATCAATAATAATAATATTAATAATAATAATAATAATAATAATAAATTACACCAGAAGATGTTTATAAGTGGGAAATCTTCAGGACCAAAACTCACAAATAGCAAGTTGACCAAGAGGGAAAACCAAAGAAGAAGATTAGAACAACGTGGTCTAAAGAGAGGAAGAAAGCCCACAGTAAAAGAATAACAGAGATATGGGCACAAAGGAAGGCAAATGCAAACCTCTTAAGTACTTTGTATAGTCCTATTGGGCTTATTCACATATATAATAATAATAATAATAATATAATAATAATACAATAATAATAATAATAATAATAATAACAACAACAACAACAACAATAAATCCATAACAACAACAATAAACTTATAAAAATGAAGTTGATTGTCGTTAGAAGTTAATTTACATGTTAGCACTTATTGCATTTTTTGTAAAATTTAATAAAAAGTGAAAGTGAACTTCAATATCTTAAAAATTTTAATAGATTGGAGGATTGCACAAAAGTCTGGGAAATGGTTACTCCAACCCTTGTTCCAACTATCCAAATCAGAAGTGTACCAATGTGAAATGGAGAACGTTCGCATACTGGTTCCTTATCCGAAAAACTTTCATTCATTCCTAGATGTACTCTTGATGTTTTGTAGTGAAGAGATCACAGTGCATAAATATAACGCAATGGGGTAGAAGTTGTAAATAAGCAAGTTGAGACACCATTTCTAGCATATAAGCATACAAGATACAACTCCCTACTCCTGTCGGAAAAAAAAATATATTAGTACAATTAGTTGTTTTGCAGTCACACGCATACATCCTGAACACCCCTCACACAATGAACCTTTCTGGATTAAAAGTTGAATCGACCATCCAGATCACCATAATTTGAATTAATCTGCTGGAACAGGTCACTAGAGCGCTGTAAAAAAAATAAAACAACATGTCAGTATTTTGCCCAAACTGAATCTTACTTTTGGCTGTGGAACCCGTAAAATCAGGAACACATGAGCACTGATTTTATAGAAGTTATATCAATGCATGCTGCACATTTATTCCAACTAAAGTCTGGCAGGATAATTGGCAACTCTAATCTAACAATACAAAATACAAAATTCGGCTTTTATACAATTTTTCATTCTCATCCGATGCTCTTCACACATACATTTTCATTTAAATTGTATTTTTGGATTTACAGGACCTTAAAAATGTGTAGAGTGCTGACTATATCATATCGGATTTCAGGGTCGAAATACAATACTTCCTTTAGCTATGGTACGATTAAGGGAAGTAAAAAAACAATAAAACATAATTATTCACTTTACAAGACATGTGTATAAGGATCAGTTATAAGAAAATATATCTGGTGGAAACTGTATTGTAGGATCAAAGTGGTGCATAATATAGCATATAACCAGTTAATTACAGTGGATAGCAAATAAATAAATTGGTCCCTTATAGCACTGGCCCAACAGGAAAATTCCCGATACTCCCGAAGGGTCAGTTCGGCACCACTTTCATATGATATAAATAATGCCAATACAATGTCATTAGAATCACACCTGATCACAAAAGCTAACAAGATTATCTATTTTGTGCCATATGCTTAGGAAAGAAATGGTGCAAATACACACACACGCACCCACATACACACGCACACACACACACACCCACAAATATGTATACGTCAATCAACAACGAAGTGTACAGAATATAGAAGGCATCAATTAATGTGGGCCATTGGATTCATGCACCGAGCCACAGAATTATGTACATCATCTAACATCTTATTTTAAAATTTACTTACATCTACTTCATCATCATCTTCATCGTCGTCATCATCATCATCGTCATCGTCATCATCATCGTCAGGATCATCCTTATCTGAATTTGCCCGTGTAGTATCTCCTCCATCATCGTCATCATCATCATCATCATCCTCATCTTCTTCATCATCATCGTCATCGTCGTCATCATCATCATCTTCGTCATCATCATCATCGTCATCATCATCCTCTTCAATATCCTCTTCATCTGGTTCTTCTTCAATTGATTCCTCCTTCCTGACCAGTGGTTTTTCCTGTTTCAGAAAAAAAGTTCATACATTTAAATTAGACAAGAATTCTACTAAAATTAAAAGCTATTTTAGAAGAACATTATTCCAGTGTAGCTCATTTAACGTCTGTTTTTGCTTGTTCTATAACAGTCTTATATTGTATATAACTATATATAACTATAAAATCATAAAATTATAAAATAACCATAAACAAATAAAAGAAAATACAGTCAAACTTGGATAATTCAAAGCTGAAGAGACCAGCCAAAAAAAATAAAAAATAAAAATAATAATAATAATAAAATTACTCACTGAATTTTGAATTTGAAAAATTTATTGCTCTGTATAGGGATGTCAAGGGACCATGCCAAGTTTGAATTATTTACTATTTTGAATTTTAAAAATCTGAATTTTGCAAGTTCGACTGTACAAGAAAGAAGCCACGTTTATTTATCCAAATGTATTGATATCAAATAGATTGATCTTATTGTTTTCTCTTGATACTGAATGATATAAATGTTAATGGCAAGTTAATTTTCATATCTTGATGATAATGTGGACTTTTAACTGTGAGGTAATCTGTTCAATACTTTTGCAGAAAAAAAAATTGTTTAAATAAAGCTGTATAAATCGAACTTACCTCCTTTTTCTCCTTTTCTTTTTTGACCTTATTTACTTTTGGTTTAGGTTGTTCCTGGAAACAATATAATTAAATGTCATAAATCAAAGTAAATAATTCAAGTAATTAATTCAAGAACTATGCAAGATAATTTATATTTTAATTGTAATTCCTTAGACATAAGTACGGTATTACTGAAAATCTAAGTGCAAGAAAAAGATTACTACATTTTGTGAGAACTTGTGTCATACACCATAAACTATATACAGAATCCAGAATCCAGAATGCGGGATTACTGCACAAGCTTTTATTTTTACTTAAAAAAAAAAAGTGAACAAAAATAATTTTGTTTTACCGGTGGCTTTCCATTTTCTCCAGGAAGTCCACAATGGCCTCTCTGTCTACGGAATCTTACAATAATGCTTCTCGCTTCCATAACTAGGCTATGTGATGCCCTGTATGCTTTTATAGCTTCATCCACTGAGCTGTACCGAATAAATGCATACCTAAGGAAAAGAGAAAATGTAATCAAGAACACACATTTTAAGAATATTAGTCATCCTGTGCAGTGCATTCAGTAATGCATCAAATACCTTGTATGCTTCATTTTCTGTGCAAAACCAATGTCAATTCTCGAAGCTGTAGGGAACTTTTCCTTCACACATGCTACATTTACATTTGTAGGCAAGTTTCCAATGTATAACCTGAAATAAATTCCGATCAATCAATTATTCTGCAAATTATGTTTAGTTATAGAAAAACTGTAGAATACATCAGGGAGAGTCAAAAAGTAAAGGGACTTTTGCAATTTCTCTTTTCAGGGTTTAGTAACACTGCTAGTATCCAGCGCTGAAGTAGTGTAGTTGGCAACACTTCTATATGACGTGTCACTCTTATTCCTGCGTTAGTCGTTGGAGTGTAGCAAACCGTTACAGATGGATGTATGTATGAAATTTTATATTCTGTTGTGGAAATAATAAAATAATAAAAGTAAATAATATAGTGCAGTTTTTTAAAACTGAATCTTTGTTCCCGCTTCAGCATTCTGGTCACCAATGGCAATCTAGCAACATGAAATTTTGTGCCCTAAGGTAGTATCATTAACCCTTGCTGATAAAAACCCCTATATGAGCTACCTGTACTTACTCTCAAACACAGAAATCCATATATATGTGACCAGCTATTCTCATTCAATTAGTTACAAAGGAAATTCAACAGATGACAGGTGATGTTCTTAACCAACCTGGCCTCGTATTTCCCCTATACATGTGATCAGGAGCATTTTAGTCCAAACATCAGAGGATTTCACAGAGCTTTCATATCTACCAAGGTTCGTGCTTCCTTTGTTTCATGTTTACCCTTATTTTCGGTAAAACGGCAAGAAGAAAACATATTACAGGTTCTAAAATTGCAAATTAATTAATCAAAGTGACAGTGAAGTATTAGAATTATCATTGAGCAATGTTGAGGGAAATTTTTCCGTAATTACTGCTGGCAGCATTAATGAGAGTGAGTGTGTCATATGTGACACTGACAATAGTGCACCTAGTTCGATGGAAGAGAGTATTTTCAATGCAGGCCCATTTATACCATTCCAATAAACAATATCCAGCAGGGATTAGTTCAGGCTTTTCATTTTGATCAAGATACAGATCCAACTGAAAATCATAGCCTACAATAAGCCTATGTAAACTTCTAAATGCTCTTCCAATGTGCATAAACTTCTTTACGGACTAGATTAGTGGAGGAATTTGGAAAAATCTACGAGACTTGCTGTTTTTATGCATTAATGTATGATTTAAGTAACTTTCAATAGTTTTTGCATGAACTCATTTTTTTTAAATGTCTTCTGTCCAAAGTACATTAAACATCGCCGCCCAAGGAGGGTTAAATTAATTTTGATTTGAAAGTAGCAAGCCCACATACGGTGTTCTGTATGCACCAGCAGGAGAGCAATTGGGCTACCATGCAGACAAAAGTGGTACTCTATGCAGCCAGTCAAATACACACATATAATGAAAAATAAGCAGGTCTGGTATAATTCTTGTAGGTCAAGGCTATACTCAAGCAACAGAAGCTATGTAGGAGCATAAACAATTACCCTGATACTGGTATGGGAATTAAATTTTTACTCCATAGTAAAATTAGGTGTTTCAGATTAATGGGAAATGTTTAATTTATTTTGGTTAAAAAAGGAAACAAGGTAATTTTCTTGAATGTGGCATTATGATTCAAAAATATATTGGAAGTTTACACAGTGAAGCAGTATTATACAGGATATAATAGTGAGTTGGGTCTAGCACATATACTTAACTTCTGTATAAATACCTGAACTAGTTTTGTAGACCATCGTCATTCATAATCATCAGTAGACTTCGGATTTTAGGTAAAAACCTATTTTAATCCTTAAGTGATATATGGACGAAAACTTGTATATGCATTAAGTGGAGGGAGAGGAAATAGACATTAAATCCATGTCTGGGATATTAATACAAGTAAGAATCAGCTTGAATTTTTTTTTTTTTTTTATGTCATAACCGGGATTTGAACACGGATCTTCGGCTTAACGCGCCGATGCTCTACCATTGAGCTACCATGACAACATGCCAGTACGACATCAAATTCCTCAACTGATTCAGAAGACAAGGCAGACCACGGGAGGTTTCTCCGTTGAGAACACACATCCAATGGCGTCCTACATTTGTAGGTACTTTGAAGCCAAGTTATATTTATATACTATTAATTAAGTGGAGGGAAAGGAAATAGACATTAAATCCATGTCTGGGATATTAATACAAGTAAGAATCAGCTTGAAAAATTTTATGTCATGACATGTCAAAATTTTATGTCATGACATAAAATTTTTCAAGCTGATTCTTACTTGTATTAATATCCCAGACATGGATTTAATGTCTATTTCCTTTCCCTCCACTTAATTAATAGTATATAAATATAACTTGGCTTCTAAGTACCTACAAATGTAGGACGCCATTGGATGTGTGTTCTCAACGGAGAAACCTCCCGTGGTCTGCCTTGTCTTCTGAATCAGTTGAGGAATTTGATGTCGTACTGGCATGTTGTCATGGTAGCTCAATGGTAGAGCATCGGCGCGTTAAGCCGAAGATCCGTGTTCAAATCCCGGTTATGACATAAAATTTTTCAAGCTGATTCTTACTTGTATTGTATATGCATGTTTCATAAGTGACTATGCCTAAAACTGATACTTTTATAGGACCTAAAATAGCCTATTTTTACGTTAGAGCCTAATATTGCCTTTTTGCTAGTTTTTCCTCTAAAGTTCAAAATAAGTTTTTTTTTGTTATAAATTCTAGCATTTATTTTCAGTTCGTACTAAATTTTTAGATTGGAATGTGCAGTACATGATGCATTTATGACGTGGTTAAATAGTAACGAATGTTTCGTCTTCAATAGAAAAATTCCTTGGAATTCCCGAGAAAATGTAGTGTTTTTGTCCAGACTCCTACATCCAGAAAAAAAAGTAGGTCTCTGAATCACTGAGGGATACAAGGAGTTGAATACGCTAGCGTGAGTAGCTTCTGGGCGCAGGAATTAGGTTTTCACTGTTATTGTAGTAATTCAGGCCCTAGTAATAGGTCTACATAATTCTGTGTACCATAGGCATATATCTGTGATTTATCATGATTATTGATTAAAGGCGAGTTCAATAAATATAGTATTCTGCATTGCAATTGAGATATTTCAGAAAATTGGCAACTTAACGATTTTATAAAAGACTATTTTACGATTTTTAGAACCTATTTTCCAATTTTTAGAGCCTATTTTAGGCACCTAAAACAGCATTTTTAGCGACCTAAAAGTTCAAAGTCTAATCATCAGAATAACGCTAACTGCAGGCTGGATGTTTGTGTTGCCTTCTCGGGGAAGTTTGCTGCATTTGCGGATGAGAAATTCATCTGTTGGGATGTCGAAGTTCATAAGGTGTTCTTTATGTTTGAGGATGAATATACTCTCCCAAACTGAAAGTTCCTTGTGACCTTTGACACATTTAATTAATTTTGGAATGAAGGTCATGACATAATTTGGGATCCAAAATTAATTAAATGTGTCGAAAGTCACAAGGAACTTTCGGTTTGGGAGAGGATATTCATCCACAAACATAAAGGTCACCCAATGAACTTCGACATTGCTACAGATGAATTTTTCATAGGCAAATGCAGTAAACTTCCCCGAGAGGGCAATACAAACGTCCAGCCGGCAGTTGGTGTTAATCTGATGATCATGAATGATGATGGTCTTCCACACTAGTTCAGGTATTTATACATAAAGTGAAGAGTACATGTAAGACCCAACTTAATATTATATCCTGGCATTATGATATTTATAAAAAAAAAAAATCTGGCAAATACTATGATAAAAATATATACTAATACTTGAGATGGAGATTTAGCATACATAACTTCACTTAATTCAAGAACTAATCTGAACATGTTTTGAGGCTGCAACATGACTCATCCTCAGCTATACTATGGTAAAACTCTAATCACATAATTCTTTTATGCTCTTATGCTTTTACATAGGTAATAATGACAACACTGTGGCATGTAAAATAAAATTACTCGTATCTGGATAAAATTTCATGGAATAGACTCCAATTCAATAAAAACCAAGATAATAATATCTGAAAGTATAAACAACTCTATAGATCTTTCTAACTTTATTATATGAAGGGAAGAAATAAAGAAGTAAAAACAAAATCTCACAATTTTAGGAACCAAGGATTCATTGAAAAATTAAAAATATTTCATGCAAAACCTGTTATAGGCCTACTTCTACTAAAAATATAAAAATCACAGCTCACGTATACGGATCTATAGCTTCTGGTGTAAGATCCTCATCTTCCTTTTGGAATTTTTTCTCTACTGTTAACTTTCCAGACCCAAAATTAATTTTTTCCAAGTCCTTTATTGTTTTGTCTGTATCTGCTGCCTCATGGAGTTGAACAAAGCAATACCTGAAACAGAACACGTTGTTAATATTTTATGACAATAAAATTAATAATAATAATAATAATAATAATAATAATAATAATAATAGTAATAATAATAATAATATCAACAACAGCGGCAGAAAGAACAATATTTTTCAAGGAGTATGGAAGACAATACAAAGTTTTACTATAGCCATCTATATCTTTTTGCCCAGTTCTTTTTTTTTTCCTAGTTTTATCATTGTCATCTCTTCTTTAAAAAAAATTCAATATTGTCTTCCCACTGATACCTACCTGACCCACTGGGAACTCTATTAAGCAAACTATACATTAGCCTACAGCTTAAAGTACAAAGTTTGATTTATAAGGAAAAACAAACTGAATGATCTGAAGCACAGTACATTTTTTCACAAGTTTCTTCAGTGTTTTGTCAGTTGCGTATCTGTGCTCATCCGAGTCAAGAGCAGACAGGTATGGATAACGAGGATCACACATTGCTTGTCTGCTATTCATTGTGAATCATACAGATAAAAACAAAAAGTAAATATAGAATATGGAGCGAAGAAAGTTTTTTTTCCCATACTTTCAGATTGAAATTGAAAAACAAATAAATAAATAAAAAAATTAAAAAAAGTAACATTTACTAACATTTTCCTTCTGACTGGCATTAAACCCAGAATTTATAAAGAGGTGTCTGGGAATTCCTGGTTGACTAGGAAGAGTAGTTCATTATAAAGGGAAAGCATGTAGCCTGTAGATCCTAAAGTGATTCGGATTTTTTAAAAAATTTCATCCAAAAAGTTGAAGAATGCTGGATTTTTCTGCGGATGCAGGTATCTTGATATTGAGGAAACAGAATGAGAAAACTGTGTGATTAAGTGAAAGAAATGCAGATGATGCATCAGTTGGATGGTAGGCCTAAACCCTTCAGTGATGCAGCACCATGAAGTTTAGTTTTAATTCAGTACAGAGTTTCTAATATCAATGACCACAAAGAAACCAATTATGTTAAGGAGCATTAAAACATTACTGCCAGGCTTCAAAAAATTGGGAGTATTCTTAAGAAGAGACAAAAAAAAATTGATTTAAACTAATAAAATCAAGAAAAATTACCATATGTAGTAAGTGGATATGCTCTCCTTCTCATTTTTCTTGATTTTATTAGTTTTTACCCAAGTGGAAAGATTTAGGACCACCAACAGAATGTTAAAAAATTGATTTGCATGTGCAAAATGAATCCATTGCATAAATTCTTCTATCTGTGTCTAAGAAGAAAGTCTAAATTGGATCCAGTAATTAAACCTGCTTATTTCTTAGCAGTCTGTTATGAAATAAATAATTTCCTTGACTTTCATACAGGAGCCATTAGTCAATGTATTCATCTTGTGCAGTCACTAGAAAAGCTCTTGAAGAAATAGAATCTATTAAAATTCCCCCAACTGCACAGATGCCCTTCCTCTTATTCCCAGGCCTAAGGCCTATTTATTTCAATATATTTACAGGCAAACCATGAATCATTTCACAAATAATTGTGGGAGTGGTATCTAGCTAGACCCCTAGAGGATGGAAAAGATCACACCATTGTGGGTTGATGACTACAGCTGTTATTACAGGAGCCAGGACCTACAGCTTAACATGGACTCTGAACTACAGTACAGATGTTCATGTTTCAGAAACACATGATACTTTCTGTTAGGATTAATTTTTTTCTTGTCTGTATTATCCTATATGAAAAGTAACTTGAAACAAAAGTTTGGTTTCTGAGATTAATTACCTGAAGATCATCCACTGCACTGCTAATTCACAAAATTCTTTTTCTTCTGTATCGTATTGTATTTTCATGTATCACTGTGTTGTTCTTTCCTGCAAACCATTTCTACTTCCTCCTGTGTTGGCCTGGGTGGAACAATAAATAAGGTACTGGCTTTCTATTCCCAAATTTGTGGGTTTAATCTTGTCCCAGGTCAGTGGCATTTATGTGAGAGTATGGTAAATTACACACTCCGTCTGTAGATTTACAGGCATGTGAAAGAACTCCTGCAAGACAGCATTCCAGCACACCAGCAAATGTAGCTGTACACACCAGTCGTTCAATAACCATAACAGATAGACTTCCTCGCATAGAGTTTTTCTTTGTTCATAATATTTTCATCTGCAGTGTTTTCCCCTGACCTTTGAAATGTAATCACTCCCGTTTCATCTTGCATCTGCATTTATTAAACATACACTAAAACGGCAATAAATTAACTCTTGGCCTTGACCCAGATCAAAGGTATCTAACTCCTTACTATAATCAGGAGTGTGCCAATGAAGGAATCCCCGATTGTCGGAAGTTTGATTATAAGCCTGCAATTAATTATATTACTAATATTTGCTGGGGAAGTTTTCATTCTGTCTTATACAATGAGCACTTTTTTATAACACTTCCTACATCCCATATCTTACTCTCTTTCTAAACAAGAGCGTCAGTGAATGCTCGAACTCTCTTCATAAAAATTCTCAACACAAACACAGTATCTAAAATATTCAGGAATTTCTCAAACTGTTCAATTTTTTCCTTGCAATATAAGACTTCTGCTTTTTAGAAGTGTGTCCTAGTTAAAACAAGGTGTATATAACAATCACCATTCACGTATCATTCATCAAATCAATTCTGATACCCCTTTGAAAACTCACAAGGAGATGAACCTATCCAAACATATCTATCTCACCACAGTGTCACCAGGTAGTACAAGATGGAAGTGTGGCAGTTGGACGTAGCTGACGATGATAGGGAGATCCTATCAAAAACTGGTTACTAGTAAGTAATGAATATTAATGAAGTAGTGAGTGTTCTCTAAAATAGTATGTATCAATATCTATCTCAGTTCTCAACATCCATCACAAAAGATTAATGGGATACTGGCGTATGTATATTTTTTTTATGAATGACTTTCTTCACTTAGACAGTTTGATCTATGTTTGATCACAGCAAATTAACACATTCTACTGTTTGCCAGTTTTCTTAGTCTTTCCTTTCTTCCTTACGTCTTACTTAAAAGTATTTTCTCCAGCCCATTGTCCTTTGCATTTTCTGATCATATAAAGTTCCACAAAATATGTATTATTCAATTTCATCTTATTTTCTCCCCGTATTTGCCAACACATCTCTACTTCCCGCACTTACTTCTGATTATGATTAGGCTTAGCTCTTCAGTTGCATGTTACTATAAAATACCATTTTGATATTATGTTAAGCTAAAATTTAAACATTTGCTTTTAAGAGATTGATGGTAAACTTGGATATAAATCATCTAAGCAATCTTATGAACTTTCTTAAATGAACTACAGAGTGGAACATGTATAATCTACCAATGGTAGTCAGTAGACTGTCCGAACTCAGGGACATGAATAACCCATACTTAGGTAGCTAAAAGACCCATAATAAGTATGCCATGGAACATTCGGCAGTTCATGTCTGAACTGCCCAATTGAGATGATGGGAAGCCAATGGGAAGTTCCTAGGTTGACAAAGGAACATCAAGATACTAAAAAATATGAAGCGGGTTTGTGCAGCACTACAACAAAATACCAGCTGTCCAGCATCTACAACGTTGCACACATCATTCATCACAGAAAGAATTTTGAAGGATTTGCTGTTCCATCTGTATAAGATGTAGATGGCTCAGAAGTCAACCGACATTGCTAAACACAATGCCTGCACCCAAATTCTGGCAAGGATGGCCCAAGAACTTGCATTCCTCAATCAATTACTGATGTCAGATGAAACCAACTTTCACTTAATCAGTTGTGCATATAATCAGAACTCTCAATACTGGCTGATGTAAATCTCCACATCCTGCACAAAAACTGAAAGGAGATACAGAAAATTGTGCTGCAGTACACAGTGCAAGTGTGGAATTACTGAATCATATTTTTTGGGGATGATGTCGGTCGCAAACTGTGAATAAGGAGCACTACGTAGACATGTTAGAAAAGTTACTAATGCCACAGAAACTGGCCTAACAGCTGAACACAATTTAGTTTCAACAGGTTGATACAATGCCACATACTGCTCCACATCAAAATGATACTCCTGTGAAGAATGTTTCCCATTCCTAATCTCGCTTTGGTGATCTGAACTGACTATCTCACTTCCCAGATACGATGGCTGCAGACTACTTCCTCTAAGATTACCTCCAGAGCATAGTTTTTCAAGATGGCTGCAGACTACTTCCTCTAAGATTACCTCAAGAGCATAGTTTTTCAATCAGCTGCATACCATGAGGAGTTGAAAGTAGCAATCCATCATGAAATCTAATCATTCCTGATATTGCAACATTTTGTATTTCTGCAATGTCTCTAGGAATGTATTTAATGCAACTGGAGGACACTTATCAGGCCTTTCTTTCGAGAAGTGATGGTATGTACTGTATATTACTGCATAAGTGTATTCTTTCATCTCTTGGCCAAATAAAGTTCCCTTTTAGTTTTATTGCTTTTATCAATTGGTAGATTCAATATGAGCTACCGTGTATTCATTGCAAAAGGTAGCAAAAAGGCAAATGCAAATTCCATAAACAGGACCCATAGCACAGGGCTATTTCAACGCAGCGAAATCCTTTAGGGTTCAACATTGGAGGTACATCAGGTTTCATTTTTATATTATCTTCATTAACTCTGATTTTATTATTTATTAAAGGGGTCATCTTCTTCTACTGTAATTCATTTTGCAACTCAAACTAATTCCTTTCTTCTTTCAGATTGATACTGAAAACACACACCATATTATATCCCAAAATTCCTATTTCCCTCTACGAAACATACCAAAATGCTCCATATCTTGTAATTCTTTATCTTGTAATTAATATTTCATAAAAACAGCTTTAGTGTTGCACTATTGCATACCACTGATTCAGCACTATTTTAGTTACAATTTGATCTCGTTTTATGTACATTTCTCCGCTGTCTGAGAATTGGAAATGCTGAAAATTGTACACTTCATATTTTCTCTCTTTATTAATATTCCCATGTCAACCTCAATGCATTCTTGAACAACCTTCTTTGTAACGTAATTTTAAAAATATATCTACATGCCATAATCTTTGTTCATTAGAATTCTTCAATTGGCCCAATCCTATGGCCCTGGGGTTCAACACAGTCTATAACAGAAATGACCTCCAGGTGTTTAAAGTTGTCAATTTAACTGGAATTTCATATTTGAATTCTGGTTCCAAATGTTAACATCCTTCCACTATTTATATTTGCATTATATTTTACATTCTGTTAAAGCTCATAATGAACTTTCATGCTTGAGGAAGTGGCTGATACTGGAAGAGTTTTTAATGGTCCACAAGTACGTTTCTGCAGGATTGATACAACTGTCCACCTGGAAGTCTTTACAGAACTTGACAAAGAAGCTCAGTACGTGCCCCCTTACAACAATAAAGCAGTTCCATCCTCCTTTACACAGGTCTCTACAAAAAAAGAAGTGGTTTATACAGCATATCAATTACAAATTACTGCAGACCACATTTACTTTAAAAATGTACCTTAGAGATTTCCCTTAATAGTTATTGTTGTTCTTGTTCTTGTTCTTGTTATTATTATTATTATTATTATTATTATTATTATTATTTTTTTAAATGGCAAGCACATGGACGGAATCATAAGCGTTTGTTACTGGTTAAAATATACATTAATTCTGACCCTTCGGTATAAGTGAACTATCAATTAGGAAGTTCTATGTACTGAAGAACTATTTTCAAATTGTTCATAATAAACAAAATATCCCGTTTTTTACGAGGCCACATAGTTATAGAGAACTTATGATTCTTCTTTTAAATAAATTTAAAAATCACACACACGAGTTAATACAGGTATCGCAATTGATTTAGACGAATGAAAAATTGTAATGGAAGCATGAGAGCGAGTTACGTACTTACCGACAGCTGCAGTTAAGTTGAGTCAGAAGTCACCGATAAGCGATGGCGATGTTTGTTTTGGTACAGCGCTGTCAGCTATCTAAATGTTTACGTGCACCACGAGGAAGCGGTACAGTCACTATAATATAACACATAATTTTAATTGAAATAACTAAATAAGTACGGTATTGCTTGCATCTAATCTTCTTCCATTTCTTCAACACCAGACATGACATCGTCTTCCGTTGGTTCAACCTGATATTCCACATATTCATCATCATCATCATCATCATCACTGCTTTCCATACCATTGTCTTCTATTATAATCCTTTCAATTCTTTCCTCAACGATGCAGTCTTTCTCCCAATATTCCTGTTCAATTTCTTCAACGCGCCTACATACATTTTCTCATTCTGCTTGGCCGAGTTCTTGAAATCTTTGCCTACACAATGCTTCTACGTCATTTGTTTTAAATGTTGTATTCCTGCTTGCAACCCATTGTTTAACATCTCCCCAAATTGACTCAATGGGGTTCAAGTCGGGGTGGTAGGGTGGAAGCCTTAAAACCGAGTGGTTATTTTCTGCCAATATTTGGTCAATTAGGTAGGTTTTGTGTGCTGGCTTATTGGCTAGGATTAAATCATATATTTTATTATTGTCAGAAGGTTTGAGGAACTGCCTTCAAAATCAATCATATTTCGTAGTTTTGTCAGCAGTCTCCTTATTGTTGGTTCAGCCTTTTCTTCCGTATAGAAATTGTATATGGTGCGACGAATTACACACTTGTCGAAGTCATCAATGTCTGTTATCCTTTTTGGAACATTGTTTTTCCCCAGGTGTGCCGAACAACCTTCCTTCCTCTTCTTGTGTTTACCTGTCACGTAAAATTCGATAAACAGAAGTGTTACAAGTAGAAACTTTGGTGGCTGCAGCAACTCTTTCCCGGACATTTTAAAATTTGTTTAAAATACTCAGGTGTAAACAGGTCCTTTTCGTTTACTTCCTCCTTCATATAGTCATAAACATTAGCAAATTGTAATGACTGTGTAATGTTTTCCCTTTTAATTACGAAATTATTGGAGGCATAATGTGAATAATAACAAAACTATAATAATAGCATGTAAATATTAACGTTCATGTAAATAACGTATGCTGTAAATATTGACTTTATAAAACTGTATACACTAACACATAACGAACAGTGAAAGAAACAGAACTTCAAAAAGAATTTTTTTGTACAACGGACTGTACTGTACCCTGTGAATAGCAGAAAGGAATTAGCGTCACGTGCGTGCATGGGCAGAGGGGATTCACAGGTCTCAAGGACTCAGAAGGCTCGCTCACTAGATTCTCACTCAAGGTTATTCATCTAAAATCATTGCGGGACCTGTATGTTATGTGGGTGTAGTTCCATATACATATCACTATCTAAGCTACTTTGCCTGCACCATACATGCTTTCCCTATTTATATATTTTCTCTCTTCTGTGAGTAATGCAAATTATATCAGAGGAAAAGACAAAAGAGCCAAATGGGCAAAGTTTGTCTGCTTTTTAAAAACTAAAATAATGCAGAGTTATGAAATGGGAGTCCCTTTTCAAATTCCAAATTCCAAAGAAGGAATATATTTTGTTTTGAATAACAGAGCAATAACAAAGCTTGACCCTAGATCACAAAATCTCCAAATATAATAGTAAAAAATTAAACCATTTATGTTTATCTATTATGCAAGTAGAAATAAATTTACCTTGGGCCACTTGGTACTTGAAAATGTACTTTGTCTATTGCTTTATGGAATTCTTTTACCATGTCTTTCGAAACATCTGGATCAGGAAAACGAATTATTAGACTTTTATTACGCAGTCCTTTTGTGTGAATAGCCTCTTCTCTCAGTGCTCTTTCAGCATCTTCTTTGATCCATGGCCGAGACGGATAACTCTGAGACATAGGGCGACGTTTATTTTTTGACTTCTTGCCACCTCCAATTTGTGGCTGCTGCTGCTTTTGTTGCATCTGTTGCATCTGCTGTTGTTGAATCTGTTGCTGCATCTGCTGTTGCATCTGTTGTTGCATCTGTTGTAACTGTTGTTGCTGCAACTGCTGTTGCGGTAGTTGCTGTGGCTGTGGTTGCTGGACTGGGGGCTGTGGGGGTGGTACCTATTGAGCAAGTGAATAACATAACATTACATCCAGTACATTCCATCTAGAAACACAGGTTAGACTATTAGCCTATTACAATATACAGAAAATAGAGCTGATGCTAAAACAATTATATCATGTAACTCACAAAGCAGAGGATGAACTGCAGTCCATGAATCAATGGGGGATATGCAAAAAAAAAAGTAAGCATAAAGAGTGAGCGTCTTCTTGCTGAGAAGTGCAGTCACTAACAAGTCGTGTGCAAAAAACATCGCGACGACAGAATGGGTCGGACTCACAGCAGATAGTTTGTACTCTGGCAACCCATACAAAACATGCACCTGCATAAACAAAGTTATGAAAACAAACAAGGGTCTTCTCACAGTAGGAGATTGAAATGACAGCCACATCAGCATTAAGGAAGCGGAAGAAAATTAATTTGATCTGGTCTCCTTGAAGTTTAACAAAGAAGGGACTTCATAGAAACGTCATTTACATCATATCACATACCGCAATGGAAGAAGAAGGACTGGAATTCCATTCAGTTTTCAATGAAATTTTGAAACAAAACAAAATTCTTTTTGCAAAATCCCAGTTACCAGTTCGGCTAAAAAAAAGCAGAAGCTATGAAAACTGTTGTCACACGCATAAACTCAAAATTTAATTTCAAATTAACTGAAACACAAGTACAAAAAAAATCCAAAACATGAAAACCAGAAAATAGATATGAAGAAAACCAGGAACAAACCCGCCAAATTTCAACAGTACAATATAAACGAGATAATTATTTTCGTAATGTGCAAGAATTAGTTTTTGAAGTTTACAAAAATAATCACTAGAATACAAGTATTCACAAGAAACTTTAAGTGAAGTAATATAATAAATGAAAATATTTATTTCCATAATATTTTAGGATTAAATTAGTTTTATGAAAATTCACTAAAATATAATTACAACATTAAATATACCAGTAATTAGTATTTTTAAAATGTGATATGAAACATTCATATAACTCCCTCTACCCTTAATATAGCCTATTCTAGTGTAGAGTACACGGCATTCACTTGTATCAGCCTCATTTCCATGTCGCATTATTCGCGAGGCAAGACCAAAAAATCCAAGTCTATGTATAAAATGAATGGCTTATTACTAGCCTTTAGAGAATTTATTCGAAGAAGTTTTTCAAATAAAAGTTTTAGCACTTTGTATAATATATTATAGCAGGCCTACATAATAAGCCTATAAAATTGTTAAACCTATTTCAAGAAAATTAAGAAAAATGAAACTTTCTTCAAATAAAGTGCTTGTAAAAACGAAAAGAAAGTCGTTGCCGTACCTCGTGTCGCATCCCTGAAGGATACACAATCCAAATAAAATCTTAATAAATGCACTCGCATACTTTTGTATAACCTAGGCATGGCAATACACCTTTCTTCAAACTCTAATATAGAACAAGAGGCCGTGTTGCAGAGAATAGGTATTCAGTTGTATTAGCCTGATGCAAAGCTTTATCGTTCACCAGACAAGACTGTGTTTCTATGAACGGTGCCTGCCTTGTAACTACCCGTCAGAGAATTTTTGCGAAAAAATATTTCAAACAAAAGCTTAGCTCTTAGCATAAGCACCTCAATTAGAAAATTTAAACAAAATTGTTAGACCCCTAGTACCTAGTACTAACAGAGGGATTAAAACTAAAAATTTGTAGTTTCCATTCTTTCTGGAATGTCCATATATTCCGCGCGAATCACCCTAGTAGCATGCTGTGAGTGAAGTGAGTGTCCGTTTGGTAGCTCACAAATTTCCTACTAAATACTCCCGCCGCTCGGTCTTTATGCATGCGGAATTGAAGCGGACACTAAGCGACAGAGTACAAAGAGCGTCTTGTCACGTGGGTGATGGGTGGGGGAGTCCACAGGCTTTTTATGCATACGACTGCAAGTAGAAACTTGAAATCTGCCAGTAAGAACTTCATACTCTTTTTTGTGCATATCCCCCAATAGCAGTATATGGACAGGAGGGTACAAGATATATATGTAACAAATTAACATTGTAGAATAATGCATCACCATGCACTTGGTGCACACTGTGGCTATTAATAACATCTTGAGAGATATAAACAATGAACTAATATTAGCTATGTTTCACTTTCAGCATTAAAACTCTGAAACTTTATGCAGTAAAAAAATCTTCAAATATACAAGCAAAGATCCACTTAAAACTGCTAAAATATATCCCAGTAATAAAAGGATATGCAGAAAAAAATAATGCTTAGAAGGGACCTGTAAGTGTGTCATGTCGAAAACTACCCTCAAATTTAGCACATCAATAGCAGACACTTCCTCTAAATAAATGGTGCAAAATATGTTGCACAAACTTTCTCGCACATACATGAAAAAAGTAAGTTATAGAGACAATTAAATTTTATTTATTACATTTCATAAAACTAACAAGTATCTAGAATGGAAATCACCAGAGTCGATTTTTATGTTACATGCTTCTACTGTGGGGGGGGGGGGGGATAAATAAATAAATAAATAATAATAATTCAATTCAATTCAATTATTTATTTAAAGAAGCTACAAACAATTTTTACAAATTTTAGACAGTAGGCTTCTAATGATGTATGATGAATTGATGAATTGATGAATTGATGAATTGTTGCTTATGATTATGTGTATGATAATGATACTGATATTATTAGTGATATACAACCGGAATTACATATTAATGCATAATTAAAGATCTGACTGTCATTCTGCAGTTTTAACCTAATTGAGTGTGTGGTCATAGCATTTCTGGTTAGCTTGCATAAGTCTGCTATGTCAATGGCATGAACACTGTATAGTCAGCACATTCAAGAGTTGTTATTTCATTGCAGACACAGAAAGTTTGTTTGTACTTGAAAAGCAGGTCATATTTTGTAATTATATGATTTTGCCATTTCTTATTAGCAACATATGACTGTGTTATGAACCCTTGTCAGTCTTGTGTGAATATAATAATAATAATAATAGTAATAATAATAACAATAATACCAATTAATAATAAAAATAATAATAATAATCACTGCTTGTGGAATATATCAGAATTTTTAAATAAGGCATTGCAAGCAATAGCCATTCTGTTGACAGGGATTGCATACGGTTGTTGAACCGCAAAAATTGTACGATTTCTTGTTCCTCGTGTAAGGGGTACAGATAGCCCTATGCTATCTAAAATTGATTTGCAATGTATTTCCCCACGAAAGACTTTAGCTATGAAATTAGCATCTGCAGAAACACGCCTATTATATAATGTTTCCAAATTTAATAACTTAAGTATATCATCATAGTCCAAATTTCTGTTAAACTTATTACGTATAAGGGAAACAAATTTTCTTTGTATTCGTTCCAGCTTATTACTGTCAGATATTGTAATGCTGTTATAAGCAACACTACAATATTCTAAGCCACTGCGAATTAAAAATTTGTAAAGAGTAAGTAATGACTCTATGCTTTTTAAATTTTGAGAAATTAAACGAACTAATCCAAGAGTTTTTAAAGCCTGTGTGAAAATATGGTCAATATGGACATGAAAATATAATTTTGAGTCAAGATAAACTCCAAGGTATTTTATATTTTCTGAACGTGCTATTATGTTTTGGCCAAGACGATAATTGTATATTATTTGGTTAGTTTTTCTACTAAATATCATACTCTGGGTCTTACTGGTGTTAATTATCATTAAATTTGATTTACACCACTGGTGTATGTAATCGATATTCCTTTGCAGTAATTTGCAGTCCGAAGCCGTAGATATTTTATTCCATATACATAGGTCGTCTGCGTATGCTATTTTCTTACATGTTAGCATATTAGATATGTCGTTAATAAAAACTAAGAACAAGAAGGGACCCAACACTGACCCCTGGGGTACACCATCTGGTATGTAAAAAGGCTCTGAAAAATAGTTAGATATTCTGACTCGAGCAGATCTGTTTCTTAAATAACTTGAAAACCAATTGACATACTTGTTATGTAGACCTAAATTACTCAATTTTTTAACAAGAAGTTCGTGATTTACTACATCAAATGCTCTGCTCAAGTCAAAAAATATGGCATCTGATTGCGATTGTGAGCAATTTTCTTTAAGTATGTCATTGAGAAAAGTGATAATATTGGTTGCTGTGGACATGTCCTTGGTAAAACCATGCTGGAAATCATTTAATTTATTTTTACTGAAAAATGAAATATGTTTATGAATGATGGTTTCAAAAATTTTTGAAAATGTATTTAATATGGCTATGGGCCTAAAATTTGCCAATTCTTTGCTTTTGCCTTTCTTGTGTACCGGTCTGATAGCAGAAATTTTCCAAATTGAAGGAAAAGTTTCTGTTTCCAGCGAAAGGTTATACACATATGTAAGTACAGGTGTCAGTATTGGGGCACACCCCTTAACAATAAAGCTTGGTATCTGGTCGAGTCCCGAACTCTTAGATGGTTTCAAGTGTCGAATAGCTACCAAGACATCGGAATCTACGATAGTTGGAACATGTAGGCATTCAGATGTGACAGTTTGAGCATAGGGCCCAGGTACTTCATTAGTGGGCGTATTTATAATCTGAAAATGCTCTGCGAAAATATTCACTAGCTTTGATGGTTCTGAAACAATGGTATTGTTAATTTTAACATGCAATACGGGATCGTTTTTATTTCGTAACTTCGAAACATAACTCCAAAATTTAGCAGGGTTTGACTTTAAATCTTGATCGACTGATTTGTACCATTTTTGCCTATCAGTTTTAATAGTTACTTTTACCAATCTTCGGTAATCTGAGAAACATTGATAATACAAATCAGTCGAGTGTTTTTTAAAAAGTCGATGATAATGTTTCTTTTTCCTTATATATAATTTAAGCTCTCTTGAAAACCAAGCCGGATATTTTGGTTTAACAGCAAATGTTTTAGGGATTGACTTATTAATTGCATCACTAACTAAATATGCAAGATTTTCAACAGCAGTGTCAGGTGATTTTTGATTATACACTGCGGACCAGTCAGATGAAGCCAATGTGTTGTATAGTTTATAATAGTCACCTTTGTGATAGCATAAACTTTCTGTTGGGAACTGAGTACCTTCACTCACTTGGCTAATTAAATTCATAACAATAGGGGGATGATAGTTATCAATATTCACCAGTGCATAATCCGGTATTGATACAGTGATCTCATCCAGACTTGTAAAAACTAAGTCTAATAAATTTTTACTAGGGACAGTGTCATTGATTTGAGACAAATTTAGGAAAGAGCATGTTTGGTGTACAATTTCACCTTTAATTTTATGATAGTGATATAAGTTAGGTGCAACACCTGCCAGCCAATTGAAACCAGGGATATTAAAATCACCGAGTAAAATGACCTGAAAGTTGTTACAATCTAAATTATTTTCGAGAAAATTAAAATACTGCTGAAATGCAGCAATACTCGTATTGGGCGCAAAATAATGGCATCCAATTAAAATAGGCTGAGCATTTTTGAGAGTTAACTCAATCCACACACATTCATCTGTCTGTTCTAATTCAGGTCTACGTTTATGCCTGACACTGTTGCTGATGGCAATTAAAGACCCTCCTCCCCGAGTTTGGCTAACTAGTGTATATTTTCTGTCAGATCTGTACACCTGATATATTTCAGGAAAATAATTGTGATCATAATGGTCATCATTTAACCATGTTTCAGTAAGACAAATGATGATGGGTTCATTTGTGTTAATATTGTCGAAAAGGTCCGTGGATTTAGTTCTTAAACCACGAACATTTTGGTAATAAATTTCAGTGCCTAAATTGCTGTTACTAAACATAGACTGATCCATATGATCACAACTATTTGCCATTTAGGGTTAAGGAGAGCCCCCTCCAAGGCTGCTTTTAGAAGATGTTCTGGCTAGCAGTGTATCCATAATCTTCCTAGGGGAAGATCTACTGGATTTTTCAGGAGTTTTTTCAGGAGGTTTACCCTGCGACTTCGTTGTAGGGTTACATACAACTGGGTCAGGACTGATGGGCGCGATTTGTTCCTTTTGTAGGCGGCCACGGAATGGAAAAAACAGCACCCCTGTAGGCCAGATATCTACATTATTAATAAGAGGGAAATCTTCCTCACAAACAGAAATATGAAAACTGGCATAAGAATTAAATTTAGTTTTCAGCTTTGTTACTGCAAATGTTTTGAGATTTACCTGGGTACGTAAGGATTCTGCAATATCTTCCGCGTTTACAGTGTTACCATAGCGTGACACGAATAAGGCTTTACCTCTAGTTGGTTTGGCAACTACTGGTAGTGAGGAAGAATTCCTAACTCCTATTAGCGGGGCCTTCTTAACCCTAGGTTTTTTAGATACAACTGTGAAGCCGTCATTGGAGTCACCTCTATCGGATTCCGGGACACTGAGTGCAGTGGGCACTGCGAGATTAGAATTAATGGCACTAGACACACTGGCACTGGAACTGGCACTTGTAGTGGCCCGATTGGGCACTGGCAGTTTGACACTGCGGCTTGAGGAAGCTGAAACACCACCTGAACCATGTTGGCAGAGGTAGTTTCTCTATTGATGGCAGCCACCACTTCAGAGTATTTAGCCGGTTGGATGATATTTGCAACTTTCTTGCTAGGCTGCTGGGGAATATTGGTAATAACAACAACAATAATAATAATAATAATAATAACAATAACAAAACCCTGGAGTTTGGAGGGTTTCCTCAATCTCAAAGCAGAAATGCAGGATACATTGAGATAGAGCCGAACAATTGAAGCAAATGCTGCAGGAATGAGTCATTACAAGAGCCACCTGGTAAATTTGGACTTGAAAGCACCAGCAACGGGAAACACATATTTTGACAAGAAGCTACAAAGTTTAGCCTGAGATCAGAGCTGATTACAAGACAGGAATTTACAACCTATCTAACAGAACAAGTTCTTACCACCCGCAGCCTTATTTACTATGCAGCAACCCTCTATTTAGTAGTTTTCTCCAGCCCCTTCCAGATTAGTCTTTTCTGAAGTATCTTGCCTAAATCTATAAAAATACTTTATTTACTATGCCCAACTCTAAGACATGTTAATGTGGCACAATAAATACAAACAGTATAAGTATGTAGATTCTCTGTAACGAAGTATATATATATTTTAACTGATATCACAAGAATCCACTCAACATAAAATTAAAAATTATTTTAAAAATGTTGAAAGGTTGTTCAGATAATTAACATTTCAGATAACCGACGTTCAGATTATTGACAATTTACTGTGCAGCCTTTTGCTCACCTAGTTGAATGTTTTGTTACCGTACTAAGGAAAATCAACAAGTAAAATAAGTTACTCTAAACTAATAAAAATGTCGCAATAATGCTTAAAAAAATGAAATATTAATACATACAGATAATCAATTCATCTACAACAAAATATTTCTGGAACACATTCTCTAACAAAAGCTTGCTAATTCCTTTGAAAACATTACAAATTAAAGAGAGAACATTATTGCTGTTTCAACTAGATGTTATGCAGTCAGGTTTTTAACAAATAAAATCAGGTAAACTGATGTAACAAAGTGCCAGATGGAATTAATAGGTCATATTTAAGAAACTATTGAGTATTAGACCAGAGTTTCTTGAGAAAGTTTGATAACCAAATGTGAAAGAGTAAGTGGAATAATTTCTATTGTTAGCATGTCTAATTATTTGTAAAGGCCCAGTGTATTGCAACTTCCAAAGCCCAATGGAAACACTGCAAACAATATTGTTGTCATTCATGAGAAATGAATTACATTTGATGAATTCAGTGTAATATTTTAAGAAATTAGGTCCCTAATTGGGTGTTACTCCAGTACCGGTCAACTGATTTGGTCCTAGGCTTCATTCTATGTATATTATAAGTGTGTATACAAAGTTTCATGAAAATCTGATAAAACGTATTCGAGTTATCGCACATACAGAAAGACAGACAGATGGACATTTTCCCGTCCACCATACAATCTCAGAAAGAACCACTCTGGCACTGAATAAATAGAATCACTCACCACAATTGGATTAGGATCTGGTCCATCTGGAACAACTGTAGTCTGTGGTATTGGGAAAGCAATTGGTGGCGGCGGCTGTGACCATTTACCAGTATAGAATCCAGTCTGTAAACATACTCCATTTCATCATAAATATCATATATTTCAATTATTTGTAACTCTTCTTAGTTCTACATTTCTAACTTCAACACAAATTAAATTCACAATGATAGCTTAAACTTGGATTGAAAAAGAATGTTAAGCTACACTAGGCATTTTTTTAAAGACATAAAGCCTATTTAATGTGTATCACTGGTGGTATGTGAATCCCAACTAATTGATACTTAAAGTTAAATTCAAAGATAAATTTTCTATTGAAACATGCAGCCAGAATCCTTAAATATTTCTCATCAAGCCAAACTGACAGCGCTATCTTGTGATGGAAATCTGAGGCCAAGTCATCAAGAGAAAGGAATTAATAGACTTTTATCTGAAAAGAGGAAGTGAAAATTCTCTCATCTTAGAAAAAGAGCAGTAAAATGTTACAGTTTTGTGAATTGGATCATGTGACATAGACAATTGCAATTGCACACATTTCCTCCTATATTTTCCATCTATTTGTATTGTATGCAATGGAATATAAAAAAAGATGAAATCAACCAATGAGGCAATGAGCATCATTCTTTCCCCGTATGATGTACAAACATAGCAGCTTCTTCCATACAGCTGATTCTTTATGCTGCCAACAAGAAAATAAAATGAAATATTATTAAAGTCCAGAAGATTAACAAACGCTAATGTAGAATTTGAATTTACAACAGTACTAACTATAACCAATATTACAACCAGCATAAATGTTGAGGTCCTCTAGAAATTATGAAACAGTGTATGCATACCGATTGCCATGCTGATTATAAAAGCTATCGAATTTTGTTTCATGTATATTTGGCCGAAATATACTCTCATGTGCAGAGCCAGAAATAACTGTATAGAAATACTACTTGATACAATTATTTGAACCAAAAAATTGGATCATGTGACATTGGCTTAATTTATTTAGAAACAAGTACAGTTGGTTGAACTAGATGCCAAGCTGGCTTTAAATTTACGAGTACCTCGTATACCATATCATATATGAACTGGTATATACTTTTTGAAAAGTAGGCGAGCACAGTAGGAAGGTGCATAAAAGTAACTGATTTTAGACTATACTAGGTATTATATAAAACTAAAGATATTACCAACGTAAGATATAAGATCTCCTGCTGAATGCAGGCACCACAGCTCACTATTATACCCTTTATCATATACACATAAAAATATACAAAATCACAGCGTTACGAAAATGACCCTTTCACCATATCAAAAGTACAGCATAAATAAATATTTCAGGATGCAGCCACATACCGGTATGCGTCATACAATGAAATATTATTATAGATATTGGGACCAAAGCAGGGAAAGAAGTAAGAGGTAGTATTATGATATTGTCCAGTGAAGTGTTTTAGACTTGAATGGTATGCCACCCGCAAGATGACTTAATTAATGCAGCAAAAAGACCCTTGCTCTTTTTCAGAGTTAACATAATATTTCACAATTATAAAAAAACAATTAATAAATTTCATATTTTCCTTTTGAGGGTGGTATTATAGTAGTAAAATTTGAAAGGATTGTATGTCCACCTTATACACTCAAAAACTTATGTAACCTAACACCAACTAATATTTTTTGGGATTGCTTCGAAAAAGTTTTTAAAAATTACAGTATTTATTTGCACACTTTTTATTAACTTATTTAAGCTAGATTTGTAAATATGTACAGTCGGTCAAATAAAAAACGTCGGAACTCGTATGCAGTTAAAATTAAAGTTTTAGCGCATTAGTTCACAAGTTTCCTATAAAAAACATAAAATACAGGTCATTCTCGGAACATATGAGGCCATGCCACAGGAGGGAAAAAAATGAACGAGGGAAAAAATGAACTACGAGAAAAGCGCAACACACGATATTCAACTTAATGTATTGTCATAATTCATTTTGCTTTGTGTCATCGCGTCACATCCAAATGCTAGCTTCAGAGAAAGTGTAGTTAGGGCTGTAATGTATGAATGTTTATTTTTACTACAGTTAGGCCGTAGTCTGGTGGTAGTTTTACAATTATATTGTAATTGACCTGCATTTTTCGGCTTCTGAAGCAGCGAGAAGGTTCCATATTTCTTAAAGAGCAGCTGACCGGAAGATTACATAATACTGGCCGGCCGCGTATTTCGATGCTAGATTGCTTGCAGAAGTTGAACGTAAGTTATTGATTTTGCACTACAAGTACCGCTATTATAAATGAAGTCTTTAAAAAATGCTCCTTGAATAAACATATTCCTCGCGAATTTATTCATTATAATACAATTATAAGAACTTCCATGCAAGAATATGGCGGACGTGAGGCATATAGCCACAGCCTTCTATACATGTTTGTTTTGGAACAAAACTGACTAAATAATCAAGAAAATACATGGATAGACAAGAGGCGTGTGTGAACCTAACCTTAAGTCTTCCTGTACATGCGCATATGCTCGTTCGTGATACTTAATCAAATACTGCCCGACGTTTTTTATTTGACCGACTGTACATTGGCTAAAATTAAAACATATCCAGATTACAATCAAATGAAATTACGATAGTTTTCACATTTTACATATTACAATTAAAATTTATTAATAAGTAACACTTGTACAAAGTGTACGACATTAATTTAAAACTACTAAAAATTAAAATCAGTCTATTGATATTTATCACATATAGTGAAACATTTATATTAAAACTCCATGCAAAATGGAACAGTCATAGTTTAGTAAAACTTTATATAAATCTAGATTTTCTTATGGCCTGTACTTATATCAGTTTTTGTTTATGGATAAAAACTAGATTAAAACTTCCTATTTTATCAAATAGGCGTCTTATGTTTCCTTACGTAGATATTATTCAACCATAGGTTTCGTATTTTCTGAAACGCTGATTCTATTCAGCTATAAATAAAACTAATGTTGATTTGGCAAATGCTGGCTAATAAAATGTGCGTCGATCCAGATAAAATATGTTGTTTATAAGTGCTCTTTTTCGGCTCCAATCCCAATATGCTGATGTGGTTATATGTTACATGGAGAGAAATGATGATGCATTTCGGCATACATATATGCCATCCTCAGATCCTAAGCAAAAATAAATATAAAACAATAAGAGGAATGAATAATTAAATGTTGTAAATATGAAATTTAGGCACAATAGAAAATACACTAGAAATTATGCATAGACAGGATAAAGGACCTAAACTAAATACATTAGAGTCCCTGGAAATATATAGAAATAAACATAAAATTATAAATGATGATACTATTGATTACAACCCTTTATTCGAGCTGATTTCAGAACACACTCAACCGGTATAAATTAATAACATCCTAAAATCAAAGGTTCAGTTCTTAATAAACTCTGTAGAGATGCAGTCTCCTTCTGCAAACTCAAGGTTAGTAACAATTCTTGCGTGGCTAAATATCATATTTACAACATTTAATTATTCATTCCTCTTATTGTTTTATATTTATTTTTGCTTAGGATCTGAGGATGGCATATATGTATGCCGAAATGCATCATCATTTCTCTCCATGTAACATATAACCACATCAGCATATTGGGATTGCAGCCGAAAAAGAGCACTTATAAACAACATATTTTATCTGGATCGACGCACATTTTATTAGCCAGCATTTGCCAAATCAACATTAGTTTTATTTATAGCTGAATAGAATCAGCGTTTCAGAAAATACGAAACCTATGGTTGAATAATATCTACGTAAGGAAACATAAGATGCCTATTTGATAAAATAGGAAGTTTTAATCTAGGTTTTATCCATAAACAAAAACTGATATAAGTACAGGCCATAAGAAAATCTAGTTTTATATAAAGTTTTACTAAACTATGACTGTTCCATTTTGCATGGAGTTTTAATATAAATGTTTCACTATATGTGATAAATATCAATAGACTGATTTTAATTTTTAGTAGTTTTAAATTAATGTCGTACACTTTGTACAAGTGTTACTTATTAATAAATTTTAATTGTAATATGTAAAATGTGAAAACTATCGTAATTTCATTTGATTGTAATCTGGATATGTTTTAATTTTAGCCAATGTACATATTTACAAATCTAGCTTAAATAAGTTATTAAAAAGTGTGCAAATAAATACTGTAATTTTTAAAAACTTTTTCGAAGCAATCAAAAAAAATATTAGTTGGTGTTAGGTTACATAAGTTTTTGAGGGTATAAGGTGGACATACAATCCTTTCAAATTTTACTACTATAAAAAAACAACCCTTGCACAAAAGCAGCTATTTCTCATGTATTAAAGCACTCTAAACATGCATAACAATTACGGCTAGGAATAGATCCCAAATAGGTACATGGGTGTACCACAAGGTTCCATCTCATGCCCACTTTTGTTTGTACTCTACATCCATAATATTGTAAATGCTTTATCTAATACAGATGATGTAACATTGTAAGCAGATGATACAACACACACAGCTAAACATAAAGACTTAAAAGCACTAGAGCAGATTATACATGAGAATACAAATTTAATAGTCAAATACTCTGCAAGTTTAAATTAAAATATCAATACCTGAAAATGCAAACTCATAACATTCGGAAATAATGCGAACTATCGCTTAGAACTATACATAAATAACATTTCTGTAAATAACAGCAAAGAGGTAAAACTGCTAGGACTAACAACAGACGAAAAATTTACATGTACTCAACACACTGACAATCTAAGCACAAAATATCCAAAGATCTGTACCGTATATATTACGATATCTTAGCAAACTTGTCCCTAAAGCGATTGCAAAGATAATTTATTTTTCATTAATAGAATCACACATAACATACGGAATTGAACTATGGTGATCACATCCTTAGCAAACTTTTCAAGAATATTCATTCTACAAAAGAGAGCCATCAGATACATAGCAAAACTAAAATATAGAGATGCGTGCAAAAGACCTTCAAAGAATTACATATCAAATTGAAAATAATTTACGGTCCTATCCTTTCCACTATGATTTTATTAAAAAATAATATGTTGTAACCTATGGCTTTATTGGGATATAACTCCAATACAAAATTTGGTATCTTTAGACAACATAAATGCACAAATAACAATAATAATATACAATAAACAATTATTTGGGAACAGAGTCTTGGTTCATCTTGTTTCTGGCTGTCCAGTATAGAGCTGGTAGGTTGCCTTGTTTTTGCTGAGTTGTGCTGAGTCCTGTGCACTGAAGCAGGTGTTTCGAGTCCATCACCGATCCGGCAGCCTTACAGATGGTGCACTCTTCTGTCGGGTATATTTTAATTCTAGCCAGATTTGTAGCTAGACAGTCATGTCCTGTTTCCAGTCTGAAATTTGCTACCGCTTCCTTCCTCGGTCTGCTCTTGTTTTTGTCCCAAAGGTCATTTATTCTTTCCCACTTCTTCATTTTAGTAAGTTGAGTAGTTTCTTTCTTCCATATTTCGAGGGTTTTGTTTGAGATTATTTTCTTTATCGAGTTTACTGTCAGAGGTTTGGATTTCATGCAGGTTCTAATACCTTTTTTGGCCAATCTATCTGCCAGTTCGTTGCCTTCTACTCCTACATGTGCAGGGATCCATTGGAAAGTAATGCTTTTCTTTAAAGTTCTTAGTTTTGTTAATAGTTGTTTAATGTCCAGAATTCTAGATGAATGGGGTTTGGTATTTGAGGATGCCGCTTGTACAGCAGCTAGTGAATCTGAGAGTATAACTGCTTTTTCAAAAGATTTGACTCTATAAATCAGGTTTTGTAGGGCTAGATAGATGGCTTCTATTTCTCCATCAAAGTTGTTCTGATATCTGCCTACTGAAGCATATTGTGAGAATAATCTGCAGAAAACTCCAGCGCCTGCTCCTCTGTCATCTATTTGTGAGCTGTCTGTGAAAACTCTTAACCACTGATCTTCGGGGTATTCCTCATTTAGCATGCTAAGTGCTGAGCTTCTCAACATTGCTGGGATACCATCTCTCTTTTTGAGGTTATCTGGAAGAGACAGGTTGGTAGGAACTGAAGTGTAGTCTAATGGGCTTATTGGGTCAGGGGTGGTTTCAATTTCAGATGGTATACATAGTGCTTTCAAAATATTTCTGCTAGTGGTTATAGGTGTTTCTTGGGTTTTTAGTCGTTCGTTATTGCTTATTCTGGGTATCCAGTTTGCTCTTTGTGACACTTCCATTTTAACTAGGTTTACTGCAGCTTGTTTTTGTATTTCTCTTTGTATTGGTAAATTATTTGTGTATAACTGTAATGCTGTGATTGGTGTTGTTTTAACTGCTCCAGATATTAGTCTTAAGGCATTTGTTTGTGTTCTTTCCAGTTGTTCTAGGCATGTTTTATTTCCTGTGACTACTACCTCACTTCCATATTTAATTATAGGTTTCACATATGTGTTATATGTGATGTTGAGTGTGTCTTGTTTACATCCCCATTTGGCGCCTGCTAGTCTCTTCATCAAGTTAATCCGTTTATTTGCTTTTTCAGATGTTTTCCTAACGTGGTCTTTCCAATTTAATTTACTATCAAGTGTGACACCAAGATATTTAGTGCTGTTGCTCTTTTCTAGAGGGTCGTCTTCTAGTGTGAGTTTGAACTCAGTATTTTCATGTTTAAGTGTGAAAAACTGATACCCGGTATACAGTTTTTGTCTTGCTGACGATCATATTGTTCTCAGTCGTCCATGAGATAAGTTCCTCTAATGCTGCATTCATGGTTTGCTCTAGCCTTTCTTTCTGTTTCTTGCTTCTGTTACTGGCTGAAGTCCAGATAACGACATCAGCGAACATGCTCACCTTAATACCTTCGACTTTTTTTAACTTGTCTGATAGGTCGTTGATATAAATGTTGAAAAGTGTGGTGCTAGATGTTGCTCCTTGTGGTAAACCTATTTTAGATTGTTTATAACATGATTCTGTGTCTTCCCATCTTGTTTTTATCCATCTCTGATTTAGAAATCTTTCAAACCAATTCAGCATGTTCTTTCTTACTCTATAGTTTTTTAACTTACTGATAAGTTTTGGTCTCCAGACGGTATCATAGGCTCCTTTGAAGTCTACGAAGACTGCTAATGTACTCTTCTGGTTGTTAAATTCTTGTTTCACATCTTGGACAAATTTTGTTACTGCGTTTGAGGTTGACATGTTTGTTCTGAATCCTGCTTGTTCTTCCACAAGGTATTTTTGATTTTCTAAATACCAATTTAGGCGTGCTGATATCATTTTTTCACATATTTTGGCGAGTATTGAAGTTAGGGCTATAGGTCGGTATGACTCATTTTCATCTTTTCCAGATTTTAGGATTGGAATGATAGTGCCTTTAGTCCAGTCTGTTGGTAGGGGCAAATCTTTGAGCCAAAATGCATTATAAATCTTAAGGAGTGTTCTTCGTGCAATGGAGCCAATATTTTTCACAAATTCCGGGAAGATTTTATCGTCCCCAGGTTGTTTTTTGTTCTGTGTGCTCTGAATTGCTTCTTCCATTTCTTCCTCAGTGAACTCTTGTGTGAACTGTTTTTCTAGATGTGTGCTCCCAAATGAGTTTTCTGTTTCTTTTCTAAGTTTCCGTTCTTTATTTTTTAGTTTCTTACTTATTTTATATTGATTTAGGTAGAATGTATTAAACTTGTTGGCAATTTTTTTCTTATCTGTAATAACATTGCTATTTTTTTGATTGGGTGGCTATATTTTTCTGGGTATTTATTGTTTAACGAGCTTAGTAGTTTGTGTGCTTTGGGTCCATCTTTTCTGTAGTCTATTGTGTTAATAAATTTATCCCAAGTTGTTTTCTTGGCTTCAGTGATTTTTCTTTTTAATATTGCACTTTCTTTCCTCCATTCAATGACATCCTGTAGTTTTTCCTTTTCGCACTTCCCTTGTGTGTTTTCAGCAATTTTTCTTGCTTTGTCTCTCTTATTTTTTTGTTCAGTTAATTCAGCATTCCAAAAGGGTTTATATCTGTTTAGTTTTCCTCTTGGTATAGTACTTTTAGCACTTTCTTTTAGGATTTCACTAAACTTGGACACGGTTTGGTATGGAGAGTCTTTATCAGTTATGTCTTTCATTCTTCTTTCCACCGTTTCTTGATATTTACTCCAATTGGCTTTCTTGAAGTTCCATAAGGTCTTTCCTTTAGGTTTCCTTCCCTTCATCTCAAGTTTCATGCTGATAACTGACATTCGGTGTCCACTTCCTGGATCGCTGATTACTTCTCTTTTACATTGATCAGCAATGTTGGCTGATGTAAAAGCTAGGTCTGGGTTGGTTGAGTTTCCTGTGTAGTGTATGAAAGATTTTGGCTGCTTCCGGTCATACAGTAGGATGTAACTGTTGCTGTTCAAATAGTTTTCGACGATTCTTCCAACTGCATTTTCGTAACTGTATCCCCAATATGGAGATGCTGCGTTAGAGTCTCCTACTATGATTGAGTTTTTTGTGGTTGTAGTATGTCAAGATCTAGATTATTGTTGTTTGGAGGGCTGTACAGTCCATAAATTTGTACTCTGGTGTTGTTTATCCGTACTGTTATCTCTACTACTAATATAATACAAACAATAATACTTATTTACAATAGTGGATAAAACAATCCCCTCCAACACACAACGTTTCAACCTGCCCTCCAGGCCTTTCTCAAGTGTACTGAATTGTAAAAATCATAAACAAACTGCCGTAACTATGTAGCACCTTTTTGTTGTTACTGTTTTAAAGAATTACAGATAAATACCCTAGCTGGCCTGTACATTTTCAGATCCATAATTCACATTAGGAAATATGATACCCCCACAAAAAATTCAGATATACATGATCACAACACAAGAAACAAGAAAAATATTGCAGCAATCAGCCACAGACTAAGATTGTTTGAAAAAGTACCTAAGTATAAGGTGCCAAATTATTCAATATGCTGCCTCAGGAACTAAAAAGTTACTCACACCAAAAGTGTTTCAAGGCAAAGCTGGCAAATTATTTAGGGAATAAATTATATTATATATAGCATCAAAGAATTCGTTGTCGAAAACAGATGCTCCAGGAAAACGATCAAGCTATGCTCAGAATTTCCCTGATGTATATAATGTTTTATGGTAAACCGGGTATGTGCTGAGTGTATATACGAGGGTGGATCGAATGCACAATAATTTTTTTACAAAAGGTTTAAAAGGTACAATTACAAACAAATGCACACATGAAGGGACATCTTTTGTCTATTTTCTATATAGCAGCCATTTCTTAATTACGGGTGGGACATTCTAGCAAATTATAAAAACTATTTTTGTAAAATATACAATGCCTTCTCCTCCACACTACTTGCAAAGCATTATTTAAAATTTATTTTAAATTTGTTTTTCAAAACCTATTACGGGTGGGACATAATTTGGACACTGCTTTTAATGATGCAATACAAAAGTTCATTTGCTGTTCTGCTATTACTGTTAGGGTCTTAATGTTGTTATTAATGGAGGTATGAGGGATTACATACAAATTATAAACTGTTTCCAGGTTGTCAGAACATTTATTTAACTCATCAATAATAATTTAACAAAACCATCACCATTACAGGTGAGACAAAAAGTCACTTGTTTGTTATTTTACATAGTAATTAACCACACCTATTTTTTGAAGTTAATCTTATACGAAATTGTACCTTAAGATGTATATTTTCTCAAATGAAAATGGACATAGCTGATTACTCTTGACTACTCGGTATTAAAGAGTGTTAAAATCATGCTAAAATGGCAAAAAAAGTAACTCAATGCAATAAATAAGTAAATCGACAGATTTTACACATGAAACCACCTAAGTCCTTAATATTCAGAGAATTTGAGGTTTTAAACTTATTTTTGACCATCCAATTAACTTCTCCCTTTGAGAGAAAAATTCCCATATTTTATGAAATGGCTGATAGTCGCCAAGTTTCTCAACACACTTATCCTATCGTGAACTATGCAACAAAGATGGCGTTCACGTTAATATCATCCACTTGTGAAGAACAGTGATGTGTAGTGTGATTTTTATGGGCTAAAGGGCATAACCCGATTGAAATTCACAGGAACATGCATGCATGTATGGGAACAACTGTATGGACCACAGCAATGTCCCCAGGTGGTGTGCATTCTTTGAAGATGGCCATGATAATCTTTGTGATGCACCACGTTGCGGCCGGGCGGCGATTTCCTTCCATTTCATACAGTTCAGACCTGGCACCGTCGGACTTTCATTTTTTTGGTCCCATGAAGAAATTCCTGGCCGGTAAATGCTTTGGATCAGTTGCAGAAGTGAAAACAGTAGTCCGCAGATGGCTATACTCTAACCAGACTTCTATGAACGGGGTATTTTGAAACTAGTATCATGCTTCTCTTGCTAGAGCTACACATGAGTACAAAATAGGATCCATAGCGGAAGCTTCAAACTCCATCTTGGTGAAAGTTCAACATCCCAGCTTCAATACCAATGTAGAAAAAAATTATTGTGCATTACTTTTCAATCCACCCTCGTATAATGTATGGTATGTATGTTGTGGTATGGTAAATTGGGGGGAATTGGAACTTTATACCGCACACAGGTCCCCTTCCATTCGCTACCCGCCTGGCCGGCCGCTTTACCACCTGACTGCTTCCCCTATCTTCTCCTATGCACCCGCCAACCGCTGCTCAATGCCGGTAATATTATTTCACAATAAAAAGAAACCCTTGCACCAAACATAATACTTCACAATTATAAAAAACCCATATACAGTAGAACCCCGATAATTCGAGCTAATTGGGGCTGAGGCTACTTCGAATTACAAAAAACTCGGATTATACGGAACCATCACTAAATCAATGGGTAAATCATAAATAAATGTTTAATGTGCACAATAATGGTTTAAAAATAAATAAATAAATAAATAAACAATATAGTAGGCACACATATCTTTAATAGGCCTCTATGTATATTGGGAAACATTTCCAATTTGCTACATCGGCATCCTTTAAGGATTAAGTCATCTTCTGACTCTTAATGGAGTGGAACGAGAAAGCGGCGCTACCGGTACTAGGAAAACACTTTTAATTACCATTGTTGCTGAAATTACCATTGTTGCTGAAATTACAATTGTTGCTGAAATTACCATTGTTGCTGAGTAGGGATTACTGTACCGGTAACAATAGTATTTTTTTTGTGAAAGGATGGTATGCATTGTATGCACCGAATGATTGACACGAGGCCCCGACAATGACAGATCGAACCTAACGGTTTCTGTCAATCTATAATAGAAATGCATTAGCAGTCTGAAGCCAAGGTTATTTCTGTGTATTATGAACGAAAATCCAGTTTTATCTGCATTTTTGTACATGGGAAAATTAAAAGAAAGCTCAAAATGGAACACATTCGGAAGTGCGTAAAACTTACATGCGGACACCGTATAAAAACGGGATTTTACTCTAGTTTATGGAAAATTTTAATTTTCTTAAGACCAGCTCGAAATACCGGGGCTCGAATTACTGAGGATCTACTGTATATGCCAACAGAACATTTCACAATTATAAAAAACAAAATAACATTTCATAATGAAAAATATTTTCATCATACATAATATTTCACCATTATAAAAAACATCGTATTATAACTTAAAATACGGCTTAACTGATGCATGAAAATTCCCTTGCACTAACACTGCTCTTTTTATAACTAACAAAATATCACAAAATTATAAAAACAGATTCTTGCGTTAAAACTCTTCTCATGTAGTCTATTACAAGCTATCATAATTAAAATATACCAAAGCTTCCTTCACTGCTCAACGTTCACTCGTGGCCTAATGGATAAGGCTCCTGGCTACGGTGCTAGGGGTCTTGAGTTCGAATCCCAGTCGATCCAAATTTTACGGTTAGGAATAGGTCTCAAATAGGTAGGTAGGGTGAAGAGAAGATGAGAAGAGAGGAAGGAGACAGGAAAGGAGAGAAAAAAAGAATAACGAAGAAACAAATTATTTAATTCTTTCAGTTTCACCAGTGAACACGTACTTGGCGCTAACGTCGCTGTTAGTAGTTCAAATGTCGCCACTAAACTATTTTCACTTTAAGTTCAAAGTAGATGTAAACAAACTCTAAAGTACCACTCCGCCGAGCATGTGGCAATACCACGTGGAGATTTACCCGCCACGGAAAGAAAAGGAATAAGGATTTGTGTATATTCCAGTGTTCTCAATAGTACT
This sequence comes from Ectobius pallidus, assembly GCA_964059195.1. Taxonomy (NCBI): domain Eukaryota; kingdom Metazoa; phylum Arthropoda; class Insecta; order Blattodea; family Ectobiidae; genus Ectobius; species Ectobius pallidus. Next base: position 80,869,413 of record CAXKWD010000002.1, on the reverse strand, counting down.
TTTAAAATATTTTTTATGACATGCACCATTGTTGAAAAATGTTATATTTATTTTGAAAAGATCGATACATATGTACAAAATTAGGCTTAATATTAGTATTTAAGAAAGTCATAGACAGTTAACAAGAAGATATTAACGAGTATAAAAAAATACTCTCATTTTGCAATGTTGGCTGCCCACTTCAGAGGCGTTTTCTTTTTGAATTCGTTAATTTCTGTTTGTTACCGCCCCAATCCTATCAGAGCTGTAAGTTACATGTAACTTTTGATGAAATTTTTGTTTTGTTCTAGCACACGACTTTCTTGTCCTCACGTACGTGTTGTATAACCGTTATAAATAAATAAATGAACGCACATTCAGCAGGTCTAACCAAGTTATTGGGAGGGGGCTGTGGCAAGTTCATTCAAAGATGGCGTGATTGAGCATTGACACAGCCGTCGTAAACGCCTACAATTTACATCTGTTGTAACGGTTTAATTAGTTCACTTAATTATTATGCGTCAGGAAAATCTGATCAAATTAATTTTGTTTCATACACAGATCTGCTTCAGAAACGTGTTTTTAAATTTCTCTGCACAAAAATAGCTACAAAAATGTACGGTTTGAACCGAACTATTTTATTAAGAGCAAGAGTATGCATACAAAGCAGCAAAAGTTACAGTTCGTCCACTAGCCAATGAGGCGCTCCCTACCCACGTGGCTTTGTTTACATCTACTTTGTTCTTAAGGTGAAATTAGTATAGATATCTCCCCCACCCAAAGCCCTACTTTCCAGGTGGGTCCCATCAGAGTAGGAGTGGGGGCCTCATGCACGGCATAATGTTCCATTTTCCCTTAAATTGGATATGTGTTGAATGTATACATATATGAGTGTATAAATTATGTACGAATTAATGGATGAAGAAATTCGCACAATTGTGCATATAGTTGTATGTTATGTTATGGTATGGTATGGTAAATTGGATATGTGTTCAGGGTATGCCTAATGTATGGTAATGGTATGTAGGCTTATGTTATGCTATATGTTTTATTTTGAATACCGGTACTCATATGTATGTAAGCACAAACCATTGACAATGTTCTGAAATGTAAGTCAACATTATACACAACAGCAATAAATCTTATCTAGATGACATTGCTAGTGGTTAAAATAGTGAGACATTTAGGAGGCGACATTTGAAGTTACTCCCCACCCTACTCCTCCTTCCCAGGCAGGTCCTGTTAGAGAGTTGATGGTAGGTACCTAGAGTGCGACCTAAATTATTTTTTCCCAAGGTTCAAGGCTGAAGGCCAGGCTAGGTGAAGGTAGGGGAAGTGGGCCATTACCATGGCTGCAGTGAAGAGTGGAGTGAGAGCCAAGGTGCCGATTCTTCTGTTTCCCAAAATTTAAAATTCATGGTTCCTGTTGTAGATGAATAGACAAAATGCAGAAACCATTAAGAAAACTGTATCGTAGCCTACCACAGTATCCTGTAGGATGTTGACCATACCTGAAACATCTGAGTTGGATCACAGTATCCATAAGGTGTTCTCGGCCGATAATAACCATTATTATTATTATTATTATTCATCCTTGGTCCCCTCCAAGGGCGCCTGTTATTATTGCCAGAGTATCTCGAATTACCCCAAGACTGCTGCTGCCATCCACTTCTCCCTGCATAGCTTTGAGGAGGTTGAGGTGCCAAGAATGTAGCAGTTTGGTTATCACTCTCCCCATTTTCATCGAACTGCCAATATAATATACAATTTTAGCCTTTTGCCTTAACCTCTATAAACAGAAGTGGTATACCACAGAAGTTACAAACGATAAACAATACATCATGAATGAAACGAACACTACCTTCCTCTTCATTTCTAAAGGTGATAATTATACTACAGGATGTGTAAATTACAGCACACTGTTTTTAAAATGTTAACTTAAAAGCGTCATCCATATCAATAACACAAAAAAAATCACACATAAAATGTTTGTTTTTTATATCCTGAAATGTTGTCGCTGTTGTTAACTACTTTGCTGTCAGGGCAGCCAATGGTTTCTAGAAGAATCAAAACAAATATTTCAGCCCTGGCGTTGGTAGCAGATCCACTGCCATGTTCCCCAACATCTCTATACGGCTCATTTTTATTCATTACAAAATACCGTCCTTTAAATAATCACAAAACTTGTGATTTGTACATACCTAAAGTTCATTTGAACTATGAAAAATCACTTTTACTAAAAAATAATATAGTTTTACTATACAATTGCTATATTAAATTTAATATACTATTTACTGTATGTAAATATTGGTGCTCCTGATGGGTCCAAGAAACATCAATATGGAGGCTACGAGATCACGATAAGTTTGTAATAGGTTACTCCTTTTTTGTCTGCACTCTGCAGGGTGTTTATCGAGTTGTATTGAATGACAACTGATTTTCTCTGTTTCTTTACGTGAAGTATATTTATAACCTTATGATAGATCATTGTATTATTTATGCTTGACGAATAAAAAAAATTGGTCATCTTTGAGGTTAGTTGGTAGCCTGAAATTTTTAGTTAACATGTCATTGGTAGTAGAAACATCGCCCGAAAATGCCTCAGGTTCAACAATTCAGCATCCTGTTTGTCTTATTGTATTGGGGATGGCTGGTTCCGGGAAGACTACTTTTACTCAAAGGTTAATATCGTATTTACACGAACAAAAAAATGTGCCATATTCCATTAACCTCGATCCTGCGTGCAGAGAAGTTCCGTATCCAGCCAATATCGGTAAGTACAGCGGGAAAAAGGAAGAACAGATGCCCCTTAAGCTCCGCCCACTCAACTAACTAAGGTGACCCGTCTGGGAAGGAGGGGTTTAGGGTGGGGAGTATTTTAAACAGTGAGAGACATCTCGAGGAGGCATTGGTGAAACTACTAGCAATGTTAAAATTGGAAAAATTTAAGGCAAAATAGTACTTTGTGACACATGCTGCTCCCCTTTCCACTCGCCTGGCTGCCTGCCCTGTTTCAACGCAGCCCATGCCACCATGCCTTTAGCCGCTGCTCAACGCCAGTAATGCATAATTGCCATTGACATGTCACCTAATATTTCACAATAAAAAAATACCCTTGCACCTCCACATAATATTTCATAATTATAAAAATGACCCTTGCAACAAATAAACTATTTCACAATACAAAAATACGCTTGTACCATACATAATATTTCACAATTATAAAAAAACGCCGTATTATAACATTAAATATGGCTTAATTGATGCAGGAAAATTCCCTTGTACCAACACTACTCTTTTCATAACTAACAAAATATCTCAAAATTATAAAAACCGATTCTTGCGTTAAAACTCATGAAATCCCCCAAAAATAACTCAAATATACGAAAGCTTCCTTCAGTGCTCAACATTCACTCGTAGTGTAATGGTCAAGACTCCTAGCTATAATGCTAGGGGTCCCGAGTTCAAATCCCAGTCGTTCCAAAATTTACTATTAGGAATAGATCTCAAATAGGTAGGTAGGGTGAAGAGGAGGTGAGAGGAAGGAGACGGGAATGGACGAGAAGAAGAGAATAAAGAAGAAACAAATAATTTTTTTCTGTTTCATCAGTTGATTAAGAGATGGCGCTACCGTCGCTGCTAGTAGTTCAAATGCTGCTGCTAGGGGAGGGATTGAGAGTAGGAGTCTCGGGTGTATCGCAATATACCATTTTCCCAAATATAATTTTTTTCTCTTTCCTCCCTTCTCTCTACCTACCTACTTAGGACCTATTCCTATCTTACAAATTTATGCACCCAGCAGGATTTGAACATGGGACCGCTATCATCATAGCTGAGTGATAGTTTTGGTTTGAAGCGATAATTCATCTATTTAGTTCAGACAAGTACATGAAATAGCAGGGATTGAGGTGAAATATTAAGTTGGTTCTGTTTTAAATGGTACAAGGGTCTTTTGGTTTTATTAATCAACTCGTCTTGTGGGTGGTACACCAATCAAATCTAAAACTCTTACACAATACCTCTGCCATCATGTGGTGGGTCCTGAGTAATGATAAAGAGGCTCTGCTGATGATTTGGTACAAGGGTTATTTTCGTATTGTAGTAATTAGGACATATGCTTTGGTACAGTGGTCTTAGTGAATAGTGCACTGTAACAGTGAGCTGCAGTGCCGGCATGGAAAGGCTGGTGGCTAGGGGAAGTGGGCCATAGCAATGCACAGCCGGAATGGGCAGATCTTAAGGGGTGACCTGTTCTTCTCTTAGTAATTAGCACATGATTCGGTATAAGGGTACAACAGTGAGCTTTTGCCAGCATTAAGCAACTTGATAGCCAGGATGCAGGCTAGTAGAAATAGGGGACTGCTGCCTGGCAATGCAGGTTAGAGTGAGTGGAGTTTACTGTGGCAAATTAAAGCTGAAGCTATATAGCTGATTGCTTGATGTTATATTTTGCTTTTAGAATCACAAAAGAAGTCAAATTTAATGTTAGGATATAATCAGCCTATTCATATTCTCAGCACCAGTGCCAATCTATGACATGCGGCAGCCATAATGCCAACTAAAATGCTAAAGTGATTTCAATATTTTCTTATAGAAAACGGTGTTTACATGTTTTGAAAAAATTGCATTTATTTGTAATTTAGTCGGTAGTGGTGGTGTAGAGATATTGTCTTCCTCTAAATCCAAAGGTTGCAGGGTCAAACCTGGCCATGGTTGATGGATTTTTCAGGATGTAAAAGCCCTGGGCGGGAGGGACTTTAAACTGGGTGGGGGGATGTCATAGATTTATGGTATGAAAAAAGAACTCAAAGCCTAAATTAAAGCCTCTGCACAAAATTCCTCAGGTCTTTATAGCATTCAAGTAATACCTTAGTTTCCGGAGGGGGGTTTTTGAGGTGATCAGCGTACCAACTGTTCTCTGTCCTCTCTCTCTCGGAAAATAAGCATAACAAAATTAATCTAGATACCATAAGGGTTACAGGAAAATCAGTCAATTTATAATAGGCCTAAGTATTATTTATATGCGTAAACATTTCTTCTAATAATAAATGAAAATATCCCTTTTTGTCACACGCTGTCATATACGAGGTTATTTTTTTTTCAAAGTCCGATGGGGCATAAAATGAAAACCACAGCAAAAATCAAAACTGTTTTATTTGGATAGAATATGCAAAACAGATTATTGGCGATTCTGGATGTAAAAAATATGTAGACATGAAGAGACTGACTCAAGAAAGGAAGAACTGGAGAATTGCATCAAACCAGTTGTAAAACTGATGACTACAGAGAGAGAGGTACACCTTCTAGCTACTTCTCTATGTAGTTGCGCTCCAATTGAGACATTTGTCAAAGTGTGGTGAAACTTTCAAATACCCTCTTCGTAGAAGCTTGCCGCCAGCGTATTGAGAAGGGTCTTCACGACATTTTGAAGTGTTTTGAAATTCTTCGTTGGTGTGGATGCCAGAGCTTGGGTTTGTTCGGGAAATTTGTGTTCATCCATTGTTTAGCTTGATCTTTTGATTCTTCATTGTCATAACGAATCCACGTTTTATCCCCTGTACGATGGATTTAAAAAACTCGTTCCCGTGCCGAGTACCTTTCATCTTTTTCGGCAGCTGCAGTGATTTTATTTTCATTGTTACAATGAAAGAAAAGACGCAATATTAGTAACTTATCTAAGATAAAATTGGCTAATTATTCAAAAGTAGTCGAACGTTTAAAACACCTTTAGCTCACTTTACGTTTTTTAAACGTTTGACTACTTTTGAATAATTAGTAAAGCTTCACTGTCTAAAAAACTTCATTCTAAAGTTTGTAAAATTGGCTAAATTAGTAACATGAGTTAGACATTTTTGGGCTGTACAAAAGTAGCACTATTGAGTAGGCTATATCCATGGCCCAGAAGTTAATGAAAAATCTTAGGTTAGTGACTAATCTATATGCATTCGAATGATGAGTATTTGTTTTGGAAGTCCAAATGCAGTGTTTAATTGTGTAAGTTATATGAAAGGAAATAAGTGCTAAAGAACAGTGTATGTAACAGCTTAAATATGGCTGTCTTTATGGATGGGACTAGTCCTATGCGAATGTAACTATCCATTCTATTCAAGTGTATTTTCTCTCATTTCAGATATTCGAGATACAGTCAATTATAAGGAGGTAATGAAGCAATATGGACTTGGACCTAATGGAGCAATTGTCACATCTCTTAATTTATTTGCTACAAAGTTTGATAAAGTAATCTCCCTCCTGGAAAAGGCTTCATTAACACATAAATTGGCAGTGTTTGACACTCCAGGGCAGATAGAAGTATTCACTTGGTCAGCTTCAGGGAATATAGTGACAGAAGCCTTGGCATCAACTTTTCCAACTGTTGTTGTTTATGTTATGGACACTGTAAGAAGTGTAAGCCCAATAACGTTTATGTCGAACATGTTATATGCTTGTTCCATTCTCTACAAGACAAAGCTACCGTTTATTATTGTAATGAATAAGGTACGTATATAACCAACCCTGCACACAAGCTTCGTAAATTAAATGTGATTTCAGGATGGATAATAACATAGGAAATGGTACTTAGGGAAATATCATTACCAACAGAATTCATTACTAGAAGTGTGGTCATTTGAGGATTTAAGTAGCCTAATGGTTTTGTACAATATGCGGTATCAAGTAATCACTTATCTCCTCTAGCCTAATTACAATTTTGTTTTTTCGTTTGATTTTTAAAAATTTAACATGCTGTATATACTTATACAAACCTATCTCAAATTTTTCATTCTATAATTTATCTAAATACTATGTTGTAATGTCATTCTAGAAAACCTTCACAATTACTGTCACTACCATTACTAACTTTCTGGTTTTATTTTACATTCAATAGTACCTGTACTGTGCTTGCAGAAAATTGTCCCATGTTTTGAAACACTGTGACTAAGTGAAATACCAGATCTTCCATTTAATTTATCTGGTGCCTAAGTACTATTCTGCTTTTTTCATTTTTCAAGTTGCTTACTTTCATGTAACTTTGAAACAATATTTGGTACTGTTAAAATCACTACATTTAATTCATGACGTTTGTGAACAGGATTACCATGTTAATATAATACAGTATATATTTAATCACAGTGTACAATGTAATAATTATATAAGAGTTTAATTTTACACAAAAACTTCACTTTTGGTATAGTTTACCTGTACTATTTTCGGCACCTTCACTACCATTGTCAACAGCTATACATACCAGAAATTAAGTTTTCGTGTAAAATTCAACTCATATTATTATTGTTATACAGCTTCACTGTGTTAACTTCCAATACAATTGAATACAGTTTACAATGTCAAGGATTAACCTCTGAAGTTATACATTTAAAACCCACAATCCCTCACCCAAATCCCATGTGTAGCTTTAAGTTACATCTTTGTGAACAATTATGTTTCTTAAATTTGGGGAAAGTGTAGCTGATTATTCAGGAAAAAGTTGAATGCCCACTTTGAGGCTGTGTTGTTCTGTAGAACCTACAAAATTCATAGGCTAGCAAACAAGTTTTTTCATAGCAATATGCAAAATAAAATTAAAGTCCTGAAGTTGTGAACATTTATATAAATCTTAAAATGCTTTGGTTACTCTTCAGAATTTGGCTCCTAGAAACTAAATTTGTGGCACTGTTGAGACAGAAAGGGTGGTGTCTACAATAAAAGTAGGCTAAACCTGATAAAGATGACTCGCAACACGAGAATAAGCAATGCTGGCTGTGGGTTGTACAGGGTTGGCCAGTATATCAAAAGGAAGACTAATAGGAAATAGGTACACAAATTTGGTCTTAGTTTAACCCAACCTACCAATAAGGCATTTAGTATTGAAAATATAGCTTGAAACATGGGCATGGAGAATACTGGCTTTAGGTAGAATTGTATAAAACACTAGAAAGAAAGTTGAAATGAAAAATAAGCAGCCAACGAGAGTGTGGGAGACAATCTAACCAGCAGTCTTTCATGGAAGAATCAACATGGAATGAGGAGGGTTGCCAAATTTTTAAAAACTTCCAACAAATAATTTTAATGTGTTCTTGAGTATGAAATACATTTTGCCATATAAGTTATTGTTATGGGTGTGCAGTAGTTGTCCACGGGGTGGAATGTCTTGAAACTTGGTGGGTTTTTATCCCATAGGCAAACTTTCTTTAAGACAGGAATAGAAGAATTTAAGGGCTCTTAACACTTACAGATATTTACACTGGTTCGAAAATATTCTTCTCGGGTTTGCAGGCAGGTTGAGATGTTTGGCATTTTCCAACATTGCAGATGACATGCTACCTTCATCTTCAAGGTTCCTGAAGTGTTGAATGTTACATCATGGGGGGGGGGGGTATATATATATATATATATATATATATATATATACACACACCAATTCTTGTTGGGCCAACAGCTGTTCTATTCCCAGTCCTTTTTAGGGCTAAACTGCCTCTTCTTTCAGATCTGGGATACATTTGTTCCATATCTGGAACCCCCGTTTCTATTAACGTTGGCTTTCTCTAGCTTTATTTCCAAGGCTCCTCTGATCAGCCCGTCCTAAAAGCATGGTGTCTTGGTGAGAACTGTGTCCTTGAATTTTATCTTGTGCCCTGATCTTGAGTTAATAATGACATTCATAACTGGAGATTTATTTGGATAGAAGAACCTGATACATCTTGCACATTCTTGGCACCAAACTTCTAGAGAGATGAGAGAAAGAGAGATCAGTCACTGAAGGAGCTCCCTGCAGTCAGGAACATACACCTGTCACCACGGCCAAAAGTTGTCCAGCAATATTTCCTAATGTTAAGCTGAATTTCTTTCATGTCAATTTTTTTTTTATTAAACCCTTTCCTGGGTGCATTCATGTTCCTTTTATTTTCCCTCTTTCTTATTATTTTTCATGTTTTTAAAACATTCCTTGAATAATTTTGCTGTAGAAAAATTTGTAACTCTGACTTGCATAAATAACTGTTGTTAAATTTGCAGGTGGATGTTGTAGAACACAGCTATGCAGTCGAATGGATGAATGATTTTGAAGCTTTCCAAGAAGCCCTGGAATCAGAAACTTCATACATATCCAACTTAACACGATCTATGTCATTGGCATTGGATGAGTTTTACCACAATCTAAGATGTGTGGGCGTTTCAGCATTAACTGGTGCAGGAATTTCAGAGTTCTTAAAACTAGTACAAAATGCAGCCGAGGAGTATGAGAAGTAAGCATAATATTATCCTTGGGAACAAAAATACCTACTTGATTTTAAAAATCGCACTCAAGTTGGTAGAGGGTTTGAAATTACATAGCACTTGGTTGATATTTCCCATATGACTTTTGTTAATTGATATTTCCCATATAACTTTTGTTTCTACTAGGCAGGAAACATAATTTTTAGCGATATCAAAACACCAGATTTCAGGGGGGAAATCCTGTTAGGATAGCTGCCTTAAATTAAGGGTGCCAATAGGACATGGCCAAATCAAAACAATTCTAAGAACTATATATATATATTTTAAGATAAGAATTTTTTCCTAATTTTCAATATTAATATATTTTTATATTGAATTTTAAAGCAGCTATTAATAATAGGTGGCCTTGCTCTTTTGCCATAGCAACTAAAAAAGAAGAGCATTGCGGAAATAGATTTTTATTAACACAACACATGGAACTGTCAATCACTTTGATTTTGTTAGCCTGCTGTGCTCGATTCAATTGTTTATAACATTACAGCTTGCAGAGATCAGGAATTTTTACATAAGTGGACGGGAAGGGATTATATTATGTGTATGCTGAAATTGAGAAACATTGATCAATTTGGACGAAAAGCACTATGCAGGGGTTTTTTGGGTAATGGAACTTGAATCTGACGTCTTTTTTCCTGGGCAACGCACTTTAATAGTGAAATTCACCTCTAAGCTGGATAGCTTTTTAATTATTTTCAGTTTTAATTGTTTATGTATGATTTGTGTGTAAGGGTAAGGTTGATGAATCTGTGGTTCATCATAATCATTTAATTTCAAATCTATATGTCCATGTGGCAACATAAGATTCATTTTAATTATTTATTAATGATGTAATTAATGCAGTTTATTTAAAAACAATGTTAATGTTATAAATATATTTTAATTGTTTTGCTGTCAAATAATTAAAAAAACTACTGATTGAATTAATAAACGTGAGCAAAGCTGAAGGGACCTGCTAGTATGACATAAGAAAACTAACACTTTTGATTGATGATTTCAGGGACTATAGAACAGAATGGGAACGTATGAGGAAGGAGAAACAAGCCACAGAATTGAAGCAACAGGAGGAGAAACTGAAACAAACGATGGAGGGAGAAGGGAAGCCAGTACCTCTCATCACTGAGGTGTTGGCTGGACAAGAGCTTGCTGATATATATCTCAAGCATCCAGCCAATGAGAGCAGCGAGGATGAAGAAGGGGAAGAAAATGTACCACATTTAACTGAGGAAGGTGAGCATTACCCAAACATTCTAAATCTTCAGACTGTGGATTTTGATTCTAGATATCATAACCATTCTCCCAGAAAAAGTAAAGAGTAAAACAAGTATCTTCAATTAATTGAATGAGATGCTTGACACTTAAACACTGTAGACATCAATTTTAATTACATTTTTGAAGAACGTACGTTTCCTGGAGTTTTGCCCACATTTTAAACTTCTAGTCCACAGTCAAATCCTTGCTTGGAGAATACTGATGTGCCCTCTGATTTTATGAACTTCTTGATCAAGTTATCTTCTTGTGGTATTTCAAAATTCATTAACCTATCTTTGAACTGTTTTACATATACAAACAACAGACATACAAAAAGACATAAGATTAAAAGAGCACATGAGAAGTATTAAATATTGTCAAATAGAGAAATCAGCAATACTAGCTCATTGTTGGAATAATAATCATAATACATGTAAGGAGGCTAAATTATTGAAATCAGTAAATAAACATAAAGATCTGGACTTTGGGAAAAAATTTATATAGAAAAGTCGTACATCAGACATTCTGGAACATTTATTTACTTTATCAGTGAACACAATTCAGAAGAGGGTGGGAGTCATATTGTAAAATAATTTCCATGTATTCTTTTTTTTAAGAAATTGAAGAGGAAAAAGAGCGGGAGTCCTTTCGTAATTTTTTGGAACAGCAGAAACGAACACAGGAAAAACGAGTTTCAGCAGCCGTGCAAGAAGCAGAGAAGACTTAATAAGTCTGTGAGTATGAGAATAAATAATAAAAATTTAATTTTTTTACTGAAGCTAAAGTTGAAGGAAAGCTAAGTGTACTGTCAACTAACTCTGCACATTGGGCTTTCTTGCCTCTTCTCTATTACTCTTTATTATTATATTCTTAAAGTCTAGCCAATGAAAATGCGCATTATTGTTAACTATAACAATCCATATAAATCTACATAAATCCTTATGATATTACAAAGTAGTCAATAATACAAATGGAAACTTATTTTATTTAAGCAATAGAAAATATCAAAAGCCATCTAAGCAATGCATTAAACGGAGCATCTGCCAATTTTTCAACATGAAATTGTGTAGGATGTCATCTTTTTCCTACTGTTCTCTTTATTAGATATCTGTGATACATAAAGTAAATGTGTTATGAATTTTGTGTGTTTCAGATCTACTCATCTATTGTACAGTACTGAAGATGTTCAAATTACCTGTCTGCAGTGTTTAATGTAATAACATTTTCATCATTTTTAAATAAAAAAAAATCACTATTCCTTCTATGTTACTATTTCTCCTGAGAGGGATTAATCTCTAATCTTTGTACTCCTGTAATTTAATTTTGAATACATATGGGATGTACAATCAATTGGTTACAAAAGTATTGAGTAGGTAGGAAATCACTAAATTTCTTAGCTAAGGCTCACAAAAGGTTGTATTGCTAGAACTGAGGCACATAATTGCATGGTTTGCTTACATCCATTAAAGTATTGTTATATCTCACGATAATCCTAAGTATAGTCATGGAATAACATGTAGGCACAGAACTTGGGCATGTTCTATATGTGGATTCAATTCTCTCTTACTGCTTATGTTAGTGAAAATTTAAACGTCTTATTTGAGTAATTCAAATGGGCATCAAAGTTTTAATATTCATCTACAGTATTATTATTTCAACTGAATTTGAAATAAAATTAATGTAGGGAAGAAATAAAATCAATAGCTGTACATAAACAAACCTATAACTTAAACATTTTGAATGTCAAATTTCAGACTATACAAACACGGTGGTTATGTAATTACTAAAGAAAAAACTGAAATAGTAATGATTTGGTATCCCTGGTTCTTAGTTCTATACGAATATGATTTCAACTGTCCGAACATGCAACTTGTGTTCAGAAACAGAACATTTACCTTTATATGGTTTAAGTTACTCAATTCAATTTCATGCAGAAACGCTGTCCCATTTGTGACCTTATTCTTTTTCAGACATACTGACTTAATATTGAATTTATAAAATATCCTACAATCTTGCAGAACTATATTTAAAAAATTGAAAATACTCACACTGGTCTGCTTATAATATGAAAATATTAAATTTGCAATAATAAATTTTGAAGAGGATAAAAATCAAAACATGCATCATCATTATACGAGAAATATTAAAAACTATTTTTTAGTCTACGCTTCGCAAAGTGGCTGTTTCTCGGAGTACTAACATGCCGGAAAGTAGCACTTTACCGTACTAATACGGTAAATCTAGATCGTTACATTAACTAGGTATAACTCATGAAGATTCTGATTGGCCTATGTCTGTTATGGTTACTTAATGACAGTTATGTTTCTGTTACCTAGGCTCTAATTCTCTCCAGTGTGCCTGCCTGCAGGATTTTTTAACATGGCTGTAAATCTTCAGGCATGAGACAGTTGCATCTACACACACATAAATCCCATCACCTTGGGCTGGATCTAATTTGCAAACTTGGGAACAGAAAGTCTATTCCTACAATCGGTTCTGCCCAGAAAATTTCATTTTTAGCAATTTTTTTTGGAAACGGCTTGAAATATTTGAAATATTCATTAAAAACATTTTGAAGCATAGTTATAAGCCAGCCATCATTTTGACAAACTCAGGCATTAAATCTAGTAAGGCAAACACTACATGTTTTTAATAGGCTGAAACAATGGATATGCTCCCTGCAATATGGTCTTTTATTCTATATCAGAATTATTTGAAGTGAGACATTTTTATTGCCCCCGCTTTAGGGTAGAGAAAGTTATGTACATGTATCACATCGTTTTATAATACTGCAGTTACATGAAAATCCAGAACAGTGATATTGACTTCTGAATCACTGTGATATGAAGTGGTGTGGCCAATATGGTATTACTTCAAGATTTATGCAAGAAGAAAGTTGGTGACGGCGAAAGAGACGGTGGTCTTTAATCGGCAGATCCGGCAGATGTGGCACCTTACTCTCAAAGGTAAAGTATGAGAGAAAGCTGCTGCCTTGTAGGTTCTACATGGCACGTCTAAGGCTAGGGGATGAAAACCTTGAAAAAATTACCCACTCCCCATGATCATGGGTTGAGGCGATGTCCCTGTTTGTCATCACTCGTAAATCAAACCTATGGCAAAAGAAATAAGCCGGATGGTTCAAACAGCAACTGGTTTACAAAAAAAGGTGCATGAATTTTCGACAATGGAACATTCAAAGTCTTTCGAATAAACAAACAGAAGTATCTGAAGAGCTTGAGCACCTTACAATTGACCTTGCTGGACTTTCTGGAACAAAAAGGAAAGGAAAAGGAACAGAAGAAATATGAAAGTTTATCCACATCTACAGTGAAGTAAATAAAGAATGCCGTGCTAAAAAAGGAGTTTCCATCGCAATACACAAGAAGCATGAACATTGCATAAAGAAATGGGACTGTATAAATTAATACCTTATCAAAGTCGACCTGAAACTATAAAGTTATGAGCTTACAGTATTAGGGTCTACACACCAAATAACGATGCAAAAATTGCTGAAAAATCTGACTTTTACAATGATTTGACAAAACTTCTTGACCAGATAGGATGAAGGAGGGAGCTATATCTTATTGGTGATTTTAATGGAAGAGTGGGTAGACAAGAAAAAAGTTAAATAGTTGGAAGATTTGGAGAGGAAGTGGTAAACGATAATGGTGAGCGACTCATAGAAATGTTCCAGCAGTATGAACTCAAGATTTTGAACGGGTTTTTTCCAGCATAAGCAAATTCATAAATATATTTGGGTCCAACCAACAAGAAATTTAAGATCCATAATAGATTATCTAGTCGGTAAATAGCAAAACAAAACAAGAGTAACCAACTGTAGAATACAAAGGGGCGTTATGTGCCTCAGATCACTATTTGGTAAAATCACACATGTTCTTTCCCTAAATAAATAGAAAGAAATCAGATCCCAGTGAAGCTGAAGAACGAAAAGGAGTTGTCACACCAGTCTATGTTAAATATAAATCAGAGCAGCTTCAAGACCCATCGATAGCCTTTCTTTATAAGCTGAGGTTGTGCGGAAAACTAAGCAATATAAATGAGACATCGGCAGAAACAATTTATGAAAATATAATGCTGGCGATTCATGAAGCTGCATTTGAAAGTCTCAGATTCACTGAGAAGAAAGCAGGAAACGAGAGAGAATATTCGCAAACTGAGGAAATAGCAGGGACAAAAGGCTTGCCTATCAAAAATGGCTGTCAACAAAGAACCCAGATGATAGAAAAGATTATGCCTGCATAGCTAGAGAGTCAAAGAAAGAAGTATCAAAGGCAAAAACTGAATATTGGGAAAGAAGATGCCAAGGAATAAACACTTACTTAGGAAGCACAAAATCAAGAGAGGCTTGGAAAGTAACAAAGAATCTAAGAACAAATTTTAAAATGCACTCAATATCCAGCCTATAAGCCAAAAAAGGTGGCAAAATTACCAAAGCAAATTATTGAAGGAAGACCGAGAAAAGTTCAAACAGATGACACTGAGGAATGTCAAGATAGCACTGATGAAAATGTGCAAGAAATAATGCCAGATGAAATACAATATGCAATGAAGACTTTTAAAAATGGTAAAGCACCAGGTCTAGGTGCAATAAGCATAGAACTTAAAATTAGCACCAATGGTGCTCAATGAATATCTTGCAAAAATGTTTAACTTGTGCTTACGTGGAGATGAACTACCAAAGCATTTTAAAGAAGGTAGCAAAGAGGATTGCTCCAATTACCGTGGCATCACTGTCATCAGTACCATTGGGCGTTTGTATGGTAAAGTGTTAAAGATGAGAATCGAAAATGATTTTGTGGATCTAGAAGAGCAGAGTGGCTTCCGTGCTAGACGTTCCTGCATCAACAATATCTTCATATTAAGACAATTGATTGATAAAAGACTACCACACAATCTATATACCCACTTAGTATACACTGACCTCCATAAAGCATACGACAGCGTTCCATTGTTAAAAATATGGGAAGCTATGAAAAGACAAGGTGTCAGAACAAGATACATAAATGCTGCTAGAAACTTGTACTCAGGAAATAAGAGTTGTGTCAAAATTGGAAACACGCTCTCAGATAGTATCATTGTGGACAAAGGTCTCCATCAAGGTTGTTGCCTAGCACCTACATTGTTTAAAATCTTCCTATCCGAGGCTGTAAAAAATCATAGAAGTAAATGTGGCCCCATGGGTCTACAGATAAATCATGATGTATTGTATTCACTTAGTTTTGCAGATGATCAAATTATTTTTGCTGAAGATGAAAGTGACAAACTACATATTAGAAAATTACAAGATGAGGGTCATTCCACAGTTCTGGGTGTGACACTTTTGAGCTTATTTAAGAAGTTTATCATTTTATATTAATTAAGTTTATGAACCTAGAGTTTTCTAATTTTTATTATGTAATCCTGAGCTGCTAATGTTCTTGTTCACAAAATTTCAGATTTATACAAATACTGGAAAGCAATAATAAAAAAAAAAATACTTACTGTTCTGGGTGTGACTGAATTGTCCAGTGCTTTTAGATATGGACATAGAAAAAGTAAAAACTCTGTTCTGTGGTTAATCAAAGAGACAAATAGAATTTTATTTTAGTTAAGGTGGAAGTTTCTTAAATGGAATATGTAAAGGTTTTAAATATTATTTACATTTTTATAGATGAACGGAATTTTTGAATATGTTCTGGGTGTGACAAAAAAGGACAAGTGAGAATTGAATTCATCTTTGAAACTATTTATTGCAATACTTTATTTGTTTACACATAGTCACTGTTTTACGACTGTTTAGCAATGTTTAAGCAGAATTTTGCCGAAGAACTGAAAACAAATTGACTTCTGTAATTAATTATGGTAATTTTTGTGTTCTGACTTTGGGAACGATCACAGACATACTTTTATGTGAATGATCTTCTTTAATTGGCCAAATCCAAGGTTTTCCTGATGGTTGCATATATTTGAGCAATAGTTTATCATTCTCATAGTCGACTTCTCTCACTTCAGCATAAAATTCCTTTTTAAAGCTGCAAACTTTACAAATTGCTTTTCCTAAAGAGTGCCTAGATTGATAAGGACTTTTTTTTGGGAGTTCAGATAATATCAGATGACTTAGATTTCTTCACTTTCTCCCTGTGACGTGGCTGTCTCCCTCTGTCTCTTAGTCTTTTAAGCTGAAGGGCTTTTCCATCACGGTTTATTGCCCGTTTTGCTTTCAGTATTCATTCTTTATCCCTCTGCCGATATTTCCTTTAATGTTCCTCATGAACATCTTCATTCTACTTCATTTTGTCCCTGAATTTCTTTGTTTTTAATTAGAATTCTTCTGTGATAAGATATAAAAATACTGTAATTAGAAGTGGAGAGCCAAGCAACCAATATATTGGAGATGTCACACCCAGAACACATTTTTAAGCTAGTTGCATTGCAGATATTAAAAAAGTTGTTATTGAAAGTTGTAGAGCATGTGTTTAACCTCACTTCTGGGAATCAGTAACATGCTGTCATACATATATCCACTATTAAACAAACTTTTACATGTTTTTGCGTTCCGGGTGTGACAGAAAACAGTAATGTTATTTTGACTAATAGGAAAGGTAGATAATGACTTTTCCAAAATATAATCACTTGAATAACACAAGAGAAGTAGTATCTTCAATATAACACAACAATAAAAAAAAGTCAGTCGTTAGTTCTGCTGATCTCAGAGTTGTCAACTTATGCATAAATGCACCAGTTTCTTTTTAATACATAAGTTCAAGTTTGGAAGTAGATTACACCAAGAAATGAAGTGCATTTCAAATTTGCATACTAAATTAATAATCAGTAATTAACAATCTTTATTTTGATATGGAGCTTCCTATAAATTTGTGCAATTTATTTTTCAAACCTTGTGGGTCACTTCACATGGAATGACCCATGAATATGGAAACTGGGGCTTAGAAATAAACTTATCTCAAACTGAATACATGGTTGTTGGAGGTGTAGGAAGTGACATAATATTGGAAGACAGATCTATTATCACGTGCTGTAAAACTTATAAGTACAGTAGAGCCTCGGTTATCCGAGCCCCGACTAACCGAGTTCCGGGTTAACCGAGGTAGTAAAAAAAGAAGTTCGGAAGTTCGGTTTGCGATAGATGAGTTAAACCGTATGTCTTTTTACTATTTTGTATTTGTATTTTAATTTTATTTTTACGTTAGTTTTTCATTTGATAATACAGTAGAACTGTAGAAGCCTTTTTTCACATCTTCGACCACGTTTTCATTCATTTCACCAGTTTACCAAACGTTTCCCTCTCAATTTTTGACAGAGTCCTTGTTATCCGAGTTTTCGCTTGTCCGAGGTACCCTCGGTCCACATTACTTCGGATAATCGAGGCTCTACTGTACCTCAGAACAGTGATATCATAGGAAGGAAATAGTGAGATGGAAATTAAACACAGACTGCAAAAAGGAAGAGTTGCCATAAGACAATTACATTCTCTAATTTGGAACAAAACCATACTCTCGGATGTAAAGAGAAGGATCTATAAAACAATAGTTGAAAGCATTGTGTTATATGGCGCTGAGTTGTGGGAGGTATCAAAGAGGAATGAAAATAAATTTAAAACTCTGGAAATGGACTATTGGAGAAGAAGTTGTATCTCTAAACTTCAGAAAATTAGAAACAAAACTATACGAGAGCGGATGCAAGTGACAGTAGTAAGTATCATCAACTCAACTGAAGGAAGATGCCTAAGATGGTATGGCCATCTTAGAAGAATGTCACCTGAGAGGTGGGCATTAAAACTATATAACTGGCAGCCTCCTCTGCAAAAGAAAAGGGGAAGACCGTGACTATTGTGGAATGAATGTGTGAAGGAAGATAGGCAAATGACAGATGAGGATTGGAGTGATAGAAGAAGATGGAAACATGGATGCAAGAGACACCGTATGGTGTAGATAAAATCGCCAATTATTATACAGAAAGTTGTTACAAAAATTAGTACGGTAACATATCTAGTTAATTCCTTTAATTGTCAAATTATGTATATTCAGATATTATGTAACAAATTTTTTATTTACATTTCTCACCTTTGGATCATCCATCACCTCCTCCATCATGATCATCATCATCATCCTCATATTCAAAATCTCGTGTTTTGACATCAGCTTCTTCTCCATATTGTATCATATTATCAATCATGAGCAACAAATCTGCTATATTCACTTCGTCTTTAATATTAAGAGGATAAAATCTGACAAGGCTATAATCTTCAATTAGGTGACCAATGGCTTCTGTTAGCCTGCGATATTTTTCACTCCATTTTGAGCCAGTCTGCACCTCTCCCAGTAGGCTATGGGGATCAGGTTCTAGAAACCTACAAAACAAAATAAGTTATGATGTACAAACATTCTAACTGTTGTGTCCCCTCACCCCCCCCCCAAAAAAAGAGGGAATTTTTATAAATCTGACTAATTAAAATAAAGGATATATATGCTACATACTTGTCAAGTTTGTTTCGTGCAGTCTTGCTCAGCAGATCCATCTTGGTAAGAATGTTGATATGGGGTAGTTCAAGGTTCACCATCACACTTAGAGCAGCCATTGTTCCAGACAAGAACTTTGCCCCATCTACCATGAACTGTGAGTCAACCAGAAATACTCCACATACTTGGAAATTCCAACGTTGCAGTAAGTCCGCCAAATGTCGTATTACAGTCATATGTGTGTACAGTTCAATTTGTCCAGGACAATCAAACAGAATATAATCATCATCCACATCCCCAAGCTGCTCTTCAAGCCAATCTGGATTCTCAAGTAAATATCTGTGTAAACATATATAAAAAAATAATTAAAGCAAAAGAATAGATGATCATCAAGTCAGTTCAAAATCTCACTAAATTAATGAAACAGTTCAGAATATCTTAGATTCACACAGTTAGGTTAGGCTATAGATATAGTTTAGAACAAATGAATGTTTCCTGTGCATAGGCATTTCATAAATACGGGTGGTATAGGTTAGGTAGCTCTAGGCCATTAAGCATGAAAAAGATATAAAAAGGAGAGGAAGGTGCCAGAGAACTTACCAATTGGCAGGAGAAGCTGGTCTTCTATTGGTGCTGGCTCTGGTATCATAGTAACGAAAATTTTCGTTTTTGATGCTCTTTTTTTTATGTGTTACTATGATACCAGAGCCAGCACCAATTAAAGACCAGCTTCTCCTGCCAATTGGTAAGTTCTCTGGCACCTTCCTCTCCTTTTTATATCTTTTTCATGATAAATACGGGTGGGACATTCTAGCAAATTATATGAACTATTTTTGTTTATTACATATCATAATTAATAAACTAGAATTGGTTCTTCACAATCTGTAAAATTTACAATGCCTTCCCCTCCACACTGCATGCAAAACATTACTTAAAACTTATTTTAAATATTTTAAATTTGTTTTTCAAAATCTGTTACGGGTGGGACATGATTTGGACACTGATTTTAATGATGCAAAACAAAAGCTCATTTTCTGTTCTGCTATTACTGTTAGGGTTTTTATGTTGTTATTATTGAAGGTATGAGGGATTCAATACAAATTATAAACTGTTTCCAGGTTGTCAGAACATTTATTTAACTCATCAGTAATAATTTAACAAAACTATCACTGTTACGGGTGGGACAAAAATTCCCTTGTTTGTTATTTTACATAGTAATTAACCACACATTTTTTGAAGTTAATCTTATACCAAATTGTACCTTAAGATGTATATTTTCTCAAATGAAAATGGACATAGCTGATTACTCTTGACTACTTGGTATTAAAGAGTGTTAAAATCATGCTAAAAATGGCAAAAAAAAGTAACTCAACGCAATAAATAAGTAAATCGACAGATTTTACACATGAAACCACTTCAGATACACCTAAGTCCTTAAAATTCAGAGAATTTGAGGTTTTAAACTTATTTTTGACCACCCAATTAACTTACAATAATTTTATAACTTCTCTCTTTGAGGGAAAAATTCCCATATTTTATGAAATGGCTGGCATCCACTTTCACTTCACTTTTATTTATCGACGTCATACCCGGGGATTTTGACGTCCGTACATGTGGTTGATGTTATTAAATAAAAATTATGTACTTTGTATGTATTATCTAACTTTTACAGTTTCATTTTGCACTTATGTAGGAATCTTGATAATGCGCTTGCTGCTTTGTGTGGTTGATCCTCAGTAAATGCTGTTAAGTTCCAAGGGCTGTACCCATATACTGTACGTAGTTCGTTATAAAAGTCATGAGTTCTAGTATTAGTTTCTGGACATGAAAAAAGTATGTGTTCAATGGTGCCAAGCTGACCACAGTGGCATTGTGGAGAATCCTTCCTTTTGATCCTATGTAGATAGTATGGTGTGATCGCCGTTTTGAATTTCACTTTATATAAGATGGATATTTCGGAACGAGAAGCAGGAACTTTTAGGAACCAGGGTTTATCTTGCTTCGGAGGGGTAGGCCTATGTATTCGTAGACGATATGAGATGTAATCTTGTATATTCATTGGATATTTTTCCTGAGCATGGAGTTCAGTAGCCTGTTTTGCTAATTGGTCAGCAATTTCATTGCCTCTAATATTATGATGACCTGGTATCCAAACAAATCGGAGAGAGTTATTAGCAAGGATTCCTTTGATCAATTGTTTAATACTGACTTCAAGCCATGAGAACTTAGTGTGTATATTATTTGTAGTTATTGAATCCAGAGCGCTTTGTGAATCGGAGAAAATATATTAGCACCTTGTATGTTTCTAAGGCTCATGATCGCCTGACGGATTGCTATGATTTCTGCAGTGTATACGCTGCTGTTGTGCTGGATGTTAAATTATTGTTTTTCATTAAAGGAGTCATTGAAGAATGCAGCACCCGTACCCACGTCCGTTTTTGATCCATCAGTGAACATTATTATAGTTTCTTGTTGTGGAAAAACTGATATATAATCCAAAAATGTTTGATTAGAATTAATATCATTTTTTGTGGAAGCTGTGAAGTCTTTATCAATGGGAAGGATGAGGGTACTATAATCTGTACAATAGGTAGGATATTTCGGGAAAGGTTGGATTTGTTGGTCACAGTAAAAGGATTTGAAGACTTCGAAGATAATGGGCAATCTATTGAGTATCCGGGAAGAGTTTGTATTCTCTCGCAGTTCAGTAATATATTTTAGTTTCGTGTATAACGGGCGTGAGCTATTAAGAAATAAAAATTTCATATACTTGATACATGCTCCTGTCGTGCGTTCTCGATAAGTCTGTAAGTGAAGTTCTTTGAAGACATGTACTTTGTTAGGTTTACCGCCTGTGCCTAAAATTCTTTTCCCAATGTTGTAGATGATGGAGCTTATTTT
Organism: Ectobius pallidus; assembly: GCA_964059195.1. Lineage (NCBI taxonomy): Eukaryota > Metazoa > Arthropoda > Insecta > Blattodea > Ectobiidae > Ectobius > Ectobius pallidus. The sequence continues at coordinate 80,847,544 of CAXKWD010000002.1, read as the reverse complement.
TGTATGCCATTTCTTCGTTGGAAGGGGCAAAACCTGAATTCCATATTCTAGAGTAGATCTTATGAAATTATTGTACAGCTTTTGGATGGTTTCCCCAATATCGTCCTGTTATAAATCGGAATATATTTTGTTTGTTGTTGAGTTTTTTCATTACCATTTGATAGTGAGAATTTCCTGAAAGATTGTAGTCAAGGTGCACACCAAGGTATTTTAGAGAGTGACGGTATTGTATCGGTTCCTTATTTATCATTATTTGAGTTAACTGAGGGAGGAGGATCCTCTTTTTGGAGAATATGAAGGCACTCTTGTCGGCATTTATGTCCATTCCCAATGTGTCAAGTTCTTGGATCAAGGTCTCTATATCTTCCTGTAGATTCTGAATATTGATAGGGTTACCCTTTTTTAATCTATAGTACAATATGATGTCGTCAGCGAAGCAAAGTAGTCTGATGGTCTTAAATTGAATCTTATGAAGGTGATTAGTATAAATATTAAATAAAGTTGGGCTAAGTGACGACCCTTGAGGCAAGCCCATTGACGTCTTACGGTTTTGACGATAACTGTAGTATGTTGGTAATTCTAAAGATCGATTAGTCATTAAGGATATAATGTTATTAATATATGTAGATGGTATTCCTATGTTGCTTAATTTCTCACACAGTATTTGAAGATTAACTTTATCGTAAGCACTACTCAGATCAATCGTAATAGCCAGGGTGTTTTCATTTTTTAGCCACCCAGTATATACCTCAGTGACTAGATATAAGATACTCGCCATGGTATTGTATCCCTTACGAAAACCAAAATGTTTGGCGTTGATAATATTAAATCTTTCTATGTAGAATAAAATACGTTGATTCAGCAATTGTTCGTATATTTTTCGAAGAGTCGAGCTCAAAATGATTGGTCTCTAATGTGTTGGATGTATTCCGGTTTTATTGGGTTTTAGGATAGGTATCACTGTCATCTTGTTCCAGAGCGACGGATATACATTCCCTTGTAGTATTGCATTAAAGCTGTATTCTAAATGTGGTAATATACACTGTTGGGCATGAGATATCATCTCGTATGTTATTAGATCAGGTCCTGGAGCTGATCGTTTGTTCCCTTTGTTGCGTAGGATGCTGGCTATTTCACTCTGTGTAAAAGGGATCTCTAAAGATGGATGAGGCTCTGATGTGTATCCCAGGCATGGGGCATACACTTGTGCCGGTGCCACTTGTTGTAAGAAGTCTGCCTGTAGCAAGATATCAAAAACAATCGGAGTGGAAGCGTAATCTTTCTTTCCAGTAAACCACTTCACATGTTTCCAAATCTGTTGTGTTGTGGTAGAATAATCAATGGAGGAACAATACTGGTACCAATTTTGTCTTTTAGCAGAGATGATAAGATGTTTCACATGAGCAATATGTCTTCTTAGATCCAAATACGTCTTAAAGTCTAAATGTGTTTTGAATTTCTTAAGTAGGAGTTTTCGTTTGGCTATGGCATGTTTAATTTCTGTACTCCACCAACAAGGTTTAGTTCGAACCGGGGGTTTATGAGACGTAAAGAGCGGATGATGTAAGTTTAGGTAATCTTGGAAGGTTGAGGTGAGAAGATCAATAGATGTATCGGAAGGCTGTAGCTTATTTAACTTGGACTGGATTTCCTGGTTAAATTTTGTCCAGTTTTTTATTTGTGTTCGATGTGGTATGGATTGGACAGAAAAAATAGGCAAATGGTTGTTTACCGCTATAATGATGGGGAAGTGGTCACTACCTAAGGTATCTGTCAGTGGTTGCCATTCTGTGAGAGGGATGAAACTTGCCGAAATGAAGGCCAGGGCCGGTGAAGTGTTTTGTTGACCTCTATAGCCAAGTCGAGTAGGAGTAATCTTATTGATAAGGTGGATATTTTGCCGTTTGAGCTCTTCAATGAAGTATATGTTATTGCTGTTGTATAAGTCTTCTATGGCTTTTCCTAAATTGAAATCTCCCAATAAAATGTATTTAAAATCTCTGTCTACGTTGAAGTTATTGTTCCAGAAAGTAGCTGTAATATGGTTGGAACTAGTGTTATAAATACCAATGATTTTTAGGTTTCTTATTGTAACTTCTATGGCTTGAAATGTATATGCGTAATTGGTTATTGTGATATCTTTTTTGATAAATATGGCAACGCCTCCTCCTTTTCCATCCCTGTCATTTCTGATTGACGTGTAGTTAGGAATTTTTATTTTTTTGTAGTAGAGAACCAAGATTCAAGGATGACTATGATGTCAAATTTATGTTGATGGTTTAAAATTAAAAGTTCTTCCAATTAGATTTAGATTTATTCTAGAAGCTCTTTGATTTGGTGTTTGACTTTCTCAAGATCACCCCTAAGGTGTTCCGGTGCCTCACTTAGTATCTTACTGATAGTTGTTAAAACTTTAGGTCTTATCGGTTGTCGTAAGCTGGAGGTTTTTCCTATTGCCGGAATCCTCTTAGGTTGATGTGTTGAGGATGATTCATCATTCAGTGTCAAAGTTGACACATTCCCCGATGGTCGAGTCTGCTGTGTACTTACAGGAATTGTTGGCTCTGGCAATCGGCCATTGGGATAAATTAATGCTTTCTTGAATTTGTGCATTTCAGAGCGTTGAGGGCTCTCTTGTTCCTTTCGTTTAGTTGGTGTATGAGTGATGCGTGTCGTGGATACTTGTGATTGGTGAGATGTAATCTTTTTTTCCCGCTGTGGTTGAGAATTGTCTGCTAAGGTCGTTTTGTTATCCAGCCGTGGAAATTGGTTGAAATTGCTAAATAATGTGCTTGTTTGTTGTTGCACCATTTGTGCATAAGATGAGCATCCCAGGGCTATCTGCTTCGCTTCAAATCTAGAAACTGGAAGTGATGCCAGTTTATCGTTTATTTGCTTTTCCAGTTTATATGCTGGGCACTTCTCGATGTCAGTTGCTTTATGATTGCCTTTGCAATTTATGCATCTCCGGTCTTCTACTGGGCACTCCCCCTGATGTGGTTCCTTGCCACAGTAAAAGCACTTAGGTGACGATCTACAATTTTTCGCCCTATGGTTTAACTTTCCGCAGTTGAGACATGTTTGTGTGCGTTCAATGTATGGATCAACATTATATTTTTGGTGGTATAATGTGACTGAACGTGGCAGCCGTTGACTGCGAAATGTTACTTTTACAGTTTCAGTTGGAACATAGGAATTATTTCCTTGCCCATCTGTTATACGTCGATTGAATCTATATACATTTATAATTTGAAAACCTTCAGGTACAATAGTGTACATCTTAATCTCTTCAGGAGTGATACTTGACTCAACACCTCTAATGAAACCAGAAGAAAATAAATTATATGCCGGAATAAAGGAATTTGTTTGATGCGTTTTATCGAAATCAGAATTCAAAATGCATTAGCTGCGTGTTGTGTCTGGAAGTGTACGTCAATCTGAGAGTATGATACTTTATTGATATAATGCACATCATAATTAGCTCGAAACAGCCATCGACCAATTGTCATAGGGTGCAAATTTCCAATGGCTTGCCCTGGTTGTTTGATGGATACAAAGTATGGACCTGTATCCGAAGATATATATTGATGTGAAACTTTTGGCTGGGGGTGATCATTTATTACATTCTCAATTATTATCGTACTAGTTTCATGATTTGATTTTTCTTTTATATTTGAAGCTAAGTTCTGTTGGAGTGTATTGTCTTGTTGACAAGGATTAGTTATTTCTGTATCCATTGATACTATTTTATGTAGAGAATTGTCAGTTTGAGTATTCGTAATATCACTTGATACGTCCGACATAATTAAAATATTTTATACTTCAACAAAAACAACACAAAACCTCCCCTCCCGAGGAGAACGGAATGTTAACACAATCCACTGATATTTATGGAGGCCAGGCTAACAGGAAAATCAGGAAGTGAACCAGAAAGATGTAAAGAACTGATTGATCGGGAAGGAAATAAAACATGCGTTAATGCTTAAAATTAGATGTGGAATATATGAGCAATTATGTAATATTACTCAGAAAATTGAGAACGTTTATACAGAATAAGCACTCGATTACCAATAAATACTAGGTCTCTGCCGCACTTGTGCAGTTCTATATTACTTAAAATTAAGACTTCACACGATTCTTACAGAAAGAATTAAACAAGAAAATTGTTGCTATTATATGGAGACCACACAAAAAATTCAATTGAATAATCCGCCATTACCGTTCAACAATGAAATCCGAGGCTGGCATCCAATTGGTTGAATATGATAATAATTATACCCATTCAGCAGTTACCTCTGCTGCCATCTTCTGGAAGGAATCTGCTAGTTCAGGAATAAAGCTGTATTTTATTTTATGGAGGCCAGGCTAACAGGAAAATCAGGAAGTGAACCAGAAAGATGTAAAGAACTGATTGATCGGGAAGGAAATAAAACATGCGTTAATGCTTAAAATTAGATGTGGAATATCAGGGAAGAATACAAAGTGGTACTTCCACTGGTAGTGACTATGGCATGGATAGAGGAAGTACAACCATTTTAATTTGGGTGTATTTATTGCACTGAGTTTAACTATACCGATAATATTATGAAATGATCATTGTAATGCTAGAGGACATTATGACGGCAGGCAAAAGCTTTGCTTTGAGTTGTAGTTTTAAATTCAAGATCAGTTTTCTCAGCCAGATTGCCCTTTAGGAGGTTGTTTTACCCTATGAACAAGAACAGTTCAATTAGGGCAATTAGGCCTAACTCGTGATGCTGCAACAGCATCAACAGGTGGTACAAGACAATAGTTCCGCAGTTGGACGTAGGTTAGTTGACGATGATAGGGAGGTCCTATCGAAAACCGATTACTAGTAAGTAATTAATAATGATGCAGTTAGTGAGTGTTCATCCAGATATAATATATTAATATGAAAGTAATTATCATTAATAAGACTATCCAAGCTGGCAGTTGTTACAGCACCTCGGCATGAGTTTAGAGATTTATGATTCTCAACAAAGATGGCTATGAACCCAACAACTTTAGTCTTGGAGAGTTTCTCGGATTAATTATCAGTGTAAGTTTCAACCAGTACTGTATTGTCTCAAAGGTTGCACAAATCATTTTAATTGTTTGTTTAATACAATTCCGTAGAAGTGGTAAATTTCTCTGTGAATGTAAAAAGAGCTTACATCTTTCTTGGTCATTTCAGTACAGAAAAGTGTGGTGATGAAGTTTAGGTATAGAGAAGCCTTTTGAGAGAGACCCCATCTGGAACTGTCGGCATAATTGCCTGTGATTCGGGGGAAAAGAAATGCACCAAAATCTTCTGGTCCTTGTTGACATGGAGGACCCCTCCATGCCAGATCTCAGAATAATTCAAAAGAGTTAGGCCTGACCTTCGACCATCACAGGACATGCAGTGTAAATAATATACCAGTAAGAGTTGATTTTAGGTCTCTGCCACCAGTATAACTGCAGGTGGCATTCTACTCTACACTATGCAGTCTGAAAGGATCTGCAACTTTCACTATTTATCACTCTCGAGACCTCTGAAGAGCACACAAGTTGGAAGTCATGTGAGAAATCATGGGACAGCACCACGGAGATAGAAAAGTTCCCTGTTGGTGAGGCAGGAGATTTTAAAACTAAGAAGAGAAGTAGTCCCAGAAGAGAAGGGGATATGAGATGTATCTTAATATTGACTATTTAACAAATATAAAAGAAAGGGGTATACCGGTATTAAATATTGCCATTCTGGGTGAAGATGAGAAGGTTGAAGATGGGGTGGTGTGCGTACCGGTATGTGGTAGTTGATGTCTGAAGTGTACTGGACGCCCTATTGGTGTTTGGGGAAAAAATAGTTTGAAATTGCCCACTAGCCCCCCACCCCCTTAAGTCACTAACGGGACTTGCCTGGGGGGGAGAGGTTTAGGATGAAGAGTAACTATAAACACTGAGACACCTATTAACCGTCAATGGAAATACTACTATCAATCATCTAGTACCAGTAGCAAGAAGTTAGGTTTTCTCCTTTCTTCCCTTCTTTCTCATCCCTTTCTCTCACTTATTCTTCACCGCACCTACCTGTTTGGGACCTATTCCTAATTATAAATTTTTGCATTGAGCGGGATTTGAACATGGGTCGCTGGCCTCGTAATCAGTAGACTTAACCACTATGCCATCGAGTGATTGTTGAGCTGTGAAGAAGTTTAGAGAGCTTAAATATGTGAAATAGTGAATACCTGTATTGTCACATGGCGCATCCTCAGTAATGCTAAAGAGGCTCTGGTGATTGTATTTTTGATTTGGTACAAGGGTCATTTTCGTATTGCAATAATTAGTGCATGCATAATATGATTTGGTACAAGGGTAAAACATTGAGCTGCATTGCTGGCATTAATCAGCTTGATAAGCAGGGTATAAGTTGAAGGCTAGTGGAAGTAGGAGAATTGGGCCAATGACATGCCAACACACTGGAAAGCAAGTGAGAGTGGGAGGAGCTTACCATTGGCAATGAGGGACCCGCCAAGTACAGGACTCCCGTAAAATGTTTTGGCAGGGATTATTTTCAGTAACTTAAGTAGTAAAAGTATCTGTACTTACTCCATACAAAATACAAGTCCCCCATTTGGGCCAAACTTTAGATCATCATCATCCATTGCATCATCTAAGTGTATAAGTTCGCGAATATCAACCAAAGGCTGGTAATCAAAGTATTCTGCAGCAGGATCCAAATTTACAACATCTATTGTTTTCTTTTCGTCTGCAGCATGTTTTACCATAGTCGAACAATATGTGGACTAGGAAAAAAAGCAATAATATAATGTATAAAATAAGTGTCAAAACGCGATCGAGCTTTGAGGTTAAGGAATGTAATTTTACTACACTTACCTTTCCGCAACCAGCAGGTCCCATAACCAATTGTGCGTACCTCATTGTTCAATAATATTTAATTTTGAGTGTAAAAATTAAAAATATCAGTTGAAATACATAACCGCTTATTCACTGGATAACTGCCAAATGCCTGTCATGTGCTTTTTATACCTTCACTTTCAGCTTGCACTTTGCAGGAGATTGGTTAGGTTGGAGAGCATGCTGCAATCCGAACGGCAATAGCAATGTAGCCAATACAAGAAACCACTGCAGCTAAATCATTATATCATAAACGAAGCAACGAAAGATTTCCTAGGTCATTAATTTAATGATCAAATAAGGATATATGTAAATAATGTAAAACAATCCATTTTACTTGATAAACCCCAATTCATACCACGAGTTCACATTGGCCAAACATTGTGGGCCAGTAGCATTTCACTGGCTACGTTGCCCTCATTAACGAATTTTTGGAGCAAACTATTCATGCTAGCCAACATTTCATACTAAATAAAGGGAGAAATGCGCACAAGTTGTGCATAAAGAGTTTGTGGGTGTTCCATTTCTTCTTCTTCTTCCCCTCCGTCGTTCACTTTATACAGAACTCTATTATTGGCTTTCCACGTCTTTCACAGTAAAGTACATGATAACGGCCACAGTTCTGATCGCATCTCTCGCACACGCAGTTGGCGTCCGGTTCATGGTATTGTTTTGTTTTACACACTTTATGATGATATCCGTGCACCGCCAGTGAGTTGACAAAGTGCCGGAGGTCTTGATTAGCTTCTGTCCAGGATCTGCTTATCATAGCCTCGGTGGCGTAGAACTCTATCGGGATCTCTCCTCTCTTATTTTCCCTTTCTTGTAGGCACCTTTTCCAGCTCTCTGTAGAAGGTAGTTGGAACTTAATCCTCAGGTCTTCCATTAGGAAGGTTTCCTTGGCGAGCTCATACACTAACCGAGATCTCGTGTACCTGGATACGCCTAGGACTACCTTTAGGTACCGTGCTTTTACTGCTTCTAGGGTGTTGATGTCTCCGATGCCCAGTTTTTCCCAGACTATTTCTATTCCGTAGGTCAGGATTGGGATTATTTTCGTGTTAAATAGCAACATTGCAGTGTCTAGGGAGAGTTTGGTTGGGGTTTTTATGTCGTACATTGCTTTTGTGGCTGCTGCAGCTCTCGATCTCACATGAAGTCTGAAGGATTTGATGGTGGTCTGAAGTGTTATGCCGAGATATTTGAATGTGTTTACTGTGGTTAATGGTGTGTTTCCAAGCGTGATTCTGTCTTCTTGACTCTCCCTTCCCCCTTTCCTGAAAGTCATTTGTACTGTTTTATCCATGTTAATTTTCAATTTGTTGTCTTCTGCCCATTTCCCCAATGCGTTAACAGCTGTTTGCAGCTCTGACTTGCTACTTGATGCGATTGCCAGGTCGTCAGCGTAGATATAAATCTTGATAGTTTCTGCCTCTTGCCTTATATGTTGGACGACATCGTATGTTGCTATATTAAACAGGAGGGGGCTGAGGGGGTCCCCTTGTAGGACTCCGTTGGTTTGGATGATTTCTTTTGAGGTGGCTACGTTGTCTTCTATGTAGATGTTGTTTACGGTGAGTAAGTTGCGTATTAATGATGTTATATGCTTGCACTCTATTGCCATTTTTTCTAGTTTCGAGAGGATGATTTCCCTGTCTAGATGGTCGAAAGCTTTACAGTAGTCGACAAAGACTGTGTGGAACTTCCCTCTTGGTGTTCTGAGGCTTTCCTCTATGTCATCAGTTAGGTTTTTAACTGCTTGTAGCGTGTTTCTCCCTGCTGTGAAGCCGTATTGCTCTTCTGGGATGAACTCTTTAGTCATTTTCGCTAATCTTGTCGTCATAAGCTTCGTCAGAACTTTGAGGAGGCAGTTTTCAAGAGCTATCCCTCTGTATGAATTAGGGTCGTTTATGTCACCTTTGCCTTTATATAAGACCTTTACTTTGGACGTTCTCCACGATGTAGGAATATTGCCAGTCTTGAAGCATTGGTTCAGTAGATTGGTCAGAGTTGAGGTTATTGCTTGTGCACCGAATTTAAGGTGTTCATTATACAGTCCTTCTGGGCCTAGCGCTTTCTTATCTTTTAATGATTGTAAAGTCTTAAGGACTTCGTCTTCAGTGAGAAGGCTGTTACAATTGCAGCTTATTTCAGTTGTGTTTGGGTCGCATGCCATTATGGTTCTCGCTTTGTTTAGTATACTGCTGAAGTGTTCCTCCCACGTGATCATGTCTATTCTGCCTGTTGTTTGCGTTCTCCTGGGCTTGAGAGCGAGATAAGGGTTTTTTCTGGCTTCCTCTACTGTCCTGGATGCTTCGCTTTCTATGTAGTCCTTCTTTCTTTGTTTTATGAGATCCTTGTATTCCTTTCTTAGGTTGCTGTATGCTCTTAGGTCATTTTGATCGTTGCTGTTTCTCGCTGTCCGTAGGGCTTGGAGCACTATCTTCCTTTTTTCGAAGCATTCTGTCGTGAACCATACTTGTGCCTTTCTCTGCCGCTTTGGAGGGATTGCCTCTTTTATGGCTCCTTCTATGCTTTGGGCATACGAGTCGAGGTCCTGCTGGTTTAAGACATTTTGGTGCTTGTTTAAGCCTTCAATGGTTTGGGCTAGTATATTGACGTTTAGCCTTCTTGATATGTGCTGGGGAGATTTTAGGTTCATTGTTGGTTCTTCATTCTTCAGTTCGAAGCCTGCAGTGACAGGGCAGTGTTTCCTGAGTGGTGTTTCTGCTTCCGTGTATACTACCTTGTGCGTTTTTAGGTTTATTTCTGGACCTTTGAAGAAGATAAGATCTATGGTACTGCTTCCGTTGTATGCGTAGTACGTTCGGTTGTCATCTTTGTTGACCAGTACGAAACCCTCTTCAGTCATCATCTCTAGTAGTTCTTCGGTTCTACTATCTTTTGAGTCCAGCCTGCAGTTTAGGTCTCCTGCTAAGACTATGTTTTTCCCTGGAGTCGCCTGTGATACTGCTGTCATGATTATACCGATGATGGCCTCTGCTGATGTGAGTGGTTCTATGTATGTCCCTATGATGCTTAGTTTGTCTGTATTTATCACTATGGAGTCTTCATTTTTGAATACCGTGGTTATTTTACCTACTGAGGGTTTGAAGAAACATGATATTCCTCTCATAGGTCTTCCTCTTTGTCCTTGGGTGGCTAGGATGTGCTCTGCATAGAAACCTACAATGCTGGTGGGAGTCGTTGTCAGGGTCTCAGTTAAGATGAGTATATCTTGTTGTTTTAGTAGTTCTTGAGACGAGAGGCCTAGCACTTGATTGAGGCCTTCCACGTTCCACAGGAGGACATTAATTCTCGGGCTGGTCGAGGTTTGCTCCTTCTTGTTGGGGTCGAAAAAACCTGTATCTCTTGACCAAAGCTCCTTCTGGCCAAGATTCTGGGGATGTGACTTTGTGTAGGTCTGATATCGGGATTCCCACTTTGTAGGCTTTGAAAGGGCCTCTTACTTGCAGTTCGTCGCACTCTATCACATTTGTGACCTGCAGTTTGTGCAGGTGTCTCTTGAGTTTGTCTGTGGTTGTGTTTTGGTGCAGCCTCCCGATGAATAGCCAGGCTCTGCGAATACATGCTTGGAGATCGTCACCGCTCTCTGTTTCGTTTTGTTTGGTGCCGATGAATGTGGGAGTCTTCGGTGTCTTCGGTGCGTTGCCGTTCCGCCTGCTGTTCCTTGACACGACCTCCGACCAGGTACCACCGACTTCGTTGTCATCTTCTTGAGTTTCCTGAGTGCCTTCTGGGCTTAATGTTTGCTGGTGTAATTCGGTGTTGTTATTATTGTCAGTAGTTGTGGACGATCCTGTTTGGGGTGTATTAGTTTTGTTCGCCCTTGGGAGTGTTTCATTTACTCTGGATGCGCCTGCTCTATTCGGACTTGTGTTGACGCATGTTTGGGGTTTCATCTTCTTCTTAGTTTCCGCATCTTGTGGGTGTTGCACAGTTTCCACTCCTTGTGTCTTCTGCACTGTTTCTGTTATTACTGTTTTCCTGCCTTCCGATGTATGCTCATGTGTCTTCTTTTGGGTTGACTCATATGCGCGTGAGACCACTGTCAAGGCTTTATTGACTTCATCTGATATTATGTCCTTTATTTCTCCCCTCAGATTTTCTAGGTGTCTTGTTAGGCTCATTATGGAACCTTTGAGTTCTTCTAGCACTTCTTTTCCGTTGCTGTGGGTGCTGCGACATTGTTCGCATAACCACATCAGGCATGTTGACGGCCTTTCTATAGCTTTTATGTCACCTGCTGTCATTTTGGTGCACTTCGAATGGAACCAGCCGTTGCATCCTCCTTCGCAGCCGATTACATTCTCCTTTTGCAATGTTTCCTTGCATTCTTTGCAGTGGTTTTCGTTTTCTTGATCAGGTTTCCTTGGGGCGTTACCTGTAGCGCCATTTGTATCTGTGGCTCCCGTCATGACCACGGTCCGAAGTGTTATATCTTTATTTGAAATGCTTTGCTCTTGTCGTTTGATGATGGGTTGCGTCTTTGCTTTTGATGTTCTTTGGGGTATGGTTACTACCTTCGTTTTAAGTGTATTGCCGAAAAATATCCTGTTTCAGCCTGTAAATTGTGTTATAATCAGTCACTAATGCTTTATTTTTGCACTTTTAATTTACCTGTTTATTGAACTGGTGTTCGAATCTGCTTTAAAGACTAACTTTAATGCCACGTTTTTCCGCGCGCGCTTAGTTTACACCGGAACCGGAAATCTATCACACTATCATACTGAAAACTATCATACTGAAAACTAGTTGGGAAGAAGTACCATGAATATTTTTTTATATAATTGTTCTGCTTCTGCGTCCACGAAAATATAATCATTGCACTACCGTAAATCGTTTCTACATTGTGAAACTCAAAATAAATAGTTGTATACAAGACAATTTTATATCTTCTTGTAGAGTGTGTCAGATTTGACAAATAGACCCTACCATTCAATCGGCGCCAAGTGTTCGGGGAATTCCCTACGTTTAGTGTGATAAATCTGGACTGTGAACTAATTAGTGCCGAAATAGAAATGATTCCTCTCTCAGCAGAGTACCAAGCAATTCGGAAAGAAATCGTAGAGTTAGAAGTGACGGATTCCGAATTGCAAATCATAAAATCTCAGTTTCAGGATGTCATAAATTCTAAAAGACGCACAAGTTTTATAAGAAATCTAAATGATTTAGTGACGGTGTTAGAAAAACGTGGATGTATTGGGGAAAACAATATAGATGCTTTCTCTGTCATTGCGCCGTCAGTCCCCACAATCAACGAAATGATGTCCCGTTATCGGTCAACACCAGCTGCAAATCATAGGGTTTATTCTGCTACACCAGGTTGGGTAAATTAGTATATTCAGTGAAATAGCAAAAGAAATCCCTGTTCAATGTGATAATGCAGTTTAATTTGTAAATTCCTTTTCTTTTACATCCAGGCGATTTTCTGGGAAGCCAAGCACCGCCAGTTTACCAGTACCGGTACACTAGTAGGCCTGTCAACCAACATCTTGCATCTTCAATGTCTGGTAACTCAGACATGACTATAAATGGCAACAGGAATGTGTTACCTCCAGCAGGTTAGAACTTATTTCCAATATTGTTAGGGGTTTCTGCAATATTTGTGATTTCTTATTTAAAGGAATTCTTGAGAGCTCTGCAGCGAGTTGTTACCTGGTTTACAGGCTACTTTCTATACAGTAGGCCTGCTGAGTACAATCTTTTGACATGTATCAATGCATTGTTTTGAAAGAAAAGCTGCAGTAAACTAGAGTAATAAATAGAAAGTAGTAGTAGTACAGTAGGTCCTTAGGTCGGGAACAATCCCTGGAGATCACTCCAGATATGCACACCAGTTTAGGGTGCCAGTCTAACATTACTTCTTGTTATGCTCTGCATAGTCTGTTGTACAGCAGCACTACATTCAGATCTTGATTCTGCAAGCCTTGATAATAATCTGTGCCCGTTCCATCTTAAGAGTGTTTTTCCAATGATTCATTTCTTCTAAGTAGACGGCCAAAATACGTCAGTTTGTTTTTAATGGCGATTGCAGTCAGGGAATTTCCAGGATTTACATCTTCCAAGATTGGTGCATTTGTTCTTTTGAGTTTCTAGGATACACGCAGCATTATTCTCAAAGCGATCTAAGTCTCTTTCTGAAGAATCAAACTTTTGCTAGCATTCAGCACAACTGGAAACACCAAGGTCTTTCCAATAGACATTTTTGTGTTCCTTAATATGTCGGAGTCCTTCATTATCTTAGTTAATTTGACCATTGCCACTTTACCTAATCCTATTCTTCTTTTAATTTCATGCTTGATATAACCCTCTTTATGAACCAGAGAGCCAAGGAAATTGAATCTGGTAACCACATGAATGATCCGTTCTGATCGTTCACTTTAATTGTGACATCTTCACCGATGCACATGGCTTTAGTTTTTAATAAATCTAGGTGAAATCCATGTTTTGCACTAATATTCATAATTGCTGTGATCAGGTCCTGTAATTCGTCTTCAGTTTCGGCCAAAAGAGTGGTGTCATCTGTATAGTCCTATATCTAATGCCAGCGGAGAGAGTTGGTCCAGATTAGTTCGTGATATAAGAAGCTTGCTATAAACTTTGGACATAGTAAGTTAGTAGTAGCATTCCTTTGAGTCACGTGCAACTCCTAGAGATCCACATGGATTTTCTAGCAAGAAAATATTTGAGGAGGTACGTTTCAAACCATTATTATGTCCACTTTTGTAAATTTTTCAAGAGAGAAATTATAAAACTAAGGGTTGTAAGAACACTTAGTTTTATGCATTATTTTGAAGGGGATTTAATTAAGTTAGACGAAAACAGACTTCACAAGGATGATAGAGCATAGGCCTACTTGGAAGTCGGAACTATACGAAATCATATAAAACTCATTTTCATCCGTGGGTGGACTTAATATGGTTTGAAGCGTACCTCCTCATTTGTTCTTGCTCTGTTATCCAAGTTGTTTTGTGAACTTCGGCTCTCCACTGCCTTCTGCCTTGTGTGGCTGTTACCAAATCCCTCCATTTCGAGCCCATGATGATTTGTATTCCTTTCAGCCATCTTGTCCTTTTTCTGCCTTCCCTTCCATGTGTTGTAATATCATGTTTTTTTTAACGAGTCATTTCTCCACATGATGTGTCCAAAACATGATAATTTTAACTTTATAGACATTGCCTCAAGTGAGTATTTTGGGTTTATCTCTTTAATTACTGATGCAAATGTTTTTCTTTCTGTCCACGAAATTCTTAATAATCTTCTCCAGGTCCATAATTCAAAACTGTCTATTTTTTTTTTCTATCTGGTTTGTTTAATGTCCAACTTTCACAGCTGTATAACATTGAACATAGCTGGAGAAATTATACAGCCCTGTCTAACTCCTTTGCAAACATTGATCCAGTCTGTTTCTCCTTGCTCGATCCTTACTTTTGTGGTTTGGTTCATGTACATGTTCTTAACAATTGATATCAGATGTTGCAGGGGGTATGCCTTAGCATAGTGGTTGAGGCGCTGCACTACAAACCAGAAGGTCACGAGTTCAATCCCCGACGAGGTCGGAGTTTTTCAGTTAGTCTAATCCTTCTGGTGGCACTATGGCCTTGGGGTTGACTCAGCCTCTAACAGAAATGAGTACCAGGAGCAATCCTGGGGGTAAAGATGGCCGATGCGTAAGGCTGACAACCTTACCATCTTCATGCGCCGATTGTCTAAAAAATCCGGGAACCTCAACCTCTTGAAACCCTCTGGGCCTCCATGGCCTGTAATAGGGAACACTTTACTTTATCAGATGTTGCTGGTATGCCGATATGTTGCATTGCGTCTAGCATTCTGTTATGGTCTGCACAATCAAAGGCTTTTGTATAGTCAATAAAACAAAAGAAAAATATTTTCTTGTGGAGTTCGTATACAGACTTTATGATCCATCTAAAGTTGGCTATATGAACATGTCTGCCTCTGTTCCTTCTAAATCCTGCCAGATCTATCGACATAGCTTGCTCAATAAAAGGTTCCATTCTTTCTTCTGCTATTGTCTCTGCGGATTGCCAGCTGTTGCATTTTCCTTTCACCTTTAAGGGTAGCTTTTCTTTTGCTGTGCATATAATCGTGGACTTCATGGCACCTACCATTGGTCAGTGTTCAAATCTACATTATTTGGGGAAGCTTCCTTTATTGTTGTACGAAAGTCATTGTTAATAGCTTTTGTGTCAAATTTCTTGTTTTTGCTGAGGCTAACTGGTCTTGTAAACTTGAATTTAATTTTTGCTATCAGTGATTCATGGTCAGAACCACTGTTTGATTCCTTTATTGTTCAAACACTTCAAAGACACTACGTCATCTATCAGCTGAAGTTGAAGGAGCATATAACTGCACTATAACAGTTTTAACCGCTTTATTGTCCACCTTTATCCATGTTATCCTGTCATTTACCATATTGTACACAGTGATTGAATTCGCAGTGTTATAGTGAACTATAAAAGTTACCCCGTTTTCCTGTAATTATCACATCCTGAGTAATGTTGTGTATTCACCGCATTTCACATGTCTTTGTACCATGGATTTGCTTATGCCTAAAATAGACCATATATAAAAGGGTCTGAGATTGCTTCATCGCTGCAGTAATTGTAAAGCAAACATACAGCACCTAATCATTCGCTTTTAAAAAAATGCAAGATACAGTACAGTATGCCTCAATCACTGCGCTGACCTCGTAAAGTGTGATCTAGAATTGCTTCATCATTGCTGCAGTAAAACATTTTGCTTTAAAAAAAAGGAAGTCACGGTATCAGTATGCAACCCTTTCACTGTTCTTCTAAAATATAAAACTTATGGTATAAAAAAGGCCTTTTAGGAACTAAGATACCTTAATAACACGGTTATTATTGATATGATATTATGATATATTGAAGAAGTAACTGTAACAAAACTTGCAGCAAGTTCACAAATCTCTCCATTATAAATTAAAATTCCCATTTTTTTTTTTTTTTTTTTAATCAGAAAATGTCCGGTATACTGGCCATGAAAGCCTTGATTGATGTTAAGTATGGTTTCACTGTAGTTTTTTTTTTTTTTAATTTTTTTAAGCACGTCTATTACAAGTACTGAATAGGACAATCTGATAATTTGTTAAACAAGGCTCGGTAATAAACCTTCCTCAATTAAGGTATAGGCCTAATAAACTTTCCACCATTTTGTATTTCCATATTATAGAGTAATTTGATAAATGTTGGAATGTGCTTTTAATTATTATAAGTCCATTTTTTACAATTTAAATAAGATTGTTTTAATATATTGTTTCTTTACAGTTGTGGAACTAGTTGTTAAAGGCATAGGCTCCCACTGGAAGGATCTTGCACGTGAATTATTAGTTTGTGAAGGTGAAATTGATGAAATCCTATGTAGGTACCCACGAAGTCTGAAGGAATGTGCACGAGAGGTAAATATTCATGCTTACTTTGAATGAATTCCGCATGTGCTTCATTTTGTAGAGCATATTGAATTGAATTGAATTTATTTGTTCTAAACAACAACTTTACATTAGCCCACATTTTCCACTTTAGAAAAGGATCCGTACCTACCTTACAGTTTCTGACGGGTCCTTTTCAACACATTACATAACTATAATATATCACACAACAGTTCATCGTGTCTCAATTTAAATGTTAATGTTTGTTTTCGTACACATATGGGTCTGCACACTATTCCCGCTGGTGTTAGTTCTAGCTTACTCCACTCTTTTATGAACTGCCTTGAGTAAATATTCTACAGGGCACTCGCTAACATGTAAGATGGAGTTGTGTGATTGGATATCATTTATACACTGGATAATGTTAAGTCGCAGCTCCCCTTTAAATACTTTATACTTTACTAAATTTTATTAAGCTTATACCTACTCTTAATTATTAAACTCTCTTCCTGATCACTATTAATTTAACTTTCCTTGTAGAGCATATTATGTAAAACTGCATATTTTATGGAACACTGGATTTTAATGCAGATACGAAACTGTAAAATTGGATGTTTTGTGGAACATTAAATGATTAGTGAAGATATGGAATTATATACAGTAGCATCAACTATACCAGAACAATTATTTAAAATTGTAGTACGACTTTTGACACATAGTATTGTAGTTATCGACTTCATGATCATTGACATGGATCATAATGTATTGAAACTGTCTGTGAAATATGGCTGTTGATATTAATGTTAACAAATAAATGTTGTATGTATCTACCAAGAATAAAGAATAAATATGGGCCGCACAGCATTAGGAAAACTCAGAAAAATCTTAAAACATTCTGATATAAGTAAGAATACCAAAATCAAAATAATTCAGACCATAGTTTTCCCAACAGTACTCTATGGATGTGAAAGTTGGACTCTGACCAAACAAGACAGAAAGAAACTTGACAGCTTTGAACTATGGACTTGGAGAAGACTCTTGAGCATCCCATGGACGGAGAAAAGAACAAATACATCTATAATAGAAGAAATAAGACCAAAACACTCTTTGGAGGCAATGGCCACAAAAATGAAATTATCATACTATGGACATATCATCAGAAAAGAACGATCATTAGAAAAAGATGTAATGCTGGGACACATCTATAATAGAAGAAATAAGACCAAAACACTCTTTGGAGGCAATGGCCACAAAAATGAAATTATCATACTATGGACATATCATCAGAAAAGAAAGATCATTAGAAAAAGATGTAATGCTGGGACACATGGAAGGTGCGAGGAAACAAGGAAGACCACGTACAAGGTGGATTCAAGGCGTGCAGGAGGTGATGCAAATGAAATGGTGTGAACTGATCTGTGCTGCAAAAAAACAGGAATCTATGGAGATCAATAATACAAAGAATCATAGACAATAGAACAAGACTAAACACCTATTAGGGATGGCAAGACCCATTTCTTGCTGTGAATATCCACATGGATCTCCAAGAGTCGTTCACGACTCAGTGGAATAATAATAATAATCTACCAAGGCCCACAACCAGGGGTGGGCTGTTTTCTTGGTCCCTCTAAATTTTTAGCATTTAAAATCATAAAAGTCTATTCAAGCAGTACTTTGAATTTAAAAAGTTTTTGAAATGTACAGTACTTCAGTTTTTACTTGTGGTATTATTTTCTTGAGGTAGACTACGACGATAAATACAGTATAGTTAGAGGTATACGTACTATAACGTTGCAAAAGGAAAGGATAATGCTTTAGATAAAAAAAGGAAAGATTTTGTCATTGAACACTATCCACTAGATAACTGATCAGTAATATCTTGAAGATGTAGAAAGAATTAAGAAATTAATACAGACTTAATTTGAAGAAAGGCAAAGTAGAAAGTAATAGCAATTTAATTCCAATTAAATGCAGCTCGGCATAGTAAGGAGATTAAACCTAAGAATTGTAATATTTCAGTAGGCCTATAGCTGAATATTTTATTTGTCTATTGTTGTTGAAGAGATCAATAAAAACAAAAATCAGCTTAGTGAGTTTAATACTACAGCTGATGACTTCGACTTTTTTAGAAACGTACTAGTTCCTCATTATCTCTTTTTAATGTTATTAAAAAAAGTTACTGTATATGATTCAAGCTTTCCAAGGTTACTTATAATTGTAAACTGATTTCATTGGTTTTAGCTGCATTAATTGGGTAGAATTTAAGGTACAAGAACATTTATTATTTTGAATCCTATAATAACTCTTTTTAACCAGGCTAATAAGTCAAATTTTGAAATGACAAAAATGAATCGATAAGCACTAGCAACTTCACTGATTAAATTTCCTACCTTAATTAAGTGGGCTAAGTATACTAGTATAGCCTACTACAGTGTGTTTCACATACAAGTTGGCCAGTCATACGGGTTACTGCGCTGCAGCGGATACAGCTCTAAATCCCGAGTGATGGGATATCTGCCCAAATAAACCTGCTGATGGTATAATGATTCACATTCTCACAATTCTGGGGTGTGCGGGCAAAGAGAGTTAAGTCCACTTTCTTGTTACAGCGAATTAGAGTGACTTAACACACTATACCAGCCCAACATAGCTTTAGAGATGGATAAACCCACGAGGCACACATCCATAACTACCGTACAATTTTGAATATGACATACTGGACTTAACACAAATGTAGAGAACATTTTTATCTATAACTCTATGGACACATCTCAATTTTTTAGGATGGTGGACTTAACTCTCTTTGCCCACGCACCCCGGAATTACAATGAAAATAACCACATACCTCATCACAAGAGATATTGGAAATGTCCTCCTCTTGCATCCTCACAACATTGGATCCTTTTTAAGAAATATCCTTTCACACGCATAAGTTCAGCTTCCAAGATAGAATTAATTTCTCCATACATTAGGTGATTAGGAGTTAGAGTTGTGGCCACCGCAATGCACGTGATATGCCAACTGGTACATGAAACACATTGTAGAATGCAGAACTGATAAATAAATATGTTCTTTTTCTTGCAGATAATGAACAGGTTTTTGGATGATACAGACCCATATAAGGTGAGATGTAAACTAATCTCTGCATTAGAAAAGTGCCAGCGGAAAGACCTCAAGGAACATGTTGAAGAAATACTGAGTAGAAGGCCTTTTTGAAAGAAAGAAAGAAAAAAAAGATTTGTTTACTTTAATATTAATATTAGATGGAAATCTACAGTGAAGTGTTGATGTCTGTAGCAAGATTGAGATGGGAAATATACACACTAAACTTCACTAAAAGATATATTTACCCAGGATGATCATTTCAATAGTTCTTCCCACCATCAGCTGATTCCGATCGGTCGGAATCAGCTGATGATGGTGGGAAGATTACCTTTTAATGAAGTTTAGTGTGTATATTTCCGATCTCAATCTTGTTACTTGTTTTATGTAATTCACATACACATCTCCATTTCAAGGAGTAATTCTGTGGGATACATTTTTGGACATGTGAAACATTGCCACAGCAATAGACATGAGTTCAAAAGATATTTGATACCTTCCACATTTTGAAGGACCATAGACTCTATACAAATGTTGTAAGTGCTTGATGGCATGCAATTTTGTAAATGGAATAGAATGAAATAAGACACACTGCCATCTGTGTGGAAATAGGGGACTGAAAATGAAAATGTACTATGAGATGAGACATTTTGCAGAGTTTTGAAGATAAATATGAATTTATATAGGAAGTTGGTGAAAGTGAAGTTATTATTGATAATATAATAATGAGCCGGGATTTGTAACACTTCAGTTAAAATAGCTTTCTTCGGACTAGTTTTGGGAATATGTTATTGTTTTGAAGTTAAATTTATAATTCAAATAATCCTATCTTGAAACAACACACTTATTTTTATCACTCAACTTCTCTTCACTTAAGTAGATAATTAAATCCTATCTTAATTTAGTAATAAATAGTTATTAGAATTGCTGATATTTTAACTACAAGGTGGGCCAAAAGTCAGTATCCATTTGAATGAAAAATTCAGTACAATGGAATCAACACTTCATTGAAGCCACAGTTGTAAACATCTTTACAATTGTGACAATGTCAGATGAGCAACAGCTGTTTGATTGAATACCAATGTATTCTAGTGGTTACATAAGAAACTATCAGATACAAAAAAAAGACTCTAGGAAGATCACAACCAAATTTATCAATTTCTGTTCACAATGGGTAGTGATTTTTGGCCCACCTGTATTTTATTTCCCACATTTTAATCCAAACACAGGTGTGGACATGTTCAACAAGTCAACATTAAGTGTGTATATTGAGAATTACTCAGGCTCTTGTAAAAGATGCATCAACAATTGCTTCATGGACAGATGATAAAGACATGCTACGACAAGCTCTCACCATAAATTATTGTTAAAACTTTCCGGGCTCTGTTGCCGTGGTCCATCGGATTGCTTTCCGGACGTTTCGCCCACTACTGCGGCAGGCATCATCAACGGTGAGTTCTGCTTCGGAGTTTCCTCGGCGAGGTCTTGCTGTCGACTGCAAGACCTCGCCGAGGAAACTCCGAAGCAGAACTCACCGCTGATGATGCCTGCCGCAGTAGTGGGCGAAACGTCCGGAAAGCAATCCGATGGACCACGGCAACAGAGCCCGGAAAGTTTTAACAATATGGACACCGGCCGTGAAAGCCTACATCATGTTATATCTCACCATAAAGTTGGTCATCTTTTCCCTTTCCAGTGCATAACGTCATTTATAATCACTTTATGTCTGCTTGCTACCCAAGGAAACCAAGGCTTCAAAAAGGTGGAATGAATCTGTATGTTAGTTCTTTAATAATTCTAAATATATAAACATTTACTTTGTATTAAAATAAGTATCTTGTATTGAAATAAACACTTGTGTTAAACCACCTAGTTTACCTTATATTTATTTTTATTAATTAAGAGTGTAATTATTCCTTATGCTTAATTTTAAATGCTTTTTCAGCACTAAGTCAGGACCGGTATTGTATACATTTTTAAATGTAATCTAAAATTATTTGGTTTTTCTTTTTCTTTTTTATTTCTAAATCGATTGTATACTCTTATTATAATTCATATCCCCCCGGCTGAGTGGTACTGAAGGCCTTTTGGCCATAACTCTGTCAGGTTAAATTAATAAAAGAAAATAAAATTATAAGCCAGTCTAAAGGAGAATACAAAATAACAAACTGTTTTTATATTAAAGTATTTGATGAATTTTGCACAAATCCTGGTGATTTTAGATAGCCCCATAAAAAATAGTTGCAGGATACTAAATCAGGCTGGCCAGTGTAGATCGCCCCTTAAGGAGACCAGGCTGCAAGGAAGTGTTGCCACAAAACATCACAACCGTGGCACCATCCTGTTCGAACCATACATCTCCCACATCCCTCTCGAGTGTTGGCAGGAAACACTCCTGAATCATGTGGACATAACGGCCAGAAGTCTAAAAACCATGGACCAATTATTCCAACTCGCGATAGTGCACACCAAACAGTTCACATTGTGATGATAGGGGACTTCTTCACGTCACCAGTTTCCCTGAAGTTGTTAACCCATGAAACAGTCGACTGCCGGCCAGGAACACGACCATGGGGCGCAATATTGAAATGGGTATGGAATACATGTTGCGTGGCAATGATTGAGCGACCGTTAGAAAAGTATGCCTTGACAGCGAACGTGCGCTCCACCTTCGTCCATTCAATGATGCTAATTCAACTAAGAGGAGCTACAACTTTATGCCCGCCCACTTGAATGTGCCTACTCCCACCCTCCTTGGAGCAACCATCACTTCAGGGCGCCAATTTCAAATAAGCAAGTTGCTCTGCCCCATCCTGTACATTTATAACATAAATTTGTCATCTAAAAATCAGATGTGAAATTCATATAACTTCCTCTGCCCAAATATTAAGTTAGCCTCTTAGTATAATATAATTATGATGTATGACATTCTTTTCAAGTAAATTGGTTGTATAAATGAAGAGAATGTTGTTACCACATCACATCTCATCCCCAAAGCACACACAACTCAAATAAAATCTGATTAATGTACTCTCATAACTTTCTTTGCCTTAATCATTGCCAATACATCTTTCTCACTTCATATTCTGATATAGAATAAGAGTCCATATTGCAAAGAGCGCCTATTCAGAATGGGTGGCTTATAACTACCCTCCATATAATTCTTCCTAAAAAATGTTCCAAATAGAAGTTTTATATCCTAGTATAAGTACACTATGTGTAAAATTTAAACAACATCGTAGGAGACGTTTTTGAAAAAATCGCGAAAAACGAAAATTTCTTCATGTAAACTTCCCTTAAAAATAAGAAAAACCTGTTGCAATTTTCCTGTCACATCTTCAGAAGCTACATGGCCCAAAAACAAAATTTTATTTTCATACGATTTTCCGTTCTGGAGCAAGGCTGTTCACACACACAGAGCATGTTTCTGAAAATAATATTTTTTATTAATGGGACCTCAAAACGTGTATTTATGCTAAAAACTCAACTTCGAATTTGGGGGTCATCTACCTATAGTATCTGGTACGGGCAGAGGAAGTAAAAATGTTGTATAAAGAGAAATATCTACAGTGAGTCCCATGCAAGAGTTGGCCAATGACGCGGGTTTATGCGTCGCCACAGTATACGTATTAATACAGTAAAGAAACTCAGTCCGTTTTTCTGCCATACGGACATGCGCGCGCAGATTCCATGCGATCCTACCGGCCATTGAGTAATACTACAATCACTACTGCGGGAAGAATGGAAATAAATAGGAGTCTTGAATTTTTATAGCAATGCGTGTTTGGAAAGGATGTTATTGTTCTGCTATAAATTGCAGTAACAATAAAGGAAGAAATCCTGAATTGCATTTCTTCACTTTCCCAAAAGATCCAGAAAGGTAAGAAGAAAAATACGTAATATTTATTGTATGCCTGCTGGCTTACTCTTGACACATGTTCTGGTGTGGTTATGTTTACATTTATTTTAATGTAATATTTTTATCTTTAATTATGTTGTAATTTCTAACAATAGATACTAATGAAATGAAAATGTCAGCAGTCTATATCACGGTTAAAGATAACAATATTTAGGATGTCGTATTGTGATCGCTTTTGCTGCGGTGCAGCTTGTTTCCTATGTGCATTGTAATGTATATGTCAGGGCCGGTTATGTATACAAACATGTGTGCCGTGTTGGCAGTCAAGAATGGCTATGTGAGCTCTAATGCACATGGCCATTTTGCAGCATGTAGCCGATTTTTTTTCTTTGCTTGCACAAACCTGACAATCAAAGATCCACATGCCCGGTTGTAAGGATCAATGCTAAGGAATATCAGTGCACATAACTCAATTTCGTAAAAAAGTGCACATAGCCGATTTTACAGGCGATACGATATTTATTTTCTCGAACACGATGTAGGCGTAAAGATGACGAAAACATAATCTTACATCATAAATTCTCGGATACATGTGCCATTAAGGTGTTTGCGACAGTAAACTAACATGACATCATTATCCAAACCTAGGCAAGCAATAGGCTTACCTAAAATAGGCTACTGTTAAGAAGCGTATCTAGTCCAACGTTTAAGTTATAAATTATATTAAAGAGTGACCTTTGAATATAGGTTTGTCACACTGCTCGTCCTCAACTTCATTGTTGAGATTGTATTTTGTTTCTGTATCTTACGGCTTCGATCTACCTTCAATTGTTGTAATGATTTCAGGTGTAAAAAATGGGTCATCAATAGTCGGCGAGAAGACCTACTAACAAAAGCTGTAAAATATTTAAATGTAAATAGCCGCCTATGTTTGGAACACTTCGAAAACAGCCAGTTTATGAATTCCAATAAGAACTCTTTAATTAAAACTGCTGTACCGACTGTATACTAAAAGCAGTTTTGGAGTATTAGAAATTGAGAAATATTGATAGAAACCTATATTTTTATTTGAATTTTGTATTGTATCTTATGTAATATTGTATTATTTTTGTAAAATGATGACATTTCTATTCTAATGTAATATTAGGCTACTTTTAAAAATAAAAATGAGTTATAATTGGTTTTCCAAGAATCATCTTGAAGTTATTAAAACTTGTAATAAGAATAGCCCTAGGAACTGCAGTGCAAGTTACAGGTAAGTGGCATTTAAAAATTGTGCCTGATCTTAACTAAAATATAATACATGCTTCATTGTTTCTTAAATTTAAAATTCAGTTTTGAAAGAAGATTTTTTTCTCTTATTATAACATATTTTGTTATGTGTTTATGCATTTTCCCAAGTTATTTTATATGGTGAGAATGCAGTTTTACTCAACCGCCGCATGGAGCGCTAGTGTCGCCCTGCTAACAAGTTGTCATAGGACTTTTAACACACAGTTTCCTTACTGTATTAATACTTATACTGTGGCGTCGCTGTGGACACAGCTCCAACTCCCGGGCGATTGAGTGAAGTATCTATGCTAATAAAGCCGCGATCGGTGTAATGGTTCAGGTTCTCACATTTACAGTTAAAATTACAACGAAAATAACCACGTACCTCATCACAAGAGATGTTAAAAATGTTCTCCTCTTGAATACGCACAACACTGGAACCTTTTTAGATAATTTTCTTTCACGCGCGTAAGTTCAGTTTCTGAGATAGAGTTAATTTATTTTGTGATACTGTCTTTAAGTTCTTCTAACAACAGCCTATGTGACTATTATTTATGGGGAACCTGAAAAATAAATTGCATAGGTCAATTCCCCCACATTAGAACATTAGAAGAGAATTTAACTCTATCTCGGAAGCTTAACTTACACGCGTGAAAGAAAATTTTCTAAAAAAATTGCCAGTGTTGTGCGTATGTAAGAGAAGGACATTTCTAACATCTCTTGTGACGGGGTACGTGGTTATTTTCATTGTAATTTTAACTGTAAATGTGAAAACCGGAATCATTACACCGATCACAGCTTTATTAGTGTAGATATTTCACCCGATCGCTCGGGAGTTGGAGCTGTGCCCACCGCGACCTAGAAACCCACATTTTTGGCCAACTCTTGCGTGGGACTCACTGTATAAGTTGAGGATTTTTTCTCAGGTCACAGTTGTCATTTGTGGGTATTAGCTTTTCTATTTAAATTGTCCTTATCAATTCTACGCTTAGAGCCCACTGATGATTTCACTTGATGATTCCTTATTTAAATGTACAAATATAGCTCTGAAAGGGTTAATGTAATCTTAATTACAAAATATGAGACCATTTTCCTCAGTACCATAAAACAGAGTGAAGTAGACCAAACCTTGTCATTAAGTTTCGAAGGCTAATAATGCCAACTAGTAAGATCTGTATAATTTTCAGAATATGTCCCTAAGATTAAATATAAGATTTATTGAGTAATGCTTTATGTAAAATGTGAGGATTTTATTCAAACGTTATGTTTCTCATTAAAAAAATCAGCTGTTCCATTGAAATTTTCCTTGTCGATTTCAGAGAGCCTACATATGTTTTTACTTGTTGATTGCATTATTACCAGTGTATAAATTCAGCTCAGTAGTAGTGGTGGTAACAATATTAACAATAATAATAAGGGGTACTAGTATTAGCAGTAGTAAAATTTACTAGAATAAGGATCATTAATTTTGTCAAAATGTTAACTCAACATACCTGCTATAGCCTATAGGATAAATTAGCTCTTCATTATTAATTGTTATTGGGCCAGAACTATACGAAGCAACTTCTTCGGTGCTATCAACTTTATTTAATGAGGTTTCTTCTGTAAAATAAAATAAATTTAATGATGTTAGTTAATGATGAAGGTAATAATAGTAATAGTAATAATAATATTAATAATAGCTATAATTATAACAAATGCAAATTATTGCTGGTGGAACTACTATAATTATAGTAGTACTAATTAGTAGTGGTACTAATTATAGCTATAATTATGTTATTTAGTATCCAGTAAACTATTCATAATGGAAAAAAACCTTGTTCGAGAAATTAGGTTCAATTATTTAAATTATATTATAATATTAAGACTATGATTCATAACTTTCTTACCATTGTCTGGTGAATCAGTTGAAGAATCTTGCAATAGTGCCAATTGCACTAATTTTTTACCACGGAAAAACATGAACCTATAAAGTCAACCCAGTCACTACTTTGAGTTTGTCACAGTGTTCATTTAAAAAAATGTAAGGCACTGGCGGTTAAAGGAATTTTTCAACACACTGAAGGTCAAGAACAAGCACAAAAATATCAAAACATTGTAACAAAGAGGGTGGCAGACAAACCACATTCCTTGGCTATTCATAAACACCTCTTAAGCCCATAATACATCAAATGTCTCATGTCATCCAGATCAATATACATTTACTTCAGGAAATAAATTTACATATTGAAATTTATCAGTAAAACCCATGAAGAGAGAGTCATATAGGCTATGGATGTAAATAAGTTTATTAATATTTGTGGATTATAAATTAATGAATAAATCTAATTGTATGTAAGCGTTGTCGTACCAAACCTTTATGTGCCTAGTTGAACACATGAGAGGTGGCTATTTCACAGCAGTCAGGCAAAAATGCATCGGTACCAAACCTCTCTGTGTATAGGTGAGCACACAGGATATTTTTCACAGCAGCAGAACTGCACTGACACATAGGAGGTTGGATAATATTTTCTGTTGTAGAGATACACATAAGAGCTTCCATCGCAATATGCAGAGTGATCTAAGCTTTCCAGCAGATTCAAAACCTCATTTTTGTCCATATCGACACACATGAGGTTTTTCACCGGCAACAATGTTGTGTAATTAAGATTAATAGAATAGAAACACAGAGCTAAATATACAATAACATAACTAGACAAGTAAACTAAATAACTAAAATAAAACATTACATAACATACATGGTTGGGTGTCATTAAGAGAACAAAAAAGGATAGACATGTTATACGCATTCCTCTTCCACCTATGGATGTTATAGAAGAGTCCCCATATGAGATACCTGTCAATTGGATTGATAAGCATTTCCGAAATACCAATTTCTTGTTTCATTCTAATTGTGCTGATTCCACTCATGGGAAAAAATAATATTAAGTCGCACCTTGGATGAATGTTCCCACCCACCGCTCCCTCGCGATGCACTTTCTTTTATACCACTTCTTCTGTCCTCATATTACATAGAAACTCGTGATTGGACGTTGGTAGTGTGACGTCATACCGGTAAACAAAAGATGAACAAAAGTTGACAGGCTTACTAACGTGTGGAAGATATAATATGCCACATTTTCGAAACCGACAAACAGTGTATCGTACATTATTCGAAAATGCAAGGGCGCTTCGCTTCGGCTGCCGCCTCGTGCACTTAACTAAGTGGATAGTGTTATGCATTATTTAGATTATGTGAAGAGGTGATTGTGGTCTGGTCGGGATTGCCGAGTAAGCTAGAGGGTTGTCATTTTGGTGTATGGGTTGGTAGCTTGTGTTTGGAGAGAAGGGACGATCGGGTGTGCCGAGATAACAAGCGAACAGCAACGCATTGTTTGGAGCGTAAGGGGGCGACTTAATCTTCTCTTATGCCCATAACACATTTCAAATAATTAAATGCTTGCAAAATGGACATTAGAATGGGTAAATCAGTCTTCACAGCAGAATGCAGTTAGAGATTCACTTCGCCTCTTGCAGTTTAGTGCACGGTACCTATCGCATGCTTCACTACATTTAGTGCACACACATCCCACTCCTGGGTCATGATAATGTTTAGTGGCACAAACATAAAATGGAAACCGTGCACTGAGAACCTTGTCACCACATGCCTGAAGTTCATATCCCCCCCTACATCCATTCATGGTTCACAAATGCATCCGTGCTATAGAATGACTCCCATATAGTCGCTTTTAATTTCAAGGCCTCCAGGGCATCTAAGTACGCCTTCATCATGGGTAGTAACATTTGAAGATGCAGGTCCTCAATAAAGAAAGGTTCTCCATTTGAAGATGCAGCTCCTCAATAAAGAAAGGTTCTCTTGCCAGTTCACATACGACGTGATGGTGTAAATTTCGACAAATAGGGCACTCTCTTTAGGTATCCCTCCTTCACTTTCTCCAAGAGTTCCAGTTGTTTAGCTCGTAGGTAAGGCCATACACTTTCTATGCCATAGGTCGCCACTAGTTTGACTTTCAGTGTTAGAATATATAATAATATAAACATAATAATGATGTAACACATTTCGAATAAGCTTGTAACACAATAATGTAGAGATGTATTATTTTGTTCATATTATTGCTGATGTTATTCTGTTTATTATTATTATTTTTATTTTCATTTTAATAGGCTACTTAAAAGTACAAGAAAGTTACGGAACCAAAATAATATTCAAGGACCTCAGAGTAGCCTACTCTTACCTTTCTCTTACAGGATGAAACATACGATAAAGTCATAACTTCAACATCAATAATATAATTGAGGCGCCTAGAAGCCAAGAGAGATAACTGCAGTTGTTTGTTAAATGGAGTTAAATGCAAATCTGTATGGCTGAGAATGACATCTGTTTGGAGGACAAGGGAGATTCCCCCCCCCCCAAATACATCGATACAAGAGATACTGCAGATTTTTCTGTATCTGTATATAAGCAAATACAGAAAAATCTGCAGTAGTGGCCCATTTTTGGAATAAGGACATGACATCGATCGGGATCCAAAACTGATTAAATGTGTCGAAGGTCACAAGGAACTCTCAGTGTGGGAAAGGATATTCATCCACAAACATAAGGGATACCTTATGAACTTTTACATCCCATCAGATGAAGATTTTATCGCCGAATGCGGCACACTTCCAAAAGAGGGCAACACAAACACCCAGCCGGCAGTTGGTGTTAACCTGATGACAATGAATGACGAGGGTCTTCAAAAATAGTTCAGGTATTTCAATTACTTTGTAAATCAGTTAGAAAGGGTTCTTAATTCACTGTATAGTACTAATGTAAATATTATACTGTGTGGGGACTTTAATGTAGATTTCTCAATTGATGGTGAGAAGATCAGACTGATATCTTTATTGGGTAGCTATAATCTAGAAGAACAGGCAAAGAAAACAGCGGAGGAAGCCGAGCAAGATAAATTTATAGCGCTCAAAACAAGAAGGACTTCAGCCCCAAACCAAATACAAATGGACACATGGAAATCCCACTTCCAACAACTACTACAGGAGTATGCAGAAAAAACAGAAGAGGATACGGTAGTGAACGAGGGAAACACGGGAAATACAGAAGAAATCACAAAAGAGGAAATCGAAGATGCCATCAAATCACTAAAAACAAAAAAAGCAGCCGATAAACATGGCATTTATGGAGAACACATAAAAGAGTCCTATGAAGAGTTAAAGGAACTATGGCATAAGTTAAGAAACAAATGTTTAAAAGAAGCATGCATACCGGACACATGGAGAACAGCTGAACTAAAAGTTCTATACACAGGGAAGGGCACAAGAAACTCCCCTGAAAACTACAGAGGCATAGCAATAGAGGATGCAGCATTCAAAATTCTTACAAAAGTTTTGGAAAAAAGACTATACAAACTCATAGAGTCACAACTTCCTGAACAGCAATGTGGTTTCAGAAAAGGCCTATCTACAATGGATGCAATCGAGGCACTACTAGAAGACATCCGAATGGCAACAAGGGAGCCTCGAGGCAAGTACCATGTAATATACATCGACTTCCGAAAAGCTTTCGATTCTGTAAATAGATCTCTTCTATCCCAGAAACTGGAAAAGGCACTAGGAGAGCAAAATTACCTAACATCAATGATAAAAAACATCCTCAAAAGTAACAAGCTAATAATATCAAACGATATAGAAAAGTCCGAACAAATAGACCAAAACAAAGGAGTTCTCCAGGGCGACCCCCTCAGCCCCACGCTGTTCAATCTCTTCACAAGTGACATAAAAGACCTAGTAAACAACTCAACGAAAATGTACCTGTATGCAGATGACATCGCCATAGGCTCTACGTCAAAACACGATCTACAAGAGACAGTCAACAAAATATGTGTATGGGCAAGGCAAAACAAACTGGAAATAAATATACAAAAAACCGTCCAAATGGTTTATCGCAAAGGAGGGCGACAAAAAGCAGATGACAGCATTTCCCTAGGAGCAGAAACTTTAAATACGGTGAACACATACAAATATTTAGGTTTAACCTTCCAGACAACAGTAAACTGTTTCACAAATCACATAAAGGATAGGACCACAGCAGCAATCAGAGCAATATATGACATCCAGAACCTAACCAGACTATCAATCAATACTGCATTGCTACTATTCAAAGCCAAAGTCAGCCCCATACTAACGTATGGAATTCACCTAATCTGGGAACATCTAACAATCGCTAACCTAGAAGAAATAGAAAAAATAAAAGCGCGTTTCTTAAAAGCCACACTAGGAGTGTCCAAATACACTAAGTCACGACTGGTGTATGAGCTGACGAGGGAACCGTTTTTCCTAGAAGAACTACGCTTAAGCCTACACCTGAAAAATACTAGACAGTATGAACAAGCCCTAAAGAAGACATACATCAAAAAACAAGAAATATGGGAAGATTTCTTCTGTACAGATGCCATGGTATATCGCCAATGGACACAAGCTAACTAAGATTACAGGAGTGCAATAACCCGGATGGCAATTCATGGATTTCACCACAAGATGTGTAAAAACAGGTCATACCATGAACCAAACAATTACTGTGTGTGTGCATTATGTGACAAGCCATGCGAGCGCTACCACTTAGAAAAATGTAAGAACAGAACAAAATCACTGATGGAAATCAGTAACGAGTGACAATTGCACATATGTGCGCATTCTTCTCTTATATAATCTAGATTTCATACTAAACTTTCTGAGAATTCAGAACAACTCCCAAACAACAATAGATAAACATTTTAATTTTAAAGTACTTCCAATATTAAATGGATTATCAGATCATGATGCACAAATGTTAGTGCTGAACAATAATAAAGTAAATTCGAACAGTAAACATGCTCATAGTAATATGACTAGAGTAATTAGACGATTCAATTTTAAATTTCAAACAAGATCTTGCGAATGAAAACTGGGAATCTATGTTATCCTATAACAAAGTAGATAGTAAATTAAGTGAATTCCTAAACATAGTGTCACGACATTTTGAGGCAAATTTTCCAAAAAAGAAAACTGCTAATTTACCTAATTCAAGGAATAATACATGGTTAACTGCTGGTATTAAAATATCATGTGCAAATAAAAGAGAGCTCTACCTAAAAAATAGAACCAGTAACAACCAAACTCATAAGGAATACTATAAAAAGTATTGCAACATACTGAAGAAAGTTATCAAAGAAGCAAAAAGTAGGCATTTTTCACAAGTAATTAATAAATCAAACAATAGAGTTAAGACTGTATGGAATATAATAAAAAACGAAACGGGGAGAACAAAGGGAAACAATGATTGTACATCATTAATATACCAAGACAGAAAACTAGATAATTTATCAGACATTACAAATGCTTTTAATAGTCACTTTATAAATATTGCAGAGAAATGTATTCCTATAAATAATATTAGCATTAAGGCAGTGGACCTACTAACAAAATCTACAGTTTGGAACCATAGATTTCAATTGAACCTGACTTCCCACATAGTAATTGAAAATATAATGAAGTCTCTCAAAAGTAAAAGCTCGTCTGGATGGGATGAGATAAGTAATAAGTTAATAAAAAGCTGCTCATCGGAACTCAGTAAACCTCTTAGTCACATATGCAATTGTTCATTAGAAAATGGAATATTTCCAGAAAGACTGAAGCATGCTATTGTTAAGCCCCTCTTTAAAAAAGGTGACAAAAATCTACCATCAAATTACAGACCTATATCGCTCTTAACCTCATTTTCAAAAGTTTTTGAAAAAGTCATGTACAACCGCATTATACACTATCTTAATTTGAATGACATTCTTACTTCATCTCAGTTTGGATTTAGAAATGGCATGTCCACTGAGAATGCTACATTTCAACTTACTACAGAAATACTGGAAGCATTAGATAAAAAGAAATATGCTCTGGGAATTTTCTGTGACTTAGCTAAAGCGTTTGACTGTATAAATCATGAAATATTACTTCAAAAATTGGATCATTATGGGTTCGATAATTTAACACTTAAGTGGTTCAAATCATATCTTTCTGATAGAACTCAAAAGGTAATAATAAATGGAAATGAATCTAACTTAGGGGTTGTTAAGAATGGGGTACCTCAGGGATCAATACTAGGACCTTTACTCTTTTTAATTTTCATTAGTGACTTGCCCTATACGGTAACTTAAGTGACGAATCAAAGGTATTGCTCTTCGCAGATGATACTAGTGTACTTGTAACAGGAACGTCAAGGGAACATTATCAAGAATAGCTACAAAGGCTTTTCACGAGTTAAACACATGGTTTCTAGCTAATAAAATGACACTTAATATTGATAATTAATTAATTATGAAACACAAATCATACAAGAAATTAGTAATGTAAAATTTTTAGGACTGCAAATTGACCAAAATCTTGACTGGAAGACACACATAGAAATGAAAAGTCCAAAACTGAGTTCAGCGTGCTTTGCTTTAAGAATTTTGAATAATATATTAAAACAGGATGCATTACTTATGGTATATTTTGCATATTTTCACTCGTTAATGAGGTACGGGATCATATTCTGGGGCAACTCTTCCCATAGGAAGAAAATATTTAGATTACAAAAGCGAGCAATAAGAATAATATCGTCGCTTAAGAAACAATACCGCGTAACTGACACTTTTGGTGAAAATGACATTTTTATACTGTTGGCATCACTGAAATAGCGCGCTTATGATGAAATATCGGTCAAGATGAAATTTTGTGTCATGACCTTGCAAAAGAGGCATACACAATACCGCATATCTGAAGCAACATAGAAAATTCAGAAATACCGCGTAACTGAACCAGTGTACAACACCGCGTATCTGATTTCATTGAAAACTTTATATAATACCGCCTATCTGTCGTATACGGCGCACGGTTCAACTTAGTTTACTAATGCAACATAAGGTGACATATAACCCTCGGATTTTCATTTGGGCTCACCCATTTCCGTTTCTGCACTTGTGGATTAAACATTATTAGGCTGCTGTCAGTTTACTTTTACATCAAGATGAGAGAAGATATATTTCTTAGTATGAGTTAAGATCTATTCTGACGATAGAAGGTACATTACATGGTAAGTGCTATTTAAGATGTTTTGTATGAATCGATTTTACACATTCTCTTGTAATTAACACGAAAAAATTATTTAAAAAAAATTATATCTTGTATTGAAACATATTGCCTGAAATCGTGCCGAACACACAGGTACAGTTCTGTACATGAACGTGGATCTGCTTGAAGAAGTTGTAGATGGATTATTTTCTGAAGAAGAAATAATTGCAAAATTAGGATTTATATTCAGTAATTTTAGAAATTCTACCAGGATAAAACGAAGTAGCCTAAGTACCCTATATGAGTACAATATTAGTTTTTGAATAACTGATGTCAGACATTTTTATTCAAAATAGTTTTCTCGAGAATCTTCTGGCTCAAAAAGTCATGAATATTAATTAACATTGGTATATTTTTTAAACGCTATATTTCAAAATAAAGTATTTCATTAGTAGAAGAAACTGCCGGGGATATCTTCACCGGTTGGTGCACCAAAAGAAAGCATAAATAAGACAATTTGTGTAAATGAAGGTGAGGAAGGGGAATCGAACATATCGATATCTGAAGACAGTGTGTTTTGTAATTTATTTTAGTACGCCCTAATAACATGCCGACAATACCGGGACTTAATATGAGATATAACTTGCGATTCATTAAAAAAATATTAAAACCTGTATCTATAGTTCATACTTTTGTATTACAAGGCCTGTATTAATTTAAAATTAGATCTATTACTATCCACGATTATGCTATTAGCATTTTTATATATTCATAGCAGATTAATCTCTATGTGTACCAGAGGGAAGCAAGGCAGAGACCCTACCTATGATTGAAGAAAATATTTTTGAAGGACCTTCTGTGAGTGGTTTGACTGATATAAAAGGAAAAATAATAATTTTAAAGCAATAATGACAAAAGAAAAGTTAACGTATTTTGAATTAAATTTATTATTATTATTATTATTATTATTATTGCTTTTTTCTTTCGCACACACATCCACTATACTTCCGACTATAACGTAGATGACAGATGACCTAAGTTATGAGCATCATTTTTCAGGGACTTCTTCGGGAAATCATACAGAAAGTGAGGAATAGATGATAGTGAATTTTTTGGGGACTAAATAAGACATTTGTTAGGGAATTTCTAGAAAACTTCCCGAAATTGTCATCGCATTACTTTAGAAAAATGTCTACTAACTCTATCTGGAGCCAGGAATAAATTCTATAAGCCAACTGTATCACCTATACAAAGAAAAAGTTTAAAGAAATGAACAAGGGGACAATAAGTAGACACACACTTGATGATATTTTATCAGACATGAATATAGGACGAATATAGGCCCAAAAAGGACGACTGCGACTTATGTGTTGGATATCCAACCGGCAATGTAAATGAGTATGATTATCAAAAAGGAAAGGATCGGGAGGGGAATACAAAAGATAAGGCAGCGGACGAATCAGGCACATGTAGAGTTTTTACGATGGACTCGCAGGCTGTAAAGGTAGCTCCCTTTTTGCAAGCCAGTGCAATACCTTACAAAACTAAATTGGCAGTCCATAATATTACAATGTATGAATTGGCTAATCATGATGTAATCGGCTACGGGTTCGATGAAAGTGAAGCTGAGCAAGTGGCATCAACATTTTCCACTTGTGTGTTACTGACACATTGAAGAAAGTAATGTGCCCATCATTTTATATTCCAACGGCTGCACATATCAAAATAGGAACGCAGTATTGTCAAAAGCTTTGCTGAAATTCACAATGAAAACAAACATTACTGTTTTCCAGAAGTTTTTGGAAAATGGTCACATCCAAATGAAGTGTGATTCAGTGATCAGTGTCACAGATTGCAGGCCAAAATCTAAAGAAATATTCCTCCCTAGTCAATATCCAACTGTGACAAGAGAAGCAAGAATAAAGTCATTTCCAAACAAGGCTACTTATCGTGATCAGTGATAACACATTCTTCATAGACTACAGTGTCAATAAGCTCTGGATTTATTATTCCATTCGTCCTGAACGAAAACCAAATGACCCTACGGCATTTTATTTAAGAGTAATAAAATATGAACCAAAGGGCATCATACATTATAATCTGGACTACACTGAAGATTTTCAGGAGTTGCCTAAGCGGCCTAAGACTCTCAAGGAAGGAGAATTCTCCAGGCTCTACATGGAGAGGCTGAAGATCAAGAAGTCTAAGTGGGATCACTTACAGCAACTAAAGACATTATTTCCTCATGATTTCCATCTATTCTATGACAACATTCCTCATTTGTAAATCATAGCATCAAAATTGTTATTGTTTATTTATTTAATCTATTGCTCAGGCTATTGAACAATTTTCATTAGGCTTCCAGTATGTTATTATTTTGCTTGCTCAGATTTCCCGGGCTTGTAGGCCTTGGTCCTGGACCACGGCCTACAAGCCCGGGAAATCTGAGCAATCATGATGTAGCCGGCCGCGAAAGCCCACACTGTTATATTATTATTTTGCCATCAGTAGTATGATAAAATTCTTTATCTCCAAATTGTAACTTCAATACAAAAACTGTATCAGGAAACTGTATTTGTACCATGTATAGGCCTACTTGATTTATTTATATTAGAGCACGATTATTTCAATATAAAATATATAAATAAAAATAATTTGGTCAACAATTATAGTACTATACTACACTCAAATAAAATATTTTTTCTTAAAAAATGCTTCTTTTATTCTGAAATAAAAATATTTAATTCCGCGTAACTGACATTTTCGTAAAATAATTAAGAGTTCAATACCACGTAACTAGCGCCACGGTGCCAAAAAACTAAAATTCGACTCAATGTTGCCAACATATAATTAGAAATACGTTTTGTTTATTATCCTGAAAATGTAAACATTGTACGACGTCTAATAGCAAAAATAAACAGTTTTTTGCTTCTCCTGTAAAATTTGTGTTTTGTTAGTTATGCGGTATTGTTTCTTAAGCGACAATATGTAGAAAGAAAAAAAGGGAATCTTGTAAACCGCTATTTGAAAAATTAAAAGTCCTCACTCTTACAGGGGAGTATATTTTCTCTGTTATGTGTTATGTAGTGGATAATATTGATAAATTTCAAACTAATTTTAGTGTACATGGATGTACTACCAGAAACATGAATGATCTACACAGACCAAATAACTCGTTAAAAATCGTTCAGAAGGGTGCTTATTATTCTGCAATACAGATATATAAGGGTCATTCCATGCCAAATCATCACAGCTCCCAACCCGACCATCTCAGATTTACATGAAATTCGGTAAGAAGTTAAAATACATGAAGTTGTACACACACGCAAAATTTTACCCCTCAGTGATTTACAATATTTATACAGCAGGGTTGCAAACATGATAAAAATTGTAAAATTTTCCCTTGCATGCTCTGCAAAAATAAATCATAACTTCACTTCTAATTGAGGTAAAACCTTCGTGTTGGTCTCATTTTGAAGCTAAAGGTACATAGTTTCCATTAAAAATAGTTGCATTTCAAAATATTAATTTTTTCATTCCAAGGTCAAAAGGTGTAACCTTTGACCTTGAGTATCTAAGAAACTGTATCTTTAATTTTATTGAAGAAAAGATATGTTAGGCAGTTAAATGCATTCTATCTTTGGTACAAATTTCATTTTGGGATGGCTTTGGGAACAGGAGAAAAAAATTTCCCTATAATATAAAGCCACATGGCTGACACACTCACTCACTCACTGACATTAATGTTTGCCCACTTTCAGATGAGCTAGAAACTTGAAATTTGGTACATGTATAGCGTTTAGGCTGTAAACCACATAAAAATTCCAAAAAGGTTATTTTTTTTATTTTTAGCCCTAAAAACCCCCCGAAAAAGGGCTCGGCTCGGCTCACTGACATTAATGTTTGATCACTTCCAGATGAGCCAGAAACTTGAAATTTGATACACTTTTAGGCTTTTTAAATTTTAGGCTGTAAACCACAGGAAAATTTCAAAAAGTTAATATTTTAATTATTTTTAGCCCTAAAAACTCCCGAAAAAGGGCTCGGCTCTGCTCACTGACATTAATGTTTACCCACTTCCAGATGAGCTAGAAACTTGAAATTTGGTACAAGTATAACGTTTAGGCTGTAAACCACAGGAGAATTCTAAAAATATTTTTTTTTAAATTTGTGTGGGTTTCTGCCTCGCGACGGCTGCAGCTCTATCTCTTGACCGGTTGGTTGAAATGTCTAAAAATTAAAAAAAATAATTTTTTGGAATTTTCCTGTAGTTTACAGCCTGAAAGCTATATGTGTACCAAATTTCAAGTTTCTAGCTTATCTGGAAGTGGACAAACATTAATGTCAGTGAGCCGAGCTGAGCCCTTTTCGGGAGTTTTTAGGGCTAAAAATTTAAAAAAATAAACTTTTGGAATTTTCCTGTGGTTTTCAGCCTAAAAGCTATAAGTGTACCAAATTTCAAGTTTCTAGCTCATCTGGAAGTGGGCAAACATTAATGTCAGTGATCCGACCCGAGCCCTTTTCACGGGGTTTTTAGGGCTACAAATTTAAAACCAAACTTTTTGGAATTTTTCTGTGGTTTACAGCCTAAACTTTATACGTGTACCAAATTTCAAGTTTCTAGCTCATCTGGAAGTGGGTAAACATTAATGTCAGTGAGCAGAGCTGAGCCCTTTTTCGGGAGTTTTTAGGGCTAGAAATAATAAAAAAATTAACTTTTTGGATTTTCCTGTGGTTTACAGCCTAAAATTTAAAAAGCCTAAAAGTGTATCAAATTTCAAGTTTCTGGCTCATCTGGAAGTGATCAAACATTAATGTCAGTGAGCCGAGCCGAGCCCTTTTTCGGGGGGTTTTTAGGGCTAAAAATAAAAAAAATAACCTTTTTGGAATTTTTATGTGGTTTACAGCCTAAACGCTATACATGTACCAAATTTCAAGTTTCTAGCTCATCTGAAAGTGGGCAAACATTAATGTCAGTGAGTGAGTGAGTGTGTCAGCCATGTGGCTTTATATTATAGGGAAATTTTTTTCTCCTGTTCCCAAAGCCATCCCAAAATGAAATTTGTACCAAAGATAGAATGCATTTAACTGCCTAACATATCTTTTCTTCAATAAAATTAAAGATACAGTTTCTTAGATAAAAAAAAAGTTATTCCTCAGGTTCGCGAGCGACCCCTGGTGATCCCGTAAGGGGATATTCTCAGCGGATTTGTTACCGGGGTGCGCCAGTCCCCTACCTACTTAAACCTAAGGACACACACACACCCAGTCCTGAACCCGGGAAAGACATTTTTCACTACTGAAAAATCCCCGACCTGGCCGGGAATCGAACCCGGGCCGCCCAGGTGGCTGGCAGTCACGCTACCAACTCACCCACGGCGGCGGACAGTTTCTTAGATACTCAAGGTCAAAGGTTACACCTTTTGACCTTGGAATGAAAAAATTAATATTTTGAAATGCAACTATTTTTAATGGAAACTATGTACCTTTACCTTCAAAATGAGACCAACATGAAGGTTTTACCTCAATTAGAAGTAAAGTTATGATTTATTTTTGCAGAGCATGCAAGGGAAAATTTTACAATTTTTATCATGTTTAAAACCCTGCTGTATGAATATCGTAAATTACTGAGGGGTAAAATTTTGCGTGTGTGTACAACTTCATGTATTTTAACTTCTTATCGAATTTCATGTAAATCTGAGATCGTCGGGTTGGAAATTACACTTTATTGTGATGATTTGGCATGGAATGACCCATAACAAGCTTCCAAACTACATTAAATTATTAAGTATTCAAAGAAAGAGCAAACCTTTCAAAACATCTGTCAAGGAATTTTTAATAACCCACACATTCTACAATTTGGAGGAATATTTCCAGCTTGGATAAATTTGGCAGCTTGCAGTTTCTGTATATTATTGTTATAACATGCATGTATTTTTTTATCTGACGTGTTCTATATCCTTGAGCCTCGCTCAACACAGGATCTACAGAACGAGATATCTACATCTACAGATTAAGGTAGTGGGGGAACGCTAGCTCGGCCTTCAGCTCGCCACCAGACAGTAAATGGTGATGCATGGTATTCCTAGTAGTTCAAAACCTGCCGCCAGGCAGGCCCTATTAGTGAGGAGTGGGGAGCTAGGATGTAGCAGATTCTTCTATTTTCCTAAATGGTTTCTATTCAGTGTGAGTGAGCAAATTATGTTTGAGACCCCCCTTTTGGGCAAATTGCTTTGAACAAACATCACACGAAAATGGTTTCTGATCAGAGTGAATGAGCAGATGTGTCTTGAGATCCCCTTTTTGGGCAAATTTCTTTCCACATACATCACAGGAAAATCGTTTAATCCCAGTGTGAATGATCAGATGTCTTTTGAGACTCCCTCTTTCTGTAAAGTTCTGTGCACAGACATTACAAAAAAATCGTTTCTCCCCAGTGTGAGTAAGCAAATGTTTTTTGAGATGCCCTTTGTTGGTACACTTGTGTGCACACACATCACACGAAAATGGTTGCTGTCCTGTGTGAACGAGCAGATGTCTTTTGAGATCCCCTTTTTGGGTAAAATTCTGTCCACAGACATCACACGTAAATGGTTTCAGTCCAGTGTGAGTGAGCATATGTTTGTTCATACTTGGCTTTCGTGTAAATTTCTTTGTACACAAATTGCACGCAAATGGTTTCAGTCCAGTGTGAGTGAACAGATGTTCTTTGAGATGCTTACTTGTGGTAACTTTCTTTCCACAGACATCACATGTAAATGGTTTCTGTCCGGTATGAGTGCGAAGATGTGTTTTAAGACCCCCTCTGTAGGTAAATTTCTTTGTACATATATCACACGAGAAATGTTTGTCTTGAGTCTGAGTACGGTGTTTACTTCTTCTAGCAGAGGATGTGCTTGTATATACAGGTGAGTGTGATCGCATTAGCTGATCCTCTTCTTCAACATTTCTTTCAGAAATTCCTGAAACTTGCTCTATCTTGTGAATGGTGCTGCATGCTGTGGAATCTTCGTGGTCTGTATTCCCATGTTTGATTTGTGTATGTATCGTATCGAATGTAATCGGCACAGGTTCACACTTCAGTTGTGTCGGAGAAATCTCTTCTTTAATTACAATCCCAATATCCCCAGACTTCAGTACACGCTCCATTTTGTATCACACAAAAAAATTCCGTGTTTGAATCACTCCCCTTAAGATGGTGGTCAGTGTCGCCAATACAAAAAGATTGTCCCGTTAAAAACTGTTCAAAATTCGCTAAATTAATCAAAGTTCAACTAGCTCAAAGCACTTTCGGCTTCTGCATTTCACCATGGCATCACTAAAAGCATAGAGAAAAGTGCGAAATTTCTTTGAAAGGATCAAAATCACTTGTATACAGATTCTCACTTAGTTCCAACATTCACTTATATTTTGCTTTTTCTCCATTCCACAGTTGTAAGTTTGAACCACTGCAAGGGGAAACGCTGAGGAGCTCGACTGTTCAGCAGCACAGGGCTGTGACGTCACTTCCTGCATCATGCCACCGAATTCGAATGTTAGATCCACAACCCAAGCATGTTTTCGACTGCTCTTGGAGCACACACGTTACTTTTTCTACCTTTATAAAATTTTTGCCATTTTCTCTCGTCTTATTATAAATTTTGAAAAACTCACACAACTTTCTCTACCATGAGCATGTAAATCCAGCTTTTTGAAAACTCACGTAACTCTCTACCTTAAGGATTGAAATTACAATTTGCTTATGTCTTAATCCATCTCTGGGAACTCTCACATGACTTTCTCTACTTTAATAATTTTTTTTTCTTTCGTCTTATTCTTCCTCTTGAAACTCCACAACATTCTGCATCTTAAGCATTGAAATAACTATTTTCTCGTGTCTTTGTTTCGCCTCTTAGAACACACACAACTTTCTCTAACTTAAGCAATGAAATTACAATTTTCTCGTGACTTATTCCATACCTGGGAACTCTTACATGACTTTAATCCTGTTAAATATATTATTGTGTAGAAGTTATATTATATATACTGTTGAGTTTTGTAATCTGAGTGTCTTTTGATCTCTCTTATTAGTTATGACGGAGCAATAAGGTTTGTTCCTGAAGCGAACCTATGACTGCTTGAGAATTTTCTGTACTGCACATGTCCAGTCTAACTTATCAGTGATTTTGCACTTTGGGAATGGTTAGAAGAATTTGGAATCGATAGTTTCTGCATTTAATTGATATGATATGCGAATAGAATATGTATTTCCCTTTAACATGTTTTACATGCAATATGCATCGCCAATATAAACTATATTTAGGGAAACTTTTAATTATCTTCCATTATTCATACGTATAAGTAGCCTATGCTTATAAATCAGGCAAGGTTATTGGAGGGAGGAGTCAGGTGCGTGAAAATAGGTTACTGCGCATGTCTCTGATAACAATTCATGGTAGAGCCTGCAAACTTTTCTTATAGTACATAAACTGTCTGGGAGAACATGATTGAAAATCAGAATTACGAATTCTCGCTTTGGGAAAACGTGTGGAGAAATAGCGCATGCACAAACGATGTGTTCATGGTTTCTGAGTGCTTTGGGAACAAACCTATACATATTTTATGTCTTGGCCAAATTATAGTATATCCTGCATTCTCTGTGATGTCTCGGGGGGGGGGGGGGGTAGAGATGACTTTTCAACAACTTCCACCGCATATCCACTTTCCCTTTGTTTGGCACCA
Source organism: Ectobius pallidus (assembly GCA_964059195.1). NCBI lineage: Eukaryota > Metazoa > Arthropoda > Insecta > Blattodea > Ectobiidae > Ectobius > Ectobius pallidus. Next base: position 80,805,185 of record CAXKWD010000002.1, on the reverse strand, counting down.
TTTCAAAAGTTAGACGTCAGTGGTGGGCATACCCTTGGGAGATTTTACGCTTAAAAAGACAAATTGAATTCATAGAACACAAATCCCCTAATAAAAGTTTCTTGTCTATGACCCCTCTATATGAAGGGAAATGATTGTGGTGTTATTAGTTAACACACTGTACACCATAATAGTATGATGCAATGAGCTAATAAAATCAGGTAAACTGATGTAACAGAGTGCCAGTATGCTTTTGTTAAATCAGTAAATAGTCAATTGGAATTATGATATGCAGAGAATAAGTTATTTTTGTTATCAATTTCAGAGTTAAGCTGCAGATCGATTCATTAAGCAGGACTTACGGAAGAACAAAGGTCTAAAGTTTAATACTTAACCTTAATTAAAACTCGTATACACTGATATAAGAAAACTAAACTCCGTGGCGCTACATCCCTGAAGGGACTTGGCCTACCACCCGACCGCTGCGTCATCTCCCGTAGGCAGATGGCAGGATTGGGGGGCATGTGGTCAGCATGCCGACACCCACGGCCGTTAATGGTGGTGTTCTTGACCGGAGCCGCTACTTCTCTATCAAGTAGCTCCTCAATTTGGAATCACGAGGCTGAGTGCACCCCTACCAGACCTCCCTACCTCAGAAAAATCCGAGGAGGTACCGGGAATCGAACCCGGGCCGACGGATCTGTAGTCAGCGACGCTAACCACAAGACCACGCCGGCGGACACACTGATATAAGACATTCTTAAAATAATTATGTCAACATTTCACAGAATACACTGGCGAAGAACTCCACTTAATGTATGTAGGCCTAATTATTTCAGAGTTTATATCTTCTGTATATAACAGTATTCAATTTGATGAACAAAATAAACATCTGACTAGTTTGATAATAAAATCTTCCAATTTACTTCGTTATTATCACCTTACGTCTCAGCTTAAATGCGAAGGGATGTGTCACGGCTAACTATTCCAAAGCTGTATGTGAAGATTGTAAAATAATATCTTGTCAGGATAACAGATTTGCATTTGTTAAATTCTTAATAATATATTAGCATAGAATACACACTAAATTGGGTATTACTCTGATACCGGTCACCCGATTTTATCCAGTATCAATAGACGTCTTCCCATGGACATTATAAATAAGTATACAAAGTTTCATGAAAATCTGATAAAGCGTATTTGAGTTACATCTTTAAAATATACACTAAATTGGGTTTTACTCTAGTACCAGTCAACCGATTTGGTCCAGTTTCAATAGACGTCTTCCCATATACATTATAAAAAGTATACAAAGTTCCATGAAAATCCGATAAAGCATATCTGAGTTATCGCGACTTTCTGATATATTACCATAAAGGCACTAAATTGGGCATTATTCCGGTACCGGCTAACTGATTTGGACGAATATCAATAACCGTCTTTTCATGGACATTATAAATGCGTACACCAAGTTTCATAAAAATAGGATAAAGCGTATTTGAGATATCACGCCTTTAAAATAGACACTAAATTAGGGTTTACTCCGGTACCGGTCAACCGATTAGGTCCCAGTTCAATAGGTTACTTCTCATGGACGTCGTAAATGCGTAAACCAAGTTTCATGAAAATCCGATAAAGCGTGTTTGAGTTATGGCACCTTTCTACTATAACCTATTAAAATAGGCACTAAATTGGGCATTACTCCAGTACCGGTGAACGGATTGGGTTCAATAACAATAGGGTTCTTCCCATGAACGTTATAAATGCGTACAGCGTACACACACACACGGATAGACAGACAGACATTTTTCCGTCCCCCACACAATCTCATAAAGTACCATACTGGCACTTAATAATGGCATTTATTACAATTTAAGAGATATGCTCATTTCATAATTTTTATGTGAGTGTATTCATTACCATTATAGACAAGTTGCATATGACTTTTTGTTCAACCATAACTAAATGTCTAAGTTTTGGGTTTTTATAATATCTTACCCCGTAATTGATAAAGCAAACGACACTCAGCAATCAGCTGCTAGTAATTCTCATCTTATGCGATAGATGGCAACAAGGGATGCAGTTCTCTTGAAGCTTTACCTCAAACAACAAACACAAAAACACATTAAATTAACTAAATGTAGTATAATATTAATATTAACACGAATGGAATTAACTTTATTTTAAATTCAGGTTGTTTATAGTTTGAATTGTTGCTTTCAAGACTTGAAAGGATGTACAATATTAATCGAAAGTTAGACAACAGTGCTATAATGGAATTCTGTACTTTAATGAATGTCGTTATGATACCGTTACATCCAGGCCCGATGAGACGGAGGGGCAGGCCCGGGCCCCAAAAAGCGGCCCAGTCAACCAGGTTTTTATTTTCTAAATTTAATTTAAAATAAAATTGGTTATAAGTCAATAAACAGCTTAAGTTATGTTTATTGTGTTTATTTTATCTGCATTGTCCTGTTGTATAACGGTGACACGGAATTAATCAGTTAATCTGAAACAGATTATTCTTGAAGAAAAATTGCTATTTTTGAAAACTAGAAGCAGAAAATCCTTTTGGACTCAACAGTAGGCCTCACTAACTTTTGGCATTTAAAATCATAATTTTCAAAAGAATAAACTGGTACATACAGATAAAATTGTTCCTAATTAGAACATTTTAATGTACTTTTCTGTTTCGTGCCCGGTATCAGTTAACCAATTTTCTGGTACTTAATAATTAATTATGTAATATCGTTACATAATATTTTTGTTGCATACATTATAAGGGGTGAATAAGGTAGTAAATTTAAAATTTGACGGGGCCCAGGAAAATTTGTCCCTGGGGCCCTTGCTTTCTTTCCATGGCCCTGGTTACATCACATATAATAAGCGTATTATAGGATGGTCGAATATATTTTAGACAGTCAAAGGTAAAAGAAGCATTTTTAACGGTAGACAATATTAATTAAAAGAAGAAAACTCTGCCACTGAATGTTATAAAATTATGACATTCCAGGGCGACCAACTTTGACTGCTTTGCATGGAAAATACTCTTTTAGTTAAGGATAATTGCACATGATTACTAAATCGACTCTGCCTGATTTGAATTGAAAATGTTAAAATTCATTACACCTTTTTAAACGATAAATTTCCCACAGTGGTCGCAAATTTCATAATTTGTTGGCTGAAAATAGTTATCCATTCCATCTCTTACATTGGCAACCATATACGAGGAATCAATAACCTCTGTCTGTGCAAGTGCATACTAGTTGGCAGCAGCATACTCTTAAAAAATATTTAACAAATATTATGCCAGTCTAAAAAATAGTGTATGATACATGTGGTAAAATGATTTTATTTTGCTCATAGGATTGTTTCACTTGCCCTTGTATCATAAATAATTATTTATTCATATATTGTATAAACCTTAGACCTTATACATACTTAATCCTCCCGCATTACATGCTACATTGATCATGTGATGCATGCACATGTCTTACAGCTGTTATATGCTGTAATTAGAACTTATAAAAAGCATATTACATCAGAAAATTATACTAATGCTGTAATTTCTTAAAAGTTATAACTCGCTAACATGATTATATATCTACCCAAATATATAAATAAAAATCAATTGCCACATATATGTCGCATCATCACTTGAGAATGACTCGACCGATTTGGTTGATTTTTTGTTGTTGTTGTGTTCGTAATTGTCAGGACAAGGTTTGTATGAAAGAAATTTTTTGGAAAATCCACGGAAAAAGTCGGAAATGTGAAATGAGGCACAGTTTGAGAGTTCTGCTGTCACATGTTTACATAACAAAAACATCTACATTTCTTGACCAATTTGTACAAAATTTTGCAAACATACCCAGTTAAGCCCGGGAAGTAACATGGTAAAAATTAAAATTTAAACAAGCCACTCCTTCCTTGAAAATTTACATAAATTCTGAAAACATTATACTGAAATAATGAAATGCAATTCAGTTATCATGACAATAGTGTATTGTTTACAGTGTTCACAAAGGGCTTTGGGAACTATATAATACTGGGCTTGAAAGAATTCTGATGCTATCGATATAATTAATACATTTGTGAAAATAATTCTTGAAGAATGAAATCCACGAAAATGAAGCACAACATGAAGCAGTCACATAACTTTCTCACCCTCGACATGGAAAATATAATTTTCTCACTTCATATTTTGATGTAGAATAAGTGGTCATATTGCAGGGACAGCTTAAGTATGTGCCAGTGAGTATGCTATATCAGAAGTCGGTAAAAAATCCTATCCACTGATACGTCACTCATAGGCTTGTATAGGGAGTATACATCCCTATACAAAGTAGGCTTTGTATAGGGATGTTTATCATAGGCTCTAAACATCTAAAAGAAGACAAAATAGGATGGAATATTTTCAGTCCTATGACCACAGTATATTATGTCCGAGGTTTTGGGGGAGGAAGGTATGAAAGTGATATTGATTTTTTTTTTTAATTTCAGATCCGAAACAGTTGTATGGTAACAAGAAAGTGAAAAATAAAATTTTCCATGAAGACAATACAATCTTATGTAATCGGAATTTATGTTTCTTCTTATTTCAACCCCTCCCAGGGACGGTGAGTAGAATACAACATTCAACATCCTCTATGGCCCATAAAAAGCTACATCTAGCATTTTCTGAGGGAATAGTTTGAGTGTGATAAGTTGTTCTTCCTCATTTCAAGTTCTACGTACATATTATACAAGTTTGAAAATCTAAAGTCCTTCATAAGTTAATTTCAAATTACAAAATAAAAATCCGGGCGACGCTGGGCCTTTTAGGCTAGTAATAAATAAAAACTCATTGCAAATGTAGTTTCACATTTTGGTAATAGCAGTTTTAAAGTAACTACAAGACAATGTTTAAGGCCTAATGCTGTGTGTACATTGGAGTTTACCCTGTTACTGAAGAGTTAGATATTATTTGAAAACCTATTATTAAAAAATACCGGTGAAAGTTCATTTAATTTAAAATGTATAATACAGTATGCATCAGTCAGATGCATCTTTAATGATTCTGGATAAAATCTGTAGCGAGGTCAATAGAGTCTAGAGAATATTTGGAATTGGACTTGATATGTCCTATGGAAGAGCCCAGTAATCACGGCATGTGTACAATCTGAAGTCTGTGTTTGATTCCCACCCAAATTCTCTATTGAATACAATAATAATAATAATACATATTTAGGTTCACTTGAAGCATAGCTACTTACACCTTTATTCAGTGACTGTGTCCGCTAATGAGAAGATTGTATTGATCTAGCACCGAAACAGATTTCATAAGAATTGGTAGGGTTGAACAATGAGTATCTACTCTTATACAATTCAACGGCCCTAAATAGCGTGCTCACTCAATCGCCCGCTTCGTGAAACATCGGGTATACTCGGCGATGTTCGTCTCTGGCAGTGTAAACTTTCACGAAGAGTACAAAATTAGGAAGACCGTTTCTTTATTATATAAAGCCTAAGTGAAATGAACACATATTCTAATTTTATTCTTACTTACAATTTTCATAGCTCTGAACCACAAACATTTTAATAAACTACCAGTGTAAATTTCTTAAAAATCCTGGAGTCAATTAATAATGGCGGGCAAAGCCGGGGGCACCAGCTGTAAAGTATTGATGGTTTAACTCTTGAAATATCGCTGATAATAAAAATCCAAACAAACCACAAACATTTTTAATATACTGCCAGTGTAAATTTCTTAAAAATCCTGGAGTCAATTATTAATGGCGGGTGAAGCCGCGGGCAGTATCACAGACAATAAAAATCCAAAGAAAATGACTCCTTCCCTTGAAAAATTATATAATTTCTTAAAATTACACTGAATTGATCAAATAAAATTCACATCATATTCATCTGTCAACAAACAGTTGAGAAACAATATGTATTATGTGTTCACAGTTAGCTTTGGAACTCCATAATCGAATCTGAGATTGTTTTTTCAGGCGGTGCTTTCTAATCGTGGAATGTACTCTGAAGCCAGAATTTTAGCTGTTTCATTAATTATTAATGGCTTAGTTTATGAATGATTCACGTGCAAGTGTTAATAAATATAATGCTTTAATAGTTATTATCAGGGCCCGGATTCTGATGACCTAAAATTGTTTGAAAAATGACCTATAAAATGACCCTAAATTTTAAAGAAAATGACCTAATAATTATAAAAAATGACCTAAAAACTGATATTTTATTTATAAAAAGTTATTATTGTACACACAAAGTTATAGACGAGTTTGTACATAATTGTAAAAACTGTAAATAACTGTAATGTTGTGAATGTTCTTTTCTCGCGGAAATTTAAACTGGCACTGAGGCACTGGTGAGTCAAAATTCGGCACATCCTTTTGTGGTCTGCCGGATTATGTTGTAGTTTATTTGAGGCCCTTAGAATAGCAGAGGCGTATGCACCAAAGTTCGTTTTTTTGTTTTTTCTTGCAACATATACTATGACATACTCTTTCATGTCTGCTTAGTGTGAATGGTTGATACGCCTTGGATACGAACGAAATTTCCATTTGAATATAACATGATTTTCAACCTTACGTGCTCCAGCTAAATCTCGAGAATAGCAAAGGCGTATGAGCCAGCCTTCCGCGCCGGCCGGCCGTCCGGTCGCTATACGAAGACATGCAGCTCTTGAACAGTATGGAGCAACAAATGTATCATCGCTTAACAGGGGTGCTGTTTGTTTTATATCCTTCAACCCTCATAATTTCCTTAGCAATTTTAATGGATTTTTCTTGTTATTAGTTTTGTCTGGATTTGAATCTTTCCTGTATGGTGGTATCTGTTTAAAAGTGTAGCTTTTCGTTCAGTCTTTTGCTTTAAAAGATAGTGATAACATGCATTCTCGGTGTCTTGCAGTGCTCGCAGTAGTTTTTATTTACTGAGTTTTAAAATTAGTGTTTTAACCATATCAATGACAGAAATCAAATTCGTAGTTTAGATTTTTCACTTTAGTATATTAAGCACAAACAATGAGTGATACAGACAGTGACTCTACTTCTCATCATGTAAGTCGTCCTAGAAAACGCAGCATTCAGAAAGACAAATGGAAAACAAATGTAGCCAGGAAGAAGAGAAATACAGGTGAAGAATATGTCAGTGTGAAAACAAAAAAATGTTTTCAAGAGGAAAGAAGTAGGGCCTCCGTGTCGGTGTGGTTGTTTTGAGAAAGTGGGTCGAGATAAAATTGACGAAATATTTAGAGAATTTTGGGAAATAGGGGATTACAACCTACAGAACAGCTATTTAAATAAACTTATGACAAGTGTGGATGTGAAAAGATCGCGTGTAACTGATAGGCCTTCTCGCAGATTGCGCACAATAGTTTATAAAGTTATTCATGAAAATAATGAATACAATGTTTGCGCAGTAGCTTTTCGGAACATGCATGGATTGAGTGAAAAAAAAAGACTGCGTACTGTTCGTGACAAAGTTAGAGGAACAGGGACCATTGATAAAGATAATCGTGGCCATCAAGAACAGACTAGAAGAGGGCCTGATTCAGACAGAGAAAAAGTAATCGCACATATTAACAGTGTCCCTGCTTTAACCAGTCATTATAGCAGAGCTAAAAGTCCACACAGGAAATACTTGGCCTCTGATTTAAATATCTCCAAAATGTACGAAGCTTATTGTGACTGGATTGTTGAAAATCATGCTGAAGATCGCCCAGTTTCTGAATCATTCTACCGCCACATTTTCAACTCTGAATTTAATCTTGGATTTTCACCTCCGAAGTCTGATACCTGTAACTATTGTGACAAAACACAACAACAACTGGAGACGATGAGAGAAGATACAGATTCTGAAGAGATAAAAAAATTAAAACAAGAAATGACTTTGCATGAATGTAGAGCCAAGATGGCACATACACTGATAAAGCAGATAGCTGATAACAAGGATCCTACAGTTGCTGCCATTGCCATAGATATGCAACAGACACTTCCAACGCCAAAAATAAATTCCGGTATCTAATTTTACAAGAGAAAGTTAATTTTGGTATCCACAATATTAAGGACAGAACTGCTTCAATGTACCTTTTGGATGAAAGCACTGGCAAACGAGGCTCTGTTGAAATTTCTAGTAAAATTAGTGTTAAAAAGTCTAGAATATCTGTAAAATCACAATTATCATCACAATTTACAGTACTAATGCCTGATGGCTCACTTTTTAATATTGTACAATATTTTTATCGAACATATTAATGTGTATGTAGATGTTTTTCAGTGTGATACTAGCTTTTGGCGCATACGCCTCTGTGTAATAATTTGCGAAACTTTAATCGCGTTTTTCTCAGAAGTAGCGTTTGGCGCATACGCCTATGCTATTCTAAGGGCCTCATTTAAGGTAAACAGCAGTTTGCACGGCAAATCCAAGCAGGTGGCAGACTCTGGTACTAAGTCATTCTAATAACAATAGTAATATAATACAACATTTTGGCGTTTCTTTAATTCTCATTTACGACTGAGACATGTCAACACTTGAACGCCGAATTTTTCCTTCTTGCATTAAACAAACAACACTTCAAAGACAGCACCGCTAGCGATGTAAAAACCTTAATACACTCAATGTAAATACATGAAAATGACTAAATGAGGAAGAAAATGACACGAAAATGACAAAATAATGACCTAAAACTGAAATAAATGCCCTAAAAATATAAAATTGCATAAAATGACAAAAAATGACCTAATAAAAATGCATTTCTATAATCTAGAGGCCATGATTAGGAATTATCTGCAAATTGGCAATGTCTATGCAGCATCAATAAAAAGATGACATGTCATTGGAATCCGGGCCCTGGTTATTATACTCTTAATTTTTAAATTAATTATTGTGGGCAAAGCCACGGGCACCTACTAGTAGATTTACAAAATACTGAATAGTTGGAAACCTAGTCACAATGTGACAGAAGCAGGAAAAAAGACTTTGTCTATAATATTTTGCAATAAATACATCAATATAATCTTCTGATATATTTAAGTGCCTACACCAAGAAGCTACACCAGTATTTTCTGTTTGATGGAAGCAGTTTAAAGAGTGGATCCAGGACTGCATGCATATGTTTAACTATTAAGGATGCATTTAGGTGAAAAAGAAAAGTTGTTACGAGATCTACAGTAGTTCTCCCATTTTTATTGGACCAGTAATATGACATTTCTTTTACCTGCTGTGCCATTCTAGGAATTTTCTTTACATTTCTGCTTCCACTCAGGCTATTTGCGCTTACTAAACCTTTGCTTTGTTCAGAGTTTGTTCTGAATTTAAGCAGTAGATCAGTCAGATTGTGTATTCACACGCTAAACTTGATTATATTTTAAATGATTTTAACCTCTGACGACTGAATAGTGAAGACCAATGGTATTGTGGGATTTTGTGGTGCAAGTTCAATTTGTCATTTCACATAACTCTCTTTTAATGCAAACACTACGCTTAACAATTATTCTTCGGGATTGTTTTACATTAAATATGAGGGGTAATTTTCTTCATTTTAAGGATATGATTTCAAACATTTATGCGTAATAGTTCAAGCATAAATTATAATTATATGAGAAATAATTAATAATTAATTAAAACAGTGATTAGTTCCTGTATTACCTAATATTATGATTTAAAATTTCTTGTTACTTCATGAAAAATGCATTGTTTCAAGAGTTGAACATATGACAGTTCATACCAATCAGCTTTAACATCTCAATAAGTGAGATAATGTTGCATAGCCTTCCAGCCTGAGTATAGAAGGCAAGTGTTAACAGTCAGCTGGTAAGAATCGTTAAAATCTGCAAAATGAGAGGATTAAAATCCCCTTGATTATGTTTGCAAAAATATGCAATGTTTAATTTTAATGTTAAACCCAAACTTTTATACCAAAATTTAAACATTTTTCAACGTAAAATAGGAATTTTTAATGATATTTCATGAACTTTGGATAATGATATTGACAATGCTTCTTTTTTTAAAAAAAAACAAAAAAAAACAAAAAAAAAAAAAAAAACAAAGAGAGAAAGAGTGCAAGGGATATCAGTCTGTCTTTTCTGCCTAACACCCCAAAGACTCCTCTACAGTATTTTTCAAATGAGAAGCCAATTCCTTCACCGCCAATCACGTGTACAAGCTAACGGAGTGTCGCTAGCAAGGAGTGTCTTCCCTCCGTCTTGCCGTCTCTGATTGGACCGCGTATCTAAGCAAGAAGAAGGACAAACGGCTTGTCACCTGCAAAACACTGCAGCAGGATTAACCTATACACCCTAGCTAATGGCAAAAACTGGGGAAACTAGGAGCAGAAGAGGGATGGGGCGGCTACTGTATTCCAACCAACCGATCAAGGTTGGAGGGATGGAATGGAACAATAAGAGTAATTCAGTCAGAACAAGATGTAATATGAAAGAAAGTAAAAAGATAATGAACATAGGGTTTTTGTTCTTTTCCATTAGGAAAAGAAAATGTTCCATCTTTTCTTTTTGCTCTAATCGCAACATTAGTCAGACTTAATTAAATGTGAAGTTACATTTGGAGTACTGGTAATTGCATGGTCATACATACAAGTTTGCGATACTGTCCAGACCTTCTATATATTTACTGTATCTAACTGGAAGAAGTTGGAAGGGGGGATATTTGGCAACGAGGAGAATGTAATAAAATAGGATTTTGGAGGGAAGTAAGAAAAAGAGTAGAGGACATGGAAAGACAAGAGATCTGGGCGAGCTTTGTAAATAAAAGTTCTTTGAGATTATACAGAGTAAACAAAACAGAGTGGGGAAGGGAGAAATATGTGGATTGTTGTGATAAGCAAGGAAGAGAGGGATATGCATGGATGAGAACAGGGGTGATATATCTGAAAGGGTTAAGGAAGGACAGAGAGGAAGGTTGTGTACTATGTAGTAAAGAGGAAGGAATATCACACTACTTAACGGAATGTGAAGGGGTAAGAAGGTGGAGAGAAGAAATATTGGAGACAAAGTGGGATAAATTTCATAAGGAGATAATAATTATCAAGATGTTGAAATTCAGAGGAGAAGAAAAGACTAGGAACATAGGGAGTATTAGGAAAAATGATTGAGAAATGGATGAGAAAAATTAAGAAATAGATCAAGAGCAAACTAATCAGGAAAGGTGTGGTAAGTTAACCAGAATCCCCAATCATACATAAAACCAAGGGGTTATAGTATGAGGGGTTTCTTAATGGGTAGTGCTAGACTAATACATAAGAGACGTATAAAGTGGATGTAGTTAACTATCTATGTAAAAGTATGTGTAAATAAAATTCTATTCTATTCTATTCTGTTCTACTGCATCTATAGGTACAGTCCATCCTTCACAAGCATACTGAGTGAATCCTACAGAGGAAATCTAGCTATGAATTTTTATAGTATCCAGGCACTAGTGGGTAAGGATTTAAATATTTGTGATTGCTGAAACAGTATCAAAATAAAATCTTAAATCTTCATAATTCAAATATATTAAGTTACAAACTAAAATACAAACTGAAAGAGAACTGAATTTTCACATTATGAACACAGAAAATTATCAATTATTTTTTGTCAACTCAAAGTAGTACAACATGAATTTACACACTGCTGAACTTAATGCAGTAAAATAATTTACATTCACACATCAAAACTGATCACACATATAAAATGTAGTAACTTCCCTTGAATGATAATAGCAACAGCAACAAGTATCAGTTAAAATTAAATTTTGTGTAGTACAGATAATGTACTTCTGGTTTAGCAGTTTAAGCTATTTCTTTTACCAGTGGAATCGTAAGCATGGATTCCAAACTGTGGAGAGATGAGTATGGAAATATTGCTACAGATATCAACACTTCACTGTGCTATTACCTTAGTCAAATTAATATTGATGGATTTCAAATCTGCAAGCAAACTTCTTGCTCTGTCTGTTTTAATGTGTCCCCTATTTTAGGGATTCATTTTAAAAACAAAGAATTAATTTAACCGTACGTTCTCTGAGCTAGTACTATCCTCTTAATCATGATACTTTCTTTGGATAATACAAGCCACCTTAGATTTGATAGACACACTGAGGGATAACCAAAAATGTTCATGGTGCTGGTTTATATGTTGTTGGTGTACCAGGAACAAAGAGCTCCCAGCACATATGATTCACTGCCAGGGTATCCAAATCGAGAGTACATTACAATGTCTCATTGAGCCACTTCCCTTATCTACCCAACCTATTGGCCTATTTAATAAAAAAAAACCCACACACCAGACATGGACAGGTGTTAGTCAAGTGTTACAAGACACAAAGGGGTGGAGCGAAGTAAAATGCAGTGAAATATGGCTATGTTCTCCTCTCATTTTCCCCAGTAGCTTGCTCAGTATATTGAAAGATCTTTATAGGGTGGCACAGACTAAACTTTATTATAGGACGCTTCAGTCCCTGTATACTGTTCCCTATTTATATTAATAAACTTCAACACATCAGTATACCAATCAATCAAACAATAAGTATTATGGCATTCTCCACACCAAATGCTGGCTATCAAGACATTACTGGCTAAGTTCTGTTTCTTTAATTGATAGCCTTATTTTGTCAAGTGTACATGGTGCTTTAATAAGAGGCCTCACATAAGGGAATCTTCATTCTACCGATGCAGGCAGAAGCTAAGACGTTCTAGTCATAACTGGCAAAGATGGAAAACAAGATTTTGCAAATTAAAATGTTTATAAAATGTTCAAGCAATATAAAAAGTCTGTTCTTTTATGGCAATGTACAATAATACTTTTAACTTACACTTTCCTCAGTAAGGGAGTGATCAATGAGTACACATACTCGGCTGATTATATAGTGTTCTTTAATTGGGTTTGAAAATTTAATGATACTTTTGTTCATTTTTAGACGAACTCCAAGATTGATATAGTAACCTGCCATGACAACCGAAAAATTACCTCCAAGACTAAAAAAACTACCCTCTTCCTCTTCTAAGATTACACATGCAAGGGAAGTTCGAAAGGATCATTTTAATGCCAATTTATATGTAACACATCTATAATGAGCATAATTACACAGATAGATCCAAATTAATGCTTTACTTCTAAAGAATAAAATTAATTTTTCACAGTAGAAATATATGATTAGAAATTAGGAAAAATTAATATTAAATTCATAAATATTCATCTCTTTATGATTACATGCAGATTTTATTTCATAGATTCAAGTAAAAGGATAAATTTTCAGTGATACACCTTTCAAAAGATGTAGGTGTGTTTGTTAACAAATCTAGTTCCATGATTTTAATTTTTCACCTTAAACACATTGTGTTGTCTAGTTCACAGAAGAAGGTAGATAACTTAATTGAAAGTTAACCAAATTTAGCAGCTTGCTACACATGCCTTTGTATTAAATAAATAATTGTCCATTTACTATTCAATTTTAATGGAAAAGTTATTAAGAATACACTATACACACAGAACTAAAATTAAAAATTCAGACTGCACGAAACCTCAGCTTTGTATCACTTACAGTTCTAGTATGTAAACCTAACATTAACAGAAGCAACACAAACTTACAAAATTACAATAGAAAAGTTTTTCATATAACAATAAATCGGATTACACAATTTGAAAAGGAAGAAAAAACAGAAAGTAAGGATTCATCCTCTACATTTCTTGCACTAACACACAAGAATTACTGCTATATCATTCATCACTTATTTATACATTATCTATGGCCCTTTCAATCACTTAGATATTTACAGATTTTTCAAATTGTAAGAACAGCACATCTTAAGTTAAAGATGTTTTGAAGAAGGGTGTTATTCAAACCTTTTGACTAAACTGGAAGAAACAATGATGACACAAATTATATTATGTTAGTAGTTAGTACGGATGTGTCAAGAATCTTATTCCAAATAAAAATTAATATTTTATATATTTAAATAGTGTTTAATTATACATAAAGACAGCAACCATAGACAAACCACGTAATAGAACAAAATTATACCTCCCTCTTTCAAACATGAACTAGCATGGTTAGTCTGCAATAAATAGTTTTCCTTTCTTTATGTCCACCCTCTGACCATCAAAATAAAAAAATAATTGAGCGCTCAACTTGTGTAACAATTCATAAAAATGAAGTTCCAGTTGATTCTCAAATACCATACACAGTCTTCTTCAGGTAATAACTCACGTTTGAAGTATCTAACATGAATAGGCTGTTATACAGTATATGTGTTCTTCGTAACTGAACCTGCTTTTACCATAGTGTCTTTATGTATCTGATAGCCAATTACAACATTATGGCCAATGCTGAGACGCTGCTTCAGTTTTTTTCTGGAAAAAAGAATAAATTCAGTTTATGATGCTGACAAATATGAGAATAGTACAGAGCAGTTACTAGCATTCCCTTTGAGCTTTGAAGCTCTGCTCCCCGGCATGGTCACGCTGCATCAGCAGCCAATTCGGGTTCTGTCACCCGGCAGGAGGAAAGAGTGGGTTTGTTTAATCTTGCAAAATCGTAGTATCATTTATAAAAATTCTATATTATTTTGCTTACCTTAATTATAAGAGGTGCTGGAAGTGTTCTCTCTCCATTACCTCACATTCTTGGCATCTTTTTAGAAAATCTGCATTAACACGCAGAAGTTCTTCTTCTGAGATCCTGCCTAACACAGTGTGACCGTGCCAGGGAGCAGAGCTTCGAAGCTCAAAGAGAATGATAGCAACCGCTCTTAAGTAAACCATGCAAAGTTTTCACACTTTGTCTATTTTAACAGGTGCCCTGAATAATGTACATTTAGTTACCGGTAATTAATTAAATTCACTCAAGTAGATGTAGTTATACTGGGACTTTTCAATATTGTCATGTTATTAAAGTAAAAGCCCCATGTAATGCGGCTGTTGGGGTATACCTTGCCCTTGTGTTATAGCTTAACTGCAGTATATTGGAAGGTCACAATAAATCATTAATGGGTAGCAGGGATGTGTTACCATTTACTATTCTACATATGTAAACACAATAAAACATGACTTACCTGTTTTTTGTTTTTATTCCTGCAGATTATACAATCACTTACTATAAAATTGTAAAATTGTAAAAAATTACGAAGAAGTTGTTAAAAACCGTGGCACAACTGAATAATAAGATTAAAACTTTAAAACACTTAAGCACCACTTACGTCAAACATAAAATTAGTAGGACATGTTTCGGGAGACCTAATCCCATCCTCGGCTACTGGTCTACTGGCGTGTCGGACTCTCGGCTGCTGGTAATACCGCCCTGCATACTGCTTCCCCCTCTCTCTTCCGGCCGGTAAGCTTGATGACCTCGCTGACAGGCGGGATGTCAGTGTTCATCACCATGTTACCACATTTTGTAATAAAAATTTTTTCCCATGTATTGAGGTCCATTGGATTGCTAACACGTTTCAGTAATGAAATGTCCTTTTTAATGTGATGGCTTTCGGTCCAACAGTGATATGCTACCGATGATTTATCAATCTCCCCATTTTTTACATTCCTGAGATGTTCCTCCATTCTAGTTTTTAAATTCCTCTTGGTTTGGCCGATATATGATTTGGGGCAATCTCCGCATTCCATTTGATAAATGCCTGATACATTAGTTTTTTCCGTCGAGTTCTTCAGTGGGTGATTTAACAAATTCCTAAGAGTATACTTGTTCTGGGGCGCCAATTTAATATTGTAATTTTTGAAAATTCTGTCAAATTTGTGAAACACCTTCGGATGGAAGGTAAACTTCCTGTATTTAACCTGACTATCTTTTGTGTTGACTAAGGTGCTGACTTCTCTTATGTTCTGTTTATTTTTGTGTTTTCTCAACATCTTGTGTATGATGTTGTTATTGAAACCGGTGGTACTGGCCACCTCTTTTATGTGTTCAAGTTCTGTGTTATATTCAATCTCAGTCAGGGGGATATGTATTAATCTGTGTATAAGGCTATGAAAAATGGCAAACTGGTGTGGTTTTGGGTTATGGTTGTTGAATTTGATATAATTATCTACATGAGTTGGCTTTCTATAAATGCATTTCTATAAATTACTTAATCTACAGGACGAGGCAGTACAATTCACTATGGAAATTGAACAGGAAGGTTGGTTACCTTTTTTGGACCTGAAAATAATCAGAAACCTCAACAAATTAGAGTTTGGCAGTACCAACGGTTTCAATAACAACATCATACACAAGATGTTGAGAAAACACAAAAATAAACAGAACATAAGAGAAGTCAGCACCTTAGTCAACACAAAAGATAGTCAGGTTAAATACAGGAAGTTTACCTTCCATCCGAAGGTGTTTCACAAATTTGACAGAATTTTCAAAAATTACAATATTAAATTGGCGCCCCAGAACAAGTACACTCTTAGGAATTTGTTAAATCACCCGCTGAAGAACTCGACGGAAAAAACTAATGTATCAGGCATTTATCAAATGGAATGCGGAGATTGCCCCAAATCATATATCGGCCAAACCAAGAGGAATTTAAAAACTAGAATGGAGGAACATCTCAGGAATGTAAAAAATGGGGAGATTGATAAATCATCGGTAGCATATCACTGTTGGACCGAAAGCCATCACATTAAAAAGGACATTTCATTACTGAAACGTGTTAGCAATCCAATGGACCTCAATACATGGGAAAAAATTTTTATTACAAAATATGGTAACATGGTGATGAACACTGACATCCCGCCTGTCAGCGAGGTCATCAAGCTTACCGGCCGGAAGAGAGAGGGGGAAGCAGTACGCAGGGCGGTATTACCAGCAGCCGAGAGTCCGACACGCCAGTAGACCAGTAGCCGAGGATGGGAGAAGGTCTCCCGAAACATGTCCTACTAATTTTATGTTTGACGTAAGTGGTGCTTAAGTGTTTTAAAGTTTTAATCTTATTAATCACTTACTATATTACAACACTTTGCTTGGCCTAAAATATCAGTAAGTTTACTTTGTTCAGAGTATTGAATATGTACTTGAAGTAACATGCTAAAACTTCGAAAAAAATGAAATAACAGAAACGAATACCGGTAACAACTGCTGCAGCTATTCATGAGAAAATCATCAAATTTGATAGGGAGATTCTCCAGCATTTTCCATACAGTCCAGACCTGGCACTGTCGGACTTTCATTTGTTTGGTCATGAAGGAATTCCTGGCCAGTAAACGATTGCGTCAGATAGAGAAATGAAAACAGCAGTCCGCAGATGGCTATACTCCAACTGAACGGACTTCAATGAACAGGGTATTTTCAAACTGGTATCACGATGGGAGAAATGTGTTGAGAAACTTGGCGACTTTATAGAAAAATAGACAAAAGATGTACTTTCATGTGTGCATCTGTTTGTAATTGTACCTATTAAACTTTTTGTAAAAAAAAAAAAAATTGTGCATTACTTTCCGATCCACCCTCGTACTTATCACTTCCTCAAACAACAGACGGTTGCTTCTCTTTGAAATCCACACAAACAATGGTTGGTTTGCTGAAGGTTTAGATACAATAGAAGGCCTTAAAATTTCAAAAACATTCACTTAGGTATATATAACTTAGCACAAGCAAAGGGAAACACATGTTTTGGCAGGAAGCTATACAGCTTTAGCCAGAGATTGGAGCTGTATATTGTATACGAATTTACTACCCATCCATCAGAACAAGTCGCTACCACCCTCACCCTCATTTACAACACACCAAGCTTTCTCCAGACTGGTGCAGCTCATATTTTCCTGCAGTATCGTATTAAAACCTTTAAAATACTAGACCAAAGTCCGACATGTTGAATGCAGTACTGTAAATGTGATACAGTGTAAGCAGGTAATTGTCGTAACTTCTGCTGATCTAAATTGTTCAGTCTGTGATACAATGGTAGCTTCCTTATAATGATGTAAAAATTGTATGATCACCCTTTAATTGATATTTCAAGGATCTAGAAGAATAAAAATAAGTACCTTATTTAACAGACTATAAGATGATCTGGACCATAAGACGCGCCTTAATTTTAGGATGGAAATTTAAAGGAAAATAAATTTAATGTGATTGTAAACTAAAAATTTTAAAGGGAAAAATATACTTCATGCATAAACAAATTATAACCTTGTACAATAGAAATACAGTCTTACTAATAATCCAGTTGTAACATTTATACCAGGAATATACACAGCTGAGGAGAAGAACTGTACTAATAATCGTTGCATAAGGCTGAATGTGTGCAACCTTTACACAGCCTGGCACCCTTGTATAAACTTGACGTAAATAATCAAGATGGCCGATATCCGTAACAGCTGGTCGTTTCGTAGATGTCTGAGATTGAATTTTGAGGCTACGCATATTCTGAGCTGCTTTTGCGGAATTATAAACATTGTTCCTTGTTTGCGGGACATATTTCAATACTTGTACCCATGATTACAGCTTTCTGAAAACAATATAATGAAATACTGAAACTCTGCAGACGATCCATCGTTGTTTGCCGCTGCACCGATAGATGGCGTTCAGCAGTCCCTTCATAGCCAGGAGCTAGTAACGTCACAAATAGAGTGACGTATTTGATGACGTTGGACGTACAAACCCGATGTAAACTCGGCAGTTACACACCCGTTATTGGTAATGCGGCTTATGCAGAACTTACACGGTGAACAACCAAACAACCGTTCAACGCAGATATAAGCAGCTTTTATTAGTAAGGCTGTTAGTGTAAATCACTTCTAACTAAAAACCTGTGTTATACAAAAATCTCTTCTGTACAGGTGGCATCGCGTAAATTTTAACAACTGAAATGATTTCTCATGAAAGACTGGAAATACTTTTTACACCTTCTAACCCTCAATTCAGCCTCATCTAGGAGGCGACATTTGAACCCTAAACCCCTCCTCATCTAGGAGGCGACATTTGAACCCTAAACCCCTCCTTCCCAGGCGGGTCCAATTAGAGAGTTGGTGGGAGGAGCTTAGTGCACGACCTAAAATTGTTTTTTCCCCCCTTTTTTCTGTGAATAAACATAGTGCCTATTCATGGAAAAATACCTGAATAACATAACATAAAATTTGGCTGTTGTTCGTGTTTCTAAAATAAAAATCACACCCAGCACAGTGATAAAACTATCCCCCAAGATGTAGTGGGTCACAGTGTGAGAGCTACCGGGATATTTTCGAAGATTAGCCTACCACGAGAAACTGTAACCTAACCTTATCTAAACCCAACAACAAATTAAACTCCGATACCGTACACACAGTGCTAGATGTACAATCTCATGCAATATTCTCAGTAACATGGAAGCTCGGGAAGCTCATCAGAAATAAACTGGCACATTAATTTAAATACAAAGCATTATAATAACCAACAGCGTCAACTGCTCAATCCAACTAAAGTAGAATGGAGACCATCCATTGTAAGTACCTTTGAATATATCTCTTGTAGTTTCTCGCAGATAGTGGTCCGGGTTTCGACTTACAGATTTGACCTTCATTGTCACAATTTATAAATTATCCAATGTATTTCATGTCAACATTTTCTATTTCAGAAAAATCAACACCACACACACCACTGCTCACAATTCATGTGATCGAGATGGCCCTCCCTCAATTCAGCATACAGCAAGTGTAATGGGACAAGGCTGTTAGAGGTCATTGCCTTCATTTAAATAACACAGCGGAGAAAACTCCTTTCGTATAAAAAAAACTTAAAATTCCTTTCTAAAAAGAAAGCAATGCAGAAGCATTGTATAAATGGCTTCCAGCTACCCTCATTTTACGATTGTGAAAAGTGCACTGATGAACATTCTGTGCCAAAATTTGTAACTATCTTATCGTTTACAAGACTCTGTTTATAACTATGGTATTCTGGCAATATTTACCATAATTTAAATTTTTTACTGTACTTCGGACCATTAGACGCACCCAGCTTTCAAGACTCTGTTTTCAAGGTAAAATAGTGTGTTTTATGGTCCCTAAAGAATGGTAAGTAGAAAAAATATGTATACAAAAAGCATGTTGTTCGGGTAATTGACAATTCGGATGACTGATATTGTTTTGCACTATTGACAGCTCTGATGTGTCAAAGAATGGAAAGAAAGAAAAACAACTTCACAGTGCTTGGCAAAAAGTATTTTGAATTTTTCAATCTGATTCGGAATGAGTGTTTACTATGAACATTAATACATTTTTTAAGTGTGGGCACTGGAAAGTAACAGTTCATCCTGATATCAGGCTTTCTTTCAGCTACTCATATTTGCAATTCAACTGTAAACAGAAAGATCACAAAGATGAAAGTATCAGTTTGCTGTGCAAAATCAAGGAAGTCTATCTGCATTAAGTGCTGAGTGAAGTCACTGTGGGCACCATGTTCAAACAACGATGAATATATACTTAAGACTTCATCAGCTCTTATCCGTAAATTCTGATGGAGTTATATCTGTATTTTGATCCAGCATAATATAAAGAGTGGTTTAAAAAGAGTGCCGGTTTTGAAACGTCTGGTAAATTTCTGTTTGTTGGTTGGTTGGTGACATTGTTTTGTTTCGTTTCTATTTTCAGGAACATTCCAAATGTTGACGCATTCTGTGTCTAACCATGGAGCAGTTCACTTGTGAGCAACATGTGCTAAACGTGAAAGCATTTTATCAGAATGGAGAAAGTTATGCAGTAACTATCAGGCGACTTCGCGCGATTCTAGGGCATAATGAAGCACCGAATGAATCTACAGTTCGCAGACTTATGAAAAAGTTCAACAGTAAACCTCAAAAGTCCTGGTCGTCATCGTTCTAGTCGAAGTGAGCAGAACATTGCAGTGGTTCGTGACAATGTTGCTGTTAGCCCGATGAAATCAATTCGTCGCCGTTCCCAACAATTGGGATTAAGATGTTCTTCAGTATGGAGAATTCTCCGGTATGATCTCCATTACCACCCCTATAAAATTCAGTTGACACAGCAGCTGAAAATGACGGATCACCAGAAGAGACGACAGTTTGTTGAGTGGGTTCTGAGAAGACGACAGGAGGACGGCGGCTTCGCAAACAAAATCATCTTCAGTGATGAAGCGCACTTCCACATGAATGGATTTATGAATAAGCAGAACTGCCGTATCTGGGGTTCAGAAAATCCTTGCATGATCCAAGAAAGGGAAATGCATCCACAACGAGTGACAGTTTGGTGCGGCTTATGGTCGGGCGGCATCATCGGCCCTTATTTCTTTGAAAATGAGGAAGGACAAGCTGTGACAGTTAATGGAGATCAATAACGTACGATGGTAAGGGAGTTCTTGTGGCCTCATTTGGATGGAATGAACATTGAAGAATTGTGGTTTCAGCAGGATGGCGCCACCTGCCATACTTCCCACGAAACAAATCAGTTGATCCATAAGTTCCCAGATTGCCTCATTTCACGCAATGCTGATCATCAATGGCCACCAAGGTCATGTGACTTTACTCCTTGTGATTTTTTTCTTTGGGGTCATCTTAAGTTACTGGTGTATGACAATAAACCACGAAACATTTATGACTTGAAGGAGGAAATTCAACGAGTTGTCGGCGAAATGGAAGTGGAAACTTGTCGTGCAGGCGTAGTGAATTTCATGGGCAGAGTTCTCGCATGCCAGCACGGTAGAGGAGGTCATATGCCCGACATAATTTTTCATACATAAAATGGGAAGGTGAGATGAACATGTTTATGTATTTTGTTTATGTTTTTTGTTAAAATAAATTTCTTAATTTCACATATCTAAACCGGTGCGCTTTTTGAACCACAATTTAATTTTTCCTCAAGCATTGTTATTAGTTTCCTCGTGTATGTGTGTTTTTTCCCCCAGATTAAGCTGCGATGAACATTTACTGCTGTAAACAAATAAATATTATGTTTTGCCCATCTTACTACATTTTTACTTCTTTTTCTTGAATCTGCCATTTTTCAACATCCTTAAGTAGTACATAACAAATCAAATCAGAGCCTAATGATATTACCTTACTAACAGTAGTACACTTTTTTATATTAGTTATAGAAGAGCACACAAAGGAAAAAAAATTAGAGATAAATATGATTCTTACCCTATTTCTATAACACTGTTCTGTCTAGCAGCATCTGCAGTCCATACACCAATCTTGTCACCCTTCGATCGAATGTTAACAACAGCACCACATATATCTTCACTATGCTCATCAAAAGCTTCACCAATCAAACATAATAGCTGTAAAACAAATATCAAATATACTGAGCATTAGCAGTAAAAATGTTCACTGTATAATTTCTTTAAAATGTTCACAGTAAGAATAACCCCAACAAACTAAAGTCCATTTTTATTAAATTGTTACCCAGTATACACAATCACTAAATATATTTGCTACTAGCAGGTGCCTGCGGCTTTGCCCATGATAATTTATTTGAAGTTTATAATTTAAGAGCAAAATAATTAAAACATTATACTGTATTTATTAACTCTTACATGCGAATCATTCATAAACAAAATGATTAATAATTATAATGAAACAGCTAAAAATCCGGCTTTTGAGTGCATTCCATGATTAGAAAGCGCTGCTTAGGAAAAACGACCTCAGATTCAAGTTCCCTGGCCCCATTTAGGCCTATTCATTATCCCCCTTCCGTCTATGTTGAAATTTTCAGCCTTGACATTACAAACACACAATTCGACCAGGGTGAGCTCAAAGAATCGAAGTGATCAATAATTCCATCCGATATAATGAATAAATCACGATGTTTTTATTTTCAAGTTATGATAAAATAAGCAAAGCCACCTGTAATTGATTTGACATTGAAATTTGTTATCGAAAAGTGATGCTTCAATAGTAAAAACAATTCACATTTTCTGCCTTTTTTTTTACTCATAACTTGCAAAAGAAAGCAAAAATAGACAAATCCGGCTTTGAGGTGGATTCAGCCACCCTCCAGTCCATCTATGTTTAAAATTACAGATTTCTGCGTTATCTATCTCTATGAAATGTTGTAAACAGAACTACACACCTGAGATTTAGTTTTTGGAGTGGGGCTAGTTTCAGTTTGATCATGTTGTAAACCTCATTCATGAGAATGAGGAGATTAGTTATTCATTACATTGATATAGGCAGGATTATGGGCAATGTTTATCATTGAACCAGTATGCATGGACATGTAAAAAAGTCCTTTTATGACTGTATGCATGAATGGTGCTGACAGTTTCTAGGAGCATGCAATTTTTTCTCTGACTCCTTTGGATAGTTGCGAACAATCTGTGACATCTGAAGGATAAAGGTAGACAGAACTAAAAACCATTCAGTTTTCAAAGCCTCTGCTGGAACACAAAATTAGCTGGCTGTGCACATGAGCATAACTCCTTGAAAACTACTGCAGATAGAATCTTATGAAACGCTCCCAAAATATAAGTGGAGGGGTGCATTCAATTCTTAAATGGACTAGACATTACACATAAATGTTATCACTGAGGATGACCACAAGTTGGTCAAAATATATCTGATTTTGACATTTTAAGGACTTTAATATTGACAAGGCGCAGTTACTGCATCTTTTAATTCAAAAGAATTGAGCTTAAACATTCAGTCCCAGTTTACACAATTGTGCAGATCAAGAAATTCAGTATGTAAATTTGTTCCCAATTTCCTCACATAGTGGCAATAAAGGCAATGCACAATATTCTAGACATTGGGTCTATATAACATAAAATATCAATCTCCTCCAATTTTCATAGAATCAACATTAGAATCAATGGCCTATTTTTTTTTTCTTTCTGGAAACAAGAATGGATTGGCATTTTGATTATTTCAACAGTGTAATACTGGTAGACTATTTTCAAACATTTCTCTGTAGTTAATCCTGATCCTGTTTTTCGAATTTCTTAATTTTCTTATCTATGAGATCTTAATTAATTAAGAACTCAAACAAAATTAAATTTGGCATATATAAAAAAGCAACGCACACGGATAACTTTATAAAAGAAAATGGTTACAATCCAGCTCCTCACAAAATGGCTGTTTTTAATAGTTTGGCTCATAGAATTGTTAATATACCTATGGAAAAAACAGAATATACTGAAGAATACAATCATATAGTGGACATAGCAAAATTGAACGGTTTCGGCAAAGATCTCATAGATAAGAAAATTAAGAAATTCGAAAAACAAAAAGAAATTAAGGAGATCAGCACTTTAAATAATGATAAAGAAAAGACAGGATACAGAACGATATCATATCACCCATGGGCTAACAACAGGTTTCAAAAAATTTTCAAAGTAGTAAATATAAAACTAGCACCAAAAAACAGATTCAACATCAAAACATTAATCAAGTCAAAACATAAAGATAAAGAGCCGGAAAGCAACAAATCAGGAATTTACCAGATTAACTGCAATGATTGCAATAAGATATATATTGGGCAAACGAGGAGAAATATGGGTATTCGAGTAAAAGAGCATTTTCGCAATATAAAGTTCCAGCAAATAGAAAAGTCAGCAGTGGCTACTCATTACTGGGAAGAAGGCCACAAAATAAATGATAAAGCTAAACTTTTGAAACATATAGGGAAACATACAGAGTTAACAGTTTGGGAAAAACTATTCATACAAAAAAACAAGGAAATAGTAATGAATTTCGACATCCCAGTAGAAGAGAGCCTCATCACAAGATTCTTCCACCCTCCACCAGATGGCAACACAACACCAAGAAATCGAGAACAGCTGACGATGGCCATGAGAATGGCGGAAACAGATCTGTCCTGATAAAAACAGGTAAATATTTAGTGAAGCATGTATGTAATAACAAAGGTTTTTATGTAATTCAATACCACTTCACTGTGTAATTCCCAAAAATAGTTAAATATATAAAGGTTAGTTTACATGATGACACAAGACTTTGCAAAGTACTTTCATGAAAGTGATTTTGTGAAAGTTATTATACACATTTTCATCAAAACTAATTCCAAAGGTAACTGCACGTTTCACCATATTTTTGAAGTTCAAGCAATTGAAATCCCATGTACACTTTTGAACCATGTATAAATCCAGGTATTTCAGTATTCCTCACTTCCCCATTTCAATCCAAAGACCTATATACGCACATTATCTCTAAATTATTATATTTTCACAAAAGCTTTAACTCCATAGTGTTGTAACTCACTGTCGCCAGTACATCTCATGCTTGCACATTAAAAAAAAAAGCAGTTGCTAAACTTAGATATTAAACCTAGTTTTCTCATGTAAACTAGCCTTAAATAAAGATTAATTTTCCTATGATGACATATTACTATGTACAAAAATGCAGGAAATGAATTGTACTGTTAGTATATTTGCCTTGGGTCTGAATGGGCTAAAGTGCTTTTAAAAGTGTTTAAATTACTCTGTCATAGTCCATCCATCCATCTAAATGTTGTCCACTGCTGAAAAGTTAGAAAAGGACAATGGGAAGATAATGAGTTTAGTTCCTGTACTTGGACTGATAAAGGCGCCTTTACTCATTCAATAATTTGAAGTGATATTTTTACATCTTAGACATTCATAATTATTGTTGTGAACCATATATATATATATATATATCAGGGGTGCCCACCCCCCCGAACTTCAAGACTCACCTCCCCCCCAAACTTCATTGCTCACCCCCTCAACCTGATTGGCTGTCGGCAAGGCCGCCCATATGATATTTTCTAGGAGGGGGCAATTTTTTTAATTTATTTATTTTTTGTCACTTTAACTTCTTGGGCCACTTTGTAACATTATATTAATAATATAATAATTACAACAATGACATAGTCAGAAAATAATTGCGGGGAGGGTCGGAAGTGCCAGGGAGTTTGAAATACCCCACAAAAAAAGGGGTGGGGGGTCTATCCCCAGAAAATTTTTAATATTGAACTAATGAAAATCACATTTTACGCTATTTTAGAACAGAAAAACTAGTTAGGAAATTTGTTTACCAGACTCTAAGACATGCCAATGTAAATAAGAAATCATTAGGCTACCTAAGTGGGGGTCCACCCCCAGAAAATGTTTAAATATTTAACTAATGTAAATCACATTTTACTTTATTTTAGCACTGAAAAACTAGTTAGGAAATTTGTTTACCATACTCTAAGACATGCCAATGTAAATAAGAAACCATTACCTAAGTGGGGTCCACCCCCGGAAATTTTTAAAAAAATTGAACTAATGAAAATCACATTTTACGCTATTTTAGCACTCAAAAACTAGCTAGAAAATTTGTTTATCATACTTTAAGACAATGTCAATGTAAACAGGAAAATGTTACCTAAGTCGGGTGTCCCAGGGAAATTTTTAAATATTGAACTCATGAAAATCACATTTTATGCTATTTTAACACTGAAAAACTAGTTAGAAAATTTGTTTACTAAATTGTAAGACATGGCAACTTAAACAAGAAATTGTTACCAAAGTTATAATACTTATTACTATTTATAAGAAAAGTTGAATAACACATGGAACAGTGAACATAATAGGCCTACTCATTATGTTATGAAAAGAAAATAACTGCTATATCATATTTGACACACCAACAAATCTTGTTTAATTAAATAAATATTTTTTTAAAATACAAATATAGAATTTTAGGTTTTGACTTTTGGGGGTCCAATCCCCCTGGACTTTCCTTTCCTAATCCACTGTGGATTCTGCTTCCATGTTGTCGACTTGGTAAAACTTCTGCAAACTTTTTATGTCTCAACTGACTTTCAAATAATTGTCTTAAAAGAAAAACACCTTACTATAATAATTATTAATATACATTTTTTTCCCTTTCCCCGACAGCTAGGGCCCCCCCTACCTGCGTATGGGCGCCCATGGCTGTCGAAATTCGTCATCTTTATCTTGAAGATTCTACTTGGGATTTACATCAATATATGGTTTCCTTTTATCTTCGCCACTGCTTTTACTTTCAGTAATCTTGTATTTTATATCTAAATTATGTTTCAGTATATACGAATGTTTCTTTCTGCAGTGATCTTGCCATTTGTCATGCCTAATAATGGCATTGCACAACAATTGAGGGGCTCAGTGGAATAATGACCCATCCCAACTGGAGTAAGTTTGGAGATAAATAGGATTTTATTAAATTTGATATTGCCAGAAATGTATGAGTCACACTTTAGTGAAAGTTAATGTACATCTCGTACCTATAATAAACATTCTTCCTGCAAATGATGAACCATATACATACTATAATTAGCCTAATTTTAGCAATATAAGTGTGTTAAGAATAAAACAAAAGTATAATTAAATTACACATTCAAAAGACAAGTTACTTACTCCAAAATATTACTAGTGTGTACATTAATCTATGTCTTCAACATCAACATTACCATTTTCGTTATCATCCGATTTTAGGCCACTATAAAATTCCTGATACACAGGAGGAACAAATTTCATTAAAGACATAATGTCATCATATTTTGCTTTTTTTATCTTCCTGAAGTAAGGATATTTTACAAGCAATATCACATTACTCAAGACAGAGCATTTTCCCTTTCCTTTTTTAGGCTCATCACTTCCTCTCCTGCAACTTCACTAAAGCCAATTCCACACGCAAGGCATGATTACCCTTGGTAAATCGAAACTGAGATGCTTTTCTAATATCCACTTTGTTTTTCTACAGTTACATTTCGTTTTGATGAACATTTTGTTTAGGTTCCCCAGATCTTTAAAATCTTCTGTCTTCATTTTGATAACCTTGAATGGTTTTTTCACATGACTTTTCCTTATCAGCTCAGCTGGTTATCCCGTGAACTGTGCAGAATGCAGTTATACATTTCTGAAGTTTCTGACCACTTTCTGGATCTCTAATTAAATATTTGAATGTTCTGCTACTTTGTGTAAAATCAGGGTGCAATCTATCTTTTTTGTACGCCTTTCTGCAATTATAGCCCTCAACTGGTCCAAACAGGTATGAATTTTGCATATGTTATTCTGATAAGGAATAGAAATCGAGAAATATTTCCTCTTTTTCTTCTTGCAACAGTGTTGTGTATGCACAATAAGCTGTCTGACAGCAGTTCTCCAGGTTATCCAAGCTTTTGCTGGGAATAAGTTTTCCAGTGGCCCTGACATACTCTTTGCCACTATTTAGTGAAAGTTTTCTCTTAGTTTTCGTCCACTCTTTTTCGTTTCTTTTTCTTTTTTTAGGCTTTGAATCACAACATATCGCACTAGAACTCCCTCCAGCATCAGCCATAGTGAAACAACTGCTGTGTGTCGCACGGCGGGTGCACACGCGAGAGGACAAGGTCATGCGACTGGAGTTGGGATGGGTCATTTTTCCACTCACACGCTCAGATTTTCCAATTTGTTCCCTGAAATAAAGCCTCATATTCCATCTTTGGGATGAAGATAGAACTATAGTCTTCTAAATGCTGACAGAAGATGGTGGTACGATACTAATTCTGCAAAAAACTAAAATTCGTCCGTCGGTTGGGATGGGTCGTTTTTCCACTGAGCCCCTCAATTCTAAACACTTATATTTAAATTGTTGCTGTTTTTTCGGCAATTTCAAGATGGTCTGAAACCAGTAGCCGTAACCTCAAGTTTCAAATTAAGAATGCAGCATTGGTTATAGACAGATTTTTCCCCACCTTCCCTCCCGTTCTTTATAAGGTGGCACGTGCAGTAAAATCACTTCCGAGAATAATATTATTCTTGGAGGCAGCATTGTACATAGAATTAATACTCCAATAATTCCTACCAACAATGATTCAGTTCGCAGTCGCCGCTATCGGCACAGAGTGATCGATTTCGTTGGCGCTGCAGTTGTTTATATATACAAGCAAATGTGTTTCGCTAATTTATTGACTATTCACTTCTAAAGAATTAGAAGAGACCTTTTGAAGTTATAAAACTTGACCGTTTTTATTTTTAACATATAAAACGCTAATTTTGCAACAACTTTCAACCCCCCCCCCCAGAAAATTCATAAAACGATAATATTTTGCCCCCCCCCCCCAGAAATTTCAATGTGTCTTAACCCCCCCCCCCCCGTGGGCACCCCTGTATATGTATATATATATATATAAATATATATATATATATAAGCGTGTGGTTTTTAAACATATTGTTTTTTGTTTTTGTTTATTTTTAATGTGAATTGACTAACACACTTAATTACTCCACTTACCAAATTTTTGGTAGGACATCTTTTGCATGCCTTCGCATGCATCCTCAACTACTTGGGTCATTCTCCAAAAAAGGGCAGATTTCAATGTTAGAATTTTTTTAAAAATTATTTTTATTTTGGACCATGTAATTTTTTTGATGTAATATTTCTTTCTGAAGAGTACTACCACAGTATAAGTATTAATACAGTACAGAAACTCAGCCCATTTTTCTGCCAGCCGAGCATGCGCACGCATTTACTAGCGATCGTAGCGGCAATTTAGTAAGACTACAGAAACTACTCCGGGAAGTATGAAAATAAATAGGAGTGTTGTATTTATAAGAACACGCTATATTCGAAAGGACCTTATTATTCTGCTGTAAATTTCAGTAATAATGAAAGACAAAATCCTGAATTGCATTTCTTCACTTTCTTGAAACATCCAGAAAGGTAAGAACGAAAATAATAGAGCGTGGGCTACTGTATACCCCCCATCCCCCCCCCCCTGGGATTTTCAGACACTCATATTTTTTTGTTGGTATTGCCATCTAGTTTCAGTTTTTAGTTGTTTGCCCCTTATCAATTACAGCATTTACCCGGAAACCCCGGAAAACTACGGAAATCCGGAGAAAAATAGTTTGTTTTAATTTTTCTTTGTTCTTTGCTCCTAATATGCCCAGGGAATTTCTGAATCACATCTTTATTGTTGGTATTTCCATCTAGATTAAGTTTTTAGTTGTTTGCCCCTTATCAATTACAGCATATCCCCGGAAAACAACGGAAATCCGGAGAAATGACTTTGTTTTAATTTTTTTTTGTTCTTTGCTTTTAATATGCCCAGGGAATTTTTGACTCACGTATTTTTTGTTGGTATTGCCATCCAATTTAAGGTTTCAGTTGTTTGCCTCTTACCAATTGCAACATATCCCCGGAAAACCCGGAATACCACGTATATACGGAGAAAATGACAATGTTTTATTTTTTTAATCTCTGTTATTTGCTTCTAATATTCAAAGGGAATTTCTGAATCATATGTATTTTTTTTTGGTATTGCCATCTAGATTAAGGTCTCAGTTATTTGCCTATTATCAATTACAGCATATCACCGGAAAACTCCTAAAACCACGGAAATCCGGAGAAAATTACTTTGTTTTAATTTTTTAAATCTTAGTTCTTTGCTCCTAGTATTCAAAGGGAATTGGTGACTCATATGTTTTTTTTTGGTATTGCCATCTAGATTAAGGTCTCAGTTATTTGCCTATTATCAATTACAGCATATCCCCGGAAAACTCCTAAAACCACGGAAATCCGGAGAAAATTACTTTGTTTTAATTTTTTAAATCTTAGTTCTTTGCTCCTAGTATTCAAAGGGAATTGGTGACTCATATGTTTTTTTTTTTGGTATTGCCATCTAGATTAAGGTCTCAGTTATTTGCCTATTATCAATTACAGCATATCCCCGGAAAACTCCTAAAACCACGGAAATCCGGAGAAAATTACTTTGTTTTAATTTTTTTAAATCTTAGTTCTTTGCTCCTAGTATTCAAAGGGAATTGGTGACTCATATGTTTTTGTATTGGTATTGCCATCTAGATTAAGGTTTCAGTTGTTTGCCCCTTATCAATTACAGCATATCCCCGGAAAACTCCGAAAACGTCGAAAATCCGCAGAAAATGATTTCGTTTTAATTTATTAAAAATCTTTGTTCTTTGATCCTAATATAACCAGGGAATTTCTGACTTACATATTTTTGTTGGCATTGTCATCTAGATTAAGGTTTCAGTTGTTGGCCCGTTATCAATTACAACATATCCCCATAAAACCCGGAAGACCACGGAAATCCACGGAATTTCTAGAACTCGGAACTTGTGATCTACAGTCACTGAAACCGTTATTGCGAAGTAATTCTGCTTCAGGTGTGTCCTTTGCAGGTTCAAAAGGGTGAGTATGTGGACTACGTGATATCTGCCATAATTGTGATGGTCACATGCAAAGAAAATGGGAATCATATCTTCTAAACATGCCAAGTGTAAGTCAAAGTTTTTTCTTTAGTTGCTCGCTGAAATCTCAAAATCAAAGACACTTTGTCGATATTACCAATCCAAAACTGTGCTATTTTACCCAATTTCCCTTCTATAACTTCAGTCAAGAAAGTTTGATAGTGACTGTGGAAGGTGTGGCAAGATAAATTATCATTCACAGATGTCAAATTAGAATATGAAGGGTGTGCTGCCAGGTTTTCAATCGCTTTCATCCCTTCAGCAACAGGATTTTTTTCAGTATTATTTGTCATGCTGTAATTGGTAAGGGGAAAACAACTGAAACTTTAAACTATATGGCAATCGGAACAAAAGGTATGTGATTCAGAAATTCCCTGGGATTATTAGTATCAAAGAACAAAGATTTTTAGAAAAATAAAAAAAACTCATTTTCTCCGGATTTTCGAGGTTTTTGGAGATTTCAGGAGATATGCTGTAATTGATAAGGGGAAACCAACTAATCCCTAAGGTTCAGGACTGGGTGTTAGGTTAAGTCTTAGGTTAAGATAATGCACATTGTGTGCGATTCCTAAATTATAATCTAGATGACATTACCAACACAAAAGCATATGAGTCACAAATATTAGGAGCAAAGAACTAAGATTTTAAAAAAATAAAACAAAGTAATTTTCTCCGGATTTCCGTGGTTTTCAGGGTTTTGCTGCAATTGATAACGAGAAAACAACTGAAACATTAAACTAGATGGCAATACCAACAAAAAACATATGAGTCAGAAATTCCCTGGGAATATTAGGAGCAAAGAACAAAGATTTTAAAGGAATTTTTAAAAAGTCAATTTCTCCGGATTTCCGCGGTTTTCGGAGTTTTCTGGATATATACTATAATTCATAAGGGGCAAACAACTGAAACCTTAACCTAGATGGTAATGCCAACAAAAAAACATGAGTCAGAAATTCTCTTCGAATATTAGGAGCAAAGAACAAAGTTTTAAAAAGAAAACATAGTCATTTTCTCCGTATATACGTGGTTTTCCGGGGATATGCTGTAATTGGTAAGGGGCAAACAACTGAAACTTTAATCTAGATGGCCATACAAACACAAAAACATATGATTCACCAATTCCCTTTGAATACCAGGAGCAAAGAACAAAGATTTTAAAAAATTTAAACGAAATTAATTTTTCCGGATTTCCGTGGTTTTTGGTGTTTTCTGGGGATATGCTGTAATTGATAAGGGGCAAACAACTGAAATCTTAATCTAGATGGTAATGCCAACAAAAAAAACATATGAGTCAGATATTCCCTTTGAATATTAGGAGCAAAGAACAAAGATTTAAAAAATAAAACATAGTTATTTTCTCCGTATATACGTGGTTTCCCGGGGATATGTTGTAATTTGGAAGGGGCAAACAACTGAAACTTTAAACTAGATGGCAATACGAACAAAAATGTGTGAGTCAGAAATTCCCTGGGAACATTAGGGGCAAAGAACAATAAAAAATTTAAACAAACTCATTTTCTCCGGATTTCCGTAGTTTTCCGGGTAAATGCTGTAATTGATAAGGGGCAAACAAGTAAAATCTTAAACTAGACGACAATAGCAACAAGAAAATATGTGTGTCAGAAAATCCCACGGGGGGGGGGGGAGGGTTTGCTATTGGTAGCCCATGGTCTATAAGTAATATTTATTGTAGATCTACTGGCTTACTCGTGATTCTGGTGTGGTTATGTTTCAAGTTACTTTAATGTAATCTTCTTATATGTTATTCTGTTGTAATGATTTCTGGTGTATAAAATAGGTCATTAATGGTCGACAAGAAAACCTAGTAACAAAATATGTAAAATATTTGATTGAAAATTACAGTCTATGCTTGACACATGCCGAAAACAGACAGTTTATGAAATCCTATAAAAACTCGTTAATTAAAACTGCTGTACCCACGGTGTCTTCAATTCCAAATGTTCCTGATTTTTTTGTTTTGTTTAATGAAGTCCATCCTGCAGTAATTGACGCTACATAGACCTACAATAAATTGAAGTCGTATATTGCCATATAAGGCAAAGAATCAAAATACACTGTCAACTATGACGTGCAGGATGAACAACGTGACAGACCTATAATATAATTTACGTAATTAATATGTAGGCTATTTATTATCATAATTTGAATTATAAATTATATTAAAGGACAATGATTTTAAAGGAAAAATACTAGGCCTAGGTACAGTCCTTAACAGTAGCCTATTTAGGTATTGTTTACCTCTTAACTAGAATATAATACATTATCTGTTTTATTATTTCTTAAATTTAAAATTAGATTTGCATTAAATAAAAATATTCTGCATTTTTCTCTTTTAACATAACATATTATGCGATGTGTTTATGTATTTTCCCAAGCCATTTCATATGATGAGAATGTAGCTTTACTCAATCTCCGCATGGAGCGCTAGTGTCGTCCAGTCAACATGTTGTCATAGGACTTTTAACACACAGTTTCTTTACTGTATTAATACTTATACTGTGGTACTACTGTGGTACTACTTACCAAGTGGTATTTTGCATTAAATTAACAAGGTTAGAAAATGGCGCATTCACGAAAGTGAGATAATAGTAAGAAATAGTAATTATATAGAAGTTGTGAGAATTAGATATAATTTACTGTATTAAATGTTGTCATGAAAAAGAACAATATTTATTACCATGCAAATGGATTAACACACAACTTTTTACTATCTATGTTAAAATAGATTATCACATTGGAATCAAAACTTTAAATCAGAACACGATATATTGTCATAAACTATTAAGCTATACCAGTATCTTCTTTAAACAAAAATAATAAATGCAGACAGTTAAATATGTCATCAATTACAACATTGATTACACCTCCATGAATAGGACTCGAGAGTAACAGTAACGGAGGTGAGATTTATCTCTAATTTGTCAAACAGCTTGGGAACATTTGAGGTTAGAAAATCTCAGTTCTAGAGTTTAACTTTGCATTCCTTATTATTATAATTTTTAGGAAAAGTAAATATAAAAACATACAAAAGAAAATCTAAAAGACCTTGAAAGTGTGAAAGCAACATACATGAAAAAAGTACTGTGTCTATTGAAATTCACGCTCTCGAGACTATGCTACGAACTCACAAGAGAACCTTTCTACACAACGGAACTTAGACACCAACTACTCCTGCCTTCTACCACTGCATATATACAACTACAGGAAGTATGGCAAAGCTTCTACTCAACAGATGCTATGACCAACTCAGACTGGATGAACACAGACTATGAACTTAGACACATCACTACAAGATTTGCAACTCATGGTTTCCACCATCTAGTGTGTCAAAATAAAACGTATCACACCCCAAATGAGGACTGTGTGTGTGAGTTGTGCCACCGGACTTGTTGTGACAGATATCATGTGATGGTTTGCCCCAAGAGGACAGGTTCACTCACGGCTTTCTGCTCAAACTAATCATGCACATTGTGCGCTTTTCTATAATTATTAAAACATACAACTTTATCGTTGGGTGTAGGTAACGGAGGTGAGAAGGTCCAATTACCAACTCTGCATTTAGCCCTTTTACACAAACAAAACAACACTTAAAAAACAAACCAACAGCTTGGCTTTATATAAATTTATACAGCTTGGCTTTATATAAATTTATACAGCTTGGCTTTATATAAAGTGGGAGCCCGGTCACAAAAATCACTACTTAGTGTGCCTCACAGTACTGCATATGACATGACTTGTCTGTCTGTGAGGTAGACCATTAGAGCAATCAGTCATAGGAGAGAGGTTCCATCTGGTGCTGTGAATTGAGTTCCGGCTTAGCTCAGTTGGTAGAGCATTGGCGCGAATAGCCAAAGGTCCTGGGTTCAAGTCCCAGTGCCGGAGGAATTTTTCTCCTATAATATTCTCATGTAATGACCAACAGAGGCAATAATCTGTGGTTCATAAATGCTCATATATCTATATTTATATAAATGATAAGAAAACTGCCAAAAGTTGGAGTTCAAGGAAAATAGAAAGACTACACTGCCATCTCTGTGGAAATAATTGAACTTTTATATTGTTTCACGGAGGTGAAGTCTCACTTTGGGACAGGCATGTTTAGTGCAAAAAATTGTTTTTACAAAATGATATATTTTCTTTTCAGTTATTAATGACTCATTTTTTGACCTGTGTGTTCTTGTTATAACACTAAAATGGAATAAAAATTGAAGTCTGTTGAATTATGAAAGAATGAAAATGACAAGTCAGGCATCGGGACATGCCACGGAGGTGAGATCTCACATACTGTGCCCTAAAATGTAGAAAATTGTAACTTTTGTTTAGAAAGTGGAATATGGGATCAAATAGACCTTATTTCAATCTAACTTACCATAATAATTCATAATCCATAAATACTTATTTTACACCAGAAAATCAACTGCGACATGAATCTGCCCTTTTCTGGAGAATAACCCACTTACAACCACCAAAAATTTGGCATGTGGAGTAATTAAGTGTATTAGTCAATCCACATTATTTTTTTTTTTAAATGTTACAACTTCATTGTGAAAGTTCCATCATAACTTTTCAAAATATTATGTGCTAGTAGTTACATACTTATATACTTATCATTTCAAGCCAATATTTATCTGTGTAATGAACAACATAATATGAATTTTTAAACATATTATGTGCTATTAAAACATAGGCCTAATATATACTTACAATTTCAAGCCAATATTTATCTAATTCATTTCCTCTCTGGTTCTTGGCAAGGTTTATTAACCAACGGCCTCCTCTTTTGTTTGCCTCATCTTCCCACATGGGGCGAATGCCATGCTTAAATAGTGAATAATCAGAACCTTGACGCAGTTCACTAGCCATCTTTATGTGATTGTATAAACTGGAAAGTAAACAACAGTACATTTTAAAATATAGCCCACCAATGAAAAGAGAAATCCTTGAGGTAGAAAAGATATGAAAAGGATTAGGTTTAGGTATATTTTCAGGAAGTAGTATGTTATAATTAGTAGTAGTGTTACTATGTTATAATTACAGGAACCTTCGGCAAAGTCGCAATGTAGGGGGGCACACCTCGTGATTTGCACAGGTTTCCACGGACGGGTGCTGTTTCTTGTGTTCCAGCGTGGCACGTTGACCAACATGACGCTTCTTGTACATTGCTGAATTCTCCCGAAATTCTAGTTTAGTGGCAGTTAGGTTAGGAACGGTGTTACTAATTAGTGACAGGTTCTGTTAGGTTGTGAATAGTCATTAATTTAGTAGGGCATTCTGAATTTTCCCAAAATTAGTAATTAGTGACAGGTTCTGTTAGGTTGGTGAACATATTTCCCAGAATTCTATGTGGTCTGCTGGTGAGACGTCACATCTGTAATAGCCAATCACGAGTTTCTATATAAAAATATGGCGGCATTCACGGCACTTTTCGCTAGTTCGTGTTATAAAAGAAAGTGTAACGTTTAGGGCGGGTGGGTTGGACACAAACACTCGTCGAGGCAACATCATCTCTCCAGAGAACAATATATAACATATTATGTGTGATATTAGGTGTTTTATGACAAGAAAATTGGTTTTGAAAGTGGGCCCCCTACAATGCGACTTTACCGAACCTTCTCAAATAGTTATGTGCAACATAACTGCAGGGGGACCCCTGAGCCACTTCTGTTCATCATTGTAACTGCCAATGTTATATCAATGACGACAACACAAAGCTATACATGTATGCAGACGATATGGCTTTAACAGCAGGAAAATGTGAGGACCTCCAAGGAATCATTCAATCAGCTGGTGGCCTGGGCGCAGCAAAATGACCTAGCAATAAACACACAAAAGACAGTAGGCCTACACATGGTTTTCAGGAAAGGGGGGCAGAATAGCAACAGCAGACTAGATAACTTATAACATCACTGTAGCAACAGTAAACAGCTTTAAATACCTCGGCGTCACATATCAGACCAGCGACAACACATTTACAAAGGATACAATAGAGAGAGCTACAAAAGCAATGCAAGCAATCAGTGACATTCCAGACATCACCAGGATGTCCATCAGGGCAGCCATGCAGCTATAGAGTAAAAATACTTCCCATATTGACGTATGGACTGGAGGCAACATGGGAGATGCTGAGCACTAACAACTTGAGGCACATCGAGAGAGTCAAGGCAACTTACATGAAAAGAGTACTGGGTGTGTCAAAATTCACGCTGTCCCGCCTCACTTAAGAGCTGATAGGGGAGATATCCCAAATTGAAGAACGTTGCCTCCAGATGCTGCTACCATCTACACCAAGCTATGAGCAACTGCTCTCAGAGTTTTCAAAGGAAAAGAGCACACATTTGGAGGGACTTCTATACAACGGATGCTATGGCTAACAGGAAGTGGATGCATGCAAACTTCGAGATGCGGCACCTGGTCACGGGCATGGTGGTCCACGGCTTCCATTTCAAGTTATGCAAGACAAAGACCTATTACGAACCCAACAGTGAGTAAAATTACTAACAAAATTCTGTCTTGAATGACACATCAACTATATGCACAAATTTCTTTCTTCATTCAAAGTGGAGATTGTCGGGTTTGCTAAATAGCTACAGAGTTTTAGGTCTAGTTATGTTTAATAAACTTCCTTTAGAAATAGCAGAGCAACCAGTGAATTTGTTTAAAAATAATCTATATAATTTCTTAGTAAATTCCCCTTATTATTCCATTCAAGAATTCTTTGATCAAAACAAATAAGAAATTTGTACTGTAATTTCTGTAATTTGCTGGACGCTGTTTATTATATTCTTGTTTATTATATTCTTGTCTTAATAGGTTTATCATGTTTTCATTTTATTGTTATGATAGATTGTGTATATTAGTTATTTTAAGATTTTGACTTTGTCTATTGCAATTTGCTTAATGACAATAAAATTTTATTATTATTATTATTATTATTATTATTATTATTAATAGACCTCTCAATTAATAGTGCACAGTGCAGTATAACTTGCAGGAACAGTGAGCTACATTACTGGCATTGAGCAGCTTGCGAGGGGAAAGGCTGAAGGCCAGAGGAAGTGAAGGCACGGCTAGGGGGAGTGGGCCATCGCCATGGCAACAGGCTGCAGATAGTGGAGTGAGGGCCAAGGTGTAGCAGATTCTTCCATTTCGCCAAAATGTTCATCTCTAGATTGTAGTGGGATGCAGCAGAGCAGTGTGAGAGACACAGTATATTTTATTCAAAGACTACCGACCCAAATCTAGTGTTCATTTGCAGGCCATCAAAACTTAAGCATTGTATCTTAAGCAACAGGTTACATTGTGGATAAATTATTATTTGCTTGCGGACCACCAAAAATTAAGCCACAGGCCACATGCGACCCCTGGGATGAAGACCACTGGCCTATTATTTCAATGGGAAATAAATATTAAAGAACATTACTGGTACCAGGAACAGGGGGAAAAAAAAAAAAAAAAGTCGCCCCTTAAGCTCCTCCCACTCAACTCACTATTTAAACAATGAGAGACATCTACGTGTGAATAGTGGAACTACCAGCAGAGTTGAAAATTTGGAAATTTTTATTTTTTTCCCCTTTCTCCTCTTCCTTTCCTCTTTCTGGCAAAAGATATATGCTGCACACCGGTGAAGCTCCACCCGCTCGTTTCCCCTGCTGACCCTCGCTTCCGAGCCAATGCGCACGCTACTGCTTGCTTCCCCTACATCTCCTATCATGGCTATGTACTTGCTCAGTTATGAGAATTACGAAAATTACAATTGTACCGTAGTAAAATTGCTTTATTAATTTAGTAAGGCATTCTGAATTCTCCCGAAATTCTAGTTCAGTAGCAGTTAGGTTATGAACAGTGATATTAATTTAGGAGGGCATTCTGAACTTGGTATTAGACTTGAATAGCCCGCCGGTTCCTTCCCCTCGTTTCCGAGCCTTCACACGCACCTATTCTACCATGGCTTCCTTGATAGTCATAACGCTGTTTTATGAAAGGTGTGGAAGGGTAAAAAGCTTCTGCATTTAGTTAAATAATGAAAGGTAAATTCTAGGTCGGTGACAGGTTTTGTTAGGTTAGCAATGTTATGTTAGTTTAGGAGCAATATACTGAATAGCGCGATGTTTATTAGGTCTCACATTGAATCTCTTCTGCGATGAAACTCTAAACCCCGCCTTCCGAGGCGGGTCGTGTTAGACAGTTCATGGGAGGAGCCTAGTGTGCAGCATTAAACTATTTTTTCCCCCTCTTTCTGTTATTCAATCCCTTTTCTCCTATACCCTACCTACCTATTTCTATCCTATAAATTTTTGACCTAATGAGATTTGAACACGGGACTGCTAGCATGAGAGCCAGTAGTCTTGCCCACTACGCTATCGAGCGATCGTTGCGGTGTGAAGCGAGAATTCATGTATTTAAGTTTAGAGAGCTGAATGAATTAGTGGAGTTTGACAATTTTGTATTAACCACAATTGTGAAATGTAGTTTTGGTTCAAGGGAAGTTTTAATTGGTACAAGGGTCGTTTTGGTTTTATTAATCAACTCTTCTTCAGGGTGGTATACAACTGAAATCTAAAACTCTTGTTTCCAAATCACCCTCTACCTCTTATGTGGTGGGTCCTGAGATCCCTCTTTAGCATTAACTCAGGACCCACCACATGAGAGTTAGAGGGTGATTTAGAAACAAGAGTTTTAGAGGCTCCGATGATGATTTGGTACAAGGGTTATTTTCGTAATGTAATTAGTGTGGATGCTTTGGTACAAGGGTTAATTCATATTATAGTAGACCTAATTAGTGCAATAGCATTGGTACAGCATGAAAAGGCTGCTGCTATAGGAACGGGGTAAGCGGGCCTTCGCCACAGCAACGCAACAGCTGGAGTGGGCGAAGCTTAAGGGGCGACCTGTTCTTGGTTCTTGCCGGTACCAGTAGGCTACTGTCATACAAACTAAAATTAGTCAGATTTTCAACTAGGGGAAAAAATAGTTTTATGCTGCGCTCTAGGCTCCTCCCACAAACTGTCTAACACGACCTGCCTCTGAAGGCGGTGTTTAGGGTTTCATCGCAGAAGACATTCAATGTGAGGCATAATAAACCTCACGCTATTCAGTATTTTGCTCCTAAACTAACATAACGTTGTTAACCTAACAAAACCTGTCACTGACCTAGAATTTACCTATCATTATTTAACTAAATGCAGAAGCTTTTTACCCTTCCACACCTTTCATAAAACAACGTTACGACTAGCAAGGAATCCATGGTACAACAGGTGAGTGCGCATGTTCGGAAGCGAGGGGAAGGAACCGGCGGGCTATTCAAGTCTAATACCAAATTCAGAATGCCCTCCTAAATTAATATCACTGTTCATAACCTAACTGCCACTGAACTAGAATTTTGGGAGAATTCAGAATACCCTACTAAATTAATAAAGTAATTTTACTACGGTACAATTGTAATTTTCATAACTGATCAAGTACATAGTCATGATAGATGTAGGGGAAGCAAGCAGTAGCGTGCGCATTGGCTCGGAAGCGAGGGTCAGCAGGGGAAACGAGCAGGCGGACAAGAGTGGGTGGAGCTTCGCCGGGGCGCAGCATATATCTATCTTTCGCCTCAACTAGGCCTATTCGCCAAATGCAGAATGAAAGTGCCAAATGCATCCCTAAAAATATCATATTTTTCGAACTACATTGTATCAGATGTCCATTATAAATCACCGATTTGAACATAACCATTACAAAAGGGCCAGGCAAGATATCACACCAGATGGTTTACTATCTTACACATAAGAATAAATAAAAGCTACTCTTCTTGTACATCACTGATAATACGAATTAAACTACCTCCAAAAGTCCTCAGCTGTGTCAAAACTAGTAATCTCGCGTTGGTTTTCTTCCCAGTTTTTATTCCTGTCGTTTTCATAGTACCAGAGTGTCCATGTATTCTGGAGGGGATGTTTAATCTGTAGTTCTGGAGGTATTTCTTCAACGACTCCATCTTCTTTCTTTTCAACATCCTGTTAACATAAAATAACCCAGTTCTACAATTACAACCTATCACTCACAAAATGGAATGGGATAGAAAATAGAAGAATCCACGTTAAACTACTACCGGCCCATGACCCCTGTCCATGCTGGTTCCACACGAACCCAATAACTGGATAATTATAAACATACTACATTGTTAATTATATCTAAATGTCATGGGCATGAGAATTCCAATGTTATAATCTGTATCTTACCTCCATTTCCTCTGCTTTATTTCCAGCCATGTCACACGATTCCAAATGCACAAAATTTGACCGAATTGCAATTCAGATTCAGGGACATCTATAGGGAAAAGTTTCGCACTACGTGAGTTTTTTACGTCCCACTCTCATTGTTTCAAGAATTTGCATATGTTTATTTTTAAAATTGACATACAAAATTTAAAATATGATTTATGTAAATTATTTAATATAAAACTGATCTCATTATTATTCATTTTAGTTTAATTCCTTATGAAATATTTTTGTTTTAAATACAACGGTTTTATTGGAACCAGTAGTACAAAGTGAATGGAGGATGTATGGTTTAGAATTTCCTAGTACAAGTACAAAACAGGTCAAAAATAATTACACATTTATATAATCTCAAGCTACAATGGCTGATCCCAATAAAAATGTGTTTTCACATTTTTAAAAACTATGAAATAAAATTAAAAGTAGTACCATAAAATGATACCGAAATACATCCATAAAATTCTATATCCTACAATAAAAATTAGGCCAGGTTGCACATTAAACCCCAGAAAACTATAGCCAAGGAAGGTCCCTCATCTTTTTTTTTTTTAATTAAATTTAACAATTTTTATTTTTCCACTTCTCGACTCAGTTCCGGATGTAGGCCTACTTCTCTCATTTTTATTCTTAAACACTGGGTTGTTGTATAAAAATACCTTTGATGTAACTAGGGTTATTAAATGAGGGGGGTAGGTGTAGTCATGACTGCAGTCCACCTACATTAACTACCAGCTAAATTATCCTATCTTCTTAAAATATGAAATGAAATTATTTTTATTAGTTTTCCTGCGACAATGGAGGGAAGGGGTTGATACCCTCCTGTGCAATATTTCATACAGAATTTCATTCAGCCTTGCCTTTCTGCTGCTGCAGATAGCCATATAATAAAGAATACTAGATCAACTTTGGGGGAGCAGATCTGCGGTTAAATAAAGCCCTTCCCTCCTTTCCCTTCCTATCTTGTTTTGTGTTTCTTTGGTGTTATGTTGGTCAAGAAAAACTGTTAAATTAAGTGGGCTTAAATACCGTGTGTCTGTAAAGTCATGGTGCACTATATATACTATACAAATATGTAAGTGCACCATGACTAAGGATACACTGTATATAGTGGTTCATAAAGTCCCCTGATGATGGCATCAATGTGTGCTGCCGAAAGCTCGCATACCTCTGACCTGGACACAAGACAAAGAAGTTATTCTTAAATAGCTATAATAATAATAATAATAATAATAATAATAATAATAATAATAATAATAATAATAATAATCTTTATTGTTCATTGAGGTTCTACATAGTAGAGTTCCTATTGAACATTGTCATAAATTTCCATACAAAATTCTTCGCTTCAGGGAAGTTACAAATAGTTGTTTGGAGAGATTAAGTTCAAGTCGATCCCTTGTTATAACAAGAAGAAATGTATGTTAAGTTTATCTATTAAAAACTATTAACAGGGTTAAAAATAAAAAAATAAATATTATTATTGAAGTATGAAGTTATTTGGATTAAATTCATTCAAGGAATAATATGCATTAGTTACTAGTACATGTCGTATAGTTCTACAGAATTTGTTTTCGGACAAATTCTTCACCTCATGGGGAAGCTTATTGAATATTTTGATTCCCATAGCAATGGGACTCATTGCTGTTATTTGAAGATTGTGTCTAGT
This sequence comes from Ectobius pallidus, assembly GCA_964059195.1. Classification (NCBI taxonomy): domain Eukaryota; kingdom Metazoa; phylum Arthropoda; class Insecta; order Blattodea; family Ectobiidae; genus Ectobius; species Ectobius pallidus. The sequence continues at coordinate 80,762,147 of CAXKWD010000002.1, read as the reverse complement.
TATTGCTATATTATTTGCTGTTCTTGTCTCATGGTCATGAATATCTTTATTTTTGTTGATATTTGGTTCATTTGTTTTTATCAGTTTAAGTAACTCATATAAGTACATACCAGTCATAGTGAGGATATTATTGTTTTTAAAGATATTTCTGCATGAATGCCTTCTACTTAATTTAAATATAATTCGAAGGGCTCTTTTTTGTAATTTGAATATGTTTTCGCTTTCGCTTGAATTCCCCCAAAAAATTATTCCATAATTTAGATGTGAGTAGAAAATTCCATAGTATATATTAATTAATGATTTAATTGATACTAGGTCTCTAATATTTCTTGACAGGTAGATGGCAGAGCTTAGTTTTTTACTTAAATGAATGCAATGATCTTTCCAGTTTAGATGAGTGTCAATATGGATACCGAGGAATTTGACTGAGCTTTCTAGCGTAATTTCTTTCGTACCTAGATTTAAAGTGGTTAGATGTTGGGTTTTACTATAGTGGGTGTTGAAATACATATTCTTTGTTTTACTCTCATTCATTGTTAAATTGAAACCAGTGGTTCATGCTTTTTTCAATTTCTAAATAGTTGTTTTTTAGTTCAGTCACATTTTGTCGTGTTACAATTACGTTACTATCATCAGCATATTTGACAAATTTCCCTTTATTTGTACATGTTGGGAGGTCATTTATATATACCAAAAAAAGAAGGGGGCCCAGGATGGATCCCTGGGGTACCCCATACTGCACTACTGTGCTTTCAGAAATGTATTCTTGAGATTTACCGTGTTCGTCTGTGTAAGTTATTTGTACTTGTTGGGTTCTTACTGTTAGGTATGATTTCAAGAGGTCTAGGCAAATTCCTCTTACTCCATAGTTATCAAGTTTGCTTAAAAGAAGTGAATGACTGACTGTATCAAAGGCTTTAGTTAGATCGCAGCAGATAACCATTACTTTTTTTTACTGTCTAATGCAGTAAAAACGGTGTTTGTGAAATCGTTTACGGCTGTTACTGTAGACCTATTTTGTCTGAACCCATGTTGATTGGGGGCGCAGGATGTTGTACTTGTTAAAGAAATTGATTAACCTGTTATGTATTAATTTCTCAAGGATTTTAGAAAAGGTGGGTAGTAGTGAGATTGGTCTATAACTATCCACTTGCATGACATCTCCCTTTTTATAAATAGGTTTGACCCTGGCAATAGATAATGTTGTTCTAGATACAGCAAAACCCCAAATTATATTATTCTTCTTATAGTATGATGCTGAAATTTTAACTTACACAACTGTAATGATGCAGTTATTTCGCTTTTTTGTGATTCCACTTGAGTGTAGTTTACACTACATTAATGGAAGGTGCAAGAGTGAAAGATTTGCATCATTGTTGAAACACAATTGTATGCTGTTAATACAAAGTATCAGAATAAAATGCATTTCTTCATAAGTACATGGAAGCTGAAAGTTCAGTCACAATGAGGCATCTACACCAGTCTGCAGAACAAGATTAAGAAGTAATTTAAGTCATTTGGCATGAAACAAAGGAAAATTTTATATATTCACTAAATTTTGTAGATGAAGTTTTTGTCCATACTGTCCCTGTTTTTATATATGTAAAGTTTTATGTACACCCTATAATAAAAGGAAATCATATCCAGGACGTGATTCTCCAAAACATAAAACTAAAACAGCACGGAATTTGCACTTTCAGAAGGTAGCCTATTAACAAACAAAACAAACAAAACAAAAAAAACAAAAAAAAACAAACAAAAAAAAAAGCTATTAGGTTACTAGCAAAACTTATGTCAAATAATGACACATAAAGGCATGCATTTAGAGTGTTGCAGATTATGAATCCAGCTAAATCTACAAAATTGTTATCCACTTAAACAAACACAACTCTCCCACTAGAAACTAGGATATACATAGCGGCAATTCCAGAGATAAAAATAAAATCACAAGATCTACCCATAATCTTAAAACGTTTGAAAAGTTGCCTAGTATTCTGAGGCCGAACTATTTAACTTGTTACGGAATTACTAAGAGACTGTACAAATTTTAATTCTTTAAAAAAAGACTTGGCTAAATAACCAATTGAGAAAGTACATGTGAGTACTGATGGATACCGGTACATTTACAATATTTTCTGTACATATGATGATTGCAAGAAGCAAATAGTCTCAATTTATCAACGGGCAATGTTCTTCCGTGTGACATATAAACACCACAATGAACAATAAGCGTGAAATTATTAAAATGTTGTTCCTCTTAATTAGGCAAACCCCTGAATCACATCTGTAATCACCAGGGCCCGGATTCTGATGACCTAAAATTGTTTGAAAAATGACCCTAACTTTTCAAGAAAATGACTTAATAATTATAAAAAATGACCCGAAAACTTATATTTTATTTATAAAAAATTATTATTATACACACAAAGTTATAGACTAGTTTGTACATAATTTTAAGAACTGTAAACAATTGTAATGTTGTGAATGTTTTCTCATGGAAATTTATACTGGCACTGGCAAGTCAAAATTTTGCATTTCCTATTGTGGTCTGCCAGATTAAATTATTGTTTATTGAGGGTAAACAGTAGAGTTTGCACTCTCAAATCCAAGCAGGTGGTAGCCTCTGATGCCAAGTCAATCTAATAACAATAGTAATACATTATAATACAAAATTTTTGGCATTTCTTAGATTTTCATTTCCGACTGAGACATGACAGCACTTTAACTCCGAATTTTTCCTTCTTGCATTAAACAAACAACACTTCAAAGACAGCACCGCTAGCGACGAAAAAGAAGTTAATACACTCAATGTAAATACATGAAAATGACAAAATAACAAAGCAAATGACACGAAAATGACAAAATAATGATTTAAAATTGAAATAAATGCCCTAAAAATATAAAATTGCATAAAATGCCAAAACGTTACCTAATAAAAATGTATTTCTATAATCTAGAGGCCATGATTAGGATTTATCTACAAGTTGGCAATGTCTATGCAGCATCAATAAAAAGATGACATGTCATTAGAAACCAGGCCCTGACTGACTGACTGGTACCCTATGATCCCCAGGTGGGGCGAAGGGGCCTCCAAGTGGAGGTTTCATTACCTATACTAATTTTGATATGCTTATTCTCCGAGAGAGGGTAGAGGGACAGGTGGTAAGCCCATCGCCTCGCAACCCCCCTCTGGAAACTAAGTATTTCTTGGATGTGAAAGGGCCGAGAAATTTTGTCCAGAGGCTCTAATTTAGGCTTGGAGTTCTTTTACGTGCCGTAAATCTACGACACGGGACCCCCAGCTTAAAGTTCCTCCCGGAGGACTCCGTGCCCAGGATTTGTACGTCCTGAAAAATCCATCGACCGCGGCCGGGTTTGATCCCGCGCCCTGCGGATCTAGAGGCGGGCACGCTACCTCTAGACCACCGCGGCCGACAGAAACCAGGCCCTGGTAATCACTTATTCACTATTAGATATTTTATGAGAATTAAAGCTAGCTAAAGACAAACCTCTATTTAAAAAAGTTTTAACACCCCCAATCTATAGACCCCTCTCAATATTGTAACGTATTTTCCAAGATATTTGGAAGATCAATGTAAAATCTTATTATAAACTTCTTTAATTCTAATATGTCAATCAGTAACAGTTTGGGTTTAGAACTGGAATGTCCTTAGTACTCACCACTGAATCACTAAAAATATCTACGATAGAAGTTTTCTGCACTTTAGTCAAAGCTTTCAATGTTAATAGTGTGTAGAAGTAATGTTCAGGAGCACAGGAAGAGGGGCTGAATAGCGAGGGAATGTAAAGTAAAGACATCTAAACAATAGTGCAACGTCCATACAATTAATTATATTTTAAGCTTTGTAATATATTGTAATACTAAATTTATTTTCAACTACAACCAATCCAAATTTTATCAAAACTAGCCCACACATAAAAGTTTTTCCCAAGTTCAATAAATCAAGTGTTACTGGAGATAATGGCAGCAGAATGACAGCGTGTCACCATCTGCAAAATTCAATTTGGCAAATTCCCACTCACAATGTAATTTCTAGTTTATTTTGATTCTCAATTGTGTTTCTTTCACATTGATTTTATTTAATTTTTATTAATCCCCTTAAACAGGAAGCGGAGCCCCTGGAAGTGCATGCAGCAAAGTCTTCACAGAGCTGGATTTGGAACCACTGGCATAGATCACAATACAGTATAATGTATAGTTCAATTTTCAAGCGTTAAATGTTTATGGTGTAGATCAGGGGTTCTCAACCTTATCCTTTTGATGTCCTCCTATTAAGATGTAGCAAGTCACTATGCCCCCCTACCATTTTTCAATACCTTGAAAGGAAGAATGTAAACTAAGACAGCATAACAAGCACTATTAGTATATTGCGATACAAGTGCCGTAAGCGGTGCATACGGATCGAGGAAAGAGTTTGAAAAAACGAGGCACTTGCACCGAGTTTTTTCAGATCCGTTATGCGCTTACAGCACGAGTATTGCATGCTATTTTTTGCACGATGATTATTTATATTAATTGAGATATTAGCTGAAAATATTATGTATATACTCTATTGAAGATGGATGTTATATTTCAGAAAGTGATTCCCATGTGTTTGTTGTTATGGGAACCGAATATTTGTCCTGCGGGGCCTTGTCCATAAAGGCTTGTATTATGATGAGTGCCATAAGTAAATTCTTACTGCACGGAAATTTGTTTTGTTTCCATAGCAACAAGATTGTGTGCAGGAATGTCAACTTACGATCCACGGCAACAATATTCGTAAATACCACTAATTAGTTAAGTCGTGCAAAAAATATTTAAATAAATTCACATTTATACAAACATAATATTAATCAACTAGTGAAAATAATGATGAAGTCACACTGTTTATGAACCAGTTTAGTAATTAATTCACTATTATTATGTCAGTGAGATGGTTGAAACCGTCTTGCCTTGATAAGATCTTGTATGTATGGTTTCAAACGTGACATTGCATAACAGAGATCATACACAACACAGCTGACAAAGCTGTTTTCTTTTCATTACAGTCAAAGCAAAGTTGAGAATCCTAACTTGCAAAAAAATGTGGATGAAAATGGCACAATAACGGTCATCACTAGGGCCCAGATTTGTATGTAAAAAATTTTTTTTTTTCTCATGTGTACATTCCTAAAACAAAGTTTAGTATCCAAATCGAGGTCCGACAAACGCAAATTCCAAATTTTATTTAACATAAAAACACATATTTTACAAAAAAAGTTATGTAAATAAATATTTTTGATATTTTCTCCATAAATACATATTTTAGTACTTTTCCGGATTTTTTTTCCCTGATGCTCATATCAAGGTCCGACAACCGCAAATTATCAATTTTATTTTACATAAAAACATATTTTTTTACAAAAATGTTATGTGAAGAAATATTTTCTATATATTCTCCATAAATAAATATTTTAGTACTTTTCCTTATTCCCTCTTAACATTTTACAAGAAAAATTTGTATCTCGAAAGAATTCAATACAAATGCTGCACTTGCAATGAGGTGAGAGTAATTCACTTGCACTTGCTTATCGGGGAAGAACAGAACCCAATCTCAAGTGACATGTTGTATTATGCAGATCATTTTGAAGCATTTGCATCTGTAGTAAGTGAACTGGACAAAGACTATGCCTCTGCAATTGAGATTATTCAGAATTTAATATGTGATACTACTTTAAAATGTGACTTGGCTTTCATATCGGCTAATTTTGATTCACTCGATAAAAAAACTAGAAACTTCTGTAAATTTATTGAGTAATTCAGTTAAAGAAATACAATATGTTGAAAGGCAACTTAACTCTATCTCAGGTTCAAAAATAGAAGTTCTAAGAACATAATTTAAAGGTATGTTTGAGAAAAATGGTGGCTACCAAACCCTCTGCAAAGTAGCTCAAGTTTTGGAAGGCTAAAACATAAGAGAACTTGATTGTGTGTGTGTTAGTGATGCAAGGTTAACATCGTGTGAAGTAGAACGTTCCTTTTCTCAGGCAAGGATTTGTGATCCATAATCTGGAGATGACATTTGTTGTGCACTGCAACTCCAGTCAACATTTTACATCTGATGTTGGCGACTTTCAATATAATTTGTTCTAGTAAGTTCGAACATTCTGGTGTTTTTTTCCAGATTTTTTTAGCACATATTTTTTAAATTTTGCCACATATTTTTAACATTTTTAGCACCAAAGATAAATATTTTTAAGTTTTTTAGCACAGAAAAATCCGGGCCCTAGTCATCACAACTCTGGCTATTTGAGAATAAAATTAAAAATGATTTATTCAAAAGTCCTCCAGACCTGAAATTTTAAAATTATCTTTTGCTTTTGATTCACACTTTAAAAGAATGTACAATTTTTTTCAAACTTGTATTTAACAATTTTACTAATTCCAAATTGTTCTGCTTCCCCCTAAAACTGTTAAACATCCCCCTAGGGGGCATGCCACCCATGTTGAGAATCACTGGTGTAGATGTACTTTCATTAGATTAGAGTGGTCCGATTCTTATTTGCCAAACTGATCCTAGAAAACAGTACCAGTATTCGATTGCAAAGATTCTAATTAAGATATTAGGATCTTTGTTATTTTTAACTTTTTATTAATGACTATCCATGAAATCTAAATGACGAGTCTAAGTCCGTCCTGTTTGTAGTTAACTCCAGTGTCCATGTATCTGCAAAATTATTAGAACAATTGGAGTGCTCTCCAAAAAAGTGACATCCCATTAAAAAAATATTGGAATATACAATAGAATAAAATTATTATTGTCCAGTATGTTCATGTAGAATTGCCAAGTTATAGCTCCCATAATATGCAACTAGGAGAATTCTCTATGAGCACAGCTCAGTTTCGTGTAGTTTATATGTGGGATAGGTCACGTTTTTGCTGAGCCACTGAATTTTCAAGGACGGTTGCAAGACTTTTACTAATTATTTGCTCTGAGGCAAGTAAACTGTTGCTGCATTATAAAACAAATAATTGCACTTCTTTTTTTATGTTTTAAATTTCAATACAACCCTTAGACATACTGTATTAAAAAACCTAGACTAAATTTTAGTTTTAGTCTATTCCAAAGCTTTTGTGTAAAATTTCAATTCATTCTCAGCAAAACTGGAATTCATAAAGTAAAAACAAAAGGAGAAAACTGACATTTAAGATGTCCTACACCTAATGGAACATGTCCTTTTTGTAATAAGAATTAGAATTCGAGACATAGGCCTATCATGCTAGAGTGTAAAGAAACAGAAATAGTAAGAAAAATATTTGACAGGAAATACTTGTCTAAGTATGTAATACTTCTCACAGTATGTAAATGTAGCATATATAAAATCATGTAGGACAAAAAGTGAGAATTTAATTTTTTAAAAGGCCAAGTTTTTATTTACAGTTAAGAAATGGATAAAGAAAATTGAAGAAAGTAACTTGATAAATGAACAAGGTAAATAACTAGGGTTTTACCCTGGTTGGTTTGATTGCTTTGTTTGGGTGTTTTTGTTGTTTCTGAGTTACTATTTCCTTATTCTAGTCAAGTAAATTTTAGTAAGTATTAGAATAATAAAGAGATTTTGATAATGAAGTAATAATTTCCTTCATGTTATTGTGAATCGTAGAATTTGTTCCCCCCCCCCCCTTGTTTCTTAATTTTGTTATGATTTTAGTAGCTATAAGTAAATTAAGTACAATATTTTTTGCCATTAAGGGGCTCTGCGGAAAAGCAGAAATGTAACCAAGAGTTCCTATTTGTTTGTATGTTATGAATTATGTAATAAATATTTTATTCTGTACTGAAAATCCTGCATACTTTAATAGAACAATAAGAGCATGACAACATTGTTCAAATTAATTTATTCACATCCAGGAGAATTATGCATCAAGAAAAATACAAATTGATATAATTACCAGCAAAACTGCAAAAAAGAAATAAAATGATCAGACAACACCATCCAATTTCCTGTGTTAACAGTACTGCAAAGTAATCTTGGCTGAAGGCAGAACATGAAAAGAATTGTGATCAATAGCTGAAAATGAAAACAATTAATGAAAATGAAACATGTCATTTTAGCTGCGTGAACAGTACAGCGCACAACATTCCACGTTTAACAGTGCACAACTTCTGTGATAGTATTAACAATGATAAGTGTGCAACAAGTAATGCATGTTTCCAGTTCTGGGTAAATTAACTTTCACGCATGTGACAGTTTATTGTGATCACACAACAAACTACAGTGCTACCCTCTGTGATCTGAGTCATAACTTATGTATCCCTCACTTTCATTTTAAAAATCATCCAATCTTGCTGGTAGTCCTATAAATGCATATATTGGGAACTTATTTGGATAAAAATTATGTCACAGGGCACATATCGAATCTCCTGAGATGAAAACTCCTGTAAGGAGTACATTCGTGTTCACAAGTCCATACAATAAGTTGGTAATTCTAAAAACAGTTCTTCTCAATATTGAAAAATGCTGCGGTGATAGTGAGCTTCGACCCAGGCAGAATTAATAAGAAATATAATTTCTTTATGTATCACAGAACTAGGTAAGACCTCTAGTCAGAAGGCCGCTTTTCGCTGTGTTTCTTCGTGAACTCCTCAGCATTTTTAACAAATTTCTTCTTGTCTTTAAGATATTCTTCTGCTAGATCAGCTCGCAATGGATGTTCAGGTTCAGGATCATTGACTAGAGCCACTAATGCTTGGATAACTGGAAATAAAGAATAATTGCTATACATCAATTTCGATATTGATACAAATCACACACTACTGTACCGGTAACACTATAATTAAATGTCTATTTTTGTTTTAATAGAGAAGTAAATGAACTGAATGAAAATGCAGTTAGACTTAATTCTTCATAAGTACAAAAGTACCCATATATAAATGTACAGTCGGTCAAATAAAAAACGTCGGGACCCCTATGCAGTTAAAATTAAAGTTTTAACGCATTAGTTCACAAGTTTCCTATAAAAGACATAAAATACAGGCCATCTCGGAACATATGAGGCCATGCGACCGGAGGGAAAAAATGAACAACGCTGAAAGAGCAACACACGATATTCAACTTAATATATTTTCATAATTCATTTTGCTTTGTGTCATGGCACCACATACAAAAGCTAGCTTGAGAGAATGTGTAGTTAGGGCTGTAATTGACCTGCATTTTTTCGAAAGAGCAGCTCAGAGGTGGGTAATGCGACATAAAGTTTTCATAGGAAACGTGGATCCGGCCAGCCGCGTATTCGACGCTGGATCAAGATGCTAGATTGGTCGCAGAGGTTGAACGTAATCCGTTTCATACTGCTGTATCCATGAAAGCTACTGCTCAATTCCCTGGCCATCTTCAAACCATTAGGAACCGGGTACGTTTCTTATTAATTTATGCCACAGATACGCATTTGTTGTAAAATCATACTTTCTTTCTTGCTTTCTTTTGTGTGTGTCCAAAATTTGACACCAACAATGATAATTCATTGGAAGTAATTATTATGTTATTCCAGTCATTGCAGCGTTTGAAAAAATAAACTTAAATAAAAATAAAAAATATACAAGAACCTACTAAGGATCGAACCCTGACCTCACACGTTCAATTCCGAAGTGTTGACCACTACGCTATTGCGAACAGATGAGAATAGCCTACATAATTCTGATGAGATTGTAATATCCAAGCTTGAAAATACGATTAAGCCAAAGTTATTGATTTTGCACTACAAGTAGGCCTACAGGTATTATAACAATAAAATCTTAAAAAAATGCTCCTTGAATGAACATATTCTCCGCGAATTTATTCATTATTAATATTATAAGAACTTGGACGCAAGAATATGGCGGATATGAGGCATATAGCCACAGCCTTCTATATATGTTCGTTTTGGAACAAAACTGACTAAATAATCAAGAAAATACATGGATAGACAAGAGGCAGGTGTGAACCTAACCTTAAGTCTTCCTGTACATGCGCATATGCTCGTTCGTGATACTTTATCAAAAACCGCCCGACGTTTTTTATTTGACCGACTGTACATACATATACACACACCCAAACATATACACAAACACATACTCACTCGCACACACTAATTATGCAATATAGACCTATTTAAGAAGAGCAGCAAAATACACACAATAAAACAAAATTTCAAAATGTTTTAAGTGAATAAATTGGAGGGAAGTGGAATACAGACATGCAGATTATGTGTAATAATCAATAATTTGAATAAAGTAACAGCAGGTGCAACAGTCTTTGATGTGTGATTAGTGGTAAAGTGGCTTAAGTTTGCATTGAGCCACTTAGTGTCAGATCACCTATAAGAATCTAATCTCATCTATATTTGAGCTAGTGTTTGTGTGTAGACACAATGCCACCTATTAACAAGACCATATTCAATTGTGAAATTAATTGAAGATGGCATTCCTAGGTTGCCAAAGCAACCACATCAATTTGTTGATCCCTTCGATTTTCTTAACCTGCTTTACTTGATTCATTTGTTTATAACATTACATGCAGAGATCTAATTTTTTTACAAAGATGGACAGAAGGGGATCACGAAGACACACCTAAATGGAAAAACATTGAATAACTTGGGCTAGGAACTTGAATATGAGGTCTTTTTTTCTCCCAAGCAGTGCATTTTAATCATGAAATGCACGGACAGGTTTTCAGCTTTTTAATTATCAATCGTTTTAAATGTTTATGCATGATTTGGTACATCTTGTGTCAGATATTGCAGAGGAAAGATTTTTGTGCAGAGAAAGCAGTAACTGAGAGCGATGGGCATTGACCTCGCAGCATTTCATGCACGAACCAGATTGTATGGAAAAATGAAAACAGGAATAAATAAGATGAACAGATACACAGCATATCAATTTATAATCCATGGTTCTATGGGGTAATTGTGGCAGTATTACTGGTAATCGGTGGTGTTGAAGGTAATCCGGGACCCGCTTCCGGGAATAAAAGTGATAACAGTGCAGGAAATGACAACCCGGCCTCAGTTGCTGACATACTAATGAAGCTGGATGAAAAATTAAATAATAAACTTGATGCAGTAAACAAGCTGGATGATGGAGGGGGGTGTTACAACAAGTTAAAAAATACGCAGTCCTAAAACACAAAATTGATTTGATAAAGGAATCCAAGTGGGCATTTCAGAAAATAGAGAAGGAATCTAGGAGGAGGAACATCATATTTGGAATGGAAGAATTGAACTATGAAAGAAGAATGGACACTTATGAATGTGTGTTGAAGTAATTGGCTTTGGAACTTTACCTGAACCTATCAGAGATTCATATTGAGAATGTCTACCGCTTGAAATTCGTAAGTGCAATAACAAAAGACATAGTGATAAGTAGGTCCCGTATGTTATCTGGAACTAGAATAAGACTGGAACACGACTATAGTTATCAGGACAGAGCAACAGGAAGAGAACTATAACTGTTTGACTTTCCTGAAACAACACTGAACTGAAAAGTAGAACTCGAGCACAAGGGTCAACCAACAACAATCTACCGGTAATTGCATTAAACTCAAAATCCACAAACTTCAGGCACAGATAAAGCAGATAATATTAATAAACGGGAATTAAGAAATATTGACCGAGAGGTGTTGAGTCAGTGTACCAGATCCCAGACATGGGCATGGTTGTCATGTGTCAGGAATCAGATGACAGAACCGACAATCAATAATATGCAGGATCAGCGACTTAGCTCTTCAGCTCTAGAAGAAGGTTCATTTACCATGGAGAAAAATGCTCGTGTGGTTAAACACACCAGCACGAGTGAGGAGGCAGAACAAGGTCATCTCCCAGTGGGAGCTTGTTACAATTGATCAGAAATAGGAATAGAAGTGTAAATCAACATTACAGCCTCAGAAATTGGGTAACCTCACCTGACAGAATGCAAAGGTCAGTTAACAAGCACATGCAGAAGGAGGGGAATGACATCTCACAAGTGATATCCCCGCAGAAAGGAACAATACGTCATGTGTCATTACAGCAGAGGACCAGGGAGCAGCAGGTGTCAAGGGAATGACGACAATTACCCAAAGCAATGGATTCCACATTCTTTCTAGACCGTTCTTATGCCTTAAATGATAATAGTATAATAGTGCAAAAGGAAATCAAAGACATAAGGCTGGAGATGAACAAAAAATTGAACGAGATGGTGAACACAATCAACAAACTGATTACAAAGAAAGGGGCGGAGAAACAAGAAACTTTTTCTACAATTATAGTAAGACCGGGGGCCCAAGAACTTAGGCACACTCGTAATGTAGGAAGGCGGGAGAAAAAGACCCATGAACTTCGAATTGCTGAAGAAAAAATACCAGAGGAAGTGAGTGAGACAAGTCAAAATAATACAGAGGAGGAGGTAATAGAAGATGTGGGAGATTTGGAGGAGGAAGGAGACTCAGAGCCTGACTGGTCAGAAGTGGTAAAAAGAAGACCCAAACAGAAACAACAACCGAGGAACGATGCCTCCCACAGATGCAGAATTAACTGCGGGGAAAAGATATGCCTGGCTCTACGTGGTAAAGGCCCACCAAAGTATGACCAAGGAAAATGTAACAAGACATCTGGAAAAACAGGGGATAACAGAAATCATAGACTGTGAAGAGCTCAACTCTAGAGGACATTACAAGGCATTCAAAGTTGGTGTACCATACAATGAACTGAAAAGGGTAAACAATCCAGAGTTCTGGCCAGAGGGGATATTGATTAGACAGTATCTTTTCGAAACAGACGCACAGGAGTTCACTTTGATAACTATTTCGCCAAAGCAGCCAGCGCATTCCCTGACAGAAATCAAATGCATGACATGGAACATAGAGGGACTGAAGATTGCAGTAAGCTATTTATCACAGGACTTGTTCATCAATTTTGATGTAATAATATTAACCGAAACTTTCTTGACAGAACCCTGGTCAACGTCAAACTTATATGTCATTCATAGCTATGCTGAACAGGGGCCGATAGGACGCCCAAAGCAAGATGTCTCAATCTTACTGAGCCCGAAAATGGTTCCCTTTAAGACAATACACAAAACAAGCAATGTTCTTGGAATTAAAACTAAATACGGAACATTTATAGGAGCTTACTTTCAGCCTGAACTGAATGCAATAGACATTATAGAAAGCCTTGCAGCACGGTAATATCTGTAGTACCTAAAACAGAGCACCTAACGATAGGGGGAGACTTGAATTGCAGAACTGACCACCCCTCAGGGAAAAGAAAGGCAGTGATATCATACTTAGAAGAGGAGGGACTCTCACTTCTAAGTGACATAAAAGAGGCAACATATATTTGTCATAATGGCTGCAGCGCTATAGATGTTTTTCTCAGTAACATGAAGAAAGTTAGTTCCTATGCTGCAAAAACTAACAGTAGGATCATAGTGAGAAAACATCTCCCCGTGGAGTTATCTTTAGTTCTGCATGCAGGACATCAAAGGCATATACAGAAAAGTGAGACCATAAGTAGAATAATCAACCCAGGTGAAATAAAGTCACATGAACAAAAGAACCCAGCAATTGTGGCGAAGATTGAAAGTGGCGACATAAATAAAGCAGCCGAGGAAACAGAAACAATAATAAAAGAATCAGTCATACCCAGGAAAAACTACTCCAGGAAAGCAAAACCCTGGTTTGATTGTAAGTGTTATAATGCCAGGAGAGAGTCACTAGATGCCTTGCACAGATTCAAATGCCTCAAGACAGAAGACGCTCATAACGAGTACTCAAGAAAAAGGGAGCAATACAAGAACATTATCAAAGAAGAAAAACGGAAACACTTCATGGAGGAAGAAAAAAAGGTTCTCAAGAAAGCAAAAGAAGAACCTTTCAGTATCTTAAAATCGAGACCTCCGACGTTCCCAAGAGACCTCTCAATGGACGTGTGGGAAAAGCATTTCAGTGCGGTGCTGCAAGCCAAGGAAACTAGGGAGGCAAGGTCAACAGAACAGGTCATGGTGGAGGACACCGACCTATTCAAAATGGACAAGATTGAACAAACCGTCGAACAATGCAAAGAGAAGAAAGCCAGTGGACCCGATGGCATTTTCTACGAGCATATAAAAGCAAGCTGCCCATTGCTGGGAAATGCAATCACCAGTCTTCTGAATCAGTGTATTCTGAAAGGAACCGTCCCCGAGAGGTGGAGGGACGCCACACTCAAGATTCTATACAAAGGGAAAGGGGACACTGGAGACCCGAACTCGTATAGAAGGATTGCACTGGAGTGCATTCTTCTGAAGACACTAAAAAAAACTAAAAAAAAAAAAAAAAAAAAACTAACTCCGTGGCGCTACATCCCCGGAAGGACTTGGCCTACCACCCGACCGCTGCATCATCTCCCGTAGGCAGATGGCAGGATTGGGGGGCATGTGGTCAGCATGCCGACACCCACGGCCGTTAATGGTGGTCTTCTGGACCGGAGCCGCTACTTCTCTATCAAGTAGCTCCTCAGTTTGGAATCACGAGGCTGAGTGCACCCCTACCAGAACTCCCTACCTCAGAAAAATCCGAAGAGGTACCGGGAATCGAACCCGGGCCGACGGATCTGTAGTCAGCAACGCTAACCACAAGACCACGCCGGCGGACTTCTGAAGACACTAACAAAGCAAATAGCAAGCAGACTCTTGATAGCAACGAATGAGAAAATACCAGAAGAGCAGTTTGGTTTCCGTCCAGGGAGATCAATGCTCCAAGCAGTCAGGTGCCTGCACGAGGCTGTCATGGAGACTCTACGGTATCCCAGGGGGAAGCTATATGCAGTATTTATAGACTTCAATAAAACTTATAAAGCATACATAAAACCAATAATAACTTCCGGTAGTGAAGTAATAATCACAGCAAACAAAACCCAACTCAACAAACTAGATAACGTACAGAGCAAAGCATTAAGGCTCATAACAGGAGGAGTCAAGACAACCCCCCATCAAAGCACTACAGATCTATACCAACAATCCCCCTATACCAGAAGAAATACGAAAACAAGCAGCCAGCACCTATTTCCAAGTAGAATCACTGGAAGACCAAACGTGGACCAAAGATAGCTCCACGATACAACCACTAAAAACACAACAAGGCCCTATAAAAGAAGTAACCAAATACCTAAAAGCTCTCAATGTACCACTAGAAATAGAAGCAGCAATGCCTCCAACAAACCCGCTATGTTACCAAGAATATAATGTAAAATTAAGTCTGGAAGAAAATGTTAGCAAAAAAGAAGACCCAAAAGAAAAACTGAAGCAAATCACCCTGGAAACAATAAACATTAGATACCCACCAGAACAATGGCTGAGAATATACACAGATGGGTCACTAACGCAGGAAGCAACAGGGGCAGGTGCAGGGGTATACTCAGAACATTTTAGTCACTATATATCAATGGGCCAAAACCAGACCGCATACGAAGGTGAACTCCAAGCAATTTTAACTGCCCTAACTCAGCTCATTTACCGGCCAAAGGCATTCACAAAAGCAGTTCTTTTAGTACTCAAAAGCAGCAATAGAAGCAATCACATCCAACTCAAAACCTCAGTCAAAAACCACAAATGAAATAAGAAAAACGCTAGATGTACTAAACAAACTACATAAAACCATCAGCTTCCAATGGATACCTTCACATGTGGGAATCCAAGGGAACGAAATTGCTGACCTTCTGGCAAAAAAGGGAACCAGTCTTCATCAAAAAAACCAAAACCACTACAAAATAAATGGTGCAAAAATATATTGCACAAACTTTCTCCCATATACGTGTTAAAGGCTAGCACAGAGAAAAGTAAATTAAAGAGATAATTAAATTTTACTTATTACATTTTCATAAAAACTAACAAATATCTAGAACGGAAAGCATCAGGGTCGATCTTTATGTTCAATGCTTTTACTGTGAAATAATAATAATAATAATAATAATAATAATAATAATAATAATAATCAATGGCAGTAAAACTATGGCAGTAATATTATTAGTGCTAATACTACGGGAAAATTCAAATATAAATCGCACCTTGGGATGAATCGGTCCCACCTAACCCACCCTCACCGATGCAGTTTCTTTTGTACCACGATCTAGCAAATTCTTCTGTCCTCGTATTATGAAGAAACTCGTGATCGGACGTTGGAGGTGTGACGTCATACCGCTAGACGAGAGGTGACAGGCTGACAAACCTCGCGGGAGATATAATATGCCACATTTTCGAAACCTACAAACAGTGTATCGTACATTATTCGAAAATGCAAGGGCGCGAAGCGGAGGCCTATGTGGTTAGTGTTATGCATTATTTAGTTATATGTAGAGGGGGATACAAGGCACTTGCGACAATATACAAGGACAGTTGGTCACTCTGCTTCGCTCAGAAACAAAATACATCACACAGTCCATGCAAATGTGAATATCGAATGGGCGGAGCTTAAGGAGCGACTTATATTTGAATTTCGCCACTACTGCTACTACTTAGGTTATATTGCACGCTTTAACTGCATGTAGGTCATATAACGTGTTTAGTATGTTTGCGTGAACCATTAGTCTATAGTAACAGCTCATTCGCGTCATCTGCATCTATTGTTTAGTGATGTCTTCTTATGTAATATTCAGTTTAAACGATTATAATTTCCACTGACATAGCGGCGATGAGTTATGGAAAATTAACAAGTCCTACAAACCCGGCGTTTGCCTTTGCGAACGAGGAAACCATGAAAAACCCAAGTCAATTTGGGCTGCCACGAGGTTTGATTTGAACTCAGGACCTCTTCCCTGTTAGCCTATACCACCTCGCTGTAATTGGTTTTGGCGTGTTCATTACGACTGAGCTAAACTGACTGCATTTGCAACAATAAGTACATTAGGCCTATAGTTTTCTTGTTGCTAGGGGCAACAAAATGTCATTCATATTTCAATTGACATGTATGTTCTGAAATTCGCATTTAAGCCGTCCTTATTTCGTTTTTATCTTGATATCTATTAAATGTATAAAGAAATGTGTTAAACAAAAAATGTTCATTTTAAATTTCTCTACAACTTTACTGTGGTAGGTTTTCCTGTATCGCCTACAGTAATGGATATAATCTACAAAAATTGAAAATGGATACGAGTAAAGTACCCCTTAAGTCATTTTTGCAGAAATACGGATATAGCCATTTTATTGGTCATAGATAAGAGTTTCCAATTTTCAATTTTTATTAAAATCGTTAGCCATTTTTTCAAAAATCAAAAATTTTAAAAAAGTTTTCATGAAAAGTCCCCTTAATATTTCAGTTGTAAAGCTAAATTTCTGGGCGGTTCGACAAAATTTTGAAAAAGTCCTTATTTCAAAAAATGAAGTAAATACAACGAGCCGTTTACCCGCTGTGCTTGTCCACAGACAGACGGACAGACGTCATTCCAAAAATACTTTTTTCGGTTTCTAGGCTTCATGAAACATGCTCTCCCGGTGTTATCTCGACTTCGATTTTTTGTCACGATCACAATACTTTCTCTATACTACGTATATGGGAGAAAGTAAAATGAAGCAAAAAGAATCCTCCAACGAAAATGGAGACAGAAATATGAAAGTACCTGTACTGAGGCTATGAGAAGAAAAGCATGGGATAACATACAAAAAAACTGGACAGTCAACAGTAAAAAACCAAGAAAGGAGGCAGTAGCTCTGTTTCGGCTAGACACCGGACATGACTCCCAACATCTCCACAGAATAGGAATCCTCAACTCAGACAGCTGCACACTCTGCAATAGCATGGACCCCATGAATAGGCGCCACCTCCTACTCTGCAACAAACTGGACAAGTCTAAACAAGAGAGACAACTAATCTCACATCTCTACTGGGACGCCAGATTCCAAATGGGCTAGATGACCCAATGGAAGACCATTGGAAGAAGAAGAAGACTTCAGAAAGGCCTTCGACTCCATGAACAGAACACAAATACTGGACAAACTTCATGACATAGGAGCTAAACCCTACTTAATAACGCTAATTGGAAGCATTTTAACAAGGAACTACATCACAGTCAACGACAGCATAACCAGCTCCAATCCAATATTGCAGGGTGGGGGTACCACAGGGAGACCCCATCAGCCCTCTGCTGTTCAATACTGCAACACACAATGTGGCGAGAGAGACAAAAACAGAGCATGTCAAATGTTATACCTATGCCGATGACATGGCCATGATCTCCACAAGGAAAGATAACCTCCAGGATGCATTGGACAAGCTAGCGAAACGGGCAGAAGATAACAACCTCTCAATAAATGAAAAGAAGACAGTGTCAATGGTGTTCAAGAAACGGGAAGACAGTTTCCTTTTGAACAATGCAAAACTTGGCTCTGTCACAGCCTACAAATATCTTGGCATCACGCTGCAATCTCGTGGGAGTTCTTTTGCAACCCACACACAAGAAAGATCGATAGCAGCTACTACTGCAATGAACGACATACCTCATCTAAACCAGTTATCGATAGATAGCCAAAAAAACTATTCTCAGCCAAGATAACACCAATAGCAACCTACGGCTTACAGTTAACTTGGGAATACCTCTCAGTTGGAGACTTTAAAAAATTAGAACAAGTGAAAGCGACTTATTGGAAAAGAGTACTGTGCGTATCAAAATATACGCCTTCAAGGCTGATATATGAATTGGTCAGAGAGCCCTTCTTCATCGAAGAACTGAGGTATCAGTTGGTGTTGCCATCAACTCCACAGTACAACATCCTACTGCAGGAGTTAAAGAAAAGAAGAAGCTCATCTCACTCGAATTCTACTCGACTGAAGCTATGACAAGCAGTGAATGGAGAAACACTAACTATGAACTGAGACACACAGTACCGGTAACGCAATTTGCTATTCATGGTTTCCACCATAAAGTGTGTGTAGAGAAAAAATATCATGAACCGGGTCCTAAATGCGAGTGTACATGGTGTGGGAATTTGTGCAGCAAATGCAAGTGTACATGGTGTGGGAATTTGTGCAGCAAATACCACGTGCTGTTTTGTGCAAAGAGAACTTCATCAATTGTACAGATGTGCAGCGAATGACAAAGTGCTCATCAAATGCCCATTGGGCGCATTTCTTTATTTATTATTATAATAGCGTTTCTGTGTATATGTAACTATATTGTACTCTTATCAAACTTTCTATTACATTATTGTAAAGTTCAGTTGTAATAATCCAGGTTGAATGGAAGAGAAGGCCTAATGGGCTTAATTCCATCAGGTAAAATAAAACAATTATAGGCTAATTATAATTATAATTCAAAGAAACTGATGAAGAAGAAGTAAAGTGACAAGTGACATAGGGGGGATTGAATCACAAAGCAGGAAAAGGCTTTTAACTTTTCATAAAGATGAGTGATAAACATGTTCCATATTAGAAAGATTGAATTTAACAAAATAATAATGTCAAAACGTAATATTTTAGAAGTGCAGTTTATCTGTATTGTTTGTCGCATACTGTATATGGTCGGATGAAAGAAATAGGTAGGAGAAAATAACATGGTGTTAATATAATTTTTTTCAGTAGTATAGTGCAGCTTTTCTATTTAGCGAAGAACATACAGTGAGTCTCAGACAGATTGGTTCCGCTTGTCGGGCTCCGTGTTTCTCTTGTGATGACTCAACACTACCCGCGTCGCGGCCAGCTGTGTCCCTGCAGATAAATAAACAATTCCTGCATAGCCTGCAGTTGAGCATTGTTCTAGTGTTGTACAGACGTGAAAGTGTTATTCGGTAGTTGTCACAACTAAAAGAAAACATTAGGATAGAGATAAACTCAATAATAACGGAAGAACAATTAATGCGTATTAATCGGAATTTCCTATCACGATGCCAAAAATGTGTGGATGTAAGAGGAGGACACTTCCAGCATCTCCTGTAATAAGGTAGGTGCCTATTTTCGTTATTTTCAAACTTATTTCATTTATTTTCATTGTCACGCACGGACAAGTCAGTCAACTGCCAGGGAGTTCCTTTGCCGCATACCGGGGATAGGAGCGTCATCTGGGGGGAACCCAACGCGCAGCGGAACCAATCTGACTGAGACTCACTGTATAAGCACAGCCTTGTTTATGACAATGGTGCTATAATATGAAAGTTATAATCCCAAAATTCCAAGGCCTTTATACTAATAGTTTGTAATGTTAGGAGGAACACCCTATGGTGAAAACCTTTGGAACGCCACGGGTGTAACATTGTGATAGAAGAATAAATTACATGATTACGTGCATGATCTGGGTAAGGTTCATTTTAATCGTTTCATCTCAAATAAGTATGCTTATATGGCAACATAAGTTTCATATTATTTGTTTCATTATTAATATTTACTACGGTACATAGAAACAATATAATTAAGAATGAAATTTTGTAATTCATGCAATTATGTATCATAAAAACAACGTCAGTGTTAATAAACATAATGTTTTAATTATTTTTCTGTTAAATAAATTATTTAAATAAAACATCTAGCAGTTGAGTAAATTATTGCAGGCAAAGCCACGGACACCTGCTAGTTGTTCACAATTAATAATTAAATAATTAATTAAAACATTTTGTAAGTGGGAGAGATGATCAACTTTAGGAGGCTTGAATTTTGTGCATCATCTCTACACACTAGTGTAGACAATTCCACACTAGTGGAAATTCTGGATGACTGGAATACCAGAGGGGAAGCATGCATAACTTCCGCATGAAGATAATTTTTTAAGTACTGGTAGCTGTTTCCTGGCAATCGATTACCCAACTCAGCAGTCAAAATTATTTTCAGCTGGATGCAAAACTGAACACACAACTTCCTTTGTTTTCAATTTCCCTTTCCATTTGTACTATAAGACAGGAAGAAGAAGAAGAAGAAGAAGAAGAAGAAGAAGAAGAAGAAGAAGAAGAAGAAAAAAAAAAAGAAAGAAAAAAAAAAAAGGAAAAAGGAAAAATATGGAGCCAATAAAGACATCAACAAATGTCCAAATTAAGTACAGGTGAACAGTTGCACAATATCTTACTATTGGCAACAAATCATAGTAATCAGAGCAAGGGTTATGGTCACAAGCATTATCCTAAAACTTGCAATTAATCAATCTAAGAGTATGGTACATGCCTGGTTTCTATAAACTCGTGAAATACCTATGGGTAAATTATCCAATGGACAGAATTTACACAAGAATAAAACCATACAAACACAAATAATTTAAAGATAGCAATCACATACACTTGTGGCGAGTTTCTAGATAAATGTCCTCTGGGTAAATATGAAAATGACAGAAAAAATGTTCCTACAATTCGGCTAGATATTTCCAAGAGTAAATCGTCGGGTTAATTTATCCTTTCATGGATGGCTGGATAAAATTTAACCTCTTGTAGGATCAATAATAATTTAAACAATGAGAATCAAAGCCTTCTGAACTAAGTTAACTGTACAACTTCAAGGCCTTGCTCATTATATCACTGTGGGTGAAATTTTCCCAAGGATAATTTACCCATAGGTATTTCACGAGTTTATACAAACCGGGCATTAGATTTTCATTCTTTGGCATTATTCTCTTATTGTAGTGTTCTTGAATAACTTAATACAAACTTACTTTACTGTCACAAATAATGTTATTTCAGGGATAGAAGTTTATTTGAATGAAAAAATACTATAATAAAAAAAGCAAAAAAAACATAATCATCACATAGAATGAAAGAAATACAATATAAAAAAATAATCACCAAAAAGTTAAAGTAAAATTATTAAAAAAATCAAGCATAATGTGGGTTGCTCTGATCATTACTCAAGTAACACATCCTGTAAACTGTGATTTTCTGTGCATCGTGGTACATGTTTTCACAATTTTCTATTTGTCACGGTCAAACTGAAGCTCCCACACTGAGCTGCATAAAGCTCTATCCACAATGCGCAGTCAGCAGTTTGCAGTTGCAATCGGCCGCTTGGGAGCAGCACTCGAGCCGTCTACAATATGCAGTCGACATTGAGGTTAGGGAAACATTTTACAGTATAAAAAAGGTGGAGGAATCGCTTTACAATTGCATAATATATATTATAAACACATCTTGCTTTCTCGTAGTATGCTAATCTGTGTATTTGCACTAGTAAATAATTTTCAATCTCGTAATATGTTACTTGCAGTCATTCAGTTGTTAGTCAGAGATGAATTTATCGTCTGCCGACTACTGACTACCAACTGCCGATTGTCTGCTGTCGACTGCAACTGCACATTGTGAATGGCGTCCATTACTCACCACACGTTATACTTCCACTACAGACTACCAGCTACAAACTACTGACAGCCAACTGCACATTGTGGATGGAGCTTAAAAGCCCCTGAGTTATCATGGCTACTGAGAGTATAAAGCTAGGCATTTAATTTGAGAAAAAATAGTTTTATGCAGCGCACTAGGCTCCTACCACTAACTCTCTAATGGGACCCACCTGGGGCTACACCCCTAAGGAAGGAGAGCATGAATCCTTATGCCGCATAACAATAAGACGCAACAACCTTGAATTGCACTTTGACAAGATGTCAGCAAAGGAGGAGGAGACATTAATGGAAGGCAGAGAGAACACTCTCCTATTTAAGCAGCTCCAGCTGAAAGTCTTGAATAACAGAACAGGGATCTCGCCAATGTAAATTCAAAGGAAAAGAGTATGGGGGAACCAAAGAATCTAGACCCTGTCTGCAATCAAGAGCACAGAGGGGACAGCAACACCATCTAACAGAAACTTAAAACTAAGATCTGCAAATAAGACAGCTTGGTTACTTATAGGGTGTCTAAACCCGGATATAACTGCAGATGACTGGACTGAATATCTGGAAGATAAGGGATTCAAAGATGGTGTAAAATGTAAGATAAGATATCCTTGGAAAACTAATGCTATGGAATGCTGAAGGACTTTTAAGCATTGCCAACTCAGCACCACAAACTATTTTTGATCCATATGATGCAATAATAATGGTTGAGAACTTCCTATCCTCAGAATGGACCACAAAAACCTTACTGACACTCACTACTATGATTAGTAATGTGAATTACCTTGTTGGAGCCTTTTCATCTGCATAGGCAGCCATATTCAGCAAAAGACTTTCATACTAGAAACGTTTCAGTCAGGAAGATGTTGATGTAAGATTTTGTCACCTAGTACCAGTAGGCTACATGTGACTAACTGTAGTTGTTTGTTTAAGATGTTCGCATTGTCTTGTATGGTGTGTTTGTATATTTCATATTTTTCGAGTGTGTGACCTTTGTGGTTAATGTGCAGAATTTCCATGTCTGTATTGATGTCTGCAAATTAGTGTCCTGTGTTTATTAGGTGGTTTACATAGGCAAAATCTATGTTTTTTTTTGGGGGGGGGGGGCCTCTGATGTGCTCTAGGTGTATTGTGTTTTGAAATTTCGGCCTGTTTGTCCAATACAAAAATATGTATTGTGTTTTGAAATTTTGGCCTGTTTGGCCAATATAGAATTTGGACAATCAGGCTGATATAGAGGACACATCAGAGGCCTCATGAAACTTTAACTATTTTTATGAATTCTATGATGACATATTATCCTGTACTATGCATATTATCCTGTATCATGTCATATGTAATGTGATTAATAGGATGAATGAAATTATTATGATTATGATTAATTACAAAGCAGTTTAGAACATACTTCAGTATCTTACATTGTGTTTCACTAGTCTTCTGTTTGTAGTTCCACTGTTTGACGGTACACTTGAAACACTCATGCGACTTTCTTTACCTCAATCATTAAGAATATTATTTTCAGTCCTCTTATTCCATCTATGGGCACTCTCACGTGACTTTCACTATCAGAATACAATTTTATACAGCGAGTTTCTTTTTAAAGCGAAACTAAAGCGCTTTACCATAGCTGCATCAAAACCATTCTTATTTACATTTTGCTGCAGCTTCGCTTTACCCCACTCTACTACCCGTGCAGCAAACTCAAATCTCGCTTTATGACTGCTGCATGGTTTCGCTGCACGAACTGTCATGGCGGACTAGGTGATCATCGAAAATTTTCTTGATGGATTTAACATCATTGTTCAAATTCCCGAGTATGAATGCCTTCTTCAGCACAGTTAGTATCATTTGATTTTACCTGTACATCATATTGTACAATAATTATTATTCCCATCCCCGTATAATTGTTATTTGCACGTGTCCCATGCAATGTTAAAGGGATGTAAACATTGCCGGTTTCATCCAGCATGCTCTCAGCTGATCGACTTTGCCGTTCTTTTTTGTCTGCAGCGGTCATAAAGCGATCGTGCATCACTCATAAAGCGCTTTACAGTTTTGCTTTAAAAAGAAACGCACTGATACTATTTTCTCGGGTCTTAATCCATCTCTGGGAACTCCCATGCAATTTTTTCTAACGTAATAAAATTTCATGCTATTTTCTGGCTCTTTTTCTTGAGGTAGAGAACATTGTGTGAGATTACCAAAAGATAGAATATGACCTCAGAAAGTAGCATAAAATTTTATTAAGGTAGAGAAAGTATTATGGTCGTGCCTCATACCACCCTACTGTCAAACAGTGGAATCATAAACAGAAAACTAGTGAAACGCAACGTAACATCAGCTGTGTTGTGTATTATCGCCTCGCTCGTAGCGTTGACGGGTGGCTTGCTTTGTTTCATATTACAGTGTTTGTTGTTACTGTAAAAGGCTTTCTCAAAACAAACCGCGGCGAAAGATAGATATATGCTGCGCCCCGGCGAAGCTCCACCCGCTCGTTTCCCCTGCTGACCCTCGCTTCCGAGCCAATGCACACGCTACTGCTTGCTTCCCCTACATCTCCTATCACGGTTATGTACTTGCTCAGTTATGAAAATTACAATTGTACCGTAGTAAAATTACTTTATTAATTTAGTTGGGCATTCTGAATTCTCCCGAAATTCTAGTTCAGTGGCAGTTAGGTTATGAACGGTGATATTAATTTAGGAGGGCATTCTGAATTTGGTATTAGACTTGAATAGCCCGCCAGTTCCTTCCCCTTGCTTCCGAGCCTGCGCACGTACCTGTTGTACCATGGATTCCTTGCTAGTCGTAACGCTGTTTTATGAAAGGTGTGGAAGGGTAAAAAGCTTCTGCATTTAGTTAAATAATGATAGGTAAATACTAGGTCAGTGACAGGTTTTGTTAGGTTAGCAACGTTATGTTAGTTTAGGAGCAATATACTGAATAGCGTGAGGTTTATTATGCCTCACATTGAATGTCTTCTGCGATGAAACCCTAAACCCTGCCTTCCGAGGCGGGTCGCGTTAGACAGTTCTTGGGAGGAGCCTAGAGCGCAGCATAAAACTATTTTTTCCCGAAACCGCTGACTGAATTCGTGTTGCCAATTATTTCATTGCTCAATGCCATTGCTACAAGTGTTTTTTCTGCATCTATATCTTCCCACTCTCTTTTCTAACACTATGCAATGTGGCAACTACGCCAAGCGACAAGGTCAGGCGGAGACTTCTTTGATGTTAACTGTCAACGCAATGAGTGAGGCGATAATACAAGTTCGTATTCATAGCCTACCCATACTTCTTATGGTAGGTTATGCTAAAAATTAAGGAAACTTGTCTCCATAGCCACAACAATTACAGCCACTATTAATAGTAACCATATAAACATTAGGTTAGGCCTACCTTGGTCTGTCTTAGTTGCTGGCTTCCAATTTTCAGCACTGATAATAGGTAGACAAACTTGACCCTTCTCATCAATATTAGGATGATATATCTTAGTTTTAAAATTTATCTTGGGAGGTTTGAAAGGATACTCTGCAGGAAAATTTATCTCAATTCTAAAGGCACCTTTATTGTATGGTGGGTTATCCTGAAAAATAATGTAAAACATTAATTTTATGATAGATATCAATTCAGTAAATCTCGTCATACATATTCCGGTACTACTTACTGGAACAATAAGACCTTGCCATGTTAATATATTTGCTTCGTCTACTTGAATATCTCGGAAAGATTTCATACCCGAGGTACGAATATCCCCAAGTTCCTGAAAAAAAAAAAATCGTATTATTAACGTGCGAATTTCGAAACGGAAATAAAGTATTTCGCAAGCATTTCATGTGCTTTATAAAATAAATATAATTCATTTTACACAGTTAACAAACTTGAATATATCAATCACGTGCAGTTTAGAACTCCAGTCTTTCGTCTTTTATGGAATGTCATGGATAGTCCGGTAAATAAACTCTACTCTTATCTGAAAACTTCTAAATATATCAGCAAACCTCTATACCTACTAAACGGCCGACAAAACAAATTAACGTGTCTTATGCAAAAGGTACTGTCTATGATACACGTATGAGTATAAATACATTTTTAAAATTCCAACATACCTTCTGCAACCTACGGGTCGCTGCCATGATTACAGAATTTCCGATTAGGCGGACTGTAGAGATGGGAAGTACTTCTTGTAACTGTTATTTTATAAAAATAATATCTTTGAAAGTTCCACGGTGGACTCCCCCCAACCACAAATATTAAAAATGTTGGGCGCATACATAAATAATTCTAATACGAGACCATAAGTACGCTGATATATTATTAGAATGGTTTAATTTCGGGACCTGATGTTTTAAAATAAAATAAAAATAGAACAAGTATAATATTGCCTTCTCGTAAAACGTATTTGATAAAGTCTGCAAATTATTTTATTTATTTAATTTCCAAAATCAAAAACAAATTAAATAGCAAATTTACTTGGCGTGTCTTTAAAGTTCTATTCTACTAGGACCGAGAGAAGCTTCCATTAGGTAACAGTTATAAATGACATGTAACTGTTACAGGGAAGAAACAGGTTCCCATTTCGGATGTGTAATACAATGCAGCTGTAAATGAGAATTTTCAAAAGAATAATAGCAATAAACAATGTAGTCGATTTTCAGTTAGGCATTTATATTTTATATTTGAATTTCAGCATCATCCTTTGCTCAAAAAGTCTTCAAAAATAAATTAAAACGCTCATTTGATTACAACCTGAATAAAATGGATGATCACAACTTGTAATAAATTTTTAATCGGTAAAATCCGGCAACTTGAACGAACAATGATGTATTTCCGATGGAAATCTCTAAATGCTGATGATATTAAGTCATAATACAAAATTCTTACAAAAAAAATTATTTCTGCTAAAATTGAACCCGCCCACTTTTAATATAATTTCATGGCGCTATTCAGTTCAATTTATTCTTAGTCTGGATTTCATGCTAGGCCCCCTGCTTTGCAACAAACTGAAGGCTCGTGCCTTTACACTGTTGATCACCAGCAATCTATGGAACTGCCTCCCCTATCCACCCCTGGAGTAAGAATTATTTTCTCATGTTACCACAGCTTCCACTCTCATTTAGATACAAGGTTATTATTGTTTATGGTCTCTCTTTCACTTAAACAATCCATACACAGTATTCTTTTCCATTTTTTTAGTATAGGAATTCTTTCATAATTTTATTTTGTATCTATTATAAAAGAGAAAATGTGCCCGAGTGGGCATTAAGACTGCGTCACTTTACTATATTTTGTTCTTTTGTCACACTTCAGAATATGATACCTATCGCACTGTTTCTCACATAGTTCGCAAACACAGGTTTCACAAGACTCGTGGTATTTCTTGGTTTTGCATAGTTCATGATGGAAACCATGGACAGCCAATTTTATTATGACATGTCTCTGGGGTTGGTTTTCCTTAGTCCAGGATCTGTCCAGCATCGCACTCGAGCTGTAGAAGTCTACGTGGATCTCTCGCCTCTTTTCCTTTCTCTCTTCCATCAGATCATTATACGGACCGGTTGGTGGTAGTAGGTGTTGTAGCCGGATATCTTCTAGGAAGAAGGTCTCTCTAGTAAGTTCGTAGACTAGCCGAGATTTAGTATATTTTTCCTGTGTCCAACACTCTCTTGAGATATCTTCCCTTTATTTTTTCCAACCTGGCAAGGTCACTTTTGCTCAGCCTTTCCCATATTAACTCTATTCCATATAGTGCGATCGGTGTTATTTTCATTCGGAACAAGATCATTGCTGTATCCAGTGCTAGAAGTATTTTGTATCTATTCCCTGACGATGTCATGCAGTTATGTAAACTGTCATACAACTGAATAAAGTATTATGGTATGGTCATAAACAGGATATTTTGTCCAGAAAAATGCCAACACCAAAACAACAGCAATTTATAAAGGTAGCTATTTCATTATATCACATTCACTGTATAACTAGTCTGTTGTTTTGTTGTTGCAAAACTTACATAAACCAATAAATGGTGCAAAAACATGTTGCACAAACTTTCTCGCATATACGTGTTAAAGACTACCACAGAAAAAAGTAAATTTTAGACACAATTAAATTTTAATTATTAGGCCTACATTTTCATAAAACTAATAACAAGTATCTAGAACGGAAAGCATCAGGTTCGATCTTTATATTCAATGCTTTTACAGTGAAATAATGGTAATAATAATAATAATAATAATAATAATAATAACAACAACAACAACAACAACTTGGGGTTTGCATGATTTCTTCAATCTCAAAGGCCAAAATGCAGGATACATTGAGATGTAGCCGAACAATAAAAGCAAATGCTGCATAAGAGTTTACCGGTAAATTTCGGTAGCCACGAAATTTGATTTGAACCCAGGACCTCTCCCTATTACCCTATACCACCTCGCTCTAATTGAAGAGCGTTTTTTCAAAAGCCGATATCTACATGGATGGCTCAGTGCCAGAGGTGACTAAGGGCCATCAAGAAAAGTGCTAATATTTGTGTGTATTGACCAGCAAAGATCGTATTTTATCTACGCCAAACATGACTAGCAGCCATTACTGTGTCTGTAACTGATACAGCAAGGCTGTTTGTCATGTTTGGTTTAGAATACGATCTTTGCTGGTCAATACACACAAATATTAGCACCTTTCTTGATGACACTTAGTCACCTCTGGCACTGAGCCATCCATGTAGATATCGGCTTTTGAAAAAACGCTCTTCAATTAACTTTGGTGTGTTCATTACGACTGTGGTAAACTGACTATATTTCACAACAATATCTAGATTATAGTATTCTTGTTACTATGGGCAACAAAAGAATATTCATATTTTAATTAAAATGTTTATTCTGAAATTCGCATTTAAGTCGTGTTATTTCGTTTTTATCTTGATACCTATTAATTTCATAAAGAAATGTGTTTACCAAAAAATTTTCTTTTTAATTTTCTCTACAACTTGACTGTACTAAGTTTCCAGCATGTATCGCCCAATGTAATGAAAATAGCCTAGAAAAATTGAAAATAGATACAAGTAGAGTACCCTATAAGTCGTTTTTGCAGAAAAACGGATATAGCCATTTTGTTAGTCAAAGATACGAATTTCCAATTTTAAATTTTTATTAAAATCGTTAGAGCCAATTTTTCAAAAAACTTTAATGAAAAGTCCCCTTAATATTTCAGTTATAAAACTCATTTTCTGGACGGTTTGACAAAATTCCAAAAAAGTCCTTAATTCAAAAAATGAAGTAAACACAATGAACCGTTTACCCGCTGTGCTTGTCCACAGACAGACGGACAGAAGTCATTCCAAAAACATTTTTTTCGGTTTCTAGGAATCGTGAAACATGCTTTCCCAGTGTTATCTCGATTTTGATTTTTTGTCACGATCACAATACTTTCTCTATACTACGTATATGCGAGAAAGTAAAACTAATTGAAAGTAAAACTAAATAATTGCTCTCCATTGCAACAATTTGTTGTAAATTATTAAATCTTATGATGAACTGAATAAGAGAGACCAAATGATAAGATTATCTAAACACTAATCTAAAACATAGGCACACTCATAGTCACTGTAGAGTGTGAGATGTGTATGTGAGCTTGTTTTGAATGAGATGGTGTAAATGTAAAGCTTGACGATGTTCATAAACATGTATTATATAGGAGAGAGGTTCCATCTGGTGCTGTGAATTGAACTCCGGCTTAGCTCAGTTTGTAGAGCATTGATGCAAATAGCCAAAGGTCCTGGGTCCAAGTCCCAGTGTCGGAGGAATTTTTCTCCTATAATATTCTCATGTCCAACAGAGACAATAATCTGTGGTTCATGAATGCTTATATATCTATGTATTGTATTGTTCTAAGTTATGTTGAACAAATAAATTACTGTAGGTTTACTTTTATACAACACTTACTGTCTCCAGATGAGAAGAATGCAAGTTACAGGAATGCAGCGCACTCCCCATTTCTCTATCTGCAAGCGGGCTCGTCCTAATCTTATGTATTTCAGTCAGTGAGCGGGCATGAAAGTTCGGATTTCTCCCCATCACAGCACGCCAGACCAAATGCGTGTAACTTAGACTGTTGCTATGACGCGGGGGACTGAGTCCACACTGTACCACCCTTCCTCTTCATCCCGCACTTGCATTCATTTCATCTGGTGACTGTACAATAGTAACTACAAATAGTTTTCAACACTCACTTCTGTGACGAATTAACCTAGTTTGATTCAGGAGATGTTTGCATCCCTTTGAGAAGTCATAGAATTCTGAACAATTGTATTTAAAAATTAAAACTGTCACTTTCAGCATTGCTTTCAAAGTTTTTTCTTTCATTTGAGTATTCTCAGCTGTTCGTCCATGCCTTATTCATTAAAGAAAACACACGCTCGACTGCTGTATTTATATATCAGGAAGACATAATACAAATTCCTCAATCCAAGACATTTTCATATGATATCTATTTAGATGTGAAGCTCTGGGCATTTGTACCCAATGCACAACATTTTAAAAATAAATCCAGTCTTAAAGACAGAGAGTAAATATGAAGAAATGCCTCATAAAATTTTTGACTAAGTATGAGACTAAGTGGAAATGGTATCATGAGTGAAAAGCATGAAGCTGAAGCGATTAAGATACCAGTATACTGGTGGAAATGATCATTATTGGGGAAGAGCATCTTGTTAACTTAAATTATTAAAATTTATGCAAGATCAATTAATAGGTGGCATTTAAAAAACATACAGTGTACGCCGCTTATTGTGATCACTTCGAGACGCAGCTAATCTGATAATATTAACCGAAAGAATTAAATGAAGGTTATTTATTCACATACAAGATAATATACCGGTAGTAGAAAACAGAATTAAAAATATTTATTCATAAAATAATACGTAACTGTGAATCATTAAACCACTCATAGGCCAATACAGTAATAGACTGTAAGGATTGCTAAATAAAAAAAATTAAACTATTTTTTCAACCTGTAACAAAGTTTTTAATTTTTTTTTTTAGTTTCCTTTAGGATTCCATTAACCAATACTCCATACTCAGTTACGAGTATTTTTGGAAGTCTATACTGATCTGTGGTGAACACCACATACAAAAACACCTAACACCTGTCTGTTCAAGTCTTCATTTAACACTAGCCATCACTACAGTCAACATTATTGTCTTCATAAGCTGCAGCTTAAATGTGGGGTGAAACATGTCTTATTGCTTAAAAGAGAAAGTTAGATAACGCCACCCTCTTGAACTGGTCATACTATGAGCTGGGAACAGAATTGCTATCTCCAGTACAACACAATCCCGTTGAATTAGAAACGAAACCCTTAAAAACCAAATTTTGAATGATGCACAGTATTTGGAAATAAAGTCGCAAAAAGAAAAACATAATAACATAAACCGAACCTTTGATCATAATAAACAGTATTTTTTCAATGCATCAGTACTAATCCATAAAGGACTTCATAAAAGTGATTACATTATCTGATTGATAACATTATCCACGATTACATTAAGCGGTGTTCACTGAATTATAGACCTGTATGTTTTCAAAATTAGTTTATATTGTTGATAGGGTGACCATTATGTTTTAAGCTGAAAAGGAGACGCTTAGTTCAACCTCCCAAAAATATATATTCTATAATTTATTATTATTATCAACATATATTAATCACCAACGAATTAACACACTTTCAGAATAGAATAAATAAACCTAAAGACTAAAATATTGAAATATCAGATGGGTGATATGATAAGTTAATTTACATAGGCTTTCTGCCCTCTTCTGATCCATCCTCCATGAAGCTGAGTGCTAAGAAGTAACACTGACGGATTTTCAGAAACAGTGTGTGCACCATGTCAGGATATTGCAACACTGTTTAAATACATGTGAACTCGAAATTAGTGTGATACTGTGTTTCATAAGAAAATGCTAATAGATTATATTAGCCAAGAGAGATTTTATCGCAGCTGTTGACTACACATTTATACTGAAGATCGCAATAAAATAGTACAAAGGTTACAACTGAACTGGACAACAATCTGTTCTTTTTAAATTAATCCATTTTAAATAGCACGCTTGCTGAGCATTTTGCAAATAAAAAAGACGCAAACATAAACATTAGCTTCCTGTACATGGCTGCTATATTTAAACCTGAACCACTGTTGCCATGAAAAAGCATGCTACAATGAAAATACTCAACAACAAATTTCAGGAATTAAACAGTACAGTACTGGTATCTAAAACTATGAAATCCAGGATCTAAAGATGTAACTTATGAATTCTTGAGCTTATTCCTAGAAATAAAAAAGGAAGGGGGCAATTGGTGTTTTTTCTTTTTTTTGGAATGCTGATGGGACGGCTGGGACACACCTAAAAACAGGACCATCAGTCGAAATGGGACCTATGGTCACCCTAATTGTTGGTGAATTTTACATGCTGTAAAGAGCAGTGGGAACTCGTGGCTGGGAACTTAGGTGACGAGCTAGTAGGAATGAAAAAATATATGTATACATGCTTATACAATTTAAAACTTCCTTCTTATCTTTGTCTTTGCAATGTGATAAAGTTGTTTGTAATATAACACACCCTATATCATAAGCACTATTCATATTTAAAACATCACAGCATGAACAGAATAAAGAAAGAAGCAAGCTCTCATGCTGGAAGAATCTAGTGTAAAGAATCTTGTCTACCTCACGGCAAGTTTTCTCTACAGATAGACTGAAGAGATACAGAACATATTGCAAAGAGCACGAATTCAGAGTGGCTGGCTTATAACTACCCCTCAGATAATTTTTTTCGAAAAAATGTTTCAAATAAATGTTTCAGCTCTTAGAATAAGCACCCCATGTGTAAAATTTAAACAAAATTGGAGCTGTTTTCAAGAAAATTGTGGCAAACAAATTTTTCTTCATGTAATGTCCCTTTAAAAAAAGAGAAAGTTGCCACCAACCTTCATGTCACATCCCCAGAAGGTGCCTAACCCAAACACAAAAATTTTGTTTTTACGACTTTTCATCTTGAGCTGTGCTGTTCACATACATAAGCCTACATATGCAGATGTGTTTCTGAAAATAGCATTTTTGGATTCAGGGAACCTCAAAACATGTATTTATATAAAAAACTAGATATCAAATTTTAGGGTCGGTCACAATATTTCCTTTTTTTGCATCCTTCGGAGAGGCGAAACAATTTTTACAACCATGCAGCATTTTATAAATGCTCAAGCCATAACCATAATCCTAACAAGAAGCAGTGTTATGACCTCAAAGTTGAAGTATACTTAAAAAACTGGACCAGGCCCGAAACAGAAACTGGGACTAGATGCTGCGACACACAGGATGAGCGTAAGGCACACACAGTCAGATGCAGATAGGCATGCTTCAGCATCATTTTTTAAACTACGGAAGAACGTCAGCTTAGTGAGAAATGAAGTAGGGTAATTTCCTCATGGTTTTTCAGGACTAATGCTAAGAACTGTGAAAAATACTCTTTTACCCTACAAAGGATGGGTAACCAGCTAATAAAGAATAAACTGAATGCAGCAATACAATGCACTTGAAATAGTTGGTGATAGTGAAACACGAAAGGATATTCTCAGTTGATTTTTTTATAATTAAAAGCATGGAGAAATATACACTTGCTTTTCTCTATGTTAGGAAATTCCTGAATCAAAGCTAAAATCTCACGGCCAGTCAATTGACTTTGCATGTTTTCCCTTTCATGAGGAAAATAATGCAACATGATAAAATGTTAAATTTATTAGAACTCATTATTTCTATACACATGTAAATATCAACATGCTTAAATTGATATGGAGTTAAATGTTAATCAATGAAGACCCAGGTTTAATAATAAGCATTTAACATATTTAAACTAATGACATGTAAATGTTAAACATTCAATGGAGACCCAGCTTGGTTTTAAGCCTTGTGTTTTTAACAATTTAGTTTTATGTAAGGCTGAGGTTCTCAATGCTCCATCCTCCAACGAGGCCACTTAAGAGAGAAGCAAGAAAATTGGAAGAATTATGGTAGGGTAGATATAATCTTGTGAATGTACCACAAGAGATTTAAATTAGGTTTAACAATTAAGGCTACAAGACTTCACTTCTAAGAATGACCCTTTCTTTTTACATACATTTGTCAAAACAGTTTTTAGATTCCCACAGAAATAAAAATAGTGTTTTTTAATACAGTTTTAAAACCCCCAATAAAGTTCACCTGCTAAATAAATTATCCTAATGTTCAAATATCACTAGAATTTACCAGGAAACACAGGAGCCACAGAAAGGACTTCTATTGGTCATGGAAACTACAGTCTCAATGTGGTTATAATCCATCAGTTTAAGAGAATGAATCTCTTTCATTAAATGGTCTTATAAATAAAAGTTAGCAAAATTAGTATTTATTTGGAATGTATTGTTTGAGGGCAATTAATACAGGAAAACACCCGCAGTACATTTTTATTACGATATGTCAGATGAATTTGACAATACATGAATACATGTTGAAGCAAACTCATTGTAAGCTGCCTCAGATTGCATCTAATGGCAATAATAAAAATAATAATTTACAATATATACAAAGTGAATATGGGAGTACAGTCATAACAGACAGGCCTCCTGGAAGCCCAAACGTATTCTGTTACACTGATTTATCTTGTTTTCTCAGATTCATTTGTGTAAACTACCAACATTGATTATAGGTTTGCTCCTGTGGCCATGTCATATACTGTCAAGTACCATAACGCATGTGCACATTTTCAGTTTCATTGTGCGACATGTATGCACAATGAAAATTTTCAGCAAACTGACAATGTATGCATGTATCATGGTATATGACAGACGACAGTACATGACATGGATGTAGAAACAAACCCGACAGTAGGCTACAATATCTTCATAATACCTGCAGCATCTACAGTCATGAATGTATTATATTTATGCTTTTACAGAACAGTGTATCTGTTGACATTACATGAGAATACTTAGGGGAAAAATCATTTTGATATCAGGATCCTGCTAACACTTGACCAACTGCGCTAGTCAGAGTTCAAGACTTAGTGGCAGATGGAGTCTTTCTCCTATGAATACCTGTAAAGAAAGACTGAAAGACATTTATGTCATATAATATATATATATATATATACACAGTAGTATGAGGCACATTATTGTATAATGGTATTGGTTCTGTGACTAGGCACCCACTGCATATTGATCAGTATCACAGGTTCGAGTCCCAGGGTCAGAATAATTTTTCTCTTAAGTATTCTCTTCTACAGCCACATTTTTAACTTCCCATTGATATATTAACAGTTTGTTTTTTTCTAGAAAGTTACAATCTCTTTATGTTTTCTTGTTTCATTTTATAAAATTGAACCGAAGTGACTGAAGATACTGTATCTCTACAATTAAATTTTGAACTGTTTGTGCTGATGAATATGTATTTTTTAAATAACAAACTCGAGATGAGCTGCATTTTTTATCCAAATATACAACTAAAAGGGTAACATTATAAATAATTTCAGTGTTTTCTATTTTTACCCTAGTGCAATATAGAAATGATTTTGCATAATTGTACAGTCTTTTTTGTAATATTAAGACACAACATTAACATGCATGCTTGTTGCAGACAGTCTAACTTTTATCCATCATTCTGTAGGCTATCTATCTTAAATGTCACAATTTTTATTTTATTAAAGTTAATTAAATTAATACATGGTAAACACCCCTTCTTCCTCTTGTATACTTTATGAATAGCACCCACAATCATGGTAGCTTTCAAGTGTGGGACTATAACCTTCAGAAACAACCCGGCCAGTGAGAGTGAAGGGGAAGGATTTGAGATGTTCTCAATAAAACACATCTCTTTTCAAACTACAATGGAATCAGCAGACATTAATGAACTTTCTCCAGTAAGAAGAATATGGATTTTTTTTGACATAATGATTTGTAAAACTAGAATGAAAATAAAAAAGATACTGAAGGGAGGTGCCAAAAAAAAAAAAGACTTCAAAGCACCCATTTCATCCATTATATGGTAAATATGCGATTTAACTTATTTTAATGCAGATTAGCCAATCTTTTGTTCAGCCAATCACACTTTCCTGTTCATTAATCTCAATAGATTGAGGTTATACTTAATTACCGACTTCTCATCAGTTCCAATTGGTAGGCCTATATAAAATCATGAAAATAAATTGAAAATGCTTGTGATGTAGCTTACAGAGGACCTGCAGCGTACAGCAATATAAATTAATAAGGCTCTCATGTATGTTTATGAAAACATCACTTTGAAGCTCTTCACATCTTTCTGATTATACACATAATTATAACACAGAAGAGTAAACAAGTGGGGGCAAGCAGAACTCTGTATGCTACAGACAGGTGTTAGTACTAGTTTTATGTAACATAATAAGGAAATGGAACGTCATGTTCTTGGACCAGGCCACCGCCATGGGTCAGTAATGTGCCTGCCTTCCACCCGAACGATCCAGGTTCAATTCCTGGTCAGGCTGAGGATTTTTCAGTAGTGAGAAGTCCCCTTTCCTGGTTCAGGACTGGGTGTTGTGTTTAGGTTTAAGGATCCCTTCCAGACCACTTCATTTCCATCATCTGGATGAAGTAGTCCAACCTCTTAGAGGTGTCCCAATTTGTGAAAAAGGCTACAGTTATGTCAGGCCTGGGGGGGAAAGCCCCATAAACCCTGCCAGAGATTAGTGGTAGGGGTAAAAAAATGTTCCTATGAGGTTAGCAAGTTTGACCGAACATTTGGAAGTCCTAAATTGCGAGTACAACTAGGAAGTTCCTTTATCTGCAGATCTATCTTAACCAAAATAATATAACTGGTGATGGGGATAGCACAGCTCCATCAGTCTTACGTCCTCTGGTATTAAGACACCAGGGCCAGTTTCTTTCTTTAATTAGAGGAGCTCCCTTTTTACAATAACCCTTTCATGCTACCACTAGCCCTCTGTTCACACCAAATTTGAATGCACTAGTCATATTACAATACCAACTAGTTGAATGCCATGAATCATAGCATATGGCATGGAGAAAATGCTACATACTTGTTTCATATAAAACAATAAATAACCTAAAGCTAAATTAAATACCCCTTACAATAGTACTTTATTAGCTACATTTCATCAAAACTTGAATCAATTTGAAATTGCACGGATTCCCTTCAAGTGTGTTTGTTAACAAGTGCTTGTGTAATTTATGTGAGTAGTGCTTTTAAGTGCTGTATTAAAGGCTCGTGTCCACATGAGCTGAGAGTGCGAGAAACTCTCGAGAGTACTCTCAGATGGTGTGTCCACTTGAGAGCGCTAGTCGAATCCTGAGAGTAGCTGAGAGCAAAACTCGCGACATTACTCTCAGAACC
Source organism: Ectobius pallidus (assembly GCA_964059195.1). Lineage (NCBI taxonomy): Eukaryota > Metazoa > Arthropoda > Insecta > Blattodea > Ectobiidae > Ectobius > Ectobius pallidus. Next base: position 80,724,468 of record CAXKWD010000002.1, on the reverse strand, counting down.
GTGTCCACTTGAAACAAAATCGCGCGAGTTTTCGTCTCGCATTTACAAACAAGATGGACGCACAACAATGTGTTATTCGTTGTTAATATTAATGTAAGCATTTTATGAGGGCTTGCTGAATGCTTTTAAGTGAGTACATTCATTTAATTATTAAGCGTTTAGAAGAATTTGACAATCTAATATTGTCAGAATATCAACAGAACATCATGAAGTATTGGTGAATTCGATAGGCCCACATATTAACTAAAAAGACATTGAAATGTGATATGAGATTCTTGTTAAATATAAACTAATTGTGACTTTGTGCTTTTCCGGAATCAAGCATGTGATTTTTAATTTATAGCATGTCAATTATTCGAGTGGAGTGATCCTATCAAACTGTGAATCTAAACTCCGTGCATCTACATGAACAGATAGGTCTACTATTTATCCTCTGCGTCCACGAAGACCAAGAGCCAAAACAAGCGTTCCTTGTTGATTGGTCCTTTAGCACTAGAGCAAAAGCATTTTGTGCTTCGCTGTTACATGTCTACTTTTATACGCAATAGACTCATGTACGTCATCTTGGTCCCCTCAAAAGAATACAAAGACAACCACCAAGACTGATTACGCTATAGGCGCCGTGTTTCTAAACTCCGATTTGCAGAATATTTGGAATCGTATGTAGTGTACACTAATATTGTGTTCGTTTATTTTATTACTTAACGATTGCAACTTAAGCCTATGACGGTCACCGCTGTTCCGGAATTTTGTCCCGCAGGAGATCCAGACATGAGGGTTACTGCACCCGTTACAGCCTTCTTCGCCTCAGAATATTCTGTAGAGGATCGATGATCGCCGTAGTGAACCATGGAGATTATCAGTGTTTCATTATGTTTCATAAATGAATGTAATGTAAAAATTGTATTATTGTTCAGTAATTCCCTTATGAACTTACTACATTATTTCATGATAAACATATGAACATTAAACGATACCGTATTATAATCTATTATCATTGAGTATTATTAGATTTCGTTTTTAGAAAATAAGTTATAAATAAATATTGAAGGCAAATTAAATAATTTTATCATATGGCTTGTTGGGCATAATAGGCCTATACACATTATCCACTCTCAGAGAACTCTCAGCTATACGAAACAGATTGGTATAGTGCGAGCTGCTTTCGGAGATTGATTGCAAAGACGTGTCCACCTGCGAGTTGACTCTCTGAATGCCACTCTCAGCTACCTCTCAGACAGTGCTCTCAGACGCGTGTCCACATACCGAAATGGAACTCTCGAGAGTTTCTCGCACTCTCAGCTCTCATGTGGACACGAGCCTTAACTCATGTATAAGCCCACATACTTTTCTGAACTTGTCCGTAAAAACAAGAATGGGCTGTAGGTGAATTATCGTAAAGAACAGTCAGCAATATGGTGCACTTCAAAGGAGCCAAAGACATTGACAGGTCAATAGTCTACTCTACTGCTCTGCTGAGTGAAAAGGACATCAGCGGGTAGTAAAGTAAAGCAAAGACCTGCACTTCTTCGGCTCTGTAACAGTACACTACAGTGTTGGTTCTTCCTCTTGGCTTCAACTATTTACTTTCTGGAGGAAAAAGAAACCTTAATGTAGGGTGGGGCCTCCACAGACAAGAGCAGTTATGGTGTTTTTTGTTGTAACAGCAACACTTTTATACATCTTTTCAAGATTCTGTACATACCTTTTCAATTGAATGAGAGTTGACAAAGGTTGTACTTATTGAACAAGTAGACTGATTCTTTATGCTATATGCTTGAATAATTTATCAATGTTTTTCTAGGACTTTCATGGAGATTCGTTTAAATAGTATAGTATATTGCTTCACTGTAAGCAAGTTCATTTAAATGTAAATCTGAAATAATAAAGATAATTCATGCTTTTAGGATATAACAGTGATCTCCTACAGGTTAGTCAATACCACAATTATCAACAAATCAATTTTGTAATAACAACAGCTAGATAAATACTTTGATCATTATATGATGATATTTTATATGGTTTACCTTTTCACTGCTCACATATCATTCATTGTGCAAACTGGTGGTGCTGAATTAATTTGCAAATTTCTTTTGTAATAATAAATGGACAAACAATCACAAATATGCCAGTTTTGTCTGAAACAAGAGCACTGCAAGTATTTCTTGAGGTTTAGACTGATTTACGCAACCCAGGGGCTGCATGTCTTCACAACAGAATAGAGTCAGTTACCACATGTTTCAATGGATAGTGCAATATATTACCTGAAATATCAGCTACTGGGAACTGGGAACTGATGGTGTCGGGAAGTAGACAACAGATGTCACTATATGCTGACCCACTTGGAATCCTTCTCACTGAGAATATTTTTTGTTTATTGGCATGCAAAGTGGTGCATCGGATATATGCATCAGTGGCACAGCCAGCAATGATGTGCGCTGACAGTTATAGACTATAGAAGTGAAAGGGTTCAAGTTATGAATAATTATCATTATTACAAAAAATAGTAATGCTTTGTATAACAAAAAGTATACTTCTTTAAACAGTCATTGCCTCTTTGATTAAAAACAAAATATATTTTACTGCATTTTTTGGACTATAAGATGCCCTGGACCATAAGAGTTTTAGAATGAAAATTTAAAGGGGAAAAATTAATGTGATTCTAAACAAAATATTTTTTAAAGAGAATAATGCACTTCACTGCATACACAAATCATGACTTTCTACAATGGATTCAGTGCAAATCGCTTTCAATGCTCAATGTCAGGCTGTTTAGAGAAGTAGAGGTTAGACAACATCTACTTAATATATTAAGTATTGCCTTCATTTAGATCAGCCCACAGAGACAATTCCTTTTGTATAAAAAAAGCCAAGATTACTTTAAATTCACATTGAATACCTGGCATCCCAATACTTTCATTTTACCGATTATGACAAGTGCACTGATTTACAGTCTGTGACAAAATTTGCAACTAACTTATCTTTGCAACACCTTCTATTATTATTATTATGGTATTACCATCAATATTTCATGTAATTTAAATTTTTTTAGTTTACTTCAGACCATTAGACACACTCAACTTTCAAGATTGTTTTCAAGGTAAAGAAGTGCATCTTATGGTCCGAAAAATATGGTACTCATGTATAGGCTGCAGCTTTTTACCCAATATTTGAGGTAGTTCATTTAGGTGTGACTTATACTTGAAATAACATAAAAAAAATTGTGATTCAGAACTATTTCCATATATCTTATAAACATTCTGACATAGTTATTTACGATATAAGTCAGTTATAAAGAATCTGCGTTAGACGTTTTGAATATGAGATAAAACCTTTTAAACCTACTGAACTTTTCTTTAGTCACAAGGCTGGAAAACACAAATAAGATTGATTTAAATAGGATCTAAATCACTTTTATCTTCGTGTAAGTACTTTTATAGATGACATGGTTTTTGACAAATTCAACAAGCAGTTTAAGAGTTTCAAGTTTTGCATATAAAAATAAGCTTTTACTATGTATTCAACATTTAAAATAAAATCACTGTTGCTAACAATAAACAATTTATGAATTAAGAGATGGGAATCATACAATGTGCACAACAAAGATAAAAAAAATAATCTTCAGGAATGCTGAAAAGGGGGATACCTATCAAAATCTTTAAGTAGAAACATCTAAGAAGATAACAAAAAAATGTTCTGAAAGTATAGTTATTTATACATAACAACGTAATAACATAATGGCCTATTTTTTCAGTTTCTTTCAAAATACCTGGGACGGATATATCTGTTAAAGAATTTAGGTATAGGGAAGTGCATTGTTCATTCTACTGACAAAATTACAGGTCTTTTCATTAAGTTAAAAAATACTAAATCTCTTATCATTTATACAGATACCAGAGCAAATCTGTGAGTTCAACAGCTGCATCAAGATTGCAGAGACAGGAGAAGGGAAATGCAGCAGGTAATTTGACTTACTGACATGAGCATTCATTCATCAGCCATTCTTGTGAAAAGACAACATATTCACTTTGAGGCTGTGGTTACTGCAGGCTTGGGCTGTGCTTATAGATTGGTCTTGATATCTGTATAAGAGGCAAATCATACATATAAGTAGGCTTGCCAGACGTCCTGGTTTGACCGGGACAGTCCCGGTTTTCAGACAAAATCCCGGTGTCCCGGCCGGTTTGCTTCACGTCCCGGTAAAAATTAAATTTGATTTTCTAGATTGCCAAAAAAGTCTAAAAATAATTAACTGTGAAGGATTATTTACGATAATTACCTTGTCAATTATTTCTGTACTGTATGAAAAGTGGAAAGACTTTCTAAAAAAAGTCCTAGCCAATGAAAAGTACATGTAAATATTGTTCACATTTTTATTCCTCATTCAAAGTGTTTCTTCTTACTTAACTAACTTTTAAATATTAACATGTTAGAAATAAAATGTTTAAATTTATAAACTTATGTCATTTATTATTACTCCTGGTTTAGGTTCCTAATCAGTAACCATTTATTCATAGCATTTAGAATAAACTACCCTCTAAAACACTCTAAAAACCCGCCAAGGGTGTGTACCCTTGAATACCCGCGAAGCTGGGGGGCAGTCCGGTGTCCTGGTTAAACATTTCAGAAATCTGGCAAGCCTACATATAAGCCTATAACAAAAATGGCAAGATCAACTTATGGAAATATCACAACATTTGTAGTGGGATTTTTTATACTTAACCGGCACTACAAAATAATGGAAGGATAGTGTACATATTATGTAGAGTTGATTTTTACACTCAATCTAATTACCATATTTACTTGAATCTAATGAGCACTTTTTTTTCCATTTGTAGCATTCAAAATTGGGGTGCACATTAGATTCGAGTGCAAATCCATTACACAATGCGATGGCAACTTTGATCACCTATGGATCAATGCACTGCTGTAATTTTTTACTTTAACATTAATTGTTGGCCTACTACCAGTATGCACAAACGTAGGCTGAAGTTAATATTATTGTAACGGGTGCGCTCTGCGCATGTTACAGCTTTTCCTGTGTCTAGAAAATTCTTGCGTTTGAAAAACTGTTTCTGCGCTTGCACCGGTTTAGAGTCTGTAGTTTTCCTAAAGATTGTTTCTGCCACTGCTCAGCAGTGTGTTGTTGGATCTCAAAAATGTAGTTACTAAACGTTTCTTGAAAGTGTTCTTGGGGACGACTCTGGTGAGTAATGCACTTCATCCATTAAAATTAATTATTGCAATTTTTCTTCACCATGTAAGATTAAGTATAATTTCTGCTTTCTCATATTAATACTTCATATTGCATTTAGCTGAACTTATGTAAATTCTGGTTAAATATATAGCTGCTTCTCACATGGAACATAGATTCTATTTCAGTTGTTATTTAATACAATATCCTTAGATCCAGTCATGTTAGTATGCATGGATTCATGTCATTTGCGTAATATTGTAGAACGGCTTTACTCTCAGGTTACTCTTCTATTGGCAAGCTGACAGGTATTGTTAATCTCTTTCAAGTACTGTATTTGATGTTATTGAAACCTTCCATTCAATCTCCATATCTCAGATCTCATTAATGATAAATAATATTGCATTGGAAAGATGACCAGTTGTAGCGTGTGATATAGCTCTGATCTATCCGGAAATGCTATTCTAGTATTTGCTGATTACTTGAAATTCTTTAGATATTAAACCTAGTTGCTTGTTCACATATTGATTTTCTCCGTGATGTCTGAAAGTATAATTAATAATCGTTTGATTTGGTGATTCAGTTCAGATATTCAGGGTCAGAATAGCAAGTATTTTCGTGTGAAACATAATAGTTCTCATTCATAGGTAAAGTTAAAATAATATTAGAGCGAGCGCTGCCTACTGTGGCACTATAGTCTAGTGGATACCTCAGTTCTTTAATATTATGCAGTTCAGATATTCAGGGTCAGGATAGCAAGCGTTTTCATGTGAAACATTATAGTTGTCATTTATAGGTCAAGTTAAAATAATATTAAAGTGAGCACAGCCTACTGTGGCATTATAGTCTAGTGGATATCTCAGTTCTTTAATAATATTCAGTTAAAATAATATTCTCTTGGAATTCCAGTCATGGATGGTTCTGAATTATTTTGAATTGTTGGGAAAATGGTACTTTACGACACAACCGAGACCCCCACTTGTACTCTCAATCCCTCCCCTAGTGGCGGCATTTGAAATACTAGCAGCGACGTAGCGCCATCTCTTACGCAACTGATGAAACAGAAAAAAAATTATTTCTTCTTTATTCTCTTCTTCTCTTCCTTTCCCGTCTCCTTCCTCTCTTCCTCTCACCTCCTCTTCACTCTACCTACCTATTTGAGATCTATTCCTACTAGTAAATTTTGGATCAACCGGGATTTGAACTCGGGACCCCTAGCATTATAGCTAGGAGTCTTAACCATTACGCTACGAGTGAATGTTGAGCACTGAAGGAAGCTTTCGTATATTTGAGTTATGATAGTGGGATTTCATGAGTTTTAACGCAAGAATCGGTTTTTATAATTTTGAGATATTTTGTTAGTTATGAAAAGAGTAGTGTTGGTGCAAGGGAATTTTTCTGCATCAATTAAGCCACATTTAATGTTATAATATGGCGTTTTTTATAATTGTGAAATATTATGTATGGTGCAAGGGGATTTTTGTATTGTGAAATAGCCTATTTTGTTGCAAGGGTCGTTTTTATAATTGTGAAATATTATGTGGAGGTGCAAGGGTCTTTTTTTTATTGTGAAATATTAGGTGACATGTCAATTGCAATTATGCATTACCAGCGTTGAGCAGCGGCTAAAGGCATGATGGCATACGCTGCGGGGAAGCGGGGCAGGCGGCACGCGGGAAGTAGCCATGCGGGGAAGCGGCCAGGCGAGTGTAAAGGGGACCAGCTTGTGTCGCAAAGTACTACCTTGACGAATTATTTCTCAGTGATTATTATGATTATTATTGTGCGAGGCTATTTGGTATTTCTAGTTTGTTTTAAGTAACATTTGTGGCAGTTTATTCTAAGTCATAATTATTCAGTAGTATATTCAGTAGTATTATTCAGTATCATTCACTCTGAGTATCTTGTTACTTGGTTTCGAGTTTAGATAAGTAGCCTTCATTTGTATTACGGTTCAGCGATCTTTCTGTATTTTCTGCACAAGTTAATTTAGCCTGTGTGTGGATGTGTTTACATTCCTCACTGTGCGTACTTATTGTTGCTCGGGTTTGTTTTCATATGATAAGTTTTCTGTATTGCCGTTAACACCTGTTGTGCCTTTTATTAATACCGGTATTTAATGTGAGCATGAGCATTTCAATCAGTTTATTTTTCTGGTTGTATATTTTTCTGTACTGGTAATCTATCCCGTGATTATTATATTATAGCTTGTGTCATATAAATGAACTTAATCTAGTATATGTATGCTTAAGACCTTGTTCATTGTTAGCTTTACCATTGATTCTGATTATATTTTCTGCTGATTTTAAAATGAAATTATGCTTTTTAAATAAATAAGTGATAAATAAATTCAGCAATGATATTTCCTCCCGATAGCTTCACATTATGTTGTGAACAGATATATCTTCATTTAGTCTTTGAATTTTATCTTAAATATAATGTACTGAGAGTTCTTAACATCCTCTTGCAGTTTGGTTTCTTCCGGTATTTTCTAAAGATTTCATGTACTTACTTGAGATTTCAGAGTTTCAGTATAATTCTATTCGCTGTTTAATTACTGAATTTAAATTGTGTTTAACTAGACAGATGCTTGTTTAGAAATATTATCTCCTTTCTATATTACATTATAATTATTCATCTGCACTTGATTTCGACTTGGAAACTTGGCATAATATATTTGTGTATGGAAAATTAATTGAATATTTGAAGTTTCACTATAACTATATTTATGCTAAATTGAGAGTTTGATAATCATATTTGTGATCTATCAGCTATACATATATTTATAAACAGATTTTTCAGCTGTAATTGTAGTTGTACATATGGTTTTGGAATCTAAGCTTCAGTGTATTTTGAGTCATATATTTAAATTTATTTATTTATTTATTCATTGTTATATATTCCAAAATATAACTACATTGTTACAGATTTCTCGTGTCCTAATGTCTTAATGTTGTTCATTCTATTTGGTCAAATTTGCCATCTCCTCTTGTCCTGCCTAAAATAGAAATTCCTACGATCTTCTTTTTCTGGTACCCCAGTACATTTTGCTATCCAGCTTCCAATCTTTGAGCTTCTAGGCAGATGTTAAATATGATCACTGAGGTGTCTTTCCAGATCTCATTCTCTATAATCCTTGTAGCCAGACATTATTCTAACTTGCTACATTATTTTGACACTAAATCTCAACTTCAAATGTGTTGAAAGGCAGTGGAAATATCTATTGTCCCGCACTCCCTACTCTATCCCACCTAAACCATTATACCAATCTTTATTCAATGGTATTCACAAATCCATTATGGTATAAAAAGATAAAATACCAAATAAAATATCCTACCACTGAGGCACAGTACATTCGCCAACAAAATCTTTTTTTATGATTTAAGGTATCAAAATTGAGGTACACATTCGATTCAAGTAAATATGGTAACTGTTCAACCAAGAACATGTTTCAAGCACCATTATACTCATTCTCAGCTTCGAAGTTGGACATAAAGTAGAGTCCCGCTAATCCGGACATCCGGTTAATCCAGATGGGATAAAAAAATAAATTTTGAATTTTAATTACAAAGATGTTTCGTTTTGTTAATCCTACATCAGTTTGTAGGTTAAAAACTTAGGTCTAGATATACAGTAGTATTAAAACTAAAATTAAGTTGTAGGAAAACTTATTTTTGTGGAAAAAAATCGAGTTTTATAGTTTTACCCATTTAAAACTTTTATTACAACACAATACGTGCATTTTAAGCCAAATTCCGTTTAATCCGGACTTTCGATGACCCATACAGGGTCCGGTCCCATCTAGTCCAGATTAGCGGGACTCTATTGTAATTATTTCCATAGATTACTTGGAATTCTACTGTAACTCTCATTTCACCCACGATACACACAGTGAACACGCACCACACTGACCTTTACCATTTGTTATTCATGGACCAAGGTACCATTATGCAGCCAGAAGATAAGAATTTACAACTGTTTTGTTATGAGTGAATGGCAAGGTACAGTTTATAGGTATGTACACCGGAATTTACATCATGGTCTTTCTTAACCTGTGTTTTTGAACTGTTCATAACATTTTAGAAAAATATACATTAATTACATAAAATTAGTTACGAGAAAAATTTCCAACTTCATAACTCAAACTCATGACCTTCATCGTCTTTGCTGATGCTGCATCAACTATTTTTCTAGAGTTCAATACGTGGTGGTAGACATATATATATATATATATATATATATATATATATATATATTTTTTTCCTTTTTTGATCATCCATAATGATATCCTGCTCAATGTGGAGTGTGAACTTGGTCATATATCATAAATCACCTCATAATATAATAAATTACCTAAGTCTATAAGGTTAAACAAAAAGAAGAGAGATTCTACTTCATTGATTCATGAACTCTCAATTGGTAGAGCATCAACAATGATAGCTGGAGATGATGGATTGGAGTTTTGGTATTAGAGGAACATTTCTTCTTCTTTTTCTGAAGACCAACTTCGTTTTGATATCTTTTCATAACAGTATTATGCCTGTGTATTATTATTAATTTGAAACATAGATGCCAACTTCGAGAGTGCTTTGCACTTTCAACAACCTCAAAATTATATTTATAATATTTATATAACTACATACTTTTCAAATTCCCACAACTATCCAATGATTTGGATGAAACAGCAAATGAGGTCATCACTAGAAATAAAATTCGCAGGCAGATTATTGCAATGAAAACATAATTCACATAAATTCGCATAGATAGCTGTAATGAAGGACTTTCAACATAAATTATATTAAATGGAATATGATATTCATTTTCTGAGTGAGCACCCCCAGTAAATTATACAAGTCAGCGCCTATGCTTTGTAATATTTAAACTTAACAATTCTTAACAAAGCAGAATAGATAATTCAATCAAATTTACCCTTCTAAAATTCAATTCCAGGTAGTCATACAAGGCACTAATTTGTATTAGTACTGTAAAGTACAATAGCAAACACCAGGATCGTGAAAAGAACATTCATCTAGTGCTTTTTCTAATGGATCATGGCACCACATGAATTACAATAACCTTTTTGAGTCTGCATAAAACATTTACATGCATGAACATAATAGCAGACAGCCAAGTAAGTAGTTAACCAAACCAACATATTCTTCAAAGTGTAATTTTCAACAAACAGAGAAATGCGCATAATATGCAAAGATTTTTTCGATTCAGTTTTCTGCAGTACAAAAATTTGTGAAGTGTTTTATGCCTTTGGTTGAAAAACATCATGTCATATCTGTTGCTCTGTTCACCACAATGTATAGAGAATGCACACATTCTGGTCCTGGAAGAAGCTTTGTGACATGGTGGAAGCCGTGCACCATAAACCTGGTCATCATATGCCTGAGGTCACAGTTTGGTCAGCAGTCTTGTATCATCTTAGAGTTAATTATTTTCAACAATTTGAATCCATTTTTTCTTTAAAGGATTCCTTAAGGGGGGATATACTGCTTCCGATGCTGAAAAACAGGTAAAATTAATTTTTTTCTCTCTCAGCAATGAACTGTTCTGTAGCTTTGTAATCTGGCGTGCTCTATATTGACTAGTTCTACAATTGCATGCTATTTTCAGAATTAATTTAACTGTTACTGTTACTGTTATGGGAAATTATCATTATAAAATGACAGCCAAATTTTGTGCACTGAAGTGCCATTTCCCTCATAACTCAAACATTTATTAACATATTGCAGTGAAATTTTGCATGCAAGTATATTTTATATTAGTGAACAACACTGTATAAAATCATTAATGTAACTTTAATAGTTTATTTTTTTAAAAATATTTCTGATGTAAAAATTTGTAAAAAAAATTAACAAGAGATTAATCATTAAAAAAAATATATATTTATACTGCAGATAATCCAAAGATTCCATATTATGTTGTTCATATGATATTGACGAATAGATAGAAAAAAGAATCACTCACAAATATTGGTATTTATGAAAGTTACCAGGGAAACAGCACTTCAGTGCACAAAATCTGGCTGCCATTTTGTAATGATAATTACCCATAACTGTAACGGTTAAATTAATTTTGAAAATTGTATGAATTGTAGAGGTAGTCAATAAAGAGTATCCCAGATTACAAGACTACAGAACAATTCAGTGCTGAGAAAAAGATAATGAACTTAACCTATTTTTCAGCATCGAAAGCTGTATGTCCCCCCTTAAATTAATACAAATATTCATTTTTTTTTTCACTTGAAATGGTTAAAATTTAGTCTTTCCACAGAGGAATTTGCTATTTCAAAGTAGAAAATAACAGTGTGAAGACTGTTATTATACCAAGGGTGTAGCTGTTAAGTAACACATCCACTAAAGTCAAATCTACCTTCCTGAACTCTGTTTGCGTGACTTGGAGAAATATACCACCAGGGTAGATTCATTATCTCTACAATAAATTTTAGGAACAGTAACTAGTATAGAAGATCGATAATCTAAAATGAAATCTTGACCAAGGTGGGAGGTCCATACGCTTCTCTTGTTCATGAGATTTTTTAATGAAAAATATGGCTTTGGGTTGATCATGTTCTTAATACTTGGAAGTTTGCCGGCTATTTGGACATCTATCTCCTAGTACAGATTTTCCTTTTATGCAATAGTATCAACTGTTTACAACTAATGGCAAGTATCTTATGTGAAAATCAAGGAAGAAAATATTATATGCCAAACACTTAAGGGGAATGTGCAAAGTATGGTGACTAAATCCACAGAAATTCTGATAACTGTTGACAATTCTTGAAGAAACACAGTCAATAAGATTACCTCTATTTGGAAACATTATAAAATATTTAAAACCAATTAAAATTGCATGAGAACAAAACTCAGGACCGTGCTTCTAAGATTCTCAATTATAGTAGCATTTTAATTATGAAGATGATGAGTGTTCTGTCCCCAACGCAGATTAAGACCCAGAACGAATCCATGAGATGATGCCCACGATTCTGCCAAGGCTCTTTCAGGCAAACGTCATACCACTGAGATTTGCTATGCCTCTCACGTGATGGAGATGAAGAGAAAACACAACACCCGGTACTGAATCCAAGAAGAAAATTTTCTACTACTAAAAAATCCCCGACCCAGCCAGGAATCAATCCTGGGCCCTATGGTGGAAGGCAGCCATGCAACTCCCACATAGCACATTACAAGACAAAAAAGAAAATTACAAGCACAACTGTTGTTGATCAGCAAAATCTTATATTCTTTAAATTACTGAGACGAAAGTACCAGACATATTAACATATGACATACCCAATCAAGAAAGGAAAAAAGGTAACAGAATAAAATATTTGTATTAATGGTAATTTACAGAATTATGTCTGTCCGATGAAACTGCAGCTCATGATTTCATGCAATCAATTAAAAAGATATTTAAAAACTTTAGGTGAATGCAATAGTGTACAGACTGAAGATACAGTATGATTACATGGTATATTCCAGCCTTTTTAAAACTGTCAAAGTATACAACACATAAAATTACTTATTATTCGCACAAAACTATACTTAAGCATGTCATATAAATTCAATGACATAGGGAACATTCCTTCTTATTGAACAACACAGGAAATTAATAAAGGAAATTTAGAGTAGCGTTATCCAGCTTGTAAAGCATGAGTACAAAGGATATTTTATATTTATCTGACAAAGTGATCGGTATAAAAAGGTACTTTCTTTGATACAGCCTCCAACAGGCTCTGTGACAAATAAAAGATTAAAAAAATGCCTCCTCGTAATTCCCAACAAATTCTATTATGGAAGAGGCTCTGATTGCATGCTACCAAACAAAAAAGTATATATGGATATTAATTTTATGGATTAGTAGAGAGAAATATCAATCTTCATTCTGCATCTGAGTACAGAAAGTGTTAATATTTGTCTTGCTCACTTTAACTCAATCTATTTATAAATAATTGACTATAATTAGTTCGTTGCAAGTTCAGTTCTGGTAAATCATTATGGGAACAGTTTCTTCATTTCTTCATGTAAAACCAACTGCAGAATTGAAAAAAAGCAGAACAGACATGGTAAAAGTTCTAAAGAAATATGTCAAGAGACTGCTATTCTCTAGTATAAACATGTAGTGTGTACAATAGAGCTAGTTTTAAAAAAATGAGAAGAACATGTGGGCTTGCTTAGTTACAACCTTGCTTTCAATCTAATAAAACTTGTTTTCTCTTGTATTTACAGCAACCATCAGTTTAAGCATGCACCTATGAATCAATATCACAATATATTGTACCTCTGTCCAACATGTGTCCCGAGTAGTTTTCTCTTTGTTCTGTCCTTGCCAAATTACGAAGTCTGCAACAATTCTGGACAACAATTGCATAAAAATATTTCTGAGTATAAGCCAACTGTTAAGACTGCAATCTCTCATATTCGAGCACCACATCCACTTTACAGTTCTTCGAAGAAAGCAACACGGGCTTTTGTAGAGCCGGATTTCACCTGAAGCAACCAACAAAATAGTGTCATCATATGAACTTGAAAGAAAAACAAAGCGATATTTTGAAGAAAGAATAAAGGAATAAAATCTGTAAAATCCATTTTGCTAATATGAAAATTAGCAAAACAACTATGAAGGTGTAAGCTCCAGAATTTTCATATTTTATTTTTTACAATTATGTAATACATAATACCCTTCCTATTCTAATATCACCCTTTTAAAAGAACTTTTCTTATAGCTTCTATTATCTTCTAATTTATTTACTTACAAGAACAATTTGTTATGAATTTTATTTTAAAGGAGCATTTCTGGCAGATGCCAAAAGTTCATGCTTGTAGTGGGGAAAGAGCTAATAAAATATTAAAATATTAGCAGTGAAAGTGCATATTTTTATAATTGCTGCAAACAAGGTCTCACAGAAAGTTATTGGAGCAAAGAACCTGATGAGTAGCTTCATGCAACCTGAATTGTGAATCCTAATTTCACACCTATTATGTTTTTTTAAATCCATCTTTTATAAATAATGACGTATTGAAACAGGATCTGACTTAATCAAACTGAAGGAGACTTCATAATACATTTGTTAAGAAAGAAGAAGAAGAAAAAAAGTGACAGTTTGTAACAGGGTTGCCAGATCAGAAACGTAAAACAGTCGTACCAACCATTGAAAATAGTCGTACGATAGTTAAAATCGTCGTACACTTTGCGAATTGTCAGGATAATGATGATGATGATGATGATGATAATAATAATAATAATAATAATAATGGTAATAATAATAATATAATAATGACTGCCAAGTGAGGTACTCTATACAGACATTTTTTCTATAAATGCAAGATTGGTGGTTAAAATATGCTTTTGTAAATTCTATAACGTGCCACTGCTCCACTCACGCATGCTGACCTGTTTACCCCCATTGGTCTGATTGGTCTCTCGTAACTATATACATATACCCATTGTTGGTACTCTTTGTCATCGGCTATCCGCAGATGTTGTAGGAAGAAATTGAAATAATAATAATAATAATAATAATAATAATAATAATAATAATAATAATAATAATAATAAAATATTAATAAATTACAAACCATAAGAAAGTAAGATTTCTAAATATTATTTAAAGAAAAGTATAGAGCCACTTTTGATATGCACGTGTCAACATATACTATTAATAATGATATGATTATTATGTTTGGTCAAAATAAAACAAAAACAATAAGACCAACTGCTCTTTATCGGAATAATTTCTTTAGAGGTTTGGTTTGCTTCGTTTTGCACACGTGCGGCTAAAATATAAATGCTGGAGAAGAATAATGAGAGAAGTAGCAATAACGATACAACAATACAACTTAAGCGAGATGCGGCACCGGCCTGTGAAGGCCTGTAAGAAATAAAGGGACTGAGTTTTATTCGACAATGGCTATTAAAACTTTCCGCCATTCATTTAGCGACATGTCTATACAAAATAAACTACGAAAAAACTCCATGTTTATCAAAATTGAAAATACGTATTCTGCAGTAGATTGCTAAAAAATAAACAGAAAAAAATAGTATAAAAAGCTAATATTATGAATAGGCTTACGACACGTGTTTGCGTCGTACAAATCTATGAAATAGTCGTATGTGTACGACTATAGTCGTACGTATGGCAACACTGGTTTGTAATCAAGCTGTGAAGATCAAAGAACAAATCCAACCATCTTATCTACGAAGAACTAGAAGCATTATCTCTTTCAGAGCTGGATTTGTATGTTTATATAAGCAATCATCAAGTAAAACCATCAGTGGGTTCTAAGTTTGAAATCAATTACAAAAAATTCCATGGAATAGCTGGTTTCCAGCCAATGTGGCTAAATAACCTAATATTTTACATAAAACATTACTCTATTAATCTTATATCTTGGCTTCAAACAACGTTTTGATATGACACATTTACATGTCAGTAGCAGTGGAAAGATTAATGAGAAAAGCCAAAAAGAACTGATCTTTTCGGTCTAATGGTTAGCACTGCTGAACTACGAATCTGATCCTGGTACCTCTTTGTAATTTTAAGTATGAAGTTTGAAAGTGTCACTCAGCTTTGGGAGGATAGAGATCAGACTGAAAAATTCAATGCCATAGCTGGGATTTGAACCAGGATTTTCGGCTCTCTGTGCCAATGTCTATCACTTGAGCTACCATGGCAACATGCCGGTACAACATTAAATTCTCCAAATGACTTACATATCCCAGTACACCCCAGGCATTCTCAATATGAGATAACAACCCAGTGGCGACCTACAAACGATCCTGGTTCAAATTGAATTATAATTCCAATTGTGTTAACTAGTCTATGTGTGAGGTTGTTAAACACCTAATGCTTGTGAGATGTACAATTGCAGCTGTTTGTTTGGGTCTTTTCCAATAAATGCCAAATTCTACTTTGTTATTTCATTTGACAATTTTTAGATCCAGGAAAGGTAAGTAATTGTCTGTCTGAATTTCCATGTTGAAATTTATTTTTTCTCCTTGAATATTAAGGAGTTTCAATGTAACATTTAAGTGTTTTTCTTTTACAATGGCAAATATGTCATCTGTACCAAACTCTGTAAATATACCCAATATATATATAAATAAACGCAATGGCAGTATTGACGAGGTGTTCTGATGGTTAAATTATTGCAATGGAGAATAATGCTGTGCAGACAATTTGGAGGTAAGTTTCTCATATTGTGAAAATAAATTATTAACAAATTTAAATTATATTTTGTGTATGATCTTTCAATTTGGATCAAACATCATAGAGAGCATGAAATTATGGCATCTGTATAGTCTGTATCATATTTTTTACTTATTTCCATGCTATGGTTTACATGCAAAGACCAACAGGCACTAAACATACACTTACAGGCAAATAAAAGCAATTAGCATATAAAGCTAAAATAGTGTTAAATGGTAACAGTACCTTGTACCTTAGTACTACAGCAAGATGCTGCCAGGGTAAAGTAGCGCCCAAAGAAAAACAAAGAAAAAAATGAGTTGCTCTTTGGAAAACTGATATTCAGAAACAGAAAAGAAAAGGTAGAAAGATATAACATGGCCTGGCTGGACACAAGAATAAGTATGAAGTATTAAAAATTTGAAAGAAAAGTAATATATTAGACACTAATCCTAACAAATTAGCAATATTATTGTTACTGTTAAGTATTGTTTTGCAACTAGTATTTAGTACTCTTTATCCTTAGTCACATTGGATGAGCTATGCGAATGTATGGAAGGTTTTCAAATTATTTTCTATTGATTTTATTGATCAAGCTTCTTAAAACCCAATTCAGACTTTTTTAACATTACTGTTAGTAATTAAAAAATGGCACAGTATCAAAACAATGTAAATACACTGAAGGCTTGATGTATCATTCTAGATTATTATTTTTCTGCTTCTGTTGATTAATGTCTCTGGTCCCTGAATACATAATATTTCAATAATGAAAATAAAACCTGCATCATCTGTTCTACTGTAGAACTGGAGAACATAAGACCCACATGATTCTTTTTACGAGAATGCATCACTGAAAGCAGATGTTACCACACTCTAAATAATGCTTGCAACAGTTATGTTTTCAGAAAAGGTATTTGATTGTGCTTTATTCAGCAACAAGATTGGGACAAGACAATAGTGATGAAGACGAAGAACATGAATTGTAATAACATAAAAGTGATGAACACTTATGATAGTGGTTAAAAGATCGGTTAAAAACAATAAAAAAAACACATAACACAAGACGTTTCAGCCCGCCCTCCAGGCCTTCCTCAGTCAGACTGATTATATGGATCACTTCTTTCACAAACGGCCGTGTTGTTCAACTGTTGTTGTTGTTGTTCGTCGTTGCTTGTATTGTCCTCAAGTTCACGTTCTCTGTATCTGTTGCTTCTATAGTGTTCCTGTATCCACGCGTTGGGAATGTTAAAGTCATTTTCACATCTTGGGGAAATACAGGGAAATTTAGGTAAGGTAAATATTTGACACAACTTTATCTCACACGCTTTTAACCTATGCAACAATGCTCAAGACTTGAATAGAGAAAAGGAAGAAATTTCTAGACTGGCAGTAAAAAATGGGTACAGAAGATGTGAAACTATGGGAGAATGAAAGAAGGAAGAGATTGAATATGACAACACCCGACTCAAACGATGAAAGAACTCCAACAGCTAACAGTAATAATAAAAATATGTATCCATCAAATATATTCCAAATACAAGAGATAAAATAGGTAGAGTGTTGAGAAAACATGACCTAACACCAGCATATAAACCCATAAACACAATAGAGAAATGCTTCGCACAATACAAACATTTTGGCAACAAGAAAGAAAGAATGGAGAATCCAGGCGTTTATTCCATCACATGTAAGGAATGTGGAAAGATATATATATCGGGGAAACAGGCCGGACCTTCAATGTTAGATTACGCGAACACGAAAGAGATGTAAGAAACAAGAAGTGCAATACTGGTTTGAGCCAGTATATGGCTGGGGAAGGTCACAGCATAGGTCACTTCGAAATTTTAAAAATCGAAGCTGACAAGATCCACAGAAAAATTTGCGAAGCTTCCCACATCGCGGAGAGTGGAGAAATCTGTCTCAATAACTATGAGGGGGATTTGGGGGAGCCATGGCTAAGCATTATTAAGAATTTGCAAAGTAAAAGACCCTTACCTAAATTTCCCTGTATTTCCCCAAGATGTGAAAATGACTTTAACATTCCCAACGCGTGGATACAGGAACACTATAGAAGCAACAGATACAGAGAACGTGAACTTGAGGACAATACAAGCAACGACGAACAACAACAACAACAGTTGAACAACACGACCGTTTGTGAAAGAAGTGATCCATATAATCAGTCTGACTGAGGAAGGCCTGGAGGGCGGGCTGAAACGTCTTGTGTTATGTGTTTTTTTTATTGTTTTTAACCGATCTTTTAACCACTATCATAACTAAGTGTTTTTATCAAGTGTTCATCACTTTTATGTTATTGAGATTTTAGTGGAAAGTAGGACCACGCATTTTATCTTTTACTATGAACATGAATTGATTTGACCATGCGAGAATGTGAAAGATGATGCGGCCAAGAGGTCCTATTAAAAATCTGAGTTTGAATCACAGCTGTGAACTGCCCTTATTCATATTACACAGGAGAAACTGAGGTTATTGAGTAAATGAGCTAAAACAATCACACAGAAAAGTGGAAAACGCTAAGAATACATTACACACAAGATAGAAGAAAAAACCAATAATTTATTAGTAAATAATCTAATACATTTATTAATATAAATATTAGATGGAAATTTATAGTGAAATGTTGAAATCTGTAGCAAAATTGAGATTGGAAATATACGCACTAAACTTCACTAAAAAGGTATATTAACCCAGAATGATCATTCCGACGGAATCAGCTGATGATGGCGGGAAGACCCGTTGAAATGATCATTCTGGGTAAATATACCTTTTTAGTGAAGTTTAGTGTGTATATTTCCGATCTCAATCTTGCTACAGATAATACATTTATACCTAATTTATAACCTAAATTTATACCTAAATTTAGACATTTATACCTAATCTTAGTCAACATGGTTGATCACGAATTCCCTTAATACTGTGACATAAAGGTATCATAATTTTCATTTCATTTTAATTTTTTATAATCTTCTTCCATTTGTCACTTCCATTTACAATTATAATTTATTGGAGTGGATATAATCGAAATCAATCTGCCTTACTATATTAAATTCACTTTAAGTTCAAAGTAGTTGTAAACAAAGCCACGTGACAAGGGAGCACCTCATTGGCTGCTGGGCGAACTGCAACATTTGCTGCTTAGTATGCACACTCTTGCTCTTAATAAAATAGTTGGTTCAAACTGTACCTTTTTGTAGCTATTTTTGTGCTGAGAAATTTAGAAACACGTTTCTGAAGCAGCTCTGTTTATGAAACAAAATTAATTCAGTCTGAGTAACAGAGTAGGCGTTTACGACGGCTGTACACATGCTTAAGCATGCCATCAGTTCCCCCTCCCAAGAATTAGGTATGACCTGCTGAATGTGCATTCATTTATTCATTTACATCGGCTACACAACACGTACGTGAGGACAAGAAAGTCGTGTACTAGGACAAGACAAAAATTTTGTAAAACGTTATGTGTAACCTATAACTCTCATAGGGTTGGCGTGGTTACAAACAGAAATTAATGAATAATGAACAACATAAAAAAAAAAAATGCCTCTGAAGAGGGCAGTCAACAATGCAAAATGAGAGTAATTTTTTATACTTGTTAACTCATCATGACTTTCTTAAATAATAACTAAGCCTAATTTTGTGACTAAATATCTTGATCTTTTTCAAAATAACTGTCACATTTTTCAACATTGATGCATGTTATAAAAAAAATTTAGAAGTAAATGCAATACTATTGAGAACACTAGAATATACCAAATCTTCATTCATTTGAAAACATTTCTTTCCACAGTGGGTAAATCTTCACGTGGTATTGTCACATGCTCGGCGGAGTGATACACTAGAGCTTTTTTATATCTCCTTTGAACTTAAAGTGAAATTAGTATACTGACACATTAATACTGACTACTCCTGTCTTAAACTGACAAGCGGATGTCCATGATGCACCACAAGAAAACACTTTTACCAACAATGCCCCTTGACATTGAGTTTGTAACGGTATCACAGTTGTAGGATCCTTATTTGAGGTGGAGCCTGTACAAGGGAGGCCTATCTGTGAATAAATATATTATCTGAGATGCAAAGATTAACTAAACATTTTACATAATGAATAATGTTAGCAATTCTATAAGTTATTATATTTTTCGTGGCATATTTAGATCAAGCTGAAAAGATGCCGGGTGCGGCAGAAACAATAATCCATTTAAATTACGTGCCATTGTTGACACGACTTCCTAGAGAGTTGATGTTGGTACCAGTGTGCAGTGCAGTTCAAAGCATTGCCAGTCAGTATGGAGCGTTGGTCAAACAAACATTGTGCATTTGTAATTGAAACGTTTTTCAAAAGTGGTGATAGTGTCATACATTTGTTTAGGCAACATTGTGACATTGGTCCAAGTGGTGCAACATCCATCGCGCACTTCTTTCCGAGATGTTAAGAACTTGAGAATGCCGACGAACTGCTCGCGTTGGACTTTGCTCTAAAGCAGCCGTTACTCTTGCAATGCTGTCCAGGGTGCGAACTGTACGTGGCCTACCAGGGGCTTCTTGTTTGCTGCAGATGCTGTTGCTCTGCATCTCGTAATCGACTTCCGGGACGGAACTTGATCATTCCGACCAATGTCAAAATGTTGCCTAAACAAATGTATGACACTATCACCACTTTTGAAAAACGTTTCAATTACAAATGCACGATGTTCATGTTCCATACTGACTGGCAATGCTTTGAACTGCACTGCACATTGGTACCAACATCAACTCTCTAGGAAGTCGTGTTCAACAATGGTGTGCAATTTACAATGGGTCATTGTTTCTGCCGCACCCTGTATAAACCATAAATCACATGGTTTTTGTTGAAAGGTGATAATAAAACATGATTAGCTGCTGATACTACAAGATTTCAGAGTAACTGTATTTCCATATGACATAAATATAGCTTAGATCTACATAGCACTAAAAATGAAGCGAGAATGATTTTAACCCGCTTTCTACCCAACTGACCTTAAGAAAGGAACAGACATACTGTATGAATCTCTGTCTACAAGTGCACTGAAAACAATTGGTGAATGCAATTCAGTCTGAATTCACCATGTATTAGTGTTCACTAATATTATTTTTAGAAAATGATTAGAAATACAATACAAATAACCAAAGCAACTAACCTTACGAAGTGTTGAATACTTGGTTTCACCAAGCCGAACTTGTTCATCATGCAATTGATCCAAATCACTTTGCTTCTCACCAACTTTGAGTGTCTCAATCTCTGAGCGTATCTCACGCAACTGATCCTGTATATGTTTACTTTTCTCCATGTACTCAACCCTGCAAAGTAATATGTAAATGAAAATGAAAATAAGGAACTATAGTAATAGAACAAACACAATATGAATCTCAGCTGAATACACAGGGAATTTTGAAAGATTCTGCAACTATATTGTAAGTAGACATCTGAAAAATGCAGAGTTGGGAAGCAACAAATTACAAGTAACACCATTACCAGTAACAGTTCTTTTCAAATTTAACGATCGGCTGTCCCTCTGCCCTCTAGGAAAATAAGCGTAAACAGAAACCTCCACTTGGAGGCCCTTCACCCCAACATGGGGGCATAGGATTCGAGAGAGTAATGAAAATATTATTTTGTTGTTGTTTGTATTAATATTGTGATGTGAGAACAGACAGCACCTTGCCAGCCTTATTATTTTCTAATAATGATAATAAAAATATAATTTAGATCTCTTTCACAGTGAGTACAATCAGCTTGCTATAACTTCTTGGTATGTTATGGCTGGCGATGACACCTCCCACAGTATTTCTTCCAACCTGTTACCCTCCACACCCACCCAGATGTCGATTGTGTACTGTTTTCTCCATTGTTGTCTTTCTTACATTTCTGCTATGAAATAATTTAAAACAATTATTGTTCATAATATTTTAAAACATGTCTAAGAAATGAGAATGTTATAGGAGAAAAATTCCTCCAACACTGGGACTTGAACCCAGGACCTTTGGCTGTTCGCGCCAATGTTCTACCAACTGAGCTAAGCCGGAGTTCAATTCACAGCGCCAGATGGAATCTCTCTCCTATGACTGTTTGCCCTAATGGTCGACCTCACAGACAGATAAGGTATGTCATATGCAGTACTGTGAGGCACACTAATTAGTGATTTTTGTGACTGGGCTCCCACTGTTATTGTACAGTTAACATTCAAGATAGATATATAAGCATTCATGAACCACAGATTATTGTCTCTGTTGGACATTACATGAGAATATTATAGGAGAAAAACTCTTCCGACACTAGGACTTGAACCCAAGACCTTTGGCTGTTCGCGCCAATGCTCTACCAACTGAGCTAATATTCTCATGTAATGTCCAACAGAGACAATAATCTGTGGTTCATGAATGCTTATATATCTATGTCTAAGAAATGCCTGAATTACACGAAAGATGGAGCATAAGTCATGGCAACTATTTTTTTCCCCTCAAAGTAAGGCAATATGGTACCATGAGATGTTGTGTGTCATGGGAGAGTAGTATATGTACAGATCATGTAGTAGGATTGTGATGCACGATTATACAAATAGACACAATGATAATTTAATTGGATGTGATAAGATGTGCACAGCATTCTTATGTAAAAATAGTCACTATTTGAGGGAAAAATGCTAGAGAATATTACACGGAGCTGATGGAAGCTTTGGGGAATAATACCCATTCGTACCGAAGTTTAAGGGATCATGGAGTGTGGAAGGTATGCTTTCAAGCTTCCAGCTACTGCAATAGCCTACATCAGAGTGGCACGATGCAGTCATGTTTAGACATTTATGAGTTCTGTTTCCTTCACTATCCTACATCTAGTACATTATTTGCATTACACATACATTCCTTTCATTTGTATATTTCAAAACTTTTTAAATGGTCCCACAATATTAAAAGAAAAAATAGTTGCCATGACTTGTAGCCCCATCCCTCGTAAATTCTTAAGTGTTGTCAGAGCACACATTTTTTATCTATTACCGGTAGATTATTGGAATACTGATTTCATTTATAATAGTTTTATTTGAAAATTGCATACACAACAGCGAGCATATTGTAGTGATAACGCTTGAAAATAACATAAACATAAAATCTCCAATGTTACATTCATTTAAATTTCTTTCAGACATGGAGAAGAAAGCACACAAAAGCAGACCTATACTGAAATGTTTCGCTTTTTGACATCAGATGAAAAAAGATGTTTGTTGCATATAGTGCACAAGAGGGAAAAAATACAAACCAGTTGAAGCTCCACAGTGAACTAACTTTCCCAAAATACATAATCATTTTCAGATTAAGGGAAACATGAGATTTAAATCATGGAAGAAAAATAGCATTAGCAGGATCCATACCAGCATTTAAATGAGAACCACTGACAAGTTAGATCTCAGTGAGCCAATGAAAGTGATAGAAGACAAGCATAATAGCGTAACAAGTCCAACACAACAGAAAAGGAATTGCCAGGGTCCAGGGCATGTTCCTGTTAAAGCCAAATTTCCATTGAATAAAGGTGTGGTACAAAAATTAAACTGCAGACATGCTGGTAAATGTTGTAAATAAACACAAAGTATTTTTTATTCACACTGCAACCAGGCCCATGCAAACAGTATATCTGAGTGATATTGAGATTGAATATCTTCATAATCTGTTTAGCTTACTCACAGTTTAGCTTACTCACTCCCTTGAATCTCTTTTACTCTCAAGTTAAGAAGAAGCACAACTTTTGTCTAAGAAGACATAATGAGGCAGATGAAAATACAGCGTAGGGTCCGGAAGGGACAAACAATTGCACTTCAAGACAGGAAGATATATGCCATTGAAAGTTGGATTCCAAAGGTGACTGATAAGTCACGAGCAGGGAAATAGAACAGAAATAAGTATTTTAAGACAGACTGGAAGGTTGGTTGAACAGTCTACAAAATAATTACAACTTATTTTGATCTTATGGTAAAACTGAATTCCAAAGGTGCTTGATAAGCCTTTAGCCTGGAATGGGTAGAATATAGATACCAATCAAGAAACACTTACCATATGTACCCACAGTAGAAATTTCCATAACAAAGGACTGTGAAGGAGGAAGTAAATATACCTGAATTAACATTTCGACCCTTCCTAAAATAGACAGGAAGTAAATTAATGGTTCTGTATACAGAATATCCAAATTGTCATTAAATGATGCATGTGGAAGATTGGAAATTTTACTTAGATGCTTATTTTGTTTTCAGTCTCCACAATAGATTATTTCTGTTTAATCCAGAGAATTCAACATGTTATTTTACATGGACAAGAAAATATGTCCATTCGGTAACTTGGGGTTTGAATTTCCCCTTGGGCTGGATGTTGTTTTTTGTGTGTTATCCTGTGCTGTTTTATAATGATTGACACTGAGGTTGTTTCTTTTCTGCATAAACAGGAATAGATGAGTAACAACAATTATTTTTAAAATATAACTTTAAAAGTAACTACTGATAATAGTAACTGATAAAGCTGCTTTTGATTTCTAGTAATTATAATTGTAACTCAGTTACTATTCCTCTAAAAACTAAACTAAACTCCGTGGCGCTACATCCCTAGAGGGACTTGGCCTACCACCCGACCGCTGCATCATCTCCCGTAGGCAGATGGCAGGATTGGGGGGCATGTGGTCAGCATGCCGACACCCACGGCCGTTAATGGTTACTATTCCTCTACTGTAACATAACTTAGTTTTAGAAAGTAACTTTCCCAACTCAAGAAAAATGTTGAAAATCAGTTGTAATGTCTTTATTGAAGTGCTAGATTACATCAGTACTGCCAAAATAATGTTACATGAACTTTTGTAAAAATCTGGAGATATTTAGTATGGTTTAAATTTGATTTCATGAAATTAAAGATTTACGATTTTGGTTTAATACTTGAATATACACAATTTTGACTCACAAACTTGGTTACAGTCAGTACGTAAGAAACTCGACCAACCAATTTCTTTTCGTGCAAAATTATAAAATACGAAGTGGTTGGGTTGAAAAATAATTATTCAACTATCTGGAAATATAACTTATATAGAAGGAGCAGAGTCCTGTTCTTGCCAGTTGTATATAAATTCTGTATGATGCGGGATAGTTTTACATTATTTTTGGTTTTGGTAATAAGAGAAAAAAATAGGTAAATCATTTCCCTAATAATGAATTAATACATAAGAAAATCATACCTCTCTTTTTCTATTTCAATGGATAGTTGTTCCATATCACCATCAGAAATGAGGTCGTAAGAGTTGAGATCAGATGGGAGGGGTTCAGAATCCAACTGCAGAGAGCGAAGATCTGATTGCAATTCAGATGGCAGCACTTGGCCTGAAGGATATAGGTTTGGCACAGGCTGCAAAATAATACATTTAATGGTTTACTTACCATTCAGATATATGAGGCATTCATTAATTAGAAGAAAAAATGGACACACATTAAGCCAATTTTGTTTCAAGTTGCGATGGCAATGACTGAAATTGCTCTGATAATAATTTTGAATTGATAAAAGTCATAAAAACCGCATTTTTCTGTTATAAATATTTTAAGAATTTAATAATACATTTGGACAGGGGGGATCCGGACCCTCCCCGAAGTCAAAACCTAAAATTCTATCTGCTATTTATGCTCCTTTTTTAAAAATATTTAATTATTTTATCTAATAATAAAATACTGAACTTGTAGATGTAGGCCTATTATTTCACTGTTCTGTGTGTTATTTAACTTTTCTTATAAATAGTAATATGTGTTATAACTTAGATAACGATTTCTTGTTTAAGTTGGCATGTCTTCGAGTACAGTAAAAAAATTTGCTAACTAGTTTTTCAGTGCTAAAATAGTGTAAAATGTGATTTTCATTAGTACAATTCTTAAAAATTTTCTGGGGTGGACCCCGTACCCTACAAACCCCCCAGAACTTTTCTGGCTATATAACTGTTGGACTTCAGGCCTTTCTGTCCTAGAATATGACAATATGATTCATTTTCTCCACGATATTACAGTTTTCACAGTTTATGAAGTCATGATAGTTTCATTATTTTTAACTTCAATTTCTTCTGGTGCTGGAAAATACCTATATCATAATTATTCATTTATGGAGGTTCTCCTCCTTTATGCCTTTACATAATCATACTGTATTTCATAAATAGAATATGATTTTAAAATAAGGAGAATTAACACTTACTGTGATGTTGTTGTAAGCGTTGCGCGATAGGAACTCTAGTAGCTTCTCCTTTGCTTGCTTTTCCGCCAGTCTTGCCTTTAGAAGCTCATTTTTAAGTCTATCAGCTTCAGCAGCTCTCCTTTCTGACTCATCAACCAACCGTGCTGTCAACAGCTCAGCTTCTCGTGTTTTGCGCTCAAGATGAACCTTCTCTTCTTCAGTCTGTAAGACAAGCTTTCTTCTGTATACACAAACTAATCACTGAAGAAACTTCAGTCTTATATCAAACAGTGTCTCTTCATTGTAATGCTAGCAAGTTTTTCTTATACACACAATATCCTTCAGTTTACACTGAAAACTAGAGGTCAGTAAAATAAGTCAGCTGCTATAATATCGAGATAAAAAATCAACATATCGTTTGTCTTATTCTACAACAATCTTTTGTACACAGAACTACC
Organism: Ectobius pallidus; assembly: GCA_964059195.1. Taxonomy (NCBI): domain Eukaryota; kingdom Metazoa; phylum Arthropoda; class Insecta; order Blattodea; family Ectobiidae; genus Ectobius; species Ectobius pallidus. The sequence goes on along the minus strand of CAXKWD010000002.1, from coordinate 80,697,407 downwards.
TTCTCATCCATGCTTCTTTAGAAAACATATGTTGTGTATTGTGGAAGTTTGAGTGTTCTATTAACTATATGCATGTTCAGATGTGTATAATGTCTATGGTTTGTTTTATCAACTGGAGAAGATACAATAATATCCATTGACAATACAAAATCTAATGATAGATTTTTTCATATGTTGTATAATATGAAAACTAAATGTAGCACTAATTATAGGTAAAAAAGATACTCAACTAAGAGAATGCTGTACTGTCTTAGTTTTTAAATTATACTAAGACATCTCTAATCCTCACTTTCTTTCTGTAAGAAGTATTGATTCACATTTATTTTTTTCTCAGATAATGGTAAAGTAATAAAAGCAGAAGCAGGAAGAGGAGAAAATAAACAGGTTTTTCATTTCGTGTGGCTAAGCAGCTATGTGGTAAGCTTGTGTCACTGTTGATAGACGGAATGTAGGCATCATTTTAGGGTGCTCTGGATGTTCTACAACTACAGGATGGAAGAACGGTGTAGTTGCAGTAAGTGGTAAATGTGTAGAGGTTAAAACTAAAGTGTGCATCTTCTGTACAATTCATAGTAATGTTCATAGTATATTTCTTCCCCATCCTGAAACTAACAAATAACGAATTTAGATTAAACAGATTAGCTGAATTGTTATTTTCAGAGAATAATTAATAATAATTACCTTCATGGCACCTAATCTGAGTCTTGTGATCTCCTGTTCTGCTTCTGCTGCCTTCTGACTCAATAGCATTGCTTCCTCCTCTGCTACTCGTGATTTTTCTGCCAGAAGATCAGCTGTTTCTTCTGACCGACGCTATAAATAGAGAAAAGTTGCAAAATATTGAAAACTGCTTCCATTAAAGTGGAGTTGAAGCATCTTCCGGGCTGTGGGCCGTGGTCCAAAGGCAAAATTACAAGTCTCGCCAGACAGCATGGTTGCTTCCATTAAATTTATCACATTAGCATTACTACCATATACTATCCATAATTAACTTCCATTTGTACATATACTAGGAGGTGCCCGTGGCTTCACCCACGATAATTCATTTAAAAATTAAAAATTAAGAGTATAATAATTATTAAAGCATTATATTTATTAACACTTGCACGCGAATCATTCATAAACTAAGCCATTAATAATATTAATGAAACAGCTAAAATTCCGGCTTCAGAGTACATTCTACGATTAGAAAGCGCCCCCTGAACTATATCAGAATCGATTATGCAGTCCCAAAGCCACCTAAACACTGATAATACGTATTGTTTCTCAACTGTTTATTGACATGAACATGATGTGAATTTTATTTTATCAATTCAGTGTAATTTTCAGAAATTATATAATGTTTCAAGGGAAGGAATGGTTTGTTTGGATTATTATCAGCGATATTTCAAGAGTTAAACCATCTGTAATTTACTGCTGGTTCCCCCGGTGCTTCGCCCGCCATGATTCATTGACTCCAGAAAATTTAAGAAATTTACACTGGTAGATTATTAAAAATGTTCGTGGTTCAGAGCTATGAAAATTGTAAGTAAAAATAAAATTAGAATATTTGTTCATTGTGTTCATTTCACTTAGGCCTTATATAATAGTGGTTTACCTAATTTTGTAGTCGTCATGAAAGTTTACACTGCGAGAGACGAACATCTCCGAGTATACCCGATGTCTCACGAAGCGGGCGAGCGAGCAAGCACGCTATTTAGGGCCGTTGAATTGTATAAGAGTAGATTAAGTAGCCCCTAGAACATATATGGGGAACGCCAGCCCGCGGAACATTTTAAAATTGTGCTCGAAAAAGTAAATATTTTCGGTTCTCGCCAACAAGAGAGTGAGAGGGGAGGAACAAAAGCCTGAACTACGAGGGTGTTTCTACCGGTCAGTGCTAGAAAAATGCTGCAATAGTCCTAAATCAAAGTATCGAACCAGACTTACAGATGAAAATTTGGAAAATACTCTGCGCTTGTGTATTAGTGGGATTGATGCCAATATTGATTATCTTGTTTCTGAAGTTCAAGCTCAAGCTTCTCATTAATTTCTGCTGATTGTAAGTAAATGCCTAATCAGTTCGATATTGTTCTCATTCATGTATCTTTAACATTATACTTTATAAATATAAAAAACCGTATCATGATTATTTTTTTCACAACTACCTATTATCTACGGCCCGTGACTTCATAAATATCGTAGAGTTTAGCCCGCATCTTTCCAAAGGTTGCCCATACCTGCCCTAGAAGATCAATAACATTGTCAATATTTGCTTCATTATTGACGGAGGATCATATTGATGGAAATACTGATCGTTTAGGAGCATACTGAAGTGTCCTATCAATAACGATGTCCATTCTTCCTATCTATGATTGTGATGTCCATATTAAAAAGTCACCACCTCATCTCGCCGTCACACTTCCTGGTTTGAAAGCAATATGTTCAATGTTCACAAATTTAGAATGACTTGAAACAGGTATAAGTACGATTTGTCTTTAAAAACCTCACTAAAAGCCCTTTACTTCTTCACTTAATTCATAATTTTATTTATAAGTGCTCAAGAAAATTCATTTGAAAGCCCCCATTTCATATTTAGTACTTTTACTCCAGTCTAATTAATTAATTTACTTAAATAATCTTTTGAAAAGTGAACAAATTAACAAATACTAAATACATTTCACAATGGTCTTGTTGAAGTGCTCCTTTTTTAGTACTGTTAGAATTTACCATCAGTGAAATTATAGTTCTCCGGTATCTTTCCAAATCATCTTAATTTGATATTCATTCACATTCTTGCTGCCGTTATGGTAGTTGGTCCTCCATTCATTTACCAATAATGTTGTCAGCTTAGATGTCACCATTTCTATCTTGGTGTGCGAGGAGGAATAAAGTCCAATAATCCCTAATAACTCAACTCCCTGTACAGCACATCATTTGTTCTAACTACAGCTATTTTTGGGTTGTCAACCCTCATCAAGGCTACAAATGAGGGGAAAGAAATGTATCAGGCACAGAAAATAATATCTTTTTAACCCATTTCATTTTCAGTGCAGCCAAGTGTTGTTTCTGTATCTTTTGTTTCAAACCTTTTGTAGAAACTACTGTACTATGTGAAGCATGTGTGTGAAGAAGTCATCAGTGTACAATATTATTTTTTTTATTCAGCTGAGTTGATACTCCTTTTAGCTAAGAGGCCATATCAGGAGTTCAGGACCTGTGTCTATACTGATTGTCAATTATTTCTATTGTTGGTGTAATTTATGCAGGGCAGTAGCGGTGGCTAGGTGGGCGACCGCCAAGGGCGCAGGTACGAAGAGGGTGCAAAATTAACCATGAGAAATCACGCCTTTTTTAGGCTGGTGCAATTTATCAAGCAATATAAATTCCACGTTAGTGGAAGAAATCTTTCAGGTTATTAAAAATTAATGCACGTGAACTATCTGTAGTATTATGCCGATTGTCTAGGAACAAAAAGCAGTCATGCAACGTCCTTTAATTAACACGATTCATATTGACAGAGTAAAACATAAATCATGAACAGTATGGAAAGATATAACGACAATAAAAATTAATATGTACGTTATTATTGTGATGAAAGTGGTTCAACTCAATCCCTTTCCAGCTGATTGTCGTCCTCAGTGCTACTACTGTCGGCAGGATTGATTACAAAGCGATCAACAATGGCATCGCTCATACTGTTACATGCTACATGTAAAAATGACTGACCAACTATATTATTACAACAGAAAAATCCAAATGCGCAGATCTCAATTCCTTTTGTTATTACTATTTTAATATAAATTAAGTGTGAACTAAAATTCTTATTTTAAAAATGTTTAGTTTTTTTAATCACACAATGTATTAATGTACATTAAAATTAATTTCTGTAACTTTACATTGAATAATATGTGTTGTGATCCGCAGCCGAAGCACGCTCTGCAAGCTGGCAGTACACATGCTGTTTGTTTTGATCAAGTTCCCTTCTAAGGCCGGCGCTGATATTATAGTCGCTGCTATTATTTTTAATTATATTATACTGTATTATTATTAGGGCCCGGATTCTGATGACCTAAAATTGTTTGAAAAATGACCTATAAAATGACCCCAAAATTTAAAGAAAATGACTTAATAATTATAAAGAATGACCTAAAAACTGATATTTTATTCATAAAAAATTATTATTGTACACACAAAATTATAGAATAATTTGTACATAATTGTTAAAACCTTAAATTCAGAGAGGATGTTGTAGGTCTAAAAAACTTTGATTTTTGCTGTGAATATTCTTTCCTTACGGAAATTTATACTGGCACTGAGGCACTGGCGAGTCAAACTTCGGCATTTCCTTTTGCGGTCTGCCGGATTATATTGTTTATTGAGGGTAAACAGTAGTTTGCACTCTCAAATACAAGCAGGTGGCAGACTCTGGTGCCAAGTCAATCTAATAACAACAGTAATGTAATACAACATTTTGGCGTTCCTTTGATTCTCGTTTCCGACTGAGATATGACAACACTTCAACATAGAGTGTGTCCTTCTTGCATTAAACAAACACTTCAAAGACAGCACCGCTGGGGACGAAATAAATGCCCTAAAAATATAATATTGCATACAATGTCAAAAAATTACCTAATAAAAATGCATTTCTATAATCTAGAGGCCATGATTATGATTTATCTACAAATTGGCAATGTCTATGCAGCATCAATAAAAAAGATGACATGTCATTAGAATCCGGGCTCTGATTATTATTGTATTTTTTAACTAAGCGATTTTTAAATTAAACAGTGAAACAATATTAATGTTTGTGTTGTTTCGTCTCTTGTTGATGTTGGCGTTGCTTCTGTTGTATAGGTAAGAATGATTTCAGTAAAAAAATGTGCCAACTAAAACTACCATGACCATCATAGCTTAGTCTACATTATTAGTTTTGATCTATTAGGCAGTGGCTTTTTAAAGAAATGGGACCAAAAAAAACCTTCAGCAAGCGAATTTAAGAAAATCAGTTTTACAGAAATTTAAAAAAATTGTTCATTTGGAGGGCGCAGATTTGTCAAATTGGCCGGCCACAGGATTTGAACCTCGAACCTCCCGATTAAGTGTCCAATACATTACCATCTTGGCCACCTCACCCTGTAGTATTCATGTTACAAATCAATAATTTATAAGTGTTACAATGTTACTGTCATAAATAGTAGTTACTTTTTCCATTTTTGCCAAACGTATTCTTAAAAAAGTGTTAACGGAAATGGTTTGTCCTTTTTAGTTTGGATAAGTAGGATTCTATTGTAGCAACAAACAAAACAAAAACAAAAAAAAAAACAAAAAAAAAAAAAAACTGATAACTGACATAATAAAGTTGACAATATATTAAAGAATACTAAATAAAATATTCATTAATATTCATTTAACAATGGTATACTCTGTTATATACTTCATAATGATGTGTGTCTCTGCTTGATCAAAATTTACTTAAGTACAGTAGAGTCCCGCTATTCCGAACTAATTGGGACTGAACACTGATCGGTTTAGCGGGAATTCGGAATAGGCGGATTTCATGAATAATATCAATGTATTGACTTGTTAAGGCGTAACTGAACTCATATCACACACAGACACGGCAAATGCACTTGACCTCGCCTTACGCTACGTCGAACCACACGCTTCATCAAGACCAAATGATGTTATGTTCATGCGGCGATGGCAGAACATTGCATCCTCAAGTCGATTGAGTGCTCGTCAGAAAAAAATCACTGACTTTACTTCTTAAGTGTGTGCAGAATAGGCAGATTTTCGGAATAGCGGGGTTCAGAATAGCGGGACTCCACTGTATGTCTAAACTAACTACTGCAACATTTAATACTCAATCTCAGAAGCAAGATATGACTTTCAGCAATACCAGAGCTTCATTTGCAAGTCTGATCTCTTCCTGATACTGCATTAGTCGCTGCTCCATGGCAGCCTTCTCCCTTTCAGCAGTCTCTCGCAACTGCTTCTCTCTTGCCAACTTATTTCTCTCAATCTGACGCCTGTAATGACATAAAAATCTTATGTCAATAACCCACACAATTTCCGATAACACAGATTAAAGTTAATGAATGAACTATAAAAACATTACATAAACCACTCTTCCATGCCAAGGAAAAAGTGTAATTTCTTAGGTTCTTTAAAGACATCCTTATTTGAAAGAATTTTATCAAATTAACTCAAAAGTCGAGTGCACCATATTACTCAGATCAGTATTTAGCATCAGCCAAGTCTGTTCTGTTTAATGGTTTTGCAAAATTTTCTAAGGGTGTCATAGTTTTTAAATCTAGAAACATGGGAGCCCCTGTCTAGGGCAGTTGTAGATATAATAAAATCTGTGTTCAAAAGTCTGGTTGATCCTGTGCTCTTGTGCTTGTTGAAAACCCTGATAATCCAGAATATGGAGCTAGCATGCACTTAGATACACTGTTTCACATTTATTGAATTTCCTACAAGTTAAAATTTTCTGCATCGGCACTTAAGAACATCCCGTTTTTAAGTAATTTCAGACAGAATAAGTGTATGTCTAATTTGTAATATGCTGAAAAGTATGATAATTAAATGGATCAAGGCTCAATAATGGTAGGGTACTTTTCTGATGTTATATTATTTATAAACACAGCTGCTAAGGAGTTTTCCTATTGAGACAAAAACATTTATAGTTATATACAGGTAAGATACTACTTTTTAAACATGGCTGAATATAGGATCTGCAAGGCTGCAAGATATGTGAGCTACAATTTCACTCTCCTCTCCCCTAGTTGCCATTATCCCATTGTTTACAATTATTTTCTTTTTGCATCCTTGAAATGTATTTTCATTCATTTGCATACCAAGAATAAAATACACCTAATTAAGTTGTAAAAATTCAATCAAAATCTTTAAAAAATAATTTCTCACCTTGATTTTTCCTCTTTTGCCTGTGCCTTCATCTGCTGCACTTCCATTGAATCGGGTTTCCGTCTCCTCATAAAAAGATCATGGTTTCCAATGCACAGATCTAGAATCTGAAAGAAAAAGCTTCACAACTATTTGCAGTGCATAGATCTTCATGTCTGCATTCCATTACCTGCAAAAAGAATATGTCTATCTACTGGAAAAAATGACATGCACATGCCATTATATGGTTAATTTATACGTGACAAACTTTCATAATGCTTCCACCTCTACTTATCAAACTACTTCCGGTCCAAAAATCTTTTATTTGCCTAATTATATGAATTTATTAGGCTAACTTGGACTCAAATAAAACTGAATAACAGCCCCTAACATTATCAGAAAAGACTGTATTCCAAATACTTATATCTTTTCAGCAAACATTGTCAAAACATTACTGAAAAGGGGGAAAAGGTTAACCAGTTTAGCTGGTAAGAACTATTCTTAAAACATCCACATTCAACTGACTGGAACATCAGAAAATACTTTTCTTTTGCTACAAACTGAACAATGTTCAAAATAACTTGAAAGTTGCAATTTGAACATTTGCTTTCCTATTTACTTTATGTGAATGTGCAATGGGAGGGGTCTGGAAAGAAGAGGGATTGAGAGCATATTTTCCAAAATCTAACAGGATCAAGAGAAAAAAAGAAGAAAACAAACCATACTAATTGTTTCATTTCTCCAATTTATCTTCTCTCTCTTTTGTACCCTACTAGCAGGTGCCTGCGGCTTCGCCCACGATAATTAATTGAAAAATTAAAAATTAATGGTATAATAATTATTAAAGCATTATATTTATTAACACTTGCTTGCGAATCATTCATAAATTAAGCCATTAATAATTAATTAATGAAACGGCTAAAATTCCTGCTTCAGAGTAGGCCTATATTCCACGATATGAAAGCGCCGCCTGGAAAAACGATCTCAGATTCGATTATGCAGTTCCAAAGCGACCTGTTAACACTGATAATACATATTGTTTCTCAACTGTTTGCTGACAGATGAATATGATGTGAATTTTATTTGATAAATTCAGTGTAATTTTAAGAAATTATATAATTTTTCAAGGGAAGGAGTTATTTTGTTTGGATTTTTATTGTCTGTGATACTGCCCACGGCTTCACCCGCCATTAATAATTGACTCCAGGATTTTTAAGAAATTTACACTGGCAGTATATTAAAAATGTTTGTGGTTCAGAGCTATGAAAATTGTAAGTAAAAATAAAATTAGAATATTTGTTCATTGTGTTCATTTCACTTAGGCTTTATATAATAAAGAAACGGTTTTCCTAATTTTGTACTCTTCGTGAAAGTTTAGACTGTGAGAGACGAACATCGCCGAGTATACCCGATGTTTCATGAAGTGGGCGAGCGAGTGAGCATGCTATTTAGGGCCATTGAATTGTATAAGAGTAGATAAGCAGCCAGTTAACACTTAACACATACTTGTGCCAGAAAATGCATGCGATTTTGGACTTTATCACACTGCCATTGATAGAAATGTATTAAGATATATTCAATAAAGTTATGCAGATTATGAAAAGGACACTTCAACATTATCATTGTACACAAATAGAATGAATAAAAGTATATGTAATAAATATATAAAACGGGAGAAGTGGTATAAACAGTAAAGCTATTGATTCATTAATCACAATGGACAATTTTTAAACACTTGTAGCTCTACTTACATCACAATTTTTTTTTTTGGACTAGTTAAAATTGTGACGTAAGTAGAGCTACAAGTGTTTAAAAATTGTCCATTGTAATTAATAAAAAGTATATGTATTTATTTATGCAGAAATAAAAAAATTACATGAAATAGTATTGTTCTATAACCAGAATGTCAACTTTGTCTTATGCAATTTAAACCTTTCACTGCTAACATATTCACTGTGCAAACTGGTGGTGTTGAACTAATTTGCAAATTTCTTTTGTAGTCATAAATAGGCAAACAATTACAAATAATTTGTCCGATTCCTCCGAAACAAGAGCTCTGCACATATTTATTGAAATTTAGATTGATTTACACAACCCTGGGAATGTCCGCATGACACAGCAGCGTTATATGCACATTTTAATGCATGGTGCAATACATCACCTGAAATATTTAGCTACAGATAAGCAGCTCAAGGTAGAGAACAGGGAATAGAATGGTGTCAGAATGTAAACAACAAGTGACACTAGATGCTCAAACCCTCTGAACTGCTCTCAAGGAGAATTTCTTTCATCTATTTCATCAATAGCACAGCCAGCAGTGATGCATGCTGGTGCATATATAGGGCTGTAGCAGTGAAAGGGTTGATGTCTTTGATATACTTCTATGCAACATAGTTATTACTAAGTCAAACACCCAACAACTTGATATGTAAGAACAGCAGGAAATGAACACTCATAACTAAATATTGAAAGAGAATGGGAAAACAAAAATAGCTATTGGGCAATTCTCTGGAAAGTGAAACCATGGGAGCAAATTTTGAAATTGCAACAAATGTATTTCTTTCATTATGAGTGGGAAGAAGACACATTAAATTATTGTAAAAACAAAAACATAATCAATATTTTACTATTCTACACTAGTAATAAATTTCTAAAGTTTGAAATAACAAGAGGAGGGAAAAGTATCAATTTATACTCAATATTTAATCACGTGTAACAAAATAACTATTCACAGTATCTTTTTAACAATTACATATGATGAAACCACAAGAAAACTAAGTATTATCATAAACAAAAACATGTCAACAACCACACACTAAACATTTTAATACTCCCATTCCTGCAGCTTCGCACTATTGTCCCATGCATCACAGAAAACATGAATTTTTTAATATTCTGAAAAAACAAAAGAAGGTATTGGCTTGAAAACTCTATTTGACTTATATTATTAGGTACTACTAATTTTCAGTTCAATCAAATGTAGATCTGTTTCCTCTGCACAACACAAATGCAGTTTGTTTGTTTGTCCCGTGCATCACACGTCAGAATATAAGATCTTGAAATTTGTACTGTCCTCTTGAATTTACTAGTGTACTGGTTTTTATTACTTTCATAATCTGATTAGGTGAATGTAGGAATCTGTCAGTTTTAACAGGTTATTCCAAACGTTAATTTTCCAATCCTGAACCGTTACAGAGATCTAAAATTATGAGGGTGGAGGAAAAGTAATGCCTTTTTTTTTTTACAAAAAGTTTAATAGGTACAATTTTACAAACAAATGCACACATGAAGGGACATCTTTTGTCTATTTTTCTATATAGTCGCCAAGTTTCTCAACATATTTCTCCCATCATAATTCCATTTTCAAAATTCCCTGTTGATAGATGACCATTCAGTTGGAGTATAGCCATCTGAAGACTACTGTTTTCACTTCTGCAACTGACACAAAGCGTTTACCGACCAGGAATTTCTTCATGGGACCAAACAAATGAAAGTCCGATGGTGCAACATGTTGCTGCAGCTGTTTATGAGAAAATCAACAAATTTGTTTGGGAGGTGCTCCAGCATCCTCCATACAGTCCAGACCTGGCACCGTTGGACTTTCATTTGTTTGGTCCCATGAAGAAATTCCTGGCCAGCAAACTCTCTGCTTCAGGTGCAGAAGTAAAAACAATCTGCAGGTGGCTATACTCCAACCTAACGGACTTCTATGAACAGAATATTTTGAAACTGATGAGAGAATTTTTTTGAGAAATTGAACTGGCATGGGACTGTCACATTTATATACAAATAAATGCCATGTAATGGCACATTGAATGGCAATTTACCAGTTACTGTTAGCTATTTTTAGACAAAGTTAACACATGTATTAATGCATATTAGGAGAGTTCTTACTCAAGTTTAAATGTAACCTTATTGCAGAAAACGTTTGTAAAAATAACCGTATCCACTAAACCAAACAAACAATAATGCAGGGAATATGTTTTGTCATTAAATATGGGCTGGGAACTTGAAGGAAAAAAGTGTCCCGTGCATCACATTTCAAAAGTCCCGTGCATCACAAAACAAAAAGATTAATTAAAAATTCAACATAACGAATTGAACATAACCAATTACAGGAATAAGAAGAACATTTACTATAAAAAGTCAAGCCATGAAAATAATTTCCCTGACCCTCTTCAATTCACAGAATATGTGGATCAAAGCAAGCAATGTGACTGAGAGTAGTTTTTCTGAGTCCCGTGGATCACAGAGTTTTTCTTTTTTTTCTGTATGTCATTATAAAGCTAGATTTTTCTTTCTGGTACACATTACACAGCAACTGATCAGTAAGGTATCAAAGCTGACTGGCAGCAGTTACCTTATATCCTAATAAAATTAAGGTCATTTGAATCCTGCAAATGTCCCGTGCGTCACTCAGAGAATTGCCCTATTCTTATTCATGCTTTCGTTTTTCATTCCAATGAGCAGTGTTCAGAAATGTTAATGCCTAAGCTACCATAAACATCCAGCTTCAGATGAGGCCCAGAACTAAGTATATGTTATTAAATGCAACTCAACCTTTACTCGGGTGTTGTTCGCTCGCAACTTTCAGCTGCCCTGAGTATAGGTTGGGCTTAGTCCACAAAATATTAATAAGAAATTATTCCATTCTTCTTCTTGTACATATGTTTATATTTCAAAATGCAAATATTAAAAAATTATGGATATACTTGCATAATCTGTTTGTTAGTCAGTAAAATCATTTAATTGGAAGGATGGTTATTTTCAAATAGTCTGTAATGAAATGGTAATTTAAAAAATTATGTTATTTTTTTTACTTTTACTAGGTCAGCATGCACAGTGAAGCCTTACAATAAACTACATGAATGTTAGTAATCATATTATGCAAAATGTAAGTTTCTCGATTGCAAGCCTACGAGATGTTTGCTCTAAATGTGAGAGTACTATTAGGTCAGTGATGTACAACCCCATGCAAAATGGGTGATACTATTTTCAAGGAAGTCGATTATGACATTTCAAAAAGGATTTTTGCCCTTGTTGAAAATAGTCTTGCCGACCAGTACTGTCCCCCAGTTTTGGGGTTGAGCACCACTGTGTTAGGTTGATACAAAGTAACATTCCCTTTGGATATCCCAATACTGACATCCACAAGCTTTGTATCTATCCTTTTAATGTCAAATTAAAGCCACTCTCAAGAACGGGTTTAATCATACCTGTTTTGAAACAGCATTTACATTTTCAGCTCTGATAACACGTTTTCTCTGTAAAACAAGAAACTTTTATATTTGTCAAGGTTGCAATTAAAACAAAAACTTGGGTGTCCAATTTAAATAATTCATTCTGAAGGCATTGTGATTGTAAAACAATCAACAATATTGGGATGAATTGGGTTTATCCTGTAGCTATTGTTAACATTACATATATAAATAAATGGTGCAAAATATGTTGCACAAACATTCCCACATATATGTGTTAATATTTGTATTACTGAAGTATTTAAGTAGATGAAAGAAAATGCTATGTACCAATCAAAAATTAATATACAACCCCATGTTTAAATGGATTTAATGAACGTACCAAACTATTCATATAACATTATCCTTACAGCATCACAACACATATTACCTCAATAAACATATAATTGGTCATTTGAAAGACTTGATCGTAAAATCAACTGGAAATGCTGAACAACAACTTTTATGCTCCCTAACAAAACTGTGTAATCTAATGCTCTAATATAATTGGCATCTGCAACGTGTTAAACAGAGCTACACTCTGTGCTTTTTCAAAGAAAGATGGTAATATGCAACCTATTGCAATTGGTTCCACATACAGAAGACTGGCAGCACAGGATGCATGCAAATCAGTTCACGGAGATACAGGACTCTACCTTTGCCCAAAGCAGCTTGGAGTCCACACAAAAGGTGGGTGTGGAGCAGCAGTTTATGCAACTCGCACATACAAGCAAAACAACAATGCAGATCATATACTTTTGAAAAAAGATTTCAAAAATTCCTTTAACACAGTGGAGCGAGATAGGTTGCTGTTGGCTGTAAAAAAGAAGACACCAACCCTTTACAGTTTTCTTTGGCAAAATTATTCATCTCCTACTCTGTTCTTTTTTGGTAAGGATAATTCTGTCACAAGTTGGAGCCCAGCAGGATGATCCATGTGGGCTACTTCTGTTCAGTATTACTATCCAACCAATCACTGAACTGTTAAAATCAGAACATAATGTTTGGTTCCTTGACAAATGGCACTTTGGCATGTCCACCTGATGTTGTGTTGAATGATTTTCAATACACAATAGAAGAATGTCATCAGTTAGGTTTACAGATCATCATATCCAAATGCGAATCATACTTCCTTTCTGAAAAGTCCGACTCAGTTATTGAAGATTTTGAGATTCTCTCTCCTGAAATTAAAACTGTGGATGATCTCTAATTACTTGGAGTTCCTCTTGTTTCTAGTGCTATGCAGAAACTATTCCAAAAGAGGCATGATAAACTTAGCCTTCTGCTTTACACAACTAAGGAACTAAGCTACCATGTTTCATACTACTAAGTGAAACATTGCTTTGCAATACCCAAGTTAACATATTTTCTCAGAATGACTCCTTGCTGGAAGTATAGAGGCATAATTTCCAGGATACATACTGGCATTAAATTAGCACTTGAAAACACCATGAATTGCCAATTACATGATCAACAGTGGACCACTGAATCTCTACCTATATGTTTTGGGAGACTTGGAACCCAAAAAGTGGAGGATATTGCTTTGCCTACCTTTTTGAGTTCAGTGGTTTCGGCATGTTTGAATTTTAACGGTCGCGAAGCTTTCAGATTCCAGGCGATCTCTGTAGATTTTGTGTACAGTCGGTCAAATAAAAAACGTCGGGACTCGTATGCTGTTAAAATTAAAGTTTTGACGCATTAGTTCACAAGTTTCCTATAAAAAACACAAAATACAGGTGATTTTCGGAACATATGAGGCCATGCGGCAGGAGGGAAAATATGAACGAGGAGGGAAAAAATGAAAATCGCGGAAAGCGCAACACACGATATTCAACTTAATGCATTGTCATAATTCATTTTGCTTTGTGTCATCGCCACATACAAATGCTAACGTGAGAGAAAGTGTAGTTAGGGCTGTAAATGACCTGCATTTTTCGGTCTCTGAAGCAGCGAGAAGGTTCCATATTTATGAAAGAGCAGCTCAGAGAAGGGAACTTGACTATAATGCGACCGGAAGTTTTCATAGCAAACGTTGATCTGGCCGGACGCGTATTTCGATGCTAGGATTGGTTGCAGAAGTTGAGCGTAAGTTATTGATTTTGCACTAGAAGTACCGGTATTATAAAATAAAATCTTAAAAAAAATGCTCCTTGAATAAACATATTCCTCGCGAATCAAATTATTAATATTATAGAAATTTGCAACCAAGAATATGGCGGATTTGAGGCATATAGCCACAGCCTTCTATACATGTTTGTTTTGGAACTAAACTGACTAAATAATCAAGAAAATACATGGATAGACAAGAGGCGTGTGTGAACCTAACCTTAAGTCTTCCTGTACATGCGCATATGCTCGTTCGTGATACTTAATCAAATACCGCCCGACGTTTTTTATTTGACCGACTGTACATCTGTTTCTATTGTTCTGTGATGATATTCAGTTTAAATGATGATGAAATAGGAAAATCGCACAATGTGCAGGGAAATAAGGACTTTGTCAATGAACCACAAGACGAAAACAGTGATCCAGAGTCAGATTTAGAAGGTTCAGGTGGTGCGAAACGAAAACAATTTAATGTAAACCGATATGATCTGGTAAGAAAACCATATAGAATTTAATAATACCAGCCCCATTATTTTTAGTTAGGTTATCGTTATTCAGTTTAAATGAAAATTATATTGGGTGACATAGTGGCGATGATTTATGGAAAGTAAACATAGCCTACTAGTTTGAGATTTGCTTTTGCAGGAAATCATGATAAACCTGGTCAAATTGGATGGCCATGAGATTTGAACCCCAGACCACTAACTTCTGTCACCTCGCTCAGACTAGATTGGTAGTGTGTGCATTACCACACTGTTATGTTACACTTCAGAACAATAAATAATGAATCATAGCTTTCTTGTATTTCAAAAGAATAGCATTATTCATATTATGGTTTTCAAACAGATGACGAACCTTATCTCAGTAGTTCAACATTTCATATGGTGCGGTTTACGATATTGTGCATGACACACTGAAGTTTCGTAAAGTTAGTGCTTGCTGGGTGCCTAAGAACCTGAAGACAACCACAAGGGACAAGGAATGATGAATGACAAGCTTGGATCACCTATCGTGTTACGCTTTCATCTGTTTGGTCCCATGAAGAAATGGGAGAAATGTGATGAGGATCTTGAGAAATAGACAAAAGATCTCCCTTCATGAGTGCATTTGTTTGTAATTTCACCTATTAAATTTTTTGTTTAAAAAAAAAATTGTGCTCTACTTTTCGATCCACCCTCATACATTACGTTTATGCAAGAAAGTAAAACTATGATTTTCATATGATCTTTTCTAGAAGGAATATTATTTTCTTTTCATTAGCAAATTATCAGCAAATGAAGTGTCTTGTAACAGACAAGTAAAGCAAAACTAACTCAAGATTATATCAAAAAGTTTTACTCTTTGAAACATAATTTGGGTTTCAGAAGGTTAACAATATGAATGAGCAAAATTAGTGTATTTGATTACAGAAAAGCTTCTGAGACGGAGACTGAGAGAGATAGGGAGAATGAGAGGGATGGAGACTAGAGAGGGAGGCAGGATGAAGTTTGAGAGTGAGGAGAGAGAGAGAAGTGGGGTGACATGGAGTTATGGAAGAACAGTAATGGAGAAATTAAAAGATGAAAGGAGAAAACAAAGGAGGAAGAGAAGGAAGGAAGAAGAGAGAAAAAAAAACAATGAGAGAGGGGCAGGTAGAGGGAAGGATGTGCTGAGTAGATGAGAGCGAGAAAGAAATAGGGAATAGTGGAGAAAATGACAGGGAAGAAAGAGAATGGGTAAGGAGCGATGGATAAGGGAGAGCTGTGCATGAAAGCTTATGGTATCAGCAAATGAACCATGGTTAAATAGTCACAATCATAGGCGTATGGTGGGGGGGGGGGTGGGGTTGAGGGGGTTGATACCCCTCCTGAAATATCTGCGATGTTCTATATTTAAGAAAAATTTGGTTATGTTGTTATTTTTTCTTACATAACATAGCATTATTACAAAACTCTTGTAAATTTTAATTTCTCATTAATGATTCTATACTCTCGTAATTTATTTAATAACAATGCACATACTTAATCTCAACGAGAAAATTATCTGAAATAACTTCTACTGTAGAGGAAAGCAAAGACCTATTGTTATTAAATAATTTATTAATACGGGCGGGTTTTTAATTTTATACTTCTTATAACAGTGATGCGTTACTGATAAAGTTTCCTTTGGAATTTCTCATAAATGATTCGATAACCTGGGTATTTATGTGATGTGTTCAGCTGGATCTCAGGAGTCCAATGGATATCAGGTTTTCAATACGTAAAACCGAATTTTTTGTAATGGACTTAGCTTCAGAAATCAGCATGAGTAATTAAACGAAATTACTACGTCTTTAATTAACTTGCTGATACAGAAACAACAGAATATAGATGCAATGATTCATAGTACTCCTCATAAAGAAATCATGTAGATTATAGCCCATAGTGTGTATTACATCCTACGGTAGCCTACTATGTTAATTTCTCAAAATTAAGGTTTTACTGTATTTATAAACCATTTAAAACAAGAAATGGACAGATACCTAAAGAAAACAATTTGAAATACAATGCTGCATAGCTAACAAATTATTTATAGTGTACTAATGATCACAATACAACTGTTTAGTTACTAAAAATAGTGTATTAAGTTACAATGTGCGCAAGGCCATGGAGCTGAGACAACATTATATTCAACCCCCTCCAAACAGAATTTCACCGTACACCCATGGTCACAATCCTTATAAATGCACTGCTTCATTTTAAGTCATTGTAGCAAGTTACTAAGCATGCATCTATAACATAACAAGCCTATGTTCTCATGCTTAATACGGTATTACAACATACAAAAGAAATACCGTATTACTGTTCTTTGCAGCACCTATACACAACACTTGTAAAATTCAGATGTCAAAAGAGATACCTAGTGGTGTTAATGGTAGATATATATGTTAAAGCTGGAAATTTAATAATTAGAAATATTTATGGCCTATCGAATTAGAGAGGACCATGAGAGTTCAATACGATGATGCTACTGAGAGCAACAACGACACAAATGACGACACAATAAATGCAGGCTTAGCAGTTTCGACAGCATAGATACGACTGATTTGGATCCAGGCCCATCCCCTTCAACAGTACCAACCAAGATCCCATATTACCATCTTAGTTCAATAGAAACACAGATTCAATAGATTACTTTTCATTCTTTGATGATTAGATCTTGGAATATGTGGAATATCCCTTATGCCATTATTCTGGTAACTAAGTCGCAGAGAAATTTTTGTATCATCTCCTACATACTCCAGCTGTGAATATTATCTTCAGAACAAGATAAATGTTTGATGCTGTGCAATATTGCATGTCTTTTAGGAAATATTTCATAACTTAAGGATTTTTTACTTTTAAGGAGAATCTGCCAGATACAGCCATAAAATTTGCTGCTTGCGAAGGGCTAAATATGCCTGTATTAGTGGAAAATGAACGCAGTGATTTACCAACTAACTTCTGTTATACACACCACCACACAAATTAAAAAATTCATGCAAGGGTATTATGTTAAAATCATGTTATTTTTATTTGGCTTACCAGTTTATTCATCCGAACTTTCTGAGAGAGAAATACAAAATTTGGTGATGACTTCTCAACAGGTTTGATTATAAATTTCTTGTCATCAAAACTAATATGCCGTATTTCTGACCAGGTGAATGTAGTTTTGGGTGTGAGCTTGTTTTCTCTCTCGTATATGTTCAGTCCAAGAGCTGTTACTCCAAGCCAGAGGTCAGTATCTTTTTTATTCTGAAAAAAACAATAAAAGAGTTCAAATATTAATGAACCAACACTTATGGTCTCCTCTAAACCTGCATTTCACAATAATTGCTCAGTAAAATTGCTTTTTTTTTTAAAA
Organism: Ectobius pallidus; assembly: GCA_964059195.1. Taxonomy (NCBI): domain Eukaryota; kingdom Metazoa; phylum Arthropoda; class Insecta; order Blattodea; family Ectobiidae; genus Ectobius; species Ectobius pallidus. Next base: position 80,679,315 of record CAXKWD010000002.1, on the reverse strand, counting down.
TGAAGTGTCGTTTCCTCGATACCTTTCAATTAAATTTACGGTATTACAGCTCTGCTTAATATGCAAGTTCCATCTATTTTTATTATTACAAGTTTTCATTGCTGCTATCATTTCTGTTTGTTGCCATATTTAATTTTGGCCCTTTTAATTATTATCAGTCTATAATAAGTTTAGTCACAAAATAATGAATACAATTAGGAGCCAATAAAGGTAGGCTACTTTCCTAAGGGTGATATATTATTTCATCACACTTAATTCTGTAGATAAAGAGAAAACTAGGTTTTTATACATATATTATTACAAACAATAGTTATGTACAAAATAAACCTATAGCAGTCCCATAGAATGGCATCTGTTAGAATCAGAACAGACTGATAACCTCTGAAGTGAGTATAGTTTCCAACTGATACACTGATGATAATGGCGAAGCAGGTGGTAAGTTAGAATCTAATTTTTTAGATATCAACATGTTAAATCATACATAACTATGAAGGCAGAGATATCCATCCTTTCAGAAGCTGGCCATTATTGTGGTATTAGTTACTGATGTTCTTAATAAAATAATCAGTTTCATAAAATAGTAGAAAGTCCTTTTTCCATTGTAGGTATATTTATTTATTTATTTATTTAATCTCCATTGAGTGAGCCCTAGTTTACAATAAGTATGTTAGGGCTATATTTAGTCAATTGAGGTTTCCTGTGTAGATCTAAAGTTCAGGAAGATACATTCACAGTCTCTTAAACACATATTCTAAAAATGCTGTGAATAACAAATAACATTTTCTAGTGAAAATTTCTCCGTTAAGCGGAAATTGAAAATTTGCACTGCACTTGTCTAAATGTAGTTCAAGATCTAATCTTTTTGTTTGAAAAACTGGGCAAGTGAACATAAGATGTTTGGCATTCTGAAGACGGTCACCACATATGCACTCGTATATATTGCTGTCTGTCTTGATATGAAATCTTTGGAAGTACTCGCCAAATTTTCCGTGGCTGGATAGAAATTGTGTTAGAATAAAGTTTGTTTTCATGAGTGTTCTTTTTAGACGGTCAGAAACATTGGGAAAAAAGAGTTCTTTGATAGTCCTTCCGCAAGTGGTTGATTTCCATATGTTGTTCCATCTGTGGATACCCTCTTCTCGAAGTTTCATTTTCAGGTGAGAGATTGGTGTATGATGGGGCTGCCATTGATTGTGCAGCTGTTTTGGCGAGTTCGTCTGCTCTCTCGTTGCCTTCAGTACCGGAGTGGCCTCGTAAATATTCCCCTCCCTACTACCTATTAATGACTGTGACCTTACAGCATACATGGGCATTTACTGGTTCGCGAACGACTTGTGGTTCTCGACCTTCCCGCATAAGACACAAGATGGCATTGCGGACATTCGGTTTACGTGGTGGACCGTGGTGGTGAATTGGATTATTCCCGTGCATGAATCATATCTCTTTGCAAGCAGTGACGGGTAGCGACACAGTTCCGATTGGAAATGCGTTATGGCACATTCTAAGCCTTTGTATGATGAAATAATTGCACACGTAAAAGAATAATTAAAAATACAAAATTGATTGTATTATTTGTATATTGTAGTGTATATTATAAAGTGAAATTAGTGTTTCCCTAAGAATGAGCAACCGCCACTGCACTTATTGTCTGTTTGTGTCTCCATCTACCCGTTCTTTTCGAACTATGTGTAAGTTGACCAAGTTTGCGGGTTGCGTGTCAATGGATAGGGGTTTGCCCATGATTGCCTTACAGTATACTGCAGTCAAGCTAGAATACATGGGCAAGGTATATCCCCAACATGGGGCTTTTACTGTAATTAGGGCAAAAAATGGAAGAATCGGGAGGGAAAAAAGGATCTGGAGAACCTAGAAACCGGTACTGAGAAAACTAGGATTTTTTAAGGAATTATTTAAATCAATTGTTGCCATAAAGATTGCTACCAATACTAACTTTACCAAAAGCCAGGTCAGTTTTATAATTTTAGTGGCGTTCTGCGTAGAAGATATCTATCACTTATATTTTTGTAATAAAACAGGTACTTACAGAGATAGGGAAATAATTAACTCCATACATGTCTAAGTCTTGTGCAATTTTGAGATATTCCATTTCAGCTTCATCTCTAGACATGCCTCGATGGTCAGCATACCAAATCTTTATTCGGTCTTCCCACATTTCAGGAGTCATTTGGTACTGGTCTATTACACGTTGTGGAAGTAAATCTTCACTAGCCAGCATTCCTGGTTTGTAAGTTTGTACATCGTGGTCACCAAACTAAGAAAACATTACAATAGCTGCATGTTAAGGTCATATAAATATAAATCAATATACTTTGTACCTTCTCTCTATTTGCAGAGATCTCCCACATACCCATATTACTAGAATCCCACAAATGTAACGAAGGTTTTATTTCAGGAGTAGAAATCTGCAGAAATTTGAACAGTGTAAGTTAAGCTGATGTAATAATTATTACATATTAAAAATGATCTCAGTTAATACATTATATAGCAAATTGCCTATACTTTGGTCTACCACTAGTACCAGTAGTACATCCATGAACACCGCAATTGGTTTGAAATTTTTCAATACCATCTACCACACAACACATAAAAGAATACATATATCCCCTGCAAAAGTCAGTACCATACTTTTAATTTTTCAAAAAGTGGTTTTACAAGATTCTCTTTTTCTTTCCACATGTTATTCTCATTCTTCATTTTTGTAATTAAAAAACAATTCCCTATGGGAAGAGTTGCCCCACAATATAATTCCATGCTTCATTATGGAGTGAAAATAATACCGGTAATAATAATAATAATAATAATAATATTTTATTGATTCATGGGCATATACAGTGAGTTCCACGCAAGAGTTGGCCAATGACGCGGGTTCCTGCGGCGCGGCGGGCACAGCTCCAACTCCCAAGCGATCGGGTGAAATATCTACGCTAATAAAGCCGCGATTGGTGTAATGATTCAAGTTCTCACATTTACAGTTTTTTTTTTTTTTTTGCATATTTAGATTTATCATTTATTTATTATAATTATTACATAGAATTGCAAATACAAATACAAATACAAATACAAAATACAAATTTATACAAGTAAAATAAATGAATTACAATGAGTTAAAATTACAATGAAAATAAACACGTACCTCATCACAAGAGATGTTGGAAATGTTCTCCTCTTGCATCCACACAACACTAGCATCTATTTAGGAAATTTTCTTTCACGCGTATAAGTTCAGCTTCCGAGACAAGAGTTAATTTCTCTTGTGATATTGTCTTTAAGTTCTTCTAACAGTATGTGACTATTATTAGTGGGGAAATTCGAAAAATAAAGTGTATAGGTAAATTTCCCATACATTAGAAGAACGTATGCAAGAGGAGAACATTTCCAACATCTCTTGTGATGAGGTACGTGTTTATTTTCATAGTAATTTTAACTATAAATGTGAGAACCTGAATCATTACACCGATCGCGGCTTTATTGGCGTAGATATTTCACCCCAACGCTCGGGAGTTGGAGCTGTGCCCTCCGCACCGCAGGAACCCGCGTCATTGGCCAACTCTTGCGTGGAACTCACTGTACAATAAGGATAATATTTCTAGCTTGAATAAGTTTGGTAGTTACAGTTTTGTATATTGTTGTTATAACATGCATGTATATTTTAATCTGGCATGTTCTATATCACAGGAACACAGGATCTATAGGACAAGATAGGCCTATCTACATCTACATCTGTGAATTTTATATAATCCTAAAGATGAATTGGGCCTTTCAAAATTACCCTTTTAACTGGTACTGACATACATTTATATGGGTGATTCTTCAAATACGGGAAAATTTGGAGTGTGTAAAATCCAAATTTTTTACATTGTTTAAAAAATCTCAAAAAAATCACAAAAATACTTCAGGGGTTACTTGATTATATGACACCAGCAGTGCTTAAATGTTTATATTTTTTTTATATTTTTATTTCTTTATTTTTTTAAAGCCATGTGGATGACATCTGTGTACATGTGGATGGCAGAAGGCCACATTAATGACTAACTTTGGCAACAATCTGCTTTTCTTTATGTAATTTCATATTTTTCTCAGCATACTTCAGTTGATTTTGCATCAAATTTGCAAATTTGTGTGCATACTCCGGAATTAATGTAATTGTAACGAGACTGTGTTTTTATGGTTTTGGGGGAGGGGGGAATCAAGCAGAAATTCATTTAATCAGTTTTAAGATCTTAAGTACAGGTCACAGACACCGCAAACCAGGGGTGCCCACAGGGGGGGGGGGGTTAAGACGCAGACTGCGTCATTGAAATTTCTGGGGGGGAGGGGCAAAATATTATCGTTTTATGAATTATCTGGGGGGGGGGGTTGAAAATTGTTGCAAAATTAGCGTTTTATATGTTAAAAATAAAAACGGCCAAGTTCTATAACTTCAAAAGGTCTCTTCTAATTTTTTATAAAGATAAAGATGAAGAATTTTGACAGCCGTGGGCGCCGATACCCTGGGGCGGGGGGGGGCGCAAGGAAAAAAATTATATTAATAATTATTATAGCAAGGTGTTTTTCTTTTAGGACAATTATTTGAAAGTCGGTTCGCCATAAAAAGTTTGCAGAAGTTTTACCAAATCGACAACATGGCCACAGTGGATTAGGAAAAGGGGTCCAGGGGGTTTGGACCCCCAAAGTCAACCTAAAATTCTATATTTGTATTTAAAAAATAAATTTTTTATTTAATTAAACGAGATTTGTTGGTGTGTCAAATATGATATAGCAGTTATTTTCTTTTCATAACATAATGAGTAGGCCTATTATGTCCACTGTTCCATGTGTTATTCAACTTTCCTTATAAATAGTAATAAGTATTATAACATAGGTAACAGTTTCTTGTTTAAGTTACCATGTCTTAGAGTAGCCTATAGTAAACAAATTTCCTAACTAGTTTTTGAGTGCTAAAATAGTGTAAAATGTGATTTTCATTAGTTCAACATTTAAAAATTTTCGGGGGATGGACCCCCCACTTAGGTAATGATTTCTTATTTTGCATTGGCATGTCTTAGAGTATGGTAAACAAATTTCCTAACTAGTTTTTCAGTGCTAAAATAGCGTAAAATGTGATTTTCATTAGTTCAACATTTAAGAATTTTCCGGGGTGGACACCCGACTTAGGTAACATTTTTTTGTTTACATTCACATGCCTTAGAGTATGGTAAACAAATTTCCTAAGTAGTTTTTGAGTGCTAAAATAGTGTAAAATGTGATTTTCATTAGTTCAATATTTAAAAATTTTCTGGGGATGGACCCCCCACTTAAGTAATGATTTTTTATTTTGCATTGCATTTCTTAGAGTATGGTAAACAAATTTCCTAACTAGTTTTTCAGTGCTAAAATAGCGTAAAATGTGATTTTCATTAGTTCAAATTTAAAAATTTTCCGGGGTGGACACCTGACTTAGGTAACATATTCTTGTTTACATTGACATGCCTTAGAGTATGGAAAACCAATTTCCTAACTAGTTTTTGGGTGCTAAAATAGTGTAAAATGTGATTTTCATTAGTTCAACATTTAAAAATTTTCTGGGGATGGACCCCCCACTTAAGTAATGATTTCTTATTTTGCATTGGCATGTCTTAGAGTATGGTAAACAAATTTCCTAACTAGTTTTTCAGTGCTAAAATAGCATAAAATGTGATTTTCATTAGTTCAACATTTAAGAATTTTCCGGGGTGGACACCCGACTTAGGTAACATTTTTTTGTTTACATTCACATGCCTTAGAGTATGGTAAACAAATTTCCTAAGTAGTTTTTGAGTGCTAAAATAGTGTAAAATGTGATTTTCATTAGTTCAATATTTAAAAATTTTCTGGGGATGGACCCCCCACTTAAGTAATGATTTCTTATTTTGCATTGCATTTCTTAGAGTATGGTAAACAAATTTCCTAACTAGTTTTTCAGTGCTAAAATAGCGTAAAATGTGATTTTCATTAGTTCAGTATTTAAAAATTTCCCGGGGTGGACATCCGACTTAGGTAACATTTTCTTGTTTACATTGGCATGTCTTAGAGTATGGTAAACAAATTTCCTAACTAGTTTTTGTGTGCTAAAATAGCGTAAAATGTGATTTTCATTTGTTCAATATTTAAAAATTTTGAGGGGATGGACCCGTGACCCCCTTTTTGGGGGAAATTCCAAACCCCCCGGCACTTTCGACCCTCCCCGCAATTATTTTCTGGCTACGTCATTGTTGCACTTATTATATTATTAATATAATGTTACAAAGTGACCCAAGAAGTTAAAGCGAAAAAAAAATCAATTAATTTAAAAAATTGCCCCCTAGAAAATATCATATGGGCACCCTTGTCGACAGCCAATCAGGTTGGGGGTGAGCAATGAAGTTTGGGGGGGGGTTAGTCATGAAGTTTGGGGGGTGGGCAGCCCTGCCGCAAACACAATAGTATCCTACATTTATCATCTACATGACTTGAGAGTCATCCACATACCCCTTCATGAGACATGTGGATGACACAAAAATCAGGCATGTGGATGACAAAAAAGGAGTTTAAGTGGTCTCAGCAAGCCATTTCTAAACCTCTGTAGGCTCAACTTCAGTCAGGTACTTTGAATTGGAAGGTTTATCATAGTGCATAATCAAAATTAATTAATATTCACTTTCTGCCTACTTTCTAGAAGCCATGTTAATGACGGGGAATAAAAACGTTTTCCTTGAAAATGATACAAAGTCCTTTGTTAATCCTAAACTGTTTGTAAGCAAGCAAAATTCAACCTTATAATTCAACCACAAGCTGCCCTGTTGGCTTTCTAACACTGTTGCCAGTTTTACAAATTTCTCATTTCTGCAGAAAAAATTCCATCCTTTTCAGCCATGTGGATGACCAAAAACCCTTGGGACATTCTTTATGTTCATTAGGTGGGGTGACAATTTTATTTCATTTTATTTTTTAGGGGTTAATATTCTTCACCCATTCATACTCATTGACAGGAAAAAAGTTGAAAAGGTAATAAATAACATTTTGTTTTGTGGAAAAATGCATTAGAATATACAAAACCGAGGTTTGGGACAGGGCATGTGGATGACATTTCATTGAATTAAATTCGATTTTGGAATATCAGAATTTAAAGTTAGTGACATTTCAAACTGATAGTTGTAGTATGGAAGTAGTAGAAACAAACTTTTATTTTAATTTTTTTTTAAAGTTGAATTTGAAGGGAAATATCACTCCGGAACGCAAATTTTCCCGTATTTGAAGAATCACCCATATATGTCACCAGAACATTTGCAGATAGGCTTAATAGGTTAATTCTTTATCTTAAAATATGAAGATGTTTATGCACATATTAAAATTGTCATTCATGGAAATGAGCTATTCCATTAAAATTTTCCTAGTTGATTTCAAACTTATAACCTACTGATGATTTTTCTTGAATGCTTATATTAAAATATAAATTCAGCTTTGAAATTAAAGGGTTAACAACAAGCTTTTTAATACCAGAAATAGCCGAATACAAATAAAATTGTACAGAATCACATAAATCTCGAATAAGACTAAACCAACAGGTCATATGGATAATTTAAGGACTAATAATGATAAGCCTTTAGGTTACTGAAATTCTGGTAAATTAGTTATAAATAAGCTAATGAGAGTAAAGTAATGATAATACTCCTGATGTCAAATAATGGAATGCAGAAAAGTGAAAGGAAGGAAGACATGTGTGAAAGAGAAACTGTGAATTAAAAGGAAATGGACAGATAATGCACTTGATATGTAACAATTTATTTAGCTATGAAGTTGGAAATTCTAAAAATATTCAGAGAATTTCTGAGGAAGTGAAAACTTAAAAAAAAAAAAGTATGGTACGGTATGCTTACCAAATTAGGTATCAATACTGTCAATATCATTAATGTAGGACTATCCAGTGCAAAGAAAAGTTGTTTCTCCACAAGAACTGATGAGTAGTAATAATGTTAAAATTATTTTTGGTATTAATATATGTAAAAAAAAAATAGGAAAAGCTAAATACCTTTGCCTGAACTGCGTATGAAGCTAACAAAACAGACGCTTCAGGAGGACAATAGATGTCCATTGAGAGAATGGCTTGCTTCACTTGCAGAAAGAATAGATGCTGGGTTACCTCTTGAACTAATTCTTCAGCAACATCTTCAGGATAGAATTTTGCAAGGAAAATGAAGGAACATTGTGGCTGCTGTTTAAGTCCTTGATCCTGAACTGTAAGAAGGAAGTTATGTTATAAAAACCTGAAATGACGAACAGCGGTACACATAACAGCATGTACTATGAATTTCAAGTATTTACCCTTTTTGTCCAATTTAAGCCAAGAGATAAATCCTTTGGAATCTTCATACTGCAAACCAAAATACCAGGTCTCTCTCAAACCAATTGTACGACAAACCAAGTCAAATAAATCCCTTCCTGTTGCTCGCCACTGCAAATAAAAACAATCTCAGAATACCTGATTAGCTTCACTGCCTAAAAAAAGCATAAACAAGCTATGAACTGTATGAACTAACCTCTAAATTGAATTCCAATTCTGCATCCAAACTATAGACTTTGACGGGAAATGATTTTCCGGATTTCTTACGTTTAAATGGAGGCATTTTATCCTTCATTTTCGGTGACAACCATTATCAAATAACGAAGTGATCTTTGTAGTTAGTAATTTCATACTACCTGCATCGATATTTGCACTACGAACTCAAAACGTAACCATTTAAACCTGCTTACCGCTAGTTTACGACCCAACCCTTGTAGCCCCTGCGCAATCTCCGATGGTATCAATGGCGCAGTACAAAGGTGCGATGTTGGTATGCAGTGTGAAACATGTTTACAAACATGGCATCCTTAGTTACGGCTCTCTGATACAAACCTTTCTTTCGTGGACATACACAGTTTAACAAATAAACATACAATGGCAGAAAAAGGAGCTCATTTAACCGCGACTTCTAATTTAAAACCTTCAATATTCGAAGTTCTAGCTCAAGATTCGCTAGCAGGGACATTCCATCCTGCCCTCAAGCGTGTCGCTACGGTACAGAAATCAGCTGATCGAAGTATCTTTCACTTCTTTTAAGAATCAATTTTGGTTTTTTTTTTATAGAATTAAAAATGAAACAGATGTTCAGAAAAAAAATTACGATTTTAAAAATCCATTTTTTTTTCAGTTCCTGGCTACATGCAATCCAGAGAAATATGGGTGGATTGTTAATTGGTACGAGGAAGGCTACCTTGCATTCAATACACTTCTACAGTGTCATTATTTAAGATGTTATGGTACCGTATGTTACATTTATATTTCTCAAACAATATTGCTTCAGGCATGGCTTTAGTGGCTAAGGTGCTTCCATGTAATGCATGTTGCACAATCTGAAAGGTTGTCAAAAATCATGTACCTCAGGGATCGATACGACCTCTGCTCTTTTTAATTTTCATCAATGACTGGCCATAACTTAAGGGATGGATCAAAGGTATTGCTTTCTTCGGATAATAATAATAATGAGAATTGCGCACATTGTGCATGTGTTACTGAAGGCTTCTTTAGTCTCATTGACAAAGTTCGCTGATTGAGCACTTCCTTGCAGTACACTTCTCCATATGATACCTTTCACACTTTTTATCACACAATCTGCAAATACATGTGTCCCTTGGGTCATGGAACGTGTTGTCCGTGCACATCTTGTAATGAAACCCATGGACCGCTAAACCTGTCACAATGCGCCTCATCTCATAATTTGTCTCCGTCCATTCTCGATTGATCATTGCTTCCGTCGAGTAGAACTCTTCCCATATTTCAGTCTTTTTGTGTTCTAACTCTGCGAGTAGCGTTTTGCAGCTGCTCGTAGTCGGTAGTAATGTTTGATGCCTCAGATCGTCCACAAAATATGTTTCTCTCGCGAGTAGATAAACTAGTCTCGAGGGGGCATACTTTGATATTCCCAGAATCCTCTTGAGAAATCTAGCTTTAAGTCCTTCGATTGATCTCATCTGCTTCAATGTTAGGTGTTCCCATATAAGCTCTAGTCCATAGATGAGTGTGGGGCATACTTTTGCTTCAAACAACCTCATCGCAGTGTTCAGTGACATTAGCGTTGGGTTCTGGATGTCGTATATTGCGCGGATTGCTGCTATTAGTCTTTCCTTTATGTGTATCGAGAAACATCTTCCTGTTGTCTGAATTGTCAGTCCTAGATATTTACAGTGTCCTCTTATCTGCAGTGTCTTTCCGTTGCATGTTATTTTGTCTTTTTCTCCAAGTCTCCCGCCTCTTCGAAACACAACTACTTCCGTGTTGTCTTCATTTATTTTTATTTCATTGTCCTCGGCCCATTGTGCTAATTGATCAACTGCTTTCTGCAGGTCCTCTATGTATTCCGATGCCAGTGCCATGTCATCAGCGTACATATATAGCCTCGTCCTTGTGTTCTTCCTAATGCTCTCTCCTACATCCTGAGTTAAGACATTGAATAGCAGGGGACTAAGAGGGTCCCCCTGTAGGACCCCGTTCATCTGGCTAATCCACTCGGATCTCCCCACACTGTCGTCCACTTGGACATAGTTCTCCGCTAGTATATTGGACACCAGCCTGGTCATCTTACTCTTTCCCACTAGTGATTCCAATTTTCTCATAAGAATCCGACGGTTCACTAGGTCGAATGCCTTTGAGTAGTCTACTAGAACTACATATAGCTTCCCGTGGCTTCTCTCTAGCGTCTGTTGGATGTCTGCGATCAGATTCCCTGCTGCCATTATCGTTGATCTCTTCTGCCGGAAGCCAAACTGCTCTTCCGGTGTAATACTAGTGTATTTGTAACAGGAAAATCACAAGATCATTTATCAAGAATAGCTACAAATGCTTTTTATGAATTAATGACATGGTTTCAAGCTACTAAAATGACACTTAATTTAAAAAGACCCATTTTAATCAATTTAGAACAAAACATAGATGTATCTCAGACCTTATAATTATCAAACACAAATCAGAAATAATTAGCAATATAGGCTAACATTTTTAAGACTACAAATTGACCACAATCTTGAATGGAAGACACACACTGAAATGACAAGTCCAACACTGAGTTCAGCTTGTTTTGCTTTAAGAATTTTGAACGATATATTACTGCAGGCTGCCTTACTCATGGTATATTTTGCATATTTTCACTTTGTAATGAGGTACTGTATGGAATCATATTCTGGGGCAACTCTAACTTTAGGTAGAAAATACTGTATTTAGATTACATAACAAGTAATAAGAATAATATGTAGAAAGAAAAAAGAGAATCTTGTAAGCTACTTTTTGAAAAATTAAGTCGTCACTCTCACAGGGGAGTCTACTCTGTATGTGTTGATAAATTTCAAACTAACTGCAGTGTACATTGACATACTACCAGCTAATTAATTAAAACTCTTTCAGAAGGGTGCTTATTATTCTGGAATAAGTTATATATACACAGTAAGCTTCCAAGAAACATTCCCGTGGTTTGCCTTGTCTTCTGAATCAGTTGAGGAATTTGATGTCATACTGGCATGTTGTCATGGTAGCTCAATGGTAGAGCATCAGCGCGTTAAGCTGAAGATCTGTGTTCAAATCCCGGTTATGACATGAAATTTTTCAAGCTGATTCTTACTTGTATTAATATCCCAGACATGGATTTAATGTCTATTTCCTTTCCTTCCATTAAATTATTATGTATTAAAAGAGTCATTTCATGCTTACGGGTGTGACATTTGGACTAATGAATCATTTAAAGCTAGTTTAAAAATATGAGTAAAACTGGATATCAGAATCGTGTAAGCACCATTAAATCACTGAATATTTTATTAAAATATGAAATTCTATGTACCGGTAATAAGGGCCATTTCACACTGGGTCACTTGTGAAGGTCACCGCTAGAGTCCGTCTGCTCTATCTTGTCACAAACAAGATGAAAGAGATGGAGATAGTCAAGAACTACCCCCTACTGTAACACAATGCGAAATCCTCGTCAAGGTTAATGGTACACCCACCCTGTTGCAAAAATTCCTGTTGTCCGCCCCCTTCCTTGAACACCATGAACAAGTTTTGATGAACGTTGTGGCAGCACTGGTGCGAGAGGGATGGTGAGTACTTTCATCTCATTCTTAAATTTTTGTGACAGGATAGAGCAGACGGACTCTAGTACTCCCAATAGTAGCTGCATGATAAAACAATTTGTCATCGCTTATGATATCCCAAATGGCAGGTCGACATTTCACTTCACTTATAAAATTTTCAGTATTAATCAAATCTAAACTCATGGCTGGATAACTAGTTTCGCTGAGCTTGATTATACAACTGAATTATGTATATACATCTTCATTGTTGGCAGTCATAATAAAAGTGTCTGTGCGGTGACCATCACAAGTGACCCAGTGTGAATGCTCCCATTTAAACCAAAGCTTCTTCACCGGTGACCGGTCGTGTTCAGAGTAGACACTGCAGCGTCACTTGTGTTTGGGTGGGTCACCGTATTGACCCAATGTGAATGCTTCCATTTAAATCAATGCTTCTTTGCTGGTGACCGTGACAAGTGACCAAGTATGAAAAGGCTCTTAAACATTCATTACGGGTGTGTCATTTAAAGTACCTTAAACACTGCACCCTGGATTATTACTTCAGAAGTCTGTGAATTGAAATGAAAAAATAAAGTTGTATAATTTTTTAATGAATGAACATATAATATTTCAATAGTATTCGTTAGAAGCAAACCCAAATCTTATTTATAAAAATTGTACAGCCATTTTATTTCCAATACAAGCGTGACAGAGTGCACTTTCGTACTTTTGTTAAACTTTGAATTTACTTTATAATTATTTATTCTCAATCTGTATTTTTTAAAAAGTTCATAAATTAAATAGGCTTAAACAGTAAGGTCGTATTTCAGTTAACTTCATTGAGGTTTTATATACATGTAAAATAATTAGGATTTGTGAGAATAGCATCTGCTTTAATTACAAATCAAACTGTTAGATCTTCTTTTAATATTCTAAGCACAACATTAACTCTACTTCAGGAAAATTACAACATTATGTTTTTATAAATTATTCTCTTATAAAAACTATTTGTAATTTTTCCTTCTGGGTGTGACATGATGACATACATTTGTAAAAATACATTGTTTAAATTAATAATAGGTTTGTTCGCAAAGCAAATCCGTGACCGCTTGAGAATTTGTTGTACTGCGCATGTCTAGTCTGTAACTTACCCGTGATTTGCACTTTGCGAACGGTTACCAGAATTTGGATTCGATAGTTTCTGCGTTTAATCGATATGATATGCAAATAAAATATATATTTCCCTTTGACATGTTATAAATGCAATATATATCGACAATATAATCTATATTTTGTGAAATTTTTAATTATCTTCCATTATTCATACATATAAGTAGCCTATGTTTATAAATCTGGCGCAATGTTATAGGAGGGAGGAGTCAGGCGCGTGAAAATAGGTTACTGCGCATGTCTCTGATAACAATTCATGCTAGAGCCTGCAAACTTTTCTTATAGTACAGAAACTGTCCGTGAGAGCTTTGCAAACAGAAGATTGAAATCAGAATCACGGATTCTCGCTTTGCGAACGCGTGTGGAGAAAGAGCGCATGCACGAACGATATGTTCCTGGTTTCTGACTGCTTTGCGAACAAACCTAATAGAATTTGCCTAAACTATAAATGTATACAAATCTGAAAGAAATAAAGCTCGCTTTTAAGATGGAGACCTCAGCAATACTAATGAACCGAAGGGCTACTAATTTGTAGCCAAATTTACCTACAGAATTATTCTTTGTTCTGCTGTGTGTTTTTTGCTGTAAACTGAAAATATAATTAAGTAATATCTGACATTACTATAGGAACTAACTATTTAACTAACGAACAATATTCTAAGATACAAAAATCAGTTATACAAAAATATTAAGAATATGACTACCAGGCTCACTTTAGCATATAATGGCCCAAAAGCAAATGCAAATCTTTCAAACAAGGACATTTTTTAATATCTCACACCTTCTATAATACGGATGAATTTTTCCAGCTTACATAACTGTATATTGTTCTTATAACACACATGTATATTTTGATCTGATGCGTTCTCTATCCTTGAGCCTTGCCCAACACAGGTTCTACAGGACGATATATCTACAAATACACATTTACATCAAAGTCCATTTACATTTTTTATACCTATAACTTATGACAGGGGTATGCTGTAGCGTAGTGGTTGAGATGCTGCGCTACAAACCGGAAGTTCGCGGGTTCGATCCCCAATGAGGCCGTTGGAGTTTTTCAATTGGCCTAATCCTTCTGGTGGCACTATGGCCCTGGGGTCGACTCAGCCTCTAACAGAAATGAGTACCAGGAGCAATCCTGGGGGTTAAGGCGGCAGGTGTATAAGGCTGACAACCTTACCACCTTCACGTGCCGAATGTCTCAAATCTGGGAGCCTCAACCTCCTGGAACCCTCTGGGCCTCCATGGCCTGTATAGGGAACACTTATGACATAATTATACTGTAATATAAAGGTAAAGGTAAAGTGATCCCTATACAGGCCATGGAGGCCTAGAGGGTTCCAGGAGGTTGAGGTTCCCAGATTTTGGACATTCGGCACGTGAAGGTGGTAAGGTTATCAGCCTTACGCACCGGCCGCCTTTACCCCCAGGATTGCTCCTGGTACTCATTTCTGTTAGAGGATGAGTCGACCCCAGGGCCATAGTGCCACCGGAAGGATTAGGCCAATTGAAAAATCTCAACGACCTCATCGGGAATCGAACCCGCAACCTTCCGGTTTGTAGCGCAGCACCTCAACCACTACACTGTGGCGTATAGAGTAAAATAATAGCAGAATGATTTGACACACATTTGTAATCATGTCCAAAGCTTTTTAAAGTCATCCACGTTAAAATGACTTCTTTTCATACCATCATTTTACTGCAAGAGAATGCAGAAGCATTATTCCTTCATTTGAAAAACTTTCCTTATTATAATAGAGGTGTGGGGACTCGGATTTTTCTGAGGTAGGGAGGTCTGGTAGGGGTGCACTCAGCCTCGTGATTCCAAATTGAGGAGCTACTTGATAGAGAAGTAGCGGCTCCGGTCCAGAAAACCACCATTAACGGCCGTGGGTGTCGGCATGCTGACCACATGCCCCCCACTCCTGCCATCTGCCTACGGGAGATGATGCAGCGGTCGGGTGGTAGGCCAAGTCCCTCCAGGGATGAAGCGCCACGGAGTTTAGTTTTAGTTTTTGTAAGAGAATGGGTTTTTTCCTGGACTTGGGGACATTAAGCAGATGAGTGAAATGGTATCAACTGCAGTTCTAGGGAAAAAAGGACATTACATGATACTGGGAAAACACCCTTTCACAAAGACTGGAATTTCACTTTTATGAACACATCAATAAAAGTACAAAGGAACAGAATATACGTGTGAACTAAATTATCCATTACTTTGAACTTAGCATTTCTCAAGGTGAAAATGAAAATTAAGGACGTTTTTTTCAAAACTCGACAGAACATATATTTTGTGAAAATATTGATAAATTGGTAGTCAGTCTATAAAGTCAAATTCACATAACTTGATAGTAGAGGATTTTTCAAAACAAGCTAAAGTTCTTCATGAGACATTTTAAAACTCGATAGAAAACATACATTCAACCCTGTCATAAGTATTACTTTCCAGCTTCCAGTATTCTTTGTAAACACAAACTGTTTGACCTCATCATTCTGAGTTTGTCAAATTGTATTTTCTGAAGTGTAGTGCTAAGAAAAGAATCCATGTTATATCAGATGATATTTTAAGGGAATATTAGAAGTTGCACACAAACTTCTCACTACAAATTTCATAACCACTTGCCATACAAAACAAAACAAGTGAAAGATTATTTTGCAACCCTGTTAGTTCTCAAGGTTATCTACCAAGAGACATTATGCCACTTTACTGTTAATTTCTTCCCTGAATATGCTATATATGTTCCTTCTATTCCAGGGTCCTCCTTTGCTGAAGCATTCTATGGTTTGCAAAGAGTGCCACTTGAGGGTTCTTCTCCAAAGTTTGCTCGATTGCCACGTGAAAAGGAAATAAAATCTTTAATATGTCTGGTAGTCATTCCCTACCTAAGAGTAAAATTGGCAGAGCGCGTGACTCAAAGCCAGCTGGAAGGGATACCTCATGGCCGGATGCAGCACCTGCTCAGATTACATTCCATTCTTCACGTCATATGGGAGGGCATAGAGCTCATTAATACACTTTACTATATGAGTGGCCAAGCCTTGAGTCATTCCCCACTTTTGCGCCTTGCTGGTGTCACACTGCAATATGCACCAGAATATGAAAATATAGCTAAGTATGAGATTTTCTTTTTGAGTTTCAATTTAGGCCAAGTATTCTTAATTTGCTTTTTGGATTATCAAATTTGTTAAAAATAGATACAGTATTTTATAAGACTACTTACAAGAGAACTATTTCTGAGCTCATATTAAAACTTACCTTCAAATTTCACTGACAGAACCTGTATCCTACAGGAAGGTCACATACCAAAAACTAATTGCTTTCTTATATTGAAAGGTTCTCAATTCGAGACTGCAATATCGTCAGGTAAAGCACTTAGTCGGTAGCATTTGGACATCTCTTGCTAGTTAGATAGCAATATAACATGATCTACTGTTGCTCGCTGGTACAGTAGTCAGGGTTGCCCAATTCAACGCTGCAGTGTCTACCAAAGCCCCTATTGTTTTAGTTCAAATTGCCATCCAATTTTCAAGAACTTCCTATTAAAAAAGCAGTTAGTTTTTGGTAAGCTTATATGAGATTTCTATGGGATACAGGTTCTACAGTAAGCTTATATGAGATTTCTATGGGATACAGGTTCTACAGTGAGTCCATTTTATGAGGAAACCTCGCATCACTGCCGCATTTCCATATAGGCGCATACTGCTCATAAATTTATACGAACGTTACGTGAAGTTTTTGATGACAGGATAATTAGCACAGGTTTATGGCCCCCTAGATCAGCTGACCTTACGTACTGTGATTGTTATCTTTGGGGATACCAAAAGGGAAAAGTTTACCTTAGAAGAACTTAAGGCTGAAATAACAGGTGCAGTGCAGTGTATTACCGAAGCGGAATTACAGAAAGTGGCAAATAATTTGTTTAAACGATGTGAGGCATGTCTTACTGCTGACGGGGGTAATTTTCAACAGTATCTCAAATAAATGGTGAGTAATAAGCCTCTATTTTGATAATAAATTGGTTGAGTTATTGATTTGCCGGTAGTAACGGAACACAGTCCCCGCCGGTGCAAGCACAACAGCGGGGAAAGTGTGAGCAGGGGCAACGCTGTTAAAAAGTTTCCGCATAAAATGGATTCCCTGTATCAGCAAAATTTTAAAGCAAGTTTTGATGTGAGCTCATTGATAGTTCCCTTGTTAGATAAAATCAACATACCTTGCATAAAATGATTACCGTAATAATTCTAGTGTATGTAATATACTTGACTATGAAAATAGTTTGTTCTGGATTAATTTTTTTGCCATCATTGTTAATGTCATTTCAGTACTCGTTTCCCATCAGCCCAGTTCTTTGGTCGTCTGTTGGTTCATGCTTTGGAGTTTGGTGCTTTCTTTCTCCAGTTTCTCCAGTGGTGGCATTCTGGGGACAAACTGCGTACTAGCCTATCAGCTCTGCCGCTTCCTCCTCCCCCTCAGGTTAAAACATAAGTGTTTTTTTTTTAATGTTTTAATGTGAAAAATAAGCAGATGGTAAATTATTGTTTTCTTTCCTTTCTGGTATTCAACAACATCTAAAAAGTAGCATTTATAAAACCAATTGAAATAGGCAAACATATAATTTTATTTTATTAATCTGTTATGCTGCTCATACAACCAATAAAACTGTTAAGAGTTTGAAAATAAGTTTGTTTCTAAAGCGAGTTTGAAACATTTTGTGATAGCAAACTGTATCTGCTGCACATGTTCTCCTATGGACAGTACTATATTGTTATAATTTTTAGATGCAAGAACACCTTAGTGACTTGAAAATATCTCAGAATTAAGTTACACTGTACCCAGGTATTGTTTGTTCAAAATAATTCCCATTCTGTCTCCTTTTTTACCCAGAAACAATATAAAAATTTATTTATGCGATAACATGAAGATAAGGTATCAACACACTTTAAAAATACTTCAGTAGACTTAATTTAGATCAAAGTGTTTATGAGATAATGTAAGATATTCTAATGGGCATATACATTTACATGTACAGTATCATAACCAGTTTTCATTTATGAAAATCAGCTGTGTTCTGTATATTGGCATAAGATTGTAGCTATGTACAAGCATGTGTATGACAGATGAGGTGAGACATGAATCATGGGATGCGCTAGATTGCAGTGTCAAAGGAGTAGATTGACACAGGCTTCCCACCCACTTGACTATACATAACCCTTATTTCCAGAAATAAGATAGCTCTACAATTCTTCAATGTCATCCTTTGCTTCTTGATTCATGAGCATTAGATATGATCTCCCTGCTTTGACTTCTTTTTGCTTTCCCCCTCTAATTTTTCCCCTGCTATTACATGCAAGCTCCGTGACAAAACACTCATAACAATGTGATGTTTTGGAACAGTATGCAGCGCCCGATGGTCTCAGTACAAGAGCAAGCAGCAGATTGCCCCCACCACTCTACAATGTCATATTACTACCATTCACTTATAAGAATCTTTCTGCAATTATGAATTCATGATTCTGGCTGTTTTCAAAAGTTTGCAATTTTTTTCAGACTCTTCTGAATTTTAAAAACTGCAAGTACACATTACTCTGAGTTGGAAAGTTTACAAAGTTGCTGTTACTTACTTACTTATTCAGTTGCAATAGACAATTCCTAAGCAAGCTAAAGGAATATTATCTATTTTATGGAACCCGAAGGTTCATTGCCGCGCTTACACAAGCCTGCCATTCGACTGTACTCTATGCTAACTCCATCCAACCATCCCTTGCAAATCCCACTTCCTTTAAATGTTTTCTAATAATGTCCTCCAACCTATGTTTAAGTCTTCCAAGAGGTATTTTCCCTTTGGGTCTCCCAGTCAATATTTTTTAGATATGTCTTTCCTCCCCCATCTGTGCAACACTTCCAGCCCATTTTAATCTCCGTGATTTAATTACCTTTACTATATTTGGCGAAGAGTACAGGTTATGAAGCTTATCGTTATGCAGTTTTCTCCATTCCCTTTTCATTTCTCTTACGTCTGAATATTTTCCTAAGCACCCTGTTTTTGAACACAGATTATGTTCTTCCCGAAGAGTAAGGGACCATGTCTTACATAAAGTTGTTGTTAGAACACATAAATGAACTGTGCATTTCACGTAATTCCTTGATACAGAAGGAAACCACTGCAATAAAAACCTAATCTCTATTGTAAGAGTAGTGAGTACTTGAGATAGTGATGCACTAAAATATGATTATTCTTTGCAGGTCACTGATAAAGGGAAATTACATGGTGGGAAGTGTCCAATTTGTCTTCAGAACAGGAAGATTGAGACTGTTCTCTCTGTTTCTGGGTAAAGATCTCATATTTGTTAATAGGCACATGTTCTAAATAAGTCTTGAAACTTTAAAGCTGGTAGATACAAGTGCTCTTGATAAGCTTGGTTTTAAAATTTCTAATATACCTCCTTTTACACCAGACTGATAAACACCAAATTACATGGGAAATGATTTATAGCTTAACAAAATTAATAACCACAATGAATTTTTATTTTTTTCTCCAAAATAATGCAA
This sequence comes from Ectobius pallidus, assembly GCA_964059195.1. Classification (NCBI taxonomy): domain Eukaryota; kingdom Metazoa; phylum Arthropoda; class Insecta; order Blattodea; family Ectobiidae; genus Ectobius; species Ectobius pallidus. The sequence continues at coordinate 80,659,481 of CAXKWD010000002.1, read as the reverse complement.
TTCACAAATCTGTCAGAATCAGTCAAGGGCAAATCATGCCCAGCTACAGACATTATAGTCAGATGTTGCAAGAAATGTTACAAAGTGATCTAGGGAGATACCGGAAGAACAATCTGTACAAACATACTCCACAGTAATAGCTGTAAATATTATATAAAAATCCATTCTTTAGATTATGTTGTTCACAAACTGTTCCTCACAAACAAACAAAATTAAGAAATGAGAACGGTAGTAGTTAGAGTAGGATTACTTCCACAAAGTCTCTGGGTTTTTACGTATATACCTTAGGAGCGAGTCTCACCGTTCGTAGAGTTCCTGCCTAGGGGAGGTAGCTGCACCCTGATTGGCTATCCCACTCCACATGTTGTCTGTCTCTGTCTCTGCGGCATTATCCCTCCACTCAACTATTACAGTATTTTCTACCACTGGCAACGTGCAGCATGATCTTTACTCTGTGCTCAACAGTAGCTCACTGATCTTACGCGCAGCGAATCTGCGCATCTTGGTAACGAGAAGCTTGCTGGCTGGGTTAGTCTTCAAGGCTAGAGACTTTGTGGAAGTAATCCTACTCTACCTTCCTTGTGGTGTTTCTGTGGCATTGCTATGAACCGTCGAAAATACGTTTTTACCATACATAGAGTGGTAAAGAGCTAGTTTTTAATATTGTTGTTTATTATATAATTTACATCTTGATTGTCAGCAGTTGCCATTGGTTGAAATTCCTACTAATTAATTTCTTGTTATAATTTAATTGTGAAAGCATCTGTTCTTGTTTTTAGGTATGTGTTCTGTTACCGCTGCATTGTGCAACATGTTCAACAGTACCGTGCTTGCCCAGTCACCAAGTTACCTGCAGATCTAGGAGATCTTGTTAGAATATATTCTAATGATTCCTGATATTTTAAATTAACTGTGTTGTTATTATTTTTTTAAGTGAAATATATATAATTATTTCTTGTATTTTCAAGTTATTCCTTTATGACAGCACATAAATTCCATTCCTACATCCTCTAGTACGTTGTAAATAAAATGCTAGGAGTTAAAATAAACTCCAATGAATTTTGGTGTATAAAGATCATTTATTTAGTCCATATTAGAACCAATTTAACCGTATGCATGTGTTTGTTTCATTGTGTGTTGTTTTTCTGGGAGGAGACATTGATAAATACTATTAAGTTATGGTTTGTCTGTGGTAACCGTCCTTGGCAAACTTTGCTGGTTACTGTCAACTTCTTGATCAAGTAACCTCAAGGAGATAAAATATTCAATTATTGCTTGATTTAATTGTCAGGATTGGGGGCATATGGTTAGCATGTGAGCTGATATTTTCGTTTCAAAATAGTTCACTCAAGTGTTTTCTGCTATTTCACTGAAAAGTGGTGGCCTGTGACATCTTGTGGCTAATCTCCGTACTTCTCTCTCTCTTGGCAACCTTTTCCTACGTTTGTTTGCTACGGGCGCGCCATCTGCTCACCTATCTCCGTACTTCTGGCTTGGACTGAGTTTGAGTGCCATCTGCCGGCTGTGGTTAACATCGGCGATCATATGTTGTGAATGACTGGCTTTTATTCTCATGAGGTTATGTTTTGATAGATTTCATTTGTGTTTATATCTAAGACGCCGACTTAGTACAATTCTTTGTATTGGTCAAGAAATCAACATGCAGTTATGTAATTGGGTAATAATTCCCGCTGCACCCCGTTTCTTCAGGATTGTAACCCCTGTTAAAGTATCTCTTTTGGTTCGGCGTCCATCATGTCGGTAAGATACAATTGCCTGCTCCCTAAAAAACGGAGTATGGAGCTTTCATTCTGTTTTTGGATTTAACTGTTATGTTTTTCTAAAGCCATTAGCTTGTCTGATTAATTGAATATATAAAGTAGCTTCTCTTGTGATCTTAATAATGATTTATAACTAATTTAATCTCTGCCCGCAAAGCGTGGCCTTCCCCAGGCTTGGCTCCATTAGCTTATTCAGTTTCGAGTCGAGTATGTAGTCTCATTGCATATTTTATTCTACTTTAATCTTGTAGTATTATTTCTCTCCCCTTTATTTTCGGCTTTTATGAATTAAAAAGAGATCCACTTCTGATCTAGGGTGGGGAACAGAAGTGTTAGTTTGCGATTTTATTAATTTGGAATTCTTTTATTATCTTTCTCTTCTTTTATATTATAAATTCTCCACCCATGTAATTATGTAATTAAGTAAACAAAATGAAATAAGATATTCGGGGATCCCCTCTTGTTAATAAATCATTTTAATTGTAGGTAGGAAATACACTTATATTCTGTTTTCATTTTATCAGCAGCGCTACACCCTGTTATTCTTAATGAACTTAGTTTTGTACGTATTTCACCTTCTTATTTTAGTTTAAAAAAAATCAATTATTATAACTTCTGATATGTAATTTCGGTAGGCCTAAGATTTTAGTAAACTTGTCAAATTCTTCCAGATTGCTTTGTTTAACTTTACTTGCAGTTTCATTAACTAATGAAACTGCAACAAATTGTTCCCTCTACCTCCTTTCCTGTTTGTCCTCTTTCTTGCTCCCTTTGGGTTGGGTTTCTTCCCTAGGTATCTACTTGGGACCGCTTCCACGGAGGGCCATGCTGGTGTATGGGATGAAGAGCCCTTGCCTGCAACCTTGGCCTGTTCTGGTCCAGTCCGGAAAAGGGTAAAGTACTTCGGACGCTAGGACCTACTGAGGGCAGACATCTATCAGGTAAAAAGGGAACCCCACCTTACCTGAACCTAACCTAACCTGTGTGCGTGGAGGGGGGACAATTATGAACCACGCTCTGCTACCATAATTGTCCCCCCTCCACGCACACAGGTTAGGTTAGGTTCAGGTAAGGTGGGGTTCCCTTTTTACCTGATAGATGTCTGCCCTCAGTAGGTCCTAGCGTCCGAAGTACTTTACCCTTTTCCGGACTGGACCAGAACAGGCCAAGGTTGCAGGCAAGGGCTCTTCATCCCATACACCAGCATGGCCCTCCGTGGAAGCGGTCCCAAGTAGATACCTAGGGAAGAAACCCAACCCAAAGGGAGCAAGAAAGAGGACAAACAGGAAAGGAGGTAGAGGGAACAATTTGTTGCAGTTTCATTAGTTAATGAAACTGCAAGTAAAGTTAAACAAAGCAATCTGGAAGAATTTGACAAGTTTACTAAAATCTTAGGCCTACCGAAATTACATATCAGAAGTTATAATAATTGATTTTTTTTAAACTAAAATAAGAAGGTGAAATACGTACAAAACTAAGTTCATTAAGAATAACAGGGTGTAGCGCTGCTGATAAAATGAAAACAGAATATAAGTGTATTTCCTACCTACAATTAAAATGATTTATTAACAAGAGGGGATCCCCGAATATCTTATTTCATTTTGTTTACTTAATTACATAATTACATGGGTGGAGAATTTATAATATAAAAGAAGAGAAAGATAATAAAAGAATTCCAAATTAATAAAATCGCAAACTAACACTTCTGTTCCCCACCCTAGATCAGAAGTGGATCTCTTTTTAATTCATAAAAGCCGAAAATAAAGGGGAGAGAAATAATACTACAAGATTAAAGTAGAATAAAATATGCAATGAGACTACATACTCGACTCGAAACTGAATAAGCTAATGGAGCCAAGCCTGGGGAAGGCCACGCTTTGCGGGCAGAGATTAAATTAGTTATAAATCATTATTAAGATCACAAGAGAAGCTACTTTATATATTCAATTAATCAGACAAGCTAATGGCTTTAGAAAAACATAACAGTTAAATCCAAAAACAGAATGAAAGCTCCATACTCCGTTTTTTAGGGAGCAGGCAATTGTATCTTACCGACATGATGGACGCCGAACCAAAAGAGATACTTTAACAGGGGTTACAATCCTGAAGAAACGGGGTGCAGCGGGAATTATTACCCAATTACATAACTGCATGTTGATTTCTTGACCAATACAAAGAATTGTACTAAGTCGGCGTCTTAGATATAAACACAAATGAAATCTATCAAAACATAACCTCATGAGAATAAAAGCCAGTCATTCACAACATATGATCGCCGATGTTAACCACAGCCGGCAGATGGCACTCAAACTCAGTCCAAGCCAGAAGTACGGAGATAGGTGAGCAGATGGCGCGCCCGTAGCAAACAAACGTAGGAAAAGGTTGCCAAGAGAGAGAGAAGTACGGAGATTAGCCACAAGATGTCACAGGCCACCACTTTTCAGTGAAATAGCAGAAAACACTTGAGTGAACTATTTTGAAACGAAAATATCAGCTCACATGCTGACATCCAAGGCCATTATTGATGAGTTTCATCTCATGAATTTCCATCCTCCCTACCTCAGGAAAATCTGAAGAGATACCAGGGATCAAACACAGACTCCCAGTTAGTAACACAAAAAAGTTTCTTCTTCACATACATCATGTCAAATAGAAACAATAGTGATAGCAGGATTATTATATTCAAGGATAAGGTTACTCTTTTTAATTAATTCACACAAGTTCAAATGACAAATCATATTGGATTTGAAGGGGAAAAATGAACTACTTCCAACTCAATAGTTCACTAGTACCAATTCTGTTACATTTATTTTGGCTTTTGCAAGTTACACAATCTAGTACTGTATACACTATATCTTGACTGGTGTTAAAAATCGCAAATTTGACCACCAAATTAATGAAAGAAGAGACGCAATCTAATCTAAAGGATATGTGTGTGTTTATATACTACAATTAGGCCATAGCCTGGTGGTAGATTACGGTAAGTAATACATAAACAGATATTTTTATAATAACTGCACTCAATAACTGATCAATATGCCAAGTTAATTTAATTTGCACAATTAAAATATTATAATCCTATCCCCTATAAGTTTTGTAATATATATTGGTATTTCCTTATAGTTGTTTCACATTTCTTTCAGGAAGTTACAAATAGGCCTACCATTTCATACTATGGTTTTAAAAAAATATATTTTTTTTTTCCTTAAGGTATGTTATTTGAAAGCCTATGACTAATTCCAGAAGTTGAATTTGAACCCAATCTGATAACTGAGAAATAGTATAAATTAATTCCTATAAGCATGCAATTTTCTGTAAAAAATTAAATCCTTAAATTAATTATTTCTCAAATTATAAACATCATTCACTATTATTTATTCTCTCCACTATAAGTATTTAATATAATGGACAACTTTTGCCACTTCTATAGAAAACATTATTACTGAGTGTTCGTCAAAATCTTACACAAAAAGTAATTAAGCAATTTTTTTCAGATCAAGGTTAACTACAAACTATTTTATGCAAGCAGTGTTTCACACTATCTTAGGTTTTATATATATATATATATATATATAGGTTATATAGGTTTTATATATATATAGACCTACTAATGTTTTTAGTATTATAGTCTTGACTCTACTACATTCTACCTCCATCAAAAAAGTGTCAAAGAACTAATCACAAACCTATAAAAAAATTCTTCCCCAAATGCCTCAACATACTTCGTACGTTCATGTAGTAGATGTTCATGATACTCATCCCTAGCTGGGCAGATGTGAAGTTGAGACTTCATGAGATAGAATTACATTGTTCCATTAAGTGAGAAGTGATATGCAAATGCTTATTACCAGGCCTGGAGCTTAAACCTAATATCCTTACAAACTAACCAACTATGGGTGCTTTGGGAATATCTAGGGTCAATAAAATTCCCATTGCAGTAATTGAACCCAATTATTGATAATTTCAGAAGCTTTGACCGTCAGACCATAAGGCAGGTAGTAAAAAATATTAGCCTGAATGAAATGTTGGACTTCCATCATTTTCTGTCAGCATCTCTCACCGTTCAGGTAAGAGCATTGGTGATATCAGCTCCTCGTACATCAAATGTCTGGCCTGTGAATCTGATCTTCACATCTTGTACCCTCATGTTGGGCAACAAGAAGTCCCTCAAGGTGTTGACTCCACTTCTTGGCATGCGGTCAAATGGATAACCCATGGATCGCTTGTCAGGGTACAACTTGTCTCGAATTCCACAGTAACTTGCCGCATCAGCACAAGTTCCTTCTGTTGACTGGTTTAACTGATAAGCAAATAATACAATGAATGAAACATTTGAAAGAATCAGCATAAGCTCCTTCTGTTGACTACTTTATCTGATAAACAAATAATACAATGAACAGAATATTTGAAACAATGACTTTTTCTGCAATTAGTTTGTACTATGAGGGATGGGGCCTAAGTCATGGCAACTATTTTTTTTTTCTTCTTTTGAAAACATGGGACCATTTTTAAATTTTGAAATATACAGATGAAAGGGCAAGTATGGAATGTATGTATAATGTAGACTATGGGTACTAGATGTAGGGTAATGAGGAAACCAACACCCATAAACATCCATATGTGACTCAAATATATCGGCGGTAGTTGGAAGCACAAAAGCACACATACCCACTCCATAATCCCTTCAAGTTCAGTACGGATGGGCATTATTCCCCAAAGCTTCCATCAACTCCTTGTATTCTCTGGTATTTCTCCCTCGGACAGTAACTATTTTGATGTAAGAATGCTGTTCGCATTTTATCATATCCAAACTGCCCAATGGCTGACTCTCGAGTAATTACCTTAGCCTCTGTTTGTACAACTGTACATCACAATGCTATCAAATGATGAGTCCATATACTGTACTAGTAATGCCATACTCTCCTATGACATACAACATATGATACCATTGCCTTGCTTTGAGAAAAAAAGAAATAGTTGTTATGACTTAAGGTCCATCCCTCGTATTTTATTTCATTTCAAGGTAATAAATGTTCTTGTACTGCAAGCATTTCTTTGTTGTGTACGGAAATATAAATAAATGTACTGGTTTCCAAAAACGGAAAATAATATCTGAATTTGAGCTGACCAGAAGCTAAAGAGTACATTCTATCATAACAAAACAGGGAAGCTTCCAGTTTTAATGACTATTCATTGTTTCATGTAATAAAAGAAAGTGTTTGTCTGTTTGTGTCAGGGTGTCCACAGAAATTTCAAAATAAACTTTCCTGACTTTCCATGACCAGAAACTTTATACAAAACAAAATCCAGCCTCCTCCTTCTCCATAAAAAAAATAAGGATAAGGGAGGATGAGGGAGTAGCTTTAATCCCTGGAAACTAGTCCTGCAACTTAAAGTAAGTGGAGCAAGAAGTGTTTTTTTTTTTTTAATGTTGACTCTGTACAAGTTTTACAACATGCTCTACTGTATATATTACTTCAATTCATTATTTTAAGACTTGAAGAAAAGATTAGTTCAAGTACTAAAAAAAAATTGCTTAGACAGTCGGTTAGAGCAGGCTGGAGCAAAACACATGCCCCTCATATTTCGCTCACTGGGGCTAATTATTTTCTCTGACTATTCCACATTTTTCTTTTACAAATTTCCCTGGCTTTTTCCTTTACTTTAAAAGAATTTCCTGACTTTCCCTGACCAATTTCAATTTCCCTGACTTTCCAGAATGTGGACACCCTGTGTGTGTAATGCCTAGCCAAATCTACAGCATACAGAGATCTGACATTTTTAGAGGGGTCTAAATGCACCTCAAAGCTGGATTTTTAATTTTCGCTTTCATTTGTGAGTTATGAGTTAAAAAAAAAAAAAACTGGTGAAAAACGTGATTTTTTGCTCTTACCGATGCATGGTCAAGAGCTCATCCTTAGAGATACCCAGTTTTCGTCAGTGACGGATTCACTAATTATGGTTATTAATAAAGTAAAAAGTAAAGTGTTCCCTATACAGGCCATTAAGGTCCACAGGGTTCCAGGAGGTTGAGGCTCCCAGATTTTAGACATTTGGAACGTGAAGTGGTAAGGTTGTCAGCCTTACGAACCGGCCGCCTTTATATCCCCAGGATTGCACCTGGTACTCATTTCTATTAGAGGCTGAGTTGACCCCAGGGCCATAGTGCCACCAGGACAATTGAAAAACTCCAACGACCTCATCAGGAATCAAACCCGCAACATTCCGGTTTGTAGCGTGCAGTTTAATTATGGTTATTATCATTAATAAAGTGAAAAATCTTTTGTTTTAAACCAGTGGTGGCTTGTGATCATGTTGCAGTGTTTCATAATGACCCGTTTTTAATGTAAAGAATATTTAGATTTTTTCCTACTTTATACTGTTAAAACTACTTCCATATAATTTTTGTAATAGGTTCTTACTGACTAAAAATATGCTTCACATGATATTTAATCATTTCAAATCATTTAAATATGTAAATGCATGCTGTTCATCACAATCCAGTTACAATTACTTCCTGCCTCATCCTGCGGGTCAGTAGCATATGCGAGATGCTTGACTTTGTAGTAACATTCCCGGCTGTTCGGGTTTTGGTTGTTGTGCGATTTGCAATGACATGGCATGATTTTTGTCTTTGCCATTAGATCACCCTGAAGCATGTGAGCTTCCCTACAGCATTGTCAGTTGCTGTCTGCAAGTGAGATTTCCCTTCTCCAAGAGAACAAGCTTTAAAGTTCCTCATAGAGATGCCAATTGTCAACGTAGTCACTTTGTGGCAAGACCCATATTGGTATTTTGAACATTCTATTAGACAGTGAACTATGGCTATACACCCCAGAAGGGGCTAGGCCTACCATTCAACCACTGCATAATCTACCTTAGGCAAAAAGCAGGAATGGGGCATGTGGTCAGCATGCCAATACCCATGGATGTTAACGATGGTTTCTGTGACTGGAGACGCTACTTCTCAATCAAGTAGCTCCTCAATTTATATCACGAGGCTGAGTGCATCCCATTCCAGACCTCCCTACCTCAGAAAAATTTGAGTAGGTACCGAAGATCAAACCAAACCTGTGGAATCATAGCCAGCTATGCTAACCACGAGACCATGCACATGGTCCTATTAGACACTATCATATGTTTATATTATATTCACAGGTTACAAGCAATCTTAGCAATCTTGGCAATATCCGCCTGCCAGGTCATTATGCATTTAATTCCTGTAAAATAGTGCAACACCCTTTTTCTACACCCATGATCCGCCACTGTTTCAAACACTACTAGGTTGAAATATTTTCATTTTACACTTAAAAAAAAAATTATAATAATAATAGGCCTAATAATAAATAATAATAAATAAATAAATAAAAATCTGAGTTTTTGCAAAATTTTGGTTTATAGAGCAAAAGTTTTCTTTTTTGAACGAAATTTTATTTTTCAAGAGAAATCTCAAGTTATGGAAAGGTCTCATATAACAAAAGTAGTTAAATGATAGGATTATTGGAACTTTGAATAAAATTAATTGAACTAATAAAAATAAATGTTGAGTTAGCAGGCATGGCAGTGGTATAGGCCTAAAATAAGTGTAAAGACCTAGAAAAAAATACTTATTTTCAGAAGATTGTAACAGCTATTGGATCATTGTTTAATCCTAGGAATGCTTCAAGTAACATGACCCCAGCAGAACAACTTTGCTTTAAAAAATGTGTACCACTTCTGCAGAAGATGGGATCTCAAGAATTTCTGCAGTCTCACAATGTTTATATCAGTGCCATCAAAGAAAAGATCCAGAGAGCAAATTGTGCGAAGATAGATATAATGGAGGTACTTAGTGGTTTAAAACCTTCCCATCAAGAGTATGCAGTCGCAACATTGAAGAGTGTGTGGTTTTCTGCAGTAATGTGTACTCCAAGAGGTCTTTTTCCAAGTATAGTCTAGTGGGGAATGACAAGAGGAGGAGACTGACTTCTGATAATGCAGAGACTCTTACTGTGATTTGTTTTGAATGAGGTAAGTTTAAAAGATAATAATTATCAAATCGGTATTATTAAATAACTTTTTTCTTTCATTATTTAGGAGAATCTAAAACAAGTGACCGATGAGAAGGCATCAAAAAGAGTGAGACGAAAATAAAAACACAAAACAACAAATTCTCTTAAAACAACACACTTGTTTAATCACTCAACTTCACTTATTAAGTAGATTATTACCCATAATAATCTACTTAATAAGTGAAGTCGAGTGATTAAATAAGTGTGTTGTTTTAATTTAACCACTTCACTGTGTATTCCCGCAAGAATTATCGAACAAATTCTATATTGTAAATCAACAAAGCTGTTGAAAAATTAAACCATTTTACAACATTTCTAAACATAACTAAACATATATTATGTAATTCATGTCATTTATGTAAAAACGAGCCAGTGTTAATAAATATGTTTTTATTATTCTGATGTCAAATTATTTAAAACACATCTAGCGGTTAAATTAATAAACGTGGGCAAAGTCACAGGTACCTGCTAATAATAAAATATAATTTTGTTCCTAAGAAAGCATACAATAAAATGAACAGAACTCATACCTTGTCATCATCGAAATTAGAGACCATAACGAACAGCTCACATGGCATGCCCTCAGGGGTTCCCTTCGGAATCAGCAAATGTTGTGGCCAGCCACAGCCACAGAAGTTGAAATCTTGTAATGCTTGGCCACCAGTTGGTCGATTACCTTGCAGGTCTCGGAATGTTCTCTCAAATGGAATTGTTACAGATGAATCGGCTGACTTCCTTTCCATGTTGTTTGTCTTTGGTTTCACTGGATTAGAGGAATGACTTTATTATCATTATGTGAATGAAAGGGAATATTGCAAGTAAATGTACAAACAATTTTGCAAATAGAATGAAATAAAATGCTCTCATGAATAACAAAACTTGCTATGCTTCGTGCTCACATGTTAAGTTCTATATAACGGTCTTACATCATAAATAACTATTAAAGTCAACCATTAAATTTAACTGACTCATATAAAAAAAATGAAAACTCTTCATCTTAAATATTCAAATTACATTTCGTTTCATTGTGGAGAATGCAAATTTTATGAACATGCTACTATCTTATTCTTTTGCAACTGTGTACTACTCTTGACTCATGAATCAGTAATTTATAAACAATAACTTCAATAGAATGATGGGTCTAAGAGAGTCGTTACATTTCACTAACCTAAAATGTATAATTAGCAACTTACATGTGATAGTAAATTTGTCCAACTCAATGAAGAGATGCCTCTGGTCACGAAAAAGCATGTTAACTCCTCGTTCATCAAACTTTGGTGCAAGGAAAATTCTTACTGTTCCTTGCTTATCGCTATTAGTATTATTCTCAATCTAAAATAAACACAAAAAGTACTATACAGTAGTGTCCGAAATTGGAGCAATTTTCAGAGAATTAAGGGTGGCAATTTCCACAACTTCTTTCTAATGAGACCAAGTACAATAAAAAATGTTAATGCAAATTGAGCATTAATAAAATCAGTGATGTAAAAGTGCCAGAATCCTTTGGTTTAATTAGTGATAATTGCAATTGTGATATGCACAAAATAAGCTGTTTTATATTTTTAATTGATTTCCGAGTGAAGCTCCAGATCGATTCATTAAGCAGGGCTTACGGAAGAACAAATGTCTAAAGTTTCATAAGCATATGTGACAGAATATGTTGGCAGTGTTATTTGTCAAAGCTAACTGTATTGCAACTTCCAAAGCCACATATGAACACTGTAAAACAATATGTTGGCATGATAACTGATTTGCATTTCATAAATTCTTTCTAATATATTACCATAAAATAGGCACTAAATTGGGCTTTACTCCGGTACCGGTCAACCGATTTGATTCAATATCGATAGGCTTCTTCCCATGGACGTTATAAATGCATATACCAAGTTTCATGAAAATCCGATAAACCGTATTTGAGTTAATGAGCGTACAGACACACAGACAGATGGACAGGCATTTTCCCGTCCACCACAGAATCTCAGAAAGTACCATTCTATCACTTAATAAAATCAAGTAAACTGATGTAACAAAGTGCCAGAATGCTTTTGCTTAATCAGTTATACTTGCAATTATAATGTGCAGATAATAAAGTTGTTTTTTAGGTAGATTTTCGAAGAAAAATCTACCTATTGCAATGGATACCACTTTATGATTTTCGAAAAATTCTTTCATATCTTTACGTTTCATGCTCCCCTGAGTACGAAACCACCGCCCGTTCAAAAAAAAATTTTGTGATATTTATATATATATATATATATATATATATTTATATATATATATATATATATCTTTACACGATAGCGGCCGTAATTTTGAAGATATTTGAACCAAATTTTATTATGTTATTTCTAGGCCCAATAGTTCGGACAAGTTCGTTAATGGGCAAAATTGGCCCAAGGGGGTGGACGGGGGAGGGGGTTGAAATTTTAAAACATTTATATCTCGGCCCCTATGAAGTATAGAGGGAAACTTTGTTTGAATAAATTAGAGTACTCCCTATGGAGTTCACAGTGACACCAACAATTCGGGGGTTCGAGTGAGGGTGGGGGTGGGGGTGGGGGTGGGGGATGAAAATTCGAAACTTTTGAAACCATGTCTTGTGGGGTATCGTTGAAAAGCTCTTGATGAGTACTCTACAAATCAATAAATAGTTTCTTGATAGCTCTCATATGACGCGAGATTTTAATGTTTGAAAATAATAACACTTAAAAGAATTATTATAATATCATAATTTTGTCTTGTTTAGCGGCTTTGCTAATTTTATTCATTGCTAATCTTGTGCACGGCCTCCCAGAATATTATATCCTATTCTTGTTGTCAAAACAAATGATTGTAGGCTCTTCCTCTTTACCGAATTCAGTTCTTATTACTGCAGGTTTACCATGCCAAGGCTAAAGAAAAAGAGTGCTATGCAGCGACAATAAATTAAACCAAAAGCACTTCGAAATCTACCTCCGCCTGTAGGCCTGCCTAAAGGGATTTTTTTAAATTGATTTCCGAGTTAAGCTCCAGATTGATTCATTAAGCAGGACTTATGGAAGAACAAAGGATTAGTTTTTTAGGTAGATTTCGAAGAAAAATCTACCTATTGCAATGGATACCATGTCATGATTTTCGAAAAATTCTTTCATATCTTTACATTTCATGCTCCCCTAAGTACGAAACCACCGCCCGTTCAAAAATAAAAAAAATTTGTGATATTTATATATATATCTTTACACGATAGCGGCCGTAATTTTGAAGATATTTGAACCAAATTTTAATATGTTATTTCTAGGCCCAATAGTTCGGACAAGTTCGTTAATGAGCAAAATTGGCCCAAGGGGGTGGTCGGAGGAGGGGGTTGAAATTTTTAAAAATGTATATCTCTGCCCCTATGAAGTACAGAGGGAAACTTTGTTTGAATAAATTAGAGTACTCCCTATGGAGTTCACAGTGACACCAACGATTCGGGGGTTCGAGTGAGGGTGGGGGTGGGGGTGGGGGTGGGGGTGTGGGATGAAAATTCGAAACTTTTAAAACCACGTCTTGTGGGGTATCGTTGAAAAGCTCTTGATGAGTACTCTACAAATCAATAACTAGTTTCTTGATAGCTCTCATATGACGCGAGATTTTAATGTTTGAAAATAATAACACTTAAAAGAATTATTATAATATCAAAATTTTGTCTTGTTTAGCGGCTTTGCTAATTTTGTTCATTGCTGATCTTGCGCACGGCCTCCCAGAAAATTATATCCTATTCTTGTTGTCAAAACAAATGATTGTAGGCTCTTCCTCTTTACCGAATTCAGTTCTTATTACTGCGGGTTTGCCATGCCAAGGCTAAAAAAGAAGAGTGCTGCGCAGCGACAGTAAATTAAACCAAAAGCACTTAGAAATCTACCTCAGCCTGTAGGCTTGCCTAAAGGGATTTTTTAAAACTCAGATTAACACTGTCCAGCATAAACATAACTATACAGACTTGTGATATCTTGACTATCGCACACTCAGATAAAAATAGAAAAACATCTCAAATTGGCCAGCTACGGGATTTGAAACAGGGACCTCCAGAATGCAAGTCTAAGGCATTACCATCTCGGCCACCTGACTCAGTTTAACGGAATAGTTTTATAACCATATGTGAAGGAATAGTGTTATTTGAATAAGGAATACCGTAATATGTATTGCAACTTCAAAAGCCATATATAAACACTCTAAACCAATATGTTGTCATGATAACTGTCTTGCATTTGATAAATTCTTCTCTAATATATTACCATAAAATAGGCACTAAATTGGGTTTTATTCGGTACCGGTCAACCAATTTGGTCCAATATCAATAGGCTTCTTCCCATGGATGTTATAAATGCGCACACCAAGTTTCATGAAAATCCGATAAAGCATATTTGAGTTATTGTGCTTACAGACACATGAATGGACGGATGGACAGACACACGGGCAAACATTATCCCGTCCCCAACACAACCTTATAAAGTACCATTCTGGCACTTAATATATGTAACAAATTTGGCAAATTCTTATATTTAAGACAGTACCATTTCCAAGACTAAAATAAAAATTGAAATATTTAACATTTTCACTGCTACTGACATACAAAATATTGCTGCGAAATTTGCATAAAGTCCGAGACGAAAGCTTAATTCTTTATCTTAAAATATAAACATATTTATCCACATATTAAAACTATCATTCATATAAATGAGCTATTCCATTAAAATTTTCCTAGTTTATTTCCAACTTATATAACCCACTTACAATTTTACTTATTGAATGCTTATAGGCCTATGCTTATATTAAAATTTAAATTAAGCTCTGAAAGGTTTAAGAATAAATCAAACTCAAGATTAAATATAATTCTTTAAAATTGACGTGAATTAAAAACAAATAGGTTTGGACACCCTAAACAGCAATGATTGGCAAAATAAAGGATGAGAATTTCAAAATAAACAGCAATGATTGGCAAAATAAAGGATGAGAATTTCAAAATAATGTATGCCTAATTACTGAAGACATCAAATTTCAAAAATGGGTTGTGATAATTAAAATAATAAATTTACATGCTTGATAACACATTATTTAGGTTTATGCAAATATTTAATAAAATATATACAGTATGCCTACTTGATTTTATAGGAAGTGTTAGTACTTAAACGTTATTTGACAAGACTGGGTTAGCTAAAAGCACAGTATTAAGTTGACCTATAATGAAAAGTTTCCTCTGGTGCTGTTTCCTTAATATTAGGTAATTTTCTTTAACCAAGACAAAAGAAAGATAAATTTATACCTGGATTCTATAAGAGAAGGGTGTGTGTTGGAGGTGAGTGAACCTTGCAAATACATTGCCTCTTGGAGTAAAGTCAATGCCTCTGGATAGATCCACATCATCCTTCTTCCAGTAAGTCCTGAACTCATTTTTAGGTACACCACTTGCCACAATTTCCACATTCTTAACAGTAATTCCATTGTAACCAAGCTGAAAAAAATTATTTACCCTATTACTTATAAAATTGTAAAGTACGAGGTTCATCCAAAGAGTAAGTTACAATTGTGTCTAGCAGTGGCGTCGCGTGGGTAAAATATTTGGGTGTTCACATGGAGCTAAAAATATAAAAACAAAATACAGGACTTACGAATCTCATCATTTGTAGAGAAAATGTACTCTTCTTTCTTTCTGTGCAGCGAACTTCTCCATAACTTTAAAGTTGAAGTCTTTCTTCTCGCGCACTAGACGTTTCTCTATTGCCAGCATTGCAAGTGCTGCACGGTATTCACACATTAATAAATAAAATTACTTTTAAGTTCACTGGTAGTTAACGAACTAGCCTATTGAATGCATTTCCCAAATGGTTATAGTAGTGAACTATATATACTGTTCTACTCTTTAACTACTATAACTATTCTTTAAACTAGGCTAGAATTATTAATATTATATACACTACTAAACTAAACAATCAATCGCGACATCACAAAGAAACTACTACTTCACGCTGTGAGAATTCCAATTAAACTGATACGGAATTCCTGTTTGGGAGAGAATGTAACTGTAAACTTCGCACCCCTTACTACAAACATGAACAGCACACCACCTACCACCCGCTGGTTAATCTTTGCTGGCCAGAAAAAAAAATTATATTTTGAAGTTTTGAGCAAAACTCATGGTATAGACAGGGATAGAAGACTGTGTTGCAACTTATACCTTCCAGCTGAGGGTGAAAGAGAAATCACTCTTCGGCTATGTATCAATGTACTAAAGTAATTATTTATATATTTATGAATAATTATAATAATGGCATATTGATGTAGGTAATTGTGACATAAACGACGGAATGTAGAGGAAATAAACAGCAAATCAAAGCTTCACTGTGAATTGGGACAATGCGACAACACTGTTCACACCTATATAATAAGGGAAGATGGATGGGTCATAAAACAAGTTCCCTCTGGCAGCTCGCAAGTTGGATGAGATGGAGGGGTGGTAAGAAAAATACATCGGAGAACTGTAGTGCCATAGAGCTCTGAGTTTACCGATGTTGCCGTCTTCAGTTGAAGGGGGAAAAATCAGATGCGTTGCCCGATGCTGCCCTCTTAAGGTCGGGTGCACGAATGACGTGTGATCCTGTCACACGTGCTAGCTGCGGAGCCCCTGCTAACTTTAGGTTATGCAAAAGGCAATACTAAGAGGTTCACCCCTTAGCTAGTGAACCACCTCGAGGAAGCCCGCAAAAGGGAACAAAATACACATCTTTCTATACAGCGAGACGGCAAACCATACAAGAATTATTATTTATTCAATAATGCTGACAAAATTAGGTAAGATAAGAATTATTAGGGGGTTCACGTGCTCATGTGATCCTATGCAGGAGACGCCACTGGTGTCTAGAGATGGCATGACTAGTTGGACGCACTTGCACATGCGTAGCAGTAGAGAGGGGTTATGTGGAAATGTTACAGTGCAGTTTCAGTCTTGAGACGCCAGTAGTTGTTGAACAGTGCTAGGAGAAAATGGTTGCAATGATATTGTCTGCTGCCAACTGCATTACACGACAATGCACGTCCCCATATAGCCCACACCACACGGAATCAGTTGCTTCAGTTTGGATGGAAGATCTCCAACCATACACCCTATAGCCCCGACCTAGTGCCAAGTGACTTCCTTCTTTTCCATTTCATGAAGCGATTTCTGGCTAGAAAACTTTTCCGCGACGATGCTGAAGTACAGATAGCAATGATTTCATGGCTCCAGACGTTGGCTACAGAGTCCTATGACACGTGCATACAATTGTTGTTACACCGCTAAGATAAATGCCTCAATAATGGTGACAACTATGTAGAGAAGTAGCCAATGAATCTCTGTAAATATTGCAATAAATATTTCTTATTTATTAATGTTTTTGTTTTCTTTATCAGCAATCGGAACTTACATTCTGGATGAACATCATAAATGGCTTTTGTTTGTTTGCTTATTTATTTATTTACTTATTTAATTTATTTACTCATTCAATGTCACCACTACTACACTTTACAGATCTGGCAAAGTAGAAAATAAATTGATTTAAAATCTTAGCAATATGTAGAGATTAAGCCAGGGCTCATAAAATTCAGAATATCTTAACTTCTCATATACTACTTTTTCTAGCCAACATATTTTCCATTTGTAATGATATTGCAGATCCACCAAGTTTTCATGATTCTATCTTTGTTATATCACCCAAATAAAAAATTGGTTTTCTTAATTAAAGACTATCATTATTATTCTCTTAACTGCTATTACTTTCCTAATTTTAATGAAATGTTCCAAAATGAAGTCTCATTTCTATCTCTCTGTTCCCTTACAACCAAATAAAATATGAATATCATCTTCACCCATTCTATTGCCAAGAAAATTCCTTGCACAACTGCCTTTCTAAATCATGTGATCCTCCAAATCCCTAACAAGAACAATGCAATACATTCCATAGCCCACTTGTTAAACATATCTAAATACTTCTCCCTTCAATAATATTTATTTCATTCTTTAAAGAATACTAAGGAATTTTCGTTTTTCCTTACTGTCCACATAACCTGCTAATACACTTCCTCTAATCGAACTGTATGCCTTTCCAAAAGCCTTTCTCATGATTTCCTCTTCCTGCTCCAGATGTTTCCCATTTCATATTTCACCAGCTGAATCTTAACTGAATTAAGCCATGGCATGGCACTTATTGTTTTATGAAATTTTGAACAACTGTTTAGGATGCAGTCCTCCTGGAGTGATTCTAATCAAAATTAGTACATTAGCATTCTTTCCATCACCAAACCTCTTGCGATATCTTTCCCCAGTTTTAATAGAGCTCCCCAGTTTTAATAAGGCTCTGATGTTTGCATTTCTTAGAGATGCATTTAGAATTATTTTTTCATAACAATATCCTTCTTGTATTTCAACACCATATGGACATCTAAACTCTATTAATGCTAGAATCAAGCACTTCATAGAGTTCACTGCTCCTCTATCTTTACATTTCCATAGCATGATTTGTTTTTGCTTTTTCCAACATTCAGTGTTACTCATTTTTATTCATAAATAATCTTTCCTGCTTAATTTTATTAAAATAAATATCCTAATATCTGGATCCTATTGATGAACCTGTTTCCTCTAATTAATTATTTCATTCACCTGTGATTTGATTTTAAGTGATTGTACTTACCTCAAATATCAACCAGGAACATCAACCCACAAAACTAAAATTACAAAGAGCAAATATTTTCTGTTTACCCTATTGATTTCATATGGTGGAAGTGTTGACTTGTGTTCTTGGAAAACATCATCAACAAATGCATGCCAACGATAGAAAATGGATCCCCTCATGGCTGTCGCTGGGATCACCTATTACCCCAAATGTTTCCTGTAAGAACAAACATAAGGAAAATTTATTATAAAAATTCCATAAAGAACAGACAAAAAAGAATTTATTGTCAGTGGATAAAAACACACACATTAACTATCGCAACGTTTCAGCCTGAACCCCCAGGCCTTCATCAGACGACTGAAATATTAGAAAAAGGTTGTGGTATATTTAACACCTCCTCTTGCTTGTAGATGTCGTTCCAGTTAAACGGGGTGTATTCGGAAAACCGTGTTCATCCAAAAACTTGTCCGTTGAACTTGTTGTTGT